>CM073452.1:15007500-20007500 GCA_037074485.1 Delonix regia | reverse complement strand
GAGAAATAAAGAAAATTTTGTGTGAAAGTATAGGGTTACACCAATATAATAATTTATTTGTATTTATAACTTAACAATTAGTTATGTTATTTATCTTAAATTTAAAATAATATATTAATTTAATTATGACAAAAAATATCAGATTGGCTTAAGAGAACTGATTCAATAATGAGGTACAACAAAACTACCATTTTTAAAGTAATTAGAAATGACAATTTTCAGTCACAATACAAAAATTGGACATGGCTGCTTTTCCAAATTTTAAAAATAATATGGTTTGTTTAATAAATATTAAAAGATAAGTATATATTATTTGAACTAATACTTTTTATAATTGAAAATATAATTATTTGATAAATTTCAGTCTAAACATTATAAGTGGATTTATTTTAATTTTGCAAATATTACAAATAAATTTTCCATAACTATATTTTGAACTTAACATTATTAATTAATTGCCACTATTTCTTTTATTTAGTTTTGCAAATGGTGCAAAATGTATTAATTATTAATTACCAGTGTTTATTTATTTGAGCATGTGATCTTTACTTTCATTGCTTTTTCTTTCTACAAATTATGCAAGTTTGGTTTGTTAAATCATCTTCTATATATGTCTCCATGTTTGTTTTTTTGTACAAACCTTGCCTCATCTGATTCATCACTTTTATTGTTGCACTAATCCTAATTAAATAAGAGTTAGCAACAGCTACAGAAGTGTTGCTATTAGCAACAATCTTCTATAACTGTTGTTAAGCCGAGTTTTAGGGTGATTCAATTATTTAAATTTTTCTATTTCCATAAAACTTAAAAGTATCTTGAGTGTAATAATCCTCATCTTTTTGGATAAACAAAAAATAATGAACAAATGACTCTCCCTATCCCGACAAAGAAAATAAAAACAATGGGAAACACTGTTACATTTCCTTAACTTGGAAAATATATATACTAGTTTTAATAAAATTAATATTTTTCATCTATTGTACTTAATAACTAATCCCAAGCCGTACGTGGCGGTAACTTATCGATAAACGCAAAGGCCAACGACTACTATCAATGCAATTAATTATTGGTAATTCGAGAAAAATATTATTCTAATTTTTTTATTTTTTTAATTAATTTTATTTTAATTTTTTTATAAATTAAACGTTTTAAAATTAAATTTTATTTTTAAACATAATCTCATTTTAACCCTCACAAATTAAAAGTCTCCAATAATTTTAAAATTTTTAAGATCAAATTTAAAATAATTTAACTTTTTAATTTCATTTCATTTAGAAATGGATCACTTTGGATCAGATCTAGAAAACTAATTATTTTGCAATTTGAATATATTCATATTCTCTCCCCTCTTGATGTTGTTATATTAAAAAAATATAAACACATAATAAATAATATTTAATCCCATTTAAATATGTGGATCCATTGAAGTGATAAATCACACCTACTATGTATCTATGTGGTGATATCTATCTTTCTCTAATATAACATGAAAGAAATGAACATGAAAAGATTAAATTCTATTATTTTTTGACTTTTATTTCGTGATGATTAAATTTAAATTAATTTTTAAAATTTTTTTTTGATACTTTCAATAAATTATTTCATAATTAAATATGCATAATTAGATGTAAACACATTTACATAACTGTCACTGTCATTAAAATTATTGTAAACAATTTGTCAGATTTTGAATCTGTCATTTATAATTAAAATTAAAATTACTTTGATAAGAGTGAACAGAGCAATAAAAAATTAAAATAGCGGAAGATCAGCTTTGGATTCCCTTAAGTAATTTTTTTAGCTTTTCATTTCCAATTTCTAAGTCTTTGATCATATATATAAATAAATAATGTAATAATTAAATATACATAATTAGATTAAACACATGCATACCTGTTTTAGATTTTTCGTTGTGTGTGTGTGTAGAAAATTTAACTTTTCAAAATTTTTTTTTCTTGGCCATTAACTTTGCAAATTCAAACATGTAAAATAATAAAAACAGATAGTTTTCTAATGTTGTACTGTAATAATGTAATTAAATTCGTTTCTCGATGTGTAAAGGGAAATCCAATTACGTACCTATATAATTATTGGAAGAGTAAATACGGATCATATTTGTGGAGAATCATGTTCTGCAATTATAATGTAATTAAGTATTAAATATTATCAAACACCGCATAATATTTTGTTTATTTTAATAGATTTATTATTATGATTGAATTTTGGGTTTAAGGTTTACACACAAAATTTTTAATAAATATTATTTAATATTTATTAAATAATTACATCACAACTAAAAAATATAAAATAAAATATTTTTTTATCACTCATTTATAATAAAATTATCATTTTGATTCATTGTTGTAATGTAAAAAATAATTTATTATTTATTAAAAAATATTACATTTGTTTCTTACTTTTAAAACAAAAAAAAAAACTAAATTTAGTCCTCTAAACAAATTTAAAGTTTAATAGATAAACTAATATTTCGTTTAATATGCAACAAGACTAAGAATGAATATGATGGAACGAAATTTTATGGCTTAAAGTCCATAGGATAAGTAAAAGAATGAAAATAATAATTTTTTTTTATGTCCCATGTGTAACTACTCAAATATCCTTTTTAATATAAAAAAAAAAAAAAAAGTAACAAGAAATTGGCCCTGTGATTGTGTTTCTCGTCTTTATCTCCTTCGCTTGTCACTACTTGTCACTGTGCCGTTGTAGAATGACGATGACTCGAGTTGAACAGCTAACAGTATCAGAATGACGACAACAACATTAGACGAAGAGGAACACATACGACGATGGTCGGAGATTTCAGTTGCATAACACTACTTCTTCGTATGCTTTAGTTTTGGCACCTGCGTCAATGCTGGAGGTCGAATGTTAGAGGTCAAACATAGGTAACGCCAGAGGTTAATGCTTGAGCACCTTCACTGATCAGCTCTGGAGCAGTCAAGTCTTGTCAGATTAAGGCACGATTAGGATACATTTACACTAGTGCACCTACGTCGCAGGTCGAACGATGAATGGCATAGTGCTCAGATTCAAGGACAATTTTGGAAAAATATTTACTCTCCCAAGAATGTTGTTGGTTTCCATCGGTTCCTCATCGGAAAGCTGTCTCCCATGCTACAATGAAAAATTCTCTCCATGGCACTGTTTTGCATTTTACAGAGTACCAAACAACCTTTCGGTCCTCTCCTTCGCCTTAGCTTTCTTTCTGTCCTACCAATAAGATCATAAATTTAATATTATTTTAACAAATAAAAGATTCAGTGTAATATTTTTAATAAATAAAAATTATTTTAGACATTATAATAAATTAGATATTAAAATAATAATTTTGTAATAAAAAATATTTTTTTAAATATATGATTCTTGAGAACATAAAATTATTGCTCACTTATTTTTGTCAAATTTTGAATATCAGTCGATTATAATTAAAAAAAAAAAACGAGATGACTGATAAAAAACGAACTACAATATTACATAACTGTATAGATAATAACAATAGCACTTAATTCTTTCTTTTGAGTTGGCCAATTGGCAGCAAACACGTAGCTCGTGTGTATATGTTGATTCTCATTTGACTTGTCATTTCTTTTGATTTTGATTAACAGCTGGCAATATTTACCAGACATGTGGAATCAACTTTAACTTGAAAATACGTGTGGCATCTCATCAATATGTCGGGATAATTGTGAGTAAAAGTTTAAAGTGAATTTAGACGAAGGTTATATATATTTTCTTATAATTATTGAATTGGTTGTATTTATATAATTATTATATGAAATATTGATATATATATATATATATATAATAACAATATAACATATAAAAATTAAAAATAATTTATTTTATTTATATTTTGACTTAAATATTTTGAATTTTATTTATGAATAAAAAAATTTTTAATTTATTTCTTTTACTTTCTATTTTTTAATAACCAGCATACAGTACTTTTCTTAATCTTTTTAATAATTCAAAATATCTTATTTTTATTTTTATTTTTAATTTATAAATGAGTGTTTTGTAGAGTTACTAAAAAATACATGGTAGAAAGACAAACTGAAAAAATTTTAAAAAATTTTGAGTTCATAAATAAAATTTAAAAATATTATAATCAAAATATAAATAGAATATAATTTTTTAAGTTAGCATACAATTAACATATTTTAACATGTTATTATCACATATTTTTTTAATATATTTAATAATGATTACACTGATATAAGTAATTTTATAATTACACAAAAAATGACATATCAAATAAAAAGAGGATATATAAATTGAAAAAATTTATAGACTTAATATTTTAGAATTTTAAATTAAAATATAATGTTAAATATATATATATATATTCTCTGGAATACACAATTAAAAAGATCCAAGATCTACGTGTCACATCTACTAGAAGAGAAAAGTACACCAGTGGTCTCTTATTTTTATATTTATAATAATTTAGTCTTTTATAAATTAATTATAATAAATTAATTTTTCATAAAATTAAATTTGTATAAAATTAATTCCTCCGTTTATATTATGAGATATTAATTTTGTATAAAATAAAAATTTTTATAAACTAATTTGTCACAAATATTTGTGAGAAATCAAATTATCACAAATATTTATGTTATCCTTCCTATTTTCTTTCTTTGCAATGCATACCCAATTTTTAAATTTTACGATAATTAAATCAAATATGTGATAATTAAATATGCATAATTAGATGTAAACACGCAGCTCACATCATTGTCACAGTTCAAATTCAAAAGTATAAAATAATTAAAACATATATTCAAAATTTGAACATCAATCAGTTATGATTAATGTAAATTTTATTTTGAGTCTTTTATAGTTTTACTTAATATTTAATATCATTCTTATTGTTTAAAGATTTACATTTAAGTCCTTAGAATTTAAATAATTTTTTATTTAACCCTTTTCATTTTATTTTTACTAATATTTTGTTATATATATATATATATATCACATATTATCTATTTTAATCTCTTATATTAGTATAAATCTTACATAGCCAAAATGATGATATAATATACAATTAGTTATATTAACAAAATTTAACAATAAACATTAAATTAAAAAAATTGCAAACTATAATAATTCAACTACAAAATTTTAAATTATAAAAATTAAATTAAAAATTGAATAAAACTATATGAATTGAGGGTACAAAATTTTATCAAATAAAATCATATGACCATGATAAAATCGAATTACATTACATTACTGTATGTGTAGCACCAATTCTTGCTTTGGGGCTGGCCAATTAATAGCAAACACGCAGCTCGTGTATGTATAATAAATCATGCAAGTTTTTTTTGTTTTATAATTTAGATCCTCTTACATTGTCTTCCTATTTTTTTGTCATATTAAAGAGAGATAGATACAAAATAAAAATAACTAACTTATAGTAGGTCTTACTTTAGTGATATACTCGTTGAGACAAATCTAGTATTTGATTAAGGGAGGAAAAAATATCAAGTCAAAAATTTAAATTAAGAAAAATAAATTTATACAAGTCAGGAACAAGAGTTTTTATAAATTAAAAACTTAAATCAAGAATATAAAATAAAATTACGTATAAAAATTAAAATTAAAAAAATCTTTAGTAGCTCCGCACCCTCTTATCTAATCCTATCTCTTACTCTTTACTAACATAACCAACAAATAAAAAAGAATTAAAAATCCAATTTTTTTTTTTTTTTCTAAGAATGAGCAGTGAAAGAAGAAAACGTGCATCAGATTCCTTCTTACTGATTGGCCAAAAAAAAAAATCCTGCTTGCTTTGTGTTTATATGTGGCCCCCAAACCGCTGAACTTTGCTTTGTGAGTGAAGCGATCATTCCAGCAATTCATTTCCAATGGCTCCACCTACTTCATCATCTTCTCCACTTCGGTCTCCGCAACCGCGAAGCACTGTATCACTACTTCATCTTCTTGCTGCGTTATCATCATTCCTTTCCAGCACTACAGGATGTCCCTACACCTCCATCTTCAGCTTCGGCGACTCGATCGCCGACACCGGAAACTTGTACTTCAGCTCCCAACCACCACCGTCGCATTTCTGCTTCTTTCCTCCCTACGGCGAAACCTACTTCGGACGCCCCAACGGAAGGTGCTCCGATGGCCGTCTCGTCATTGATTTCATCGGTACGTTGGTTGGCTATATTACTCGGTCGTATTTTATAATCTATATCGTATACAAAAAGTTTTTTGTTTTGAAATCCAAAAGAGATGGTTTGAATTTATTTTTTAAAAAATATTATTTTGGTTCTTATTTTTTATTTTGACTATTCATTTTTAAAATTAATCTCATTTAATTCTTTATGGATTAAATTCACTTTTAAATATATGACTCAAAGTAGTAGTTTTTTTTAAGTTCAAAGGTGGAGGACCATTGTGAATTATTTTTTAAAAAGTGAAAGATTATTTTGATATTTTTAATTTTAGAGAACCATAATGAGATAAAATTTAAAAGTAGAGGTTAATTGGATGTTTTCAATTTATAAAGGACAACAATAAAATTAAATTTAAAGGTGGAGGACTCAAATGATATTTTCTCAATATTTTTTTTGAAAATTTTGTAACTTATTAGAAGTTTTTTTTAAAACTTCTATATTAATGTTATTCATTTTGAGTTAAAAACAATAAAATTGAGTTATTTTGAAATTTGATTCATATTTATCAGTTTTTATATTAATTAAAAATATATAGTAAAATTATTATTATTATTATTACTATTAATATTATTAATTGCTGACTTCTAACTATTTAAATTGTTTTGAAAAAAATTCGTTTAATGTATTTTTTTGGTTTTCAATAGATTATTTACAAATTTTTTAAATTTTAAAAAAATAATGCTATATTGATCAAATCTATTTAGTGAGTAAAACCTCATTTTGCTTCCTTATATATGAGGTATTTTTCAATTTAGTCATTCATATAATTTTTTCCTGTCTCCCCACATATAAAATATTTTTTAATTTGATCACTTATAAAATTGTCTTATAAATTTGGTCATTTTCGCCATTCATAAATAAAATCATCACCAATATATAATATCATTCATACTATGAAATTAATATATTTTCTTGAGATTATTACTTATAACAATTTTATTTATAAAAAAATCAAACTAAGAAATGTAAAATTGATGAAAAAGGACAAGAGTAAAGTTAGACTTTATAATATGTGTTTGGCTAATTTTTCTAATTATCCCCATTGGTATATAAGCTAGTATATCTCTGTATTGTGAGTTGTGCAGCTAAGTCTCTGGGGATTCCAATGGTGAAACCATATCTGGGAATCAATAATGGTCAAGTGAAGAATTGGACCAAAGAGGAGGGAGTGAATTTCGCAGTTTGTGGATCAACGGCCTTGGATGTAGCTTTCTTAAAAGAGCGGGGTATTCATCATTTTGATACCAATGATTCTCTTAGAGTTCAATTGGGTTGGTTCAAGGAATTATTGCCTTCTCTCTGTGATTCTTCCTCAAGTAAGTTCCTAGTTACTCTTTCCCTGACTAATGGTCGAGTTGCAAGTATCACTTAGTATGTGTTTAAATTGGTATTATACAAACGTAATTTTAAATTGATTTAATTTTTAAAATTAATTTTAGTTAAACATGATTTTACAGGACCAAAATTATATTTAAAAACTTTAATTTAAAAATTGATTTTAAAGAAAATCAAATATCAAATCAAAAAAATGTTTGCAAAGTAAATCACTATTTAAGTATGCAAACAAATTTTTTAACATTTAAAAGGCTAAATCAAATATCCTGTCATACATGATAATTTCAATTCTATCTCGCCTTTGCCACTATTTATGAAGTACCAAATGATAGTATGGCCACTTCAAGTAGACCGAAGATTTAATTGTTTGACTGAAAAACAAAGGAAACATTGATTCTTAGTTCTGAAACATAATAGAAATACTACAAAATGAATCAAACGCATTTCATAATTATTGGTATTCCAATTTTAATTCTTTATGACAAGTTTAATGATTAGTACGCAAATTTTTTGAGTTGATTCCTGAATTGTTCCACTCATAGATGTTTTAAAAATGGAAGGAAAGGATATTTGAAGGTTTCACAAAATTCCCATTTTTGATGAACGCTTAATGAACTGTATATCTAAATTGATGTTTAAAATTGCAGGCTGTAAGAAAGCTTTTGGGAAATCCATATTTTTTGTGGGAGAAATTGGAGGCAATGACTTCAACAAACTTTTTCGTCAGCGAAGGCGTCTAGCAGATATTAAA
Organism: Delonix regia; assembly: GCA_037074485.1. Classification (NCBI taxonomy): domain Eukaryota; kingdom Viridiplantae; phylum Streptophyta; class Magnoliopsida; order Fabales; family Fabaceae; genus Delonix; species Delonix regia. Next base: position 19,999,205 of record CM073452.1, on the reverse strand, counting down.
ACTTATGTGCCTCTTGTGATCAACGAAATATCATTAACAATACGTGTAAGTTTTTTGCAAATTGGTTCATAGATCCATCTCAATTTGTTAGTATCTCTAGTTTAAAGCCAAAATCCATTTTAAATTATGATTCTATAAGTACTAACTGCGAAAGAATATAACCATAATGTTATGTCATGGATTTGTATTCCATACATACTTCAAACTAATCATAAAAGAATATTTAGTTAGATTAACCTTCATATTTAAAAGTCTCTTTACCATTGATTTACATGGATTATTGATCTCTTAAAATATATAGCGTCGTAAAGGTGAAGAAAGAAAGAGAAAGAGGAAAATGGCAATTTTTCTATTTGATCTCTCTCCAACTTTACGTGATAGAGTTCTTTAGGAGCTTTTCATATATATGCTGACTACTCCATTTTAAAACATTTTATGCATGAGCTAAAAATTTAATTTGTGCTTGCAGGAGTTGATTGTTCTTGGGGCTCAAACGCTTATGGTCCCTGGAAACTTCCCAATAGGATGTAGTGCAAGTTATTTAACACAGTATGAGAGCAAAGATAAGAAGGACTATGACAAAGCTGGTTGCTTGAAGTGGTTGAACAAGTTTGTTGAATACTACAATGAGAGGCTCCAAGCTGAACTAAATCAGCTTCAAAAACTTCATCCCAATACCAATATCATCTATGCTGATTATTACAATGCTGCTTTGCCATTGTATCATTTTCCAGAAAAATTTGGTAATGTCCTTTAATCATCTTTAGGCCATTTTATTTCAAAATATTAATCAAAAGGATACATCACTATACAACTTATTCTAATACGAAGATTTGTTTTAATTTTGTGCAATAAATTACAGGTTTTATAGGTTTGCAAGCTTGTTGTGGAAGTGGAGGTCTATACAATTACAATGCTTCAGCAATGTGTGGAAATCTAGTGGTGATCGCTTCTGATCCGTCAAAGTACATTTGTTGGGACGGTGTTCATCTGACAGAGGCAGCATATAGATTGATAGCCAAAAATTTACTTAATGGGCCCTACACAGTTCCTAAATATGATTCCTTATGTTTGAAGAATGAGACCATTGAAAGTTTCAATAGCCATGCATTGGAATAACTATGTAAGTTTTTTTTTTCTTAACTTGGAATAACTATATAAGCTGTTAATTAATGTTTTCTTTGTTAAGTTTAGTCTTGGTTATATTGTTCTATGTTAGTCCCATGATTTCACTCAAATTTTAATATGGTTCATATAACTTTAGATGTTGTTATTAGATTCTATAGTATTAGAGATTTTTAATTTGCTCCTTGATATTAAATTATGTTAGTGTATTGTTAAAATTTGTTTGCATAGTCAACTATGTACTATCTTGATACTTTAAAGTACAAAGATGACATGAAGTTAGCCACGTCGCTATTAAAAGTTAACAGCCTATTAATAGAAATTTAATATTAGGGACTAAATATTTTAAAAATTATAAGATCCAAATTTCAAATTTTCAAATTATAACAAATAAATCAAAATTTGAGTGAAAGTATAGGTCAATACTATAATTTAACCCCTAGCTTTTGTTGCTAGTTCATATTTTGAGCATTATACTTTTTATGCCCCTTCGTAATTTTTTTATATTTTTTGATTTTATGTTTACTTTCTTGTCAAATTTAGCTCGTTGAATGAAAACATATTGCATTTTTGTAATCGAAATTTTTTTATGTAAATATTCAATCAACTTTCTAATTAAGTTCGTTTTGAAATACTAACTATGTTTACTATTAATAGCCATTTCTAAAGGCAGATTTAGAATTCTATTTTTAAGGGGGCGAAATTCTTTATATCAAATATTTAAATTAAGAGGGATAAATTTTTATAAACCAATGAGAAGTGAGCTCTTATAAATTAAAAAACTAAATATAACATATAAAATAAAATTACATATAATCCAAGGGGGTCTGTTCCCCTTAGATCCATCCCTAACCATGCCTCATGTTAGCTTATAACTTTTTATTTTCATTTGGCAATTTGTTTTCTGTGATCAATCTTTGTTGTTGTTTTTTACTTCTGTCTCTCTTTCTCTCACATCTTCTTCTCTTCTCTTTGTCTTTAGCTTTGCATGAAAGCTCACCTGAGTAGTAATATCACCACCTCTTCCTTTTCACTATCGCTTTCATTTCTCCTTTCTTTTCCACACCTTTAAATCACTGCAACAAAACCAGCTTTGTTTGGCACGCTGGAGCGAATTTTAGTGGAAAGATAATAGGAAAGGAAATGAGAATAAGGTAGAGTGGAATAGAATCTTCTAAGTCAAAAATTAGTGTGATATGTTCAAAATAGAAAGAGGAATAACGTTAAATTGTTTTTTTCTCCTTTTGTATGATAAAATTAAGGATGGAATGGAAATCAAATTATGCCCGTAAGACGGAAGTGTCCATAATTAATTTTAGAATACTTGTGCATTCCAATTTTTGCAAAATTGCATTCTGGTACATTCTCATTATGCAAAATTGCATTTTACAATTTTCCATCCTTCGCATATTCTCTCCTCCCTTACACCACATAATCTACAATCCACACACAACAAGCATCATAGCATATAAAATCAAACATGGCAGCCCACAAATTCCAATCTTACAAGTGCATAGATTCTCACTACTAGGAATATACCAGTTCATAGTAGATGAAGTTGAAGAAAGGGAGCATAACTTGGACTCTGTTGCTCAGAAGCAGTTGGACAACTAATGTCAATCTTAAAACGATTTCTCTGGCAATCACACTTTCCTACGAACTCTGCACTATTTCATGTCTCTATCAACGTAGGTTTACACTTTCCTTGGGCCTGAAATGGTCAAAAGCTCGACTGATTAGGTAAAGTATAAGCATGTGATCTCCCTCACCATTCCATAGAATGTCGTGTGTTTACCTTGCCTTCATGATAGAATTGGCTATCCAAGTGAGAAAAAAATATTAGTTGGTTTTAGCACACTTATATGATAGTTAATTTTGTGAAGGGAAATTGGTCACCCATGGCAGCCCCCATTCCATGCACCAAATGGCCTTAACCTTCTTTCCTTCACGCATTTTGTCTCCCACGGCAGTTACTTATGCGCTACAACGCTAAACAATGCTAAACAACGCCTTAATTCATTGCGCTAGAACCTTACACTACAACAAATCCCCCATTTGTCAACCATTCAGAAAATGACAATTTGCAATTACAATGCAGGAAGTTGGAGAATGCTCTGCAACTACAGCTTTTTGTCTTTATATATATATATATATATATATATATGGTTTTGTTTAATAAATATTAAAATACACATACATTATTTAAACTAATAATTTTTATAATTTAAAAAATTCTTATGATAATTTTCAATCAAAACATTATAACTATATTTATTTAATAATGAGCAATTATTACGAACAAATATTTCATTATTATATTTTTAATTTAACATTAGTTTTCGATTTGGTTCTACAAATTGTGCAAATTATATTCTTTATTCATTACTAATTTTTATTTAATTAAGTCTATGATCCTTTCACTTTCATTCCTTTTCTTTTTACTAAGGGTCTCTTTGCTTGTGAGAATTGGAAGGAGCCCATTCCCACTTTGGTAGCAAGATTGGTCAGGATTTTCATTTTCATTCCTGAGAATCTTGATTCTCATATATTAAGCAATCCTCACTCGCTCCCATTTTTAATGGAATCCCAAACATTCTTTGGAATGCATGGTGGTATTACCATTTTGCCCTCCCACTCTCTCCTTTGGTTCCCTCTTCATCGTCCTTCTCTCTTCCATTTTCTCTTCCGTCCTCTCTCTCTTCATCGCCATTCTCTCTTCCTTTCTCCCTCTTTATCGTCGTTCTCTCTTCCGTCCCCTCTCTCTTCATCGCTGTCATCATTGTGTTCTCAAATCCATTATCACCGATGGACGGAGCTATGATTTTGAGATGAGATAAGGTTTCTGGAGAGAGAAGAAAGCAATGGAAATGGCCAGATCAACCATTGCTCCATCTTCTCATTTCTCTCTCCTCTCCTCATTATCTTCCTTCTCCGACAGCTGACCAACCTCTGTTTGCACGGCCACCATTTTTAAGGATTTGCCAGATCTTTGGATCCTTCTAACTATGGACACGATGAGAGAGAGGGAAAAGAGGATTAGAGGAACGATGTCGTTGCTTCACTTTCACCCTCACCATTCTGTCATGTTCTGCAGATCCACCATGTTCAGAAATTCAAACGCCAACGGAGTATAGGAAGGAAGAAGAAACAATGAAGGAGAAAATAAAAACAAAATTATAAAATTTTAAATTAATATAGTAATAATTAATTTTAGTAATAATAAAATTTACTATTTTTATAAAATATTAATTTTTAGTTATTTTTTAATATTAATATATTTTAAATATAAAATTATAATTAATTGTTTTATAAGGATATTATAGTCGTGTACCTAATCTTCATTCACATTCCCAAATCTTTTTTTAATATCTTACCAAACATAATACACGAGCCTAAAACTTCGTTCCCTCAAAGTTTATTCTCATTTTCATTTTCATTCTTTTTAACAACCAAACAGGCTCTAATTGTGCAAATTTGTTTTGTTTCATTCTACATATCATCCTCCATGTCTTCGTATCTTCCTCTATGTTAATCTTCTTTTTTTTATTTTACAATTTTTTCCATTCAATGGGGAAAATTTAGTTAGATATATATTTATATTAAATTTTCATTTTTAAAAAATAATTACTTTTATTAATAATTCTTTTTGCAAATTTAAATTTAAAAAGTGAAAATGGATACCTGACTAAGCCCTAGTTAAACCCTAGTTGAATCCTGGGTCTTTAACACATAATTTTTGTTTGGATTTTTTACCCGTCGTTTGTCTCAATTTAATCACCTGATTATTAAAATATTCATAGTATTTTCTTTTATCGCATTTAGGCCACTTGCTTGAAGGAAGAAGTATCAGCTTCAATGATGGAGGGGGAAAATGAATGACTTGTTCATCCAATAATAGTCTTCGATTAATTAACCTAAGTTTATATATATATATATATATATATATATATACATATTAGTTAAATGTTAATTGACTATTAAATTATCTCTAAAATTATAACTAAAAAATATATGTGGTTGTGATATCAACATTAAATAAGTGTTAATATTTTATTAGAATTCATTTAAAAAGAATTTTTTATGAAATGTTTTGAAAGCTGAAGAGATCACTTTACAAATATACATATGATTGTTTTTTACTACTCCATGATATGACACTATCACTGAGTAAGAAAACGTATTCTGAGGTACACTTTCACTCATCTAAGTCCCCTCTATGACTGACATCATGTATCCTACCAATCGTAGATCTCTGTCGCTTTGATAGTAGAACGCATAATCAACAGTCCCCTTTAGATATCTTAAGATCCCTTTTATAACTTCCCAATGTTTAGGACCTAAGTTGGTTTGATATCTACTCACCAAGCCAACTACTTGACAGATATCAGGTCTAGTGCACATCATAGCATACATTAGACAACCAATTGCATTCTTGTATGGAGTTTAGCTCATATGCTCTCTTTCAATGGCAATCTTAAGACACATTTCAGCACTCAAGGTTTGGCTTGTGCTGATAGGAGTGTCAGCACGATTACAACTTTCCATACTAAAATGTTCCAAGACCTTTTTGATATAATTCTCTTGCGAGAGATGCAAGAGTTTCTTAGAATGATTTTTTGAAATCTTAACTCCAAAAATGTATGTAGCTTCATCCATATCTTTCATATCAAAGCAAGATGACAACTAAGTCTTTACCTCATTGATCAGCTCCATATCATTTCTAGCTATGAGTATGTAATCAACATATAATGACACAATCACATACTTGTCCTTATATCTTTTAGTATATACGCAGTTGTCTTCACTTATTATAATGAAACTACTAGAGATGATTGTATTGTGAAAACAAATATACCACTACCTTGAAGATTGTTTAAGGCCATAAATAGACTTTAAAGTCTACAAACCTTTTCTTCTTGGCCCTCTTTAATAAAACCCTCAGGTTGTTCTGTATAAATTTCTTTATTTAATTCTACATTGAGAAAGGTAGTCTTTACATCCATCTGATGTAATTCAAGATCTAAACAAGCCACTATAACAATAAGTAAGCAAACAGAGGTAAATCGTACAGCAGGAGAAAAAGTCTCCTCATAGTTAATTCCTTCCTACTGTGTATACCCTTTTGCTACTTGTCATAATCGACCTTTCAGCGCAAATTTGTAGAAAAAATGAATTTAAATTGATTCCCAAAATGATCTAAAAAATCAATTTACTAGAGTCACTACTAAAATTTTTAATTGAAAACTTTGAGAAACCAATTCGAAACAAACAGAAAAGGCAAAGTGGTATGTGAAAACATAGATGAGTTCAGGAGTCTACTTGAGTATGGGGAAGGTGTTAAGCACCCACAACACTCATCTATAAGGACGGTTACCTTAAAATAGTTAATTGAAATAAAATATGGCTTTAAATTCATCTCAATTACCCTTTTTATTGACATGGATGTATGTTAAGCAGAGAAGACAAAACCAACAATACTGCAAGCAAACAAATAGATATTTACAAAGGGAAAACTTGACCTAAGATGAAAACCTAGGGCCTCCATACCTTATAATAGGGATCAAAGTCCAAGTAGTTCAACTAAAAATGTATCTATTAGCTAGTGATTTTTATTTTTTATGAAAAGAGCATTGGAATCCATAAGAAAAAAAAAGTTGAAAGGAAAAAGGAAAATCGAGCACTAGAATTTCCACAAAATTTACCATGTACCCGAAATCAAAAGGTTCACCATCAGATCAAGCAGTAAATTAGTAAATCATCAAAACAAACTTTGGTATATTGGTGACCCTGATTCAATCCTTAAAATCAAAGCCAATGAAACTAAAGACCGAAAGAAGACTAATATACTCATATACAATAGGAGATTAATGTTTAATCCAATATCACATACCTCCTTTTTGCTCCAGTATTATGTTCCCTCTCACCTTCTTATTCCCTCTTTCCTGACCTTTTCTCTCTTGCCTTCTCGCAATTTTCTCTCCTTAACTCTCTTTCTCAGTCCTTCCCCTCTCTTTCCTTTTTTCCGAGCTCCTTCTCTCTCTCCTTCTTGCTGTTTTCTCTCCTCAGTTTCCCCTCTCTCCCTCTCTCTCTCTACTTCCTTTTTTCCAGTTCCTTCTCTCGCTTCAGCTCACTGCTTTCTCTCCTCGTCTCCCTTTCTCTCCTTTTCTTTTCTTCTTCCTCTTTGTTGGCTCCCTTTCTCGCTCTAGCCCGCTACTTTCTCTCCTTGACTCTCTTTCTCTCATTTTCTCTTCTTTTTCTTCTTTACCTAGCTCCTTTTCTCACTCTAACTCGCTCTTCCTACTCTTATTCAAGTTCTTCATGGCTCTTCTTTAAGTTCTTCCTTCCTTTATTTTGTGACTAAAAAATAAGGGTCCTCATTTTGGCTCTTCTCCTTTTCTTATCCCTCTCTCGGTCCTTCTGATGAGCCTCAAGTTGAACAAGAGGCTAACTTAGGCCAAGGAGCTCCATCTGGGCCGATTACACATTCTATGGCTAAGAAGATTCAAGCCATGGTTGTCCAACAATTCAAAATGGAATCAGCCCATTTAGGATCCAAGCCCAATTTCTATATGGAGCCCAAGTTCAAGTGGGCCAATTTGATCATGTGTTATAATGAATAAATTATGAAAAGTCAATTATGCATGTGATGAATGCATGTGATAAGTATTGGTTAAAGTCTAAGTTAGGTGAGCTATATTTCTTTGAAAGTCTAAGTTAGATAAGTTAGGTGATCTACATTAGATGAAAAGTCTATGTTAGGTGAATTTCTATGCATGTTTTTCCAAATTAGGTGAGAATTAGATAAATCTTGGACTTATGCCATGAGGGTTGTTCTTGGCTATAAATATGGAAGTTATCAATGAGAAATGGAACCTTGAATGCTCTGAAAATTGGCTTAGCCTCTTGTATGCGAATTTCTTATCTAAGTTTCCTAAACTTAGTGGCGAAATTATCCCCGATTCTTATCACTCTCCCTCTTCTATTCTAGAGTGTGGCGAATCAAACCTAGTATTCTTGAGTGTGGCGTGCAAACTTATCATTCGAGATTGCTAGTTGTTCTATCTTTTCTTCTTTTTATTTACTTGTGTTTAGGGATTGTTCAATCTGAACTTCCTTGAAGCATATCACATTCCCTTCTCAGCTCTTCTCTTCTTCTCCTTCCTTTCTTGGTCTCTCCTTTCTTCTCGTTCTCTCGGTCATTCCCCTCTCAGCTCTAGCTTGCTCTTCCTGCTCTCGGTCTCTCCTCTCCTCTCCTCTCGCTCTCTCAACCCTTTGTTTTTAACGTAAACAATTTACCAAAACTATGCATGCAACCTGCCCCCTTGGTCCTCGTTGCACTCTTTTTTTAACATAAAAAAGAGAACCAACCCTTACCTCAACCTTTCTCCTTTCTCAATCACATATTCGTTGCTTTGTTATATGCTTTTTTGCTATACCCCTACCTCATCATGTTGTCACTATCTAGAAAGCCTCTCCCCATTTCCTTTCCTCTGCTTTATTCTCTAGCTGAGAAAATGGAGTTGGTTTGTCTTCATCTTAAAGAATGTTTCCATAGGTAGTGGTAGGTCTTAACATGGCAGGCTTCATTTACATTGTTTCACTTTCTAAGTTTTATGACACTCATTCTGCTTTTCCTCATAATATTATTTTAGTACCCTTTTTTTTTTTTTTTAAGTTTTCCTTATTTTTTATTTTTTAGTATTTTTCATATTTAGATGTATTTTCTTATATTGTAACACTCATTTTGTATTTGTTTAATTATAAGATTAACCAATTGATCAATTAGATAATTATTAATTTTTATTCTTCTTTTGTTTTGGGATGGGGTGTTCACACTACTAGTCAAGCCTTAAATTTTTCAATTGTGCCATCGACTCTTTTTTTTATTTTGAAAACCCACTTGTTCCCAATAGCCTTGCATCCCTCTAAAAGATCAACAAGTTCTCAAACATTGTTGACTCTCATAGACTCTATTTCCTCTTCCATAGTTTTAGTCCATTTATCCTTAGAAGGGCATAAGAGAGCTTTTTTCATATTTCTTGGCTCATCTTTAATTTATAAGAGCATTGTAAAAAGTTCACCACTTTCAATCTCATATCTTCAGTGAGAAGTCTTTTTATGTGAACCACGTCTCAGTTGTGATTCATTGAATCTTACTTCATTATTCCCATTTGGATCAATATTGCTCCCACTCAAATCAAGAACGATGGTCTAACTTCCACTTGGAGCAACTGGCTCAGAACACTTTCATTTACATCTAATGATGAAGAAGGTTGTTGATGATAAACTACTTCATCATTTGTTATAATCCTCCCACTCAAATGAAGTGGTCCTAATGCATTTGAATCCTCTATCTCAAATAAGGATAGATATTGACCTACCTCTGCCTTCTTAGGATATTCATTCTCTAAAAATGTGACATCTCTAAATACGAATTCAGTCACGTTCCCACTATCTTGCTGACCAATAAACACATAACCTTTTGTGGTCTTTGAGTATCTAATAAAGATACTTTTCTTTCCTCTTGGGCCTAATTGGCCATACTTATAAGAGGAATCATATGTATAGGCAGCACATCCCCAAGGTTTCAAAACACTTAGGTTAGGCTTTTACCCAGCCCATAACTCATATGAAGTGGTTGCAACTAATTTCATAAGCACACAGTTAAGTATGTAGGCTGTAGACATCAATGCATCACCCTAATAGGTGATTGACAAATTAGCATATGCCATCATGGACCTAACCATCTCAAGGAGCGTTCTCTTCCTTCTTTTCGCAACACCATTTTGTTATGGAGTACTTAGAATAGTCAACTGATGAACTATCCCTTTCTCATCACATAATTCATTGAATTGAATTGACAAATATTCTCAGCCTCGATCGGTTCAAAAAGCCTTAATCTTTTTATCTAATTGATTCTCAACTAAGTTCATATAATTTTTGAAGCAGCTTAATGCTTATAACTTATGAGAAATCAAATAGACAAAACCAAAATAAGTATAATCGTCAATGAATATGATGAAGTAATTCGCTCGGTGCCTGGCCTTGACAACCATAGGCCCACAGATGTTAGAATGAACTAACTGCAGTGGAAAATAAGCTCTAGTTTCTTTATCGAAAGGTTTTCTTGGAAATTTTCCTGCTTGACAAGATTCATAAATAGATAAATCTACTTATTCAATGCTAGGAAGCAAACCTTCTTTTGCTAACCGTTGCATTCTCTATTGGCCAATATGACCAAGTCTAGTATGTCATATATTTACATCGTGATCATAATCATGCCTAGAGGCAAACATGAAAAAACTGACATTATTATTAATGTAAGATTCATCATCCAAATCCATAGAAATAAAACCTCAGGTTACATAACCAAAACCATAAAAAATTGAGTTGTAACTCAATTTAACACAATTGTCATGGAAATGCATATCATAGCCTATCCTAAGTAAAACTAAAACAGAAATAACATTCAGACGAATTTAAGGCTTATAAAGGACATCATGTAAGATCAGGTCTTGACCACCACGCAAGACTAACTTGAATGTTCCGATCCCTTTGACAACAACCTTAATGTTATTGCCTACATATATCCAGAATGCTCGATAGGGAACTCACTAAAAGTCAACAAAGGCGTCATAGTCCCTCACTATGTGGTTTGTGGCTCCTGAGTCTACAATCCACATAAGACAAGATTCAGTAAGCATAATAAAGCTAGAAACAAAAAGTTCACTAGCAAAAATAGTATAGGTTACCTTTCTGGAAGGCTCAGGGCAATCACTTGCATAGTGTCCCTTCTTCTAGCAATTAAAGCATTTAACTTTTGTCATATTCACCTTTTACTACTTCTTTTTGCTTCACTTATTAGTCTTTTGCTTTTTCTTAGATTGAGCTGGTCTTTGTTCTTTCCCTAACTCTTTCTCTTTGAATCACGTCTTCCACCTGAAGTTGCCATGTGCAACTCAGGTATTGGCTTGGTTGATTCTAGCCTTTCTTCCAAAATTTCAAGGTGCCTCTGAACATCTTCCAAAGTCATGATTCTGTCATTATGAGTGAGATACATCTTCATATGCTCCCATTAACTAGGCAAAGATCGAATGATGACTTATATTTGCTACTCATCTTTTAAGACATTTCCAGCATCTTTTAACTCAGCGATCATATTTGACATCAGTCTCAGATATTTCCTCATCGAATGTTTTTTGGGTTTCTTATATGAGTCAAATTTGATCGTCAGATAACGTAATTTGGATACTGACATAGTTCCAAACCTCATTCTTAGAGCATTCTAAAGCCTCATAACGCTTTGGTAGTCATTGAACTCCCTTAAGATGTCACCTTTCAGAGTGCTCAACAATGTAATGCAAGCAGTGGAGTTCTTTTTCTTCCAAGCATCATAAGCCTCATGGTCTTGCCTATGCTAGGTTGTGTTACCAGCTTTGGCTCTTCCATGACATTATTGAAAGCCTCAAAAGCCTCTTACTTTTCCAGGAGATACTGGACTTTTATACTATAGATCTCATAATTGTCGCCATTCAGCTTCAACCCCTTGTTGAGCTCAACAACAATACTATTAGAAGTTGTATCATTTTTTACATAAAAAAAAAAACAAAAAAAGACATATATGAATCAGGATCAGATAATTAAAAATCATGCAAGATTTAATGTTCACCATGCTTACAAATTATAACACTAAGTATTGTATGATTAAGCTAATTAACCCATGCATAACCCGGAGTTAAAAGAGTACAAAGTGCCAATCATCGTCCTAACGTTGTATACAAGCTGTAAATTAACAAAATCAAAACACAACTAAGTGTCCTAATCATGCTATAAACAAATTGTAAATCATGATTTTTCAAATGCTTAAGAAATTAACATTTGTTAATTATCATGTCAAACTAATTACACATTAATAAATCAATTATGTAATGTTAAACTAATTAACATTCATTAATAAACATGTTAAACTAATCAACATATTTAATATATGCATTTAATGCTTTAACAAATAGCAGATCCCATATGTGACATTGTTAGACCAAGAACATAGATCTTAAACATATCTCTGAGGACCAGTAGCCCGCAATTCTGGGTTTCTAGTCGATATACGAATCCAAAAAGCAATAATATAAAGGTAAGAGCTTATGCATGCTAAACAAATTAACACAATTAAAAACATAATGTTAAGCCAATTAACATTATATTTCTAAATTTTCTATAAGTAGAAAACTGACAAAAAAATTTAATAAAAATAATGTTAAACTAATTAACATAATGACAAGTAATCACATATTACTTGACTAAAGTTTATTGGGATATAAAAAAATAATAATTTTTCACCAAAAAAATTAATTGCATTTATTTAGGGTTAAAATATAAATACACAATTTATATTTTTGAACATATCTAGATGTTCATTAATTAGATATTTAACTATTAAGCCTTTAATTATTATTTTGGATGGGCCACATGCCCAATTAAAATAAATTCTTACAAGACCTAAAACTTCTTCCAAAAAATGAAAATGTCCACATTAAAAAACTCTTCTAAGAATATAAGGCCCAAAACAAAAATTTTTAGTAATAAACCTAGATCAAACCCTATAAGCTCATTTACTAATAAATTTAGGGTTTTAGATTCCAAAAACGAAAAAAATTAGGGTTTCTAAAATTTATTTTAATTTTTGAAAATTTTTTTTAAAATACCCAAAAAATCAAAAACCCTAATTTCTTCTTCATCTTCCTTTCTCCTTTTCCCCTTTCTCCTTACTGCTGCCACCCTTCTCCCTTAAATTTTTCTTTTGTTTTCGCTGCCTTTCCTCTGTAGCTTACCACTGCTCGTTGGCTAGGTGAGTGATAGAGGCCACCGGCAGTAGGGGTTCAGCATCATTAGCAGCCATTACCACCAACGACAATGATGGAAAGAGACATGTCTCTCGTTCAAAAAAATGGAAACAACAATGGTTGCTAGCATTTTTTGGCATGGAGGGCACAGAAGTGGCCAGTGACAGTGTCTGCCACCATTGTAGTGTCACCCGCGGCCACAGCTGCCAGCAACAAAGCAGAGAGAGTCACACACTCTCTCTCCCTCTCTCTCGTTCAATGACAAGGGGAGGCGAAGGACTTCCTTTTTTTTTTATTCAACAACTCAAGAGGTATTGGCAACTTCGTAGCTGGAATGAAAATTTTGAAATGAATTTTATCTAAAAAATCCTAATTAATAAAGCCCCAAATAATATCCTAGATCCCAATAAAATATGCAAATTATCTAGAAATCAGCCTATGGCTCTGATACCAATGAAAGGAATTAAATAATGAACATATTCATAAATAATTCAGGTAGAAGACTTACATACTTCTCTTAATTGTATAAGCTTATCAGACTCTAGCTAGGATCACTAATTGAATGAGATACCCATAATGTGTTGGGTGTATCTCAGGTTTTCATAGCTTAAATTTCCTCTCTAATGCAATTACAGAATATTCGAGGGTATTCCTATTAAAGCGTCTTAAGTCTCTATAGACTGTTCTCTTTTTATCTCAATTATCTATCGTATAATAATCTAACTCTTTTATAAAGGCTAGATAGGGTTAGGGTTTAGTAGTAATGCCTGTAATTACTATTTTACTCTTACTTAATAAGCACCCTTTATGGGTGGACACTGTATAATATCTTAATGTATTTAAATGATATTATACGATATTCTAACAAATTTCCTTGGTATCAAATCGAAAGTTATCTAACAAATTTTTTTTTGGTTAAAAATGTAACTTATTAAATTTTTTTAGAACTTCTATATCAATATTATTTATTTTGAGTGAAAAAGAATAAAATTTTTAAGTTATTTCGAAATTTGATTCATATTTATTAGTTTTTATATTAATTTAAAGTATATACCAAATAATAATACTACTGTTGTAATAAATATTTGACGACTAACTTCAAACTAGTTAAATTGTTATAAAACTTATTTTTAATATATTGTTTTGTTATTAATTCTTGTTTATCCTTAACAAATGATTTAGTAATTTGTTAAATTCATTAGAAAATTATTTTATATTGATCTATCAAAAAGATATTCAATTTTAGCTATATTTTATTTGTAATACTTTAGAAGGATTTTGGCCAACAAGATTGAATTCTAATGTGTTTTTTTTTTTTTTTAAGAGATGTCATTGTATATTTTTATAAGTACTTTGTGATTACCCTAAATAGTTTGTATTTAGGTTTAATTATAGCGTACTTTTTAATTTTAAAAGACATCATTATATATTTTCATATCTTTTTTGTAATTAACCCCTCATTCAAAAAGACAAAAATGAAGGTGCGCTAAATAATATCCAAAATATTACTAATTTAGTCCCTCACATTTTAACTTAGTAATAATTTAGTCTTTCAAGAATTTAGAGTGACAAAATGGTCCATTAGAAATTCATCAGTGAACCAACAAGTCTCTCTGTCATCCTTCTATTAATGCTAAGGTAGACTATTTTCTTCTACCAAATCTATACTATATTTATGGTTTCTTCATTTAACTTGATCAAAGAAACCCTAAAAATTCTTCACAATTTGTAAGGTGTTGATAATGGTGGAAAAAATCTTATCCCAAATGTACATTTAGCCTCCACATCAGCAAAAAAAAAAAAGTCCACTTTAGCATTATTTTAATAGAAAAATGATAGATGGATTTGTTTAGTTTACCGATGAATTCTTGAATGATCATTTTGTCACTCCAAATTTGCGAAAGACCAAATTATCATTAGGTTAAAACGTGAGGGACCAAAATAATAATTTTCTCTAATAATATGTTTGGCTAATTTGTCTAATTCTCCCAATTAGCAAAAAAGCTTTTATGTCTCTGTAACTTGAGTTTTGAGTTGTGCAGCTGAGGATCTGGGGATTCCGTTGGTGAAGCCATATATGGAAATCAAGAATGGTTGAGTGAATTGAACAAAGAGGAGGGAGTGAATTTTTCAGTTTGTGGAGCAACAGCATTGGATATAGCTTTCTTTGAAGAGAAGGGTATTCGTAATTTTAAAACCAATGATTCTCACAAAATTCAATTGGGTTGGTTCAAGGAATTATTGCATTCTTTCTGTGATTGCTTTTATATATATATATATATATATATATATATATATATATTAGTCGTATGTTTAAAGGTGTCAATTACACTGGTGCGCAAGTGACGACAAAGTTGAGTTTGATGGGGATATAGAGATTCGGGGAGCCAGCTGGCCTGCAATATATAATGATAGACTTCCCTTTTAACATTCTTAAGTCTATGGCACAAATAGGTAGATTTGTCAATTTCATTTTTTTAAAAAAAAAAATGCCGCCAACAATGATAACACTGACAACGTTGTATAGAATAACCTAAGGCCTGAAAATTTTCTTGCGTACATCAAATTTTTGTAAACAGGTTATATGGGTCTACGTACGAATTGTTCCAAAATCAAGTTTGCTGTATGCCATTCCCATACTGAATTTTCAGCTTCGTACCAAACATGACCAAAAGGTGTTGGCCATAAATGTATTCTTTACTTTACGGCTGAAAAATCATGTATTTGTCTCGGATTCAGATTTGTTATATTGGGAGGGGCATAGTAGGATTACAAAGTTGACTTAATCTAAATCGTTAGATTAAATTTTGTTAGTATACTCAAAAGAAGAAGAAAAAGGAGAAGAAATGAGTGTAAAAGCAACTTTGAAAAATTGTTTGCTTCTTGCTGTTAAACTAACGTGCGACAACTGATTACAGTACATTGTCGGCCAAAATTAAAAAAGGTGAAAAATAAAGGTAACCAATTATTTTCATTCAACAATGCCAGTTTTTCAAAAATTATTTTTAAAAGATTCTTTGTCCCACACTTCATTTTCATTAATCCATATCCCACTCTACCAATAAACGAACATCATCATCTTGATCCTTATCTCCAGCTCTAACAATAAATAAACATTACTTAATCAATATCTTCCATCTAAATCCGCCTTTTCTATTAGCGCCAGCTGTAAACGTTTAAAATAAATTTAAGCATGACAATAAAAAAATTCTTCATTTAAAATAAATATTTCAATATATATTTTTTTTAAAAGCTATAGGAATTGGCGTTTATTTTTTCTTATAAACAAAGAGGCGAAATGCCTAATAAAAAGAAACTAGGAAGCAACAAACCTAAAGTGACAAACACCCCGCAAATCAACAACAATAACTAAGGAAGCAAAGCTAGGAACTATATCGAAAGGAGGACAATTAATTGTAACCGTGTTTGACAAAAGTATCAACAACAAAGTTAGCTTTTCAAAATATATGAGAAATTTGGATAGACTAGTTTAAATTCAACAAAAGCCTTATAGCACAAACCAGGTAAAAACTTTCATGTAAAATTTCTTGCAAATTATGGATCATTCTAACCGCTATCAAAGAATCAAGTTCCATAAGAATAGATCTATGGCCAACTTCAAAACAAATTTTTAACGCATAAAGAAGGCCCCAGAGTTCAGCATTAGTGATCATGCAATTTGAAAGCTTGATACTAAATCCCTTTATAAAATTTCCCCTGATGTCCTTTAGCAAACCACCACAAGCCACAAATCCTTGATAAAAAACAAAGCCATCAGTATTAAGCTTGAAGACATGATCAAGAAGAGGAATCCAATGGATGTGCTGAGTAGATAATTCCTTGATGGCCTTTTAGATAGTTGGAAATGAGAAAAGGTACGACGATAATCAAGAAAGACAGTAGCTATATACCTCAGGAAATTGGCAGACTCAATGTTAACTCCTTCAAAGATTCTTTTATTCTTCATGTACCAAATTTCAATATAAATAGTCGAAAAGGCATGAAGTCAACTCACCCCATTAAAGAAACGAGCTCTTTTATTGAAGTTTAAGTTTAGCCACTGGATAAGGTCTCCTTGGAAGAAAACCACATGATAGGAGCTAAGTAGAATGGCCTTCCATACTAAATTATTGATATTACAATCATGAATAGCATGGAGCACTGCTTCATTATCAAAGACACAAAGCGAACAACTAAGAGATGCAACCAAAGATAAAAAATGTCAGGTACTATTTGTTAGAAGAGCTTCATTAGCAACAAGCCATATGAAAGCTCAGATATGCTGAGGAACACCTAGCTTCCAAATCTTATCAAAGAGATCATTCTAAAAATTCCAATCAATACCAAAACAAGAAATAAAAGAAAATTTACAAGAAAACATACCAGAAGAATTAGGAAGCCAGGCCATTGAGTCAACATCTTTAACTACAGGGGAGACTCATAGAGGAAGGATAATGTCCACACAATCAGCATGATGGACTTGTTGAAGCTTAATAACATTCTAATCTCCATTATCAAGGACATAACATGCCACAACCTCATCCCGAATACTATCATCAATATCTATGATAGTGTTGTCTTCAAGCCTTTGCACTCACGCCACCCAATGGTCAATCCAAAAATAGATCAATTTACCATTTCCCAAATGCCAAATAAGATTCATATAAAAGGGCACCCAGATTTGAATAATATTCCACCAAAAATTAGAAGTTGCATTACACAAATGAACAATCGAAATAATAGCTTCAAAATAACTATATTTACTACGAATCACCTTTACTCATAAATCATCTTTCTTGTGAATAAGGTTCCATGCTTGCTTTATAATAACAGTTTAGTTTAAATTACGCACTTTTCAGAACCCCAAACCACCAAACTTCTTTGATTTACAAATATTATCCCAGTTAATCAAATGAATTCTTGTGAGCTAAACCATTCCAAATAAAATCTTTACAAATTTTATCGATGTGATTACATACCTAGAGAGGGATTTTAGTAGTTTGCATTACATATATAGGAATGAAAGCAAGAGCTAATTGAATCAAAGTGATTCTCCTAATGAGGGAAAGATTATTAGCTTTCCAACTATTTAAATGATTCATCATTCTATCAATGAGGTACTGGAAATCTCTGAATGAACATTTATCATGAAACAAGGTAACACCTATGTACTTTCCCAGATTATTAATTATATTCATACCCAAAACCTAGATAATGTCATGTCTTTTATCCTGCTGGACATTAACAAAGAAATAAATGCCTGATTTTGAGTTGTTTACCTTCTAACCTTGAGCTTCTACAAAAAACCTCCAAGGTCTTCTAAATAACATGTGCTTGTTGAGAAGAGGCTGTACTGAACAAAATAAAATTATCAATGAAAAAAAAGGTAAGAAAGGGTAGGTCCCCTTCTATTTAAAATAATAGGATCCCAATGTTTCTACTTAACAACTAATGAGATGGAATGAGAAGGCCTCTCTATACAGAGGATGAATAAATAAGGGGAGATGGGGTCCCCATGATGGATCCCTTTTAAGGGAACAAAAGGATCAATAACATGACCATTTCAGAGTAGTTGCATGTTAGCAGAGGTTATACTCCACCAAATAATATTAACTATGATATCTGGAAGGTCAATATCATCTAGGGTCTCCCTTATAAAATTCTAAGAAAGCCTATTATAAGCTTTCTCAAGGTCGACTTTGAGGGCCATAAAACCAACATTACCTTTTTTGGTCCTCATAGTATGAACAACTTCTTAGGCAGTAATAATATTGTCAGCGTTTTGCCTCCTTGGAACAAAACTACATTAATTTGGGCCAATAATTTTAGGCATAAGCTCTTTAACTCTAGTGGCAAGAATTTTAGTGATTAATTTATACACCACATTACAGAACCCAATGGGTCTGTAATGATTCATCCTCAAGGTTAAAAACTTTCAGGATAAGAGAGATGGAGGTGTGATCCACAAATTGAATAATAGCTGGCTCAGAGAACACCATTGTCACCTAATCGACTATAGAGTCCTTCACATGATCCCAATTACATTAATAGAACATTGTAGGAATACCGTCAAGACTAGGGGCTTTCCAAGCACCCATCTTAACTTCTCCTTCTAAAACTTGTTTTGCTAGGGACAAAAGCTCAGTATATGTCAAATTAGGAAACATACCAGAGATAGGAAATTGGTCATAAGAGTCTTCCCCTTCATAAATCTTCTTTAAAAAGGAAATACTCATTTCTTGTAAAAAAATTTTGTCTTCAATCCATGACCCATTTTCATCTTTTAACATAATAATTTTATTCCTTCTTTTCTAAGCAGAAGTCATACCATGAAAATACGTAGTGTTACGATCCCCATATGAACGCCATTTACATTTGGAAAGTTATTTCCAATAAATTTCCTCTTTGATGGCTAAAACCTCATACTCCTTCTATAAATGACTTCGAAGTTTCTCCAGGTAAACATTAATTTGAAATTTTAGAGAATGACTTATACCTTCAAATATCAACAAGATTTTATTCTTGTTCCTAATTATACTATCAAAAATATTTTTATTTTCCAATCTTTAGCCGCTTCAGTAAAGGAAATAATATTTGATTCAAGGTCCCTATTTTTAAACCATGACCTTTGTAGAAGGTCTTAAAAATTATCATGAGCTAACCAAGAAGATAGAAATCAAAAAGGCTTTCCAGCATTATTAGTTAAATCATTGCCCCCAAAATCAAAGAGGATTGGAATATGATCAAACTTGAGTTTAGGGAGGTGTTTAACCATAACATTGTCAAAGGAAGTGGACCAAATGCTATTAGCAATAAAACAATCGAGTCTTCTTTTTATTTTATTTCGTTGCTAGGCAAAATGTTGTACTTGGAAACTAATGTCATGAAGGCAACAATCAAGTAAAGTGTCCTAAAGTTTAGCTAAAGATCTCCTACACACCAGGAACCTGTAGTTTGGCTAGAGATCTCCTTAAGGCCAACCCAAAGATCTCTCCGAGAGGCAGGCTAGGGACTACCATAAACAACAATAAGAAACCATAGGCTAGCATTCTCGAAGGCAATTTCCATATGGACAAATTGACTATGAGAATGAAGAACTTGTATCAACCAACAATTGAGTTTCCACAGACACCAAATACTACTTGAAAAGCCCACACCATCTTGAATATGGTAACCATCAAATCTAAATTTTTTAAAAATATTCTTAGCTCTCTCCACTCACATGCATCTCCAACAAACATAAAAATTAACACGATATCAATTTATCAAATCACTAACCATAGTAGTGAAACCTTTTCTTGAAACACCTCTACAATTCCAAATTAAAATATTCATTTGAAAAATTAGAAAGAAAGAAATGAAGTGCACCAAGTGCTAATCTTGCTTAGTTGATAAGGCATTCTCCAAACCATATAGAATAGAATCAGCCTGTGCCTCAACAATATTATCAAGCTCCATCTCCATTTCCTAGACATTTCCTTCAATTATTTCCATTCTTTTCTCAAAAGTTAAACCTGGGTCTAGGGGATTAGAAGCAATAGATTTATTTCTTAAAAGAGTTTGTTGTCTTTGAGTAATCTCCAGGGTTTCCTTACCTAGATCTTGGACATTTATGACAAGAGGATCTAGGACATCCTTCTGACTAGTTTTATCCTGTCAGTGAATACTTTCCCTCATGGGATTATCCTACTAAATAACTACTCCTTTCTTTTATGATCTAGCTCCTTGAGAGCTTCAACAAGGAAATTTTAAACATGGTTCTACTTTTGGGGGTTTATCCTAAACCTACTTGTACCAACTGACTGCCTATTATAGGTTTCTAAGCCGAGAGACAGCTTCAACCCTACTTGTTGAGCCATTCTTTGTTGATGTCTACCCATTGCTTAGTTGGCTATATCTTTCTTGGGAATATGTTCACCAGTTTCTAAATCCTTAATAACCTTCCTGTGAAAATTAATCTCTTCCTCCTTATTAAACATATCTACCAAACCACCATAGGTATCTACCTCAAAATCATTTTTCAATAAAGAATAATGCATATTATTAAAACCAAGGTTCACCTTTTTAGTTTTCTCTTTGTCAGAATTATGTCTTGTTCCCATATAGTTTCGTTCAGTCGCTTTACTACCATCCATGATCTAAAATTATTAGTTGAAGGGGAATTATGCTATTCTTCCAATGTTATTTTACATATCACATCATTCGGATCATTATTCTTGAGAGGATTTTGCCCTTCATCCAAGATAACGACAGTTTCTATTACAGTGTGCACAACTTCCGCTCCTATATTCACTGAGGATACACCAGAACTCACCTTTGAGGGTTGTCTGAGTGTCTGGTTTGGAAACTGGTACATATCTACCAAACATATCTACTAGTTTGCAACACCATTGTTCGTACTCCTCGAGGGCAACCCTCACCATAGGATTTAGATCAAAAGGCTGAGTAAATTCTTTGGAAGAATTTATTTTCTCTACAACATAATTCTCTGTCACCATCTGGACAATCTCCTCTAGAAATATATTATCATTTCCATCTTTGTTCATCACCATATCTTTATACGTGGGTTTCCTTGGAAGGTTAGGTTCATTAACCTCCTTATATTCTCCTTCTATCTCTACTTTTTTCATAAGGGGTCATTCATTATCTATATCTATCATGTCAACAACATTAGGCTCATCCTCTAACTCCTTACGCATAGCCTATGTTATCTTAATCGTTTCTTGTTTCTTGCTAGAATATCCTGCTCTTCAACCGTTCAAGTACCCTCCAATGAGTCCATACATATCACAGTTTAACTCAAAGTGGTAATTTACTATGAATGCTCCCACAAATCACAAACTAATAGTAACCTTCAACGTTTCCATAACAGAAAATCTAGATGAAAAATAAACAAGCAAGCAAAAAAGAAAAAGATAAATTAAATAACCAAATAAATAGAGGCAGATACTTCCCTACAGGAAGCCGAAGACAACTGTCTGTTAAACAAGAGAGAACAAGCCAAAGCACAGCAAGAGAATAGAGCAAGCCACCGTACGGCAAGGAACCAACTATCTCAAACAAACAAGGAACCAAAAGACACAATGACCAGAATCAACTCTTCCTCACCAAGAATGCAACCATCACTGGAGAAGTGGTATTAATAAAGACAAGTTTGCTCAATGTGCATATCTTGAGACCTTCCCAACACATGTTACACCATATATATATATATATATATATTAATGTTTTACTTTTTTAAAACTTCAAAGATATTTAATACAATTATTTATTTATAGTACTTCGTATTTCGAAAACAAATTGCGTAAATTACTAAGTTAGTACATTAAAGGATAGATGATAAAAAATATGAAGAGAGAAAAAAACCTTTCCAATGTAGTTGAGACTTTTTTTTTTTTAGCTGAATAGAGATATGAGAAAGCATTTTCTCAAAAGATCAAAGTATATACATTCTCCTTAAAAATTAAAAATTTATATGAACTTAAGGTTTTTCAAATTATTATTTTAGATATATTGATTTTTCTATAAAATAATATATATATATATATATATCCATAATTGTTTAAAATTTTGTAATTAAGTCTTAAAGTCTAAATAATTTTTAATTTAATTCATGTAATTATAGTTTTACTAATATTTTGTCATATAATGTAAGTTAATTTTTTTCATTATTTATTTTTATCTATTTTTGTAGCATAAATAATAAATATTCAGAGTGTTAAATACATTTACACTTTTTTATAGTTCAAAATTATATGTAATCTATCGATCAACATAATCAATCAAAATTGAGAGATAGTTCATCAATATTTATAACAAAATAATTACACACTATATGAATTATTATAAATAAATAATAAATAATAAAATTAAAATTTTAAAGTATCAATAAAATGCTGAAATTTAAACTAACAGTAAGAGGAGAATAAAAATAGAGGCATTATAATTGCAACTCTTAAGTATTTTAACAAAGGTGCTAATATGCTGTCCAAGCTTCCAAGAAGAAAAGATGAAAATATAATGAGTGAAATTGAATTTTAAGTTGAAGTGATTTTTTATTTTAGATCCCCAAATTAAATTTTTTTACCATCTCGAATAAATTTATATATATATATATACATATATATATATATATATATATATATATATATATATAACCTTATTCTCGGGGAGTCCATCCTATTTTGTACAACACGGACCCCCTATATTGGGGGCGAGTCCCTGTACAAAATTGGGAAAAAAGAAAAAAAGTTATAAACAGTATTTCGCTTGCTTTGAAGACAAGTTGTATTCACAAACTCATATAAATTAAGCACATGGATGTAATAGTTTTTATTTGTTAAGATTTTGGAAATTAATATTTTTATTCATATTATTAAGATTAAAAAGCCTTCCATACCCATCACAAAGCAGGGTCGTACAATTCACACAGGAAAATGACAGGAAATGTGTTCACTCTTGTGTTATGTGGCCTTGTCACATTCCACTGTAACTTAACCATTTCTGGAGGACAAGAGGACGGGAACATATTTCTTGTCAGATATGTTGCTCACTCTTCTTGAGTTCTTGGATAAAAAATAACAAGGGAGAGACGAGAGGTGGAAAATATTTTGGGTTTGATTGATTCTATTATTTATTTTTATGTTCTTAAAATACTTTTGTGAAATTACTTTTTAAAACAGTTTTTGAAAATAAAGAGTCAAAATTTTGTTTGAATCCAATGTTTTTAAAAATACATTCAAAATTAGAAAAAACACAGTTTGAAACAAAATTCAAAAATTAGTTTTGAAAATGTTAAAACTTTGTTTAGTACCAAGATTAAATTTATAATACATAATTATAATCATAATTCTGAATCTAATTCCATTAAAATTGAAATTGATTCAAAATTTTAAATTTTATAGTTGAACCATATAAAGAATTTGAACATAAAGTTATAATTTTAAATTTAGTTTTCATTTTACTATTTAGACAAAAAATAAATATTTGTTCTATGTATTAGCATGTATTACATGTTTAGTATATATGTGCATGTATATGCATGAGTATATGTATGCATATGTATATGTGTAACAAATGTATTTTATATGAATTTATGCATGTGGGAGTATGTGGATGTGAATTTGGGCGTTTATATACTTGTGCATATGCATTGATGTTATATATTCAGATTTGTGTGTTAAATTATATATAATATATGTATATGTGTGCATATTTATATACGTATGCATATACATGTATGTGTATATAATAATTTCATTATATATATCTTTGTATTTGTTCATACAAGTGCGTGTATGTGTGCATGCACATGCGTAACATGTTCAGTATGTAAAAGTGTGTGTGGGATCGCACATGTGTGTTTTAATTATGTTATGTTAGATATTAGATTCATTCAAAATCTAACTATACATTATTTTTAAATATTAATTTATTTTATTTATAATAAATTTTATTTATGACAGATTTTTTAAATGCTAATTCTTTGTAAATTTTAATTATTTTTCATTTTAACTCGTATTTTTTATTTCATTATTTTTATTTTAAATCTTAATTTTGTATTTTTCTTTTAAAAAAAATATTTTTCAAATAAAAATAAAGGATAACTAGACTCTACTAGTTATAAGTGAATAGGTTGGGTCTCAAAGTTTATTGAAATATATCTCACAATCCTACTTAAATCATTTTTCATCAAATTACAGTTTTGTCATTAATGAAAATAATTTTGAGAAACAAAGGAAAACTTTTAAAACTTGTTCTTTTTTTTATTCTAAAAACACTTTTCTGTTTTTTAATTTTTTAAAACAATTAATAGAAAACACATTACCAAACAATTTTTTTGTTCTTTTATTTTTATAAACATAAAACTTTTGTTTAAAAACAACATTCACACAAGCCTTAAGTTTTTTTTTATCCTTTCTTAATTTTAAATTTCCCAATATGTGAATTTCAGAAAGAAAATTTAAAATAATGTACAATTTTTTTTATTATTATAAATGAGACAGAAAACCTAAGGAAGTGGAGAAAAGAGTTAAATGAGAATCTGAAAAACATCAAGACCTCTAATACTTATATCTAAGAATACCACTTAAACTAAATCATCTCACAAAACAATATAACGATTGGTGCTGTCAGATTCATAAACACATTTGTGTTTAAATTATGGTGTTTGGTGTCCATCCATAATGGGTTAGAGAAAGAGTTACACAAACAATTTCAGATTTTAGTCCACTAATAAGCAATTGATGTTGAAATATGAATGAGAACCTTTTATCTAGAAATTAAAAGTGACGGTATTCAAATCCTGGAACTAAAAAACATGTGGGTGGATATGCTGATATCAATAGTGAATTAGTGATAGTTTCCAACAGGCTCACTTAAGTGAGCATTGAATTAACTTTTTGATTCAGATTTTTCTATTTCTTTTCCCTTCTATTACATAATCATGGTGTCAGCTACATTTGATTAATTCAGAGCTTATGTTGATTGGAGCATCCATTGAAAAAGTACCAATTCAATTCTCACATTGATGAACAAAGTAATGAAGAAGTATCTTTTCAAGCTCATATTAAATCATTCACCTAAGCTATTGAGAAAGTATTCGATTCAGATATGCTTTTGGTTATCCTCCTGTTGTTCCCATTTGTGTATTAACTGTCGAAGAAAGATACACTATTTAATTTGTGGATTAGCAAGATAAGAAAGTTCATTGGCCTGCCACTTGTCATTGCCACATCCAAGGCAACCAAATAATTAATTTGGTAATTCCAGAAAATGTAATATCTTAAAACTGAATAATTGCCATTGTAAAATAAGAAATCGAGGTATAAAACCCTAAAGGTGTATTGTTTCTTATAATCAAATTAGAAGTAAATAAGCAGAGCACATTAAAGCAAGAACATATTCTTTGACAACACAACCTTTTGACACGAGGCACGCAAGAGAATGATATAATCCGAGTGATTACACATTTGATATGATATAAAAGTCCAAATGGTGAGGAATTTGGTTCTTATTCTTTGCATGATCTTGATAATTACCATAAAAAATTTTGTATTTAATATATGAGTCTTTTATTCTTCTTAATTTTAGAAAGTTTATGAATTTGGCAGCACCAATCTAATTAAATAATAATTTAAGATTAAAAAAAAAATTCCACCTCTTCTCGTTCCCTTGTTATTTTTTATCCAAAAAGAGTAAGCAATATATATTTGACAAGCAAAGTTGGATCAATTGTAAACAAAGCAGAGGCATGTCACTAATTCCCTTCTTAAATGTAAAACAGAATTCAGTGATAACATATTTCCCCTATTATCACATCAATATAAATCCCCAATTTGGTTTTCTGTTCTTTGCATCGGAAAGTTTACAACTTTCACGAAATGATTTGTGAAAGTTTGTTATTGGTAGATTGAGAGAAAGAAAAGGAATGGAAATGAGAATGAGATAAATTAGTAATTGAAAAGAAGATAGTAATAGAGAGGAAGAAAAAAAAAAGACTAAATTATCCTTAAATTCAAAATATTACTATAATATTACATTATAACTAAGGACATAATTATTAATACACTTAGTTATAATATAAGGACATAATTATAATATTATTATTTTTTATGTTGATATTATTATAATTATATTTTTACATTATAACTAAATACACTAATACACTCAAAATTATAAGTATACTAAAAATAATACCTTATTATTATTATTATTATTATGAGGATATTTTTGTCATTATTCTCTTATTCCAATAAAATCAGTCTCATTTTATCCACCCCTCATAAATGATGTTTCCATCAAAATAATAAAATTTTCATCATCATGAAAATCAAACGTCATACCACCAAACATTTAAATATATTTCTTTTCTTTTCTTTTTTCATAACAGCATTTTTCCTTGTAGAAAACGAAGCTTTTGTCTGAGAGAGTCACGAAGACTTGGTTGAACAGGGCGATCATCTTCTTTATCGGTCATGTAGGGTTGGTAGAATGGTCAAATGGTGAATGGATTACAGTTTATATGTATAAACAGTAAATAAATTTAAAATGAGTTTCAAAAAGATTAAAAAGCTGCCATTTCTATAACATTATCTGCTGTAGAAAATTTTACAGCATGCAAGTTATAGCACCAAATTCAAATTCCTAAAGATTCAAGTTAATAGGGGCAAAGTTGATATAGTCCATTTTTACAACACGTGTAAAGTTTTGTAAATAATTATATAATTTTTAAAATATATTTTTATGTCATTATTAATTAATTTTATATTTATTATTGATTAGTTAACAAATCTAAATAATAAATTTATAAAAAACTATGTATTAAAGTCTATTCAATAATAATAATAATAATAATAGCTGAATTCCTTATACTGTAAAACTCTAGATTTACTACAAAATGATACACTGTATAGATGGACACAACAATTGTACGTGAATTGAGCAAGAAATGTGACATAAATAATGCATTTGTTATTCACGTAGAAACAGGGGAGTACACTTTTGCACATTTTTACAATTTGGCAGGTAGTGTAGTGTAGTCCCACAAAGCAGAAAGCAATAAATAAACATTGTCTAAGCTGGTCATGCCAGTAGAAAAGGTAGGTTCATGTAGAGCTAAAGTTGGGCCAAATTGGTGTCAAGATTTTGAATGCTTTTGATTTTGATACATTACTTACTTCGAGAACTTGCTTCAACATGGTGCTTAACTTATCTTTCCATTATGCTTATTCTTTTCGTATCGTTGCTTGCTTCCTTCCTTCATATTGACATTTAAAATTATTGTCCAAAGGAAAGAGGGCATTTAAAATTGTCCCGGTGCGTGGGCACGACGCTTCCGAACTTCTCTTTTCTTCTCCTTCTTCTTCCAGTTTGACTTTGCTGCAAATGAAAACTCCTCCTTCATCAATGGCAGATCTAGAACACCACTTCAAGTTTCAAAACTAGTTCCTATTCCTACTTTCCTGTACCTTTCATATATGGCAGAAACAGCAGTAAAACACTGTGATTGACATGTTGGTTCCATTGTTGAGAGAGGAAGTTACAGTGCTGAGTGGCTTCCATGCCAAAATCAGTTCCATCAAAGATCAGCTAGAGCTTATAAGAGCCTACGTCAAAGATGCCGACAAGAAGGCAGAAATGGCGAAAACCAGTAACCTGGAGAAAGAGTGGGTAAAGAAAATTAGAGAAATTGCCTATCGCATACAAGATGTGATCGACGAATACTAGTACAAAATGAGCAAGCGATATCCAAGGAAAGGGCTATTTGGTGTTCTTACTAAAATTTGTCACTTGCTTAAAACTGTGATGCCCCGTCATAAGATTACATCAGATATTCAAGATATTAGAGATTCAGTAGTGAGACTGAATCAAAGTAGAGTGGCTCTAGGGTTCAACCTATCTTCACCAGAATCAAGCCATGTAGGAAGAGATGTCTACACCGAATGCACTTCAATTGCGTGCACAGTTCATGGATGACGCTCAACTAGTGGGAGTGGACAATAGCAGGAAATTACTCACTGATTGGTTGTGAAATACAGAATGCAGGTGTACTGTGATCTCAGTAATTGGCGAAGGCGGACTTGGTAAGTATTTTTTATTTTTCAAGAAACTAATCATGTCTTCCTCATAAGTAGTTTGGTTGATTTGTGATTTAATTATTATCCTTTTAGTATATAATCTGAAAGTGTTACGGCATGAACAAGATTCATTATGCTACAGAGAGATCGACAGAGACTCTAATGAGTGGAGTCAAACAACTTTTTTATGAGTTGTTTAGTTTTTTTCTCTTAAACGATTTAAAATGCTAATATTGTCTTCATATATTAAAAAATAATTTTTTAAAAAAACAAATAATATTTACTACATATAAAGAAAAAAAATCAAAAGAGATCATGCGACCCAAAAGAAAATTATTTTGGTGGCGAACAGAAGAACTGCTTAATTGTACTTCGTCTTTCATTCCAGCCCATTGTATCCTCCATCCTAACACAAACGAAATTGCCTACTTGTAGATTGTTAAGTGTTCCACCCCATAACCCTGGAGTGAGACCGATATAAGAAATGAGGAAAATTCTTGAACCTACAAGCCAACACTAAATGGAAATTAAAACTGTATTGAAAACTTTACAACCTTGCATCATGCTCAAATAAAATTTACCCCTTCCATACGGATATCTAGTCTATATACAATAAAAAGATTTTGTAGAAATTTCGGCAAAGCTTTCCTAGTAAGTGGAACATCCTGACATTTCTACAAAATTCTGCCAAGCAACCAGACTTATATAAAGAGAGCTCCACTCTCACCATAGTAAAACAAAACAAAATACACAAAAATACAAGGGTAAGGGGGATACTCAATTTGTGGTCAAGATACATAGCTAAAGCGAACAAAAGAATAGCTACCCAGAATTTATATATACAACCCAAAAAAAATGTACAAACAAGATGAAATAAAGCTAATTCCTGCAGAATCAAGCGGGCTCACCCAAGGAGATCCTCAGTTACTCCCTAGCTCCCTAAGGCAAATCACCAGTTCCACTATCTGAGACAACAAATTTTTTTTCTTTCAGCAAAGAGCATCCCAACATCAGTAAATAATATATATATATATATATATATATATATATAATCAACAATCAAAGGCGTGATCATGATTTGTATGGATTAAGATAAATATTTAATTTAAAGAAAAAAACAAACAGCAACCAACTATCTGATGAGCATTGTAAAACATGTTTTATTGCCTGAATCAATATGCCTTATAAAGTGAAAAGAAAAGAAATAATGAATCCCTGAATATCTGTTAAAGGGAAGGACTACTATGGACTAGTATCTATATATCTAGTGTGGGCACACAGCCTATAAGTGTAGCCCACAACAAGTGAGAACACATAGTCCTCGAAGGTAAATAACCAACAAGTGTGAGGTCATAACTCACGAAAATTACCTTTGGAAAACCCTCTTATAGTAATTAAAATATTCTAATAAGGAAAAGAATACAAAAATTACGTAAAGGAGTTGGGAGTGCTATCTGCACACTTGCTGTTAACTAATAGGCAAGCTAATTTCCTTTAACTTAGGTGGAAGTTTCACCATTAAGAAATTCCTACGCCAACAGAAAACAATGAATTACTTCCCTTTCTCTTCCTCCAAATATTTTTGGCATTAAGCTTATTTCGTAAGTGCTATTAGAAGTACTATAATCACCTCATCATTCACTATTCTTCAATCAAGGCTTAATACCCTCATAACATCTTGATTTAGAATTTAAGAGTTTCCCTTCTCATAAGAACTCTTATAACCACAAGGAAATGAGACCTTATAAATATATCCCAATAAGAATTTTCATTCTAACATATCATCAAGTAATAAATAAATTTATCAATTTACTAATTGCTAAAACCTAATCCAATCATTCTTTTAATATAACTCCCATTATTAAATTTCTAGCAACATGATTAGACTATAGGTCATTTACAATAGGCTTTTCCACATACTTATCCTTCCTATTAACCCTTCAATAAATGTAAAATTCAAGTTAAATTCTGAGAAATTAACAATTCATCTTCCCTATCAAAACAATAATTTCTAATTGTTCTAATTACTTCCTTTATACTGCTAATTGAAGCCTTTAATCTCAAAAAGTTCAATTTGGTCCCTCTGGAACCCTAAATTCACATCAAATTGGTGGTATTCACGACTGGCCGGAATTTCTTGGAATTGAGAGAAGGAAATGGATGAAATTAATGAGAGAACTAAAAGGCACATCGAAATTTTGAGTTTAACTCACCAATTCGAGCTCAATTTGAAGAAATTCATGACTTTCCCTCTTTTTTGAAACCCTAATGTAGACACTAGAATATCCACTGAATCTAAATAAATTTTTAGGTTATTGAACATGAAATTAGAGGGGAATGGCCAAAAATGATATAAGGAATAGAAAACACAACAGAAATACCGAAGAAAATCGCATCATTACCCTGAATTTTCTCCTAGATTGCGGTGAGCTGCAAACCGCGAAGAAGAAACGTTTTCCACTAGAAAATGGCAACCTCCAGCCAACAACTCGCCGGCAATGATGGCACAAATGACAGAAGACAACTTAGGTGATGAGAAACAGAAAATCGATGGACATGTGATGCAGGGAATTTCTCTCCAATTGCTGACTGCTCAAAGGTATCAGGAAGAAGGAGATATAAGGCTAAGGGCATTTTTGTCATTTCACCTCTTAGGGACAAGTGTCAGCATCTAAAAAACAATGGAAGTGGAGAAGTTAAGATTTGAACCCCCATCCTCTGAGATACTGCAAGTGCGGCCTAACCATTGAGTTAAACTCAATTTCAGGATATCTTTCCACTTCAGAGAATGTTATACCCATATAAACTTCCTTGAAATTTTCCCTCTTCTTATTATTTTATATATATATTTTTTGTCATTTATTTTATTTAATTCACTAACTAAGTGATTATATATATTTTCCACTAAATAAGAATTTTTGGGTTATTACAAGTGCAAACTACTATCTATAGTGGGATCCATTGGAAATAGTATTTTGACTTTTTTTTCTAATGGTTGACTTCATTTGTATGTAATTAGAATGCTTCACTCTTGTCTATAAAAATTAATTTGTGTGATTCATGTATCGATGATAATTAGATCAATTCATGTAACAAAACCATTAATGCGTCCGTACCTCATGTACTGTGATTAAAATTGTGTTAAGCTATTAAAATACAAGTTCAAGTAAATGTTTCTTCTATAAATATATTTCTTCCTCCTCCTTCCACCTAAGTCGAGTTCTCAAATAAAAGGTTCCACTTGTGCACTCAATCCAAAGATTAATATAGAAGAATTGATATAAGAGACCTATCTTGTCTGAAGGACAAATTGAGAATGACCTTTTTTTGCAGAGAATTAATGTTTTAAATAGTTTAAAATAATCCCATCTTCTAGCTAAATTGTCATTAGTCAAATTGTAAAATGTTTATCTTGAGTTGGGAAAATTAGGACATAACAGCCAATTCTAAAGTCTGTTTCAAGTTAAAATGTTTTTGAAGCTAATCTTAAACAGTAGTCCTATTTATGTTTTTCACACCTTCACCAAGATAAGTTTTTATAGTTGACTGACAAACTAACCAAAGGTTGCTTACTTGAATAATGCTTTCAATTTTCAAGGAGACCTGCCTTTTCTTTAAGCTATCCCTTTTTCTTCATTTTGATCAAATATATAGTTTGAATCTTACATTTATGAAAGATCTACTAAAGCATTCTAATTTAGAATTCTTTGTTTAGCGATAGGAACTTTTTAGACAATTTCTGTTGTTTTCTCCTTTTTGGGCAACAAGAGATAATTTATATTGTTACTTGAGTTCATAAAGTCAACTTTAATATCATGAAACTAAATAGTCAGATTATATTTCCAAACTCATAGTGACATAAATATCTCTAACTTCATTTCTTCTTTTGCCTCAACTTCTATCAAGGTAAAACAACTATTGTGAATAATGTATACATGAAGCAAAAGGAGAAAAGATCTTTCAATTGTTATGCTTGGATGACTGTTTCTTGTTCACTTAAAGAGGAAACATTACTGAAGACCATGTTGAAAAGCTTTTATGAGAATGACAGTAACAAGCATTCTACCAAGGATATTAATGAAATAATGGATATGGTTGCTCTAACTAATAAACTTCAAGAATACTTGCAAGGAAGGAGATATATGTTTGTGTTTGATAGCGTATGGGATAAAAGCTTTTGGGAATGTGTTGAAAATGCATTACCAGATAATAACAAAAATAATAGGATAATTATTACCATAAGGGATAAAGGCGTTGCTAAATTTTGTAGATGTTTTGCACCGATCTACATACATGAGCTAGAACCTCTACCTCCACATGATGCTTTGAAGCTCTTCAACCTTATGGCCTTTCAATTTGATCTTGAGGGTAGAGATTGTCGAGAAGAATTGACAAAGCTATCTATAGATTTTGTTAAAAAGTGCGATGGAGTACCACTTGCAATTGTGACTATTGCTGGTCTCTTATCTAAAAAGAAAACTATATATGAATGGCAAAGGGTACATGATAGCCTTCACTCTAAATTGTCAAGTGATCCGCATCTAAGACGTTACTACCAGGTCCTATCAGAAAGTTACAATGATCTTCCTTACCACCTCAAGTTATGTCTCTTGTACTTCGACCTTTTTCCAAAAGGCTACTCGATTAGCTATGTAAGACTCACCAATTATGGATTGCAGAGGGGTTTGTAAAGGAAAATGAGAATGTAATTGAAACACTTAAAGAAGTAACAGAAGAATACATGGCTGAGCTAATTCGTAGGAGCCTAGTTAAAGTGTCGAAAATGTCTAATGATAGAGTAAGAAAATGTCAAGTCCATGATTTAATGCCTGATTTTATTCTTAAAAAGTGTGAGGAGTTGAACTTTTGCCAAGTGATAAAAAATGGGAGATTTAGCATCAATGAATGGCCTAGACACCTTTCAATCCATACAAATAATGTTGATGGATTTTTACAAAGTGCAACAAATTATGGTAAAGTTTGGTCTTGTTTTATGTTTAACTTTAAAGAGTTGTCAAAGCCTATGGCAGAGTCATGGTTGTCAAGTATAAAGTTGTTGATAGAATTAGACTTGGAAGATGCACCTCTTGATTATCTTCCTGAAGCAGTTAGGAATTTATTTCTTTTGAAATATTTAAATCTTAAAAACAAAAAGATAAAGACCATTCCAAAATTCATTGGTGAAGGAATTAAATAATGAACACATTCATAGATAATTCAATGTACTTACATACTTATCCTAATTGCAGAAGCTGATCAAAGTTAGGCTGAGATCACTGATCGAATGAGATACCCATAGTGTATTGGGTGTATCTCAAGTTTTCACAGCCTAAATCCCATTCCTAATTGCTGAAGCTAATTAGACTCTAGCTAAGATCACTGATTGAATGAGATACCCACAGTGTATTAGGTGTATCTTAGATTTTCACAGCTTAAATCCCCTCTCTAATTCGACTACAGGACACTTTGCAGGTATTCCTTTCAAAGCGTCTCAAGTCTCTATAGACTGTTCTCTTTTGTATCTTGATTATTGATCGTATAATAGTCTAGCCCTTTTATAAAGGTTAGCTAGGGTTAAGGTTTAGTATTAATTCTTGTAATTACTATATTACGCTTACTTAATGAACACCCCTTATGGGTGGACACTATATGATATCTTAACAGATTTAAACCTTAAATATTATACGATATTCTAACATCTCCCACTCACATATAATGGGAGTGCTCATACGCTCTAAACCTAAGAAACATATTCTTGGTAAATCAAGAGAACACTTTCTCTGTATAATCTGCAATCGTTCATATAGGGAAAGTAGGTTGTGTGACCAGCATATTATGAGAACATCAATGTTATACATCAGTTACGAATATATAGCTTCTCATAAAAAACACACCTGCATGTAGATCATAAAGTATGAATGCACCCTAAATCATAAGAATCACATTTAGATATCTCTCAATGATCTCATCTATCATAATATCTTATATTCATAATCATAACACACAAGTTGTAACTGGTATACTAGTGAATACAGAATAATGAGATTATCTTTATGATCTTCCTTTTCTCACGATCCTATCAACAAAAACTTGGCTCGCTTTTTTAGACATGTCCTGCTAAACTGAATCATTACACATAGTCCTTAAGCAACACGCTAAGATAGCAAACACCAAGCTGCATTTCAAGTACCTGATCAGAGTCCAAGGGTACAAATATAGAGCCAACGTAAAGACTTAAGGGTCTCACACAATCATGAGTTGAGATTACACTCATGTTAACCCATATGGTCGACATTTGCACGCATGGTATGAAACATGTGTTATAGCATTCCTCCTTTTCTTGAAGAGTGTATGCCTATTTCTCAAATAATGTTGTACAGATGATATTTTAGACACCACATGTCTAAAATTAAGTTCCTAGATCTACACAATGTCTTGAACACATATCTGGCAACTAAGGTGGACTAGAGATGATGAACTTGTTTTATCAAATTAATTATAATGACCATATGTCATCAATCAAGCGACTTAAATGATTTTAAGTATAATTGCTCTCAAATTATCCTCCGATAATTTCTCTTAAAATCTTGTCTCATATCTAATGTCACAAAGCACTGAGGCAGTTACCTGTGTGAGAAGGCTAACCCTTTTGTCTAACCGACTTATTTAATAATAAATAAGAATATACATAACATTCAAATAAAGATATGTAAGCATGGAAATCAAACTTTATTGATTATCAAATAACATCAAAATATCTCTGTCTGTGAACAATGGGAAAATATTAAAAATACAAATGAAGTATGCTAAATTCTACACAATCCTAAAGACCTAACATGTCTCACAAACACATCTCTAAAAATAGGCTTGGTCAGTGGATCTGCCAGCATCTCATGCATAGATACATACTTCACATTCACAGTCTTGCATGCAACTATGTCCTTCACATAGTGATACTCGATATCTATGTATTTGCTTTTACAATGGTACTTTGGAATCTTAGTGTATTCAATCACAGCCTCACTGTCATAGCACACTAACACTAGTACAATATTTTCTGCTTTGCACGACAATTGATCCAAGAACCTCTTTAACTAAACAGCCTCCAAGCTACTAAAGAAAGGGCCACAAACTCTACCTCCATTATGGACAAGGATACTCAGGATTGTTTCTTAGTGCTCCATGATATGGCGCCATCACTGAGTAAAAAAACGTATCCTGAGGTAAACTTTTGTTCCTCTAAGTCCCCTCCATGATCAGCGATAATGTATCCTACCAATTGTAGATCTCTACTACCTTGATAGTTAATGCATTTTCAGCAATCCACTTTAGATATCTTAAGATCCTTTTACAGCTTCCCAATGTTTAAGACCTGGGTCGGTTTGATATCTACTCACCAAGCCAACAGCTTGATAGATATCAGGTCGAGTACACATCATAGCATACATTAGACAACTGATTGTATTCCTATATAGAGTTTGGCTCATACGCTCTCTTTCCATGACAGTCTTAGGACACATTTTGGTACTCAAGATTAAACTTGTGCTAATAGGAGTGTCAGCAAGGTTACAACTTTCCATACTAAAATGTTCCAACAATTTTTTTATGTAATTCTCTTGCAAGAGATACAAAAGTTTCTTAGAATGATTTCTTGAAATCTTAACTCCAAGAATGTATGTAGCTTCATCCATATCTTTCATCTCAAAGCGAGATGACAACCAGGTCTTTACCTCGTTGATCAGCTCCATATCATTTCTAGCTATGAGTATGTCATCAACATATAATGTCATAATCACATACTTGTCCTTAAATCCTTTGGTATATACATAGTTATCTTCACTCATCATAGTGAAACACTAGAGATGACTGTTTTGTGAAAACAAATATACCACTACCTCGAAGAGTGTTTAAGGCCATAGATAGACTTCAAAAGTCTACAAACTTTTTCTTCTTGGCCCTTTTTAATGAAGCCCTCAGGTTATTCCATATAAATTTCTTCATTTAATTCTCCATTGAGAAAGGCAATCTTTACATCTTTCTGATGTAATTCAAGATCTAAACAAGTCATTATAGTTAAATGTAAGCAAACAAAGGTAAATTGTACAGCAGGAGAAAAAGTCTCCTCATAGTCAATTTTTTCCTATTGTGTATACCTCTTTACTACTAGTCGAGCCTTAAATTTTTCAATCATGCCATTGGCTCTTTTCTTAATTTTAAGAACCCACTTGTTCCCAATAGTCTTGCGTCCCTCTGAAAGATCAATAAGTTCCCAAACATTGTTGACTCCCATAGACTCTATTTCCTCTTCTATAGCTTTAGTCCATTTATCCTTAGAAATGGATAAGAGAGCCTCTTTTAGATTTCTTAGCTCATCTTCAATTTGTAGGAGCATTGCAAAAATTTTGTCACTTTCAATCTCATATCGTCGGCAAGGAGTCTTTTTATCTGAACCACATCTTAGTTGTGATTTATTGAATCTTACTTCATTATTCCCGTTTGCATCAATATTGCTCCCACTCCAATTAAGAATGATGGTCTCACTCTTACTTGTAATGAGATCCATTTGGTCACTCCCACTTAGAGCAACTGGCTCAAGAACACTTTCAATCACATTTAATGATGAAGAAGGTTGCTGATGAGAAACTGATTCATCTTCTACTATAATTTTCCCACTCGAATGAAATGGTCCTAGTGTGTTCAGATCCTCTATCTCAAATAAGGATAGGTCTTAGGATATTCATTCTCTAAGAATGTGACATCTCTATATTCTAATTTAGTCGTGCTCCCACTGTCTTGTTGACCTATAAATATATAACCTTTTGAGGTTTCAGAGTATCTAATAACATAACCTTTTGAGGTTTCAGAGTATCTAATAAAGATACTTTTCTTTCCTCTTGGGCCTAATTTGCCATACTTGTAAAAGGAATCATTTGTATAGGTAGCACATCTCTAAGGTTTCAAAACACTTAAGTCAGGCTTTTTCCCAATCCATAACTCATATGGAGTGGTTGTAACTGATTTCGTAGGCACACGGTTAAGTATATAAACTGCAGACATCAATACAACACCCCAATAGGTGATTGGCAAATTAGCCTGTGCCATCATGGACCTAACCATCTCAACGAGTGTTCTATTCCTTCTTTCTGCAACACCATTTAGTTATGGAGTACTGGGAATAGTCAACTAATGAACTATCCCTTTCTCATAATTCATTGAATTGAACCGAAAAATATTCTTGACCTTGATTGGTTCGAAAAGCCTTAATCTTTTTATCTAATTGATTCTCAACAAAGTTCTTATAGTTTTTAAAGCAGCTCAATGCTTCTAACTTATGAGAAATCAAATAGACATAACCAAGATGAGTATAATCATTAATGAATATGATGAAATAATTGCTCCGTGCCTGACCCTGACATTCATAAGCCCACAGATGTCAGAATGAACTAACTATAATGGAAAATCAACTCTAGTTGCTTTACCGAAAGGTTTTTTAGCAGATTTTCCTGCTAGACAAGATTCACAAGTAGACAAGTCTACTCGTTTGATGCCGGGAAGCATACCCTCTTTTGCTAACTATTGCATTCTTTGTTAGCCAATATGACCAAGTCTAGCATTCCCTATATTTACATAGTGATCATAATCATGCGTAGAGGCAAACATGAAAAAACTAACATTATTATTAATGTAAGATTCATCATCTAAATCCATAGAAATAAAACCTCCGATTACATAACCAAAACCATAAAAAAACAAAGTTGCAACTCAATTTAACAAAATTGTCATCGAAATACATATCATATCCTAGCCTAAGTAAAACCAAAACTGAAATAACATTATAACGAATTTATAGCGCATAAAGGACATCATGTAAGATCAGGTCTCGAACACCATGTACGACTAACTTGCATGTTTTGATCCTTTTGACAGCAACCTTAGTGTTGTTTCCCACATATATCCAGAATGCTCCATAGGGAACTCGCCAGAAGTCAACAAAGGCTTCACAGTCCCTCGTTCATATGGTCTATGGCTCCTGAGTCTACAATCTACACACGACAAGATTCAATAAGCATAATAGAGCTAGAAACACAAAGTTCACTAGTATAAGCAATATAAGTTACCTTTACGAAAGGCACAAGGCAATCACTCACATAGTGTCCTTTCTTTTGGAAATTAAAGCACTTAACTTTGTTGTATTCACCTTTCGCTACTTCTTTTTGCCTTGCTGATTAGTCTTTGGCTTTTTCTTAGGTTGAGTTAGTCCTTTGTTCTTTCCCCAGCTCTTTCTCTTTAAATCACGTCTTCTACCAAAAGTTGCCATGTGTAACTCAAGTATCAACTTAGCTGATTCAAGCCTTTCTTCCTCAAGTTCAAGGTGCCTTCAGACATCTTCCAAAGTTATGATTCTGTCATTGTGAGTGAGATGCATCTTCATATGCTCCCACAAACTAGGCAAAGAGCGAATGATGGCTTGGATTTGTTGCTCATCTGTTATGACATTTCAAGTATCTTTTAGGTCAGCAATCATATTGACATTAGCCTCAGATGTTTCCTCATCAAATGTTCTAGGTGTTTCTTGTTTGAGTTAAATTTGATTGTCAGAGAACACAATTTGGATATAGAATCTGAACCTTGTTCTCAGAGCATTCCAAAGCCCCATAGCGTTTTGGTGGTCCTTGAACTCCCTTAGGATGACATCTTCTAGAGTGTTCAACAACGTAATGCGAGCAGTGGAATTCTTTTTCTTCCAAGAGTATAAGCCTTACGGCCTCGCCTATACTAGGTCGTGTTTCCAGCTTCTCACTCTTCCATGACATTATTGATAGTCTCAATAGCCTCTTGCTCTTCCAAGAAATACTGGACTTTCATACTCCAGATCTCATAATTATCGCCATTTACCTTCAACCCCTTATTGAGCTCAGCAACAATACTATTAGAAGTTGTAGTCATTCTTTATATAAAAAGAAAGACAAACATGAATCAAGATCAGATAATTGAAAAACACATAAGATTTAATGTTCACCATGCTTACAAATTATGACACTCAGTATTGTATGATTAAGCTAATTATCCCATGCATAACCCGAAGTTGAAAGAGCACAAAGTGCCAATCATCTTCCCAAGGTTGTATCCAAGGTGTAAATCAACGAAATTAAAATACAACTAAGTGTCTTAATCATGCTACAAACAAATTGTAAATCATGATTTTTCAAATGTTAAACAAATTAACATTTGTTAACTATCATGTTAAACTAATTAACACATTAATATATCAATTATGTAATGCTAGCCTGCAGTTCTGGGTTTCCAGTTGATATAAG
This sequence comes from Delonix regia, assembly GCA_037074485.1. Lineage (NCBI taxonomy): Eukaryota > Viridiplantae > Streptophyta > Magnoliopsida > Fabales > Fabaceae > Delonix > Delonix regia. The sequence continues at coordinate 19,959,341 of CM073452.1, read as the reverse complement.
AATCCAAAGAGCAATAATAAAAGGGTAAGGGCTTACGCATATTAAACAAATTAACACAATTAAGTACCAAAAGTTAAAATAATTAACATTATATTTCTAAACTTTCTATAAGTAGAAAATTGACAAAACAATTTAATAAAAATATAAACTAATTAACATAATGACAAGTAATCACATATTACTTGACTGAAATTTATTGGGATATAAAAAATAAATTTTTCACCAAAAAATTAATTGCATTTATTTGGGGCTAAAATATAAATACAAAATTTATATTTTGGAACATATTTAGATGTTCATTAATTAGAAATTTAACAATTGGGCCTTTAATTTATTATTTTTGAAATGAGCCACATGCCCAATAAAATAAATTCTTACAATACCCAAAACTTCTTCCCAAAAAAAAATGAAAAGACCCACCTTAAAAAACTCTTCTAAGAATATAAGGCCCAAAATTCCTTAAAAAAATGAATGGCCAAAAAAAACTCTTTTAAAAGCTCATTTCTTCTTCAAAATTTTAAATGCCCAAAACAAAAAAAATTTTAGTAATAAGCTCATATCAAACCCTATAAGCCTATTTACCAAAAAATTTAGGGTTTTAGATCTAAAAAAAATATTTTAAGGTTTCTAAAATTTTTTTAAATTTTCAAAAAAAAAATTTTTTTTAATTGCAAAACAACCCTATCCTTCCTCCTCTTCTCCTTCATTTGCCGCCTCCACCCTTCTCAAAAAAAAATTTTGTTTTCGCCACCACTCCTTTGCAGCTCATTGCTTCTTGCCTTGCCGGCAAGAAAAGTGACTGAGGCTACCAATAGCAGTGGTTCAGTGTGCCAGCAGCCATTACCGCCAGCTACGACAACAAAGAGAGACATCTCTCTCGTTCAAAAAAATGGAGATGAACGAAGAGTCAAAAACAGCGATGGCCACCAGCATTTTCTGGCATGGGCTAGGGAATGTGAGTGATGGTGACTCTGGCTAAGATCACTGATCGAATGAGATACCCACAGTGTATTGGGTGTATCTCAGGTTTTTACAGCCTAAATCCCCTCTCTAATTCAACTGCAGGATACTTCGCAGGTATTCCTCTTGGAACATCTCAAGTCTCTATAGTTTGTTTTCTTTTTATGTCAATTATCTATCGTATAATAGTCTAGCCCCTTTATAAAAGCTAGCTAGGGTTAGGGTTTAGTAGTAATTCATGTAATTACTATTTTACCCTTACTTAATGAGCACCCCTTATGGGTGGACACTGTATAATATCTTAACAAATTTAAACCCTAGATATTATATGATATTCTAACAATTGGAAAGCTTTAAAACCTAGAGGTTCTGAACCTAAATGACAGTTTAGTTTGTGAATTGCCAGTTGAGATTAACAAGCTTATCAAGCTACGTTTTCTTTCAGGACATAAGAAGTATGACATACATTTTGAAAGCATACAGGGTGTGAAATTAAAAGAAGGGATTGGGGACTTAAGGGCTTTACAGAAGCTATTGAATGTCGACATAACTGATAGGGATAAGGTTATCATTGAATTGAAGAATTTAAATGAGATGAAGAGGCTAACCATTGTGAAGCTAAAAGGACACCAAGGGAAACTATTATGCATATCACTATAAAGCATGAACCACCTTCATTCACTAAGTACTGCAGAAAAAGAAGAAGATAAAGTTCTTGATTTACAATCATTGAATGATCCTCCTTGGTATTTACTGCACCTTAACTTGTAGGTCACTTTGAGAGGATTCTGGAATGGATTCCTAAGCTTAAAAATCTAGTGTTGTTAGGATTATGTTCACCAGGACTAATGGAAGATCCACTCTTTGTCCTAAAAGACTTACCACAGTTGTTAGAACTTGTGCTTCTCAAGTCATATGCAAGGTTTGACCTTCTTAAAAGTAAACAAAGGAGCATTACCTTTTCTTGAGGATCTTTCATTGTTGAGCTACCCAAAATTAGTTAAAATGCCAATTGATCTTTAGAATTTGGAAACTCTAAAAAGATTTTACATTCAAGATATGCATGGTCAATTTATAGAAAGTCTATGGCTGAAGGAAGGAAAAAGCTAAAATAAAATTAAGGAAATTATCTTCAAACCAGATGTAAAATAGGGTTAAACTTTCTACCATCTAAACTTTAAATCTTTGAAGGATGAATTGGTTGGTAAGTTCTCGCATGTCCTAAATACTTGATTTCTTTTTATATTTGAACCATTCACTTAGCAAAGTGAGTGAGTATGTATTATCATTTATCATCATTATTTAGAAATATTTTTCATATATAGTTTAATTTCTCTTATCTGCAGATTTCATCAGAGCTTCTGAAATGACTGTTAGGCTGATAAATGTTGATGAACAACGTTGCTTATTTGATTTTATTTTGAAAAATGTCAAATTTTACTTTATAATGTTAATTTGCTGTTGATCGAACTCTAGTGTGTTTACCTATACATTGTGATGTATAAAAATTGAATTATGTTTTACTACTTTGTTAATGTTGTAATGTTGAAACTGAATTATGCTTTAACTTTGTTTGTTGGTGTTGTGAACAATGTATGCATCTCTTCAACAATATATGAATATTTTGATAAATGATGCTTCTTAGCAGAGAAATGACCCTAATCCATTTTGAATTATAAGATCTTAAAAGAGGAGATGAAGACTAAGAATTTTTACTTCTATCCTAAGTATGTCATCCCTATTCATTTACATGATTAAATCTTTGAACTTGTTTTATTACCCTAAAGAAATTAATATTAGTTCTTGCAACACAAGTGTTAAGTCACTACCAAAAAAAATAAATAATTAGCTATAGTTTTTACTTGCGATGCCAAAGTCGCAACTAATGAAAACTTTAGCTGCAATTCTCTCAAAGAACCATAGGCATTACCTACAGTTTGTTCAACCACAAGTAATGACCTATTATTTGGAAGTTGAATGGTTAAGCTGTTTTATGGTTATGTAAGTATAAGTTGATCTGGTTAATGTACGAAAAGATTGTTGCACATGAATCTAGTTCAATGTCTATATCCCAAGAAATATCAATGGAAGACTTCATAACCTCTGTTCAAATAAGCCAAGAGCACTTGGGTCGTGTTCAAGGGTTGGGATTGGATCTGTCACCATCACAAGTGTTTGCACGTCCCTCTTGTTCTTATAGCAGAATGAACTCATCTTGTCCTTCTAATACAAATTTGCAAAACCAAGTCATCGAAATGAGATCCTTCATATAAAATCATAATAGAAAATTAGAATACCAACATAAAAAAAATAAAAAAAACAAGATAGAAGAATGGAAAATAAAAATAAAAGATTTGAGACAATGATGAGTTTTTTTATGCAAAACTTTTAAGGTTAATTGCTTCATGATATTTTCACACTCCAAACATCACCGGTAATCTTCTTAATCTTTGCATTATAGTTGTTTTCTATATGTTACATCACTAATTATGTCTTGCAATATATTTTCAATATGTTTTCTACTAATTATTTTATTGCAATTAAGGTACATGATTGAGCAAATGGATATCGATTAAGTGTAACATATCATTTTCCAAACCTTTCTGATCATGAAGATCATTAGTTTTATTATGTTAAAATGTCTTAAGAACCGAGTTATAAATGTTATTATGGTTGTTGGACTTAATAGGACTTTATTATGTTAGAATGATTTTATAATATTGGTAGATTAAGCATGTATTTTAATTTTGTTAAACTCTTTCATTTAAAAACAATACTGGTAGCAGTATAAATGTTACTTTGTATTGTTATTGGTCTGGTTTATTGATTGAAACTGCACTCTAATTCAAGAAATAAGGAGGTGTACATAAAAAAATATATAATTAAAATGGATTTATTTTAGACAAAAAATGCATCAATAGCAGCGGTTATAACCGTTGCTATTTTTAAATTTTAATTGTCTAACTTAAGCAACAGTTCGCACCAACAGCTAAATCACTAAAAGTTTAGTTGCGGTTTGTGCAACTGCAGCTATGCCACACTTCAACCAAACCTAAAATATGCATTTCCGGTGGTTAGTTCTACTCTAGATAATTCTTTTAACCATACATGTTTTACACGTGGTTGGCCCAATCGCAACTAAAGGCAATAAAAACCGCAGCTAATGGTTTGTTTTGTTGCAATGAGTATATATTTCATAGAAATGCCGAGATTAATTATACCTCTTCTATCCCCCACGCCAAACTTACAAGAATGTTGCTTTTTTTTGTTCATCATTCGATCAAGCATTGACTTACCAAACCTAAATAGGACAGGCAGAAATTGATTATAATGTATGAGCCAAACTTGCCATCTCCTTTTATAGTAGAAGAGATACTAACATTTCTCTCATGGAGTGATTATATTTTGTTCCCTTGTCAATCGAGAGTCTAAGATATTTCAAGAACACGATAACATAGCAAACCAACAGTTCTTATTTCACAATGACAAGGCTAAACGACAACAAAATGACGAACATGAGAGGAGAAAGGGTACTTACGGCTCTTCGTTAGCCGAAAGAAGCTTTCGTAATATTAAAAAAAATAATATAAACATTTTAGATCTATTGTTCTACAATATATCATTCTATTAGGGAAAAAAAAAATTAATGAACTTTTAACATGAAAAGCAGTAAGACACATTGTCTTAGATTATATACTGAAATAACAACAATAATAATGTGTTTAAAAATTCAAAATATTGTTATTAAAAAATTTATTAGACTTCACATCTTATATATTTTCTTTAGCAAAATGATATCTTGTTCATATTTTAATACTGTACTAGTTCATGTATTAACATGATTAACAATATTTTAAAAAAAGAAAAAGCAAAATGTAGTGCCATATACTATACTACGAGTACAGGAGAGCATCAATTCTCGAACAAGACTAAAATATTTATGGGGTCATCCATATGGTAATTATTTTAGTATGTTCATAGTAATGAAAACCAATGGCAAGCAAGATCTGGGCGAATGGGGTAAAAAAAATTTTCTATATCTAAAAGGTTATACTTTTATAATATATTATCGACATAAAATATTTTGATATAATATTTTAAATTAATCTAAATGTGATTAACCCGCTAAAAGCATTGGGCGCTTTTTCACTCTTGAATCCAAAGGAAGTTTGAAGTTAAACAAATATTGTATCAAAATTGTTTTTCGTAATCAACAATTTCACTACTTAAATATTTATATATAATTTTTTTGTTTACTTACTACTTATACAGTATATAATAAAAATACGCTAAAAGAATATATTCTCCCCAATATTATCATAATAATTTAATATATAACATGGAAAAACATTTTGAAGGAAAAAAAATTAAGTTTACCTCATGAAATATAAAATTTTATAACTATTAATTTGCAAAAAATAAAAAACTTTAAAGCACTACAATTCTACAAGTGAAGTGGTCAAAATGGGTTAGCTTGATCTATACAAATTGGTCTACCAAAGGTTGTGGATCCAATGAGTGAACTTGTTAACTTACTTATTTAAACAAATTGAAAACATCAACTCAATCCACCAAGTGAATAAATATGGTCCAACAAATTACTAAAAAAATTAAAAATAAAATACAAATAATATTAATGCAATAACAAATATCAATCAAAATTTAAACAACTAAGTCAAATATATATATATATATATATATATATATATAAATTTAAACCAATCAAACAACTCCTTCAAATTTTAACAATAGACTAAAATAATTATTATCTAGAACATAGTAAAATAAGTAATGAAATTATTCAAATATCTTAATTAAAAGCATTTGAATCTTGTCTTAAAGAAATAATTGTAATAACGAATGTTTAAATCTAATCATAATTCTTAAAATCATTAGGATTAATAAAATATGAAAAAAAAATAAAATTGTCAAAGTAAGGTGGGTTAACACAAGAACTCAAGGGCTGGCCAATTGAACCAAGTTAAAATAATCTTATTAAATGAAATAGTGTGTAAACATACAAACCTAACCCTTCAAAATGATGAGTTAAACAGGCAACACATTTTAACATTTCTAACTACAAATATTATTTTTTCCGATAACTTTTTTAGGAAGTTTTGTAATATTCTTAGAGACTATTATTTTAAATTTATTTGAGAATAATATATTAATATTTGAACTTGATTATATTTTATATAGTTAACACTAAATTATTATTTACGAAAATATATTAAAAGCATGCATAAATTAAATATAGAGCAATAAAGAGCTTGCTAAACACTCTAATTGTTCAATTTCTTAGCTATGCACTCTGCAAAGTCAGGTTAGAGATAAAGGCAATTTGGGAGAAGAAGAAGAAGGAAAAGTAAGAGGAAATGCGTAAAGATGAAAAACGGTAGGAATAAAAAGAATAAATAAAATGAAGAAATAAAGGAAGAAAAATAGTGTAGATTCCATGTTACAAAATCAAATAATATAAAAAGCACATGTAAGTTTAGTAAATTTAAAATTTCAAGAAGTTAAAAATAAATATCAAAATTCAACTTTATATAGATAGAAAGTTTTAAAAATTCATAGGGGCATGCACCCACCCTCTAATCAGTATAAAACCTTAATAGAATTCAGTGAAATCATTCAATCATCCAAAAAAAAAAAGTGTAACCCCTCCGGATGTTCTTGCTACTGCAAATAGATAATATGACAAAGATTAGATTTTTATACTCAGGGTAAATAATAAGAGCAAATTTGGATAATTATATGGCTTTAATCATTTCCACCAAAACATTGAGCTAAATTTTAATGCTTTAATAAGCATTTGAAGATTAGATGAATAATAATATATCACCCATTTTTGTCTCTATTTTGGTGTCTCCTATTGTTTCTTGACCTCTAACATACTGAGCAAGAAAACTGTCCAATTAATAAATTCAGGAATAGCTTCTTCTTTTTTTATATTTCATTTGGTAATGAAAATGACAAGGATAGGTTCATTAACGGGACTAATTAATCAAATATGAGCAAAATCATGTCTAACCCGCCACCCAAACTAGTCAAATTCACTATACTTTTATCCAATACTCAGTGTGAGGATCAGAATATATACAACATAAACTGAAATTTATAGAATTATGTACCCAAAAGTAAGAATGTTAATCAAAAAGCAGAGGACTTAGTTGCATCATACAATTGAAAAAACCCCCCTCCCCCTTAATCCTTTCTTCCCCAATCAATCTTCCAGCTCCTTCTAGGAGCCTAATACTTGTAACCCTTGACAAACAAACTCTCGGAGGCCGCCCCACCGGCGCTGCCACCGGCATACTTGCCGAGAGTGGCCTCAGAGTTGGCCTTGCACCTTGCCAGAAAAGCCCCCTGAGCTTTGGCAACATTCTCCTTCTTCCCAGCCCATGTCTTGAGGGTGCTCTGCTGCAATGCTCGCCCAAAAGAGAAAGAGAGACTCCATGGCCTCAGCACATCCAGCTTGTTCATTGCATTGAGGTTCAGTGTAGCCTCTTCTTCACTTTGCCCACCAGACAAGAATACAATCCCTGGTACTGCAGCTGGGACAGTTCTGCGCAGTGCAGTGACTGTGTACTCCGCAATTACCTCAGGTGCTACCTGTAGGATTAAGGTAAATCATTTTGAAAGTTGTGTACTCAAGGTTCAAACATCGAACTTGGTGTCCCCGAAAGTTCGTTTCATATGCAAGTTTTATCCACTTCACTTCTTCTGTATCAATGAGATTTGAATCGCCTACTTCTAAATAAAGCATCCAATATCTATGAAAACGTTTAATTGTCACTTGGGCAATATGTGTGTGTGTGAAGTGTTACCTTTGGGCTATCGGAGCCAGGAGTGACCATGTTAGGCTTAAGAAGAGTTCCTTCAAGAAGAACATGGTGATCGTTGAGCGCCTTGTAAACCGCAGCAAGCACAGTTTCAGTAACAGCAGCATTCTTGACAATGTCATGAGCACCATCGGTCAGAATCTCAGGCTCAACAATCGGCACCAGCCCATTCTCCTGGCAAATGATCGAGTAACGAGCCAATCCCTGCGCGTTCTGCTGGATCGACAGCTCCGACGGCTCGTTCGGTCCGATTTTCAACACCGCGCGCCACTTGGCGAATCGCGCACCCGCTTTGTAGTACTGTGCGCACCGAGATCCGAGCGAGTCCAGGCCCTGCGTGGTGGTTTCGCCGTTAGTGCCGGCCAATTCGACGATGCCTTTGTCGACCTTGATGCCTGGAACGACGCCGTTTTCCTGGAGGACTTCCACGAAGGGCTTGCCGGAGGAGGCTTTCTGGTAGAGGGTTTCCTCGAAAAGGATGACACCGGAGAGGTATTGGAGGGCATCGGGAGCGGTGAAGAGGAGCTCGCGAAGGGCTTGGCGGTTGGACTCGATGTTCTCGACGTTGATGCTGGCCAGACGCTTGCCGATCGTGCCGGTGCTCTCGTCGGCGGCCAGAACGCCCTTGCCCAGAGTCGCTATGTGTTTGGCGTTCTTAATGAGCTCATCTGAATAAAAGCATTACCGGTTTGCAAAACTTTTTTTATGTAAATTAATTAAAAAATAAAAAAATAATTTTTCAAAATAAACAAATTCTTCGGTGGAATGATAAAATTAGTAGCATAGTACAATCACTACACGAGTGCGAGTATGAAAAAGACAACTTAAAAGCTATATGGATTGTGTAACAATTTAAAATAATTTATTATTTATATATTTTGATTCTATTAATTTTAAATTTGATTTGAATTAAAAAAATTTTTTGAAATTTTTATTTTATTAGTTTTATCTTTTTATTTTTTAGAAACTCCTAATAAAATATTAGTTTATAATTTTGTTAATTTAACTTTGTATTTTTTTTAATAATTTTACAACTATCTAATTTTATTCTTATTTTCAATTTATAAAATAATGTTTTTTAAAGTTATTAAAAAATAAAAAGTAGATAAAGTAAATTAAAATTTTTTTAAAATTTTAAATTCACTAATAATATCTAAAAATACTATGGTCAAAATATAACTATAACAAATTATTTTAAATTTATTACAAAAAACACATATTATTATTACATGTTTTCTTTTTAACATGTCACAAAATAATTATACCAATACAATCAATTTTATAGTTTAGCCAAAAATAATAATATATTAAAAAAAGTCATACATATGTAATAGAGTCAAATTACATAACACAATCTGTTCAACATGGACTCATCAATATCACAGATGCTTCAAGGAAATTTTACTGTACATAAGTTAAGTTGCTCTAATAATGATAATGAGTCAAAACTCACCCGCTGCAAGTTTTATTAACTAAGTTCTTTGGAAATAATTACTATCATTTAATTCATATTTTTAATAATAGTATCATAAGAAGTTGTATCATCCCTTGGACTATATTGGTAACTTCTGGAAATGTTTTGAAATTAAACTATGATAATTATCTTTTAAGCATAAATTTAATAAATCATGCATACATGATATTTTTCTTTGTTTTTTATGATTGGATCTGCATTATTTATTGATTATTGAAAAAATTAATAGATTAGGTTAAACTGTGTAAAACTCTTCTAAACTTCAAATCATATGCAGACCATTCGCAATTTTTAAAACTTGACAATGGACCCTAAACTTATAAATTTGTACAAATAACCCCATCATTAGTAATACAAGAATGAATCCCCCAAACTCTTTTTTTTATTTTTTTATTTTTGACAAGTAACCCACTTCAACTTCAAATTATGTGCAAATAATCCCTAAAATTTGAGTAATTGACTAATGACAATAAAGTTACTTGTATATAATTTTAAGTTTAGAGAGTTCATTGTCAAATTTTGAGGTACAAAAAATATTTATACATGATCAAAAATTCGAAAAGAATTCTAGACATATTAGCCTACTTATAATGTTAGATGAAGATCACTAAGACAGACATATAGTGTTTGGCCAAACTCTTCTACAGTGTTAAAAACTAACTATGAATATTCATCCATCTGACTCCACATTAAAGGTAAAAAGAGAGAAACTTTATGAGTAAAATTAAAATAGGGCTAGATAGATTTAACATTCTTTAAAAAAATTCATCAGCAACAAATATCATAAAAGCCTCCATCGGGATAACCTTTTATAGATTTGATTAGGAAGAAGTGCGAAAGCTCTGTATAGAAATTTGATCACTTACAAGTAGTTCTATAAACTTTTAAAACTGACATAATTTTCTCTACTATTAGACCATGGAAAATAGGTCCTTCTATTCATTTCATTCCTAGTATCGTTGCTTCATTTCACTTCAAACTCTCCAATAAGTTCTTGAATTGAACATGCAATGAAAGTAAATGATGCCACTTTAATTATAAAAGAATCTGAAATAGCATATAAGCTAGCAACATTAAAAGTAAAAGATGCATAATAACATATTTCTCAAAATAATATGACCTATTTATAATTTTTACAAGCTTAAAAAACTATTTGCAGGCAAGAGAAAGATTTTGCAATTTCTTTTCCATTTGATTACACAGGAAAGGATGAACCGTCCGGCTATCCGTTTCCTGAAAAAATGGTTTTGTAAGTGGACCATATTGAAATGGTTTAAAAAGCAATAGGGGGCTAATATTTAAAATAAACCATTAATTTAAAAAAAAACTCAATTACATAATAATAAACAATAAAAGGTTGTTCATTTATCCCTTAATTTATTTAAATATTATTATGATAAATGTTCTCGTACACGTGTTTGCTAAGAGAGAAAGGAAGATGTAAAGGTAGAGAATGGGAAGTGACCTTCCCTTCCCAAACCTTGTTATCCCCGAATACGTTTGAACCCCACAATTGGACACTCTTTATAGTCTCTAAGGACCCAAGTGCAACCATACTGAAAATGCAGTGTGGCATTAAGATGCAACAAACAAACTGGGAAGAGCAAAAGGGTTAGAGGCATTTGCACCATTTTCTGTGTAACAAGCAAGAAGAGAAGTGTAGAGAAGTGGTACCTGCATACTTCCCAACAAAGGCAGACATGGTCCAAGATATGAAAGTGGCGTTTGGATAGCGGGAAAACAGATAACAGACGACAGTACGAAAAACTGAGCTCACCCAAGCCAAAGCTTTATAGACCAAACTCAAAGGAATATACTAAGAATATATACAAACACAGATGAGCGACACGTGTCCACGTATTGGCCTATCGAAGGTTATCCTTCTTGGATAGAGCAACGACCCTCTTACTGCCAAGTGGCAACTAATCCTTCATAATAGTATAGTAGATTTCTGAGAGCTCAAGTTTTTTCTCTTTTTGGTAATTAAGAGCTCAATTTTTTGTGGAAAGCTATCTCCCATCATCCTCATCCTGTTTGCTTATCGTCAGATATTGAACTTTAGATACTTAGATATGAACCAAAAGGCTATTCTGTGGATTATTCGCATAACTCTGTCTCAGCCACAGTATTATTATTATTATTATTATTATTATTGTCTTTCGTCTTGCTTTGGAATCAATTACCTAGCTCAAACGCATCTGCATTCAAATTGCCTCTGCAGACCCAAGGTGCAGCTCCTTCGGTACCTAGAACACGTAACACATAATTCAGGCAAAACTGCAACTATACTAGTACTGTACCTATTTGTGGGCCAAAGATGGGTTCGAACAAAAATTAAATAGACTTTTAAGTATTGAGCTTAATTCAAACTTAAGCTCAAATTAACTATCCATTAAAAGTCATCTAAATAGTGGCCAAAGTCCGTGCCTGCCAAGCACAATAATAAGCTTTAAAAGTTAATTGGGTCTAATTCTTATGTCACATTTTAAATTATTTGGCCCAAATATTAGGTTGGAGGTTAAATCCATTATGGCCAAGTGTCTACCTGGATTAAACTAGCCGAAGACTCCTCTAACCACATATTCAAATTTCGGCAATCAAGGCTAAGTGTATTAGATAGTTTTGTCTAGCTGTATTCTTTGATTAGAAAAACAAATGCAGTCTATCTAACTCAAACCTAAACAAAATTAACTCACAAAAATATATATTCATTTCTATATTTAGTTCCGGATCCACAGCAACTGTAAAAGAAATCAATAACATCAGAGTCAAAATTGATGGAAAACTGAAATTCAGAGCGACAATCATCTGAAAATTACTGTGGATTTTGCACAAGAATCACTATTCCGAAGGGGCCACCACCTGCAGGTCATCATCGTCTGTTCCAAAATACCGGTCCCCAAACTCACCCATGCCGGGTATGACGCGAAAATCTTCATTCAAACCAATATCAATCTCGGATGTCACAATTTTTATTCTCGGAAAACTTTTGCAGACCACATGCACACCTTGAGGTGCCTGCCAAGATAGGAACAATTAAAAACCGATTACAATTAAGCAGAAAAGCAAGAAGCAAGAAATATCTTTTAGAAAACAGCAAGTAATAGTGAGAAAAATAGATGAACTATGACATCAGCAACTTACTGATATGAGATTGAGAAATATGATGTTGGGCTCTGGTACACCCTTTCTTAAAAGCAAAGAAATTGCTTGAACAGCAGAATTACCTAAAGTAAAAAAATATTCTAAAGTTCATCCAAACGAAAAAGCATAAACCAAATATTAGAAGTTTTCAATTCTCTCATTACGCTGACTGCTGTGAAAAACCAAGTTGCAGTAGGCTACAGACAGCTTATATGCTATTTGATATAATGGGGAAATTGGTACAAATTTAAACCAATAGTATGTAGTACCTAAAAACTAAAATGAGAGGTATACAACAAGAGAATGGCAAACCTGTGCCTAGGATAGGATCCAACAGTAACACATGCCTATCTGAGATATCATTAGGCAACTTCTCATATATTAGCTGCCCAATAATCAAAGGATAGGAAGTCATTGATTATGAAATGAAACAAAAACAGATATGTGCCCAAATACACAAGCAGAAGCACAAACCTGCTGACCATTGTCACCTTCTCTATGAATTAGAATTTTACCAATCTTGATACCTTTACAGCATGCACGTAAAGCATTCTCCATACTCTCTCCACTGAAGTTAGATCATCAGCAGATAATAAATAAGAACAGGAAGTGGTTTTTCAAATAATTAAAAAAACTGTCGAGATCACAAGTTTACAGCAAAGAGAGAAGAGGGGAAAAATAACTATTTTCTTAAAACATTGTGACCTGAAGGAAACTAAATAAATTATATTCGATCCAAATCATTTGGTTAATAGAACCGAAATTGACAAGGATCTTTACTTTCATATATTAATTATTTCAATACAAACTGAAAGGATATCTTATAGTTCCCCACTGATGTCAGCTTAGGGATAGAGGCTGTACCTCCTGATAACAGAGACACCACATAACCTCTTGCAAAAATCCACACCAGTATATACAGATCCTGCAGTTAGGTGGGGAAGGAAAAGTATCAGCGTTCACCACAAAAGGGTTCAACAATGAAACAAACTGATTCAATTCTGTGGACAGCAGAACAAGAATGACAGCCACGTGGAGATAGACACCAAAAGCTCTTCACTCAGTATGCAATTTACTGCAATAACATCATGAAAAGAAAAATGCATATCTCAAGAACTGTAAAATGATACATGACTTTGGTTCCTATACTATAAAAAAAAATTTCCCTGACAAGGACGTAGGAATGCAAAGGTGGCTTGACATCCTTCCAGCATGAGCTCATGTTTACCATCTGACCGGCAATACCATAGTTTTATACTCAGATAAATAATGCACGCATATGAAAACAATGCTTATATAATCACTTATAATTTGGTAATAAAAGAAGCTCTAGTGACTACCAAGATATTAGTTGACACTTAGCAGTTGAATTGGCAATTAATCACAAGAAAACAATAACTTAGACACTTCTACATGTCAGATAACACATAGTTTGTATAACTTCCAAATTTATTCACAATATGCCAGCACTTGGAAAAAACCAGTGAACAATAATGTAAATCATCCAACACAACCTTATGTGAAAGGAGAGGAGAATGATGCATCCACAGAGGCACAGACAACATTCATTATGGTATTAAACACATTTATTCAAGTATCGCCTCAGCTAAGGCACAGACAATACATATTATGGTACTAAACACATTTATTCAACTAACCCCTCAGACGCATTGGTCAAAGCATGGAACATAGCAAATAACAACTTTACATCTTTTGTTTACAAAGCAAGCCTTGAAAGAACAGCTTACCAGTTGGAGTGATTACTTGCTTTTCTGTAAATGGAAGATGCCCCAGGCCATGTTCAACAACCTGGTCAAGTGCAGGAATTGTGACCAGAAATAGTCTATAAAGAAAATGTCATGCCACCACAAAATTAAGAAAGCAACAAATGAACCCTGTATACATACCAAACGAATCAAACGGTCAGCATAAAACACAAAATCATGCTTCGTTGTCTGAGAATCACGTATCAGGGTATGCATACCCCTTATCTGCATAGTGGCAATTACCATGCTGACTCAAACTTTATCATGAAAGAGTTTGAAGCTCCAGGTAAAAAAAGAAAGAGGGGTGGAGGAGACAGAATGATTAAAAATGTCAGTAAATAGCAAGAGCGAGGTACCTGAAAAGTTGACTGAATTACATATAAATTAGGATATATTTTACACAGATCATGCTGACCAAGCTTCGTGCGGATATGCTGTACAATCAAATCAATGGCCACATGATTATCTCCTCCACGGGGTATAATGATATCAGCATATTTCTTTGTTGGAAGAATAAAGTCATCAAAAGCCGGCTTCACAAATTTAGAATACTGCATCAAATATAATAAAAAAAAATTAGCCATCGAAATAGGTCAAATTGAAGAAAGAATAACAGAATTGTTTCTAGTTAAAGAGTTTACATTATAACTGATCCACAGCAAAACACTATGTGCATGTTTGGAGTGGTGTTGGGCTAACGTGATTTTGGATCAACTTAATTTTTAAAATTGATTTTGGTCCAACTTGATTTTGTTCACCATGATTTATGTTTGGAAAAGTTGGTTTGAAAATTGATTTTCACCACCTATACAGTTCATTCAATGCAAAAGTAACTATTTTTCACTTTTATGTAAACAGGAGATTGAATGGCAAATTTGATTTTGGAAAAAATCAAATGCCAAACTAAACGACAATGTTTGCAAGGCAAACTCCCGTTTAGGTGTGCAAATGGGCTTATAAATCTTTCAAACACTAAATCAAACAACACAATATATTTTACATTTACAAGTCTTGTAAGCAGTAAACATAAGAAACATTTTTTTGGGGGAAGGGGGGGGGAGGGGGGGAAGAGCGAGAGATAATCAAAATATGTTACTGGTAGTGCAACTACTTTAGCTGAAAGTCAATACCTGATCAAGCACTAAGCCAATATCCCGAGCCTTCTCACCAGTATCACGCCTAATTCTCCTAGCCAAACGAACATCAGCATCTGCACTGAACATTTTTCAATGAGAAGTGACAGCCTAACTTAGTACTACAATGAAGATACATAGAATATACTGGCATGTAAATAACTTCAATGGGATATGTTAGAGGTTATAATAAAATTTTTCATGAGCCTTCACCGAATAGCTTAAACTTTCTAGTTGAAATGGCCTTTGACATGGTATTATGGCCTTTAGGACCAAATGGTCATGAGTTCAATCATTGCCACTCCCATTGCTCTTAAATGAAATTAACTTTCAGCATAAGATATGAGGGCTTGTGCTTTGTCCACACTTCAAGCGCAATGGGCCTTCATGCTAAGGTGATTTATGAAGATTATTTCTTTTAACAAAAGCATGTGAAAATTCACAATGAAACAATTCATGAGCCTTCACTTTACAGCTTCAACTTTTGAGTTGAAATGGTATTTGCAATATATATGGCAATCTTTTTCGTGCTTGAGATAGAACATTGGGAGCATATGCATTTACATAAACCACAAAGTGGATTTGAAAGTAAAAAGAATATAATGAGGCCCTTATTTGATGCATCATATAAGATAAGACACAAGGGTATGATACGGACATGAATAGTATGAAATACCTAAGTCCATATCGAGTAGTATGAAATGCTTGGTATGGTACTTAAAAGGTGTGGTTCTTCCCCTTACAAGCCGATTTTCAAGGGTGGGTTTCCCACACACACTTGGATCCTATTAATTAGTATCAGAGCCTATGATTAACGTCATGAAGAAAGCTATCTACAGAGGGTTTTGACCATGCAAGAAGGCCAAGTGAAGGGTCATAGAGTGCAACCGTTGGGACGCTAGCTCTTCAAAGGTAATGTTATGACAAGGACGTGGGTAATATTAGATGTCTAAGTCTCATATCGAGTAATATGAGAAGTTTAATGGGATACTTAAGGAGAGTAGTTCTTCCCCCTTATAAGCCAATTTTCAAGGGTGGGTTTCCATACTCCGTTGGGTCCTAAAAGAGTAATAGTAGCATTTCTCAGTTGGAGTTAGAGCGTACAGGCCCTATTGCGTACAAACTAGAGTTACCTTCTTCTACTTGAATACATTCTGTTTTTCATGTTTCTCAACTGAAGAAGTCTATTAATCCCACTACATCAATGCAGCCTCTGCCTACGGGTTTAACAGATGAATTTGAGCTGCAAGTTTATCCTGAGGAGGTGCATAGGGTGCAAAGGTTGTTGAATGGCAGCTTGGAAGTTTTAATCAAGTGCACTGGCCTACTTGAATGTAATAGTACTTGGGAGATTTTGATGTTATCCAAGCTCAGTTTTCGACATTTGACCTTGAGGACAAGTTCAGAGTCGCAGAGGGGGGTAATGATGGGCCCCTGAGACTAGCGATATTGCGGGTCTACAACAGAGGAGCTGGAAGGCCCAATACAATAGCTAGATGTCCAAGTGGAGTTTAGGAGGAGGCATCTCGAGGGAACAGTGTGACTAACTAACTGATGTCCTAGCTGGCAATGAGAGGGAGCAAAACGTGTGAGTTCGTTAGTTAGCTTTTATAGTGCATGTGGGGGGAAGTCGAAGGAGAGGAAAAACTAGTGGAAGGAGAGATCTAGCCTTTCAAAAGCTAAAGCAGGCTTGGAGGTGTTCTGGGAGGTCTTTCTTTGTTTCCTATCCTTTCTTTCAATGTAGTTCTTACTCCTCTGCTAAGTGATCCAGCATCAGAGCTTGTTTGCTGCTTGATAATTGAATAAAACTATCAAGGCTACATCATAGTATCAGATAGTATTATATAAGCTATCTATTGTACTAATCTTCATACCATGAATTGTTGTATCAAAAGATAACCATATGGAATAATACAGTCATATTATTATGTGTTTGCTAATATAATGACAATATTACTATTTCTCTGTCAATCATATTATATTCTTGTCATAAGATGATCATAGTAGTAATGGATGTGGTGGTGACAATAATAGCAATGGTAGAGACAGTAGCAACAGCAGTAGATAGGAACGGCCATAATGGTGGCAGTGGTAAAGGTGGAGGTAGTGGTGGTAGCAGCAGCAACAATGGCATCATGGCAATAGTACTACTAACAGTGGCAGTGGCAGTTGGGCAGAAATGGTGGTGATTATGGAAATGATGGTGGTGGCCAAGTCAAATCAATAGTTGCTGTAATGACGGTATGGCAATATATTAGCAATGAGATAATAATCATTTTTATTATTTAAACGATATAATATTCGTGATTAGGGTTAATTCCTCCCCTCTTGAGTGTATACTGTTACATGATGATAACAGAATAAGCTTTTACAACCCTTATTGTGCACCAAACATTGTATAAGGCTAGATTATATTAGCTTATACTATTACTACCTTATCCATATAAGGCGCACCATACAGGACCTAACCAAGTTATTGTATATATCCTGTATGAATCGAGAGAATAATGCTACATCTAACAAGCAATGCATAATAAATAATGAATTAAATAGCAACAACAATAATAAAGGACCTGTGTCAACAAATATCTTCATATTCATTAGCTCCCGAACACGTGGATCATGGAATATAAGAATGCCTTCCAAAATTATAACATCTGAAGGATTCACCTGAAAAACACATAAAGCAACATAAAATGGCAGAATGATGACAAAAATGTTATTCCAAATAACTTTGTCCTTTTTTGAGAAACCAGCACTGCATGATTTAGCAATCAATAGTTGACCAAATCATGCAAACATGCAAAACAGTGGGATACTCTTGTCACACACTTACCAACAGCACAAGCAAAAACACTTATGCTTGCATCTGGCATCAATATCAACCAGTACTCAGCACAGCAGTTAAATATGGAAATAAGAAACCAATTCATGCCACACAATATACTTTCTTACAGATAGAAGTAAAACCAGAGACAACAGTTTTTCATGCATACAAAAAGTCAAATGACATCAGGAAGCATGTCAAATTTCTGCAGTTCCTCCATAATCATGCCCAAACCCCAAAACACTTTATTCTAGTTTTCTACACTAAAAACATAAATCCATAGGGGAGATACCCACAGATCAAAAATAGAAGACCTATTAGCATTTTAAGAAAGGAGGCAAAACTGCACAGCAAAAATGAAAGTGCCAGAGATATACCCTTCTTGCAGGAAATACATCACTCTTATAACTCTTGAAGTCATATTTTGGAATATCTACAGCTTGGCCACACCTTAACTTGTCCATTACCCGTAACAATTGCTCAGTATCAAAAGCATCTGATATTTGAAGCAACATTGCTTTAGAAATAATGCTGAGATTTAGAAAAGTGATGGAATAATCATTCAAACATGCAATATAAAATCTGAAACGTAATACATTATCCCTTTCAAAACTGCTAGCTTATTAAATTTCAAGTGTACTACAAACAATTAGATTTAGCTACCAATACTATTTTTGCTAAATACATTGTCTTATTGACGGGGACCCTTCTCTTAAATTTTAGCTTTACTGAGTGAAGTAGTGAACTATCTTTCAATTGCAATGAAAATAATATTTAAACACTCAGTCCCTAGAAGCAAAATGCCAGTCAAACTTTCAGAAAACAAACAGGGTTAGTATTGGGACCCAAAGGAGTGTGGGAAACCCACCATTAAAAACCAGCTTGCAAAGGAGAAGAACCACACCCCTTAAATATCCCATCAAACAGCTCATACTACTCAATGTGGGATTTAGGTAGCACATACTACCCAAGTCCCCAACATAACCACCCTTAAAGAGCTGACGTTTGCGGCAGCTGCACTCTACAACACTTCACTTGGGCTTCCGCCGATCAAAACCCTACGCAGGTAGCCCTTTCTGTGATGCAGGGCTCAGAGCTCTGATACCATTTGTTGGGACCCAAGGGAGTGTGAGGAACTCACCCTTGAAAACCAGCTTGCAAGGGGAAAGAACCACACCCCCTAAGTACCCCATCAAACAGCCCATACTACTCGATATGTGAATTAGGCAGGCCATACTACCCAAATCCCCAATAGTTAGACTATTCTGGAAACCCTTCGATTCCTAATCTTTTTTAAAAAATTTTTTAAAAGAAAAAAATTGATGTCACTCCCTCTTATACATATTGTTCATAAAAGCAATCTATCACTAATTTGACTAATTATTTATTTTTCCATAATTTCTCCTTTAGAATATAACAAAATAAAGAGGTTCATTAATTGGTTAGAACATATAAGGGTCCATCTACTAAATACAATGAGGTTATGGCAATCTATTTTCATGATGGCAAACAATTATAGCATCAAGCTTAGACTCTTATTTACAGTTGCATATGTAAATATTTTTTAAAATCAGTTTGATAGATAAAAGAAAATTTAACAAGATCTTGGGAACCACTAAAACACCACTGCACATAAATGTTCTTGATTAATTTTAACTGTGCTCTAATATCAACCATTTCTTCTTTATCTGCTACATATGAACAAGAAACCAAGAAATATAAACAAATGTAAGACACTTCAAACTTCTTTGGTGCTGCAAATTGTAAATATTTTGACATCAACATGTTCATGATCATCTTGATCAAAAAACATGGTCATGATCATCAATTATCAGAAGGCATAATTTGAGCACCATTCCAACATCTCTAAATTTGTTGCAGTATCAGCAACTTTCTTGTTGTTTATGTCTATGCTAAATGTTTATAACTAAATCCATTAATTTTAGGGTAACGTCTATCATGTAAAATTTCCTAGGTTAGCTTTTTCCTAGCACCATGTCAAAGTTTCTAAAGCATTCTAAGAAAACAAAGATGAATTGGGTAGCCATTGAATGTAATGATATGATTATGCAGTAAACTAGAAATAGCAAAGAATCAAAGACCTCAGAACAAAAGAAGACCATAAGTGAGAAGAAAGTAAGGCTTTCTAATCTCATACTCAAACAGCATTTTAGGAAAAGGGCATGACATCCAATGATTAAACACAATAAACAAGAAATATGAGGTAGGATCCTGACAAGGTCATAGCATAGTTATCCTTTATAATATTAGAGAATGTAGCAAATTATGAAAGACTAAGAAATAGAATTGTACTGACCAGGATGGTCAAAGTTGTAATCCTGAACACTTGTAAGCTCCTCGTCAGTCAAATTATGATAAAAAGAATCCTGTAATATTATTAAGTAGTTCATATATCATGGTAAAAGCATCATTATAACTATAACAAGTAACATCAAACCACTTGCAACAAAACCCCTTGAAAAGGGAAAAGGGGAAAAAAAGAAACAAAGAAAGGACTAAGTAATAAAGGCAATAAAAGTAAGAAAAAGAATACCTAGTGAATCACAAAGACAAATATCCAGTTTATTTTTTGCTGATATCATCAACACAATAGTTTTTACATCTTGAAACTGATAAGTTTTGAGAAACAAAACCTTGAGAGGAAAAAGTAATTGTTCATAAAAGAAGAGGATATATGACAGAATTCTGATATTAAATGACTAATTGAGTAAATAAACAGAGGTAAAGGACTTTTGCTGTTAACTTTGAATCAATATTACCCAACGAGATGAGGCTAGATGAGATAAACTACAAAATTATAGAAGAATGCTAATAAAAATCATTCCACAAAATTCAATGAATATCATTAGGAAAACTAAAGTCAGAATGAAATTCCCAATGGGATTCAAAAAAACAGAAGAAAGCAGATGCTTATGATGCTAAAGAACTTAATTGTTTGCCTGATCAATTAAATTACAAATTTTAACTCTTGCTAAGTGTCAATTTGACTGCCAATAAGTGTATTTACAAAGAATTTATTACCTGATTAACAAGCACAACTCGTTGGTCATGAAGCTGCTGAATAATCATATCACAAACTGTAGTCTTCCCAGATGCAGCTCCCCCAGCAACACCTGCCACAAATCAAAAAATTGAAAAAATGCCATCTAAGCTTCTTTCAGACTCATATATAGGATTATTTTGGAAAAATATTGTTTCAAACTCTGAATCACATAGAATTTCAATTCTACTCCATAGGAAGCTTTATTTAATAAACATAACATGTAGAAGCAAGTTCACACCATTTCATAAATGCATAACGACTAAGGAACCAAAATGAATAGGTAAATTTTTATTATGATGATTGACCTAAAATTTATTATTAAGATGATAATTTTGACTAGTATATAATTCATGTTAATTTGTAAGTTTACACCAGCAAATACGAATTTTGATTAGGTCATTTTTTTGCAGAAAAATGTGACTCAATTTTTACTACTCCAACTACTAATAACAAAATTAGTTTAATGTTTTGCGGTTTTCACGCATTCAACCAGTTTTTGTATACCAATACAAAAAATTTGAAGGCAAATTTGAATCAAATCCATTGGACTAAAAGCAGGGTTGGCAACATTTGCCCAGCTCCCACAGGACAGCTCAATCAACTTATGAACTCTGGCACCGCTCAGCTTATAGCAACCAAACCATTAGGAGTTTTTTAAGCCTATTGAGTTCCATAAAGCATAAGACAAAGTAAGCACACCACCATTGATCCCTAGACCAAAATGTGCACTTGGTAGACTTTATAACTACATTGACAGCTTGCCGAGTAAAAACACACCTATGACAAAAGGTTGTTTATACATATCAGTTGCTGAAGTTGTTGGTTGCTCTGTGCCAGCATCTCTCTGTGCTAAACCATTCATGTGAAATCCAGAAAAATGAACCCCAGAGGATGACTCCATTAAATCTACAGCAGATTTATTATTTATCAGCAAAGACCTGGATCAATAATGATTGATAATTACAGATAGAAGAATCAAAATTAATAATATAAACAAATACTCTGAAAAGTAAACTATAAATACCAACAGTGATATATGGTCAGAATATCAGACAAAACAGTAAATAAGAAGTGTACGCATGCTGCTGCCATTTAAAAGCATTTAAGTTTAACAGCCTGCATTATCTGGCTGATTAGAATATTAAGTCAGTCATTTCACTTTTAGATGTTTTTGTAATAATAATTAAGAA
Organism: Delonix regia; assembly: GCA_037074485.1. Classification (NCBI taxonomy): domain Eukaryota; kingdom Viridiplantae; phylum Streptophyta; class Magnoliopsida; order Fabales; family Fabaceae; genus Delonix; species Delonix regia. Next base: position 19,936,938 of record CM073452.1, on the reverse strand, counting down.
TTATGACTATCTTGGTCCAAATCCAGACCTTACAATGAATGATTAAGCTCAAAGCGCCGGGTCGTTCCATGGCCTTATGGATGCATTGTTATTGCTGAGTAAGACACATAGTGGAACACCAGTTCTGGGTCAGGTGATAGTTTTCAGACCATGCATGGTCTTAAACTCTGGGTAGATATGGGTGCTCAATTTCTGAAGCCATACCAAGGGAAACTTCAATTTTTCAGTTCACGCCTTCCTGCACCTCTTTTTGATATCTTCCCCCAATAACCTATAACTTCACTTAGAAACTCAAGCTATGTTCCAATGTACGTTTTGAGTGGTATGATCTATAGGCTAATAGGGACGTAAGCAATACTACGTCATAAGTCCTGGGTCCAAGATTTGCTGCCACTAGAAGATATATTATATTTGATACGCGAGAACTGACAATCCTTCCAACATATACAGTCCACAATGCTTCTAGCTCCGCACACCAAGTTAACTAATAGTTCACACAAAAAATTAAACAGTGCCCAAGAAAGAAGCGTATTCCAATTGACACAAGAACAAAAAGCTAACTTTGAGCATAAAGTTCATCATTGCATTACACGTAAACTTTGGCAGCTAAAACACATAAGCCAAACACGGAATGGACACATTCAAGGGCAATATCCACAACCACGCACAGATCCAAGGGGACAAAACTAACCAGAACAGAGACAAACAGAATGAAACTCCCGATTCGATCAAGCAATGCACAGTGATCATCGTAAAAATGAGAAACAAAACAGAATGCGGATTCTAGAACAGACAAACCTGATGAACTTGGAATTGGTACGTGAAGGCGAGAGAGAGAGAGAGAAAAAACAGAGAAGGCAAACGGAATATATAAATTACAGAGACTGTATGGTGCGGTGTACGATGGAGGAGGAGAGAAGGATGGCATTGGTGGAGCGTGCGTCGTTTATATAGTGAGGAGAAGAGAGAGAGAGGGAGAGGGGAGAGTGATGGATCGGTTGGTGAATGGGCCCTGGTGTTGGGGTGAAATTGCGAAGACGGGCCATTTTATGGCGGTTGTAACTCGTAAATTGAAATCACAAGTAGCGAAAATGAGATTTACGTGGTTTTCTCTCTCCCTCTTTTTCCACGAAGATTGAAAGGAAAGGAAAGGAAAGAAAAGGAGGGGAAAAGAAAGGGAAGGGAATGGGGGAGGACAATGGCATGTTCTGTGTTGTGAACTGTTTTGGGATTCGCTTCTATATTTCCAACGTTGAGACAGACAATTACAAAGCTTGTCAGATAATTCGGCATCCACCTAGGCACTGAGTCATCTGTGGGGCCCATCTCCTCTCTCTCAATTTCGGCAAAATTTATAGATATCTTCCTGGAAAAATTATATTTTTGGCTCTTCTAGTTTCATATATTTTAATTTGGTCCCTATAGTTTAAAAATTTATAATTAAATCCTTACGGGTTACATCTTTTAATTTGATCCCAATATTAAAATTCAGTTAGTAATTTGTTAAATTTTACTGATACAACTAATTATATATTATCTTAATACTTCAAACATGTATAATTTATGTTAACAAGAGAGATAAAAATAATAACAAACTAAAGTTAATTCATATATATGGTAAGATATTGACAAAAATATAATGGCATAAATAAGGTTTAAAATGATTTGAACTATGGGATCTTATTATAAATTTTTAAACTGTAAGAATTAAATTAAACATTAATTGAAACTATATAAATTTAAAATATAATTTTTCTTAACTTTTATTTCTTTTGAGATCTTTGCAATAAGATTTAATAATGAAACCAAACCCTAATGCAATGAGAGACGAAGCGAGGAAGATGATACAAGAGGAGAAGATTTGGTCCAAAGAAAAAACTCAGAAGAAAGGCATGTGTTTGAGAAAAGCATGATTAAGGTTAAAATGAAGGCGTCAACATATATTAGGCTAGGCTAGGTTTTCGTTCAATTTGAAACCTAATTTGATTTTAGCACTAGACCAATGCTTTGGGCTCAATCTTAGGACTTAGGGCAAATTGGGTGGAGTCGGATTAATTGAATTTTTATTTAAAAATTTATTTTTTATATTTTTGAAAAATCATTTTTCATAAATTTAAATTTTAAATTTTGAATGAAAATAAAAGTGTAATTTATGAGTGAACATAGGCCAAGCGGATCAGGCTTTTGCACAGGTCGAGTTATATTGGTCCAGGCTAAGTCTATGTATATATTTTTAATTTATTTTATAAAAGAAGTTTTTATATTTATAAAAACTAATTTTTTTAAAAAAATAATAATAATTTAAAATTTGAAATATGCAAAAATAAAATGAAAAAAATTAAGATCTAGAAGAAAAAGTAATTAAAATATGAAAATAATTAATATTTTTAAATTTTAGTTAAAATAAACTTTATTATAAATAATAAATTTCGAAAAAAAAATATTAATATCGAGTTCAGTTTTGTGTAATCTCAAAACTTGACCTCACCTAATTATATGACTCAACCCAACCTTGTTATATGACTTAATCAAGACTAGTAAAAGTTGCAAATTATTTTGTTTTACTTAACCCAATATAACCGAGTCTATCGATTCCATTAACACCCTAGTGTAATTCATAATTCTATACTAATAAAAGTGATCGATATTCAATAAAAAACAATCTTTTAAAAACAATAATTTATATCAAACAAAATAAACATTTTAAATAAATAAATAAATAGTGCCAAATTAAGCGGGGTCTATACATTGATCCAATACCTAACTTGTCTCATACTCAAATCTCAAGTATAATCACTAGCTTTTTGGCCCAATTTTATCAAAACTCAGTCCAAATTGACCCGGATGAGATCAGGTTGGGATAGATTAACAATACTAGATTTAATCTTGAATAGTCTTCTATGTTAATGTAAAATCTCCATTAAATCTTTTCTAAAATAGGATTTTGAAAAGAAAAAAAAACACAAATTTTTCATTAGATTTGTTTCAATCTAACAATCGTATTAATCAAAATTATAATCTCAATTACTAAATTTGAGGCTAAGTCATCCGCAAAATGTCCAAAACTTTTATATGAAATTTAATTTTTGTTCTGAATACCAACTTTTAAAGTAGGACTCTCAAACATTTATCTTGTACATAGGATTGAGAATCCTAAAACCCAATTGGAGCGTGACATGTTCTTTAGCCTTTTATTGTTAGGTATTCTGTCATTCTATTCAATTACAATGAAATGATTATTTTGGGCTAAGTGGATAACTCCATCTCGCTAACTTAGATATGTGTCTTAAATTGAATTATGTTGATTTGATAACCCCCAGTTTGGTGGTTACTAAAGGCGCTTCATTTCATATTAATTAATTTATATACAATTTTTAGTATCTTTATCTTTTCTAGATCTATCCACCTATATTAATATAGCTTTGTTTTTTCTAGGTGTACTTTGTTCCAAAACTTAGATATTATAGTACACATAATAGAAAAAAAAAATTCAAATACCACACCAACTATCAAAATGGTTGGCCATTTAACTTTTATATTTTATTTTAAGATATACAACACTTTATTGTAGATTATTTTTTATCATTCGAAAATTTGACAATACACTTCAGTGAATGTCAAGCCACTATTCAACTAATGTTAGCTTGTTTCCATAAGTTTAGAAAAACATAGCAAGGAAAAATAAAAAAATTAAAGTACAGGTTAGATGTTACTGTCATCCTTGTTTTTATAAATGTAAATAAATTTTTTGAATGTTTAAATAAAATTTTTAGTGTATTTATAATTTTAAATACATTAATATATTCAATTATAATATAAGAATATAATTATAATATTATTATTTTTAAAATTAATATTATTATAATTATATTCCCATATAATAATTAAAGGTATTGATATATTTAAAATTATATGTGGATAAAAAATGATACATTTAATCTTTTGCTTATTTTGGTTGCAAAATGGATAAAAATTCGGATCCTTCACTTATTAATTATTGGATGATTCCAGTGGTTCTTAAATGTCTATTTAAATACTATGTAACTCATTTTGGATCATATTAATAGCAATGAAGTCTAGGTGAGATTGAATTTTTAATTTTTTGGGACAAATTTGATAAGATCTCCTAGTAGGCATTCATTGAATGTGACAAAACAAACCCAGCCTACTTTGTCGGCTAGGACAAGATATGCATGTGGCCAATTCGAGTCTTTATAATTTTTTTTTTTTAATTTTGTCAATTTCTTAGAGAGAAAAAGAGAGACTATTTTTTTGGGCACGATAATTTTTAGTCATTAAGTAAAAATTTAATAATTTATATTTACAAATAACATAATCACATGTAATTATGTGGTCATATACAAATATAATTACAGTTATTAAAAAAATTTGAACGCTTAAATTTTTAGGTAACATCTCAAAAAAATTATTGTAAATAGTATTATCATAAAGGATTTGATTCTTATTCTTATTCTTATAGTAAGGACAAGTAGTCATGGTGTCAATTTGAGTTTTTTAAATTTTTTCTCTCTCAAAATTTGTCAATTTCCTAGAGAGAAAAAGAGACTCTATTCCTTTCTCTATCTCCGTCAATAATAGAAATTGAGGACAAAAATTAAAAGGTCCAATCACTGTATGAGACTCGTGTTTATGGCTAATATTGCCACACCCAACAAATAGATTGGCATGAAACCTAATAGGGCCCAAGCATAAATGCTTAAAATAAAAAGATGTTATACTATTAAAGCACACCATCCAATGTCTTTTCAACATGCCAGAATTAATTCCTTGTACTTTTTGTGCTTATTTTGAATGCAAGGAATACCCTAAGAAATCTTTATGACTCCAAAATTAAATGTGTTAATTAGTCTAAAAAAATTGGTAGATTTTTTCAATTTTTGTTAGATTTATTCAAAATAGTTTTAAGATTAAGTGTGTGAGAGACCAAGGTTATGTAAATATAGACCTAATGTTTTAAGGTTAGGTTTGAGAGTTTATATAAGATAATATAATAGAATGATTTATAAATTAATTTTATAACTAAAATATAATCATAAAAAGTTTTTCACTGCAAAGGATACAATTTTAATTGTATTACTTAGCCCATCCATTTTATTCAAACCAATATTTTGCAAGGTTAACAAAATTTTAAATTTTAGATGGTAAAGACAAAATTTTGGGTTAAAATATGATGTCAATGCATTAGGTATATTACCTCTTCGTAGAAGGCTCGTTAAAGATTTGGCCCAATATTGTTGGCCCCCTAGATAATTTGGATTCAGGACATTTGGGATTTGGGCCATTTGGTGTATTTAATTATCTTGAAGAATATATTTTATGAAATAAAAAATAGAGTAAAACAATGTAAATATACTAGATCCATCAAATTTCAAATGCAAAGAATCCAAATTATCTTCTAGCTCCCAAATTGAACTTATAAAACCTTGCAAGGTTATTTACATTTATAAAATTTTATTATATTTAAAAGCCAAAATAACATTTTAAAATTCAATTACAATCTCTAAAAATAAATACACGTTTGTTTTTAAATAACACACATCAAAGTCTTTTTTTAGCACAAACTAGTGGTGTATGATTATTATTCTAGACAAATGCATATAAAAGAAAATTAATAAATAAAGAGTGTCATAATCATTTTAATAAAGCAAAGTCCAATGAAGCGAAAACCACGTCCCCAAATTTTAGGAAAGACATCAAGCCTTATTCAAGTTCTCACAAAAACTTATTTGTAATTTGAATTTTCAAATATTTGGTCACCAAATTACTCGTAATACTAGTTTTTCAATATTATTAAACAGCAGATAAAACTCTACAATATTATATTTGAATTGTTAGATTTTTATTTAAAGATCCAAATCTGTTACAATAAAAAAGTAAATTTTTATAAAAAGATTTAAAGAATTTTTGGACCTTTGATAAAAATTCAATAATCCATGTACTTATTGCAAAAGAATCTCTACCCTTAGATATACTACATTTTAAATATAACTCTCTCGTGTGATTAGAAATAGAAGAGGAGTAAGGGATCAATCAATGGAGAATTCTCCAAATACACCCTTTCTAAGTTTGCAAAAATATCTCAGACAGCCTGCAATTATCTTTTTAGTCTTTGTCTAAACTTGCACAAAATGTGACACTTGCTATAAATGGTTGCAAAATAATTCACCAACTGGCTCTGGCATTGCCAAACTTAACCACCCTACCAACTGATTTTGCTTTTCATTTTCAAGTTGTAATCTATTAATAGGTCACAACACAAAGAAATTCAACTTCTGTTCTTAACATCTCATTGACAAATTCATCTTAGGTTTTATTTGCTAAAGGTGATCATTCAATTTCAGGTGAATTCTTCTGGTGCGTGATCCCTTTAGCAGCATCTCCTCACATTGCAACTGATTCAACCTGGGATGAATAAACCCATTTATGGCCATGTTCATTTGTGAAAATCTTCTACAACAGGAAATTCTGAAGCTTTTTGTTCTGTTCATTGAAGCATAAAAGCAAACACCTTGCTTGCAAAAATGATTGGACTCATGAAGCTTCTCTTGTTTAACAATGCAAGCCGTGAAAGACCAACCAAAGACGGTTAATTGTCGTTCTGTTCAAGGTAGCTTATTGGGCTTTAGTAATTCTTACGCTATTTGACCAGAAGGTTCAAATGTAAATCCTATAGTCATCAGATTTTGCAGGAAGGCTAAGTTCAAGCCGACCCAAATAGTATAATGGCTAAGAATTTTGCAAAAGCTGTGCCCTTACCTGTTAAAGAACCGCATCAGCACTCTGTTACATTTGTCTATCAAAGCAAACTACCTCAGATATGTGGAAGTGTGATGGTGACATGGAGCAAGAACCCCACCGACCATTCTCTCTGTATAAGCATGGAAAGCCCATCTGAACAAAGCACGTACAATTGCAAGATTGAATCAATATCCAGACAAAACTGGGGGAAAAAGGGTCTGAAAACGTTGGAAATAGAAGGAAATAGAGTGGACATTTTCTGGGACTTTCGGTACTCGAAATTCTCCAAAGACCCACAACCTTGTTCAGATTACTACGTTGTGTTGGTGCACAAAAAGGAGACGCTTCTACTGCTAGGAGATTTAGAGAAAGCTGCTTATGAAAGAACCAGGTCAATACCATGCTCAGAAGAAGCTGTTTTGCTGTACAAGAAAGAGATTGTGCATGGGAAGAAGATGTTCTGCACGAAAGCGATGCTTGAAGAGGGCAAAACAGAGCATGACATTGTGATTGAGGCGTCACTTTCTGGGCCTGATGATCCAGAGATGTGGGTGAGCATTGATGGGGTTGTGGCCACAAGGATCATGAACTTGAATTGGAGGTTCAGAGGGAACGAGACGGTGATTGTGAACAACTTTCCTGTGCATATATTGTGGGATGTGCATGACTGGTTGTTCAATGGTTCAGGGCATGGCATGTTCATCTTCAAGCCAGGGTCCTTGGAATTTGCAGGCGGTGATCCTGAGAGTCCTCCTATTGAGGGTTTCTGCCATTTTCTGCATGCTTGGACCACTCATTAGTGAGAGAGATTAATTAATTAATTAGTTCTGTGTTTAAATGCTTATATTTAGATAATTTTTTTTTGGACCACATAAATGGTTTAAATTTTTATTAATAATCATATATAACTATATTTTTCATCCATAAATTTAGATTATTAACTTTCTTTCAATTAGTTAAATAAATAGAGAAATACTCTGTATTTCGGAAATTCTTTATTTTAGGATTTATATTATAATTATAAGAATTATTTATCAATCCATTAGTTTCTTTTTGGCCAAAATTTATTAATCCAGTAGTTAAAAGCTATAGCTCCCCTCTTATGTTGTTACTTTGCAAGTTCTTAACAGATGCCTCAGTCTTAGTTTGCACTATTCATTTTTTCAGTAGACCAAAAGACACACACACACACACATATATATATATATATTAGCTCCGATTAAGATTTAAACTCAGAAATTTCAGTTCAAGGATATGTGGTTTTTCTTGTTTTTTTTTTTAACTCTAACAGACTAAAATTAACTAATAGATCTTTTATTAGTTGTTATTCTAAAGTCATTATTTATAGATTCCAAAAATGTAGCCTTCATACAAAATCATAATTAATATATTTACAATATAGTACTGTTTAATCAATGATTTTACTTTTATGAAGATCAAAACAAGCATGTTCATATTCTGTTATCGTGGCTCAAAGAAATTGGCAAATGTAAAATTTTATAGTGTGCCTAACTTTTATCTCTAAATTAGTCTTCTACAGTCATTTAATATAATTTTTAAGCGAAAGATTTTGTAGGATTTAAGAAAAATTAGTCTTCTATAAAAATTAATATTTATTTTACAAAATAAAAAATATAATAAAACAATACAAATACACCAAATTTCAAATACACATAATCCACATAACGCAGACTTTTATTAAGCCCATGGGACGCCATTTCTTGGACATTATTCTTATTCATTATTTTTTAATGTCTTGGACATTATCCAACCCAAAACGTACCAAACCAAATAGATTGAACATTGGGTTCAAGGGCTAGCATCTGGGCCTATTAGAACGGTCTTGGACTAAAAGTTGGCAAAAAAAATAAAACGTGTTCTTGATGACCATGAAAAGCGCAACTGTTCCAATTTGAATGATCAGCCTTTACGAACCGTCTCTGGCACAAATTGAGCTTACATGAACATGGCAAGTTTCGCGGGAAACATCGGCTTCAAAATCTCGTGCCGGCTTCAGTGCCGCGTATATTCGATTCCCTGGTGAGAATTTTCTCAGTTACCTTCAAATTTTCTTACCTTCTGTTTGGCTGCTAAGGAAAGTTGGGGTAGAGAAAAATGACGGAAAAATTTGATTCTTTTAGGTTATTGTAGTTAATATTATTGAAGTTCAAATTTAGATACCCACTGGTGTCATTGGGTTTGTTTGAAGGTAGCTCCTTTATTTATTTCTGTCTCCCCGACCTCTACCAGAAAAGTCCTGCCTCTGAAACAATTTGGGCATGATTCGTATCCGATGGTTTTTTCCTTTTAAAAATAGGGCAATATGGAGGAGTCAGATTACATGCTTGAAGAGTAGAGACTATAGTTCTTCGGTTCCAGTTAGGTACATTCCAAAGACATCCTCCAAAGTTAAACTCTCTGAAACTTCTCCGCAAGTGAAAAGTGTGGAAAAAAGTAGCCGCTCTGGCCGTGCTGATGTAAGCGTATCAAAGATCAACGGTGGAAAAATTGCTCATTGTGAAGCATCTCATTGTCTGAACGAGATACAAGATAACTTACTGTCTGGTGACAGTGGACAAGGTAAACTGCTTTCTAACATATTTCCATATTATAACATTTGAGGTCATGATTTTAGAGATAGTCATGCTCCGGAATGCACAATGTACGGAAACCATGTTGCTATTTTAACCAAGATAGATAAGGGGAAAACCCCTATGATTTTAAGATTGCCAACTAAGATTGAGTCATTGGTATTAACAACTAAAGTTCTTATGCAAGGCGACAACGTTATCATAGTGCGGCAATGGCTAAAAATAGTAGCACCAACATGTTTTTGATGAACCTAATCTTTTAAGTTCAATTTAGTTTGTTTTAAAAGCAATGGCAGAGATTATTCAGTAGGCTTCAGTTGTGATTGTTGGTATTATCACTTGTCTTCCCTCTATAAGTTCTTTCCATTTACCTTTTCATAACGTCTCCTTGCTTGAAGTTGTCATTGAAAAGAAATAAGCAATCTATCTAAATTTGAAGATGGGTAAAGAAAAATGGAGGAAGAACGGACTAGTAATGTTATCTTATGGTAATCTAGAGTTAATTTTCTTTCTTTTGGTCTGATAGTATCTTCTCTGCCATTTAGAACTGGGATGGATAATTGCTTCTTGCTTTTAAAAGTACCATACGCACAAGTTTGTATCAATTACTAACTAAAATATGGATATATGTTGTCTTGTTATATACTGTTTTAGCTCTTAAGTATTAACTTGTAGCTTCTTCATATCAATTTGTTATAGAGGCATACCAATGCAGAATTGAGCAATATGTTAAAAAATGTTATAGTATGATCAGAAGAGTGAAGTTGACCTTAACATCTTAAATTGTTGATTGTAGGTTGTGAACAGATGGAAGAGATTGAAGAGGCTGCCGAAGAGTTGTCAATTGATCAAACAGGCAACTCTTGTGAGCAAGATTTATTACAAATTGACAAATGTACTAGTCTTGTTGAGGAATCAGCAATTAAATTACTTGCAGCGAGGTTAGTTTCTTTCCCTTTCAAAAAATAACTTTTTTTATGCTATATAGCATTATGGTAAACTAAATTAGAGATTTTCTGAACCAAATTTAGACCATTAAAAATTTTTTTCATTTTGCAAGTGAAAGAGAAGTCAACCTTTGCTTTACTACTGTGGACTTGAAATAAAATTTTATTGCATTTCTCTTTTGGAAGATTCACTCTTAATATCAACAGTCAGTTGTTCTGGACGTCCTGTGCTTCCAATCGAGCCAACTGCACCTTAATTTGAACAATATTTCAAGTGTCTACATTCTCAAGTTCACAATATTGCTACTAACTACTAAATATAAGGAAAATTGATAGTATGAATTCAAAGTCATCTAAGAAGTTTGAGTTTGTCACTTAAACACTGCATTCACTTTTTCACATAATAATTTCGTGACTATCATCTCTGAAATTTCAACCTGATTGAAGTTATCTGCATATAAAAAGCACCAGGTTATGTTATGCTAGATGAAGTGTAGCTTCTACTTGCTCTTCCTATGAGCTCAACAACCTGAGTTCATCTTATTCCCATTTATGTTTCAGTTCCCTGCCAAATGGTACAAGCTCCAAACTTTCTTTTTTTATTTTGCATTTGGCAATGAACTTAGAATTAGTGGCAAATTGTGATCAACAACGATAGTTTTGGAGGTTGGAACTACCTTTTATCTGGATTCCAGTTTTCTATTTTCTAAGTTATTCACAAACAGAAGAAACTTTGTAGCAGTTTGAGCTATTTTCCATTTGAGAGGGGGTTGTGAATATATGTTTGATTGTATAAAGTAGGCTTGTCATTTAACCATGCTTTTCTGTATGTTCTGCAGGGCACTCACAACAGTTGAGTTGAGAAAGAAACTGCATGGGAAGAGATTCTCTTCTGATGCAGTGGAGGCAGTGATAAACAAATTCCTGAGCAAGTATGTAGTTTACTTAGTATAAAAGCCAAGAGCTGGTGATTATCGCCAATATTAAGTCTTAAGAACTAAATTGAGTGTGGTATATGTTACATGATTTCTATTTTCCCATCATTTTGGGCCATTCTTGAGAATGATAAAAGTATAAGACTGTATCAGACACATTCTTCTTTTAGTTCATTTTATTTCAGTTTTACTTGAGTTCATCTGTCTTCTTGGGCCTTGAATATGAGATACATGCAATCACAGAGACAAAAGCCCATCCTGAAGACTTGGAATGGAGCTTCAGCAATAACCACCTTTTTTTCTTGGATGAACGATAACCTTCCAATGGCTCTTTTAGTCATGGGCTCTCCTGGAGAAACATAGCTAGGTAACAATATGTACAACAGGAAGAAGGAGAGTAGAGTTTTTTAGTGTGACCCACCTGAATATAGTTGGGGATAGTGTTTATTTCCCTGTTTCATTTTGAAGCTGTTGTTACTTGGATTCTTGAGTGATATAACTTGCATTGGCACATTTTTTAGGATTTGTTCATTTAATTTTTCTCTGCAGCAGAGCTCATGTTTTTGCCAAATATTTCTGTGTCAAAAACTGACCAATTATGATTCAAGCTCTTAGGGCAAAAGAACAATCGGATATAAAAAGAATGGAGACAGATTTTCTTTTTCTTTTCTGCAAGCTTGCCATAAAATGAGTAATTTTATTGTTGTTTGCCAATATTGTTGAAAGAAAAGGAAAAAGAATCAAAATTATTTGCTTTGAAATAACAACTTTTTTTCTGTTAATTGTGGTGATTGCTTGCTAACAATCTATATTCTGATGTCTCAAATTTACATCTTGGAACTAAGAGTCTGTTGGGACCCAAGGCTTGCAAGGGGAAAGAACTATACCCCTTTAAGTACCCCATTAAGCACTCCATTAAGCAGCCCATACTACTCGATGTGAGACTTAAGCAGGCCATATTGCCCAAGTCCCCAACGTAGGACCGACCTTGAAGAGTCAACGTCCCAACAGCTGCACTCTACGGCACTTCACTCGGCCTTTCGCCCGTCAGAACCTTTTGTTGGTAGCCCTTTTTGTGATGCAGGGCTCAGAGCTCTAATACCATTTGTTGGAACCCAAGGAAATGCGGGGAACCCACCCTTGGAAACCAACTTGCAAGAGGGAAGAACCATACCTCTTAAGTACTCCATCAAACAGCTCATATTACTTGACGTGAGGCTTAGGCAGCCCAACTGCCCAAGTCCCCAACAGAGTCTTTGTTTGAAATGAATGAGTCCATTAACATTAGAAGTCATTGAGAGTGTGTAGGGAACTTAATATTCTTTCCATTCTATCTTTAAATATAATTGATCGCTTTTGGTTATTGAATTTTTAATCCCTTCAAGTTCATTTTTGCTACTTTCATAGAAGTTGCTGATTGTCTTTATCATCATTCCTTCGTATTAATCTATGTATTTGGTGTATCTTGCTATGATTCTCTGTTGTCATGACTCAGGTAATGTATAAATTAGCACTCTTGTGTTGAGCATCATTTAAAAAGTAATTATTTTGGCAACAAGTAATGCCTCTGAAACTTGGCAAATGTACCAAATTTCATCAAGACCCAAGATGGCTATGAAATTTGCCAAATGCCTGATTTTCAGTTTTATTTTATTTTTGTAAATAAACATGTATTTTGTCATACCTTCTCAATATTATTTTGAACTCTATGTATTAGTTTGTATTTGCAGATAATTTAATGAGACTTTGTCTTGTTCCTAGTTCCTAAATTTTCAAAAATTTTCCTTTTCCCCATAATGGTATCATATATAATATGATACCTCTGCTTGTATCCATATGGCATACTTGAAACCAAGTTAGTACCTCGCTAGTTTGTTTTGCTTTGTCTGCTAACTGATGCATTGTCACATTGCTCAGTATTCTGTCAGAATATGCCTTTTAAGTTCATTAATTTTTTTCTCCTTGTGCATTTATAGTGATTGTTTTGCCCCCTCTCCTTCAGAGGGCTGATCAATGATAGGTTATATGCGGAATCATTTTCTCGGTCTAGATGGTCTTCATCAAGTTGGGGACCAAGGCGGATCAAGCAGGTAGCTAACCTCTTCCCCTTTCCATGCTGATTTTTTTCTCCTCTTTTTATCAATATTTCTTCCCTCTTTTCTAGTCGTGCCAAGTAGTTACTTTCATGCTTGTTAAAAGTTCTGTCCAAGAATGTAGTGTTTTGAGGGAAAACTATGGTGCACATGACAGCATCCTGCAAGTTCAGCTGTGAAGCATTCTTCTACATCTCATCTTTTACAGAATAAAGGCACAAGGTTAAAATTATATGAGAACAGATAATAGTGGGGATGATATAATGTCATGATCACAGGGAATTATATTAATTATGTAGGACGGAAGGATGGAAGCAATAAATTAGGGGATAGGTATTGTTATAGTTGACAACCTACTAACTACTAGGTAGGAACTCTGGCATTTGCCGAACAAGGGAGATCCTTGGGAAATTACTCATAAGTGAGAATATATGAAGTATCTCATCTTACACATGAAGGCCCCTTTAATAGACAAAATACTTGTCTGAGAAGTACATAATCTTCTAGGGATTTTTCTATCCCGCTATTCACGAAACATACTCACAAATAAGTTAAGAGTGAACAATAAAATATATAAATTTAATGAGATAAACCCTCCTCTGGCGAACACTAATTGGTGTGCTTATATAGACACTGCCTACCCATAAAGTTTTGATGTTTTAGAACTTTCCTAATCCATAATAGTATCCTAAATCCTAATAGAACTCTAATTCTACTATAATTACTGTTCAATTACTCAAAATAGTTCAACAAATTGGCCTAAACATAATAACTGTCATAGTTACATAAAAAGTAAAAACTATATAAGAAATCATTATATAGTTGTAATTGCCCCCCCTTCCCTTTTGTCCTGCATCATCAGGTGCAAGGCAGAGCGGAGACCCTGTGGTTGTGCCCGCACATGCCTTTCCTACCCATATACTTCCTATATCATAGAGAGAAGTGCTTATTTCTTTTGTTTGATTGAGAAAATTGTTGTGCCAGGCACTATTGAAGAAGGGAGTTAGTCAAGCTGATACTGAGAAGGCAGTTGAACTGGTTTTCATGGAAGAAGATAGTGATGGGGATCAAAAGTCAAGTGTTGGCTTATCTAAGCATTCCATTGATCATCTGTATGTTCAGGCCTCAAAGCAGTGGCTCCGAGGCCATGATGCACCAAAAGAGACAAGGAAATCGAGGATTATTCGATGGCTTCAATATCGTGGTTTTGACTGGGATGTCATTAACATTATACTGAAGAAATTAGAGAAGCAGAATCCTTTATAATGCACAACTAGACATCCATTTTGTGTGCCATTGTAGGTCCACTACAAGTTCCTTGAAGGGCAAAACTTAGGTGTAAAGTTCCTTAGCACTCTCCATTAAAAGTACAACACAGGTAGGTCTTTAAGCCACTCAATATCACGCTATTGGTTCTTTCAAAAATCTCATCATGTTGTGATTCTATTGGAAAATCTAATAGCAGATACCTAAGAACATCACCTTAGTTTTCTCCTTTCTTGAGCTGTAAACATTGTATTATGGATATGGCTGAACTCCTCATTGGCACGTAGTGCTGTGGCAACGAAGGTAGACATTTCATTTCATCAACTTGCTCCAGGCCATATTGCGTCAGAATACACAAACATTTGCACTAGTCCGAATACAATGATGCCTACTTTCTGTCACACTGAAGTTGAGATAAAGTAGAAAGAACCACTAAGAAATTGCGTCTTGTGGAGTCAAGTTCTCTTGAAAACTGTGCTTGTATGATGTGGAAAGAACTGAATTACCATGTCTATTATCAGTGTGTGCTTGCGCTTGAAAAATTATCTACAGGGCTATCCAACTACATACAGCAGGTACCATTAAAGGAGCCAATAAGGAGCTTCTGGAACAATATTCCACATAGATTGGGAGTGCGTACACCAAGTGGATGACAAATGATGAGTGTTTATCTTAGAATTGTAATCTCCTGCATCTGGAGCTGAATGAAAAGAATTCTATCATAGATTGGGTTGAAAATGTTAAATACCCACATTAGTCTACCTTGGAATTAGAATTTCTAACAATGGGAGATGAATGACTATCTTAATATAATTGTTTTGTAGTAATCTGTATCTTCTAAAGTGTAAAGTGTCTCTAAAGTAGAGAGAGAGAGTAATATAAGAAATCAGATTGTGTATGGGATTTATTTTTTATTCTTTTAACCTACTTTTTTCTTTATCTCTCTCTACTTTAAAGACACTTATAAACTCTATACTTTAGAGGATTTTATCCCCGGTCTAATAGTTAAAGTGGTTCAAATCCTTTCTCTACCATGATAATGTTCAGAAAAGTTATTTAATTAGCATTTTTATATATGCACTGAAAGGCAGGTAGTTAATGAAAACCCTCTTGTTAACTTAAACAACGTTACTCTTCAAGAATTTATGAAATCAACTGCTTTATTTTCCTTTCCTTTTAAAGGTTGTTTTGTTCTCAGGCAACAAGAGAATAGAACAGTGAAACACTCGCCCACACCAAGAAAAAAAACGTGAAATTCGTACTGATAGATGTTTGCCTTTTTGTATCATCCCTTTGCTGGGTCGATATTGAGAAAAGGTATGAAGAATGAAGAGAATATAATTGAAGGTGAGTTTTCCTCTCCCCCTCCACCTGACAAATGAAGATTGAGCATGAATAACATACTCAAAAAATAAATAATTGAGAAAACAAAATGGAAACGTTATAAAAATTACTCGTAGAAGCAGGGTTTAAAGAGAATAGTGTATCAACCTAAACGCGGAAGCAAAAATTAAAAAAAAAAAAACACACATACACACACTCACACACGCAAAGGTTTTTGTTCTTTTTCTGTATGACTTTGTTTTGGTGTCACTAGTGCTGCTTTAAAATTATTAAATTTTGTAAGCTATATCTCAATAAAAGGAGGAAGGGTAAAAATAAAACCAAGGGCTATGACAGATATTAAACATAAGATATACAGTAGGATTGAATTTCTTGTGGTTTCTTTTTTTTTTTTTTTAATCTCGACTGAAATATGAATGGACAATATATAGTTAACATAATGCACTTTACATTATTTACTATCAACAGAAATTTCTTTTATCTTTCTCTTCAATTTTACAAGATATTAAAAACCATGAAAATATTTTCATGGTTTTTCTAACAGTGAAGTTCCTCCATTTTTTATCCCTATATATCTCAACAATTCCGGTCCTCATTGCGATCTTCTTTAGAGTTAAAAAGCTGCTTTTAAAAGAGAGACAACCAAACACAATTTTAGCTTTTTTTTTTTTAAGTGCAGAGAATACTTAAACCTTTTTAGAAAAAAAAAAATGGTAAATAAATGTTCATATATAATATATTAATACTTTTAACACATTTGTTCATATTCCCTTACATATACATGCTTCAAGATTCTACAGTCGTTGTTTCTTGGCTAGAAACCAAAACAAGTTTATCCAACAAAAAACACAAAATTCCAGCACCATTAATAATGCTTTCAAAATAAAAAAAAAATGCAGAACATTTGAACAAAAATAAATAAATTAACACAGATATGGAATACATTAATTATACCATTAATTAGAACTAGCCCTTCTAGTTCTAATTAACCCAGTATTGGTTTTGTGCTCATTATGTTCATGAACTTTCAGTTCAGATCAGAGCTCCTTTTCTTTTGTGGCTGCTGATCAGTTGGTTCAGGATATCTCAGTTAATGGTTATGTTTCCTATCCACTTTTCATAATGGTCCTGAATATGCATGTGCCATCTGATTAAGATATATACGGGCTTTAAATCCCCACTACATATATATATATATATATATATATATATATATATTCATTCTTGTGGAGGGGCTTCCAAACCCTGGAAAGTCTCTCTCAGACAGCACATGGACATGTGAAGTAGTTAACGTGGGACCATGTGGGAACTACAGCTGTTACAAAAGCAGCTTTTCTGTGTTTGTGCTTGGAATATAGTGAGAGAAAGAATCTTATTTTCAAATTTTTTTTAAAAATAAATCTGATTAAAAAATTTAAATAATGAAAATAATTATTAATAGATATATAAATATGTTAAAAATAATATTTTTTTAACATACTTTCAATCATTGGTTTAGATTAATTATTTTTATTAAATCAAATATATATATATATATATATTAACCAATAAATGCTATTTACTTGTATCCAATGTTGCCAATCATTGTTGCAGCATCCACAAGCTCTGAAAGTCTGTTCAGGACAGATAAGCCTTCACTGTTTCCTAGAAATCCATTTGCTGGCATCAACGTTGAGGAAGTTTCACTTTCAAGTTTTTTAAACATTTGAATGAAGGTCAAGAAAATCAATGCCTGATAAACACATGACATATTATTAGAACCTCAAAAGCGGTGAATTTGTATAGACAAATTAAGGTTACATCAGTTCAGGCCCATTCATGACACATCTCTGATACCCTAACTGAGAAACCAATCAACCCAAAATTATATAAATCATCAGGTGAAAGGTTTTGACAAGGTTTCATTTAAATTTATATCGCCAGCACAATGCTTCTTATGTTCTACTCTATATAAATGGCAAATTCTGGCTAGCTCTGGTTGACATTTCATTAGACTATGCACAATTCATGAAGGTTTCTTCTGGTCAAGTATAGAGATACACACAACTGCTTAATTGATAGATTTTATCTAAAAAATTAAATTAATTATAAACATATTAACAATATACAATTTTAAAAAGAAGACTTAACGTGTGTGTCTCTTCCTCTCTCTCTAGTAACTATTAATTTAAGAAAAAAGATATTTTTTAATTATTTATTTATCACAAAATTATTATTTTAATTCTTTACTTATTTTTTAAAAAATTATCAAATTTAATTTTTTTATCTAACTCTAAATCGATTAAAAATTTAGATTTTTTTTATAAAAAATTAAGTATAACATTTTTTTTATAAATAAAAGATTATTTTAAATATTTTAATAAGTGAAGGGTTAAAATATAATTTTATAACAAATAAAAAATTTTAAAAAATATTTTACTTATTAAGTTGGTCTTCATATGTTTTTTATAGACCAAATTTAACTAGACTATAAATAAATAAGTACATCAAATTAATTATTAAGAGATATATGAAATATCTCAAGAATTTATATATAAACATACCAGACACAAGCTGATTCGACTTGCTTACATCTATTTATACAATTAACTTAATTTATTTATCCTTCTATAAATCACCACTATCTAAAAACCCCTTTTTAGACGGAATCATCTGAGAAATGAAAGGAACAGTTAGAAGATCCCTGAGAGACCAAGCCCTTTGGAGGTAGTGGATATGGAGAGCCCAGTGACGACGACTTAACCTCCTTCTTCAACACATCAGAGTAATGCTGGTCAGCCCTTGAGGTCTCAGGAGGTCTGATCTCCTTGAGCATGGCCACGACGTCCTTCATCGTCGGACGGTCGTCGGGTTTGGAGGTGACACAGAGGAAGGAGACGGCCAGAGTCTGAAGCATCTCGTGCATGGTGGGGTCGGCCCTGCCCCTGAGCTTTGGATCAAGAATGTCGCAGGGGTCACCCCCGCTGGCTAGGTGGTTGCGAACCCACTGGACCATGTGTGCACCACCCGGTAGGGTTGGGTCCAGTGGGTGCCTCCCTGTCAGCACCTCTAGAAGGACTACACCGTAGCTGTACACGTCACTCTTCTCTGTAATTCGCTGCATTGATGCATGCTCTGTTTTTGGACCAAAACAATACCAATGTATTAGCTCTGTTTGTGCGGATGATCTTGGCAACATAGAAACTATCAAAGTTTACATAAAAAAAAAGTATAATTTAATTTAAAAAGTATATATGTGTTGTAATATTATTAAAAAATTATATATTTATTATCTTTTAAGTAGAGCAGAGTATAACAAAATATAAAAATTATGTATATATTTTTGTCGAGAACAAAATAGGGACTTTATGGTTTTTTATTTTGATTTGAAATCAGAAAACATAAATTAATATAGTTTAGGAGACTATACTTTCTAAAGATATTTTTTTAAAATAAAGAATTGTCTAAAATACTCAGCAATTTCACAAATTAACTCATAACAGGGGCTAACATCCCTACTAATAACAGTCAAAATGATCTTTTAGCAAAACAAATGATCTTTAAAGTGTAATGCATCCTAAAATGCTTAACGAACAACGATCAAGAATTTGAAAAAAAGAAAAAATTAAAAAAACACGTACCAGGAGCCATGTATCCATAGGAACCAGCAAGATACGGTCTATGAAGTGGCTTAGAATCAGAATCATGAGCATCACCATGTCCATTAACAATCCTCGCTAACCCAAAATCAGCAAGGTAAGGCTGAAATCCGTCACCCAATAACACATTCATGGCCTTCACATCTCCGTGCAGTATCGGAGGAACACAGTCATGGTGCAAATAAGCCAGCGCGTGGGCCACGCCCAGTACAACCTCGTACCTCGTCTCCCACTCTGCCCCTCCTTTCCCGGACCCATGAAGCATTGAGCTCAAACTCCCATTGGGAAGGTAGTCGTAGAACAGAAGCTTCAGGTTCTTGTTCGATCCCCAACCTAGGAGTCTCACGATGTTCTTGTGCCGAATCGAACCCAGAGTTTGAATCTCTGAGTCGAACGCTCCAGATTCCTCTGAAGACCACATTTTCTTGACTGCTAGTGTTTTTGTGCTTTCGCCGTTGGGATTACCGGGGATTGTTACTCTGTACACCACCCCAGAGCTGCCAGTGCCGATCACATTGGATGACGTCAGGCTCTTGATGACGTCATCAATTGAGGAGATTTCGAGCTTCTGATACAGAGTCATGTCCCATGTGTTGTCTTCCATGATTGCTCTGTTTTGAATATGAGAACGAACCAAAGCATAGATAGTGAGAAGTACTAGTACTGCACTTATGCTTAAGAGAACAGACATGAAAAACTTCATTGCTGATCTGGCATGGACTTTACTGGACCCCACTCCGTCGGCCGGAGTCAAAACTCCGGCACCGGAGATGTAAAGGCCTTTATTTGCTGTGAGGTCACTCAAAGGTAGCTTTTTGAAAAATGGGGTGTTGGGTAATTCACCAGAGAAGTCGTTGAAGGAGACGTTTAAGGAAACAAGGTTTTGAAGGTCAGAGAGGGAGTTTAGATTCCCTGAGAGGTTGTTGTGGGAGAGATCAAGCACACCCAATTTGGTAAGACCAGAGAATTGAAATGGGATTTGGCCAGAAAGTTGATTGAAGCTGAGATTTAATGAGATTTCCAGTGAAGGGATTTGACCCACTTGCTTTGGAATTTCCCCTGAGAAATCATTGCTTCCCAAGTCTAGAAGTTGAAGCTTATCGCAGGATGAGATTTCTTCTGGGATTTTTCCACTAAGTTGATTCCTTCCCAAATTGAGCTTGGTTAGTTCACTTAATGAACCAATGGTAGGACTCAGTGAACCAGTGAGCCTGTTATCTGAGAAATCTATTAATTGAAGGCTTCTGGGCAGAGTTTCTGGGAGAGAACCAGTGAAAGAATTTGAATGAAGGTCAAGAAACTGAAGGTTTTGGCATCCTGATAGTGTTGGAGGAATCTCCCCTACAAAGTGATTGCTGCTCATATCCATAAAGTTGAGATTTTTCAAGTTCCCTATCTCTGATGGAATGGGACCTGCAAGTCTATTTCCGTTCAACCTTAACCTGTAGAGACTTGTGCAGTTTTCTATATCAGGAGGAACGAAGCCTGATAGTTCATTGGAAATAAGCAAGAGTTTAGTGAGATTCCTCAACCCAAAAAGTGATTTTGGTATTGAACCAATCAGATTGTTGTAAGACAGATCAAGTGCCTGAAGATCTTGGCACTCGGAGAGACTATCTGGGATTTTCCCGGTGAGCCTGTTCTGCCATGCAAAGAATAGGTTCAAGCTTTTTAAGTTACCCATAAGAGCAGGAATCTCTCCAGAAAGAGCATTGTTGTCAAGTTCCAACTGAATCAGAGAAGTGCAATTTGTAATCTCAGTAGGTACAGTACCTGATAATTGATTAACACTAAGCTGAAGCTCTTCCATATTCGAAAGCATCCCAAAACTCCTTGGTATGCTTCCTGTGAGGAGGTTTTCAGAAAAGTCTATGACTCTGAGCTCTGTGCAGCTTCCAAGCTCTTCTGGGATTGTACCCACTATACTGTTCTCCCATAAAAGAAGACTCTGAAGCTTTCTGAGATTCCCAAGTTGACTTGGGATTGGACCTGTAATAGAGTTCTGATACAAGTATAGATTCTGTAGCTCACTGCAATTCCCAAATTCCTCTGGAATTGAGCCTGACATGAGAGTGGTGTAAATGGCTATGGTTTGAATCTTCTTCAGCATTCCTATTGAAGAAGGAAGGCTTCCAGAAATGCTGGTTTCTGCAAGTCCTAACATGACCAAGTTGGTGCAGTTTCCAATCTCCCATGGCAGCTCACCTTTAAGGTTCTTATTCCCTCCTGCTCTGAAAACTTGAAGCCTTTTTAAGGATCCAAGACTCTTTGGGATTTCGCCACTAAGCTGGTTGTCATAGAGTGTCAAATTCACAAGACTTGAGAGATTCCCAATGTTGGATGGAATATTACCTTCAAGGAAGTTTGTATGGAGACACAAAGTCTCAAGTTTTCTTAGCCTGCAAATATCTTCTGGAATTTCACCCGAGAGTGAATTACCACTGAGATCAATAGAAATGAGCTCCTCATAGTCTCCGATTTCTCTTGGGATTGTACCTGTGAGGTTGGTTGATGAGAGTACAAGAACCTTCAAGGACTTTAGAGGTTGAAAACTTGAAGGCAATGAGCCTTGCAAGTCCAAAAATTTCAAGTTTATCTCTTCCACATCTCCCTTGGAGTTGCAGTGAACTCCAACCCATTTGCAAGGGCTTGAATCTGAAGGATTCCAAGAAGCTAAGAGTACATCCTCTGTACTGTTCAAACTGTTCTTCCATGCAAGAAGAGCTTGGCCTTGTTCATCAATGGAGTAGCAACATGAGATGAGAAGAGAGTTTATTGAGAGAAGTAAGGTGAAAGAGAAGATTTCGGGAGAAAGTGAGGGATTTCTTAAGCTTCCAGGCATTGCTGATGAGAGAGGAGAAGAACGAGGGATGTGTATTGGGATTGTAGAGGGGGAAAACCCATGTTTTGTTTATAGATAATGAAGAAGGCCAGAAGATCTGGATCCAAGAGCTAGCTCCTTCTTTATTCTTTTATTATTGTAATGAGTTTTGTTGTTTAATGATGCAGACATGGTCATACCCATCTCGGTTTTTTTTCTTTTCAATTCCAGCTAAACTCTGCCTTTTTATATTGGCTCTCTCCATTTAACCTCTCAAGTATTGGGTTGAACTTTTATGGTTTTTGCATTCTGAATGTATTCCAACATCTTTCTCTCTTTAGTTGGTGTTCCAACAATAATAGTAAAATGTCAGTAATGAACTCAATTGGAGTTCAGATTTTTTTCATTTAAGGGTAAAATTAAAACTGTCAAAGTAAAACAAATAAAAACTTGGATATAAATAAAGGTTGTGGAGTGTGGACCTAATAAAATTTTCTTTTGTATTATTCTCTCTCTTACTATACACAATGTTTGATATTTTATGACTCAAAATGGATAATTTGAATCATCTTAATTTTTCTTCTATCAATTTCAAAAAGAGATAAATAAAATAAATAAAACACATAAACGGTCTCACTAAAAAAGGTGTGACCCACTCCCTGTATATCTATTTCTGTCCAAATTGATAAAAAATTAACCAAAAAAAAATTAAAATGATCCATTCGCTCCTCAAATGGGATTAACCCTATTGGTAAGAGAACATTTTCTTTTCTTACAAATATGAAAATTGTCCTTAAAATTGTTCCAAAAAAAAATATTTAGAGTTAAATAAAGACCAAAACATCCCAAACCATGAGTTAAAACAAAAATTGTGATATATATCTATCTATATATTAAAAAATGGTGGAGGAGACTAATAATGATGAAAAGGTGAGCTCCCATATATGTTCCCCACATGGGCACTTGAATTGAATTATCTTGCTTCATCCTAATTTGGTCACAATTGTTCATCCTCAAACATGGAGTTGCTATGGTTGGCAGGAAACATGGTACATAGCAAAGCAGCAATAGGACTAGTAAAATTGAGGGAGCTAAGCACTTTTCTGAAAATGGGTCATTTTGGATGCATTTTCCTTCATTCTTTCACTTCTCACAGATAGTGATAGGCTGATCATCAAACAGAACACCACATTATGAAATGTTGAGTCTGTGTTTGCCTCTAAATTCGGTTAATCAGATATCATTATCATTATTTTCTTCCATTTGCTTTGCTTGGCCCATTTGTGGTCCATCTCTTTTATGTGGCTCCTCTTGATTAGTCACTCGTGTGGTTCTTACTTACTGCTTCACTTTAAACTTTTTATCTATGCAAAAAATTATCCATATGTATAATATTTATTGAATATTTATAATACATATGCAACTATATTTAAGTGATTGTATATTGAGAATTTAAATTTGTTTTATGCCAATAATATGTGTTGTGTGTGTATTGTGTTATATTTATATTTAAAGTGCAGTTTCTAAAGAACGCAAAAAGGGGGGTTTTTTTTCCTCTGCAGACAAAATGCAAGATCAATAAATAATAAACAAATAAAATTATGATCGTGTTCAATATGTATGATTACTATCTAATGTTTATATTATTTTTTGAACTTGTGCTTATATTCTTTGTTATGCTCGTATTTGGACAATAGACTTTCAAAACTGCAAAAAAGGGCTTATTTCAACGGGCAAAATGTATAATTATTATTGGTTATTGTCATAAATTATTATTATTATTATTATTCATATGAAAACATAAAAAGAATAACATGAAAATTATATAAAAAAAGAGATAAACATAAAATATGTAAAATTTACTTAAATGATAAGTCCTACCTAAATAGTAAATCCTAGAGTGTGAAACTCTCGTACAATTTGTTTATTCCCCTTTCTATGATATTATCATGGACTATTTCTTTTTTCTAGAGAAAGATCTGAATCTCAATTTAATTATTTTCTCTTATTTGAATAAAACCTAACCATTTGTTAACACAAGAATTTTTTTTTTAAAAAAAAAACTTTACAAGAAAAAATTTTATAAATTAACCTTAAAAAGATTGATCACATGTTTGCCTCTATTATTAAGCCAAAGCTTGCTTTGAAAATCCATGCTTTAGTAACCTTGTTAAAATAATAATAATAATAATAATAATAATAATAATAATAATAATAATAAAGAAGTAATATGGATTGATTCAGATTTGTTTATAGAAGGATAGAGTTAGGGAGTGCATGTGGAATCTGAAAGAGGCGTGAAGTGCACATGGAAGTGAGGAATATAAGAAAATTAAAAAAAATGTTATAATAATATATATGGAAATGTGGTCATAATCTGGGACAAAGAATGAGAAGAAAATAAAGAGAGGGCTTGGTGGCCTTAAGTGGAAGGGACAACATCTATAATAAGATATTCAAATTGGTATCATTGGAAAATCAAAACCACAACAAATCACTCACAAAAATACAAAATATTATCTCTTAAAATATTTCATAGTTGCTCATCACCCACCACATTCCCTTGTGGCCATTATGCAGTCACAGGTTCCACTATAAAAATTATTAAAAAAAAAAAGGATTAAAATATTTGACTTTTCTTAGATTTAACATTAAGTTGTGGATCTTTCTTTAGGTTTAAAATTTTCTACCAACAGACTATTGTTTAACATTTTTTTTATAAATAATGCTTAACAAATTTGTTTATTTAAGTGTTGAAAATAAAAGATCAAATTTAATTATCAAAAACTTCTGAAACTATTAATATATTTTATAAAATATTGCAAATATTTTTTTAGATTAAAAAAATTAAAGGGTCTAGATATTTTCAATCAAAGCTGTTTTAAGCACCACTAATTCTAACCTTTTCATTGGTTTTTTTAACTTCTCAGTTAATGAGCATCTCAACTGTAATTTTGAAAATGATTAAATCATAACATATTTTTAAAATACGCACGAAGAGTATATAATCTTCATATAGAGAATACATTTACGCATTTAACATTAAAATTTATAGGAGGTGAAAGTATATTTTTGTTGTGAAAAGTATTACTAATTTCATTTTCAGATCTATAATAAAAGTGGGAATAACTCTCTGATGATATGCTTTTTCAGATTAAGAAAGATGCATGATTCTTATACATTATAAAAGTAGTATTCTTGATTTGATGCATTGAAGATCCTTACACCTGCCCTAGCCAAGCTTAATTAGAACATTTCATGACTGTTTTCTGTACATTATCTTATGAGATCTCTTTATGAATGTTAGCCCAGTGGCCCCATCTGCTTCATTTTGAAGGAAGATTGGAATGGGATATTTTAATCCATCTATGCCCTTTATTAGTTATATTTTTTTTAATTTTTATTATTAATTTTTAATTAAAACATAATATGTGTATGATTTATCAATAACAATATGATAAGTATATTGTTTGTAAAAACTATATATTTGTTATGTTAGTATTAAAAAATTATATATTTATCTTATTCTAATTAGAGAATCTCATAATTAAAATATAAAATTATATATTTATCTTATTCTAATTAGAGAATCTCATAATTAAAATATAAAAAATTGCATATAATTTTTTATTTTTTATTTTTAAAAAAAGAGAATTCTAAGCAAGCATCTAAATATAAGGAACCAAGTTAGGCTATTTTTGTCCTTCTAATTGTAGACCTCGTCATGAATTCAATGGTTGGTATTATATTTTTGTTGATTTATTACATAGTTTGAAACTTAAAATCATACAAATATATGAAAGTTGGTCTACAATAGTGAAGTCAAACTTATCTTTTCACATTTATTAAACAAATTAAAAGTATTAATTTCTGAATAAAAAAAAAAACACACGCACACACACACAAGAATTAGCGTTTCATTAATAGACAATTGTGTCATTAAATAAGCTGCATGCCCCTTTTTTCCCTTAAAAATTTACTTTAAAAAATCTAAAAGATATAAAGAAAACACACCATTTCATAGTGCATAATAATTAAAGAAACAGTCATAAAAAAAAAAAAAAAAAATATATATATATATATATATATATATATATATTATGAGATGGCTCCCACCATTAATAGTTGAGCTTTCTTTGACACTCAAAAGAAAAGCTTCCCTATTCAAAGAATAATTGGAGTGTTTGTAACACATCAAAGTTTGCAGCACACGAATGGTGTGATGCCATTTTTCTTTTCACCTAATAATACAATGAAAAGTTGAAACCAAATAGACCCTCGTGCATTACTTGGTAATTAGCCAGTCTAATCAATATCTATAAATAAGAGGAACACAACAAGAATTTTAATGTTTTCTTTTCAATCACTCAAAAAAAAATCTTATTTTTAATTTAGTCTTCAAGTTAAATCTGATTAATATAATTGGTAAAAATAAATAATATAACGTCAAATTGATGTAGCTATTAAATATTTACTTGGGCATGAAATATATGATTAAACAATAAGGTAATTACAAAGGCAATTTACTTTGAATTATTAGTCCTATACTATGATTATGTGTTAAATAAATACTTTACAGTTATGTCAATTTCACTTTATGTCATGTCACTTATTTATTCAAGCCATGTATTAGTTGCGCTTAATGTAAAAAATAAATTTAAATTCTTTTTAAGAAATTGAAATAATATATTAAAGTCTTTGATAATCAAATTACGTATCTTTTAAAAGATAAATATGTCTATTCCCTGAATAATATTTCAATATTACTTAAATCTTTACCCAGTCAAATCTGTTGTCAGATCTTTGTAATATACTAAATTAATCATAAGCATCACTTTTAATGTGACATTATTGATTATGTCCTTGTGAGAAGATCATTGGTTAGAACAACATTGCTT
The DNA here is from genome assembly GCA_037074485.1 of Delonix regia. Lineage (NCBI taxonomy): Eukaryota > Viridiplantae > Streptophyta > Magnoliopsida > Fabales > Fabaceae > Delonix > Delonix regia. The sequence goes on along the minus strand of CM073452.1, from coordinate 19,909,646 downwards.
TCCACACCCCAAATTATAGAACCCAGAGAGGGAATTGTATGATGAGAAATTTTAAGCATACTCAATTTTTCCCAAGAAAAAAAAAAGAATTAAATTTTGAATAAAGTTAATTTTATCATAATTATAATAATTAATTAAATTCATATTTTCCTTCTAGATAAATTAATTTAAGAATTTTTTTTGCATAATTTTTCACATTAAGGGAGAGGGTGGACCCTAGAGAAGGTCTAGCATTGTACTAAAGAAAAACTTTTGTCCTTGATGGGAGGCACACGTGCAACGAGGAGTGAGCAATTAGTGAATGGGATTGCACATCATGTGGACTTTTGAAACCCTTAAACAGTAATTACAAATTGATTGATAAAAAAACAAGATTTGTCATATGACGTAGACCAAATCCCATCAAAATCCCATTCCAATCAATCATAGGGTCCCATCTTCCATATAATAGATGTGTGAAGAATTGCCAAGTTGCTTTGCCCCATTTCACGCACGTATGGGGAAAGCTTGAGGATCATCATCAATTTAACAATTCCTTGTTCCTTTCTAATCATTTGGCCCCATTTGCCTCCATGATTATTTATCTAAATCATCAAGATAAGACCACCCTCAATCCACATCTTTCCTAGAAACCTAGCCAAAACCATGGATAATATTGCTGTCAACTAGTTGAGCATTCAGGCATAGCCTCCTCTTCACATAATTGAGACTCATTTTCTTAGAAGTAATTCATGAGATTAGGAAATTTGAAAGTTAATGTCATTATCATACCTTGTAATTAAATGATAATGAAACACTTTGATATTGTTTATCTGGAGTTTTCAGAGAATTATACTTTAAGAATTAAGTTGTGAGGTTAGTAAGCATGAAGCTCATAAATTTCGAATTAGAATGTGAAAAACACTATTGATTCACATCCTCCAATAGCATTGTCCTTTCTAAAGGCTAAAACTTATTGGTTCTTATTTTTATTTTATTTTATTTTATTTTTTGCTTTGAGGAAACAACTTCTAAAGATTTAGCTTCTTGTATTATTTAAAGAGATTATCAGACTATAACGATGTAAAGAATTATATGTTCAAGTAACTGAAAAGAATTTTTGAATCATCTGTATTAGTATCTATACTCTTTAGTACTAATTTGCCAGCAAAAATAAGCCACTTAGTGCATCACACAACGTAAAGTAATGTTGTCCTTTCTCCTTAGTGGCACTCGTGTGCAAAATCAGTGAGGAAGATTCAAAAGGACTACCATGATCCCATGGATACTCTAGTTTGAACCATTTTTTGACTCTTGCGTTTGTTTTTCTCCCTCACCTCACTTTCCTTCTCAAATCTTTCAGAGTGCTCCATTGAAGTTTCAGCTTTGTTTTCTCTCGATGAAGAAGAAGATGGCCTGTGCCTTTCAATAATTCCATTATTAAAAGATATAATGCCATATAGAACCATCGTTTTGCTCATACATAATCTTCATATTAAATGTCAAATCAAGGTCTCATCCCATCATAGCGGTCCAAATATTTCCTTAAGTTCAGGGTTTCTGTTCCCAAATCACTTTCAAATGCTATAAATTATTAGAGGTAATGGATGCAATGTGGGACAAAGCTTCTTGACCTAAGAGTATTAAAAAATCTTCCCTTTTACCTGAACCACACTACTTTGAACATGTCCAATCACTCCACATATGCTGAGGCTTTTTGCTCCTTTGTACTTTAGAAATATATATAAAGCACACAGGTTTTGGGGCTTTTTCTTTTTTTTCACTCTTTCCTTTTACCTTTTATCTTTCATCTTCGACAAAATAACATTATCACACTATAATAGTCAAACTCACCATGATAGCTCCTGCAACATGTAAGTACAATCTACTTATTACTGCATTTTGTAGCTCACATCAATTCACAAAATAAGAATAGAAGTAAAAGCAGTAATAGAATATGTTAAATCCATGAAGCAAGTGACAATTCCAACTAAAATACATAATTAACCTAGGTTAAAAAGTTCCATGGGAAGCATATTTAGGCCCTTTTATCAGGAAAAGGTTCTTACTTTATGGTAACCAATTCAACTATTTCTAAGGGTTGGGGGGGGCGGGGCGGGCGTACAAAACAGATGACGGGGAAGGGGGGTCCTGGCAAATTGTTGGAGAAGCAGAAATGGGAAATTCAACCAGCTGATTCTGACTTAACTATGATAGAATCAACCAAATTCAATCAACGTCAAAGTCCTGTGAGCAATTATGTTGTCCACGGTTTAACTTGAGCATGATGGTAGCTAGAATACTAGAGTTTCATTATTATGAGCAAAAGAGGATGTTAAGGTCCCACTTCAAACATTTTAGTTCCATCTCTGGCCTCTGTTTAAAAAAGTAGGTCTCCGTTTTGAGCATCATCACATGGTACTCCCCACAATTATACCTTCAAGCCATTTTTTAAGATAAATAGGTCCCCATCAAAACATGTTGTATCTCACTGAGATTAAACAATGTTTACAAAGGCTTCAGCTGAAACAGAATTGAGATAATGCACAAGTTGCGGAAAGCTACATATGGTTCACGGTTCCAAAAACAAACCAAGTATTTACATCATTTCAGTACTCTTAATTTAACCAACCAAAGTGAAAACTATATGAGAAAACAAAACAGCCATGATTTTAAAGCAGCTATTCTGAATTTGGTAGAAAGGTGGTTTATATCTGCTGTAGCAATTTTGAATTAATCAGACAGGACTTTGCTCCCAGCCCCTTTGTCAAGTTTTGCCATCTATGTGAGGAGACTGAAAATTGCCTTTCAGAGGCACATTCACAGTCACTAAATAACAAAATAATATTACAGTAAGATAAAGTGAGGCTTTGTAAACCAGAAGATAACCCATGAGGAAAACTTCCACTAGAAAATGCTGAAAAATACATTCTCATTAAAGAAAATGTCAAAAGAATGATTTTGAAGAAGTGAGGTACTGGAACAACGCAATATACATCTGTAGCACGCCGAGCAGATTATATTCATTTGCAGTTAGCAGCTTGTATCAGCAATATTCTCAGGTCAGTTCAAAGCTTCATCTGACAGATTGAGAGAGACAAATATACAAGTCAACTACCTTATAGACAGATTGCTGACCTCATTCCCCATTATCGAAAATCATGTCACCTCCCAAAACATTTCAGTATTGAGGAGGTAAAAGCAGAAGTCAGAAATTTCATTCCAGCAGATCCACCAGGAAAATATGATATAGCATAGTACCCAAGTGCCAGAACCTGCAAGTATAACCAACATATCAATTTAAATATAAGATTAAATAGTTTTATAAAGAAATATGAATAAATAATATAAGCAAAAATCAGTAGGAAGACTTATTTCCACAACCCAAGTAGGTGGAGCCCCGTCATGGAACCCATGCCCATTACCTAAAAATTTGGCTACCAGGATTATGGAAATAAAATCTCTTAAATTCATATTCGTTCCCATACAAGGAATGTTGCTAATAACAAACTCAAATGCCTTTACACATGCTACAAATCAACAGCAAACATTAACAATAATACAGGGGAAAACGCAATCCAACAAAGAAAAATTTCAATGGCACATGAAAATGATACCTGTAAGACAGAGAATACCACAGAAAGAATGTAGCTGTGAAGTACCATTGAAACATATATTGTGCCAACCATAGTGCCTATAAAGCCCAATGTGAAAGGGAGCCTCTGAATAATAATCACAAAGAGAAGCTAGAGTAAGAAAAAAGCTTCAAACCCATGCAATAGATCAAGGAGACTGTCTTCTTGTAGAAGCTCAAACAAATATAAGTCAGTTAAATTATCAATAGACAAGTAACAGGAAGTATAATATAGCAAGGTACCTCCTTTGATAACATGTGGACAAGCTGATTCATTGGACCCTTGAGAGCAAAGAATGATCCAATAAGAAATCCACAGCCAAGAGTAAAGCATATAGCAAACTTTTGCGGCATAACCACCATGACAGGCAGGAACATGGTGAACGCAATGAAAACAAAGAAGACCCCACTTGCCAAAAACAGACCAAAATACATGATTGCCTTGCCAGAAGGAACATTACTAGTGGCAGACTGGAAGTTTCCAGGTATATCTCTGACACCCTTGGAAACCCTAAAAAATTATTCAAAAAAATTGCTTAGCTACTTTAAGACATAAGTTCAGGCAAAACTATTCAGAATGAGCATTATAAAAGGCTTCTGACCAACAGCTTCTTTCTCCATGATGTGAGCAATCCAATAAAAATGAAAAAATTGAGCTTCTTGCTGAAGGAAGCTGAAGAGCATTATCACTGATTTCTCTGCCACATTCAGATGCAGAATAGAATGGACAGACTTTTTCCACATACAATTACATTGGAAACTTGTGTTAGTTACAGTATGCCTAAATATATAGCAATTTAGCATGATGTAACAAGAAGGGTGATTCACAATAGAACTCAACCATAATTAATGATGTCATACAAGACTGAATTTCATGACATGAGAGAGATAAGTAAAAGAAATAGCAGGGTAAGAGTAAAACCCTAAATGAAGATCTGAATCATGTATTTATGCATATAAGTGCTTTGGTCAAAATCTTGATCAGCACCATGAGTTCATGACATCAAACATAAAATCTCAAGAGTTACTTCAAATAAAGGGTAGAAGAATTAAGAATGTAACCAAACAAAGTTAGAGCAAATCATAGTTGTTAGTGATGCACTATTGTGCTTGTCATGGAAAGTTGGGCAACACCACAATTTCATTTGGTGCAGCTGCAGCGCTCCCCAACTGTACGATTCGCCATTCCCCATTGTGCCCATTGTGGAAATTTGAATTATGGCATTTATGATATAGGCCCATTTATTTTAAAGACAAAGTTCCCTTTGAGTGTTTAAAAGTTTTTTATTGATCCATTCACCTAGCCAGCCCCAACTTTTGTCCCATTGTCGCACTCATCCTCTCTCTCACAAGTCACACCTATGTTTCAGGTTAACTTCTGCCATTCTGATTATTTCTTCCCATCTTCTTATTTTTCTTCCTTTCTCAGTTTCTTTTATAGCTTCCCAATTTTTTCTTCCCCTCTTCTTTTCCTCTGAGTTACCGATTCTTTCTTCCCCTCAAGAGCCAGAAGTTCCCCTGATTGTTCTATACCCCTGTTCTCACTCAGGTCAGTTTACTATTATGTTTTCCCTTCATGTGTCATTTGAGGCTAGGAAGTTAGGATTAGGACAGAATCACAGAACACTTAATAACATCATACATACTTGTGCTAGTGGGCTGTAGCATTATTTATGGGATATGCTTTGATTAGCTGTTCATTGATTATGAGATATGCTATTAAATACTAGATTACGACTTGTGTATTCTTCCGATAGCCAAGAATATTCTGACTGTAAAGAGACCCGGAAATATTTGAGAACATGCATGTTAGTGTTACTCATAAATCATAATGCTTAATTGCTTGCAGTTTTTTTTTCCCCTCATGTAATAGGAGAGAAAGGTGAAGAGGTCAAGCTGGTTCTACCTGTGAGCCAGAGCAATGCTTGTGTTTCTGAGTTATTTGTTTTATTTCCTTCTGGTTTTGACTTTGATATGTTTTCTTTTTCTGTTAAGTAGTCACATGGAATTCAGATCTAAGTGTTTTCTATACCCTAAAGCCCTAATTCTCTAGCTTCACATTGAATATTGCCCTTCTCTTTAGCTGAATTTTATTAATTCTTACATGACAACTGAAACAGTAACAGCATTATTCTTTATTTCTTATTTGGTAAGATTCATGAATTCCATGACCAACTCAAACCTCAAATTATCAAACCAGACAAAAGTAGTACACTAAGGAAACCTAGGTCTCCTCTCATCCTCAAACTCAGGAGATAATTATCATTCTAAGAGTAGTTTTTTTTTTTTTGTGGCGCCAAAATTCTAAAGAGGAGGTTGAATTTCAGTAAAACCGAGAAACTTGCGTGTGTCCTTTCAGGACTTCTGGAATTCCTAAACCCAACCTTCACTTGTTCCCTTTCTGTCCAGAGTCAGTATAGCCTTGGCATTATCATAATTTAATAACCATCACATAATCTAACAAAACTCTCATCTCATCACATAAACACCAACCAAATCCTCACACACCTCTATCATTTACTGAACCATTTGCAATCCATGCCTTGTACTTATTCAAATCATCAATGGGGTCCTATATTACATTGACAATTAGATATAGGTCCTCTATATACACACAGAGTCTCAGACCAAAACTAAGAACTCTTTCAGATCATAACTACTACAACATGCAATCTACCTACTCCACATTTCTCCATTCATAAAGTATATCTTAAGACTAAGGAGTTATTATGTTATATTTATGTGATCAATGTAATTCTCTTTTGTGAAGTGTGTGTGTCTTGGGGGGCATGGGATGGAAGCGGATTACTTCAGCATAAAATTAAGCATACTGATACTGGGAAAATCTAAATTTCAGCTTCAACGATAACTTTCAAAAATTTTTTTATACCATTCTACCTTCAACTTACAAATACTATATCCTAGTACATAAAGAATTTGATGATGCTTGAAGCAACTTGACCTTATTTGATCTCCTAACTAGGTATCTGGTCAGTCTTGGTCCTACTTATCCAAAGTCCAGATTCTGAAAGCTGTCTCCACATTACTGATTTTAAATTAATTCACTTTTTCAGTAGTAGAGTACCATCTGCAGTACACATGCACTAAAGACATCATTCTGTATGGTCAGAGTCACTAAGCCTATAAAGGTGGGCTTAGGGTTTAGGTTTTAATAAAAATAAACAAATGCCAGTTGTTGTTCGGTTGGGCATTCCTCATGTTATGGCCTCCAAAGTTCTACTATCACAGAAGCTAATAACACTTTAACAGTTGAAAGCCAATTCTAATTGATATACTTAGAGTCAGTAAGGGACTATCATCCATAGTAAAACTCAGTTCATTACGGATCAAGGAGCCTTGTTATGTGCTTATCTACATTAATAAAGATAAAGTGGAAATCTGTTTTTTCTGTGCATAATATTGGTTTCCATGAAAGTGCAGTGAAAATAGAAATAAAGAAAGTCCTTCATATCACCTCAAGTATAAGTACGGAAAAATTATAGAGGAAATATACCCAGAATTAGACTGCATAATCTAGCAAAAGCCCTTGGTTATATAAACTTACACGGAGTACGAAAAATATCGCCAACGAATCATCAGATAACACATATCGACTGACAAGTATGGATTTACATTCTAATTAAGATAAGATGATTAAGGGGCTACTTCCCCATATAAAACCCGCTTCGACACCAATTAAGGAACCTTGATATGTGTTTCTACAATAAGAAAAATCAAGTCGAAACTGTTTCTTCTAGGCGTAATATTCAGTTCCATGAAAGTTCGTCGAAAATAGAATTAAAGAAAGTCTTCGTATTACTTCAAAAATAAGTAAGGCAATATTGTAGAGAAAGTAAGTATACCCAGAATTAGTCAGTATAATATAGCAAAAGCCCTCTGTTATGAAACCACACGCGGCAGTAGGGACAATATCACTTACTAATCATCAGATTACCCATACACACTCACAAGTGTGCATCTAAGTTAGTCACAGCAAATATTATTATCCAGAAACAGTCATCGAAATTCAGACAGCCCATAATAAAGCAACTCAGAAATCAATTAAAAATAATGAAAAAGCCATATCCAGATTCAACTGCATGTTCAAGAATACGAATAAAAAGCAGCGGGCATGGCTTACACGTTTAGAGTGTCCGAAACACGGTCGTTGGCTGACCTAACCGCTGCTTCCAGATCGAAACCGAGTCCGAAATTGGAGCTGCCTTCCGAGTATTGTGATGCTGCATAGGAATTCCACTCGGCCAACAAAGAGGGCGAGGGTTTATTGAGATCGTCACTGTCAGTGCTCCTCGAGAACCATCCCTGTGCCATTTTCTGCATTACTGCGTTATGTTTTGCTTCCTTGGCTCCCAAAACCCACTTCCAAAAATACAATAAAGCACAGAATCCAATATAACTTTTCCTTTCAAGAGGTAGGATTGTACACAAATCAACACCTGAATAACGAAAGTGTATGACAATGCGATCCTTCAAGAAAGTAACTTTGTGATAGCGAAAGAAGGAAAAATTGAAAAGGTGTGCATTTCTGTGACTCAGTTGGTCTATTGTGGTGTGACAGCTCGAGTTTGAGCTCGATGCTTGCGTGAGAGTTTCGAATTAAACAACGTTTCGGGTGCTTGCCTTATGAATGGGAAGAACCGAAGACGACGGTGCGAGGTTGGAAAATAAGAAGGTTGTGAGAAGTTGGGACATTTATCTCATGTATTTTTGCCATCAATTTTTTAATAAATATAAAATTTAATTTTTATTGTTGTAGAACTTAGAAAAAAATATTTAATTTTATTATAAATTTCATTCATTTTTTAAACTTTACTTTATAAATATGAATAAGGGTAAAATATTATAAATTTATCAAATTTTAAAATGATATATCAAGATAAATAATTGTAGAAACAAAGATCATAAAATCATTTTTAAAAATACTTTAGTCAATTAAAATATAATAATGTTAATAATATTAATTTATTCTATTTTTGGCTAATAATAATTAATTTCAATCATGACGTATATATATTAATAAGCATAAGCACAATCATAGTTATATTATATTTGTAAAATAAATTAGTTTATGGATTAAACATAAATAAATCATGTTAAATTTTAAAAAATAAACATTTAATAATATTATTAATAAAATTTCAATCTTGTTATTGAATTTATTATTTCAAAGGAAATTACATCTATATATTTTAATAATAAAAGAAATCATGTAATAAAAAATAAGCAAAATGAAACTCCAATCATATATTCTAAGAGGCTAATGAGGTATTAAACGTTACTTGTGATTCTGAACGCTTAAAACATTATTTACAAGTGATTCAGAAATTTTTAAACATTATTCCTGTATATTAATTATAATTTTGAGGACCCTAATTGATCAAGCAGGTTCAACCAACGACGACAACTAGTAACCTGACATCTAAATTGGTATAGGTATTATAATCTGACCAATAATACAATTGAATCAGATAGAAACATTTTAACCTAATAGTAATTTGTTAGACTTATTGTAATAAACTCATTAAAATTTAACATATTTAACTACGAAGTAATCATTAAAAAGCTCTTCGTATAGTCTTTTTCCTCCTTTTCAGCATCAAAGGCATACAGGTTTCGATTATATCACCAAATTTGAAACATTCATTTCTTTTTTCAAAGAGAAAATGACCATTTTACTCCACTCACTTTTTCTTTAATATTAATTTGATCACTGATTTAAAATGACAATAATTTTAAAAATATTTATAAATAATAAAAAATAATCCCTCAAAGTGATCTTGAATAACTTGTCTTAAATTAATAAAAAAAATTATTTTTTATTATTTTTGAATTTATAAGAAATTATTTTGATACTATATATTTACAGATAATCAAATTGGCACTGAAACAAAAAATAAAGAATTAAAATAATACTTTTCTCTTTTGTTCCCCCAAAAAACATTCATTCTTTTCTTGGGCTACAGTGATTCAAAACAACAATGAAGCCCAAAGAATTTTTTGGAAAGCCCGTTATTTTATATTAAATTAGTCCTTCCATCAATTTTTTAGATTAAATCAAATATGTTGCAAATTTAAAAGGAATTAAGTTTAATTTAGGCTAATCCAAAACGATTATCAAAAGATTTGACTTAATCTTCATAATAGTGAATACCAAAAGTTTTGACTTTTTAGTCTTCATAAAAGCCAAAGGTAAAACAAATTTCATACTGTAGTGTGTAAAAACTCTCAAAATACAGATGGCGAAGACACATTCAAAATTTTCAAGAGTTGAACTTCGAATACCAAAGGCTCCTTTGCATGAGAAAACAGGCTGCGTCGAGGTCCAAACTGCATTTATGAAGAAGAAACTTCAAATCTCCAATACTTTTATTACCAATGTTCACATTTGCTATAATAAGCGCACAAATCTAACCTCTTCTGGCACTGGTTTAAGGTTCTCATTTACATACCCTACAGAAGGTGGTACCAGCGCTCTTCTCTTTCCTAGAAATGAAACTCACACAAGTAAGACCACATAAACAACTGCTACAGAACTGTTCCCACTGACTAGTGACTACAATTATATATGAACATAGGAATATGAAATTGAATATTTTGTCATCTTTCTATCTAGCTAATTTTCATAGTAAAAATAATAAAAATTCATATTAGATGGACAGATGGATAGAGAGAAGATGATATAGACAAGGTAATTAACGACCAATGTGGATGGCATGCTGAAATCTGGACTTAGAACAGTAGAACAATATAAGGCCATTATGACTTGGTTTGTTTTGAAAAAAGTTATTTTTGTAGACCTAGCCAATCATATAAAGACATATAAGTACCTGACATGCTTACATGTCTTTTGAAAATTGGATTGGTTTACATATCTTTTACAGATGGGGTCTATCTGAAAATCTTGGGAAAATCATCTCTGAACTTACCACCGACTCTCATGCCAATCAGGACCTCCTTCAAGCCCTCTATCATCTGTTACAAGAAGCAACTTGCATTATGTGACCCTTGAATAGAATGTTTACTGAAGAACTACCAGACAAAGAGTTAGATTATCAATATAATTACCAATATTTATGTTCATATCTTCAACGACAGAAAGTCATGACAAACTAAATATTTAAAATAACAAAAATTTGGCAAAAGAATAAGGGGTTCGCTAACATTCATACTTAGTTTGCAAAACTGCATCTTCTTCATACCAGGTATTTTTAAATAACAAATACAAGTTTAAATAAATAATTAAAAAAAATTATTTATACACTGAGATAGCAAGGAGTAATCTCCATTTAACAAACTGGTCTTATCATTATACACATATCTCTTCATTACTTCGATTCACATACTTCATACTTTACTGTTAGGAATGTAATTTCAAGTTTAGAACTTGAAATTGAAATGACTTGAAATAATGAGAAAAGAATAAAATAAGAAGGCTGGTAATTGCTAAAGCATAGTTTTAGAAATGATGATACAGTGTCTACAGTTACTAATAATATTTTATGTATCACCACTGACACAACAATAAGAATTTGGGCCAACTTAATTCCAAACAAAGAAAAGGATTCCATGACGTCCTCTTCTACCATTTTTATTTCAACTTTTCCATTCAAGAAAGGAACTATATTTAACTATATATAAATTCCTGAAACAGAAAAAAATCATAAAAAAGATAAACGTCCTCTTCTACCATTGGACTTCACCTATTGAATGAAGAAATTTCTGACCTGATTCTCATCCAAAGGGAGTATAACTGGTTTACTTTCTCCACTGAATTGATCCACAGTACTATCATGAATCACAGTATCAACCAAGCAACAGTAGGAGAACTGGTTAGATATACTGGCAAGAGGACAAGAAGGGAAAATATGAAACAAGAGATATTATGTCTGCAAATCCTATCATAATTTGGGTCATGAGAATTAGTTTGATATAAAGATTTTTATGTAGCCTCTAATCTAGTATGAAAACAAATTTCACAGTATGATATAACCTGTACACAAAGTATCCATTTGATCGCCTGCATACATAGTTGAATTCTACCAAATCTCCACCATGTGCTTCTAGTCCTTCCCCTTCAACAATGTCTAATATGAACATTTCATAAGAAAAGCTAATTATTAGCAAAATTTGATATTGAGAACCAGGTTCCATTTTAATCATATGGAAGGGTTAGGGAACTAAATGCATAATGTTTTAGTGCCATGTCAACAACCAACTATTTGCACTCCCAAATTGAAGATGAATAGAAGAATCAAATGGCGCTCATTCATAACACGGGATGCAACCAAAAAAATAAAGAAACATAGAAAAGAAAATGAAGTAAACCGTTAGACAGAGTAGTGTGCAAAGGAGGACACTAATGGTATGAACTTCTAATTCTATGGAGAGGAAAAATCAATAATTAAAACAACATCGTGCTTTTGGTTGTTAGCTGCATCAAATAATCATGAAACTCAACGGTGTGAAATTTGTTTTGTGTGTTTGGATTTAGTATTTTAAGGATGTAAGTGTAATTTTACAGAGCATTCAAAATGCTATCCCATAAAATACTTTGTTTGGCCAAACAATTGAAATCATTGTAAAGTAGAAGGTATGTTGCTAACAAAGAATTTTGCAAATTCATGTTCTGAATTGCTGAATTCCAATGCTCATGCTTACAAAGTTTCATCATCTGAACACCACTTAAGTGTTCTTGCATGAACAATTGATCTAGTACGTGTAGCAATTTTCTCAAACTTGATGAGGAAGTTTAGCAATTCTGTACCTTGAATCCTCACTCCACTAGCTAGCTTCAAAGTCCTAGATGCTTCACATTAAAATAAAATAATCACATATCACAATACATTGACAGTTTATCACTTCATGAATACAAGAACAAATATTAAAAGGAGGGAAAGACAGAGAAACCGCAAGACTTCAGGTTCCTTCATCTCTGGCATTATTGGTGCAGCCAAAATAGGACAAGCATGACATATGTGGTTAAACCCCACAAACTGTAAAATTAGCCTTCTCGAAAATCTTTTGACTGTTATTACAGCGAATCTGCCATCTGAGCTCTTGGGCACAGTATATTTGACATTTCCATTACCAATGCAACTGGGATTATGGAAGATTTGAAACACAGTCAGGAGAAAAACTTACCAAGAAGTATGTTTGCCTTAGAAAAAAGCCATCTTGAATTAAAATTCAATTACTAAACAGTTAGAAATACTACATAATACAAAACAAATGAAAGAAATCCTACATGTTTTTACTATTGCTTCTAAAGGTACACTACCAAATTTGACAAATTCATACAAATACTTCATATAAACTCTCAATATCACATTTCTTGATGGTCAAATTTAGTTCACAGTGCTTCCCCTAGAACAATGGCACAAGTTGGAATATTAGCATCCCTTGTTTTGGGTAGACCCTGAAGAAAGGAATTGTTATAGAGAAAGGATCACTGTAAAATAAGGGTAGCAAGCAGAAACAGTCTTATCAAGAAGGACTACCAAACCTTGAAGATATATCTCAGAGATGGTAAGAATTTGTAAATGAAATATGAACGATGGATCTAGATTTCGCCAACATTAATACTTTCAACAAAAGTGCCAAGGGATTAAGAAGGTCTTACCCGAAAGGCCGAAAGAAATTCAACACATTTTTCACAAATAAGGGAAGCAAGCCATTACGTGGGTTGTAATAATAAGGAATTTAGGCAGTTGGCGGAGATCTTAGGTCGAATCATCCGCATGCACTAAACAACAAAAAGTATGAGAATCAAAGATTAGAGGGTGATGGGGAACCGAATTATTAAAATATAAATGGCCTATCGCTGTTCAAATTTTCTAGAGTAAAAGTTTATACAGCAGTATGGGTCATATCAGGGAGGCGTGTACAGGTTGGTCTACAATGAAAGGTGTATTGATAGCATAAAGAAATTCCACAAGCGTAATTTACAGCATTGATGAAAAATGGAAAATAGAACAGGATAAACATTCAAAGGAAACAGAAAATTAAACAACATAATTTCCTCAGTACGATTAAGCGAAGAAAAGGAATTGAAAAGAATCATGGCTGTGAAATGAAAAGAATTAGAGGGAAATTTTCACCTGGGAGAAGCGGATACAGAAGCCGAGCATGGAAGTGGAGCCAAGCAAAACGGTGAAAATCCCATTCCTCAGGTTGAGACGCTGTATTGTCCACCAATGCCAACCACGCTCAAAACAGAGTTGGCTGTATAATCTAATCCATAAATCTCACAATCACGCAAGTTTTTACTTCGCATCTACGAATATGGACCCACTTTTCCCTTTAAGGCGTGCTTTTATATATACTACGAGGATACACGGATACATCTACAGTTCTGCATTAAAAACATACCTAAACACTAGAAAACAAAATAAATTCGCTTAGAAAAAACTATTTTAAAACAAGTTTTAGAAAACGTTAAAACGAAAAACTGTGTTTGATAACTTCTTGTAAGGAATCAATATTAATGTAATATTTCTTTATCAATAAATTAATATGTAACATTAATGAACTAATATAATAATAAATTTAGCATAAAAAATAACATAAAAATATAATTAAAACTCAATATTATATTGTTTTACATTGAGTCTTGATAATAGTATTCATATAAATAGTTAAAATTTATTTTCAATCAATAGAATCATTATAATGTAACCAAATCTAGTTTATAATATATTCATCAAATAGTTTTAGACAAGTTGTTCACATTAATATGTACTTTTTTAATTTGTATTTTCAATCAAATCCGCTACTTTTTCAGGACTCATATTCTTCCATTCTCTAAATAACTAGTTATATTAACCCCATTTATATATGTAATTATGAATAATATAACGTGCTATCATTATAAGATATTATATTGATGTTTGTCTAGTAACATTAATTTTAAAATTAGAAATCAAGCATTTAATATTCAAAAGCATGCTCAATTGTCATATTTAAAAAGAAATATCTATAATTGAAAAGCCCTCTAAGACTTTTAACTTCTTGTCATGTGCTTCAAAATTCTTGTTAATGATACTTTTCACCCCTCAAAGATGGAAAAAAGTCTTTAGTGCAAATATATCTAGAGTCTAATAGATAAAATGATCTTAAAAAAAAATGATATTAAATCCAATATAAACATAATACTTTGCCTAAATCCAATCAAGAATGCCAATGAAATATAAATTTTACTAAGAATTATACCTCTAATAAGCCATGAGAAATTTGCTTTAACAATAGCAATAGCATCTAATAAAATCTTTGTATCATGGGCACTACCTATCTATCCTAAATAAATATAAGTGAACATAATATTAAAATCGTATATACACAAAATATTTTGTGTGACAATTGTTTTCCATCCTCTATATGATATTTACTTCACAACACAAACCTAAGCACTTATATGTGCACCATCAATTGCACCTATACATTTCTAATTTAAAAATAATACTTATAATCAATAGGATTTATGTTTATATCAAGAATAAAATTTAAATAAAAACTTACATTAAACCAACAAAAATATGCACGGTTATTTTTTACATGGTCAGCAGCTCTATAGATTCTGGTTTTATGAGCTCCCTCATGATGGGTACGCGAAGGTCACAGTGTCCCTTATCACACTATTCACTATTGTCTGACGCCTCTTTGTTCTTTTTGTATTCCCTTTCGCTTGATACACTTTGGAATCTAGGATATGAGTTATGGTCTAACGAGTATGAAATAAACGTTACCTTATGGTAATGATGAATATTGGAAAAGATAGAGTTAATATATACAGAACATTAAACTACAATTAACAATGATTTCTCTTTTTTTTAAAAAAAAAAATTAAACCAAGTTAGCTCGGAAAAAATGTTAAATGACAGTTTTGGATCACCGGACATGTTAAGAAGACCAAAACAAAATAATTTGATTTTAAGTATGAATTCTTGTGCTAGTTCCAACAATTTATGAATGGACCAAAGTCCATGTTCAGAGTCCGATTGATAAATAGTATTATAAAGAATACATAAGTGCTTTTAAAGCACTTAATGCTTATTTGTTTATTTTGCATTTTCAAAAACAAAAAATTGTTTATGAAAACAATAATCAAACAAGCCCTCAATACCTTTTTATCATGTTTTTATCAAAGCACTAAATCATAGTTTAATTATATTTTTTCTATATTAACTTTAATTATATAACATAAAAATATTATAGAGGAGAACCCTATAAATTATTGCTGTGGTTTCAGAATTTCGTTCAATTTATTTGTTAATAAATTTTTATCAATTTTAGTAAATAAAAGTTATTGCTTTGGCTAACTCAACTTTAAGTACAAATCATTAGATTTTCTATGATAATTAATACTAACTGTTGGATCTTACTGCAAAATCATTAATACAGAGGATTCAATTTAAAACATTACCCTACTTGTTGAGATTACTTAGGATCCACCGTCTCTATTAATTTCTCCCCTTATTATATTATTTGACAAGTTATTTTTAATAAATTTGAGATTTATATAACGCAAAAAAATGTTGAGATTAGCAATAAAATTAATTATACAAATATGATACAAAGGAAAAATAGAAAGAAAGATGAATTTAAGAATTTAATATTATTTACCTCCCCAAAGAAATATACATCCATGATTCTAGAAGAAATATCTCCACTAAAATTAAATTATTACAATTCTTGAACAAATAAAATTACGAATCCTCTTTTACAATTTTTTAAATTATAATTATACTTTATATCTAATCTCAATGATTGGCTTATTATTATGGCTAAATAAGAAATAAGAGATGTTATTCATAAAAGTATTAAGCATCTCTTCTTATTGTCATATGATTTTGAAAAATTATTGCAATCCAAAAACAAAAGTATTCAATTTCAACTAAAGAGAGAGAGAGAGATATATATATATATATATATATTCTCTTCAGATTTTCAATTTAATTATTTCCTTGTCCCATTCTTCAAGTTTTCAATTTAACATAAGCATTAAGTCCCAAGTAATGAAGATGAGGCCAAAATCACGAATTCAAATTCCTTATATTCATTAATTAAATGTATACGGTAAATGTAGTAAACTAAAAAACGAAAAGAAAAAAGGAAAAGAAATGAGATTTGATAAGTTTCATCTAGAGTTGTTATAATTTAATGAATTACATGATCAATTTATTTAACTAATTTTAATTTAGTGAGTTAAATATCTCAACCTAAAATATAAAAACAAAAATTCCAAACAAGAAGTCGCCCAAGGAGAAGGGATCAAAGAGTGGTGAGATGAATGCTTTGAACAAATCTTGAAGCCATGAACTAGAACAACACATATTTGAGCTTGAATAAAGAGAGGAGCATTGAAGTTGAATAGAGTTGAGATGCGAAAACCGCCCAAGCATGAGTTAATGATGTTAGAATAATTAATTTGTGGATTAGCATTGATTAATTATTAGGTTAATTAATACATATATTTTAAATAATATCAATTATTTAAGTATTAATATGAATAAATTGAATCATGTGATTTCATAAACTTATATGAAGAGATACCACCCATTATTAAATTATTTATCTTATTTATACTAACCAAAATTTTACTTTTATACGGGTCTTCTTGTATCATATTAACGGATTTTAACATTATTATATGTAAGATCTAATCACTTTATCCTCAATCATCCTATTTTATTCTAACATGTGACAGAATCGTGTGTGAGATGGGAAGAGTGTAGAAAATGGAACATGATAATTGGCGATGAAATGAGATGTCCGATGCAAGTGATACTGAGATAAGATGCTGGAAGGACTGGCTGTGTGATTGTGAGATAGAATGAGATGTTGTCGATGAGGTTGAGGTAACATGTTGCATGAACTTTTTTGTCATTTTTTTTAATACATATTTTAATTTTGAATAATTGGGTTTGGGTTTGGATTTAGATTAGATGGTCTTATGCTCAGAGGCATAGTATTGGTCATGGGCCTTTTTTTTAGACTTTGGGCTTCCTAGGTTGGGTCTTATTTAACATTGGAAAACCAAGTAAATGAGCTAGCCTGCAAATCTGTCGGACCAGCCCGTTAAACCCACGTCAAACCAATCACACTTTACGTCAAACCTCTTAGAATGAACCCCAGCCCAACCACCATTTTGGTTTTGTCTTGATGATGGAAAAAATAATTTAACGACTAAATTAAATTTACCCTTTGCTAATGTATTTGACAAATAATTATATTATGCCCAAGGAAAAAACTAATTTTCTTTCTTACATTGTGTATATATGTGTGTGTGTGTCTATATATATATATATATATATATATATAAACTAAAAGTCATTTTTTACTATTTACTCGTTTTTTCCAAATTTATTGTTGTAATTTTTTAAAACAAATTACTTTGTTGATAAATTATCTAAAGTAGTTAGTGATGAGTTATTATAAAATCTGAAATCAAATGATTTTTTAATTGAAAATTTTTTGTAATGTATTAATAATTGTTTAAATCCATAAGAAAATTTTATTACAATGTTTCTAAACAAAATCAAAATAAATTTAGCTCCAGTTTTCATTTATTTGAAAAATTAAATTTATAATTCTTTTAACTTGTACTAAGGTCTAGAAGGTTGTGAATTTCAAAAATTAAAATCCGTGATCTAACGGCTATAATTGAACGAAACTAGTTCAACGGCATATTGGTTGTATATATAGGTTAGGAAGAAACCGGACCCCACTATTATTGTAGGACCGCACATTGAGATCACCGAGTGACTTCTCTTACGCTGATTTTTCTAACAAGAAAATCCCATTTTGTTATAAATAGTCATAGAAGGATCTAGAAACCCTAGTCCGCCTATAAACCTTCTCTTCCCTTCATTTCCTTCATTCTCACTGTCACTGCTGCTTTCTTAATAAAACCCTATCTCATTCTGTTGTTCTCTTCTTCGATCTGCAAAATGTCGGAGACTGAGACGTTCGCCTTCCAGGCTGAGATCAACCAGCTTCTCAGTCTTATAATCAACACCTTCTACAGCAACAAGGAGATTTTCCTTCGGGAGCTTATAAGCAATGCTTCTGATGTACGGTCTTTCGTTCCGTCTTCTTTGTTCAATAATTCTCGATTATCTTGTTTGGTGATTGCATGTTTTTTAAAGAGGTTGATTTGGTCTTTCAGGTTTGATCTAGGTTTATTTCTGAGTTTACAATCTAGCGCGTTTTGATCTTATGTTATTTGTTCCAAATATTGTTTCCTGTGTTATTTTCTGTTAGTAGATTGAATCTGCGTCCTTGTTCTTTGTGATTATCGTGGATTCATTTGTTTGCTGTTTTGGATATGGTGCTACTTTTTCCTGTTTTAAAGTACTGAGGTTTCTTGTCTTCCATTTGATAATTTAGTCGTCTACGTATTGCCTCTATTTTATTTTAATTTCCATGCTGTTCCTTAAAGTTAATTAAATGCTTGATAACTTCCTTGTTTTGGTTTTTAAATTTCATCAGAGTTTAATCAATTGTAAGTGTGCATGAACTTAACTCCAAAAAAGGCAAGCGGAATTATCTGTAAGATTAGAAGCACTTTATGGATTTATTTGTTTATAGCGTTACCGTAGCATTTGAAGGCTCCATGTTCATTGGAGCTACCTGAGGCGGGTGCTGATGATCATCCTTATACCCAAATGGATTTTTTGATGTCTAGAATAATGAATCCTTCTGACGTTGGTTCTATTTTTGTTTGAGTAGATCTTTACATATGTGGTACTAGTCATTTATGATCTTTTTTTAACTCTTCATTTCTTGAATGTGTGCTATCCGAGCGGTTTCTTCAATCACAAGTTTTCTCTAAGTCTGTCTTTCATTACTGCGTTATTGTAGGCTTTGGACAAGATACGATTTGAAAGCTTGACGGACAAGAGCAAGCTTGATGCCCAGCCGGAGTTGTTCATTCACATTATTCCTGACAAGACCAACAATTCACTGACCATTATTGACAGTGGTATTGGCATGACCAAAGCTGGTAAGATATAGCTGTTTGGTAGTCTATTTGGGGTCAGTTTAAATCAAGGCATATGATTAGTTGTCTCTAATGAACGCTATGCATTATGATATACAGATTTGGTGAACAACCTTGGTACCATAGCAAGGTCTGGGACCAAGGAATTCATGGAAGCCCTGGCTGCTGGTGCTGATGTGAGCATGATTGGGCAGTTTGGTGTTGGGTTCTACTCGGCATATCTTGTTGCTGAGAAGGTCATCGTGACCACAAAGCACAACGATGATGAACAGTATGTTTGGGAGTCTCAGGCTGGTGGGTCATTCACTGTCACCAGGGACACATCTGGTGAGCATCTTGGCAGGGGAACCAAGATAACTTTATTCCTGAAGGAAGATCAGCTTGAGTACCTAGAGGAACGCCGCCTGAAGGATTTGATAAAGAAGCATTCTGAGTTCATTAGCTACCCTATTTCTCTATGGATTGAGAAGACTACCGAGAAGGAGATTTCTGACGATGAGGACGAAGAGGAGAAGAAGGATGAAGAGGGCAAAGTTGAGGATGTGGATGAGGATAAGGAGAAGGAAGAGAAGAAAAAGAAGAAGATAAAGGAGGTTTCTCATGAGTGGTCATTGGTGAACAAACAGAAGCCTATCTGGATGAGGAAGCCTGAGGAGATCGCCAAGGAAGAATATGCTGCTTTCTACAAGAGCCTCACTAATGATTGGGAAGAGCATTTGGCTGTCAAGCACTTCTCAGTAGAGGGTCAACTTGAGTTTAAGGCTATTCTCTTCGTTCCCAAGAGGGCTCCTTTTGATCTCTTTGATACAAAGAAAAAGCCTAACAACATCAAGCTGTATGTTCGCCGTGTCTTCATTATGGACAATTGTGAGGAATTGATTCCTGAATACCTCAGCTTCATTAAGGGTATTGTGGATTCTGAGGATCTCCCGCTTAACATTTCTAGAGAAGTGCTGCAGCAGAACAAGATTTTAAAGGTCATCCGGAAGAACTTGGTCAAAAAATGCGTTGAGCTATTTTTTGAAATTGCTGAGAACAAGGAGGACTATAACAAATTCTATGAGGCCTTCTCCAAGAACCTAAAACTTGGCATTCACGAGGATTCTCAAAACAAGTCAAAGCTTGCTGAATTGCTCAGGTACCATTCCACAAAGAGTGGTGATGAGATGACTAGCCTCAAGGACTACGTGACCAGAATGAAGGAAGGTCAGAATGATATCTACTACATTACTGGTGAAAGCAAGAAAGCAGTGGAGAACTCCCCATTCTTGGAGAAGCTGAAGAAGAAGGGGTATGAAGTGCTTTTTATGGTTGATGCCATTGATGAATACGCAGTTGGGCAGCTTAAGGAATTTGAGGGCAAGAAGCTGGTCTCTGCCACCAAGGAAGGTCTGAAACTTGATGAGAGTGATGATGAGAAGAAAAAGCATGAAGAATTGACACAGAAATTTGATGGTCTTTGCAAGGTGATCAAGGATGTGTTGGGTGACAAGGTTGAGAAAGTTGTGGTGTCTGACCGTGTAGTTGATTCACCTTGCTGTCTTGTGACTGGTGAGTATGGATGGACTGCTAACATGGAAAGGATTATGAAAGCTCAGGCATTGAGAGACAATAGCATGGCTGGTTACATGTCCAGCAAAAAGACAATGGAGATCAACCCTGAGAATCCCATCATGGAGGAGCTGCGGAAGCGTGCTGATGCTGACAAGAATGACAAATCTGTGAAGGATCTCGTTCTCTTGCTATTTGAGACCGCTCTCCTTACATCTGGCTTCAGCCTTGATGATCCCAACACTTTTGGAAACAGAATCCACAGGATGCTGAAGCTTGGACTGAGCATTGATGAGGAAACTGGGGACGGTGATGCAGACATGCCCCCACTGGAGGATGCCGATGCGGATGCCGATGCTGAGGGTAGCAAGATGGAAGAAGTTGACTAAACCTGACAAACCATTACTTTTAAAAATTGTGTTTTTTATATTAGCGGAGGTGATAGTGACAGTCCGGACAGTCTATTTTTGTTGCAAGTTTTATGATTTTGGTTTCGATTGATAGTATCTTATATGCTACTAGGTAGAATTTCTTGAAAGTTTTCCGTCGCATGATATGATATGGTTTGTTCTAATCAATCTCCTGGTTGTTGATCCTATTCTTTATGGCTTTTTCTGGTTTCTTAATTAGTTTCTAGGCTATGGCTAAAAGTCCCCACATTATGTCTTAATTTGATCAATGGCTGATGTATGCCACGTTGGCTGTTGCTTGGAGGTTGTCCTTGGCACCAAAGGCGCCTAGAACGCCTGATATTCGATGTATACGCTAAAGCGCTAATTTCAGCATGTAGAAAAAGAACCTGTGTCGAATGCCCCTGCCGTTGTGTCTATGCTTGTAGAGAGTTTGATCAGTTTTAAGAAAGTGGAGTGCTTCGATTATCAAGCCCTCCTCAGAAAATTACACCTAAAGTTAATAGAACTTTTTAACTTCGAGTATCAAAATTAGTGCTTACATGTTCAAAACTAGTGCTTACATGTTCAAGGAATTGTATGTTCTACCCGCTGGCTGTGGTTTCTTTTACAGCTGTTGGTTTCATTTCTGGGATTCTTTATGGGATTGGATTTTATTTTCTATCCGCAGAAAAAGGTTTGATTTTATTAAATAGGCAAAATGAAGGTCTGAAATTGGTCCTAGTCGTAAAAGCGGACATCTTGATTCAACTTTAAAGCTAAAGGAAAATATTGTTTATTAACTCACTAATTTACGAGTTAAATGAACCAATGTTATGGTTGATATAGACTAATTACTTTAGAAATTTTGTGTAGGTTTTTTTATAAAAAGTTTAATATTTTAATCTTAAATAAATTTTTTGTTGTTCATAAATATTTAATATTTAATTAATAATAAATATATAAATAATTTTTATAGTAAAATTAGATATTTAATTTGATAATAAAATATTTTTATATTAAAATTTTTACCGTTTATTTTTATATTTTGTAATGAGTTAAACCTATGACGAGTTTAGGTTCCCAAATAAGTTAAACTGACCCGTTGCTAAAAATGCAATTCCGGGAGAAACTTGAAATTACATCTACACGATTCTCTTACAAAATGCAATGACCTGTCTAAGAGTTTTCAGATATAATTACAAAGCATTTATTATCAAATTCTTCAATAAAATTATGCATTTTTAAAATAGGTAATATAGCGCTGAATTATGAAAATATATATTAATATATTAGAGTGTCATTGCAAAACTCAGCAAACTTATGGACAGACCTACTTATGTAATTAAGTTTTCGTAATTCAAATGATTTATAATTTAGCTTACAATATTATATTTTTATAAATATTTTGTCATACACATAAGTTAATGTTTTTTAAAAATCTACTTTTATTTTTTTTGTTAGCATTACAACATATGTATATTCATAATATAAAAATAATATATAATTAGTTTTATCAATAAAATTTAATAAAATACTTGTATAATGTTAATTAAAAAAATTAAATGAAAATATTTGTAAATTCTAACATCTCATTTATAAAATTTTAAATTATAAAGACTAAATTAAAATTTAACTTACTGTAAAGGTGTAAAGTACAATTTTCCATTTGGAAATAAATCGCTAGTGTCGGCACCACTTACTAAGATTTAGGCAGAAAATTTTTATGTTAGACACAAATCTTATTTTGATCTCCAACTCATTGCTTTAGTTCCGTTTTGGTCTCCCACTCAATATTAGTCTCAAATTAACCCCCCACTTAATATTAGTCTCAAATTTATTTTATTTTAGTCCCTCCATTTAGATGAACATTAAATGTTTGTTGATTTGGCTACTTAATGTTAACATGGAAAATTAACAGTGACCTAGAAAATAATTCTGCAATCTTGCAGAAGAGTTAGCCAGTGGGAAAAAAAATTAAGGCTCTTCTCTCGATTCCTGCTTCCACGATGGAGAGAAAATGTGGTAGTAGGAATTGAGAAAGAAGCCTTAATTTTTTTTTTCACACTAGTTGACTCTTCCGCATGATTAGGAAGAATTATTTTCCAAATCACTCTACTAATCTTATAGCTTAGTATTAAATGGCCATATCAGCAATCATTAGTATTCTTTTAAATTGAGCCACCAAAATAGCACAAAAGCAATGAATAGGGGTACTAATTTGAGACTAATATTGATCGAGGGACTAAAATAAAATTTTTGTCCTTCATCTCAAATTTGTCGACAAATGACTAAAGAAATTGAGACTTCTAAGCTTCTCTAGATTTAAACATATTCTTGACACAAAAACTTTTGCTATCTTAAATAAAATAGTTATAAATTATTGAAAATAATATTTTAAAAATATATAATCGAGGTGGTATTAATTAAACATTAGGCTTAATTTAACTCTCACTAAACCTAGCCATATCTAGTCCAAACATTTTGTTTTTCGGTAAGTTTCAATATTAGTAGGTTGGTCGAGTGAAGGGTGTACATAGATTGGATTAGACTGATTTGAACAAGCTTGATTTATAAATGATTAATTTTTAAGACTTGTGACTAGATATGATCATAATTTTAAAAGTTTACTTAGTTTATAAAAACAAAGCTTGAACACAAAAAATCTTATTAAAAAAGTTTATTATGTAAAATGAATCAAGCTCATGATCATGCTTTCTTTTCAAAGCATGATATGAGCTCGGAAAGTATAAAATAAATTTTTTTAGTAAAAAATATTATTTAAAAAACTTAATTTAATTATTAAAAAAATTTACTTAAAATTTAAGATATAAAAAATATAAATATTTTAATTTTAAATATATAAGATATAAATTTATTAGTGAAATTAATTTATTTTTTAATTCAAAATGATTATACATTAAATAGGTTTACAATTTGCCGAACTTTGATCACACCTTCTTAGTTAATTCAAGGGTAGGACATATTGTGATAGTTATATGAGAGAGAAATGGACCTGTTTATAGCGGTATTAGGCAGTCTTCTTCTTTGGGACGTGAACTGTAAAACATTTATTCTTCTGTTCTATTCAAACTCCAGAACCTCTTTTTTTTTTTTGGTTCTCTTTTTTTATTTGAACTATATAAACCCTCTTATTATTTCAAAGCGGAACTTTGAAAATGATTCCAATTACAATAATCAAAATAGGTAAAATCCATTAAGTCAAACTCATTTGATCTATCAAAATAGTGAGTTTGGTTGCAATTTTTAACTCATTTAATATAAGTGTATTAAATTAACCTAACTCATTTAACTTGAGATTAAACAAAATAGCTCGATGGATTGGTAAAGTAGCCCACATAAAAAGTTTTGTAAAACTTTTGTTGTGAAAGGTTTAATATTACATAATTTCAAATAGTTTTTATTTTTGTTTTTTCTTTAAATATTTAATATTTGATCAACAATAGACAACATAAATAATTTTTTAGTATCACAATTAAATATTTAGCTTGATGATTGAATATTTATGTTTGGAATCCTTTTTTATTTTTTACAATTTTTTTATAAATTTTTTTGTGAGTTGAATTGGGTATATTTTTCATTCACATGGTTAGTCGAGTTCAACATTTTACTTCACAATCTCACGTAGATTAGCCTGTGTGGGTTGGGCTCATCCATTTAGATAATTATAATTCTAACATGATATAGACACAAAATGAGTAAGGTGAAAACATGAAATCAGCTTGAATGTTGGATCATATTTATTTTACATCTATTTCTCCCCAAAATTAATAAAAATTGAACAAGAAGAAATTTAAAAAATCCAAATTGCTCTATGTTTAATTGTTTGTGATGGTTTAAAATGTAATCGATTTAAAGTCATGTAGTAAAATTATAATTGAGTGATAATTGACAGCAATGAAAAATTGAACAAAAGTTATTCAAAAGATTGAGCTGTCTAATCAAAAATTCTATTCACATTGAGCTCTTGTATTGGTTTAAATGAGTTGGTTCATTTAAATTATGTTATAAATCTCAAGTTATCCATATGGGTTAAATAGAAAAAATAATTAAATAAACCTATTCATATAGTAATAATAATATTTTTAAAAAATTCAAAAATTTATTTGACACAACTAAATTTAGACTATAAATTTGACACAATTTTTTAATTAAAAAATTTATGCTAATTTACATATCAAATTAGTTATATATAAAAATAAAGGATGAATAGTTAATTGAAGGTAAATAAAGTAGGAAAAATATAATAACATTGCAAAAGATGTTGAAAGTAAGGGTGTACTTATGATGGGTTGGGCCAGGTTTTTAAGTTACCCAAGACTCAGCCCGAATACACAGGGTCCAACACTTTTAGAGCTCGGGATAGTGACCCTGCCTAGACAGACTTGGGACACGTTGGGTCTTCTGGGTCACCGGGCTAGTACTGGGCCTTTTTTTATTACTATTTTGATATTTTGGGCTATTAACAAGAAATAAACACTGACTCAAAAAAAAACAATGAAGTAGAAGTTTTATTTTCTAACACAAAATGACAAAATTTAAACCGGTCCAAGCTCTTGTAACTTAAAGGTTAGACATTTTTAATTGAACAATTATGATAAACACTTAATTCAACTAGAAACAATTAGAATATATCATTCATATGACATGCTCCTAATGTTATACTTTCCCACTAATCTCTTTTTTTTTTGCAAAATTAGAATTACTTTATCATCTACAAAATAGAACTTTCCTTTAGGGATTTCTTAACCCAAACCTGATTGGAAAACCAAATGTAATCACCCAACCAATAAACCACCAAATTTCAGTGAGTTATGAGAATATATATTTAAAAATGTTTAAGAAGGATGATACTTTTTATGGATATTTTTAAGGCAATGCAATTGTAATCCTTTTCCTCACAACATAAAAGCCCTAAAACAAAAAATTGCTTTTCATCATCACATATAAACAGAACAATCCATGGTTAATATAAGTAAACACTAAACAACACAACAATATATGCAATTACACATTCCTAAGCAATTTGAAGCATCAACATAAGCATTAATCAACATTCATGTTGTCCTCATTGACACTAGAACTTGAGTGTCTTATAAAGTCTGCAAAAAAAGAATAATGTATTGTATTATTAATAATGACCAATAAATAAAGAATAATGAAGTTTGGAGCTTAGCTTACCACTTACAATGCCATCAGACTCTTCATATTGGTCAAAATCATGGCCATTAAATTTGAATTGTCTAGGGGATAACCAATTTTGGGTGCAAATGAGGGGTTAAGTCATCTTAGTTGATAGTGAACTTTTAAAAGGATTAAACACCCGATACTAGTGCCAAACATAGACTTAGAAGTCACAGTGGACATGGCACTGTTAACATATCATGTGCTATAAGAGAAAGCATCCAAAATCTAGTAGAATTATCTCTCCACCAAGCCAAGATGTTAAATGAAGCATCAAATGGAACTATTGATTCTTCAAGGTACTTATTTAACTCTATTTTTAAATATGCACTACTTTTTGTTCTCAACATAGTCGTCAACCATTTCTATACAACATTATCAGACATAAAAGATGGCATCTAAAACCTCCCTGCATACATACTTCCTGCTTTAATAACCTTTTTAGGTTCTTGAGGTGTTTCAGTGACATTGCCTTCAGCATACTATTAATATAAATGAGACATAGCATCATTAACCCTTTGTTTCATGCACATGAACTTCAACATCAACATATATATCACTTAATATGGCATTTACATAGCCAAGTTTGAACCTAGATTCTAGCATGACCAATAAAGGATTCAAATTCTTAGGCTTCCCCTAGTATTTTTCATACTTACTCATCATTTTTATTGCCAAGTCGACAATGAAAAAGTCTTGATGTCTAACACTTAGTATCAACATAGACTGCAAAATAGCGATGTCATGGAAACATTTATTTGTTGTTACATACAATGATTAAGAGATTTTTAAGGTAATGCTATAAAATACTTGTAAGAACTCAATAAACATCGTAACATTCATCCAATTAAATGTATTAGGAGGGCCAATAAGATTACTATCCTCCATAAAGTAAAAATTGTATCTGTCGTCCTCATCTTCCAATGTGTTAAACATGAACTTAATTGCATGTTCCAATATCAAATATGTTAAGTCCCATCTGGTTGAGGCATCCAAACACGAAAGATTCTTAGTTTTAGTTTTCTCTTTCTCAACAAAACTCTGGAATCTGTGAAGTCTTGTATGAGAAGAGTTAACATATCTAACAGCATTCCGAATAGTTGGGATGGAGTCATGCAAGTCTTTTAATTTATTAGTCACCACCAAGTTTAGGATGTAAGCATAACACCTCATATGAAAGTAATCCCTATCACATACCAAACTATTCCAACTTTTTAACTGTTTCATTAAATATGACACTGTTGTATCATTAGAGCTTGTAGTATCAATAGTTATGGCAAACACTTTAAAAATTCCCCACCCAAACAAACACTTCTCAATTGCCTTTCCAATTGTAACCCTCTATGGTTTTCAATGATGCAAAAGTTTAAGATGTGCTTTTGCAACCTCCATTACTAATAAATGAAATGGATGGTCTAACACATGTAGTTGAAATTTTAGTTAGACATTCAAGTGTTAATAGTGAGGCTTACACGTGTTCAAGATGTTTGAACAGATCCTTAAGCTTATTTGATTCTTCAACATAAATCTTATAACAATCTCTAGCAACTGTCACTTCTGATGAAAATGGAAATCTAGGTTCCATCTAATTTAACATCTTCTTAAACCCATTCCCTTCCACAACAGGAAAAGGTTGTTCATCATATATCACAAATTTAGATACAAATTTTCAACAAGCTTCATAATTGTATATATGAGAGAGACAAAGTTTTTGATTGGGCTTCAAATGGCTCAAGGAAGGCTAGCATGGATTTGTTTTCCTCTTCAGCTCTATACGGGTACTTTTGACATCTTTGCAAGTACTTCCTTAGAGAGTTTACACTATGTTTGTTAGGGTCACAAGCATAGGAAACATTGCAATATTTACAAGTAGCTCTTTGATCACATATTTGCAAACAGATATTCGCATAACGTCCGTACATATATGTGTCTTTTAATTACATATATGAGTGATTTTCATGCTTTCCAAACTTTGACAATTATTTTAAAATCAAATATATATACAAGTCAGTGCAAAAATACTAGCATAATCGTTTACTCTAATAAAATAGGGCAATTGACAAAGTTTTCTTTCAAACATTAAACTCTTGGTTATAGAAGCTCTCAGACAACTAGATAATAGGACACTAATTTTAAAAATTAAGTAATAAATATAATTTAAGAATCTTTGAAGCATAATTTCTAACAAATTTGGTCATACTCTCATTTATGCAAGAATATAAGGGTGGGATAATGAAAACAATTAAGATCCAAGCTACATTAATAAGAAGATGAGAACAGGGAACAAACTAAAATGAGCAAAAAAAAATATTGCATATAAGATTTTAGTTTCCACTAGTAACACATACAGATGAACAAGGGAAAAATGCATAAAAAGAATAGATATTTCACATGCACAGATCAATGTCAATAAAGGAATAAAAATGTACCTTATATAATGTCTACTAGATGTCATCAAGAAGCAGTTAGAGAGTCAGAGAACGAAAGGAGTTAGTCAAGAGAGAAGGGCCACCTTCAGGTTGAATCAAATAAAGGAGAAGGGAGCCTGCAACGAATAATGGAGGCTGAAGTGAGAACAGAGAACACACGGCAACACTGCCAGAGGATTCAGAGATGGAGCTTGACACTGAGTGAGTCACGATTGAGAGTGGGCTCTGAGAGAGAAATTTAGGGGGGTTGACACAGAGTGCTCTATGTGTGACCTAGAAGACGATAAGAGAAGATGAATGTTGATCATGGAACGCTGCATTTAGGTATGATCATATATATATATATATATATATATATATATATATATATATATTACATCTAAGCTGAGCCGGGTTAAATGCCTTGATGGCTCGCCCCGTCACCTAGCCTAGCCTAGGTAATAAACCCATCCCATTGTCCCTTTATTTTTTACTTGGCCTAATTCAACCCAAAAGGTCAGGCAAGGCCAGTTTTACAGGACCCCTAGTTGAAAGTGACAAACCAATCCCATAAATAAAAACAAAATTGTAAAACTTTTTTTAAGAATTTAATGTACTTCGATTTCTATAATAAGCTTACGTATAAAATTATTAAAAGAATATTTCAACTAAATAAACCCATTATAATCTTTGAATAGAGAAAATTACAAATTATCTCTTATTCATAACTTCCTAAAACACTATTACTCCTTTAAATTTAATCTCAAAGCTTGGTTTATTGTAAAGTTTTTTAAAAAAGTCTATTTATAAGCGTATTAGATATCTCTCTTTCTTTTTCACCTTTTGCAAAATTTTAAAAATATTTAAAATACATGAAAGTATTCAATTCCAACAAAAGAAACAAAACAATATTCTTTAGGTTTCCAATTTATCCAATTTCTTGCCATATCTTTAAGTTTTCAACTTAAGCAACAAAACCATTTCATCTCAAGTTAAGCATTTCTTGCCAAGTAGTGAAAATGGGCTAAGATCACGTATTCAAATCCTTTACATGGGAAATGGTGAAATAAATTTTATGAGAAAAAGAGAGAAGAGGGAGGATTTTTTTTCCCTTCTTTTCTTTATTATTGTCTTTTTGTTTTAATTATTTTATCTTATATTTAATTATTAAATACATGCATGCATTCAATATTAAAATAATTATAGCCTATGTATTATATTTAGTTTGACATTTGAAAAGTTAAAATAGGAAAAAAATTAAACAAATGACCATAATATCTTTATTTATAAAAAAATATTAATTGTTATTGTTAATGTTATTTTATGTTTTCTATCTCTTTCATGCTATCTTCTTCTCTTTTGATTTCCAACTGAAGGAAAAAAATATTGAATTAAGGAGACTTACAAGTTTCTTTTGATTAGTGAAAGCAGGATTTGATGATAATTGGAATCACTGGCTAGATGAGATCTTCATAGTATATTGGAGAAATCTTGTAGTTTCCATATCCTAAATTCCCTTATACTTGATTGCAGTGTAGCATCAAGTTTTCTCTAAGTGTATATAAAGTTGTAGACTCCAAAATTCTACTTATCATATAATTGTCTTGCTATATATAATAGGCTATCTCAAATTGGATGGTAATACTTGAAATTATCATTTTAACCTTACTTAATGAACACCCCTTATGGGATGACTTATACGATATTTAACATCTCCCATTAACACATAATAAGAGTACTCATATGCTTTAAACCAAGAAATAGATTCTTAATGAACTATAAGAATACTTTCTCTTTATAATATATAATCATTGATATAGGGAAATTAGATAATGTGACCAGTATACTATAAGAGCATTAATACTATACATCAGTTATGAGTATATATCTTGTTATTGATGACGAACTTGCATGTAAAAACAAAAAGTATGCATGCACTGAGGATAATAAGAATCATAATATGATGTCTCACAGTGAGCTCATCTATTATAATATCTTGTATTCACAATCATGAGTCACAAGTCATAACTGGTATATAAGTGAATATAGAATAATGAATTCTCTTTATGATATTCCTTTTCTCATAATCTTATCAACAAAAACTTCATTCGCTTTTTTAGACTTGTCTCGTTGACCTGTATATCATTAGTCATAGTCCTCAGGCAATAAGCTAAGATAGTGAACATTAAGCTACATCTCAAGTACCTAATTGGAGTTCGAGGGTAATGTCTTGAACTCTTATATAGCAACTAAGGTCAACTAGAAATGATGAACTCTTTTCACCAAATCAATCATAATGACCTTATGTCATTAATTAGATGACTTAAATGATTTGAAGTATAGATGCTTTCAAATTATAATCTTAATAATTTCATTTAAAATCTTGTCTTATCTCAATTGTTATAAAGATATTGAGGTGATTGCCTATGTGAAAAGGCTAACCTTTTGCCTACCCGACATACTTAACAACAACAAACAAACAAAAAATGTACATAATAGAGATAAAGATATGTAAGCATGGAAATCAAACTTTATTGATTGTCAAAGAACATTAAAACAACTGTCTCAACGCACAGTGGAAAATGACAAAGAATAACAAATGAAGTGTTCTAAACTCTACACAAATCTTGAGATATAGTGTGTTTCTTAATCACATCTATAGGAACAGGCTTGGTCAACAGATTTGCCAACATCTCATGCATAGGTATATACTTTATATTCACAGTCTTACGTGCAACCTTGGCCTTCATATAGTGATATTTGATATATGTGTGTTTAGTTTTATAATGATACTTTAGGATCTTGTTATATGCAATTGCAGGCTCATTATTACAATAAAATAACACTGGTTTAGTACTTTTTGCTTTACCCAATAAATATTCCAAGAACCTTTTTAACTAAACTTGAGCTACTGAGGAAAGAGCTATGAACTCAGCCTCTTCGTGGTCAAGTATACACAATATTGTTCCTTACTACTCCATGATATGGTGCCATTACTAAGAAAACATGTCTTGAGATAAACTTTCACTCATATAAGTCTCTTGTATAATCAACATCTGTGCATCCTATCAATTGTTGATCTCTATACCGCCTTGATAGCAAAACACATAATTAGTAGTCCCCTTCGTCTTTTTTACTACTTCCCAATGTTTAGAACCTAGGTCAATTTGATATCTACTCACCAAGCCAACTACTTAATAAATATCAGGTCTACGACACTCATATAAGGAGTTTGACTCATACGTTATTATTATTATTATTTTTTTTACAATTGTAGGACTTATCATTACACTCAGGGTTTAACTTGCGTTGGTAGGAGTATTTACTAGGTTACAATTATCCATATTAACCTGAGCTTTTCTGATGTATTTCTTTTACAAAAGATACAATAATTTCTTACAACGGTTTATTGAAATCTTAACTCCAAGAATGTATGCAGTTGTACCCATGTCTTTCATCTCAAAATGAGATGACAACTAGGTTTTTATCTCATTGATGAACTCCATATAATTTCTAGCTATGAGTATGTCCAACATATAATGTCATAATTACAAACTTGTCTTTAAATCTTTTAGTATATATTCAATTGTCTTCACTTATCACAGTGAAACCACTAGAGATGACAACATTGTGAAAACAAACATACCATTACTTTGAAGATTACTTAAGGCCATATATAAACTTTAAAAGTCTACAAACTTTCTTTTCTTAACCTGCTTTATTGAAACCCTTAGGTTGTACCACATAAATCTCTTAATTTAATTCTCTATTGAAAAAGACAATTTTTATACCCATTTGATGTAATTCAAGATCTAAACAAGTTATTATAGCTAGAAGTAGGTGAACAGAGGTATATCAAAGAAAATGTCTCCTTATAGTTAATTCCTTTTTGTGGTGTATACCCTTTTGCCACTAGCTAAGCCTTAAATCTTTCTATTTTGCCATAAACTCTTCTCTTGATCTTGAGAACTCACTTGTTCCCAATAGCCTTGTGTCCCTTTAAGAGGTTAATAAGTTCCTAAACATTGTTGACTCTTATAAACTCTATTTTCTTTTTAACAGCATTAGTTCATTTGTCCTTAGAAAGGGTTAAGAGAGTCTTTCTCAAATTTCATGGCTTATCTTCATTTTGTAGGAGCATTGTAAAATGTTCGTTACCTTTGATGTCATATCATTAGTGAGGAATCCTTTTATGTGAACCACATATAAGTTGTTATTCATTAGACCTTATTTTGTTGTTCCTAGTTAGATCCACATTGCTCTTATTCAGATTAAGAACGATGGTCTCACTCCTACTTAGATCAAGATCCATTTTGTTACTCCCACTTAGAGCAACTAATTCAAGAACACTTTCATTTGCATCTAATGAAAAAGAAGATTGCTGATGAGAAACTAATTCTTGATATGCAATATCCTTCTACTTGAATGAAATAGTCCTAGTTTCTTTAGATCCTCTATTTCAAATAAGGGTAGGTCTTGACCTACTTTGCTTGTTGGATAAGATTAAGGATTGGATCTATTAAGAGATTATATAGTATCTACTCATAAAGGGTGCTCATTAAGAAGAGGTAAAATAGTAATTACAAGAATTACTACTAAACCCTAACCCTAGCTAACCTTTTATAAATAGGCTAGCATGTTATACAATAGATACATAGAAATAGTCCATAGAGACTCATCAATGCTCAGAAAAGAATACCTACGAGTATTCTGTAATTAAGAATGAAAGAGGATTTAAGCTGTAAAAATCTTAAGATACATCTGACATATTTTTGGTATCTTATACAATCAGTGATTCCAGTTAGAATTAGATCAGCTTCCACAACTTAGGAGAAATATGTAAGTCTCCTAACTTAGGAATTAATCTATGCATATGTAAGATTTATTAATTCCTTCATTAGTATCATAGCCATAGACTGATTTCTTGATCATCTGTATGATTTATTGGGATGTGAGATGTTATTTAGGCTTTATAAATTAGGATTTTGAGACTATAAAAAAAAATAAACAACAATTGATTGAGTTTTTTTTAAATATCCTTTTTTTTTTAACAATGCTAGAAATTTTCTTCCAAAAATATGATGGAATTTCCTTTGAATACTAACTAAACTTGGCATAGTGAAGATTCAAACCCTATGTTTGAAATCTTGTAAAAATTGTAGAACACTTTTATTCCTTTGCCAATTGAACAAATACCCAAAACTCATAAAAATGTTTTGAAGTTTTCTCCCATAAATAGAATTGAATGGGCACAACTTATCTTTATTGTCATTGTTGCAGATGACACTCCCACGGTGGGAAAGCTTGTGTCCCTGGCACAGTTGGTTTCAAAGCCTCTGGTTTCTTGAATAAACGCCAGCACTCATCTTGTTTGTTTCTTAGCCAAAATTTTTTAAATGGAAAACAAACACCAATGAGCAAACGTTGGCTAACTAATCATTGAATTCTAAAAAGAAAAACTCAATCCCTTAGCTTAAAACTTGATGGCAACAAGGAGGCGATCGAAAAAAAAAGGAAAGAAGGTGTCGCAACCCAAAGTCACTGATCATGACCTATGCATAGGGTAAACTAACCCAGGAAAGAAAGCCTAAGATAACACTCTCACAAGGACCATGAAAGTATTAATTAAACACATTAAACAAATAATTTAATGAGTTTGTTTTTTTTGAGGTTGTCTAAAATTTGGTAACACCTTGCTTGAAAATATCATGTTTTCTAAACCTCTATAGCTAGTTGTAGCCAACAATTTTATAATCATAGTAATAATCAATACTAGCTTAATAATGTTTGAAAATGTATTTAATATAATATAGTAGGAGAACAAGCTACACATGGCTTATATTGTTCATAACTTCCATACAACCTTAAATAACCTAACTTCTAGTAGCCATTACCTTGGAGTCAGACGTACACTATAACTAAACTAAAGTGACATACAAAAATGTATGGGCAATAAGCAAGTCCCAGAGCAATGTCACTTTAACATATATTGATATGTAAAAAAGTTGAAGAGAGGTGTAAGTCTATCACTGAATTAGTGAATGCGTAAATTACAAAGTAAGTAGGTGGGGAAACAATAAAGGCCTTAGAGTTTTTAACAAATATTTATTTAAGTAAAGAAATAAGTTTGGATAAAATAAAAAACACTATTTCTAAATCTTATAATTTTGTATAAAATGGTTATCAAAGAAAGAACTAGGATCATCATACCCGTATCCTTTTACCAGATATGTCTCAATTATTCATATTCGTATCCTTTTTCTAAATATGTCTCAATATCT
Organism: Delonix regia; assembly: GCA_037074485.1. Classification (NCBI taxonomy): domain Eukaryota; kingdom Viridiplantae; phylum Streptophyta; class Magnoliopsida; order Fabales; family Fabaceae; genus Delonix; species Delonix regia. The sequence continues at coordinate 19,874,181 of CM073452.1, read as the reverse complement.
CATACTCATATCCCTTTATCGGATATGTCTAAATATCTCACACTTGTATACTTTTTCCAGATACGTCTCAATAATTCATACATGTATTCCTTTATCGGATACATATAAACAATTCATATCATATTCCTTTACCAAATACGTCTCAATAATTTTTACCCGTATCCCTTTATCGGATACGTCTCAATAATTCATTTTAACATGGTGTAATAAGGCTGTTACCCCCACTAATGGCTATGAGGTTCTTACTTGAATTCTCATCTAACCTTTAAATTATTAAAACAATTGAATAAATAAAAAGGTAATTATTAGCAACTTATAAGGAAAGAAAAATAACAATATTATAAATGATTAAGAATGATAAATAAATAATACATCAAAAGAAGATAAATTTATATACGGCACCATTATAAAATTTAAAAACAATATAAAAGAAATAATTATAATTCAAAAGTTCCAACATAACCTTATTTTTAATACACAATATTAATATTCTGAATACCATTTTTCACAATACATGGTATTCCAACATTCACCTTACATGATTACTTTTTCCTTAATTTGTATAATATAGCGTTCACTTTGTATTTCTCCTATACCAAGTGCCTTTCACAATAACAATAGCTTATACAGTTAGTAATCTCATTTATCATCATGTTATTATACATCAATACATATCATAACATATATACATATAGTTGAAGATTTTAAAATTCATAAATTTGTCTTCTCCATAAGATGATGAGCATGAAATAAGAAAAATGAAAGTTGGACAAGGAAATATAATTTATAAGTAAGATGAAAGGTGTTACTTTGCAATTTATACACTCACCGATAATAATCGATAGTAAAGATCCCCTATTCCTAGCACAACCCCAATTGAAAAGATATCCACAAAGCCACTTTTCACACAAGTTAAAATATTGATTTTTTGCAAAATGCTTCTTCCACAACCTTTATTTTTCTTCTTTTCTCTTAATTTTGAATGAGAAAATTAAGAATCGTTCGTGCTTTATAAAAAAGTTTTCAAGTTACTATGTAAGTTACTATAGAAGATGCCTTGCTGTCATGTTTCTATCGACAATTTTATAAAAATATTAAAAATATAATTTTATTTGAGACAATACTTTTTCTTTTTCTTTTAGTCCCTTATAAAAATATTAAAATTATAATTTATTCGCCATACATTATTTTTTCCTTTCATTATAGTCTTTTAAATTCTATTTTATTTCTTTAATGTTATTCTTGAAATCATCTTTAGTTTAATTAGGGTGCTATACTATTATTTATACACTTATAAATATAAGATATCTCTAACTACATAAATTTTTCAGATGGTACATAATATATATATATATATATATATATACACACACATACACATACACACGCACACACACACATATACTATTTTAGGTTGTTACTGAAAGTCCCAAATCACTCTTCCATAGTTCCTCTTTACTAGCAGTGATCGACATTGCACTCTTCGCCAACCACCACGCCATGCTATGCAGTGTCGCCAGTGAGCAACAGCAAGCCCAAGGGTGGCGGCAGCTAAGAGGGAAGGAGAGGGGAAGAGGAAGAAGGGAGGGGAGAGAGAAAATCTAGAGTTTTGATAATTTTTTTTGAAACCCTAATATTTTTTTAATTTGTAGCCCTAATTTTTTTTGGGTAATCAAGCTTATTCAGAAATTTAGGCTTTACAATTATAAGAAGTATTTATTTACTAAGCATTTAAATTCTTAAGAGGATTTGGGCCGTCTTAATTTTTTTCCAAAAGAGTCTTTTTTAGTTGGGCCTTTAATTCTTAACAGAATTTGGACTTTTCTTTTTAAGAGAGTTTGGGCCTTATACTCCTTGAAGAGGTTTTTATGGGTTTTCTTATTCTTCTAGATGAACTTCTAGGCCTTATCATAATTTAATCTTTTTATTGGGCATGTGGCCCATTTCAAAATAATACTATGAGGTCTAATTTTTTTAAAAATCCCTAATTAATGAACATTTATAAATGTTCAAAATATAAATTGTGTATTTATATTTTAGCCCCAAATAAATGCAACTAATTTTTGGTGAGAAATTAATTTTTATGTCCTAATAAATTTAAATAAAGTAATATGTGATTACTTGCTATACTATTAATTAGGTTAACATTATATGTTTGATTTATTTATATGTTAATTTTGTTTAACATGTAGTAAATTTATTTGTTAATGCATTAATTGTATATTTTAAATATGTTAATTAGTTTAACATGTTTGTTAATGAAAGTTACTTTAACATTATAAGTTTATTCTATTAAATGTGTTAATTGGTTTAACATGTTTATTGTTCAATGTTAATTAGTTTAACATTACATAAATGATTTATCTATATGTTAATTAGTTTAGCAAATGATAAATTTATTTGTTAAACATGTGTTAAATATTATTAATATTTTTCCTTTAAGTGAATTCCTTATATTCAAAATGTTAATTTGTTTAACATTTGAAAATCATACTTCACAATTTGTTTGTAATATGATTGTGACACCTAGTTGTGTTTTGATTTCCCTAATTTACACCTTGCATACAACCTTAGGATGATGATTGACACTTTGTGTTCTTTCAACTCCAAGTTATACATGGGTTAATTAGCTTAATGATACGATACTTAGTGTCATGATATGTATGCATGGTGAGCATTAAATCTTGCATGCTTTTTAATTAAATGATCCTTATTTTTGTTTGTCTTTATTTTGTGTAAAGAATGACTACTGCTACCAAAAACATTATTGTTGCAATCAATAATGGGTTGAAGCTCAATGATGACAATTATGAAATCTATAATATGAAAGTCTAGTATCTCTTAGAAGAGTAAGTGACTCTTAAGCTCTAAATAATGTCTTAAAAGAGTCAGAAACTGGTAATATAGCTAGCATAGGCAAGACCGTAAGGCTTATGACGCTTGAAGGAAAAAGAATCTATTACTTGCATTACATTGTTGATCCCTTTGGATAACGACATTCAAAGTTAGTTCAAAGACCCTAAAGCACTATGGTGCTTTGGAATTATCTGAGAACGAGATCGGAGCTATGTCCGTATCTAAGTTGTGTTCTCTAATGATCAAGTTTGACTTATATAAGAAACACCCATAACATTTTATGAGGACATATCTTTGGCTAATGACAAACATGATCACTGAGCTAAGGGATGTTGGAAATGTCATAATAGACAAGTAGCAAATCTAAGTTGTCATTCACCCTTTGCCTAGTTCATGGGAGCATGCTGAGTTGCATCTCACTTACATTGATAGTGTAACATCTTAAAATAACCCTAGTTATATGTATAATTTAAGTAAAGGTAAAATGTATATACTAGAAAATGGGTCATTAGTATAGATAAAAATTTTCTAATTAAATCATAGGATAAATTTATGTAGTAGATAGTAATCCTAGTAAAGTTGAAGAAGATTAAGAATAGATATTTTTATATGTTTCAAGTGAAAAGTTTAACAATAATTAAAGGGACTAAAATAAAAGAATAAATTTTTTAGATAGGAATTATAATATTATATTTTTAAAAGCTTGTCTTAGTCATTTAGATTTTTTTTGGAATTTCGAGAAGAACCTTATTGAAGTGTATAGCATGATATGAGAAAATGGTGGACAAAATGACTATAAGATGCCTCTTCATACTTTCTTTGTCTTTATTTTTTTTACATGTGCCACCTTTCAACAAATTGTAATGAAAAGGGTTTGTATGTCACTTGGAGCCACATAGAAGCAAGTCATAAGCAAAAATTAGAAAATCAATAGAAGAGTCCAAGTGGGTTTATATGTGAAAGGGTGATGCCTAATAGGAAGAGATAAAGTATGGACACCACTTAATTGGCCTTTCCATCTTATTCACGCATGAACCAACTTTTAATATTAGGTACACTCATCTATTATTTTTTTTCCTTCCTTCGGTTGAAACTAAGATAAAGGTGAAAGGTGATGTGCTTCAAGGAAGTTTATATTGAATAAGCCTAAAACACAAATGAATGAAATAGAAAAGATAACACAACTAGTAATCTTGAATGATAAGTTTGCATGCCACACTCAAGAATACTAAGTTTAATTCACCACACTCTATAATAGAAGAGGGAGAGTGATAAGAATTAGGGATAATTTTGCCACTAAGTTTAGAAAACTTAGTTTAGAAATTCGTATATAAGAGGCTAACCAAATTTTAGAGCATTCAAGATTGTATTTCTCATTGATAAGTTCAATATTTATAACCAAGAACAACCCTTATGGCATAAATCTAAAATTCACCTAATTCTCACCAAATTTGGAAAACATGTATAGAAATACACCTCATATAGACTTTCAATCCAATGTAGCTTACCTAATTTATCTAACTTAGACTTTTTTTTTCTTCCCTTGTTTGTTGCTTTTTCATAAGCTTTATTCTTTTCTTCAATCTGCTGCTTCACATTATTATGTAGAGCTTTAATCATTTCAACCTTCTTCTTTCCATCCATGTATAGTTTGTCACTTGAAGGTAGCAATATTAGATCAAGCAGTCAAATAGGATTAAACCCATAAACCATATCAAACGAGGAATGCTTAGTAGTATCACGAGCATTTTTATTGTATGTAAACTTAACAAATGGTAAGCATTCATCTTAATTCTTCATATGCTTACCAATAATAGCTCTAAGTAGAGAAGAAAATGTCTTATTGACTACCTCAATTTGCCTATCAATTTGAGGATAACAGGTTATGCTAAAAAGTAATTTTGTCCTAAGGCTTTTCCACAATGTTTTCTAGAAATAACATAGAAACTTGGCATATCGGTTTGACATAATGCTCTTTGGAATGCCATGTAACCTCACAATTTCCTAGAAGAACAAATTTGCTATATGAGAAGTGTCATCAGTTTTGTGACAAGGAATAAAATGTGACATCTTCAAAAATCGATCTACCACCACCATAAGTGAATTTGTGCCCCTATGAGTTCTTTGTAACCCAAGTACAAAATCCATGCTCAAGTTAACCCATGGTTAATCAGGAATGGTAATGGCATATACATACCATGTACAACCTTTTTGCTCCTTACTTTCTTGCAAGTTGCACATCTCTCCACCACTGGATGCACATCTTTGATCATCTTTGGCAAAATAAAGTGTTACTTAATCATCTCTAATGTCTTTCTTTGGCCAAAGTGTCCTATCAAACCTTCCTCATGAGCTTCTCTTATCAATAATTCTCTAACAAAGAAATTGGTAATATAAAGCTTGGAACCTTTGAATAAGAATCCTTCATGCCTATAGAAACCGTCAGTAGTACTCTTTTCACATGCTAAATATATATTAAAAAAATTAGGATCTTCTACATATTGGCCCTTTATTAATTCGAATCCCATCAACTTGACATTAATTAATGAGATTAAAGCATGCCTTTGAGACAAAGAAGTTGTGACCACATTAGCTGCAATCTTTTTATATTTGATTATGTAGGGAAAAACCTCCAGAAACTCTATCCATTTAGCATGTCTCTTGCTTAACTTGGTATGACCCTTCAAATATTTCAATGACTCATGGTCTGTGTGAATAACAAACTCCTTAGGTAACAAGTAGTGTTCGCAATTCTATAAGGCTTTGACCAATGCATAGAACTTATTGTCATAAGTTGAATAGTTCAGATTTGCTCCCTTTAACTTCTTATTGAAATAGGTAATGAGATGCTTCTCCTGTACAAGAATTGCTTAAATTCCTACACCTGATGTGTCACACTCAATCTCAAAAGTTCTAGAGAAATCAAGGTGTGCTAGAATTGGTGCTAAACATAACTTATATTTAATGATTTCAAAACTTTGTTGGGCTGCCTCGCTCTACTTAAAGTCACCACCCCCTTTGATGCAATTAGTCAAGGGCGCTAGAATAGTATTGAAATCCTACACAAATATTTTATAAAAAGATGTTAAGCCGTGGAAACTTCTCAACTCAGAAATGTTTGTATGAATAGGTCACTCCTTGATAGCTCTAACTTTCTTTGGATTAACTTTAACTCCATGCCGACTAATCAAAACCCAAGAAAAACAACTCGATCTTGGACGAATTGACACTTTTTAAGATTGCTAATTAATTTTTCTTTTTGCAGTACTTTGAAGACCCTTATCAGGTGTTCCATATGTTCTTCCTAACCCTTACTATAAATCAGAATGTCATCAAAATAAACCATAACAAAATCTCTAATAAAATTTTGTAGGACATGATTCATCAAATGCATGAAGGTGCTTAGGACATTTGACAAACAAATGGCTTAACCATCCATCCATACAACCCATATGTCTTGAAAGCTGTCTTCCACTCGTCCCCTTCTTTTATTGGAATTTGATGATACCTGCTCTTGAGATCAATCTTTGAAACTATTGTAAAGCCATGTAGGTTATCAAGCATGTTATCAAGCCTAGGCATAGAATACTGAAACTTTATTGTGATTTTGTTTATGGCCTGGCTATCTATGCACATCCTCATAGTTCCATCCTTCTTTAGCACTAACAAAGCTGGTACTGAATAAGGGCTCATTGACTTTCTTACAAAGCCTTTATCTAGTAACTTATTTACTTGATGTTGTAACTCCTTGGCCTCTTGTGGATTACACTAGTAGGCTAGTTTATTGGGTAAAATAGCACCTGAAATGAGATCAATCCCTCTAATTAGCATTAATCCCTTCAGCATCTCATCTAGAAACAAATCATCGAATTCTTTTACTAGCTTCTCAATCAGAGAAGGTATAGACACTACCTCTATTGGTATAACTTCCTTCACTATTAGCATCAGTATTGGATTAGTTAAATGCAAAGCTCTCTTAACTTCTTCTTTAGTTGCAAAGAAGTTCTCATTTTTCTTTTCCCTTTTCACTAACTGATCTTTCAGAACTTATTAAGGACTAAGAGATTCTAAGACAATCTTCTTCCTATCCTTGATAACAAAATAGGTGTTTTGAACCCATCATGGATGACTCTATTATCATATTGCCAAGGTCTTCCCAGAAGCAAATGACCAACATTCATTGGTACCATATTATACACTACTTTATCTTTGTATGACTTTCTAATAGAAAATGGTACCTGAACTTACTTAGTGACTTAAATTTCTCCTTGGTCATTCAACCATTGCAGCTTATACGGATGATGGTGCTTTATGGTCTTCAAGTTTAATTTCTTCACTAATGTTGTAGAAGTAACAATAGCACAACTACATCCATCAATAATGACGCCACAAACCTTTCTACTAACTATACACTTAGTATGGAATATGTTCTCACATTGATCATCTTCTACTTTAGCTTGTGAATTCAAAATACATCGAATTACAAGCAACTCCCTTTCATTTGGATACTTTATAGTGTGCTTATCATCTTTTGGTTTAACTTATATTTCATCTTCACTTTCAACTTTCCCTTGTACTCCTCAAACAATCATCACTCTTCGATTTGGACACTCAAAAGCAATGTGTCTAAAACTAAGACATTTGAAGCACTTAATTTCTTTAGTCCTCTTTAAGTTCTTTGCATTATCAACCTTGTCCTTTCCTCTAAATGAATCAGCATGGTTACTGAAACTTGTCTTTTTCTTTTGCCTTGCATTCCACTTTGAGACATCTTTGGGTGTTGAAGAGATTAAGTTTATTGCCTTGAGACTAGTAGATCGTGAGCTTCTTAGTTTAGTTGCTCCTCTTCTACATTACCTTTCCACCTTAACAACAAGCTTAATTACATCTTCAAGTGTTATATAATGTTATAATTCCACTGCATCAGCAATTTCCTAATTCAAACCTCTTAAGAATTTTACAATAGATTGTTCCTAAGGCTCTTGTATCTCACATCTCATCATTAACATTTCAAACTCTTTAATATAATTTTTAACACTTATTGCCCTTTGTCTAAGAGTTTGCAACTGAATGTATAGCTCCTGCTTGTAATAGTTAGGAACAAAGCACTTTTGCATGAGTCTTTTCATAAACCTCCAACTCTTGATCTTCTCTTCTCCATCTCTCTTTCGTTGTGCTTTCAAATTCTCCCACCACAAATTTGCATAATTAATAAATTCAAGGGCGATTAGTTTGTATCTTTTAACTTTAGAGTAGTCATGGCACTTGAACACCTTCTCCAGTCATCACTCCCACTCTAAGTACTCCTCTGGTAAGCTAGTACCTTTGAATAGTGGAATCTTCAATTTGATGTTGTTTCCCAAGTCACGTTACTGCCTCTTTTGTTTACATGCATTAGCTTCATCTTTCATTTCTTTATCATGATCAGAATCAATGGAAGTTCGATGATTACATCATTATGGAGGTTATTGAATAGTCAATCTTGCAATTGCTTGCTCTAGACAAATCAACTGCTCTTTCATTTCTTGTTAACTTTGTTGTATGTCCATAATCAAAGCTTATTCTAAAGAAAGTCCTCTTGGATCACTAGTAGGGTTGTTATCTGCCATGTCTCACTTTAACCATTCTTTTCATGTGTTTCTCTTTATACCATCAAGTGTTTCTCTCTCTACCTACTCTCAATTGGAGCTTTGATACAAAAATGATATGCATCAAGCAAGTTCAAATTGAATAATCGCAAAAAACATGTAAATGAAAAAGAAATGATAGAATAACTAGCAATCGTGGATGATAAGTTTACATGCCACACTCAAGAATAGAAGAGGGAGAGTGATAAGAATCGAGGATAATTTCTCCACTAAGTTTAGAAAACTTAGATGAGAAATTCGCATATAACAGGCTAAGCAAATTTTTAGAGCATTCAAAGTTGCATTTCTTATTAATTAGTTCAATATTTATAGCCAAGAATAACCCTCATGGCATAAGTTTAGTATTCACATGATTCTCACCTAATTTGGAAAAAACATACATAGAAATACACCTAACATAAACTTTCAATCCAATGTAGCTTACCTAGCTTATTTAACTTAAACTTTCAAAGAAATGTAGCTCACCTAACTTAGAGTTTAACCAATAAACATAATACTTATTTCAACTTTCATCACATACAGGGTTTACTTTCCACAATGTATCCATTATAGTACATGATCAAATTACCCCACTTGAACTTGGGCTCTATGTAGAAGTTAGACTTGGACCCTAAATAGTCAGATTCCACTTTGAGTTGCTAGATAAACATGGCCTAAATCTTCTTAGCCATAGAACGAGTAATCGGCCCAGATGAAACTTTTCAGCCCAAGCCAGCCTCTTGTTCAACTTAATACTCATTTAAAGGAAAAGTCCAAAAGGGGCCTATATGCAATAAAATGAGAGAGTGAAAACATGTTGGATAAAGTAAGGTAAGACATTTTAATAATTGAAATTTATCAAATAATTAATGATTTTGTCATCTTCACTTTTATAAGCCATTCACACTTATATATTTTTCCTTACTTTGGATGAAACTTAGAGAAAGGTGAAAGGAAAAGTCCAAGAGAGGTTTATATGCAAGAAAATGAGAGAGAGAAAGAAAACATGTAGGATAAGATAAAGTAAGGCATTTTAATAGTTGAAATTCACCAAATAATTAATGGTTTTGTCATCTTCACTATAAGAAACCATTCACACTTATCTATTTTTCCTTACTTTGGTTAAAACTTAAAGAAAGGTGAAAGGAAAAGTCCAAGAGGGGTCTATATGTAATAAAATGAGAGAGAGTGAAACCATGTAAAAGAGATAAAGTAAGACATTTTAATAGGTGGAAGTCATCAAATAATTAACAGTTTGGTCATCTTTACTTTAAGAAGCCATTCCTTTCATTTCTTAATCATTTTAGCTAAAACAAGAAAGAGAAAAGTGAGAGAAAGAAAACTCTTGCTTTTAACTATGGAGGATAAAGCACAAGGTTGACAAGGGAGCTTTTAACTCTTGCATGACGTATCATCTCTCATCTTTTGCCTTAAGTGTTAGAGAGAATAATGTTTAGAATCATGAAAGCTTTCTAGTGATGTAATTTATGTCACCATAAGTTAAGTTTGAGTTTTCTTTTAGTAATAACTTTGAAGAGCTAAGAGGTAAGTGATTAGGCTCTCTTAATCTAATTTTCATAAGTAACTTTTTAAAGGTTTTTAACCTAAGTAAAGTAAGATGGAAGGTTTGTTTTGTTACTATATTTAAAATGGGATAATACATGTTTTGGAAATAGAAATTAAGGCTAAAAAATATTTATTTTTATGGTAGTAGATATCACTTCAATTAAGGACCTTAAAAAATTTAGTTTCTCTTTATAAGAGTTTCAAACTCTTCATTTTTGGAACCATATTATTGATGTACGAATTTTATGTGATGTAATGACAATGAATTCTAGTTTAATTAGGCTTTTTAAAGGTTCTAGTGCTTTTTAGCCAAATAAAAAGGGTAATAAAAATTTATAGTGGTTTAACTAAGAATATCAATAGGAAATTTTACAACCTTAAAACAGCTTATAATAATTTAATTTAGAACTCTACTAGTACAATAATTAATAGCTCAAAATATAAATAAAGAGGAATAAAAGATAAGGAAAGTCTTATACACGATTAGTAATGTTCAAGTGTAAATTGATATGTATGACATTTTTAACATGACTAGATTGGATTATATTATAAATCTTTCACTCAAGGACTTGGATACTTTCAAGAAAGAAAAGTGAGCCACAAGATAGGTAGCTAGTCTTATTGTTAAAACTTGTTTTTTTTACAATGTTAACTTGTGTTACCCATTGATGTATTGATTATAATTCACATATGCTACATGAATTTGTAAGGATATATTTATGCATTGTTGGAAAGGGTAAATGAAAAAAGGCCTTGTTTACCCTTTCCTTAATGTGATGATAATCCATTTGTAAATGCAATAGATTACCCTACCAATAAGTGAGAAGAGTTAAAGCATTCTCTATTAGAAGTAAGAAGAGATAACGTATACCCCACTGAGAAGTGGGAAGAGATTTAGAATCTACCTTACCTAGAAGTGAGATGAAATGTGGTATGTGTAACATTGTATGTATGCAATCAATGGCATATTTATTTATAACAATGGATTGAGGCTAGGATTAAAGCTTTTGAAATGTGGCTAGCTATTAAGATTTATATGTCATCTCTTTTTGTTATTAATATTAATTTCAAGTGCCTAAGATGCTACCTAATTCAGCCATCCAACAGAATTAGAAATCCCTTTGGGAATATGTTCCTAGATTTGTTATGTTTGGGAATGTAAATTAAATGTGAATTAATATTCTAAGACTTAAGTATGTTGAGGTTTTTTTTTGTAGTACCTATGGGATCGTGTGTTGTTAAAGTATGTTGAATGTAAACTTATATGGCCAAAGCTACCATTGAAGGGTGTAACTATGCATATGTTAATCTAACCTATTTGTGAGTATTGATAGGAAATCAAACGAAATAACTTTATAATAACATGTTGAAACTCTATACTATAAATTGATATAGCCATTGGAATTGTGCAAATGATGTTAATAAACCCAAATAGTTTGGATTATGGTCATAAAGGCAAAGTTAGACATGTTTTCTAATTTCCAGAATTGGATAGGCAAATGAATGATTTTTAACCTGAAATTTTTATGAAATGTCAAGTACAATTTAAGAATGTTCAAGGCTAAACATATTCGTCCTAGATTCAAAGGACCAAACCAAATAGTTTTTGAAATCTCTCAAAATAAGGCTAATTTTGTAAAAAAAAAAAAGGAAAATTGTGGCAAAAAAATGTTTCATTAGTTGCAAAAATTTCAATAAGAAAAAGATATAGTAGAATTCATGTTTTAACCAAAATTAAGCTAAGAAATTATACAATATTTAGAATTAGGTGTTACAAACTTGAATATGCGAAGTCAGTACTTGAGTTACATAAAGCAACTTCAGATGGAAGGCGCGATTCAAAGAGAAAGAACTGGTGAAAGAACAAAGCACCAGCTAAAAGTTTTTCCATGACAGTTTTGTTATATTAAGTTATGACTCATGTTTTTATGGTTTTGGTTATGTAATTGGAGATTTTATTTCAATAGATTTGGATGACAAATCTTATAATAATGTTATTTTTTTCATGTTTACCTTTACACATGATTTTGATCGCAATGTAATCATATGACATGCTAGATTTGGTCATATTAGCCAATAAAGAATGCAACGGTTAGCAAAAAAGGGTTTGCTTCCCAGCATTGAACAAGTAGATTTGTCTACTTATAAATCTTATCTAGCAAGAAAATCTACCATAAAACCTTTTAGTAAAGCACCCAGAGTTGAATTTCCATTGCAATTAGTTCATTCTTATATCTGTGGGCCTATAAATGTTAGGGTCAGGCACAAAGCAAACTATTTCATGAAATTTATTGATGATTATACTCATTTCAGTTATGTCTATTTGATTTCTTATAAGTTAGAAGCAATAAGTTGCTAAAAAAATTATATAAGTTAAATTAAAGATTAATCAAATCAGAAAATTAAGTCTCTTCAAACTGATTAAGGCCGAGAATATTTGTCAATTCAATTCAATGAATTATGTAATGAAAAAGGAATAGTTCATTAGTTGACTATTCTAAGTACTTATGAAATGAAAGAATATAACGCTTCTTGAGATGGTTAAATCTATGATGGTGTAGGCTAATTTGCTAATCATTTATAAAGGTGATACTTATTGTTGGCAACCTATATACTTAACCGTGTGCTTATGAAATCAGTTGGAACCACTCTATATGAGTTATGGACAAGATGAAAGTCTAACCTAAATGTTTTGAAACCTTAGGGATGTGCTGCCTATGCACATGATTCCTCTCACAAATATGACAAATTTGGCCGGAGGGGAAAGAAAAATATCTTTATTAGGTACTCAAAAAACCTAAAAAATTTATGTATTTATAGATTAGCAAAACAAAAGGAATGTGACTTAATTCGAATTTAAAGATGTCACATTCTTAGAGAATGAATATCTTAAGAAGGTGAGGTTGGCAAGGCCTATCCTTATTTGAGATAGAGGATCTGAATGCATCAGGACCACTTCATTCGAGTGGGTGGATTATAGCAAATGATGAATTAGTTTCTCATCATTAGATTTGAATGAAAGTATTTCTGAGCCAATTGCTCCAAGTGGAAGTGAATAAATGGTTCTCAATCCAAGTGGGAGTGAAACCATCATTCTTGATTTAAATGAAAGCAATGTTGATTTAAATAGGAATAACAAGTTACAACTGAGACATGGTTTATGTAAAAGGATTCCTTGTCGACGATATGAGATAGAAAGTGGCGAACTTTTTACAATACTCTTGCAAAATGATGATAAGCTAAGAAAATTAAAAGATGCTCTCTTATCTGCTTCTATGGATAAATAAACTAAAGTTATGGAAGAGGAAATGGAGTATGTGAGAGTTAACAATGTTTGGAAACTTGTTAACCTTATAGAGGGACATAAGGCTATTAAAGATAAGTAGATTCTCAAAATCAAGAAGAGAGTCAATGGCATAATCAAAAGATTTAAGGCTCGACTAGTGACAAAAGGGTATACACAACAAGAAGGGATTAACTATGAGGAGACTTTTTCTCTTACTGTAAGATTTACCTTTATTCTCTTACTTTTAACTATAGTAGCTTGTTTAGATCTTTAATTGCATTATATGGATGTAAAGACTATCTTTCTCAATGGAGAATTAAATGAAAAAATTTATATAGAACAACTTGAGTGTTTCATTAAAAAAGGCTAAGAAGAAAAGGACTATTGAAGTCTATTTATGGCCTTTAACAATCTTCTAGGTAGTGGTATATTTGTTTTCACAATTCAATCATTTCTAGTGGTTTCACTATGATAAGTGAAGACAATTGCATATATACTAAATGATCTAAAGACAAGTTTGTGATTGTGACATTATATGTTGATGATATACTCTTAGCCAGAAATGATATGGAACGAGGTAAAGACTTAGTTGTCATCTTACTTTGATATGAAGGATATGGGTAAAGTTGCATGCATTCTTGGAGTTATGATTTCAAGAAATTGTTCTATGAAATTGTTGTATCTCTCATAAGAGAATTATATTAGATAAGTTTTAGAACATTTTAATATGGAATGTTGTAAACCTATAAACACTCCTATCAACGTAAGTCGAACCTTGAGTGTCAAAATGGGTTCTAAGACTTCTATAGAAAAAGAGCGTATGAGCTGAACTCCTTATAGGAATGCAGTCGGTTGTCTAATGTACATTATGATGTATACTAGACTTTATATCTATGAAGCAATTAGCTTGGGGAGTAGATATCAAATTGACCTGAGTCTTAAACATTAGAAAGCAATAAAGAGGATCATAAGATATCTGAAGGGGACTGCTGATTATGCGCTCTGCTATCAAAGCAGTAGAGATCTATGATTGGTAGGATACAAAGATGTTGATCATAGAGGAAACTTATATAAAAAGAAGTCTACTAGAGGAAACATTTTCTTACTCAATGATGGCGCCGTATCATGGTGTAGTAAGAAACAATCCTATGTATCCTTGTCCACAATGGAGCTAGAGTTTGTGGCCCTTCCTTCAGCTATTTTAGAGGTTGTTCGGTTAAAGAAGTTCTTGGATCACTTGTAATGCAAAGTAGAAAATACTAAACTAGTGTTAGATTGTTATGACAATGAGGCTACAATTGCATATACCAAGGATTCAAAGTACTATTGCAAAACTAAACACATAGATATCAAATATCACTATGAGAATGACATAGTTGCACGCAAGACTGTTAATGTGAAGTATATATCTACGTATAAGAAGTTGGTGGATCCATTGATCGAGCCTATTTCTATAGATGTATTTGTGAAACACATTAGGTCTTTAGAATTGAGTAGAGTTTTGGATACTTCATTTTTTTTTATTTGACATTATCCTATTATTCACAAACATAGATGTTTTAATGTTCTTTAACAATTAATAAAGCTTGATTTTCATGCTTACATCTCTTTATTTGAATGTTATATTCATTTTTTATTTATTCCTTATTGTTATGTATGTTAGGTAGATAAAAAGTTTAGTCTTTTCACATAATTACTACCTTAGTATCTTTGTGACATTAGAGATGACATAAGATTTTAAGTGAAATTATCAAGAGGCTAATTTGAGAGCAATTGTACTTAAAATCATTTATGTAGCCTAACTTATGACATAAGGACATCATGATTGATTTGATGAAATAAATTCATCATTTCGAATCTACTTTAGTTGCTAGATGTGAGTTCAAGGTATTATGTAGATCAGGAAAATTTGTTTTAGATTTGTGGTGTTTAAATATATCTATACAACATTACTTGTGAAATAGACATACACTCTAGTGGAAAAGGAGGAATGGTGTAGCATATGTTTCATACCATATATGCAAGTATCAACCATATGTGTTAATAAGAGTGTGATCTTAACTCATGTAATATGAGATCCTTGAGCCTTTGCACTAACTTCATATTTGTACCCTTGAATTTTGATCAAGTACTTAAGTTGGAGCTTGGTGTTCGCTATCTTAGCATGTTGCTTAAGGACTATAAGTAATGACTTAGTCAGTGGGGCATGTTTAAAGAAGTAAGCCAAGTCTATGTTGATAGGATCGTAAGAAGAGGAAGATCATAATTCTTATGATCTAAGGTGCATATATACTTTATGATTTACATGCAAGTGCATTTTCAATAAGAGGCTATGTATTTGTAATTGGTATATAATTGATGCTCACATAGTATGTTGGTGGCACAACTTATTTTCCCTATATGAACGACTATATGAACGATTGCAGATGTTGGAATATCATATAATATCTAAAGTTTTAAATTTGCACGATATTGGATAAGATCCAGGATTGGATCGGTTAAGATATTACATAGTACCACCCATAAAAGATGTTCATTAAGTAAGGATAAAATAGTAATTATAAGAATTACTACTAAACCTTAACCCAAACTAGCCTGTTATACAATAGATACATTAAAATAGTCTATAGAGACTTAGATGCTTAAAAAAGTATACCTGCAAGTGTTCAATAATTGAGAGTGAGAAGGGATTTAAACTGTGGAAACCTTGAGATACACCCAACATACTGTAAATATCTCATACGATCATTAATCCCAGTTAGAATCATATTTGCTTCTACAACTTCATAAAATTATGCGAGTCCCATAACTTAGGAATTAATCTATGAATATGTAAGATATATTAATTCTTTCATTGCCCTTCTTAGGATATTTATTCTTTAAGAATATGACATCCATTGACTTGAATTTAGTTAAACTTCCACTGTCTTACTGACTAATAAAGATATAACCTTTAAAGGTTTTCGAGTATTGTGTCAAAGTTTGGTGCCTCCAAAGAACTAACTCTCTTAGTTAGTGAGTAACCAAAGAAAAAAGGGGGAACTAATTATCTTAATTAGGGAACAACTAATGAAAAAAAATAGGGAATATTTTTATAATAATTGCAATTTAGTCCTTTGAAAATTGCATGGAAGCCCTTTATCTTTCGCTATAAATAGAGAGCTTTAAAACTTGATTTCTCACAACCAAGAAAGTAGCAATCCTATGTGGAGAGAGATTTGGGAGATATATAAAGAGTTATGAGACTAATATTCTCCTATTAGCAAGATATATATAAATATTGTATTATCTTTGCTATATAGCGAGAAGGTGTAACTCTTATTTCTCTCATAGTGAAGTCTTTTCTTCCTTGTTCATGGTTTTTTACCCTATTGGGGTTTTTTCACGTAAAATTTTATGTATAATCTCAAGTTATTTGTTATAATTTTGCATCTATCCGATGTCTATTTTCTTTACAATTGGTATCTGAGCCTATTTGGGAGTGTTATTATCTACTTATCATATGTTTTGTGGATGCCACTAATATAGTGGATCTTCCACATCAAAAACTAAGCAAAATTATTTTCATCCATTATAAGGAACTTGTATTATTCATGTGCATGGTGAACTATTCATATGTACAGTTACTATTCATGAAAAAAATAGTGGAAGTTATTTTTGCTCATAAATAGATTGTGATTGAAGCAATGACAGCAAAATTTAATATTGAAAAGTTCTACAATAGTAATTTCTCACAGTAGAAGCTGAAGATAAAGGCCATCTTAAGAAAAGATAATTGTCTTGTAGCTATCAGTGAAAGGCTGGTAGAAGTCATAGATGAATAATGGAACGAAATGGATGAAAATGCTGTTGCAAATCTTCATCTAACACTTACTGATGAGACATTGTCCAGCATAGAGGAGAAGAAGATGGCAAAAGAAATTTGGGATCATTTGACTAAATTGTACGAGGCCAAGTCACTGCATAACAAAATTTTCCTTAAAAGGAAATTATACACTATGCGAATGTCTGAAACCACTTCAGTAACAGAGCACATCAATACTCTGAATACTCTATTTTCTTAACTTGCATCGTTAGGCCACAAAATAGAGGCAAATAAACGTGCTGAAATTTTACTACAAAGCCTGCCTGATTCCTATGACTAACTCGTCATCAACTTGACTATTAATATTCCTATAGACTACCTAGTTTTCAATGACATTGCACCGATTATTCTGGAATATCAATGATAAGAGGAAGATCAATAGAACATGGCTTAAGTGGGAGCCAGAATCAAGGTAGATCAAAATCGAATAGCAAGAAGAATATCATGTGTTTTAAGTGTAACAAAAGGGGACACTGCAAAAATGAGTGTTCGAATTTGAAGAACACAGAGGCCAAATGCAAAGATGTTGAGTTGTCAAGTGCTTAGGGATGTGTTGCAAGTACCTTAGATAACAGAGAAGTCTTATACAACGAGGTAACAATAGTTGCTGAGGGCAGAAAGAGGTTTAGTGATATTTGGCTTGTAGATTCAGCTGCTACATGGCATATGACCTCACAGAGAGAATGGGTTCCATCAATATAAACTTGTCTCTGGAGGATATGTATTTATAGGAGATGATCGATTCTTGGAGATAGTTGGAATAGGCACCATCAAACTAAAGATGTATAATGGTACGACTCGTACCATCCAGGAGGTCCGATATAAGAAAGCTCTCAAGAAAAATCTATTATCTTTAAGACAATTTGATAACAAAGGGTTTAAACCCAGATACAAGATGACATTCTGAAAGTCATTAAAGGCGTGCTCATAGTTATGAAAGCAGAAAAGATAGCGGCCAACCTATATATGCTTAAAGGAGAAACACAACAATAAGAAGAAATCTCAGTTGCATCAACTGATCCAGTAGCTAAGGAATCAACGATATCATGGCATCATAAACTTGGCCACATATCAGAACATGGATTGAAGGTTTGTGCACAACAAAATCTTCTTCCTAAACTCAAAAAGGTTTTTCTACCTTGTTATGAGCTTTATGGTACAAGTAAGCAACATATGTTGAAGTTTAACAGCATTAACAAAAGAAGTAAAGCTATCTTAAACCTACTGTACTATGATGTTTGGAAAGCATCAATCTTATCTCTGGGAAGAGCAAAATATTTGGTGTCATTCATTAATGACTACTCTAGGAGATGTTGGGTGTATCCAATTAAGAGAAAGGGAGATGTATTTGAACTTTTCAAAACCTTTAAAGCGTGTGTAGAACAAGAATTTGAGAAAAGGATTAAATGCCTGAGATAAGACAATGGAGGAGATTACACCAGTGATGAATTTAATATTTAGTCAACAAGAAGGTATTAAAAGGCAATTCATGGGGTGTACACTCCACAACAAAATGGAGTGGCAAAGCGGATGAACAGGACTTTGTTTGAAAGCACAAAGGCATTAAGAACTACTAGATTAGCTAGTTCATTTTGAGCAGAAGCAGTCATGATAGCTTGCTATGTGATCAATCGGTTACCATCAATCGCAATTGATCTGAAGACCCTAATGAAGATATGGACTATGAAGATAGCTGATTATACAAACCTCCATTTGTTTGGAAGTATGGTACCTGTGATGTACAATGCCTAAGAAATTATAAAGTTAGATCTGAAATCTAAAATATGCTTATTCTAAGGATATACTGATGGAGTAAAGGGCCCTGTGGGATCCCACTAACCACAAGGTTATAGTCAACAAGGATGTCATCTTTCCTGAAGAGAATCACCATATACATGAAGGTGATAACACTTCAATTGAGACCACTATAGTGCTGATTGAAGGAGAAGAAAATAAAATAGAAGTATCAGTTTATTCTGAAATAGCACCAGAGTACAATGAACAAGAATAATATGATTTTGTGACCCCATAAGTCTGACGATCAACTTGAGAGAGGAAAGAACTGGTTTGGCAATCAAATTACATTATGGAAGGGAATGTTGCATATTGTATACTTATAGAGATGGAAAGCCTTCGACTTTTCGAGAGGCTATAGAAGGTTCAAAAGCTTCTTTATGGTTAGCAGCAATGCAAGAAGAAATTGGAGCCCTCCATAAGAACAAGACATGGGATTTTGTCCCACTACAAAAAGGATGAAAGGTCATCGAGAACAAATGTGTGTATAAGATTAAAAGAACTAATAATGATCAAGTTGAACGATATCATGCTAGATTGATGGTAAAAGGATTTGTTCAGAAAGAAGGCATTGATTACAACAAGATATTTTCTCCAATTGTTTGCCTCACAATGGTTCAAGTGGTGTTAGCAATAAGAGCTACATTTGGTTTACATATAAAGCAGTTAGATGTGAAAACTGCATTTCTTCATAAAGATCTTGAAGAAGAAATTTATATGCTCCAGTTGAAGGGTTTCAAGAAACAAGAAAAGAGAACTTGGTTTGTAGGTTAAACAAATCTTTATATGGTCTCAAATAGGCATCGAGATGCTGGTATAAGAGATTTGATTCCTTCTTCATGAGCCTTGGATACAATAGACTTAATGCAAACTATTGTGCATATATCAAGAAGTTTGGTGGAAATGATTTCATTATTTTGCTGTTATATGTAGGCGATATACTGGTAGCAGGCCCCAACAAAGATCGTATCAATGAATTAAAGGCACACTTGGCTAGAGAATTTGATATGAAGGACTTGGGACCAGTAAATAAGATTCTAGGGATGCAAATTCACTAAGACAGAAACAACAAGAAGATTTAGGTCTTTCAAAGAATTATTTAAAGAAGATCTCGTGACGCTTCAATATGCATGATTATAAGCTAATCTCTACCCCATTTCTTATTAATTTCAAGTTATCCTCAAACATCAGTTCTAGCAGTGAAGAAGAGAGGAAGGAAATGTCTGGAATATTGTACACATCAGTAGTGGGTAGCCTAATGTTCACTATGATTTGCACAAGACCAGATGTTGCATAAGCAGTAAGAGTGGTTAGTCAATATATGGTGAATCTTGGCTGAGAACATTGGAATACTGTAAAAAGAGTCCTAAGATACATTAAAGGGACCATAAATATTGCATTGCATTATAGAGGATCAAATTTCACCGTCAGAAACTATATAGATTCAGATTTTGCAGGTGATCTTGACAATAGCAAATCCACTAGTGGTTATGTGTTTACTCTTGCAGGTGGAGATGTAAGCTGGGTTTCAAAATTGTAACCTATTGTGACCACTCCAACAATAGAGGTAGAATATATTGTAGCTACAGAAGCTAACAAAGAAGCAATTTGGTTGCAAATACTATTGGAAAAGCTTGGGTTCAATCTCGGGAAGAATACAGTATTTTGTGATAATCAAAGTACTCTCCACTTGGCAAAGATCTAACATTCCATTATAAGACTAAACGCATATGAGTTCATTATCATTTTGTCCAAGAAAAAGTGGAGAAAGAAGTGTGGATATGTAAAAAATGCATACTAAAGATAATCTAACAGATACATTGACAAAGCTAGTAAACACTGATAAGTTCATATGGTGTAGATCTCCTATTGGCCTAGCAGAGACTTAAGCAATAGATGGCAAGGAAGAAAAAATGGTGTGAAGATTAATTGATTCTCAATTAAATCTTTGAGTGGGAGATTGTCAAAGTTTAGCACCTCTAAAGAACTAATTATCTTAGTCGGTGAACAACTAAAGAAAAAGGGGGAACCAATTATCTTAGTTGGTGAACAACTAAAGAAAAACGGGGAACCAATTATCTTGGTTGGTGAACAACTAAAGAAAACGGGGAGAATATTTTTATAATAATTGCAATTTAGTCCTTTGAAAATTGCACGGAAGCCCTTCATCATTCCCTATAAATAGAGAGCTTCAAAACCTCATTTCTCACAACCAAGAAAGGAGCAATCCTATATAGAGAGTTGTGAGATTAGTATTCTCCTATTAGCAAGAGATATAAAAATATTGCATTATCATTGCTATATAGAGAGAAGGTGTAACTCCTATTTTTCTCGTAGTGAAGCATTTTCTTCCTTGTCCGTGGTTTTTTACCCTATTAGGGTTTTTCTACATAAAATTTCATGTATCATCTCAAGTTATTTACTACATTTTTACTTCTATCCGATGTCTATTTTCTCTACATATTGAATAAAGATATTTTTCTTTCCTTTCAAGCCTAATTTGCCATATTTGTGAGAGGAATCATATGTATAGGCAACACATCCCAAGGTTTTAAAACACTCAATTCGGACTATAGCTCTGTCCATAACTCATATGAAGTGGTTGCAACTAATTTTGTAGAGAGACGATTAAGTACATAGGCTGCAGTTAGCAAAGCATCACTCCAATAAGTGATTGGCAAATTAACATATGCCATTATAGACTTAACCATCTCAAGAAGTGTTTTATTTCTTCTTTTTGCAACTTCATTTTATTATAGAAAACTCGGAATAGTCAATTGATGAACTATCACTTTTTCATCACGTACGTCATTGAATTGAGCTGACAAATATTCTCAGCTACGATTGGTTCAAAGAGCCTTAATTTTCTTATCCCATTGATTCTTAACTAAGCTCATATAGCTTTTTAAGGAACTCAATGCTTTTAACTAATGAGAAATTGAATAGGCATAACTGAAATAGGTGTAATCATCAATAAATTTGATGAAATAGTTTGCTTCGTGCCTAGAAAAACTATTCCAATATGATTTACTGAAAGGTTTCCTGATAAATTTTCTTATTAGACAAAATTCAAAAGTAGACAAATATGTTAGTTTAATGGCGGGAATCAAACCCCTTTTTAACTAACCTTTGCATTCTTTGTAGGCCAATGTAACTAAGTCTAGCATGCTAAACATATACATCATGATCAAAATCATGTGTAAAGGCAAACATGAAAAAACTAACATTATTATTATAATACAATTCATCCTCTAAATCTAAAGAACTAGAACCTTCGATTACATAACCAAAAGCATAAAAAAATAAACCATAGCTTAATTCAACATAATTGAAATGGAAAAAACAAGTCATAAAATAGCCTAAGTAAATTAAAACTGAAATGACATTCTAGTGAATTTGAAGCGCATAGAGGATATCATGTAAAATAAGGATTCAACCACTATGCAGGACTAACTGATATGTTCCGATCCCCTTAACAACAACCTTAGTGTTATTGCATATATATATATATATATAATGCTCCATATGAAACTCGTCAAAAATCAATAAAGGCTTCATGGTCTTTCGCCATGTGGTCCATGGCTACTAAGTTTACAATCCATACAGGACAACATTCAATTAGCATAATAGAGCTAGAAACATAAAGTTCAATAACATAAGCAGTATATGTTACCTTATTGGAAGGTTCAAGGTAATCACTTGCATAGTGACCCTTCTCCTAGAAATTGTAACACTTAATTTTAGCCATATTCACATTTCATTGTCTCTTTATGCCTTGTTGATCTGTCTTTTTCTTTTTCTTAGGTTGAGTTAGTCTTTGTTCTTTCCCTAGTTTTTTCTTTTTGAATCATATTTTCCAATTGAGGTTGCCATATGGAATTCAAGTATTGGATTGCCTGATTCAAACCTTTCTTCTTCGAATTCAAGGTACCTCCGAACATCTTTCTGAATCGTGATTTTGTCATTATGGGTAAGGTGCATCTTCATATGCTCCCATGAACTAGGTAAAGAATTAATGATAGCTTGGATTTGTTGCTCATCTATTAAGGCATTTCCAACATCCTTCAACTATTCAATCATGTTTATCGTTAGCCTTATATGTTTCATCATAGAATGTTTTGGGTGTTTCGTATAAGAGCCAAACTTGATCGTTAGAGGCCATAACTTAGATACAGACGTAGTTCTGAACCTCATTCTTAAAGCATTCCAAAATCCCATAGTGTTTTGGTGACGCTTGAACTTTCTTAAGATGTCATTATCTAGAGTATTCAGAAACATAATGTGAGCAGTTGAGTTCTTTTTGTTCCAAGGTCATAAACCTCATGGTCCCACCTATTCTGGGTCGTGTTACTAACTTTTGACTCTTCCATGACATGATTAAAAGCCTCAAGAGCCTATTGCTCTTCCAAAAGATAATGGACATTCATATTTTAGATCTCATAATTGTCACCATTGAGCTTCAACCCTTTGTTCAGCTTAACAACAATAATCATTCTTTACATAAAAAGAAAGACAAACACAAAATAAGGATCAAATAAAAAAAAACACACAAGATTTAATGCTTACCTTGTATACATAATGTGACACTAAGCATTGTATAATTAAGCTAATATACTCATGCATAACTTAGAGTCGAAAGAGCATGAGGTGTCAATAAGCATCCTAATGTAGTATGCAAAGTAAAAATTAACAAAATAAAAAACACAGCTAAGTGTCTCAATCATACCACAAACAAATTGTAAAGTATGATTTTACAAATATTAAACAAATTAACATTTTGAATTTTACTATCACATAACAAATAATGTCACATAAAGAAATCCATGAGTAATGTTAAACTAATTAGCATATGAATAAAACATGCATCTCATGCTTAACAAATAAATTTATCACATGTTAAAAAAATTAACATTTAAATAAATCAAACATATAATGTTAAACATTTATCAATAAATATGTTAAACTAATTAACATATTAATTTTTAATTTTTCTATAAAAAATTAACAAGAAAAATTTAATGAAACAATGTTAAACTTATTAACATTAGAAAATCATAAGGAATCACATATAACTGAAGTTAAATTTATTGGGATATACAAAAATTAATTTTTCACATAAAGAGAGAAATTAATTAATTGCATTTATTTGGGGCTAAAATATAAATTTAAAATTTATATTTGGAACATCTTTAAATGTTCATAAATTAGGGACTTAAAAAGATTGAACCCAAGTATTATATAAAATAGGCTACATGCCCAATTAATAAAAGAACCCATAATCATTAAAAAAAATTGTGAGGTCCAGGATCACTTGAAAAGATTGTGAGGCCCAAAATCGCTTAGTGGTCTATAAAAAAGAATTTTTATTATATTTCACATGCTTGGCACGTGGGAAGAAATAAGAGAAGCCCTAATCTTCATTTTCTTCCCATGAGCAGCCAACAATAAATGTTGGTCTCCATTGTTGCTCACTGGTTGCCCACTTACAAATGTTGGCATCGCCACACCGCACTACCCATCAGTTGGAAAGATATGGCAATGAATGCGTGCCTGTTTTACCACCATTAGAGCTCGATCTCAAGCTCTTTTCTGCCACCATTCGGGTCGTGTTGGTAGTAGCAATGATGAATGCCACCACTGCCATTGCTGTTAAAAGTAGCTAGGTTGTGGGAGTGTAGCTAGTAGCCACTGTTGCTGGCAACGAAGGTAGAGAGCCTTTTGCTCTCTGTACGCGTACGAATAAAAATCCCAAGAGAATTTTGAAATTCTTTTCTTATTTTAATCATTAATTAATAAAGCCCCAAATAATACAACATTTAATAACACATAAATTATTTAGATCAATCTAGGAAACTAGTCAACCACGCTTTGATACCAATGAAGGAAAAAATATTGAATTAAGGAGAGCTATGGGTTTCTCCTAATTAGCAGAAGCAGGATCTGATGAAGACTAGAATTACTAATTGGATGCGATCTTCATGGTAGTGTAGCAGTATAGTAGTATGTTTCTCCTTGATTTTAATGTTACATGTGGTTTTCCTAAGTGTATTTGAAGTTGTAGACTCCAAAAGTTTGCTTATCATATAAGTGTATGTTTGGATTGACGTTGGGTTAACGTGATTTTATGTCAACTTGATTTTTAAAATTGATTTTGGTCAAATGTGATCTCACATAATCGTGATTCATGCTTGGAAATTTTCAATTAAAAATTATTTTTTGCCATTTATACAGTTTATTCAACATAAAAAGAACTATTTTTTACTTTTGTGCAAATGAGTGTTTGGTGGGCAAAATTAATTTTCGAAAGAATAAACGCCAAAACAAACGATAATATTTGTAAGACAAACTCTCATTTAGGTGCACAAATGGACTTTTGAACTTCTCAAATGTTAAGCCTAACATATTAAGGTTTGATGGCAATACTTGAAATTGCCTTTTTGCCTTTACTTCATAAGCACCCCTTATATGTAGACTTATACGACATCTAATAACAACTGCCCTCTCCTTTTTCTTCAGTTTTCGCTTGTGGTCTTTCTTTCTTCTCTTCCTAAAATGACAAAATATCAACACTATTCTCTCTCTTTTTGGATATGATTTGAAGAATAAGAAGAAAAAGAAGAGCAATTTTATTGGAGATGGCGAGGAACAATTTCAATGGAGTAAGAAGAAAAGGAAGATATTTTATAGTGAAGATGATGGGAAACGATATCAATGAAAAGCAAAAGAAGAAGAAGACAATTTTAGAAAAGAATAGTTCCCATAGAGATGCTAAATGGATGGAAGAAGAAAAATAATAATAAGTAATGGAAGAAGACCATGATTTAGCATGGAGTTAATTTAGTCCAACTAAATCTATTATATATAAGTAAAGCAGACTCCCTTTAATGTGGGAGCTTTGTTTGACTGATGTAATAGTTTTGTTAACCAACTCTCAACTCTTCATGTGATGACTTTTTATCTTTCTCACATATGTATAAAAATTTTTGTAAAGTGCATATATTCTTCATAGTTAATGGAAAAAATAATGAAATAATTGATTAATGAAATAATAAACTACCTTTTAAATCAGAAATTTATTAAAATCTAAATTTAAAGAAAAAAACAAGAAAATTAATGATTTATTTTTCGACATTTGAGAATTCTTTAAAGTAGATGAGAAAATTAATAAATCAATTAACCGTATTTTAAATAAAAAATTCTTTGAAGTTTGAATTTTTTTTGGGTCAACTAAAAAAATAATAAATTAATTAATTAAATTTATTTTAAATTTTTAATAAAAGACTATAAATATAACTTGACATAATTTGAAATTAAAGTAAGAAAAATAATATATAGTTGAATAATTTATGATTGTGCACTTTTAATGAGTCCATTATTATCATTTCTCTCTCACTAATCTCACATAATTACCTAATTTTATAAACTTATTCTAATTTATTATGTTTTCTTTATAGCATAATATATTATCAAATTTAATTTTGTATTAATACTTAAATATGTCATTAATTTAAAATATATAGATATATAATAAAAAATTTTAAATCCGTGCAATACGTACGTAAATTAACTAGTTTTATTATTGAGAGAGTGGCACATTTCATTGAGAAATTGAGGGAGAGAGATTACCATATGCAAGCAAATATCCATCCGTTAAAATGGGAACAATAGATGTAACAATCTATTAGGGAAATGAAGCGTATTCTCACATTTTGTTACCTTCCTTTAATCAAAAAAGGGAACATAGATATCTATACGTTGATACTCTTTGGTCTCAAAAAAGAAAAAGATGAGATATACTGAAATCAAATAATGTTTTAATTAAAATGTGTAATCTAACGGCTATAAATGAACGAAAACAGTTCAACGGCCAATTTGTTATATATAGATAGAGCCTGGACCCCACTATTATTGTGAGACCGCACAATGAGATCACCGAGTGGGTTACGCTGAATTTTCTTAACAAGAAATCCGATTGTATTATTAGTCATAGAAGGATCTAGAAACCCTAGTCCGCGCTTCCTATATAAACCTTCTCTTCCCATCGTTTCCGTCAATCTCACTGTCATTTATTCTGCCTTCCCAAAACCCTAATTTATTCTTTTGTTCTCTTCTTCGATCTTCAAGTATGTCGGAGACTGAGACGTTCGCCTTCCAGGCTGAGATCAACCAGCTTCTTAGTCTTATCATCAACACCTTCTACAGCAACAAGGAGATTTTCCTTCGTGAGCTCATCAGCAACGCTTCTGATGTACGGTCTTTCTTTTCGTTTTTTTTGTTTAATGAATAATCCATCAGCCTGCTTGGTCAATTGCATGTATTTTTGAAGAGGTTGATTTGGTCAATCTGGTTTGATCTAGGTTCATTTCTCTATAAAATTTGCAATCAAGCGTGTTTTGATTTTATGTTACCTGTTCCAAATATTGTTTGATGTGTTATTTGCTTTGTTTCTGTTTGTAGATTATATCTACGTCCCCGTTCTTTTTGGTTATTTGGGAATTTGTGTAGTTGTAGGACACAATAATGCTCTCCCTTGTTTTAAAGTACTGAGGTTTTTTGTCTTCCTTTTGATGTCGTAGTCATTTACCTGTTGCCTCTCTTTAATTTTGGTTTTCATGCGGTTCTGTCAATTTTAAGTGTGTGTATTTCATGCCAAAATGAGTAAATGGGATTATCTGTAAGATGGGAAGTACTTTATGGACTTATTTTTAGTTGTCTAGTGTCAATTGGAAGCTCCTCGTTTATTGGAGCTACCTGGGGCGAGTGCTGATGGTCATACTTCATGCCGAAATGGAGTGTTTGACATCTAGGAATCTTTCTGACGTTCGTTTTGTTTTTGGTTTGAGGGTCACATTGCTCGTATGGTGGTGCTAGTCATTTATGATCATTTTTAACTGCTCACTTCTGGAATGTGAATATTTGCGGTTTTTTCAAGCATTAGTTTGCTTTTAAGTCTGTCTTTTATGACTTTACGTCATTGTAGGCTTTGGACAAGATACGATTTGAAAGCTTGACGGACAAGAGCAAGCTTGATGCCCAGCCGGAGCTGTTCATTCACATTATTCCTGACAAGACGAACAATACACTGACCATTATTGACAGTGGCATTGGCATGACCAAAGCTGGTAAGATATAACTGTTTGTTAGTCTATTTGTGACCAGTTTATATCAAGGCATGTGATGACTAGTTGTCTAATCGATGCTGTTCATTATGTTGTCCAGATTTGGTGAACAACCTGGGTACCATTGCAAGGTCTGGAACCAAGGAATTCATGGAAGCCCTGGCTGCTGGTGCTGATGTGAGCATGATTGGTCAATTTGGTGTTGGGTTCTACTCGGCATATCTTGTTGCTGAGAAGGTCATTGTCACCGCAAAGCACAACGATGATGAACAGTATGTTTGGGAGTCTCAAGCTGGTGGGTCATTCACTGTCACCAGGGACACATCTGGTGAGAATCTTGGCAGGGGAACTAAGATAACTTTGTTCCTGAAGGAAGATCAGCTTGAGTACCTAGAGGAGCGCCGCCTGAAGGATTTGATTAAGAAGCATTCTGAGTTTATTAGCTACCCTATTTCTTTATGGACTGAGAAGACTACCGAGAAGGAGATTTCTGATGATGAGGACGAAGAGGAGAAGAAGGATGAAGAGGGCAAAGTTGAGGATGTGGATGAGGATAAGGAGAAGGAAGAGAAGAAAAAGAAGAAGATTAAGGAGGTTTCTCATGAGTGGTCTTTGGTGAACAAACAGAAGCCTATCTGGATGAGGAAGCCTGAAGAGATCACCAAGGAAGAATATGCTGCTTTCTACAAGAGTCTCACTAATGATTGGGAAGAGCATTTGGCTGTCAAGCACTTCTCTGTAGAGGGTCAACTTGAGTTTAAGGCTATTCTGTTTGTTCCCAAGAGGGCTCCTTTCGATCTCTTTGACACACGGAAAAAGCCTAACAACATCAAGCTGTATGTTCGCCGTGTCTTCATTATGGACAACTGTGAGGAATTGATTCCTGAGTACCTCAGCTTCATAAAGGGTATTGTGGATTCTGAGGATCTCCCTCTCAACATTTCTAGAGAAATGCTGCAGCAGAACAAGATTTTAAAGGTCATTCGTAAGAACTTGGTCAAGAAGTGCGTTGAGCTTTTCTTTGAAATTGCTGAGAACAAGGAGGACTATAACAAATTCTATGAGGCCTTCTCTAAGAATCTAAAACTTGGCATCCACGAGGATTCTCAAAACAAGTCAAAACTTGCTGAATTACTCAGGTACCATTCTACCAAGAGTGGTGATGAATTGACTAGCCTAAAGGACTACGTGACCAGGATGAAGGAAGGTCAGAATGATATCTACTATATTACTGGTGAAAGCAAGAAAGCAGTGGAGAACTCCCCATTCTTGGAGAAGCTGAAGAAGAAGGGGTATGAAGTGCTTTTTATGGTTGATGCCATTGATGAATACGCAGTTGGGCAGCTTAAGGAATTTGAGGGCAAGAAGCTGGTCTCTGCGACCAAGGAAGGTCTGAAACTTGATGAGAGTGAAGATGAGAAGAAAAAGCATGAAGAATTGAAGGAAAAATTTGATGGTCTTTGCAAGGTGATCAAGGATGTGTTGGGTGACAAGGTTGAGAAAGTCGTAGTTTCTGACCGTGTTGTTGATTCACCTTGCTGTCTTGTGACTGGTGAATATGGATGGACTGCTAACATGGAAAGGATTATGAAAGCTCAGGCATTGAGAGATAATAGCATGGCTGGTTACATGTCCAGTAAGAAGACAATGGAGATCAACCCTGAGAATCCCATCATGGAGGAGCTGCGGAAGCGTGCTGATGCCGACAAGAATGACAAATCTGTGAAGGATCTCGTTCTCTTGCTCTTTGAGACCGCTCTTCTTACCTCTGGATTCAGCCTTGATGATCCCAACACTTTCGGTAACAGAATCCACAGGATGCTGAAGCTTGGACTGAGCATTGATGAAGACTCTGGTGATGCTGATGCGGACATGCCCCCACTGGAGGATGCTGACGCTGATGCTGAGGGTAGCAAGATGGAAGAAGTCGACTAAATCTGACAAATAGTTACCTTTTAGAAATTGTGTTTTTCTTTATATTAGCAGAGGTGGTAGTGAGAATCCGGACAGTCTTATCTTTTTTTTTTTTCTTTTCTATGTTTTATGCTTTTTGAGTTCGAATGATATTGTCCCATATGCAATCAGGTACAATTTCTCGAATGTTTTTCGTTTCATTAAATGATATGGTTTATCATATTCAGTCTTCTGGTTGTTGTCTCTAGTTTTTATGGCTTTTCCTGATTTTAGTTTCCACCCAATGATGTATTAATTTGATCAATTGCTTTTCTGGTTTCTTAATTAATATCTCATCTATGACTAAATGTCCCCAGACTATGTCTTGATTTGATCAATTGCAGACGTCTGCCTTGTTATGCAAGGACATGCGACAATGGATTAAAGTTAAGGGTTTTTTGGTTGTCTGTGGCCTTGAAGTCCAATTTGTAGCTTTCACGTACATATCAGCCTTAGAACTTCCTTGCCGCTGCTTATGGAGAGTATGGTCTTTTTGTTTCGATTATCAGCCTTCTAAAAAATTTATCACCTTGATTTAGTAAATTGTATTAACTTGAGTATCATTTTGTAATTTCTTGATTTGCCCACCTTAATAGCTTTAGTCTCTAGGGTTCTATATAGGATTAAATTTGATTTTATGTAGCCCCGAAAATAACAGGTTTGATTTAACTAATTAGCCAAAATGAAGGTCTGTAGATGATCCCAGTCACAAGCAGAAGGGCACGTTAATTCAACTTTCGTGCTAGAGACGGAGATATTCCTACGTTGTGAGCGGAGGCCGTCCTAAATTGACTAGGTTAGAACTTGAATATGTAGCTGAATTATAACCGTATATTGACCTAGATATTTTGGTGGATGTTGATTTTTTGATAAGATTGCTTGTTCCTAAATCTAAAAACAAACGAAAATAGCGTTTGAGAAATTGACATGCTAGGTGGATATTCTGCCAAAAATGCAGTTCCCAGAGAATTGCATCTACATGATTCTTTTACAAAATGCAGACCTTTCTAAGAATTTTCAGATATAATTACAAGTATTTATTATCCAATTCTTCAATAACGTCAATTTTTTTTAAAAAAAATTTATGGTAATACGATGCAGAATCATGAAAACAAATATATAATAAAATACTTTTATTGCAAACTTGACAAACTTTATCCACAGATCTACTTATAAAGATGCAGCAATCACCAAAATTCAAATTCCAATAATTCCCCTAAAAGCAAGACCTATGCCTATGTACACCATGCAAATGAATCACATTCTTGCCCAACAAAAATAATTCAAATTGTGAGTCATCCCAACCTGAGAGGATACGGCTCTTTCAAACCTTTGTTTTGAGAAAGGGAACCCACAATGATATATTTGCAGAAAGTTTGACCATTGAATATGAATACACAAAACCAAACATCTTCATCTTCAGCCCCATCTCCTTCAAAAATATAACCAATGCAAAAATAATCAAAGCTCTCTGGTGTTCTTTTTTACACATGAAGTAGGTGGCTCTAACCCTGCAGGGCAAACAAACCGCAAGCAAATGAACCCATGGAAATCATGAGCTTTAAGTATCATCTACTTGTGAATGGAACACGAAGCTCGGAAATGTCGTCGTGATGTCCCTGCTCAAACACACGTCAAATGACATTAGATAGGCCAGGGGAGAAAACATAAATGGAAGTTTACTTTAGCCATATCATAAGTTTTGTATAAGGAAAAGCAAATATACCCAAATCAATTGAATCTAATTGAGAATATAAAGCACCTAATTTGTATTGTTCTATAATCTACCAACAGTCAGGTTGCATCTAGATTTCAAAGGTTCTACTAATTTAAATTCCTTAAAAAACAATTCAGTTATTGATTTATGACACATCCAAAATTCTACATCAAAAGAAACCAACATACAGCAGAACTCAGAAATGAGAAGTGATATTGTAATTTCTAGCCTTTTTCTTTCTATATAGAATGGATCCCAAATTTAATTTCAGATTTTCCAAGGTTGCAGATTGGTTCTCTCACATTCGTTTCTTAACTGGAATGTGATGCCCACAAGCAAACATTTGTGATAAGTGATAACTGAGAAGGTTGATCAGTCCTCTCTAGTTTGGAGGAGAGACCAGAGAGTATTCATAGAAATTTAAGAAGAAACAGTTAGAAATGATTTCAAATGTACAGGGAAATTACAAACTTTAATGTGGAAATTACTTGAGATATTGAAGGGTCATATTCTTTAGAAGTGATGGATGGCGCAACACAAGGTTTCTCCACTCTTCCTTGTCAATCTTGCCATCGTGCTTGGTATCCGCTTCCTCAAAAGTCTGAAGAAATCCAAAATTAAATAGTTCAAAACTATTCAGCTAAGTTTTTCAACATAAAAGGGACGGACTCTAAGGAAAGTGACAGAAAAGGCCTAATCGCAAGAAAAGAATGGGGAATCACCTTGTCAATTATACTTTCTATAACATCATCTGATAGGTTCATACCAGATTCAGCAAGTGTAGCTACTACCATTTGCTTCACCTTTACAGAAGAAGCCAAATCAAAATGAGGCTTGTTCTACTTGAGGATCATAAACTTAGACAATCAGATTAAAAAAAAGTCTAAAATTAGAATTTACCTCCTGCCTTTCAATAAAACCCTGCTGCTTAAGATCATACAGCTGAAAAGAAACTGAAACACGAAATTACATGGGTTTAATTTTAGTATTATAAAAGGCAAGTCAATCTAGGTAAATTAAAGAATTAAGTTCAAATTGTATCTCGCTTTATTTACAAGCTGAAGTAAGCAACTCATCCTAAATAGATTATATAAAAGAAATACATTTTAACATACATTCAATCTTATCATCAATAGGGGCATTTGGATGGAAAACAGATAGAGCACGAGCAAATTCTTCAAAGCCTAGTATCCCATTGTGCTTGGTGTCAAACAAATCAAATACCTAATATAGTACATAGAGAGAAGTTTAAATAAGATGCCAACCCCATAAGTCCTATGAACAGTTGTATGTACATAAGTATACAAGAAACAAAAGAACAAGCTAGTACAAAGTTTAAACTAATAAAAAAAACATATGCATGTTTCAGCAAACTTCTCAAAAAAGTGAAACATGACAGAAAAGCTTCAAGATACATCAACTTAATATAAATGTTCAGTCTGAAGTTAGCAAGAATGAATAAGAAGCAGTGAAAAATTAAAAATAAGCTTCAACATATAACATCATTGTACTTTTACATTACAATTCACAGGTACCGTAATATGCATTTTATTTGAATAGCAGTTTTGAGAGGAAATGAACTAAGTTGAAATCATAATTGTCAATATACATTTATGCATGGACATCCCCACCGCCTTCTCCTTGTTATAACAATTTTAAAGTACAAAGTTGACATAGTATCCCTATCTTTAGTAAAACATTGAAACTAGTCTATACACAGACACATATATAAAATACTTTACCAGCATATAAATACACCACTGAAGAATTCAACCTCTTCCTCTCCCATTATTTTTAGGCCACAGATGAAGAAAAGGGGTATAACAGAACATTTATAAAAACCAGACCTGGAGAATTGAACTGATTCGAAATACAAAACAAAGGTGTTTTGCAAGATCACGGGAGCCCATAATAGCAACCGAAAAAGAGAAGAACCAAACTTTCAGGCTTTCCATTAAACAGGCCCAAAATTTGTTCCTTGTAGTCGTACATGACATGTATGTGTGGGTGTTAAAATTATATGATTAAAGCAAAAGATTTTCATAATATAAACTAATGATATGAGACGATAAAAAAGATTACAAAAATTTAACAGATCAATACCCGATCAGCAAATAAACTCTCCTTTTTGTTTGTCTTGAATAGTGCTAATTGAAACTCCTCCTGCAAATGACATATACTGATGTTACAGGAAAAACTGATAAATAAAATAGCTTCTAAATTGTATTTGGAAAGCTAGACATATAATGATGACAGCAAACCATGACATATGAGAATAAAATTTTTATGGACAAAAATATGTAAGCTAATTGAAGGTAATATATGATGTCTAAAATATGAGTTGTTCAGAGATAAAATAGACAAACCTTGTTAATCAGCCCATCATCAATCACAGCACTGCTGATTTTCTTAAAGAGTTCATAAAGTGCTTCTATTTCACTTACACTGACTGCATAAAAGTGCAAAAATCAAATGTTTATCTTCAGTACAAACAGTGACGAGTTACTTCCAAGGACAAGTGTGGGATCTACACTGTTCTTTTTTTATTTCTTTTGTCCTTATACATGCACTACAATATCATAAGAAATTCTGAAATGCATAATCTTCATGGTAAGGTAAAGATTAACAATTCAGCATTTATCTACAATTTAATTTAATAAGAACATGATTAACGTATCAGAACTTCATAAGCATATAGTAAGGCCAATATCATACAAACTGTCTCCCTTGCAAGAAGTTCAGGATCTTCGAGGCCTCTTGGCTGCTTATATAGATCAAGGTCACAGCAACGCAATAAGGAAGCAAATAGACGCTTAGATCCTTCTACAAAATGCAACATGATATCCCTAGCAAATCAGAACACTCCATAACTGTTCCAAAAAGAAAGGAGTCAGATAGTCCATTTATTTCATTCCTTGCAATGTCATTATAACTGTGGGCAAACAGTAAGTGAACCTTTTAACCATTTCCAATTTGTGAAAATTGAAAGCAGCACTGCAAAGATCTGGTTACAAAAATGAAATAAAAATCCATCAGACGCAGGTAGTTGAAAGAATTAAACACGAAAAACACAGAAGAACAAGTTCCATGACCAGAACTTATGTCATACGTAAAACACTCAACACTTGAGGCATTATCTAACATATTACTTTCTTATTCTTTGAAGCATATGAAATCATGTAAACAATGATTGTATTTAGATGGAATTTCTCTCACGTGTACATATGCACACAAATATATATCACTGTCGCATTATAAATTTCAGGAACTATGACACGAAACATCAGAAAATTGCAATAAAAAAACTGGAAGGTTAGATATAACTTGATGAGGTATGAAAATATAAGTTTCCAAACCCTATCATGGAACAACAAATGATTGCAAAATTAATAGACATGGATTTTGGCGACTAAATCCAAGTCATCAGTTCTGTTCCCATTTATGACTCTAAAATACAACCAAACCTGATAGAACAGGACAGAATATTGAGTATATCTAACACAAACCCATGAAAATTCAACCAACAAATAAGAGACACCATATAATCAATTCATATAACCACACACGATGATACAAAAAATTTGTACAGAGCAATTACATCTCTACCCTGTACGGAAGCCACTGATCGAGTCCATAAATTAAACGCGGATCCATAATTCCCAAATATAGCTTCAAATCGAAAACATGTTTGAATCTCCTTTCGAGAAATCCCAGATTGAAATTCAATAACCCCAAACAGAAGTTTCAAATTTTACAAACTTCAAAGTTTTTAAATTCACTTCAAGGCAATTCAGATATCACCCCCCCCCCCCCCCAAGGGGAAATCCGAGAAGGAATGGAATTTAGAGAAAGCTCAATAATCCCACTCTAAAACATATTATGTTACTATCTGTTGTGAGGTTTCTGGACAATTAATCGAAGCGGGTAAAGGAAATAAAATCTTACCTTGGCGCTCGAGGATCAACAGAAATCGTATAAATTCGAAGTACGGATTTATGAGTGTTGAAGCCTTTATCACAGAGTTCGCTGCCAACTCACGGTGGTTTGCTGCAATGACTCCCTTTGTGAAGGCGACGAGAATGATATGATTGATTACAGATAGAGTACAACTTGCTATGCTGCCATAACAGCATAAGACATCGGGAATATATATATATATATATATATATATATATAGGATCCAAATTGTATACATATACATGTTAGTACTTTAAATAAAAATGATAATTGTTTAAATATGAGATAAGTCTTGTAGTGATTAAAGGGTATTTTGGCCGTATCATATACGATTATGAGGAAAAAAATTAGAAGTAGGATAATAACGGATTAAGAACAGGTTTAGGTATAATTATAAATTTTAAAATTAAGTGTTCTAGTGTAATTATTATATGACATTAAAAAAAAAGACATGTAATAATAATATGTTATATTATATCAACTTAACGATATGTATGTATATTTTAATTTTATTATTTTTATATTTTAATTATGAGCTCAGAGTTGTTTTAGAATTTTTTAATTTGCTTCCTCAATTTCTTATTTGTTAATAACTTAAATAAAATGCTAGTTTATAATTTTATTAATTCATCTTTGTACTTTATTTTTTTTCAATAACTTTATAATTTCATAATTTTATTTTTATTTTTAATTTATAAAATAATATTTGTCAGGTTACTAAAAATTAAAAAGGTAGAGGAAATAAATTAAATTTTTAAAAAATTTTGAATTGATAAGTAAAATTTAAAAATATTAGAGGTTAAAATATAAATACAATAAATTATTTTTAGTTGACATATAATTAACATATTTTAAAATGTCATTAATATACATCCTTTTTTAAGTATGCTATATAATAACTATTTTGGTATAATTACTTTTATAATTGTGGCAAAGAGTGCACTTAAATCCAATAGTGAGGTAAAAGATATGAGATGAGGGATAAAATTAATTATTAATGATTTAAAAATTAAAAGATTGCCGAACTGAGAATGAAGGCGGTTTACAATGAATCAGTTTTAATTTAATACTAAAGAACTCTATTAAAAACATTTATAGTATAATTCGTTTAATATTTAAAAATTTTAAAAATTTATTTACACACTTAAATGAAAATTTATTTGGTAAATAATTTTTCTTGATTTAATATTTGATTCTTTTTTAAATTAATTTTATCTTTTAAATTTTTATTTGCACAAAAATAAAAAAATTAATTTTACATTAGATAAATTATATAAATAATAAAAATAATTTTTAAACAAAGAATTTTAAATATAAATCACAACAACATAAAATTATATTTAATCAAAATAAATTTAAAAATAAATTAATTCAAAATAATCCCAAACACACTTGAAATCACACACACACACATGTGTGTGTGTGTGTGTGTGTTGGGGTTTTTCTTTCCCATTTTTGTTCTTTATTAAATTATTCAAAAGAAGTAATTAGGTGGGGGCAGCCATTGTCCCCGAAAAAAAAAAAATTAGGTGGGGCAGTGTTAATTTACACGAAATTCATTTTAAAAAATAACATAAATTTTTGGAATAATAATCTGCTGCATCACTAGTTTTCTTATATAAAAATTAAAATTTTAAAAATTTCAAAGAGATAATCGCTCTTGCTCCTCTTTAAATTCACCCCTAACTATTGTATATCTTAGCAACAATTTTAATTTCATTTCCAATATTTAATTTGTCAATTTTATCTATTATGTTTGTAAAATTTCTCAATGTTTTCTTAAATACTAACAACATTTAATTACTTAATAGAATTAGCTAACATGTTGT
Source organism: Delonix regia (assembly GCA_037074485.1). Taxonomy (NCBI): domain Eukaryota; kingdom Viridiplantae; phylum Streptophyta; class Magnoliopsida; order Fabales; family Fabaceae; genus Delonix; species Delonix regia. Next base: position 19,836,612 of record CM073452.1, on the reverse strand, counting down.
AAATGTGGCTACACAATTGTTGGAAGATGCAAAATGAATATTATATTGTATATGAATATTATATTACCTTATCAACCCAATTTCTAAATGCTATTGTTTTAATTTTTCTATCCTTTATTAACCTAATGTAGGAGACTGAGTTACTAATGACATATATCTTTTTTAAGTATTCCTAATTGAAATAGTTAATGTGGGTATATTCATAGAGTTATGTGTATAACAAAATAGCTAAGTAATTGAATGTGTTTAGTATTTAAAACATTGATAACATTTGTAAATGTATAAAACGAATTAAAACAAATAAATATTGAAGACCAAATTTAAACAGACCCCTCACTTTTAGACAAATAAAAAAAAATTGGCTTATATAAAATAATTTTGTTTATCATAGATACGAAGGTTTACTTGGATAATTCAATCAAATGCACTTAGCATTTTTCTTCTTTTAAGAAAAAATAATATGATCAAATGGGATAATTTAGACCCCATTAGCATTAGTTACTAAGATAATGATACATTGAGTAAGGCATATATATATATATATTCTCCATTCTAAATCTTGCATGCATGCATGCATCAAACATTTTAAATTAAATTATAGATAATAAGAAGATAATTCATGTTTGAAAATGTTGCTATCTGTTTTTTAGTAGACAATCAAGAAAATATCTTAGTCAAAAGTGCAAACGCTTGCAACGATAATAATCCATATAAATATTATATAGTGAAGACTTATTCATACTATAGCAATAAATGAAGAAACATCTTAATTAGCTTCACTTAATTTGAAGGATTTGAACCAAAAAGAAGGGAAGTGGGCTTTAGATAAGCATATATGGATTCAAAAGGGATGCAGGGTTGGTCATTTTCTTTGAATTTTAAAAATTTTAACTTTTATATGTAATTATTTTTTATATTTTTATTTTATTATTTAATTTATAAGAGTTCGTCCATCTAAATTATAAGAATTTATTTCATATGATTCAAATTATTGATATACAAACTTTTCCCTTCATTAAAATCAAGTCTTAAATTCGCCATTGAAAATGAGAGAAAGCAACATGTGTGGAAGAAGATGAATGTGAAAATATGATGATAACTACTACAAAGAATGGAAAGTTTGCAGAAAAAAGAAGAATGGTGAGTGTGGTCAACAATACAGGCAAACTCTCAGCTTAATCAATAGAGGAATATGATTTTGAAGTATTCATCTACTCCATCTGTCGCATTTTAATGTGTTTTAAATTTATAATTAGACTGTCTTATAATATGCATCTCATTATAAAGAAAATTAAATAATAATTTTTTGTGTACTTTTCTTAGCCTACATTTTGTTTTTAATTAGAAAAGAGTTGAGAGTAATTTTAAAATCACAGTACTTGATGTGGTATGTTTAATTATAAGTATATGACAATGTGTAAAACTGAATGACTAAAACAAGTACATGAAGTTCTTTATATAAAAACCAGTCTAGAAGAAAATAAAAAGGTCAGGGATACAATATTTTTCCTAAATTGGTAAGTATACTACTTCGAAAATGATATTTCTCCTCATCTGAAATATTTATTGAGTTTTCATATCATCCCTTTTAGAACTTGGGAGTAAAAAAGAAATTGAAGGGCGTTATTTTGTCTTCCTAAGGAATAAAAAATATATTACAATTAAACTTATTTTGATAAAATTACTTTTAAAAAATAATATTTATTTTTTAATTAAAATATAATTTGTTTAGAAATTGTAACTTTTATTTCGTTGTTATTTATTTTAAATTAAAAATAATAAACTAAACCTATTTTAAAATTTTGTTTCAATGCTTGTGTTAATTTAATATATATTTATTACAAACGAGCAAAAGCATTTGACACATTTATATCTCACATTTTATAATTTTTCAAATATCAAAATAACGAATATCAAATATTTAAAATATCGACATTTGCTAATGTAATTAAAATTGTCATTAAGTATAATCACCAAGAGCTAAAATTTTATGATGTAACATCCACGTCGTCTGAGTGACATCTCATAACATCTAAGATTATAGCTATCCTATCAAACTCTAATATCTCGGATGGCACCCATCATATATATTTATCGATATACCAAATTGTTGCCTTAACATCGAACACAGTAGAATCAAAATGTCTGAGATACTAAGGTTTTAAGACCATAATCACACGGCACCCGTAAATGTTAAACCAGCATGTAATTCAGAACATAAACTGTAACTACACCATGATTTTAATCAGATACTCATTTTTGACCCTGATATTATTATTTTAAGCAGTTACTTACCTTTCAGAGAGGAGTCTGAAACAGAGTTCGACTAGAAAAGTTTGACAGTGGATTCATACAAAATTCTGCTGGTATACATCAAATATATTAATGAAGAACGATACACCGATCAATCAATACAACCCATGGTGGGTACATGAGTACTAAAGAATACAGAAGCCAAAAAGGCATGCATTTGTTGTGGAAACGGAACTTTACACATGCCGAGTTGTCACCTTCTCCGGTTGTCTCTGTAAGATCCTTCACTTTCCTTGTCCTTTAAGAAGCCCAAAAACGCAAGAAACCCAAAAAAGAAGAAGCCACCGGACCAGTTGCCTCCACCTCCACCACCTCCACCACCACCATCACCATCATCACGGGGTGGAAATCCAGTGCCACCATCGTCGAGTTGTGGTGACTTCTCCTTGCCTGAAAGTTCAGTTAACCATGGAATTCCGTTCAGAGGAACATGCTTTACAAAAGTAACATTTATATAAATGTTTCAACAATAATTCCCCATAACTACTACTTTTAGAAGGGATAATAGGCCCTTCATTATCAATTAAATAATATTAATCCAATGTTTTGAGAGACGGAACAGACAATTGCGACAACCAGACAGAATGCCCATTGGTTAAAGGCACACAAAATATTACAGAATACAGAGTACCAAAGGTTGTAGATGTTGGTAATAAGTAATTACCAGGAATATGTGTGATTGTAGGAGCCTGACGAGTAACTGTTTGAGTTTGTTCCGCAGCACATCTTGCATTCTACATAATTTGGAGGAAATTGATCAAGGAAGAAATCGCAGGACTCTTGTATATAATACAATCCAAATGTAAGCATTCATTGTGTGTGCATGTGTGTATATGTTCCTGTGCACAAGTATGTGTAAGTACAAATAAGAGATCTTAATGTAATATGTGAAAAACGACTAATCTTTAAACCCCTCAAGTCCTCATAATTTGCTAGTCTCCGGTAAAATAAAGTGTCGCATAACAATGGGCAAAATAATAGCACGAAAAATATATACCAATGAGCATAGAGTTAGGTGATCATAAGGAGACAGCTTGTTAAACTTAGAAAGTCTTACCCTGATTTTACCATGAACGAATGAACAACACATATTAAAACATATGCTGAAGCACATAAATCAACAATAACAATCTAATATTCTATGTCCTAGTCCTCATCTTGACATATTTACAAGATTAGAAAGTATGTCGGAGGATATATGCTACACATCAAAAGTAACAAGCAATATGCTAAATATGAGTTCAACACATCCCGTTTACCAGAACGACAGATATTCCTTTCTCATTATTATACAATCAGTTATTCAAATTTCCTGTGTTGAGCTAATAGTTCTCATTTCCCAATTCCATCTGACGGAAAATCCTTTTTGCTCTCCTTAGTGACCTAGGTTCACATAAATTCCTAGGACAAATGATAACTTAAAAAGAGGCAGGTATCCGTGTATAGCCCAGTATCTGGATGAATGTGCTGCAGATGAGATTGGTTGGCAATATTTGTCATTGGTTTTCTCTTTCAATTCTATTTTCTCAATAAACATACTGAATTCACAAATTGCAATTCAATTCTCTATATTCCTTCTTGATAACTTGATGACCAACGATTATATAACCTTATTTTAGCCATGCTATACTATAATATGAAACCTGAACTTGAACCATAAAATTTGAGCCTTATATAGCATAGCTAGGATAGAATAAACAAAACGGTCATTTTATTTGAAGATATCACATAATTGATAGGCTACTAGACTAAACTACAATTTTAAGGAAATGAGGATAGCATAAGTGATAATATATCAACATACCAAAGCTGCAGCACATATTACAGTGGCAGTTCGAGCTGGAAGAGTTCTTGTATTATATAGAAAATGTTTACAATTCAGTGCTCCTGAATGAGCAGTCTTCTGTTCTCTTTTTCCACAAGAAGGGTAATATAGCGACCAAGCCCTTGGTAGATTAGATCTAGGAACATTAATCTTTTCTGCACAGCAGCCAACTCTTCTCACTGTTTATAAAAGCAAGATCTTTTCACTATCTTTGGAAGAGTTAAAAATTGATCATGTACTTCTACTACAAAAAGAGAAACCAAACTGCATACGAAACCATGCTGGATTTTTTTTTTTTTGAAGAACATGTTCAAATGAGTAAAACAAACATGATACAACCAAAACATTGACCTCAACTTTAACTCGAATTAGTTGCGCAATCAACAACTAGATGCATTCTTTCAATGAATTTTAACAGCAGGTGTATCAAAGGGTTGATATTTGAAATTTAGAAATATTGATCCATAGATCCAATAGCAATCGATAACATTGTGCATCCAGTTCATTTCCAGGCAGGTCAAATTAAAATCAGATATTGATTGCTCATCCTGGGCTTCTTGTCATACAACCATACCTGAACAACTTTTACTTGTAAAGCATACAGATCTTATTAAGATTTGCATCACTATAGACAAATATAATTTTGAATAGAATATTATAATAGGAAAATATGGAGATGGATTTCCTCTCAACATTTTGAGAACAGCGAGTACATGTCAGTTTTTTCTCCACACATTCTTGTGCCCTCATACAAATTATACGCTTTCTTCATCTATGTCTATAATGAATACCACAGCAGTTTTGTATAATAATCCCCATTTTATAATCAAACAGGGACAAACAAGATTAGTCCCTTAAAGCTATGTTAGCAAACATACCACAACCCTCCCTGTTGAATATATTATTGGACAAGCACCCATAAATAGAAGAGTCCAACCAAACTAATGCCATATGATAATATTTACTTCCAACATATAGATACTTAAAATCCATGGGACCAATTTATATGTGGAATTGTTGATAAGTGTGACTGTGAAAGTCAAAAAGTTCTCTCTTTTTGTCACCAATCCCCCTCTACCCAGAGCTATAACAAACTCCTTTTCTACATGGTATAAATAATCATAACTCATGTCTCATTTTTTTAATTTTGAGTCCTTAAATATGTCAGAAATAGGAGTTTACCTGGTGGTAATTCAGGCACGGATGCAAATACAGTAGTAGTGAGCGTAGACATCTAGACAGAGACACAAACCACCTGAACACTAAAATTTCTGTTAAAAATAAAACAAATATATTAAAGTAAAACTCAAGAGGTAAATGGATAATATGTCATCAAGCAGACTGAATGCAATTGCTAACCAACCACAGTAGTTGTATAGAAAAAATATGCAGAAATATATTAAATTAATTCCAAAAGAGCTTGTTCCAAAAGTTGAAAAGTCCTATGCTAGAGGGTGTTGAAAAGAGAGAAAAATGCTCAACCAAAGTTCTACACTTTTAAGTCTCCCACATACTAGAGAGATGCATAAGAAAGAAATTTCAAAGCTATGACTGAAAACTCACCATTGAATATTACTAGTCAAATGAAATTTTAAATACCACTAGGTTCAATTGTGTTATGTGTAATGCAGATAGGAAATCATTTTATCATGCACTTTTCACCATTCAGCTCAATTGATGTAAATACAGTATGTTCAATTAATGTAAATTCAGCTCATTTGGTTGGCAACAGAGCAAATCCAATTAAAGGTGGGTCAGTTCAGTTTCTTAGACACATAGTTGAGTTTACCAAAAGAAAAAATGTATAGATCAGTTCACGATCTAGGGACATATATTATGTATTTTATGATAAAGCAAAAAAACATATAGTATACCCTGTATATCACTGGTTGGATATTGGAACACAGAAAGAAGTAGAAGTAATATAAAAACTGTTAACTATTTGAGATATACCCTACTTTTGAGTCTGTATTTCATTGTTCATCATGCATATCGTGATGCCTCTTGATTATACTTATCATTATTTATCTTTATTAATGAATCATTTACATACCTTTTGAATGTATTAAGATAATTGTTTGATAGAGAACAAAATTTGAGGATTGGGGAAGGCCGGTCTGGTTTCGGGATCAAACTCAAAGCAAACTAGCAAGCTAAAAGGGTCGAGCTTCAACGTGATTTATAAGAAATAGATGTCTATATATGTGGTAAACTGCTAAAAATAAAATTTAAATACTCCGCCATGACCTTAAAGCAAGAATTGTTTCAAAATAACACAAGTGGTTCTACTTCAAGAGACCCTGAAACCAATAATTCATAACAAAACCACGCAACGTATAACAACGGAGATTAAAATAGATCAATATATAGCTAAATTCTGATAGCCCACGCCTCGTATTACAAAACAAGATAACTTCAATAGACAGTAAAATTTTTCGGGAAATCAAATAGCATTTGATTATATCAACGTATATAAGACCTATTAGGAGTAGCCAAGACAATAAATATTAGATAAAGAAGAAGAATGCCAAGCAAAACTTAACGACTCAAGACCTATCATTTGGTGCAACGGGTTTAATTTCCAACAAAATTTCAATGAAGATGGATGATGCAAAACTGAAACACACATATTCTTGTTGATTCTTTCCAGAATTGACGAGATGAACTCACCTTTTTCTTGTTGGGGCCAAAGATGAACTCACCTCAACCGCGCTAAATAGTAGAAGAGGGAGCGAAGAGAGAGTTCGCTTCTGAGGTTTCCCAAAGAAGGCAGAAGCAAATAAACACCGGAGAGCATTTACCCACGAAGATAATAAGGCGGTCGCGAAAACAGAACCCGAAGCGTGCGTTTTGATGAGTTGGTTTGGATCTCATGGACTATTTGGGTCACCAGGCCGGTTTAGTGAAAATTAAAGACATACGCTAAAAATAAATAAAATATTATTTTAGTTTTATATTTATTAATTTAATTTTAATTTGGCCTTTTACTATTTTTATTTTTAATTTAGTCTTTTAATTATCAGATCATTTTTAACATGATTTCTCATTTATTAAAACATAACTACTTCAATAGCTCACCCTCAATTTGACCCCTTATTAATTTAGATTATACTAATATTTAAATTAGTGAGTTATTAAAAGTAGTAAAATTTTAATAAGTGAATAATTATATTAAAAAAAATCTGCTAATAACTGAATTAAGAGTGAACTAGTAAGTAAGGAAGAGAATTGATATTCAAAACCAATAAAAAACTAATTTGAGAACTAACTTATGAGTAACAGATCAAAATAATATTTTCCTTATTGGGTAAATATGTCAAATAACTTTTTTATTGCGGGGACTTAGCTCCAAATTTCGATTTCAAGCCAACCAAAAAAACAACTTCAAAATTTGCTTTATGTTTAATTTGCTTTAGGTAAAATTTTAATATTTATTAAAATTAAATTGATAAATTGCTCCGAGAGCACATTTTGGGGCGGTAAACCTTTAGTTTTTTTTTTTTTTTCAACAGGTTTATATTTAAAGTGAGAATGGTAGAAGGAATGTAGACAAAGATCAATTTTAACATTGGAAATTATTACGAAGGGTCGTTATGGAATAAAATATTATTTTAATATTTAAAGTTTTACTCATTTTATTTTTTAAAATAATTCTCCATAACATTGTTACTTTTGGTCGGGTGAGTTAACTGGATTTATGAAACATCCTAATATTTTAAAATTTATTTTAATTAAAAATATAAATTTATTAAGAGTATATTAAATATATAAGAAACCCAATTAAGTGAAAGTTAATTATGACAAGGTAACTTACAATTATTAGTTAGACCTATAAGAATTTAATATGCTAAGAAAATAAAATTAAAAATAAGATTTTAAAGACTAAAAAGAAAGGAAAAAAACATGTTGTAAAATCATGTTTTGATACTATTTGCATAATATCAAATGGTAACTTAAAAATTTTTATATAAAATACGAGTCATTCTTAGTTTTCTCATTTGAAAAAAGAGAAAGAGATAAGTAGTAGAAGAAATGTTTTGTGGAAAATTATGATTTCTAACTTGCATAAGAGAAACTTTTATTCTTTATACACTTGTTTAAAATTGAATTATTAATATATTTTAATATATGTTGCTTTATATACATTTGATTAGTTTTGTTTATCTGTAAATTGTCATAAGTGATTTTTATAGACAGATTGAATTCTTGAGTTTTTAAAACTCATCACGATAATGAATTGATCAATATTATGACATGATAACAAATATGATAATGATATGATGAGGTAGCTACAAGTATGAGATTATAATTACAAAAGAAACTAAATGTGGATTAAGTTACATAACTCAAATTAATGCTTTAAGTTCTTATAGTATGTATGATAATGATGTTTGTATATTCTAAATAAAATTCATGACTACTGAAATTTATAAACTCACCCAAGTTGATTAACATTTTTTTAGTGAAAGTTTCAACGAAGAAAAGGGAAAGTAAATCATGTGATAGATTATAGAAATATGATGTCATTTGTACTTTTATTATCAGGATGTTGTGTATAATAAGTCTGTATTACGTTACTATTATGAAGGTATTTGTATCTATAAATTAAACGTTTGTTTTTATATAAATTGTTTGGTATTTGTTTATAATTATATAAAATATTTAACAACCATAAATTGTTATAAGGTTTAGTATCCAAACTTTAGATATGTTAAATCTTAGAATGACCATAATTGATTCTATTAAGCCAATTATTATTATTATTATTAAACTTTTTAAGATCTAGAACTATAATATGTTTTCCGTGAATATTTTGATTACGCATTTTGGTTTGGATAAAATATCTAATGATCTTATTTTGATTTGGATTCTATATTTTTTCATAGAAACAAGTCTTTTAAGAGTGTTGAACTATTTTATATAACAAATTTTCTACATACTATGTACATATTGGTAATTGGTAGTGGAATCCCATTTAATAGAATGAGAAAAATAAGACACTAAAAAAGAAACTAAATAGTACCCTTATAGAGCCTTATGAACCTTGTAGATATAAAACTATGGTAGGTTATACTGTCAAAATGACTAATTTTGATTCTATAAATTCCTTGATAAATCGATTCATCCCATTAATCTTGACATCTATGACAGGGTTATACCACTTAAATAGTCACTAAAAAGTGGATTACTACATTTTCTTGTACCTTAACCTGAAAGTAGGAGGTTATCAATCTTAAATCTTGGGTAAGGATATGAATGTTTCCTTGTCAAAAACATTCTAAAATATGAAATATGTTAAAGTATATATATACAAAAGACTCTTGAATCAATTTGGACCTTAAAAGTGAAAGTTAAATATACATTAAATTTTAAGATATAAAAGAGAATCTTAAATACCAAAAGTTTTATAATAATATTTATTTTTAAAGATTAGACACACATAAAATTTTAATGGTAGAGAAGCAGTAAATTTTATCAAGGCATTACAATTTAGTTTGAAGGATTATATATAATAATGATCTTAAAAGTAAGAGATAAAAAAGTGACTGTTTTTAATCAATAAAAAATATTTTAAAAATAAAAATTAATTAATGATCAATATAACAATTTAATAATATATCAAAAATTAAAATAATATTTTTTTTTCTCTATTTATGTGATTCCATAACTAACCAATGCACACGTATATAGTATTTAAGCCACTATAATTAATCATTAGCACTAAGTTAAAAAAGAACTCAATTCCCAGTGAATGCATATATTTCAAGTGAAGCACAATTCCATATTCATGACAAATAAAGAGGTCTCAGATAACAACACTCCAAGAACATCTAAACAAGGAGCCCAGGCCATTGCCATCACACTCTCTCTATATATATTCCCCCATTAGTTAACATATAATTAGTCACAACTCAAAGGCTTTGTGAGCTTGAAGTGATGATTTAGAGGCAAGGTCGGAGAGACTAGAGCCAACGGACGCGATCTGGCGAAACCCATCGGTTCGATGGTGCCGGCATCGGAAGGAGCCAGCGTGAGTGGTGGGTGAGCACAAACAGTTCCACTTCCCACGTGAAGACCTCTTGGAGTCCCTTCTTGGTGATACATTTAGTTGCTGATTCTCCTTAATGTCTTCTAAATTCAATATTGGAAATTTTGATTTTCCACCCAGATTACTCGGTTGTCTCACATGGATTCTTGGTGACTTTTGTTCCACATTATTTTCCTCCATATAGACCTTGTCCTATGAAACTTATTGAGAGCAAAATATGATCAGATTGTCATGGAGCAAATGAGCAATTAAGGAAAATTAGACAATTAAATGACAGAGATGTTGATCAAAGTATGCTTGAGCATTCTTAATTAATGTGTCAAAATCTTTTGATTATGCCAATTAAGAATTTGAAGAAATTAAGGTAAGCAATGATATGGTAGAATGTGTCACATTATTTTGCAGAATTTCCTGTAGGATTATGAGCAAGAGTTTTTAAGTATTTTTTCATCCCCAGTTTTTGTTTTGTTTATAATTTGAAATCTTTTGGGGGCATTTGCATAAGAAATCTCCATTGATTTTAAAACAAAATTTTCAAATTTTTTGTGAAATATGAACTTTTTTTAATGGTTAAAATATGAACTACGAATATCTACCTAGAAATAAATTATCTTTGAGAAAAGTATAAAATTAGTCCTTCATATTTATACTTTGCAATAATTTGGTTCCTTACAAATTAAGGACAATGAATAAGTTCCTCACAAATCAAATTTATACAAAATTAATCTCTTATAAATTTAAATTTGTACAAAATTTGTCATTTTGTTTAGATTAATGAAGAATTAATTTTACATAAAATAAAATTTTCGAAAGATTGATTTATCACAATTAATATATAAAAAACCAAATTATCAATGTAAAAATGAGGAATTGATTTAATACTTTCCTTAATTTTCTTATACTTCTAATCATGGTTAAGTGCACTGTGCACCTTAATTACATTTTAAATAGAAATGGGATATAAAACATAACATAACCTCCTATTATTTATACTTCACAACAGGATGCTTCCCTAATTTAAAGTAAATGAAAAGATCAATTTAATGAAGACATTGTTGATTGAAATCATAATTATTCTTTACCTGGATTGGTCCTGCGAATAGCTTTGAAGATTCACAATATGCTTAATTGTGCTTCTGATCCTCAGGAAGAAGGGTGAGAGAGGAAGGGTTCTGAAATCCTCAGCTTCCTCTTCATTTCTCACAAAGAGAAAGTTAATGAAATTTCAAACAAGAAAGCATGCTTAGCGATTAGCTATCTAAACTTTTGGGAACTTAACAAACTCAGTTTTTTTGTTTCAATTTTGTGGTATTTACCAACCAACAATTTATAACCACAAGTTTCCATATCTTTTGGCTAAAATAGAATTATGGTTCTGAAATTTGTTTATTATTTTCACTTGATTCCTTAAGTTTGAAACCTTTTAAAATAGTTCCTAAAGTTTCAAATTTTAATCTTAAATATTATTTTAAAATGATTTAAACTTAAATAACGAATGTAAAATGATAAAATGGACCATAATATTATTTCAATCTCTTTTTTACTTTGATCTTCTATCTTTTGTAATTCATTTAATCTCACTCCTTTGTCCTCTCTCTTTCATATTCTCTTTATATAATTGGGATACTTTGTCATTACTGCAAATTTCCAAATCTGAAAGAGATTATTTGAATTATAATATCATAAGAAATGGTGAAGAAAAAAATATTTTTATAAGGAGAATGACAATGAAACAAAACTGAGGAGGGCAACATAATTTACCTAAGCATTTTTATAAACGATTAGGATTCCATCCAAAAATAGAGGGAATGCTGATTGTTGTGAAGGTGGGTATTAGCTAGGATTTATGAGGGATTGACATTCTTGACCAAACTTACAATCAAACGTGTGAATAGGCCTAAAACTCATTTCATTCCTCGTCTATCAAATTCTTCAACCAAATGGGGCCTATGTATCAAGGTTAAGCAAAATGTGTGTTTAAAACATCAAAGAGGAAGAGAACGAATCAGTCTTATTTCCAAATGACTACATTATATTAGTATTTATAGCACTTTGCACTACCAATCATGTAACTAATATATAAGCTTAACAGAGTTAACTAACATAACTGATGAAACTAACTCCTACTAACAACTCTAACACCATTCTTCTCTTGACACCCCTGAAAATCATGGTGGTTGTAACACTTAGAGTTTGGTCTTCATTTCTTCAAAAGGACATTTTGAGACTGCCCTGGTAAGAATATATGTAATTTGATCAATTGCAGGAATATGACACACATTCAATTCCTTGTTTTAAACCTTCTCTATGACAAAATAAAGATCAAGTTCAACATGTATTGTTTGTAAGTGAAGATCTAGATTAGTAGCTAACATAACTGATGAAAGAATATCATAATAGACAATGAAGGTAAGACGAGCAATATTAAGTTCATTTAGAAGTGACTAAATCCTAACAACTTTATACACTACCAATGCTAATGCTTTAAATCCTGCTTCAATTGAAGAATGAGAAACAACTTACTGCTTTTTTAACATCTAAGTGATCAGATTATTGCCATAATAAACAACAATTCTAGAGGTAGAGCATCTATCATCGGGATCAAAAACCCCATCTGCATCAGTCATAGCTTGTAAATGAAGATGCATTAACTTTGTTAACAAAACACCATGATGCATTCAACCAGCCAAGTACTGTAAGATCCTCTTAACTACTCTCCAATGACATAAAAGAGGAGTATGCATGAATTGACAGACTTTGTTCACTTAAAAAGCTATCTTTGGTCTTGTTATCATGTCATACTATAAAGCTCCAACAATAGATCTATACAACTTAGGCTTAGTAAATGCAGTATCTCCTTATTTAGATAATCTCAAACCTGACACCATATGAGTAGGACTAAGATTTGCACCAGTCATATTAGCACTTTGTAACAAGTCTATAATGTATTTGGTCTAAGATAAAAGTATACCTCCATCAAAAGTCTTGGTAACTTGAATTCCCAAGAAGTAATTTAGTTCGCCTAGATCTTTGAGAGCAAATACTTGATTTTGATCTTTTATAAGAAGAGAAATTACTTTTTGTGAAGAACTAGTGATAAGAATGTCATCTAAATACACAAGAATGTAGGTAATACTAATGAGGTATGTCAAATAAATAATGAGTGATTTGCCTGTGACGACTTGAATCCAAAACAAACAATAGTTGAAGTCAATATCTCAAACCACGCCCTTAGTACTTGTTTAAGACCATATAATGCCTTCTTAAGCTTGCATACAACATGAGAACTTAGTTGTTCATATCCAGGAGGCTGCACCATAAATACTTCTTCTTGTAGATCATCATTCAAAAATGCATTATTAACATTAAGTTGTCTTATGATCCAATTCCTTGATAGAGCTATAGTAAGAACAATTCTAATGGTTGTTGACTTTATGACAGGGCTAGAAGTTTATGAGTAATTAATATCCGCTTGTTGATGGAAGTTGTTAGCAACTAATCTTGCTTTATACTTATTTATAAAACCATCTAATTTTCCTTCACTTTAAAAACCAATTTGCACCCAATAGGAATTCTACCTTTAGGTAATTCAACTAGCTGTCATGTTTCATTTCTCATCAAGGCTTTGTATTCATCATACATTGTTGCTTTCCATTTTAAATGAGCAAGTGCTTCTTTAACTGACATTGGTTCCATTATTGCTGTGAAAGCTTTAAGTCTGAAAATGCCCTTTTTCAACCTTGTAATCATTTGATGTGAATTGGGAGCAATGACCAGATTATTCATCAGATCATTAGTAAGTAATGTTGATGTTGTAGTTTCCAGATCAATAGTGGAAAACCACTAGAAGTATATGTACCATATAAGAATCTAGAGCTAGAGGAAATGTTAGGAGCAGAAACATTATCTCTTATCAATACTGGAAGAACTTCAATTGCATTATCATTTTGAATATTAGGTACTGAAGTAGTAGAATTGGGTGAAGATGACACTATTGGAATAGATGGAAGAATAGAAATTTGAGGAAGAGTAGAAGATACTGAAGACAAAGAGCTACTGTTATGAAATTTCTGTTTGAAAAGAAAAATATACTCATCAAAGAAAACATCTCTGGAGATATATATTATCCCATGAGGATCAAGACACTTATAACCCTTGTGATAAGGACTATAACTAAGGAATATGTATTTAACATATAATAGTTATAACTTGTTATTACTGTATGGCCTTAGATTAGGATAACATGCACAACTAAATACTCTAAGGTTTCGTTTGGTATCAAGAATTGGAATTAGAATATAGAATTATAATTCTAATTGGAATTGATTTGGGATTTTAAAATTCATGTTTGGGTCATGTAAAGAACATGAAATTGCAATTTCATATTGAATTGCAATTCTACTATGTAAATGAGTGATAAATATTATAAAAAAATATTAGCATGTATATATATATATATATATATATATATATAGACACACACATATTCATGTAATAAAATTAATATAAAAATTGATGTTTTTTAACAAAATATTTTTTTTCATCTAGTTTGGATGAGATACAATGTTTTTTACAGTGATTATAATACCGCATCATTCAGTATGTAATAATTATGTTTATAAAAAACTATTTGACTTGAATTACACATGTGTGTACACAAGTAATATCCTTTCATAAGCATGAATATACATGCATGTATGATGTTATATTATAAACATACATGCTTACATGTGCATAGTATGGTTTCATGCTATGATATGATTTGTGCTTGTGTATGTATAAACATATACATAAATACAATATAATATCATAAGGGTATGATGTCATGTTGTGTGTTTATACTTGCATGTAATTATGATATGATGTTATTATGCCTATGCAATATTGCATTTATGCACTCATATGTAAGTGTATGTGTATATGTAAAAACGCACATTTACGCTTACAATGTCGTTATGTTGCATAAATGTATATGTGTACACTATTTTGTATTTTTTCTTATTTGTAAGCATATATAAAATGTTCATATGGGTTTGTATAAGTGTTTGTACACTATTATATTAAATATATGTATTTTACATATGAAATTTTACATATTAACATTTATTTGTGTGCGTAATATTATGTTATATACTTTTGTGTATACGTACAATATCTTATACTTACATTATATATATATATATATATATATATATATATATATATAGTTTAAGTTGTGTTGTGTAAATGTTATATATATTTATATATACATGAATATATGAAATATATGTCATATCATATAAAGGCATAAGCATTGCATATTCATTATATATGTCATATTATTTTAATTAAATTAAAGTTACGATTAATTTTTAAAATATTAATTTTAATTCTAAATCTTAATTTTTTCTATTTCATTTCTTTTTCATCTTAAATCTTAAATTTTCTATTTTAAAAAAATTATTTTATTATATCTTTTAATTTTAAAAAATGAAACATGGTCTATCACAATATGACCCAGTCAAATCCTAGCTAAGTCTCGAGTCTTTAAAAAGGGGCTCAATTATAAAAAGAATTTATTACAATTTTTTAGTTTAATTTTAAGTTGAAAAAGGGGCTCAATCAAATCCTACATTTTAATTTTGAGTTTTGAAATTACAATTTTTGAGGTTATGGGTAAAAATTAGAAATGATCTTTATTAGTTATTTTTTAATTCTATGGAATTAGTACATGGAATTAGAAATGTAATTCTAAAAGATTAACCAAACAAAAAAAAATTGGAATTGTTGGGTCCAATTCTAATTTCATACTCCAATTCCAAGTCCAAGTTTTGATGCCAAACGGGAGGTAAGAAACATGTAATTAGATTTTTGACAAAATAAAACCTCTAAACGAGATTTATTTGATAGAAAAGGAGTAGCAAGGCAATTTATCAAGTAAATTGCAGATTGAAAAGCATTTGCCCAATAATCAAAAGGAATGGAGGACTGTGGAAGAAGTGCTAAACCCTTTTATGTAATATGTCTATGACTTCTTTTTACATAACCTTTTTGTTCATGTGTATATATATGGACATGATATCCTATGTAGGATGCCATTAAACTTAAGAAACTGAGAAAGACTAGTAAACACACCACTACCATCTATTTGAAGTGACCTAATTTTACAACTTAGTTTTAACTCTACTATTGTTTTGAAGTCAACATAGGTTTGAAAGATAGCAAACTTGGCGTTCAGAGTACAAATCCAAATATATTTAGAAAAGGCATAAGTGAAGACAACATAATACTTGTAATTAGCAATAGAAATCTTAAAAGATGGTCCCTACAAATCTACATGGACTAATTGTAGAGGTTCTGAATAGACACTTAATGAATGCTGGAAAGGTAATTTGTGAGCCTTTGAAACACATCATACTTCACAAAGACCATGAGTTTTATTGACTGTGGAAAGATTATAATGATTGAGTACAAGTTGAACTGTAGAAAAGGAAAGTTGTCCTAATCTCCTATGCCATACATTAAAATCTTTATTTTTTACATGTTACAGCCATATGGACTTAAGTTCTCTGAGTAGACAACGTAGGTTGATGAAGAAATTGAAGGTTATTAAATGCATATAGACCATCTTTGACTCAGCTATGCAGCATGACTTGATTAGTAGCATGTGATTTAATAAAACAAGTGTCAAGATGGAACTAAAAAAAGACTTGATTATCAAAAGCAAATTTGGAAAAACTTATGAGGTTCTTTTTTATATCAAGTGCATGAAGATGTTTTAGAACAAGAATAAAATTTGAATAAGGTAAATGCAATTGAGAGTTACCACAGTGCTTGATAGTGATACTTGATCCGTTGCCTAAATGAATTTGTTTAGATCCCCTGTAATATGAACTGGTTGCTAGATTATTGTAGCAAGATGTAACATGATTGGTGGCCCCCGAGTCAAGATACTAATTATTGTCATATAAACTTTATGATGTTGCCAACATTGTTGTTACTGGTGCTTTAGAATTGAAAGAGTGTTAAGGATTTTATGACCCTTTCGATTGCTGCTATGAGAATGGATTTTGATATTGATTGTCATATCTATGACAGCATTCCTAAGCCATGTGTCCAAATTTCCCACATATTTGACACTGAGGTTTACTTTGTTAAGTTCTTCCATTTCTAAACCTTCCTTTATTATTCACATATCTCCCATTTCCTTTAAATCTATTTTGGTTATAGCCTTAACTCTTTTCAAAACTAGATAAGCTAGGAACATGTGTTATGTTTGCACTTATTGCAGCATTCATTTTATATCTTTCAATTCTTTTTTTTTTTTTTATTGTGAAACCAAAAAAGCTTCAATTTCTTAAATCAAATATGGTCCTGATATTGTAAAAACAGATACAACAAATCTATTATACTCTTCAGGAAGTCCCTCTAATGTAGTCTCTATATGATCTTCATTACAGAAAATAAAGCATCTACAATCTTTTATATCTTTAACAAGTATTTAGTCATGGTGTATGAATCTTTCTTGATATTCCAAAGTTGTGTCTTAAACTACTTCGATTTAGCAAGTGTTTATGATGCAAAGTAATGCTCTAGCTTTTCTCATACTTCATGCGACCAATTGCAACCAACAACCCAAGCTGACATTGATTCACCCATAGATGATAATATCCATGATAGCAATAATTGATCTTGTTGATCCCATAGCAGGTAATCTTCATTTACTTTTCCAACAACTCGTTCGTCTTCATAACTATATATTGGCAGAACTGCTTTGGCACCACTAATGTATTTGTGAAGTTCATAACCTTGTATTGTAGCATTGACTTGTTGTCTCCATGGTAGATTATTTGTATCATCAAGTTTAAACGAGACTAGTTGGCTTGGAGTGAACTTTTGTGCATTATTTACATTGATTGTAGTTAACCCTTCCATGGCCACATGAATTAGAATAACTCTGATACCATATCAAGGTTTAGAGAAGTGTGTGTTTGAAACATAAAAGAGGAAAAAAAGAAGAAATTTATCAAGTAAAAAAAAAATCAATAATGTGGTTTCTCTAGCAACATCTCATGTAACAATAATCTAATAGAACTAATCATAACCTTTAGGGTGAA
The DNA here is from genome assembly GCA_037074485.1 of Delonix regia. Lineage (NCBI taxonomy): Eukaryota > Viridiplantae > Streptophyta > Magnoliopsida > Fabales > Fabaceae > Delonix > Delonix regia. The sequence goes on along the minus strand of CM073452.1, from coordinate 19,818,329 downwards.
TCAGTCTAACTAATTGATCTAATTTTAGTAAGTATTGAGTTCATATAAAAAACTCAATCCTAAAAAAAGAGAAAATAATATATATATATATATATATATATATATATATACACACTATTTTGATCATTCACACTTTAACCTTGTCTGATTCTTCACATTTATCTTACCTAAAAATAATTCTTCACATTTTTCAACATAAAAACAATTTACAAAAAAAATTAGTTCTTCTGTCAATTTATCAAAAGCAGTGTTGAAGGCTATTTACTGGCAGGGGACAACAATTTAATGTTCGAAGATGTGGTGGACCAAATTATGACAGTGTTAAATTATGTGAAGTAAAATAGTTTTTTCTTTTTAGAAAAATATAACTTTGGTCCTTTATTTTTTGTCCTAAGATTAATTTGGTGCTTCAAATATGAAAAATATTTAAATAATTCTCTAAAAATCAATTTAATCTTTCAAAGAGACCAAGTCAATTTATTATCTCATCTTTAGATGACTATTTAAATACTTTCTATTTTTAAATGATTGAATTAATACTTTAATTAAAAATAAGAGATCAAAATTATATTTTTCTCGTATTTTTTTTCTCAATTAATGTCACGCTAAACTAATAACATCTCAAATGATGTAATGTCAAGAATTGATCCCTATTCTTTTTTCTTCATAATGTAAAACATAAGAAGAAAACTACATCCTAAGCCAACGGTATCCAGTAATGAAGGCCCTGCCCAAAAACGACATGGCTTCAGCGTCATTTTCAACGTCACTGCTTGATCTCCATCACCGTCTGGAACTGTACAGTTCTGTCAATCTTTATTATTATTTATTTTTTATATTAAGATACAAACAAATTATATTCAAACAGTTTACTTGAGGCTAATAATTCTCTAAAATGCATCTCTTCCGAGACTTTAGTCTCTCTACTACAAAACAACCTATCTAATATCAAAAGACATTTTATTTAATAAATGTCAAGACTTCTATAAGATAGAGAGGCCTTATGAGAGCAAGCAAGAGACCCTCTGTGCTTTCTTTCTTTAGATCCATCCTATATGAGTATGAGTGAGAGATTGAGAGAAAGCAAAGAACACCAATCCCATAGATTAAAGTAAATTAAAGAGGGCACTTTGTCTAACCCATAATTTGTTATGGGTGTAATAAATTTTAATTTTGACCTCGCGCTTAAAACTTGCCCAGTTTTATTTTGTTTACAAATATCATTTTAATAATACATTTTTATTTTATTAAAGATAATTTTTTATGATAAATTTTTAAAATATTATTTTTTTCGAATTCTTATGATCTTAGATTTTAAATCTTTAATTTTTCCTCTCGTTATATTTCATTTTTATTTCAAATCTTATTTTTTTATTCTTAAGAAAAATTTTAGTAATTAAAAATATTTTTTTATAAATTTAAAATTTAGAAAATAAAACTTGTCTTGACCCGTATTCGATCATAAAATAAAATGAGGCAAATTTTGAATGTTGTGAAAACCTAACTTCACTCTGCACGTGACATCCATTCCCATTTATTTTATTATATTACACATATATTTCATTCATTTCTTTGGGTCAGAAGATATTTTTTCCAATACCCAAAAATTTACTTCAATTTTTCAAGAAAAAATTAAGAATAAAGTGTGCATTATGTGCATTTTTACTTCTTTTGTATTACAAAACTCTTCATGGTTCAAAATGTTGAATAACAATTAACATGAATACAAATATAAATTAAGAGTTTTGAGTATAAGACTTACATTGATCACCTAATTGCGCAAGCTTATTGATTTTTTATTGAGATCACTAATCGAATGAGATATTCACAGTGTATTGAGTGTATTTCAAATTTTCACAACCTAAATCCCCTCTCGAATGTGACTTTAGAATACTCGCAAGTATTTTACTCAAAGTGTCTTAAGTTTCACTCTTTAATGATTTATTTTTATCGTACATTAGTCTAACCCTATTTATAAAAAATTAGTTAGAATTAGAGTTTAGTAATAATTCTTATAATTATTATTTTACTCTTATTTAATGAACACCCTATGAATACACATAATATAATATTTTAATAAACTTACACTTTATATTGTACGATATTTTAACATAAATACGTAACTACTCAATGAAAGTAAACTTAATTAGTTCAAATTTGGAAGTTATACCTATATATTCCAGGAAGAATATAGATTTTCACTCTCTCTGTGTTGCCATCGGGAACCATATCCACAGCTCCTTGAACAGTGGTTGAATGTCCATTTCCATTGGGATCAACCACAATAACTCCACCCAAAGTGGAGGAGTTCAGTTCAACCTTATTCACCTCGAAGTCTTTCCATGTGATGAACTTGTAATTCCCATGAAGACGACGACCAACTTCCATGGCCACCACCATAACTTTTCGTAGATTTGTCATTGGCTTAACATGTATATATATCTAAGTGTATGTCAATGTTTCTTAATTTTCTTTTAATAAAAATTTTTAATATTCTTTATAGTTGCCTTTTCATTTATGTTGTGTAGTGCATGACTTTTTAATATTCAAATATAAATAAATTATATAAATATTAATAAAAAGATAAATAAAATGAAATTAAAACATAATACCTATTGAATTATTATATATAGAGAGTCTGTGTATTGTTAATCAAGTTTTTGAAATTTGACACCCAAGAAAACTGTTATAGTTTGGTTATTGAAAATCCATTTCTATTCCTGGTTTTTTCTTGGTAGATTTGTCATATCCACTTATGTATATTGGCATCTTAAAAAAAAATTTAAGGTTAAAATAGTAACTTGATCTCTTTTATTATTATTATTATTATTTAAAATAGTCCCTTGAGTTATTACAAAGTGGTACCTTAAAATTTTAAATTATTTCATAATAAATTCTTTTAAGTGAATTTGGTCAAAATATTTTCACCGTTAAGTTTAATGCTGATATGGCATTACGTATGTTTTTTTTTTAATAATTTAAGGGATGAGTTGGCACAAAATAAACATTCAATCCAAAATTAATTAAAAATTAAAGAAAAACTTTAAATGATGCAGTCTCAAACGCAACTTGAAGCATCATTACTGTGACATCATAACCTCCGGCCTGCCATGATTTCAAACTTCGCTCATCTATCTATCCTTTCTTCAAAATCTAATAGCAATCATAGACCAATTGACAAAGGATCTCACAGTCATTATATTCTATATTATATTCAATTAATTCTGATTAGTACGCATGAATTAAAAGATCATAAAGTCATGCCATTGAAGAAGGAAAAATCTGCCGAATTCCATGAGAATAATCTGAAAAATGGTAAAGAATTAGACTTTAAATTCAACATATTTTATTTCATTCCAAACTAGATTAGTGGTTGTCCATTATTGCATCGCTCATCTTATTCTGCTTTTGTCAATTGGTTTGTGATTGAATTTTGAAGAAAGGGAAGAACAGAAACTCGAACCATGGTAGATTTATTAGTTTTGACATCGCACAATGATGATGGAGAAGATGGCGTTGTCTTATGTCTTTTTCTATTCTTTTTTAAATTTTGGGGTTAAATGTTAATGTGGGGTTAACTCATCCTAAATTAGATTATAAGAAAAACATATTCTGTTGCCACATTAACGTCATAATAAATGGCGTTAATATTTTGACAAAACTTATTTAAAGGATTTGTCATGAGATGATTATAAAATTAAGGGACCATTTTGAAATAGATGTGTATATGACTTGGTCCGACTTAGCTAATTCAGCCCAACCTGACCTAATTGTTTTGAACCGATCATGTAATTCCATGAGATTAGGATCAAGTTCAAAATATAAAACTCAGTCCACATGCACACGCACGCACGCACACATACACGCATACGTACACGTACACGTACGCATGCACACACATAGCACACGCACACGTACACGCACATGCACATGCGCACACACAAATAATTTTTTTATTTTTTTTGTTTTCTAATGAAATTAATTGTAATTTTGAAAGAAATAACTATATTTTTTAATTTGTGTTAAATATAAATATTTTTTATTAGTATAAGATATTCAATTTATTAAATATTAATCAAATTTTCTTTTTTCCAAATTTAAATCTAAATTTGTAAAAAAAATTTAAAAATAAACATGGATAACCCAGTTTGGTATGACCCGACCCAATTATGGACTAGGTCTAACAGATTCGTATCCCAGGTTTATGCCTTATTTATTGTCTTGATATGTACTCGAACCAGGCCACGGGTTGGAGTTCAACCCTGCTTCACCCGTTTGAAACACTTTAAATTTAAAAAATTATTTTAAAGCAATAAATAAAGATAAATGACTAAGTTACTATTTTAACTTTTTTTTAATTTATTTTCATTAAATATATTAAATTAATTTTTAAAAAATATTTTTATAAATTAAAGAGAGGTAGTGAGAAGTTAAATAACTTCCTAGTCTTCTTTTATATCAATAAATATTGACCTAGAATCTAAAGTTATTTTAAATTTATTTTTTTTCCAGGTACAATATCTTAAATTTAAACTCAAGATGATCTAATTATTATCAAATCCTACATTATTATGATTGTCTCACGTGATCTCAAAGAAAAATGAAACTTAATTAAAGCCAGTTAGGAACTCTGGAAAATTCATCATATTTGAAAAGTCGTTGTCAAGTTTTGAACTAGAGAACCTCTTCATTCTTCCTCTTACCCTTTAGAAGAAAGATTTTATATCCTATTTGTTTTAACGAATAACATACTTCAACTAAACTTCCTTATTATAATCTTATCACACCTATATATACTATAATGTACAGGTTTTGGGATAAAATATATTAAAAATGAGAAAAGAGATAAAATAAAAAGAGGAGGATATTCCAATACAATTGTCGGATCTAGACTTTAATTTTAAGTCAAGTATGTATTTGTAAGTATTTTGATTTTCTTCTTTTATTTTAATTTTATAATTTTTTTTACATGTGACTGATATAAGTAATCAAATTAAAATCAATGTCATATTCATTTTGCATGATTAACTTAACTCATGATAGTTGTTCTAATAAAAAGAGTATTTTGATGTGTCTGACATCTTCATGCATAACTTATTCCTAAACTTTATCCATAATTGGCAAACTATATATATATATATATATAGATATATTCATATAGGCTACACTTTGGCATGCGAAAGAAAAGTGAATGGTAGAGTGAATATGAGAGAGAATAAGAAAGAAATGGAATTAAATCGAAAGTTTTGATGTTAAAGTCTATTTGGTATATTAAAAATAAAAATGGTAATGAAATTGTAAAATTTGTTTAGTATTGTGTAGATAATGATGAAATGAAAATAATAATTGGGCAAGATGGAAATACCCCTATTATATTTTTTTTACCAAAAACATTAAATTAATATTTTTAAAATTATTTATAGGTGAGCCTTAATAAAAAATATTAAATTATTTATAATAAATATTAATAAATTATTTTCTAATTTTTTATTATGTAATAAATATTTCAAAAGATTAAAATATTTATATTATTTTAAGTCAAATATTTATTTTTAATCTTTTAATTAAGAAAAAAAAAACGTTTTTGCATGTCCCGAACACAACACAATCCCAAATAAAGCAAGAGACCACCAAAGACAGTAAACCAGCAAATTAACCAATTCCTTCTTTGCATCTTCATGCATCACAACCCAGTAGACAAAATAGAGGGGATGGAGGGGCAAATATGTCATTTACAATTTGCAGCCAAGGGATAGCCGTGCCTTTCTTTGCCTTGTCCGATGGAAGCCTCCTGCTCGTACGGCCGGGAATCTAGTCTCTAAAGGAATGCCTCTCCCATCATACCAAACACTAGAAAATGTCTTCCCTCCACCGTTTCTCTTTCCTTTTCAAGTTCTTATGATGTACCAAAAACAACCATACTGTTTCTTTAGTTGTTAAATTCTTAAGTTTAATATTTGACTTTATGAATTTGTGATTATATTTTAAAAAATTATATTTATTTGACATAAATTCAAACTTAATGTAAATTCAAATAGACTTATGAGTTAACTTATTAAATTTATTAAGTTCATATTCTTATTTATTAAAATTAATTTTAATTAATTTGTAGTCAACAATATAAAAATTTAAATTTAAGAGTAAAGAACATATAGACAATGTACCCCTTGTTATTGATCTATCTTGTTCTTCTCACTTGCACTATTTCTCGTTTCCCTTCATTATTTCACCACCATTGGTAAAAGCTGTCCCTGTTTCTCTACAAGCCAATACCCTTGTAGCCTTAATCCCCAAATCACCACCCTTCCGACAACACCCTCGACAACCACTACCATTGACATAATCGAATCCTCAAAAAGGCCAAATCATTTAGGGTCTTCATTAACCTCCTCAAAATCACCTAACTAATCAACCAAATCAATTTGCAGCTCATAATGGTGGGAGTGTGAATATTTACACAGAGGTGGTCAATACCACAATTAATTGTGTGAAGAGTAGGTACCTTCAATCTGATCTAGCATAGGGAGGTTATAATCAAATTCCAAGTCAGGGTTTAATGGGAGAACTCAGTAATCAACTACCATGTCAGCTAATTATTAACAATGGGCTGATTAAGGACCAAAATGGTAAAGGGTTAGCTCACTGTGGGGATCATTTTGGATTTTCAAAAGAGTTGGGGACCAACATGGAAATAAGGGATGAGTGTGGTCCAAAATGGAATTTTTGTCTAATCATAACAAATCAAATAATGATGATCGAAGGGAGTAAATAGGTTTTTCAACTAACAACTTGCAAAGAATATATTTAATGTCTTTGACATTGTGCCACCATTCTTGTTCTACCCATACTTAAAATTTTTCTTAAAGAATAAAAAATCTGACATCATGGGATTGTCATTCTGGCAACATCAGATTGGTGTCTGTATATACATTCAATATTTTTTATTTATTTATTTTTTTTTTTTGCAAAATGCGAGGAGCTGCACAACACATGGGAAGGGTTTATTATTTAACTAAAAATATATTTTAAATAAAAATTTTACTAGTTTAAATTTTGTTGATGTAATTTAAAATTTAAAAATATATTTTAAAATTGAAAAAGATTTAACGAGATTTAGAACCTATTTGAATTAAAAAATTAAGTATTTTGTTTATCAATATTATTTTAAAAACATCATTTTTATATGAAATTTTTTTACAAAATTCAATATATAGCAACATACATACACATTATACTTTCCTTTCATCGATATGTTTAACTATTTATCCTCAAACATTTTGAGATAAAATATTTATTGTTTTAATTTGTTGAGCTCTTTATTCACAAATAAGCCAAGCCGTACATATAGTTTAATCATTTAATCAAACCAAATCATATTCATTAATCATATTTACTTAACATAACCAAAAATTCCGTATAATTTGTAAAAAATTTATGTAATTAAATACTTAATTTATTTGTCTTCTAATATGATATTATTTCATTAAAAAATTCAATTATTTAATTCTTTAAACTATGTAAATAGTGGTTAAGTTTTAATGAGAGTACTATAGAATGTGTGCAAGATGAGAATATAATGATTGTGTAACATCTGCGTTTAAGAAAAATATTTTGTAAACCAAAATTAATGAACCATTAAATTATAGTACATATTTATAAATAAATAATAATCCAGCTTTCTCTAATGAAATTTTATAGATACAAATTAGGTAGACCTTTTCCAATCCTTTAGGAAATTATATATTTTTGTTATATTAATATAAATATGTTTGATTATATGACCCTACTATCTCTAATTTTTTATCACATATTAATAAACAATTAATACATAAAATTTTTAAAATAATATTAATAAACAAAATACCTAATCCTCTAACTGAAATTGATTCTAAATGTTTAAAATTTTTTTTTTCAATTCTGATTTCAAAAATATTTATAATTTTAAAATCACATTTAAAAAATTAAAAATATATTTTTATTATATGATTTTTTTATCTTTTAACTCAAATAGATTCTAAATCTTTTAAATTTTTTTCAATTTTTAAAATATATTTTGAAATTTTAAATTACATTAAAAATTTTAATTAAATAATAAAAGTAGGGGAGGGCCCTACCATATGGGGTCAAAGACATTAAAAATATTTTGTACGAGATATTAGGGGAAAAAGTAGAGCAAATGTACAGGGAGAAAAGTGAAATATAAGACGAAAAATTACCATCTCCAAGCAGGATTAGTTTCAGGAGGACACCGTAGCCTTGCAATAAATCAGTTTTGCCCCCTACTGAAACGAAGTAGAAACTAAGTAAATCAACACCAAAATCTTAGCAATTTCCATCAGAAAATGACATAATGCTCTCAAGGCTCAATCAACTAAGTTTTTAAGACTCAAATCATCATATATTTTAGATGAAAAGAGAGAATCATACACATGCAGTCAAAAACAAATGACAAGAGATCCTCCTAAGACAAAAAGTAAAAACAAAAATAGAAACCTTCTTAAACCCAGAGAGAGACTTTCAAAGGTGTGGTGGAAGGAATTGTTGATTGGACAATCTTGCATTCCATTCTAACCTAAGTCACCACAGACCATCTAAAATTTATAGAATAGAATACCTGCAGAATCAGAGGCACTCAAAAGTAGGAGACACAGAGCGGATACAACTGAGGGTAGCACCTCATAATTGACACCAAAATGCAGAGTTGGAGATAGAAAATTGTAGAAGCTAGCAACTCCTCAGCATCAATTCTAATTTTATTTCTTTTTCCAGGATTATTTTCAAGCCTTTCTTCATTCTGCATAATTATAAGTTAAAGACCCATCCAAAGTAAAGCACAAACAAACATCATCTCAGTCTCGGAATGGATAACATAAGTTGAATGAGAAAGAATACCCATCAAGTATCATCTATTTTATATGCATTAGATTGCTGACCAGAAGACTAACAAATAGGACAAATAGTCAAAATATTTAACTTATAAGCGAAAGTAGCAGCCAAAACAATCATGTTCATAGCCCAATAGGATCCTTTCATTGTTTCACCAAAAGCAATAATCTCATGTTCATGATTAAGGGCATAGTACAAAAGTTTTGGCCGAACCCCAAAAGGAGCACCTCTTGAATCTTGGTGATGGTCCAAAGCATGATAAATATTATTTCCAAATAAATTTAATCTCCTAGAGGGAGAACTACTAAATGAGCCAAATCTAAAATTGAAAACAAATTCAAATTCTAAAAAAATGTTCAAAAGCTCATTTAACAGTAAATCATTAATGAATATAGGAAAGGAAGACCACTAGAACTAACCATATCCCAATTGCAATATTTATTTACTATGAACATGAATAGTGAAACTTACTTATGATTTCACCCTCATGTATATTGTCTCAACAAATCAATATACTCTGGCTCAAAATTGATTACATCTTTTGTCAGCTAAAATGGTTAAAAATTCAACAGTAGAACTCTTTGAACAGAGAATTTAAAAATCAAATAGAAAAATAGTGTGCTTTAAAATATAAGACAGAAGAGCAAACAGAGAGTGAGAGTGAAAATACCATTAGAAAAATGGAGACGGGGTGCATTCGCAAGCATAGCTTCAAGTGCAAACTCTGGATTAACATGAATTGTTGCATGATTACACTGACCAACAACCTGATATATCTTATATAAGCCCTTAATTGCATGATTAAATTCCACTGTCAAAATAATCATTGGTCAAAGGAGTCTAGTTCTAAAAGGTATTGTGGTTTTTGACAGATATTTGTAATAATTTCAAAAAGTTTCAATTACAGGCGAGACTGTGACAAAATTTCTTCAAAATATATAAATATAAATCTGCTTAGTAATAAGATTTTCATGAATTTTCATTATGTATGATTTACAATTCAATTAAGAAAATATTGTGTTACGTTTACAGAAACGGGTTATTCCTGTTATCTCTGTCGGTTACACTCTGAAAATTGGGGTACGACAAAAGGAGTCTAGTTCTAAAGGAAAGCTTCATCTAAAAGCTTTAGGTGATGACTTCCATGGTATTAAAGCTAAACCAATTTCAATATTAGATATTCGGTGGTTCATTCTAGACAATCAAATGTTCACCCAAAAATTTTGGACAATCAACTCATTTTTTTTTAGGAAAAAAAATAAGATGGAGTTTTCATGATCAATGTTACATCCCATATAGGGATTCGAGATGTGATAAATGATTGTGGATAAAAATTACAATTCAACAAGCATAGAAGACATTGTCAGCCAAAATTTTACAGCAACTCATGGCTTAAATGAAGCTATGAAGTGAGTCAGAAAGTTGCACTTCAAGCCAGCACATCTTGAAGAGGTCCACGGCATATATGAAACTATGAAGCCAATATCTGGCCAACAAACTGTTAGGAGAGCAAATGACCAAATAAGCTCAGGAACAAAGATGGAATTTGCTGGTCATTCTTAGGTCCCATTTGTAGAATGTATTGAGAATATTTTTGGAACATGTACAGTTGAACAAGTACAGACAATTTCATCCAGAATTTTATTGAACACATGGATTAAACAAAGCTATGAACCAAGTCAGAGATTATCTGACCATTTTGGTGCAACTGCTACATGTTTAATAATTGTAAACAGCTATGAACCTAGGTCTTCATTTCATGATCAGAGTCAGGCAAGGAGATCCTTTTATCTCCTTTCTTATTAGCATTTGTGAAAACTGGTAAACCGGCTACCAATCCAGTTTGGTTCCTTTATTGACCGTTCAGCATATAAAATATCAGACTCATTGACTAAATTACTCAACTCTTTCCAAGATTGGGAGAAATACGAAGAATTGAAGCGTCCCTAGTAAAGCAGTAATTAATATTTTTGACAGAAGCATCACGCTCAAATTAAAAAAATTTTTGGCCAAATGTTATACTAATTTCAGTAGAGCACTTTTTAAAAACGGGATTTTCAAAAAGGCTGAGATTTTGTGAGTTCTGTGTGAATGCTAATTTTTGTTTGGTTGATGCATGCATCTTCAAATGTGTTTCATTGCTTCTGGGTGGGAGAGTATATTATAATGGCTTCCCTACGGTGCTCCTCTAATGACTTCTTCAAGGAGCTTTGTTGGATATGCAGAGAGATTAGGCAGCATTGCTGCGTCCTCTAATGACTTCTTCATTAGATATTTCTTAACACAAAAACTTCCAAGTGATTATACAGAAATGAGATGTTGCTGCTCTTTCTACTTATAGATGGAACAAAAGCTAAAGAAAGCTTTTGGCAATAAAATGCCAAACATATACTAAAATGTTTATGAATTGAATCCTTGATGTTTCCTTTTTGCTTCGCATGTCTGAAGTAACATCTTTAAAATCCCCATCTACTTCCCCATGAAATAATAATATTTACGAAGTGATATCTTCACAAGAATTCGATAAATGATATGTAAGGACTGGTGAAGCGAATAACAATCAATTACTTGACAATTGCAGTCCAGCAGCTCATGTTGTGAAGCAGAATTTGAATAAACGAACTTGAATAGCTTTAGATGTTTCTTCATTGTCATTGAATCTCCACTAAAAGCAAAGTGATACTGCAACATCTGAAGAGATTTTCCAAGAAGACTACCATCAACAAGACATAAAAGTTTTTCGACAGATGACGAAAAGAACTCTCCGTAATCTTCCTCTAATATGTCTTTGCACACAAAACTCTTCCACTGACGGAAACCTGTTAAGAGAATCCTTGAATTAAAGCGAGGTACATGTTTAAAATCTTTGTGATTCTGCTTCCCAACACTTAGAGAAACGGAGTTCGAGTATGACAAAGAGGCTGGCAGAAGTAGCATAAAGTTATCTTCTGAAAGAGTAAGATCAAAGGATCTTCCCATTAAACCAATATCATGATGTAAACTCTTGTTCAGTAGACCCAAAAATAATTGCCCAAAAGTTGATGAATGCAGGGAGCTCATTTCAGTGAGAATATATAAGAATTTAGCCTTCTTTTTGTTTGTCTTGAAAATGCAATGAGAAAGCATTTCCACCGGAGTAATCATTATGATCCTACGCATAGCCAAAACCGAAGGATGAAAATTTTGTTGTTGCATGTCTTTGTGCCAACACAAAGCACTGACAGCTTCCAGCAAGCATTTATCTGCACTATCTATTTCAAATCTTACAGCAATATTAACTACTTTTTGTAGATCTGCTCGAACATGTTAGTGTTGATTTTCTTTTCACTCATCTCACAAAACAAATCATATGGTACCATGTTTTTAATTTGACGCTGGAGATAATGGGACAGAGTGCTGAAAGTACCAGCAGCTAAGGAACATCCAACAGATAAAGCAAATTTCTTAGCTGTCAAGTCATCCAACTCAACTCTACTGAACATCCAATCTACCAATTCAAGTAACCAAAAAGGGGATAAAAACCGGATTAAAGCATGTAAAGTGTAAAATGTTTGAAGGAGAGATGTCAAATCTTTAGTACAAACAAACTGCTCAAATCTATCTTTGACTTCCAGAAACAACCTCTGTTGTAGTGACCTGAAAGCCTTCACGAGTTCTTTATAAGCGACATCTCTGCCTTTTGATGCATTAACGTGGTTACTGCTAAAAGACCACACATAGTCTAAAGTTGTTGTCAATATATTTAAAATTGGATTACCGCAATTGTGAACTCCCTCTCTAAATAATATATATAGCCCGTCAAAGCTGTTCTCAACAATGTCATTTTCAAAGCTCTGAACACTTCCCAAGGGGAAAGGATAATAACATCATAACAAAAGGATGAGTAAAAATGGTTTTAGCTACTTCTTGTATGTTGTGAATTGATGAACAAAAACCAGAATCTGTAGAACAGTCTGAACTACTTTCTGGACCCAATAACTGTGCTAATAACTTCTTTACAAGGATAACACATAGATTGGTCACATACCAATCTACTGTCAGCCTCTATACTAGCCAACTAGGTACTTTCAGTGAGGTCCCAGTTGACTGGCCTCTATGCCCAGTCGATCAGCAGCCCTCTGTGGTGTCACAGCCATTTGCCAGCCCAGGTCTCATTCTATTGGGAGTTGTATATGAGTCCCCAATCCATTGGCCTTGAGTCAACAATTGACCTATGGTCAAGATCTCCTCTTGGCCTAAGAGTAAACCTATTCCAAGAGCAGGACATTCATTTCTGGCTTCAAACATGGTTTAATGCAACTACCAGATTATCGCTAGACAATGCACTCGGTTTCAAATAAAACAAAATGCTAACCTTATTTTGGTTATCTTGTATGTTATCTGGAATACCTGGAATAGGACTCTTCATGAAGGCCAAAGGCTTGACCCTTCTAAAGCTCTCGCGCATGTGAATAATATTTTACAAGGGAATGACTTTGCCTTGGACTCTCTTCGTGAAAGATCTCCTAGCCATAGGCCTAATACTAGCAACTCCTCTAATCCTCAACTTAAGTCGGCTACCATAGGCTGGATTGTCGTCTTTTGGATCAGTAAAAAGGAAAAAAGGAGGAGGGGGTGCCATTGCCATCTTTAGAATCAACTTCAATGGTTATCTAGCTCAGCAATGGGAATGAACTGTGCAACGGGGAAAACCAAAATGCACCGTCATCTTGTAAGCAATTTATTGCTCTAGATTGTTACAGAAAATATGTCCCAAAAAAATAGAAGATGAAAACTGTGTCAAAAAACATGCGTTTGTCACATTTTATTAATATTTGGCTCCATTATATTTGTTGTAAGGTATATGATAAATCACTCTTAAAATTTATTTCAAACACTTAAATGTTATAGACAATAATTTGTGAAATTTGTTTAAAAAGCTTTTTGAAGATTTAGAATAAGAATTATAAAATAATAGGAGTATTCAAATTTTTCAGTACTTTCTAATTGCCCAAATTCTTATTTATAATAAGAATATGCATAAATATAACTATTTAAGAAGAGTTGTGCTCTTTTAAATTTTGATATCTATTTAAACTTTGAACGAAAAAATTATGTCTATTCAAAAAATTTAAAATGTTTAAATTTTAAATAAAAATATTAATATTAATATTATTTAATAGTACTTATTTCTTTTATTTTTTATTTAATATATGATAGGAATTTCACTTATTTAAATATGGTCAATCAAGCTTGGAAACATGATCCCAAACTGCAAACTCTGGTTATGGACATTTATGATCTACTAAGATTCTTTACCAAGCAATTGGGCATCATAACGGATACTTTACAGAGCCAGTGGCTCACTGTTTTTTAGTAGTATAATCCTTTTATGATAATCATAATGTTTAAGTTTTCTAATCTTTTTTATCCAATAGAAAAACAAGAAAAAAGACATGAGAAAAAAAAACTTGTTACCGTCACTAATCATACAACAAAACAAAAATGCAAGAGCAGGCATTTAAAACTAGGATTGTCCTTTAAACATAATATGCAATACACTAACACACATTTGATTGTTAGAATCAAGGTGAGAGAATAAAAGATTGGGTTTTCATTTTTATTCTTTAGGGAGTTTGTTCTCCCTTATATAGGGGGAGTTATCTCTCTAATTAAAATTATAAAATGATATTAGTTTTTTAAAAATAAAAATATGTTTAATAAAAGTGTAATCACTTATAATAATTTTGAACAAAAATACCCATATGATACATTAAAACTTTAATTTATTATTATTTATTTAATTTCTTGTTAAATTATTTATTTTTAATTTATTATTTTTTATTATTAATTTATTAAATATATTATTAATTAAATATATATTAATATATAAATATATTATTAATTAATAATTCAAAAATATGTCTGTCTTTTATTTTTAATTTTATGATAAGAGATAATATGGTAAAATATGCACACTACTTAATTGATTTCCACATGTAATCTACTAACCAAATGAAATAAAAAAATATATATTTATTCTCATTTCTTTTTAACCAAAAAATATTTTAATATTCTCATTTCTACTTTCACTCTCATTCTCATTCTCATTGTATTAATTCTAACAATCAAATGGACCCTAAGTGTTTATAATACACAAAAAAACATTTTGTTGCAAGTATAATTCTTAAAAATTGAAATTAGTAAATTTTAAAATTTTGATCTTAATTATATTTACAAATAATTTAAAATTTTGATCCGACAACCTAAAAAATTACCGCAAAAAACTATAGAAAAACCAATGGAAACCATTATGTACTTTTTGTCCTTTGGAACCTGCAATGAGGGGTTTGGTTTGAAAGCTTTTAATCCACTTGAGAGTTCAAATCGATAAAGAAATTTCCCATCCAGCCTATGATAATCGTCCATGAACTGAGGAAGGAAGCACCGGTGACGTGTAAGTAGAAATGTTTGATTTCAGGATTGAAACGTAAAGAAGACAAGCTCAGCCATGTAGCTATTACTGATATTTTTTTTTTGGTATTAAATTAATTCTAAAATTATTATGCTAGAAAATAGATATATTAACAATCAACCACACATATTCATAATCAAATATTTTTAATTATATTATCAATCAACAATTAAAATAGTCTGGGCAACACAAAAGAAGGTGAATAAATCACCTTCAGTTACCGGATAATACTAAAGATTCTCTCGTAACTAGGAGTGAATAAAAAATAATTTTTTTATTAATTTAATATTAATAAAATATTTTTTAATTTTTTAAATTATTAGAGATTATTCAATAATAAGAGAAAATCCAAACTCCAAAAGAAGATAGTAAAAAGTTATTTATGAAATAATATATGACGAAGATATGCAAATTTTTAGAAGTCATTTAGATAGTCAATGTCATTGATTTTCAAGGTGAAGTTTATTGCCCTGATTCTATTGATTTTCAAAGACTTAAATTTTTTGGGAATGACACAAATTTGATCTTATTCTAATAACCAAATTACATGCTTTTAAATATCTATCAATATTTGAGTCCTAATGAGGCTTATACTCTCAGAAAGGAGTTAAAAAACAAGCACCTGAGAGAGCAAAAGAATTAATCTTGTGGGTGTGAATATTTATCCCATATATTGTAGTCATGTTAAAATAATATATTTTTGTATGAGATTTCAGTGATGAAATTGGAGTTATGGTCTGGTCATTTTATTTGCAGGGTGAGAGTTTTCCAGTACTAACAAAGTTAGTTTTAAAGAAAATTGAAGTTATTTTTGGGTTCAATTTTGTAAATGAGTTCATGGTAGAAGGAAGGAGAAAATCTATTAATACCCATTTGCATTGTTAATTCTTTTAGCTGTGTATTTGACATTAAACCAATAATATTGTTTATAAGATATTTGAAGAAGTTGTACATATTCGGCAATGTTTGATAAATATTTTGTTATACTTTGTTCGTAGTGTAATATTCTCTATTAAGAATATATTTTCAGTTTTTAGTTTGTCAATTTTCATAGTATATTTTTTATTAGAAGTTTCAGATTTTAGTTTATTCATATTTACGGTTTTTATTATACTTCAATGCTAGCCTGATACACATAGTTTGGCTTTATAAATTGTTATTAATTTTCATTTTATGTGTTAGTAACTTTTGAATATAAGTAAAAGGAAAAATGAATATAGGTTGCAACGAAAACACAAGGAAGCTAAAGTCGCGAAGAACAAAATATGCTTATAATTATGAGATAATGTGAAAATTGATAAAATAGATACATACAATCACAAGATCATGTCTATTAATCAAGCAAACGCGCGCGCACACACACACACACACACATATATATATATATATATATATGTCAGCAAGTTTAATAGTAGAATCAAGTTTTGTAAGCAAAGTTTTTAGATTGGTGGAAATGTCATCCTATTTTTTTAATTCATTTTATTAGGGTTGCTAACTCAATGGTAGAGTACTCAGCTTTTAAGTGTGAATCTATTTTTTACACATTTTTATGAAGCAATGGATTCGTCCGTACCATCAGTAGAGTTTGTAAAATCATGACTAATCTAAAAAGGAATGAATGGAAAAAGCAGCATCACAATAATTTAGAGAAAATGCTAAGAGAGTACCACAATATAATACTAGAAGAGAATTTTATATAACATTAGTTAGATAATATGAACAATTATTAAGAAATGAATTCATAGACAGAAGTGTAGGAGCACTAAAAACAATTAAAATAGAAAGAGTTATTCAAAAATTACACCAAATAGAAATTTGTACCGTAGATCCAGATGATTTATATGGATATATAAGTGAATATGATAAATATTATTATGAGGCAAGATTAGCAAATTATAATGAAAAGAAAGCTTATTTAGATTTATTTTATAGAAAACTACTATCATACTTTTTCATTTCATTGATATGCATAATAAATTCTTTTTTATTTTCTTCTATCCATGGGTAAGGTTTGTTATTTATGTCTTTACTATAGTTTAATAGTTCTATTTTTGCTAGAGGCTTAGACTTTTCCCAATGTACTAAGGGATTATGGCTATAGTTTTCTTTTAACCTTTGCTCAATCATCTTTATTTCTATATTATGAATTTTTTTTTCCCATTTTCTTTAATCGGTTCTTTATTTGGCACAAATTGAACTTCATTTTCAGATTTTTTTTTTTTCTAAATACAGTGTCAATTCTTTTTTTTATGATCTAATATTCTTAGTGCCCATGCTTGGTACTTGCAGGGTATAGTAAACACTAAGGCTTTAGGTGTAAAGTGTAATGGCATATATTGTTCTAGAAGATCTATTCCTAATATTATGTCTGGTGTGGCTTCATTATACTGAAATATTAATGGAATTTTTAATTCATAATCTCCTATTTGTACAATTACATTTTTTGTTGATAATTATAATAGATGTACTTCCTTTCTTGCACTTGTCATTTTTATTGTTTTTCCTTTTTTTCATTGTTCTGGTGGTAATACGTTATATTTCATAATTGTCCTTGCTTTTCTTTTGTCAGTGTCGACAGATTGCTTTTTCTTTTTCTACTTTTTTTAAGTGTTTAAATAAATTAAGCTGGCTAATTTGGTGTATTGACCTTATTTTCTTTGATACAATATATTCTGCGTTCTATTCTATTTAGTGAATACATATTTAATGTATGCAGAAAACAAATAGGTGAATAAATAAAAGATAACAAAAAGCTAACAATTTAAGTTAATAAAGTCAGGGGAAGTAAAGTTCTTTTATTTTCCTTCATCATAACCATGCTCTGATACCATTATAAGAACAACTCAGCAAATTAGGATATATAATTAGTAACCAAGTTATTTTGTCCTTTTAATATATTCAACAGAATAATCATAATATGCTAAATCACTTTGCTATTTAATTAACATTTTATCAGATAATTTACTAGACTTTATTCCTTTTTCTATCCAATGTTTAACCGGTCATAGTGTTGATTTCATATTCGTGTTCTATTTTTACTACTTTATCTTTAATTCCTAGAGTTCATTTTACTAAATTACTTAAGTCTCTTATTTCTATTCTTATTTCATTTATTTGTGTCCTTATAATTTCTACTTCAATTTTTAATTTGTAAATCTTTTGTTCTAAAGATTTAGATAATTCTCTTAAGCTTTTCATAATATTCTCATCTTTTCCTTTTTCTAATATTTTCCTAATTTCTTCAGGCAATCTTTTTAATGTTCCATCTAAATCATAAATTTCATATTCTTCTTAAAAATTCAGTTCTATATAACAACCTAATTGTTTCATAAAAAACATATTAGTCCAATTATTTTGGTTTATAGTTATATTCATATTCATTTCTACTCTAGTATATCAGAAACTAAAATTTACATTAAATACAAATTTTGCAATCTTTTTGGTAGCTTAAACTTCGTCTTAGATTAATATTTATATTTATATCAGTGGGTGAATTTATTCTAATACTTCTTCTTCCTAAATTTTTATCATATTGGATTCTTCTATTGTCTTCTTTAGTTCTTATCTTCACCATCTACATTTGTGTTCATCTACTATTCCATCGTTCTCTGAAAATTAGTTGTAGATCATTAAGGTATGGCTAACTAAACTTCTAGGGAAAACTAAGGTAAAATTTATTTTCTAGAATTCATAATAATGAGTTGATAAAACTACTAGTGAATATAGTGAATATCTTGAAATTAATATGAACCAAAATCAAACATAACAAAGTGTAGCCCAAAGTAATATAACACAACAAAGAGAGCCATAAACACCTGGCAATATGAACAATTATTAAGAAATGAATTCTTAGGCAAAAGTGTAGGAGCACTAGAAACAACTAAAATAAAAAGAGCTATTCAAAAATTACACCAAATAGAAATTTGTACCCTAGATCCAGATGATTTAGTTGGATATATATGTGAATATGATAAATATTATTATGAGACAAGATTAGCAAATTATAATGAAAAGAAAGTTTATTTAGATTGTCTCTTATTTCATCATCTACCCATAATTTTAATTTTAATATTTCTCTTTTTTCAAATCTTAAGGCCATATTAGCTTTTGTGTTTGATTCATTTATTTTTATATCATTATTTGTATATTCTAATTGTATTATACTTCTTTCTTGATTTGGATCTATTATAGCTATTATTTCTATCCATACTTCCCTTTGTATTTCTAATAAGACATAATTTAATGAATTTGAAGATTCTGTTATATCTATTGTTAGAGTTGTTGTCCTTATTTCAGTTAAATTAAAGGTTATAGGGATTTCTACTAGTATGTGTCTTTCTAAACTAGATGTTCTAAAGGTTTTAGTTCAGGATATTGGTGATCATACTTTTTCATTTCATTGATATGCATAATAAATTCTTTTCTATTTTCTTCTGTCCATGGATAAGATTTGCTATTTATCTCTTTACTATAGTATAATAGTTTTATTTTTGCTAGAGGCTTAGACTTTTCCCAGTGTACTAAGGGATTATCGCTATAGTTTTCTTCTAACCTATGCTCAATCGTCTTTATTTCTATATTATGAATTTTCTTTTTCCCATTTTCTTTAATCGGTTCTTTATTTGGCACAAATTGAACTTCATTTTCAGATTTTTTTTTTTTTCTAAATACAATGTCAGTTCTTTCTTTTATGATATAATCTTAATGCCCATGCTTGGTGCTTGCAAGGTGTAATAAATACTAAGGCTTTAGGAGTAAAGTGTAATGGCATATATTGTTCTAGAAAATTCATTCCTAATATTATGTCTGGTGTGGCTTCATTATACTGAAATATTAATGGAATTTTTAATTCATAATCTCCTATTTGTACAATTACGTTTTCTGTTGATAATTCTAATAGATGTACTTCCTTTCCTGCACTAGTTATTTTTATTATTTTTCCTTTTTTCTATTGTTCTTGTGGTAATATGTTATATTTCGCTGACGTCTTATTTGCTCCTGTATCTATCATGGCGTGCTATTTTCTTAACTAATATTTCTTAAAATTGAATTTTAACAATATATAATACAACTTCATTTAAATTAGTTTTATTTTTCTTAGAATTATTACTACTTGGTTAATGTTTAAAAGAATCCTATATTTATGAATTCAATATGGAGTTACTTGAGTGAGGAAATCTTGTTATAGGATTAATTTATGATTTTCTACGTCTTTTATTTCATCATCTACCCATAATTTTAATTTTAATATTTCTCTTTTTTCAAATCTTAAGGCCATATTAGCTTTTGTGTCTAATTCATTTATTTCTATATCATTATTTGTATATTCTAATTGTATTATACTTCTTTCTTGATTTGGATCTATTATAGAAGGAGCTTTAAATGGAAACTTCGTATATCATAAACTGAAATTTACATTAAAAACTGGAATGGTAGGACTTGTATTTTCTAATGAACACAAAATTTATAAGAAAAATTAAGGAAAAATAACAATAAGAAAAGAATTTATGCCAATATTAGAAGAATTAAAATTGGATCCTATAAAAATTATAATTCCAAGACAACTACAATTAGAATTAGATAATACCAGAGAGATAAGAATTGAAGAAGACAATAGAAGAATCCAATATGATAATAATTTATGAATTAAAATCGAAGCAAAAATTATAAGGACACAAATAAATGAAATAAGAACAAAAATAAAAGACTTAAGTAATGTAGTAAAACGAACTCTATGAATTAAAGATAAAGTAGTAAAAATAGAACACCTAGAGGCATTTTAATTCCTTTTAATTTATGATAGACCATTAAAGTTCTATTCATATTCACTTTTGCTCTAAAGATTGCAAAATTTGTATTTAATGTAAATTTTAGTTTATGATATACTAAGTTTCCATTTAAAGCTCCTAGTATGCAAGTGGTAAATTTAATCCTAGTCAAGCTAAATATCATTCGAATTAGAAGGAATTTTTGGTAGTTGTTAAAGCAGTTGAAAATTTTGAACTCCTAATTGTAAACTTTAAATTCATAATAAGAACTGATAATACCCAAGTTAAACACTGGATAGATAGAGGAATAAGGTCTAATAAATTATCTAATAAAATGTTAATTAAATGGCAAAGTGATTTAGCATATTATGATTATTCTGTTGAATATATTAAAGGAAAAAATAACTTGGTTGCTAATTATTTAAGCAAAGATGGAGCAGCCAAATAATGAGACAAATAATATGCAGGCAAATAGACCAGTAAAGTATACAACCTTTACAACTATTGATCAATTAGCAGTGCGTTTATCGATGAAAATTTGTACAAAGAGTGGTGTTTACAGAAAGTGATGGAAGCTGGAGGTTGAGTGCTCCAAAAACTCATATGAACATTCAAGGCTCCATGATTTCTTTTTTATGTCAACAATGGTCTTTATAATTGTCCTTACTTTTCTTTTGTCGATGTCAGCAAATTGCTTTTTCTTTTTCTTCTTTATTTTTTAAGTGCTCAAATCAATTGAGTTGACTAATTGAGTATATTTAGAGTATATATATATATATATATATATATATATATATATATTACTTATATGAATATAACAAAATATTTCCTCATATAGCAATTATAAAAGGGAGACGAGTTTTTTTCTATCAAAGATTACTTAATAAAACAGGTTTGCGATTATAAAGTTGTAATTTTATTATTATAGAAAGCAAAAGATAAATATATAATACTAACTATGAAAAATGTAAGGATATTTTGGTTCAAAATATAAATGTGAAGATAATTTAATAAATAAAATATACTTATATGTAGTTGATTGATTATATTTTTATTATGTTGTCATATACAAAGTATTTAATTTTTTAACTTACGCATGATTATTATAAATAATTATATAATTTTAAGATTAAATTATACAAATTTTATATTATTATTAGTTAATATATACTTATCTTGTATTAATTAAAATACTTGATAGCAAAAATATGAGTAATTTAATGTTAATCTACATTTAAATATATTTTTGTAACAAACTATTATTTTATACTTCTAATTTAAGTATTATATTTTAATAAATTTTTGCAACACAAATCTTGATTAATAAAACTAATAGAATGGATAAATTACATGATAATGTACTTTTAGCTTCAAATTTATGTTTAGAAGAAAAGATAAACAATTAGTATTATTAATAATTTAAAATATATGAAATAATCTGTCTCTTTTTCCTATTAGTATACTTTCTTCCTCTTCCCCTTCCTTACAATCTCCATGGATTCCTTCTACAAGCTTCCTTTGTGTCTCATCCTCTTCTTCACTCTGATCACAACCTCACAACCTTGCAATTCTTACAAATTTCCCAGCAACTTTAGTCTCTTCAGTCTACAATGACTTGCCCCTTCTTGACTCTTCTATCCACTGAAACTACCACTCTTCTTCAAGCTCCATTGACATGGCTTTCAAGAATAGCAATGTGAAGCAAGATGGGTGGATTGCATGGGCCATTAACCCCACATCCAGAGGGATGGTGGGATCGCAAGCCTTTATGGCATTTAAGAAGTCCAATGGGACTATGGCAACTTACACATCACCCATAACTAGATACGGCACGAGGTTGCAGGAAGGGAGACTGAGCTTTAAGGTTCATAAGGTTTCTACGAGCTATGAAGATGGCGAGATGATCATATATGCTAGTTTGAAGCTTTCGGCGAATTCTTGTGTGGTAAATCTTATTTGGGAAGGCGGCTCTATTTTTTATGACACTGTTATCAGTCATGCTCTATCTAGACCAATGTGAAATCTTTTGGTTAGATGGATTTTTCACCAGCAAAGTCTTTAAATTTGATGACCATGATTATGGGGTTTCAGATAACTCACAAATTTTAATGAGAAAAGTAAGTATGTTGATTCAATGTCTTCATTGGTAAAGCTTCAAAGACCAGGTGATGTTGTAAGGAGGTATTTACCTCATTCTTAAACGGTTAATTTATCTTTTTAATTTGCTCTTGCTTGCCTGTTTATTCTTCGTCTAGATTTTCTCTTACTAGAATCTTAAAAGGTTAAAGTTATTTTATGTTTTATGAATCTATACCTAGTAGACTTCATTACTATTTTTGAATTAAATTGTGGTCTATATGGACTCTTTGAAGGGTGCTTGAACAATGGAAGAGTAAGATATTCTAGCAAGAAATAAAAAATAAGGTAAAGATCACAGAGGCTATACATAAAGATTCAAAGGATGTGCCAAATAGTGTTGACATGATGATATAGATAACGAAAGATCCCTCATGGAAGAAGTAGATATGGAAGGAAAATATAAAAAGGAGACTAATGAAGCCAATCTTTCAAGAAAGCCTACGTACAAAGATATGGTGATGAACAAGTATGAAAATAATGATTTATCCTTAAAGGAGATTGTCCAGATGATGACAGAGGAATATGTTGTAGAGGAAATTAATTCATCTGAAGAGTTTGCTTAACCTTTCGATCTGAATCCTGTGGTGTAGGTTACCTTGGAAGAGTATGAACAATGGTATCGTTCGTGGAAGCTGTCTTCGTATGTCAAGCTTCTGGGAAAGAAAATTAGCTTCACGACCATGGAATCTTGGGTCCAGAGAAGATGGACTCGAAATGGAGTCGTTAAAGTTATGGATTTAGCAGAAGATTTTTTCTTGATTGTTTTGCTAAGAAAACGGACTATAATAATGCTCTATATAAGGGTCTATGGCTTATAGTTAATCATTATCTGATGGTACAACGTTAGAAACCTTTATTTCAACCTTCCCAAATGGAAATTTTTTTTAAAAAATAATAGTTTGGATTTGTATTCTTAGGCTATCAGTTGAATTATGTAATAAAAAGTTCCTTTCGAAGGTAGGCTTGAAATTGGGTGCTATGTTGAAAATTGATGAACTAACCTCTATCCAATCTAGGGGTAAATATGCACGTTTATGTGTTGAGGTCAATCTTAATAGACAATTAGTTCCCAATATTACTGCACTTGGTAAGATCTACTTCATGGAGTATGAAGGTTTGCACCTAATTTGCTTTAGTTGTGGTACTTATGGTCATAAGCCAGAAAATTACATCCTAGCCAAGCCAAACCAGATATCTTGACAACCCTCAAAGGTGGGTTCTAATGAATCTCCAATGACTATGGGAGCTGAAGGTGTAGACAATGTTATAGAAACTGCTGTTATCTCAGATGAAAGGCAGAATCCTCCCAAGGAAAATGGTCTGAATGATGTGATACATAAAATAACGTTGGAAGAAGAGTATGATTTTTTTCTATCTAATCATTTTGGACCATGGATGGTTATTAAATGACCGAAATGAAACTATATGGGAACAAGACATAATTCCAGCAAAGAGAAAATAAATAAGGTAAACCTTGGTTTTAATAAAATGCATTTTTCTTTATTGAATAATGACTCCGATGTGGATATGTCTAATAAAGAGAAAAAGAATAATTCTTACAGGAAGATTACTAGTGATGTAGAAACTGGTAAAAATAATCCTAAGAAAGATATAGCTAATAAAACCATAGGTAGACATCAATAAAGAATGACTTAAAAAGTAGGGCTAAAGTCTTCTCTTAGCCTAGAAAGCCATAATGGGCAGTTAGCTGGTACAAGTAAACCAAGGATAAACCCTAAAAAACATAACCATGGAAAGAATTTTCCTATCGAAGCTATCATGGAGCTAAATTGTAAAAAGAAAGGAGTGGATTTTTACCACGATAATCCCATAAGGGAAAATGTTTACTGGTAAGATAAAACTAGTAAGAATGATGTTCTAGATCCTCTTGAAATAAATGTCCAAGGTCTAAATAAGGAAACTTTGGAGTTTACTCAAAGACAACAAGCACTTTCAAGAAATAAATTTAGCGCCTCTAATCCTCTAGACCTTGGTTTAAGGTTTGAAAGAAGGATGGAAATAACTTATGGAGGTTTCTGGGATATGGTGATGGTGATTGATAATATTGTTGAGACCCATACTAGATCTATTCCAGATAGTTTAGGGAATCCCCCTCCTACTATAGAAGATTAGCACTCATTGCGTTTCTTTTCATTCTCTCTTATTTTCCAAATGAATATCATAATTTGGAATTGTATAGGTGTTTCAAGAAAGGGTTTCACTACCATGATTAGTGATTTGATGAATAGATATCATGTTAATTTTTTATGTTTATTGGAGACACATGTAAGTGGAGAGAAAGCTAAGATGATTGTTAAAAAGTTTAAATTTAATAATTACCATATTCAAGATGGTATGGGATTTTCAGGTGGTATTTGGTGTCTATGGAATCTTAATTGCTGGCAGGTATAAGTACTTCATACTTATCGTCAATTTGTCCATATAGAAATTGCCTTTAAGAATGCTAGCCCATGGTTTCTTATTATTGTTTATAGAAGTCCCCAGCCTGCCTCTCGGAGGGATCTTTGGGCTGGCCTTAAGGAGATCTCTAGTCAAACTATGGGTTCCTGGTGTGTAAAAGGTGATTTTAATTCCGTTTTATCTATTAATGATATTGGTGGTTCTCTTAATATGTCAAGTGATTCTACCATTTTTTGGGACACTTTTCTTGATTGCGGCCTTCATGATGTTCGCTTCCAAGGGCAACCTTTTACTTAGATCGTTTTATTGCTAATAATCACTGGTCCACTTCATTTAATAATGTTGTGGTGAAGCACCTCCTTAAGCTCAAATTGGATCACATTCTGATCCTCTTTTATTTTGAGGATAATGATTTAACTAATAATGCTAAAAAGCCCTTTCGATTTCTAGCCTTTAAGTTGGCTCATGATAATTTTTAGGATCTTCTACAAAGTTCATGGTTAAAAAATAGGGACCCAGAATCAAATATTAATTCCTTCACTAAAGCGACTAGATATTGGAATAAAAATGTTTTTGTAATATTATCAAGAAAAATAACATAATCCTATTGAGACTCAAAGGAATAAGTCATTCTTTGAAATTTCAAAATAATATTTACCTGGAAAAACTTCGAAGTCAGTTATAAAAGGAGTATGAGGATTTAGCTATCCAAAAAGAAATTTATTGGAAACAAATTTCTAGATGTAAATGGCTGTATGGAGAGGCTATCTTATTCCATCTTGTTAGTCGTTGAACGAAAATGTTGGGATCCTATTATTTTAAATAAAAGAGAACCTACCCTCTCTCACCTTTTCTTCACAGATGATCTTATTCGGTTCAGTATAGCCTTTTCTCAATAAACGCATGTTATTAAGGAGACCTTGGAGATTTTTTGTAGAAGCTCGGGTCAGAAGGTTAATAACTCAAAATCTAGCATTTAATTCTCTGCTAATGTCCTATAGGATAAAAGACATAAGATTAGCCAGGTTTTTAGAATGAATATAACTAATAATCTAGGTAAGTACTAAGGTGTTCCCTTGTTTCATGATAGACGCTCATACAAAGATTTCCAATATCTTATTGATAGAATAATGAATCGTTTAAATAGCTGGAAAGCTAATACTTTTTCCCTTGCTGAAAGAATCACTTTGGCTCAGTCAGTTTTGCTTCCATTCTTACTTATGTAATGCAAACTACTAAAATCCCTCTTTAGGTGTGTGATTGCATGGATAAAATTTATAAGGATTTTATTTAGAATGGTTCTGCTGATAGGAAAAAAATTCATTTGATTAACTGGGATAATATTTGTAAACCTAAGAAGTTTAGTGGTTTGGGGTTTCAAAAAGCTCGAGATTTCAACCAAACTTTTATTATGAAACAAGCGTGGAACCTTATTCACAAAAAAGATGACTTATGGGTTAAGGTGATCTATAGTAAATACAATTATTCTAAAGCTATTATTCCTATTGTTTACCAGCGTAATGCTGCTTCTAACTTCTGGCGGGGTATTATTCAGATCTACGCGCCCTTTTATCAAAATCTTATTTGGCATTTGGAAAATGGTAATTTGATCTATTTTTAGACTAACCATTAAGTGTCGGGAGTGCATAGGCTTGAAGGTTTTGCTATCATCAACATTGATGATAGTATGCGGGATGAGCTTATGGCAGATTATGTCCTTGTTAATAGAGATTGGAATGTTTCTAAGCTTCAACTTGTCCTTTCTGCGAATATAGTGGACATTATTGTTCCTCTAAGAGTCTCCCCCTTAGATGAGGATGTTAACTCTATGGCCTGGCTTCTTAATACTTTTGGTAGGTTTTCTTGTAAATATGTTTTTATTCTTGTTTTGGTATTGATTGGAATTTTCCAAATAATCTATTTGGTAAGTTTTGGAAGCTAGATGTTCCTCAGCTTATTCAAGCTTTCCTATGGCTCGTTGCTAATGAAGCTATTTGCACCAATAGTGCCTGCCATCGTTGATCCTAGGTTGTATCTCCTAGTTGTGTGCTTTGTGGGTCTGATAATGAAACAATGCTCCATGTTATTCGTGATTGTAATATTGCTAGTTTGGTGTGGAAGAGCATTATGCCTAGTCCACATCATGTGGTTTTCTTCTAAGAAGGCCTCATCTAGTAGTTGAACTCAAATCTGAATAAGGGAACTCATTTCTTTAATGGGATGAGTTGGCTCCAAGCTTTTTAGACTATTTGTGTTGAAATTTGGCATATGAGAAATAAAAGAATCTTTAAAGGAATTAACATTAAGCCCACTAGTTTCTTAAGGTATATAGTTGCCTTGGTTCTAAATTATTATTGTGCCTTTCCTCTTCTCAAATCAACTAAACCATAAAAGATTTCTCTACTTAGCATACCCAGTAGGTTCCCCCCCCTAATCATGTCATTAAGCTTAATATTGTTGGTTCTATTTTTTATCAAGGATCTGTAGCTTGTGGTAGTTTGCTAAAAGACAATAGGGGTAATTTTATAAAGGGTTTTAGTGTCAAGCTTTTAAATTGCATATTATTAATGCTGAACTTTAGGGCTTGCTTTATAAGCTTTAAATTTGTTTTGAAGCTAGCTATAGATATATTCTTGTAGAAATTGATTCTTTAATAGTGGTTTGGATTATTCATAATTTGCTGGAAATTTTACATGAAAGTTTTCTCTTAGTTTGTGCTATAAGGTAATAGTTAAATTTGGACTGGTCTGCCCAAGTTTTCCATATCTTTCGTAAAGCTAACTTTGTTGCTGATACTTTTGCCAAACACAGTCACAATCAAGTTCCTTGTTTCAAATGTTTCGATATTATTCCTAACTTTGCTTCTCTTGTAATTGTTACTGATTTGCAAGATGTTTGTTACCTTAGACTTGTTGCTTATTAGTTTCTTTGTTTTGTTGGACATTTCGCCTTGTTGTTTATAAAAAGGAAAAAGAAAAAAAAGAATTGTTTAATTCCATGTTATCTTCCTTTGTATTCTCATGTAGTTTATTTTTAGACTAAACTAGTTTATTCCTTTCATTTTTAGTGTATGTAAATTTAATTCGTAACCTTTGTTTTTAGTTTATTTAAAATGGACACCGTTTCAGTCTTATGAAAGTCATTTTTTTTAAAATGTTTAATATCTCCGATTAGTTATATAAAGTCCAAACATAATGCTAGCACGAATAGTAAAAAAGTGAAAAAAAATTATTGAATAAGTCTGTTAAAGAAAATATCTTCTGGTTCTAACTTACATTACATAAATATGGATTCTTTATCATTCCTTAACAAAATTGTGCATGGTTAAATCACATGATTTAGTTAATACTGAAGAATGACTTTGTTAATACTGACCATCGAATTAAAATTTATATTTTATCGATTTAATTTCTTAATATTAAATGTAATCGATCCAATTTATTCATGTCCTTCAATCTAAACTATAGAATATGTACCATTATAAATGAAAAAAATCCTAATCACATATTAAAAAAAAAATTTAATATGACTCACGCAAAGTAGTAATAAATAACATCAATCCATAATTATCTAAATTCGTCTCAAGTAAAAGTACAATATTGATAATATAATTTGAATAAAATCAAGACATAGTAAATATACTAAATAGTAAAAATTTTGGAATACCAAGAGCGAATATTAGCTTCAATGTTCGGTACAGAAATTCTCATCTCACAATATTTCTATAATAGGCAAAGGGAAACCAATATATGAATCCAAAAAAGTATAACCTAGTGTGGTTTTGGTTACTGGTAAGATATTCTATACATGTTCAAATTCACTCAAGCAACCAATGTAAAGTACATAAGATCAAAGATTCAAAAAAAAAAAAATTGAAACCTTTTGAGGATAATAGCAAGTGTGTATAATGGATGGTATTGTTGAATGTGACACATGTGGCATTTCTATCTCTCTAATCCTTGTTTGCAAAGAGGACAGCAGGATATGATTCTTAGCCATTGATCCACACATTTTTGGTGAAACATATGGGAACAGGGCAATTGCCTAACTTCTTCTCTCTCTTTGTACTTGGCTAAGCAAATGCAGCATTCCTGTCAATATCCCAATGCAATATCAAAATTTCATTAATTATGGCCTTCGGGCCGGACCATGTTAGGTTGAATTTTTTGTTAACTTGAGATTCGGTCTGATATAATGATTAGGTCTTTTTTTTAGACTCTAGACTTAGTTCCGTCCAATTAAACCCAGTATTAATCGAGCTAAGCTGTGTCTTTTTTTTTTTTAATATGAATTATTTTTGTGAAAATAATTTTTTAAAAACAAAAAATGAAAAAAAAAATTCAAAGAAAATAAAATGAAAATAAATTTTTTTTTTAAGATTTGGAATAAAAAATAATAAAAAGTTGAAAAGAATTTATATTTTAAAATTGAGTTATGGATAAAATTTATTTTAAATCAAATTAAAAATATATTTTAAAAAATTAAAAAAATTAAAAATAAATATCAAGTTAGGTCGGGCCAAACTGAGTCTTATGTCACACTCAGCATTAGACCCAGCCCGACCCAAATTACAAATTTGTTTATTTGGCCAATTGACCGGGTTTATGCTCACCCTTATTCAAGATATAGGTTTTAATGCACATATATGAATCTCAATCAATAAATGTCTAAAATAATTCTTTATTTATTGAAAAAATGTGTCCTTTTTTTTAAAAATTATCAAATTTAATTATTTTATCAAATGTAAAATTTTAAATTTAAAAAACTAAATCTGTTATATTTTTTAAAAGTAAAAGACTACGTGTAATATTTTGTAGTGAAAATCATTTTAAATATTTTAATAAATAATTTTATAATCGGCAAGGTAGTAAAAAGGTTGAAACTAGGACTTACATGGTCTTCTTCGGAGGTTGGAGAACCGATGGAAGAAGGAACTTGTTTGTAAGTCCAGCTGGGAAGCAGAGAGATCTGGTCGTCGGAAGCAGCTCGGTCAGAGGGAGGCATGTGGAAGTTGTAGCCGAGGAGGGAGCCGAGAAGAGGGAGGAAGCAACAGAGAAGAAGAAACAAGAGGAAGGGGAAGGAGTAGCAGATGGCGTTCCAAGCAAGGAGAGTGATGCAGAGGACATGGAGTCTGGGAGCCTTATGGAACGATCCGAAACGACAGTCGAACACCCACACGTTGCCCATCACAAACCATATGGCGAAGAATAGCTCCAGTGAAGCCCTGCATTTGTTCATCAAGCGGGTGCTTCTGTATACAGATACAAAATACAGGTTGTTAATATTGTTTATCCTTTCATTTTAGTTTTCTTCAAGTTTCAACTATAAGTATATTTGTCCCTTCGATTTTTACTGTACCATAATTAATGCCTTGTATATTCTGACCTTTAATTTCCAATAAAATGCTAAAATAAGAGTGTAAACCATCACAACAAAGAATTAAAGAAATCAACTTCTATGGTCGTCATATTCCTCAGCCCATGTGTCTAGGTAAGACGTCTGTCATGAATGAACATTTGGATTTGTTAATGTTAGTTCCAATCATCAATGGATGCAAGGGACACGAGGTGGTTATTTATTTTGAATTTTTAAAATTTTAATTTTTGTATGTAATTTTATTTTATATTTTTAATTTATAAGAAATTGTCTTTCTTAAATTATAAATTTTTTTTTTGTTTTATTCAAATCTTTGATCTTAAAATTTAGTTCCAATCATCAATGACACGAGGTAGTTATTTATTTTGAATTTTTAAAATTTTAATTTTTATATGTAATTTTATTTTATATTTTTAACTTAATTATTTAATTTATAAGAGATTGTCTTTTTTAAATTGTAAAAATTTATTTATTTTTATTCAACCTTAGAATCAAGTTTTAAATCCATTACTAGTTCCAACTCAATTTCAATTTGGGTCATTGGAATATTTTATTCAATAATTCAAATTTTAATAAATATAAAAAAAATTAATTTAATTTTAATACATATCAATTTTGTGTAAAAAGATCATAATATACAAATACATATTAATACTTTAAATATTTTTTAATATAAGATAACATCTTGTTAAAAAGTAATAGTGTAAGATATATGAAATAAACTATAAGTTATGACAAACTATTCAATTTTTTCTCTTCAATTAAATACTATTTTGTTCAAGAAATTATCTAAAATATTGAAATGTGTATATGTATTATGATGATTTTTAAAAAATCATATGTATTGAAATTAAATTAAAATCTAAATCACAGATTGAACCAACTAGAACATATTTAGGTATCAATGAAGGCTTAATTTTGACTCTTACATTTAATTAACTTTAATTTTTAATATATTGTTAATGTTTTCCTCAAATCCAAGTTTGTGGAAATTTTTTTAACTAATTTGGCTACAATCGATAACATAATAATAATAATAATAATAATAATAATAATAGAAAGTAAGTTCTCGAAATCGGAACTGTACCTGGTTTCCTCACTGTCTCTCTGCTGTTCAACGTCAGAAAGGCCAAGAGCATCTTGCTGGGTCAAATGAAGCTGACGATACCGCCCATAAAGCATCAACACGCTAAGCACACACCCAATCTCATACCCTCCGATCCACACCCTCATGGGCCACACGGGTCTCTCCCTCTGCGAAATCGCCAGCGTCAACGACGACACCGTTATCTGCACCATCAGAGCCACGAACTCCAGCATCATCCACGTGCTCGAGTTGAACGGGTTCGGCCCGAGATCCGACCTCGACCCGTTTTGGTAGTGGAACACCCTCCTCAAGAACACGAACCATCTTGCTCTGGAGATCCTCGCCGCTATCCGAATCATAAATGATGCTCGAGGAACAGACCTGGTTCTCGTCCTTCCCGTTTGGTCTTCTTCTGCAGAACTCATTGGAAGGTTGCTCGATGATTACTATAAAATGTGAACAGAGTATAAAGTATATGCCTTCTTTTGCGGTTTTGTGATCCGAAAGAGTCCAAATTGGTGTGTTCGAGGGACGGAGTTTTCTATGATTCTTGATATGGATGGTGGAATTTGAAAAAAGTTGCAGAGAATCCACG
Organism: Delonix regia; assembly: GCA_037074485.1. NCBI lineage: Eukaryota > Viridiplantae > Streptophyta > Magnoliopsida > Fabales > Fabaceae > Delonix > Delonix regia. The sequence goes on along the minus strand of CM073452.1, from coordinate 19,785,603 downwards.
TTTTCAAAGTCTCGTGAATTTAAAATAGAGAAGACGATTTATACAGAGAACCAGATTTGCTCGTTGCAGATGCAGAGGTCTGAGAATTTGTCTAGAAGTGGCTTCAGCTACTATGTTTCAGAAACCCCAGAGGATTCAGAGGTTTGAATCATGAAAAGAACTTGGACTTGAAGCTCTAGAATTAGCAGAGTCGTTGCCTCTGTTGAAGAACTTCCAGGGTCTGAAGTCTCAACTAGCTTGAAACCTCAGGAAACTTTCAGAAGGGTGAAACTTTTAGCAGCAACAAACTGACCAGTCTGATGGGGTTTCTTGGATGAAGTTGAATATGAATAAGAATAGGAATAAGAAGAAGAAGGGATGCTTCAGAAAGGTAAAAGTACGAAACTTTGAACAGCAACAAACTTTACAGAAAGCTTTACAGATGAAAGATTCCGGTGGGGGGTCTTGGATGGAGCTGGATATGAAGAAGAAAAAGAAGGGATGCTTCAGAAAGATGAAACTTTTCAGGTGGAAGATGCAGAACAGAGAGATTTAGAGGTGAAGAAGAAGAAGAAGAGGGTATGGAGGAAGTGTCAGGGAAGGTGAAGATGGTGACCAAGAATCAGCTGCTTCAGGGTTTGCTTTGATCCCAAGGGAATCCACAAGGATTGGAGGGAAGTTAACCGTTGGCCAACTTCCTCGCTCTATGCTTTTCTCATTTTATTAAGTAAGCCAAACTCTGAAAAAGCTACTTTAGTTCTTCTGCCTTCAATCTCAGAACTCTTCCTCCTTTCTCTTTCTAACAGAAAATATTATAACAAACGCAAAAGATTTTTTTTTTCCTTTTCATTGTGAAATTAAGGCAGAGTTGATCTGTGAAGACGACCGGATAAGACTTGAGAGTGATCATCTCATACGTCTGCTATATGATTTCGTGGCCAATTGAATAATATTTTTATCACGAAGCTCTATATTAATTTTTTTTTAAATATTAAATTAGTCTTTATTTTTATACTTTATGATAATTTAATTTGTTACAAATATATTGTAATAATTTTGCCTTTCAAAATTTTTATTTTAAGCAAAATCAATTTTTCATTAATTTAAATATAAAAATTAATTTTATATAAATTTAAATTTATAAAATATTAATTTTGTATAAATTTAAATTTATGAGAGACATTTTTTTATAATTAATTTATCAATTATCAGAGGTTAAATTGTCACAAAATGTAAAAATAAAAGACTAATTTTATAATTTTTTCATTGTTTTAAGAAAGATTTAAAAATAAATATTTTTTTTATCAAATTAATATATTTAATATTTTAATTTCAAAGAAATAAACACAATTTGGTAAAACATGATATTCTTTCCGACCAACTGATTAAAAAAATAACATTTGTTATATAAAAAATTTGAGAAAAAAAAAACTAATTTGAATTCTGGCGGGTACGGCTGAAATGAGAATATATTATATGGTGAAGAGTTGGCCAGCCAATCCAACGTTATGTGTGTAAGAATGATTTCTATATTTTGCATATTAGCTATTAGCCACACCATTATAATGATGTGGGGTATGTAATTGGATTTATATGTTCTTATCTTATAAAAATGCTTTTCTTTTTTTATTTTATTTTTACAACTGAAACCAACTGCACCCTCTCTATGTGAGTCTAATTGCAATTAATTTACATAGATAATAATTTTTTGTTTAAAAAATGTTAACTGGGCAAAATAACAGTTGGACTGGCTTTCATGTAATAAAAAGTTGAATAAATTAAACTAATTTTTGTTATAATTTAATTAAATCATATTTATATTACTAGCATAATATATGTTCTTTCTAAAAAAAATCAATTTTTTTACTATTCCTATTATCAAATTAAAAATTAAATTAATATATTATTGTATAAAAAGATTTATATTTGATTTTGCATTGAAAAGATTCAAAACTTGGTATACATATTAAAGATACAATTTGTCTTATAAATAATTTTATTTGATTAAACGTCTAAAATAAAAAATATTTATTTTTGCATTAAATAACTATATTAATGGCAGACCATATACTTTAAATAAATTTTAAAATATAAATTATAGTGATGTGAATTTATTTTTGACCGGAATTAAGTTTACAAAACAAGTTGGTTTAAAATTAAATTTATACAATTATGAGCTCGAGACACACTAACTGTACTTGATAAAAAAATAAAATTATAGAAAATTTTCTGTGATATATATATCTAATATTAAAGAGATAAATAAAATTTTAAAAAAATAATTTAATTAAACTTGGAAGGACGCTAGCATAATTTACTATTACAAGTTCAAGATGGGCTTGCTTTAATCTCAATAGGAAAAATCTGGAAAATTATCAACTAGACAGTCGTCTAGATCACGTTGGACGGTGAATGAAAGTAGAAAAACGTGATAAATGTGGTCAGATTCTCATGTTAATCTTCTTAATCAGAGGACTCGCATTAATAAACTATTGAGCTTTATTAGTTTTATTTTAATTCTCAATTTATATTGAGTAAAACTTTTCAAATATTTGATTAAATTTATATTTAAATAATTAATATTTGATATATATGATAAAAATACTTTCTTAGTTTATTTTTTTGATAATAAAGTTAAATTTTTATACAATGATATTTGTGAAGAAAATAAATTAATTTATTTTTTGCATAAATAATATATGATAAAATTAAAAATAACTTTACCGATATAAAGTACATTAAATAAAATTTTTTCATAATATATTACATATTAAAAGTATATAATGTAAATTCAAAACAAAAATATATCAAATATACTATTGCTAAATCATAAGAAAAATTATTAGTGTAATTTAGTCTTTAAGGTTTGCCTACGATGATTTTCGAATTAAATGAGACATAAATTTTGAACTTTAATTCTGAAATTGATTTATTAGACTTTATGACAGATGTTTTGAAATTTTGGCAAAAATCAAGTCATCAAATGCACATTTTATGCTTTGCTATGGTTCAAATTAAATTAAATGTGATGAGACAAGACTTCTGAATTTTAATTAATATATACAAATGTAAGACTTTAGGCCGAATTTTTTGAAAATTGGAAACAAATTTAATTTCAAACATATATATATATATATATATATATATTGCTATATGTTTCTTAGCTCTTAATTAACCGCAAAAATAAATAAATATCAATTTTAAATTTAGGGTCAATATCAAAATTAAATATTGAGAAAAAGTGGTTCTATCCCATTCAACATTGATTAATAAGAACACTATTTATAATTTATGAACAGACCTCGCAATAATAAATTAATGAGCAACATCAACGGAAATAATATAGGGAAATTAATTATTGTGGAATTAAAAACAGGTGCTTAGAGAAGTATGTTACTTGAAATGTTGAAATTGGACCATGTGTGTTAACCACTAACAATTCGCAACATGTTGCTTGAAGAGTCATATTCCAAAGTTAATTCAGTAATTAAGGAATTATTAAACAAATGTTTTAATCTTTAAAGCTGCTCGTAACGTAATTAACTCAAATTAGCTTGACCATCTTTTGGTGTGAAGCCATGCAACGTGTTAATATTGACGTTTCTTGCAATGGAAAGCGTTCACTTTAAGAAACGGATTTGATGGGAACAATGATGAAAGTCCTCTCCAGCTAAAATTAATATTTTTTGATTATTTATTAACAAAATTGAAGAGAGCTTTTATATTTCAATAGACAAAAATATTAAATTGGTGTATCAATTTTATATTTTGTAATTATTTAGTACCGTATAAATATACCGTAACAAATTATTTTTTAAAAAAATTTATTTTATATTAAATCAATTTCTTATTAATTTAAATTTGTGAGTGGTTAATTAAGTATAAATTTAAATTTATAAAAAATTAATTTATTATAATTAATTTGTAAGAGGCTAATTATGTTTAAATTATTGAATTATTAGTATTTATTATTTTTTAAAAAACTTATATACAAATTATAATAGTTTGTCAGCATATCAATTCTGAGTTTTTTTTCTTTTTTCTTGAATCTTGTCTAAATTAAATTGTTTTCCTATGATTTTAAGAGCCATTAGTTTCTGACGTTGACCTTGAACCCATGTACGTACACAAGGAGTGATATTAAATCCGGGCCAAAAATATATATTTTTATTTTATTTTTGTTTCTTAATTTTATTTTATTTAAACTCAATTATTTAATTTTATTTTATATTTTAGTTTCATCTCTTGATTTCATATTATTTTGCTTTAATCTTTTAATTTTACTTCAATTTTTTTAATTTTATTGTAATACAAATCTTGAACTTACAAAACTCACTCATTAATTATTTTTTCTGTAACGCTTTTAGGATACTTAACAAAAAAACTTTGCATGGCTCTTCAGTAGCGGAAGCAAATTCGATGAGATATTAATTATAATTATGTTTAGGCCAAAGACATCTCAAATAATTTTTATTTGTATTTTCTAATTTTTGGATTGAACGGTTGGTCATTATATACATTAATTGAAATTAAGTCTTTCCAATTTTGATATTGTAAGTGCAACTTTTTATACATACATTTAGAAAAATAAATATTTTTAAAAGCATTTATCCAAGGTTTTAGTTTGAGTTATTAAGGTAATTTACAGATAATTTAAATTTATATTGACGTGAGATGCAAAGATGAATATAAGAGTAGAGGTATTTGTGGACCTTGTTAGTCCGGTCAACTAGATCTGACCATAATATATCAAACTAGATCAAAATAAAAAATTTATAGTTTTAACGAGTTGAGTCTGTGGTCATATAAGACTCGACATAACCCAGTCTGGTATCTTATTTTTATTTATTTTAAATTTTATTTTATTTTGTTTATAATAATTTTTATTTCAACTAAATTTTTAAATATTGAATATTTTCAAATTTTAATCACTTTTTCTTTTAAAACTTAATTTTTATTTTCATTTTATTTTTATATATTTTAAATCTTAAATTTTAAAATTAATTTTATTAATAAGGTTTCTTACAAAAATATATAGACTTAACTGCCTTGGTCACTTATCAAGTCAAAATCAAACTAAACCAAGTCTCAAGTGGTGTAAAACTCTAACCTGACCCATAAACACCTCTATCTAAGAGGGGCATAATATGCAATTGTCATTTTTAAATTTTAAATTTTATATGTAATTTTATTTTATTTATTTTATTTAATTCTTTAATTTATAAAAACCCATTTTATTAAATTTTAAGAATTTATTTATCTTAGTTCAAATATGTAATTTTAAAATTTTTATTTCCTTTAAAATTAAATTTTACACCCGTCCTAAATTAGACAAATTTGCATGATGGAATCATGATATACGCAAAACAGTGATTAATTGGAGATAGAAATTGTTCAGCCATCTTCGACGATACTAGTGGGTTGGTTTCATCATCCATTTTGTCTTTATATATATATATAACTTTTGTCGGATTTAGTTAGGTTTGTATTTGGATTTAAAAAAATATAATAATGTATTGATATCCTGTTTAATTAATTATGATATCAAATAATTAAATTTAGGTAAAATATTTGGTACATTCACAATTTTAAATATACTAGTACACTCACTTATAATATAAATAAATAATTATAATAATATTATTTTTTTATATTAGTATTATTATAATTATATTTGTATATTATAATTGAATGTATTAATGTAATTAAAATTGTAAGTCACCAAAGATGACACTTAAATTTATTATGTAATACTATAACTAAATTTATATATATTTTTATTGTACTGTTATCTAACTAGAACATGACAAGTGTTGAATTAATTAATAATAATATATAATTTAATTTAAAAATAAAATAATTATCTATAATAATTATGTAGGTATTATAATATTATTTAACAATCAAACACCAATCATGTTATAATTAAAAAACATAACAAAAATATAAAGAAGGTTATATGAGTTTTTTTTTTTTTTTTTCTATGAGTGGCGTTTTAATAAACTAAGTACCATTCTATGACTGTTTATTGGAATTAACTTTTACTTTCATCTAGTAATATTAATATAATTTAACGATGCTCTTATGAAAATCTAAAAATTTTAAATTTTTATGTAATTTTAATTTATATTTTTTACATGAATTTTTAATTGATAAGAACCCATCTTTTTATTTTATAAAAATTTATTTTCTTAGTTTAAAACTTAAATCTGAAGACGCATCTGTCATTTATATATTTTGCAAACATCATATATTGATATGTGTTTGGGGGCATTAATCAATAAACAACATATATTAATACAAGAGCCTTTAACTTCTAATTATAGATGGCTAATTGTTTTATTCATTTCATCAATCCTCCAGCCAGTGTTTTTATTTTTTAATGCATTTTCTCCTTTTAGCTTGTATATGCTAATTTGCTAATCTAAATTATAACTTGTTTTTCTATCTTTCATATGTAATTTTTATAAAATTAGGAGTTAAATAAGTTCTTTTAATTTTAGGAAAAGATACGTATCCCCATTTAGCAGATATTTATCAACAAAAAATTATTAATAAAATTCAATCAAAGTCCCCTTACCTTTATTGACATATATGATATCTTAATTGTTTAAATTAAAACTTAATAATTTTATAGGTTAGTGAGTTTTTTTTCTTAATAATTTAGAATATCATTTTATTATGATTTCACAGTAGCATTTCTTTACATAATAATACATGCATTCAAACCTTAAACCCTAAAAGAACATAAAATTAAAACTTGTTTTAAAACTTTATTTATTAAAAAATAAGATAAAAATTATGTTTAGTGTGTTCAATTTAATATTTAAAAATTTTAAAAGTCTATTTATATATTAAAATAAAATTTGCCTTATAAACATTTTTATTTAATTTAATATTTTATTCTTCTAAAATTATTTTAATTCTCCAAAGACTCGTTTACATTATTTTTGCATTATATGAATTATATTAATGATAAAATTCAATTTTCATATATAAATCATAATTATGTAAAATTATGTTTAATTAAAATCAATCTCAATTATTAAGTTAATCTAAAAATATTTTTATTCATCTCCAATCCAATTATACATTCATAAAAAAAAAGTGGTATAATTCTTATGAATTAATAAGAATGAGTTGCTTATACTTATAATTAGCAATTCTCGCTTTATTAAAAAAAAAAGAAAAAGAGTTCAACAATATATAAAACCCTGAGAACAATATAATACATCAAATTTGTTTTTTGAAAGAAGAGTTTTTTATGTAGGAAAAAAAGTGATTTTTCTCTTAAAATGAATATTTATTAATTAACTTTTTATGAGTTGATTAAATTGGATTATTGGTTAATGAGAAAAGTGCCCAACAGAATATTGTTGGAGTTCGAGCACCAATTGATTCTTGATTTTCTAAAGTAAAATTTGTCCAAAAATAGTGTTGCAGAAATGCTTTTCCCCTGAATAACTATTTTTTTCTTCGGAAAATTAAATACTGCACATATGATCGCCTCGTCGACGCCGTTTTCCTTTATCTTCGATTCTCTCTGATTCTGCGCTCTGCATCAAAGTTTCTCGCTTTGGAGGTCGTTGGAACTGGAAGTTATTGTATCAAGAAGCGCTTTGTGAAGGTAAATAGCGAATTTCGTTTTGCAATCTCTTATTTTTCTCTTCTCTTTCGTTTTTAATCATATTTGTTGCTGTTTTCTTAGGGTTTCCATTTGATTTCATTTTTTTACTTTTCTATAGCCATTTTCAAAATTCACGAGTGATGATTTCTAGGTAGGTTAGAAAATAGAAGATGGAAATGAGAATAATTTGTAGTTTAGCGTTGAAGTTGGAGTTGTTATTATTTTGATTTTGTAAGTTCAATACGAACCATCGGCTTGTTTTTAGCTATATTTCTTTGGGAATGTTTGGCTTACGTTATATTAAAGAATGTTGCTACGTCCTCAGAGACCCTCGTTTGAAGTTAAGGATGTATGCCTTAGCATTGAAGTTTTGAAATTGATGTTCAACGGAGAAAAGTTTATAATCATCTAATTATTTTAACTAATGATTTTTAACATGATTATTTAAAATTTTGGACTCTTCTATGATCTTGAGTAATTTCATAATCAATGAATCGTAAAGTGGGCTGAATTTAATGATAATCGTGACTCATGTTAGTCATTGATAGGCAGTAATATTGTGGATTGAGTTATTAAGTATTTATCTTGTTCTCTCTATCAGTTGGTAGTACACGTATAGTTAGGAGCAATGACGACCGCTGCTCGACCCACATGGGCACCAGCTAAAGGTGGCAATGAACAAGGTGGTACTCGAATTTTCGGTCCATCACAAAAGTATTCATCAAGGGACATTGCATCTCATACCACTCTAAAACCAAGGTAAGTCACCAATCCATTGTCTTTCCTCAAAATTGTGTCCACTTTTCATTTCTTTCCCTCTGCTTTTATATTTATTACCCATCTGTATTTCCTTGTCTGTTTATTTTTAGAAACACAACTTAGAGGCACCTGTTAAATCGGTGTTTTACATTTTATGTGGACGTGTAGTATGACAGAACATGAATTTTGAGTCCACTTCGTTTTCATGCCTTGAAGTCAATTACTCATGCTATACATGAGATAAAGTTAGTTACAGTTTATTCACCATCATGGTTTTCAACCTGAGGTTAAGCTGAAGGGCTCCAGTTAAACTCATATACCAAGTTCTCTACTAGTCTGTAGTTGTAACATTTTTTACTGCAAGAATTAGGTGCCTCCTAGACAAACGTTAAATATGCTGGCTTCACATTTTGGAGAAGTCCTCATGTTACCTTGGTTTTCCAAAGTGTTAAGCAGAGCAGAGGAGACTATTGATGGCTTAAATGTTGTCACAGGAGGAAGCCATTGCAAGTGACCTGTGAAGTTACTGCTATGATTTATGGCATCTTAGTAAAAATCCTTAGTTATGATTGGATCCAAAACATTTCTCTCGTTTCTCAACCCTTTGGGATGGGTTAACAGGTTTGCATCTATTAGTATTCACAACATGATATCTTTAATGGGTTTTTCTATTTGTTAGTAAATGCAAGTTTCTGATCCTTTTCCTTCTTAGTGCCTAAGAAGTGAGACTTTGTGGTGCTATTCTGTGTGTGTTTGACATATTGTGGCATCTCTTTCGCACAGTTTGGCAGTCATTTGCTGATGACAGCATAACTTTTTTCCTCCCCTGATAAATGTATGTGTCCTTACTAGGAAGGAAGGGCAGGACACTCAGGAAGAATTGCAGAGAAGGAACCTCCGTGAGGAGCTTGAAGATCGGGAGCGTAGGCACTTTTCTTCAAAAAATAAGTCCTATAATGGTAAAATATTTAACTTAAGTGCTTCTGTAGATTTCTTGTGGTTTGACTCCATTATTCTGCTACTTCATGCTATTTCAATTGTATTCTATGTTGTTATAGATGACTGGGATCGTGGAAAGGGAAGCCATCTTCTATTGGAAGGTATTAATTGAATGTCATTAATATTATAATGTCAATCGTAGAGGCTATTGTATTATTTATATGGTCATCTAACTAGATGAATTTCCATAGGGTCAAAGAGGGAAATTGAAGACCGCATTGTTCCACGTAGTGTAGATGCTGACGATTCTGATGTGGAAGTGAAAAGTGACAATGAGAGGTTGATATCTTAGCGTAGATGATATGTTAAAAGCTATTGATTGTTTCTTATTGATTCTGTCATCAGAGGCATTTAATGTTGCATCTTGGATGTGTATTTTGTATGGTGCAGTAATCGCAATTTCCTTGCAGAGTTGCATTTGTAAATATATATATTGAACTACTGGAGAGTTGAATCAATTTGTTGATTTTTCTTAGAGCTTGAATTAAAAGTTCAGTCCAGTTGTATAAGAAAAAATGTAAATAGTTTGCAAAACTATTGAGTCTTTAAGATATGTAAATCCACATACAGGCGTTTATATGTCTGTACATCTTCATTTGTAGATAATGCATAACTATGCATAGACCCAGCTATAGCCTACCCACATACACACACTCAATTATTTATGTCCTATGCAGAAATACACACAACACACGCACTAACTTGTTTCTCTCTCTCTCTATATATATATTGAGGCATAGCAGATTCTGGTTCAAAAAGCTCAATGTTTGAATTCATTTGAATGGGAAATTAAACAAACTCTATGCTTTATAACTATGGTCAAATTAGGTTCAGGACTGTACCTAATCAAAGTTGAACCTTAATAGCATGATAAGAATTTGCTTCACTCGTAAAACCATGTTTGTTTTCGGGCCTTGGATAGGGGGAATACCTATATTGTTTCCTATGACTGAAACTGCCATTTTCTTCCCTCTGCTTCTTGTACCCTGCTGTATTTTATCTATGTTTTTCTCTTTTTGAACTCTTTCTTCTGCTAATATTGGGTTTCTTCTGTCTTCTGAGTAGACATGCACATCTGTATAAGTGACTTTTTTTAAATTAAGAATGAAAAACTCGCAAATGTCTTCTATCATTTTAGTTATTGCTGAATTGAATCCCTTAGGTTGATTTCTGGATAATTGACAAGTGGCTGGTCTTGATGACACGCTTTAGTCTCTATATTCAGTTTTGGTTTTGGTTTTTTATTTTTCCTTTCTCTATCTTTGGTTGTTTCTGAATCTAAATTCTGACCTCCTTTTGTTAATGTAATGGCTGTCATGTTAATTGGGTCCGGATTTTTTAGATCATGCCTGGAATTGATTGTAATCTTCATAGATTAAAAAGCGTCCTTCAATAGAAATTAATATTACTATGACATAATATGTGTTCCTTATTTAAGTAAAAATCTGTTTTATTTCTCTGTCTGTCTGTCTCTACTCCCTTGTTTATACTAGTTATTGATTGTGTATCCACACCATTATTAAACCATCTTTTCGCAGTGATGATGATGATGAGGAGGAGGATGATGAAGATGATACAGAAGCTTTATTGGCTGAGCTTGAACAAATAAAGAAGGAAAGAGCAGAGGAAAAGCTTCGGAAGGTGAACTTATTCATTCTTCTGATCTGATATGTGTCTTAACTTTTATTAAGCATGATGTCAAAGGTCATGGTATATGCTTGTCCCTACTCTAGTTTTGTTCTGCTTCAATTTGATCTATTATCTATTTCATTTTGCTTTTCCTTGCTTCTTTCTTGTGGGGGAAGTGGGGAGTATCTCTTTTTTTTTTTTTCTTTTTTCCTCTCCCTGCAATCCATTAGCTTGGTAATGAGTTCATTGCAAAAATGTTGGGCCTCCAGTTGTCCGGTTCTGGAATGTGTTCATCTAGGTTTTGCAACTTGTTTCCCTATAACTCTATTGGTCCTTGATTGGCATTGTTAGTTGTAACTGTAGTGAAGGGAAACAACTTTGTATTTCACCTGATTTAATACTTAGATGACACACATATTTATATATAAGATATACACTAAGAAAGGAGGCTAATTAATACTAAAATTGGACTAATTAATGCTAGAGTTGGATTAATAAATGTTTCAATACTCTCTCTCAAGTTGGTGAATAAATGTTTGGCATTCCCAGCTTGTATATAATAGTTTGAAATGTTGCACTGTTGAGCCCTTTGATGAATATATCTACTAGCTGGCCACTTGTTGATATATAAGGGGTACAAATAAGACCACTATCTAGCATTTCTATTATAAAGTGTCTTGTCTATTTCAATATGCTTTGTTCTATCATGTTGTACTGAATTGTGTGCTATGCTTATTGCTAATTTGTTATCACATTATAGTTTCATTAGCCCATCTCGCTTGATCTTCAAGTCTTCCAAAATGATATTTAACCATAGCAACTCACAACTTCATTGTGTCATAACTTTAAACTCTGCTTCAGTACTAGATTTAACCACAACATTTTGCTTTTTACTTTTCTAGGATATAAGATTACCACCAAGGAAGGTGTAATAGCCTGTAATGGATCTTTTATTAACTAGTGAGCTTGCGTAATCGGCATTTGTATATACTTCTATCTCCATCCTTGTGTTCCTTTTAAATAAGATTCCACATCATGGATTACCCTTTAGGTAATGCAATACTCGATAGGCAGCTTGCAAGTGTGCTTGCTTTGCGTTATGCATGAATTGACTTATCACACTAACTGTATATGCTATGTCAGGTCTCGTATGTGAAAGATAGATGAGCTTTCCAACCAATTTTTGATACATTTTTTTGTCCATAACAGTATCTCCATTAGCTTCTCCTGATTTGTGATTAGGCTCTATTGGAGTGTTTGCAGGTTTACTTGCCTTTTTTCTTGTTTCTCTTAACAAATCAGTCACATTCTTTTGTTGTGAGATAAAGATACCTTGCCTTGCGTATGCTACTTTAATTCCTAGGAAATATTTCAGTTTTCCTAGCTCTTTAATCTCAAATTCTTTGGCCAAACACCCTGTAAGATTTTTCCTTTCCATTTTATCATTCCTTATTACAATGATATCATCAACATAGAGCAACAATTCTGTAACTCCCCCTAAGTCTGTGTGTTTAATGAATAGTGTGATCTCCTAGACTTTGCTTATATACTATGGTTAACATCACTTTTGTAAATCTTCCAAACTAACCTCTCGAAGATTGTTTTAATCCCTATAAAGCTTTCTTCAATCTACTCACTTTGTTTGCTTCTATGTTGTCTTCAAATCCTGGTGGAATGTTCATGTAGATTTCTTCATCTAGGTCCTCATGGGGAAAGACATTCTTCACATCATATTGCTGAAATGTCCAATTGCAATGGGCTGCTAGTGATAATAGGATTCTAACCGTATTCATTTTGGCAATTGGGGCAAAGGTCTACTGATAGTCTACTCCATATGTTTAAGTGTCTCCCTTAGCAACCAACCATGTTTTATATCTCTCTAGTGATCCATCAATTTCATATTTGACTGAAAAGACCCACTTACACCCTACTAGTTTCTTTCCTTTAAGTAATTGGACCAACTCCCACGTTTTGTTCTTCTCTAATGATTCCATCTCAACTTTCATGGCTTGCCTCCATTCCACCTTGGTTAATGTCTCAGATAAAGTAGTGGGAATGACAATAATGTTTAGGTTAACAAGAAAATTTTTATGAGATGGCAAGCATTTTTCAAATGATACAAAATGAGAAAGTGGATACAATGGACGCATAGTACATTCTCTAGTTTAGTTTCTTTTTTAAGGGCAATTGAAATATCAAGAACATCATTTTAGATTCATCTAAAGAATTAGAGTTGGAACTTGTCGTTACCTCATTTCCAGGGTCAAGATTAGAGTCTTGGTCTTGCATTGGTTCAAGAGCAGGAGTGTTTCTCCTTGAGTATACCTGCAAATACCTCATATAATCGAGAACAACATTATCTTTAGAAATAGGTTCAATACTTGGGACAAGGCCAAGTGAGCATGTTTTAGGACAAGGTTTAGGATTTAGATGATGTAATAGTATGGATTCAATGTGGGGCATAGGTTCCTTAAGCTAGGAAGTGGAGGAGGGTAACTTAGGTAAAAAACAATCAAGTAAAAATGGATCACTGTCCTTATCTTCCATAGAAACCTCCCCTTGAAGATAAGGCTTAGAGAAATAAGGAGTTTGTTCCACAAAAGTAATGTAAGCTAAAACATAGAATTTTTTTGAAGAAGTGTGATAACATTTGTACCCTTTTTGAGTTAAGGAGTACCCCACAAAAATGCACTTGATGGCTCTTGGATCTAGCTTTCCACTATTGTGAATATGAACAAATGATGTGCAACCAAATATTCTTGGTGTAAGGTTGTTTGAAGTTTTGAGGTTAGTATAGAATTAAGAGAGGACTTCCACAAGAGATTTATTATCAAGCACCCTTAATGGTAATTTATTTATGATGTAAGTGGCTGTAAGGACAGCTTCCCCCGAATAAGACTTTGGTATATTGGGTTGGAACAAGTAGGCATGGGTAGTAGATAAAAGATGACCATTTTTCCTTTCTGCCACTCCATTTTATTGAGGGGTGTTGACACAAGATGACTCATGTATGATTCCATCTCTTTTGAAATAAGTTGACATTGTTTGGTTAAAGTAATCCCTTGCATTATCTGTCTTAATCCTCTTAATTTTAACACCAAATTAATTTTGGATCATGGATTGAAATGGTGGGAACAAATCACTCACTTCTTATTTACTTTTTAGAAGAAAGATTTAAGAGACTCTAGTGTGATCATTAATAAAAGATACAAACAATCGAGTCCCAAAGACATTAGGAATTGTAAAAAGGCCCTATATGTCGCTATGAATCAAATAGAAAGGAGTAGAGCTCTTAGTGTTATTGACAGGAAAGTGTGTACGTCTATATTTGGTCAATTCACATACATCACATTGAAAATTTTCAATATTCAAGTTCTTAAACAAAAAAGGAAACATGACTTTGAAAGTTCCAAAAGAAGAGTGTCCAAAGTGATAGTGGTAAAGCCAAATCTTACTTTTAGGAGAGGAGGTTTCAGAAAGGAATGACGAAGATAATTGGTTCTTGATAATACAATGATTTTGTGATCTCTCAAGATAGTACAATCCATCCTTCTCCTTAGCAAGCTCGATTTTTTCTCCTGAGGCCTGGTCCTGGAAACACAACAGGTAGGGTGAAAAATCACATTACAAATGAAGAACATGGAGAACATTTTTAAGAATAAATGAAGGTTTAATTTGGATGTCTCCTAGTCCAGTCTTTTTTCCTGAGGCTTGGTCCTGAAAAACACACCAGGTAGGGTGAAAAATCACATTACAATCTCTTAAGTGAGTTTTTGTATAGAGATAAGATTGGTAGATAACTTGGAAACATGGAGAACATTTTTAAAAACAAATGAAGGATTAATTTGGATATCTCTTAGTCCAGCAACAGTAATTAAGTAGCCATCAACCACTAAAATTTTTCCATTGTTAGGACACGGAGCACATGTACTAAAGTAATGGGAAGAGTTGGTCATATGGTCAGTAGCTCCTGAATCAATGACCTAGGAACCTTGAGCAAACTTGACATTAAATCTATAGGAATTGAGAGGCTTACTTGAATGGACAAATGAACAAATAATGGTATTACGTGTGGATACTTCTAGGCCTTTAAACAAAGCTTTTAGCTTTACTATTTCCTCTCTGTTAAATCCTCTTTGGGTGATTTTCAAGTTTGGCTGATGAGTTATGTGTTTTTATCCTTAAGGAGATGCCCTTGACACTTGATAATTGGATGTCATAGCTATTCCTGGCATGTTTGGTATCCAGCAATGGAGGACAGTAATGAAAGTTGATACTTGTGACAACAATAAAGATTGAAACTTGTAAAAACAAACAAACCCCATAAATCTGAAAAATATAGAGCAATTGGGAATAAGACAGCAATGAAGGCTAATGATGAAAGCACCTTGTTAACTTTAAGATTCAATGTTGTAGGTTTTGATGATGACAAATGCGTAACAAATGAGTTAGACATATAGTATCAATATATACTTAATTGATTAATCATTAACCAGTAATACTTTATAATTGAATCATCCCTTATATGAGATATACTTACTTATATTATATCCAATAGGCTCTAATATTATAAATAATCAAAATTGGATATATAGTTATAGGAATCTCATATGTATAGTAAAAGAATATTTATATTCTACTAATTGTTATTAAAATATGCATATTAAGATATATTAATTTAACCAAATATTTATTTTGTAAGTTGAAATAACTATCATAGGCTTATTATTATTTTGTTAAATTCATTTGCAGTTACATTTATTGGCCCAATATATTTTGATCATCTAAATATAAATTTGGGTCAAAAAGATAAGATAAATATGAATTTTAATGGAGTTGTTTTTGGACCTTGAATTACTATTCTTATCATATCTCACAAATAAGAGGGAGTTTCAAAATGAAACTTATTGCATCTAAAAATAGACTTAAACATATTTATAGTCATATATCACATGCTTAAAATAGAATTGTAATTCATATGTTATAATTGTTAAAGTTGTAAGTATGGATATTACATCTCACATTTTCAATAATATCTTACCAACCGGTAAGAATTTTAATATGAGGTTTATTTCATATGAAATTAGACTCACATAATTTTTCAGTCGTATATCACATGCTTAAAATTGATTTGAAATAAAATAGTTATGAACGTCTCAATTTGCGGCCTTGTATATCAATTTATTATTTGACTTTTTGTCACTCTTTCAACAATATCTCAACAACCAAATTGAATTTTGTAATGAAACTTTTCAGGATAAAAATTAGACTTATAGAACTTTTAAGTGATGTATAATTTATTCAAAATGAAGTTGTAGCTACGAAATAAAGAATGGTCATAAAACAAATGGAGTTGTGTACTTCCAACAATCAAGTTATATAAGTTTGAATTTCTACTTGGCTTTAAACGATTCTCTTGTGTTTTTTGGGCTATAAATACATGCCTTAAGAGCTCATAAAATACAATAACCAAATGTTAGAATATGATTTTTAACTTGTTATATCATCTTTGAGAGAGAAACAACCATCAGAGTCCAAACTTGCATATTCTTTATCATTTGAATTCTTAGTGCTTTGTCTTGTATATCTACTTCTTTAAAGGAGTTTGTTTATTTGTATTTCTTGCTTCTTTGAGAGAAAGCACATCAAGTAGGTTCTTTAAGGGTGTCAAGCAAGTAGGTTCCTTTATTCCATAGCTGTAACTTTAAATATTCATAACTCCTGTATTTCAACTTCATTTTGAACAAATTATATATCACCTAAAAGCTCTATAAGTTTATTTTCTATTTTGAAAGTTTTATTACAAAATTCAATCTGGTTGTTGACATATTGTTGAAAGAGTGACAAAAGGTCAGATAAATTAATATACAAAGTCCCAAATTGAGACGTTTATAACTCCTTTATTTTAAATTAATTTTAAGCATGTAATATACGACTGGAAAGCTGTGTGAGTATAGTTTCATATGAAATAAACCTCATTTAAAAATTTTTATCAGTTGGTGAAATATTGTTAAAAATGTGACTAGAGGTCTGAAAAAAGTATAATATCTATACTTACAATTTTGATAATCATAATTTCTTAATTTCGACTCTATTTTAAACATTTAATATATGACTAGAGAGATGTTTAACTTTATTTTCAGATGCAATAGGTTTCATTTCGAAGTCTCCTATGATTTGTTAGATATGATAAAAATAGTGATCTATGGTCCAAAAATAACTCTATGAAAATCTAAATTTCTCTTTCTTTTTTGCCTAAACTTATTTTGAGGACCAAAATGTATTAGGTCTATTAATGTAACTCCAAATGAATTTAACAAAATAATAATAAGCTTATGATAGTTAGTTTAATTTATAAATTAAATACTTAGTCAAATTCATATATTTCAATATGCATATTTTAATAACAATTAATAGAATATAAACTTTTTTTACCATGCATATGAGATTCTTTTATATATATATACATATATATCTAATTTTGATTGTCTATAATGTTAAAGAGTATTAAATATAATATAAGCAAGTATATTTCATATAAGGGATTATTCAAGTATAAAGTATTACATATTATTGATTAATCAATTAAGTACATATTGATACTATATGTCTAACTCATTTATTACATATTTTTCATTATCAAAATTTACAACATTGAACTTTGAGGTTAACAATCTCTCCTTTTTGTATGATGGCAAATCACCAAAGAAAAATATGTTAAATAATAAAGTATGCAATGTATTGAGTTCAAACACATTTTTCTTCTTCCGTCTCTCCCCTATTTGACATCAACAGAAAAAGGTTTATGAAAGACAATATATGTATAAAAGTTTAAGCACATATTTCTTAATTAATCAAATAAATCATATAATGATGTCAATTTAGTATAGGGTATGTGTCATCAAAACTTATCATTATTTCATTACCACCATTATTAGAATTATACAAGTTATGATTGAAAAGATATATTTTCAAATGTATAACTCAATTTATATCTATCTCATCAGTCTTGCAGTTCTTGCAATCTTTTTAAATATACACAGTTCCAACACATTTGATAATATTTTCCATATGCAAGATATCATAAACATTTTCTATAGATAGAGAAATAAGAAATGTTACATTACTATGGATTGATAAAAAAGGGATATCATCTTCTTTTTTGATATGACAAGACTATGGGCAAGCCAATTAAATCCTTTTATGTCATGCAAAATAAGCCCAAAGATATATAAACTTAATTTTTGGCTATACTCCCCCTCAAACAATGCATATTATGAACATATAAAAATTGAATACAAAAATATAATTTTTTCTTATTTAATTTTTTTTTCAAAGATATTATTTCTTTTTGCAAAAAGTGAGAGTCATATGGGTAACATTTAGATAAGTTCTCCTTTAAATGATCCACATGAAAAGTATTATATAGGCGTTCAAAGCTAAGCATAAGAAGCAATTATCATCAGTATTTGTAATTTTTATCCCCTTTTCAAAATAAATTTTGCGAAGACAAGATTTATGTATTATTTCAAACATCTTGAGAATTTTGAAGAAGAACAAATATCATTAACATATATGCGAGATCAAAAGATATCATAATGAAGACAATTTTTTTTTTTTTTTTAAGTGAAAGCCCAATAAAAAGTGTAATTAAAAAATAAGGCTTCCTTTCACAAACTCATTTTCATTTTTTTTTTTTTTAAAAAGTACTTGTTTTAAATTATATAGAGTTTTTCTCAATTTATTTACATGATTTGGGTAATTATGATTTTCAATACCTAGAGGTTGTTCAAACCTGACCTATTTAACCCATATGCGTTTGCTTCAGATTCCATTCTTCCTTACACTCTTTAAGTCTCAACCCTTCAAATCATATTCACGCCTTCTTCGTGTTGTTCTTTGGTTTTCTTATAGATTTGCAGTCGCATCGGTAGTCTTTATTTTCACCTTCTTTGATCTGGTTTGTCTTGCATTTTTGGCATTGATGAAGGGTTTGTAATTTGGTGGTCAGAGGGTGTTTAAATGGTAAGCTTATATTTTTGTTCAAATGTTTTTTTATTTTTTCTCTATTAACTCATTTATTTTGGTAGTAATGAAGACGACACTATTGATCCTCATTTCAGAGAACTGTATTTTCTTCTTTTTCTTCTTCTTCTTCTTTATCTTGTTCTTATCCTTTTTATTCTTTTTCTTTTATAGTTAGATTGTTAAAAGACATATGCTTGCTAATATTCTATCTTGTTGCAATTAAGCGGATTTTTCGATACTTAGTTGGTACTCAAAACCATGGGCTTTGGTATCCAAGGATTAACAATTTTGATTTAGTCAAATAGGCAAATGCTGATTTTGCAGGTGACAAATCCAATTTTAAAAAGAAAAAGTACTAGCGGTACTTGCCAAATTCTTGAAAAATTCCTAGTCTCTTGGTACAATAAAAAACAAAGCTTAGTGGCTCTATCCATAACTAAGACTGAATAAATGGTCCTTGAAAGTTGTTGCATACAATTGTTATGGATGAAGCAACAACTCTAAGAATACACACTAAGAGTGCCTCAAATACTTATATATTGCAAGTGCTATTTGCTTCACCAAAAAAAAAGAAAAAGAAATTCATGCGTCATTCCCATACAAAGCATATAGAAGTAAAACACCACTTCATTAGGCATCATATTCAACAAGGTAATATTAAGGTAAAGTATGTTCAAATTGACTATCAACTTGCTGATATTTTCACTAAATGTGTACATGAAGACAAATTCTCACTTCTAATAAATGAATTGGGGATAATTGATTTTTCTGCTTGAATTTTTGCTCTCTATGCTTATCAAATTAACTAGATTTCTATTTGTTTGCATTTATATATGTTTTTGTCATAATCTAGTTAACTTTCGACGCTTACTTAGTTAACTAGAATTCTATTTGATTGCATTTATGTGTTTCTGTCTAGATTTAATTAATTGGATAACATTATATAATTAACTGTGTTTTGACCCTTAAATTCCTCTGTAAGCCAAATTTGCCAAATTAACTCATTGTTAACAAATAGCAAAATACACTTCTTAGTAATCTTCATAACAAGTATTTTGTTAAAAAAGTTTAAAAAGAACCAAAATTTTTGTAAATACCCAATTCACTCTCCTCTGTGGTGTTGGTTACCTTGTTCTAACAAGAACTTACCACTAGTTAAGGTGCAAATTTATTTCTTTAACAACGACCTAGTACAAGTGTCACATTTCAATTGTGACTCATCTCTATACCTGAGCCTCTATCACGAAACAATGGTTATCACAAACCTTGGCCAACACACCTTATGACAAAAAACAACAGGGGATGGCTGGAAATAGTACGTTAGACATCCGACAATGAAGGCAATAAAAAAAGAGTGTGTCATGTGCTCACACGCGTTGGCGCGGGACAACCCACATATGGCTTCGTTGGTGCATGAGCTTCATGTGCTGTGTTTCCTACCACTGGATGACAAGGATAGGCCAATTGTAGCCTTCTATATCTCCCTATGTTGGCGGTGAGATGTAATCAACCACCTAAAGTGATCACCCAAGTTTCTCAAACAAGGCTCAACTGAATATGGGCAGAGAAGACACCCAAAAATGAGCCAAGTGTTGTGATACCATGTAGGAAAGGAAAATAACTTTGTATTTCACCTTATTCAATACTCAGATAACATACATATTTATATATAAGATATACATTAAAAAATGGGGTTAATTAATACTAAAGTTGGACTAATTAATGGTAGAGTTAAATTAATAAATGCTATAAGACTAATAAATGTTCCAATAGTAACATATGTTTTTTATGCTTGTGCAGGAACGAGAACAGCGAGAGGAAGAGCTCAAAGCAAAGGAATCAGAGCTTCTTCGTGGGAACCCGTTGCTAAATAACCCAACATCGTTCAACGTGAAAAGAAGGTATGAATTAGCAACTTTTGCTCCTTGCTAATCTCAATTCAATCTATGTGTTTCTATTTGGGTTCTTTTATAACAGACGCATTTCTTTGTCCACCTCCCTCCCTTTTCTTTTATCGGTTTAGGTGGGATGATGATGTGGTGTTTAAGAACCAAGCTCGTGGTGAAACCAAGACACCAAAGCGGTTCATCAATGACACCATTAGAAACGACTTCCACAGAAAATTTCTGCAGAAATACATGAAGTAAATGGAAACTGAAGCTAAAGCATGTGTAATATATCTGCATGTGTGATAGCATGTAATCAAGAGAACTCAGTGGGTCTCGTCTGGATTGGTAGTACCTACATCATGTATGTTCTAAGTTATTGATCGATACGTTCCTTTCCGTTAATGCCATCTAAAGATTTCATGTATGTCATGGTGCTGGAATTGATCAGTGAGTTGGACATTTCACTTCCTTGTGTCTCCTGTGCTTCTTTAGGAAAATGAAGGGTAATGCTATTTATGTCAACTTAGGAAAGTATATCTCAACCATAATTGTTTCTTTGACTACATTCATCGGTGCCATGAAAAAGCATAAAGAAGAGATTGGTAGAGAGGAGGCGGAAAAAAAGGAAGAGGATAGAGAACTTTCAATTTGCAAAAGCCTCGTCATTGCCAAAGGGTCACGTGTGAAAAAACAAAATTGACTTTAGTCGTTATAAAAAGAGATAATTTATTTCTAAATAAATGAGAAAACTATCTTTTTAGATATTTCCTTAATGTAAAATTACTATTTTGATGTTTTACTCATTTTAATGTTAAATGGTCATTCACTTATTAAAAGTATTAATTTAGTCTTTTGTTTTTTAAAAAAATATTTAATTTGGTTTCTCAATTATAGGTTTAGAGCTCGGATAGTGGGATTAAATGTCATTTTTTGTGAGAATTTGACACAAAGAGTGGTATCTTTTAATGATTGGATAATGATTTTGAGCATCATAATGAATAAAATTAAAATGATAAGAAAAGTATTTAACTTTTAAATAAATTAAAGCAAATTTACTTATTTAACTTTTATACTTTTCATGAGTTTATAAATTAGTTTTTATATTTTATTTTCTTTTTAAATTAGTACTTATAGTGTCAAAAATTTTTAAATCGATCTCTTGAAATGTTAATATGGTGCGTCAATGTGACATGCAGAATGTTGGGTAAGTTCCCAAATTTAAATATATATTCTTGAATTTTAACGATCCCAAGGACTGACAAATACGGATGACTTTGTTTTTCAATTATTCTTCCTCTTAAAATGGAGCGTAGTATACCTCCCAAACTATGGACTTTTCATTTAATTATCAAAGAGGTTGTCACCTTTATTAATGACAGAATAAGAACCCTTTATCGGTCCATGCCAAAAAATAATGCCACGGACTAAGTATTTTACAACTTATGACCTCCTAAAACCCACTATCGTGAATATTGCTAAGGTCCTAGTTGTATTTTGTCCTTGTCAACATGGAATCAAGAGAGTAGTGCCAATTTATCAAAAGAGTATATTAGCATTCTATAAATAGTATAAAGAGATCAGTAACTGATTGAAAATTTTTCAAAATTTTGAAGATTAATTTAAAAAAATAAAGTGTAAGAAGTAATTTATATATTCATGTAAGGTATAAGGATTAAATTATTAATTTTCCTTATAATATAGCTTTAGAGCTCAACTTAATAAAAGTTATTTAATTTTATGACTTAATCTATTTTAAAGTGTGCTAAATAATAATTGATTATTTATTTTCATTAAACATAAATTAATTAATTGATTGATTAATGCTAATTTACACGCTAATAAATTATTCTAACACTTTACACATTGCTTCTCTTTTTTTCTTTTTTTTCTGGGTCACTGCACATTACTCAGAATGTCTAGTGCTCATATATTGAGTTAATTTTATTATGGACACCAGTTCGGGGTATCCAATTCCAAATAATTAATGGTAGCAGGAAGAATTGTGGAAAGTCCATATTTCCTGTTATCCTTTCTCCTTTCATTCAAATTAAGAATGTTCGGTTGATTTACATGAATTTATTCTTAAAAGACAAAAGAAACATCTTCTACTTATTGCAGACCCTCTTTATATATTTGGTTTCTCATTTTTATATTTTATGACAATTTAGTTCCTCACAAATTATTTGTGACAAATTAATTTTTCACAAATTTAAATTTGTATAAAACTAGTCCCTTATAAATTTAAATTTATACAAAATTAGTTTCTCTATTTGTATTAATGAGAGACTAATTTTGCATAAAAAAATGATTTATAAAGGACTGATTTGTTATAATTATTTGTAAATGGTCAAATTGTCCTAAAGTATTTGGTCTTAAAATATAAAAATATATGATCAATTTGATATTTCTCTCTTAATATATCTATTAGAAATAGTTAGTTTTAAAAAACTAAATTAAAAAATATGCGTTTGTGATAGATTTTAAGTTTCATATTGGATAAATCTAAACACTTTAATATATGTGTGTGTGTGTGTATATATATATATATATATATATATATATATATATAAAATTTATTCACATGACATTAAATTAAAAAATTAGAGGAAAATTAAGTGTTATTAAATAATTAATATTTAAAAGCACTTCACACGTGTTAGTGCATTGAATTGAAAAAGATCCAACTGGTGTTTATTTATTTATTTTATTTAAAGTTGTTGTCTGTAAATATCAAAATACTTGGGATAACTTTGAGAGGTGATTTATCATTAACCTTGTAGCAAATATAATAAGAAAAATATCATCTTAAAAGCAGCGTGATAAACACACATTTTTTAGCACTGTTTTCATATTCTATATATACTGGATTGATGTAGGATACCAGAAAGAGAAGGAAAGAGTGGGGGAAAGTAGTAGGAGAAGAAGAGAGAAGAGGGAGAGCATTAGGTTAACTCAATAATATTCAACCAGATAGTTTGCTGATAACAAAGTATTTAGGGTTATTTATAGAGAACCCTGTAACAAAACAAAATAATATAAAATTCTAACAAAATATCTAAATTCAAAATATTTTAAATAGATAATCTTAAAGTAATTCAAATTCAAATTCCTAGATTATTCAACCTTAAAAAATATCTAAATTCGAAATAATTTAAATAGATTATCCTAAAATATCTAAATTCAAAATAATTCAAATTACTAAATTTATTATAACTAACTAAATCCTAAGCAGACGATAAAATTTCTATATTTATTCTTAATAACTAAGTTACAAACAAATAATAAAATATTTCTTATTACATTCTTCATTATTTTCTCGTAGTTGTAAAAAAACTCGTCCACTAGTTTTGAAGTGAAGAAGTAGTACGAAACTTCATCTTAGTGCTTTAGGTCTAACAACAAACATCAATGATAAAGTTGATAGTAGAAGCAATTTTGGGTTCTCGATGACATCAGAAAAAACAAAATCAACTTAGCATAACTCTGTCGGATGAACTTGGATGTGGTCTTTCACAACTTGAGGTGTAACTTCATAGTGTTGTAATAAATTCTCACGAACTTCACGTCCAATATTGTCTTCCAATTCATTTTTACAACGTAGTACATTACTATCCTCGTCGATGTCCGATGGGCAATCAAGGGGTTTCACAATAATAACATTAGCATTCTTTATATCGACTTCATCTATTATGTCACTATCATATGAGAAGTCATATTCCACTCTGGTCAAAGTTATCTTCTTCATTAGCTAAATCTTTTAAGCTATTGTCGAAGAGCTGGATATTTCTCCATTTAACAGCACTCTATAGTTCATCAAATTTTTTTCTAAAATCTTTGAGGGCATTTAAAAGGTTGTGGAACTTATGTTCCATATCAACTTGAATATCAATAATTTAAGTGATTTGAAGCCAAAAGTAGTAAGAATTTTCCCAAAATACCTTTCAATAGTTGCAAGAGTTATGTAAGATCAAATTGGGTGAAAAATTGGTCCAAATAGAGGCCAAAATTGCAAAAATCCTTTGCTATTGTGTAGGGAGCGTGAATTCCACATGCAACAACTCTTGCCAACGCATTCAATTGCCACCAAATATGGGGCTTTGGGGTCTGGCCGAATTCTTCCTTCTGTGTCAACTAATGGTGATGGCTTGGTGAATGGGCGGATGGAAAGTGGTGTTTTTGGGTGGATAGAGGTGGGTGAGTGTTTTTTAACGAGACTCAAGCAAGGGTGCGTGGTTCAAAGGAAGAATGCTCAAGCTCTGATACCAAATTGATGTAAGACACCAGAGATAGAGAGAAGGGAAAAGTGGGGGAAAGTAGTAGGTAAAGAAGAGAGAAGGAGGGAATTAGTTTAACTCAATAATATTCAATCAAATAGTCAACTGCTAACAAACTGCATAAAGTTATTTAGAGATAGCCCTATAACAAAATAAAATAATATAAAATTTTAACACAATATCTAAATTCAAAATAATTCAAATTCTTAAATCTATCCTAACTAACTAAATCCAAAGCAAATGATAAAATCTCTATATTTATTCTTAATAACTAAATTACAAACAATTAATAAAATATTTTTTATCTCATTCTCCATTATAGATACTTTTCTTTTACAATATATTCTTACAATTAATTTGTTCTACATATTTTTTGTGGATTAAACTATCTAGAAATCCATAGCTAATCAAAACAAAACTGTTAAAAGAAACCCATCTCAATGGCTGAATCCCAAAAAAATTGCAACTAAACATATAGTTTCACTGTTTCAACAAGCCTAAACGCATTTTGCTTTTTCCTGTTCTCTGGTACAACCATACAAAATCATCCTTGGACAAATGAAAAGAAGGAATCAATATACAACTATAATCACTGCCGCCGCCAATGGACATATTTGACAACCACTAAAATGGACTATAAGAAAGTAAAGAAAAAGTCCTATTTTTCAATTCAAATAATCTAATGGTACAGATGAAAATGTAATTATGAACAAATCACAAGCTTAGAGGCAACCTCCACATTGAACAATGCCCTTGCAGCAACCTCCAAGCCCATAAGAATACTTTTATGGACACCGGCAAGTCTCAGCTTTCTTTCTGCTTCGTCATGTCCTTTGGTTCGTTCAAAACAAATTCAACATATAAATCCTTCAGAGCAATCATAACAGTTGTTATAAGTGGCCCCATAATAGCACCCTGCATAACAGAAGATTTTTTCTGTCAATCTGATACTGTCGTGGAATACAAGAAAATTGCAACAATACAAGTTCACTCATAGACTGAAACAAACTTTGTGGAAGGCAATTAGAACTTGAAACTAGTATCTCACATGGGAAAACTCAAGTAGGAATTGTAGGACCTGTTTGTCTGTGCTGCAATATACTCTATTGGAAAGTGCTTTTTGACATCATTGTAACAAAAAACAGTTTATTTACGTCCAAGTCTGTTAACAAGCACCTTTAGTAATATTATTAATATGACATAATATTTGTAATTTTTTACTTGTTCAGGGTTTATGTGTAAAATTTGTAAACTTTCTGCTTCTGATCCTGCTCTACAGGAGAAGCTTCAGTTCTTTGCTTCTATACTATACAGAAAAATAGATTCCGCTACCATTTGAAAAAGACAATTGGTGTGAGCCAAACAGGCACTTGGCAAGTAGAGTGTGGTCTATTTGGCTTACTCCCCGCCCAAAAAAGAAACCCAAAAATATGACAGATGCATATCTCTTAATTACACGAGGTACTTAAGCAATTCATTGGATCCTACATGCCTGGGCACATCATATACAAAAGCAGACAACATGTATCTAGTTTAGAGAAGACCACAGCAACCTTGTAGCCAAACTTCCAAGTTAAACATTATAAAGTGATTTACATCATATCATTCAGTTTACCCCTTTAACTGTGAAAAATCTTCTGGGACAAGAAAATTTACAGAAAATGCTTGAAATCTTGAAATAGTAAGATTTGTTGAATATTAAAACACTACGGATGAGAAGACTCAACACCTTAAGATTCATCTTGAGCATCATGCAGATATAAAGAGCAAATTACTTGATATAAAGCATCAGAAAATTAAATCATGGAGGGTAACAATTTACCTCTAGAGCGGAAGGGAACAAAGTCATTCCCCCAATGATGCTAAGACCAGTAAGGTATGCACTATTCCCAGGCACATCTTCCAGAATTTCAGATGCGCCATAATCCATTAGGACAAGGTGAATAACAGATAAGACAATCGCCACTATGTATCTTCCTTCCAGCAATAGTTGCACAGCTGCCGGAATTGTTGCAAGCCAAGATGGAAATATCGGTATCAGAGGACTGATGAAGGCAAGTACAGTTGACATGTACAGAAAATGTATTTTGTATAGTCGAAATAAGAGCCAAGTGAGACATCCCTGGAAAAATGCAACCTCAGCAGTGGCCAAAAGGACTCCTGAAATAGCTTTATCCAGAACTTCAACACATCTGACCCTAGCTGAGCTTGAAATTGGAAGCATACAAATCACTTGCTCTGTTACTCCACCAGACTCTGATGTGATGAGATAATACAGAACCCAGAAAAACACCATTGACTGAGATACAAAGTTGAAAACCTCTGCAGCTCCAGAGATTATGGAATTTGCAATGGAAAACATAAATTTTGCACCACTGCCAAGCACAGTTCTGCCACTAGCAAAAACGCCTTGAAATACATCCATTCCTTTAATGGCAAATCCTTTAGCTTTCACAACTAAATCCTCACGGGTAATTACAAGTTCTCTAAAAATGGTATCCAGCTCTGTATAAATACAGCCCCACTCACGGTTTCGAAATCGGCTTTTCAAGCTCAAAAGCTTTGCTATGTATGGTGAGGGAGCTATTAAAGCTGTTGAAGGTGCCGAATTGTTAGCAGGCACATTAATCACGAAATGCTTAATGCCAGTAACAAATTCAGTCATGTTGTACTGTATTGCCAAGCCATCTATATGATCAGACACAGTCTCATATAAATTGGTAGTGTACCTATCTACCATTCCAGGAACATCATTCTCGTCCATCCACTTCTTCACACCAATTTTCTCAGCATAATTACTTTCCTCTACGTGTAGTTTCAGTGAAATCACTGCATCTTTCCCTTCAACTCCAATCTTATAAGAGAAGAATATCACGCCAGCCAAAAATCCAATAATCATACCAACAATCAACCCAACTGCCACAATGGTTTTCAATCTTTTCAGTATTCCTCGGGTGAAATAGGCGCTAATCTTACTGCGTCGGAAGCTACTGCTCCTAAAGGAAGACAATGTGGACATTGTCGAATTTACATTTTTAGAGCTGAACACAAAGCCTAATCCTAGAAGACATATAGATCCAAAACCCCCAAGTCTCTCATATGCAATTATGAATATCCCAAAGGACAAGAGCAAACGAAGTAAAGTGGAAAACCCACTACGCTTTTTTCTTGGAGTCTCAGATTTTGGTTTTCTAAGTAGAACCCTTAAAAAAGCTTCGCGAATTTCAACGAGGGTTCCAACAAAAACCCCAAATATAGCAACGGGTATAGCGAGTACAGTCTCCGTGAGGCCTAAATTCAAGGGTTCCGACCAAAATGCGACGAGGGTTTGCTGGATACCTCTAAGAGGAATAGAACAAAGCACAGCCCACTGAAGGGGTCGAAGATACTCTTCCAAGAGCTTAGACACAGTGTACAGTATAAAAATGGCGAAGGCTAGCCCAGCGTGGGCCATGGCTATGTAGAGAGCGAGACGTACCTGAGGATCACTGGAGAGGGTGGGTTTCGGTTCTGGGCCGCCAGCATTCGGCGGCGCGTCGGATTGCGGCGGCGACGCGTGGGATGGAGGAGTTGGGGATGGTTTTCTGATAGATGCGGATCGAAACATGTCCTGCCACGCTGGGGTGGTGGAATTTGGGTCCGAATAAGGAACTAGCTCCATAGTTGAGGACATAAATGTCCAATTCCTGGGCTGACACAAGCAACTCAGGAAGAAGGAAGACGAAGACGAAAACCCAGGCAGATGCTGGAAAAGATAAAAATGTGTGTCGAAATGGCTTTTGACTATAAAATAGGGGGATGGATGATCATGATGACGATGATAATGAATGATTTGGAGCTTTCTTTTTCGTGGGACAGCAGTAAAAATTGAAAGGAACGGAAAAAAATCAGATAAAAACTGTAGATTTAGCTTGTTCTGTCCGTGCTCGATAGCACTCTCACTGGGTATACTTCTCTTCTATTTCTGGGAAAAGTCTTAGCATTTTGATAGTTGAGAGAAACTTGAAGGACTAAAAAGTCAACAATTGCTGTAGCGCCGATGCTTAAGGCGCATTTTAAATTGGAGTTTCTTTGTTATACATATACTTAAATTTGCATTAATGATTTTACAACTCATCGATGCATTTTAGGAATGCATCTCATCGCAAGTCGGACCTTTAAAAAATTAGATCAAACTTTTAATTGGATTCTTTTTTCTTTTTTAAGCTTGGGCTTAAGTTTAAATTTTTTTAATTTTAGACTAAACATGATAAAAACTAACTTAGCTTGACGTAATTTTCTTTTGCAAGACAATTTTTTTTGTACTTAAAAAAATTATGTCTACTAACAAAAAACTAGTTAAGGTAATAGTCTAAATTAAATTATCATTTATAATTACTATAAGTATAATATCATAAGTTAAATATATGACTAATTGACTTAATATAAAAGATAAATAAGTATTTTTTTTTTAAATATATATATATATATACCAGTCTAACCTATTTTTTCATTCAAACTTATTTTTGGGTTAGACTTTTTATACTAAACTTAAATATATTTTTTTTAGATTGGGTTCATCGAGTCGGATGGGCTTTCAGACAGATGATCAAGTTTAATTAAAAAACACTGATCATGCATATAAAGCACAATTTATTATCATTTTAAGCTATAAATTATTAAAACAAACATGTATAAATCATTGACATTAAAACAAAGTTGTGTTATTAATATTATTTTTCTTGGCCAAAACTTGTTGTGTTATTACTTATTATTGCAACTTCCTTTTTTTCCTTACTTCTATATGCATATTACCAAAAACAAATATAGGTGTACTTCCATTTATCGATGCTTGTTTGTTTATACGTTGCTTCTTAAGAAGAAAGTAATTGGCAAGATTTGGAATCAAATCTAAATGAAAATCAATTCAAATTTTGTTAAAGAAAATAATTAAATCTTGTTATTTAGCGAAATATTGTGTAAAATTTTTAATTTTTATTCGATAAAATTTATAGAATTTCATTGAATGTCATTATTTAGAAGATATTTAAAATTACAATAATCCAATTAAATTGTTAAATTTGTAAGAATACTATGTTATTTATTATGTTTTGAAAAAAAAAATTTAATTTAATCTTTAACTTACAATTAAATTATTATTTTAATTTTGTATTTAATTTATTTTTAATATAATATTTTACTAATTAAAAATTATTATTCTGAATCTCTTCAAATGAATTAACATTATTTAATTTAAAAAATTATATAAGGTGATATTTTAAAAGTATAAAACAAAAATAAAACTTTTCAATAAATAAGAGATTATTAAAAAAATAAAATAAATAAAATATTAAAATAATAATTTAATAATAAATTATAAAGTAAAGGGTATCGTTTCACTATATTTTTAATCAAATGGGAAATTTAAGTCCTCCTCTTTCCTACCTATGTGATAGGCAACCATTTTCCCATGTTAACTAAATTAGCAATCATGTGCAATAATTAATCCGTACCGAGCACAAAGTTATAGGGAACTTTCACCATTCACAGAGCATAAAATTACTTCGATAAATAATGGATGACACCTCTCTTATTAGGCACTAATTTATTAAATACAAACATCATATCTCATCATTCAAGTTTTGTTAACTTTAAATTATCATTTCTAGTATGGTAATTTAAAATACAAAAACATCTATATATGAACATTCAATAATTTATAATATTAAAAAGGTTTATATAACAATTTTAATAAAAAAATATATTTTTAATCTTTTACTTATCACAAACTTATTATTTTAATTTTTTATTTATTGAAATATAAAAAATAATCAACCACTCATTTAAAAATATTACTTTGTTTGTCACTTTAAAAATTATAAAATTTAGTTTATCTATCAAATTTTAAATTATAAATCTAACTTTTAAAGAATTAAATTTAATATTTTTTAAAAAATAAAAAATTAAGTGTAACATATTTAAATAAATAAGTGATCATTTTAAACATATTTAAAAGTAATAAATTAAAATAATAATTTATAAAGATAATATTTTACTCCAATTTTAACAATGGACAGCATTAAAAGTATTCACTCACCCATTTCAATAATTTCTCAAGTTCAAAGTCTAAAAAAAAATATATATAAAAAGAAGTGAAATTTATATTTCCCAAGTACAGAATTATATATAGGCGATCAGATATTGCAGGCATCAATTCTAGAGCGGAGGCACAAGTAGGCAAAGAGGCGAAAGCAGAGCGCCATGGCGAGCAGAACCCACACTTCTTTCAGACCTCCTTTCAAGTTCACAGTGTCGAAGGAAGGCGAGCTCTGCAGAGTCCTGCACCCTCCCTTGCTTTCGCACTCGTACAATTGGTCTCCCGAGTATTGCACTTTCAGGAGAAGCCTGAACCCGTAGTACAAGAACGACAGATACTTCAACCACCTCATGAACACCGGTATGTGCTGCATCATCAACATCATTTCTTTTATTACTGTTTGTTTTCAATTCTTTCATTCATGAGCTACTTACTACATTTAGTATAATCTTCTGTCCCAATTATAGCAGTTGTATGTGCATTTAGAGGGTTTTAGATGGATGGTTTAGGGCAGAATAAAATGGATAAAGTGAACTAGTAATAATTTTTAAATTTGTTTTTGAATGAAATGGAATAGAAAAAAGTTTTGGTCCTTATTTATTTGGTGATTTTCAATTTGTTTATTCGTTGATTTTCACTCTTAATTTGATTACTTACTTATAGTCTAATTTTAATTTGGTCTTTTATTTATTAATTTATTTTCAAACTGATATCTCTCATTTAATTGAGATTAAAAAACTAAATGTACTAATTTTAAAATTAGTTAAGGATCAAATTAATAATGGACTAATAAAAGAAGGACTAAATTAATAATAAAATTTGGTGAGAAAATAAATTAAAAATTGATTGATAAATGAGGGACCAAATTGAGAACAAAAATCATTGAATGACCAACTTAAAAGTTAATTGATAAGTAGGGGATCAAAACAATGTTTTACTTTTAACAAGAATGTGCGTACCTGGACATAGTAGCCACCGGTGAGAAGGAATAGCATTAGAATCAAAGAAGCAACCATCCCTGCTCTTTGAATACTCATAACTGCAGCTCCAAACAGTTCTCCTGCCCCCTAGTAACAAAAATATACCATTATTAAATCATTAAGCCTTCAAATAAATGATGAAAACCCGCTAACATATTCTGAATATTTTTGATATAGCTTACTTGACTGGTAATAGCTATCAAAAGGACAGCAAGTAATGTGAGGAAGAAGCAAGTGACAGTCCTCTTGAAGCCAGCCATGAAGTACAAGATAAGCATGAAAAAAGTAGGATAGAAAACATGTGCCACCATATCACACAGAGTGCTGCATGCATAGTATACGCTTAATCTGTACATGTCTGCTTTCCTTTCTTTCACCAAATATACCTTTTCAAATGGAAACACATAGACTGCTCCAAAGATGCATGAAGATGTCCAGAATATACAGATATAGAACATTAACCCAACCTGCAAGAAATATAGTGATCCCCTCTGATGTAAATAAGATGGGTAGATGGATTGAATCCATTACTAATTAAAGAGCTGTTCAGTACATTGTATTTTTCATCCAATAATTTGGTTGTCATGAGATATGTAAGATGTCTGTGTTTGATATATTAGTCTAAGATTCTTGGTTTCATATAAGTTACTAGAACGCTGAAGGTGAAATCATTTTTGGTACACTGGTATCTAAGATGTTTGGTATCATACAAGATACTGCTGGGAGGTATCGAATGACGCCATTTGAGGCAATATCTCATACCTGCCCAACAATCTTGGGGATCTCAAATTGCCAAAGGATTAGCTTTATCAACTTTTATAAAACACTAGTTTTATCTTTTTTATGACAACTTTCAATTGTTATACTAGACAAGATATTCTTAAATATCAAGATATCTTATAGCTCAGTATCATATACCAGAGTATCTGAGATAACAATAAAACCAAAGTACTCCTAATTTCTGTATGTGAAAAACATCATTGTGGAAGAATCACCTGATCTCTGAGTTGAGCCTCTGTATTGGTTGAAGATTTCCACCAAAGAAGCCCCAGCAAGACAGCAACTCCAAGTGCTTGAACTAGTCTTACCTTATCAAAGTAGTCTTTGCATCTTGCTCTGAATGTTCTCTTTGACAGAATCATGAACTGGTCCATCCAACTCATTGTCCACTCCTTCTTAGCTTGAATGGCTACTTGAAGATGTTCTGGTGTCTTTATCGCGCCATGGTTCTCTTCTTTTTCCTTTGGCTCCAGCAAAATCTTGTACTTGAGTTGTAGATGCTGATACAATAAAGAAACAGTATTGATTAAAGGAAATAAGAGAAAGCATTTATGTAAGATTTATGATGTACCAATTCTTCAAAATTGAGTAGTATCATATCTGATACATATCAGACTCTTGTATTAAATTAGATGAGTTCTTTAAATTACACTTGAACACTACATATTTTGTCATGTTGGAATTCTTACTTTGATAACAGCTTTTGCAGGGTCGGCTGAATCTTGATATTCCAAAATATCTTCAGGAATGTTTATGTCATTCACTTGTCCAGTGGCCAAATCAAGCAAGAACTCTGCAGGATTCATGGGTATATCTGGGATGAACCTCAAGGATGAGAAGTAGTCCATTGACTCTCTAGCCTTCCCATAGTAAATTGGATAGCCTTCTGATATCAGAAGAAGCTTGTCAAACATATGAAAGATCCTGCTGGATGGCTGATGAATTGTAGTGATTATTGTCCTTCCAGCCTATGAGTAAAATCAAATGTAATTTTAGCATATAGGGTTGTGCCTTGAACATCTCATTGCAGTGGCACACTTGAAAGTATTGACACACTTATTGTCAGACATGTCAGATACCAACACTACCACAACACAACCGCCTTGTGTCTACTCTTGGAAATGTGTATATATAAGTGGCACATAGTTGAATTTAGTTATAGGTACCTTGGCTAGCCCATGAAGAGTGAGAAGGAGTCTGTTTGCTGAGGAGGAATCAAGGCCTGAAGTTGGCTCATCAAGTAGAAGTAGCGAAGGATCCACAAGAATTTCATAGCCTATACTGGTTCTCTTCCTTTCCCCTCCTGATATGCCTTTGGTAAATCCTCCACCTATTTTTGTGTAGCGGCATCTATTTGTGATTATACAAGAAATTTATTTAGCAAAACAACTTTTTTTTCTTAAAGGATGAGAAATCAGATTTAATAGATGAAATTTAAATCAATTCAAAGAGCTGAAACTGGTTCAGATGAACTATTTGAGTTTCTGATATTATATGTCAGACAAATGCAGTTTTAGTCCTATTTAAAATACACACCTTTCAAGGCCTAGATCCTTTAGAGTTGCCTCCACTTTGTCGTATTTTTGTTGTCGGCTCATGTTAGCTGGCAACCTCAAGAATGCTGAGAAGACCAATGTTTCTTCCACTGTTAGTTGTGGGAAAAGCACATCATCTTGTGTCACAAATCCAATTCTGTCAGGACCAAAAGTAACAGGAAGTGGTTACAACATTTGCAACTTATTCATGATATGCAAAATGATGAGCTGCATGGCAATGATAAAAGCGACTTAGCTTAACCTTCTCTTGATGGCTGAACTATATGCAACATCATTGTATGTTATTTTTCCTTTGACATTGTCACTCAATCTTCCTCCTATGACTTTCAACAAGGTTGTCTTGCCACTGCCAGAAGGACCCATGAGAGCAAGGATTTCACCAGGGCCAATGCTTCCTGTGATACCCTTTAAGATTTTCTTGTATCTGTCTGGATTTTCATTCGCTTGTGTGCCTACCTTTGACACCGTTTTCTTCACTCCACGGCTATTTCTCACCTTGTACTCTACATCTTCAAACTGCAGATTAACTGGCCATGTGTTTGTTACTGAGATCAAATAATGGGACAACCTTTTGACTATATTATTACTTTTGAACCAATTCTTAATTGGGCTATATGCAGGTACAAAGTTTTTGTATCACTGCTTTGAGGTTTTCCAATAAAATTAGAACACGTAAAAAAAAAATTCTTTGAAAAATCCAATTATTAAATGTTGGTTTATAATAATTATATACTTGTTAGCAAAACCTATATATTTATCTTGTTAATACAATTTTTATAGTATAAATATAATAAAATATATATAAATTATTGCCCACTTAATATCAATACAAAAAGGTTTATAATAATTTTAATAACGAGTTAACTCGATTAACTTCAAGTCAAATATTTTTAAAAATAATTAAAAAAAAGATATACATCCAAGAGTAAAGTTGAAAAGTAGATTCATCATTTATTTTAGATTAGTTTAAAATTTCAAAAAGAGAGAAAATAATTAAGAATTTTATAAATGTATTAAAAATATCATACATTTTTAGTATCAAAATTTCTTAGAATTTGCTAAACCGTATACCTTTATTTTTTAAAAATAAATCAAATTATATTTTTTGTTCAAATCAAGCTAAGCTCGAGCCTATCACAAAATCCGGAATCAATTCAAACCTCAAATATAAAACCTAATTTTTTGTATTTTTGTTTGTAAACACAGCCTACTACTCAACTTCAGAAGAGGTCTAGTTCATCACAAGCCTCAATTTCTTCTTTTGCTCCCAAATACAATAGTTAAGCCCTTGCTGCATTAATTGTATAGGAAATGCTCCTCATGCAGAAATCAAAAAAGGTCATAATACAACCAAGCCATGATTATCATGGCTTGGTTGTATTATGACCTTTTTTGATTTCTGCATGAGGAGCATTTCCTATACAATATATATATATATATTAATGGTGCCTACCTTGAGAAAAATGGGAAGAGGGCGATGTTGGTTTGGAGTGGAATCTTCAAGCTCAATGTCAATCTCAGAGTACCTATTCCGAAGGTAAGCCTGAGACATGAACTCTATGCTGTGACCAAACCCATTGCTCCCTGCAATCTGCATGGATCCCAATGATGGTGGTGACATTGACATTTCCTCTCCTTCTTCCTCCCTCCTTATCTCCATTCTTACTTATTTCTTCTCAGAATCTCACTCAATCAATGGCTTCAGCCTGAAGCCTAATTAAAATGTGTGACTGTGTTGAACAGCTTCAGATGTTGTGAGTCAACTATATCAGACCAGAAGCTCTGTGATGTATATAGAGAGGGCAGAGTTTTGGTTGGTGGGCAACATTCTTTTCATGGCTTCTCTATTCTTGCTCTCTCAACCACCACTATTTGCCCCAAGAAACATGTCAAGAAGACTGGCTTAGGTTATGGTAGAATTAGAGTTATTACATGTTTAGTCGTAATTTAATGTCCTGAAATTATTGTACACAACTATTGTATCAAGAACGGATCCTCTAGAGCTCTTTGAAAACTGTATAATGCCATAGCTTATAATGAAGGAAGATCCAATGATCTATAATAAAAAATAATAACAGCATGTGATCAAAATTAAAGCTTTCAACCATGTGTGATCATTAATTTTAATCTAACGGTCTAAATTGAATGAATTTTACGATCTAATGATGTAACATTTCTTAAAAAATGGTAGAGAATCTAAACTCTTATTATACCACTTCATTTGTATATTTTTTAAATTTATGTGTCATTATTTGACCAACAAATTACCAAAAATGTAGTTGCTAATCACCACCCACACTTTTACCTCTCATCCTCACTCTTATCTACTCCATCTTCTATGAAAAAGATATGAGTTGGTTCTGGTATACTTAGATGGTAATTGATGTAATGTACTAATCCTAATAATATCATTTATTTAATGGTCCACACTCTTCTTTTTTAATAATTTTATTAAAACACACACATTAAATCAGTCGCTATTTAAATATATTAAGACTGACTAATATTTTTTCTCTTCAATAGGGTTTGGTCAAAAATTTTGAAACATGAGTAAATTATAACATACCAGTGCTCCTACTTCCATGCAAAATTGTGAGAGGTAATTGGGCTTCAAATGAATTATGAATAGCATTAAAACCCTTTACATTTCTTTTATATAATGTTTTTGTAAATTTTACAGTTTGAAAACTCAAGCCTCAATGGTTTTCATATTTTTTATCAACCCTGAGAGAGATTGGAAAGCTTTGACAATGCTGATTTCAGAATTATATTCTAATAAATTTAGACAAAAATACTTTTTGTCCCTTACCTATTAAAATATTTTAAATAGTTCCCTACTCATTAAAAAGTATTACAATTTTTTTTACTTAAAAAAAAACACAAAATTCATGATTTAAGGTTTGATAAAAGGACTAAATTTAATAATTTTTTGAAAAGTTGATGGTCAAGTGTGACATTTTTAATTATTTTTCAATAAATAAAAAATTATTTTGAGTATTTTAATAAGTGAGAGACAAAAAATGTACTTTTTCTAATAAATTTACATAAAAGGGTAGCATTGGTTTAATTGCTACAAGATGGACTAAGTACAAGAGAGAAAATAAAATTGGAAAAAAGACCAATGAGTTTTAAGTGAAGTTAATTCTGAATTAACAAAAAAGAAAGAAAAAGAGGAACTAAATTGCTCTACTAGTGGAGTTAAAAGTGCAATTAAGAGGCACAAAGTTATTGAAGAGCCTCTTCATACAAGTGCTTTAGTTTTTTTTTAATAATGTGGATCATGATATGGTATTATACATTTTAGTATGGCTAAATAGTTTAGAGTTCAATTCTTATTACCATTCAACTTTAATAGAAGTTATAATAAATTTAAAATTTGTTCACACTTCAAATTTTAAAAAATACTATGTGAGAGAGAGTGTTTAAAATAATATGGAGAGTATTCATAACTCTTCAGATTTTTACAAAGTAATGATTCTGATAAATAGGAATTGGGTAAGTAATTAAAACTTATAAACCACTAAAAGACCATATGCTCATGTTTTTAAATCCAAAAAGACCAAATGTTAGCATACAATGAAAGAAAGAGAAAAAATATAAAATCAGTTCTACACTTCTGTACTTTGTGATAATTTAATTATTTACATATTTAAATTAATCGTGATAAATTAATCCCTCATAAAAAATTTATATAAAACTAATACTTCACAAATTTAAATTTATACAAAAATGGTCCCTTCCATTTGGTTTAATGAAAAATTGATTTAAAAAAAAAATAAAATTTTTAAGTTATTGATTTGTCACAATATATTTGTGAAAAAATAAATTATTATAAAATATGAAAGTGAGTGACCAATTTAATATTTTTTTATAAAAATAAAATAAAAGGAAGTGATCATTGGGATTAAACAGTTGAGCCCAAATGAAGAATTGTTTTTGATTCAAAGCCCATATTTTGTAGATTCACTTTCATAAGGCCTTGGTAAGATAGAAAAACATTTCTAAGAGCATAAGAGAGTCCATAACACTCTCATTAATTCAAAATTTATCGTGGAACTTTTTTTCATTTAAAACAAATAATTTGATATTGATTCTTCTTGTAAGCTTTCCTAGAAGTTTAGCAAGAGAGGGGCAATACAAATACACATGTAAAAGCTTCAAGTTTTCAAATATTTTATTAATTTTTTGTTATATTTTCATAAATAGTCAGAAATTCATACTACAGAAATCAATGTTTTACTTTAACATTAATGAATTATTATTGGGGCAGATAAGCCAACTTTGAAAATTGATCATCCCAATGACACAATAAAACAAACGAAAATGACCCAAAAAAAAAAAACATTTGATATAAAGAATACAAGGCACAAAATTTTTTCCCAATATTACTTGATTGATAAGAAATTTGTTACAAGTACTAAGGTATTTATTGACAACCCTAATCAATTATAAAATAAAGAATATAAAATTGAAATTAAAAGGAGGTTCAATATGCATTACAAAATAAGAAGAAAAATTCTCAAAATAGGCCATAAATAGAAATTTAAATATTTGAAAATGGCGAAATTTGAACCTAAAACAACATCAACGGGGTAAAATCAAGTTGATAAGGTCCCTTTCTATCTTATCTCGATTCCTATATTTATGGGCAAAAATTTTAATTCATCTTTGTAGATATGATAGCAAATCTTTTAAATTAATTTCAGTTTATTATTGATGAAGATTTGTTTCATGAGGTCTAGATAAACATTCTTATACTTATGATAAATTTTATAAAAAGAATTTGTAGTTCTAAACCATATTGTTTAAATAAAATGCTGGATATTGAAATTACAAAATTAATTATTTACTTCTATATTAATGTTAGACAATCAAATTGTAATACAATCAATATTATGACCAATTAGCAACTTAGTATTAACGATTATATTGTCATAAAGAAATTTTAAAATTTTAAATTAAGTTTAAAGATTACTTCTTAAAAATAAAAATTTGAAAATTTGAAGATGTGGTATATTACGCTTTAGAAGCTAATACCAAAAGTTTCAAGTTTGAGTTCAATCACAAGCACAAATTTAGGAAATGAGTGCAGCTGCAATTTTAAAAATGAATGAAAGAAGAAAAAGAAAGAAATGGGAGGAACAATAGACAAAGTGAGAAATAAAAAAAAAAAATTGTAAGGAGAAAATAGATTAGAAAACAAGAGAAAAAAAGTAAAGAGAAGGAAAAAGAGAAAACATGAATTATTATAAATATTTTTTGTAAGAGTTCTATATACCTAATACATGTATGGGTCAAATGAGATCACATTAAAATATTAAAAAATAAAAAAAATTACATAATACATATATGAGTTTAATTGGTTTGAAATTTTAAAAATATGGGGCATAACATCAAAACTCAATACTATTTACACACCAATTTTAAAAAATTAAGGGGCAATTGTCTCATCCCAAATTAAAAATTATGATCATTCAAAGTTCTATTGACAAATAAATCATACTAGCCCTGTGTTTGAACTTCTATCCAGCAGCTCAATCCATAAAATCATCAATTCAACACACTATCATCCAATCAATGAAATTCAAAACATCTTATTTATTATTTAAGAAAACAACACAAGAGGCATCATTTTCTTTAAATTTTCAAGTACTGGCCTAAAACATAAATATTGATGAAAAAACATAACAATTTTTTCCTTTTTTTTTTTTTTGGGGTGGCTTTTACATCTAGATCTAGGCCATACAAGCTGAGTGAATACAAAAAGCAGCACAATGAACATAAGGCACATAGGAATATGACATTGATAATGGCATAATTCCTCATCCAATTTAAACGTTTTGGTAATATCGCATTCTAACACTCTGTGAACAAGACAACCTATCACATCCAACATCAATGGCATGTCCAGAAACAGATTTTTTTTTTTTTTTAATTTCGATTGTTTACATATGAAAATCTAAAATTTTTGTACTTGATGAATTTGGGTCATCAAATTTTTATTCAATGTTTAAATTTTAAATGCTTCCAATGATAATAAAATGTCCCGTGATGATTAAATAATAACAAATAAATCACAATGAAATTGAATGAAAATTCTTAAATATAAAGTAATTTTGCACCAATTTTCCTCTAACATATTTACATATTTTTTAATAATTAATTTATTTTACAAATATTTATGTATGCGGATATCCTACTAAGCTCCCTATTTGTAAATTATTTGTATATTGAAATATAAGAAAAATACAAAATTAGCTCTTTACTTTTACATTTTGTAATAATTTGACCTTTTATAAATTAACTATGACAAATTAATCTCTCACAAATTTATATTTATACAAAATTAGTCCTTTGCAAATTGAAATTTATACAATATTAATCTCTCTATTTGAATTAATGAAATGTTAATTTTATATAAAATAATATTTTTAATATATTAATTTGTTACAATTATTTGTAAGAAATTAAATTATCACATAATGTAAAAGTTGAGAACCGATTTAGTACTTTTTTTTAATGAAGAATTGATCATATTTATTTTTAATTAGTTATTGAAACCAAAGTTGTTAATTTAAAGAAAATAAATCACTTTTTTTTTAATTCCTGGACCTATGAGTTTCTAATTAAATACATAAATACTTCGTCCACTGAAACTAAAAAAGATGGAACTTTTGCATCAAATCTGGTGGCTAACTGTTAACTTAATTAACACCATGCACCAACCAGTTGGTGGATCTCTGCATAATTTGTACAATTAATTAAAAAAAAAAAAGAATAAGATTAAAATTTTTTTAAAAAAATTATTTTGGGCATAAAATTTAGCGATTTCTTATTTATTACATAGAAGGGCACAGTCAATCTCACATAAAAGAGTATTTGGCGGTACTTATCCCAAGTGTCTTAAGACTGTTTCCAAATCATATACCACAATCATGTTACCTTAACTTCTCCGTAAATCAACATTTACAAACTACATTTCTAGTACCTTCGAAAATGACACGTGTCACCAAATTATTGGCACTCAGAATTTGGAAGTACAATTAATTACATTTTCATTTTATCAATAATAAACAGGAAAAAAAAAAAAAAAAAAAAAAGCTCTAGCTTACTTTAGATCTATTGTTAAGGATCTGTACTGCCCTTTTTTTTTTTTTTTTCTTGGTTATAAAGACTTAATGTCACATTTTGTATAGAAAAAATTACCATTCATTATTAGCCACTGCATTTGTTATATTTTCATTTTGTTTGAATTAATAAAATGTGAAAAGAGCTAAATAAACTACTTAAATCTAATAAATGTTATATTTTTTTAAAAAAAATTGTATGTATTTTTTTTATGAGAGGGTAGTATAATTAAGCCATTCCTTATAGAAATGTGACTGGATAAATTAACATTAAGTTTTTCAAGTATGTTCAAATGAATTTCATTATCTAATATAATTACATGAATGTATTTTGCTGATGCAATTTTAGGATAGAACACAAAAGCAATTCTCCTGGGTCTTTTTCTTTTCGTCTTTTTTCTTTATTTTTCTTTCATCACGTGATCGCAAAATCCCTCCATGAAGAATGCCCCTCCTTTTATTTTAAGCAACTTCAATTAGCATCTTCATCTTCTCATATAAATCCTTTTTTCTTTCTCCTTCTTGGCTTGGTGAATGCAAATGTTGCAAAATCATGCCTTTGTTTCATGACAGGGTCCTCTGGCATTCTTGATTCAATATGTGAAATCCAGAAAGATTCATAGGACAGG
Organism: Delonix regia; assembly: GCA_037074485.1. NCBI lineage: Eukaryota > Viridiplantae > Streptophyta > Magnoliopsida > Fabales > Fabaceae > Delonix > Delonix regia. The sequence continues at coordinate 19,743,271 of CM073452.1, read as the reverse complement.
TTGGTTGGTATGGGGTGGTTCGATTCGTTGTTGGGAGCTGAAGGACGAAAGGCCATCAAAAGGAAGGACAGTGATGCAGGCGAAGCAGGTTTCTTTTTCTGAATTGCTCCATTTTTCATTATTTCTATCAAATTTTTCCGTTGTAATAGATCTCTATAACCCCATGATCCTATTTTCATATTATTAAGGTTTATGTGTTTTTGATTTTCTGGGAAATGGATGTTTAGAAGATTAACTACTCAGTGCTCTGTTCGAAAGATTATTTCATTGTTTGGCAGGAAGGATTAGGAAAGAAAGGAAAAGAAATGGTAGATGGACGCAGTCTTTCTTCCGTTTGGCATGCATGAAAAAGGAGGAAAGAAAATGATTGGAAGAATTAGGAATCTGTGAGATTTTCGTATAAATGAAAATTAAGTACTCTGTTTTAACTCGATGTCGGTTCTAACAGTTCAAAACCATCTTTTTTTTTTTTTTTTTTGGGTGGTGCAATCACAACCTTAAAACATGATCTACTTGTTCTATATCATAATTGTATCGAACTGTCTTGGGTTAAACAGACTTTCTCGTACCCACATTCATGTAGAATTGAAACTGATCATATACACGTACTATGCTGTATGTGCTTTTGTCTGCAAATTTAGCTGATTTCCTTCCAAAACCACCCCATAAACTTTTTTTGGTGAATTGAGATGACAGTGAAAATGAAATAAGGATCAAAGATGAAAAGATCTCTTATTTATTATAAAATTATTATTTTAATTCTCCACTTATTAAAATATTTAAAATAACTTTCTACTCATTGTAAATGTCACATATAATTTTATACTTTTTAAAAGAATAACAAAGTTCATTAAATTTAAGATTTATATTTTGTTTAGAAAATTAAATTTGATATTCTTTTAAAAAATAAAGAATTAAATATAATATTTTTAATGAGTTAAGAATTATTTTAAAGATTAAAATGAATGAAAAATTAAAATAACAATTTACATGAGAGATAACGAAAGTATTTTTTACCTTTTTCAAAATATTCATATTGTTGATTACACTCTGTTTCTTCTCCCAGAACAATGAATCACTGCAGAAGCAGCTTTCTTATTTTAAACAGTTGACAAGAAGTGAATTTGTTTTGCATTGATGTGTTGGTGTGTCATGTTCTTGATCTAATGGCTGAAATGAGTAGGTCGGGCACTTGAAGAGCTGAGATCTTCTCTGTACAATGAGCTTCGAACATCAGAAGGAGCCAAGCGCCAACAGCAACGATACTGTGGACCAGTGGTGGCATTGACCTTCAACTTATTGGTTTCAGTTGGGATCATCATGGCAAATAAATTGGTTCGTACACTTTCCTTCTTTTCTTGCATTTAAATTATTATTTGCTCACTTGTTTACTATAGGAGTGGCCATTTTCAACTTATTATTTAAGCTCAAGGACCAAGTTTGTACAAAAAACTAGACCTACTTTTTAATTAAGCAGATTTGGACAAGGTGAAAAATTGAGAAAAGTACAAAATTAATTCTTAATTTTTGTACTTTGCAATAATTTAATTTATCATAAATTAATTGTCCCTCACATATGTAAATTTATACAAAACTAATACTTCTATCTAAATTAACAAGAGATTGATTTTGTGTAAAATAGAAATTCTGAAGGATTGATTTGTCATTATATATTATGTTTATGAATGATCAAATTGTTACGAAATATAAAAGTGAGAAATTGATTTAATATTTTTCTTATAAAAAATATTTAAGTTAAGATTCATTTAGACCTAGGCTTATATTTTAAATTGTAAATTGAATTCGAATTGACCTTGCATTATTTTACTTAGTTTTATTATTACAACTAGACCCTGTTAGAGCTGGACTGAACACTGATTATGTCCACCCCTAGTTGGAAGTTTAGCCTATTGGTTCAAGCATTCTAACACACGCGTATAAATATATGACTTTGTTGACAGGTGATGGGGAGAGTAGGATTCAACTACCCAATTTTTCTCACACTTGTTCACTACATCACTGCATGGCTTCTCCTTGCCTTTTTCAAGGCAATCTCAGTGCTTCCTGTCTCCCCTCCATCCAAAACCACTCCTTACTCTTCTATATTCACACTGGGTGCTATCATGGCTTTTGCCTCAGGCCTTGCCAACACCAGCCTCAAGTATAACAGGTTCCTGTTCTTACTCTTACATCTTTATAAATACATGTATAATCACTTTCATGTTCTCTAACAGTCAAGCTTTTGCAGTATTGGCTTCTACCAAATGGCTAAGATTGCTGTTACCCCCACTATAGTATTTGCGGAGTTCATGCTTTTCAGAAAAACCATTTCTTTGCACAAGGTCAAGAATTTAAATCCCTTTCTTCTTCCCTTTTTGCATTTAAAACAAATCCTGTGTTTTACAACAAGAATGCTGTCTTCTTCTCCCCTTGAAGAAGACAACATTTTAAAAAGTAATAATAAAAAATAAAAAGAGCAGGGCCTTTTAGATGAGGCCAAGATAACTTACAACATCTGCTTCATGAAGAAATCCAAGCTCTTTTGTCTTTTCTTATAAAGAGAACATAAGTTACTCAAATGTTCGTTATCAAATTCTTAATTCTCTAATAAAAATATAACATCTGAATATATTTTTACAGTTCACTAACACACTATTGACTCTTTATAAATAGTTTTGTCACATATCATGTTCTTAGTGAAGAAATTGAAAACAATCGCCCAAGAATTGCATCAAACAAAATTTTTTTCCTTCTTCTAGAGCCTTTCTAATGTATAAATATCATTGCAATGATGCAGGTTGTGGCTTTGGCTGTAGTATCAGTAGGCGTAGCAATTGCAACAGTGTCAGATTTGGAGTTCAATTTATTTGGGGCTTTGATTGCAACTGCATGGATAATTCCTAGTGCCATAAATAAGATTCTATGGTCTACCCTACAACAAGAAGGCAACTGGACAGCTCTAGCGTAAGTATTAACAATCAATGAAGCAATCCATTAGTATGTCAGGCAAAGATTTTAATGAAATTCACTTTGGATATACTAACATTTATTCACAAGTTATCAACACATAGACTCACAAACTTTCTCATTGTAGGTTGATGTGGAAGACAACCCCTGTCACAATTTTCTTCCTTGTACCTTTGATGCCCTGGCTAGATCCACCAGGAGTGCTATCCTTCAAGTGGAATGTTAACAACTGCACTGCCATTATGATATCTGCTCTGCTTGGCTTTCTCCTACAGTGGTCAGGGGCCTTGGCTCTAGGGTGAGTCTTCCTCTCTTCCACCTAGGAAGGACACTGACACAACACAATAAACTTCGAAGTATTTATAGATAATTTAGAGGGTCCAACAAGTGTCAATTGTCAACATAGATTAAGCTATTTCCTAATGTATCTATGCTATATATCTCCACACCTATAGCCCCTTTTGGTTTTCTTGCTTTTTTGCTGAGGAATAATTTTATTTAGCTAACACAATTGTGCAACCAATGCAGGGCCACTTCTGCTACTTCTCATGTTGTTTTAGGACAGTTTAAAACCTGTGTTATTCTGCTGGGAGGCTATCTGATATTCGATTCAGATCCTGGGATTGTGAGTATATGTGGTGCTGTCATTGCTCTATCTGGAATGTCAGTTTACACAACATTGAACTTGAAACAAAAATCTCAGGAAAAGCAGCTTCCAAAAATAAATTCACCTTCCCTAAAATCAAAAGCAAACAGTGACGATAACACAGAGTTGGATGCAAAAGTCACCCCTATTGCCGTCTGAGTTAAGCAGCCAGTCATAGAACGAGAAACACCAATTTTTTTTTTCCAGACATTTATCATACATAACCTATTTGCCAGGAGGTTAGATCAAATTTCAGTTTGCAGCAAGCATTTTTGTATGGACAGACTAATCACAGTAATTCAATCACACTGAAAAACATGATTTGGATGACATTTCTCTGTATATTTGTAAGTAAATTAAATTAATCATAAATAAACTTATAAACACATTGAGGCAAAATTCCACTGACAAATAACTTTTACATATTCATTGAATTGATCTACCTGCTTTTACTTAAAAGTTTTTCAGCTTTTCTCAGGTCCTTCATCCCACGTAATTTCTTCAGTCTAATATGAAAGAAGGCCCATTCAACGATATGTGCCTGGGCAATCTATTAGGACACGTAAAACCGCCAAAAATCATTGAAGCCTCCATAATGGCTCTTTCGATCATATCAATTATAACTAATAAGTGAATAAACTAGGTCTACAATCAGCAGACAGGAAGCTTTGTGCCAGTGTATCTTACATGGCAAAAACAGACACCAGGTTCAATAACATTCGTGCAGATGTAAGCCTACCAATCAATTATTCTTTCTCGAGCAAGAAATGAAATACAGATTAACGTATCAATCAGCATACCCTTAAAAGGTTAATAATGGTGATAAAACAATTTAGATCACGAAGAAAATTGCCTGGTCTGTTGAATAAAGACATTTAAATGTACTTTCTCCCATGATTTTTTTTCTTTCTTGATGATATGAAGCCTTCCTTGATAATCATGTCTCCATATCAAGTCTCCAAGCATGATCAAGGAAAGCGGTAAATAAGTTCAGAACACCCAACAAGCCAAAAGAATCACATGAAATACTACCTCGACCCAGGACCAACAGGCAGACTTGCACTGAGTCACAAGAGAAAAATACATGTCACAATCCTCATGTACTGAACTGTATAATTTAATGTCTTTCTGTCAAAATGTAATATACAGGCGAGACATTTGAAAGGAAAAATTGGTAAATCTCACCCACTCTATTGAATTCTTGGCTTCCTATAATATCACTAGGAAGGAAGTACAAGGTTTTATATAGCAACAGCTAGATGTTCTCTAAGGGGCAAAAGAAAAGGTAAGGAATAAACTCAACCCAAGCAATTAAAAAAAATACTAAAACAAATACCCAAAAAACAAAAGGAGACAACCTGCTATTAGTACCCCTCAAAATCGTTAGCCTCGTTTATTCCCATTGAAGACATTACTCAATTTTGTCCCTCTTTTGGCCGCATTACATATGTACACTCAGATCAGGCCAGTGTTTAATACTTCCTGGAGATGATCACACCATATGTGCATTTGAACGAATGTTACCCAGAAAGTGTGTTCCAGCCTAAAAATTAGAATTCCAATTCATCTGGGCATGCTGGGGCTGTTGATAAGTAACAGAAGGAGTTCCTACAGTTTCAACCGCTCCAGCCACAGCCTGAGACTGTTGCAAAAGGGTTGAAGGTGAAGCTACTGCTTGCCCTGGTTGATATATACCAGCAAATGCATGACCAGCCTGTGTAGGAGGGAAGGTAAGATGTCCCTGGGGGGTAAAGTTATACAGAGAATTAAGCTGCAAGCTGGATATTTCTTGGCCTGGAGCAGGTATCCACACAGCTGAACCTTCACTCTGCAAAAGAGTTTAAAACAAAAGTTTGATAACTATAAAAAATTTCTAAGAATTTCAATGTCAAGGAAGCAAACATAAATTTGATAATAGGATGAGATGAAAGTTGTTGCAGACACAATAGCAAAAGTATGGTCTCCTATTATATCAAGAAGTAGGCCAGGCTGAAACAGAATTAGGAAAAAAATAAAAAAAAAGAGGTGACCAACCTGCTGTCCAGTTGTAAAGATATGATTTTCCTTAATTTGAGACACTGAAAGTTCCTCATTTCCGGTGGAGCTGCCTGCATTCACTGTCTGACTAGGTGCATATCCGATAGGCGGGGGGATAAATGATCCAGGAGGAATTCCAATATGTGCCGTGTTTCCTGTGTTTGCTCCAGCTTTGAATTGTTGGAGAGGGAATTTGATACCAGCAGCTGCTGCAGGTAAATACATGTTGCCAGCTGATGCTTGTTGAGGGAAGCCATTGTGGTTTAAATATTGGTGTATTGGTGACACATAAATTGGGGGGTAATAATGGCCATACGGGAAAAAGTTAGCAGGGTATGGCGGCCTAAAGATAGAAACTGACTGGGGAGACACAGGTATGGAGCTCTGCAGAGGTGGAGTTGGGCTAGGGCTAGGGCTAGAGGCAGAATGAGAATTTGCACTCTACAATTTAAAGAAAATTAAATAAAGGTAATAAAGTAGTGAAAATAAATTAAAAATGAGCAAACATTGGCCAGTTGCATAAGGGAAACAAATCAATTAGAATAAGACATTGTACTTAAAAAAAAGATGGAGACTTACAACAAAGTTTGGAAGGCGAGCTGTTTCTTGTGCCTGAGGCTCAGCTCCCTTAAACTGAACTTGCTGAGTCCCTAACATGGTGGACATGAAATTCAAACCATAGTTCTGAGCATTCAGAACAGTTGGAATTGGAGTGGCCACTGGAGCCAACAATACATCCTTCTTTGGCTGATCATCCTTTAATTCAGCATTGGAGATAGCATTAACTTCTGAAACTGCTGGCTTTTCAATCAGACGAGATGGAGAATGTTTATAATCAGAATGATCTCCTGGTGCAGTTGATGATGCACTTTGGTTGCTGCACCCAAACATTAAGTACCATCACGATAGAGAAAATGGAAGCACACCACTGCACAATAACACCTTGATTCATGAAAGAAACAATAATGCAGTCTTATGACTGCCAACAGGGTCTTAAAAGATGTCCTACAGATTCACTACAAAATTTTTTTTCAATTTCCAGCACCAGTAAAGGGAAATATATGGGAAGCCTCAATCCCCAACCATGTGCGGTCCCCACCAGAATTAGAGACACAGTCCACAATAAAAATTAAAAAAATAAAATAAAATAAAATGAGAGACTTGTAATTTGATCTGCACACCAAACTGCATACAATAACCACAAACCTAGAATTAGCAGTTTTGTCACTCCCTTGAGAAGAATGAAGAGCAGGTGAAGTATTATTGTCCCCACCAGTTCTGCTAAACCTGTCCCTCTTACCAAATTCAGACTCAAAGCTTCCAAATGTCAGACCACTTTTTAAAGCCTCAGGTACTTGGAAATGATTTGGAAAAGTAACAATAACATGTTGCCTCAATTCATCTGACGATTGCACACAAACTTCAGAAGTTGAAACCTCTGAGACATTGTTGCAGAAACACAACCAAGTGAACACAGAAAAGAATTATGGAGACATAAAATCAAGACATATTGACAATAATCGATAAAAACAGCAAAATTAAGATGATTATACTTTTCTTAATATGGATATGTGCAATGAAAGAATAAACAAACTTCACCTAGTAAAACTTTGGGGTAGAGGTTATAGAAGAAGAATCTAGACACATCAGACTGGGTTTTATCAAATTATAGGCTTAGTTCTGGTGGTACTCCCCAGACATATTTTTTAAGGAGTAATTTACCATTTACTTTAAATGATTCTTCTCATAGACTTATCTCCTTCAAATTGTGTAGGCATCTTTTCCCCTCTTATTTAAATATATTGTCTTCGTTTCTATACTAGGTTGACCCAAAAGAACACCAGCTTGAAAAACTGTAGTGTACCCAAAAATTCTATAAAGATTTTAAGCAATATTGAAAAGTTCAAAATGGGAAACATGATATATAAAACATTCCTGTTACTCGTAAGATTTGACAAACAGAATGACAGCCTTACCTGGAGATGCCTGGCTACTACAACTTGTAGATGACCTCCTAGAATCATTATAAGAGGAAGAGGGTTGTGCAGTCTCAGATAACTGGTTCTCCTCAACTTCATTTGTCTTGTTTGGGATTTTCTTTTTGCTTGTGGAATTTGAAGACCCAGATCTTTCACTCTTGGATGCTGGTAATTCACCAACTTCTTGAAGAACAACTTTGTTTCCATTACCATTATTCAGTCCTTCAGATAATTGCTCACTTCCAACTTGACCATTAATTGCACCACCAACACCAGTATTCTGGGAGATAGATGGTACAATTACAGAATCTGAAGAAGAGTGAACACTGGGTGCAGAAGAAGCAGGAATTGGAAGTTGATCAGAACTTGACATGGACTTTCCTTGATCAATTCTGGTAACTGAATTAAAAGTCTGACTATGGGGAGATACTGCAGCAACAGCAGCATGAGGTTGGGCATTTTCTTGTTTGCTAGTCTCACCAACAGCTGGGCTTCTGTTACAGACACTCCCCATGTGTGATTGGCCAGTCAAACCATGACTAGCACTCCCATTGGATTGATTGGCAGGACTACTAGGTGCAACAGCTGAAACTCTAGAGTTGATGAAAAGCAATATTAAAATGAGAGCAACATATTTATATATATAATATTCATCATTTAGAAGTGTAATTGCACATGGGTGTGTGTGAGGACAAAACAATACAAAAATCGAGGAATGATATGATATAAAAAAAACACTTACCAATAAAATAAATTAGTAAACTATTTAAAATTAAAATAACTATAATTTCTACTAATAAATATTGAATTATCTACAAATTTACACATGTAAAAGTGAAGAGAACGCATTTTATTAAAAATTTAATATAGTTTTAAACTTGAAATAACTTTTTAGGCTTGTTATAAGTTTTGAACAATATTTTGATAATATATTAAATAACATAATTGTATTAAGATTAATGTAAAGGAATCTCACTTTCCTAAACATTTGAGGTTCAGGATACCGCATAGTTTTAAGACAGTTACAGCATTATTGACTAAGGTGGCCAGTTTACAACTGATTTTCTGGTTATCCAGCAAGTTTAGTTACACACCAATTTCCAGGGATGAACCAGAACTGGCCAGTCTGGTCCAGTACATGCAACCTTGCTTTTTCCAACATACATATGAGATTTGTTCACAGATTTATGTGCATAAAGACAAGAATGAATTAACTGTTTCACTTTTTTCTTTTTCCTCAATTTTTTTTTCTTTTCTTTTACATTACTCTATATCATCAACAAATAGGACAACAAACAAGTCTTTCCTCTTCAACAATCCATTTTAAATCTTGTGGGGGGAAAAAAAAACCTTGAAGCAATTAGAACCAGAGAACCAAAACGGTAACCAATAAGCAACTCTCAAACTAATCAATTCAGGACAGATACCAAGGTCTGTGACAAGATGGGGCAATTATAACCATTTAAGTGAGCAATTCTGGGCAAGAAACTGAGTTATCCTCAAGAAATACCCAAACAGCAAACTGAAAATAGGAAACTAAATAGGAATCGAACTATCACAACACAGACAAAGGATGACATGTCACATACCTAACTGACATATCTGTAAATCACAACTTAATTACAAAAATACCCCAAATCTGAAATGAAAAAACTTACTATTTGGTGTTTGAAAATATGTTCACCAATAAAAACGTGGTTCAGTGGAAATTATTCACAAATTACAAGTTTGCACCACATAATTGGGCTTTCAAAACATTTTTTCCACACTTCATGTTTTTACTGGTGACTTGATAGCGAACACCTAAGGAAATTTAGCCAAGTCTGGTCCAATCTGATACTACAAAAACATCATAAAACAATTCAATTAACTTTATTTTCTTCTACTTATACAGCCTTAAAAAGTAGTTACCTTGTGACTTGAGATGCTCCATTTTTTTTCGTCCTTTCAGAAGCAGGCTGAGTAGAGAGTGCATGACTTCTATCTGCAATGTGATTGATTCCAATATCCTTACAGTTAGCAGCGTTCCTCCCATTACTACTATCTAACGAGATAATAGCAAGGCAAAAAGTCAATAAAATTAACAGAAAACTTATGGTCACCGACGAGTAGGGCAGGTATCTGTACACAAGCACATTTTATAGGCATAAATCTTAATGGTCATTGCAAAGGAAAATAGCTGCAGCTTTTAGAACTGAGAAGAAAAAAAGGTGGTAAGGAGGAGCTACTCCAAATTTTCTCATTGCTGGACCCAAAAATGGACTTAATGTTGTCTTAAAGTTCATGCAGGAGTGAGATAAAAGCATGAATTTCAAGATCACCCAACCCATAAAGCTACTTCAAAATAAAGATTTAATATGAGTAAGTGATTGTCTTGGGAGATAGGGAAAAAATCACCTAAGTGCAAAAAGTAGAGGAGAAGCTAAATTGGATGACATCCTTGATACATATGGTTTCCTATTGCACTTCTGTGGAAATGGCATTACGTAAACAAACAATAAAAGAAAACATAACTAAAAAAAATAAGCCTTTGCAAAGGGATGAAATCATACCAGTAAAATTTGAGGAATAGCCCCCAGAAGCACCCCTTCCTCCTCTCCCTAGCCCAACTTGCTTCGGCCTAGAATCCAGAGAAGCCCTGCTGCTCAAGCCCTGCAATGGTCAATAGAAGCACAAATAGATCAGTTCGTGTAAATAAAGACGGCAGGAAAAATGACTGGAAGATACAATCATGTTCAGCTACACATAGACAACTACCCAAAGATGACATAGAGTAATTAACCACGACCTCCCCTGAGTTTTGTTGAAATCACACCAACTTCCTGTCTATTTTCAAAATATACACAGGCCTCACTTTAAACAAAAAGTTACCTTATGCTTTAATCCTATTTAAAATTTCTTTTGACTAAAGTGCCTTTCATATTAACTTTTTATCTTAAAAAAGTAAGTATTTAGGTTAAAAGAGGGAATATTAGTTGAAAATTTTAAAAATAGGCTAAAGTGTAGAATAACTTTTTGATTTAGGGGAGGTCTATGTATACTTTGAGAATAAAGAAGAGGTTTGTATCATTTCAGCAGTAGTCTGTGTAACTTACTCTAAAATAAAATATTATAAACATACACACAAAAAAGAAGACCGATACCCAATCATTAAAAAATGATAAGCCCAGATTTTCCACTCTGAGCAACTAACACTGCAAGATTACACACTTTCAAAGTTACAAACAAACAGCAATTGACTACTTCCTGCCACCAGATAAATTCGTACATTCCAAGAAAATGAGGATTGTTATGTAATTCAAACAGAGAGCTTAACAATTAGTCTGTTCATAAGCCACCACAACTGCAGCTCATAAAAGACCACTGAGTTACCTAGCAGGCTTGCTAAAATAAAATGTTGATTGACCATTTGAAATTATCAGGTAACAAATAAAAGCCTCATCTACTTTTTTACTCATCAACATTCAAGATTTAACACCAGAAGTGGAACACATGATCTCTGATATACTGCTACAACCGTGCATGAAAGAAATCAGTCTGCTTCAGCAAGACTCGACTCAACTGTTGATGGCAGCAGTTGCAAACCAAACAAATATTAAAAAGATAAATTTACAGATCCTCTAATGGGGGAAAAAATCATACCTCCTTCTTCCGGTCACGTCTCCTTCTAACCTCATGAAAAGTATCTGTAAGTAAAAAGAATAAATTAATAAACCAATCTATAAAATAATGAAATTTTGGAAAAATCCATAGAAACATTTCTTATCAATACAAATTAGGATAAAATCTGTGTCGTGATTAGTGGTACATGCAGCATAAGAAATTTGTATCCCCTCCTACACACTCAATAAATGAGCAGGAAGCATAAATTACTCTTAAGCCATTAAAATAAGCACATTATGCAGACTGAACCGATACCGGATGAACATAAGAAGAATGCCAAATTACAGTATACTAGATTAAGCCCTTCCACCAACTTCAAGAGCATTTAAAACAAAAGTGTTAATCACTGACAATAAATAACTAGTTTGCAGAGGCTTTCCCTTGACGAAGATAGAGAAGTAGAGCACTAAGTACAGATAAACATATTCCATATTTCCAATTTTTCCACGCATTATTCAAACTATTATAAAAAATTTGAACCCTAACAAACCAGACAGCTCCCTCAGTTTGATAATCAAACAGCAGTAAATACATAGACAATGATCGTGAGTTATCATTGATAAATGATAGCATAAGCTCAGCTGCCACAATCAGTCATGTTTCTGACTTGCAACCATTTCTTCAATTTCTCAAGAACATAAAAGACTAAACTTTTAAGTTAAAAAGGAAAAACACCGAAAAATCCACTTGATCGTAAGCACAATAAAACAAACCCAGATGATGTTCATGTGATTAGTGTATGTTGTATGCATATTCATATACAAACGGAGAGAGGTTTAGACCTAAATACAAAAGCTTCTGGGCTGTCTCATTGGGATCCATAGAACATTCCTTGAGGACAGCGTATATCTCATCGTCACTGTGCTGCTTGCCGGTGATCTCCCTAATGTCTTGGATGGTTTTCCGTACATTGTTGGGGATCGGAACCCTAATAGAACCACCACCGCCGCTCATGTTCATGATGGTACTGGGTAAGGGATGGAGGGAGTGTGTGACTTAAAAAGGGAGAGGCACAGTAGGGAAGAAGGGTCAGTGGCTTCAATAACAAAAAAAATATTTTTATATACAAACCACAATGATGATGGAATACATTTCTTGGAGAGTAGTGTGCCAGAATGGAAAGAATGTAACTTTGATCTAAATTTTTTGAAACAAAGGTAATAGTAATACAGTCAATTTTTATTTAATTATAACATAATAAGCCTCATCTTTAATAAAAATCAAATTTTGTGTTGTGGTTCTGAAAGAAAAATGCTTTTGTAAATTTGACAGATGTAAATAGATGATTGAAAGTCTTTAACAATGAGTAATATTACAATAATATATCTTGATATATATATATATGCATAGGTAATTGTAAATTAATTTATAGTAAAAAAATTAGTTATATTTGGAAGTACAATTAATATACCCCTTTACCAGGTTATAACTCTATATTTCACTAATTGGGAAGATTAATTTATGAAAAAAATAAAAATAAAGAGAGAGACGGAGAAGCAAGTCTATTGCATCTAAGCGTACTCTATCCTCTTCACTCTTCCTGTGGAACTGAAATTCCTAAATCCATGTATGATCATATTTATGATAGAAATGAACGAAGTTTAATGAAATTTATTTGGTATTTAAAGGACGAGCTCTTTTGATTCAAAAAATTAATACAAATTATCTTTGGAGAGAGAAGAGTATGCCTTAAATTTATAAGCAAGGTTGGTATTATAAATTCGTGAAAAGGAATGTGTAAAATCTTGATATAAAATCTAAAAAATGAGAAGTCTAAATAGTAATATTACACAATCAATAGTAATTATAAAAATATTATATGTTTTAACATTTAAATAGTTAAAAGATTCATTTATATATTATAATAGAGATTGATTTTACAAAAAATGTTATTTGATTTAAAATTGATCAAAATTATTTTTATCCTGTAAATTATCGTTAGCATAAAGATAAATACACTCTATGCAAATTTATTTTTGAACCATAGCAAGTTTTTAAAATAATATTATTCTAAAATTAACTTTAATCCAAATACACATTAAATAATTTTAAATAGTTGACATGGAATAGTACAACTAACAACAAAAGTTCAAACTTTTTACTTACTCCAAAATTCATAGCACAGAATAAAAAAGACAAGACACCCCAACAAGGAATCACTTGTAAATAATGGTCTTGATTCTGTTAGGAAGAACTCAGACATACTTTGTTTGGCAAATGAAAAGGAGATGTAACTTTTATGAAACAATAAAGGCAAAGCATTTTCTTAAAAAAATTATCATTCACATCACAGAACTGTAGAATCTTTTGAACCAAATTGTTATTGTAGAGTTTAAGTATAATTATGACAACTAGATGAATATTCAAATATTTATTTGAGTCACTTTTTTAAAATAATTTTTAAAAGTTTAACTTTTATTCATTAAATTCTATTTAAAAAGAATTGGACACATGTTGGTCAGATATAACCAAAATTGTGAGCTTTTTTGCTTGTGAAAATGTCATAATAACAACCATATATCCATGGACGTTTACTTCTTCAGATTGATCATTTTTATAGCAACTAAGTTTCGGGGTTAATAAGTGAGAACAAATTTAAAAATGCACATACTCAAATGAATTTTTGTATTAAAATATTGATCAGATGATTTAACTAATGAAGAGTTTAATTATAATTGTTCATAACCTTTTGTAATATCAACTTTTAAAACTTTCATTTATCAAAATAATTTAACAAAAATTATTTCAATTAAGTTATAAAAATATAGGAGCAAAAGCCAAAAAAAGAAATTATTTGAGGACTCTAGAATATAGTAAAAAATTCAAAGATATCCTTATAAAAACTTTACTGAAATTTATATATAAATTTTATTTTTGGAGGGGTCATATATAATTTTATAACAACTTATATAAAAACTTTGTTTACCTTGTAAACATGTATTTTTTATTAAATATTATGACTTAATTCACAAAATTCATGTGTTTCTGCTTATGAGTTAATAACTCACATAACAATAGTTAAAAAAAGTAGTGTGTATTTTGTGTCCCAAGTTCAATCTTAATCTCATTTAAATAAAAAATACTTTGAATACGAATTTTTACTTAAATAGTATAGAATTTTTATTTGAAAATAAAATATATTTATATCAAAATATTATAGAAAAAAATGCATTCAATATAATTGAAAAGAAATTTTCATTGGAACAAAAAATAAAAAGTATACTGTCTACAAAAAATCATATTCGTTGATAACTCAATATTATGAGCTTTTTGATCGATTTATTACACATAAAAAAATGTCACGTCATACAATATGAAAAATCTAACATCAATATGTAATATTCTTTTTCTGAAAACTCAGTGATGATGATGACAAGTTTCTCTTTTTTTTAAAAAAAAAAAAAGAAAAAGTAAATGGCTCAAAACGCCCAATATCATGTCACCAATTTCTACGAATTTATTTAATTTTTATTTTACACATTGCATATCTTGTTATTTCGGCGTTAATGAATTTAGGAAATTAGGATAATGTGACGTCAAGAACTATACGGCGTCGTTGCGATTCTCTGCCAATTGCCAAGCTCATATTGTTGTTCCCTTCTCGATCTTTGGGTTCTTCACTTCTTTTTCACTGTTCGCCGCCGCCTCCGCTGTGTTTTGGGGGCAATCTGAGCTTGCCTGAGTGAACTCGGTGTCTAAGAGCGAGTCATGGGCAGCGAGTTGAGGTACGAGATCGCACAGAATGCGTACATAAAGCTCGTGCTTCACTCCCTCAAGCACAAGACCTCGGCCGTCAACGGCATCTTAATCGGCCGCATCTCCCCTTCTAACGACGTCGTCGAGATTGCCGATGCAGTCCCTCTTTTCCATTCTCACATTGGGCTTCTCCCCCAACTCGAGATCTCCCTCATTTTGGTTTGTTCTCTCTCCCTGTATAATATTGTCTTTGTGGGTTATTATGAACTGTGTGAATAGGGCACATTCAATTCTGACTGAAAATAGTATAACAAGAGCAAGTTTGTTGAATGATGAAATAAATTCATTTGCTTTTTCTAAAATGCGTGTTCTGATCATCTCGGTTATCAGGTAATTATTGGCTTGATTTGGATTGAAAGCCAAAATTGCATCATTTTTAGATATGGATATATTTGTGGGTTTATTTGCAGTTGTGATATATAGATTCTCAGTTGAATTTTATTTATTTTTCAATGAACGATTTGGGAGATAGATAGAGGAGTACTTTTCTGCTAAGGGCTTGAACATAGTTGGCTATTTTCACGCAAATGAGAGGTTTGATGATTCTGAGCTCGGTGGTGTGGCAAAGAATATCGGTGACCACATCTGCCGGTACTTTCCCCGAGCTGCCATTTTTTTGGTATGTGCTGCAATTTTTATTGAAGTGTTCAAGCGATTTCGAGCAGTTTAACTTGAAGTCTGTTCAAGAGATTAATAATTTCGTTTTGTTTTCTTTTGAATTATTTGCAGTTGGATAACAAGAAGCTTGAAGCTTTAAAAAAAAGCAAGGAACGTAGTGCTGTAATGCAGGTTAGCATTAGAAACTATATTAGTCAAGGTTTCACTCTTTCGTGGTATTTTGTCATCACTTTTGCGTTCGACTATGTGCAACTTGCTTTTTGTTTCTTCTCCTTCATTCTCCCCCACATCTATTAGATTTTTTCTTTTTGAAAGGGGGGGGGGGGGGGGTTTATTTTTCTGATTTGTGGGTTTCATTGGTAATAATATCAGCTCATACCTGATGGCAAGAGTAATTGAATTGCAGAGTTGAATATTTTGCTACACTCCCTCTCTATTTTTTGGTAGACGTCAAAGACTCTAAGGGTCTAGTTTTCCTGCATTGAGTTGTTGATTGGCATGATCTTTGACCTAAAGGTACTAATCAATTAGACAACAAATAATTAACGGTATGATTGTAAACACTAATTGGTATCTTGTCACAAATAATTATCATTATTCGGGATTGTCTAAGTTTGTGGGCCATCTTGTCTGTGTATATAGATGACGTTGGAACCTATTTAAAATTTTCTTGAGCTGGCTGATCTCAATTGTTTTATTTTTCGTGGACTTTTTCTTTCCCCAGAAAAGGACCATTCCTTATGGATGTATTTCTTAAAATTTGTCTGGGGACTTGGATACTCTGTTTGAAATTTGTAAATTGTGTGTTCTATTTTTTTTTTTTGGTCTACTTGTTTTCAGGATAAAAATTCTTTTAAGAACAAGAATTAAACACTAACTAGATAGGCTGCAACCTGAAAGCAGTATAAGCTCCACCGACCTGCTTCTCTCTCTCTAGATATTACTCCTCCAGTGCCCCAGGGATCCAATTCAAAATTTGCATGAAAGGATTTCAAGTTGTTCGTTTCTTTCTCATCATGAAAACTTACAGTATGTCAAGAAATATCTTAGCAAGTTAATATCACTCGAACAATAATATATCATTTTAATATGCCTTCCAATGTAAGATGGTAGTGAAGATACCTATGTTAGCATTGAAGAACAGTACCCCTTTTCTTTTTTCTCCAGGTGTGTGGTATCAAATAGGCCTGTCCATTTGCTTACTGATTACCATAAACTTACATACATCAAACCATTTCCAGACAGTCTTTCCAGGATCATCCTGTGATGTTTATTAATTTCGATCTAGTGTCTATAATTCTAGCGGCATAATGTCCAATGTGTCTTTACGAGTTTATTGCTCATTGAGGTTTCAAAGTTGATTCCATCACGAAAGTCTTTTCTCTACTATTAAATTCATGTGGATATCTGTATACATGTGTATATTTTTGTTTTTGTCTTTATGCATATGTATATATATTGTTCATTGGTTCCCTCTTCCCCAATATGATAAAGCGTGATGTTTTGGATACGTTAACCAAGAGTACCTTTTCTTGTGGTTTAGCTGTATGTTAGGGATGCATCTAAGAACTGGAAGCTGGTACGGTCAGATGGAAACCCTCGATTCACTGTTAGGGAGCCATCAGCAAATGTGGTCTTATTGGACTATATTTCATCTGAGAAATGGAATGACATAGTGGATTTTGATGACCACCTTGACGACATAAGCAAGTGAGGACTTCTGTCCTGCCACTTTTCTTTCTTTCCCCAGATTTTTCATATCTGTGCATTATACGTGACTTCACATGGTTTATATGCTTTTTTTCAGGGATTGGCTAAACCCAGGACTCTTCAACTGATCCCTGTCTCTGTTGTCTCCCTTTACCAATTTTATTTGCTTGTATGTTCATGCTTATCATTGTGCTTATGCTGGATTATCAACGATCAACGGTTAGGAAATAGCTTTTGAAATTGGGTAAGTTGGTTTTATAGGAAGCTTTCTGTAATGTATAAACAGGAAATTCACAACTTAACAATTTTTAGTGTCTTCTTCAGTAAAGCATTTTGTTTTCCATAATAGTGGCTGCACTTGCAGACCTGACTCTATTATCTTGGATGTAAGCTTGTAGGTGTATTATATTTGAATTTCCTTGCTTTGATTGCATCAAGGTAGGAAAATAAACATACAATGCAGGCGCTTCCATTATCTTGGGCAAAAAGGATTTTTCATTGAGTCAGACTCAGTCAGAGTTCAAAGCCTGTGTTTGATAGCCTTTGATATTGCCCCTGTAGTTTGGATTACCTTCATCATCTTTATTTAATTTATTTTGTTTGTTTTCCTGTGACATTATTCGTACCGTCATTAGTCACAAGAAGATATTATTAATCTCTTCTATGGCATGTCTTAGAAAAAATAATCTTCGGCTTAAAGTAATTTGATTCTGCACAACATGATTGTTCAATAAAAGCATGTCAGATGGAATGCAATGACATGGAATCTCGAACCTCTTTATTTCTTCTTCGCTAATTTTTTATCAATTACAAAAAATGATGGACATAAAAGTGAATGGGTTCTAAAATTCAAATAGAGCCCACCATTTATCCTACTCATTGTGTTTATATCTTTTCAAAATGATAAAAATTTGATGAAAAAAAAGTGAACACCATCCAAAAGCAGATGCAGTGCAATGACATATTGTCGAAGGTGTATAGAAATATATAAAAAATAAAAACATCATAAATCAGTCTATACACTCTTCAAACACTTAAGAGATGATCTTCAGCGTTTCATGTGTCATAACTTTGTTAGTGTGCATCTAATGTAGCTAACCCGATCTATGGTGGAGCTAACTTTGCCACACGAAAGCCATATATTCGTTACATTGATTCCTGCTTGCCATCTTTAGTAAGATTCTTCCTCTGCATATCAGCAGCTCCTCTTTAATTCAACAAGCTCCATTATAGGAACAAGAAAATTCTCTCCTTTTTGTTCTGCCACTCTTCACTTCTGTCCTTTTTTCCTTTTGGTCACTGAGAATTTTTTGCCGCACAAGCGAAGCAGCTTCGAATAAACGAATTTTAACGTCGCGTCTAGCAACTTTCAACAACTTTAAAAACCGATTCTTTAAAATTTTTTAAAGACAAATTGGAAAAAGAACATGAAGGTGATATGTGAAAGCATAAATGATTTCAGGAGTTTATTACTGCGAGAAAAATGTCAAGCACCAATCTATTCGAAGGATTTATTACTTAAAATAGTCATGCCAAATTTCTTTGTGAACATAGTCTAAATTAAATTTTTGATAATCCTTATCACAGAGATGCCAAAGTGATTAAAAAATAGAAATGAAGTAAAACAAAAAAAAATGGTAAATATACACAAGTAATTCAACTTAAAATGTGTGGAAATTGGTTAATGATATATATTTTATAAAAGAAGAAGAAAGTGGAAACTCACTTGTTTTTCTCGTAAGCAAAATGAGCTTGTAAATTAGTATGTACATTGTCACATTCTTGGCCTTCAAAATGTGTCTAAAGGATGGTCCAGAAGATGTATCAAAGCCACAAACACAGAGTCGTTTAAAAAACAATGAGTCTCACACAACTTTTACCCATAGATACCTATGCTTTTTGCATGTCAACTTCTATCTTAAAAAAAAAAAAACAATTATACTAAAAGTATCACATGCATTATGTGAGTGTGCCTCTATGTTCAATCAAGTATCAAACTATCTGAAATACATGTTAAGAATTAGATTGCAAATTCAACATTGGATGGTCTGGGAGGATTGAACCCAGAATTTGTTAGCAACTTCGCTCCACTCCATTACTCAAAACATGTCATTTATTTGCTTTCTTCCATTGGTGATGGTGGTAGAGTACTTGATACAATGCAAGACTGAAGTATAATAAAGCCATAATAAAAGGTCCAAACTATTAGTTTGATCCATTCAATTCACCAAAATAGTATCTTAGATATAAATTTTATCAATTCGTACAATTTTGGATCATGTTGACCCATCCCATTTAACTAACATGTTGGTTTTTTTTTCTTTTAAGTCTATCACTAATCATAATAATTTAAAGAATTGACATGTTATTTCAACTCATGTTTTAAAGAAATATTTTAAAGCTCACAACGAAGAAATTTGAAGAATTTAATTACTTGGTATATTCATATTTTAAATGTTTGATGAAACTTAATCTAGTTATTTTTGTTTGCTTAGTTTGGATGTGTACTCTGGGTACTTGAAGTTCATATTGAATTATGTGAATAGTCATTATAACAACTAATGCTATTTGTGCCTTTTAAACTTTTTTGAGTTAAAATTTTTAACTTGTTAAAATAAATAAATTAGAATAACTTGGACAGCCATACTCACTTTAACAATCCTAATTATTGTTGGTTCATAATGGGCTATGATTGCTAAGTTTTTATAGTTATTTATTCAATTTTTAATTCGTTATGCAAAACGAGTAATCAAAGAAACGTTTTAATGTCATCGTTCGCTTCCTTTTTTTGTTGTTGTTGTTGTTCTTAACATCAATAATTTATATGAAAAAAATATTATTTTAATATTCTATTTTTAAATTTAGCTATATTTGAGTCATTTACAAATTAAAATTTTTAATATAATTTTCTACTTTTTCACATTTCATTCAAAATTGTTATCTGCTTCTTCCTTAAATTAGATTTTGAAAAGTTAGTAATTATTTTGAAAATTTTAAGTTTTAGAGAACGGAATTAAATTAAATTTAAAAATAGAGATTCATTTTAAGATTTTTAATTTGTAGAGATTCCAAATAAAACTATATTCAAAAGTTAATGATCAAAATAATATTTTTATCTTTATATTAAATTCCATATGTTTGAGTCTAATGTCTAAATCTATTATTTTTGTTTAAGTGTTTATTAAAATACATGATTTTACAATTCTATACTTTTAACGACTGGAATTTGTTTTTATCAACAACAAAAAAAAACTACTGGAATTTGTGGATCCATTTTAAATTTTCAAACAATATTTTGCTCGAAAAGCATACAAATTTTAAGAAATGCTTTATCCACATATCATTATTTTTTATTTTTTATAATGAAGTAAGGGATAATCATGCCAATTATTTATTTATTGATATTTAGGATAATCTTGCTATTTGTTTACTTATTTTTACTTAATCTAAGTACTTGGATATAAATATATAAATAGTAAAGCATCATTTTGGCTCTCACTTTTTAATTAATTTTCAATTAGTTTATTTGTAAAAAAAATTAATCTATTGTACTATATATTCATACATTTTAATGAAACAGTTGCATTCACTATGTTTTGTGCAAGACCTTCAACTATTACAATATTTCCTACCTTGGGATCCCCTGAGAGGCTAGGGTTATTCTTTTTTATTTTGCATAATAATTGTTAGAACCTCTTTTATTTTTTCGTGCATTTCAATGAATAGATCCAACTTTCCCTTTGCGGTGTAAAAAAATGCTCATTACTATTATATAACTATTTGTGTAAATTCTTTTACCTTTATGATTAAAAAAAAACTATATTACATACTCTTTGTATTATAACCTTGAGATTTCCTTGACAAGAAAACATCGATCTTTAAATATATAGGTAATAAATATTTTAACGTTATTCACCTATTTTGCCATCTTAACTTAGGTCTACTATAAAAAGGATAGAATTTCAGTACATAGTGCGTTAATGATCTATAATTCTACAAACCTCACAAAACACAAGTTATAAGGCTCCTTAGGACTAATAATCTTGTAGTTTCACGTTTTATAATATGTAAACTAAACCCACTTTCCTTTTTGACCTCAATAAGGCCAAGTTACAATTTCGAAAGAGTCTAAAAAAATAAGTTCATTCAAGCAAACAATAATAAATGTAGTTTATTTAATCCTTCTAGAATCTGTCTTATTAGCTTATAGTAAGCATGTAGAAGCTATTAAAGACAATTAACATCAATTATGCTAGTTTCCTCATGAATTCAAAGCACATTTTGTTATAGGCATTAGGTCATGATTTATTACTTCGAGCTAATCAATGCCTCTCGTAATTGATATATATTGCATTATATTGAAAATGATGTTAAAGACACCAAACCCCAATATTATTGGCACACGTACATCTATTTATTAACCTTTTAATTACTAAAAGTATTTGATATCGTATACTTTATCCAATTGAAGGAGTTACTTATATTGTTTTTTCAAAGTTCCAAACAAAATGCTATCTCTCTCTCTCTCTCTATATATATATATATATATATATTCATATACATGAGATTATTATATAATTTTTTATTATGCCTTAATATTATAAACTAAAACAGGGTTAATCTAATTTTCACATTCATTTTTCTTGTTAAATTTAAGACTAAAATAATAAAAACAAGTATGTTAAAGATAGTTGAAAAGTTGTTAAATTTATGAGTAAAATTTGTATCTTAAATACAATAATAAAAACAATTATTTTCAAAGAAGGTTAACGAATCATTATACTAAGGGCTAAGGATTTAGTTAAATAAGACTTTTCATCAATTAAATATTACTTCCAAATTAAAGGAAGCCTCATTATTTATATATAATATATTTTTAGGAATAAATTAAGACAATATTCATAATAAAAAAATTATAACTGAAAATTAATAAGTGATGTGGTTGAGATTATACTTATGAAGGGGACCAAATTGAGCTTTCTTTTTCCTTTTGTTTTTTGGTCAAGTTTTGAACTTGTTGGTTTTGGTTTATTGAGCTTTCTACTTTATAGGCTGAGCCCAACATTTGAACAAGCTCATCAAGCCCACCATAGTATGTCTCTGTCACGCTCGGCAAAAACTTGGGACTTCCTTCCCTCCTAGCAAAACCGTAAACCCTAGTCACTTTCAAAGAGGAAGTTGAACACACTTCATTTTTTATTTGCAGAAGAAGATAATAAAGTTAAACTTAAAACTTGGACAATTATTTTAAGATTTTTAATTTGTGAATAATTAAAATAAAATTAAATTTAAAAATAGATGACCAAAATAATATTTTTTATATTAATTCCATATGTTATAATATAATATTTGAATCTATTATTTTTGTTTACATGTTTTTTAAAATACATGATTGTACTATTCTATATTTTAACTATTAGAATTTATGGATCCATTTTAAATTTTCAAACAATATTTTGCTCTGAAAAGTTTTAAAATATTAAGAAATGCTTTATCAACATGTCATTATTATTTTTTAATCTTTCATAATGAAGTAAGGGATAATCATGCCAATGATTTATTTATTGATATTTGAGGTAACCTTGCCAAACATTAATAAAAATTAATATATTTAGTTTATTATTTCTAATTAATTTTGAATTAAATATATTAATATTTATACAAAGAAGGAATTAAATTGAGATTCATAAAAATTTAAATTAAAATTAAAAATAAGTGAGGGATTAGATTAAAAAATAATAAAAAATTAAATTAAAACTAAACTAATAAATAAATAATTAAATAAATATTTTACTCGGGATATGGATGTGGTTTGAGCTTTGTGTTTGTTTTTCGACTGTTAGGTCATGATTTGAGCCCGTTGGATTTGATCAAGCTCATCAAGCCCACTATACTATGTCTCTGATTTTTTGACCTTTGTCTCCGTCGCACTTGCCAAAACCTTGGGGCTTCCTTCCTCGCAAAACCCTAAACCCTAGCCGATTTTGGAAAGGAAGTTGAACACAGGACACTTTCATCCAACATCAACTGCTTCGTTGTTCCTAGAATTGTTATGGCTCCTGCAGCTCTAAACAAGAAGAAAGCAATGAAGTCGCAGAAAGCTCCGCCAAAGAAGAAGCAAAAGAATGAGCTTTTGACTCCGAAGGAGGCAAATGTTAAGGAGATTTCCGATCATTCTGACGTCGAAGATGACGAGATGGTAAGACATGAAGAGTCTGGAGAAGAAGAAGAAGCTGGAGACGATTCTGGTTCTGCTTCTGAAGATTCTTCTGACGGGGATAATCCCTTCACTGATGATTTCCTACAAGGAAGTGATGATGAAGGTATGTCCTTTTGCAACTTTTAGTTTTGCTACTGTTGCTATGTTGCCTTTGTTGTTTTATGTTTATGTTTCTTTCTATGTCATGCATTGCAGAGAAAGGCTCAGCCTCGGATTCAGGTTCGGATTCGGATTCAGATTCTGATGATATTGAAAAAAAGTCAAGAGCTATTGATGAAGAAAGGGCCCGAGAAGAAGAAGATGCAGAAGCTGAAATGCAGCTCAATATTCAAGGAGAATCTGATGAGTTTAGACTGCCGACGAAGGAGGTTTTTTTTTCTCTTGACCAACATATTCTATCATGCTCAGATTCTTATATTTGGTGAATTTTCTATATTTTGGTCCAAATATTTGGTATTGTGCTCACTTTTTCGTTCATGTTTTAAAATTGTTAGGAACTTGAGGAAGAGGCTCTACGTCCACCTGAACTTGCGAATCTTCAAAGAAGAATCAAGGAGAGTAAGTTACTGTTGAAAAACTCTGTGCTTCGTGCACACTTTTCTCTGTCTTCTTAGTCATTATTCTAATTGTTTGAATACTTATATTTTTCCAGTTGTTCGTGTTCTTTCCAATTTTAAGGCTTTGAGACAAGAAGGGTCAACAAGGAAGGATTACGTTGAGCAGCTTAAGAAAGATATATGTTCATACTATGGTTACAATGAGTTTCTTATCGGGGCTTTAGTGGAGGTTTATATTAAACTATTTTATCAGTACTATCCTATTGTCCACTTTGTCTGATTTTGCAGCTTTTTCTCTTTCTCTTTTCTTTGTTTTACCTTTGCCCAGAATTGAAGCAGTGTTTTGTTTGTCAAGGCTTGTATGAAGTATGAACATTGTATTTTACTTTGCAGTTGTTTCCAGTTGTTGAACTGATGGAACTGATTGAAGCCTTTGAAAAGCCACGGCCTATATGTCTGAGGACTAATACTTTGAAGGTAGGATAAACTGTCATTTTGTGTTAATCTGTTAACTAGTTTTTTATCGTTATTTCCCATTGAGTCTTTTATTGCATTTAAGTAATTTCTTGGCTGTTTATATACTTAGACACGCAGACGAGATTTGGCAGATGTTTTGATAAACAGAGGAGTAAATCTGGATCCTTTAAGTAAATGGTCAAAAGTAAGAATACGTTTCTTTCCTAGTGTTTCTATGTCTTCTATTTATTATCATGTATACAAAGAACATTTTGATTTTGTCACAGGTAGGACTTGTTGTGTATGATTCGCAAGTACCAATTGGTGCCACTCCGGAGTATATGGCTGGTTTTTATATGGTAGGTGGTATTATTCTTCTCTGATTCCTTATTGCATTTGACTTATTATTACCTGATGCATTTAAGGACTAGTTCATGAATTGTCTGCAGCTCCAAAGTGCGAGTTCTTTTCTGCCTGTGATGGCCTTGGCTCCTCAAGAGAAGGAACGAGTCGTTGATATGGCGTAAGTAATGGTTTATTGTCTAGAGCTGGTCACTGAGTTTTATACACTATTGTTATGGTGATATTCTATTGTTGCCCTGTATTATTTGTGCATGTCATATTATATCCTCATGGCATAATACCCTCAGCTAACGGTGTTCCTATAGGCAAGTTATGGTTCCACTCAAAGGTGGGAATGACTTTATCTACTATAGACTAAGAGCTAGAGGTCATTCTTTGTAGTGTTGTTTCCCTTGTAATTTACCTTTTTATTAACCAACAAATCATTTTAAGTCTTGTCACTCCGGTAGGAGCCGAGGGAGTGTGAGAATCCACTTTTGAAAACCAACTTACAATAGAAAAGAACCACCACCCTTAATTACTCTACCAAGCATCCTATACTACCCAATTCCCTTTCATAGCATAGTTTAAAGAGCTGACATATCTGTGGTTGTACTGCATGACACTTCACTTTGTTAGTTAGAACCCTTAACAAGTAGGCCTACCTGGATGTTGACTGCCAGCTCTGATTTTATCGGACCCAAGGGAATTGAGGAACCCACCCTTAACTCAATGTGGGATTCATGCATCCTATACTACCCAATGTCCCTATCACACATGCTACTCTTGCCTTTTCTGGGAGGTGCTTGATTTTTATACCAATTAACTTAATGCCTTGCTGAGCCAATATAGCTTGCCAATTTCTGTCCTTTAATTGCAGCTTGCTATATTATAGTGTCTTAGTTGTTGGCTGACATTTGAATTTGCAGTCATGTGTAGTGTTAATGGGAGTATCACTATTATTTTTTGAAGCAAATCGCGAAACTTATGGTTGATTTAGCAAACTCAAGTCCTGACCCACTGTGTATGAGGACAGCAGTGCTAAATGAGTATTGATTGGTTGTGCCTTGTAGGTTAAAATATCAGATTCTGTATCATTTATTTTTGAGTAAAGATCAGGAATAGTTTTAGCTTATCGTTTCTTTTTAACCCTTTGCAATCTCTTCTTCTTTTGCTTTTGGACTGCCTGTAGTGCATTTTTTACCAAACAGCTGTTGCTCCTGTTAGAATGATTTTAGTTGGGGAATATTCTCAAGATACCAATTGGTACTTAGAAGATGTAATCTTTTATTTCTTACGAACTTACTGGTTTTAGCAGCGGTGCACAATATGCTTCCTTTATTGCAAAGTTGATCTTATACAGGCTTTTGTTGTTGATAGAACCTCTATTTCCTAGCTGAAGGTAATTTATGCTTCTTGTAGGGCTGCGCCTGGTGGTAAAACAACTTATATTGCTGCTCTTATGAAGAATACTGGTATGTTAACATATCTTATTATTCCTTATTGTATGTGGTTTTCTTTGCATTATCTAAGATTCTAATAATATATTTGCAAGATTTTGGCACTATAAAATAGTATTAGTTTCTTTTCCATAGCCCTAAATTATAGATAAGTGGAGAAAACCCAGTATTGTTACACTTATAGTCAATTAATACTTGTGACTTATCAAAAGATACAGGGCAATTGATATGTATTATTTTAGACATTATCATTGAAATATAAGATGAGAATGCCTTGTTTTGCAGTGTGACTTACACATGACATTTTGTTAGTGTATATTGTATAATATTTGTACTGTTTTATGGCCATATGATATTACTATGGCATGATTTTAATTTCTTAATTGAATAATAATGGTCAGCAGAAAGAGGGTGCTTAAACTTTGCTTTATTGTGAGCTGTAATCTATTTTGTTTTAGCAGAAATATAAACTAGTAGCGGTGCTCTTTCTGCTAGGACCTTACTATAATCCTAGAGGCTATACTTTTTCATTAATTATAAATTTGTGCTTCAGCCAAATGGAATTTTTGTATTAAGCTGGGGACACTACACAATGTGATGAGCTGTACATTCTTAGAATCATTATAAATGTGCATTATTTTCCTCTTATCATCTAGTACTTTCACTGTCTCTTGGATGTTGGAGTTTAATTATTTGAACAATTTTTTCTACTGATTTTGCTTCTTTATTTATGTTTTCTATTCTTATATTTCTATGGACGGCAGGTATAATTTTTGCAAATGAAATGAAGGTTCCACGGCTTAAATCACTTACTGCAAATTTGCATCGTATGGGGGTGTCCAACACTGTAGTCTGTAACTATGATGGGAATGAGGTTAGCATCTTTTTCCCTATCACTTGTTTTTAAAACAGAATTTTATTTTTTATGGTCTTACATTTTATTGTCATTTGTATTACTCATTTCTTTTAATTATGAGTCTAGCTCGTGCTGTGCTTCTCTGTAATTTTTATTGTTTTGCAACATGCTTTCTATGAAGCAAAGATAAATATTATATACCTACAGAATCATGGTTATGTGATGAGAGAGATGGACACAGAACAATTATTTGTGAAGAGAAAAGAAAAAACTGTCTTTAGCTCTCATAACATGACTATAATGGCATGAGAGGATACGAATCCAAGGGATCTGTTTGTTATAAGAAAGAATGTTACTGGTTGATGCTGTGGCTGTAAGAGAGTAAACCTTTATGTCATCAATTATGTTCATGTATGTAAATATTGAAATTATGCAAAACATTGATGATTACAAAGGCCAAGGGAACCAGGAAACTGCCCCTCTTCCTTTTGGTGAACATTATATTTTTTATAACTACTAGAGATTAGCTTATTTATATATCCATTTTGCCAAACAAATATATTGGAATTGATCCATGGACATTGTTAAGGTCATTATACCTGCTTTATTTGAAAGACAAGAGCTACTCCAGTGGTGAAATGTTGGATCTTGATCTTGTTCACTCTTTCTTCACAAGGGGGGTTACTTTTCTGTTTTATTTAGTTGAATTTTTTAAAATTTGGAATTTGTTTGCTGTCTTTGATCTGAATGGAATATCTATACATAATTTAGCTTTAGCTTGAAGTCTTCAACTCATTCATCTCTTTGGCGATTTTCTCTCTTTTCTTTGTTAGATCTTCTAGTTTTTTTTTTTTTTCCTAAAAAAAACTTCTAAATAACATGAGCTGGTCTCCGTTTCTATTGTATCTCTGAGGCTAAAAGAAGGGGAAAATTGAGGAGGAGGGGGAGGGGGGGGGGGGGGAGTGCCATTGAAAGTTAAATTATGTGAGAATACATGTTAGATCTTAGAAGTAGGTCCATTGCTACAGAACCTGATCTATGTACCCGGTATGTAATAATTAGGAACATTTTTGGCTTAGAAGTTTCAAAGTGATTCATGTGTCATTGCATTTGTAGTCTGGCTTTAAATGTGCTGTAACATCTATTTTGTGTCTATATTTTTCTATTTCAGCTCCCAAAGGTCTTGGGTCTCAATGCTGTTGATAGAGTATTATTGGATGCCCCTTGCAGTGGTACTGGGGTAAGAAGCTGTTTGCAAAATGATGTGTATTTATTTTTTTGATTAGACTTATTGTTTATGTTTTCCCATATAAAAACTAGAATCAGTCAGAAGGACACTAATTGTTTCTGTCTGCAGGTTATATCAAAAGATGAGTCTGTTAAAACCTCTAAAAACATGGAAGATATACAGAAATGTGCCAATCTGCAGAAGGTAAGTTTATTTTAATTAAAGGTTTTGTTTGAGAGAGGAGAGAAATGGAGTCTAGACCAGTTTGTGGCTCTCTCTTTGTGGATTGGATGTGATAGTTGAAGATTGACAAGTCTTCTTGCTTCTGTTTTTATTTATATATATATATATATATATATATATATATATATATATAATAGTACCGTTTTGTGATTATGGAAGATTACTTTTTCCCTTTATTTTGGAAATCCAAAGTTGACTGAGACTTAACAAGATTACTGAACTGCTCCTTATACTGTCCGCTGGCTATAACAGAATAGTGATAGTTTCTTGTTCACTAAAATATTTCTTTTCTTGACTGGTGCAACCATATCTTGAAATTTTCCAAAATGTTTTTCTGTTAACTTTTTAAGCTATCCTTTTTTTTTTCATAATTAATTAACACATTTTTTTCTATCTGCCACAGCAATTGATTCTTGCTGCAATTGACATGGTGGATGCTAATTCAAAATCTGGGGGTTACATTGTTTATTCCACATGCTCCATCATGGTTGCCGAGGTTTGATTTTTCAGTCCAAAGGGTGAAATCCAGCACTTTTTTGCCTTGTATCTTTAATAGTTTTATCTTGTTAAATCATCAGAATGAAGCAGTTATTGACTATGCTCTCAAAAAGAGGGACGTTAAACTGGTGCCATGTGGACTTGACTTTGGGCGTCCTGGGTAAGGATTGTATTTTCCCTCTCACGATTTGATTATTGAGTATTGCATAAGCTGATGACATTTGTCTTTCTCAGGTTTATAAGGTTTAGGGAGCAACGTTTCCACCCTTCATTGGAAAAGACAAGGCGATTCTATCCTCATGTTCATAACATGGATGGATTTTTTGTTGCAAAGGTATAAAAGTTATTTAATTTATTAAGCATTGTCACTTGTGCTTATTCATGGAGCACCACATTCAAAAACAGAGCCATACTATGCCGTCATATGAAACTCTAAAACAGTATATATCTTGTGTTGCTATCATATTGTGTCCCATATCTGTTTAATTATTGGTGCTTCTGAGGTGTTTGCATGCATTTATGTATTTTCTGATGCATTCTTTGAATTCACTGCCGTGCAAATGGGTTTATCATGGATGTACGGACAATCAAGTCCATATTGTCCACATTTATAGATAAAATTTACCTTTGCTTCTCTAGCTGGTTGGTTGGATGAATACTCGTGCATGATGAATTTCTAATTGAGATGCTTTAAATTTTCTGGAATTCACATCAGATAGTCGACCAACTTTCAACTTTCCTGATAGTTAAAGAACTCGTGTGCCTGAGTTGCCAACCTTGTTAATTAGAATAAATTTCATGTCTGATAAATACTTACTTGACAAATTGCATTTTGATGTTATTAGTTGGTGAAGTGGGCACTGGATCAATTTTGGTACTTGTAGTTCAAATAGTTTTGCTTACATTAAGTTGATTCTTTTTTTCTTTTCCCAGCCATATGAAGTTTTGAACTTGAGTTCTGGATATAATATGTGATGCTTATATGAAAGTTGAAAGTGTGATGCTCATAGGCTCAAAATAAGACTTTGGTCTTCGAATTCTTTGATTTGATATTTTGCAGTTGAAAAAAATGAGCAACTCAAAGCCAAGTGCAAAACCATTAGAATCAGCAGAACATGAAGAAGGCACCAAGCTTGCGAAGGAAAAGGAGAATACAAGTAATGGCCAAAAACAAGATGCAAATGGCAAAAAGAAAACTGCAAATGGCAAAGAGGCTTCTGCACTTGAATCCAAAAAGAGGAAGAAAAGACAATTTCCATCAAAGGATGAAATTTCAAAAGCCAGGTTAACTTTTTCTCAGTGTTTGAAGCTTCATTTGTCCATACTAATACTGTAGGTTATCTTCGAATTGAAGAGAATGGATTTAAATAAAATGTTTCCTTTATCCTCAATCCAAGGATGACATCAGGGAAGAATATCTCTTTATATTCAGTAACATAAATGCAATAGCTTAATCTATGCACCTTAGGTTGTATATGGATAATTGCTGCAGGGAAGAGAAGAGAAGAGCTTTAAGAGAAAAGAAAAAGACAGCAGGAAGCAAGAAGACTAAAAATGGGGATTGACCAGGGGCAACAAGCAAAGCAGAGGTTGTATAACATACTTTCTGGTAGATATAACCACTGGTGTAGTTTTAGCACAGGGCAAGACTCCAAGAAGATGGGAGTGCCAGGTGCTTGTACGTCATGAAAGCATAATTTGGTGCCCTAATGATATTAGGGCTCAGTTTTGTATTGTTTCTATTTATTGTACTGGGGCGATCTTATTTGCTACAGCAAAGCTGTATATTAGATAGGAGACATAAACATATAATTTTGGTTAACATAATATTCTGATCTTTTATTTTTATAAAATATTTTGAATCGATTTCTTAGTAGATTCTTATATTTAAAAGTTGTCGTAAATTTATTTAATGAAATTCGTTAAATTCTGAAGCCGTCTATGCTATAGTTGACTTGGAGTTACCATGTTTTTATATATGCTTTTTAATTAAGTGGCATACTCGGTTAGCATTTATATTATTCGGTTAATTAAATAATGGAAAAGCAGTAAAAAAAATAAAAATAAAATAGAAGAAACAGATAGCAGTGTACAGCGTACGAAGTAAAATGGGTTCTTTACGTAAGGGGCATATGTAGCCAGACAAAGAAAGGAGGGAGGATAGAGAATATAATTTAATATGGTAAGATTTACTTAATTTTCTCTTCTTTTTTTTGTGAACTAAATACATCCTTGCATTTAATTTTTAAATACAGTGATCATCATTGGTTATAGTTGTTCATAAATTTGGTTTGTAAAAAGTACCCCCCTATTTGACTTCTTCAAACACTGGCAAAAAAAAAAACTTCTAACTTAAATGCTTATGATTTTGACTTCACAAACAAAATATTGCAAGAATCATTAATCTAGGTCTTAAACATTTGCAACAACGGAAAAAATATACCTTCAAAATCATGAGGCAAATATACCACATAACAGGAATTTATCCTCTTTTATCAGCATTACAACTGAAACCATAGAGTAGAATAAGAAACCTCGAAATTTTTAAAGATAGGCAATACATCTCAATTTTTTTTAAAAAAGTTTTTTCTCCTAATCAACAATGATGCTCCAATGTAGCAAATTCTGGACTTGAGATGTAGGAAACATCATCATAAAACAAGAAACTCTTACATGATTAATTCTTTTAATTTTTTTTTAAATGTCATGTTTTTGATAAATAACTGGATAATAAGAATATATAAAAATGTTGTAATTAAACTAGTACCTAAAAATGTTAACCTGCGAAACTTTTTTTTTCCCTTAAGTTAATGAGTCATTGAACCATTAATCATATTAGTGTCACTTAAACAATGTGAACACAAGTCACTCAAATCCTTCTATTTGCATAGACTATTTGGATTACCATATCTAATTTGACTAAAGAATTTGAATTAATGAAAACAGTGATGATCCTAGCTCTCCTTACAATGTCACATCGAAATAAAAAAAAAAAAAAGAATTGCAATTTAAGTAAATATTAGAAGTTTAATTTAAACTTCAGGCCGAAAAAAAAAGAAGAGGTTTAATGGCAAAAAATAAGAAAAAAAATATCTTTAGAAAATATTTTACAAATGAAAGGTGTTGTAGCTACGAAGTACTTTTCAATCAGAAGATTTTTGGGTATCGGGCTTTTGAGTTTCTCTCTGTCCTCTATATATATAAAAGCTACGCCGTTTTAAAGTTTTAAAAATCTTCGCTAAACCCTAAACCCAAACTACGTCGCTTGCACTTTGGTTCTTCATCTGTAACTGACAAGCACAGGGAGATGCCTAGAGAGGAAGCGATGTCCTCCGAGGAAGATGAATCAATGTCGGAATTGGAAGAACAGGAAGAACAGATAAAGCAAACGAAGTCTGGGAAGGAAGATATGGGATCGATACTTGATTACATCATGAGCTTGGAAAGTGTTCCGTCCAAGATCCCTCCACACCTCGAACTGCTGAGAACTCGTGTTCTCTGCAAGAACGGTGCTCCTGAGCATGTATCTCCCTCAAAACCGTGGTCATCCATATTTTGAATACTTTAGTTGATCTTTTATTTTTGGTTCTATTTCCTTTCTTTTATGAATTCTGTATTCGCTATTTTTGAGGTCTATTTTTTTTTTTTCTTTATATCAAATTTGAACTTAATAGTTTAAAGTAATGTTTTCATTTAAAACAAACAAAATCTTGAATTCTAAGTTCTGGGAGTTAGATTGGCTACTGTTTCTTTGTTATTTGTCCTTATTTCATTCCTTTTATGTTTGCAGACAGATACTATACAATATTCCGGCGCCTATGCTGCGTTAGGGGTTGATAATAGTATACGATTAGATAATTTCTGTCAAAACTTCAAAGTTCAAGTTAATCGACTTACAGAGGATGACATAGAGTTTGATATGATTGGGATTGATCCGGCACTTGCCAATGCGTTTAGAAGAATTCTTATAGCAGAGGTGAAATATTTATGCCTTACCCCATATTTATGGTTAAAATGCCACCTTTAATTGGAGAACACTGTGTTAGCATTTATTAGTACGACTTTTCCGAGTTGGATGTTACAAGTTCATACTATTAAATGCTCATTGCAATAAATATATTTCTGATGGTTAGTAATTATTGTGGGAGATATTCAATTTTAATGTGATTGCTATACATACAGGTCCCAACCATGGCTATTGAAAGAGTATATGTAGCAAACAATACCTCAGTCATACAAGACGAAGTTCTTTCGCATAGATTGGGTCTCATTCCAATCAACGCTGACCCCAGGCTATTTGAATACCCAGGTCTGCATATCTACAAAGCACAATGAATTATATGACATATCAATTATCACTTACATGACTTTCTTGTTTGATAATTCTCTGTTTGTTGTTTGGTATGACCTCTTGCTGAGGCATGAAGTTGAATATTTCTTATTTGCTTTTTTTTTTCTTTTAATTAGAAAATGCTGGAAATGACAAGAATGAAAAGAACACAATTGTCTTTAAACTCCATGTCTGTTGTGACAAAAAACAGCCTCGTATTACTGGTAAAAGACTTGAACCTGGCACTCATAATTCCTTGGTTTATGTTGTGTTTACTTTCCTACTGATTTTTTAACTTCAATGCAGTAAAATCAAATGAACTGAAGTGGTTACCTAATGGGAGTGAGTTCCCCGCTGAAGATATAAAACCAAATTCAGGTTCAAAACCAAGAACATTTACTTCATTTAGTTGCAGTCAAGATTCCATTCCTGAATTTTCTAGCAATCCAATTGCTCCCAAGAATTTGGATATTATATTAGCCAAACTTGGACCTGGTCAGGTAACCCTTTTTTCTATTTGCTTACTAGTATGTTTTTCTTTTTTTACTATGTACTTCCGTGACAAAGAAACAGGTACCAGAAAGTAAGCTTTGACTCATTGTACATGGGTAAGTTTTGTGTCCTCTAGGAAAAAGAGATTTAACATGTGATATCTTATTTTTAACTATGTATGAAGTCATGTTATCTGAGCCTGGATTGAAGGTTCGTAGAGTCTAGCGCTTGAGCCAGCAGCTCTAAATGTGACTCCTCTAAGGTGGGATTGTTGTTGAAAGCATTAGAGACACTAATAAAATCATTTTTTGACCTTGTCTCAACAGCTTTAACTTTGGGATGGAAATAGTCCTTGATATGGCATCATAGTGCATTATTTAAAATTAATTTTAATTTCAAGATTTAACAAAAGGTATGACGGGCATGTGTTTCATACATGGATCAAACCCAAAGGGCATCTGCGTGATGGTGTGTTAGAAAGACAGAGGGTTGCGTCTATTTGCTTTTTGCTTGTTTTTCTGATTTGTTTTGTAAGCACAGAGTAAAGTTGATTAATTTATTTATTTTATGTTCAAAATTCCTGAATATCTTCTTTTTCCCTGTTGATCAATAACTGGATAATATTAACAATGTTTCTTCATTAGTTAGTTAATTTTCATTTTTAGTTTATTCCATTTCTGAATCATTCCTTTGTTTTATGTTAAAGAGATGAACATTATTTATTTGCTTTTGAGCATTGATTGTAATGCAAGGTCTCAGCAATGAATAATTCAAGATAGAAGACTTGATATTATCAAATATTAATTTTAAGACCTAATGACAATTTTATTTTTGTTTTTTCTGTTATTGACCTATTCCTTTGTTTCATTTAATAAAATGAAAATTAATTATCAGCTTGAGTATTGATTGTAGTGCAAGGTCTCAGGAATCAGAACTTGATATTATTAAAATATTATATTCATTACCATAGCTTTTTGCAGGAAATTGAACTTGAAGCTCATGCAGTTAAAGGCATTGGTAAGACACATGCAAAATGGTCCCCAGTTGCCACTGCTTGGTATCGGATGCTTCCAGAGGTAAGGGGAGTTACTGATGCAAAATATTCATTCAAACACTGTCATGAAAAATACAAAAACCTGACATCTATATGCTTGGCTTATGTTCTCTCTAGGTTGTGCTCTTGCAAGAGGTTGAGGATGAGCTGGCTGAAGAGCTTAAAAATAAATGTCCAGTTGGAGTATTTGATATCGAAGATATTGGAAAAGGTAGTTTGATTAGTTTTCCTTTTATGTTACTTGCTTT
Organism: Delonix regia; assembly: GCA_037074485.1. NCBI lineage: Eukaryota > Viridiplantae > Streptophyta > Magnoliopsida > Fabales > Fabaceae > Delonix > Delonix regia. Next base: position 19,707,911 of record CM073452.1, on the reverse strand, counting down.
TGTTGACCATGATAGTGAACGATTACTTGTCCATAATTTGCCATTTGGAATGCTAGTTTTGGATCAATGCCTGATTAGCATAGTACACACGATAGGTAGTTGTGGGTAATGGATTGCATATGTGGTCTCAAGTTCCTAAATTTTTAATACTCTCTTGCTTTGCTGTTTTGGCTGTTGAGTAGGTAGAAGAAGGGCAACTGTAGCCAGACCACGAGCTTGCACTCTATGTAGGGAATGCATCAGAGGGGGGAAAGAATGGGAGGATCGCGTGTCCTTACGCCGTGTGAAAAATCATTTCATTTGTAAGTAATATTTGAGATATTTGAAACCATTGGGATTTGAACATCTAAATTATCTGAGCATATCGGCATATAAATATAGCACCATCTTTAGATTTGAGGTAATTATTTCTTGTAGTAGGGCAGTTGAGAAGTAATTAGGATGCCCAAAGCAGGTTCTTTGTCTAATCCACCCAAAGTCAATAGCTTCCAATTCATATACCTTTTTTTTGCGCATCAAATAAACTGATCTTACAGATGCTGATTGTCATGCAAAGTAATTATAACGGTAAAATACCTTTTTGGTCCCTTACTTATTATAATGCACAAAATAGTTTCCCACTAAGTAAAAAAAGTAACACTTGCTCTCTCTCTTTCCAAAACAAGATCAAATTTAGTCTCTCTACCAAACCATGAACTCTAAATTCAAAGGACAAAAATTTGATATTTTTTTTTAAGAAGTGAGAGATTGTGTGATATTTTTCAACATGTGAGGGGTCATTTTATGCATTATAAGAGTGAAGGATCAAAATAACAATTTTGTAATAAGTGATAAACTAAAAAAATATTTTTTTTTTTATATTGGTAGATTAAGATCATCGTTAGTGTTGATTTTGGCACATATAAAGAAGAAATGTGTTAAATAAACCAAACATGTTACAGCAGGTGTTTATTTTTGAGGTGCACGCTACATTTGCTGCTTAATTTACATTTTCTACTTCAACTTTGAGAATGATTTTCCACTGAAGTGCAATTTTTGCCCTTATTTTGTATGACATTGAAAGTATCTTGTAAATGCACTCTACTGGTTTTTGACTTGTAGCCGTCATAAACTAGTGACGAAGTAATGCCCCTGTCCATTTGTGTTGAAACCTTAAAATTATTCAAAATCACTTACGAGATGTTGTTTTGTTTGTCAAGAGAATTCTGGTAAGTGTTATTGTGTATCACTTTTTTAAAGATCTCATTGTTATTTTTCTCCAGTTACCATTGAGTCAACTGGAGCATTACCACCTGAAGTGCTGTTTACTGAAGCTGTGAAGATTCTGGAAGAGAAGTGTGAACGAGTGATTACCGAGCTTTCTTGATGCAATCTTTGCCTGTAACTCAAAGGATGAAATGGATAAGAGTTGTAAATCATCTGTGTGGTCATTTCTCAACTCAATTTTGTGAAAACACATTTATGATATGAAAGCTGTTCATTCTCTTGGTAAAGCTGTACATGATCTGTCCAAATTAATTTTGGATAATTGGATCCAATTAGCATTTGACTGCCTTTGCTAACGGGCCATGTAGATTTTTTTCCAACTGAACTATGGTTAAATTTTCGACCATGATAATAGTAAGAAACAGACCTACATGTAATTTTTCAGGTGTTAGCCAATTTCTTCAATGAATTTTTTTTTTTTAAATTTAGAAGGCAAGAGTCACATTATAGGCTCTTTCCAAGTACAGGTTGGACAAATTTTGTCCAATCCTTGGATTTTTCAAGTTTGATCCTATTTATTTCGGTATTATGCCACATTTTTTTTTTATTTGGGTTTGGCTTGATTAAAATGATTATTTCTATTTTAAAACTGGGTCGGGCTTGGTTTTGATTTATAAATTTGAACGGGTTCAAGTAGCCCAGTTGATAGTATTTAAGATTATGTATTTAAATGAAAAAAATAAAATAACTTAATGTACTTGTGATGGTACAGTTGAATCTAGTTTGAATTAAGTATATATGGAAATTGGCTTGAATATGTTCCTGAATTAAATGTTTATATATTAAGTTATTTTCATTATAATTTTTATTAAATTATCTAAATGGGTTCAAATTTATAATACCATTTTAAATTTAAATAGGACCAGGGTCAAATTTGATATTACATAGTATGTTTATTTAAGTCAATTCTCATTATTAAGCATGCGTTATATCATAATTTAGTCAAAGAATCTAATGAACCAAGTTTTTTTTATATGAAATAAATACTGAAACTACAACAAATTTGAATTCAACTTCTATAGCGAAGAATGATCACAACTTCAACTTCAAGCTTGAAACGTGGCTTCAAAACTAGATTATGGTCAAATTCTGCCGACTTAGACTCGAAAATTTTTGAGTTAGTAGTTATGAAAAATACAAATATAATTTTTTTGAGTTAATTATTCCCTTTCATACCATGTTTATTAGAGTATAAAGGTTTGACTATCAAAATAAAACGAAGGTAAGCAAGCAGAATTAAAAATCATAAATTTGTGGGTAACATTGCACATCAGAATCTATTCTTCAAAGTATCTGTCATACAATAATATATGTCAAAATAATAGTGTATAATAGAGCTTCTATTTCCAGTTGTCATATTTTTATGTTTCAATGCGTAGAATAAAATCACTTTAACTTATATACGTGGGAGGATTATGTTTTCTCTTTGTATTAATTAATGAGTATTTTCCTAAATTTTTTTTTTTAAAGCTCATTCACAATTCAATAGTCAATTAATGATCTAAGCGAATCAAATGATGACATGTTTTTATTTCTATATAGGTCCAATCCAACAAAAGTCATATTTAATTTGACATTCATGTTTAATTTATAAAGTAGTTTAACTGACCAACTTCAAAATCAAATGTAGGTCTTAAAATTCATATTTAGGTTCAAATTTTGTTGCCCTCATTTATAAAACTTTTGTGCACAATTTCAAAAATCAAGTTAAAAATAAATATGTGACACCCTCAATTTATAATTTGTAAATTTCTCATGATTAAGTGTGTATTTAAATCAGAATTGTACAAATTTAATTTTAAATCTACATGATTTAACTTTAAACCACCAATGGCACGGGGAAAAATTATATATATATATATATAAACGTTATAAGCTCAATTTTCTTTTTCCCTCCAAACTATTTTATTTTAAATTAGTCATTCTTTAATTTTTGTCTTTCATTTGGAGTCTATGTATTACACTGACCCATTGATAAACTCTTAAAAGACTATAATTTAGATAGCCATGCTTTTAGTATTGGAGTGCAAAATAAAAAAATTATTGAGCCTGGGTTTAAAAATTTAGTTAAGTCTTTTATTAAAATAATTCATAAAAAATTATTAAAGAAAAAAATTAAGTCTTTAAAAACTTAGTTAAGTATTTTATTAAAATAATGCATAAAAATTATTAAAAAACAAAAATTAAGTCAAATGAATAAAGAATTAAAGATGACAGCCCAAGGCCTTATAACATGCATATGAAATGTAAAATAAGCTGAAAATGACAAATTTATGAAATCCTATATATTTAATTATATAAAACCTAAAGGTTTTTTGTTTTAATTTTTATCTTAAGAGGAACTATAAATACATCATGTAAATATTATATTGTGGCATATCTAAATAGAAAAATATTCTTTTGCTTTTGAGAAGATCATGTCTTTTTAGTTGCATTATGAATCTAATATCTTATCAAGATAATGTTTTAACTTCATAATAATTTTAATTTTAATTTTTTCACGCTTTATTATATGTGTTTTTATGACTTCTAAGATATTCAATAAAGTAACAAATTAGATTTAATTATTACTTAAATTAAACTGTATATTAATATTTTAGTCAAACTTTGCACCAGAATTTGCATATAATTTCTTATAAAATTTTGTTGTTGAGTCATTTTCTTCTTTCATTATATTATCCATCCCCTTTTCCGAGAAAAATTATCCTGCCTCCACTGTGTCGGCTTCAAAATTTTTTCTAGTAAAAAAAATCCCCAATTAATAATTAAATAAGTGTCACCTCATTCCAGAAAAAATGTGTGACTATTTCACACTTCATTAATACTAAAAATGACAATATAATGGACATTTGTATGGTACCAAAAGCCACGACTAGGGACACCACATCAATCGAAAATAATAAAAATAATAATTACAAAAAGTATATTCTAGAATTATTCATGTGCCAGCTTCTTCACGCCACACATTTTTGTATTATTAATAGAGATGATTCCCTTTTTACGAACAAGTAAGCAGCATCATTCCTATTTATTTCGCTGTTTCAGCATCTTCCACGTGGTAAAGTATTCAAATCTGATGTGCTATTTTGGCATTATTGTTAGTTTTTCTCTTCTGTGTCTCTTATAATTTATTTTGGAATAAATTATGCAATTTTTTTAAAATTTTTAAAATTATGGAGACCCCTTTTTAACTTTTAAGATGTACATGAATCTACTTTGGAATTAAATAAGTTTTGTTTTAATAGAGTTTTAAATGAAGGTGAAAGGTGTACAACACTTTAGTTTGTTTTAAAATTTTAATCAAAATAATTTTGATTAATTTAATTAAAATACCCTCTTTATATATTTTTTCATATAAAGAATTTTGGTCAAAATTTTTAAAATTAGAAATATATTCTGAAAATAAAAAATATTCATATAATTTTGATAAAATTTAAGAAATATCACGTATATTCCTATATATATATATCTATGTATGTATTTGATAATTTTTTTATGGTATACGGTTCAACATGTATTTAAAGCATCAAATGGATGCTGAAATATTTTAATTCATATTTTTATTAGATTTGATATCATTTAATCATTTTATTATTTCTTTTTGTCATGTTTCCATTAAATTTATAAGATTTTCGTTTGTCATTTTCATTTACTTTCATCTGTCATGTGCATTCTTCCTTACATATAATGTTTGGCTAGTAATTAAAAGAAAGTCAATCTTTATTTGTTAAAATATATATATACATATATATATATATATATATATATATACACACACACACATAATTGTGCACGTGTCTTAAAAATTTACAATTAGCATACTTTATGTATCATATTGTATTGTATTATATTTGATATTTATACTTATATCAGTGTTTTTTAAAATATTTGTGTATAAATTTTAAGATATAAAATTTAGAATTTATATTTTATAATTATTCGGGCATCTCAGTTTGTTGGCCATACCAAACTTTTAAGCAAAGAAAAAGTTATCATATCTAATGCTATTTAATTTGCACCAAAGTTCTCTCTTCTTATTGGAATAGCATAAAGCCATGCAATGATATTCAAAAGAGGTGATAAAGAAAGATGATGAGAATGTATCATTAAATTAAAGCAAAATAAAAGCTCATTAAATATTTGTAATGAAAATAAAAATCTTATAATTTTCATAATATATATATATATATATATATATATATATATATTATATCGTGCTTAATTGAAAATGATACCGAATATCACATGGGCAAATCCAAAATTTAATTAACAATTCCTTGATTGGTTTATATTATTAATTAAATATGCAACAAGAAGAGCACTGAGATCACCCAGAAACACCAGAAAATTTCTGAACATGTGAAACCACATCGATCTTAAAGCATGTGAATACAATGAATTTAAGCTTCACATGATGAGCCAGACGAATGCAAATGCAATTTATTTATTTGTTTATTTTTCTCTTTTTGAGAAAAAAAGTTGGAGAAAAGTATAAAGATAATGATGTTCGAGCAAACCCAAAGGGCCAAACAACTTTCTATGTTTCTTTTTCTCTAAGAAACTAACGTAGCCATATTTTAAGAATATTTTAATTTTTAATATATTTTTTTATAAAGAATTATATAATTAAAGTATTTTTTAAGAGGTGAGAATATAAAATACTCTATCAATAATATAGGATGGTCATGTCATAGTTGGACACAAATAGGAACTGACTTGGTTTTGGCGTTGATGAAACCAATGTAAATGATGGAATATTTGATAAGTTTGTCTTAATTTAAGAAAAGGGCAACTTTGAGTGAAAATTAAAGATTGATAATAGCTGTTTGCAGTTATCCATCAATTTTACCTTAAATTGTTTGAAAAAAACTAATTTTTTAAAGATGTTGGTTAAATTATATTTATATCTTTTTTATTTAAAAAATTATACTAATATTTATTGATATTTTAATAAATATCGCAAATTTTTTAAAATTTATTTTATATAAAAAATTACCTTTTTTACAACAACAATACTGTAACTTTATTTTTGATATAACAGTAAAGGGAACTAAATTAATGTTAAATTTTATCATTAAATGTGATTTTATTTTGATATGTAAGTATAAAAATTTAAATAATTTTTTATTTCAAAGAAATGCAAATTGTATTAAAAATTTAATTTTATGACGAAAAAATAAATTAAAGAAGTTGAGTGTATTTTTTAAAATAAAATAATATTAAATAAAATTTAGTTAAATCAAGCAGAAGGGTAAATTTTACTCAAAATAAATTATAAAATTGTTTAATATGTCATTAATTAATATTTTTAATTTTGACCATTGAAGCAAGTCAGGTGTGTTTGAATGCCATTCTCCTTACTTCTTGGTTCCCAAATATATTGCATTTTTTTTTTTTTATGTACAACAATTATTCTATCAGATTTTTTTAATAAATTTAAGACAAGTCTCTAAAAAGTATTACTTACAATTGTGCTTTCACAAATATATATATATATATATATATATTTGAGTTAAGAAATTAATTTATTTAATAACAATAAGAACTTTTTAGTAGTAATTAGACGATATTATTAGTTCACTTAAATTATTGCATAATGTGATATCACACGTGAAACTTTAGAAACTATTCTTTTAGCCAAAACGTGAGAGATTATTATTCTTGCCTTAGAATCAATACGCAACTTCCTATTAAGTATTCTTGGAGAATCAATCATTAGTGACATTTTATTTATTTATTTAATGCTGCTTCCTAATGCTATGCCCCTGGTCAACTAATTGACCGTAATTGTTCGGTAGATTTAAAGTCCTTTTAACAATTACTTTTGTAATAACAAAAAATATTATACATTAAAAATATATAAAACAAAACTTAATTTCTTTTATATATTTCGTCAAGTTTATGCCCACACTTTTATTTTAAATTATAACGACGTCCTGACATCATAATAATTGACATAACGTTAAAATAATTTTTTTTTATGTCGACGTTAATAATTTCTAAATTTAATTTAATACAAATTGATTCTTTATATTTTTAAGGAAAGAAATTTATTTATTAAAACTTACATTTATAATAAAAGAAATAATAATAGCTATTGTCAGACCCATCTGGTTCCCTTAAATAAAAATTAATCAATGCATGCAATATGTCAAAATAATGATAATTTGAAGATGTTGACAATTAAACTGGTGTATACTATTGGTATTGCATCAATATATGAGTGTATAAATAGTAATATTCTGATACGAAAATGGTAAATCAAATAAATAAATTTTGATATAAATTCTTCCTATAATGAAATTATCTAGGTATTAATGGAGAAGAAGTCGGGAAATCTATGAGTTGACCCAAGAATCTAGCAAAAATATGACATTCACACATCATGTAACAAATATTGTTTTGTAATGCGTCAAAGAAACAACTTTTTTCTTCCCCATATATTTTCCCCTTTTTTCATTTGCCGTACTCTTTTTTTCAGTTTCTCCCACACTCAATTCATAGGAAGCTGCATCAAATTAAGGCCAAACAAATACATACCTCCATGCTTGCTTTATCAGTGGTGGAGGTGGACAAAACAAAGCCAGAATCTGCACCCCACCTTTTCTTCTGTCTCCCACCTTCTATTGGGGGATCAGTTTAAATTCTTGAGGCTTATTGCTTACTAGTATAATCTTCTCTTAAGGGAAATTAGAGGATCTGGGATTTTAGCTTTGGAGATTTTTGTTCTAGAGCTATCAGAGCTAAATAAGAAGATGGGTACTGGTAGTCTGGAGGCAATCAAGCAATTGGAAGCTCTGATGGAAAACGGTAAGCATTACGACTCATCTTGCATTAATCCGTTCTTCTGTGATCTCTACTAATTGCTGACAAGTTTCTTCGTTTTGGTTCTTTTTCTTTATTATTTTCCCCAGTGGATGAGCAACTAAAGAAGACGTTCCAGGTTTGAGTGTTCGTTCTTTTATTTTTTGTTGCCCGATCTCTTCTGCGAGGATGCTGAGAGAGATAAGGGGAAAGAATCAATGGAAGTTATATTTGATGATCTGCAATTTGATCTTAGATAACATCAGTCAAATAATTTTTTGTTTTGAGTATTTGGGTGGGCCGGTTATGTCCAAAGAATAAGTTATGCTAACAATTTGATCTGTTCTGGATCACTGGTGTTCCGCGGTTGTTTAGTATTCTTCAGCAGGCTAAAGCTGTCACATTTTGGTGTTAGCTCTGCGCTTTCCACTTTGGTCATATAACTGCTTTGTTCTATACTAACTGGTACTTGAATTGAAGAATTACAAGATAAGTTCATGTTTGACCAACAGTTTTTCGGAAAATGATGATGGACTTTGGTGATTATTAGACCAAATTAAGGGTCTTCTCTGTATAAGTGAAAATGGAAGGATGAAACTTTGCACTGTATCAGTGCATACATCTTGTGATAAATGATTCACCTCCTCTCGCTTTTCTTTTAATTTTCACTCTTTCCCAGTATAAATGATCCTTTTATTCGGTTATACTCTCTGTGTCTCTTTTGGGACCTGTAGTTGTGAAGGAGGCTAGCATGTTATGTAGAGATTGTTAGTCTCTTTAATGCAGGAGTGCCAGGGTTAGCTAGAAACTTTTGCCTCCATGTTTTAGGTAGTATGAAAAAATGGGGTAAACCATAAACACTTGTTAACAGTGTGGTTCAAGTAGATTATTACTCTGTTCGGCTTATTATTTAGTAATACTATTTGTTTTAGAAAGCTATTATTCCATCACAAATGTGCAATTATGTGTGAACAAGTGAGAGTGGATAATTTAGTTCTTTCAATATTTTAATATGCAATCGTGAATATTTTTTCATTTCTCTAAAAGTTTGCTCTTTATATTTCAGAATATGCACCAGGGATATCCAACTGAAACATTTATTCAGTTTCTCAAAGCAAGGGATTGGAATGTTGCCAAAGCCCATAAAATGGTTAGATCCGTTATGTTTAGTAGAGGTTTTTGTAGGAAGTCTTTTCCTATTAGAATTATTGCTTGTAAAACTACCTTAGATATTGTGCTGATTGTTTCAGTCTCTTACAGTTGGTTGATTGCTTAAAATGGAGAGTGGAAAATGAGATTGACAATGTCTTAGCGGTGAGTTCCTTCGTCTTGCACTTAATTTTGGAGGGTTTTTCTTTTTGGTATTTCTGATTATCCAATCTTGAAATTTCTGTGCTGAAGTCTGTTACTTTGTCCTTCTCATTTTCTGCTAACTTGCATCTGAAATTTATGGAATAGTGGAAGTCAAAATGTCTTTCAAAATTTCATTTACAGTTCATGTTGGGTTTGGTCATAAATATTCTTAAAGCAAACCGTAAGACAAATAATGGACGAATTACAATATGTTGGTAACAAAGGTGAATGAAGAGAACTAGTTGAAGACAGGGTGATGATAATTGGTTATTCTGGGGTGTTTCTAATTAGTATTTTTTGAAGGATCCATTTAGGCTACCTGAAGCTATTAGATTTTGGTTAACAAGGTTGAAGGTTTAAAACTTTAAACTTCTTGTAGTACTTCCTCCAAATCTTGGTTAACATTATGTTATGCTAGCAACAAAGTCCTTTTTTTGTTGGGCATACAAAGACCTAGACTAAATGTTTATGCTGGCCACACTCTCCCTTCCTCCAAATGGCAATCTCTTTATATATGAGTGTATCTCTAGTGTGATATTGACAAAATTAATGCCCAACTTGGTTCCAAGGGCATATGATTGATTATGTAGAACCATATTGACACCATGCCTAAGTTGTAACTGCAATGATTGATTTTACCTAGGAATGGGGAAAAAAATCTTATTAATAGATATTTATCGCATATCTCAATTTCATTCAAGGTAGTTATTATATTATGCATCTAAAACCATTCTAATCCCTTTCTGTCATGGGTGAATAATTTGCAAAACTGACTTTTACTTCATCAATTTTTCATCTGGATGAAATTTTAATCCCATGAATCAGAAAATATTATTAGTTGACACAATGCTGTTGCGTGATGGAGTGTATGCTACATTCAAAGGATATAGAACTCTTATTGTAGGTGCTATTTAGTTTCGGTTAACATCCTTATACTATAATCAAGGCATCATACTTTTATCTTAAATTATATATTTGTTACCTTTTTATGTTCATATTGGATTTGATGTGCTAAATTATTAACAATTTTTGTTTTTCTTTTTAACAGAAACCAATACCTCCTGATTTGTACAGAGCCGTACGAGATTCTTACCTCATAGGAATGTCTGGTTACTCAAAGGAGGTATTCCTGTGTTCTAGATAGATCTCATACGAGCTTTGATCTTAGGTATCACAATGTCAGCAATACCAACATGACTAAGCAGAGTCAAATCAAGTGTTCCCTGGAATAAAGTTTTATACTCTTCCTCCCTCTTGGATGTTCCCTTCTTTTCCCTGTATAACTTAATAAATGAGATATGACATCTTCGCAGATCATCTGCAATGCTTCTAACTAATATATGAGTGTTAATTTATTGCATTTTCTACTGAATAATGCCAGGGTTTACCTGTCGTTGCTGTTGGTGTTGGACTCAGCACATATGACAAAGTGCCTGTAAGGATCTCATACCTTTACATCATGACACATAAACTGTGCCAGATAATTAAAAAAGTGCTCATTTGAATCTATCTGCAGGAATAATAGAATTATTTGCAGAGTCAAAATCAATAGCATTGTATATGGTGTACAAGCTAATTCTAAGTTAGAGCATGTCTCCTATCTCATTTTGCAGTTTCTGAGAAAAAAATAATCATACCCATAATGCAGCATATCATTTCTTCATTTCATTTTGGATATGTGATGCTTATGCTTGAACTGTGGATGGTAGAGATATAAAAAGTGAATCCATGCCCCAAGAGTATACTCTGCTCATTTTCAGTGTCAAATATACTGTTTTTCTTTTGGGGTGGAGTCTTCATTTAAGGAATGCTCATTATGCCTTTTTATTTAGAACAGTTAAACTTTCAATTTTGTCTTTTTAAAGAAGGCACGTGTTGTAATTAGTGTCAATTAATTATTATGGACTGAATTGAACGTGATTGGAACTTTGTAAGAATATGGAAACAAGATTGTATTTGGCTTGATTGTGTAATAATTTTGAACGTCTTTATTGTGCACCTCCATTTGGTAGTTGCATTACTATAATTGTCAAGGGTGAGACGTCGTTAGGTCAGAGTGAGTTCTTCAAATTATTTGACCTACTGATCCTTCTTTCCTGAGTTTTTGTACCTTCTTAGTAACTTCTGCGCATCTGAAAGTTTCTGCAAGATTACACGCCTCCACGTTGATGCTAGTGTTTAGTGCTTCTTGTTGTCAGTATATATATTTCATTGTGGCATCTGGAGTCTGGACTTATTTTTAACTTTCTATTTGATATTGAACATTCAGGACAAATACTATGTACAGTCACACATCCAAATGAATGAGTATAGAGATCGAGTGATATTGGTGAGTACCTATAATAATTTTAATTATTCTTCCCTCATTAATACTCTGATTCCTGACTTGCGTATTTGACTTCTTTGTTTTAGCCCACAACTACAAAGAAGCAAGGGCGATTCATTGGCACCTGTGTGAAAGTCTTAGATATGACTGGATTAAAACTATCAGCACTGAACCAATTGAGAGTATGCCAGGAACTTAGACGCTTGTATTTTTTTATTTTTTTGTCTTTCATCTTTTTATTGATTTCTTTGATCATGTGGAAGTCCCTTGTTTGGAAGTTTGTTTTCATCAATGTTATTTGCCATGACAATGAAGGTTTCCTATCCCTTCCATATTTTTCGTGCTCTTCCTGTTGACACTTTCTGTTTGACCACCTGCAGCTTCTGACTGCGATATCTACCATTGATGACTTGAACTACCCAGAAAAGACAGACACGTACTATATAGTTAACGCTCCATATGTATTCTCTGCATGTTGGAAGGTTTGTACCTCATGATGTTTTGAGAGTTTGGACTGATCTGGTCCTATATGAAGTCCAAAGATTAACAACTACATCAATATTTTTTAAAAAACAATTGGCAGGTTGTAAAGCCTCTTTTGCAAGAAAGAACAAGGAAGAAGATCCAGGTGCTGCAAGGTTGTGGGAGGGATGAATTACTCAAGGTATACCTACCTTCTCTACTATTATTGTCTATCTTCTCTCTTTCATTGTTCAGTATCAAATTTGATACTGAAAATCTGAACGTTTCATTACCAAGCCACTTGGGCCTTTTGTTTGGGAGGATGGATGGATGGATGGAGAGAGAGATGATTAAAAGTAATGGAGTGAGGTGGATTAGTACATGTTCCCAAATGAATCCTCTCCCATCCACACCCCGCTTTCCAAACATTTTTTTAGTTTGGGATGGTTGGGCTCCCTTTTATAGTTTTAATTATTGTTTCACCCTTTATCATTTAAATATTCTTCACTTTCCTATTCTTCAAGATGGGTAATTTTGAAAATTTATACTTCAGACCCACTCCTCTCCCTTTTATAGTGCTAGGGTTTTGGATAGTTTGCAAGATTTAAGTTCAAGCTTTCGTGCCACAATTTGTACAAGAAAAATAAAGACGCATTACGAAGTTAACTTTTCTTTATTTCATCTTTCTAATGAGTTCTAACTGAAAGAATTTTGACATACTTAACGGCTATATTTTCAAAATTTGAAGCAGGTAATGGACCTTGCATCCCTCCCGCACTTTTGCAGAAAAGGGAGTTCAAAGTCATCATCTCGCCATAGCGATACAGCAGGAACTACTGAAAATTGCTTCTCCTTGGATCATGCCTACCATCAACAACTCTATAATTACATCAAGCAGCAAGCTGTGGTTATGGAGTCCATATCACCAAACAGACAGGAATCTTTCCATGTAGATTTACCAGAGCCAGACCCAGATGATGCCAGAATTGCTAAGACCATTGAAACCCAGCTCCACAGGTTGGAAAATCAGAATGGCCTTGCAAACTCACTGAATGGTCTTGTAGTTAATAGTAACTGAAATCCAGAGAATATTGTTAACTCTTTTATGGCTTCTTTCAGACCACAGTTATTATTGTTGAGCACTATATGACCCCTTTTGATAAAAAGGTGCTACACTTTTTTTTTTTTTTTTGCTCCAAAGAATAGTTATACGAACTAATTGGATGTAATGGTGAAACTCTTGCATCAACTCGGTGCAGGTTATACCTTGGGTCTGATGAGCATATAATTTTCTTTCACTGCCGTAAGAATGCATCAATTTACAATTTTTTGTGGTTAATTTTACTTTTTATGCTTTTACCTTAATTATGAAACCTTTCAACTCATTCATATGTAAATGAAAAAAAGTTCTTAGATGGATTTTATAAATTAATTCAATTGTAAAGTGACATTAATATATGGGTGAATTTAAATGTTGATGAAATTATGTTAGTTTATGATAAGTTGAGAGTATACTTAAATGAATTATTTAGGTTTCTGAATCTTCAAGCAACTAAAGACATGGTCTTATTCACTGTTCGTCCCTTGATTAGCCAATTTTTGTTACCGATAATAACTAATTTAAAAATTAAATTAGAAATGTGTTTGTGAAGGTATATTTCAAGTTCTAGATTGTAATAAATCTAAAAACTATTAAATTTATACAAGTACAAACTCACACCACATAAAAATTACTAATTGGGAGAAAAAATTTAAAATGCTTAATATAATTCGCTAAATAATAAATAACATTTGTATTTATAATCCACAGGACGAGAGTTATTTTCTATTCCACAGTTCCGCCCTTGAAATATCAACCAACCATAATCTGATTTTAAATTGGTGTACTACAATTTACTAATAAAATAATATAATATAATAAAGTGAAGTAAACATTTGTTGACAAAATCTTCATCATTCGTGTTTATGTTGAACTAAAAAGGTGAGGGACCCAAATCGTTTGGTCACCAGACGTTTGAAAATAGAAAGTGCGATTGGGCCATATAAAAATATAGTATTACTATTAATTTATATTTAATTACTGGTCCAAATATTTTGGGTAAGAGGGTTGGCAACTAGTCATCGTCATTGTTATTGAAACCATGAGTTTAATAGGACGGCAAGAATGATTTGGTCAGCTATGTGCTTAGCTTAAACTTATTATTAGCGACAAAAAGTCAACTGTCGGTGGCATCGGATTATTGTTTCCTGGTTCGGATGTTTATACTTTTATGGCCGTTTATATAATATATATTAATCCAATGAATTTATGATAAAAAAAGTGACAACTCTGTATACAGTAAAATAATTTAATTGTAATTTAATTAAACTAACACACCATATAAATTGTCATATAAATATATTATTGTCGGTTAATATTTTTTTTGTCTTCACTAGCTAACTAAATCAACAAGTGGTCAAGTCAAATACGAGAACACCCCAGGCACAGAATGAATTAGCATGGATGATTTAATGTTGTTTATTGCTTGGTGAAAGAGACAGTTGTTAATGATCATTAAAACAAAGAAAAAAGGACAGGGTTTTAGGACCAGAAAAACAGTGTAAAGTTAGTGGGGATTAGTGGCCACGATATTTTTGTATTACATTCATAAGTGATTTAAAATCAGTAACAATATAAATGTAAAAGTTTAAAGATGAATGTAGTGCAACCCCTAATTCATATGTGGCAGATACTAATTGGCATGGCAATATAAGAGCTATCCACTCAAAAGGTCCTCCTAAAACAATTAGTAAATTTTACATAAATTTAAGTAATAAAAAAATAAATATACCAAATCAAGTATAAAAAGACAAATATATTAGATGCACTAAAGATATACTCTTTTGACCAAAACTTTGCACTAAAGAGATACCAAATCAAGGATCCTAAAATGTATTGTTTTTTGGAAATATGTACCCAACAGCAAATTCTAGGACATGCTAACAAATTCAAGAAGCGCCAAAGCAGTAAGCTTTTACATTAAAAATTATGGATATTACAAATCAATTCCATCCAAATAACCAAACTATATTAGTGTTTTAAGTTGAGCATTCAGAAAATAACTGATATACAGAAGACTGCACTAGCATCAGGCTAAAATATACAGATACAATAAAGCTAAAGTAATCTGACCCACTATGCTAAGTAACACAGCAAACCAATTGTTCCTGCTTATTTCAACTGTTTGTAGCAGCTATAAGCAATTGAAACTGACACGACAGCACAAACGACAGCAAGAGCAGCATAAGTATCTTCTTGCTCCCAGCTGTCAAGCCACGTTGGCATGGAACAAAGCTTTCGCCGTGAAGTTCCTTTGCCACTATTTACTTGAGAAACCAGTCCCTTGCTACTGCTGTTCTTATTATCAGCTGAAAGTTTTGCTTCTGTCTCAATGGCATCAGAATTACTAATATTTTCCACAAACACACCGTTCTGACAGCAGAAGTTCTCATTTTCTTGGCAGCAGCTCTCAAAGTTGTCTTGGGATCTACACATGGCAGCGCTTATCTCAGAATTCTTCATTTGCATCAACACTTCGGCACTTTCTTCTACATTTCTTATGCCCTTCAGCCGAAGCCGTTGTTCTTGGTTTCTCTTCTGTTCATCTTCTGGTATACCCATCTGACCCCTGCAACACTCAATGAAGTTGCATCATATACAAGTCAGAATTTTTCCAGGAAGTATTGCATAATTTTCATAACTCTGCCAACTGCTACATACTAATACTATTATCTATAACCAAGTATGGGAATTCCAGCAGGCCAATATCAAATTTCAGAAGAGGGAGATTGTACAATCTGAAAGATCAAATTTTTTCTCTCTCAGTGGAGAAGAGGAGGAGGCAGCGGGAGGCATCCTTGATAAGCTATAGGTGAAGCTAGGACTTCTAAACATTCTATTAAGCAGAAAGCAATATGCTGGAGGAATCATTTATTATATTTGAAGTGTTACTTGGGGCTTCAATTTAGGTCATTGATTGGGAAAACACAATTTGTGCTTTTCAACATGCTCTAGGTGTGAAAGAATTTTAATCATTTTAGACGAAAGTTGAGAAAGAATTTTTAGTATTAATATATACTTAGAAGCCTCTAAATTTGTCAGTATCCTCTTTTGTTAACATACCAATTCTTTTCCGAATATCTAGAGACTTGAACTAGCAAATGACAAAATTAATGAGTGAAGCATCAATTTCAGCTCGGAGCAACACCTTTCTTTGCCTTCTCTTACAAACCTCAAATGGAATGAATTTCCATACCCTAACCACCCAGCCCACCCAAACCCAAAGCTGTCAAGATAGAGAGAGGGATACCCCAGTTATTGTCATTAAAAGGTTATAACCAACGCAGAAGCATCATCATTGAAAAAAGATTATCATAACAAGCATTATATGATATATTTACCTCCAAAGTGAGTCTGAAATCTCCCCTTTTATAATATGCTGTTGAAGCATAACAGGCACATCATCTGGAGCAACGTATCCATACCTACACATTTAAGTTTAAAAGAATACTAATCATTTCAATATTTGGAATAGAACAACTTGATTAAAATGGTAATTCCTGATTTCAAAAATAAAACTAAAAATTATGTCACCAAAAGGAAGTTAGTAACCGGGCCACCCTCCTCCTTACCAGTGTCCCATGACTTCTCCATTGATGCTTGACCCAAATATAATGACATTTCCTGCATACTTATGCCCCCCGATGTGCGAGCATGGGCTAACAAACACTTTACCTTGAAGACCATGTAACTCTATCTCTTCCCTGAATTTATTTACCAAGACAGGCCCACAAACACCACATCTACGATCGCGGGATCCGTGTGAACACACAAATACATATGAACCTTTTAAGGATTCAGGAGTTCCAGGAAGCCATTCTCCATCCTTCACAAGCACTTCTTCAACAAATGTTTCAACATCAAAATGAGTCAATCTCCTGCAATTTCACTGAATTAGTTGTTGGTTATGAATTAGGGCAAAACAACATGAAACCTATTTAGGGAATCAGAAGTTGCAAAACTGAACTTGCGCTAACCTGTATCGGATCATGTCTGGAAAGATTAACACATCTCCATTTGATGTTTCAGTCCCATCATGCCCCTCGCATATTGTCAAACGGGTCTAACAAAGAGATAAGTCAAAGAAAATCAGGCATAATCAACATGACCAAAAAAAAAAAGTAAAATAAAAATGTCAGAAAACTAGATTGCCTGAGGATATTAAAAATTAATGCAGTTGATATTTTAACTGATAAAAAATGTCAACTAAACAATGTCAAGTTATTCATTCATTTTCTAAGACAACATAATTTACAGGTTAAACTGCAATGTAAGTCGTAATTCCTCTTGCTTGGTCTGATCATATCATTCAAGTCATATCATTTTTTTCATTTATGCACAAAACCATAGACCTAGAAGAAACACTTTGGACAGGATTGTTAGAACCCTCAGCTGGGATCATTCTTTAGGTAATGAACTGAAAACAAACAGAAAAGTCTAGGAGAAATTCCTTCTTTATAATTATTTGGACTTATTTCGGTTGGCTATCTGTACAGCAACATATAATAACCTCGCATTGCATAACAGAAGAGAAATCCTACACCACACAGATAACTTGGCTTCACTCAAAAATATAGATTTTACAGCAATTTTGCAACTGATAAAAGAAAATTAATCTATCAGAGAGCAATAGTTACCGAGAACCAAATTAACTAAGAATACGGTGTTACTAGTAATTTGGAACAGACGTAGATGGAAAATAGTCAAGCAACTCTTGGACTACTGAAAACATCTTGCACTTGTGTGTTACTGTTTATCATTGCGTGAAATAGACAAAAGTACAAAACAATATGATTGACTTGACAAATAGAACCAGCAAGACAGATTAATAGTGGTAAAAACTAATGTTTTGGTTTTGACTTTAGAACACAAGGACCTCAAATCAAATTTTAGTGTTACTTTCTAATCTTATCAGGGAGATAAAAATTTCTAGCCTTGGTAAGTTCTCCTCAAGTAAACCCTAAATCAAATTCAAAGCCAGATTCTTCTCGGAGAATTTGCTTACACAAACTATACAAGAGATTACTTTAAAAAAAAATGATTAATTAAAGATCAACCCTGAAACTTGACAGCATTTATACAGGCACTTACAAGGACATATTGAATAACCAAATTTTACATACATTGTAAAAGTGACTCAAACACTGATCGCAAGAAAAAATGCTCTGAACCACTATAAAACAAACCCAAATGTACAATAAACAGGAAAAACCAACAATGACCCACGAAACATTTCAAAAATGAAATTAAACACACTTGAATGTGGCACTACCTCCTTCTTCATATCGCTCTTCCTGGCCATGACAGCGGCATAGAGCAGCCTAGGCAAGCGATCAAACTCGGCAGCCTCAATTCTCGGAGGCCAAACCCGCGGGTTCTTGTAACAGAGGAAGACATGGCGTTGATAGAACTCGACAGTCCCGGCGAGCGGACTCTGCCGGAAATCGGGTCGCGAGAACCCGAACTCAACTTCAAGGTTGTTGCCGCCGGCCTCACCGGCGCCCAGAAGGCCGTCGTTCTGGAAACTTCCCGAGGCGCTTCCGATGAGGGAAGTGGGGTCGGTGAGGTAGCTGTCGAGCTGGTCAGAAACGGTGATAGGGGAAGAAGACGATGATGGGTTGGTAGTGAATGTGAGGGCGTCTTCTCTGTCTCTGCTATTGCTGCCCATCATCATCATCATCACCAACAAGACAATGAATTTCGCTCTCTTACTCTGTATCTTTCAGTAGTGAGAGCCAGCGAAAGCCAAAGAGAGTGTGCTTTTCTTTCTTTTTGAAGAGAGACAGAGAGAAAGAGAGAGAGGCTTATTTGTTTGATGATGTTTGGGTTGTTCGGGAGAGGAGAAGAAGGCAGTGTTCTTGTGAAATGGGATGTAGGAGGCGCGAGTGAGATCGGGCCGTCGGTCTTGACACGTGTCATTCATGGGTGGGGCTTCTTTGCACCTTTTGGATTTCAAAGTACACTAATCTCGTTTAAAATTATTATTCAACTAAAATTTTTCCAACTATTTATTCTAGAATAAAATATGTTAAAATTTGATATTACAGTTATATATCATTTTGACCATATTTTTTAAAGAAAAATTATGTACACTTTCTTATATTTTTACTGTAAAATTTTCCTCATTAAAGTATAATAAGAGTGCAATTTTCTAACAATAATGTATTAGTGTATTATTTGTATATAGCTTAACATTACATAATTAAAACTTTTAAATTTTTCTTACACATGTTATAATTTTAATGAAGAATCTAATAGCAAAAATATAAATAACTATAGTAAGACTGATAACATGCATTATACAAACATAAAGAAAGAAACAGCCAAAATAAACATTAGTAGAACTATTTAAAGAAAAGGAAAAACATGATTCCACATTTTAGAAGAAATATATTTTGTACAAGAATTTAACTTTATTAATTTAAATATAAGTAGTAAATGAGATTTTTGTAATATATATTATATGTCATGAGAGATAAATGAAAATTTTGAAACCAAGAAAATATGAAATAGCCAAACCTAAAAACATAATTAATATAATTTGCTATACATTATGTATCTATGAGTTTGACATACAAAATTTAAGAGAGCTTAACCAATGTATATATTATTATCAATTTTTACTTGATAAATTTGGCCCATCACAGATGAAAATTGGAAATTCCACATCAAGGATAAAAAATCTTTTTAACCATGCTGATGAAAGAGAGATCAAGTTCACTTACTTTTTTATATAATTGATGAGCTTTTTCTCTTAAAAATAATAATAAGAATAAAATAGTCTAAAATTATTTATCAAGGCATCAGACTGAAATTAAAGGATCAATTCAAAATTACTTTAAAAGACCTGTGATGCCAAAGCTATGTCCATTTTATGTGTATGTTTTATGACTTTTTAAATGTCAAAAGTGTCAACTAAATTAGAAATCAATTCTCACAACAATTTTGAACAACTCATTTAGTGCTTACAAAATATAAAACTGAAATAAATGCTATGATATAGGATGCTGGAATTTTTTAAAGTTTGAGTTCTCAATAATTTGATCAAGTGTCAATGTATAATATAAAATATTTTTATCATAAATTCAAAGCAATCCAATAAATAATGGCAGAGCTCAGCATCAGCAATTGTAATAATTAAAGTTGCGTGCTACAATACAAAGTTGAGTAGTTGAATGAGATGGCATGCACAGGCAACAGCTAGATGCTCAAGAAAGTGAAAATTGCCAATTTGTGTGAGCCAACACTACTGCAACGTCACCTTCTTAATTAGGTAAGTTGACACATTTTTAATAGAAACATGGTGGTGATTGAATTTAATACATTTTATAATATTTAAATCATCTATCATTAGATTATCCTCAGTGACTTGTGTAATAAACATAGTTATACGGATTTGTAAACAAAGTTCGGTCAGACTTCAGGTCAAGTTTGTTAGTGTTATATTATATTTTATTTTTTAAAAACAAATAATCATTATAAAACACAAAGTTGTATGTACAAATATCATTGTATTATATTTCCTTCTAATAATAGGTTCCCTGTAAAAGGACGCCTTCCCGTACTCCCAGTCTTGCATGTGAATACCAATTTATATGAACAACTCAAACATGTTTTGTAGGGCTGAGCATGGGCCCGAGAATCCCTATTAACCCGGCTCGGTCATTTCAGGGCAGGGCAGAGATAAAGTAGCCGAAAGAGGAAGAAAAAATTTGGGCTAGAGTCCCAGATTGATTTGGGGTTTGGGTTGATTCCCTCGCCAAAATGCTCGGCCCAATCTAATGGTTAATTTTTTTTTTTTAATAGTATATGAATATGTTTGATGAAATTAAAGGAAAAGGTTGGCCACGAAATTGAAGATTCACACTCACAGAAGACAGAAATTGTCCTTGCCCTAAGCCACTTATTGCTGTAGGCTTTGATTGTCACATAATCTTCTCGCTCTGCCTTATCGTTTGTTTGCTGGCGTTCACCTACTCTATTTGTCACTGATCTCTGTTCCTTCGCCAACTGTTGCTTATTCAAATTTGTCCCTATTCGAGTGTTCGTTCCTAATTCCTTTTCTCTTTTGGGATTGAGTTCTTTTGATAAACTAGGTATGGATTATAATCGTGTATAGCTATGGTTTTCATATTTTGGGTATCATCAAATGGAAACCTCCACATCTGTAAGTAGCTTAAACCTATGCTGCAGCGGGCTATTACCAATATTGGCTTCATGAGTTGCATCATAATTGCAATTTAAGAACAAAATGCTTGGATTTATTGTCTAATCCTATTGGACTTTAGGTTCTTTGCTTATTTTTTTGTTAATTTTTAAAGTATATGCATATAAGACTTATGGCCTCAAGCTACAGGCACTGTACATTGTCTTCGTTTTTGGGCGGGGTATGAAGATGAGCCTTCTTGTCTTGTTTTTGAAGTGTGTTTCTTCTTTGGATCGAATTATTCTACATGTCTTTTTTTTTTTTTTTTACTTTCTTTTTTTCTTTTTTCTTGTCTTGTAAACTTTGGTCTCCTTTTTTAATTTTCAATTCAGCATGTCATGACCATAATTGTGTAAATGAATCAAGTAATCTGGCTTTCACTATACAAAAGGACATTGTGCTAGATAAGAGTTAGAAGTAATGGAATAAATTGCTTATAGAGTTATGTGGATGGTAAAGTTTTTAGATTTTGTTCTTGTTTTCTGATTTCACTGACTACTTACATTATGATCACATTCATTGATGAAGCTTTATTAATTGTGGGATTGCCCTTTTGAGTTTCTACAATCTAAAAGTGATGTACTTTGATATTGAGTTCATGGATTGCAAGTTTATATAATTAGCCAAAAGCTTGAGAGTTTAAAATGTAACTAGCTAGTATAGTATTATACGTACGATAAATCTATCTATTCTTGATTATTCTTTAAAACTTGGATTTTCACTATATATCTATGTATTATATATATAGTGGAAGGGGCATCCCAGGTTTGCATTGAAATTT
This sequence comes from Delonix regia, assembly GCA_037074485.1. Classification (NCBI taxonomy): domain Eukaryota; kingdom Viridiplantae; phylum Streptophyta; class Magnoliopsida; order Fabales; family Fabaceae; genus Delonix; species Delonix regia. The sequence goes on along the minus strand of CM073452.1, from coordinate 19,685,614 downwards.
AGTGTTATTAGAACTTAATTAAGCTTATGATGATTTATTCTTAATCAGCATTGGTATTCTCTTTCTTGGTAAATTACAATCCAATATGTAACAATTTTTTTTGTATGAAATAAAAAATTGTGGAAATTATACTTTCAATTCTTTTATCCTAAGTCTTCTATGCCTTCTGAAAACAATCCTACAACTCCTATGCCATGTGAAAACACTCATGTGCCTCTAGAAGTAGCCACTACTATTGCCTCAACTACAACTACCAATTTAACTATAGTAGGTACAAAGAGAAAGGGCTAAACCTTCAAGTCCTCTATGTGGAAACACTTTGTAAAACTTCCATTGGAAAAGACTAATAGGGAGGTTAGGGCTGTGTGCAAATATTATGTTGCCTTTTATGTGTGTGACCCAAACAAGCATGATACTAATTCCTTAAAGAAGCACTTGCTTATATGTCAAAAGTATCCCTACAGGGCTTAAAAAAAGAAAAAATAGACTATGTTGGCACTGCTTGAACCTTTAGGTGGAGCCCAACAAAAAAATCTAGTCCCTCACACCTTCAATGCAGATGAATGTCATAAAGCTTTAGTTGAATTTGTGATTTTTGATGAGATGTCTTTTTGTGTGGTAGAAGATGTGGTTTCGAAAGTATAGCAACCATTTAGAGCCTAGATTCCAAGTTCTATCTAGATTTACGGTTGTTAGAAATTGTTATAAGATTTTTGTTGAGGAGTCTAAAATGGTCAAACGCTTCTGAAGAAATTTAGTATGCGTGTTTCGCTCACTATAGACACTTGGACATCAATTCAAAATTTCAACTACATATGTCTTAGAGCACACTTTATTGACGAGAATTGGAGGTTACAAAGGCAAATCTTGAACTTCTACATAATAAAAAATCATAAAGAAGACACAATAAGGAAGGTAATTGAAAAGTGTATGCTAGGGGGGGATTAATAAAGTGTTCACACTAACCATAAATAATGCAAGCTCCAATGACACTTTTATGATATACTTCAAAAAATGTTTGAAGAATTGGAATGGATTAGTGTGTGATAGAGATTTTTTGCACATAAGATGTTGTGTACACATTTTGAACTTAGTTGTCAATGATGGCTTAAAGGACCTGAATGCCTTTATATCAACTATTCGCAATACTGTAAGATATGTAAGGTCTTCTCTTACAAGACTTAAAAGATTCAAAGAATTTGTTGAAAAGGAAAATATTGAGTCCAAGAGCCTTATGTGTTTGGACATTGCCACTAGGTAGAATTCTACTTACCTAATTTTAGAACATGTTATGAAATTTTAGAAGGTGTTTGAAAGGATGGAGGATGAAGATGAACAGTATACAACTTACTTTGCAAATGATAGTCGTTTAATTGGTTTCCCTTAATTGTAGATTGGAGTAATGCTGGTGTATTCGTCAAGTACTTACATGTATTTTATAATGTGACCCTGAAAATTTTGACTCACTATATGTAACATCAAATGTGTTCTTCCATCATCTTGCTCATGTTCAAGCCATATTGCAGGCAAGCTATAATCATTTAGATCCTTTCATTATAGAAATGACAAGAAAAATGAGAAGTAAGTTCGATAAATATTGGGGGAAGCCAAAGAACTTGAACCCCTTGTTAGTTTTAAGAGTTGTGCTAGATCCTCGGTTCAATCTTACCTACGTAAATTCCACTTTTAATGACATGTATCCTTACCTCGATGTATGTCAGCCTATAAAGAGGAAGGTCAAAGATAACTTGTACCATTTGTATGAATAATATTTTGAGGGTGTTGCTAGTGATCTATCTCAACTATATAAAAATATTGGTGGTGGTTCTAGTAGTTATTTGGATATCGCGGGAGTATGAATGCATTCGTTTATGCCTACAAGACTGATGGACAAATGGTAAATAAGCTAAAAGAGCAAAGGAAGTTCAAATATGAAAACAAAGTTGAAGAAATATCTTGAGTTTGTAGTGCTCGATGATTATAATTCTTTTGATGTTTTTACTTGGTGGAGAGACAATTCTTCAAAATATAAAATTCTATCGTCAATTGCACCTAATGTGTTAGCCGTGTCGGTCTCCATTATAGCCTCTAAGTTTTGTTTTTAGCACAAGTGGTCGTGTGCTTAATACTTTTAGGAGTTCATTATCTCTTAAGATGACTAAGGCACTAATTTGCACTCAAAATTGGCTAAATCCTAAAGAGTTTAACACTGAAGAGCAAGATTTTGATCAATATGAGGAATTTGATATTGTTGCATCTAGTAAGTTTCTTACTCTTTTTTACACGTGTCTTTCCTAAAACCTATATTAATATATTTATGTTGTTCTCCTTATGTTTTACAGATGTTTAAAAGGTTCAAGCGAATTTGGTGGTGGAGGTGGATGTATTACCACTTAGATAAATGTTGATTGACCATGTGTTTCATTCTTATGCCATTATATATTGTTTTTCCTTATTGTAAAATTAAGAGATTTAGTAGTGGTTGAACTTAGATAAATTTGTAATTATTTTCTAATGTTCTTTACATTCATTTTATTGACTAATTACTAATGATTTTTTTTTTTAAAGATATGGATTATCTAATTGTCTTATTATTGTCAATTTTAGATGAAGAGGATATGGATGAAACATGGATCATAAGGAAGTTCATATATGGTGCAACTTAAGTAAGAAGTAAATGAAGATGAAATATAGTTTTATGTTGTTGTAAACATTTGAATTTGATATTATAAAGACTTGGTTTAATACGTTGGTGTGGTGGATGAATATTATTTGATCATATACTTAAATTTTTTAGTTGGTTTTATAATTAATATTGTGTTTCTGTTATTTTATTTAGCATATACGTTACATTTTATTAGCCAAGTTGTTTAGAAGGAAGAGTCTATAATCTAGAGGAGGTTACTTTGCAATTTATAAAGAAAGAGACTGGAGCAGGATAATAGGTGTTGAAAAAAAATTATTAATCCTATCCAAAACATCAGCGTATTGTGCTCTCGGTAATGCTTTTTAGTAATACCTTATGCTATTAAAATTTTAGCTGAGTATAACACATGTAATTCTTCCAATGTGACTATTGTTGCATTTGTAATGTCTGGATTATTGCATTTTGTTCCCTTTTGCTAGTGTAATGTTCAATATGCTCTTTGAAATATTTAGTTGGTCTTTGTTTATACATGTTCCTTGAAACTCTTTTGTAGCATTGGTAGCTTAGATAAATTCTATTTGCCTTGTCCTGTCCTTCCCAGTTGGGGCTGCTGTCATATTGCTTATTTCTTTAGTATCATTATATTAATAGGTTGTCCTCTACCTTCCCTTGGTAATAGACATAGATAAGGTTCCTCTTGCTTCTCTTCTTCCCTGATCTGGTCTTAAGAAGTTGCATAATGATTATGCTTGTTTTTCAACTGCATGTTGTAGAGTACGGTGAGGCTGATGAGGATAATCCATCTTCAAGTCAAGGGGCCGTATGGTTTAGGAAACAATATTTTGCTAGGGGCCCTGGAAGGGGAAGGAATGGTAATCAAGGGTCACGGTATTATTACAGAAGTAAGGATGCTTAAAATATTTATGTTATAAAAGAAATATTGCATGTTTCTCATAGTATTATTATATGTCTTGATTAAAATATGTCTAAGCTAGTTTTTTCCTGGGAAATCTTTTATTTGAATCTTATCTGGGTACTTTTTCTTTCTAACTGGTAGGATTATGGTTGCTTAAATTTACCTTTGGTAGAGATCATGGAGCTATTTTGGTTTTTAAATTACCTCATAAGCTTTCTTGAATCAGTTTTCTGTTTCCTTAGTGATTTGATGCTATTCATAACTGCTAGTAGAAGATATTAGATTTCATATTCTGTAGACATATGTATTAATTCACAACATCTTGATATCTTTCTGGAGATTCTGAGTTTCCTGACGAAGATTTTGATGTTGAAACCATTTTTCACTCTACCTTTGGTGGGAACCGATTCTTTTATTGGTCCTTTGTCAATGAAGAGAATCCTCAGTGGGGAAGGTAAGGACACTATTCTAACTATAGCAAATCTTGGAGTTGGAAAAATGAGAGCGAGGATGAATATGACTCTTCAACTGAGCCTGATTGTTCAAGTTCAGATTTAGCTTCAGATAGGTTAGCCCTCAAATTGAGTGCTTATGGTCCTCTGGAACTTGAAGATGTGAAAATTGTGAGTTCTTAGCCCTTATTTTCCTGTATCTAGGCTCAGTGAACCGTTCCTGCCCAGACCAACTTGATGAATACTGGGTCTGTCCAAGCTAGGCTGGGCCTAGGGTCAAAAAAACAGCCTTGGTGTTCCTACCAAGTGGGGCCTCGAATTCATAACATACCCAACTTGTCCCAACCCGTACTCAATCTTAATGTTCTAGAGTTTAAGGTTTACTTAATGTTTTGTACGAACGTGCACAAATACTCATGTTGGACTATTCCCACTTGGGTTGAATCCCATGAAAAATGAATCAAAGGACAACGTCTCTATGAAGAATGGACTTTTTTCTGTAATCTAGATAGTTGGTTCAAAACTTAATGATTTAAAATTTTATTAATAAAATATAATTACATATAATTTTTTTATATGTAAATATAAATCATTAAATTTTTATTCAATAGCTAAAAACTATAAACTAACTCTTATTTTCTGGTCATAAAATGAACAAAAGGACGTTTTTGTGTTCTAAAATCCAGGCCATGATGGGACTGTAGAGTGAATTTGTACACAATATAAGAAAGACAAAAAATAATAAAATAATAAAAAATAATTTTAAATGCATATTTAATAAAAAAAGTTACTAAATTCACTTTACAGTCGCATATGCGACTGTAGAGAATCTTAACCGCCAAAATCCACGTATGTCCATAAATTATAAGCAGCAAGTACGTCGCTAGGGAATAGGGATTTTTTGAGCCCAACCAATATCGGACTGCTGAGAGACAAATATCAGTCGGTGATTACAAGACAAGTTTAATAATCATTATAAAAGCTTCCCATGAAAGGGCTCCAACAACCTGCATGAAAGCTCAATCTCAACAGCAAAAGACGAATAGATAATAATACTATACTACTTGGTTCCATTTACAGAAAACTATGGACATGTCACAATTCTTTCCCTTAGAAACACTACAATACAGGACAATCTGGTCACATTGGTCACAACTACACACCAACCAAAATGTTTCTCACATCCATGAGCTGCCCAACTGTAACAAACTTCACACCGGATTCTCACCAGGCAGGTAAGACGGAGATCCGCCCTCAACCTGGTTCTTTTTCCGGTGAAAGATGCCAGAAATATTAGGCAAGAGTACTTTCTTTGAAACTGAAACTTTCTCTTTCTCAAACTTCCGCACCTCAACAGCTTTTGGAGGTTGACTTGGCTTTTGAATCGTATAATGGAGTGGAGATGACTGTGATGAAATTTGTGTTTCAGCCAATATTCGAGAGGCAGCTTCTGCTGCTTTCTTCTGCTCCCGCTCACGCCATCTGCGAAGCTCATTCTCCACGACTCTCTTTGCAGCTTCAGCCATCTCAGCCTTTTTCAAGGCCTCCTGTGTTGCAGTCTTCATATCCTCAATCTCCTTCCGAGTTGCCTCTAACCGTTGGAGAGCCTCATGTTCACTGGCCTTCACAGCTTCAACCTGTGCCATGGCAGCAGCTACTTTCATTTCTGCTAATTTATCAGACTCCTCAACTTTCCGACTTAGTGACTCAAATTCCTCCCTTGAGATTGTAATTTTAGCATCAGATTCAGAAGTTGATGCACGTGCTGCACTAGTCCTCTCAGACAAGACCTTAATCTGATCCAGAGCACTTGCCTCAGCTGCTTTTGCAGCTTCTGCTTCTTCCAGTGCTATTCTAAGCTTTTTCTCTGCATCTTCCAGTGCAGCTTTGGTGACTTCAGCTTCCTTCTTCAATTCTTCTGCCTTAACTTTCATATCTTCAGCTTCCTGTCGCGCAGTTTCAGTTTCAGATGACAACTGGTTCAGTGTCAGGATCATTTCCTCAGATGCGCCTCTAACTTTAGATTCTTCTCCCAAGCACACTTCAAGCTCAGACTTACTTTTCCGGAGTTTGACATGCAGATTCCCGACAATGGATTCAGTTTCTGATTCTTTCTCCTTCAATTCAGAATGCTCTCTTTTCACATTATCCAGTTCCACCTTAAGAGCTTCGACCAAACTTCTAAGAGAGATTTCCTCTTCTGCAACTTTCTGTAGTGACTCCTTAGCATCATCCAGCTCCAATGTGACACTTTTCACGGTATCCAAGTCAGTAGTCTTTTTACTTTCCATTTCTTTTTGCAGAGCCCCAATTTCATTCATTGTCTGAGCCAGCTGCACTTCAAGATTTTTGGTGAGCTCAGGATTGAATTCCTTTTTCAAAGCAAGCAATTTCATCTGTGAATTTTCGAGGGTGGCTTTATATGATTGTCTCAGTACATCTTTTTCATTTAATATCCTCACTTGATCTTGCTGTGCTTGCATGGATGCAAGCTTCATTTGCTCAATTGATTCCTGCACAGCTGAAATTTCTTTAGACAGCTCACTTGCTCTTTCAGCGTTTGCCTTCATTGCATCTTCAGCTTCTGATGCTTGCTTGAAAGCAGAAACTTTTGCTTCCAAGGATGAATCATACTCTTGACGGATTTTCCTCAGTTCTTGCTTGGAAGCATCAAGTTCTGCCATTATAGATGAATACCTCTTAACTGCAGTTTCTAACTCTTCTTTCCAAGCACCGTTAGTTCCATCAGGGTTGCCATAAAGTTGTTGTGCCTGACTCCTAGCAGCTTCTGTTGCCTTTGTAGCTAATTCCCTGGATTCATTCAGAACTTTTAATTTTTGTGTCAGATCATCAACAGTTCTTTTAGCCTTTTCAAGCTCTACTAGGGCTTGAGCCTTAGTAGTTTCAGCATTCTTTAGTTGTTCCTTTAACTTGTTCAGCTCTTTCTGGGCTAAGTGAAGTTGTGTCTCCTTGGCCAAAACTCTCTACATGAAATAAACAAGTTTGCAAATTGTAATACAAAAATTGACAAAAGTTAGCTAAGAATAGAAGGGATACTCCAAAAGGAAACTGATAACAATGTGTGATTAGATAAGATTAAAATTAGTGATTTCTCATTGAACATAGATTTCGAGCATCAGATAACTAGGAAACAATTTAACTAGTACTTCCTAGTGTAGATGAAGTTGCCCTGGAATGTACCGAGACTTATCCATTCCCTCCACATGCATGAGAGACAACAGCACCATCCACTCAAAGAACATAAAAAATGCACACCCTGATTTTGTACCCATACTTAACAATTTACAGAATTACATCCAAGCTGAGAATACTATCAGAACTTCGAGTTGTAATACGAGGGCAATTAAATCATTAGATCACAATGCACTAACATAAACATAATATACCAATGTAGGGTATGATCATTTCCAACTAAGAGCATTATGAGACTGGCCAGAGATTTTGTTTCAATTTCTCATTTAAGCTATATATGTGTTTCAGACCATTCAAGAAAGCATATTAGTTCTCCAGAATCCACACCATTTACAACCTCTACATGATCAAACTCAGAATCATTGCTATTATTTAAATAACGGATAGGAGGTGTGGAAGTCTAATGATAGGAAGGCTCTATAATAATAGCTGCTTGAATAATGACAAATACTAAAATGATCTTTAGATATGCTCAAACACAGACATTTATAGTCTCAAATTTCAAATCCAATCACATAAGCGCTGGTGTCTCAAGTCTCAACAAAAGATATTCTACCTTCAAACAGAATAGATTATCATAAAAAATATTGTAGCCATTGACACTAGAATTTGGCATGCTTCTTGAGAGATATCAAGTTGTACCATATGGAGAAGATGTCCAAGGGTTCCTGGACACCTGAGAATCAATTTCTCATGGGAAGATTTTAGCTCATAAATTAGGTTTTAATTGGTACTCAAGACTCAAGATAACTGAAGTAATCTAATGCATGTATCTTATGTAAGCTATCAGAAAATAAAATAATTCCTTCTCTTTGAATAGGCATGCTAATAAACTAGCAAAACTTTTGACAAGTTAGAAAGAATAGCACCCTAGAGAAAACAGCTTTGTTTTAAGAACATTAAAAGTTCAGAGTAAGACAGATATCTTTACACACATTGCATTTATTATATCAAAGTCCATTTTGTAGTATGAATATAAACCTTATTTCTTTTTCTAATATAATATTCAATTCATCTCTATGACAACACTACATTTGGTACATGGCATTGAATTTGAATGTGGTGGCCCTAATTATGTTTGGTATAACAGAGGAAGGATAAGGAATATCATTCTAATTGTATGTCTGGTATAATGACAATACACAATAATGTAAGTATAGAAAGGAAAGTGAAGCAAATGACCATAATGACCTAGTTCAAAAAAAAAAAAAAAAAACTCATTTTTCCCATTTTAATCTGTTAAAATTTTTTAAAAATTACTATTATTAAAATATATTATAACATAATTTTATTTTTAATTTGGACAAAATGTTTTTAAATATTTTAAAATTTTTATTAAAATACAGTTAACAAAAATAATTAAAAGATTGTACAATTTTTGTAAATGTTTTTAACAATATTTTAATCTTTTTTGTCAAATTCCCACATTTTGTAAAATTTCAAATAGAGCAACAACAAAATGGTTAAATTACTACCATTCCCATTCCTTCCTCACCATTCCACCACGTTGGTGATGGCATGGGATTCCCACAAAGTGAGGGAATCCTCTCCCAAGGGAATGTGATTCCCTCCTATCAAACACACCCATGGAATGCCATTTCCATTTCAATTCCTTCTTCCCCATTTCCTCCTACCAAACATGGCCTTAATGGACCGTATGAGGAGGAAAGAAAACATCTGGTAAGATTCACATACACAAGGACTCCTCTAAGCAGCACAGGACAAAAATCAGCTACTTCATTTAGTACTAATATGTCTTTAGGCAAGGAAAGATAAAACTAACCTAGTCTTACATTGATGTGAAGGCTAAATTTGATTAACAGATTTTGAAAATTTAAAGACCTAGTTCTTGACCAATTAAAGACTGAATAATTAAATATTTTCATGTGCTATATTGTTACTACGCTAGCAAATTATCCTCATATTAAAAATGGCTCAAACTTTTTGCATCACAATATAAAGCAGGATCAGAAAATTAGATTCAGAACTTCTAGACCAATTTTGGGACAGAACCATACATTAAAATATATTTTAGACTATTTCACTATCTATTTAGGATACAATTACAAGAAATGATATTTTCAGAAATGATTTTATAATTACACATGGGATTTATAGTTTATATTATAATGCATACAAATACAAAACCAATATTACCTCAGCAGAATAAGGTTTTGCTTTTCTAATAGCAGGTTTTCCCCCAGAGAAAGCACCTTCACCAAATAGAGTGACAGCATCTTTAACAGACTGAAAAGGTGGACTGGTGTCAATCTCTCCAACCTCTGGTTTTGGACTGGGAGAATCAGTAGCACTCTGCCGAGTTTTTGCCACCATAGTGCGTTCTAAATGAATATTAGACTTCGAAACTGATCAGTTAGAAACCTGTTACAAGAGAGAAATTGAAAATCAAGTACTGTAATAAACAATGATGACTCCAGATACCAAATTCAGTTACTAGCCCCTCCACCCGCTCCTCTTCCCCTTCCCTCCCCGGAGAAAACAGAAACAGAATAGCAAGCCATCAACCTAAGTTGTATATTCTGAAGGGAAGGATGGCATCACAGCATTCACTCTGGATAGACAAACAAATCTGTAGTAAATCTTGTCTGCACAAAATGAATGCACTCAGGAAGAGCCTTGGTGTGTGTCAAACATACAAAGATTCCTCTTCATTCTACTCTATAAACCACTATATATTTCTTTATACAAATCAGGGCCTTAAACTACCTTTTCCAGATTAGCAATCTACATTCCAAACCATCCCAAAAAACCCACGTTGATTGTACTTGGATACAAGTGTCACAATCAAAACTGGTTATCTGTTAGATACCTAATGTGCTGAATGTGTAAACTTATATAGGGTATCAACTGTCAAGTGCGAACCAACAAGTATTCAACTAACACAATGGGTATAGGATAAATCCTAGCATTTCTAAAAGTTAATTTCATGGCATCATACCACCAGTTTTTTCATGGCTTTCCATGTGTCTTCCTTCAGATGAAAGAATTACCTCCATACAATACAAACTTACCAACAAAGTCAAATCTCATGGAAATGGGGCCTTTTCCTCATAAAGTTGGCAGCATACATCATTGGGCAAACAAAATCCAAATCACAGCAAATAAAGAGATTCAGTGTCTCATTAAGCCCAAAACACAAAGCCATTTTCAAACAGTTTGAGTAAAAAACTATCATCGGTTCTCCTTACAGAACCAAGGATTAGGCTTAAGACCAATAGGATAGTCAATTGCTCTAGTACTCTCTTATATCTCAAAAATAAATTACATAGACATTATGATGAGATTATTTATCATCGATAAATTTCCCATTGTCTCCAAGATTCCACGGTATCTATAATAAAGTAATATCCTATATAGCCAGTGCCCAAAAAAAAAATCCTTTATAGCCAAACTTATGTCCTGAATACATCCATCCACGAAGAAGTTAATTATGCTTCAGCTCTAATTAGCATACAAAACATGTCCATTTAAAATACATTTTTTTCGTGAATGTCGATTGTAGCATAGTATCTATGGCGTTACGATAGTACTAGAGCTGCATGACAAAGGCACACAGACGAGGATTCTTTAGGGTATAACGCCAATTGTCAAATATGAAAAATAGTTCTTTATCTATAAATAGAATTTAAATTATTTAATTGTACTTGCCACAATTAATAAAGAGATAACTTAACACAAGAATATGGGTAAAAAAGAACTAAGTGCTGGATACAAAAAATCGCATTAGTTAATCATTTAACTATCCCCTCTCGATTGTAATTCCCAAAAAATTTCAATATAAACTATAAAGAACACCAAATAATGAAACAAGATAGACTTTATTTCCACAGGATTTTTACAATACTCACAACACGGCAAAATGAAGACTAATACGATATGAAGTCGCTTGAAGCATAAAACAAGTCGGTCAAACGGCCTGAAAATGACAGAAACAACACAAAAAGGCTAAAATTATCAGCAAGAAAGCAGAACATGGTTGATTATGCCCCAAAAAATGCTACGGAAGATTAACAAACCTGAAAATAGCTTATTCCAGACACCGTAACAAAAGCGCATGAAGAAAACCTGATCATAAACCCTAAGACCATGAATATCAAGATCAAAAAGCCACCAGGAACAGTCAATTTCCCCTGCAATCGTCCAATCGGCAACGACTTCAAAACCGCCACCGATCCTCACTTTCCTTTGAAACCCCAAGCACAACCCCAAGCGAAAAACCGAGCAAGACCTCCTGTAGAATCGGCTTGAAAACTCGTCGAGAAACAAAAATTTCCCCTTTCAAGGCCTCGAAAACAGCTCCTTAAAGAATCAAAAAACTGCAAAATCTTTGCAATTGAGTCGTAGGACGACCTTTCAGCGAAAAATCTTGAAATACTAACAGTCACGGAGCGGAACGAGAGAGAGAGTGCGAGATGGGTGTGAGCTTTGAAAATGCGAAAGCTGTTCAAGACAAAAATTTTGCATCGGCAAGTCAGGTTGAGAGAGAGCGAGAGAGAGAGAGAGAGAGAGAGAGAAGGGGGGGGGGGGGGGGGGACTATAATCATGTGCAAACCATTCTAGTTCAAAATTTCTATACCTGATTCAAAGTATTATACCATTTTGACAATATTGCCCTTGAGCTTGTCGCCGGAATACCCAAAATACCCCTAAGTACAAGACGAACGATGTCTATGATGAGATAAAAAAGCGAAGTAGGGAACAGAGCGCAAGATAGGAGTGGCCACGTCAGCAGTAGCACCGTCCAAGAAAACACTGACGAAAAGGAGATAAAGGAAAACGAAAGAGTGAGAGGAAGACAGCAAAATGGCAGGCCCTTTCCATTATTTTATTCTTACTTTGGCTTTATATAACTGTGGCAAAATAAAATAAAATAAGTGTATCTGTTATTCTTAAAAAAAAAAACAAATTTTATTATTAGATACTTGAATTCTAAAAATATACAATATAGTATTTTTGAAATTTTTACTCGACATTTATTTCTTGTTTCTTTTGTCAAAATTTTTATCTATTAAATTATGCATAATTAAAATCTAAGTTAAAATAATAAAAATTATATGTTTGAAGGTTAAAATGTATTTTTTGAATTATATATAAGTATAAGTTTTCGTTTTATATGCATATTTATACAATTTTTTTAAAATATGATATCAGCTTAAAAAATTATTTAATCAAATTCTGTAAAATGAAAAATAAGTAACAAACTTAAATGAAATTTTTAAGCATTTATTAATACATTTTTATAAAAATTTAGTTACTAAATGTATATATCATACTTTTATTATATTTTAAAAAAATAATTAAAATTATAATTTTGGATGTTAAAAGTATTTTGTAACTATTTATAAGTATGATTTTACCTTTTTATGTCTAAATTTATAAATTTTTTAAATATAATATCAGCTTAAAACATATAGTTAGTCAAATTATGTAAAATGAAAATTAAATAAAAATATTTATGAAAATACAGTAACTACTTTTAAAATATGTATATATCATACTTTTATTAAAATATTCATGATAAATACTAAAAAGTTTAATACATTTGAACATTATATTTGTTATGAATTCATGAGTGGCTCTTTCTTTTATTTATTTATATTATTTTGGTCAAAGGTCACAGAATAACATGTTAGTCATAAATCATTATCTATAATTAATAGGGATAAGGTGGGTTTATGATAGAATCAGCTTTACCTGCAAATGGATTGGATTTGGAATGGACAGCTATTATACATTTAAAGTTCCATTGTTTAAGCATTTTCACATAAAAAATATTTATGTGAGGCTCACAATATGTTCTACTATATACCTTTCAAAATTATGATACCATCACTTTTTTTGGTTTCTTTTCCTCTAGTTTTTCAAAATATTGTGCACCAAAAACTACTATAAAAATTTTCTCATGATTGCTATTATTAAAAATTACACCCTAAAAAGTGTTAGTTTCAATGATAACCTTTTAATAGACATTAAGTAAAAAAAAAAAATTTATAAAGTTGATTTTGATCTTCCTTCTATCTTTTTTTTTTTTTTTTTCACTCTCAGGTTATCTTGTATGATCAATTAGTGATTAGCTAATAAACTTTATCAATTTAAGTAAAATTGTCACATTTGTAAATTTATACAAACTTGTAAAAAATAAATGAATTAAGTCATAAGAATTTATTGTGATTAATAAATAATTATTAAATTATATAATTTTATAATTAATAAACTATATACAATAAAAAGTTATTCAAATATAATTTAAATTATACTAAGTCACACGAAATTTATTTAATTTTTATAATATGTAATACTCAACATGAACATTTTAATATAATTACATATAAATAATCATTCAATATAATTACCTAAATTATGTTTATTTTGATTTTATTTTAATAAATACATATTTAATGTAATTTTGCTTTTTAATACATATTTAAACTTGTAATAAAATAGATTATAATGGTACGATGAAAAATAAACTTATTTATATCTCATTTTGTTTGGTATTTAAATCTTTATATTATTGACTATAAGCTAGTTGATACTTTTTTCAATTATGTTTTCAAGTAATTTCACTTTATAACATAATGTTTATAGCTAAGGAAATCATTAGTATATTTTTATAAAAATACGTTACTTATTTTTAGTACATTTAATTTATTACACTGTATTAACAATTTGATTATTAAAAATATATATTTCTCAAAAGATTAACTCCCTTAAGGTTAATTCTTATCATTACAAAAAACCATACACATTATTTTGTTGTTATTTGTTCACATTAAATTTTTAATTAAAATATTATTTTGAACGAGTGTGTATAATTATCAAATCCACAAGTTAAAATTTATTAAATATAGTACGAGCAAATTACATCTTAATTTAAAATTTTTATTAAAAGCTCAACTTTTTAAAAGAAAATGCATTCCATTTTTTTTATTTCATAATTATTTACAGGGAACCACAAGTGAAAGGCATTTATACATACTCAAGACAATTATGTCTACTATTTATCACCAAAAAATGCAGTTCTTTAATTCAACAAATAATTTTCTTTACTTCGTCATGTAAAGATGTTTTCTTTGCATATCTATTAAGTCCTTGAAACTAAGTTCAGCCATGAAACCCTCGTTGAAAATTAGCTAATAGCTTGACCCTTCTTTTTAATGATTGCAGAGTAGACTTATTCATTGGCCTGAAACGGTTGGTTTGAAGTTGGGTTCAAAAAATGTTTAAGTCTTTAGTTTAATTAAAAAATTTTAATTAGGTTTTTATTTATATTTTTTAGGTGGGACTAATTGGATTTTTTTTAATTGTGATCAAGTTAATTTGTTATTTAAAATTTGAGATAAATAATATCGTTAATTATTATTATTATTTATAAGATTATACATAAAAAAATTAAAAATATAAATATATTATTGTATTAATATAAATCATTTAAATAAAAAATAATTAATTTTTATTTTTTTATTAAAATGTTACAGTACATCAATGTTATCTTTAAATAATAAATTTTTTTATTTAAAAAATATTTACTCAAATTGTTCAAGTTTATACTAAGTTTTAAAAAAAGTATGAACTTAACCCCATTTTATAAATTAAGCTATTCTAATTAGACATTTTTATTTAAATTTTATTTTTTTAGAATTAGACTTATTGAATCAATCAAAATTTTTAAATTATAATCAAGTTGTACTTCTTTAAATCTCTATAATTTTTCAAAACGAGAAAAATGAAAAGTAAAAATAACCAGTGTCTGAAAATAAATTTATCAAGCAGCTTGACTATTTTGTTTTGGTAAAAAAAAAAAAAAAAAGAAACTAAATGATAAGCCATCTCAGATCTACCTTCATGGTAAAATGTTTTTCCAACATTAATGAGTGTTAATTTGAATTTTTGGGTTTGGTGTGTACTGTGTAGGCCTTACTGTTACGTACAAACTAGTTTGTCTCCTTTCTGGGTGCAAAATATATATTCCTTTCTTGAGAATGAGGAAGCAAAGAATATTTTGAGATTGTGAGGCTTCCGAGTTCAATATTAAATAAATTAAATTTATTATACACTTTTCCTTTTCGAAGCAATATAATTTATCCATACACTACTCATCTTTTAGAAGTCCAAATGTAGAAGAAATATTTACAATTAGATTAATGATATAATTTAAATATTAAATTTTACAGTTATTTATATCTTTGTTAGTAGATTTTTTAATTAACGTATGACTAATACGTCATTAACTAATAATAATATAAAAATATATAATTTAATCAAAAAAATATACACATGTCATAATATTATTGAAAAATATACACATATTATATTTTAATTAGATAATAATATAATCAGAATATAAAAATTATATAGAATTTAAAAAAAAAATTAAATACTCACTGGGTACAAGAAATTGGCTTTGCTCCACGGATATATGTAATCACTTTTTTTTTTGGCTATTAGACTAACATTTTGGAACTACGTACTTTATGTGAAATATGATAATTTTTCACAATTAATTCGACCATAAGGGAATGTGCAATTAGGTCAATGATAAACTTTTGCTTCTAAGTAATTGAAAAATCTTGTGCAAACATAAATAGTAGCAAAAAAAATATAATTTTTAGATAAAAGTAGCATCACTATATGATGGATTGCTTTATCGTTACAAGATATTTTAAGATTTTTTTGACAAAAAAGTGTGTTTCATAAAATTTGATATTTTGATCAGGTAGCGTGTTCGTGAGGCTATTAGAATATCAAGCAAGGAAACTGATTTGCCAAAGTGACTGATTGCTTCGGTCATGTTGGGTTTCTTTATTTTGGTTCACCAGCCCAAGTCATTAAACTTTGGCCCTTTAGTATGTGTGGGCCTCAATTAGGTTGGCCCGTTATTTAGGGTCCCAACTCCCTAACAACACTAATTTGCCTTGATATTATATGTGTGTATATATATATATATATATATATATTAATTTATGTATATTTATTAATCAAATTATTAATGATTTCATATTAAAATTAATTACGGATGGAATCTTAAATTTAATCGTTTAAATTTATATAAAACTCATTTGTGCCGTTTTGGTCTTTGAGTCATAAGAAAAAAAAAACTCATTTTAGTCCTCCACCACCTTTCTTCTCTGTGCCATTTTAGTCCTTTAAGATTAGAAAGTCTCATTTTGGTCATTCAAGTTTGTAAGTCATACCCCTTTTCTCTGACATGGATGAAGTGTGTTTGATGTGGTGGGCCATTAGTTGTCTTTCTTCCCTGCACACTCTGTCATTGTGTAATTAGGGATTAGGTCATCATCTCAGAGAGGAGGCTGAGCTGAGGAAAACATGCAAAGCACATGGGAGAGATCTGAAGCAGATGGGATTTGATTCAACAAAGGGACGAAGGAGAGAAATATGAAACAACTTTTGTTGATTAAAACACAAAACAAGTAGGTAATCTATTCTTCCTTCTCTTGACTGCAACACAGTGCGAATTCCTTCTGTTGTTGATATTATAATGGACATGGTGCGGAGGATAGGTCCAAAGGAAAAAAAATAGGAAGTGGTTCCATATGTTAGAAAAAATAGTGTGGTTCTTGTCCTTAGTATGATTGAGAAACCATAGGACCTTATTTCAATTGGTTTGCTCATGCTTGTACCCTATCTTAATATTGATCGGTATATTACTATCTCAAACCTCGTGGAAAAATTTATTTAAAAACTTGTTTCCATCCCTAATAACCTCTCATTGTTAAGGCTCGACGTATGCTGCAATTATAACTCTAATTAAATAAAACATGAACATATATATTACTTAACATTCTATTGCTATAATTATAACTTAGATAATACATTCTACCCATTGAGCATTTCTTCATATCACGATGGCCATGAACCCCCTCCAAAAAAGAATAAAAAAATAAATTGTTTTAAAGGAAAGCAAATTAGTAACTCTCCTTTCTATTTACTTATTGTCAATTTCGTTTCTTTACCTTACTAAACAATGAAAAATTAGACAAACAAATTGAATGATGTAAAAACATAATCCTTGACTGAACAAAGTGATAGTCGTGATCTTGGTTATTGTACACGTCCTTCCCATGCTTTAGTTAAAACTAGCAAGTACCATAATAACATTGATATAAATAACATAGAAGCTGCAAAAGCCCCAGTAATGTAAGTGTTCATGCTATAATGTATTGTAATATATTATATTTATAGATTTAACATGTGATTTTCCTCAACTTTGTAGGAATCAATTGGTCAATCAATGCATTGTGAAGGAGATATGTTAGTAAGGAGATAATATCATCTGTAAAGGCAAGATTTCCATCCCACCTAATGGGGACCCAGGAATTGTCCAATATAAAAGGGCCAACTACATGAATGCCTTTTCTTGCTTTAGTGAATGTAATTAACTGCTTTGGTTTAGTGGATGTAATTAACTATTTTTTTGGTTTAGTCCAACTGGAAAACAATCAGCTCCTTCTTTAACTAAAATTTTTTATGTGATATTAAGTGGAGATACTTGACAGCTGCTTCTTTATACTGGTATTACATGAATTAATTTCTTTTAGAAGTGATATTGAATTCTATTTCCTTACATTATTTGACATGAATGATATTTAGAGATTCTATTTGACCTTATACCATTGACCAAATAAGGTGAATAAAAATAGTAGTTAGAGAAAATATAACATTCTCTTAGGCGGCATTTATTATATATTTTGTTATGCTAGTGAACAAATATGGTCAGCTAAATAATCTTCTTGTTAACATGCCATAATGTTAAACTAGTTTATTGGCTCATGCAATAGAGATTATTAATTTTATTATGTGTCAATACATTTTAAATCAACAATATTTGTAAATTTAGTAAAAAATTGAATTTAGTAATATATTCTAAAAAAATTAATAAATTAGAGAAAAATCATAAAATTGGTTATGTGAAATTGATGAGAGAAAAATGATGACAATGTGCTCATTAAGAGGGCACACCACTAATTTTATTGTTTGCTCTAAAAAATTCTCACAATTTGAAAAAAATTTTATTTAAGAGAAAACTAATTAATTTATTAATCAATTATTTCATTATTTTTTTCGTTGATTACAAATAATTTACACACTTTAAATAGTTCTTAATACATATATAAAAAAAGTGAAAAGTCATGGTTTGTTCAATGAAACTTTCTCTTCAGTCAATGAAGTTTCACATTAAAGGAAACCTATTTTACTTATATATGATAAGTTTCAATTCTTCAACTTGACATATATAATTTTCTAGGAGAATAAGAAATTGCTCCCATGCAAGGTGGAAATACAACAGTCTTTTTGATAAACAAAAGATGCATACATATTGGACATTACACCTAATACAAATCATTACAATTAACCACATGGTACTCCACAACTATATTTCTCCCTGGAAATCTTTAGTTTGAGACATAATACAACGACCATTAAGAACAAAATAGCCACAACAACAATCGAAGTCTTGACTTTAAATTGTACAATTCTAGTGACAATTGATTTGAAGTTTTGATTTGCATGGTTGAAATGGTAGAACAAATAATTGGTTCAGCAAACAACTAATATGATGTTTCTATCAGTGAATTACTAACTATGTTAACAAATTTAATAACCTTTGGTGATAATTCTTCTACATGAAGGGGTTATGCATCTCATTCAAGTAAACATACTATATGATCTACTAAGGATACAGACAAAATTCAAGACTCTACCACTCATGTTTTTCCCTATTTTTTCAAACTATAGTTACAAATTTGCAACAAAAATTGAACAAGATTCAAAGAATGCCATTTCAAACAATGCATACTACTAGGAACAAAATAAATTAAACATCATCAAGCAGCGTCCAAAAGCAAAGTTCGAACAACCCAATGATTCATATAGTACAACTAGGAAATATAAAACAAATGCAGTATTGTGTTGTGAATTTTTACTTTTTCTTTCTAAATATTGCAATAAAGAAATAATTTAACCTTTAGTCAGATATTTCAACAAACTATTTGAATTATCAAAGCTAAATAACTCAAAGTAGATAAGAAATTAATCTATGGTAACAATACAAAATATAAATGAAGGGATCTTAACAATTAGCATTTTTTCCAATCCATATTTAAAAGCATATTGATATCAATTTCAAAGAATAAAACCAAATGAGAATGGAATAGTTTTTGATTCAATTACATATAATAAAATTATATAGTTTTATGAAATTAAGATAATATCAGCAAAAAAAAAAAAAAAAAATAGAAACTCAGTAGAATATCATCCACTTCTTATACCACACTCCCTCTTGCATTACTATCAAAATGACTTAGGCATTCCAAATTGTATGAATAATATTCTAAATCATGCAAAGCAACAAAATCAAACACCTACAATACCCAGTCATAAAGATAGAATTGAAGAAACATATTAGATCGAAGCAATATACAAAATCAAAGGACCAGATGAATTTAAAGAACTGAATGAAGTTGAAGAACTAGAAATGTTCTTTTCTTCTTATTCTTCATTCTTTTAACAATTCTTACAGAAGGAGCTCCTTGAGCCTTAACAATACGCAAGGGAGGGAATGGAAGTGGCGAGTTGATTCGGAACTAGGGATTAGAAGGGATTGGCCAAAGTAATCACATAACTAGCTATGTCAGTAAAAAAACAATTCACCTTACCACAAGTTAAGGGTAAAATTGATGAAGGAATTGTTTGGGTTTGACTTTTAAACCTAGAGGATCAAAATGGGACTTTTTAGTCTTGGAGGACCAAAATGGCACATAAGACAAATGTGGATGACCAAAATAGGATTTTTCTCATTAGATTTATTACATTATATATATATATATATATATATATATATATTTCAATGTAAGTAAGATTGTTTAAAATCAAAAATCATTTTTTTATATTTGTTATCGATAGAATCAGAAGATGCAGGGCAATATCAATCGTTTTAAATTTCTCACTAGAGGCATTTACATATAACATGAAGTCATTTAAATAAATTATATTTATAGTTGTTGCTTTGGTACCATATTTCAATCACTGATGTCTCTCTATTTCTACTAACTTACAACTTTTCTTTTCATCTTATTTTTATTTGTTTAAACTATTTTATGTAGAACTTGAAAAAAGTGATTTTCAGTTTCTTATTTTTGGATTAAAAACAGAAGATACTTGAAATGATTTATTCTAACTTTCCCCTAAAATATAGTATCTTTTAGTGCTTTTTATAATAGAGAATTTGACTTTTTAATAAATTTCTTTTTATTATAGTTGTATAAAAAAGTTTAAGTATATGTAAAGCCATCAAAATGAGTTCGTTTAATCCACCAAAAAAGTAGGTTGGATTAAAAAGTTTCTTTCAGAGCTCGTTTAGTATGGCTAGATAGACATGAATTGTTTAACCCATGGTCTAAATGAACTAGCTTGATAGGTCGGCAGGCATGCCTTGTTTTTCTTTTTCATTTTTTCCCGTCTCATTCTCTAGTCCAAATACATTTTAAGAAGGCCCAAAACACATACCCACCCACATTAATGCCAAAAAAAGAGAAAAAGAAAACCTCAATCATCACCTAATGCATGCAACATCGTTTTCTAAACTTAACTTAGCCTTTTTGACTTTCCTTTCTCATTAAGTCCTCCAAAATGCAACCTTAGTCCCCACTTGCTTAGTTTGCCAACATTGTTCATGAAGACATGACATGAACACTGCTCATGAAGTCATGGTACCATTCGTGCTCAGAGCCTTGTTGATCTGCTCCATCATTCATACTATTTACAAAGACGTGAAAAGATGAAATTTGTAGACAAAGATCAAGTTTGGTCACAAAAACAAAAAGTCATAGTCATTTGTCGATCTCCATTGCAAATGAAAATCTCATTATTGACGCCACTAAGCTCTAATCAAATTTGTTAATGGTGTTAGAAATAACTAGTTTGAAAAACTAAGTTATACATGCATTAGATTAAAATAAATCTAGTGATTCAAATTAATTTGAATTTGAATTTGAATTTTGTAATTTTTTTCAAATTTTAAATTTGATAAGATATGGCTTTACATACAAACACAAATTTTTAAAATAGATGACATTACAAAGAAAGGTTGTTTATGTACAAAGTCATATTATAAATTAAACTTAAATATAGATTAGAATAAGGATAGTGACTGAAAATTAATTTGATAAAACAACCTTACTCTTTCTCTAAAACTTCAAAAGTTCCTTGAGAGAGACTATAGAAGTTGTTATCTATTAATCATGAGAGTGCTTAGGATGAATCCTAGGGGTGATCTATCATATATCTTACAGTAAACATAGAGATGGCGAATATCACCTTAAAGAGAGCATGGTTAACACACTTTTTTAGCATAATTTTTTTATCTTCCCTATCTTTCTACATTTAATTTCTCTAACAGTGGGTCCCTAGTTTCAAAGTGTTTTTGTCACCTTTTGCCTTTGGTTAGGTTCGGTTTGGTGTTTGCTTTGTCCCTGTCCATTTCTGTTTTAGTTTGGTGCATCATGTGTGTGTTGTTCTCCTCTTTTTCTTAGTTAATGGAATTTTAGTAACAAAAAAAAAATTCTATGCTTGGCATTTTTTAATTATTTGATATATATATATATATATATATGTGTGTGTGTGTGTGTGTGTGTGTGTGTGTGTGTGTATACATATTTACATATTTGCGATAATGAAGGCTTAAAAACTCTAGAACAAAGAAAATAAAGTAACATATAGGATTAAAAGACTTTCTTATAAAGCTTTTTAATGTCATCATATTATTGATCAAAGTTAATCCTTAAACTATGACAAATTCTAAATAAATGAAAATAAATAAATAAGCTCAAGTTAGGTTGGGCCTTAAAATAGTCATTAGGGTCAAATGCATAACCTTAATGGGACTGTGTTGGGCTAAATTTATTTATTCTTATATAAAGTAACTATACGATTTAATCCCAAAAAACTTGTGAGTTGGGCCTAAATCAAACTGATTTTGATTGATCTAACTACTTTGCATAAGAAAAAACTTGAAAGAGCCTTTTAGTGAAAGAAGCTTTCTCCTTAGTGAGAGAATCGTTAACCGCATGAGTTGTTTGTCTTATTCTGCCATCACTTGCCCTTACCCTTTCCAAAGCCTTATCGTTCATTACTCGATGCTACTTGTTTGTCTCCATAACACTACAACCTCCATAAGTGATGCATGCCTCCACTTAGGTAATCATTTTGGTGATGGACCTAACTACAATTGCCTCTTAGAAGCTCACTCATTAGCTAACTAGCAACCTTTTGTATCCCCAATACAACTCACCTTTACACACTTATGCTTGTCACGGATTGCACATTTTCGCCTGTTTACCCACCACCCTTTCCCTTAATGCTAGCACCTAATATGCTTTTTACACTTAACATGCTCCATTTAAATAGTATCCATTGGCATGCCATGGCAATCTTTTTCTAAACACTTTCTACTTCTCATTTTTGCCATTACATTCATACTTTTTTTTGCTTTTAGATTGGCCTAGCTTAAGCTCCTCCAAACTCTCGAATACCTCAATGCACACCTACTAAGTCTAATGGAAAGACATATAGACCTAGCTGAAAGTTTGCTATGGATAGAAAGCAGTTCATATGGACCTAACTCATCCTCTTTAATGGTAGACTTAGATAATGGCAATGGCTAATTCTGGCTTCTTACTATGGCCCATACTTCCAATTCAGCGAAGACATTATCAACGTAGCAAGACAGTACTAGAGCACCTACATATTAGCCATATTGGTGAATAACAAGATCATGTAGGTTCACTGACTAAACTATGCACTGCATGGTGCCTAAAGACTACAGGACGACTTTTAAGTGCTTGACAGAGATTAAAATATATACATGATAGAGTTCCAAAACTTCATACTCTACAATGGCCCCTAGTCAGTGATGAATATCCTCCTTATAGTAGATAAGTGGAAACCTAACATTTTCCTTTGAGAAATTACACTGTATAAAGTGTCACTTTAGGTTTAATTTTGAGGTTTACCCCTAAGATACCACAACAAAGAAGTGGCCGAGTTATTGGGGCATATCATTGGCAGGCCTAATGAAGTTAAAGGCAGATTCCTCTTCTCTAAGAACCTAAGATTCATTTGAGTATAGTGCTTCATGGACCATTCACTTCCACTCCTCATAGCGATCAAAGTTAGACTAGATAATAGAAGAAAGATATAAGTAGAATGATGTTGTAAGAGAATATTCAAAAGATGCAAGTAATGTGCTAGAATTGAACACATGACGAAGGATTATGATTGGAATCCTAAACAAGTGTTAAAAGACTAAAAAGCTTTGCAACTGAGCATCAAGAATAAGTTTGATGTGAACTGCATGCATGATCTTAGATTCCCTATGGTAATGAAGCATTCCATTGCTTTTAAAAGAAAAAGGATAGCAAGGTGTACCACCAAAGTTTAATGGCAAGTTACTAGTGAAGGAAGCTACTATTATGTCCACTTTAAAGACCTGAATGCTTTGGATGGAAACAACTCTCCTCCCTTAACCTTCAAACAACATTAGTGCATACGAAGACTCCTTCTCATATGAATCGTTGAATGATTCGAATCCTAGTCCCCCCACTAATTACTATAACACTCCCCCAACACCCCATGAATGACATACCAAATTATGGTGAAGACCCCTCTAAAGAGTATGGAAATAATAGACAATAACCAAATGAGAGCAACCCATTCATGCAGGCTTTCCCAAAGCAGACTATCACGTTGACCATTTGGTTAGAACACAAAACATTGGAATAAACCACTTCTTTAACCCTACAAGAATCTTTATTTGAACTATTGAAGACACTTTAAGCAACATTGAAAGCATATTCTTGGAAATTGAATACTAGGAGCCCATTGATATCCCCTTCCTTGATGCTTACCCTAATCTAAGCTTCTTAAACTGTTGTGAAGTGACCCTGTTAGTAGAGTAATGCCCTGTAGTGAAGAAAACTCACACCCCTAAAAAAACCCCAATGGCACACCCCACATGTTCATCACATACACTATTACATCCACAAATCATCTCCTAACACACAACTTATCCCCTCACACCTCAGCGCTAATCCAATCTTGTTTTGACAATATATTGCAAGAGCTAAACTTTGCTTATCCATTAACCTCATTCCCTTTGAGTTTATTCTTGTAAAATGATAGTGTAATGCAGCATCTTAAGGTAGTTACACAAAGCAAGCCCATCCTACTCTACCCCATCTACATAGCCAAAATCACCACCTTATGTAATTGGTTTAGCACTATACAATTGCACCAAGACACGTTTTTATTATAGGATCTTTTATAGAATATAGGTCTCATCATTAAGTTACAAGAAGAGTTGATAATCAAATGGTAATTTAGCCATGTGACACCACACGCAGCTGTAGATTCCAATGGACGCCTATTTACTTAGCCTTTATACTAGATGACAAAGAGAATGTGAGTTGGATGCCTTTCAATCCATTATTCAACATTTGATTACTAATTGCCTGGCAATAAAAAAAAACATCTTGAGGCCAAGAGAAAGCTACTCCACCTCATCTGAAATAATGAATGGTGCACTCCCATTGTTAAATATGCTTTCAACTCGTAGGACAGGCCCCCATTCATTCTCTGTAAGAGTGTCAATGAATCTTTAAGCAAGAAAAGACTCTAAACCATAGCAAATAACTAGTTGGTGCTAACCCCCAACCTTACTCACCTGTCATTGTCCAAGTGTCATGAGTTGCAGCAGTTGGAACTAATAGGGTTTCAAAAAAACCACGACATTTCATAGCTTATGAAACTCACTTGCAAATATGCACATTCTTTTATTTTTCTAGCAGAAACCATGATTGCTGTAGAATAAGTTGCTAGTAAATTTACTTTTTTTTTTTGTTACTATTCTCGTGTTTTTAGATCAAATCTAATTGGTAAAAATGGTGGAATTTCCTTAGCCATCCATGACAATACGCCTTACGACATTCTAAACTCCTCCCAAAACTATATACATGTTTCTTCTATACTTAATGGATACCTAATACTTATTACCTTCATTTACGGATAGCCCAAAGTCTACCAAAGGAAAAACCTTTAGAGTTGGATCATGCATACAGCCAAAACAATCTCTAATCCTTGGGTAATCATTGGGGACTTCAATTAGGTTCACTAAAGTTTGGACAAACTTAACTCTAAGACCTCTTTACTTGGAGCTATGGAATTCTTAAACTTAATGACTGATTGTAATCTCATTGACCTTCTACCTCATGGCCAATGTTTCTTTTAGACTAACAATAGAAAGAGGATTATAGTGTTTGCGCTAGATTAGAAAAAGTAGTATGCAACACAGCTTGGGTCATAACCATCCCTTGCACCACCTTTACCATTCTCCCCATAGCTGCCTTGGATCACGACCTTAGACTCTTCAAAATAGAATAACAAAATAACAAAGACATGAGGAAGCACTTCAGATTTGAGAACTTTTGGACAGCCTACCAAAAGCACAAGCATCTAATTGCTCACTTTTGGAATCCTAAAGTTAGGAGACCTCTAAACTTTACACTTTATAACAAGCTTTACAAAACCATGTCTGCTTTAAGGCAATGGAACAAGCTAGTCATAGGCTAGCACCAAGGAAGAATTAGAGATCTAGAATGCAAACTGTAGGATTTGCAAAATAACATCTAATATGGATACATTGTTTAAATAGAAAAGAAGCTGAGACAAGATCTAGAGTTTCTTTATAATTATGAAAAAATGCTCTGAGCATAAAGGGCAAAACAATCTTGGATAATACATGAAGATGGAAACATGAAATACTTCTAAGCATTAGTTCCAAAAGATATAGTCATAGGAAAATAATACAACTTAAAGGCAACATTGACTCTTGGCTAGAAGAAAAAGTACAAATTGAAGGACACATGTACTCGTACTTCAAGAAGGTATACACTCTCCCCTACCAAGACCCTAGTAATATTCTTAGCATGCTTCTTAGTCTAGGTGCCCTAGAATTATCTTTTGAACATACTCGCATACTAGAAAGAACAATAGATGAAGGTGAAATTACTAGGGTAGTTTTTGGACTTAATCCTGATAGGCCTGTTAGACGAATTTAATGCAAAATTTTTCCAACACTATTGGGACATAGTAAAAAGAAATGTTGCTAAAATGGTCAAATTTTTCCTTAACAAGAGGCACATGTTACAAAGTCTAAACAAAGCTCTGATTGCTCTTATACTAAATAACCCATCTCTTTAAACTATAAAAGACTTTCACTTGATAAGCATATGCAAAGTAACTTATAGAATTATATAAAAAATAATATATCCTAGGCTTAAAGACCTTCTTGGATGCTACATCTCCCCTTCCTAAAGAGTGTATCTAAAAGGCTGACTCATCACTAACCATGTCATCATTGCCTTAGAAATTCTGAACTCTATCAGAAATTAGAGGTACCAAAAAAAAAAAAAAAGAATGTGCCCTTAAGGTAGACATTGCTAAGGCTTTTGATAGCATTTCTTGGTCTTTCATCAAAGCAGTATTACAAAGAATGAAATTCTTTCCCAAGTGGATTGGACTTATTATACAATGTGTGACCATAGTCACTCATCAGGTTTTGGTTAATATAACAGAACCCATGGTTTTCAACTCAGAAAGGGAATTTGACAAGGGGACCTAATATCCCCTTACCTTTATGTTCTATATGCTAACATATTGTCTTGTTAAATCACATCAGAACAGAAAAAGACTCATATGGAAAGGCATAAAAATTAGACGATCAACTAAGCCATCATGCATTTAATGTACACTGATACACTTTCATATTCTTTGAAGCTAAAGTGGAAATTTGTGCCACTATATAGAAAAACTTGACTTTTTTAGCTACATGTTAAGACTAAACACCAACAAGGAGAAATTAGTTCTAGTTTTTAACCCAAACACCTCCAGATGTTGTAAAAAATTCCTAGAGGGCACCTTTGGAATCAAATATGCAGAAACAATTAGTAGATACCTAGGATACCACATAGATCTTAGAATGAACAAACAACAGGTCTACTAGCACATAGTGGAAAAAATAGATAGATAATTGCAATCTTGGAAGGTCTCCCTGCTCTCACATGTGGGTAGACTAACCCTGATCAAATTGGTAATCAATTTCTTTATAATTTATGAAATCTCATGCATTAATCTACCAAAAAAGTATTGTGCTCGAATTGATGCCAAGAGTGCCAATTTTCATTAGAATTCCTATCATAGGCTTAGAATCCACATTGCAAGCTGGAAAATGGTCATACTGGAAAAAGACAAGGGAGCTTAGGAATAAGAAGTACACATAGTTTCAACATGGCTTTAGTTGCAAAGTAGACTTGAAGAATCCTAGACAATAGTCACAGCGTGAACTACTAAAAATCTTGGCCAAAAAGTACCTTAACCCCTAAAAAACATAATTAAAGAAAGGTACCCTATCCTCTTGGATGTGTAAAAGCATAGTCAAATCCCAACACCTCATTATAGATAGGCTTCAATGGAACATAAGGAATAATAGTTCTATCCTAATAAGTAACCAATTCTAGGTGCCTTTCAAGGAAGGCTTAGACCCTCCCAATATTATCGTTAGAGATCTTCTCAAGATAGACATAACTAATTGGGCTCGAGATAAATTGCACATGCTCTACACCTAAAACAATGTAGAAAGGATAATTTCCACCCCTACTCCATTATAAGAAACCTTGATAGCCTGGTTTGGATAGGTAACAAAAAGGGGATGTACACAGTGAAAGAAGGCTATCACCTCCTCAGTGAAAGCCATTATAATCCCTAGCTTTTTACACAATTGAGAGCCCTATGAAAGGTTAAACTACCTTACAAAATCCTAAAATTCACCTGGAAGCTCCTTTCCAAAGACCTCATAATTGGTAAAGTTATGATATAACACCACTTATGAGTGCCCAACATCTTCCTTTTCTGCCAAGAAGTAGAGGAAATCATTAATCATGTCTTCTTAAAATGCCTTTGGTTTGCCAGTCCTTTAGGGTTAAGAATTGGCAAGTATGAGAATTTAACATTATTCTCTAGCTTCAGCAATGGTTTAATATTTAGAAAGATAAGCTTATTGCCTTGGATTATGTAACTAAATTCTTCTTAGTCAACCTTCACACAATCTGGCACATATGCAACATGATACTTCACATTAATTATAAACCAAACTAGACATTTGCTATACAAAAGATCCTTAGAGTGGTTAATAGAGTAAACATGGCATGGAAGATAACATAAATAAGTTAAAGATTCATAAGGACAAATCGCAGTGCCCTAAACCTTGACCAATAATGGTCAAGCCAAGGTTGTTGGACATGGAAAATTAAAATACCTAGGCAAGCTCAAATAGTTATAGTCATCGTCTTCCTCAACGGGGTCCATGTTAGAGACTAGAGATAGAGACATGAACCAACCTAAAACATGTTATTGGTTGAGCTAAGGTTGTTAGACAAGAAAATTAAAACACTTAGGCAAGCTCAAATAGTTATGGTCATCATCTTCCTTAACAGGGTCTATGTTAGAGATTAGAGATAGAGATATGAACTAACCCAAAACATGTGCACATCATTTGGGAATTAACATTAGACAAGTTTTATTCTAGACCCAAACAAGTGACCTCTGCCCAAGACCCTTTGACACCAAAATCTAAATCCTTTTTACCAGGCATGTTGACTTACGACATTTCCTGCATGTCATATAGAAGACCAACATTTTGTGAAACATTGGCCAGGACATAAAGGTATGAATCTCCAACTTCAGAGATTCATAATTTTTGACAATCGGTCGTGTCTAGCGAGATTTTTAGTAGGAACTTTTCTTTTAAAAAAATAGAGCCTTTGGTCATTGTAATTAATGGATTCCCATTAACCCTTCATCACTTTATATTTTAATTAAAAACAAAACTGATCCTAATTGATACCTTAAATTATTATTATTCATACCCACTATTACTAAATCATAGGGACCTTGTATATCTTTCTTATACTAATTTATAAGTCATTTTCCATATAATTATACATTTTTATATCAAAACTAGAGACATGCTTTAGATTTTGTTCCCAAAATAGCTTTTTCTTTTGTTGATTTTATCATTAAGAAATAGGATAACCCAAAATTTTTTTTATTTGGTCCAATCCCAAAGAACTTGTGACTTTGTAGGGGTAACCTATTTGATACCTTTAATTGCTAGTATTATCATATTTGTCGTTACTATATATCATAGTTAGTGATCCAGATTATCTTTCTAAGTAACTTTGTTTTTTCCTATTTTATCATTAAGAAAATAAAGAAAATGCATATGACTAGTACTGCTTTTAATTAAATAAAACATCTATATATATATATATGAATATTATAAAATTATGTGTGATCGAACTACAATTTAATTATTCCTAGTAGGTTGGCCCAAAATCAGTTTATTTCTTGTAGTTTGTTTTGTTATCATTTAAGCACTTTGTGATATTATTATTATTATTACTAATTTTAAATGAAATAATCTTTTGCAATGGCACAATTTAATTAAAATATGTCAATAAATTACATTCAATATGTTAAGAATGAATTCAGGGATGTTCTTCTTATAAATCTATTTTATATTAATTTTCCTTTCTCAATAACAAAGACACATTATAATGGTTTGATAATAATAATAATAATAATAACAACAACAAGAAGAAGAAGAAGAAGAAGAATAATAATAATAATAATAATAATTCTGGCATTAGCTGGTGTTTTGATGGTCCATTGCTAGAAATTATGTGAAAATCTTTCATTGTCCTCACAAAACATTATTGGTTTATATGGTTATGATACTTGGAGCTTATGGGAAGGTCCGCCATATTTAGTTATTAGATAAAAAAAACTTGTCACATTTCTTACCTTAGCCAATTTCTTCAAGCTTAGCAATTATTGTTTCCTTTGCCCCTTGAAGGATTTCTCCTCATTCTTGGGAATAAAATTTAATTTACCAAAATGTTTAATTTTTCTTCTCTCTTTATGGTCCCTTTGCTTGCTCCCTCCACTCTGCCTTCACCCTTCACCTTTGGACATTACTGGCAAAAGCAGGAGAGAGAGAGAGAGAGAAGATAGAGAGGACGAGTCAAAGAGATCCTACTATCAAATTTCATGCCTAGTGACTATTGATTCCATTCTCGTTGCTACAAATTTTTCCACAAGCTTCCATGATCTGTGACTACCTATCATTTATGGCTGGCTCATTGTAGATTTGGCAGATTAATAGTTGAGTAGAAGAAAGTGTAGAGGAGAGAAAGAGAGCAAAGAGAGAGAAGGAAGGCTAGAAAGAGAAGAAAGTGACAATGCACCTAGATAAAGGGTGAATAGGTGCTTTTAAAAATTTTAAAAAATTCTATTTTAAGAATATAATTAACTAAAAATATTTTTAGTTAACTGTAAATCGTAAGAGATAGTTGACTATAATAAAATACAGTTGATTGAATTTTTTAGCAATTCGTTTATTCTCTTTTGGAAGAAAGAAAGTTAACTATAAATTTTTCAATGAACTATGTTACTTGAAGATAACAAACAGGTGAAGAAAATAATTAACTATAATATATACAATTGACTATAAATAAGTAGAAAATGCAAAGATCAGGGAAAGAGTATCAAACACGATAAATTATCCTAGTTCGGCCAAAACAATGCCTACTTCCAGTCCCTTTGACTCTTTCAAGGGATTTTCTATTAAAAACAATTATTGTACAACTTCACACAGAGTTTTCATGTGCTCACTCTAAACACAAGCTTTTGAAGCTCAACCTCAAACTCTAAAATAATCCTCTTTTCCATTGAGATAGAGGCTCAACACCAGTAGCAAAAGAAAAATAAGTTTTATAAACCCTTATAAACTGCGTTTTCACTGACAACTCACAAAATGCTCTAAAAAGAAAATAAACCAAAAGCTAAGCTTTAAGAAGTAAAACTTTTGAATATTACAGTATGATATCTCTCTTCAATTCTTCTTTTCTATCTTGTCAAAGGCAGTAGCTCTACATATATATACCTTTTTAGATTATAGTCGCTGGAGAGCAATTAATGTTGCAGATCTTCATGATGAGAGAGATATTCAGGTTATTCCTTCTTTGACTGCCATGAGGTATAGATTTTAGCTCATTGTGTGCGGTTCTTCTTGGTAAGCTGAGATCACCATTAATGGCCATTTTTGTCAACAACTCTAAGCGAAACAGAGGGTGTAGAAATGATGTAAGAGAGTGTGTTAGAGAAAGGCTAAGACTTGTCTCTGTTAGGACAACTTTTTTGTACTGTGTTTTAGTGAGATAGAGTAATAAGTTGTCTTTCATTATTTGATATTTTAGACTTGATTTAGGGCTTTTGTTATAAGTTAAGAGGAGTGTCTAGACTTGCTTATTTTTCTGGTGTGGGTTGGGCTTATTTTTCAACATTTGGTTTGTCATGAATCAAACATGGGTTTAGGCCATTTACTTTTGGGCCAACAATCTCTCCATTTTAATGATAACAAAACCAAATGGAGAAACTGCAAGAGCTCCCCCTGAAACTAAGAATCTTTTTATTTTCACAGAGTAATGTATATAACAACCAGCACACAATAGGTTATAAATACAAGATAGTAACATCACAGTAATATCACAATAATATTTATCATAACCTCATAGTAATATTCATCAGTATTAGTCATTCAAGTATCATTATAGTATCATTCATTCAAGATCAATAGTTGTTAAGATGTAGCAAGATAAAGCACTGTCAGAGTAATACATAATAATATAGTTAACTAAAAATAAAGGAAAGAAAATTAAAGTTAACTAAATTTTTCTCCCCCTTTTTGTCATCAGTCAAAAGGAGGGTTAACAAAAAGAAAGGTCATCACAGGCCATATGTCAATCCAAAAAGAGAAAGCTAATTCAATGACGCCTCTGAGTCTGAAGAAATTGCTAAAGACCTACATGAGACTGAAGAATAGTGTTGCAGAGTTCCTGAAATCGCTGATTCAGTTAGGCTTCTTGTTGTTGTAAATCAATTTTTATGTCTTATAGGTCAATGTTGATGGCCTCTTATCTCTGATTGTAAGTGTTTAACTGGTTGTGGATGATGCTTAGCTTAGATTGGACTTCACCCAGTTAGATATGCATGGAATCCATGAGGGTAAGCATTTGAGTCTAATTATTGAGCAGTATGCTGAGAATCTATAGTGGGTTTGGAAGAAAGCTACCTAGTGTTGATAATGGTCCTGTTGGAAGTGCAGAGGAAGATAAGGGGCTAGTGCTTCAGGAATGTCAGAGGGTGCAGGAGTAGGTTGGGCTAAAGGAGTTTCAAGGTCAGTCATTCTTATCCACCTTTGATCCACAAACTTATATTTCATTAACTTGAAAGAGGATGCATCATAGGTGGTTGTGATCCTCGTGCAAGGGTGCTGATCTAAATTTACTCTTTAATCTCTGAACAGTCTAGTGAGAAGCATTCCATAGGGTAGGCTGGAGGATGGATCCAAGTGAGTGTTACTCTCTAACATATATTGGAGGATCTAATGATGAATATTGATAGGTTACTGAACATGTAAATAGAATAACAAGAGCAGTTCCCTTGTGCTAGGTACTTCTAAGGATCTAATCCTAGGTAGGATACATATAGCAATCATATAAGCTTGTACTATGTCTTTAAAGGAGAATGCCCATTTAATTTTTTTCCTTGAAGGAATTCACTCTGTTATACCAATTGTTTTTTCACTTTTTTAAAGGTGAAATTAAAACTTTTAGGCCATTTACTTTTGAAGAAGAATTTATCATCAGCCTCAAAGTGCATATCCAAAATGCTAGCAATTGTTCCTTCATCTACAATTGTTCTTACCTGATCAACTAGTGATTCTAGAGTTGACCCACCACCCAATACAGATAAGTTGGTATAAAATTTTTGAACAAGATCCTCGTATATAGGTTCAGATAAAGTAAAAATTGGAGACCAACCAAGGTTCCTTATTTCTGGTTCTACTAGAACATGCAAATTTCCCAGTTTCTCAAATGATACAGTGCATCCATATGCAATAGGCTTAGAAGAAAAATATTGCTTATATCAAGTTTCATGCTCAGTAGACCTAAAACGTCTTAAGATATGGGATGATGAGGTACCTTTTCCCTTTGAACTTTTGGTAGACAAGAAGTTGCTGGGCTCTTGGCAAAGTGACGTGTTACCCAATGAGGCAGAAAAGGAGAGGCCTCCATTGGTGTTTCCTTGGTCAATGGGGCCTCTTCAGGGGTTATAAGGCTCTCTTCTTCTTCTTGTGAGGAAGAAGAAATCACAAGGCACCTCTTTCCTTTAGAGGTTGCCAGTTTTGAAACAAAGGAAGGTGCCTGTGATTTGGTGGCCATGGATGGAGCACCTTCAGTCATAGGAGAAGGGTGCTCCTCGGTGGTAGTCACTGGTTGTTATTGAATTGCTATAGATTGTCATAAAAACTGGCAATGTGAGAATGTGTTCATTCCTTCCACGGTTACCAGTGAACAAGAAACAAAGAGAGTTGTTGCAACGAGACAGAGAGAGAGAGAGAGAGCCGAGATGGAGGTTTCGAGATACTCTTAGGGAACGAAAGTGATAGTGAAAGTGAGAGAGAGTGAGAACCTAAGCTTTTGAGTCTCAATAAAGTTGATAACTGTCTTCTCTTATCAGTGTGAATAGTACCATTTGCAAAGAGAGGTTCCCAAGAAACGGCTAATGATGTAACTGACATGATAGAGGGAAGATAAAACGTCTGACTAATTTGACTTTGAGATAAGTAAAGCACACCGTTTTGGGTCTCCCAATTAGATTAACAATTTTGGCCTCAGATAAAAATTTAGTTAACTCAAAATAATATAGTCAACTAAATTTAAAGTAGTAACTGATAAGTTTACAGTTGACTATTTTTTTAAACTTTAGTTAACTGAAAAATTTATAGTTAACTATGTTTCTAAATTTAAGTTAACTAAAAAAATTTTTAGTTGAGTGCTTTATAAGATTTCAGTTAAATAAAAAACTTTTTGTTGACAGAAAAGACACAAATTTAGTTAACTGAAAAATTTACAGTTTACTGTAAAAGTTCATAAAAACTTAATTTTCATACAATACAGTTATTCTAAGTTTAGAGCATAGAAATTTGAACCTATCTTCATGAATAAGCTTAATGAAAATGTCAACAAGCTGATATTCAGTTTGAACATAGTTACCTCAATGGTTCCTTGTTAAACATGATCTCGAATAAAATGATGACGAACCTCAATGTGTTTTGTTCTTGCATGATGAACATGGTTCTTTGTCAGGTATATAGCACTTGTGTTGTCGCAGT
This sequence comes from Delonix regia, assembly GCA_037074485.1. NCBI lineage: Eukaryota > Viridiplantae > Streptophyta > Magnoliopsida > Fabales > Fabaceae > Delonix > Delonix regia. The sequence goes on along the minus strand of CM073452.1, from coordinate 19,650,995 downwards.
AGATAGGGATTTATGATAAGGATAGTGAGTAATCTTTAAGTTGTTGCTTCATCCACAAGAGTTGAGTGCAGTAACTTCCAAGTGCCATATATTTTGCTTCAGTGGTGGATAATGCCATTGAGGTTTGCTTCTTGCTGAAGCAAGAGATTAGGGCTTTGCCAAGCATTTGACAAGTTCCACTAGTGCTCTTTCTATCTAATTTGTCTCTTGCAAAATCTAAATCTGCATATCTAACTAGATTAAAGTGATTAGTTCTAGGGTACCATAAGCCATAATCTTGAGTTCCTACTAGATACCTAAATATTCTTTTGAATGCAACATAGTGTGATTCTTTAGGACTAGTTTGCTATCTAGCACACATGCAGAAACTATTCATAATATCAGGGTGGCTAGCAATAAGATATATGAGAGAGCCAATCATACATCTATGCACTTTTTGATCAAAATCCTTACCATTCTCATCCTTGTCTAAGTGGGTGGAAGGATTCATGGGGGTTCCCATAGGTTTTGCATTTTCAAATCCAAATATATGAAGCAACTCTTTTGTGTACTTAGTTTGACTGATTAAGTTTCCTTTATTTGTTTACTTTATTTGAAGACTAAGGAAGAAGGTCATCTTACTCATCATGCTCATCTCAAATTCACTTTGCATAAGTTTGGAAAATTTCTTGCACAGATCATCATTAGTACTTCCAAAAATGATATCATTAACATAGACTTGTACAAGTATAGCTTCTTTATTAGTCTTTTTAATGAACAAGGTAGTGTCAACATTTTCTCTTTTAAAATCATTTGATATAAGAAAATTGTTTAACCTCTCATGCCGAGCTCCAGGAGCTTGCTTTAAGCCACAAAGGGCTTTTGAGAGTTTATACACATGGTTAGGCAATTTTTCATTTTCAAACCTTAAAGGTTGTTTAACATATACTTTTTCATTTATATAACCATTCAAAAAGGTTGTCTTGACATCCATTTGATATAATTTAAAATTCATGTGTGAAGTATAAGTAAGTAATAATATAATGGATTCTAATATAGCAACAAGAGCATAAGTTTCATCATAGTCTATACCTTCTTGTTGTGTGTATCCTTGGGCTACTAAACAAGCTTTGTTTCTTATCACTTTTCCTTACTCATCTAACTTGTTTCTAAATATCCATTTAGTCCCTATTATAAAAGCATCCTTCAATTTTTCAACAAGAGTCCACACCTTATTTCATTTAAACTGGTTCAGCTTCTCTTGCATGGGTAGGATCCATCCTTCATCATTTAATGCCTCATATATTGTTTTAGGCTATCTATTTGAGATAAATAAAAAAAAAGAAGCCAAATTGTTATTTTCCTGAAAGGATGATCTGGTCCTCAATCCTTCTTGCAGATTTCCAAGAATAAATTGCATAGGATAGGTGGGTGAATGTTTCCATTCTCTAGGAAGCCACTGTTATGTTCTGGATTTTTCTAGTTGACTGTGTTCATTTTCCAGTTGACTAAAATCTTAATTAGTTTGATTTTTCTAATTTTCTTTTGTATCAGACACTTTTTCTTGATTCTTTTGAATTAAGTGTTGAATAGAGATTGGTGCAGTTTCATCATCATCATCTATGACTACAAATTTCTTAAAAGTTGAATTAGAGTCATCAAATACTACATGCATGGATTCCTCTACGACTAGTGTACGTTTGTTGTAAACTCTATATGATTTACTGGAGGTAGAGTACCCTAGAAAAATACCTTTATCACTGCGAGCATTAGACTTCCCCAGGTTATTTTTACCATTGTTGTAAATAAAAGATTTGTAACCAAAAGCATGAAAATGGCTAATATTGGGTTTTCTTCCTTTCCAAAGTTTATAGAGTGTTTTCAAGAAAATAGGCCTTATTAAGCAGCAATTCAAAATGTAACAAGCAGTATTTATAGCTTTAGTTTAAAAGTATTTAGGAAGATCATTATTAATAAACATAGTTCTTGCCATATCTTGTAATGTTCTATTCTTCCTTTCTACCTCACCATTTTGTTGTGGAGTTTTAAGAGAAGAGAAGTTATGGCTAAATCCATGTTCATTGCAAAAGTTTTCAAAGAGTTTGTTTTCAAATTCACTATCATGATCATTCCTAATACTTGATATTAAATACCCTTGTTCCTTTTGAACTTGCTTACAACATATTTCAAAGAATTTGAAAGTTTCATCCTTATGACTTAGAAAGTATACCCAAGTATATCTTGAGTAGTCATCAATGATAATAAAAGCATAACTCTTTCCACCAAAGTTTTGAGTTTGAGTAGGTCCAAATAAGTCCATGTACAATAATTGAAATGGTTTAGAAGCAGAGACACAATCCTTAGGTTTGAAAGAAGACTTAGTTTGTTTGCTAAGTTGACATGCATCACATACATGATCTTTTTCAAAGTTTAATTTTGGAAGACCTTTAACAAGGTTAAGTTTAGAAAGTTTTAAAATGATATGCATGCTAACATGACCTAGTCTTTTATGCCATACCTAAGAGTCATTACAAACGGATGAAAGACATGTAACATTTTTTGTAAATAAATCTTCTAGGCTTAAGATGTAGATGTTCTCATGTTTTTTACCAAGAAAAAGTGCTTTGTCACTATTAAAGACTTTACAATGAAATGATTCAAACATTACTTTGTAGCCTTTGTCACATAATTAACTTATGCTAAGAAGATTATATTTGTGTCCTTCTACTAGAAACACATTTTCAATACAGCTATTAGGAAGTAATTATACCTTATCTATGCCAACAATTTTACCTCTACTGTTATCTCCAAAGGTGACCGATCTTTTATCCTTTATTGATATGGATACGAACTTGGAAGGGTCTCCTGTCATGTGCCTTAAGTAGCCACTGTCTAAGAACCATTGATTTATAGAAATTCTTCCTTTGAGGTATACCTATAGAGAAATTCACTTTGTTTTAGATACCTAAACTTGCTTGGGTCCTTTCTTGTTAGTATAGGCAGCAGAAATGTCTTTAGGAATCCATATCATGTTATCTTTGTGGTATTTACATTTATAGCAAGCATGTCCTCTTATTTTACAGTGTATACAAACAGTTTTGGAAGAAGATTTTACAAAGAAATTTTTGTATAATTTTACAAAGTTATTTTTATCATAACCAAGACTGGATTTTTCAAAGCTACATTTCAGTTTTCCTAACATCATATTTAAATTTTCTTCACCTTTGACAAAGTTTGCTAGGTCTTTAGTTAATATAGAGACTCTAAGTTGTAAATCCATCCTTATTTTCATTTAAAACCCTTTCACTTTCAATTTTTAGAGTTTGAAAATCTGTTTCAAGCATTTGTTTTTCTTGTTCTAAATCTTTGTATTTAAAAAATAATTTCTTAAAGTCATCAAACATCTTGTTTAATGTATTTTGTAATTCTTCTTTAGAGGGATCAGTAGTTACCTTATTTTCGAATATGGTTATAAAGTATAGGTTGACTATTTCCTACTCTAGCTTCTTTTTATCTTCATCTTCATCATTATCACTCCATGCAGCAAGCGCTCTTCTTCTGTTTGATGCTTTGCTGAATCTCTTCTTTAAGAAAGGACAATCAAAACGAATATGGCTATTTCTTCCACATTCATAGCAAGTTATGGTATTCTTCCCTTTATCCTCTTTCTTGAACTCTTTTCTTGGAAAGTTCCTTTTATTCTTTAAGAGTTTACCTTTTTGTCTAGGATATTTCTCAAATTTCTTTGAGAAGAAGGCTAGGTCTTGTAGGTCTAGGTCACTTTCATCATCCTCTTGCTGTTCAGAGGTTGCTACAGCTTTTAGTGCCATGTTTCTTTCCCTTTTGTGCTTGTAGCATTTGAGGTGATTGTTTTGATAAGCTATAAGTATTTCTCTTAGCTCATCATAAGTTAATCTTTTAAACCTTGAGCTGCTTTTAATATTGTCCACCTTGGATTTCTAGCTTTCTGCGAGAGACCTTAGCACTCTTTTTACTATTTCATGACTAGTGTAGGACTACCCAAGTAGTTTTAGTTGACCCAAAATTTTGGAGAACCAGTTGAACATAGCTTCTATGTCTTCATTTTCTTTCATTTCAAACAGCTCCAACTCGTATTGCAAAGTACTGATCTTGGAATCCTTAACTTTTGTTGTTCCTTCATGTGTGACTTCAAGTTTGTCCCACATATCCTTTGTAGTATCACAAGTTGAAATTTTATCATATTCCTCACCACTAACAGCACAATAGAGAATATTTATTACCTTAGTATTTGCTTGAATTACTTGATGTCATCCTCATCATACTCCTATTCTAGTTTAAATTCCTCATTTTCAATTTTAGGAAATTTTGGACCTTGCTTAATGACTTTCCATACTAGGTAATTTGTGGCTTCTATGAAGATCATTATTCTACCTTTCTAGTGTGTATAATGATTTCCATTGAAGTAGGGTGGCCTTGAGGTTGAGTGCCCTTCACTGAAATAAGCTCCCTTAAAGTGTTGTGAAGTCATTTTCTGCAAAATGGATCATTTCTCCTAGTTGTAAAGCACAGATCAAGTACGACCAAAGCTCCACTACTAATTGACAATACACCTAGAGGGGGGTGAATAGGTGCTTTTAAAATTTTTGAAAAATTCTATTTTAAGAATATAGTTAATTAAAAATATTTTTAGTCGACTATAAATCCTAAGATATAGTTAACTGTAATAAAATACAGTTGATTGAATTTTTTAGCAATTCGTTTATTTTCTTTTGGAAGAAAGAAAGTTAACTGTAAATTTTCAGTGAACTATGTTAGTTGAAGATAGCAGATAGGTGAAGAAAACAATTAACTATAATATATACAGTTAACTATAAATAAGTAGAAAATGCAAAGATCAGGGATAGAGTATCGAACACGATAAATTATCCTAGTTTAACCAAAACAATGCCTACTTCCAGTTCCCTTGACTCATTCAAGGGATTTTCCACTAAGAACAATTATTGTACAACTTCACACAGAGTTTTCACGTGCTCACTCTAAATACAAGCTTTTCAAGCTCAACCTCAAACTCTAAAACAATCTTCTTTTCCACTGAGACAGAGGCTCAACACCAGTAGCATAAGAAAAATGAGTTTTATGAACCCTTATAAACTGTGTTTTCACTGACAACTCACAAAATGCTCTAAAAAGAAAATAAATCAAAAGCTAAGCTCTAAGAAGTAAAACTTTTGAATACTACAGTATGATTTCTCTCTTCAATTCTTTTTCTCTATCTTGTCGAATGCAGCAGCTCCACATATATATACCTTTCCAGAAATAGTTGTTGGAAAGCAATTAATGTTGCAAATTTTCATGATGAGAGAGATATTCAGATTGTTCCTTCTTTGACTGCCATGAGGTACATATTTTAGCTCTATTGTGCGTAGTTCTTCTTGGTAAGAAGATAGCACCATTAATGGCCATTTTTGTCGGTAACTCCAGGCAAAATAGAGGGCATAGAGAGAATGCAAGAGAGAGTGTCAGAGAAAGGCTGAGACTTGTCTCCTTCAAGACAACTTTTTTTTTTTTATTGTGTTTTGGAAAAATAAAGCAATGAGCTGTCTTTCATTATTTGATATTTCAGACTTGATTTTGGGCTTCTGTTATGAGCTGAAAGGAGTGTCCAGACTTGTTTATTTTTCTGATGCGGGCTGGGCTTATTTTTCAACATTTGGTTTGTCATAAATCAAACATAGGTTTGGGCCATTCATTTTGTACCAACAAAAAGGTTAGAGAGAGAAGAGAGAAAAGGACAACCAGAGAGGGAAGAGAGAGAGACAAAATGTCAGAGATCACCATTGAAGGGTTGTTGAAGACCAGATTGAGTAGATCGAAAGTTGTAGATGGTTTGAAGCTATGATGGGAATGATTGAATGAACAACAAGACAAGAAGATTTTAAAATGATAAAAGAATTTTTATTAAAATTTAAAACAATAATTAATATTTTAATTTTTTAATAAAGATATTTTGGTAATTTAATTAATCTTCATTCATATTCTCACTTTTTTTTCTATTTTAATACATAGGCCTAAGATATCATTTTATCAAAATTCATTTCCATTCTCATTTTTATTTTCAATTTTTTGGGCCCTATGGTTTTATTATTTTTTGGGGGCGTTTGAGACAACATAAAATGATTGAACAAATTTTAAGATGATTAAATAGTGGGAGATGTAAGTTCTTAAAAACTCAAACTGTTACAACCCTCGTTTTCTTTTTCTTTCTTTCCCTTGCGCGAGCAGTGGACGAAATCAAATATAACTTGAAACGACAATGCAATGAGGGAGGTCTACTTCCATTCATATCTATGTTCTCTGTATGATTAGAGAGATTCAATTTAACTTGTTTTTTTTTTTTTTTTACAAAATTGAAAAATATAAAATTTTATATTAATTTTAAATAATTTTTTAAAAAATTATATTTATTTATCATAATCTTTATCTTTAATTATGCATCTTTCAATTTTACAAATTATATATATATATATATATATATATATATATATATATATATAAAAGCAAAATAGATTCTCTATGTAGGGTTTATCAACATTTAGCAGCAATAGTTGGATCGTATTTTTAAATCATTTGTAATTATAAGATAAAATTTTAAAAAATTACTGATTTTAATTTCTAAAAATTAGTGATTTCAATTTCTAAATTTTAAATATAAATTGTCATATGATATCATTAATTTAATATGGACAATCATATTTTAATTTCAACATAAAAAAATTTGAATTTGTTTATATAGATCCTAGCTCTCATTCTCCACCATCTTGCTTTTCGGGAACAAGATTTTCTATTTTTAAAAATTTAAATCGATGGAAACAAATTTAATAACTAAAATTTTAAAAAATTGTTAAAAGCTATCTAATACTTTTTAAATTTAAATCATTTAATAAAAATTAAATAACTTAGATTTCTTCAAATTGAGCAAATTCCTTGTTTCTGGTAGGTAATTTCAAATGTATACGTCCTCACTGAGTCTTGTCCCACCCACCCTGTCTCTATAACTTTGGATTTTTTATCTTTATTATATGTATAATGCACCATTAAAGAAATATAATAATAAAAAGTGTAAAAAATTAATTATTTAATTCCTATACTTGGTCTTTATACTTTATTTTTTAAAAATTATTTTTCAATTTTTTAAATATGGCCCCCACCATTGCATATATTTCTTACTCTGTTTAATGTAGTGTGACGTTGACTGGCTATGTAGATGTCGAGGACTCTATATGCCACAGATGCCAACTAGATAAATAATGTGTTTTTTTTTAATTTTTGAATAATATAGACCGAATAAAATAAAATTAAAAAAAAAAAAAAGCTAAAGCTTCGAATGGCATATTCAGTAATTCCAGATGCACCAAATGGAATGGTAAATCCTTTGTTTTTTCTAGTTTAACCAGAGAGCTTAGTCATGAATAAGAGGAAACAGTGTTCCAATGAAGTAGTTAATTTAAGCTTCCAGTATTTGATTCTTCTAAAAGGAATTCATGGCGAAAAATTAAAAAAAGCTAACTCCGAATAAAAGAAAACTGCTATAAAAGATAAAGCTTCCCTCTTGTTATCAGAAAGGGAGAATTGAAGTGGGATTCATGTGCAAATCACTTATTTTTACTAGCTGATCCTCCCTTCTCTATCTTAGCTTCTTCTTTAGAGAAGCTTCCTTCTGCTTTTTTATTTTCTTCAGTTTTTTCGTCTTTGTGCCATAGTTTTTAGAAATTAAAAAGAGCACATATCTTTATCTAGTTAGCATGTGATGTGACATTTGATGTCCTAAACATCCACATAAGCTGTCCGCATCACACAACATCAAATTAAGTTAAGGGTCCAACTGATGCCAGGGATCGTATTGAAAACACACACAAAATAATTATAGGGGTTGGTTTAAAAAAATAATATATAAGGACCCACTTACAAATTCAAGTAAGTATAAAAATTAAACGATGAATTTTCCATAAAAAGAGAGGTGTGTTTGGTGAGCCTTGAACATAGAGCTATTAAAACAAGCCAATTTTTATGAGTACGTAAATCAAACATGTTGATTATTGAATTCATCTATAAAACTTTAACTATGTAAGTTTAAGTCATATATGTTAATATATAATTTCAATTAAATTTATCAAAATTGTGGGTTAAATGGACAAATTTGGTGGTTTGATCGCGTTTGGAGAGCTCTACCTATACACTTTTTTTTTTTCCTCTTTTCCATGCAGTGTCTATTTTATTTTTTTTCTCCCAAATAATGTAATTTATTTGTTTAAATCGACATATAAAATACAAAATTCTATATTGTTGCCATGGGGTACAGATGGTTACTCAGTGGAGACATTTGGCTTTCTCACATTTCTGGTTTTTTTGGTTTTTTATTTGAGAATGTTTAAAGTTTGTTAGTATAAGAAAGTACATGTTTTTCTTATAAATTTTCTCATTTGATTTAACATTAAAATTTTTAAAAATTACTTTTATTCTCTAAACTTTTATTAGTACATAAGTAAAAAAAATTGTTCTTGCATTAGACAAAAGTCTCTTAATAAAAATCTCATTCAAGCAAACTTACTTTTGTTTAAAATTTAATTTACAAATCACGTTGATAAAAAATTAAATTTGAACATTTTTAATTCAAAGACACGTAAGGTGTTTGAATATTAATTCTTATCAATTTCATATCTTTCATTTTAAAATTTTAATTTTTATTCTACAAAGCATACTTTAGCAATCTAAGTATATCTTTTTTTAAAAGAAAATCTCATGGAAAACGAGACATTTTTCTGCCACAAGGAAATAAATATTAGTCATAATTGGAATCCGAATTTTCTTTGTTGTTAGAGAATTTTCAATAACAGAAAAATATATAATATTATTATTTTTATTAATATTAAATTAAAAAATATTAAAATCTAAAAAAATAATATTTTATATACCTCCGAAGATTCTCCAATAACTAAAGAGAGCGTCATAATTGAAATTAAACAATCACTTCACTGTACTTTGCTGTAATATTTTGAGAAATGTCAGAATCATCATATCTAGACATCTATTTCTAATATTTATATTTTACGTATCTAAACAAATAATTTGAAGTAAGTGCATTAATAGAATTGAGCCCTCGAATCCCGACCCAACAATGTGAGTTTTTATTTTATTTTATTATTTTACTTAAAGAATCTAACAAAATTTTAATGATGATCACGTCCCATCATCTTCTCCCCAAGGCTATAAGAACAACAATATTATTATTATATTTTTATATTAGTGTTAATTTAATTTTCTTATGAATTCGAAATATTAAAATAGTTTCTCTCTATAAAATAAGTCTTATTTTTTATAGGATTTCAACTGAAGGTTCCAAAGTATTAAATGAAATAGAGTTGGGTTTAAGCATATGCATTTTCAAATTTGATTATGACTCAGACTCATTAAGTCAATTTAGTTTAATACACATAGATTAGAGTAATACATAGAAATACATAGAAGCTCCAATTTGATCTAAAATAAGAGTGATTAGATAGACCATATCGAAAAATGGGTTGAGTTTGGGGTTTTTGAAATTTTGGTCCAATTAGAAAGCATGAATTAATATATTTTTTAAAGAAAGAATTTACTATTAAAAAATTTTTTTATTAAAAAATTGTAACTGACCAAATAAGATATAAAAAAAATTTTAATTTTAAAAGTACAAAAGATTAACTTAACTTTAATCAAAAGTGATTGTAGGAAAAATTATAAAAGAATGTAATATCTTCATAGGAAAATAAAAACAACTACCCTTCGTTCAAAAAATTTAAACCAATAAAATAACTGACTAAATTCGCATTAATAAACTTATGATATACAATTATACAAGCAATAATAACTCATTTAATAAATAGACAAGTGAGTGTGAGTTTTGCAAATTATATTTAAGTCTAAAACATGAAAAATTTTATGTATATACAAAAAATGAAGGGGTATTTTGAGAAGTTATCTATGCAGCCGAATTCTAATGTCCCACATAATTTGACTAAAAACTTTGATAATTTGTTAATAGTCGAAAACACCCAGAAGGAAGATAGAGAGGAAAGAAATTTCATTTGTGTTTTTTCGTTTGTCTTATAAAGAAAGAAGAATGAGATTTTGTGTCTCTATCTTTACCTTATCTTTTTCAAAAAAAATTTTTTTTTTAATAATGTCTCGATCTTTTAACTTTATTTATTATTTTAAATTAATTTTCTTATAAGTTTTGAAACTTAAAAAAAATTATTTTGAAATGGTTTAAATTTTGAAAGACTAATTTGAAAATAGATAAAATTAAAATGTCATATTTGATACACTTACAATTTTAAATGTATCAGTGCATTTATAATGTGATAAAACAAAATTTTATCATATGTTGCTGACATATAAATTTATTAATTACCATATGCTATAAGTATTTGAATTTACATATTAATTTATATAGTTTTGTTATTTTAAATATTAATTCAAAAAATAATAATTATAAAATTATATAACTACATTATAACTGAGTACATTATTACACTTAAAATTAAAGAACTAGAATATATTTTAACTTTTTTATTATTATGTGATATTTATTTTTATTCTCTTTTTTTCTTTTACCTTTTTTTTACTTTATTTTACTATTTCCTCCCTTTTCTTTGCTCTTTTTGTTATGTCATTTATTATCACTATCATTATCTGTCATATGGAAAAAAAAAAAAAAAACTCATAAAAAGATCACCTCTTTTTCTTTCGTCTTTTTGATAACTTTACTAGGTTACATAGCATAAAAATAAAAATAAAAATAAATACATCAAGCATGAACAAGAGAAACATTAAAGACAATTTTTTCAACTTATATCGCATTTCTCACCATGTCATCGTGCAAGTAATATTTTTAATATTTAAAAATTTAAAATAATAACAAAGCATTTTTCATATACTAAGAAAATATAAGAAATAGAAAGAGTTGAGAATGAGTTAAAGAGCAAGGGAGACAAAAAGTAGAAAAAAAATATTTTAATATTTTAATTTTATTTATCATTTTAAATTAACTTTCCTAAATTTGAATTGTTTTAAATTAATTTTTTAATTTACAAACATTTTAAGATAGTGCCGTAAGTTTTAAATGAATTTCAAATAATTTATGCCTAAAAATAACATATGACATAATTAATATCCCATTGGTAGCGTAACAAGAAAAGTATTAAATTAGTTTCAACTTTTATATTTTGTAACAATAAATTTGTTTTCTCATAAATAATTATGACAAATTAGTCATTTAAAAATTTTATTTTATAAAAAATTAGTTTCTTATTAATACAAACAGAAAAATTGATTTTGTATAAATTTAAATTTGTAAAAAATTAATTTATCATAATTAATTTATAAAGAACTAAATTATCACAAAATATAAAAATAATAAATTGATTTTACACAGGATAACCATAAAAAAAAGCCTATTATGCCTATTTTGTCCCCACTTGAGTGAATATTGACCTCCACCACCTTATACTTCATTTCAAATATATACTTGTCAATCTTGACCCTCCACCTTCTTATTCCAATTGTCTACACAAATACGAAAAGAAAAAGAAAAAAAATAATTGAAAAAAAGGAAGCGATGATTGATGAAGAAAACAAAAATTGTTGAGCTCGAATATTTCTATTGTGAAAGAACTATTGTTAATGATTATACTTTAAAATATATATTATACAAATATTTAATTTTTTGAATTATTTTAAAACTTTTAAAATCAAAATATTTCATGCTAAAAGAGCATGAATGGAATGATTAATATTACCCGTTTTTTTTACCAGTGTACTGTAGTACAAGCAGTTAATACTCCAAACATTTTGCCCTCGTTTTTATTCTTATAAAGTAGTAGTGAAATAAGAAGTATTATCCACAAATATTGATTGTATATTCTATAAACAAAAAATATTCTTAATTCTTAATGAGTTTTGTTATGATTGACTAATTTTATCATTTTTTTTTTGGAAAGATTTTAGTTAAAAAATTAAAATAAAAATAGAATTTTCTCTTAATCAGAGTATAGCAAACATGTGTGTCAGTATGTAATATTTACAGCTAACCAGTAGATAGGTCAAAAGGCAGACCAGGACAAATAACAGAATAAAGAAAATGATCATCTGAACATGGAGGCACTACAATTGAATTGATAAAGAGAAAAAAGAAATATGTTATTTTGATTTTGACTTATTACTGAATATTATCATTTGGGTCTTCCATTTATTTTATTTCTTAATATATTCCTCAATTAATTGGAAATTTGGTTTATATATGAGAGTTAATAGAATTTAACTCAGACATATATATGTTAATGATCTCAAGTAACAGACAAAAGGTGGCAAATTTTAATTTATGAAAAATTATTCTAAAAGATAAAACATGTGATATATCAAAAGGATAATTTAATGATAAATTAGGAGCCTAAACAATATTTACCTTAAATTGATAAAACAATATGTTTATTTACTTTTTCCCAGCCATTACTTTATTGGGTATATACAGTACTTATTAAATTGTCACTCCTAATCCCAGGCTAGCCACGAACACTTGTGGCTTTGTTTGCTTCCTGAATTTCTTCATAGGGAATAATGGGAATCTTATTCCCATGTAAACTTCACTCCAATGTTTGGTACACAGACTCTAGATGTTCTCTATCCCTTGGGAGTCCCATTCCCATTAGTACGGGAGTGAGCAATCCCAACCTCCAGCATTGGAAACAAGCACATTCCTGGGAATGAAATGATGAAAGACCAAATTGCCCATTGTTGTTCAGCGTGAAATTGGCCGCCCCTCCCCATTTAGGTGCATCATCAAGGCATGGGTGCACTGCAATCATATCTTTGATCAATCCCGACAGCTATTGAGCTCGACCTGAGCTGTAATCTTCTGGTCGCCAGAGGAAGAAGAAGAAGAAGGCTGGAGAAAGAGAAAGAGGAATAAGAAGGCTGGAGGAAGAGGAAGAAGAAGAAGAAGAAGGCCAGAGGAAAAAGAACCCCAGATCTGGTGGCCAAAAGTTGAATCTCCTGCTTCAAACATTCTGCGGCCACCGAAAATGGAAATGGAGGTGGTGACTGAAGCAAAGGAGGAGGTGGTTCATTCTCCTATGACCAGAAATGAAGATGAAGAAGTAGGTGGCTGAGCAAAAGATTTTATTTTTTTGCTTTCTTTTTTTAATCGCCGGTGGCCGAAAAACGAAACTCCAGATCCAAGCATTTTTTCTGGCCACTAGATATGAAGAATAAGAAAGATATAGCAGTTGCAAAAATATTATTTTTTTTTTAGTGGAGATAATATAGTCTTTTTCTTAACTTTCCTAAATAAGATTCCTTCACTTTTCATATCCATATCATACCAAACGTAATTATATCTTATATTATTCACTTTCATTCACAATCCCTTTAATTCAATTCCACAATCCAAACGAGGCCTTAGAGATCTAGCCACAGATGGAAGAGAAAAGGGAAGGAGAAGAAAGGGAAGCTGATGAAGCTCCACTGTTATTTGATGCAAAGGAAGGAAGTTGGAAAGCAGCTTACAGAGTAATTGCATGCACCATATTTGCAGGTATGAGATATTAATTTGCTTTCTTCTATAATGAAGAACCCTATAGCCCAAATGAATAATATAATATATTATTAGAATATGACAGTGAAAGCAATTATTTATAATATTTATCTTGAATTACTAATAATAAAATGTTAGACTAACATGGTACATATTTTACCATATTCCAATGTACCTATATTATCCTGTGTTTTATATCTTTTGTCAGTATCTGTCTTCTAATGTAATAACTAATCGCTAAGAATGGCCATCTTTATGGTTCGTTAGTTATAACTAGTAAGCAAATTTTATATTTACAAACAGAAACTTTTGTATGCAGATAAAAGTGTCATCAGAGATAAGCAAAGCACCTATCATCCTCAACTTGGACTGTGACATGTACTCAAATAATGCAGATATAATACAAGAAGCACTATGTTTCTTCATGAATGAAACAAAAAGCCACCAGATAGCTTATGTGCAATTTCCACAAAACTTCAACAATATCACTAAGAATGACCTTTATACAAATTCTTTTCCTGTGACCAATCAGATGATAAAAAGGTTTTAACTTTACTTTTTGTCCTTCTATTTTTAGTATTTATGCAACTCAATACCCCACCAAACATCTTATACTATTAAATAACCTTATCATAACACTACTTTTGAAGAAATTAAAAGTGTGGAACTTAACCTTGAAAATCAGCAAAAAAAAAAAAAAAGAATTAAACCCCTTTAATACCATACCAAATATCTCATACTTTTTAATATGAGACTTAAGCATCCTATACTATCCATTATCCTTATAATAGACTTTAGTAAGTTGTCACATAATGCATGTGTTGAGATGTCAACTTTTCAAGAATGGTGCTATGATAGATTCCCACATCGAAAAAGTTTCCTTGAGAGAGGGGCCTTATCACCTTGAGGAGTTTTACTCCTTGATAAGCTAGTCTTTTGGGTGGATTCCCTATGTGGGCTTGTGTTCCATTAACCTCCTTAATTTTCATTCATGTGCCACAATTCTAATCTCCATGTTTTATTGTTTTACGAATGACACAATGTGCTTTTAAAAATAACTAATAGGTATAGTATTTATTGTTTAAGCTAAGTTCATATTCTATTTTTACTAAGACTAAATAAGGCTTTTATATTTTGTAAATTATAAAGTAGAGTTGAGTTTGAAACATGAAAGAGACTAAAACCTCTTGTTGTATTTAGTATTATGTTGCTTAAGGTTGAGTTTCCTGGCATATGTGGAGAAGGAGCAACCTTGTATTGTGGAACTGGATGTTTCCATAGAAGAGGGAGTCTTCAAGAATGCACTTTAAAGATTATAAAGCAAAATGGGGCATCAAACCTAAGAGAGAAGATAAAACAACAATAGATCAACTTATCAAAACATCAAAAGATCTTGTTAGTTGCACCTATGAGAAGGGAACTCAGTGGGGAAATGAGGTTCGTGTTCTAGTTCTGTCTACTTTTCTATTTATGAAGCATAAATACTTTAAAGATAAAATTATATATATTGTGTCGAATTAGTCAATATATGTGTTAAAGATTACACAACTTTTTAAATTTCCTTTAAATATTATGAAAGCATTAGGCATAATGATAACCCATCTTTCATGCTATCTTGGATATTGTGGAAAAAAATAGCACTCATTTCTTGGTATCTTGTGGGATAAGAAGATATTATAGTATTTAAAACAATTTGGTACAATAATGGAAAAGTTTCTTTGGTATTGTATCATGAATTTTGAGTGGTATTTCATGCCACCCAAAATGGCATTTTTCATATTCAGTGTCATTGTATCAAATACAAGTATCTCAAATGTTGACTAAGATATGATTTTTTGGTTGTTTTTCTTTCAAATGATTCTGCAGATGGGACTAGTGTATGGGATGTCTGTGGAAGACGTAGCCACTGGGATTGTGATATCGTGTATAGGTTGGAAATCGATTTACTGTAACCCATTGAGAAAGGCTTTCTTGGGTGTGTCTCCCACAAGCTTAAATGTGACTCTAATTCAACATAAAAGGTGGGGAGAAGGGTTGTTCTATATATTCTTCTCTAAGTATTGCCCTTTCATTTATGAGCACAACAAGTCCTTTGTCCCTTTTAACTCCTTGTTATCTCATTGTCCTTTCCATTTCCACTCTTCATGGTTCCCACAAGTACTCTCATCAATCTCGTGACTATTTTATTTTTTTCATATGTTTTTTAATATAATATTCATCAACATCACTCAACTACAAATAATTTCTTTCAATTTTACTCCTAGTTCTAGTATATAAATAATGCACACCAAAAAATTAGCAAAAGAAAAATTTGTATTTCGTGCTATAGAAAATATTTATTGGTGTTGTTCTGATTAAATTATTCAATCATTTGTAACTGTCAGATTAAACTTCAGAAAGTTTTCAAATTAATAGTTAATATAAATCGTCAGATGATGTTATTAATAATATGGACAATTGGATGATTATAGTATATTAATTATAGCAGGGCATTCAAACTCGCAAAATAATTTGTTTCGACCTATAGCTTTTTTATTTCTAATATATTTTTAGTAAATTTGATTCAAATATAAGCTAGCACAAGGGATATTGAACAAATTCGAGACACGTCATTGGTTGATATAAAATCACATATTTTTTATTTTAATTTGATCTAATTAAATGAGTCTGGCTAAGTTGACCAAATTACTAGATTTGTTGCCAATCTAGCACCTATAACCACTAATATGAAGAGTTCGAGCCCCTAAAGTTTCAAGATTTTTGGTATGATGATAAGATATTATTAATTACAAATTTTAAGATGATTCTTGAGTGAAAAGTTTATGTACTAGCCCAAAACATATTCTAATCACACTCTTATCAAGTTATCATCCCTAATAATTCCCTTTGCCATGCAGCTCACAAGTCCATGGAACATTCCCTTTTTATATGCATTCCTGGCCACAAACACTCACAGCCAAGGCATGGTGGGACTCATAGAGAATGAAACTCTTTCGAAGGACCACCTCTTACCTCTTTAGCTTCATCGACACCATCGCCAAGCAATTAAACGTGTCCTAAACAAATTTGGATGTCACAGACAACGCTGTCCTCAATGACACCTTCATGGGATACAAGTAAGAGATCTTCGATTTTAGAAATTCTTCTCTAATGTTTAACATCATAGCAACACTCGCTTTCCTCAACCTCTTTGGTGCGATTGGTGGACTGAAGAGGGTTCTTGAGAGTTTGAGCCATTTGGTTGCAGAGACTATGCTGTGTGTTTTGATTGTGATGGTGAATACACCCATTTATGAGGCACTTCTAGTACATATTGATATAGGGTGCTTGTCGTCCAAGGTCTTGCTCAAGTCTCTTATTTTGGCTTTTGTTGGGATGCGATCTAGCACCTTTGATATGTTGAGACGTGTCAATGAATGTTTAAAACTATGATAAGTTGATATAAATATCATTTTAGTCCTTCATTTTTTACCATGTTTCAATTTAGCCCTTCATATTTGACCTATCTCAAAATGATCCTTCCAATTATTTAATGTTAAGAAAATTGATTTCTCTATCAATCTATAAAGGCTGAGTTAGAGGGCTATTTGCTAACAGAAGGATTAATTTTTTTTTAAATTAAAAAAATATAAAGGGCCATTTTGAGACAAGACAAATGTAGATGACTAACCTAAGATAAGTCACAATGTGATGGACCAAACTAAATAGTATTTTTCTCAACCAATATTATTCTTTACTTATTTATGTTTGGAGGATGGGGCTTGAATTTTTAGCCATAGTTAGATTTTTTATTACTACTATTGAAGGAAATTGCTGATTCATGTTTATTAATAATGTAATAGAGTTTGTGATTTTGAAGGATAGTGAACAATTATATGATATTGTTAAAGCTCCCGGTTACACCATCTATCTTCACAGAAGCCCATTGCATGTGATGGCCCATTAGCCCACAGTGACTTAACTCATTATAGCTAGAAGATTATTTATTTATGTTGTTGTATATAGTTGTATTCTATTAAATTTGTTAGTACACATGTCATTCTTCTAGGGGATTCATCATATTATAAAAAGCAATGTTGCCAGAGGGCTCCAAAATCATTGAGCCTCTTTTGCATTTTCTCACTGAAGTCCAACTCCAAATGTTTCACTACCAGCTCTAAATGTATTTATTCAATTCAGAAATATAGTGGAGAACTTATTTGACAGAAAGATTCAAATATTGCAAAGTGACTCAAGGGCCAAATAACAAGCTTTTACAGGCTTTTTACAAGGCTAAGACATTATTTTTCGACACGCCTGCCCGTATACCTGGACTCAAAACGATAGAGCTGAATGTAAACACCAACACATTATTGAGATGGTATTAACCTTAGTTGCACAAGCCCAAATGGATCTTCATTATTGGTGGGAGGCCGTCACAACTTTAGCTTGTCTCATAAACAGATTACCCTGTGCTGTTTTAAAAGGACAGTCATTTTATTTTAAGTTGTTCAATAAGCGACTAGATTAAAAGGCTTTTGAAGTGTTTTGGTATGCTTATTTCCCCTACCTTAGACCTTATAATTAGCACAAGTTACAATATCATACACTGTATTCATGGGGTATAACAGTACACATAAGGGGTACACGTGCATGAATTCACAAGGAGGGATGTTTATTTCCTGACATGTTGTTTTTAACAAAAAAGTATTTCCTTTTGCTGCAGGTTTTGTGAACAAGCATGCTACTCCACAACAACACTTAGCTCCTGCATCTTTCTTCCCCTTACCTTCGCCACCGTTCCCTCAGAGAGAGGAATCAACTAACACAAATACAGGTTCCTTCACCTTAAAAGGAGAAAATCAATCGAAGAATTCTAGTCAAATACCAGTTGATACAGAAATGCACATGATCAACAGTGATCTGCAGGAGTTTGCTCAGCAATCTATTCCACTCAATATAGAACCATTGCAGCAACCACCATCTAGTTTACAGGGCTGTTAAAATGAACACCCTATAATTACTAGAGAGAAGTAAGGAATCTTCAGACCAAGCACTATTTCTAAGCACAAAGCAAGGTTGGTAACTAAGGGTTTCCAGCAAAACCCAGGCATAGATTATGCCGAGACCTATACCCTTCTGTGAAAGCAACAACTATAAGAATGATCTTGTAGATTGCTATTTCTTTTACCTGGGATGTTAGGACAACTTACCATAAACAACACCATTTTGAATGGTTTTTTACAAGAAACCATTTAACCAGAAGGATTTGTGGATCAAACCAAGCCAAAACATGTGTGTAAACTTGTCAAAGCACTGTATGGTCTGAAGCAGGCACCTCGAGCCTAGTTTGATCGCTTAAAGAACACTTTAGTCAGTTGGGGTTTCCAGAACACTAAAGGAGATACATCTATATTCTTTTACAGAAATGATCAGTTGCTGATTCTCATCTTAATCTACGTAGATGACATCTTTGTTACTGGAAATAACACAAAAAGCTTGCTAGAATTTACTATGAAGCTCAACCATTTTTTCTCTCTCAAGGACCTCAGACCACTTTGTTATTTCCTTGGTCTTGAAGCAAAATGAGACAGCACTGGTATTTATCTCAAGCAAGAGAAACATGTGAAGGATCTTCTCCTTAAGTATAATATGGTTGATGCCTCGGTATGTCTAACGCCCACAGCGTCAGGGAAAACTGTGTCTTTATCAGATGGAGATGAACTCAAAAGTCCTACTATGTACAAATGTTATTTAGTGCCCTTTCAATATTTGACAACTACAAGACTTGGCATAAGTTTTGCTCTCAGCCAACGTAGTCAATTCTTGGGCAAGCCAACCTTTATACACTGGTTTGCAGCTAAGAGATTCCTTTGCTATCTGAAAGGGACATATACTCTTAGCCTACATGTAAAACCTGTAGAGATCATGCATATAATCAGGTACTTAGATGTCGATTGGGCTTCATGCCCTGATGACAGAAGGTCAATGGGAAGATATTGCATTTTTCTTGGTGACACTTTAGTTTCATGGTCATCAAGGAAACAAGAGTTGTTGCACGGTCTAGCACAAAATCAAAGTATCGTTCTTTGGCAGATTTAACAGTAGCAATTGCTTGGTTACAATCATTTCTCACTGAAATTGGTTTTATTTTAAGTCAAATACTAGTTGGCTAACTATCTGACGAAGGCTTTAGGTCATTCTTGTTCTGGATGCTAAGAGACAAACTTAAGGTCATCAACCTGCTCATTTGAGGGAAGGTGTTACACCATGTATCATCACAGAAACCCGTTGTATGTGATGACCCATTAACCCGCATTGACTCAACTCACTATAGCTAGAAGATTCTTTATTCATGTTGCTATATATAGCTGTATTCTTTTAAATTTGTTAGTACATAAGTCATTCTTGTATTGGATTTGTTACATTATAAAAGCAATGCCACCAGAGGGCTCCAAAATCATCGGGCCTCTTTTGCATTTTCTCACTAGAGTCAAAAGTTTCACTCTCCAACTACTAGTATGTCATTTTTCAGCAAGGATCCCTTGATGTACAATCTTTCAATTGTGTAGTAAGGACTGTTAGATTAGAGGTGGGTCTCACAAAATATTATAAGTTCTACTTAATTTAACGATCCTCTGCTACACAACCGATGAATTGTATAGCAGAAGATTTGAGTTTGTCATTTCTAGTTATGTTGCTTTCTTTGGGGAAAACAATATTTAGGTTTGTGAAATATTTAATTTTTTGTATAGATATGAGTTCACTTTAATTAGATCCAAGGATAAAATTAATTGAAGTGTGCGTAAACAAAGAGTAACATTAAGAACCAGAGGTGATTATAAATTACTAACAAAACTGAAAATCCTACATAAACAAGAAAATGAAATTACTCCCAAGTCTTGAAAGATATTTATGCTGCAATAGACTAAGCAAAAGAAAATGTGGTGGAGCCCTATGAGAGTGAATTGAATTCCAAAATTTGAACCCAATTATATTTTGGGCCATTGATCGTGGTGAACTGGGAATTTGGGTGATTGAGCCCAAATTTTTTTCTCTCTAGTCAGAAATTTTTTATATTTTCAAATTGAAAAGGATGTTAAATTTTAGATTAATCAATATAATTATAACTTAAGATAGTCGTGATTAGAGCTTCCCATCAAATTGGTAAATTACACTATTGTTAAAAGCTCACATTATTTTGTTGTTCATTTTTTTGTCACTATGGCAATAATTATTTTCAAATTTTATCTAAACTGAAGCCTTTTTTTTTATAATAATTATATTAAAAGAAATTATATTTTACTTCTTTTATCCCAAAATTAGCGCATGAATCCAAATTCATAACGGAATTGTTAAAAAGTGTCTGGTAGCGAGCGTGGCAATGATGAGAGAATTTTGATAATTAATATTTGAGAACAATATACTTTTTGGTCCTTTACTTATCTCAAAATTATTATTTGAGTCCCTTACTTATTAAATTTTACAAAATGATCTCTCATTTGTCAAAAAATGTCACACTTAACCTTTCATTTTTTTTTAAAATATATCATATTTAATCTCTTAAATTTAGAATTTAGAATTTAGTAGAGAGACTAAATTCAATAATTTTTTAAAAAGTAAGGGATCAAGTGTAATATTTTTGTATAAATAAAAGATTATTTTAAATATTTTAATAAATGAAGAATCAAAGTAAGAATTCTGTAATAAGTTAAGGGCGAAAAATATATTTTTCCTATTAATATTTTATGTATTGAGGCGTGCTGGGAGCTCGCCTTTTTACGTTGTTGTCTTGTATATAAGTGGCCACTTCTTAGCACAAGAAGGTTATGCTTCAAGTGAATTGAAATTGGCGTGATTCTACTGGAAAGAGTATTTTTGGTATTAGCTAACATGAATTTCATGTATATTTTCATTTTTGTGCCAATATCTTCTTCTTACTTCAGAGGCACTTCATGTATTTTATACTTTACAAGATTTGTATTCCAAAACATTATGGTATTATTATTCTTGGGAGGCATTTGAGACAACTTAAAATGATTGAACAAATTTTAAGATAATTAATGAATGGAGTTTTAAGTTATTGAAAAATCAAACTCTTTGTTACGCAAGTTTTCTTTTTCTTTTTTTCATTCCTAAGTGGATGAAATGAAATATGACTGGGAATATCAATGCAATAAGATAGCTCTACTTCCACTCATATCTCTATTTCTCTATGTATTATTATAGTGATTTAACTTAATTTTTAATAAAATGCAAAACTTTCAAATATAAAATTTTAATTTAAAACAAAGTTTTAAAAAATTATACTTATTTTTCATAGTCTTTATTTTCAATTATGACATCTCTTCAATTAAAAAAAATACATTATATTTTTATAGTAGAATGGATTTTCTAATGAGTTTATCAATAACAAGTGCTATTAATTTAATAATGATTTTCGGATTAAATTTTTAAATTACTTATAATTATAAGATAGAATTTTAAAAAATTATAAATTTTAATTTATAAAATTTAAATATAAACTATCAAATACTGTCAATTCAATAAATTTAGCGAAGATAACAAAAATGAATAATATTATAGTAATTTTATATAGTAAAGATTTTTAAATTTTAATGATCATGAACTTACTATAATAGAAATAATAAATTAGAGGATCCATTATAATTTTTCTTAAAATTATGAAATAAATTATAATTGAAAAGAATTTTCACAGAGAATATAAATAATTAATTATAAATTAAAATGTATACTTAAAAAGAAATTAGGTATACAAATTACAATTTAGACATTGAATTAGATATCATAAGAAAAAATTTCATATCTCCATCTTAGACGGAATGATTCTGCAACAGATATTTAGATACGGAATCAGATACAACAACACATAAAACAATGAGAGATTGATTAATTCCATATGAATATCTTAGAGATGGAATGAGGCACCAAAATAGAAAAATCTTGTTCCATTTTGAGACGGATGAATTTCGAATCTAATTTTTAGACATGGAATCAGATACAGAACAAATTCCCCTAACTATTTATCTGAGACAAACAGAAATCTGTATCTAAATGTCTGATAAGATTTTTGAGACAAAATGATTCTGTCTCCATCTTTTAAATTTTAATAATGGACATCACTTTGGTTTTTGCATTGCAATAGAATTTTTAATTGTCTGACATAAATTTTTTTCATGACAATTTTGAGACAAAATATTAATTTTGTATTTAATTATTTAGAGACAAAGGATTATCATACAAAAACTGATTCGTGTCAAATTTCATCTTTGATTTATTAAGACACATCATTTATTGAAATTTGACATGGATTCGTTTTGTCTCTATTTTGTTTTTTTCTTTTCTAGTAGTGAAAATGCCATGGGACTCCTCTCATAGAGAGTTAAATAAATTAAATAATTGTGAATATGAAATTGGATATTATTAAACATGACCTTTTTAATGCTTCTAAAAGTGTTGTGTAGGGGTTCACTTTATTTTTTTCATCTATTTCTTTTTTTTCATATTTCTCTAATTTTTAAAATATTTTATTAATTTTATACTTTAGTTATATATATATATATGCATATATTAAATAATTAAAGTTTAATTAATTGGATGAGCTCCACATGTACATATTAGTTTCTGATTGATATATATATATATATATATATGAATAGAAAAATGTAATTAATTAAAACATATAATTTACTTTTATAATAGTTGGATGACAATACAACTTGTGTATACAAGTTAAACCAAAAGTATAAAAAAGGTTTCATGGCAAAAATTTGTTTTTGTATATTTTTAATAATGATTGTATTGATATAATCAAAATGAGTGATATTTTATTCTTATTTATGAAGATCAAAATTACGAAGATACTTATACAAAGAACTAAATTGAAAAATACACCATCTATAAAAAAAATATGAAAATAAAGTTTTATTTGTTTGATAAGCAAATAGACGTGTAATACATGTGTTTAACTCAATTAATACATTCAATTTCTAACATATGATTGGGGTGACTATTAAAATCAATAGTCAATTATAATTTTGTATAAATTAGAGTGATTGTGACATCATACTTTAGATAAGCTTTTATTAAAGATAATAATTAAGTATTATGAAATGTTGGTCTGAAATTTTTTTTTCTTACCTTTTTATTTAAAGTAGAAGTTTGAACTAATTAAACCCTTATTTTCAATTACTAATATAAAATCTAAGAGAATTTAAATAAATAAATAACTATTTTATTATAACAATAGGTATTTGAACGAGTCATTACCTTAATGACATAATCAAATGGTTTTGTTCAGAAATAGCTTTCTTGAGTTTTGTTGTCTCCATGGTTGTGACAATCTCAATATGTATTTGTAACTCGTCCTCGAAACTAGGGTGGATACTTGATTAAGGAGTTATGTGGGAGTTGAACTGAATATATCAATGTCAGGTGCCTTGGATCCCACTCCAAAAATTCTATTTTTTTTATTCTTACCACCTACTGCTTCCAACCAAAGCGCATCATCATTAACACAATCAATATTATGGTTAGCATCAATTAACCCAAAGAAGATCTGGATGACTTCAACCTCATATAGTCAACATGCAAAACAATGAAAAATACTAAAAGGATTACAATAGGAACATGATAAGAAAGAAAATACATCACTATAAAGATGTGTCAATATACTCACATACAATTTTGCCGGTCTATGGTATATAGATTTCTCACTTTTTTCATCTTGATGTGTCTTCATAAACAACTCAGAAAATGAATTCCCTAGGAAGCTTCTCTGGGTTGTCATTGAAGAATAGATAGAGTTGATTAATAGGTGATTGTATATGAGAGAAGGAATAAACAGAAGTAAATGTACTTATTAACCTTCTCTTATGCTTAAAAACAAGAATGCTACTACTATTATGTAACATTCCTCCTAACTAGGGAAATTGTAGATATTACAATAGTGATAGGAATTAATTAATCTTCATTTGTTGAAGAGTTATAATCCTTTATAATTAACTTTGCCTTCTTCCTTTCAACTGCTTAACAATTCCATAATGTAATAAAATGAATCATCAACATATTAAACATTAGATAAAGTAAACTTTCTAAAGAAAAAAAAAAACAATGAGATGCTAAATACATGAAGCTACATGCTATATAACACACAGCACAAATGCAAAAGGGAATGAACATAGACCAAGTAAGGGAAACTTACAGCACCAGATGATTAGGCCGCCTTCATTGTCTAGTAATATCACTACAACCAAGTAGAATTTTGGTCTCTACAATTAGTAATTTAGGATTTTTCAAAACCATATATTCACCAAACTTGTAAGAAATCCTAGGGCAAAGAAAGCCACATTACTTAGATTGGAAAATGTAGAAAGCAACGACACAATAGTAGAAAACATAGTGACCATAACCTTGTCAACATGGACCCTTTAAAAATTGTAAGTCATAATTAAGGAGCTCTTCATCATGGAATTTTTTTCTTTGAAAATCTTAATGAATTATAAGATAGAAAATTTGTAACACTTGCTAAGTTTACTAAGTTCATGCAAAATTTTATTTAAATTAGTAAGAATGAGGAATAAGTATTTGTAATGTGTAATATATATCAGATATGAGCCTTGGCTCAATGGTAAGGCAAGTTATTTGGAACCAAAGGGGCGTGGGTTCAAGATGTAGCTCCCTCATCCCTCAGCATTTTTGTGGTGTTGACTCGTGTCACTTCCCCCAGTGAAATTACCATTCTACCCTTCACTATAGCCTCCTTCTACATGCTTTTCCTCCAAAATTCTACAGAAAAGCACAGCAACTTCCTCCATTCGGATTTCCACTTTTTGCTTCGCCCACCGCCATGTTCAACCTCCGACCACCTCTCTCCATCACCGGCGAAGGTTTCTGGGTGGCCACTGCTTGTCGTTGGCCGGCAACAACCACTTTTTTTGGTGGGTTTTGTGGCATCATTGTGCAGCGATGTTTTCTTGATTTTGGTGAGTTTTAAGTAGTTTTTTTCATGAGAATGATGCTAGGAGAATCATTTTTGGCCCCTTTCCATTGAATTTGAGCTTTGGAAGCATGATTTTAGCTAAGTTTTTTTGAGTTATTCTGACAAGGACTAAAATGACAAGTTTTAAAATTTTGGGGTTTTCAGAAAATGGTGAAATTCTGCAGTTGAATGGGTTTAAATTGGTCTTATAAGAACACTTTTACAGTGTATGTCATGAAACCTTAGTGTTCTTCATGGATGGAAGGAAAAAGTATGAAATGGGGGATTACAGTGAAACTTCAGAAATTTTTAAGGCAGTGAGTGTAAATTGACGAAAATTCTAGGAAAAAGTGAGGGGATGAAATTAAGAATTTGGTCTAAGGTTTTTTTTGAGTAATGATAATGGAATGGAATATCAAATTGGAAATAGCAATATGAAGAAGTAAAGAGAATATGTAATAAAGTAATGAGATATGATTTTAGTTGTTTTATGGCTTTGTTAAGGCATTATAATCAACCTAAATTGATGTATTTAGTAATGGGAATTGAGGAAAGTATATTCTTATGTTATAGGGATTGTGGGTGAAATTGAATTTATAATCAAGAGAGACCGAGATAAGGTGATTATAACATCGTCAGCCACCAGGTAAGCGGTAGCTTTCCCCACTTTATAATTACCATTGTAATTATGGTAGCAACTTGTTAGACTTGTTAGCCTTGCATATGACCTATGAATTTTGATTGATATGTGATGTTCATGTAAAATTTGTAAAAGAGAGGTTTGAATAAAAGAAGGAATGTGTTACTAAAGAATTGATATTGAAAAAGGGAAAATTTATAAATGGTAAATCCTTAGATTTAGGGAGAACAAGATAAGACGGATGACTTTAATGTGAGCCTGTGACTCACGACAGTGTTGGTGATTTACCCCGAGATGCTGTGTGCTCTTGATCGATATGAATAATCTTAGGGATACATACTCTCGACCGTATGGGTGATTTACCTCGAGATGCTGTGTGCTCTCGACCGTATAAGTGATTTACCTCGAGATGCTGTGTGCTCTTGACTGTATGAGTTATTTACCCCAAGATGCTATGTGCTCTCGACAGATAATTAAACTGCATGGGCCACGAGTTCATGACCGATACTTTATGTCTGATAGTCCTCCTTAGAATCTAGGTCCCAAGCCAATGGTATTTTAAATAAAAGGTAAGATTTTTACCTAACTTTAACAAGTATCCAAGGGCTGAGTTCCCTTGATAGTTTGATGTTAAGTGAAAATCATTTAAATTGTCCATTAAGTGTAAGTACATATTATTACTTGTTATGGTTTAAAGTATAAAGGCTTAAATCATACATTGATTCATTACTGGAAATGCTACCCGTTTTTTTAATGAATTTCAGGCAGCCATCCTGAGCAGTTTTCTGATCAAGAGGGCTAGAGGAGCCCTG
The DNA here is from genome assembly GCA_037074485.1 of Delonix regia. Taxonomy (NCBI): domain Eukaryota; kingdom Viridiplantae; phylum Streptophyta; class Magnoliopsida; order Fabales; family Fabaceae; genus Delonix; species Delonix regia. Next base: position 19,623,975 of record CM073452.1, on the reverse strand, counting down.
TTGGCATTTTATTTTTCCATTTTGTTGAGATTTTGTTGTAATTGATATATGTAAATAGATTTAAATGTTATCTATGACCACAGGTAGATTCCCCATTCCCCTGTGTTGTAGTTGTCTCTGACTGAATAGAGAGTTGAGCTCTCTTTTATGTATAATATTGTTTTGGGTAGATGTTTGTAGAAACCTCGGGAGGTCTTAGTTATAGAGGAGACTCTGCCGAAATTTCTACAAATTTCATTTGAATGTAAATCTGCTTAGTTATGAATGTTTGTTATGTATTATTGTAATTTAGTTAAGAACCAACTTGTTAGGCTTATAGAGGCGGGTTAGTCTCATTTTCTTTGCCGATCACACTCCAGGAGTTGGGGTGTGACAAAAATAAAATCTAACTTCGAAAAAGTTTGATATTCTCCATACCAGTGCTTTTTTCTTTAAAAAAAAAAACTATAGCTATAGCTGTAATAACTAGTTAGCTAGCTACATGCAATGACCTTTTCATCTTGACATCAAAACTCAAGATTTACATACTCTTGTACATAGAAGAAAATTCTAGGAACACATAGAGTAATTTAGAAGGTGGATATTCCATGAATATTTTTGTGGATACTTCTTAGATATTCTAGGTCTTTTAGAAGGTGGATATTCCATAAATATTCTTATAGATACTCCTTACATATTCTAGGCCTTAAATATTTTAAAAGAAAGTTCTAGAGAACCAATCTCCACTGTTAGATTAAGTTGATCACTACCGTCCATTTGGGAGGTAAAGTTGTATAAAAAGGGGTAGCATCTCTCATTTATAAATCATTCAAGCATTTGAGCTTCTAAGCATTCTTAGAGTTCTATAGAGTTTTATTATCTTTTCTCTTCTTTTCTTAGCTAGCCACTTAGTCCACAACATTAGGAGGCTGACTTAGTTACACGAGACAGAAAAGAGCTAAGGCCGCACGTAAACTTGTTAAGAGATCAAGTCCGTAACATACAACTAGAGCTCTACGTCACTTCCTATTTTAACATATCAAGTCAATTGCCATGCACTTCTTAATTCATGTTCTGTTCATCCAATATATATATATATATATATATATATATATATATATATGCATTATGTAATGCTGCAATTTTTCCAGTACTATGAGAAAAGGCCATCTTCATTCCAATTATTGCAGTAAATAAATACCAATAAAAATATGTTATTCATTAATTTAATCTATAGTGAAATTAATATATATATATATATATATATATATAAAACCTACTGTGGCAAACATCTTTTAAAGGCATACAAAATTTTTCCATTAGCTACGCTTTTCTCATTGATGTCCACATAATGTACAGGGGAAGGTCCAGAACCAGTCAAACTCTTGAGATAAATAATTGTTTAATATATATATATATATATATATATATATATATATATATATATATATACACACACACATACATATCTCTTAATATTCAGTAATTTAGTTAGTTTAAATTTTAATCATGTTAACATTATAAAAATAATAAGTACGGCAAATAATTTATATGTAAAAAAAATAATAAAATTACAAATTCATTTAAATAAATGTAATGAAATTTATTTAAATAAAGAGCCAATAAAATAAATAGCATAAAAAGAGTTAAACAAGAAAGAACAATTTTAAAATTCCCTAACTATTTACATGCAATGATTAGATACTAAAATTAAAGTGTAAATAGGGAAATCAAAGTGTAAGAGGTTATATAAATTTATTAATTTTAATGAATTAAAATATAATTATGTTGTTTTTTATTATGCAAGCTAATAAATGATAATATGGAATGTGTTGAGCACTTTTTCACTTAACTTTCTTCATATTCAAATTGGAACTTAGGGACTTTAGTGTTACAATGAGAGTTTAAAGAAGCTTAAAAATGGAACATTAAGGTCGGTGATTAATCTTAAAAATGAAATACACAATATGTATTGTCAACGATGGATGAAATGAATGTTTAAAGACTTAGGAATTTGAGTGTTTCTTTGCATTTAAATTGAGACTTGGAGACTTGAGTGCTTTTGAACAAGGCATTGTAAGGATGCAATGTGTTTTGGCCACAAAAAATGGATGCAAGGAGCAATAAGTGTGGCCAAACAATATGTATAATTGGTTAGTTCCTATAATTATTGTTAATATATAATTAATTTAAAAATGAAGAAATAATTTCAACTTACTGTCTTAAAATATTCACTTATATTTAAGTATGATTGTATCAAAATTAATGAAATCTATAAAAGCAAATATTTTTTTGAATCAATTCAATCCAAATATATTTTTACTGGATACATTATATTAAAATACAAATTAAATAAAAGATTAACTTATTAACTCTCATTTTATTTTAATAAAAAGAAATTAATTATTTATTATTTAATTCTCTAATAAAAAGGAAATCTTATAAAAATAATTCAACATATATATATTTTTGTTAACAAATTTAGGGACAGATTTCTGAGAGAGAAAAATTCATTCCTAATTTGGTTAGATTATTTTAGAATAACAAAATTTTATTTTGACACAGATTTGACGTAGAATTGGGAATTTAATTTTGAAAGGAAAAAATTCATCCTTAAAATGAATTCTTAAAAGATTTTTTTAAATAATCTCAAAAAAATATTAGGAACACATTTATAATGGAACTAGGGACGGATGTTTTCACATGGAATAATCTATGTGAAATTTTTGTTCCTAAATATTTTTCTCAATTATAAAATAAAAAAAAAAACTTTGGAACGAATTTGAGACGAATTCAACATTGATGAGACATAAATATTTTTTTTGTGTGTTTAAATTTCGTCCCTATTTCCTATTTTCTTATAGTGGTACTTAGCATGCAGTTAATAAAATATTTTCATTTTCAACCCTTTTATATTTTTATCATATAATTATGTATGCAAGTTAGGGATCTCAATGACCTGATTGAACTCTTTTTTCTCTATGTGGGAAACTATTTGAAATAATGACTATATCCATGTCTTGTATCCTAAATGTAAATACTTAATTGACTTAAACAGTACAACAAAGATATAAAATATTGTACAAAAGTTATTTTTTTCAAAAAAGATACTACTAAACATTATAGCGGCCACAAGAAATTGGCTTTTTTCACATATATTTAAAGAATAGTTAATTATATATCATATGCCTTTTTTTTTTTTTTTTGCCAGTAGACTATTACATTGGAATTATGTGCCTTATGCGAAATATGATTATTTTCCACAATCAGAAGGGAATGTACAATTACGTCAATGATAAACTTTTGATTCTAAGTATTTGAAGCATCTCATGCAAACATAAACAGTAGCACAAAATTATGATTTTCAGATAAGAATACTGTCATAACCAAAAATTGTAAACATTTTATAAAAACTGGATCATACTATAACACTTGTTGATTATTTTGAATATATGATGAATTGATTTAATGTTACAATAAATTTAAGGAAATCATTTTTTTAAAGAAAAGTGTTTTTCATAAAATTTGATATAATAACCATGTAGTGTAATTCTGGGGCCATTATAATTCGAGGAAACCGGTTTGGGCATTGGCCATGTTGGGTTTCTTGATTTGGGTTCCACCAACCCAAGTCCATTAAACTTTGACCCGTTAATATGTATGGGCCTCTATTGGGCTGGGCTCAGGTCACAATTTTTTATCCCAATGTCAGGAAATTGCTTATTTAGGGTCCCAACTCCCTAAGATATTTGACCAAGAAAAAATAATTATATGTGCTCTATATATATATATATATATATATTTGCACCATGGATGAATAGAAATTTAAATCTAAAACTTATTGTTAATAGGTGCAATATGTGTCTTATATATATATATATATATATATAACACATCTCTTTAAAAAAAAACTGTAGGAAAAAAAAACCGAAATTATCATATAGGATTAAAATAATTTCTCATAAACTTTTTAATCTCATCCTATCGTTGATCAAAGCTAATTCTTAAAGAATGACAATTTTTAATAAAAATATTAAATAGGCTCAAGTCTAGATAGACCTTAACAGCGTAATAATGTCTTTTGAAAATATTAATGTATTATAAAATTAATAAATTAATCCCACACAAATTACTTGTACTAAATAGTTATTCACTATTATTATTTTATTTAGATATAATCCTTCACTAATATCAAATTATTAAATTAGTACAATAATAGAGATTCTAGTTTTGCACAAAATAAAAAAATGTAAGGGACTAATAACAATTTTTAAGAGACCATATTGCCATAAAGTAGAAAAGTGAAATACCAATTTAATAATTTTCATATAATTTTAGTGTTGATCCTTATGATGTCTTTAGGGTCAAATCCATGAACTTCAGAGAACTATGTTGGGTTAAATTTTTTAATTTTTATGCTTTGGTTTCGGTCCAATCCCAAAACTTATCAGCATTGAGGGTAGAATCAAACTGACCCTAAATGATAATAATAATAATAATAATAATAATAATAATAATAATAATAATAATAATAACAATAATTCATATTTACTATTACTAAATCATGGGGACCATGTATATCTTTCTTGTACTAATTTATAAGTCATTTGGGTGAGATTATACTATTTTTGTAACACTTGCTAAAGTTAATGCAAAAATTTGTCTCTTACCAAGAATGAAGGCATAAATATTTATAATATATATTATTAATTAGATATGAGCTTTGACTCAGTGGTAAGACAAGACATCCGGAATCAAGAGAGCATGGGTTTGAGATGCAACTCCCTCCTTTCTCATAATTTTTTTAGTGTTGACACATGTCCCCCCAGGTGAATTTACAGAATTACCCCTCTCTTTTCTTTCTTCCCTCCCGTGGCTTCTTCTCCTTCTTCAGAACGCAACTCTCTTTCTCTCTTTGTTCTGCACACCACTGCCATAGACAGTCACACCACCACCTCCGGTCAGCTTCTTCCTTTACCGGCAACGTCCTATGGACAGCCACCGCCTGCAGTTGGCTGGCGACAGTAGCTTTTCCGACGGGTTCTCGTGACAACGAAGAGCAGCAGTTTTGTAGCGGATTTTGGTGAGTTTTAATATGTTTTTTTTCATAAAAATGATGTTAAGAGAAACATTGTCAGCCCTTTTTCATTGAATTTCAGCTTTGAAAGTTTGATTAGACAAGTTTTTTAGAGTTGTTCTAACAGGGATTAAACTGAAAAGTTTTGAGATTTTGGGGATTTCAAAAAATGATGAAATGCTGCAATTTAATAAGTTTAAATTGATCTTATAAGAACACTTTTAAGGTGTATGACATGAAACCTTATTGGTCTGCATGGTTTTACTTGAGTTGAAGGTAAAAGTATGAAATAGGGGACTAAAATGAAAATTTAGAAAGTTTTTAAGACAGTGAATGTAAATTGATGAAACATTTGCGAAAGTTAGGTGATGGAATTAAGGAATCTGAGCTAGGACTTGTTTTTAGTAATGATAAGGACGTGGAATATGAAATTGGTAATGGAAATATGAAGAATTAAAGAGAAGGAAGAAATATGTGATAAATTAATGTTATGGGATTATAGTTGTTTTAAGACTTTGTTAAGGCATTATAATGAACCTAAATTGATATGTTTAATGATGGGAATTGAGAAAAATACATTTTTATGATATAGGGATTATGGGTGAATTTTATTGTTAACTTGGAGAAGAAGACAAAGTTATTTTAGTGTACGTCATCTATTAGGCAAGCGGTAGTTATTCCAATCGTAAAATTACTATTGTATTATTGTATGGTTATATGGTAGCATAATTGTTAGACTTGTTAGTTTTTCATATAAATATTGATTTATGACTAGTATGTGATGCCTATGCCAAAAAAAAACTATAAAAAGAGAGGATTGTATAATTTTGATAGCATTGATATTAAAAAAAGAAAACTCATGTATGACAGTTTCTTAGATTTAGTGAGGACACTGTAAGATGGATGTTTTAGGGTGAGCTTACGGCTCACGACCGTATGGGTAATTTATCTCGAGATGCTATGTGCTTTCGACCGATATAAGTAGCTTGAGGGATACATACCCTCAACCGATAGTGATTTACCTCGAGATGTTGTGTGCTTTTGATTGGTAGTGATTTATCCAAGATGCTGTGTGCTCTCGATTGATAGTGATTTACCCCGAAATGCTGTGTACTCTTGATCGATGATTAAATTACATAGGCCATAAGTCCATGACCAATGCTTGATATCTTGGATAGTCCTCCATAGAATCTAGGTTATGAGCTAATCGTATTTTGAATAAAAAGGAAGGTTTTCACATGTCTTTTAACATAAACCTAAAGGTTGAGTTCCCTTGACCGTTTGAGAAAAGTATACAAGGGCTAAGTACCCTTAACCGATGAGAAAGATTTTCCATGGACGGTGAATCCTCGACCATTAAGAGTGAGAGTTCCAAGAGTTATGTACCATTGACTGACTTAATTTCTATAGAACGAATCCATGATAGTTATTGTTTATCGCATTAAATTGCTAAAGTTGTAAATCATGATTTATCAAAAACTGATCGATTTAAAAGGCATTATTGATTTATTACTAGAATGCTACCCGTTTATGTTTTATTGAATTTTATGCAGTTATCCAAAGCAGTTTGTTGACCAAGAGGGCTAGAAGAGCCTTATTGGAACTGTAGATGTTTTGATTTTCCTATTTTGTTGGAGGTTTTGTATTCTTTTTGTAATAGTGTAATTTTGATAATGCTGTAAGTAATTGTAAATGATTATATATGACCACAAGTAGATTCCTCACTCCCTTACTGTGTTGTAGTTGTCTCTTGATTGAATTGAGAGCTGAGCTCTCTTTTATAAATATTATTGTTTTGGCAGATATTTGAAAAACTTCGGGAGGTCTCAGTTACAGAGAAGACTTTGTCAAAATTTCTATAAATTATGTATGAATGAGAATATGCTTGCATATAAATGTCCATGATGTATGAGTTTCGATTCGTTTAAGGAATCAACTTAATAGGCTTATAGAGATGGGTAGTCTCGTTATTTGTGCTGATCACACTCTGCGAATTGGGGTGTGACAATTTTATATCAAACTAGAGACATGCTTTATATTTTGTTCTTGAATATCTTTTTCTTTTTTGTTAATTTTATCATTAAGAAAATTGAAAAAGTACTTCTACATATAACTGATATTGCTACTAATTGAATAAAACAAATATATATTATAAATATTATAAAATTATGTGTGGACTACATTTTATTCTAGGTAGTTTGATTTGGTCTAGCTAGTTAAATGGTAGGTTATGTCTGAAATGGATTTGCTTTTGGTGATAATATAAGCCTAAAAGCTCAAAAAATTACAAAATTATCAAATATGATAAAGAGAGTTTTCTATAAATTCATATAGTATGATATGATTAGAGAAAATCTTCAAGTTTCGACAATTTTTAAATTAAAAAAATTAATGAAAGTCAAAATTAATTTACTAGAATTTTAAAAAGAGAAATATTAAATAATTTTTCTCTATCACATTTTGTGACAATTTAATTTCTATAAATGTCTATGCTAACTTAATCCCACACAATTTTTATTTCATACAAAACTAGTTTCTCTATCATGTTGTCAATGTATTAATTAGGGATTAATAAGAAACTAGATCTGTATAAATTAAAAATTACAGGAGATTCAATTAATGAAAAACCAAATTAGCACATAATGTAAACATAAAAAATCAATTTAATACTTTTCTTGAATTTAAAAATATAATTTTAGGATTGACCTTTAGAACATGGTCAATTTCATAAATAGTACAACCCAAGTTTCCTTTTATTCCTATGTAAAAGTAGCTTATTCGATCCAATCCCGTAAAACTTTTGACTTTTTATGGGTAGAATCAAATTGACTGTAGCGATGTGATACATTTATTGGTAGTATTCATATCCAATGCTACTAAATGGAAAAAAAAAATTAGTTTGGCATCTTATTTTTTGTTTTGAAAATAATTTAATCTTTTAATTATAAAAAATATTAAAATAGTCTTTTAAAAATAAAATTATAAAGTTATTCGACTGCAAAAGATGACATTTATTTTTTGAAAAGTGTCTTTTTTAAATGACTAAATTGGCCTTAAAATAAAAAGTGATGCAACTGGATCCATTGCTGTAGTGGAGTTACAAGAACATATGTTGTGAGCAAATTTACCCCGTTCATTGCATCTAACATCCCTCTTTCTTCCATGTTGTGTGTCTCGTTGTGTTTTTTAATTTTTTATTTCAAAATGTGGTTCTGCATGATTGTCTTTTTATTATTTTCCCTAATGTTTCAATTGAAGCACGCTGTACTACAAAATCACATTTTGAACCCAACGAATTTGGGGTCGAAGAAGACGACCCTATGGGTAGAAGTTTTCAACATAACAAGCCTCCCAATTCAGTTTTATTTTTCTGAATTTCATGTTTTTTTTTAATTGAAACCCTACCACCAAATTTTTCTGAACGAGGTGCATTTTCATTCTTCATAATCTGCACAAGGCCTTCTTCTCGAGCACACAAACTGTAATTGTTAGATCACCATTCTCTACACTGAAATTTTCTGAAGCCCAAGTAATGCATGAATCTTTACATATCACTCAAAATTTATTTCGTAACCCCAGAAACAATCATCTATAAATAATAATTTTCTTCTTCTTACAACTTAAATAATACAACTCAAACAATCCCAGACAATAGTCTTCTTCTGCTTCAAAATTTGGCAGCAGTCGTTACTTTATTGGCTTAATGGCCCTAAATATCTTCCTTAGATTAACTTATAAGTCATTGTCACTGGGATTATAATTTTTCACATTAAACTAGAGAGATGCTTTAGATTTTGGTCCTGAAAACCTTTTTTCTTTGGTTAATTTTATCATTAAGAAAATGAATAACATATGTTTACATATATAATAACATTTTTAATTAAATAAAACATATATATATTATGAATATTATAAAATTATGTCAGAACTACAATTTAATTATCTTAATAGTTTGGCCTGAAATCAGTTTACTTCCTGAAGATTGTTTTGTTAAAATTAAAAAAAGAAAAAAGAGTGGCATGCATGCAACGCAACTCATTCCTCGTCATTAACTATTTCCTTTGTGATTTGTTGTTAGAAATTGTTGTTGAAAAAATTAGATTGAAAATTTATTGGGCTTATATTTATGTGAATTACTTAGTGTAATTTGCACATGTTTAGACAAAATCAAAGTTTCAAATGTAAACAAGATTATTTATTTTGATTAGAGGAATTGTTAGAACTAATGCAATTATTTGTTTGGTACTATCATTTTGTAAAAATGATATAAATATATTCCTCACATAAATATATTCATCTAGTTTAGTACTATCATTTTTTAATTTTGAATTTCAAATGTATTTTTTAAAATAAATATGTTAATGGTTATTTATTTAAATTATATATATATATATATATATATGAAGGAAAAAATAAAAAAATATTAAATTATATAAATAAATTTTTAATTACTATCAAATTATTTTAAAAAATGAAATAAATGAAGAACTAAATAATAATTTAATGATAAAAAATTAAAAAATTATTGTTCCAAAATTGATAAAACTATGTTTATTTACTTTTTACTCACCGTTACTTTATTGGGTATATACAGTACTCATTGAATTGTCACTCCTTATCCCAGGCTATCCCCACACACACAGACACAGCCGGAGCAAGAGATGGGAGAGAAAAGGGAAGGAGAAGAGAAGGAAGCTGATGAAGCTCCATTGTTGTTTGAGACAAAGGAAGGAAGATGGAGGGCAGCTTACAGAGTATTTGCATGCACAATATTTGCAGGTATGAGGTATCTGCTTTCTTCTTCAAAGAAGAACCCTAAATCCACCAGATGAATAGAGGATGACATGAATTATCAACTTACAGAGTAAAATCTAACTGTGTGAGTCTGTGAATGAAGGTATATGGCTGATATGGGTTTACAGAGTGAGAAAGATGCCAGAAAGAGGAGAGGAAGGAAGATGGCGTTGGATTAGTTTGCTGATGTGTGAGATTGGGTTTGGACTATACTGGATTCTCTCTCAGTCTGTTCGTTGGAGAATTCTCTATCACTCACCCCTCAAGCGCACACTCATCCACAGGTTCTCCCTTCTCCCTATCTCCCTTCTTTCTTTTTCTTATTAAAATATGGCCTTTTTTATTTAAATATTATAATTTAAAAAGTTAATATCCAAATATAAAATTATTACACAGAAATGCTTAAACTAATTTGTCATTATAAATGATAAATCCGTCATACACTTAAAGTCGTACTTCTATTTTTTTAAAAAATTTTTTTAGTGATTTACCAACAATGTTGATGAATTACTTATAAATTTTTTTTTTTTAAAAATATGGGTGCTTCGCCTGAGGGCCAATCACTCTGGCTACATGGAGGTGCTGTGAGCACCTCCATAGCTATATATATATTATATATATTATATGATATTATATAATATATATATATATATATATATATATAAAATAAATCAATTAATATATATTTAATATTATTAAATTATTTTTTTAATTTTTATATAATATTATTTGATTAAATACAAATTCAATCATATTAATTTTATTAGTTTCATTCATGGTTATTTTATTATTTATATTTTAATTTTTGAACACTTAGTTATCTATTTTAAGTATATATATTATTTAAATGATTAATCTTACGAAAAATTTTTAAATTTTACTTATTTTTTATTTTGATGATTTAAAAAACAAAAAAAAAGTAGTAGATTTTGTATATGTATTTTTTATAATAATTATTATTATTATATATGAGATGTCAAAAAAATTTAATTTGAAAATATATGTGAGATTATTTTATTTAAAAGTTTTTATTTGTGAAGGGGTCTATTGACAATAATTGAGATATCTCTTTTAAATAAATACAAGTAACCAGAAACAAAGGTGATTAGTTCTATAACAAAATATTATCAAATTATTTTTTAAATAAAATTAAGCTGGGCTCGTTTATTGAAGTTTTACAATAAAAAATTAATTTTGAATAATAATAATACTGTAGCTACCAAACAACCTATAAAAAGATAGATAAGCAAAATGCAGATTAATACAGACCACACAATAAGAATAAGGATAAGAATAATGAGTAAATTACTCTCAAAGTCCAAATTGCAGTGCTTGATCATTTATCATAAAAATGTGCCCTTATTCTGTGAAATTATAATAAAAATATGTGAAAAAATTATATAGTTTATAATTTTTTTAATTTTGCTTTGTTGTCAAAAAATTATAATTTTGATTTATTTTAGAATTTTATCAAATTTTCGGTGTTATTTATGTATACTAACATATATTTAGTAAAAATATTATACGTAAATTAAATTATTATACAAAAATTATTTAATTGTTAATTTTTGAATATATTCTTTGTCATGAAATTTTTTTTATCAAATAATTTTATAAAATAATATAATATTGGTTATAAAAGTAATATATGCAGATGTGCCTTTGTCAAAATAAATAAAAATACACCTTATATTCTATTGAAAGATAAATAATGAATATTTTTAAAATAGAAAAAAAAAAGGGTAATGAATTGGTTAATCTATTATAAAGCTTTTCTTCTTCTATAACCCAAATATCATACAATTTTTATTTACATAAATGACGTTAACCCTGACTTAAATTTGTGCATAATTATTTGATGTTATCTTTTGGATTGAACATGCATATGAAGAGCTTAGACTTTTTCCTCAGACCATATTCTATAGTAAGTATATAATATGAGTTTTATTCTGGCAAAAAATCAAATATTATGAGTTTTATATTGATCTCCAGCCGCCAAACACCCACCACAAAAATAAAAGAGAATATATAAAATTAACAAGACAGTGAACAAATATATCCCGTGTCGGCCACTAAGTTCAATCGTAATTCTAACGCTCATCTTATAAATAGCATCGACCTTCACACACAAAACCAGAGACAAGAGAAAGCAAGGATGGGTGGCGCCAGCGGTGAGATGCATCAACCTTTGTTTGAGACAAGGAGAGACCAAAGAAGGCTCATCGTCTATAGGCTCTTCTCTCTCTCGCTGTTGGCCGGAATATTCTCAATCTGGCTTTATAGAGTCTCTCAGTTATTCATCCATGGTGGTGGAGAAGAAGAAGAAGAAGAAGATGAAGAAGAAGAGAGATGTTGGGTCTTCTGGCTTGGTTTGTTTGGTGCAGAGCTATGGTTCGGCCTCTACTGGGTCCTCACTCAAGCACTCCGATGGAACCCTGTCTTCAGACAACCTTTCAACCACAGACTCTCTCAAAGGTTCGTTTTAAATTCCTAACTTCTCTTTTTCCTTTTTTTTTTTTTTTTTTTTTTGAAGTACATATATTCAAATACTCTAAGTTAAAATTATAACTTGCGGACACGAATAATTTATAATTAGATAGTTGAACCGTGTATTATTGAATTACGCAATTCACTCAAGGTTATTAAACTCGCGATTTTAGATAGACCCGTGAAGGGGTGTAGACTCGTAACGTAAAACTGTAATATAGAATCGTAAGAGTCTACCTCTATTAATAAATTAAAAAAAATTTATATGTAAGGGACTAAATTAATAAAAAATATTCTATAAGTGACTCAATTGAGAAGTATTTTATTTGAGGGACCAAAATGAAAAATAATTTTATAAGGAATCAAATTAACAAATAACCTATTAGTGAGAGACTAAAAGAGATTTTATTCATTTGGCCATAATAAAATTCAAAGTTTCAAACTATAAAAAAAATATAAAAAGGTATTATTAATAATGTTATTTGTGAAGGAAGAAATTGAAAAATATTCATATGAGGGACTAAATTAAAAAAACAAATTCTACAAAGGACTAAATTAAAATAATATCTTACTTGTGAGGAATTAAAATGAAAATAAATTTTATAAAGAATTAACTTAAAAAAATACTCTACAAGTAAGGGACCAAAAAAATATTTTACTTATTTTACCAAATTAAAATCAAGACTTGTATATATATAATGTTTGTCATATATATACTGAACATGCATCATGGCTTAGTGGTTAGTTACCTGACGCCTTGTTACCGAGTTGGACCGAGTCACGTATGAGTTAGAGCGAGTCAAGACAGATACCGAGTTGGACACCGAGTCAACTCGTTTTCTATATATAAAAACGTTAACTCGATTAACTCGCCAAGTTAACAAATATGAATTCACTTAATATACATTATTGGATTAAACATAATAATTTATTGATTTCAATAATTAAGATTTTTTAATTTTAATTATAAGCCGTCGGATTTATACAATTGTTTTAATATAAATTATCAAATTAATCTGTGCAATTAAAATGAAAATGAAGGGAATATTAATTTATCGTTGGGCTTGATTTGAGTCCAATTATATGTATATAATATTTTTTTTTCATTTTATATAAAAAATTAAAACCACCCCGGTGTCAAGTTTTTTTTAATCTTTTACTAAATTTGGTTTAATTACAATATTTGACTTTTGTTACACTGTTATTAATTACAATTGAAATCACATCTATAGGGATTACACTCACATTTTGAATTTTAAACAAGATGGTGGAGCCTGGATTCTACAAGAAGCTAGCAAGTGTCATGCTAATAGTGACAGGCCACTACGTGTCCACTCCTCCCTTTTCCACGTGGCAATATACCTATGTTGTGTTGTGTAATGTGTTGTAACTTCGTATGTTGTGAAACAGATACGAGAGTAAACTGCCGAGAGTGGACATATTTGTGTGCACAGCAGACCCAGAGATAGAGCCACCAGTGATGGTGATTAACACAGTGTTATCGGTTATGGCATTTCACTATCCCTCCGAGAAGCTCACTGTGTATCTCTCAGACGACGCTGCCTCTGATATCACCTTCTTCGCTTTATTAGAAGCCTCTTCTTTTGCGAAGCACTGGCTTCCTTTCTGCAAGAGATTCAAGGTGGAGCCCAGGTCTCCTTCTGCTTATTTTAAGACTATTTCCCCATCCGACTCTATAATTTGGACTCAAGAGTTCGCAGCCATAAAGGTAATCGATCTTATTAGCATCCCTATGTATTTTTGTGCCTTTCTTCATCATTATGTATGTCCAATACATGTAGGAATTATACGAAGATATGGAAAGACGAATAGGAGAAGCAGCCATGTCGGGTGAAGTACCCAAAGATGTACGTTCAAAGCACAAGGGGTTTTCTCAGTGGGACTCGTTTTCTTCTCGACGTGATCACGATACAATTCTTCAAGTATATCATCAACTTAACTTCATAAGCATTATTTACTGATTTAATTTGCGCTTATGATCTTATCCTTTGATATATTTTTCTTCACTACAGATATTACTTCATAGAAAAGATCCATGCAATTCGACAGATGCAGATGGGTGTGTTTTGCCAACTCTGGTGTACATGGCTCGCGAGAAGAGACCCCAATATCCCCATCATTTCAAAGCTGGAGCCATGAATTCATTGGTACGCAGTGTATCTCCAATTTTCATAAAACATATATATGAATGAATAGCTCATGTTGGTTCTTGGTTCCAAATGTAGCTAAGGGTGTCTTCAAAGATAAGCAACGGCAAGATCATTCTGAATGTGGACTGTGATATGTACTCTAACAATTCAGAATCAGTGAGAGATGCGCTCTGCTTCCTCATGGACGAAGAGAAAGGTCATGAAATTGCTTTTGTGCAGTTCCCCCAGAAATTTGTTGGTGTTACTAGGAATGACTTGTACGGGAGTACTCTACGAGTAATTTTCGAGGTGAGTTAGCACATCTATGAAGCGAATGATACTTGAGGGCACCACATATTGTCATACTGTATTATCTAAATAAAAAATTTGCATTTCCTAGGTTAATATTTATGATATCAACGACAACTTGTACAAATGGCTATACTAAATGTTATCTTTTATGACTTCAACGGTCGGGTTTGTAGGTGGAATTCCCAGGTTTCGATGGTTATGGTGGTCCATTGTATGCCGGGACAGGATGCTTTCACAGGAGAAATATTCTCTGTGGGAGGAAGTTTAGTGATAAACAAAATATTAATGACTGGAAGATCGACGACGACCTATCAATGGAAGTAAGCTTGCATGAACAAGAAGAAGAATCAAAGGCACTTGCAAGTTGCACCTATGAAGAAAACACTCTCTGGGGAACAGAGGTCTCCCTCTTCCTCTCTCTCTACACTGAAACACATTCAATACCTAAACTATATGTCAAAATTTTGTCCATACTAATATTATTTCCATAAATGTTTGATTTCAGATGGGGTTACTGTATGGGTGTGCAGTGGAGGATGTGATAACAGGTTTGTCTATACAGAGCAAAGGATGGAAATCAGTGTATTACAATCCACCAAGGAAGGCATTCTTAGGTGTCGCTCCAAACACCTTGGCCCAAACACTAGTTCAACACAAGAGATGGTCTGAGGGTGACCTTCAGATTTTGTTTTCCAAGTACAGTCCTGCTTGGTATGGTTATGGAAAAATAAGCTTAGGCCTCCAAATGGGATACTGCACCTCTTGCTTATGGGCACCTAGCTGTTTAGCAACACTCTATTACACCATCATCCCTTCACTTTATCTCCTTAAGGGCACTTCCATTTTCCCCAAGGTACGACATCCCTTACTTTTACTAGCATCCCCCAGTATAAGATATAGCAGATATTATGAAACATCATGAATAAATTGTGTTGGTGCATTAATTTTTCAGATGTCAAATCCATGGTTCATACCTTTTGCATATGTAATACTTGGGGAAACTACTTATAGCTTGTTGGAGTTTTTGAGCTCTGAAGGCACAATCCAGGGCTGGTGGAATGAACAGAGAATGTGGCTGTACAAGAGAACAAGCTCTTACTTTTTTGCTTTCATCGACACCACCTTGAATCTTCTAGGGTTTCCTTCTGATTCAACCTTCACAATCACACCTAAAGTGGCAGACCAAGACGTTTCCCAACGGTATGAGACAGAAGTTATGGAGTTCGGAACCTCTTCTCCTATGTTCACTGTATTATCAACACTGGCTATGCTCAATTTGTTTTGCTTTCTTGGCATGTTAAAGGATGCACTTATAAGTGAAGGTGGCTTTGTTAGGGTTTGTGAGAGAATGGTGTTGCAGGTTTTGTTATGTGGGGTTCTGGTTCTGATCAATTTGCCTATATACCAAGGCCTTTTCTTTAGGAAGGACAAGGGAAGATTGCCGAGTTCTGTTGCCATTAAATCTACAGTATATGCTTTAAGTGCATGTGTCCTCTTCAAAGCCTTGGAGTGAAGTTAAAGTTAGCGACGCTCTTACCTTTCCATAAGTATTATTTTATGTAATACTTCATTTTCTGGGGAATAATATGTTTTGCCATGATATTTGATTAGCAGAAAAGGGGGAAAATCAATGTACATATGGTGATTTTAATTTGTTTTCTTCACATTTTTAATTTCTCTCTTTCTGTTGACCATAAGAATTGACCTTTGAAGATAGGAATTAAATCTATAGAAATTAATCTGGTCACATTCTTCCAAACATTTAATGCGATGTTACTATGAGTGTACTCTCATTCAAATTTTTATCAATGCCAAATAAATATAAAAAGGTCCATCCACCTTTTCCAATCCCAAGAAAAGAACCATCAAATAGAAAAGATCAAATATAATTTCTAGGTGTAATAGTACGTAAAATATTGTGTTGATAATGTCATCCGAGAGAATCTAATAGCATCCTTTTCGATCAGCAAAAAAAAGCTTGCCACCCTATAGTCTAGGAAGCTCAAAGTAAGATCTAAAGTGTTAGGATTTGACCACTAATGAGACTTAGTGATCCAAATCAAGATTGATCTGATAGAGTTACGGATAAGAGATTCTTTAGTTGTAAAAGTGTCACTTCTCTATGAAAAGTCCTTAATATGTTCTCCATCTAGGATCACAGAGGCAAGAAATTCTTTAAGTGGATTCCCCTTTCTATTCCAACGATACTAATAGCACAGTGACTAGCCTTGTAGAATGGAAGGAGAGATTGAAATAATCTCCAAGTTACGAGGTCTCCTAGTCTTAATTACTGTTGAAAGAGAATTATTATGCGGAATTTTTAACAAGATCCTTTGGATTTCAAATAATGCTTCCCTTGGGCAGGGTGAGAGATTCCTAAAAACTATATTGTTTCTAATCTTTCAAATAACGTAGGAGGCTGTTAAGATGAATTTAGTGAGACCCTCTTTAGGACATGTTGGCTTTGAGAGAATCATGTAGAAATCTAATGGATAGGATTCAGGTGTTGAATTTGGTCAACTCTTATACCTAAAGGAGAGGCCAACCAAATAGCTTTGGCGAATGGATAGAAAATGGAGATGTGACGAAGTGTTTCCTCTATTCTCCCGTTGAAGTGATAGGATTTTGGTTGTTGAGGTGGTGGCGGTATAAAATGAATGAAATCAATTCAATCCAAATATATTTTTATAGGATACATTATATTAAAATAAAAATTAAATAAAAAAATTAATTTATTAACTCTCGTTTTATTTTAATTTAAAAATAAATTAAATATTTATTTTTAAATTCTCTAATAAAAAGGAAATCTTATAAAAATAATTCAAAAAATATTTTTTTATTAACAAATTTAGGGATGAATTTATGAGAGAGAAAAATTCATTTCTAATTTGGTTAGATTATTTTAGAATAAAAAAAAAATTCTTATTTTGACATGAATTTGATATAAATTTGGGAATGTAATTTTGAGAGGAAAGAATTCATACCTAAAATGCATTCTTGAAAGATTTTTTTAAATAATCTCAAAAAAATATTAGGAACAAATTTATATTAGAACTAGGGACGAATGTTTTGACATGGAATAATCCATATGAAATTTTTGTCCCTAAATATTTTTTTCAATTATAAAATAAAATAAAAACTTTGGGACGAATTTGAGACAAATTCAACATTAATTAGACATAGAACTTTTTCCATGTTTAAATTCCGTTCTTAATTTCTTGTTTTTTTTGTAGTGGTAATTAGCATGCAGTTAATAAAATATTTTCATTTCCAACCCTTTTATAGTTTTAACATATAATTATATATGCAAGTTAGGGCTCTCGGGGGCACGATTGAACTTTTATCTCTTTATGTGGGAAACTATTTGAAATAATGACCATCTTCATGTCTTGTACCCTAAATGTAAATACTTAATTGACTTAAACAGTACAACAAAGATATGAAATATTGTACAAAAGTTTTTTTTTGTTGGAAAAGATACCACTAGACATTATAGCGGCCACAAGAAATTGGCTTTTTTCACATATATTTAAAGAATAGTTAATTATATATCATATGCCTTTTTTTTTTTTTTTCCAGTAGACTAATACATTGGAATTATGTACCTTATGCGAAATATGATTATTTCCCACAATCAGAAGGGAATGTACAATTAGGTCAATGATAAACTTTTGGTTCTAAGTATTTGAAGCATCTCATGCAAACAAAAATAGTAGCACAAAATTATGATTTTTAGATAAAAATACTGTCATAACCAAAAATTATAAACATTTTATAAAAACTGGATAATACTATAACGCTTGTTGATTATTTTGAATTATGATGAATTGATTTAATGTTACAATAAATTTAAGGAAATCATTTTTTAAAAGAAAATTGTTTTTCCATAAAATTTGATATAATAACCAAGTAGTGTAATTCTGGGGCCATTACAAGGCGAGGAAACCGGTTTGGGCATTGGCCATGTTGGGTTTCTTGATTTGGGTTCCACCAACCCAAGTCCATTAAACTTTGACCCATTAATATGTATGGGCCTCTGTTGGGCTGGGCTCAGGTCACAATTTTTTTTATCCCAATTTCAGGAAATTGCTTATTTAGGGTCCCAACTCCCTAAGATATTTGACCAAGAAAAAATAATTATATGTGCTCTCTCTCTCTCTCTCTCTCTCTCTCTCTCTCTCTCTCTCTATATATATATATATATCAAAGACACATATTGCACCTAATAACAATAAATAAATAAATAAATATATATATATATATATAACACATCTCTTTAAAAAAAACTGTAGGAAAAAAAAAAACGAAATCATCATATAGGATTAAAATAACTTCTCATAAACTTTTTAATCTCATCCTATCGTTGATCAAAGCTAATTCTTAAAGAATGACAATTTTTAATAAAAATGTTAAATAGGCTCAAGTCTGGATAGACCTTAATGGCCTAACAATCTCTTTTGAAAATATTAATGTACTATAAAATTATTAAATTAATCCCTCACAAATTACTTGTACTAAATTAATTCTTCACTATTATTATTTTATGTAGATATAATCCTTCACTAATATCAAATTATTAAATTAGTAAGATAATAGAGAATTTAGTTTTGCACAAAATAAAATATATAAAGGACTGATTTGATAATAACAATTTTTAAGAGACCATATTGTTATAAAGTAAAAAAGTGAAATACCAATTTAATAATTTTCATATAATTTTAGGGTTGATCCTTACAATAGTCTTTAGGGTCAAATCCATGAACATCAGAGAACTATGTTGGGCTAAATTTTTGTATTTTTATTCTTTGGTTTCGGTCCAATCCCAAAACTTGGGAGCATTGAGGGTAGAATCAAACTGACCCTAAATGATAAGAATAATAATAATAATAATAATAATTCATATTTACTATTACTAAATCATGGGGGCCATGTATATCTTTCTTGTACTAATTTGTAAGTCATTTCGGTGAGATTATACAATTTTATATCAAACTAGAGACATGCTTTAGATTTTGTTCCTTAATACCTTTTTCTTTTTTGTTAATTTTATCATTAAGAAAATTGAGAAAATACTTCTACATACAACTGATATCACTATTAATCGAATAAAACACATATATATTCTGAATATTATAAAATTATGTGTGGACTACATTTTATTCTAAGTAGTTTGATTTGGTCAAGCTAGTTAAATGGTAGCTCATGTCTGAAATAGATTTTCTTTTTGGTGATCATAGAAGCCTAAAAGCTCAAAAAATTACAAAATTATCAAATATGATAAAGAGAGTTTTCTATAAATTCGTATAGTATGATTTGATTAAAAAAATTAGTGAAAGTGGCTAAGTCATTAAAAGCTTAACAATGCCTTTTTTAAAAATTAATTTATTATAATTTAAAAAAGATAAATATTAAATGGTTTTTTACTATAACATTTTGTGACAATTTAATTTTTTACAAATGTGTGTGTTAACTTAATCCCTCATAATTTTTAATTCATACAAAACTAGTCTATCTATCATGTTGTCAATGTATTAATTAGGGATTAATAAGGGTTTAGATTTGTATAAACTAAAAATTATGAGAGATTAAAGTGACATGAACAATTGATAAAGAACCAAATTATTACATGTAAAAGTAAAAAATCAATTTAATACTTTTCTTGAATTTAAAAATATAATTTTAGGATTCACCTTTAGAACATGGCCAATTTCATAAATAGTACAACCCAAGTTTCTTTTTATTCTTATGTAAAAGTTCCTTATTCGATCCAATCCCGTAAAACTTTTGACTTTTTATGGGTAGAATCGAATTGACCATAGCGATGTGATACATTTATTGGTAGTATTCATATCCAACGCTACTGAATGGGAAAAATATAATTTTGGCATCTTATTTTTTGTTTTGAAAATAATTTAATCTTTCAATGACAAAAAAAAAAACTAAAATATTCTTTCAAAAATAAAAATATAAAATTATTCGACTGCAAAAGATGACATTTATTTTTTGAAAAGTGTCTTTTTTAAATGACTAAATTAACCTTAAAATAAAAAGTGATGCAACCGGATCCACTGCTGTAATGGAGTTACAACAGCATATGCTGTGAGTAAATTTAGACCGTTCATTGCATCTAACATCCCTCTTTCTTCCACGTTGAGTATCTCGTTGTGGTTTTTTTCCTGGGAAATAATTGATGTGTTTTTTTTTTTATTTCAAAATGTGGTTCTGCATGATTGTCTTTTTATTATTTTCCTTAATTTTTTCAATTGAAGCACGTTGTACTGCAAAATCACATTTTGAACCCTAACCAATTTGGGGTTGAAGAAGACGACCCTATGAGTAGAAATTTTCAACATAACAAGCCTCCCGATTCAATTTTATATTTCATGTTTTTTTTATTGAAATTCTACCACCAAATTTTTCTGAATGAGGTGCATTTTCCTTTCTTCCTAATCTGCACAAAGCCTTCTTCTCGAGCACATGAACTGTAATTGTTAGATCACCATCCTCTACACTGAAATTTTCCAAAGCCCAAGTAATACATGAATCTTTACATATCAATCAAAACTTATTTCGTAACCCCAGAAACAATCATCTATAAATAATAATTTTCTTCTTCTTACAACTCAAAGAATCCAGACAATAGTCTTCTTCTTCTGCTTCAAAATTTGGTAGCAGGATTAAGAAAAAAAAACACACACAACAAGAGATACGTCATGGCAGCAGGAGGGACATTATATGCAATGGACAAGGAAATTGATTTCCTGCATTTGGGAATCTCAAATGTAGGTAAAATTAATGAAATTTGGACTGTTAGATAAAAAATTTAATGGTTCAAATTTTATAAAATTGGTAGACACTATTTAATATTTATTAAAATTTGAATAATTGAATGAAAATTTAATAATCCAAATTTCAAATGTAAAAAGTACAAATGCAGATAATCCAAATCTAATGGACAGTCTGCATTTGCCCATAGCCTAGGAAGCACCAATATGTCAAAATGGCCAACGCACCCGTGTTCGATACGTATCGGGTGCAGATACGCGCACCGTATGCCAACACGTGTGTCCGATTGTATCCCTTTGCTGTAAACACACTAAGACATTTCGAAACGCAAAAAAAAAAGGGTTTGGAAATCCATACTTGAAATGCTTTGAAACAGAAGAAACAATTTTCACCCAAAATCGAAAACCAAAAACCTAATGCTCCACAGTAGCAGCTGGCTTCCTCCCTTCTTTGTCTTCGTGTAACACTTGCTAAGTTTACTAAGTTCATGCAAAAAATTTTTAAATTAGCAAGAATGAAGTATAAGTAGTTGTAATGTGTAATACTTATCAGATGTGAGCTTTGACTTAATGGTAAAACAAGTTATTTAGCCCCAAAGGGGCGTGGGTTCCAGATGTAACTCCCTTCTCCCTTAACATTTTTGTGGTGCTGACACGTGTCACCTCCCCTAGCGAAATTACCATTATGCCCCCCACCATAGCCTTCTTCTACATGATTCTTCCTTCTATTTTCTGCAAAAAAACGTAGCTTCTCTCCTCCTTCGGTTTTCTACTTTTTGCTTTGCCCACCCTATGTTCAACCTCCGACCAACTCCCTCCATCACCGGCGAAGGTTTCTGAGCAGCCACCGCTTGCCGTTGGCCGGCGACAACCACTTTTTCTGGTGGTTTTTGTGGCATAGTTGTGGCAGCAACTTTTTATTGATTTCGGTGAGTTTTAAGTTGTTTTTTTCATGAGAATGATGCTAGGAGAAGCATTTTGGCCCCTTTCCATTGAATTTGAGCTTTGGAAGCATGATTTTAGCTAAGTTTTTAAGAGTTATTCTGACAGGGACTAAACTGAAAAGTTTCGAAATTTTGGGGTTTTCAGAAAATGGTGAAATTCTGTAGTTCAAATTGGTCTTATAAGAATACTTTTATAGTGTATGACATGAAACCTTAGTGTTATTCATGTTTTTACTTGAATGGAAGGAAAAAGTATGAAATGGGGGACTAAAGTGAAACTTCAAAAATTTTTTAAGGCAATGAGTGTAAATTGACGAAAATTCTAGGAAAAGTTAGGGGATGATTTTAAGAATTTGATCTAGGGCTTGTTTTGAGTTATGAGAAGGGAATGGAATATCAAATTGGAAATAACAATATGAAGAAGTAAAGAGAATATGTAATAAAGTAATGAGATATGATTATGGTTGTTTTATGACTTTGTTAAGGCATTATAATCAACCTAAATTGATGTGTTTAGTAATGGGAATTGAGGAAAGTATATTCTTATGTTATAGGGATTGTGGGTGAAATCAATTTTATAATCAAGAGAGACTGAGATAAGGTGATTTTAGCACACGTCAGCTACTAGGTAAGTGGTAAATTTTCCCATTGTATAATTACCATTGTAATTATGGTAGCAAACTTGTTAGACTTATTAGCCTTGCATATGACCTATGAATTATGATTGATATGTGATGTTCATGTAAAATTTGTAAAATAGATGTTTGAATAGAAGTAATGTTTTACTAAAGAATTGATATTGAAAAAGGGAAAATTTATAAATGGCAAGTCCTTAGATTTAGGGAAGACAAGATACGACAGAGGATTTTAGCATGAGTTTACGACTCACGACTGTATTGGTGATTTACCCCGAGATGCTATGTGCTCTCAACCGATATGAATAATCTGAGGGATACATACCTTCGACCGTATGGGTGATTTACCTCGAGATGCTGTGTGCTCTCGACCGTATGAGTGATTTACCCCGAGATACTGTGTGCTCTCGACAGATGATTAAACTGCATGGGCCACGAGTCCATGATTGATACTTTGTGTCTGATAGTCAGTCCTCCCTAGAATCTAGGTCCTAAGCCAACGGTATTTTGAATCAAAAGGAAGGTTTTTACCTAACTTTAACAAGTATCCAAGGGTTAAGTTTCCTTGACAGTTTGATGTTAACCGATGGAAAGGATTCTCCGAGGGTTGTGGATCCTCGACCGTGAAAATCATTTAAACTTTTCATTGAGTGAATGTTATTACTTGTTATGGTTTAAATTAAAGTATAAAGGTTTAAATCATAAATTGATTCATTACTGGAAATGTTACCTATTTATGTTTTAATGAATTTCAGGCAGCCATCCTGAGCAGTTTGCTGACCAAGATGGCTAGAGGAGCCCTGTTAGCATTTTGTTGAGATTTTTGTTGTAATTGGTATATGTAAATAGATGTAAATGTTATGTATGACCATAGGTAGATTCCCTATTCCCCTGTGTTGTAGTTATTTCTGGACTGAATTGAGAGCTGAGCTCTCTTTTATGTATAATATTGTTTTGGGCAGATATTTGTAGAAACTTCGGGAGGTCTCATTTATAAAGGAGTCTCTGCCGAAATTTTTACAAATTTGATTTGAATGTGAATATGCTTGGTTATGAATGTTTGTTATGTATGATTGTAATTCAATTAAGAACCAACTTGTTAGGCTTACAGAGGCGGGCTAGTCTCATTTTTTGTGCCGGTCACACTTCGAGAGTTGGGGTGTGACACTTCGCCCACTCCCTTCTCCCTTTTCTTCACCTTCGTCATCTGGCTTTCTGTCACCTGAAGATCTGCACAGCCGACACCTTTCTATAATACAATGTTTTGTCCTTTATGTGTCCTCCACTTTGTTCTGGCCGCAATGTTCCCTTCTTCGGTGGTCATCTTCATTTGCATGTGTATATTCTGTAGGTAACAATTCGTTACCTTCATTATTTGTGTGAATGTGTGTTATGTTTGGGGCTTTCCCCCTTTCGTTTTTGTTTGTTTTTTTTTTTGCTTTTTATTTTTTAATACAAATATATTCAACTTGTCATATAGTCTTCATAAATGTAAAGGGGCAAAAGTGGATAGGAGAATATTTTTAATTATCCTTTAAGAATGTGTATAGTTTTTTATTTTTTAGGTTTCAAATCATCTTTTAATAAATTAAGAATTGAAAATTATTATAATTAAATATTTCAAATTTCATATTAATTTATTTAAATATATTGCTGTACTTGTATCCTAAAATTTTAAAAGTTAACGTATTATGCGTATCGTATTGTATCATATCCGATACCCCATAAACAATCATCTATAAATAATAATTTTTTTCTTCTTACAACTCAAATAATACAACTCAAACAATCCCAGACAATAGTCTTCCTCTTCTGCTTCAAAATTTGGCAACAAGATTAAGATAACCAAAAAAAAAAAAAAAAACACAACAAGAGACACCGGCACCAGGAGGGACATTATATGCAATGGACATGAAAATTGATTTCCTACATTTGGGAATCTCAAATGTAGGTAAAATTAATGAAATTTGGACTGTTAGATTAAAATTTAATTATTCAAATTTTATAAAATTGATAGACACTATTTAATATTTGTTAAAATTTGAATCATTAAATAAAAATTTAATAATTCAGATTTCAAATATAAAAAAGTACAAATGCAGAGAATCCAAATCTAATGGACAGTCTGCATTTGCCAGGCATATGCTGCTTTAACTTCATTGCAACAGTGGATCCTCTCTAAAAAATGATATACCAAAATTACATCTCCATCGTTACTTTATTGGCTTAATGGCCCTAAATATCTTACTTAGATTAACTTATAAGTCATTTTCACTGAGATTATAATTTTTCACATTAAACTAGAGAGATGCTTTAGATTTTGGTCCTGAATACCTTTTTTCTTTGGTTAATTTATCATTAAGAAAATGAGTAACATATGTTTACATATATAATAACATTTTTAATTAAATAAAACATATATATTATGAATATTATAAAATTATGTCAGAACTACAATTTAATTATCTTAATAGTTTGGCCTGAAATCAGTTTACTTCCTGTAGATTGTTTTGTTATAATTAAAAAAAAAAAAAAAAAGAGTGACATGCATGCAACGCAACTCATTCCTCTTCATTAACTATTTCCTTTGTGATTTTTTGTTAGAAATTGTTGTTGAGAAAATTAGATTGTAAATTTATTGAGCTTATATTTATGTGGATTACTTAGTATAATTTACACATGTTTAGACAAAATCAAAGTTTCAAATGTAAACAAGATTATTTATCTTGATTAGAGGAATTGTTCAGACTAATGCAATTATTTGTTTGCTACTATCATTTTGTAAAAATGATATAAATATATTCCTCACATAATTATGTTCATCTAGTTTAGTACTATCATTTTTTAATTTTGAATTCAAATGTATTTTTAAAAATAAATATATTAATGGTTATTTATTTAAATTATATATATATATATATATGAAGGTAAAAATAAAAAAATATATTAAATTATATAAATAAATTTTTAATTTCTATCAAATTATTTTAAAAAATAAAATAAATGAAGAAATAAATAATAATTTAATGATAAAAAATAAAAAAATTATTGTTCTAAAATTGATAAAACTATTTTACTTTCCGTTACTTTTTTGGGTATATATAGTACTCATTGAATTGTCACTCCTTATCCCAGGCTATCCCCACACACACAGATAGAGCCAGAGCAAGAGATGAGAGAGAAAAGGGAAGGAGAAGAGAGGGAAGCTGATGAAGCTCCATTGTTGTTTGAGACAAAGGAAGGAAGATGGAGGCCAGCTTACAGAGTATTTGCATGCACAATATTTGCAGGTATGAGGCATCTGCTTTCCTCTTTAAAGAAGAACCCTGAACCCACCAGATGAATAGAGAATGAAATGAATTATCAACTTACAGAGTAAAATCTAACAGTGTGAGTCTGTGAATGAAGGTATATGGCTGATATGGGTTTACAGAGTGAGAAAGATGCCAGAAAGAGGAGAGGAAGGAAGATGGAGTTGGATTAGTTTGCTGGTGTGTGAGATTGGGTTTGGACTATACTGGATTCTTTCTCAGTCTGTTCGTTGGAGAATTCTCTATCACTCACCCCTCAAGCGCACACTCATCCACAGGTTCTCCCTTCTCCCTTCTTTTTCTTATTAAAATATGGGCTTTTTTATTGAAATATTATAATTTAAAAAATTAATATTCAAGTACAAAATTATTACACAAAAATGCTTAAACTAATTTGTCATTATAAATGATAAATCCGTCACTCACTTAAAGTCCTACTTCTATTTTTGTTGTTATTTACTCCACAATTCATCTCAAACATTTGAAATTGACATATAGCAATTTTTGTTATTTTTTTCAAATAAATTTCAAAAAAATTTAGAAAAACAGTAAGAAAGTCTTACTAAATTAATTTTCACCTTTTTAATTTTTAATAATCTAAATACATAGTTGAAACTTCACATGGGAAAACAGTACGTGACTCTATCAAAAACACTCTGCGTTCGTTATACTGTGATGTTGAAGCTTCACATGGGAAAACCGTCTTCACGTGGGAATAGAGTAGGATGTATATTCATCAATAGTAAATACTATCTGAATTAACAGAAGATGTTTTAGTAACAAATAAACTAAAATTTAGAACAATGTTATGTTGTGAATATTTTTAGAAGATGGATTTTCAATTTAACAAACATATAAGTATCTTCATTATCAATATTGAGGACACACGTTGAGATGCTAATTTCAAGTTCGACATGTACTTTCATTGACGAGGAAGACCCACAATAAATATCTTCTTCTTTTTCCAAATAGAAAAGTAAAGAGATAAGGAAAGATGGAATTGACATGTGCCATTTTTTCAACTATCAAAACAATTTTTTAATACTTTATTCAAATATAGATACAATCTTCTCCTCTCATTGAACCAAGCAAATCATTTTTAAAGTTTTTAACTTAAAACATTAAAAATAAAAAAAATATTAAATATATAAACCTTTTTGAAAGATCAGTAATATTAAATATTTATTATTATAATAAAATTATTTTTATTTTTATTTTATCTAATTTAATTATTAAAATCTTATTACAAATTAATGCTAAAGGAAGTTTATAAGAAATAGAGACTTAGTAAAATTTTGGGTTTGAACTAATGTATGAAATTTTAATAATTAAATTTCATAAGCATATAGAGACACGTACGAAAAGGTTTTAGCTTCATTATTTTTTGGTGTGCATTTTGAAATTATATATATAAAATAATAGCATAAAAGGCATTAAATATAACATCAATTATAGTTTAACAGAATGAATTAATATTTTTTAAAAATTTTATAACTATGTTGTATAAAATAACGATTCTAGTGATACTAAATATGACAATAATTTTACTACGATAATGATTAAATAATACCTTTTTCGTGAAATTAATGTTTTTATATTTTACTTTCTATTAACTTTGCGAATGCTTTGACTGAAAAATTAAAAAAAAAATTTATTTGTTTCAATTATTAAGCTAGAAGACATATCAATACTGTAGGAATTTGCACCTGATATATATGTAATCAATAATTAAAGTTTAATTAATACGATGCTCCACATATACAGATCAATCTATATATATATATATATATGCATAAAATAATGTGATTAAAACATATAATTTACTTTCATAGAAGTTGGATGACAATACAACTTGTGTATACAAGCTGAACCATTATTAAAAATACGTTTCATGTTTTTTTTTTTTTGTATATTCTTTAAAATGGTTGCATTGATATAATCAAAATGAGAGATATCTTATAAAAAAATAAAGAAGACAATTATAAAAAGGATTAAATTAAAAATACACTATTTATAAAAGACCAAAATAACTTATTAATTAGTTGTTTGATAAGTAGATAGTCCTGCAATACCCGACATTTAACTCAATTAATACGTTCAATATCTAATATATGTGACTGGGGCCGAGGTGACTAATAAAATCAGTGGTCAATTATAATTTTTTTTATAAATTAGTGAGGTTATATATTTTCAAATGACAAATAAATATACCTTGGCTACTCACAAGTGCAATATTAATGAAACTAAAATAATTGTTTGGCACATATATATTTACAGGTATGGTGAAGACAAGTTACCAGGTGTGGACATTTTTGTGTGCACGGCAGACCCATTTTTGGAGCCTCCAATTATGGTGATGAACACAGTATTATCAGCCATGTCCTACAATTATCCTTCAAATAAGTTGAGTGTTTATCTCTCTGATGATGGAGGCTCTGAGCTCACATTTTATGCTCTTCTAAGAGCATCCCTTTTCTGCAAGCATTGGATACCCTTTTGCAGAAGATTCAACATTGAACCCAGGTGTCCTGAGGCGTACTTTTCCCAACATTCTAGTATCACTGAGAAATATGCCCAGGAATTTTCATCTACAAAGGTAATTAATGTATAATTTTTTTTTATGTTGAATTTGGATTTAACAAAAGTTGAAATGCTTTCATAATTTTCACCACCCAGAAATTATATGAAAACATGAAACATGAGATAGAATCAGTTGTAGAAAAGAGGAGGATTCCGGATGACGTAAGGAACCAACATAAAGGATTCTCAGAATGGAATGCCAAAACCACAAAGCAGGACCATCAGTCCATTGTGCAGGTACATATAACTATCTTTTTTCTATCACATGAACAACAAATTACGGTAAGATGTACATACTATTTCATAGTATGATTATCAATAATTTACCTTTTTAAATTTTCTAGATTATGATTGATGGAAGGGACACAAACGCTTTAGATGATGATGGATTTCAATTGCCAACCCTAGTTTACGTGGCACGAGAGAAGCGACCCGATTTCCCACACCATTTCAAAGCAGGGGCCATGAATGCACTCGTGAGTAATAATTTATGATTGATGTTTCAAAATCAGAATTATATTATATTTTATTAGATGACAGTTGGATTTATTAATTAGAAGGCTAGGCTATAATGGTACACATTTGATTATCATATTCCAAACAATTAGAAATATCATAATGACAAAAGGAAACTTTTGTACGCAGATAAGAGTGTCATCAGAGATGAGCAATGCACCTATCATCCTCAACTTGGACTGCGACATGTACCCAAATAATGCAGATATAATACGAGAAGCACTGTGTTTCTTCATGGATGAAACAAGAGGTCACCAAATAGCTTATGTGCAATTTCCACAAAACTTCAACAATATCACTAAGAACGACCTGTATGCAAATTCTTTTCCTGTGGCCAATCAGGTGAATTAAAAGGCTTAAATTTCACATGTCCTTTTGTTATCAGTGCAAGATGCCATTAAGTACCTGTCAAGCCTCTCGTACTACAAAATATCGTTATCGTAGCACTACTCATGAGAGCTGATATATCGATGACTGCACTTTACATAAGTTCACTTGGCCTTCTTGCAGGCCAGAAACTAGAAACCTCCAAGAGTAACCTTGTCGTAACGTCGATTACCAACTCTAATATCATTTAATAAGACCTTAGAGAAAGTAGAGAATTCACCCTTAAAACCCAGCTTGCAAGGGAAAAACTATACCCCTTAGATACCATATAAAGCATCTCCTACTATTCATTGTTCCTTTCTTGGACTTTAGTAAATTGTTGCAAAGTGCATGCACTGAGATTTCGACTCTTCAAAGACTGTGTTATGATAGAGTCTTACATTAGGAGAGATTTCCTTGAGAGAGAGGGGTCTTATCATCTTTTGGGTGGCTTATGTGGGCTTGTGCTCCGTTAGCTTCCTTCATGTGTTGTAATTCAAATCTCCATGTTTTATAGAAGATACAATGTGCTTTTAAAAAATTAATGGGTATAGTATTTCTTGTACAATGCACCAATAAGAACTAAGAGAGCCAAATTTTATCTTTACTATGACTAAATATAGGGCTTATATATTTTGTAAATTAAAAAGTAGAGTTGAATTCGAAACATGAAATAGACTAAAACCCTTGTTGCATATGGTATTGGGTTTCTTAAGGTTGAGTTTCCTGGCATATGTGGACAAGGAGCAACCTTGTATTGTGGAACTGGGTGTTTCCATAGAAGAGAGTCTCTCTCAGGAATGCACTTCAAAGATCACAAAGCAAAAAGAGACATCAAACCTAGGAGACAAGATAAAAGAACAGTAGATGAATTGATCGAAGCATCAAAAGCTCTTGCTAGTTGCACCTACGAGAAGGGAACTCAATGGGGGAATGAGGTTCGTGTTCTTGTTCTGTCTAGTTTTCTATTTATGAAGCAGAGATACTTTAAGATAGAGTTATATACACTGTGTTGGATTAGTCGATATATGTATTAAATATTACTCAAACTCTTTAAATAGCATTTAACTATTGCGAAAGCATTTGGCATAATGATAGCTCATCTTTCATGCTATCTTGGGTATTGTGGCAAAATGATAGCACACATTTCATGGTATATTGTGGTGTAAGAATAAGATACTATAGTATTTAAAACATTTTGATACAGCAATTGAAAAGTTTCATTAAAAAAATGAATAGACAAGTCAACAGACTAATTAGGATGTGTAAAATGAGATTGTCATGATTTTTTAGTGGTATTTCTTACCAACCAAAATGGTGTTTGGCTATGACTTGCTTAAATCTTAAATGGCATTTGTCATATTCGATGCCGATGTATAAAATACAAGTATCTCAAATGTTGACTAAGATCTGCTTTTTCGGTTTGTTGTAAATGATTATGCAGATGGGACTAGTTTATGGGATGTCTGTGGAAGACGTAGTCACTGGGCTTGTGATCTCATGCAGAGGATGGAAATCGATTTACTACAACCCAGAGAGAAAGGCGTTCTTGGGTGTAGCTCCCACAAGCTTCAATGTGATTCTTGTTCAGCAAAGAAGGTGGGGAGAAGGGTTGTTCCATATATTCTTCTCTAAGTATTGCCCTTTCATTTATGGGCACAACAAGATAAGCTTGGGAGTGCAAATGGGGTACTGCGTCTACCTGCTATGGGCTCCATTGTCCATCCCAACTCTTTGCTATCTCATTGTTCCTTCCATTTCCACACTTCGTGGCATTCCATTGTTCCCGCAGGTACTCTCATTAATCTCTTATATATTTTCTTTTTTCTTATGGTTTTTCATATTATATTCATTAACAGAAGTGAACTCCATATAATATTTTTTTAGCCCTACTCTTAGTTTTAGTAAATTTAATCCACACCGAAAGTTTGACAAAAGAAAATTTTGGATCGCATGTTGTAGAAGATATTTACGGGTGCTATTGGATTAAGTTATTTAATCATTTGTAACCATGAAATCAAATTACAAAATGTTACCGAATCGGTAACTGATATGAATCGTAAGATGATGTTGTTAATAATATAGACTCTTAGATGATTCCAATATGTTAATTACAATAGGGCATTAGAGCTTCCAAAAGAATTTGTTTTGGCCCAAAGCTTATTTCTAATATACTTTCGGTAAATTTGATTCAAATATAACCTAGCACTAGGGGTATTGAATGAACTCCTCGAGACACGACATTGCCTGATGAAATCGCTAATTTTTCATTTTAACTTGATCCGATTGAATGAGTCAGGCTAGGTTGACCCGATCTGCAGATTTGTTGCCAACCTACCACCAATGGCCACTAATATGAAAAGTTCGAGCCCCTTAAATTTTTAACTTGCCATTGTCGGATAAAGTTTCAAGTTTTTGAATGATTATAAGATATTATTTTTTACAAATTTTAAGATGATTCCCTTTACTGTGCAGCTTACAAGTCCATGGATCATTCCCTTTTTATATGCATTCCTGGCCACAAACGCATATAGCTTCTTGGAGGCTATGAGCTGCGGGAGCACAGCCAAGGCATGGTGGAACTCACAGAGAATGAAACTCTTCCGAAGGACCACCTCGTACCTCTTTGGCTTCATCGACACCATAACTAAGCAATTGAACCTGTCCCTAACAAAATTTGACGTCACAGACAAGGCTGTCTCCGATGACACCCTCAAGAGATACGAGCTAGAGGTCTTTGATTTTGGAAGCTCTTCTCTCATGTTTACCATCATACCGACACTCGCTTTGTTTAATCTCTTTGGTGCGATTGGTGGACTTAAGAGGTTTCTTGAAGGTTCGAGCCATTTAGCTATACAGATTGTGCTGTGCATTTTGATTGTGATGGTGAATAAGCCTGTTTATGAGGCTCTTTTCATTCGCAATGATAGAGGGTGCTTGTCGTCCATGGTCTTGCTCAAGTCTCTTGTTTTGGCTCTATTGGGATGCTATGTAGCATCTTTCATGTGTTAAGATATAGGCCAGTGCTCGATACTATGATGTATTCAATCTTGATCTACTATGGTACTTTTGTTGTTTCTGTTGAACTGTTTTATAGAAGTTTTAATGATTAAGATTTATAACCAGAAAAAATGACCGTATGAATCGATAAAAAATTTAGGCTGTTAAAATGTCGTGTAACGGTCCTAATTACATACTGCAAAATTGATAATAATGGTTATGAGTATATGCTTATTTATGCTTGATGGATGGGGCATGAATGTTAGCCATATGTAGATTTTTATTAATATCATTGAAGGAATTTGCTAATTCATGTTCATTTAACAATGTAATGGAGTTTGTGATCTTGAAGGATAGTGAGCAATTATACGTTATTTCTAAAGCTCCCGCTTCTAGTATGTCATTTCAAGTTAGAAACTCTGTAATGTGTTTGAATCCTAGTTATGTTACTGGGAGAAAACAATATTTAGGTTTGTGAAATATTCATGTATTTGTATAGATATGATCTGCCTTTATTTAGACCCAAGGGTAAAATTAATTGAAGTGTGCATAAACAAAGAGCAAAATCAAGAGCCAGAGGTGATTGTAAATTAGAAACAAGACTGAAAATACTACATAAAAAAGAAAAAGAAATTACTCCCAAGTCATGAAAGAGATATATGCAACAAGAGAATAAGCAAAAGAGAATGAGTTAGTTCCCTATGAGAGGCCATAGGTATATATAAAATTATACATTATTGTGCATTGAAGTCCAAAATCTGAGCCCAATTACATTTTGGACAATTGATCATGGTGAACTTGCTGGAATTTGGGAAATTGATCCCAAATTTTTTTCTCTCTTGTCAAACTTTTTTTTATATTTTCAAATTGAAAAGGATGTTGAGTTTTAGATTGATCAATATAATTATATCTCACACTAATCTTGATTAGAGCTTCCCATCAAATTGGTAAATTACACTATTGTTAAAAACTCCCATTATTTTGTTGTTCTTTTTTTGTCAATATGACAGTAAGTATTTTCAAATTTTATCTAAGCTGAAGCCTATCTTCAAATAATATTAGAAGAAATTATATTTTACTACTTCCATTGCAAACTTAGTGCATGAATCCAAATTGATAACAAAATTGTCAGGGTAGCGAGCGTGGCAATGAAGAGGGAATTTTAAATATTGATATTTTATGTATTTTGGGGTGTTTGGAGGTTGCTAATTTTTGTTTTTGTCTTGTGTTTGTATAAGATGCCTCTTCTTAGCACCAAAAGGTTATGCTTTGAATGAAATAAAATTGGAGCGACTTTGGTCCAAAAAATTTAAGATTTAAGACTTAGAATTTAATATGAATCTCGTATATTTTCATTTGTTGTGTTCATATTTTCTTTTTATTTACTTTATGTATTTTACATTTGACGACATTCAAATTCTAAAACATTATGGTTTCATTATTATTGGGAGCGTTTGAGACAACTTAAAATGATTGAATAAATTACAAAATAATTAAATAATTGGAGGTTTAAGTTATTGAAAATTCAAACTCATTGTTACAAAACTTTTTTCTTTTTTTGTCTTTTTCTTCCCATGCATGAGTGGATGAAATGATATATGATTAGGAATATCAATGCAATAAGGGAGTCCTAGTTCATAAAATTTGAATATAAACTATCAAACAATATTGTCAATTTAATAAGGTCTAGCAGAAAGACATTCCAAACATATGCTGCCACACGTAATCTTAGAAGGTCATTTCAAACGTAGACGTCATCGGAGAATCTCGTCCCACTCCCGTGCTCTCTGTCTAACTTTGATTTTGTTTGTCTTTATTATGCACATAAGGTCCCATTAAAGAAAAATAATAACAAAATAGATACACGTGTTGGACAGTTTGTTTTATTATTTTTCTTAAATAGAGTTTACTTATTTATGATAAATTATTTAATGTAATTATAAAATTAATTATACTAATGTAATTATTATATAACAAATTAAAAAATATATACAGCAATGATGTTGTTGTATTATTATAATTGTATGTGTTAGAATATCATATAATATAGGAAGTTTAAATTTATTAAAATATTATACATAGTCCACTCATAAGGAGTACTCATTAAATAAGAGTAAAATAGTAATTATAATAATTACTACTAAACCTTAACCTTAGTTAGATTTTTATAAATAGGGATAAATTATTATACGTGAAATAGCTTTTATTAAAAAAATATTGACTTGAGACACTCTGAGTAAAATACCTGCAAGTATTCTGCAGTTGTATTCGAGAGAGGATTTAAGTTGTGGAAACCTGAGATACACCCTATATACTGTGGGTATCTCATTCGATCAGTGATCCCAACTGAAGTTTGATAAACTTCTGCAATTAAGAAGGGTATATAAGTCTCTTACTCTGAATTTATGAATGTATTCATTTATTTTTTATTTCCTTCAGTATGTGAATTTAAAATTATTTATTTATTTATATTTTGACCTTATTATTTTAAGATTTTATTTATAAATCTAAAATTTTTTAATTTATTTCTTCTACTTTTTATTTTTTTAGTAATCTATACAGAAATATTAGTCTATAATTTTGTTATCTCACTTTTATTTTTTTTAATTTTTCTAATGACTTCACTACTCCTTAATTTTATTTTTATATTAAATTTATGAACTAATATTTTGTGGGCAATTAAACAATAAAAAGTAGAATGGATATATTGAAAATTGTTTTATAAGTTTTGAGTTCATAAACAAAATTTAAAATTATTGGGATTAAATATAAATATAACAAGTTATTTTAAATTGGCATACAATCAACATATTTTAACATGCTATTGTTACATATTTTTTTCTAAGTGTGTCACATAGTAATTGCACCATTGCAATTAATTTTATAGTTACATTAAAGATGATACCTTTATTTATTTGGTATTTGATTTAGCATTAAAATTTACTCCAAAATCTTTTTATCCTCTAAATTTTTGTTTGAACATGTATAAAAAAAAAACTTACTTCTATATTAAATGAATTATATTGATGGCAAAAATCACTTTTTTGGATAAAAAAATTTTAAATATAAATTATGAACATACAATTACATTTAAGAAAAATTAAGTTTACAAATTATGTCAATAAAAAATTAAATTTGTACAATTTTAATTCAAATAGACACATGGTGTTGAAATGACTTTTTTCCTTCAGTATTCGGTCCAACTTTTATGGAATGGTCAACGTTACTACAAGGCTAAAATTATCATCAGAACATCTGAATTTCTCAAAGAGTTGCTGTCTTCCCTCTGATTATTACTTTAATAAATTTAGCGGAGATGAAGGAAAAAAAGAGAGTAAATATCATTAAATTATAGCAATAATATTATAGTAATTTTATATAGTTAATATTTTTAAATTTTAATGACAATGAACTTTATGTAGTAGAAATAATAAATTAGAGGATCCATTATAATTTTTCTTGAAATTATGAAATACATTATAGTTGAAAAAAATTATCATGGAGAATATAAATAATAATTTAATTTTAAAATCAAATGTATTCATGTTCATTAATTTTAATTATAAATATATATACCAAAGAAATATATATCAAGGAAAACATTAAACATATATATTAAATTAACTGAACAAATTAAAAATATACTAATAATACAAACAAAATTGCCATGAAGTAAGGAGGATATGGTCTTCCTTCTCATTAAAGATGTACATAAATTTAGTTGGCTAAGTCAATTTAACTATATTAAATTGAGTTAAATTGATCTAAATAGAAAAAAGAAATTTCATTTTTATTGAACCTTGTCCTATTTAATAATTGGTCGGAAAATTTATTGTCTTGATACTCAACTTGATTTTTCTTTAAAAAAAAATTCTAATATTTTATTGTTATTTTATTTATGATAAGTTTTAAAATATTAATTTTTTTAAATCTTAAAATTTTTATTCATAAAAAATACTAATAATTTTTAATTTTATATTTTTCATTTGAAATTTTAATTTTAAAAGTATTTTCATTAATAAAATTTCTTGATCCCGATGTCACTAAACATACTTTCCCGCACTATGAAGAGGCACAACAACCCATCACTTCAATGTACTTTGCTATAATATTTTGAGAAATGCCAAGAGAAGTTGAAATGCTCAAGCCTTTATCTATTTCTAATATGTAAATTTTACGTATCTCAGAAAATAACTCCAAGTAAGTGCATTAATGGCTTGTCGCCTCGGAGTTTCTTTAACATTTCTATTTGTACTTTTGCTTTTTAATTTTATTAATTTGCTTAAAGAATCTAACAAAATTTAAATGATAATCATGTCCCATCAATTTCACCTCCGAGGCTTACCTTCCCAGCTCCCAAGCATCCAAAGGTCGTTGTTCCTCTAATATTATTCTATTTTTGTATATGGCCAAAGCCATGATCGCATATAATAAAAAATATTATTTTAATACATTATTTTTTAATTTTTAAAATTTGATTTAAATCTTAAAAAATAAATAATTATATTGAGACTTTAATATATTTTTAAAAAATAATCTGAAATTCTATCTTGGTATTATGTGTTCAAAGTCCTTCCAAAAGATTCTTAAAAGCAACATAAATTTAATCTTCAATATTTTAAAATAATTTTAAAATTTAAATGATTTATAATAAATATTTTAAATTTATAATTATTAAATCTAAAAAAAATAATTATTAATAAAAAAAAAAAACTTACCAGCCAACTCACCCCTTCGCAATATGAAAGCTAGATTACTCCTTTCCAGTGCCTTGAGGGGGCTTTTCAGCATAGGTCAGCGGGCAAATTTTATGAAAATTTGTGTAATTATTTATGGCTATGAAACTAGGATTCCATTTTCAATTGAAGGTTTTAAAGGAAAGCTAATTATAATATCAAAAAGTTGATTCTCTCCAATGAATTCAGTGTAAAAAATAAAATTTAAATAAAAAAATACAGTTAGAAAAATCTGTTTAAAAAATAGGACAGGTTTGAGCCATTTTAAATCCCAACTTGAGTTCAAAAAATATGAATCAATATTTTTTTAATAAAAAAATAATATTAAAAAAAACTTAGCATGACATAATATTTTGATAAAAAAATAAAAACTAATATTCTTTATGCAAACAATTTATATCAATATAATAATACATTTGTCAATACAACTTATATATATACAATATCTTATAAATAATAATAATAATTAATAATGTTATTTATTTCAACTTGTAAATTGCCAATAGACTTTATTATTACTTAAAAAACTCGTTTAGTTCAATAGGTCTAATTTGAAGAATGTGAAAAAAAAGTTTAAATAAATAAATCTAATTAAAAAATGAGTTTAAACTTTTTCGTAAACTGAATTTAAGCTCAATTTTTTAAAGCAATAATAATTACATCATATTATATAAAAATTAAAAAGTAATAATATTGTATATGTATTTATATGAATAATAGTTAATTTATTTTATATATATATATATATATATATATATTATACACACTTAAACAATTTTGAAGTGATTCACCTATCTTGAATAATTAAAAAAAGTTTTAAAAATTATAAATGTACAATTTTAAGCATATGGATGTATTACTTTTGTCAAAATAAGATTCTAGTTTGTCATATTAGGCTCAGAAAATTCCTCATCTACTACATAAATGTTATTATCAACCAATATTTTCTCATCAAATTATGAAAAGCTTGTTTAGATAAGATCATTTCATAAAATGGGTTGAGCTTGGGGTTTGTTAGATTTTGGTCCAATCGGAATGCCTCAATCAATATGGTTTCTCTTAAGAAAGAATTTATTGTTATAAAACTTAATTTTTATTAAAAATATAATTTAAGAAATAAGATATAAAAAAATGTTAATTTTAAAAGCATAAAAGATTAACTCAACTTTAATCAAGGTGATTGTATGAAATATTATAGAAGAATATGATATCATTGTGAAAGAACAGTGTCTGATGTCTTTTATTCAAAAGATTCAAGTTCAAGTTTGTACGACAATTGACCACATTTGCATTAAGATATTCATCATTAACAATCGTACGAGCAATAATAGCTAATTAATGAGTAGGCAAGTGAGTGAATTTCACTAATTTTATTTATGTGTAAAACATGAAAAATTTTATGTATATATATAGTGAATGGGTATTTTGGGTACTTATCCATAAAGCATAATAGTAATTTTGCCAAATTTTTTGTCCCACATATATAGTTTGGATTGAAATTATAAGATGAACTTTGATAAGTCCACGCAACGTAAAATACCAAAAGGGAAGATGCAGATTTTGTCTATGAGAAGAAGAGATTTTGTTTCTCTATCTTCACATTCTCCTTCCAAACAACGTTGAAATAATGTTTTGATCAATTAACTTTATTTATTGTTTAAAATTAGACCCTTGAGTTTTAAGCATTTCAAAAAGTTTTGGAAGTCTTAAATTTATCTCTCATTTATCCCTTAATCACATTGTATAAGATAAATTTAAGAAGAATTTGAACTCAAAGAAACATTTTGAAACTGTTCAAATATAGGCGGCTAATTCAAAAAATAAATAAAATTAAGAGACCGTATTATATTTTAGATTATTCTTGTTATTATACTGATATTTCTTTATGTTCTCTCTGTATTTCTTTTTTTCTTTTCTTTTCTTTTACTCTTTCCTATTTTTTCTGTTTTGCTTTTTTATTTATGTTATTTTAATCATTGCCATCATCTATCATGTAAAAAACTCTAAAGAATCATATTTCTTTCTTTAGCCTTTCTTAGCTTTACTAAGTTGCATAACATAAAAAATAAATGAATACTAAAAGAACAAGTATGGACGAGAGAAACATAGAAGAGAAACTTCTTCCATTTTAATGACACTTATCCCAATGTATTAAAAATTTGAAATAATAACAAAACATCTCTATTATGATTGGGAGAATATGAGAGAGAAAAAAAAGGAAGAGATGAGGGATATAAAATGATTTAGAGAGTAAGGAAGAAAAAAAGTAAAAAAAATAAAATATTATTCTAATTTTTTAAACTATATTTATTATTTTAAATTCATCCTTTAAATTTGAAGCGTTTCAAACTAATCTATTAAATTAAAACGTTTTAAAATGGTTTTTTAAGTTTTAAAGTCATCTCAAATTTGTAAGTTAGAATTTAAGAGACTTTTTTTGAAATACTTCAATTTTTTAAGGACCAAGTCAAAACAACAAATAAAGTTGAATGACCATAATACTATTTTAACATCCAAAAAATTTATTGTTTATCTTTTGATGTTTACTTTCTCTTTATAAATTGACAATCCAATTTGTATTTAAATTAATTAATTAATTAATTAATTAAAATACTAATTAATTCATTTGATGAGTTTGAGTTATTAGATTATTTGTGTGGTCTAATCTTCTGACATTTTCTAGTTGAATATAATGGAACTATTATACGGAGTGCTCTATTGTGCTGGTTTAATATTTAGGAGCTCTTCACTATAACCCTTGTACTAGGATAAAAAGATTTGAATAAAAAGTCATTTTTAGTAAGCCTCACCATGACTCTTGTATAGGATCAAAAGACTTTCCCTTAAATATTGTTAATCTCATCCTATGATTGATTAAAGCTAATCCTTAAATTTAAAAACTTCCACATAAAAATTATTAAACAAGCTTGAGTCTGGCTAAAACTAAAAATTTATAACAACGTCTATCAAAGGACTTAAATTATATGAACTTAAATTTGTAATTTCAATGTCATACTCGCTATAATAGTCTTTAGTGTTATAAGAGATCAAATCTTTCGTAGCATGGCATTATACCATAGAATCTACGATAAATTAAGGATTACTTTTACCAATTTTAGTTTACAAAAATTATCAATTTTGGTAACTCGTTTTAAAATGAACTACACTTTATTCTTAATAGTCTGGCCCAAAATCAGTTTATTCTTTATAGTCTGTTTTGTCATCTGTTGACCATTTTGTGGTAATTATTTTTAATTTGAACTGAAATCATGTTTTGCAATAGCACAATTTAGTTATAAATATGTGAATAAATATCTGTGATTCTCTTTCCTTTATGTGTCACAAACAAATGGTTTCAATATTCTTGGGGATCGATTGAGACATCTTAAAATGACTGAACAAATCTTAAGATAATCAAATAGTTGGAGATTGAAGTTCTTAAAAACTCAAACTCTTTGTAACACAACTTTTTTCGCTTTGTCGTTTATTTTGCGTGCAGGAGTGGATGAAATGAAATATAACTAGAAATATCTACGCAAGAGGAGAGGTCTTTTTTCCACTAATATCTCTATCCCTATCTTTGTCATTAGAAAATAATAATTAACTGGTCAAAAATTAAAATGATATTTTTCTGGGATTGATAAAACAATGTTTATTGACTTTTTATCAGCCGTTATTTTATTGGGTATATATGGTACTCATTGAATTGTCACTCCTTATCCCAGGCTATCCCCACACACACAGATAGAGCCGGAGCAAGAGATGGGAGAGAAAAGGGAAGGAGAAGAGAGGGAAGCTGATGAAGCTCCATTGTTGTTTGAGACAAAGGAAGGAAGATGGAGGGCAGCTTACAGAGTATTTGCATGCACAATATTTGCAGGTATGAGGTATCTACTTTCTTCTTTAAAGAAGAACCCTAAACCCACCAGATGAATAGATAATGACATGAATTATCAACTTACAGAGTAAAATCTAACTGTGTGAGTCTGTGAATGAAGGTATATGGCTGATATGGGTTTACAGAGTGAGAAAGATGCCAGAAAGAGGAGAGGAAGGAAGATGGAGTTGGATTAGTTTGCTTGTGTGTGAGATTACGTTTGGACTATACTGGATTCTTTCTCAGTCTGTTCGTTGGAGAATTCTCTATCACTCACCCCTCAAGAGCACACTCATCCACAGGTTCTCCCTTCTCCCTTCTTTTTCTTATTAAAATATGGGCTTTTTTATTGAAATATTATAATTTAAAAAATTAATATTCAAATACAAAATTATTACACAAAAATGCTTAAACTAATTTGTCATTATAAATGATAAATCCGTCACTCACTTAAAGTCCTACTTCTATTTTTGTTGTTATTTACTCCACAATTCATCTCAAACATTTGAAATTGACTTATAGCAATTTTTGTTATTTTTTTCAAATAAGTTTCAAAAAAATTTAGAAAAACAGTAAGAAAGTCTTACTAAATTAATTTTCACCTTTTTAAGTCTCTGTAGTTGCTGGAATGATGAGAAGGAAATTTAATTTTAATTTTTAATAATCTAAATACATAGTTGAAACTTCACAAGGGAAAACAGTACGTGACTCTATCAAAAACACTCTGCGTTCGTTATACTGTGATGTTGAAACTTCACATGGGAAAACAGTCTTCACGTGGGAATAGAGTAGGATGTATATTCATCAATAGTAAATACTGTCTGAATTAACAGAAGATGTTTTAGTAACAAATAAACTAAAATTTAGAACAATGTTACGCTATGAATATTTTTAGAAGATGGATTTTCAATTTAACAAACATATAAGTATCTTCATTATCAATATTGAGGACACACGTTGAGATGCTAATTTCAAGTTCGACATGTACTTTCATTGACGAGGAAGACCCACAATAAATATCTTCTTTTTCAAAATAGAAAAGTAAAGAGATAGGAAAGATGGAATTGACATGTGCCATTTTTTCAACTATCAAAACAATTTTTTAATACTTTATTCAAATATAAATACAATTTCTCCTCTCATTGAACCAAGCAAATCATTTTTAAAGTTTTTAACTTAAATATTAAAAATAAAAGATATGAAATATATAAACCTTTTTGAAAGATCAGTAATATTAAATATTTATTATTATAATAAAATTAGTTTTATTTTTATTTTATCTAATTTAATTTTTAAAATCTTAGTACAAATTAATGCTAAAGGAAGTTTATAAGAAATAGAGACTTAGTAAAATTTTGGGTTTGAACTAATGTATGAAATTTTAATAATTAAATTTCATAAGCATATAGAGACACGTACGAAAAGGTTTTAGCTTCATTATTTTTTTGGTGTACAATTTAAATATATATATATATATATATATATAATAGCATAAAAGGAATCAAATATAACATCGATTATAGTTTAACAGAATGAATTAATATTTTTTAAAAAATTTTATAACTAGGTTGTATAAACTAACGATTCTAATGATACTAAATATAACGATAATTTTACTACAATAATGATTAAATGATACCTTTTTCGTGAAATTAATGTTTTTATATTTTACTTTTTATTAACTTTGCGAATGCTTTGACTGGAAAAAAAAAGTTATTTGTTTGAGTTATTAAGCTAGAAGACATATCAATACTGTAGGAATTTGCACCTGATATATATGTAATCAATAATTAAAGTTTAATTAATACGATGCTCCACATATACAGATCAATCTATATATATATATATATATATGCATAAAATAATGTGATTAAAACATATAATTTACTTTCATAGAAGTTGGATGA
This sequence comes from Delonix regia, assembly GCA_037074485.1. Taxonomy (NCBI): domain Eukaryota; kingdom Viridiplantae; phylum Streptophyta; class Magnoliopsida; order Fabales; family Fabaceae; genus Delonix; species Delonix regia. The sequence continues at coordinate 19,580,519 of CM073452.1, read as the reverse complement.
CAATACAACTTGTGTATACAACCTGAACCATTATTAAAAATACGTTTCATGTTTTTTTTTTTTTTGTATATTTTAAAAATGGTTGCATTGATATAATCAAAATGAGAGATATCTTATAAAAAAATAAAGAAGACAATTATAAAAAGGATTAAATTAAAAATACACTATTTATAAAAGACCAAAATAACTTATTAATTAATTGTTTGATAAGTAGATAGTCCTGCAATACCCGACATTTAACTCAATTAATACGTTCAATATCTAATATATGTGACTGGGGCCGAGGTGACTAATAAAATCAGTGGTCAATTATAATTTTTTTTATAAATTAGTGAGGTTATATATTTTCAAATGACAAATAAATATACCTTGGCTACTCACAAGTGCAATATTAATGAAACTAAAATAATTGTTTGGCACATATATATTTACAGGTATGGTGAAGACAAGTTACCAGGTGTGGACATTTTTGTGTGCACGGCAGACCCATTTTTGGAGCCTCCAATTATGGTGATGAACACAGTATTATCAGCCATGTCCTACAATTATCCTTCAAATAAGTTGAGTGTTTATCTCTCTGATGATGGAGGCTCTGAGCTCACATTTTATGCTCTTCTAAGAGCATCCCTTTTCTGCAAGCATTGGATACCCTTTTGCAGAAGATTCAACATTGAACCCAGGTGTCCTGAGGCGTACTTTTCCCAACATTCTAGTATCACTGAGAAATATGCCCAGGAATTTTCATCTATAAAGGTAATTAATGTATAATTTTTCTTTATGTTGAATTTGGATTTAACAAAAGTTGAAATGCTTTCATAATTTTCACCACCCAGAAATTATATGAAGACATGAAACATGAGATAGAATCAGTTGTAGAAAAGAGGAGGATTCCGGATGACGTAAGGAACCAACATAAAGGATTCTCAGAATGGAATGCCAAAACCACAAAGCAGGACCATCAGTCCATTGTGCAGGTACATATAACTATCTTTTTTCTATCACATGAACAACAAATTACGGTGAGATGTACATACTATTTCATAGTATGATTATCAATAATTTACCTTTTTAAATTTTCTAGATTATGATTGATGGAAGGGACACAAACGCTTTAGATGATGATGGATTTCAATTGCCAACCCTAGTTTACGTGGCACGAGAGAAGCGACCCGATTTCCCACACCATTTCAAAGCAGGGGCCATGAATGCACTCGTGAGTAATAATTTATGATTGATGTTTCAAAATCAGAATTATATTATATTTTATTAGATGACAGTTGGATTTATTAATTAGAAGGCTAGGCTATAATGGTACACATTTGATTATCATATTCCAAACAATAAGAAATATCATAATGACAAAAGGAAACTTTTGTACGCAGATAAGAGTGTCATCAGAGATGAGCAATGCACCTATCATCCTCAACTTGGACTGCGACATGTACCCAAATAATGCAGATATAATACGAGAAGCACTGTGTTTCTTCATGGATGAAACAAGAGGCCACCAAATAGCTTATGTGCAATTTCCACAAAACTTCAACAATATCACTAAGAACGACCTGTATGCAAATTCTTTTCCTGTGATCAATCAGGTGAATTAAAAGGCTTAAATTTCACATGTTGTCCTTTTGTTATCAGTGCAAGATGCCATTAAGTACCTGTCAAGCCTCTCGTACTTCAAAATATCGTTATCGTAGCACTACTCATGAGAGCTGATATATCGATGACTGCACTTTACATAAGTTCACTTGGCCTTCTTGCAGGCCAGAAACTAGAAACCTCCAAGAGTAACCTTGTCGTAACGTCGATTACCAACTCTAATATCATTTAATAAGACCTTAGAGAAAGTAGAGAATTCACCCTTAAAACCCAGCTTGCAAGGGAAAAACTAAACCCCTTAGATACCATATAAAGCATCTACTATTCATTGTTCCTTTCTTGGACTTCAGTAAATTGTTGCAAAGTGCATGCACTGAGATTTCGACTCTTCAAAGACTGTGTTATGATAGAGTCTTACATCAGGAGAGATTTCCTTGAGAGAGAGGGGTCTTATCATCTTTTGGGTGGCTTATGTGGGCTTGTGCTCCGTTAGCTTCCTTCATGTGTTGTAATTCAAATCTTCATGTTTTATAGAAGATACAATGTGCTTTTAAAAAATTAGTGGGTATAGTATTTCTTGTACAAAGCACCAATAAGAACTAAGAGAGCCAAATTTTATCTTTACTATGACTAAATATAGGGCTTATATATTTTTTAAATTAAACAGTAGAGTTGAATTTGAAACATGAAATAGACTAAAACCCCTTGTTGCATATGGTATTGGGTTTCTTAAGGTTGAGTTTCCTGGCATATGTGGACAAGGAGCAACCTTGTATTGTGGAACTGGGTGTTTCCATAGAAGAGAGTCTCTCTCAGGAATGCACTTCAAAGATCACAAAGCAAAAAGAGACATCAAACCTAGGAGACAAGATAAAAGAACAGTAGATGAATTGATCGAAGCATCAAAAGCTCTTGCTAGTTGCACCTACGAGAAGGGAACTCAATGGGGGAATGAGGTTCGTGTTCTTGTTCTGTCTAGTTTTCTATTTATGAAGCATAGATACTTTAAGATAGAGTTATATACACTGTGTTGGATTAGTCGATATATGTATTAAATATTACCCAAACTCTTTAAATAGCATTTAACTATTGCGAAAGCATTTGGCATAATGATAGCTCATCTTTCATGCTATCTTGGGTATTGTGGCAAAATGATAGCACACATTTCATGGTATATTGTGGTGTAAGAATAAGATACTATAGTATTTAAAACATTTTGATACAGCAATTGAAAAGTTTCATTAAAAAAATGAATAGACAAGTCAACAGACTTATTAGGCGGTGTAAAATGAGATTATCATGATTTTTTAGTGGTATTTCTTACCAACCAAAATGGTGTTTGGCTAGGACATGCTTATATCTTAGATGGCATTTCTCATATTCAATGCCAATGTATCAAATACAAGTATCTCAAATGTTGACTAAGATCTGATTTTTTGGTTTGTTGTAAATGATTATGCAGATGGGACTAGTTTATGGGATGTCCGTGGAAGACGTAGTCACTGGGCTTGTGATCTCATGCAGAGGATGGAAATCGATTTACTACAACCCAGAGAGAAAGGCGTTCTTGGGTGTAGCTCCCACAAACTTCAATGTGATCCTTGTTCAGCAAAGAAGGTGGGGAGAAGGGTTGTTCCATATATTCTTCTCTAAGTATTGCCCTTTCATTTATGGGCACAACAAGATAAGCTTGGGAGTGCAAATGGGGTACTGTGTCTTCCTGCTTTGGGCTCCATTGTCCATCCCAACTCTTTGCTATCTCATTGTTCCTTCCATTTCCACACTTCGTGGCATTCCATTGTTCCCGCAGGTACTCTCATTAATCTCTTATATATTTTCTTTTTTCTTATGGTTTTTCATATTATATTCATCAACAAAAGTGAACTCCATATAATCTTTTTTTAGTCCTACGCTTAGTTTTGGTAACTTTAATCCACACCGAAAGTTTGACAAAAGAAAATTTTGGATTGCATGTTGTAGAAGATATTTACGGTGCTATTGGATTAAGTTGTTTAATCATTTGTAACCATGAAATCAAATTCCAAAATGTTACCGAATCGGTAACTGATATGAATCGTAAGATGATGTTGTTAATGATATAGACTCTTAGATGATTACAACATGTTAATTACAATAGGGCATTAGAGCTTCCAAAAGAATTTGTTTTGGCCCAAAGCTTATTTCTAATATACTTTTAGTAAATTTGATTCAAATGTATCCTAGCACTAGGGGTATTGAATGAACTCCTCGAGACACGACATTGCCTGATGAAATCGCTAATTTTTCATTTTAACTTGATCCGATTGAATGAGTCAGGCTAGGTTGACCCGATCTGCAGATTTGTTGCCAACCCACCACCTATGGCCACTAATATGAAAAGTTCGAGCCCCTTAAATTTTTAACTTGCCATTGTCGGATAAAGTTTCAAGATTTTTGTATGATTATAAGATATTATTTTTTACAAATTTTAAGATGATTCCCTTTACTGTGCAGCTTACAAGTCCATGGATCATTCCCTTTTTATATGCATTCCTGGCCACAAACGCATATAGCTTCTTGGAGGCTATGAGCTGCGGGAGCACAGCCAAGGCATGGTGGAACTCACAGAGAATGAAACTCTTCCGAAGGACCACCTCGTACCTCTTCGGCTTCATCGACACCATAACTAAGCAACTAAACCTGTCCCTAGCAAAATTTGACGTCACAGACAAGGCTGTCTCCGATGACACCCTCAAGAGATACGAGCTAGAGGTCTTTGATTTTGGAAGCTCTTCTCTCATGTTTACCATCATACTGACACTCGCTTTGCTTAATCTCTTTGGTGCGATTGGTGGACTCAAGAGGTTTCTTGAAGGTTCGAGCCATTTAGCTGTGCAGATTGTGTTGTGCATTTTGATTGTGATGGTGAATAAGCCTGTTTATGAGGCTCTTTTCATTCGTAATGATAGAGGGTGCTTGTCGTCCATGGTCTTGCTCAAGTCTCTTGTTTTGGCTCTATTGGGATGCTATGTAACATCTTTCATGTGTTAAGATATAGGCGAATGCTCGATACTATGATGTATCCTATCCTGATCTACTATAGTACTTTTGTTGTTTCTGTTGAACTGTTCGATAGAAGTTTTAATGATTAAGATTTATAAACAGTAAAAATGACCGTATGAATCGATAAAAAATTTAGGCTGTTAAAATGTCGTGTAACGGTCCTAATTACATACTGCAAAATTGATAATAATGGTTATGAGTATATGCTTATTTATGCTTGATGGATGGGGCATGAATGTTAGCCATATGTAGATTTTTATTAATATCATTGAAGGAATTTGCTAATTCATGTTCATTTAACAATGTAATGGAGTTTGTGATTTTGAAGGATAGTGAGCAATTATACGTTATTTCTAAAGCTCCCGCTTCTAGTATGTCATTTCAAGTTAGAAACTCTGTAATGTGTTTGAATCCTAGTTATGTTACTGGGAGAAAACAATATTTAGGTTTGTGAAATATTCATGTATTTGTATAGATATGATCTGCCTTTATTTAGACCCAAGGGTAAAAATAATTGAAGTGTGCATAAACAAAGAGCAAAATCAAGAGCCAGAGGTGATTGTAAATTGGAAACAAGACTGAAAATACTACATAAAAAAGAAAAAGAAATTACTCCCAAGTCATGAAAGAGATATATGCAACAAGAGAATAAGCAAAAGAGAATGAGTTAGTTCCCTATGAGAGGCCATAGGTATATATAAAATTACATATTATTGTGCATTGATGTCCAAAATCCGAGCCCAATTACATTTTGGACAATTGATCATGGTGAACTTGCTGGAATTTGGGAAATTGATCCCAAATTTTTTTCTCTCTTGTCAAACCCTTTTTTATATTTTCAAATTGAAAAGGATGTTGAGTTTTAGATTGATCAATATAATTATATCTCACACTAATCTTGATTAGAGCTTCCCATCAAATTGGTAAATTACACTATTGTTAAAAACTCCCATTATTTTGTTGTTCATTTTTTGTCAATATGACAGTAGGAATTTTCAAATTTTATCTAAGCTGAAGCCTATCTTCAAATAATATTAAAAGAAATTATATTTTACTACTTCCATTGCAAAATTAGTGCATGAATCCAAATTGATAACAAAATTGTCAGGGTAGCGAGCGTGGCAATGAAGAGGGAATTTTAAATATTGATATTTTATGTATTTGTGGTGTTTGGAGGTTGCTTATTTTTGTTTTTGTCTTGTGTTTGTATAAGATGCCTCTTCTTAGCACCAAAAGGTTATGCTTTGAATGAAATAAAATTGGAGGGACTTTGGTCCAAAAAATTTAAGATTTAAGACTTAGAATTTAATACGAATCTCATGTATATTTTCATTTTTTTTGTGTTCATATTTTCTTTTTATTTACTTTATGTATTTTACATTTGACAAAATTCAAATTCTAAAACATTATGGTTTCATTATTATTGGGAGCGTTCGAGACAACTTAAAATGATTGAACAAATTACAAAATAATTAAATAATTGGAGGTTTAAGTTATTGAAAATTCAAACTCATTGTTACAAAACCTTTTTTTTTTTTTTGGTCTTTTTCTTCCCATGCATGAGTGGATGAAATGATACATGATTAGGAATATCAATGCAATAAGGGAGTCCTAGTTCATAAAATTTGAATATAAACTATCAAACAATACTGTCAATTTAATAAGGTCTAGCAGAAAGACATTCCAAACATATGCTGCCACACGTAATCTTAGAAGGTCATTTCAAACGTACACGTCATTGGAGAATCTCGTCCCACTCCCACCCGTGCTCTCTCTCTAACTTTGATTTTGTTTGTCTTTATTTTGCACATAAGGTCCCATTAAAGAAAAATAATAACAAAATAGATACACGTGTTGGACAGTTTGTTTTATTATTTTTCTTAAATAGAGTTTACTTATTTATGATAAATTATTTAATGTAATTATAAAATTAATTGTATTAATATAATTATTATATAACAAATTAAAAAATATAAACAGCAATGATGTTGTTGTATTATTATAATTGTATGTGTTAGAATATTATATAATATTTAGAGTTTTACTCTGTTAAGATATTATATAGAGTCTATTCATAAGGGATGCTCATTAAATAAGAGTAAAATAGTAATTATAAGAATTATTACTAAATCTTAATATTAGCTAGTCTTTTACAAATAAGGTTAAACTATTATACGTGAGATAACTTTCATTAAAAAATGAGAGACTTGAGACACTCTGAGTGAAATACCTGCGAGTATTCTGCAGTCACATTCGAGAGGGGATTTAGGCTGTGGAAACTTGAGATACAACAAATAAACTGTGGATATCTCATTCAATCAGTGATCTTAACCAGAGTTTGATAAGCTTCCATAATTAGGAGAAATATGTAAGTCTCTTACTTTACATTTATGAATGTATTCATTTATTTTTTATCTCTTTCAGTATGTGAATTTAAAATAATTTATTTATTTATATTTTGACCTTATTATTTTAAGATTTTATTTATAAATCTAAATTTTTTAAATTTATTTATTCTACTTTTTATTTTTTAGTAATCTATATAAAAATATTAGTCTATAAATTTGTTATCTCACTTTTATTTTTTTTAATTTTTCTAATGACTTCACTACTCTTTAATTTTTATTATATTAAATTTATGAACTAATATTTTGTGGACAATTAAACAATAAAAAGTAGAATGGATAAATTGAAAATTGTTTTATAAGTTTTGGGTTCATAAATAAAATTTAAAAATATTGGGATTAAATATAAATATAACAAGTTATTTTAAGCTGGCATATAATCAACACATTTTAACATGTTATTGTTACATATTTTCTTCTAAGTGTGTCACATAGTGATTGCACCATTGTAATTAATTTTATAGTTGCATTAAAGACTATACCTTTATTTATTTGGTATTTGATTTAGCATTAAAATTTACTCCAAAATCTTTTTTATCCTCTAAATTTTTGTTTGAACATGTATTAAAAAAAAACTTACTTCAATATTAAATGAATTATATTGATGGCAAAAATCACTTTTTTGGATAAAAATTTTTTAAATATAAATTATGAACATACAAATTACATTTAAGGAAAATTAAGTTTACAAATTATGTTAATAAAAAAATTAAATTTGTACAATTTTAATTCAAATAGACACATGGTATTGAAATGACTTTTTTCTTCAGTATTCCGTCCAACTTGTATGGAATGGTCAATGTTACTACAAGGCTAAAATTATCATCGGAACATATGAATTTCTCAAAGAGTTGCTGTCTTCCCTCTGATTATTACTTTAATAAATTTAGCGGAGATAAAGAAAAAAAAAGGGTAAATAGCATTAAATTATAGCAATAATATTATAGTAATTTTATATAGTTAAGAATTTTAAATTTTAATGACAATGAACTTAATGTAGTAGAAATAATATACTAGAGGATCCATTATAATTTTTCTTGAAATTATGAAATACATTATAGTTGAAAAAATTATCACGGAGAATATAAATAATAATTTATAATTTTAAAATCAAATGTATTCATGTTCATTAATTTAATTATTATTATATATACCAAAGAAATATATATCAAGGCAAACATTAAACATATATATATATATATATTAAATTAACTGAAGAAATTAAAAATATACTAATAATACCAAAAAAAAATTGCCATGAAGTAAGGAGGATATGGTCTTCCTTCTCATTATAGATGTACATAAATTTAGTTGGCTAAGTCAATTTAAATAGATTAAATTGAGTTAAATTGATCTAAATATAAAAAAAAAATTTCATTTTCATTGATCCTTGTCCTATTTAATGATTGGTTGAAAAAATTATTGTCTTAACTTGATACTTAACTTGATTTTTTTTTAAATTCTAATATTTTATTGTTATTTTATTTATGATAAGTTTTAAAATATTAATTTTTAAAATCTTAAAATTTTTATTCATAAAAAATACTAATAATTTTGAATTTTATATTTTTCATTTGAAATTTTAATTTTAATTTTATATTTGAAAAGTATTTCAAATAAAATTTCTTGATCCCGATGTCACCAAACATACTTTCCCGCACTATGAAGAGGCACCACAACCAATCACTTCAATGTACTTTGCTATAATATTTTGAGAAATGCCAAGAGAAATTGAAATGCTCAAGCCTTTCAATCGTCAGATCTAGACATCTATTTCTATTACGTAAATTTTACGTATCTCAGAAAATAACTCCAAGTAAGTGCCTTAATGGCTTGCTACCTCGAAGTTTCTTTAACATTTCTATTTGTACTTTTGCTTTTTAATTTTATTAATTTACTTAAAGAATCGAACAAAATTTAAATGATAATCATGTCCCATCAATTTCACCTCCAAGGCTTACCTTTCCAGCTCCCAAGCATTCAAAGGCCATTGTTCCTCTAATATTATTCTATTTTTGTATATGGCCAAAGCCATGATCGTATATAATAAAAAATATTATTTTAATACATTATTTTTAAAAAATTTGATTTAAATCTTAAAAAAATAATTATATTGAGGCTTTAATATATTTTTAAAAAATAATCTGAAATTCTATCTTGGTATTATGTGTTCAAAGTCCTTCCAAAAGATTCTTAAAAGCAACATAAATTAATCTTCAATATTTTAAAATAATTTTGAAATTTAAATGATTTATAATAAATATTTCAAATTTATAATTATTAAGGTAAAACAATAGCTGTGAGAAGAAAAAGAAAAGAAAAAGACCTACCAGCCAACTCTCCCCGTCATAATGAATTTTGACATGGAAGTCCACGCAAGATTACCCCTTTCTTGAGTGGCCTCTCAGGTAAAGCTGTTAAAAACTGGATCAATTTAGTTCATCTGAATTAATTCATTTAAGTTAATGGTTTAAACGAGTTGGCTCATTTAACCTATCATAAGGGTGGTAAATTAAAAATCTTTGCGAATTAACCCATTTAATCCATTAATAAATTAAAAAAAATAAAAATTATAAAAATTTAAATGTGATTTTTTTAAGTATATGTCTTATTTAACCAATAAATTTTTATATCAGTATAAATAAAAAAAACTAAATAAAAAATAAGTTTCATGGGATTAAAATAAGTAGAATAATCTAATAATTCAATGATTCATTAATAATAAGAATATGATTATGAGCAAAATATTTAAATCTTTCAAATTACAAAATAATAGAGACAATACAACACATACATTTGGGTTACTTTTCTTAAATAGGGAAGTATAGTGGGCTGACGCATTGAACTGAGTGAATAGAAATTTTTTTTTTTTTAAAAATGGCCAACCCATTTAACATGCGAGTTGATAAAAGTATATTAAATAAGTTCTCAAATAAACTTCTCAACCCAACCCACCTATTTGGTGAGTTAAACAGGTTCGACCGAATGGGACGAACCCGTTTTGACGCCTCCACTTTTAGCATAGGTCACCGGGCAACTTTTATGAAAATCTGTGTAATTATTTATGTCTATGAAACTAGGATTGCTTTTTCAATTGAAGGTTTTAAAGGAAAGCTAATTATAATTTCAAAAAGCTAATTCTCTCTAATGAAATCAGTCTAAAAAATAAAATTTAAATAAAAAACACTTTTAAAAAAATCTGTTTAAATAATAGGTTAGGTTTAAATCTTGAAAAAAATTAATATGACATAATATTTTGATAAAAAATAAAAATTAATATTCTTTATCTAAAAAATTTATATCAATATAATAATATATTTGTCAATACAACTTATACGTAATAATAATTAATAATGTTATTTATTTCAAGTTGTAAATTGCAAATAGATTTTATTATGGCTTAAAAAACTTGTTTAGCCTGGTAGGCCTAATTTGAAAAATATAAAAAAAAAAGTCCAACTGAAAAAATCTAATTAAAAAATGAGTTTAGACTTTTTTGTAATAAGAATTTAAGCTCAATTTTTTAAAGCAATAATAATTATATAATATTATATAAAAATTAAAAAGTAATAATATTGTATATATATTTATATGTATAATAACTAATTTATTATATATATATATATATATATATATATATATATATTGTATACACACTTAAACAATTTTGAAGTGATTCGCCTATCTTGAATAATTAATTTTTTTAATTTATAAATGTACAATTTTAAGCATATGGATGTATTACTTTTGTCAAAATAAAATTATGGTTTGTCATATTAGGCTAAAAAAATTCCTCATATACTATATAAATATGTTATTATCGACTAATATTTTCTCATCAAATTATGAAAAGCTTGTTTAGATAAGATCATTTCGTAAAATGGGTTGAGCTTGGGGTTTGTTAGATTTTGGTCCAATCGAAATGCCTCAATTAATATGTTTTCTCTTAAGAAAGAATTTATTGTTATAAAACTTAATTTTTATTAAAAATATAATTTAAGAAATAAGATATAAAAAATGTTAATTTTAAAAGCATAAAAGATTAACTCAACTTTAATCCAAAGTGATTGTATGAAATATTATAGAAGAATATGACATCATTGTGAAAGAACAGTGTCTAATGTCTTTTATTCAAAATATTCAAGTTTGTACAACAATTGACCACTTTGCATTAAGAAATTCATCATTAACAATCATACGAGCAATAATAGCTAATTAATGAGTAGGCAAGTGAGTGAATTTCACAAATTTTATTCTTGTCTAAAACATCAAAAATTTTAGGTATATATATAGTGAATGGGTATTTTGGGTACTTATCCATAAAGCATAATAGTAATTTTGTCAAATGTTTTGTCCCACATATATAGTTTGGATTAAAATTATAAGATGAACTTTCATTAATCCAGGCAACGTAAAATGCCAAAAGGGAAGATGCAGAGGATAGAGTTTTTGTCTATGAGAAGAAGATATTTTGTTTCTCTATCTTCACATCCTCCTTCCAAACAACGTTGAAATAATGTTTTGATCAATTAACTTTATTTATTGTTTAAAATAGACCCTTGAGTTTGAAGCATTTCAAAATGTTTCTGAAGTCTTAAATTTATCTTACATTTATCCCTTAATCACATTGTATAAGAGAAATTTAAAAAATTTGAACTCAAAGAAACATTTTGAAATTGTTCAAATATGGGCGACTAATTCAAAAATAAATAAAATTAAGAGACCGTATTATATTTTAGATTATTCTTGTTATTATAGTGATATTTCTTTATGTTCTCTCTGTTTTTCTTTCTTTTCTTTACTTTTACTCCTTCCTATCTTTTCTTCATTTCTTTTTTATTTATGTTATTTTAATCATTACCATCATCTATCATGTAAAGATCTCTAAAGAATCATATTCCTTTCTTTAGCCTTTCTTAGCCTTACTCGGTTGCATAGCATAAAAAATAAATGAATTCTAAAAGAACAAGTATGAACGAGAGAAACATAGGAGAGAAAATTCTTCCATTTTAATGACACTTATCCCAATGTCATAGTGCAAGTAATATTTTAATATTTAAAAAATTGAAATAATAACAAAACATCTCTATTACGTTGAGAGAATATAAGAGAGAAAAAAAGGATGAGATGTGAGATATGAAATGATTTAGAGAGTAAGAAAGAGAAAAAGTAGAAAAAGTAAAATATTATTCTAATTTTTTAAACTACATTTGTTATTGTAAATTAATCCTTTAAGTTTAAAGCGTTTTAACTTATTCATTAAATTGAAACGTTTTAAAGTGGTTCTTTTAGTTTTAAATTCATCTCAAATTTGTAAGTTAAAACTTAAGAGACTTTTTTGAAATACTTCAATTTTTCAAGGACCAAGTTAAAACAATAAATAAAGTTGAATGACCCTAATACTATTTTAACATCCAAAAAATTTATTGTTTATTTTTAGATGTTTATTTTCTCTTTATTAACTGACAATCCAATTTGTATTTAAATTAATTAATTAATTAAAATACTAATTAATTCATTTTATGAGTTTGAGTTATTAGATTATTTGTGTGGTCTAATCTTCTGACATTTTCTAGTTGAATATAATGGAATAAACAACATAGAAATTTCACTCGTTTTGAACTATTATACGGAGTGCTCTATTGTACTGGTTTAATATTTAGGAGCTCTACTATAACCCTTGTACTAGGATAAAAAGATTTTAATAAAAAAGTCATTTTTAGTAAGCCTCACCATGCCTCTTGTATAGGATCAAAAGACTTTCCCTTAAATATTGTTAATCTCATCCTATGATTGATTAAAGCTAATCCTTAAATTTAAAAACTTCCACATAAAAATTATTAAACAAGCTTGAGTCTGGCTAAGACTAAACATTTATAACAATGTCTATCAAAAGAATTAAATTATATGAACTTAAATTTGTAATTTTAATTTCATACTCGTTGTAATAGTCTTTAGTGTTATAAGAGATCAAATCTTTCGTAGCATGTCATTATACCATAGAATCTACGATAAATTAAGGATTACTTTTACCAATTTTAGTTTACAAAATTTATCAATTTTGGTACCTCGTTTTTAAATGAACTACACTTTATTCTTAATAGTCTGGCCCAAAATCAGTTTCTTTTTTATAGTCTGTTTTGTCATCTTTTGACCACTTTGTGGTAATTATTTTTAATTTGAACTGAAATCATGTTTTGCAATAGCACAATTTAGTTATAAATATGTGAATAAATATCTGTGATTCTCTTTCCTTTATGCGTCACAAACAAATGGTTTCAATATTCTTGGGGATCGATTGAGACATCTTAAAATGACTGAACAAATCTTAAGATAATCAAATAGTTGGAGATTGAAGTTCTTAAAAACTCAAACTCTTTGTAACACAACTTTTTTTGCTTTGTCGTTTAGTTTGCGTGCAAGAGTGGATGAAATGAAATATAACTAGAAATATCTACGCAAGAGGAGAGGTCTTTTTTCCACTAGTATCTCTATCCCTATCTTTGTCATTAGAAAATAATAATTAACTGGTCAAAAATTAAAATGATATTTTTCTGGGATTGATAAAACAATATTTATTGACTTTTTATCAGCCGTTATTTTATTGGGTATATATAGTACTCATTGAATTGTCACTCCTTATCCCAGGCTATCCCCACACACACAGATAGAGCCGGAGCAAGAGATGGGAGAGAAAAGGGAAGGAGAAGAGAGGGAAGCCGATGAAGCTCCATTGTTGTTTAAGACAAAGGAAGGAAGATGGAGGGCAGCTTACAGAGTATTTGCATGCACAATATTTGCAGGTATGAGGTATCTGCTTTCTTCTTCAAAGAAGAACCCTAAACCCACCAGATGAATAGATAATGACATGAATTATCAACTTACAGAGTAAAATCTAACTGTGTGAGTCTGTGAATGAAGGTATATGGCTGATATGGGTTTACAGAGTGAGAAAGATGCCAGAAAGAGGAGAGGAAGGAAGACGGAGTTGGATTAGTTTGTTGGTGTGTGAGATTGGGTTTGGACTGTACTGGATTCTCTCTCAGTCTGTTCGTTGGAGGATTCTCTATCACTCACCCCTCAAGCACACACTCATTCACAGGTTCTCCCTTGTCCATATCTCCCTTCTCCCTTCTTATAAATGATAAATCCATCACACACTTTAAAGTCGTACTTCTATTTTAAAAATTTGAGTGATTTACCAACAATGTTGATGAATTACTTATAATTTTTTTTTTTTTTTTAAATATGAGTGCTTCGCCTGAGGGCCAACTCTGGATACATGGAGGTGCTGTGAGCACCTCCATAGCTATATATAAAATATATATTATATTGTATTATATATAATACATATATATATATATATATATATATATATTAATATATAAAATAAATCAATGAATATATATTTAATATTAATAAATTATCTTTTAATTTTTATATAATATTATTTGATTAAATAAAAATTCAATTATATTAATTTTATTAGTTTCATTAATGGTTATTTTATTATTTATATTTTAATTTTTAAATACTTAGTTATCTGTTTTAGGTATATATATTATTTAAATGATTAATCTTACAATTTTTTGTTAAATTTTACTTATTTTTTATTTTGATGATTTAAAAAACAAAACAAAATTATGTAGTAGATTTTGTATGTATATTTTTTATAATAATTATTATTATTATATATGAGATGCCAAAAAAATTTAAGTTGAAAATATATGTGAGATTATTTTATTTGAAAATTTTTATTTGTGAAGGGGTCTATTGACAATAATTGAGATATCTCTTTTAAATAAATACAAGCAAATAGAAACAAATGAGATTAGTTTTAAAACAAAATATTCTCAAATTATTTTTTAAATAAAATTAAGCTGGGCTTGTTTATCTAAATTTTACAATAAAAAAATAATTTTGAAAATCTTGACCAATATATATATATTAATGAGTTATATAATTTTAATATATTATATTTTTTCACTATTTCACTTGTATCCACAAAAAGGCGAATCTTAGGCCATTTTTAAAATTTAATTATTTTTTTAACTTTGATGATTTAAAAAACAATTAAAAAAAGAGTAGTAGATTTCATATATGAATTTTTAATTATTATTATTATTATTGATGAGATAGAAAAAAATTTTAATTTAAAACTTTATGTGAGTATTGTTTTATTTGGAGACTTTTATTTGTGAATGAGTTTTATTATTATTATTATTATTATATATTAAACTGTGTAGAGTTCACCATCTCTATTATTGAGCTTTTTTCTTTTAATTGAAAATCAATGAGGGAGATGCAAGGTTAGTTAAATAGGTTGAGTTTATAGATACAAAATATATAAAAATAATTCAAAATATATTGAATTCATTTAGTGTGCAAATGTTCTTGTGTAAATTTTGATGAGTTATGTTATAAGTGATTGATATTTATAAAAAAAAAAAAACTCTATTATGTCATCTAAATCTCTTAATAAAAAAATAATTAAATCTAAATTTTATAATAATAATAATTAATACTATTATTTAACATATAAAGAATCTACTAAAAGTTTAATTTGTATTCTTTTTATTGTTAAATCATCAAAATTAAATAAATGAGATTTTGAAAATCTTGTAAAATAATTATTTAAGTGATATATATGTTTAAAATATATATTAAGTGTTTAAATACTATAATTAAAAATTAAAATAATATTATGTATATTATAAAATAATAATACATATTAAATATATATAATTATATTATATATATATACACGCACATATAGGTGGCACCTCTATGTGCGTGCCAAAATGAGGGCGAGACATTTCATGTAATTACAGAAAAAATTCATTCTCTTGAGGCGAGTCAGGGGTGTCAAAAATCGAGACTAATTCATCTCTAATAAAGATAAATTACTTTAAGCATTTTAATATAAAATTTTGTTAGAAAACGATATGGATAATTTTTTTTTTATATTATGCTAAAAATCTCTTAAAATATGGCTATAAAAGTTAAAAATATACCTTTATAAAATGAAGTATGAAGGCCGTACGACTTCTCTGAGAGAGCCAAATCGATTAAACAAATGTGAATATAGATGTTTTTAAGCACGAATTTTTTTATGCCTCGAAATGTGTAGGGTTTCATTTTATTTTCTTTTTTCATCTTGTTCCTTTTTTCTTCTTTTATTTTTAATTTTAAAAACATATTATTAAATTTACACTTTAGTTATATATATATATATATATATATATATATGTATGTATAAAATAATTAAAGTTTAATTAATACGATGAGCTCCACATATACATATCAATTTCTAATTCTTAAATGTATTTATACATGTGCACATTCATACACACACACACACATATATATATATATATATATATATATGAGTATATATGTAAAATAATGTGATTAATTAAAACATATAATTTAAATGTTGGATGACACAATTTGTGTATACACGTTGAACCAAAAGTATAATCCATTTCATGTCAAAATTTTATTTTGTGTTTTTTAAAAATAATTGCATTGATATAATTAAAATGAGAGATATTTTATTCCTACTTATGAAGAACTACATTAAGACACTTACGCAAAGAATTAAATTGAAAAATACACCATCTATAAAAGATGAAAATAAAGTTTAAGTTGTTCGATATGTAAATTGACAAGTAATGCATGTATTTTTCCTTTACTCTTACCTTTTTGGCTAAAGCAAGAGTCTGAACTAATTAAATCTTTATTTTAATTATTAATGTAAAATTTGAGAGAATTTATATAAATAAATATCTTATTTTAATAATAAGTATTTGATACATTTCTATAAGTTTTACTGTAATTAAAGACATAACAAAGCATAACATATAAATTAAAAAACTAATTATAATCGATGACACTTTTTGTAAATCTATACAAAAAATTACTTGAAATAATGGTCATCTCCTTATTTGGTACTCCAGATATAAATATTTTGTCCAAATTATTAGGTAAAAACATAGCGAAGCATAACATATAAATATGAAAAATAAATTTAGATTACAGTATGTATAGAAAAGCTAACTACCTATTTTGTTTATCTTCTTTAAAATATTTTTTCTTTTTGAGCATTTAAGACAGTTTATTTATAGTCCAATAAATTATATTTGAATTTACTTCTGTATTTACAAACAAATTTTTTTTTTCTAATTTCTGTTCACTAGTGCCCGTCTAAAAATCTTTTTTCTTCTAAATACATGTATAGGCTTCCATGATGATCTTTAAAATAATTAGTATGATTAAATTTCATTGCATAATAAATATTCTCATTAGGAATAATTAGACAATTTATTATTTATAGCTTCCTTTCATCTATCTATCTATCTATCTATATATATATATATATATGCTGGCTTTCATCTTACCTTATCTTAGTGTCTCTTATTCCTTAATTTGTTGCCACCTAGATCCTTATCTGTTTCTTCGATTGGTACCCCTCCCTCCTTATCTTATATGTTTATACTCCCTTTTCATTCATCTTAAATTCATATTTCTATATGTCGGCTTTATTATTTGCCAATATCTTAGCTTAATATGAAAATAATTCCAACTTACAAATTAGCCCATTCATGATTTAATTAGGGTGAAAATTTAATTTGCCAAATTTCTATGCCCCATTAATTTTTTATTTATAGCTAGATAATATACTAATTGAAGATGTAATATTTTTCTTGAATTTCTCTAGGGAAGTGTTTTTTCCTAATTTCACAGCATAACCTCATCTTATCTTTTACTAGAAGAATTTTCCAAATGTTATAGAGATTATATGTTTGTCAAATGATAAACACAATGTACTTTGGCAACTCAAAAGTGCAATGTTAATAAAACCTAAATAATTGTTTGGCACATATGTATTTACAGATATGGTGAAGACAAGTTAACCAGTGTGGACATTTTTGTGTGCACAGCAGACCCATTTCTGGAGCCTCCAATTATGGTGATGAACACAGTATTATCAGCCATGTCCTACAATTATCCTTCAAATAAGTTGAGTGTTTACCTCTCTGATGATGGAGGCTCTGAGCTCACAATCTATGCTCTTCTAAGAGCCTATCTTTTTTCCAAGCATTGGATACCCTTCTGCAGAAGATTCAACATTGAACCCAGGTGTCCTGAGGCATACTTTTCCCAACATTCTTGTACCACTGAGAAATATGCCCAGGAATTCTTATCTATAAAGGTAATTAATAATTGTTCTTTCATGTTGAATTTGGATTTAACAAAAGTTGAAATACTTTTATAATTTTCACCACCCAGAAATTATATGAAGACATGAAATGTAAGATAGAATCAGTTTTGGAAAAGGGGAGGATTCCATATGAAGTAAGGAACCAACACATAGGATTCTTAGAATGGAATGCCAAAACCACAAAGAAGGACCATCAGTCCATTGTGCAGGTATATATAATAGCTATCTTTTTTATACTTTCGCCAGAAAAAAAAATTATGTTGAGACTTGAGATGCGCTACTACATAGTAAGATTATCGATAATTTACTTTTTCTTGTCCAGATTATAATTGATGGAAGAGACACAAATGCTGCAGATGATGATGGATTTCAATTGCCAACCCTAGTTTATATGGCATGAGAGAAGCGACCCAATTTCCCCCACCACTTCAAAGCAGGAGCCATGAATGCACTCGTAAGGAATACTTATGCAATATTGATGTTTCAAAATCTTAATTATATTTTATTAGAATATGACAGTCATACCAATTACAACATCTGATTTTCAATTACTAATGACTAAAGTTAGACACACTATCATATTCCAAACAATAAGAAATAACATAATTATAAACAGAAACTTCTGTATGCAGATAAGAGTGTCATTAGAGATAAGCAATGCACCAATCATCCTCAACTTGGACTGCGACATGTACCCAAATAATGCAGATACAATACAAGAAGCACTGTGCTTCTTCATGGATGAAACAAGAGGCCACCAGATAGCTTATGCGCAATTTCCACAATACTTCAACAATATCACTAAGAATGACCTTTATGCAAATTCTTTTCCAGTGATCAATCAGGTGAATTTAAAGGCTTTAATTTCATATTTTCTCCTTGTATTATTGGTACAGATGCAATTCAATACCCCACCATGCATCTCATACAGCTCACAAGAGGTGACATCCCGATGGTTGAGACGTCAACTACTAACTCTGATATCATTTGATAAGATTTAAGAGAAAGTGGAGAACTCACATTTGAAAACTAGCTTACAAAGTGAAAGAACTACTCCTCTTAATTAGCCCCATCAAACATCTCATACTATCCATTGTTCCTATCATATACTCTAGTAAATTGTGGTGGAGTGTAAGGGCCGTGATGTCGATTCTTCAAGGATAGTGATATGATGCCAACATCAAGAAGTTTCCTTAAGAGAGAGGCCTTATCAAATTGAAGAGTTCTACTCCACATAATAAACTAGTCTTTTGGGTGGGTTCCTTAGGCTTGTGCTCCATCAGCCTCTTAAATTTCATTCATGTGTTGCAATTCCAATCTCCATGTTTTATGAATGATACAATTTGTTTTAAAAGGAAATCATTGGGTACAGTATTTCTTGTATATTGCACTAATGAGAACTAAGTGAGCCAAATTTTATTTTTTCTAAGCCCAAATACAGCTTATATATTTTGTAAATTGAAAAGTATAGTTGAATTTGAAACATGAAAGATATTAAAACCTCTTGTTTTATATCGTATATTGGGTTGCTTAAGGTTGAGTGTCCTGGCTTATGTGGACAAGGAGCAACCCTGTATTGTGGAACTGGGTGTTTCCATAGAAGAGAGAGTCTCTCAGGAATGTACTTCAGAGATCATAAAGCAAAATGGGACTTCAAACCTAAGAGAGAAGATAAAAGAACAATAGAAGAACTGGTCAAAGCATCAATAGCTCTTGCTAGTTGCACCCACGAAAAGGGAACTCGGTGGGGGAAGGAGGTTCGTGTTCTTGTTTTATCTAGTTTTCTATTTATGAAGCATAAATACTTTAAAGATAGAGTTATATATGAAAGCATTTGGCATAATGATAGCTCACTTTTCATGCGATCTTTGAATCCTTGTCAATATTCATGCTTTTTATTATTTTTGTACTTACAAGAATATTTGGGAATCTTCTTTCTTTTTCTTTTTTTTTAATTACTAAAAATGATTTTGCAGATGGGACTGGTGTATGGGATATCCGCGTGATCTCATGCAGAGGTTGGAAATCGATTTACTATAACCCAGAGAGAAAGGCGTTCTTGGGTGTAGCTCCCACAAGGTTGGATGGGACTCTTATTCAGCATAAGAGGTGGGGAGAAGGGTTGTTCCATATATTCTTCTCTAAGTATTGCCCCTTCGTTTATGGGCACAAGAAGATAAGCTTAGGAGTGCAAATGGGGTACTGTGTTTACCTGTTGCGGGCTCCGTTGTCCCTCCCAACTCTTTGTTATCTCATTGTCCCTTCCATTTCCACTCTTCGTGGCATTCCATCGTTCCCACAGGTACTCTCATTAATCTCTTGTCTATTTTCTCTTTTCTTATGGTTTATAATATTATATACATCAAAATTGTGAACTTCAAATAATTTCTTTTTAGTCCTACTCTTAGTTCTAATAAATAATTAATCCACACCGAAAGACTAGCAAAAGAAAATTTTGGATCCCATACTGTAGAACATATTTACAGGTGGTGTTGGATTAAGTTATTAAATCACTTGTAACCATTAGATCAAATTTTAAGAAGTTATGAAAATCGATAACTAACATAAACCATTGGACGAGTACAAAATGTTAATTACACTTTGTCATTGCAAAAGAATTTGTCTTGGCCCAAAGCTTTTTTGTTTCTAATATAGTTTTAGTAGATTAGCACAAGCGGTATTGAACAAATCTGAGACAAGGCCTTGCTTGATAAAATTAAAAAATTTTCATTTTAACTTAACCTAATTGAATGAGGCAAACTAAGTTGACCGGATAATCAAATTTGTTGCGAACCTAGCACCTATGACCAACAATATCAAGATTTCGAGCCCCTTAAATTTTAAACTTGCATTTGTCGGATAAAGTTTCAAGATTTTTGGTGTGATTAAAAGATATTATTTATCACATATTTTAAGATGACCTGAAAGAGAAAAGTTTAAAAACTAGCCCAAACCTTAATCTTATCACACTCCTACCATCACTAACCATTCCTTCTATAATGCATGCAGCTCACAAGTCTATGGATCATTCCCTTTCTATATGTATTCTTGGCCATAAATGCCTATAGCTTCTTGGAGGCTCTGAGTTGCGGGTGCACAGCCAAGGCATGGTGGAATTCACTGAGAATGAAGCTCTTTCGAAGGACCACCTCATACCTCTTCGGCTTCATCGACACTATCGCCAAGCAACTAAACTTGTCCCAAACAAAATTCGACGTCACAGACAAGGTTGCCTCCGAAGACACCTTTAAGAGATACGAGCATGAGGTCTTTGATTTCGGAAGCTCTTCTCTCATGTTTACCATCATAGCGACACTCGCTTTGCTCAACCTCTTTGGTACAATTGGTGGACTTAAGAGGGTTCTTGAAGGTTCAAGCCATTTGGCTGTACAGATTACATTGTGCGTTTGAATAAACCTGTTTATGAGGCTCTTTTAGTACGCACTGATAGAGGGTGCTTGCCGTCCAAGGTTTTGCTCAAGTCTATTGTTTTGGCTTTGTTAGGATGCTGTCTAGCACCTTTGATATGTTGAGATTTGTAGATGAGTGTTTAATAGTATGATAACTTGAGGGAAATATTATTTTGACCTCTCATTTTTTGACCATATTTTAATTTGCTCCTCTATATTTTCCTTGTCTCAATATAGTCTTTCAAATATTTTAATGTTAAGAAAATTGGTTACCTTACCAATTTACAAAGGTTGAGTTGAAGGGTTATTAACTGATGAAATGACTTTTTTGAAGTAAAAAAATGTAAAGCTTTTTGAGACAAGACAAATGTAAATGATTAAATTGAGACAAGTCAAAATATGAGAGACTAACTTATGTAGTATTTTCCTCAATCAATATTAGTCTCTACTTATATGTTTGAAGGATGGGGCATGAACGTTTAGCCATATTTAGATTTTTATTACTACCATTGAAGGAATTTGCTGACTCATGTTTATTAATCATGTAATGAGTTTGTGATTTTCAAGGATAGTGAACTATTATACGTTATTTCTAATGCTCCGACTTCTAGTATGTCATTTCTAGTTAGGAACTCTGTATTGTGTTTGAATCCTAGTAATGTTGCTTTCTTAGAGAAAACAATATTAGGTTTGTGAAATATCTATTTCTTTGTATAGATATGATCTTCCTTTCATTAGACCCAAGGGTAAAATTAATTGAAGTGTGCATAAACAAAGAGCAAAATCAAGAATCAGAGGTGATTGTAAATTACTAACAAAACTGAAAGTCCTACATAAAAAACAAAAATAAACTACCCCCGTGTCATGAGAGATTTATGCTACAATAGAATAAGCAAAAGAATTTGTGGTGGTTCCAATGAGAGTGCCTTAAAGTCCAAAATCGGAGCCCAATTTCTTTCTCTCTGGTCAAAAAGGTTTTTATATTTTTAAATTGAAAAGGATATTGAATTTTAGATTAATCAATATAATTATAGATCATAGTAATCTTGATTAGAGCTTCCCATGAAATTGGTAAATTACACCCATTATTTTATTGTTCATTTTTTGTCATTGTGAAAATAATTATTTTCAAATTTTATCTAAACTAAAGCCATTTTTTTTAGAAATAATAATATTAAAAGAAATTATATTTTATCTTTTATTGCAAAATTAGTGTCTAAATGATAAAAGTAACTATATAAGTCTACAAAGTTTCGATTAAACTAAAAATTTTTAATCCCTATTAATTCTTAAATTTAAGAAAAAATGAACTTTCAGACTCAAATATAATTTATGTATTGTCATCATAATCAAAATTATATTCCTTCTTGCCATTAATTTTAACTGATATTTAAAATTTCAGAAATATTCTGTTAAATTTTCATGTTTAAAAAGTTGGCTTTTTAAGTTTTAAATTTGATGTATAAATTTTAACTAAAAAATAATTGAAAAAATAAAAATATATTTTTTAACTTAAAACTTATAATGATTTATGAATTTCATAAATTTCCCCAAATATAGCTTTTCTGTTGTATTGTGTAAAAGAAAATTAGATATTATAAAACGTCATAAAATTTCAATGCAATGCATGGTTGGTTTTTAAAGAGTAAGAAACAAATAATGACATAGAATTAAAATATATTTTTTTTTTGTTTATTCGTAATACGATCAAGTATAATCGAAACAAAAAATATTTGATTAATACTTTAATAATAAATCGTACTAAATAGAATTAATTTTATAATTAATTTGTACAAATACAATATATATCAAACACATTATATAAATAAATTATATGGTATAAATATATAGAACTCATATTATATATTGTACCAAATAGGACCACAAGGTTTAAATCTTAAGTAGGTTTCACCGAAAAGGAAAAGACATCCTCCAACTTGGTTACTTAATTTTGGCAAATTTGTGTGAAATTATTAGGTCATTGCCGTCAACTTGGTCCACATTGTCGGCCATTATGTCAATTAACTAGTTGGCTTTAGTTCATTTCGTGATAACATAAGCATTAATTTGAAATTTCAAGATTTTGTTAATACTTTAATATTAAAATTATAAAAATAATATTATAATATTTGAAAAATAGAATATAACATTGAAATTTAAAATTAAGTGATGTTTTAAAGTATTAGAGTAATAGAAAGAATCATATACAACTTTGTTGAATATGAATTGAATTTGAGAGTTGACAGAGATAAAACATATCCTTTGGATGATTCCAACCTAACCTAATCCAATATTATTGAAATAGACTAAATTGACTCATGAGCTGACCAAATTTATGCTTGGAAATAAATTAGAATACAACTATAAAAAGAATTAATATTTTTTTTTATAATGAAAGGGTCCTTATTTGATAACTTATTGTAAAATTTCTTTCTTTAACATCCCGATTATCCAGACCAAGAAAAAAAAAATCCTAATTATAATTACTTAAATGACGTGAACCCTGACATATATTTACGCATAATTCTTTTTGGCTTGAATTTGTATATATACAAAGGGCACCAACTTCTATAATTACATAATTGGATTAGTGAAAGTTTCTTTCTTTTAGATCCATTTTATTTTTAAATCACAAAAATAACGTGAATTCTGACATCAATTAGTGCATCACTATTTGATATTATCTTTTTGGTTGGAATAAGCAGGGCTCCTACTTTTTTTTTTAGGGAAAATTTTGGGACATTTCTAATATAAACAGATGATCAAATATAGAATAATTTATTCAAACCCCTATGCAGTGCTCAACTAATAAACATTGAAAAAAAAAATTACATAGTATTATTGTTAAAATTATATATGCAAAATTATATTGACAATTTTACTTAATTAAATATTGTTCGTTTTAACTGAGAAATTTATTGTATATTTATGCATATAATTGATCAATTTTTGGGTGTAAAATATTCATTAATTTATTTTTTAATGATATTACATTTATTTACAATATTTTCTCTCAGGTTGGTTAAGAAAATTTAATTTTTAGTTACTTTAAATAATTTCGCCCTTGTTTATCTAAACTAATTAATCTTTTACTATTTTATATTTTACTATATTAAAATAACTTTACTTCTGTTAAGTTGGAACAATAATTTACAAAATAAAAATAAACTTTAACACTTTTTTAATAATTAAATTACTTTAATTATTGAAAAATAATAATCAATTTTCTGGTACATTAATAATAAAGTTTTGAACAAGGTTTAATTAAAGTTTCTTTAGTTTTTTTTTTCTAATAAAATTCTTTCATGAAATACTATAATGTAAAAATTTTTTAACTAATCATCATATTAATTTTATTGACAATATTTTTGAATAAAATTTTTTATATATTTACAATACAATTTTGGTGTACCAATTATAATATAAGAATATAATTATAATAATATTATTTTTTTTGTGCTAATATTATTAAAATTATATTATTAAATATGCACCGATACACTTAAAAATTTAAGTGTATCATGTGACCATATTTTTATCAACATTTATTGAGGATTAAATATATTATTAACAATATTCCTATTGACGCTCATCGAAAATCACTTTTTTTAATCAGTGACAGAATTCACCGATCATTCTTAGTCATTGCTTTTGTCATTCCCGCCCTCCAAACTTGACCTTTACTTATGTACTGTAGCGACCAAACTGCCTATAAAAGAATAGATAAGCAAAACGCAGATTAATACAGTCCACACAATAATAATAATAATCATAATAAAAAGAGTAAATTACTCTCGAAGTCCAAATTGCAGTGCTTGATCATTTATCAAAAAAATGTGCACTTATTTGTGAAAATATAATAAAAATATGTAAAAAAATTATATAATTTATAATTATTTTTAATTTCGCTTTGTTGTCAAAAAATTATAATTTTAATTTATTTTAGAATTTTATCAAATTTGTGGTGTTATTTATGTATACTAACATATATTTAGCAAAAAATATTATACATAAAACTAAATTATTATCCAAAAATTATTTAATTATTAATTTTTGAATATATTCTTTGTCATGAAAAATTTATTTTTTATCATATAATTTTATAATATAATATTGGTTGTATAAGTAATATATACAGATGTACCTTTGTCAAAATAAATAAAAATACACCTTATATTCTATTGAAAGATAAATAGTGAATATTTTTAAATAGGAAAAAAGGGTTATATAATTTAAACGTGGGAAGAATCAACTACTCTAAAATACATAACACTAAAAACAAATTAACCCACTTTCTGTGGCGCTTCATACATTTATTTAATGCATAATGAATTGGTTAATCTATTATAAAGCTTTTCTTCTTCTATAACCCAAATATCATACAATTTTTTTTTACATAAATGACATTAACCCTGACATAAATTTGTGCATAATTATTTGATGTTATCTTTTGGATTGAACATGCATATGAAGAGCTTAAACTTTTTCCTCAGACCATATTCTATAATAAGTATATAATATGAGTTTTATACTGGCCCAAAAAAAAATATTATGAGTTTTATATTGATCTCCAGCCGCCAAACACCCACCAGAAAAATAAAAAAGAATATATAAAATTAACAAGACAATGAACAAATATATCCAGTGTCGGTCACTAAGTTCAATCATAATTGTAACGCACATCCTATAAATAACATCGAACTGCACACACAAAACCAGAGGCAAGAGAAAGCAAGGATGGGTGGCGCCAGCGGTGAGATGTATCAACCTTTGTTTGAGACAAGGAGTGACCAAAGAAGGCTCATCGTCTATAGGCTCTTCTCCCTCTCGCTGTTCGCCGGAATATTCTCAATCTGGCTTTACAGAGTCTCTCAGTTATTCATCCATGGTGGTGGAGAAGAAGAAGAAGAAGAAGATGAAGAAGAAGAGAGATGTTGGGTCCTCTGGCTTGGTTTGTTTGGTGCAGATCTATGGTTCGGCCTCTACTGGGTCCTCACTCAAGCCCTCCGATGGAACCCTGTCTTCAGACAACCCTTCAACCACAGACTCTCTCAAAGGTTCATTTTAATTTCCTAGCTTCTCTTTTTCCTTTTTTTTTTTTTTCTTCTTTTAAGTACATATATTCAAATAATCTAAGTTAAAATTATAACTTGCGGATACGAATAATTTATAATTAGATAGTTGGACCGTATATTATTGAACTACGCAATTCACTTAATTTTTAATTTTAATTATAAGCCGTCGGATTTATACAATTCTTTTAATATAAATTATTAAATTAATCTGTGCAATTAAAATTAAAATGAAGAGAATATTAATTTATTGTTGGGCTTGATTTGAGTCCAATTATACGTATATAATATTATTTTTTTTCATTTTATATAAAATATTACAACCACCCCAGTGTTAAATTTTTTTTAATCTTTTACTAAATTTGGTTTAATTACATTATTTGACTTTTGTTACACTGTTATTAATTACAATTGAAAACACATCTATAGGGGTTAGACTCACATTTTGAATTTTAAACAAGATGGTGGGGCCGGGATTCAACAAGAAGCTAGCAAGTGTCATGCTAATAGTGACAAGCCACTACGTGTCCACTCCTTGCTTTTCCACGTGTCAAGATACCTATGTTGTGTTTTGTAATGTGTTGTGAAACAGATACGAGAGTAAACTGCCGAGAGTGGACATATTTGTGTGCACAGCAGACCCAGAGATAGAGCCACCAGTGATGGTGATTAACACAGTGTTATCGGTTATGGCCTTTCACTATCCCTCCGAGAAGCTCACTGTGTATCTCTCAGACGACGCTGCCTCTGATATCACCTTCTTCGCTTTATTAGAAGCCTCTTCTTTTGCGAAGCACTGGCTTCCTTTCTGCAAGAGATTCAAGGTGGAGCCCAGGTCTCCTTCTGCTTATTTTAAGACTATTTCCCCATCCGACTCTATAATTTGGACTCAAGAGTTCGCAGCCATAAAGGTAATCGATCTTATTAGCATCTCTATGTATTTTTGTGCCTTTCTTCGTCATTATGTATGTCCAATACATGTAGGAATTATACGAAGATATGGAAAGACGAATAGGAGAAGCAGCCATGTCGGGTGAAGTACCCAAGGATGTACGTTCAAAGCACAAGGGCTTTTCTCAGTGGGACTCGTATTCTTCTCGACGTGATCACGACACAATTCTTCAAGTATGATTATCATCAACTTAACTTCATAAGCATTATTTACTGATTTAATTTGCGCTTGTGATCTTATCCTTTGATATATTTTTCTTCACTACAGATATTACTTCATAGAAAAGATCCATGCAATTCGACAGATGCAGATGGGTGTGTTTTGCCAACTCTGGTGTACATGGCTCGCGAGAAGAGACCCCAATATCCCCATCATTTCAAAGCTGGAGCCATGAATTCATTGGTACGTAGTGTATCTCCAATTTTCATAAAACATATATATGAATGAATAGCTCATGTTGGTTCTTGGTTCCAAATGTAGCTAAGGGTGTCTTCAAATATAAGCAACGGCAAGATCATTCTGAATGTGGACTGTGACATGTACTCTAACAATTCAGAATCAGTGAGAGATGCGCTCTGCTTCCTCATGGACGAGGAAAAAGGTCATGAAATTGCTTATGTGCAGTTCCCACAGAATTTTGTTGGAGTTACTAGGAATGACTTGTACGGGAGTACTCTACAAGTAATTCGCGAGGTGAGTTAGCACATCTATGAAGCAAATGATACTTAAGAACACCAAATATTGTCATACTGTATTAAGTATCTAAATAAAAAATTTGCATTTCCTAGGTTAATATTTATGATATCAACGACAACTTTACAAATGGCTATACTAAATGTTATCTTTTATGACTTCAACGGTCGGGTTTGTAGGTGGAATTCCCAGGTGTCGATGGTTATGGTGGTCCATTGTATGTCGGGACAGGATGCTTTCACAGGAGAAATATTCTCTGTGGGAGGAAGTTTAGTGATAAAAATATTAACGACTGGAAGATCGACGACGACCTATCAATGGAAGTAAGCTTGCATGAACAAGAAGAAGAATCAAAGGCTCTTGCAAGTTGCACCTATGAAGAAAACACTCTGTGGGGAACAGAGGTCTCCCTCTCCCTCTCCCTCTCTCCCTACACTGAAACACATTCAATACCTAAACTCTATGTCAAAATTTTGTCCCTACTAATATTACTTCCATAAATTTTTGATTTCAGATGGGGTTACTGTATGGGTGTGCAGTGGAGGATGTGATAACAGGTTTGTCTATACAGAGCAAAGGATGGAAATCAGTGTATTACAATCCACCAAGGAAGGCATTCTTAGGTCTAGCTCCAATCACCTTGGCCCAAACACTAGTTCAACACAAGAGATTGTCTGAGGGTGACCTTCAGATTTTGTTTTCCAAGTACAGTCCTGCTTGGTATGGTTATGGAAAAATAAGCTTGGGCCTTCAAATGGGATACTGCACCTATTGCTTATGGGCACCAAACTGTTTAGCAACACTCTATTACTCCATCATCCCTTCACTTTATCTCCTTAAGGGCACTTCCATTTTCCCCAAGGTATGACATCCCTTACTTTTACTAGCATCACCCAGGATAAGATATAGCAGAAATTATGAAACATCATGAATAAATTGTGTTGGTGCATTAATTTTTCAGATGTCAAGCCCATGGTTCATACCTTTTGCATATGTAATACTTGGGGAAACTACTTATAGCTTGTTGGAGTTTGTGAGCTCTGAAGGCACAATCCAGGGTTGGTGGAATGAACAGAGAATGTGGCTGTACAAGAGAACAAGCTCTTACTTTTTTGCTTTCATCGACACCACCTTGAATCTTCTAGGGTTTCCTTCTGATTCAACCTTCACAATCACACCTAAAGTGGCAGACCAAGACGTTTCCCAACGGTATGAGACAGAAGTTATGGAGTTCGGAATCTCTTCTCCTATGTTCACTGTATTATCAACACTGGCTATGCTCAATTTGTTTTGCTTTCTTGGCATGTTAAAGGATGCACTTATAAGTGAAGGTGGCTTTGTTAGGGTTTGTGAGAGAATGGTGTTGCAGGTTTTGTTATGTGGGGTTCTGGTTCTGATCAATTTGCCTATATACCAAGGCCTTTTCTTTAGGAAGGACAAGGGAAGATTGCCAAGTTCTGTTGCCATTAAATCTACAGTATATGCTTTAAGTGCATGTGTCCTCTTCAAAACCTTGGGGTAAAGTTAAAGTAAGCGACGCTCTTACCTTTCCATAAGTATTATTTTATGTAATACTTCATTTTCTGGGGAATAATATGTTTTGCCATGATATTTGATTAGCAGAAAAGGGGGAAAATCAATGTACATATTGTGATTTTAAATTGTTTTCTTCGCTTTTTTAATTTCTCTCTTTCTGTTGACCATAATAATTGACCTTTGAAGATAGGAATTAAATCTATAGAAATTAATCTGGTCACAGTCTTCCAAACATTTAATGTGAAGTTACATTGAGTATTCTCTCATTCAAAATTTTATCAACACCAAATAAATATAAAAGGGTGCATCCACCTTATCGAATCCTAGGGAAAAAAAAACATTAAATAAGAAAGATCAAATATAATTTTTGGGTGTAATAGTACGTAAAATATTGTGTTGATAATGTCATCCATAACTGGAAAGAATCTAATAGCATCCTTTTTGATGCCTAAAAAGAAGCTTGCCACCTTGTCATCTAGGAAGCTTAGAGTAAGATCTAAAGTGCTAGGATTTGGCCACTAAGGGGACTCAGTGATCCAAATCAAGATTGAATTGATAGAGCAAAGGATTAGAGATTCTTTAGTTGTAGAAGCGTCACTTCTCTAGGAGAAGTCCCTAATATGTTCCCCATCTAGGACAGCAGAGGCATAAAATTCTTTAAGAGGATTCCCCTTTCTATCCCAATGATATTAATAGCATAGTGACTGGCCTTGTGGTATGGAAGGAGAGATTGAAATAATCTCTAGGTTATGAGGCCTCCTATACCTAACGTCTACCGAAAGAGAATTATTATGCGGGATTTTTGACAGGATCCTCTGAATTGCAAATAATGCTTCCCTTAGGCAGGGTGAGAGATTCCTAAAAACCATATTGTTCCTAGTCTTTTAGATGACGTAGGAGGCTGCTATGATGAATTTAGTGAGACCCTTTACAGAGTTCAAGGCATGTTGGCTTTGAGAGAGCCATGTAGAAATCTAGTAGATAGGATTTGGGGGTTGAATATGGTAAACTCTTATGCCTAAAAGAGCGGACAGAGAGTGAAGATGTGACGAAGCGTTTCCTCTATTCTCTCGCAGAAGTGATAGGGGTCTTGGTTGTTAAGGTGGTGGCACTGTAAATTATCCTTGGTGGGTAATGGTTCGTTGAGGAGTCTCCTTGTGAAGTTGAGGATTCTAGGAGGAAGCTTGATTATCCAAAGATTCCTCCAAACTAGAGGTTGGAACATGGAATTTGTTTCTCCACAAAGCGAGTAGTACCCATCCTTGACTGTGTATTCCCCTGACTTATTCCTTTTCCAAATTAGCCTATCCAGTAAACCTATCAAAGAGAAGGGAGTTTTGATGATAATATCTTTTACCCCATCATTGTAAAGGTTGGTTAACTTAGAAAGGTCCCATCCTCTTCCCGTGTTTGTAGAGAAGAGATCAGCCACCTTAAGGTTAGGAGCATTAATCCCATCCTTGACTTTCCACCATGCTGGGTGCTTAAAAGGAATACTCCTACCATTGCCTACCTTTTATCTTAGGTTATCCTTAATTAAGTTTTTGCTTTTTTGAATACCTTTCCAGATCCAACAGGCATTTGTTTTGTCTGGGAACTGACCCTTTGTGGTACCATAATACTTCTTAACTAGGATAGATGTAATCAAGCCCGTAGGATTAGCATTGAGAATGCACCAATTCTGCTTAGCAAGAAGAGCTTGGTTAAAGATGAGTGCTCTTGATGCCTAAACCACCTTTTTGCACTGGCTACTAACAGTTTTCCAGTTGACAAGATGTATCCTTAGTTTTTGGTCCTTGAGGCCCCAGTAAAAGTTGGCAATCTTAAAGTCAATCATAGAAGCATATTTCTTAGGTAGACTGATGCAGAAGAGCTCATAAACTAGGTTGGAGTTAATGACTGACCTAATCAATGTTAATCTTCTAGCTTGAGAAAGGAGTTTAAATTTCTAGAGTTGAAGCTTTCTATCAACCTTGTCTACAGGATCTAGAAAAGTGTTGGATCTACCCAGGTCTATGGGGATGCCCAAGTGTTTTCCTATATAATAAGATTGCCTGAAACCTAAGATCTTAACCAAGAACTTCCTAAAATTTTTAGGGTCATTGGGACCGAAGATGACTTGAGGATTTCTCTCTATTAGAGTTCAAGTTAGCCATTTTGTTGAAAGTCTCCAAGGTGTCTCTAACCACCTCATAAGATTCCTTTGAAGCTTAAAAAAGGAGAGTGTCATTCGCATACATCACATGAGATATCGGATCAGGTGACCTGCTTATTTTAATGCCTTTCCATATTTTAAAAGTTTCCTTCTAAAAAATCAAGTAGGAAAGGATATTTGCATAAATAATAAAGAGGTAAGGAGAATGAGGGTTCCCTTGTCTAAGGCCTCTACCAAGAACAATACTAGCAGTGCGATGCCCATTTACAAGAATTTGGTATGAAATGGTGGAAATGCATTGATGAATTAATTGGATCCAGGCAGTTGGGAATTTCATTATGTTCAAGATAGCTAAAAGGAAATTCCATGACACATTGTTAAAGGCTTAGAGGTATCTAACTTAAGGGCATAGAGCCTTTTACCTCATTTTTTCTTTTTATGAATGGTATTGATGATCTCAGAGGTGATCAAAATGTTATCCATTATGAGTTGACCTTTGAGGAAAGTTGTTTGGAAAGGAGATATGTAGTCCTTCAAAATAGTCGCAAGCCTGTAGCTAAGAGTGTCAGAGATAATTTTATATGCTACATTGCATAGGCTGATAGGTATGAAATCTCTGATAGCCTGTGGCTTGTCATTCTTTAGCAGAAGGACCAGAAAGGTTTTATTTAAACTTTGTGGCATATAGCCCTTCTCAAAGCAGTGTTGTACCATAGAAACTACGTCTCTTTTAATTACCTCCCTGTATAATTGGTAGAATTTAGCATTTAGACCATCTGGGCCAGGAGTGCTATTTAGATTTATGCTAAAAACCATTGTTTTAACTTCTTCCACTAAAATAGGCTTGCTTAAGTTTTCAATATGAGTCGAAGAGAGCTCTGGAATGTTTAAGGAGTTGATTCTCTCCTCAATGTCCACCTCCGGATTAGGAGAATTAAAGGTGGCATTGAAAAAAATTCCAAAAACAATATTCTATTCTATCTTGGCTTTCTAACCACTCTCTATTGTTGGCCTTGATTCTCAAAATTTTATTTGAACCTCTTCTGTGGGTGACCAATGTATGGAAGTATTTAGTGTTGTGGTCCCCATGAATGAGCTAGGATTGTCTAACTCTTTGGGCCCAAAGAGTTTCCTCATAATCATAGAGAAATTCAAGATCCCTTATGGTCTCTAGTTCCTTATGGGTTGTGAGGCCATCAAAAGAGGTCAATTGTAAATTCTTAAGGGATTTCTTTAAAAGATGAATTCTTCTTTTTAAATTACCCATAGATCTAGCATTCCAATCCCACAGGGCTGACATGGTAGAATGAATTTTCCTGTATAGGATGAAATTAGGGGAACTTGTTTGATGAGAGCTCTAAGATTGCTTCACTAATTCCTTAGAATCTTTGAAAAATGTCCAGAAGTTCTCAAATCTATGCAATTTCTTGACTACTAAGCTATTTAGGTCAAAAGTGCCAAGGATAATGAGGAGATTGGAGCCTCGGAAGTGGTGAAACCAATTCCAGTTGCAATAAGCCCTGTTAAGTCTTGACTAGACTCTCCTATCTTTAGCTCTATTATTAGTCCAAGTGTACCAATTGCCCTTTCATTTAATGTTTATGAGACCATAAGTATTGAAGGTGTACTTGAGCTTAGACGCACCCAATATGTTATGACAGTTATTGAGTTTATCCTTTTGATTGCATACTTGATTGAAATCCCTTATGATCAGCCAAGGCGAGTACATATTTGATCCAGTCCACTTCATCTAGTCCTAAAGGTATTTTCTTTTAAAAAATTAGGGTGACCATAAAAAAAAAAGTGATGAAACCTTGCTTATTATCGATTTGAGTTTGGATATGGATCCAATTAGGGGTATATTCATCAACAACGCAATCCGAAACACCATTCCAAGCAATTAGATTACCCTCACTCTTCCCTTTAGGATTACACCCGAGAATATAGTAATAACATGAGTATTCATTAAAGAGGTTAAAGAGTCAACATTACGTTTAGTTTTCAACAAGAAAATAAAGGTAAGCTAATACTCACTAAAGAAGATCTTGAGTCTTTGAATTGTCGTGGTCTTCCTTAATCCACAACAATTTCATCATAAGCAAATAAGGGCTCTTGGGGAAGCTCATGAAAGGGAGCGTCCTAGACCCTATGAGGAGTGACAATCAAGTCATGAACTGAGGCATTTATAGACCGGTCCCAATCACTAGAAATTTTAAATCTCTGCCTACGAGTA
Organism: Delonix regia; assembly: GCA_037074485.1. Classification (NCBI taxonomy): domain Eukaryota; kingdom Viridiplantae; phylum Streptophyta; class Magnoliopsida; order Fabales; family Fabaceae; genus Delonix; species Delonix regia. The sequence goes on along the minus strand of CM073452.1, from coordinate 19,546,195 downwards.
TAGAAGTGATCAATCTTGTCTAATTTCCTTTTCTTTTTTTTGTGTGCGACACATCTTGGCTAATCTGTTTACCGACTTCACCACAGATTATTCCTTTCTTGTATCTTACTCGAGACGTTGTAGCCCTACAAGCACCAAAGGAGAAGGAAATTGGGCAGTTCCTCATGAAAGATATGAAGCTCCTTTCTGCTCAAAGATTGCTTTCCTTGCACCATGATGTGAGAAGATAGAAGCAAAACCTCAGGTTGAAGGGAGACCACTTAACATATTTAGGCTTGTTTAGGGTGAATATAAGCAAGTGCTTTCTCTAAGTCAAGCAATCAGTTGTTGGAATGTTACTAGGCCATAATTGCCAGTGCAGTATTGGGCCATTGTCTAGTCTCTTGAGCAGGCTAATATTAGAAAAAGCTTCGAGATTGTCTGGTATAGAACCCAGGTAGCTCCACCATGAAAAGAGCATAGCATGTGTTGCATGGGAGGCTGAGAAGCTATCCAACCAAGCAGAGAAGGAGGGGGTGTTCAAGTTAGAAAGGATGGGTTTTGGACATGGGCACCCTAACTGATATTAAGGTAAAAAGGCCTCATCCAACTTGGTTACTTTCTAACTTTTGGCAAATTGGTATGTAATTATTGGTCACTGCAGCCAAACTTAGTACACATTCTCGACTGTTATGTCAAATTATAAATGCTTGCATACTAACTTGACTTGGCTTCATTTCACCCACTCCATTTTGGTTTTTATTTGTTAAGTTGTATATATATATATATATATATATATATATATATATATATGATTTCTAAAAAAACAAATTATACTTAAAAATATTATGATAATATAAATAATAACTTATATATTGATTGAAATAAAAAATATTAATAAATCTAATTTAGTCTTTATGATAAATTATTATCAAAATATTATTTTTTTAATAATAAAATTAAAATTGATAAAATCTTAGAAAAATAATATCAAATTTAAAAGTAAAGAAATGCATGTTGACACTTTTAGGTTAGTATAAAGTATAAACTAAAATTTGTAATAGTCTAAGTCCATACATTATTTTATTTTCATTTACTCATTTTTTTTCAATTTATTTGATCTCCATTCTTTTTAATTTTAAAGATATTTTCCTTCTTCTGTATTTTAATGCTTTTTCAACTTACATTTTACATTTATATTTGTTTATAACTTTTTTTAGTCACTTCTTGCATAGGTTTGATACAATGCCTTATGTATTATTATTATTATTATCATCAAATTGTCAATAACGCATATATATATATAACCTTAAATTAGTTTATAATTCACAAAAAATTAGACTATAAAATAAAGTATATGAAATATGACTTCTTAAAAAAACATATGCTGCATCACATATATATTTTATAATGTAGTGTTGTACAAACAAATATAGTTTTTGATTTGGTGGATTGGGATTAGAGTGATGGTGAGGATTTATTGGACAAAAGGAGGTTGATCATCAAGGCATCCTTATTGTGACGAGGAAGTTGAAGATCTATTGTATGGTCTTGGAGTCTGAAGACCATTTGATGATACAAAGTAGCCATGACAACTGAAGAAACCTGGTTGGCACTGGTAATCTAAATCTAAACCTTGATGCGTTTGTGGACAGTGGCATTGGCTAGCTCTAGACAGTGGTTTGAATAGATGGTTAAAATGTCTATTCTAGCATTTAGGGAGGTAAGCATTGTTCCTATGAAAGCATGCTTATAAGTGGTGTAAGTGGTATCAAGAAGGGCTATTCTGGCAGTTACAGGTAATCCTTTTCATCCATGGTAGGTGACACATAGACGAATAGCACCCAGATGGAGATGGGTGTATCCTTGGTTTTTCCAATGATTGATGAAAGGCTAAGGAATTTCAAGATCAACATACTATTCTTTAGTGGATAAAGGGATTCCACGGTTGTTAGATTAAAAGTGTAGACATAATCTTTGAGTGGCTTTTTTGGTTGAAAGATCAACTTCTTAAAAGTTCCTCCCCATGATTTCTTGAGTGTAAAGCTTATATGGGTTCATCAAAGGAAGATGAATGTCTTCTAGTTGTTGATCTATAAGTAAATCTGTGTAGGTAATTTCTACAAGATTATTAATCTTAGAGGTTTGAGAGCGAAGGTAGGAATCAAAGATGGAAATTTCATATGGAATTGTTATAGGTATAATGGGTGGTTAGGAGGTAGAAGAGCGAGGAGTTTCCATGTTGTTGGAATTCTTTCTTACTTTCTCATCTTAATACTATCTTTATCCAACTTCACTTGAATGCATGCTCTAATACCAAGGCGATCTCTATACGTGCGTTGTTATACCAAGAATGTAGATCTCTTAAGATCTCTTAGGATCGATAGTCTAACCATCTTCCATATTCCAAGGCAAATAACTGAGAAAGACTTACTCTAGCTTATGCCCATGGAATGGATCACTAATTATGAAAAACTGTATGCTAATAGCAAGCCAGCATTTACCACAGCCCCTCCAAAAATCATTCGCTTTCTTATTAGATAAGTAAAAATTATTTTCAATAAACCTAATGAGTCCTTTTCCTTTCAACCTTCTTAGCCTCCTTTATCCATGAAATTCTCACCATCACTCCTATCCCAGCCCACCAAATTAAAAAATGAACTCTCCTTGTTGCATATTTTGAACTTAATGGAAAACCTATTTATGTATCCCACATATATGATCATTTCATATGGGATGTTAACCTAGAAATGTGCAAACCAAGATGTAGCTGTCATGATCCACACTATTTTTCTAATAGTGATATTAATCTTTCCTTTGATGATTCTAATTATTAGGAACAATCCAAGAGATTGGCCAGAAATGATCTTGATTCATATTATAAATGTCTACGATGCTGACAAGTTAGGAAAGACAAGTAGTAAGAAGAAGAAGAAAGATTAAGGAGAAAAACTTGCTGACCTGCTAGATCTACTAAGCGTTATAAGAAAGATTAGGACCCTGATTTCAAGCTATAGGTGGGATCTTCCAAGGAAAAAAGGCTCTACAGAGCAGAAATTTTAATCACACACATGAAAGCAGTAGGATGTTTCAAGGAACCTTAGAATTAATCCTTGGTATCTCTCCATATTTCATAGATCCCCATACCTTTTTATGTAAATATCATATCCCAGGATTTACTCAAACAAATCCAATCCTGTGTATGATGTTTTCTCCAGTAAACCTTTCCTATGATGATCTTTTCCCTTTATTGGAGAGACAAACTAATAACAATAGGGTTACCACTAGTCCCTACATTGCAATGACAAAGGTCACTCCTTTTGGCAATTATAAACCCATTTTTGCTTATGAAGAAGTGCTCAATTGAAAATCCAAGAATGCCACTGCTCATAACCATATGCTAAAAAGAATTGATTCAAAGATTAAGCAGATTGCTAGGAAGCAAGACTAGACTTATAAGTATGTAGACCATTTTACCATAGAGATTCTCCATTTGAGGCAAGAAACACAATAAAAGATTCACTTTAGACTATGAGTTAAAGTAATTTATCTCTCATAGTTGCTTTGGCACTAAATTTGACAAAAAAGAAAGAGAAATCAAGCTCCTTAAAAAGCAATTGCAGCACATTGAAGTAGACATGGCAATAAATCCATAACCTAAACCTCCATCCCTATTTTCTGTCATTTATGATACCTTTTCACCTTTACTATTTGTATACCACACTAGTTATATTCCACCATCTCCATACCATTCATATCCCTTGGAAGAAGATTATTTAAAATGTTTCAAAATGACCCATGAAATCTTCTCTAAAGCCATTCCACCTCCTAAAAGACTAACTCCAAGACCTCCACACTGACCACCCCATTTTCTAAAAACATATACTGCCACTCTATCTATAGAAAACCAGAACCACCAATCCTTATATCCATCAAGGGGCTTTCAATCAAAGAACCCATAAAACCTCTACCTCCATAAATACTTCCTAAAAATAACCTCAAACAAAAGGAACCCCTCTACCTTGATCTTAAAAAAGCTTATGATATTGCCATAATGGAAGATTGTCCATAGAAGATCGCTTCATATGATTATTTTCATGATTTAGCTTAATCCTATGAAGAAACAGAGTCTGAAGTCTCATTTTTCTGATGAATATCAACATCTAGCTGTCATTTTACATGATTGAACCTATAGACCCACTAGAGCAAACCTAACAATCACATGTTGAAGAAGTTGATTATGATCACGAAGAAGAAGAATTTCAATTCTGTTTTAATGACAATCCAACTCAGCACCATTCTGATCATCATAGACTTAAGCCTTCAAGTGACCCTTAGTTTACTTTTGATGATATTAAGCTTCACCAAAGAAGAGATAGATTACATAAATATGGTGCATGGATTGATCTTTAAATGTTAAAAGTTGGGGCTCTTTGATGTCATCATGGAATTTGTCTTAAGGTTTATAGGAACTTTACAAAAATGGTTTCAAAGTCTAGGAGAATACAAATAGTTATAGCTTCTTAGACTTGAAAGTCTAGCAGCCTTCTTTGGGTTAATCCATAAAGAATTCATTATAGATTTTTAGTTGATTGATAAGCAGAAGAGAAAAAGTTCTTTGAAATGAAGTGCTGCTCTTTAAAAAGGCATGATCTTAAAGTTCATTTGCAAAGAATGATCAAAAGGTATTATTTGCTGAATAGTCCTTAGACACATCTATATGGCCTATTTGCCTTAAGAATTATAATCAGAGCTTAACAAAGCAATTCAAGCCCTTCGCAGGGACTTGTCTCAAATATCTCTGGGAGAAATACACCAACTTGCTCTATCTACACTTGACAAGCTTTGTGAGCAGCAAAAACTATTTAATTCTATACTTTTTGGTAGAACAAAGTTCCACAAGATTTGTTAAAAGCCATATCTCAAAATCAAGTGCAAAGATAAGGAGTCATGCCATTGTAAGCCAAAGAAGAAGTCACACTTCAAATAACATTCCTTTAAAAAGGATTTTGAAAAAAACTTCCCTAAAAAGATTGCACAATCCATCCATCTTATGGAACAAATAAGCATGCAAGTCCCTTTGAAAGATGAAGATCTTGAAGATGTTCTATCTAAACAAAGTTAGCCAGATTCAAACACCATCCTAGCTCTTCCATTGGCCTCTTCTGATTCAGAATAAGATTACCCATCTTCACTAGAATGTATCTTCTTAATTCAAGAAGTTCAACCTTCCAAAAGACACCTATACCTTTGTCTAGATATACTTTCAGATAAGTTTTCCAAAGCAATCCTAGTCATAACACTTTTTGACATAGGATTATGAAGAACAATCATGAATCCATCCATTCTTCCACCATAATTTTAGAAGAAAAGTGAATAATACTTCAGACTTGCCAATAATAGCCTTTTCTATATTCCTTTGGTTACAAAACACAAGATAGGGATTAAGTTTTTTCTAAACCTTGTTGTTTGGACACATGCTCTTAGTAGTAATCTCCTAGATAAATATATTCTTATTGGTATGGATGTTTTCTCTCAAACAAAGGATTTGTTAATCTACCCAACAGGAATTCAACACATGATCTTATTCAAAGGATTAACAAATATTCCAAAACTCTATGAACTTCACCCAACCCCTCATCCTTTTAAAGAATATAAGAATGAGTTATTAGAATTCTACCAAAGACTTATTCAGAGTTTAAACATGCACATCCTTTGTGGAAAAATGAAAAGTTCTTTGTTACATTACCATTGAAGAAAAATGAAGATATTAATCCTACAAAGGCAACTCATTATGGAATGAATCCTAATGTGCTTTGCTTTATAAGAGAAGAATGTGCAGCTTTACTTAACGAAGGATTGATCAAACCAACCAAGTCTGATTAGGCATGCCAAGCCTTTTATGTTGAGAAAAGATCAAAAGTATAAAGAGGAAAGAAGAGGTTAGTTATTGATTACAAGCCTCTTAACATGTTTCTTGAAGATGATAAATTTCCTTTGCCAAATCCCTTAACCCAATGCCAACAACTAAAAGGCACCAAGATATTTTCAAAGTTTGATTTAAAGGTTAGATTTTGGCACATTGGTATTCACCCTAGAGACCGACACAAGATCGTATTTTGCATTCCAAATGCCTAATATCAATGGACTGTTATGCCATTTAGATTGAAGGTTGCTTTATCCATATTCTAAAAAGTTATGGCCACAATCTTTGAGCCTATCCTAGAAAATGCATTAGTTTACTTTGATGATATTCTTTTACATTCAAAAACAAAAGAAGAACACAAGGCCTTTCTAGCATATTTTGTTAGCCTTGTTAAAGATCATGGACTAATGCTCTTAGCTACCAAAAGCCAATTCAGCCAAACTAAAATTTAATTCTTAGGAATGATTTTTGAAGAAGGATAGTACAAGCCCAACCCACATCTTGCAGAACAATTGTTGAGATTTCCAAATAAAAATTTGTTTCGAAAGTAGATTCAACAATTCTTAGGAATAGTTAACTTTGTCAGAGATTTCATCCCACATTGTTCAAATCATATAACACAGCTGCCAAAGTTATTAAAAAAGTAGCAACCATATGAGTGGACAGAAACACAAACTATAACAGTCAAGAATTTTAAAAAGATTGCCAAAAATCCTCTTCGAAACAAACTCCTTGACATAGTACCACCCTTATTTTGTAGGCAGATGCTAGTGACAATTATTAGAGTGTGGTATTGATTGAATAAAACGAGAGAGAAAGAATTTATTGTGGTCACGCAAGCAATGCTTTCAAGCCTTCAGAGTTATATTAACATACAATGTACAAAGAACTCTTAGCAGTTAAGTATAGAATTCAAAAAATTTGGATTTCATCTTAATTCTAAAGAATTTGTCATTGAAATGGACAACTCAACATTTCTAAAGATTTTCAAGTTAAAAAACAAAGACCTACTAAACAAACAACTCATGAGATGGCAATTATGATTTTCTTGCTATAAATTCACAGTTTGCTATATGAAAGGAGTCACCAATCCCCTTGCAAACCTCCTCTCCAGACTAAAGCCAAACACTTTGTCCCTTATTGTGTTAGTAGCCTTAATCCCGCTCATCTTATGGCCTCATCCTATAACCTTCCTTTAACCAGACTAGCTTTCGTTAAGAAATCCTTTCCATGAAATGACCAAACTCCCACTCACCCTACAAAATTCATGGAAATAGAAAAAAGAACTCTTTTTTTGTACCTCCACTGACACTGCATCAACCTCCAATTGCTAGACACCTCCTACTTTTTTCATCTTGAAATTCGCTTCCTCATCTTCACCAGGATCTCTCTTAGGAACTTGATGAAAATGTTATGTGGTTTCTCTGGTCTATGTCTGTCCTTTACAGCAATGCCATTGAGTTTTCACCCATGGACATGTTCCACCACCTTAACAGTGAAACTTATCATCAATCCCTCTTTTGGACCTTCTTAGAATAGTGCTTACCTTTGATCTGGTAGTGTAAGTAATTCAACAATGCCATTAGACAACTTGATCTTTAGAATCATCCTGACCTTTGTAAGACAGCCTCCTGAATCTACATCATCCACAAACTATATTGTCGTCATAATAATAGACTTCTCATCTCAAGAGACCATGCTTATGAAAGGAATACCTTTCCCAATTTCATTAAGGATCACAAGAAAATCTTTATTTCATTAGAAAGGTTTTTTTATGTGAACTTAATAATTATAATGGTCATTTTCCAATAAATTGCACTGCTTTAGGTCTCTTCCTAGGAGACTTCATCCCAGGAAAACCTAAGCACATGGTTACTAAAGTTTTTCTATGTCTTCATCCTGATGCCGTTCTAAGTAATAATCAGAGTTATAATGCTCTGCATCCAGAAGAACATTTTTCCTCATACACCCTTGAAGATCATGACCTAGAAATGTTTCTAGACTTTTAGGATCTATATATCAAAAACAATCCTCTGATAATAGATCCTTATGATCCAAGAATCGATGATTATTAGACTCAGACCCAAAACACTTATTCATATTCAATAGCAAATCCATCTCTCAGTGAAATGAATTTATCTCCAAGTCATGAGCCTATCATCAAAGACTGACTTAGTAGTATGCATTATTAAAGTTGTTAGTCTTATTTTTGCTTTCAATATGCTTTTTGTCTTGTCCATCCAGCTATTGCTTTTACTAAAAGTAAAAGTGTCTATACCAAAAGTAGTATTGCCATTTTGTCTACTTTTGTATGAAAAGTTTGTATTATTGCTATCATATCTGTCATGAGTTTGTATTAATGGTCTCTTGCTCCTCTCTATATAAGGAGCTTCCTTCTCCATTCTCAACAAAACGAGCCTTGTAACATATTCTCCATAATAACAGTGTGTTTTCATACTATGAGTTTCTAAGCTTCTCCTCTCTCTGAAATCTCTCTTCTATATCTCTATACGACTTCCATCCAAAGACCCAAGTATGCTCTGCACTTACCTCTTAGAAAAACTCTGTGTACTAGAAAGGATTAGTTTGAAAGATCCAAGTATGATCTAAGGCTATTATATGATTTAAACACCTTATGTCTTCTGGGTTAAGATAATTAGTTTATTATATATAGCATCATAACAGTGGCCTTAAGATATTGTTGCCCAAAAGAGGCGTTGTTTAATCTCAGCCTTTAACTTGATGTCATATTTATTAAACATAATAGTTTTTATCAAGTGACATGAGAGATTATACTTGTATGATCTATATATCAGCTGGAAACCAAGAATTTCAGACTATCAGTCGTAAGAGATCTTAAGATATATGTATTATTGGTATTACAACGCCACTTACAGAGATCACTTTGGAGACATATTCTTTTCACTTGGAAATGGACTTGCTGTTGAATTTGAATGAGTCCTAACAAGATATTCATTTATTTGATTTTAATATAATATACTGTCTTTCATATACTAATAAGTATATATATATATATATGAATGTAAATATAAGCTTATAAGAAAATTATTAAATATTATATATAATTTATAATCTTGCCCCCTTAAAAAGAAAACTTTGCCTTTACCATTGTGTGTAGAATTATCATATTAAGAGCAAATCACTTCATAGATAATACAATGTACAATCCCTACAAAAGAACCTAGTTTTGACTATAGTTGTTTTTGTATTTAGCTATTTTAGCAACAATTTGTACCAATGATAGGTAATTGAAGGTTTAACTATGGTTATAGCGGTAGCTAAAAGTGTAGCTATTTAGCTGCGGTTGTATTAAGTCACAGTTAATGTCATTTTACTTTAGCTATATCCTGTTTAGCCATAGCTAAATGTCTTTAGAAATAATTTTTTTAATGTTAATCGCTGCTTATGTTACATTTTATTTTAAAAAAAAACACATTTAAATATTTATTTTTTTAAGACCTACTAATACACAGTTCATAACTCAGTTCAACCAATGTTAGAACTAAAACTCATAAAACTCAACATTAATGTCAACAAAATATATAATCATTCCTAAGAATCTCAAACTCAAACGTGTTCCATCTACTAATTATCCAAGTCCTTTAACGAGAACATGATCCTAAAATTACAACAATAATATAACATAATCCTTAAAACATTTCAAGATTACTAAATCTACTGATCCTCATTAGAAGCGGATAGAGAATGATTTGTTACACTCGGTCGATGTCCACTTACACAATCCGGTACCTAAATTGTAGTATAATAAATAGTAAGACACATATTGAGATTAAATTATAAGGTATAACTAATAATCGAATACATTAAAATAAACTATAATGCTTATATTAAAAACATTGCCTATGACTTATGGAAGGCGATAGCGTCAGGAGGAATTTGACCCTGAAAGTTTTTCATAAAACAAGTCATCATTGCCTCAAATTTTTTTGTTTAGGTCTTGTAGTTGTGCGATTTGATCTATGTTTATTGACTTTATGGTTCTCTCATCAATTGCATTTTGAAGAATTGACTTTTCAACCCATTGTTAGAAGGATAAGATGAGCTTGTTCTAGTGTAAAAACGAGGTGAATGTCTAAACACGTGGAATGATTATTGACCCTAACCCATCTCTCAAATACAACCTAGGTGCTCTTGCCTTCTAAGAGCAAATGATAATGAATCCTTAGTGGAAATCTTATGAGACATGGAGGCTGAATTAAATTCATGGTCAACAATCTTTTCTTACACCAATAACATCTTTTCTTACTCCAAGAATTGAAAATAAAACATAAGTAGAACAATTATTCCTAGCAATTTTTTCCTACACCAAATCATAGGTTAACCCATTTAATAATAAATTAAAGTAACACTTGCACCATTTGTTCAAGCTTCGTCATTCACATATGACCCATCAACATGCTTATCTATTGTTGTCTATACTTCTCCTATACTTACCAGATAACCTAACTCCAACTCCTACAATTGACAAGTACATAATAACACATATGCATGTTAAAACAAATACTGCAATATAGTTGCTGGAAATTAAGATTACCATCTTTGCCTTTTTGTGTGCAATACTTTTTGTTCCGCCTGTGTAAGGCATAGTTTACTTCTTTTTATTCATTAAGAAAATACAATTATAAGCTGGTTTCACCATAATTATCAACAAAATAATTAATGTCACCTTTGTTCTTGAGTTAAAACAATAATCACAAACAAAGTCAAGTGATCTCTATTAATGTAATCAAGGCACTTAGCAATTAACAGGGCCTCCTAAATTAGTTTCATCAACTAGGTTTAAAATCAAATGAAACCATAACTATGAAGAATGAAAGAAAGAAAACTATTTCCATGTGACATAATGTTATGACTACTTTATCTTAAAGTTGATCAAGTTCACATACATTCAACACTTTAAAATATAAATGTCTAAAAAATTTAGAAAGTTCGCATACATTCAACACTTTTCATGGCTAGAGTAAAAGTTACTGCATAAGAACATATGAGTCATGATGTCGCATCCCTACTTCTATTAACCAAAAAAGTCAGACATCTTAAATAGTTTTACAATATACCTACCAAATGAAGGTTACCAAATTATGCCAATCCATAAGCATAATCTTCACCAATTTGCTTTTGTGTGAAAATTTCATTAGAGCCTTCTTTGAAATATGGACAATCTAAAATTTTTGCAACTAAAGCCTATAAATCAGAAAGTAAGAGAGCTCCACTATCACAAAATATATAGTGAGACATTCACATATATACAACACCATATCTAATTTCCTGCTTGTAACCATGGGAGCTACTAGATTACAAAATTTACAATGTTTAATAATAACATGAAATAAACTACACCATTGTGAATAACACATTGCTCACTAAGGGATATCTAACTTTTCTATATGCATCAGAAGGGTCCATGGTCAACATTGCTCTTTGGAAAAAAAATATAGTGATAAACAAGTTAGTGAAAATACTCAATGAGCAAATATCACTAACTATACTAGAAAAGGAACAGGTAGGAGCGATAAAGGCTTTCATAAATCAGTTGTTTATCTTTAAAATTCTCAAATGATCCAGTAATTATTCACAAATATAAATAATGAGAAATTTTCAACATTCATATGAAACGTAGCCAATAATACGAAATACAATATGAAAATATGAATAAGGTTTTATAGTTCAATATAAATGAAACCCATGTAAAGCGATATAGTAGGGAATATCTAGTAGAACTAACAAAATCTCAAAAAATCTGAGCTAGCGCAAGGTTAATACCATCAAAATAAAACAAATATAAGATGCATGCATCAAGCTCGAAGTAATCTAAACACAGGTCATACGCCACAACTAAATAATCATAATCAGATTAGATCCACATGCGTTGGTTGACACATGGGGCTAGTATCTCCCCTACTAGCTAGGATACTACCAGATTAAAACATATATCAAAAAACTAGAATCAAATTAGATCCATGTGTGTTAGTCGACACACGAGGCTAGTATTTCCCTACTAGCTGGGGTTTAGAATCATGGAGCACTATGGCTAACATCTATTGTCGTTAGTTGCAGGGTTTTGGATTGGACTAGTTCCTAAAAATTCTTTTACATAAATAGTTATATAACCAAACATTTTAAAAAGAAATTCAAAACTAGATAAATTCATAATTCCATAATCAAAGTATTTTGTCAATCCAAAATCGAAGTATTTAATAAACATAAAATTAGAGTATTTCATGAATCTAGAATCAGAGTATTTTATCAATTCAGAGACAAAGTATTTCTTTAACTCAAAGTTTTCTGAATATCCAAAACCGAAGTAGTTCTAAAAATCCAGAATTAGATTTATTGAGAAAAACAAAACTAGAGTAATTCAAATTCTAATTTGGAGAAAATTCATAAATTTAGAATAATAAAAAATTTAAAAATATGGAGCCTTAGTCCTCAAAAGTATGAAATCAGGTTCCTTCACAAATACATATAAGAACACTTCATACAACCCAAGTTTTTGTAATACCCAAAATTAAAATAACTCAAAGAATCCTGAACTAGGTTTATTTCAAAAATAGAATTAAACGAATTCAAAATATCATCATCAATGTAAATCAAAATCTAAACTATAAAGAGATGTAAATCTTAATTTTGGAGTCAGTCCAAATACCAAAAGAAGCTGCATAGCACATTACCTTGATGTTGTGAAAGCATTTAGATAAATTTTTGGGAAGAAATAGTGTATTTGAGAAAGTCTGTTCCTTATAAAAGCTAAGCAAGAAAATCACATGAATTCATAGAGAAAGGTATAGGAATACAAAATACAACCTTAGTTAGCAGTATTTACTCAGCTGGAGAGAAGCATACAACCTCTCAATAAAGCCTTTAGCTATTCACTTAATTACGATTTGCACTTTTGGGCAAAGCAATCAAGGATAAAAAATGCATAGAAACCAGTGTAAACCTAAGAAGCTCATGACATGAATACAACAGCTCAAATGGTCACACTTTTCAACAAGCAAAAATGGTAAACTAAACATGCAAGGCAATTAACCAAAATGCACAACTAACCAAAGGAAAGCAGTGTTTCGCTCAACTTACTTAAATTGGGTTATTTCTCTCAAATCCACTTGATAAACATCCTACCATAGGCTTGCAGTGATTCTAAAATCTCCACTATGAATGCAATGATGCAAAAGATTAAAAGGACTTTAAGGGTTGTAATGTTGGATTAGACTAAATAGAGTGAGAATGAAATGAAATGAACATGTACTAAGCTCTTGAATATGATTCCTGAACAAACACTTACATCAATCATCATAAAATGTGAACTTTGATCTTCAAAACCACGAAGGAAATGCCTTATTTCAAATCTTTATTCCTTGTTACTATGTTATTTCAATTTTTTTTCTTTTTTACACAGACAAGTTCGCCGCAACAAACTACACAGAGAAAACAAAACCACGACGAGAAGAATTCTTCACGGTGAAGATGTAATCTCATTGTAGCTAAAGACATAGAGAGCAACTATGAAAAAAAGCTTCACCATGGCGAAAACTCAAGTTTTATGTGGCAAACTACATAGAAACATATAAAAAGCTTATGAAGGTGGAAAATTTGTGAAGTCCAATTGCTATTGAAGCACAAACAAGTTAATACAAGCTGGATAGAAGAATTAAAATAAGCTTATCAACACGCTAATTTCCCACAATGACAAGCACCAAGAGTCATAGAGCAATTAAATAGGAAAACTACTAACGTAAATAAAACTACTTCTACTCTACATAGTGGTTTCTTCCCCCTCACTTATCTCACAATTAAAGTTCAATAGGAATATCACTAGTAAAATCAAAATGATAAGAGATAAGTAGAGGATAGAAACGACCTAAGGCTAAGGCTCTAGTTCTTTATGCTTCTCTCAGTAGAGCTTCAGAAGGTGACCATCTACATCTGCATCATTTGATAGCTCTATTGCACCATAGGGATGGACCTTTGTGACAATTAATGGTCCATCCCACTGGATTTTTAGTTTGCCATCCTTAAACATGAAACAATCTTTGAATTTAAGGACTTTATAACTAACTTAGAAGTGCTTCCTCAAGATGCCTTTGTCATGGATATTCTTAGTTTTCTCTTTATACATCCTTGAGTTCTCATATGCTTCTATCTTTAACTCATCTAATTATTAAAGTTGTGGCTTTCTTTCTTCATCAGAGGCCTTTAAGTCTAGATTGCATTTTCTTACCACCCAATAAGCTTTGTGTTCCAACTCCACGAGGAGGTGGCATGCTTTCCCAAATACCAAATGGTATGGGGACATCCCTATAGATGTCTTGAATGCTGTCTAGTAGGCCCAAAGTGTATCCTCTAACTTTATGCTCCAATTTTTCCTTAAGGGCTACACAATCCTTTCTAATATCTGCTTAATCTCTTAATTGAAAACCTCTACTTGGCTATTTGTCTATGGGTGGTAGGTCACAGAGACTTTATGTGTCACCCTATATTTAGCAATTAGGCTATTAAGAAACTTATTGTAAAAATGAGTGCCCTAATCACTCATTATAGCCTTAGGAGTCCTAAACTGATAGAAAATATTCAATTTGACAAATTTAGATAAGGTTTGGGCATCATCTTTTCTAGTGACAATGACTTCTATCCATTTAGACAAATAATCAACCGCTAACAGAATGTTGGAAAACCTATTAAAGGGCAAGAAAGGACCCATAAAATTAATTCCCTAAACATAGAAAAAGCTCACAAAACAACATAGGTTGTTGTGGCATCTCGTGTCTCCAACTCAACCCTTCAAAATGTTAACATTTATCATAGGATTTGCAAAAATTAAAGGAGTCTTTAAAAAGGGTTGCCAAAAAAGTCTAAAACTTTCCTAGTTGTTCTATTGGCACTAAAGTGCCCCCAACATAACAAGGCATGACAAGCAGAGAGGATATGCTTTTGTTCTTTTTCCAGCACACATCTCCTTTTGATTTGGTCTTTACACATACGCCATAAGTGTGGTTCATCCCAAACATAGTATTTTGCTTCACTCTTAAGCTTTTGTGCCTGAAAAGTAGACGTTGAGGTAAATGCCACTTTACTCATGCGATAATTAACTATATGAGCATACCAGGGCTCTCAAAGAGCAATGGCACATAATAATGAATTAAGAAATGAGTCAAAAGTGAAATTAGAAATGTCTACTCCCTATGTATAAAAAAGTAGGTAGCTCAGATGGTCTGCTATATGGTTTTAAGCACTTGCTCTGTCTTTGATTTCTATGTTGAACTCCTGAAGAAAGAGAGCCCACCTAAGTAATCTCAGGTTGAAATGTGGCTTCTTGAAGAGGTACATTACAAATGCATGGTCTGTAAAACAATGACTTTTAAGTTAATCAAGTAAGGTCTAAAATTTTCTAAAGCAAAAATGACAACAAATAATTCTTTTTCTATTGTGTTATAATTGCCTTTTGCCATGCCCAATGTCTTTGAAGCGTAGGTGATGATTCTAGATAGTTGGTTCTCTTTTTGACCTAACATAGCTACAACAGCAAAGTTAGAAGTATCGCATGACAACTCAAAATGCAAATCCCAGTTAGGCCAAACAAGTATAACGAAGAAATAAGCTTACTAAAGTCTTTGATAAATCTATTAGAAAACCCAGTATGACTAGAAAATGATCTAACTTCCTTAAGATTAGTAAGATATGGAAGAGACGAGATTACTACTATTTTAGCTTTATCCACTTTTATTCCTTTGCTTGAAATTAGATGTCCCAAAGCTATTTCTTGATTGACCATAAAATGACACTTTTCAAAATTTAAAACTAGACTTTTTTCAATGCACCTTACCATAGACCGTGAAGACATCCATGAAGACTTCCATACTTTCTTATAAGAAATCACCAAAAATGGCCATCATACAGCGTTGAAAAGTCCTTGGAGCATTGCAAAATCCAAAAGGCATGCGTATAAAAGTAAAGGTCCTGAAGGGGCAAGTGAAGGTAGTCTTCTCGTAATCCTCTGGTGTAATAGGTACATGGAAGTAACAAAAAAGCCATCAAGGAAACAATAATGGGATTTTCTAGCAAGTCTTTCTAATATTTAATCTATGAAAGAAAGGGAAAAATGGTCTTTATGTGTGGCTTCATTAAGTCTTTCTATTAATAGTCACTCTACTCTTCTTAGGCACAATTTGAACAAGCCTTACCCATTTACTATTGAATATGGGGTAAATGATACCAGCACTAAGAAGTTTGGAAACTTCATTCTTTACTACATCTAGGATAAGGGGATTCAGTCTTTTCTTGGGTTGCTTCTTAGGTTTAGAACTGTCCTCTAGACTCCTCCCTATAACTCTTTTTTATTTTCTCAACATTGAAATAAGTTGTTCATCCTCTTCTAAGGACAAACAACTAGAAATAATGATAGGTAGTTGCTTACTAGGCTTTAAGAAAGCATAAAGGTAAGGTGGCAAAGTTTTAAGCTCAAGGGAAGGGGATTTAATAACAAATGGTATAAACTGTTGAATATCAAGAGTTGATAGATTACTCCCCTTCTCGAATTTAGTAGATGGTTTAGGTTCTATCTCCTTGCATTCCACCATTGGTCCAACAATGAGCTTGGATGCAACTTCCTCTACATCTACATTACAAATTAAACTAAGATCAAACAAATATTTTAAGGTGTGAGATGAAATAACATAAGATAATGACTCAATAAAGGTGGGAATGTCAATGGCCCTTAAATGTCATCTTTGAAGCAAGTGAGATGGTGAAGTGGCTTGAAGTTTGTCATCATCCATCAATCAAAAGCTTCTATTCACATAAGGAGGTGTGAACACTTGTAAATTTCTAACTTCATTGTCCTTTATGGTGTTATCTCTCACATTGTTCGATTCGCCTGCAAAATCAAAGAATAACCTTTCTCTAGTACAGTCATTAATGATTATAAAAGGAATAGTACTAATAGTTGAACTAGTGGATGATAGTATATAAGGTTGTAGGGTGTGATGAATACAATTAACTATTGTGCAGTTAAGACATGTCATATTACCATCACAAGAACAAGCAGAAGTAAAAGAATATAAAGAAAAGAAAGAAGGAATAACATCATCCTCATTAGTAGTAGAGTCATAAGAGTAAGATTTAGAATTGGAGAAATTGCCACTTAATTCAAAGTCAGTCCATGCATCATCAACAATGACATCAATAGCATTAACACCCAAAAGTGAATAGTCCTCATATGGATGTTTCATTGCCTTATACATATTAAAATTGACTTTTTGATCTTTCACCTTTATAGAAATGATGGCTTCTTTCATGCTAATCATGGTATTAGTAGTCCTTAACAAAAGACGACTAAAGATGAGAGTAATGTCATGAGATAACTCATTAGCCATTTCAAGCACATAGAAATTAACAGGAATCAACAAACCCTTGACTTGCACTAGGATATCCTCTATGATGCCAATGGGTCTCTTAATTGATCTATTAGCTAGTTCTAATACAACATTAGTAAGTTGTAGTGTCTTAACTCCCTATGGTTTATAGACCAATTTAGGTATATCATTAATCATTGGCCTTAGATTGAGCACGACTCCCCCTATGGTAACTTGACTTATAGTGCATAGAATGGTAAAAGATCTAGGGTCCTGACACTTCACAGGGATATATGGTTTGAACAGGCAGAAACATTAAAACTAATTTACACTCTTTCATTAGGTTTAAACTTTCTTTTATGTGTACATAATTCCTTAAGATATTTAGCATAAGAAGGGACCTCTTAATCAAATCTAAGAATGGAAGGTTAACTTCTAATTTACTAAAGAAATTAATGAGATCTTACACAATTTTAGAAGTAACTACCCTTGTAAACATGAGGTAAGAATTATGAAAAGGAAGGTCATTGATATTTACCTCCTTACCTTTGGCAATTCAGGCTTATTTTTCGTTTGTCTCTTCTTGATCCTTGTTAATTGTTAATTCAATTATTTGCTTTGGACTTTCTTTCTCTTTTTCTTATTCTTTTGTAGGGGGAATTTCCTCTTGATCATTTTCAAGCATATAGCATTCCTTTGTAGCTTTGGTCTTCTTTAATAACTCATCTTCTTTAGAGCTCTCAGATAACCTTATGGGAGTGAGATGAAGGCTTTGACTATCAACCTTATCTTCATCTTCTACACAACCCTCATTAGCAAATCTCATTTGTTTCCAACTCTAAATAGTTATAGCTTTCAATGACTTTGGATTAATCACAGTGTTTGAAGCCATAACTTCACTTTTCTTAGCTTGCTACTCATTCATATTATTGGAGAGTTAGGTAACATAAGTACTTAGGTTATCATGTTTGGTCTCCATCTGCTCAATCTTAGAAAATACATTAGAGAGGCATAATTTAAATTATTTACCCGTAAGAGTGGTTTTCCCATTAGTATTAGATTTATCCTTCTCTATTTTGGATGACAATTATGAAATCCCTCTCAAAATCAACTGTAGGTTATCATTTTTAGATGAAGAGCCTTGCTAAGTGGGAACCATTATATTGGAAAAGCTAAGCTTCTAAAATTGGCTTGAGGAACCCCCTTGGAAATTAGAGGTATTTCCATAATAGGTCGAAGAACATCTTTGGCAATTAGGGTTACTTTGATTATTGCCTCCCCACACTTGAAATTTGGGTAGTCCTTCCATCCAGAGTTATACATATTAAAGTAAGGATCTCTCTTATGAAATTGTCTTGGTCATTGTTGATACATGGTCGAAACCTCTTTATACTAATTAGGATAATCACTGGTCATATGCATTAAGGTGTTGTAGTAAGTACAACTAGTAGCTACCATAGTTAGAGATTGAGGTGGTCTGGCTTTAAGAATAGTAGTAGTAAGCTTAGCCATATGATAAGCCAATTTAACCAAAAGTGGGTCTTTTGAAGCCTAATCTATTTCCCACACTGCTTTAGCATCTGGCAATCCAATATGCTATTGATTTAAAGCAAACTTTCTTATTAAGGGCTATACCTTATCGGCTTCCATATCTTCTACTAACCTATTAGCGCCAACATTCAAAATATCCTCATCATAAGGTAAAAGCCAATTACAAAAGTATTGCACTAAATGCTCCTATTGTATTTGGTGGTTGGGGCATTTAGACAACATATCTTGAAATTGACTCCAAAAATCATAGAAGGATTTAAGTTCATCTTGCTTGGCTACGAAATTCTCCTTTCTTGCAGTAGAATCCTTGGTAGAAGGGAAGTTTTTCTCCCAAAACGCCCTTCTTAAGTTGGCCTAAGATTGGTAGGCATTTTCCATGTAGATGGGTAGGCTTATGTATCACTCCTTTGCCTTACCCTCAAGAGTTAAGTGGAAGACTTTCCACATGACATCTTCAATCCTTGCTACCATAGGCTTCATAGTCATGCAATGCATGTGTAGAGCATTCATATGTGTGTATGACTTTTCATCTGCCAAGCTATAAAATTTACGAAGTGTATTAATGGACTTATGTATCGCTCCTTTGCCTTACCATTAAGAGTTAAGTGGAAGACTTTCCACATGACATCTTCAATCATTGCTACTATAGGTTTCATAGTCATGCAATGCATGTGTAAAGCATTCATATGTGTGTATGAATTTTCATCTGCCAAGCTATAAAATTTAAGAAGTGTATTAATGGACCTTTAATCTCAAAATCTACTTCAAAATTAGGGCAAGCACATGCAATCGTTCAAAATTAGCATAGTATTATGTAACTTCCCGAATTGTTCTTCTTCTCTGGTTATTAGCTCAATTATTCTTACCCATTCTCTCATGCCCATTAGCTCTATTACGTCCATTTTTATTATTGTTGCCACCATTAAAATTTAATTAATGTTAATTTATGAATTAATTAATTATTGTAATATTAAATACAATGATCATATGCATGTTGATACGTGTACAATAGGTAAGATGTTTGGGGCTAAACAAGAAACAGTGCAACAATATACATAGTAGGAATTAAACTAATAGCTCAAACAAATTCTACAAATATAATTATAAAAAATAATTCAAACAAGGCTATCAATATATTAATAATAAAATATATCCACCTAATGGAAATGAATGAATGGCAAAAATTCACTTTCATCGCAACAAAAGACACAGAAAGGTGAAACACCATGAATGAATGGCGAAAATTCACTTTTGTTGTGGCGAAAGACACAAACAAGGTGAAATGTTATGAATGAATGGTGAATATTCATTTTTGCCATGGCAAAAGACACTGCAAGGTGAAACGCCATGAATGAAGACTAATAATGGCTGCAAACTAATAAACTCTTTCTTTTCTTTCAATTAACGAGTAGCTAAACGGATAAACTAATCATAATATATGGTGAATAAATAATAATCTAAGACTCCCTGAGATGGCAATATACAACCAGAGCTCAAGATTAAATTAACTTTTTATTAATCAAGTACAAATTATAATTTGCAAAGTAGCCCAGAAACCTATAATGCATATGCTAGACATTTCATGGTTACCAAGCATAACTACAAAATAGAAACTATTGTTTTGTAATGGTATAGTATGTGGAGAGTTTTGAATATGCATAGGAGTATATGATGACACCAGAAAAGATGAGCAGTAAAACACAACCATCCAACCATCCAAAGATAAGCAATAGCACAGAAACAATTACTCCTCTGTGATTGTTTTAAAGAGATCTATTTCTCAAAATAAATGAGATTATGAGAACATGACTAATTTTTTAAGAAAAATTTTAACATGTCATATAGATTACATGACTATTTGATTGCTCCTCACATACTAAAACCAACATCCAAAACCAAAACAAGCATCACATCCAAATAAAAAAAAAAGATTACATGTCATATATTTCTAGCAAACAAAAAAAGAAACCTCACACATTGGCTTTAAATTTATTACATTCACTCCAATAAAGAACTTCATCAAAACAGATTTATAATCTAAACAAATGTACATCATACATTTTGCATAGCTCGAACCAAAGCTAGCCTCCCACATCAAAACAAATCAAAATGCAAGAACAGGGACTGACAGCTACACCAAAGCATAAATGCACGCCATAATGTACAGAACAAGAATAGAACAAGTCCATTTGCCAAAATTCCCGTTTATTCAAAACATAGTTTACAGCACACAACCAAAGGTTATGCAATTTTTAAGTGGGGTTATTTCACAAATATGGCAAATCCACAAATGGGGTTATTTCATAAATATGGCAAATCCACTAATATGTATAGACATAATAGAATCTCAAAGAGAACCTCAACATCTTAAATCAGCACAATCATAAAAGTAACAATAGAACGTGGAGTGAAGAAGAACCAGCGACAACGAAGAATAGCGGCGACAGAGAAGAACTAGAGGTGATAAAGCACCAGCAGCAACAACGATGAAGCAGAGGCGATGAAGAACCAGTGGTGTTGAGTTACAGTGTTCCTTTTATGAGCGAGGACCACCACCAACCGAGGTGTCGACGACAATGAATTAAACCAGTGTGTCGGCGTGGGAGTGACTGAGAGTGAGAGAATGACGTGTGGTGTGGTGTGAGCGAAAGTGAGGTGTGTGTTCAATCAGATAGGTTAGGATTTTTTCTTTTTTGAAATATTATAATTTAAGAAATCAAAAAATTATTTATCTTATTAAATTTTTTTATTCATCAACTAAAATACTCAAATTTCCATTTTTCTAGTAATTATTTAACTATCAATAAATTAATTAATTACGTATAATAAATAATTATTATTTATTATTCAAAAATTTTTAACTGTATTTCACTTTCTAAAAATTTAATTCATTAATTTATAGTACATAAAAAATAAAATATTAATAATGAATTATATTCAAAATATTTAAATTTTTTTCTTTAATTCATTAAATTATTCTATTTAAAAATATAAATATTAATGCTTCAATTTAGAATTAAGAATAACATTAAACATTTTTAAAACATAATTTATTTATTTTTCTCTTATAATGGACATTATACACTATCTAAATTATTTTATCTACAACATAAATTATTCATTATTTATTAATAAATAAATAAAGTAATTATTTATTTTATTAAATTATTTTATATTATTAATTGGAATATTTGAATTTCCATTTTGTAATAATTACTTAACTATTAATAATTTAATATATCAAAATATTTGAATTTTTTTCTTTAATTCAAATTTTATTCATTAAATCATTCTATTTGAAAATCTAAATATCGACTATTCAATTTAGTATTAAGAACAACACTACATATTTTAAATATACGATTTATGTATTTATTTTTCCTAATTTAAATATTATAAAATATCCACACTATTTTATTTTAAACGCACATTTATCCATTATCTAATTATTAATAAATTGAAAAATTATCTATGTCATTAAATTATACAATATTTATTAATTTAAGTATTTGAGTCCCTATTTTTTAATTATTAGTTAAATATTAATAGATTAATAATTTATTTATACTATAAAAATACTAATTATTATTCCAAATTTCTTAATTTTGCTTCAGATTTCAAAAATTTAATTCATTAATTTATTCTACATAAAAAATTAATTATTAATAATTCAATTCATTACAGATATTTGAATTTTGATTCCTTAATTCAAAATTTATTCATTAAATTATTCAATTGGAAAATCTAAATATTAATTACTCAATTTAGCATTAAGAATAACATTAAATATTTCTAATACATAATTTATTTATTCTATTCTTATTACGGATAGTATACACTATCTAAATTATTTTATACTAAACATATAATTATTCATTATTTAATTATTAATAAGTTAATTGTATATTTATATTACATAATTATTATTTATTATTAAAAAAAATTTAAATTTTAATTAATTAATTAATTCTTCATTAAAATTTAAATATTAATAATTCAATTAATTTGAAATGTTTGAAATTTGCTTCTTCAATTAAAATTTATTTCATTAAATTGTTCTATTTTAAAATATAAATATTAATGATTCAATTTAGTATTAAGAGTAACATTATATACTTTTAATTCATTATTTATTTATTTTTTCTATTGTGGATATCATACCCTATCTAAATTATTTAATTTTAAACTCATATTTATCAATTTCTATTGTGGATATCAAACCCTATTAATTTCTATTAATTATCTATTTATGCTACAAATTACTATTTATTCTTTTAAGTTTTTAATTTTGCTTTCTAAATAATTTAATTCATTCATTTATTCTATATAAAGATTTAAATATTAAAAATTAAATTTAGAATTAAAAATATTAATAAATAATATTGCATTTAATGGTGACTAAAAATAGTTGCCACAAATGATCATTTGTGGCAACACTTAAGTGTGCCACTAAAGATTTTTAGTGACGACTATAGAAAAGTTGCCACTAAAACAACTAATGTGGTCACCACAAAAGGGATTTTAGGAGCTACATTTTAACAGTCACCACTGAATGTTTTGATATCTTAATCTTTAACTACGTTTTGGTGACAAAGCAAAAAAAGTTGCCACTAAAGATCTTCAATGGTGACTGTTTGTTCTTCGCCACTAAAAGTCTTCTGCGGCAACAAAGTTGTTGCCAAATGTTATTTAGTGGCAACAACATAATATCGCCACTGTAGGTCCACTAAAGGTCACCACTAAATGCCACCACTAAACACTTAGTTTTTGGTAATGAACATTAATCTATATTCAACATCATCTCTCACAAAAAAATTATAATCATCAAGTATCAAAATGTGCACAATAAGAGTCACTATGATCCACCAAACATTAATTTTATTTCAACGTAAACTCCATAGATAAATAAACAAGCACATATATGTCCTCACAAATTAAACATTACAACTTCTCTTAACACAAGTGCACATTACACAATCTACCACATACCAATACAATTCTTATAGGTTTACACATTACAAGAATGTAAAATTTTGACAAGATTGGACATTATAATAAAATAATATCTATTCTCAATATATATATATATATATATATATATATATTATATTAAGAACTATAAGAATAGCATCAACAATCAAATGACAATCATTCACAATTAGTTTCACTATATAAATCATTACCATATTACATTTGACTATAAACATAACTTAACTATTTTTCATACCATTAAACATGCTATATTTATTAAACATGTAATATTAGACAACATAAATGACTAAAAAGATTATTTTATTCACGTTTAGCAAGATAAAAATTCAAAAGAAACACAATATTAAGCAAGCTAAAATGAGGTAAATTCTATTCTAAATAAAGAAAACAAAAAGGGGAAAAAGCCAAAAATTGGAAAACACGAAAGAAACGAAAAAAAAGGACCAACTTACCAGCGGCAGCAAATGGCAATAGGACAGCAGACGACGACTCATCAACAGCAGCTTTTGTGGGTGATAGACGGTGGCAGCGACCTTTATAGGGACGGACAGCAGAGAAGTAGCATTTTCCCCTCCACCCCATTGTATGTGGCATCTGCAGAATGACAAAGAAGAATCTGAGCTAGGGCTTTTAAAAGCACTATGTCACACCCCAACTCCCGAAGTGTGACCGGCACAGAAAATGAGACTAGCCTGCCTCTGTAAGCCGAACAAGTTGGTTTTTAACTAAATTACAATCATACATAACAAACATTCATAACTAAGCAGATTTACATTCAAATCAAATTTGTAGAAATTTCGGTAGAGTCTTCTCTATAACTGAGACCTTTTGAGGTTTCTACAAACATCTGCCTAAAACAATATTATACATAAAAGAGAGCTCAGCTCTCAATTCAGTCGGAGACAACTACAACACAGGGGAATGGGGAATCTACCTGTGGTCATACATAACATTTACATCTATTTACATATATCAATTACAACAATTTCTCAACAAAATGGAGAAACAAAATGCCAACAGGGCTCCTCTAGCCCTCTTGATCAGCAAACTGCTCAGGATGGCTGCCTGAAATTCATTAAAACATAAATGGGTAGCATTTCCAATTATGAATCAATTTATGATTTAAGCCTTTATACTTTAAACCATAACAAGCAATAATATGCACTTACACTTAATGAATAGTTTAAATGATTTTCACGGTCGAAGATCCATAACCTTATGAGAATCCTTTCCATCAATTAACATCAAACTATCAAGGGAACTCAGCCCTTGAATACTTGTTAAAGTTAGGTAAAAACCTTCCTTTTTATTTAAAATATCATTGGCTTAGGACCTAGATTCTAGGGAGGACTATCAGACATAAAGTATCGGTCATGAACTCGTGGCTCATATAGTTTAATCATCTATCGAGAGCACACAGCATCTCGGGGTAAATCACCCATACGGTTGAGGGTATGTATCCCTCGGATTATTCATATCGATTGAGAGCACACAGCATCTCGGGGTAAATCACCAACACAATCGTGAGTCGCAAGCTCACGCTAAAGTCATCCATCTTATCTTGTTTTCCCTAAATCTAAGGACTTGCCATTTATAAATTTTCCCTTTTTCAATATCAATTCTTTAATAACACATTCCTTCTTTTATTCAAACCTCTCTTTTACAAATTTTACATGAACATCACATATCAATCATAATTCATAGGTCATATGCAAGGCTAACAAGTCTAACAAGTTGCTACCATAATTACAAGGGTAATTATAAAGTGGGGAAAGCTACCGCTTACTTAGTGGCTGACGTGTGTTACAATCATCTTATCTCGGTCTATCTTCATTATAAATTCAATTTCACCCACAATCCCTATAACATAAGAATATACTTTCCTCAATTCCCATTACTAAATACATCAATTTAGGTTGATTATAATGCCTTAACAAAGCCATAAAACAATCAAAATCCTATCTCATTACTTTATTACATATTCTCTTTACTTCTTCATATTGCTATTTTCAATTTGATATTTCATTCCATTATCATTACTCAAAACAAGCCTTAGACCAAATTCTTAATTTCATCCCCTCACTTTTTCCCAGAATATTCGTCAATTTACACTCACTGCCTTAAAAACATTCTGAAGTTTCACTTTAGTCCCCCATTTCATACTTTTTCCTTCCATCCATGAAGAACACTAAGGTTTCATGACATACACTGTAAAAGTGTACTTATAAGACCAATTTAAACCATTCAACTGCAGAATTCACCATTTTCTGAAAACCCAAAAATTTCAAAACTTTTCAGTTTAGTCCCTATCAGAATAACTCAAAAAAACTTAGCTAAAATCATGCTTCCAAAGCTCAAATTCAATGGAAAGGGGCCAAAAATAATTCTCCTAGCATCATTCTCATGAAAAAATCACTTAAAACTCACCAAAATCAAGAAAAAGTTGTTGCACAACTATGCCACGAAACCCACCGGAAAAAGTGGTTGTTGCTGGCCAACGGCAAGCGATGGCCACCCAGAAACCTTCGCCGGTGATGGAGGGAGGTGGCCGTAGGTTGAACGTGGCGGTGGGTGAAGCAAAAAGTAGAAATCCGAAGAGAGGAAGGAGCTACGTTTTTCTGCAGAAATTTGGAAGAAAAGCATGCAGAAGAAGGTTATAGTGAAGGGTATAATGGTAATTTCGCCATGGGAGATGACACGTGTCAGCACCACAAAAATGTTTAGGGATGAGGGAGCTATATCTCAAACCCACGCCCTTTTAGGGCTAGATAACTTGTCTTATCACTGAACCAAGGCTCACATTTGATAAGTATTACACATTACAAATACTTATTCCTCATTCTTGCTAATTTTTAAAAAAAAAATTGCATGAACTTAGTAAACTTAACAAGTGTTACACCCTACCCGTGGTTTAGTTGCGGTCATTGTTAACCACAGTTAATTAGTTGCGGTCATTGTTAACCACAACTAATTAGCTGCAATAATAATAAAACAACATCTAGTTAGCCGCGGTTCATACTGGCAGTGACTAACGCTGCTGTGTTAGCCACAATACAGTGGACCGTGGCTAATTAACCACGGCAATGCTACATCTTTTTAGTAGTTAATTTATATTGTCATAAGTATCTCAAAATAATATTTTGATATTTTTTACTTAGATTTGATTGGTACTTGGTCACAAGGCTCACATAATTCACTACAAGGCCAATCATTCATTGTTGCTTGTATTAATCATGTGCCTGCTGTACGCATCCCTTTCTCCTTTCCTGTCGCAAACACCAACCATTGGGTGAATCGATCTACTTGGTGGTTATTTTCTTTTATTTGTTTTTATTTTTTTCTGTTATTTTACCGTTTTATTTATTATTATTTTTTAGGTGTTTACACTACTTCAGGTTATTTATTTTCAAAGCATTATTATAAGGAGATTTTTATATATATTGTTTGGTGATCTGGCTTAGACTTGGATTAATTAATTGGATTAATCGAGAAAAGTTGTTTCTCTATTAATACTTCAGAAACATATAATTGATTGGTGATTGTTGCTTCATTTGTTAACTACTCACGTTCATTTGTCCAAATACATACACATGCTTATAGAGTAAAATTTTTTTTACCTCATCTGTCATAAAATTGTCTTTTTTTTCTCACTTATTAAAAAATTAAAAAAAGTTTCATCACTCCTTAATAAATGTCATACTTAATCTATTATTCTTTTTTTGAAAAATTTAGATTTGATTCATTGATTTATGGTTTAAAGGACTAAATTGAATAATTTTTTTGAAAAAAGTAAAAATTAAGTGTAACATTTTCAATAAATAAAAGACTGTTTTAGACATTTTAATATATGAAATGTTAAAATAATAATTTTATAATAAGTGAAGGTATAAAAAAAATAGTTTACTCTATTTATATTTCAGTCTTCAAAATTATGAGAGGTAAATTCAACATATAGGTTGTGGTTTACCAGTCAACAAAAGTTGCCACTTTAATTTATGCTATTTGAAGCTTGTCTGTAAGTATCATACAGAAATTCCGGAAAATATTTGTTGGGACCCTCCGACATGGTGATAGTGCCGTTTACTACAAAAATCCAATTAACATGTTGGTCCAATAGGCGATTGTTTTGCTGCTTTCTTGTGAGTGTGACGATAAGGTTGTCTTATAATAGGATAAAAACGTTCAACTGAATACAAATAATGTTAGACTATATTATACGCATCTTGGGATCCAATGGGAGGGACGCCTTGAGTTATTATTATTCATTGACTATGTCGGTATTAAGGTGCAGTGTGGAGGTGTTTGTTATAGGACAAATTGAGATATTTATAATGTATTAGTACTACATGATTGGTTTTTAGAATAAGTTCATTTACACGTCATGTTTCAATTGAATAAACTTCTAAATATCTTTACCTAAGATTTATCCTAAAAATAATGGTAAATTATTATATCAGTCTAATGGACTATTAACGAAAAATTATTAAAATATGTTTGGGAGTCAAAGAAGGGAAACAAAAAAGAAAGGAATTTAATGGAACACCCGGCGATAGGCTCAGCGAAAAATAGATAGATATGAGTCTTGGATTTAGACTATATTATATGCATCTTGGATTTAGAGTGAATGTTATAAAAGGCATCGAACTGCACAAACAAAATATATAGAGAAAATACACAAAACAAGGATGGATGAGGGTGCGAATTATTCTCCACTGTTTGAGACAAAGAGAGCCCCAGGAAGGCTCATCGCTTATCGGCTCTTCTCTTCCTCTTTGTTCGTCGGAATATTCTTCATCTGGCTTTACAGATTCTCTCACTCTTTCATCCATGGTGAAGACGATGAAGAAGAAGAAGAAGGGAAATATTGGGTGGTTCGTGTTGGTTTGCTTGGTTCTGAGCTATGGTTCGGCCTCTACTGGGTTATCACTCAAGCCTTCCGATGGAACCCTGTGTACAGACAAACCTTCAAGAATAGACTCTCTCAAAGGTTAATCATCTCTTCATTTGCTAGCTTCTCCTCTTGTTTTCCAGATTTGTAGCAGTTAAAACATGTTAAACTATAGGGTTAAGTACTCAAACTTGGATTTATACATGCATTTTGCATATTTTAATTTATGTCTTTGAAAAAATATGTATCAGATTTTTAGATATAGCATAGATTGTGGAGATAATAATTTTATTATTAATTTTTTTTATTGGTACAATAATTACGGAACACTCTGAGAAAAAAAAAACAACTATAACGATATGTTAAAATAAAGTGAAAATATGCCAAATTACTATAATTTAATATACATATATATATATATATATATATATATATTAACTCTAATATTTTATAAAATTTATAATGAATTTAAAATTTCTTTATAATTTTTTAATTACTTCCTCTATTTTTTATTTTTCAATAACTTTTTAACAATCAATTTATAAATAGAAAATAAAGATATAATTAGAGATTCGTGAAGTTACTTTAAAATAAGGAAAGTAGAAATGTAAGTTAACAAATTACTAATTTTTTAAAAATTATTTAAAAATAAAAAATAGAAGAATAAATTAAAAGTTTAAAAAATTTGAGTTTATAAATATAATTTAAAAAAAATTAAAACTAAAATATGAATACAATAAATTATTTTAAATTTATATATTCTTTTTAATAATTGGACCAGTACAATAACATTTATAATTCTGCAAACGAATTCACCTAATTTAATATATAAATAACTAGAGGCTGAATACAAATTAGGATAAACTACGAGGGATTAGTTTAAGATTTAATCAAGGAAAGCCAAACAACTTAACTTCTCACTTCAATTTCATTACTGTGCCACAGAGCAGCACAGAGGACGAATAGTACAGCCTAAATTGTCTTTTTGTCTGCAACATCAATATATAGTATCTCAAAAATTTCATCAATTTAATTTTTTTAAATTTTTATTTTAACTTGTAAACTGCTATTTTAATTATAGAGAATTCATGCTCCTGTTCACCGGATCGTATCAAAATAATTGATTGAGTTGACATTTTATTTTTAAAAAAGTACAAATTTTTTATTCAATCTCTTAAAATTTTATTTTTCATTTCAGTCTTCAAAAGAAGTATCAAAATGACATGTTCCCAACAAAATATGATAATTTGATACTTTGTTTACTAATAATTTAACACTTTTGTCCCTTTTTACTAGGTTATGATATTTTCTGTTGATGCAATGAAAACAAAATAGAAGGCCGAAATGAGCTGAATTGATTCCCCTCACTAATTTATAGTTGCTTGTTTCTCGACAATCATAACAATAAGGCCGAAGTCTTACAAATATGTTTGATTTCGAGCTGAAACAAATATAGGATATCTTACCAAGGGTGGACATATAAATTTCTTTAAATTTTCAAAATTTAAAAATATAAAAATAAAATCTGAACTTTTAGTTGAAACACTACATTTCATTCTTTCAGCTTTGCTTCATTTTGGTCAAAGAGTTTAACAAGTCAATTCATTTAGATGTCCGAGCTTGTTTAATAAGAAGATTAAATGGGCTAGCTGGACCTAGCCTCACATGGATCAAGGCCCAGTTTAATAATAAGGATTAGATCTAGGTTCAAAACCTAAAGAAATGTATATATATTAAGTGGTGTCTCGTGTATATAATATTTTTGTTATAAGTTTTTAATTAATACATGATAAATGTATGATAATTAAAAATAGCATAAAGATATATAATTTAATTTAAAAATTATACAATTATCCAAAAATGATATTGTAATATTATTAAAAAATTATATATATGTGTCATGTTTTAATTCAAAAACAACAAGAAGTTAAAAATATAAAGAACTCTGTTTTTTTTAATAATACTAAACATAACAAGATATGGGAGATTTTATTTAGACAGTATCCTGTGTATATACATATATGTCATGTATCTCTTATGTTTTGAAACAGATACGAGAGTTGGTTGCCAAAAGTGGACATATTTGTGTGCACAGCTGACCCAGAAATCGAGCCACCGCTAATGGTGATTAACACAGTGTTATCAGCAATGGCCTTTGACTATCCCTCAGAGAAGCTCTGTGTGTATCTCTCAGACGATGCTGCCTCTGATGTCACCTTCTTTGCTTTATTAGAAGCTTCTTCTTTTGCAAAGCACTGGCTTCCTTTCTGCAAGAGATTCAATGTGGAGCCCAGGTCTCCTTCTGCTTATTTTAAGACGCTTCCTTCCATGCCTCCAAACCCATCTGACTCTGTTTGGACCAAAGAGTTCGCAGCCATAAAGGTAATTGATCTTTTTTTTTTTTTTTTTGAGGTAAAATACTCCATCAAACTTTATTGGAATAGAGAAGGGGAGGATAGAAATCCATACATGGAAGCTAGCATAGGAAGTAGAAGCTCTAGCCAAGTTATATGCCTCTACAGTAGCTTGCCACCTAACCCAATTACAAGAAATGTTCAATCTTGTTGCTAACATATCCTTAGAGTCCTGAATTATAGACCCAAACTCTTAAAAGTCAGAGTCCTCCAAATGAATGGCAATTTGCACCTGTTGGGCATCAGTAAACACGAGACCTGCAGAAGGGAGTTTCTCAGCGGCTTAAGTAAGAACTGTTCGCACTGCAAGAGCCTCAATTATTTTTTGCGGGAGAATTCCAATCTGGAAACCCGAGATGGCAGTCAAGAACGCACCATTACTGCTCCTAAATATCACTCCAAACCCCCATTTTCCCACCGCTTCATGTACAGGCCCATCAGTGTGACAATTCCATGCTCTTTCTTCATCTGTCAGGCTATCACTTGAATGAGGAGCAGCTAGTACAATTTGAGAATCATTTTTGTTCCATTCCTAGAGGTTGGTGAGGGCTCTTCTTACACCAAAGGACGTCGAGATGACCTTGTTGTTCTAGATTATGGCATTTTGCGCCTACCATATGCTCCACATGATCACACCAAACTCTTCTGTTAGTGATATAGGGTGGTTGCTGAGTGAGTCCCTTAAGCAATGATGTCAGTCCTGCGAAATTAAATGGCCTCTGTGCTTCTAGATATCCCAACACTGCTGCTTTTTTCAAGACATCAGGGCATGAGAGATATCTTCCAAAGCTCCACAAATATCACGTTCTGGGGTAACGTGGATCCATTTATGCACTAGATTACATTTGACAGGCAGAATCTTTTTACATGGGCGCCAGATAAACTCCATTATCCTGAGTTGGGTCTTCATTCGCCATAAACTACTCCACTCCTTAAAAAAACAAAGCATCTGTTTCACCTGTAGTATTATTTCTGTGAGCAATATGATACCTTGAGTTTATCGAGTAATTACCTTTTTGGCCAAAATGCCAGATCCTCCTATCATCTCTTCTATTGGAGCTAGTTGGAATTTGCAAGATTGTGTCTCTATCAGCATCGCTGAATAATGCTTTGACAGTGTTTAAGTCCTACCCATCACCATTTGCCATTCGAAGCTCCTTTACTGTCAGTTGCTCATTCCCCTGACCTCAGATATCTTTAGGAACATAGTCAAAATCCCTCAGAAGCCAAGGGTCAGCTCATACACGAATAGTGGCTTCATAACCCACACACCATCTTACTCATTTTAACAGGATACACGAGGCAAATATTCTCTTCCTTGTAAAGCTTGGGTTGGTACCCAATTGAACCGTTAGAAAATCCCATTTTAGGAAATATTTAGCTTTGAGAACATGATAGGAAAGAGTGGTAGGGGAGTTTATGAACCTCTAACCTTGCTCGCCTAGCATGGACAAATTCAAACAATGAAGATTACGAAATCCCAAGCCACCATTAGATTTTTCGCTGCACATATTGTCCCAAGAAAGCCATATATTACCCTTTCCTAGTGAGAAACAGAACCCTGCCAGAAAAAATTTATTATTCTTTGCAATTCATCTTTGACAAAGGAGAGGATGAGAAAAACACTCATACAGAAAGAAGGGTTGACTTAGCAACATATTTTAACAAGATCTCCTTACCAGCCCTCAAAAGAAATTTATTCTTGCAGTTCTGCGTTTTACTCCACATTTTGTTCTGAAGGAATGAGAGATGGGAGTCCCAGATACCTCCTATGATCCAGCGGTGAATGAACCTCCAAGATGTAACTAATGACTCTGCGTTCGAGTTATCTACATTTGGGCTAAAAAAAGATGCCAGATTTTTGGAAGTTATGCTTTGCCTAGAAGCACATTCATACGTGTTAAGGACTTGCTATATTGTTCTGCATTCATCAAAGCCTTGAAAAAGAACAGACTCATAAGCAAAGAGTAGGTGAGAAATAGAAGGCCCTCTGATGCTTGCTCTACACCCATGAATCAAACCTCTATGTTCTGTTGCTTGCAAGAGAGGTAAAAGCCCTTCAGCACACAAGATAAAGAGTTAAGGTGACAGGGGATCTCCTTGATGAAACTCATGTAAGCATAACCAGAACATGTAATTAAGCATGTTCACAAATTTAGGAGAATAAATAATTGACAATCTGACCTGATGGAGATGACATCATTGATCTGAATATTTGTTGAGTCCAACGAGTTCAACCCACAATACCCAAGAGCGTTTCTCAGAGTGTCTTGACGGCAGAGAGAGAATGATAAATTTAGTGTGTTTAAAACTAGGGCTTCAGTGTATTATTTATAAGATTTTATTTAATAATATAATTAATTAATATTATTTAGTAAAATCCTCCAGAATTTTTAAAACAAGTTTAAATTTTAATTATGCCCATAAAATCTCTCTCTGGATAACAATCTTAGATTAGTAATCTGACAGGATGATTACTAATACTCTTGGGCTGTGGGTTGGGTTTCTGCCCAGGGGGCTTGTGGATAATCGAACCCATCACCGACTATCCACACATATTAAAATAAAACACAGTCCATTCTCAGTTTATAAATTATCACATTAATTGCCTAATTAGAATTAACAAGGTATTAATCTAATAAAATAGTTAATGTTAATCCATAAAATATTTAAAATATTCCAACAATCTCCCACTTGGA
The DNA here is from genome assembly GCA_037074485.1 of Delonix regia. Lineage (NCBI taxonomy): Eukaryota > Viridiplantae > Streptophyta > Magnoliopsida > Fabales > Fabaceae > Delonix > Delonix regia. The sequence continues at coordinate 19,512,353 of CM073452.1, read as the reverse complement.
TAGCATTAATTAAATTATTAGATCAATAAACGAATAGTTAATTAGGCGTAATAATGTTCACATAAACACACGGATGTGTGTATATTTATAAACCATACATGATTCAGTGGAGAAACCATATACAAAAAATCACTGAAACCGATAGGGAATCAAGTGATATTGACATTTCCATAAATAAGTTTCATCAACTGAATTGAATGGAACACAAAATAATATTCAAAATTGTCAAATAACAATTCAAAATCCTTTAAGAATTTAATTCAGGCTCCTACTAAACCATGGCTATATCAAAATTTTTAACAACGTCTATGTGAGTCACATGATTCTTAAAGACTCCTACGGGTAAGCCTTTGGTCAACGGATCTGCCAACATGTATTCACCAGGAATGTGAACCAAACGAGTATGAGATTCAACAATCTTTTCTCTGATGAATAGGAACTTAACATCGAAGTGTTTAGTGCGATTGGAGTTCCTATGATTCTGAGAAAAGCTGACAGCAGACAAACTATTGCAATATATGGTTACAGGTCGTGATATAGAATCAACTAGATGCATGTCAGATATCAGTTTCCTCAACCATATGGCCTGGCGGGTAGCCTCATAACAAGCGATATACTCTGCTTCCATAGTCGAGGTAGCTGTTACTGATTGCTTGCAACTCTTCTACGATACAACTCCTTCAGATATCATAAAGATGTATCTAGAAGTGGATTTGTGGTCATCCACACAAGATGCATAATCAGAATCTAAATAACCCACAATTTCAAGTGGCTCAGATCTTCTAAAAGTAAGCATGTGATGCTTTGTACCTTGTAAGTACCTCATGACTTTCTTTGCAACCCTCCAATGATCAAGACCAAGATTGCTCAGGTATCTACCAAGCACATTGACAGCGAAAGCAATGTCAGGTCATGTGCACACCTGAGCATACATAAGGCTACCAATAGTAGATGCATACAGAATCTTATTCATCTCGATTTTTTGAATTATCATCATTGGGACAAGATGATCTAGACAACTTTTCACCTTTCTGTATAGGTGCTGCACAAGGAGGGCAAGTATGCATGTAAATTTCTTTAGTACTCGTTCTATTTTGGTTGTCTGAGATAAACCAAGAGTGCCATAAGATTTATCACGGTGAATCTGAATTCCCAGGACGAAAGAGGCTTCACCAAAATCTTTCATGTTAAAGTGGCATGACAAAATGTGTTTGACCTCATTCAACGTAGTTACTGAGTTACTAGCTAGGAGTATGTCATCAACATACAGAACGAGTATCATAAAGTTGTCTTTATTAAATTTCTGATAGATACATTGATCAGCAATATTCTCTGTAAAACCAAGTGAGGTGATTATCTAATCAAATTTCAAATACCACTGTCTTGAGGCCTGTTTAAGTCTATAAATGGACCTTTTCAGCTTGCACACTAAGTGTTCTTTCCCTACCTCAGTGAATCCATCAAGTTGCATCATATAAACATCCTCAAGTAAATCACCATTTAATAATGCAGTTTTGACATCCATCTAGTGAAGTTCAAGATTTAACTGTGCAACAAGAGCCATTATAACTCTGAAGGCATCTTTAGTAGATACGGGTGAGAAAGTTTCTGTATAATCGATCCCTTCCTTCTGATTATAACCTTTAGCTACAAGTCTGGCTTTGAATCTTTCAACTTCACCATTGGCCCCTCTCTTGGTTTTAAAGACCCGTTTGCAACCAACGGGTTTACAACCATCTGGTAACTCAGTTAATTCCCATATATGATTACGAGACATGGAGGACATCTCATCATTCATAGCCTCCAACCACTTAGATGAATGAGATCCTATTACAACCTCGCCATAAGAAATTGGATCTGCGCTATCAATAATGTCTGACTCAAATTCCTCCAAGTACACTATATAGTCATCTGAAATTGCAGGTCTACAAATCCTTTGTGATCGCCTCAAATTAAGAGCTAGCTCTCCTATATCAGTTATAAGAGCTTCTACAATAGGATTAATTGGATTCTCAACAAGGATATCACCTCTAATATCATGATCTATGGGTAGAGATGACGATGATGGCATGGACAAGATGTTATCCACACAATGCAGGTTAATTACTCTAGGAACACCACTCTCACTATCCAAGTCATTCTCAAAATAAAAGGCCCTGTCAGATTCAATGACCCTAGTAGTGTGACTGGGATAATAAAATATGCATCCTCTGGATCCTGAACAATATCCAACGAAGAATCTGCTAACAGTTCTAGAATCAAGTTTCTTGAACTGCAAATTATAGGGTCTCACTTCTACTCTACAACCCCACACGCGAAAGTGCCTCAGACTAGGCTTATTACCGATGAAAAGCTCATACGGTATCTTTTTAATAGATTTACTTGGAACTTGATTCAAGACATAGACTGCTGTCTTAATGGCATCACCCCATAGAAATTCTAGTAACGAAGAGTGACTAATCATGCTTCTAACCATGTCCATCAAGGTGCGATTACGCCTTTCAGCAACTTTATTTTGTTGTGGAGTCCCAGGCATAGTATACTGAGCTTTAATTCCTTGCTCCTGTAAGAATAGAGCAAACGGTCTAGGGTTTCTCCCAATTTCAGTATATCTATCATAATATTCTCCACCTCCGTCTGATCTTACACTCTTGATTACCTTTCCAGACTTTAATTCAACGGTAGCTTTAAATGCTTTAAAGGCATCTAGCGAGTCAAATTTTTCATGCAACAGATTAACCCAGCCAAATCTGGAATATTGTCTATGAAGGTTATGAAATATTTGTAATTGACCATAGCAGATGGAGTAATTGGTTCACTAATGTCTGTGTGGATCAATTCCAAAATAGCTTCAAATCTATTAGCCCCTTTCTTTCTAGCTCTAGCAGGAAGTTTTCCCTTAAAGTCAATACTGGATTCAAAATCAGAAAAGTCTAGGTCATGCAATATGCCTTGTCTAACCATTCTCTCCAATCTCTCTTTTGAGATATGGCCCAAACGTCGATGCCATAACATGGAAGAGTTCTCATCAATTCTTCAACGTTTGTGTCCTATGACAACATTAATTGATGCCATAAGAGTGGAATCTAAACAAACATTCGCATTTAAGCAATATAAACCGCTTATTAATCTAACAGTTCTAACAATGATTGAATTAAAATAAACATCAATTCTGTCATTTCCTTGCCAAAAGGAATATTCATCTTTGTCTAACACAGAACTTGAAACTAGATTCCTTCTTGAAGAAGGTACATAGACAACGTTATTTAAAGTTAGAGTATGTCCAGAGTACAAGTTTAAAACTACTGTTCCTACGCAATCCACTGCAGCTGAACTTCCTTCCACTCCCAGAATGGTCTTTTCTCTCTCATTTGGGCTCCTCCTGTCTTTGAGCCCCTGCAAGGAATTAGTTCCATGAATAGTCGTTCCAGAATCCAACCACCAAGTGTCTATAGAGGTTTCAAAATTATTGGATTCAAGACAAACTAGAGTTAAGGGGGCAGTTTCAGGAAAGATACCTTTGTTCTCATGCTTGTACTTCAATTTAAGGCAATCTGAGATCTTATGACCAGGCTTCTTACGTAATTACAATTACCCTTAAATTTGTTCTTCTGACCCTTATTCTTCTTATTGTTCTTCTTGATCTCAAAGAACCTTTTACCATTAGGCTTGCCCTCAGATTTCTTTCCTTTAAGTTTCTCATTTCTAGCCTTACTTGACGAGGCATGAGAGATGTAGTTCACTGAATGACCACGTGAATTTGATTTCTTTAATGACTCCTCCTCTTGAGTCATGATAGACATCATTTGATCGACAGTCCAGTCAGCTTCTTGTGAGTTGTATGTGGTTTTGAGAACCCCATAGTCTGCTGGAAGAGACTGTAGGACTTTGTAGACAAGATAACTCTCACCCAGGTCCACATTTAGAGATTTTAGCTTGTTGAAGTAATTCACTAGCTTCATCATGTGCTCGCGTACACCAGACACTCCATCATAATGAGTGTTATCCAGTAGCGAAAGATAATACGCTTTCTGCGTCTTATCGAACTTTTTGAATTTTTCACTCACAGCTTTAAGGTATTCCACAGCGGTGTCCTTCTCAGGAATGCTCTGTCTGATTGTCTTCTCGATAGTGTATTTTATGACTGTCAAGCAGATCTTGTTAGATTCATACCACTGTTTGTGATAAGCTCTATCAGTAGCACTAGACCCAGCAGTGAGATTTGCTGGTTTTGGATCTCTTATGGTCAAATCTTCTTTGGAGATGGTTAGGTACATATTAAGGGACTCATGCCAATTGTCATAATTCGTCCCATTCAGAGTTTTCACCACAAATAGTTGCTAGAACACAGAAGCTAATGGAGCAAAATAAGGAAATATTAATTATGTCCTGGAAACATAATCATTAAAACACGATTTCCTTTACAAAATTTAGCTTATGCAACTGTATCATCAAGATGTGCTTTATAATCCCACTTAAAGTCTTGGGTTATAGCAAATCAAGAGAGAAAACTCATATGCACAATTGCTTTGGCCACAAAGAGAGATAACAAAATGCATCCATTGTTTCCATATCGATAGGATATAAGAAATAATGAAGGCATTAGATTGAAATGCTGCTAACGATTCACAAATGTACGTAGTTCACATAATTATATTGATAATGTCACACCGATAGGGTGTGTCCATCATCAATATAACATATATATACTCTCTTGTGGACTGATCGTAATTTTCAGACTTTTCCCTTATGAATATAACTAAATTATCCAAAGTTATAAGAAATTGAGTGACAAATGTGATGTAAAGTTATTTATAAACAGACATATCACTATGATTAGGCCCACGATAGGTGAGCATGCAATCATTAAGTGTATGTAATGCAAAGTTACAATAGATTCCTTAAATAGTTTATTCCTTTTCAAGGCACACGTTTAAATTAGGAATAAAACATGATAATTAACACAAAAAATATTAATTATGATTTATTTACATACAATCACGGAGAGTGAGCTTAACACATTGTCCTATATTATATCTAGTCTAGGCACAAATTTTCTCGGATCAAAATACTTTATTTAAATATTATTTTTAAGCCCTTTAATTTTGCAAAATTTCAAAACTCCTATTTACAGGTCTCCAAAAATTCTAAAAAAATCACCATAATTTAGATCGGGGCAAGTAGAGACGAATCCAAAATTTTGGGGTTGATTGGGTTGACGGTGTATCCACACACGCCACCACACGCTAGAGGAGCGCGGGCCTCACCCATGCGCTTCTTCTTCAACCTCTGGCAGGTCGAATTGACCCGCCAGAGAACCTGACAAACCCGGCCCTCGACCCGAAAATTCTACATCCCTCAGACATTGATTCGACTAGCCAGAGAACCCGACAAACCCGGCCCTTGACCTGAAAATTTTGCATCCCTCAGACATTGAAACCGACCTCTTTTTGATCGATTTTTCACGATCTAAAAACTTCTGAAGAAGATTTTGGATAAATCGTTCTTAATTTCATGAAAATTGAGTCAAAAAAAAATTATGTAGTCCATCGGTATAGTGCCATCATCACCGACATTCATTCATGTCACTGGTGGCGCGCCATCGATGCCGGCCACCGGTCTTTCAGGTCGCTGATGGAGATTCGTTTTATGGCAATGATACAAGTGTTTGAAGTTGGGCATGCCGGCTACTGAGGAAGACGATAATCCAGAAAAAAAAAAAAAAAAAGCACAGAAATAATAATAATAACATAAAATATTTCACGGCTAAGTTCTGATGAAGACGAGGTAAAGTTAAAAAAAAAAAAATTCGTAATCACAAAACTCAGCGTTGAATCAGATTGTCCAATGAAATTCAAAAAAAAAATTCATAGTAAAAGTGTAGGCTCTGATACCATTTGTAAGCATAACCAGAACATATAATTAAGCACGTTCACAAATTTGGGAGAATAAATAATTGACAATCTGACCTGATGGGGATGACATCGTTGATATGAATATTTGTTAAGTCCAACAAGTTCAACCCACAATACCCAAGAGCGTTTCTCAGAGTGTCTTGACAGCAGAGAGAGAATGATAAATTTAGTGTGTTTAAAACTAGGGCTTCAGTGTGTTATTTATAGGATTTTATTTAATAATATAATTAATCAATATTATTTAGAAAAATCCTCCAAAATCTTTAAAACAAGTTTAAATTTAAATTAAGCCCATAAAATCTCTCTTTGGATAATCTTATATTAGTAATCTGACAGGATGATTAATAATATTCTTGGGCTGTGGGTTGAGTTTCTACCCAGCAGACTTGTGGATAATCAAACCCATCATCGACTATCCACACATATTAAAATAAAACCCAGTTCATTCTCAGTTTATAAATTATAACATTAATTGCCTAATTAGAATTAACAATGTATTAATCTAATAAAATAATTAATGCTAATTCATAAAATATTTAAAATATTCCAACAACCCACGCTAAGGAATAATTGGTCCCACATCTTGCTTGTTGAGTAAATGGTATATTTAATAGTACTTTTGAAACACATCATCATCAATCCCTCCCATTTTCTCTCAAACCCCATAGTGATCATTATAGTTTCCAGAAAACGTCAATCCATCCTATTGTAGGCTTTGCTAATATCCGTCTTCAACGCAATGAAGCCTTTATTGCCTATCATCTTTCTTTTCATAGTGTGTAGCTCAAAAGCTACAAGAATGTTGTCTATTATCAATCGCCCAAGCACAAAAGCTGATTAATATGACATTATGCTAGGTAAAATCTTCTTTAGTTTATTAGCTAGCACTTTATCCATGATCTTTAAACATTGCACAACAAGACAGGTCTCAGGTCTTCAAGATCTAGGGCTTATTATTCTTTAATATTAGGACTACATTAGTGGACATCATTTCCTCAGGTAAGCATCTGGTGTCCAGCCCCTCACACGTCCAACCAACTTCATGCCACAAACATTCCCATCGAAGACCCCCCGCCCCTCACACGTCCATAGCCCCCTATTTCACGTCCAAATATGCCCATGAACAAACTACCAAAATGGGAAATTTGTTGCTTCAATTGGTGGCTTTTATGCAGGCCTCAAGTTGCTGGAAGAGGGGAGAAAGGATGGTGTTAACCGCAGGCCATCAGGAGAACTCACCCTTCGAGAACGAGAAGCATCCTACCCCCTCCACGCTACTTTGTTTCACTCGTTGATGGTAGACTCACAAAACAGAGCAAGATTAAGTTTAGATGGGTGCAGAATGATACTGGGTCCATCATCCAAGATAGAGAAAGCGAGACGAATCTTTCATAGAATCTAACTCGCTGCGATCCAAGCGAACTCGAAAACCCAGCGTCGAAGCCAGAGCTAGAATTTTTAATTCAAGCAAGCTAAACCAAGTTTCACAGATTCACTGACCGAGCGAGAATCGGTGAGCTCGGTTTCTGAAACTTCCCATGATAAAGATGTTGCCTTGTGCCTCATGTTGCTTTCGAGAGACTCATGCATAAGAAATGTCGTGGAACAAGATCGAGTGGGAAGATCGAAAGGATTGAAGGAGATCAAGTTGAAGAGCAAGTATCAGTCTGACAGCATTAAGAAAACGTCCTGATCTTCACGAGCATTGGCCACTCGCAATAGCACATGCTTTCCTGATGATGACAGAGAAGCCAAAATTGGAGTTAATGATAAAATTTCCTGATGATGATTCCTAAGACGAAGTTCAACAAATGGAATCCTTTCTCACATTTATCATTTTTTTGGGTTTGATTTTCATTTTCCATGATTGGTCTAAATATGTAACTGGTGAGCTAAATTGGAACCCCAATGGTCAAATCTGAATGAATTCAGCTTGGCCGTTAGCTATTTGCATTTTTGTTTACCTTTTAGCATGTGCAATAACACATAAGGTAGTTAGTTAGTTGAATGAAAAATTGGGAAGCTAAAACTAAATTTTTATATTATGTTTATGATAATTTTATTTTATTTTTATTATTCTTTTTTCAAATTCTTTCAATGATGAACTTACCTCGATATTCAAAAGTTTAATATTAAATTATTCTGTCAAAAGTTAGAAAACAAATATATTATCTCTTTTTATAAAATAAACTTAGTCCTTTGAATCTATTAAATTTTACATATAAAACACATATGTACAGTTAGGCCAAATTTTTTAATATATGTTAAAAAAATTATGAAAAATCTCTCTTATTAATATTAATCATAAGTTAAAAAACAAAATCATATCAAACATTTTTTAATAAAATATAATTTCCACATATTTATATGTACATTTATAATTCATTTATTTCTTCTTTTCTGCGAAATTGAGTAGAAAGAAGCACCAGTTGTGGCGCACATACACAGTGACAAAAAGAGTTACATCCAATATGTGGAGCAACTGTGAGTAAAGACTTAAAAAGAATGAGATACTAAAAAGCACCGACGAGTGAAACAGAGCAGCATGGAGGGGGTGGAATGCTTTTCGTTCTCAGAGGTTGGGTTCTCCTGATGGCTGGTGGTTAGCACCATACTTTCTCCCCTCTTCTAGCAACTTGAGGCCTGCACAAAGGTCACCCATTGAAGCAACAAATTTCCCATTCTGGTAATTTGCTCACGAGCATATTTGGACGTACGGGGCTATGGACGTGTGAGCTGGGGGTCTTCAATGGGAATGCGTATGTAACATGAAGGTTGGTTAGATTTGTCCATGTAAGCAGTAAACGTCCCAACTCAACTTGTTATTGAAGGACAATTAACAGAAGGACCAATTTGGATAATTTAGCCTTAAGTGGGGGACTAATTTGAAAATTATGATGAGTGGAGGACCTAAATGGAAATGAGGTTACAAGTGGAGGACCAAAATGAAATTTTGGCTAATATTTTATATTCCTGTTGTTACATACTATAATGAAAAATATGTACAAACGTGCATGACTTGTCAATTTTCTCGGCCACAAAATATTACTTTTCTAACCACTACGTCATTTTATTATAATCTGACAAAAATATCCAATTAATTTGTGACCATTTCAAAAAAATTATATTTCCCAAGTTCGAAATTAGTATGAACTGGGAAATGACAGCCAGCTAATGAAAACCAAAAATGATGGAAAGGAGTTGAGGAAGAGAGGTATGAGATTGTAATCTTTATCCAGGCAACCAAACCAAAGGAATAAAATCAGTTCATAAAATAGAATAAGATCTCGCTTGATAATACAACATAACAAGGTGCCAAGTAAAGAGCTCTCTATAGCTCATTGCACAAGACGAGGCAAAACAGTAAGCAATCTGGGCTTCTAACAATAAACCACAACATTGATACACATAGATACAGATAATAATAGTCTGTCTCCTTCGCTCCCCCCAACTGCAACTCAGAATTACAGCACATAATCTAAACTCCAGTAGAATTCACTTATGGCTCTATAGATCCTATCTTTCAGATAATCTTTGGGTGGAGCTAGTTACACATAAATATTTTCTTCTGTTCAAGCTTTTACACCAGCGCAACCATTGCTATGACTCCGCAGGAGGTTGCATGCAGCAGAACCATTTTTTCTGAAAATCAAGAGAATCATTAAATAGGGGGAAAGGTTCTCATATCATCATCTAACCTCTACCAAAATCAACTGCAATAACAAGAAAACTGATCACCCCCGCCCCCACCCAAGAAAAGGAAGGACAAAGGAAAAAAGGGCACAAACACCTGTTCAGGAACAAAAAAAAAAAAAAGGGGGGTCTAGTTTCATATTAAGGTAAAAGGTGACCCCTGAGCTAAATTAGCCAAACAGAGACAAAATAGCAGGTTCACCAGACAACACTGCCTCCTCCTTTCCTTGTGGATTTTGACACTAAACACTCTACTTGCATCTTAACAACAGTTTATTATAAGGGATTATAATACATCTTAAATTCAAATGCAACAATATCCTGGACGTCATCCTCAATGAAGTTGTTAAAGCACAGAGATCTACTGTAGTCATGAGCTTCACCAACGAAAAAAAAAAAAACAGTAGAGATCATAACCTATATAAATCACAGTTTCAACAACAGGTGTTGGATCCAGTTGGTAAAGGCTTGGTTCCTGAATATTTTCTCTGTCAAAATATACAATAGATCACTTTGACCACTATCTTATTTTTCATTACATGCACAAATACATACATACATACATACAAACATACAAAAATATAACACAATCAGCATTCATGTGAGCTTAAAACATTTGATCTAACCACACCAGCATCACACCAGACTATTCAGAAGGGCGATATCTTGTTCACCAACTAGAATAAGCTCCAAAAAATACACTTCAAAAAATAAAAACCTCAATACGTATGTGTTAGTGCGTGACTATTGTTTGAGAGAGCGAGAATCAATCAGGAACATCTTACACTTTGAGCTTTTCCAGGATCTATTGCAGGCCTGCTTTGAGGATCAGCCTTTCCAGGTGACTCAGGTTTGCCACCTGTCTTTTTCTCATCCCTAGCCTTGTTAAAGATCACAGTGAACCCTTCAGCTGAGGCAGGATCATTGACATCCCATTCACCAAATTTTGGTAGTGGCCGACCCTTTTCCTGTGGATCAGATTAGAAAGTATTAAAATACTGACTTCAAAATCAGAACAGAACTCCTAATATGCTAATGCACTTGATAAATTAGAAACTTTCTAGAAATATTTATTATTAGCAAGGAAACCTGCTGTCAGATTAGTTTCTTCAAAGTACTAAAATAACTAGATATGAACCAAACAGTGAAGAACTAGTAATGCTGGGTGCTACAAACCAAATAAAAAGGACTAAACTTGTAAAACTATGTGCTTGGCACAATAGGCTTCCTTAACAATTCATGGAAGGGGAAATTTACATAAAACAAGAGTTAATACCATTATATTCTTCTACTCTGCACAGCAGAGTGTGTCAAGGTCATTACAATCATAATCAACTATTGAAAGTAAGATTTATCCATAAAAAGCTGGAAACTTACACAGCAAACCACATTTAGTTTATCTATCCCAATAAAATTTTTCCAATCTACTTATCAGGAAATGAAATCTTCAATCATGTAGCTTCCATCCATAATCCAGTAGATGAACTGTTATCTAAAACAAAGATCTTAGCCAAGATGTTTGTGCAGTATGGGCAGTACTAACTGATTTTTTTCTATAAGACAAAAAAAAAAAAAAAACCAACATGTGAATCGTACAAACTAAGCCAAGGAACAATTAAATGCTGGCTCCTGAGCTACAAACATCTCACAGATTTTACATGCATGGCCATACATTTTCAAGGTATTATCCTACAATATTCCACTCTAAATAACTCCCGTGATTTGAAACTACAATAAAGAAAAGAGTGCCTAGCCACTTCCACACATTTTGAAAACCACCAACAAAGAAAAATGAAGCTAATAAACAAACATAGTGATAACTGAATTCAGTATCCAAATTAAAGCAACCATCCTTGTCAGTTTAGAACAAATCTATAAAAGACATATCTCATACCATATATCTTAGTACAGAGATTATAGAATATTACCCAAAAGAAAAAAGAGAAATGCTTGTTTTAACTGCGATTTTAGTTTTAAGCAAGCAAAGTATAATTAACACATCAGAACTACAATGTTCTTTATCCTTTTTCCTCTTTAAAGACAGAAAAGCTAAGAATGCAGCAGTAGGAAAAAGAGTATGCTGAACCCAACTTGAACAGATAAGAACTCTTGAGTCCACCCACCACAAATAAGGAAGAAGAGAAAATGATCAAAAACATCCCGCAGTCCGACCTAAGAAATATGAGAATTTTCCCAAAATTGTGACAATCAAAATAACCATTACACATTATTATCCTAAAAATAAAACCTTAAGATTAAATTGATTATTCAAATAGACTTCCATCAGCCTCAAGTCCCCCTACAACATGAAATAACAATAATGAACAATAGTATCTAACCTATTAATTTGACATCCATATGCCGCAGAGCAGCATCCCAAGAATAATTTATTCTGTCACTTCACATTCTCCATTTAATTCAAAACGTGGTGAACTTGCTAATCAGTAGAAACCATAGTCTTCCATATTGTTATATAATAATATTATAACAAAACTCTTGACACAATGGAGTCCTTTGGACAAACTAATACAACTTCTCAATAGTATAATAACAAATAGCCAATAAACGAAATATCGAAAAATCTTAACCATTCAGGAGAATTTGATAGTATGAACTTGCTCTATCAATCGCATAATTACTTTGCAACACAGATATCATAAGAAATTTAGTTGGGAATAAGAACAGCTTCAACAGCTGAAGAAGTTACATATTCAACTCATCCTCACCAAGTAAAAGAAATAATTAAAATTTAAAGCTAATCAAAGACGTTTTCAAACTAAAATTCAAATAATGGAAGAAGGATCATATTACGAATATCCAGAAACGAAAAGTATATCGAAGCAATAAATTTACAAAATATCATTCAAACGAAAAGGCATCATAGATATAGCAACGGAAAATCTAAGCAAATTATTCAAAAATTGAAGCGAGAATCATCGATCAGAAATCGTACGCAACGGAGCAAAACAAATGCAATCATCAGGAAGACAATCATATCAACATAATTAAATATATTCAAAAGAAGAGCGAAAGAAATAGAAAGGAAAAAAATTTTCGCATACCGACATCAATCCTGGAGAGAAAAGCTATTCCGGTGAAGGAAAAAGGAGGGCGAAATGGCAATATATAAAAGGAAAAAGGAAGAAAATTCACAGAAAGAGAGAGAGAAAGAGGGAGGAGAGAGAAGGAGAGAGGCAGAGCTAGAGAGAGAAAGGAGCAGTGACAAGTTATAAATACCTTGTGTAAGTTGGGCCAAAAATGGGCCTGTCCTAACGAAGTCTAGTTGTGTCGAACGGTTTCAAGGAAACGTCGTTATGGCCCCTTTTATTATTTGACTCTCATGTCTTGAACGGAAACGGAAAGATGGGAATCTGCCGTTAAATCCAGAGTCAGCAGTACAGGAGACAGATACCGAGGAGGGTTAAAAAATAACGGAATTGATGAGCTGGCAAACGGTAATCATCGACGACGCTTTTGTTTTCTTGGAAGGTGAGACGTCTCGGGGCTCACTTCTGTGCTGCAGCCTGTGCATATCAGATTACATAAATTTAGAATTTATATATTGTTTTATTTTTTAACATTTCCTTATATAACAAGCTATTTTTTAATTGTTGTGCTATAATTTTCATAAAAAATTTTAGACAACACTCACGAAAAAAATAAATACAATTAAAATTATATAAGTATTTATAATTAAAATATTTAATAAAAAATTGTCATAACTCTTATTTTTTATATGAATAAATTTAGAGAAAGAGTACGAAGTCGCTGTTAGATTTATTTTTGAAAATTTTAAATATATATAATTTTATATAATACTTTTTATTTAATTTTTAATAAGAATTTTTTCTCTTATTTTATAAAAATTCATCTTCTAAATTCTGAGAGTTTCATCATCCTCTGTTTAATTAAATCATAAACTTGCCTTATATTTTGAATTTTATGTAAAATTAATTTTTTATATTCGGAGGATTAAGCACTTCAAGGATTGAAGTGGGAAAGCGATGTCGGAACTTGGATTGATTAATTTTTTTCCAAATCCAGCCTGTTGCGGGAATAGGGACTTGCATGCAAATAAAATGTAGAAGAAAGATGTTTATACTGCAATATTTTAGGAAAAAAAAATTCAAATCCAAATCATATATTTTATATATAAAGCAGTCAACATGAGTTGATTTTAGGTGATTAATTTTTATTTGCTTAAAATTTAAAATTTTAGAATTAAGCCAAGTAAATTTATATGAGTATTGGCTTAACTTGGCTTACTTGGCTAATCTTATTAGGATTCTAAAGCTAAACCTATGGTCCTCTTAAGTCTTAATTTTTTTCCAAATTAAATTTATATAAAGCTATAAACTAATTATTATTATTATTATATTTCTATCAACGTAACACCATAAGATTACAAGCAAATATTTTTTTAATAAATAACACTAATTTCTTCTGAGTTTAACCATCTGCAAGGATCAAAATTTTAAATTTATCTCATTTAATTAAACAAATTTAATATAGTGATCAAACATGTTCATTATATATATATATATATAACAAGAAGAATCCAAATAGTACAAAATCAAAAAGATTTGATTAACGTTACTCAATTTGTTTTTTCTTGTGCTGGGTTGTATTTTGATGTGTGTGTAAGATATAGAGAATAATGACACTGTTATTTTTTTAAACACCAATAGAACATATTTTAATTTGAGTAAAATAATAATTTTTTTCTTGGATTATTAAATCTGTTTATCTTAATTTTTTAAAATAATCATTGAATACATGAGTTAATAATATACTCCAACATATTATTATTATTTGCAACAAAATATGTAGTGCATTTTGTTTGCTCTTTTGATTCAGTTCTGGACTTCTAAGCATCTTCTTGTGTGACTTTTCAGTGAATAAAGTAGCAGATTTCTTTTCCTTTTTTGTTTTGTTTTGCTTCTTTTTTGATGGAAAAAGCAGTGTCATTTTCACAAACTTCATTCATAAATATCTCAAAGCAAAAGTTTTAAAAAAGAGTGTTCATTGATTAATAATTAAAAAAATAAGATTAAGCTATCATATTGGCTCTTTATGTATCTTTTATATATGTATTTATTTTAATTTCATCTATCATTTAATTTATTTAAATGAGCCAACTTTGATTTTGTATCATTATGTCGTTTTCTTTTATATTTATCCAGAATCATTTTGAAACATTAGAAAAGTTAAGCAATGATTTTTGTAACAGTAAAATAAATTAAATAGTGTGTTAGTCTTTCAAAGATTTAAAACTTTGTTTGCATATAAAAATAGGAATTTTATTTTATTTAAAATTATAGTTGTTCTGGAAAATTTTATTTGCACAAAAATTTAAAAAAAATTGTCAACAATGAAAAAACTTAATTTTCTTATAAAAATTTTCAAATATAAATTACAGTCATATAAATCACGTTGGACCATCCAACTTTTTTTTTTTGGTGGTCTTACTCCAACGTATACATACACTAAGATATCATTTTAAAAGACTAAATAAAATTCAAGGATGAATATAATGCAAATTAAAAGTTAAGTGGCCAAATTAAGAGACAAAATTAAAAGAACCAAATTTTAAAAAATTGATAAATTAAAACACCAAAACTGAAAAATAATAATTAATATATAAAATAAAAAACTAGATTACACAGAACACTCTTTAGCTCCTTATTTATAAAACTAGACAATAAACACTCTAGACTCTCATTTTCGTGTAATTAGTCTCGTATATTTGTTCAAAAACTTAATAGAATTGAACCAGATTTTTGAATAATTAGTCTCTCTATTTTTGTTCAAAAACTTAATACAATTGAGCTAGATATTTGAATCCTTTACAGATCTGGACTGATATAAGTACGAGATGGACTTGAACATCTATTTTGGTGCTTCCTCTTTATGTATTATAAATAAGAAAAATGAGAGATTTTGATTTTTACTCCTTTTTTTTTAATGAGATATTCTTGTGAGATGGATAATACAGAAATAAATTTGGTGAAATTAAAAATTTATGTACAAGTTAATTTAATAAAATTTGAATTGTTAGATAAAAATTTAATAATTTAGATTTTAAAATATGATTAGAAACTATTTAATATTTATTAAAATTTAAATTATTTGATGAAAATTTAATGACCCATATCAGATTAAATATATAAATTTAAATTATCAAATACAAAGAATTTAAATTCAGGCAATACCAAGATACCATTGATGATGCGACAACAAAATTACATGTGCATGACTAAGTTACACAAATTCTATATTTAATATTATGTTTGGTTTAATGTTTGAGAACTTTAAAAACTCATTTGTATATATAAATGAGAGTTTTCCTTACAAAAATTATTGTTTAATTTTTAAAAAATTAAATTTATTCTCTAAATTATGTTTAACTAAAATTAATTTTAAAAATAACGTTAATTTAATACAAATTCAAACATACACTAAAAAATTGATCAATCAAGGTTCACAGTTAAAAAAAAACTATTACTTAAACCCCCAAATAAAAGTAAATGGTGTGCATTTGGATACCACCGGGCGTTAATGATTTTATTTTTCAACATTTGATTTAAAATATATATATATATATATATATATATCAAATAATAACTTCATTTATAAAAAAAAAAAAAAAGAGTTAATAGATGCATACAAATTAGGACAAGTATATTTTATTACCATTTGAGTGGGATCGTTTTCCTATCATGCGGTTAAAAGTTGAGATTTTTATATTTCAATGCTTACTTCGTTAACATACACTAATTGTACTTTGATTCTGTAAAATATCAAACAGAGTTTCTGAATTCTAATTGTAAATTTTAAGGAAATATGAGATTTTATGTAATACATGACAGAATTAAAGTAAATAATATATCAATGATACTACAAAAGCAAAACTCAAAATAGTAGAATATGAATAATATCATGGAGTGAAGTGGACCCAAATCAAAATATGGAAATTTTATCCTAAAATTTATTCTGAAGTATGTGTATAAAAATTAATGAAATTACTGGTTAAAGGGAGAGTAAATTATGTTTACCTAAGAAATTGCGTAATTTTTTATTTTAAAGATATATTATGGTTTCTTTCTAAATTAAAATTTGTATTACACTTTACTCTAATTTTAATTCTCTTATTAAAATACCTTTCATTTACTTAAATGTATATTTTTTTTAATCAGAATTCTCCACAACAATTTGGAGAGTGTTTGTGATGATAAAGAAAAATCTACTAGTTTGAGCCAACATTATACTTAAAATGAATTTTAAAGAATTGTTCATTAATAAATTAAGTCTAAACAAGCACATCAAACATGACAACAATAAATTATTAGTTAATTTGGATAAAAGAAGAAAGAGAATAACTATAAACTGTCATTTGTTTCATGTAGAAGGCATTTGTTATACTAACTTTTGGATGATAAATAAAATTAGTGATTTTGTTAAATTCAATAAAGATAAAAGTTATTATTTTATTTTTTCCTTTATGCTTATTTGAATATAATTTGACCATGATATCAACTTCTTGTAAAAATATTTTATATGTATTTAGGTTATGAAATATATTGTAATACATGATTAGATTAAAATTAAATTAAAGAATGTATTTTACAATAAAAAAATTTGGTACAATTTTAATAAATCTAAAAAATATTTGCATAATTCATATAGAAAGAAAGAGAGAGGTAACAGAAGAATCAAATCAAAGTTAAGTTATACAAATATTCAAAGGCGACCCATTTAACGAAGTATTAAATAAGACAAATATTTTTATATTTTAAAATAATTTAATCTTTCACGAATAATTAAGATAAATTAATTTTTTAAAATTTTTTTATATAAAATTAATTTTTTATTAATAAAAATAAAAAAAATTAATTTTACATAATTTTAAATTTATAAAAAAAATTAATTTTATATAAATTTAAATTTATAAAAAAATTAATTTATTACGATCAATCGCCATGGATCAGATTATTACAAAATCAAATGTGAAATGTGAAGTTTACGCCTATCTATACTATCCAGTATCAACATTGGAGGCGACAGAAACTACCTATAGATGGCGCAATTGCTATACCCTGGTCTTTCTTTCTCTGTAGAACATCACAAAATTTCAGCTTCTTCTTCTAAGCCCCTCAAGCTTGTCGAGACAACCCGGAGTTCAAGGATATCCATTTCCACAACTAGAAAAAATGGTAACTTGAGTTCGATGAAAACGTCATTCAAAATGGTTTCAACTTCTAGGCTCTATTTGGTGAATGAGAATTATATTTTCACTGAAATGATGTTCTGCACGCTACTTTAGCTTATTACTACTGAAATTGACTGAACTTTAGGCTCTGCCAATCGCCTGCTCAAAACCCAGAAGCTGAATTCAGAGGTTTCTCCTCACAGGGCAGGTATGCTCACTGTCCTACTCTCTGTTTGTCTGTGCTCTGATACCACTGGGTTGTACTATTCAGCCAACGTCTTGCTGCCTTAGGAGATTGTCATTTGTTTATTGGTTTGTTCATCCTTTATCAATTTTATTTTCCATGTGTAGTGTCAGCGGTTAGGTTGATGAGGATAGAGCTTGGGGGTGCTTTTGCTGACCTTCTCAATGAGAAAGGTAAAGGTTCGGGCGAGAACGAGATGGCATATGTTGAAAGAACGCTTGGGTTTCGCACCCGGGAATTAAATGATCAAGATCTTAGGCTGGTTATAACTTTCACTTTATTCTCTGGTTTTCATTCTGTTCATATTTTCCTTTTTGTCCCCAACTTTTGTTCCGGTTTGCTTTCTATTAATTAACCTTTCTAGTGTATAATTCTTTTTTTGTCCCATAAATTCTCTCTATCCCCCCCGCCCCCCCCCCCCCCCCCCCCCCCTCCCTTTTGATAAGTAAAATCCAGAGTACATTGAATGGTATTTGGTAATTAGACTGAAACTAGGTCAATTGTTTTTAAACCTGCCCAAAGCAATAACATAATTGTGGACCGATCAACTTCCTGTTCTGTTCTGTAGCACTCATTAATCACTGTATTGATTGTTTTTCTTTTCTTCCTATTTTATGTTTGAAACTACGAAGGTTACAGACATTGTCGGGGGCACAATCCGTTGGAGAAGATATCTTGATCATTTGATTAGTTCATTAAGTCATAATAAAGATATATCTAGCATGGAACCTCTACTATTACAGGTGATTTAAGGCTCTGTACGTCTTATGTGCTTGTTTACATCAGTCGTCAATTATATAATTACATCAATCATCAATTATATCAGTAAAAGGGATAGAGAAGAAAAATACTCACTACAGCTCTCTCATAGTTCACCACAACTCAATAACGATTTTGTAGGTAGAACCATGAAAATTGTCAAACGATAAAACCGAAATTTGCCAGTGTAATCATTCTTTATTTTGGGGTCTTGTACTCTTTGAACGCCTGGTAACTAATCTTAGTACTTTGTTTATTCTCAGATTCTACGAATTGGCTTCTATGAGATTGTCAAGTTAGATATGCCACATTATGCTGTTGTGGATGAGGTATTTTATTTACTGATATGTGTATTGTTTCCTAGGAGAACAAGTTAGGTTGTTGCTTGAGCAGACATTAGAAAACAAATAGAACTTCAATAATAAGATTAGGAGATTCTGAACTGATGGTTCAACTTAAAAGACTCATTTGTGAATTTTCAAAATTTTCTGATCTAATCTACTTTAGTAATACATATTTCTATAGATTACATATTCAATATTGGTTTAAAAGTAAGTTTGTATTCAATTTAAGTGAACAATCAATTTGCAGACATAATATCAGATAGCATTTTATGGTAAGAGCAAGTTTTATCAGTTAATTATGTGACTGGTTCAAGAAGATATTTAGTTTGGTGATTAGTGAGTTGGCTATAAGTTTTGATCATTATTTATTATATCTCCAAATCATTTTAAAGTCTGACCTAAAAGTTTTTATACTTTGAGACCTGTATTATATAGTCCTCTTGGTTTGCTCTTCTTATGGTATGTTTAGTCTTTTTTCTTTTCATTTCTGCACTTTTCTTCTTTGTTTTCCTTACTCTTATCATCACACCTGTTATGTGGGATGCAGAATGTGAAGCTTGCCAAAGTTGCTCTCAGGCCTGGTGCTGGCAACATGGTCAATGGAATCCTCCGAAAACTTGTGGTGCTTAAGGTATTCTCTCTGCTGAGTAATATGCTGCACTGATAGGAGTGGAAATCTTTGAAGAATTTTTTAAATTCACTAATTTCTGGCTTGCAGGAAAATGAAACTCTTCCTTTGCCCAACGTGGAGGGTGATGATCGTGCTCAAGCACGTGCTCTTGCTACTCTATACTCGCATCCAGTTGTGAGTTTGTAATTTTTCTCCCTCCACCACTCTTGGTTCTTCTTATTTGGGAAAGTCTAGAATTGGAAACCACTAGCCAGTAAGAATGAAGGGTTCTGTTTTTTTTTTTTTTTGGGTCAGCATTATTACCAGCTCAGTAACCGGATTAATTTGCAGAATTCTATGTTATACAACTTTCCCAGACCTATCAATAGCTAATCATCAAATTTTTATTGGACTTCCCCTGCTTCTCACTTTTTATGTCATCTGGAAGAGTTATATTTAGAATAAGATATACAAAATGTCTCTGCATTTCATCTATAACATTTAAAAAATGTATGCTTAATACATTATTGGACCTTTCCACAGTTTTATGCTAGTCTGGCTTTCTAAATGGACCACTATCTTAATATGTTTGGCTTCATCAAATTGTAGATGAAGCTCTGAGAAACTAAACAGTTTGAGTGCTGCTTCCTGTCCCATACAACTTAAGTCAGTTGTTAATTGTCAGGGATTTTTGTCTA
Source organism: Delonix regia (assembly GCA_037074485.1). Taxonomy (NCBI): domain Eukaryota; kingdom Viridiplantae; phylum Streptophyta; class Magnoliopsida; order Fabales; family Fabaceae; genus Delonix; species Delonix regia. Next base: position 19,491,881 of record CM073452.1, on the reverse strand, counting down.
ACACAGAATGTGAGTTATGATGATGAAGAATCTAATGTCCAGCCAAACAAATATCTTAATAAACTTAACAATATAGAGGGGTGAGATATGTTTGTGGAACATATGATGTTAAACAGTTTTTCAGCTTCATATACGGGTGGCTAATTAAGTTCTTATTACGTCTGTCCTAGTGGATGGTAAGAAGATGGACAAAGTATCTTGGGCAGAAAGAAGCCATCAAATTGATGATTTGGAACAACAGTGAACCCAGTTTCAGCTTAAGGTTAGTGAATGCTTCTTCCTGTTTTCTCTGCGCTTTCCAAAGTAATATATGGCATATGACAGAGTAAAAAAAAAAAAAAAAAGAACTCAGGCTCTATATTTGTGCTAATTTCAGGGCAAACATTGCAAGAGGTTTTTCAAGAGCTGACCTTGTGACACAGCTTAATGCATTGAAGGTGCTATAATGCCCATGGTCCCATGTGGTGCCGCCTTCTACCTATAATTATAATCAAAATGATCTTTTTCCTGTTTTTAAGAGTTTTCAAAATATTGAAGTTTCTGCTTTCTCCTATTTCTTTCGAATGAATTCCTCATTCTCGGTTGGTGTGACATTGTGTCTTTGTCACACTCCTGCATATAATACTAGTACTTTACCTTCTGTTCCTTGTATAATCTGTGTCACTTCGTAGTTTGAGTCTCTTTCATTGAACTTCAGGTCCCACACAAGCTTTCGTTGCATTTGGATGAATTTGTTCGTATCAAAACTGGGCTGCAGGTATGAAAGTGAGACTACAAGTTGATTGTAAGGCTGTTTAGACTTTCCTAACTGGGCCAATAAATTTCTATGGAGCCATAAACTGAATCTGGAGAGATAGATAGAAAGATAGAGAGAGAGAGAGAGAGAGAGAGAGAGAGAGAGAGAGAGAGAGAGGGTTTGGAATAAGTGAAGCAGGTGGAGAATAAATAAGAAGGAAAATCTCTTGCTTCTGAGGTACAGTTGATGGGGCAGGACTTAATATTACATGCTTTCTACCTTATGCAATAGCCTAAAAGGTTTAGATAGTGTAAATTTTGCCTCAGCTGTCTAGCCTACTCCCTCCTGCCTCCTTTTTTTTTTTTTCTTTTCCTTTTATTATATGGAAAATGTTGGAGGTTTGTTGCTCTTCAGGTTTTTGACTATTAGTCTTTCAGATTGTCATCCATGCTGGCTTGCTCAGGAAGGGTTTATGTTCGGTTCAGGATGAGAGTGCAGGTCAACTTTTCATCTTATCTCATAGAAGGGATTAACAATAGTATTGAAGTTTTTTTCTCTTATGGTTTGTTTTACTCAGAACACTGGCCTTTGCTGTTCAGATGAACTACCAGAAATAATAATCTGTAAATGTTCGTGTTTAAATGTATGAGTAGGTTTGTAGATTCTGTGTGGCCTTTTTTTTTTCTTGGAGCCAAACTTGAGAGGATATATGTTACCCATTTGTTGATTAAGAAATAGAAAATTTCAACTTTCGTTTTCTTTTCATTGAAAGGAATTCTTACAAGGCTGTATCCTTGTAATGTGGGTGATTGCAGGTCTGGTAGTTTCTGTTGTGGATCCTCAGCCTGGTGAAATCATCATTGATTGTTGTGCTGCTCCTGGTGGAAAGACCATGTACATGGCCTCTTATTTACGTGGCCAAGGTATTTTCAGGTCTAATATGGAAATGATGTAGGATTTCTTTTGCTTCTGAAAGTCTGATAACCTTTTTCTTGATTTTGTTCTCCATAAAAGAGATCCATCCCTGTGACTCTACATCTATTTCACCAAGTTAGCTCTTTGTCCCTGGCAACCAGAAATATTTGCATCGTCCCTTTATATCTATGAGAGTAGTTTCAAATTTCCCCCCAATTACATGCCCCGAATATTAAACTAAACTATCTGACATAAAATGCTAGCTGCTTAAAGATGATAGTCATATAAGCTGTCAGGCCATCTTTGGTTGTTTTCAATGATCTGACTTGCTGAGATGTTGTAATATAAGTTTCTTTGCATCTGGCAGATTTGACTGTTTAAGTAGAGATTTTTTGTTTTCAGGTATGGTGTTTGCAGTTGATGTAAATCATGGTAGATTGAGAATTCTTAAGGAGACAGCAAAACTGCACCAAGTAGATGGTGTCATTACCACCATCCATGCTGATCTTCGTTCATTACCTGTAAGTTATGAAACATTTATTGGTTCAAAGCTCAGGATTTCTTTATTTATAGTAAGTTGGCTTTGGCTTTCTTTTGGAATTCTAGGATGGCAAACCACTTAAGTGCAATAAAGTTTTGCTGGATGCTCCATGCTCTGGACTTGGTGTTCTTTCTAAGGTGATTGTATTAAACATCTTGTGATTATTTGTCATGTTGCTAGATTCTTTTCTTGTTGATAAACCTGTTTTTCATCCTTGGCTTTTGAAGAGAGCGGACTTGCGTTGGAACAGGCAGCTGGAGGACATGGAAGAACTAAAAAGATTACAGGATGAGCTCCTGGATGCAGCATCCAAGTAAGGCCCAAAATTCTCTTCAATTTTCTCTATATTTTTGTGTGTATTTCATGTGAGGTGCATGGATTTGTAAATATATCATTTTTTAGAAATAACTACTAATATTGAATTTCTTACAAGGTGTTTAGAATTTTTTCAGAAGCACTGGTGAAGAATGTGAAATTATGACTTCAGATTAGGTTTAGAAAATTGGTTTCGGTTGTTCTTTGCTCATCATCAAAGTTGGTTCTGGTTTTGAAAATTACCTTTTATGAATAGCTGAACATGAAATATTATCATTTGAGTAAATCTTTGAATGAAGAACCATTACATAATGGTGAATAGTCATGAAGTTGATTCCGAAAAATTGGGATCAAACCATTGTTATTTTGTTTCATGTAATATTTTTCTGCTTGTGTAGATTGGTAAACCCTGGTGGAGTGTTAGTTTACAGTACATGCTCCATAGATCCTGAAGAGAATGATGAGAGGGTGGCTGCATTTCTCGCAAGGCATCCAGTAAGTTGTGTCATTATAGTCTAAAATCCTTATTTCCTGTTTTGGATCCACTTACCCCTTTATATAGGTATGAATTATCCCTTATTTTGAGTTTTTTTTGTGAAATTGTCTCTTGCATTCATGACCTTGAGACATAGCTTCTGTGCTAGCTGATTTAAGTGCCAAGCAGCTTGTTGCTGACTTTTAGAGAAATTAAATACTATGTATGAGACAGGAATACTGTGGAATAAAATTTGAAGCGGAAATTTTGAAATAAGAAAGGAATATCAAATGCTTTGGCTATCTGTAACCTCTGTTGGCATAACTAGTCCCAGTTAGTTTCTACGTTAACACATGAAAATATACACTTGACTGAAGCACCATGTATATGTATTCCTTGTGGAGTTCAATATTTTTTGGTTTTCAGTCTCATTTTTCAAATGCTGACTTAGTATTCTCTTGAGAGTTCAGGATTTCCACATCGATGCTGTAGACAGATTTGTTCCACCTGATTTTGTGACAGACCGTGGCTTCTATTTCTCCAACCCAGTAAAACATTCACTGGATGGCTCCTTTGCAGCTCGATTGGTTCGAGCTTCATAAATGAATTTCTCTGGAGCAATCCTCAGTAGCTCCATTGTCTTTCCAGGATGAATTTCAACTGAAAAATGAATCCTAATACTGCTGCTCACAATTTGCTGCTGGTCTTTTGCTCTTCCATTATTGCAAGCAATGTGTCATGCACTGAAATCATGCATTTTTCTTCAGTGGGATACTTCACATCCAGAGTAGGCATTATTCTGCAATCTCTCCCAAAAATGGTTCATAAATATATGAAATGGTCAGTAGGTAGTTGAGGAACTTCCTTTGTTCAAGGATGATGATCCTTAAAGCACGTATAATAGTCAGAGGGATACAAATGTACCGGGTGCTGGTTCCTTCCAGATTCTTACATAGCTTCCGGTACAGTATCTAACTTCAACAGCCAAATGTTGTGGGCAATTGTCATATTGCATTTACTCTTGCTCCTGCTGCTTCAACAATTTTTTTAATTGTGGAGCTGGTAGATTGCTGAACTCCAATTTTAAGAGGACCCCATGAAGTAAAATGTTCAATGGATGTCACTATTATTCTTGTGAGTGCTGATTAGTACAATACATGACCACTGATGTTACCGGATGCCAATTCAGATTGGTGCAGCTTGTTTATGAAATGGCTACTGACCCTAGGACCCGGAATTTGAAAATGAATAGTTGATTTTAAGTTTCAAGCTAAGCTTGTGATTCCTCTGCATACCAAGAAGCCGCATAGCAATGTAGCATAATGAGTGGTAGAAATTTGATTTGTCTATTGTGTGTTTATGTGATAAACTGGTCTGAAAGGCTAAAATTCATCTCTTGTAGTATGAATATAAGTGTTCTTTTCGGCTGAATTCTGATGTCAAACTTTATGCGCCTAGTCATTATTGTTCAAATTTATTTATATCATCGTCTAACTACTTAACTAGAAGATACATTTGAGCTGTTCCCTTATAACTTGAAGTTCTTGTGTGATTTGTGAAGTTGTATCATATCTAATATATTTAATGAGTGTTCCATTAATATCGACTATGGACAAAACTTTTATTTTTTAAAAATCCATGCTTCATTAATCTTCAAACTTTGATGTCAATTTCAGTTGTCCTTAAGGGTTTTATGTTTTTTCTCCTGATTGCACCTTTGAGCTTTGGAATAATTAGAACACTATCATTTTGACCCCTTGTGTTGATACACTGGAAATTAAGATGCTTAATATCATATAACATATCAAGAAGATCATGAGATGATATATATTATTCTTAAAATAATATTTGTTATCACTAAAACATGGGGATCTCAGGTAATCTTTATTTCTTGTTAACTCCTACAAAATATTAATTGTGCTCATTCTATGTTACATGAAATAGAAAGATTTTAAATATCATAAAATATAAAAGTATTATGTTATCAAAATAGTGTTGGGATCCCTTTAATTTGACATCTCTCAATTTCTGTGGATTTTAAGAGTTTGACCTAGGTGAGTGAGTCTCACCAATTAAGTGGGTTTTTTCACATATTTTGGTGGAACTTATTGTTAGAATAATTTTTATAATATTATGTGGTTCAAGCATTAATTATTATTAGATTAATTTTTTGTACTTACTAATTAGACAATTAATATTATTAGTCTAAACCAAAAAAGAATTAGTTTCATTGTAGGTAATTAATAATGAGTTGAATTATTTATTAGTCTATTAGATAGAGATCTCAACTTACAACTTAAGTTAATTAGTGATTGTCTTATCATATAACTAATTAAAAGTTAATGGTTGAGATAGTTGAATTAGGCTCTCGAAATAATTCTTATTAATGAGCTTCATTTATTAAAAGTATTAAAACATATTTTATTAGATAAAATATGGCTGAAGGGTTTTAAAATCATTTAAGACTCTTTAGCAAGCCTTAATTTTTGATATCTCTCTCTCCTGTACATACAATTTTTTCTAGTAAATTAAAAATTTGTGAGTTGTAATTTTCTCTTAATCTTTTACCTTAAAGATATAAAATCATTACTACTTTACATTCAGGTGAGCTTAATATCTCACGTTCATATCATAGATATGATAATGTTTGCACTTTCAATGAAACCTATCATATTATATTTATCTTTCTCTGAATTAAAATAAATTGAAGAAGTATTAAATCGAGAGAATCCAAACTCAACCTAGCAGGGTAAGAGAGGCGAGGACCCCAGAATGAGGCATTTTGGAAATTGGAGAGTGGTGAGGCTGCATTGACAACATCTGGGGTCTAACGTTGCAATGTGCAAATGCATTTGGCAGTGAAGAAGAGAACAGTTTTTGTTGTGTAGTGTTGTGCATGTCCACAACGTGTCATGGAATGGAAGTTCTCTCTCCTCACAAGGCGTCACACAACAAACGGAGCCTCTAGAGGAAGAACCTCTGAAAAGCTCGGTAGTCAGCTCCTTCACGCTTCTTTCTTTTACATATTGCCACTCATTCATCTCCAATATTTTATTATTTTTAATAATAATAATAATAATAATAATAATAATAACAGTGAAATCTGAGAATATATTGGTTCTTGTATTTAATGCACAGACAAGCAAAAGCGAATTGACTTATTTTGTTAAAACAACTAGACTCATTTGTATTTTCCATATAAAAAAAGTTGGAATATTTTTATTCGTAATTCAACTTAGTGGTTAATAATTTCTAAAAGAATTATCTAATATACATAGACTAATCGAATAACCTTTTAATAAAGATCAAAGTTTCATAATTCAAAAGTAATAGTACATCCTCTACTGTCATCTAATAACTGCTCTACGTGCAATTACAGAGAAAAAAAGAGATATGAAAATAGGTTATATATATATATATATTTTTCGTTGTGATTAATTGTAACGAATCTAGCGCGCAAACCTGTGGTGTTACTTCAAAAATGGAGTCAGGATTTAAAGTTTTATGAAAATATCTAGTTAGAACAATATATGAGACGGACAAATTTTTTTTGAATAAATGACATGATTTACTTATTTTATAAGTTTAAAATTACTGTTTATTATATGACTCAAAAGTTTTAATGAAACTTTCGGAGTCTTAATCATATACATCAACAAAGTAGAAAAAAAATTATGGTGAAAATAATACATTTCAAATACAATTGAATTCTATAAGCGGAAATATCATTCAGATTTAACCGGAAAAAAATTCTAGAGACTAAATTTATGAAAAAAAAAATGTGCGTGAATATTTGTTATGAGCGTAACAATGTAGTACACATTGTAAAGGCTTCTACGTAGAGAATAAAACAGGTATAAATCTTTGAGTGAAAGAAAAAAAAAAAAAAGGACTTAATTTAGCTAAGGATTATGGCAAAACTCATCATTTTTGAAAATTTGTTACTCATAGAAATATTATTATATATTTATTACGACTATAAATGCTTTAAACAATACGTCTTTTTTTTTTTTTTAATTGGACTAAGCTTTTTCATCTTTATCTTAACATATCCTTAACGAAGACAATATTAAGTTGGGATAAGAATGTCATCTAAAATAGTCAAAAAAGTCCAAATTTGTGAAAGAAAAGCTTGCAAAATACAATGCGTCAGTTTCCTCTTCATTTTCACAGAAATCAGTTGGCATTGAAATTAGGAAAAATTGTGACATAGAAGAGTTGCCATTGGAATTAGGAAAACTATATTATATAAGAAACTGCCAAAAAAAAATAGTTGCCATTAAATTAGGAAAAATATAGCTTATAAGAAACAGCCAAAAAAAAAAAATGATAAATTTGTGAAAACCACCTATGAGAAATTTAATTAGCGGAACACTTTTAACCGACTCAGCCGGTGAGGCAGTCAAACAAACAAAGCATCCAGATTTACCATAGCAATAGAGTTTTTGCAATACTTATTTTAAATTTTTAGATAAAAATTCAATGCCTCAAATTCATAAAAAGTAAATATAATTTTATGCAATTATTAATCAAAATTTAGAATTATTAACTTTTTTACTTAATAGTTTAAAATGAATGGGGCATAATCTTCAGTAATGGCGGGCAGTGCATTTGATCCAATTTTAATTAAGAAGCACAGAAAGAAATATTATTGTGGTTTTTTATTTTTTGTCTTTAGCGTCAATTTAATTTTTAATAAATTTGTGGTATCAAAATAGTCTTTTAAAAATTTAATTGTAATAAAAAAGTAATTCTTTAAAATGGTTATGATTAACTTATTATTTAGCTAACCAGATATTATTTTTTATTAATATGGTATATTTTAAGGACAAATTTATCGCTATAGTTTAGTGGACAGCCAAAACAGTACTTTCCTCAACAAACACCCACATGAGTAGAGTGTTCAATGCCCTTTTAAGTGTGTATTATGCTCTCTCTCTCTATATATCTATTCTCATGAGATGAGATAGAGTTCTTATTTGATACGTTTTTCTCTTCTCTCACCTTCATCTTCCTCTTTCTTTTTCTCTCTTTAACCTACCTATTTTCTGGCCTTCTACCTCTATATATATATATGTATAACCTTCTCGTTTTGTTCTCATATATCAGAAGATCTTTCACTTTAGTTTCCTTTTGCCCCAGAATTATGCATCAGTGTGGGTGATTTCTCAAGAGATCAGAAATCCATATATATGCTGGTGAGTTTCATTGATCTGTTTCTTTAGATAAGAATATATGAGTTCCCTTCAGAATATCTTTCTCCAATATTAAATCTGTTTTACAAAAAAATCGAATATTATCAGATTAAGAATGATACAGCATCAATACCATATATATGCATGGAAATATTTTTAGACAAAGCATGAAATTAATCAGACTTCGTAATGGTGATTATGAAGGTGCATTAATAGTATGCGATTATAATAATAGTTTTGATGATGACAGGAAGATGAAGGATGAGAATGAATGGAAGAGAGAGGAAGATGATTGTGTTGACAGAAGAGAGAGAGCACAACCCAGGAATCGCTAAAGAGAGTGTTTGGCTTTGCTGGGCGTGTGCTTTCTCTTCTTCTGTCATCAATATCACTTGCATGCATTTTCCTTTCTCTCTCTATTTACTTGTCAATTTTCCATTAACACCCTGCAAGGTAATCTCTACATTGTTTATTTATTTATGTCCCTTTTTTAGTTATTGATTTTAATTTTCATATACTGTCAAATATATATATATATATGTGTGTGTGTGTGTGTGTGTGTAAATCTTATTTTGGCCCTCAGATATCATGCAACTCGAGATTTGAAGTTTGATTAATTGAAATTATTAAAATCATAATTGATAATTGTGTGTTTTAAAAAAATTTTGAATCAATTGAATTTTTAAAATTAATTTTAGTTAAACATAATTTTATATGATTGTAATTTATGTATAAAAGTTTTTATCTAAAAATTAAATTTTGTTATTGATAAAATTCATTTAATATAAAAGTAATTTTTATTTTTTTTACTTATATGCAAAGGTAAATTTGAGGACAAAAATGATTCTAAAAAACTATATGATAAATCTGACCATTTTTATAAGACACTCTTATTTTGATTCTACATCATGGTTTTAAAGCTTTTTGGAGTTAAATGAAACGTGGTTGAGGTAAATGAGGTTAACAGTGTCCGTTTAAAGACTTATTTGAAATTTGTTAAAGTTTTTGGATTTGCATTTTTAAAAAATACATTTAAGGACGCATTTTTATATATATATCAAAAGAAAATTTTAACCTAACTTTTTTTCTTTTGGATCCAGGGATAACCAAACCTTGAGGACAAGTTTATAAGATAATTACTGGTTAATTTTAAAATGAGAAAATTATGCTATAGTTAAATTACATATGATATTTGACAAAAATTATATTTAATCTTTCTGTATTTTGATATATAGATACATATATTTAAAAAAAATTCAATTATTTATCCATTTAATTTCTTAAGATTTGATCTCACTCTTTAAAGAGAAGGTCAATTTGTGGGCTAGACAATGAGTGACATTACGAAGAAAATGAAGGAAAAAACTGAGAGGGAATATGTACTGTTATCACAAAGCAGAACCAACATGATAAAATTCAATTTTGGATGTTTCAAAGGACAGAATGTACGACTCAAAGCTGAAACCTGACTAGTAGCTCCACCGTACCAACAAATGGATAGTCTTGATTGAAGATTCCTCCCTATTCCCTCACTTCGTATTACTCCTTAAAATTTAAATCCCATCTCTACAACACATTTTTTTAAATATAAAAACTATAACATAAAATGCTGAACAATCTAGGATCCCAATTTTGTTACTGTAGTATTTGTAATAAAATATAAATAATTAGATCAAAATTCAATAGTTCACATTTTATTTTTTATTTTTTATTTTAAGTAATTAAATAAAATGTGAGTCATTAGATTAAAATCTAATAACTTACATTTTATTACAAATTCTGTAACAAGAGATCTTGATGGTCCAAATGCAACTTTCACTTTACTACAAAAAGATATTATATAGAACTCTCTTGTCCATTCTCACATTTCTTTTGGCGGTGGTTATCATAGTCAAATCAGTAAAAGTTTGTCTATTATATAAGATGCTTTTTATAAACATCCGCTTGACAAAAAAATATTATAATTCTTTAATTACTTTTTAATTTATTCAGTCCTTCACTCATTTATATTTTTAATTCTATTTTCTAATAATTTAATCATTGATCTTTTCTTTTCTATCCTGTTAATAAATTACTGAGCTAAACCGTTTTCTCTGTTTAATTAAGGCCGGGATATCAGAGACTTCATCCCCTTCTCTGCTTTGATAATTAAGCAGCTAGCATGTAGCATGCATTATCATGAAGTGTTTGAGTCAATTATTGCTCCATTAACAGCAAGTAGGTCAAAAAGTTCTAGTCTTTGCTTTTGTGTTTGTCCTCTTTGATCAGGCTTTGGCACAAAAGATAACTGAAATTTCAGTTCAGTATAAGATTTTTTTTTTTCTTTGTATTACAGTAACGGGTGTTTTTGGACATTGCTTAAATGTAATTTTCCTGGTGTTGCAAGTAGTTATACAATAATGCAGCTAAACTGAAAAAGGAAGCCAAATCACTATGTAACGTATCTTCTTCATCTTGTGTACAATTAAATCATACAGTTAAAACAGTTCGTTATATTGTTGTTATACAAATTTTCAAAGAGGAAAATAGATATAAGATTGTGGAGTGGTCTACTTGCAAAGGACAGGATGCTGACAAAATTATCTTTAATAGGGTTCTTAATACAGGACTCCAATTTCTTGGTATTAGAGATTTTTATATAAATTGGATCTACTGAAAATAAATTAATCAAGTATCATGTCTCTTAATCTCTTTGATGACATGTTTATAACCACATCGGCTTCCAGTTAATGAAACTAAAAGTGCAAATTAGCTTGGAGTAGAACCACTCGTCAAATACTCCTGGGTCCAGACAAATAGATCTTTCCTGTGCCTTAGGATGAACTCCACGTTCTTACAAGAAAAATAATGAATTCTGATACAAACGCAGACCAGAAAATGCAACCATGCTTGTGGACTAGATTTTTTATACCCACGCATTCATGAATGCTTTAGAAATCATTAGCTTGGTTTGGAGAAGAATTTTTTTACAAGATTTCTAGTCCTGTATAACATATTCAGTAGAAAGTTGCAACTTCGCTCATCCATAATAGAGCATGCAAAGTTTTTTTTTTTTTTAGGGGGGGGGGGGGGGGAATAGTTATTGGAATAAGCTTGAGAAAGAAATAGGACCAAAAGCAAATTCAAATATCTGAGTATATTTCTATGCATCTGTGTGTCTTGAGTATAGCTTAGACCAAGAAGTTCAATGGATCAGCTTTGAACTCCTGTCACATCAAAGAATGGCAGCAACACTATAACAAACCCCTCTAAAAAGAATTAAAGAATCAAATGGATTCGTCAGTGACTTCAGTAAATTTTAATCTCACACATAGACTGGGTGGTATAGAAGTCTTCAGTATCTGAAACAATCTCATCAATAGTCAAAGGCAATCCGCAAGAGAAGGTAAGGCTTGGTTTCACCTTGGGCACGAAAAGAGGTGCTGCTTCATTGTTGAGAATCTGAAGCACTATTCTCATGGAAGGCCTCTCTGCACTATCAGGGTTAGCACAGCTCAAGCCTAACAATAATAACTTTCTCATTTCTTCTTCCTCAAATTCTCCATTCAAATTTTTATCAGCTGCTTCAATTATCTTTCCTTCAGAGTGAAGCCCCCAAACCCAATCAACCAAATTCACCATTTTCTGTCCCTCTCTTTCAATTGGCCTCCGCCCACAGGCCACTTCAAGCACAACAACTCCATAGCTGAAAACATCAGTTTTCTCAGTTGCTTTCCCATACTGAAGATACTCAGGTGCAAGGTATCCCATTGTTCCAGCAGTTAATGTTGAAACAGGGCTTTTATCGTGATCCATGAGCTTCGCCAATCCAAAATCACCCAGCCTCGGATTGAAATTTCCATCTAGCAATATATTTCCAGTCTTAATGTCTCTATGAATGACTCTCTGCTCACACTCTTGATGAAGATAAGTAAGAACAGAAGCTACCCCAATAGCAATATTGAGTCTGTGAGACCAGTCCAATAAGTTATCTCCATCAGATTCCTTGTAAAGAATCTTGTCTAAGCTACCATTGGGCATAAAGTCATACACAAGCAACAATTCACCTTTCTCAACACACCAACCTTGAAGCTGAACCAAGTTCTTGTGCCTCAAACCAGCTATGATGGACAGTTCAGCCAGAAATTCTGTTCCACCTTCATGGGAGTCTCTTGACCTTTTGACAGCCGCAATAGTTCCAGTAGATAAAAAGAAAGCTTTATAAACTGTCCCAAACGATCCATGTCCTATGATCCTACTGGCGTGAAACCCTTTTGTGGCTGCTTTCAACTCTTTGTAACTGAATTCCCTTGGACAAGCCACAAACTCTGTTTTGAAGCTGCTCTGTTTTCTAATATCTCTCCATTTCCGTACAGAAATATACCCCAAAACTGAAAGTACTACACAGAAAAATGCAGGACCAGCAATAGCAACACCTAATTCAAGACTCTTGTCATACTTCTTTCTGGAATCTGATTTGGGAATGCCTCCTGTGACAGTCACTGAGCTATCTGAAACATTGTGAGGATGAGATCTTGGTCTTGCAGGAACAAATCCGAAAGCCTGAAAGCTCCAATTCTTAATCTGATGAAGGTCAGTGCTTCCCTCCGTAGAAGCTGAAAACCCCACATACAATTTCCCTGTCAAATGATCAGAAAGGTCAACTTTAACACTCAGAATCGGCTTCTCGGGCTTAAAGCTCGTATAACTCAACGAAACGTCTAGACTCCTTTTGTCGCTCATGTAATCAATCCAAGCTGTGATCAATTTCCCACTCTTCAAGTCAATCCCTTGCGAGACCGGATCCCCAGTCTTTAAGGAAACCGTACTATCTAGATCCAACCCAACATGATTCTCATTCGGGTCTTTCAAATTCGAATCGAGACGGGTGTCGAACTCGATCGCGACGAACTTGTTTCGAGTCAACTGGGACGAATTGACGAGACCCAGGTACCCATCGGGGCTCCCGAAACTATCGTTATTCGGAGAAAGAAAGAACGCTAATCCGTCACCGAACGAGCTTGGATTGACGCAGGTGATGAAGAATGCGAATCTTGTTGAGAATGAAAACGAGGTGTTTGATTCCGGGTCGAAGAGAGAGATGGGTTCGTTGTAAATTACGGCTCCGGCGCTGGAACTGGGGACGTCGATGGTTCTGGTGAGACCGACGACGCCTTTCCTGAGATAGGAATCGCCCAGAAGAGTGACGTTTCGAAGATTGAAAGATGGGAACTCGAAAGACGTAGGTACGGCGAGAACCGCGGGGTTTGGGTGCAAGAAGCCGAAGACGGCCAAGAGAAAGAAGATGAGAGTGCTTCTTGGACGCATGGCCTTGGACAGTGGAGATATGAGGGAAAGTGGAAGAAGTGGATTCAGAGATGGAAGTAATCCAAGAATGGAGGAATTGAAGACGACGGAGAATTGAGGATTGTGAAAGAGGAAGAGACGGGAATGAATGCTTGTTTGGAATTTGGGGGTTTAAACCGTTGGAAATAGGGCGCGTCGGTGCTTTTGAAAAAAGCACAAAAGAGAAGTGGAGGGTTTACAACGGTATTGAAGACCTTAGAACTAAACAAAAGAGATGGAAGCCCCTCTTTTTAATTTTAAAAAAATATATTTCTTCTTTTTCTACATTAAAATATTATTTATTCCTCTCCTGAAATTAAAAGATACACTATATATTGATTTTTATTGCATATATTTTGACCAAGATATCTTTATATTAATTAGAAATACATATTTTAATAATATGAATTAGTGATTTTTTAAATTTGAGAAGAAATTATATTTTTATTTTCAACACAAAATAAATAATATTCAAATAAAATTTTAAGAATTAAATTTTTATTAAAAGATATCAGTATTATCTTAAAGAGAATTTTGATAATCTTTTGAGGAGATTATGCCATTTAGATATTTTTAAAGAAAACGGGGTTATTTATTTATTTATCTATGTTTTGGTATTAGCAGTTCAAGCTCTCCAAACTCTACATATCTCAAGTTGTGTAAAGTGATACAAGCACAAATTTCAAAAATATTTTAACAAGACAAACGCTTATTTTTTGAGAAGTTGGGCTTTTTATGACATTCTCTACCCTTTTTAACCTTTTGGCCAAAAGGAGAGAGGAAAATCACGTAAGATTACAAACTTTATAATATATAGTGTCAGGATCAAGTGTGAGTAAAAATAAATAGATCACGTGTGAAAAAGAATTGAATTAGGAAAAAAAGATACATTTAAGTTACACGGATGGTTTTGGGATACTAGGATTACAAAGTGAAAAAAGAGACCCAAAAAATATATACATATATTGAACCCTTAACATTAAGTTCACTTGTATTTTGAAAGCTAAAGTTGATATGACATGTCATTTGGTTTAGTTTATGTTCTACCATTTAATATCTAATCAATATGGTTTATTATCAAATCTACTGAAATTCGCGAACTTCATGAACATAGGATAGGAGACATTTTGATGAGACCAGGAACAACTATTAGGGGACAAAAAATGAAGTTTAATATCATTACTTTGGAGGGTTTTGACCACCAATGAAGAGCTTGAAGCAATCAAAATTAGTAAACGTTGGAATCAGACTTCGTTTAATGATGCAATGATCATCAGAAAGTGATTTTGGTCAAGACTCACCATGTCCAAAAAGTACAAGTGTAGATTATTATAAGCTATATGATTCATCTAGCCGTTACAAATGATCTTTCATCACCAACTACTTTCTATGCCTCTTTGCAGCTCTCTTACTTAGTCCAAAATACATACAATAATTGACCCCATACGCACTTTATTAATACCCATAATCTAACTTTTATCTATCTTTTTTTTTTTTTTTTTAAATAGAAACTTTAAAAGGTTCATTGAAAGACAAGGAATGTTAGCCATTGGAAAATGATTACAGAATATCACACATCCGACTTGAGTGTTATCAAAATTATATAAATTTTATTTTTAATTTTAAAATATACAGAAAATTTTTATAAATTTAAAAGTTTTCATACTTTATTTTAATTTTAAGTTTTTTTCTGACTAAAATATCTTCTATTAATATAAATATATTTTTCAATAAAAATAACCTCATATAATTTTTTATGGGGTAATTTAGTTTAAAAAATTCAAACTTAGACAAAAGTGTATGTTTTTAAAATATTTGGGAAGTCTATGTAACTTCAGCAAAAGATTATTCTATTTATAAATATATATAATAAACTTGTTCTCATTCTATATATATATATATATACATATATATAGCGTAAAACAAAAATGATTGCAAGTATATATTTTATTTATATAGTATTATATTATCTTAAGAGGTGTACATAAGAAGTAGTATATAACTTGAGAAAAAGATATCAATTTGAGTTGCCTTTGGGTAAGAACCACCTAACCAGCATAGATGCTGAAAATAAAAATAACAGTTTCAAAATAAATATAAATTATGATGTAATAAAAATTAAATATATGGAAGAGACAATAAAAAAATATTTAATTTTATACCCACTATTCTTCATATTTTTTATTAAAAATAGTATAATTTAATTTTTAATTCAAAAAGTAATTAAAACAACTAATTCTTATTACAACAAAATTACATTTAATATTTTTCATAAAATTTTAACTTATATTAAATAATTTAAAATAAAATAAAAATTATTTTTAAATTATTTAAAATATTTTAAAAATTAAAAATAAACAATAAATTTATCAAGACTTTTTTTTATTAGAAAAAAATTTATATAAATTTTTTACATCTTTATTATATTATTTTTTAATTATCATATAATAATTATTTAATTTTTCAATAATATTATGGCACATGTAATAAATAATTATTTTATTTATAAATTAAATTATACATTATTATTAATTAATTCAATACTTCTTATATTATAATTAAATTATAACATAATAAAAATAAAAAATTGTAATATTATTGTCATTCAGATTAAATTTATATTAAAATTTTTAATATGTTTATTATAAAAATATTTAATTAAAATATAATAAATATTAAATCAATTAATAATAATATATAATATAATTTAAAATTAAAACAATTATAGACGCCAACCAAATTTTTTTCAACGTCATTTGCCTTGTAGGATCAACTAAAAAAAATTTCGGTCTCTCGCTAAATTGACGCGGTGAGTTGCCACATACTCTGGCGTGGAACCAACGCCGCTGGACCCAGCTGCAAGGGGAGGAATTCGACGTTGCAGGAGCTGTCTGTACATTTTTCTCAGTTTCCCTTCACACGATCACCAGTTGACTCCGGTTTGTGCTCTTCCATTTTCGCCATCTGTATAGTCTTTAGCTTTTTGTTTATTTTCTCTGTGTTATTGTTGATATTCCTGGTGATTCAGAAACGAAATCTGGTTCTGCTTGACATTGCAAGTGGTAAATTTGAGCTTCAATTTTCAAGTTTGATCAGAGTGATCAGAAGACGCATCTTGTTTCGTGTTAAGTTATTAAATGATTAGTTGATTAGGAAAGGGAAACGTGTTGGCATGACAGTTGCAATTGAAGCTTGAAATTCCAAGTTCAAGTCGGAAAATGGGTTTTTTTTTTTTTTTTTCTACTGTTCAATTGGTCGGAAGAGAAAGTATCTGTCCTTATTGACGTGTGTTTGATTCCTCTTGGTAGCACTATAGGAGTGAAATCTTAAGCCAACATGGAGAAGTGCTCTCTTATAAATTACCGTTAAGGGTTTAGCTCTGACAAAGTCTAAAGATACCTCTAATATAATAACAAAATATAATATTATGAATTTGTTTGATTATGAAACTAAGCTGTTTGGCAATGGCACTGATAATTGTAGTTTGAGCTTCGCATTCCACTTTTAATTCCCAAAATTTTATCTTGTTTCTGTTTTGATGTTCACATTGCTGGTATCTTATGTCTCCAGGGGATCATGGATGTCCCTTTGCCGTTTGATAAATTGGCTTTAGAACTAGTTAATGAAAAGCCTCCTCTTGGAACCTCAAGCAAGTAAAGTTCTTTAATCCTGGCTCCGAATAATTTTGTTTGGCCTTTCTCTTCTTACCCTTATCTTGAATTTTTACAATCTCCTCTGCTCTACCCATGTCTGAACACATCAGTGGCAAGACATTTGTAGTTCTGGTAGCAACTGGAAGTTTCAACCCTCCTACTTTCATGCATTTACGCATGTTTGGTGAGTCACATGAAGAGCTCTGGTAGTTTCCTTTATTTTTCATTCATTGAAGTCCAAAGTTGCGTCTCTGCAAATTTTTAGCTGCCTTGCTGCTCTAAAAGGTCTGATATAAATACTATCCCATTCCCCTGACTCTGTTAATCAAGCTAATAGCTTCCTGCCCCTTTCTTTCTCTGCTTAGAAGTATCAGATCATGACTAATGATGTAAGATCTTTTTTTTTTTTTTGTAGAAGCATAGCCATAAACATGGAAATTCAAATACATAATTGAAAAGGAAAGAATGGAGTGATTCATGGATAGTATAGTAGCAAATGATGCATGGTATGATAATCATTTAGAGTGGTTTTGACAATGGAAGACAGTGGAAGTGGAATCCATTACAAGGAGAAATGGAGAATATCACCTGAAATTATATAAAGTTAACAACAATTCCTTTGGCATTGCTTGTTAAAACATTTATTTAGCAGTAACCAAATATAGGTTTCATTACGGCTGCATGGTACGTTGTATGCATTTTCAGTGTATACCAGAATCAATGTTCTATAGATCATAAAATTGAAATTACTGCTACTGAATTTCTAATTTTTCAAATGAGTTTGGTTTGCATAGGAACCAATTTAAATGTCTAGTGTCTTCCTGTAGGGTTACTTGCTATAAATTATCTTTCTGATATAATTTACTTCCCTAAATTATAATATCATAGTTTCTATTATCTGACAAACAAAGTTGGGGGAGAGAAATCCGCATTTCTATTATTTCTTGGCAATTGGAGGTATTCTGCTGGTAACATATTTTTCGTTAGACAAATCTCTTACTCTGTTTCAAGTGGTATAAAACCTTGTCCCAAAAAAAAAAAAAATCTGTTACCTTATCTCTTACTTATCATCTCTTTTTTCAAATAGAATACTACTTAGTAGGAATGTCATTGAAATAATTCCTTGAATTGGTGTATTTTAATTTTAAATTTCATTCATTTTCTGCATGTTGATTTTTTTAATTATTTTCTCAGAGCTTGCAAGAGATGCGTTGAATTCAGAAGGCTACTGTGTTATTGGAGGTTATATGTCACCTGTTAATGATGCATACAAAAAAAGGGTATATTGGTAGACATTTTTTGAGCATCCTGCAAAACAATAATTGAAGAGGTCTCTAGGGACTCTGATTAGCTTCAATTACTATTTTTATGACTTCATCCCTCATTCTTTTTTCCCTTCTGTAGGGTGGCTTTTTTTAACTCACTATGTGAACATAGAGATGCTCAAGTGTATTCATAAGTGTATCTGTGCAAATTTTAATTGGCAAATGAAGGATTTATGAAGCAAAATATATTATAACATGCGGGAATTTTAAAGTTACTATGAGAATCAATGAGCATTCTGTTAATAATGTGAGACTCGCTTTACTGTAGAGTTTTATTTATCCCTGCAGTATTTAGTGACTTAGCATAGGAGATGTATCCTAAGAGATTTTAATAATCTTTCTCTTATAATTCTGCTATGAGTTTCATGGTTATAAATTGATCTAATTGCCTGTCACTTGAAATGTTGATAAAGGGCCTAGTTTCTGCTGAACATCGTATACGTTTATGTCATCTAGCCTGCAAAAGTTCAGAATTTATAATGGTTGATCCATGGGAGGTAAATTACTTGCTCCTTCCTCCTAGAGATGTTTGTCTGTCATCCTGGAGAACTTCAAAGTTCAGAGACAATGCTATGATTTGTATTGTTTAGGTAGACCAAGAACAAGTTGAACATGGTCTATTAGGTCTTGTTTTGTCATGTTTTTCATTTTTATATGGCTATAAACCTTCAGACCTATCTTGCAGGCAACTCAAAGTGCATACCAGCGCACTTTAACCGTTTTGTCTAGAGTTCAGAATTGTATTTGTGAGGCAGGGCAAGTACCGAGAGGTAAATTCTACAAACAGTTCTTCAACAAGAGAACATTAGATTTAGTCTTAATGCATTCTTAGCTTGACTATATTTTCAGTTGAAAGAGAAAAAATCTTCTCTTTCTGTAGTTGAAAGTTGAGACTCCAGTCAAGTGTACTACTGCCTACTGCTGATGGCCATTTATAAAATACTGTGCTTATGACTTGGAGCTCATTCAGGAATGCTTTATCATCCAAATGGCTGATATTCTCCCTCTTTTTTTCAAGGGATCCATTAACTCAAGTATTTTCAGATTTCATTAGCGCTGGGTGGTTGTGTAGTAGGCTGACATATTTGGTTCTGTGTTGTACTAAGGCCTTTAAAAGAATCAAAACTGACATATATGTCTATTATTCATAGTCTAGACATAGAGTAAAAGGATGATTTTGATTGTTGCTTCCATTCATATATTTTTCAGTCTAAACCTAGGTTGCTTTCTATGCTTGTTTCTGTTAATGATGTGACAAGCAATACTAAATCTTGCTTTGAATTGACTGGTGTAGAATCTCTCAAGGTCATGCTTGTCTGTGGTTCTGATCTCCTTCACTCTTTTGGTATTCCTGGAGTATGGATTCCTGAGCAGGTATTTTATATATGCAGTACAAGAGAAAAATCTGAGTGCTGATAATAAAATTGGCTTCATGTTTAGTCACGTCATGATCTTGAATTGTAAATTTAGTACAAATACTGCTATTAATAAGCCATCGGTATCAGATGAGTTGAATTGATTCTGTGATGTTTATATTGCTAAGAACTGATAAGTTTATTAAGAAGTTTTACTTCTTGTTACTCAGATATGAAATATTAATAGGCATAATACTTACATAATACCTCTATGTTATTGATTTATTGTAGAGTTTTCTGATTATTGTTTAGGTTATGGCCATATGCAAAGATTATGGAGTAGTTTGCATTTGCAGAGAAGGACAAGATATTGAGAAGACTATCTCTGATAATGAAACTTTGAATGAGAATCGGGTAATCATACATGTTAATCTCCTTTTTATGTCTTAATGTCTATGTTCATTTATAATGAACCGTGGCTAATCATCCAAAAATATAAAAAGTAGAGTATAAAAGAATAAGAAGACCTATGGCTATGTGTTCATGGTGCTTGATTTTCTGTTTTTAGATGAAACTTTTAGGTATTTGTTATATGGTTTTCAATAAAAGCAGAGAATATGTTAAAATTGTAAAAAATTGTCCGCATGCTATATTTTCATCAGAGAATATGATAGCTAGCATAGCACTAAAAAACTTGATCTAAGTTTTGACCTATAATTAATGTTTTTGCTGGTCAAGTTCTACATATATATTAACTCATTTGTGACTACAAATTTTGCAGGCTAATATCAAAGTAGTAGATGAGATTGTACCAAATCAAATCAGCTCAACCAGACTAAGGTAATACTGTAATTTTGTATCTGAAGTTAATGCAAAATGATTTAACCATAGAGAGGCTTTTCGTTTATTATATTTGAAATTGTTCAATTTTTGGGCAAAAAAAAATTTCAGGGATTGCATTGCAAGAAGGTTGTCAATAAAATATCTGACTGTGGATGAAGTGATCGATTATATCAAAGAACATCAACTATACTTGAACTCAGAAGAAAAATAATGTTTGTAATACAGCACATAGTGCATACTATTAATATCAGTAATAAGCTTAATCTTGATCTTAATTCTTGCAAACATTAACGTACTAGACCTATTTTGTGGATTGCTCCTTGCTCAATGACAAAATATACTTTACCACAGAAGTGAAAGACACCCTTGATTGTAATTGAGCAATAAAATTGATCACCATGAAGCTTCCAATACCTCAGTGTTGGGTTCTGGATTTTCAGACTACTCATTGCTTGTGCAACATGTTGTGTTTGATAAAAAATTGCAGTGAATAGAGCCTTGTTATCCATTTAGTGAAATGAAAATGGAAAACAGAGCGCAAACGGTTGTGTTCATAAAGTTGTTGTCAGATGTGATTAGTTTGTAAAATTCCTTATTAGTTATCTAGAAAGCACCAGTAAACTTGAGAATTTACGATGGAACCAAAGATTTTCTTCTGAACTAGAAGAATTCTTCACAGTGCGAAATTATTTTGGACCCTGAGACTTTGAGCATATTTGGTTTAGTGTTTAAACGATCTAAAAATTTCTTTGTATTCTTAAACCAGAGTTTTCTTCGTAAATATTTTTGTCATTTGGTGTTTAATTTTTTCAAAAATTATTCTTGCATTCTAAATCTTCATTTGTACATAAGTGAAAAATATTTACTTTTGTGTTGGATGAATTGTATAAGCAGCAAAATTTAATTTTCAAGCAAAAGTTTTTAAATATAATTAGTTATACAAAATTACATTTGATTCAAAAACATGTGATAGTAAATAGCTATATGAATTTGAAGACAATTGAGTAACATTTGTCCGTAATTCTTACAAATGTCTTGATATTTAGATTATATTTTAGGTAAAATCAGATAAAATACACTTTTCGCTGATACAATTTTATTCAAGTTTTGACTTTGTTATAAAAAGCTTAATTTAGAGAAAATATCATTTTGAATATTTAATTTAATTGTTATGTTCATCATTTACTTATTTTATGTTTTAAAATGTATTCTTACTAATTGAGAATTGTTATAATTTAATTTCACTCAATTCATTAGAATGTTGTGAGTTATGTAATGAGAAAATTCTTCTATTATTAAACAAAGTTATGCAGTATAATTCTCTATAAGTAAAATTTTTGTTACATTTAATTAATTTTAAGTGTATTAATATATTCAATTATAATATAAGATATAATTGTAATATTATTATTTTTGAATTAATATTAATATAATTATATTCGTATATTGTAACGAAATGTATTGATGAGTACATAAAAAATAATATATTTTCTGTATTCAAATTTCTAAGACAATATATCTTTGGGATTCTCGAATTAACAAATAAACCGTTGGGAGAATGTGGCAAGGACAGTGCAAAATATAAATGAATGGATAGTTAAAAACTTGTCATAATCCGTTCCTTCGATCATGAACTACGATATATGAGCTTAAGAAAAAAAATTTTCTTTTTCTTCGCACGTCATTATTGTTGAGCACAATATATCCAAAAGAGATTGAACCGTAGGAATGCAATTGCAGCGAAAACTTAAAAGCCCAAATGGATAGAGAATTTGTCCTTTTAACATGTCTGAAACATCAGCTGTTAATCCGCGTAAACTCTAAAAGGTTAAGATTACATGATATTCCTTTGGTTTTTTGTTTAGAAAAAACGAAAGTATATGAAAAATCAATGACTTTGCAAAATAATAACTAAAAATTTTACTACATCTTGTGCTGGATAGCAATGATCTGGCAGATAAAATATGAGTTAATTTGAAAATATTATGTGACAATTAATTTAGTATATAAATTTTAATAAAATTATTTATTTAATAATATTTTTAAAATGATTTCATTAAAATTAATATACTAAATTAGTTGTCACATAAATATAATAAAATTAACTAATATTTTTTTTATAAAAAGAATGAAGAAATAAGGGAGTGAAAAGAGGATTACTTCATATAAAATACACACGAAAAAGGAAAATAAAAAAAAAAATAAGAAAAGAGACACGCAAGAAAAAAAAGAAAATAAAAAATATTAAACATGTAACGTAGCAGTTCTTAGGGACAAAATTTTAATTCAGTCATAATCATCAGCAATAGAGGATTACTTCATATAAAGTCACATTTTTTTTAACCCAAAAATAATGTTCCATTAATTATCAGTAATACATGAACCACTACGAAGTTCCCATCCTGAACTTTTTAGTAACGAGAAGACACCACTCATCAAAGCCAATCGATTATCGATTTGGTTCATTATTTTTCACAAAAATCATCTTCTCTCTGTTTTAGAGCTTCATCTCATAGACGATCTTGTCTCCAGTAAGCAAATGGATCATAGTACGCCGGACCACTGCTCAAGCCACCAGCACGCGACCCCATCGGATTCGGGTTCGCCGGATAACTCAACCCGTAGTGGGGTGGCGGTGGCGAATGGGCAGGTGCATCTGCATCCTCTGGAGTCATCACGTGCTGCGCACGTGGACCATAGCGGCCACCGTCGCCGTCACGGTAGCGGCTGAGGAAGACAGTGAGAGGCTCCACATAGTCGTCGAAGCCCAACTTTTGCATAGCCCAAAGCACGTCCTCCGCCGTCACGGTCTTGCGCTGCTCCTCCCGGCACCGGTGGTTAGCCTCACTGGTTATGAAGCTTATGTATTCGGAGACACACTCTTGGACGGTCTCTTTAGCTTCGTCGGAAATTTTGGCGTGCGGCGGAAGAATTCGCCGCATGATTCTGATGATGTTCGCGATCGGCATGTGCTGGTCCTGCTCTCTAATGACCACGCGCTGCGCGCGTGGTCCTTCATTGTTGTTTGGGTTGATCGGAGGTTCCCTGTTTCCGGCGGGGTTGAAAACTGAAATATACAAGTGTCAGTTTGGTGATGCCCAAATATATAGGTCAATGATGATTCCGAAGAAAGTTTGTAACGGATTAGTCTTTATTTTTCAAATATATTTTTTTCCAATTGTATTAAAAATATAAAAAATATGACCTACATAGAATTTCTTTTAAAAATTTTAATCATATCATTTAAAGTTCTAAAAATTTATTGTTTAAAATTTACTTCTTTATTATAATTTATTAAAAATACTAATCATATCTAGATTTTGTTTGCTTATATTTCACAGAACCGTCAACACTTAAAACTCAAGCATATATTTTAAAAAATGTCAAGTTTAAATTTTAATAAAAATAATATATAAATCGTAATTATTCCCGTCCTTCTTTGATTATTTCAATATGTATATAATCTTCCTTCCTAGATTCTAGACTGTATTAGTATAGGACTGCAATCGTTTTTGGGTAATCCCAACATGAACACTAAGTCAAAGCCTTTTTCCACTCCTTTAATTCCATTTCAGTTTCCAATTCCATACCATTTATGACTTCCACTCATCACTCTCCATCTTCCTTTTCAAGTTTCCCTTGTTTTCTTGGAAGAAAGCGCTATCCAGAAACTCTTATGTATTAATTGTATGTGTTACAGGTAAGAAGATAACGGTTAGTTAAACAAAAAGGTTTAGAAGAAAAAACTTGCTTAAAAGAAAATGATCTGTTCTATTATATCCATGAAGAAGAGACCATGTACAGATCACTGGGACACAATCAGACGCTGAGAGACTATGACTCTGGTGAAGACGCCGAGAGGTCATGATTCTATCGTCCCTTCAAACAAGCATACTGTCATATCTAGAATGTCTGATTCAGAATGCATGTGTGTCTATAAGTGTGTGTGTGACTGTTCACAAAGACTCCACATTCTTAAAACCCAAAGAAGTTTCAGATCTTTGTCGTTTCACACACAGAAAGACATGGATGCCCGTGATAGAAACATCCATCTCACACACCATGAGAAAGCAAAAACAAACCGAAAGCAGATTTGTACAGATACGAAATGTACATGAATATATATATGTTGATATATATATTATAGGTCTCTGGTCTCATATATGTATTAATCAAGAAAAAAAACGAAGAAAAATAAATTAAAGAGGCATGAGAATATACCAGAGCTTGCATGTGGGTGGTGCTGGCCAGAGGAAAATAAGAGATCTTCTGCAGCTTCTTCCATAGGTTCTTGATGACAAAAACCAATAAAGGTTTGAAGTTTGAGAGGTTTAAAAGGTGAGAATATACGAGAAGTGTGGTTTGCTTTTTTTACACCACTGCCCTGTACTTATAGAGGGGATAGGGGAGAAGATGAGGCATAAAATGAATGCGAAAATGCTTACTAAAATGATTCTCTTTTTGTTTTTATTCATTTATAGTTTATGATTAAAGGTTGCCCTTTGATAGAATAGGGTATATAGTTGAAGATCAATCTTGATAAATGCTTGATATTTTCTTCCATTTTTGTTTTTTCTTATTCACTTGCGTTCTATATTGTCTTCGTAACAAGAAAAATAAAACATCAATTATTGAACAGTTTTTTTTTTTTTTTGGGATTAGAGACCAAACTCCTATTTTGGTCTTTCAAAGTACGTGATATTTTCAAGAATTTGATTTCTTGTGAAATTATTTTTAATTTATGAGGAGTTTAACTAAAATATATAACATCTTTGAAGAACTAAAATGAGATTTTACATTTGGTATTAAATAAGTATCATGTAAGATAGTAATTATTAAAAATAATTATAAACAAATTCCAAAATTATAAAATAAGTATCATTTTAATATTTCACTTTTTAGCTTAGTCTCATTTTAATTCTAATTAAAAGTTTTAAAATAATTTTTCATTTTTAAATATAGTTAGTCTTTTACTTTTAAATATAGTCTTATTTTACTCTTTCACAAATTAAAAATATTAAAATGGTCATTTACAATATCTAACCCAAAGATCCATTCTTAAATGAAACTAAAGAATATCATTTTGAGTTAAATTTTAAAAAGTAGATTACCATTTTAAGACTATTAATTTATAGAAGACCAAAATAAGACTATATTCCCTAATGAATGACCATTTTAAAATTTATAATTTGTGAAAGACTAAAATGAAATTATATATAAATGTGGAGGATCACTTTAAGACTTTTAATTTATATTAGAATGAACTCTGCTTAAAAGTGAAATACCAAAATAGTGTTTTTCTCTTAATATAAATGTAATTAAGAATGAAACAAACATTGAACTAAGTGGGTGATCTCTTAAATTGCATTTGGCTAATTTGAGCCGAGAATTTATTATATTATTATAAATTTTGAAAAATAAACTTGGTTATCATTACCTAATTCGGACATCTTAAAATTTGTTCTCAAAGTTATATTCTCGTTCTAAAATAGAATTTCACCGGTTCAAAATAAAAATTTTAAATTTATAACAAATGCATCATAAACCATTTTATTAATATTAAGTTTCTTTTTGTTCTTTTTCTTTGTGGGGACAATATACAATTTCTTTTATAAAAACTCATTTCGAGCTAATATAATTGTCCAATCTCGTTCCCTATATCAATAATAACTTAATCATTACAAATAGTTAAGTTTAAAGATAGATATTGGGCATGGAAATTTTCATCACATCATTTGGCATTTATCCATTCAGAAATTTAAGATTCATATATGTTATTCTACAAACATATATAAATAAACTAATCTATGATATTAGTTGATTGAAATCGAATTTTACCAAAAAAATTCCCCAAAGTTTCAAGTGGGCTTCTTTGATGCTTTACCCCAAATTTCTTCATATTTTCCTTGATTTCGTTATAGGTATTAATAGTATTTATCTTTTATACAATGACTAATTAGATTAACACTCAGATTTATCATTCAATTTAGAAGAAAATATTTAGTGTGCAACAATCACATATCTACAAACCTATAGATTTTCTTCCAAACAAATTACCCTTTCGTTGTACTAATATATATGTTGTATGGCTTAAGATTGATGGGCTATTAATTAATTAGTCGATTTAAAACTACATTTAGGTCCTGTTTGGTTGTTAGAATCAGGACAAGGGAATGGGAATGGGAGTGGGAGACACTCTCATTCCCATATTTGATTGACAGATTGAGTCCCCATTCCCATTCCCTAGGGAGTCTGCTCTCCCTCATATAAGGGAGAGTTCTCTCTCTAGCTGAAGCTATGGAATGGAAAGGTTTCCTGGGAATGAAAATATACTTGACAAAAATGTCCCTACTTATAATAATTTTCAGACAAAATACTCTTGTGATATATCAAAACCCTAATTTATTATTAAATTATTTATTTTTAATTTATTATTATATTATTATTTATTTAATTTATTAACTATTTATTATTAAATTATGAATTTTAATTTGTTATTATTTATTCATTTTATTATTATTTATTAATTATTTATTATTAAATGATATTTTTAATTTATTAATATTATATAATTATTTATTTAATTTATTATTTAGTAATTATTAAATTATCATTATTTATTTTTTATTATTATTTATTTAATTTATTATTAAATTATCATTTTTAATTTATTATTATTTATTTTATTAATTAATTATTAATTATTAAATTATCATTTTTAATT
Organism: Delonix regia; assembly: GCA_037074485.1. Classification (NCBI taxonomy): domain Eukaryota; kingdom Viridiplantae; phylum Streptophyta; class Magnoliopsida; order Fabales; family Fabaceae; genus Delonix; species Delonix regia. The sequence goes on along the minus strand of CM073452.1, from coordinate 19,464,479 downwards.
TATTATTAATATTATTAATTAAAATTATATTAATATATAATTAAATAAATATTAATATATAATTATATTATTAATTAATAATTCGAAGAAATGTTTGCCTTTTTTTATTTTAATTTTATGATAAGGGATAATATGATAAAATATGCACACTACCTAATTGATTCCTATGTGTAATCTACTAACCAAACGAAGTAAAGGGAGACATGTCCATTTCCATTCCTTTCCAACCAAACAACATTTTAATATTACCATTCCCACTCTCACTCCCATTCTCATTTTCATTCTCATTCCCATTGTATCAATTTTAACAACCAAACTGGCCTTTAGTGGCTGAACTTTGTTTAATTCTTTTCATTATTCCTTAAAATTCATGTGTGTGTGCGTCTGAAATAATGAATTATGGCTTTGATCTATCTACGAGAAGTATATAGTCCACTCGATAAGAAGAAATAAACAGTACATGGGAGAAAAAGAAAACACTTCTACCTGAAATAAAAAAAAGGCTACAACTCATCACATAATCTATAAGATATTGTATGAACTTTTTATTCGGCTACAAATAAGGAGAATGAATCACATACAGAAAAGCACAATATTCATTCATTTTCAAGGACATACAGAAAACTGACCCTGATTAACGCTCAGTCACTTCAAAAAGAATCAAATTTTCATGCAAAACTAATCGGAAAAACTTAGACACCATCTTTTTTCTTTTCATCAGCCAATGGATCACGGTATCGGTACCACCATGGAGCATGGCCGGCGCTACCAGCACCCGACCCATCATCATCGAATATTATTGGTGGCGGCGGCGACGGAGGAAGCAACGGCGGTGGTGACGGAGGAGAAAACTGAAACGATATTGGCGGAGGATCCGGGGCATGTTGCGGGTCGCTCGGCCCAGCTACCAACCCATCATCCAATATTGGCGGGGTCGGTGACGAAGGAGGCAACTCCGGTGACGACGGAGGAGAAAACCATGGTGGCATTGGCTCTAGGGTATGTTGCGGGTCGCTCGACCCGACTTTCGACCCATCATGCAATATTGGTGGTGGCAGTGACGGAGGAAAAAGCTGTGGCGGCATTGGCTGAGGATCAGGGGCATGTTCCGGGTCGCTTGGCCCGACCACCGACCCATCATCGAATATTGGTGGTGGCGGCGACGGAGAAAACCCCATCTGCAGCAACGGAGAAAACGGTGGCGACGGTGGCTGGGGAGTCGGGGCATATTGTTGGCTGCTCGGCCCGGCCACTGACCCGTCATCCAATACTGGTGGTGGCTGCGGTGAAGAAAGGAACTTCTCCACCAACGAAGGAGACAACGGTGGTGACATTGGCTGAGGAGTTGGGGCATATTGCGGGGTGCTCGGCCCGGCCACAGACCCATCACCAAATATTGGTGGTGGCGACATTGGCTGAGGAGCCGAGGCGTAATGCGGGTTGCTCGGCCCGGCCCATGACCCATCATTCAATATTGGTGGCGGCTGCGACGGAGAAGGCAACATCTGCAACCACGGAGGAGAAAACTGTGGCGGTATTGGTTGAGAAGCCAGGGCATATTGCTGGTTGCTTGGCCCGGCCGCCGACCCATCATCACATATTGGTCGCCGCCGTGAAAGAGAAAGCAACTGCTGCGGCAGCATTGGCTGAGAAGCCATGGCATATTGCAGGTTGCTTGGCCGTGCCGCCGACCCATCATTGAATGTTGGTGGCATTCGTGAAAGAGAAAGCAACTGCTGCCGCAGATGATAATCCTGTGGCAGCATTGGTTGTGGAGGCTGGGCATATTGCGGGTTGCTTGGCCTGGCCACCGACCCATCATCGAATATTGGTGGCGGCATCCGCGAAAGAGAAAGCAACTGCTGCCGCAGATGACAGTGCTGTGGCGGCATTGGCTGAGGAGTCGGGGCATATTGCGGGTTGCTCAGCCCGGCCAACGATCCATCGTCCAATATTAGTGGCGGTTGCGACGGACGAAGCAACATTGGCAGTGACAGGGAGGAACACTGTGGCATCATTGGCTGAGAAGCCGAGGCATGTTGTGGGTCGCTCAGCTCGGCCACCGTGTGCCGCCCACGTCCGGCAGAGCTGCCACTCTTATGTTCGCGGAGGCGTCTAAGGAAGATGGTGAGAACATCGAAGTAATCTTTATAACCTAGCTTTTCTAAAGCCGACAGCACGTCCTCGGCCGTCACTGGTATGCAATCCTGCCGGCGTCGCTTAACTTGGACGGCGTCTTGCTCGTATTTGCCGCTGATAAAGTTAGTGAGATAGTGAATGAACTCTGTGGCACACACTTGTATGGCCTCTCTTGCGTCGTCGCTGATTTCTGCATGCGATGGAATAGCCCGTTGCATGATTCTTGACACGTCGTTGATAGGTAATAAGTAGTCTTGATGCTCTGGCTCTTGCATCGATGCACGGTGTTCTGGTGGCTCTTCATCCATCGGAGCTTCAATGTCCTCGGTCGGCAAGTCATCGGAAGCTGAAAAACATGAACATCGATATAAATAGAGACGAAACAACATATTTGGATTGTTTAGGCATTGTTCCTCTAATTAAAATATGGCATTTTGACGAGTATATAATTTTTTATTCATATCCAAATATGTGTATGATTATTACATAAAACTAAATAATTTTTAAATTAATTGATACATTTTTATGTTATTATTGATTAATTATATATTTATCATATATTAATTATACAAAAAAATTTTTATAATAACTATATAAAGAATTGTATATCATATTAGTCTTTGAAAAAAATTAATTTTTTTTTAAAATTAGATTATATTTTTATGCAATTTTTTATATTTTTATTATATTATTATTTAATTAAAAATGATAAATTTATAATTAATAAACAATAATATTTAATTACATTTAAAGTTGTGAATGCATCAATTATAAAACTTTATTATAATTAAAAAAAAATTATATTTACAATATTTAAATTAAAAAATTATCGTAATCAAGATATAAATCATCATCGTGGCTATAAGTGAGTCCCTTCCTCCCACACTAGACTTCAGTCTTACTAGTCAAAGCGTTTCATATATCATCTCTTAATTTCAATATCTAATTCGTTGCTATAATGTATGCACAAACAAAAGAGTTTTATATTTAAAATATGAGATATATAGATCTAACTAATATAAGACAATTTTAGAAATGAATTGATTTGAATTAAAAAAAGAAAATTCAGTAGCTGGTAGAATAAAACAATTTGAAGCAACAAGCATGAAGGAGGATAGGTAAAAACCCATTATATATATAAGCCAAGAGGCAGAGAAGTACTGAAAACGAGAGAAGGGGAATCAAGAAACTGTGTAAAGAAGACAATATTCAATCTTTATTTGATGAACAAAAGCCAATAAATCTTTAACACTTAAATCATATCACGTTACATAGCGATCAACTTGCATTTATATATATCCAAAATCTCATTCACAAAAACAGAGGCTGACCAACAAACACCCTAAAGCATCATGCATGGCATACGTGGACGAAGATCAATATCAAAACCCCAAGAATCTTCAGATCTTCGTTTCACACAAACACCCAGAAAGAACAACAATGATGATCATGAGAGAAATTCATGTGCTGCTCGAGAGACAGTGAAAAGAAGAAAGAAGGAGAAAATGATCAGTGTGTATGATTACCTGAGCTTTGTTCTTGTTGTGGTGAATCGGGAGGGAAGGGAGCCATAGCTTCTTCTTCTCTTGGAAAGATATCGCTAGCTTGTTCTTGATTAGACAAAATGAAACAGCTTTCAGTCTTTGGGGTGTGTCTTCTATTTTACATTACTGTCTTCATCATTTTATATCGATAGAGGGAGGAATCTGGATTTTCGCGGCTGTTTTATCAGAACTGAAGGTCGTTGGATATTTCAGATATGTAGTATTTTCTATTTCATCTATATAATTATTATAACAAAATAATTTAAAAGAATTTTGAAATTTATATATGTAACATACCAAACATTTTTATACACACGTCTCTTTAATTTGTTCGAACTTTTTTTTTTCTTTCAGATTCATGCAGATTTATGAAATAATAAGTGAATTTTGGCTATCTTTTGGCTGAAATAATAAGTGAATAATAATGAGGGGGCCAAAGATTAAGTAAAATATTTAATATATCAAAATAGAAATTTTACCAACAATATATTATATAAGACAAATTTGATGTTTAATCAAGTATCATACCTTCTGGATGATGTTTTATAGCATAAAATTCATTAATTATTATATTGTAGTACAATTTGCAGCAACTTTTTTTTTCAATATAAATAATTAGTTGACGAATATTTTGATTAAGGAAAGCTTATAAATCAATAAGTTTGAAATTGAGGAAGATAATCATTTTGACACATCCAAAATAAATTGATATGACCCAAACTAAATACTTTATGTATTTCACCTTATTAACGGATGGTATAATCTCAAATCTATAAGCATTTACTCAAATCACATATCAAAGTATTAATATTAATTTCTTCTTATATCGTTGCAAATTTGGAAGAAGGCACTCAATAGGTTGCTCTATGATTATCATTGTAAAAGACTCTGTTTCATCAACATTTTCATTCCTATCATCTAGATTTAATATTAGTGCAATAGGTTATGCCTCATCATAATTTCTCTCTTTTATCTTTAAAAAAGAGTCATTTTTTTTTCTTAAGCATATCTTCCACATTTCAACCTAAAAAAAGAAAAAAAAAGACAGACCTTCAATAAATCGTGAGTTTCATCATTTGCACTATGCAATTCTTTAAATAATTTTGATAAATAAATATGCATCAAATTAACATATTACTTTTAATTACTTAAAAATTGAATTTCCCTAAGGTAAAAAATTTTTAAATAAGTTTTTTATTTTATTTTTTTAAATGAAATATTGAGCTTATTCCAAAAGTTAAATAGAAAAAGATTCTTTGAAAAATAGATATGTTCCTTTTGTTAGAAAAATTTTGAAAAAAAAAAAAATTCTAGACACTTTAAGCCATTCAACCAACAAGAAAAGAAGACCCATAAAATCAAGTCATTCGACCAACTAAAATCTCTGTCCAAAAGGAATTGCTTGATATATATGTTGAGTCTTAAGCCATTGGAGAAAAAAAAAAAAAACAACGAAGCCACCGTCCATATATATATATATATATATATATATATATATAGCCCATAAAGTGAAGTCAAGATTGGAACCTGTTTTTGTAAGATATATATACCGTCCAAGGCTCCAAGCTTGGCAACGCCCTTTGCCCTTCGGTGTTGTCCAGGAAAAAAATTGAAGTCGCTGTGCACTGTGCAGAGGGAGAGTAAAATGCACATGAAAGTTTTTTTACAGCAGTACAGCAATAGCTATAGAGAGAGGAAGGTAAAATATAAAATAGTTCAATCATTTTATTATTTTTTTCAGCTAAATTTTGGTAAGTGTACATAATAAAGAAAAGATGAGAAGTGAAAGTTTACTTTTAGTTTTATTCGACAAGTCATAGGGGTCATATGAAAATGTCACTTCTTTTATGGGGACCAAGCATAATTTATACCATACATTAATATATAAATATCAAATGAAACATCAACTTTTGCAGAAGGGGAAGGGGTGGGGGGTGGCATCCCTGGGTTACCCCTTCCTCCGCGTGGCTCAAATTAGCAAGAAATATCAAGGTCAATATATTCAATATATAAGCGAAGTTTTGATAATGAAAAGATTATGTTGAAGATTCAGTTCTTAATGCGATAGTTTTTATTTTTCTTATATATATAATAATAATTTTTTGAAAGATTTAAATTTTTTATAATTAATGAAAAAAATAAGAAAGTTACTAATTTAAGTAAATTCGTTGTAGTGAAGGCTAAAAATAATGAAATAATTAGTTAATAAACTAATTAATTATCTCTTAAATTAAAATTATTTTATAAATTATGATAATTTTTTAGTGAATGAAAAAATTAATAAATTAATTAACCACCTCTTAAATTATAAATTCTTTAAAATTCAGATGTTTTTTTTTGAAGTTAATAAGAAAGTTAATGAATTAATTGTTTCTTAAATTTTTTAATAAGAGATTATAAATATAACTTGATATGGTATAAAATTAAAACAAGAGAAAATAATATATGATTGAATGATTTATGATGATGCTCTTTTAATGAACACATTGAAGTCACTTTTCTTTCACTAATTTCAAATAACTAATTTTATTGATTTCTTTAAATTTATAATTTTTTTGTATTCACAATATATTATTAAATTTAATTTTTTACTAGTACTTACAAATAATGCTAATTTAAATTATATTACATATAATAAAGCAAATTAGTTTTCTTTAATTCTAGTGCAATGTGGGAGTAAATAAATTAATTTATAAACTGAAGCAAAACATGGGGACTAAATTGTAATTTTAATCCAAAAAAGGGCTTTGTTTTTTTACTTATGTTATGCAATTGTAACATTTTCTTTTCTAAACACTAATGACTCTCATATTTTAGCATATCTGATTGGATTGGGTTCAGTCGTAAATCAATCTTTAAAAAACAAAAACAAAAACTTCTCCATCTTTTTTTTTTTTTTTTTTAAATGTTAGTATTTAGTTCAAAATATTATTGAAGTATCAAATTTTTTCGGAGAAAGAAAAAGAATTGAAATATGATAGTATGTGTGAAAAATCGTCATAATATTAAAGTTTTGGTAATTCTTAAATATTTCTTATTGTAACTCTTTTAGAATTTGTTAAATAAACAAATAACCAGCTTAGAGAAAATTAAAAAAAAAAAACACTTTTAACTGAAATGAAAAAAGCCGGAACTCATCCCATAATGTTTTGACATATTGTTCGAATTTTTTACTTGACTACACATATGGAGATTGAATCTCATACAAAAACACCCCAAAATTCATTCATCATCAAGGACATAGAAAACGACAATGATTAACGCCCAGTCACTCTAGAAAGAATGCAAAACTAATCTGAAAAACTTAGACACCATCTTATATCTAATGATCAGTCGATGGATCACTAGCACTGTCGGAGCAACTAGAACCCGACCCATCATCACTTGAACTGGTGGTGCCGTCGACGGAGGAAGCAACATCGGCTGCGGTGGAGGAGAAATTTGTAGCATTAGTGGCGGAGGATTCGGCGCCTAATGTGGGTGGTCGTTGGCCCACCCTCTGACCCGTCATCCAAGATTGGTGGTGTTGACGACGGACGACGCAACCCCGGCAACCATGGACGAGACAAATTTGGCGGTATTGGCTGGCCAGCCGGGGCAGGTTGAGGGTGGCTTGGCCCAGCTCCGGTCGCATCATCTTATATTGGTGGCTTTGGCGACGGAAGAGGCAACGGCGACAACGGAGGAGAAGACTGTGGCCGCTGCGGATCGACACATCATGTGGGTTGCTCGGCCCGGCCACTGACCCATCATCTGATATTGGTGGCCTCCGTGACGAACGAGAAACTTGTGGCGGAGGATCCGGGGCATGTTGCGGGTCCCTCCGCCGGGCCACCGACCTCTCATTCAATATTGATGGTGGCGGCCACCGACGATAAATCCGCAGTGGCATTGGCTGAGGATTAGGGGCATGTTGCGGGTCGCTCGGTCCGGCTACTGTCTGCGCCGTTGGCTCCTCATCCGTCGGACTTTCAGTCTTTTCGCTCGAAGAGTCATCAGAACCCTCCTCTGGCTCCTCCTTGATCGGAGCATCAATGATTTCAGGCGGGGAGATATCGGAACCTGAAGAACATGAACATCGGTATAAATATTGAGATGCAACAGATTCGGATTGTTTAGGCATTCTTAAATCTTAGAAGATAAACATTTCGTGTTATGCTTGAGAATGAGATTCCACGTACGTGTTATAGCTAGAATAGAACAATAAAGTTTAACTTCTTGTCTGTTGTCTCTATGATGGAGGCACATGAAATATCAGTACAGGGACTTTAAAAAGATTGAATCTTTATTTCAGTTTTCCAGATCAGTGGCTTTAAGTGGTCCCTTCCTCTCACGCTGAAGTTCAGTCTTATTGGTCAAAGCGTTTTCTATGATCTCTTCATATCAATTTTTAGTTCGTAGCTATTATGTGTTTGTTTTTTAAAATCATAAACAAAAGATTTTTATTTTCAAAACATCAGATATATAGATCTAATTAGTATAAGACAATATTAGAAACAAATGGACTAGAATTAAAGGAAGGCTAGTACGTACGTGGTATAAAATAAAGCAACTAAGTTAAAGCAACATGAAGGAGGAGAGTCAAAATCTCATAAGCCAAGACGCAGAGAATTACTGAGAACGAGACAAGAGGGAATCAAGAAACTGTGAAAAGAAGCAGGGTTACAGAGATAATACTCTAGAAGACAATCAATCTTTGGTTAACAAAACTCACAAGAAACCCATAAACTTTGATATGAATCTTGCATTTATCCGGAATCTCAGATTCAGAAACACTCTAAAGCATCATGGCATGGCGTATGGACGAAGATTAATATAAAAACCCCAAGAAATTTCAGATCTTCGTTTTACACAAGCACCCAGAAAGAACAACAACCATGATCATGAGAGAAATGAATGTCCTGCACTCCTCCAGCTCAAGACAGTGAAAAAAAAGGAGGAGAAGAAAGAAGGAAAAGATAATAGCAGAAAGTAATCAGCGTATGATTACCGGAGCTTTGTTGTTGTTCCTGCTGTGCATCAGGGGAGACGGGAGGAGAACGTTCAAGATCCACCATAGCTTCTTCTCTTCGAAAGTGAAATATATATATATATATATATATATATATATATATATATATATATATATATATATATATTGCGTCTTCTATTATTTTACATGACGGTCTTGATCAATTTACAGCGAGGGAGTGAGGGTGAGGAAAATGAACAATGCAAAATGCTTACAATTACAATTACAATTAAAAAAAATTATATATTTTTACCATATTGAAAAAAATAAATAAATAAAGGAATCGTAGTGGTGATATATGAAACAAGCTTACTACAGCGACACCAGATGCTTAATTTCATAAAAAATTTGCCTATTTCTTCTTTTTTAGTTTTTCCCTTTTGTTGATTCTAATTAAGCTTTCTTCATTAAAAAATTTTGCATTAATTAAACAATTATAGTACCAGTTCGAAGAAAGTAATTAATTACTGATATTCAAAATTATTATATAAGATAGAACCGCTTAATTCAGTCAGGAAGAAATTAATTGTTGTACTTGAACTATATGCAATTTGTAAAAAGTAGAGGTGTAGCTTTACCAATTCTTTTAAGCTCTTGGTATAAGTAAACTAATTTGTGATGTTCAATTTGATCAAAAATCGGATGTTACCCCAAGAAGTTTTTTGGAAGTTTCAAGTGATGGGTTCATTACAATCTTTGATCGCTTTACCCAAATTTCTTCAGGTTTTGTTCGATTTCATAATGGCTATTTCAGATACTCTATCTATCCATGGTGGATAATTAGATGAAACTCAGTTTTTCCATTCAATCGAAAATAAAATATTTATCTCTGCGGTTTTCGACATACCTTAGATTTTCTTCCAAAAAAATTCCCTTTTTCTCTTTCAATGTTTTTTAAATTAACATATAGGTTTTACAGATATGTTGTTTATTGAAATTGATGAAGGTTAAGTGAATTTAAATCTAAATTTTGGGATTGCATTTTGAAAACTTCATATGTTGCATAACAAACATTCTTACACACGTTTTCTTAATTTGGTCAAACTTCTTTCTTTTTCTTTATTTTCTTTTAAATTCATATAGATTTATGAAATAATAAATGAATTTTGGCTTTCTTTTGGGTTGAAAATAGCAAGAAACATCGAGCTCAAGAGCTGGCACTGTCTTCACAAGAAGTATATGCATCCATTGTTAGAATAATTTTAATATTTTATGGATTAACATTAATTATTCTATTAGATTAATATCTTGTTATTATTAATTAGATAATTGATATTATAATTTGTAAACTATGAATGGATTGAGTTTTATTTTATTTGTGGATAATCAGTGATTGGTTCGATTATCCACAAGCCTATTAGGCAGAAATCTAACCCACATCCCAAGAGCATTAATAATCATCCCGTCATATTACTAATCTAAGACTGTTATCCAGGGAGATTTAATGGGCTGATTTTGATTAATTAAATAAGAAATCATTTAAAAGATTATGAAGGATTTTATTTTAATAATATTAATTATTATATTATTAAAATAAAACTTTATAAATAGCACACTGAATCATGAATTTGATATACACTAATTTTAAGATCATTCTTTTTGGCCGTCAAACACTTTAAGACACTCTTGGGTATTGGAGGTTGAAATATTTTAACTCAACCAGTGCATATAGTTATTATATCGTCTTTATCAGGTCAGATCATCAATTAACTTAATTTCCTTATATTTTCTGTTCAAGTATCATATTTTATAATTAAATGTATACATGCTCTAATCTTGTTTTCATCCATGTCATCTTATATATAAGCACTGACTCACACTCACTAATGTTGGGATAGATTCAGAAGGTGCTGCGCAGTGATAGCCTCTTAGTTTTTATTTTTATATGCAATTTTACTTCATATAGTTCTTTTGGTTCATTAATTATTAAAACTTTGCCCAATAAAAAGGGATTAAAACTAAAGCTAATTAGCTTAACAATATTTTCTATAGTTTTGTAAATAATTTTTATAATTGAATAATATTTATTTCTCCTAATTTGATAGCTAAAACAAAAAGCACCTAATATCCTAATTTAATAGCCAAATCAAACCAAACCAAGTTTATTAACTTGTTACAAGTTTTGTGTTTATTGACTTAATTGCAATTTCCTTATTTTTAACTTCAGAATTTGATCGCTTGAATTAAGTAACTATATATGTATTAGTAATTAATAGCAATATTGATTAGAATTCTTTGAGAACCATATTTTTTTTTACTCTTTTATTACATGTAATGGTGTAAATTTGCACCGTGACATTTGCTCACAACAGCCACTTAAAAGTTGCTAAAGTCGCTGGTAACATCTAGTGACAACTCTTTTGTAGTTTTGTAGTGTAAGGATATAACTTGTAGAAAAAACACAATTTTTTGTTTAAACTTCAATTATGGATATAATGTTCAAGATAAAAACACAACTGTTTAACAAATGCTGTGTCAACACATATTTTTATTATAAATAAGAGTCAAACACATTTTAAAAAATAGAACCAAAAAATTAGTTTGTCCTCTCAAAATGTCTATTTTTAAATTTCAACTATTTATTTATGAAAGATTCAAAAACTAGCTATCTATTAATTTTTGTGTGCACGTGACCAATTTAGAAGGTGATTTGAGCAAATATTACCTCAAAGACAATGTGATACTGCATACATGTTTCTGCACTGATATAATCTTTTTGCACATTTTTTCCCCTCGACATGCATTTACCACATTCTTTGAACACTTGGCCACATCCTCGCGTAAAATCCATAGCCATGCTAGAGTTCCTCCACCAACAGCATAAGTCCCTCGTGCTCTGTTATAACGTGCTTTCTAGCAGCACTCTCGTCACCAATCTAATAAATAATTGACATTTTATTAAGTCCTTTAAAGGTATTTTGCTTTGCATTCGTTATTGTTCTCCTGTTATAAGTTCTCTAAGAAATAATTGACATAAATGTGTAATATGAAATGTTTGCTAGGCCTTAAACGTGTGACATTGAATGGTTAGGTAGTAAGCACACTATTTTTAGATGTCTTATATATGTCACATTTTAAGTGCAGTGCTGGGAAGCACTTAACAGTCACGACATACAATTTTTTATTATGTCACATTACTATTTCATTAACCATTAATCAAATAAAATTTTATATATGAAGAAAATTAAAATATGATGTTTTTTTTTATGGAACAAAAATGAAATGTTAAAATCTTGAAAAACTTAAGAGAATCAAAGTATTATTGACCAATAAATCATGTAATTAATTCACTACTAAAATAGAAAAGGCTAGGATCCAAATTAAAAAACAATGCAGTCTACACAGTTCTAGTGATAACTACTACATTAGAAATGTTTCTTACATGTGAAAAAATTCTTGTCCCGCTAAGTGCACATAAAAAATCTCATATATATATATATATATGTAGAGTATCAGATAGTATTTGTAAAACGCTGTTGTTAACAAGTTATCTCAAATTTTATTTTTGTCTTTTAATTTTAGTTATTCCTTAACGTTACTTCAAATTTTACTTTCCTTCGTCAATTTTATTTCATCCTGATATAATCTTAAAACTTTCAAAAACAAGTCAATTGTTTTCTGTCCCTATAACACCATCAAATTAAAATGTTTAACATAAAAGTATTGTTTGACTCCTCGGTCACTTAATTCTAATAAAAACGTTAAGGGGGGATCAAATTGGGGCAAATGAAACTAAGCGATGAAACTAAAATTTAAGGTAAAGTTAGTGAATCATATAGAATAAAATAAAATTAAAAGACTAAAGTGAAGCATTAAGCAAATTAAAGGGATTAAATTAAAACAAAATGAATTTAAGGAAATAAAATAAAACTTAAGGTAAAGTTATGAGATCAGAAATATATTTCAACCTAGAAATTAAATATTCATAAAACTAGCAATTACAAAATTATGAACGGACTCTATATATTTGTTTGACCCATGACTGCTTTGAAATATGAATAATTTTTAAAAAGCATATCATCATTGTTAATTATCTTCGTCTTCTTCAAATTTAACATCTAAAAATCATAATATTCCTCTTCCTCAATCATTATTTGAATGTAAATTGTATTTATGACGACCATTTGGGTAAATAATTGATACATGTTATGTTTAATCTTCTTATACTATCAATTAACAAATATTAAAAGGATCTATACATCCTTTTAAGGAAAAAAATAATTTCTTATTCTCGTTAAAAAAATGTTCCCCTGTTTAAGAAGGTGATGTAAAAGGGTGGTTTGAATTTTTCCTTTTTTAGTAAATGACAATAAGAGATCTCAAACTTCAAAGTCATCGGAAATTTTTAGGATAAGAGTCTTAGTTATTCAACATCTTAATGCTCACATTTTTTTTTTCTCTTGCATTATTATTAAGTACAATAAGGTTAGTTTATACTCCTTTTCTTTACGAAGAGTTTTAGAAAATTCTCAAAAACGATTCAATTGACATTGGATTATAGAATAAATTTGAGAGGACTGTGCAATCGTGATCAGGATTCTCTCTATTTTCGATTCAACTGTCATTTCCAATTCATTAGATTTGTACTATGTCATGAAAAACCAATAACTTAAGTTTTATTAGCAACTAAATGTGGTCATTTGTACTGTCCATAAATTTGAATCATTCATTAGATTTCATACAATGGTCCAGATCTAATAAATTGGAGATGACAGTTGGATCAAGAGTTTTTAAAACCTTGAGAACTTGAAAAATGCCTGTGTCACATTGGAAGTAATACCAAAACAGGTAGAAAAAGATGGTTTTTTCATGCGAGATTAGTAGGCCAACATACGTTGCATATATTGAAAGGAAAAGTGAAGAGTGCCTGTGTCACATTGGAAGTAATACAAAAGAAGTAGAAGAAGATGATTTTTTTTTTTTTCTTTTCACGTGAGAAAAGCAGGCCAACTTATATTGCATAAAGTGGACGGAAACGTGAAGAGTGCCTGTGTCACATTAGAAGTAATACAGAAAAAGGTAGAAGAAGATGATTTTTTCATGTGAGATAAGCGGGTAAATATATGTTGCATAAAATTGAAAGAAAATGTGAAGAGTGCGTATGTCACATTGGAAGTAATATGAAAAAAAGGTAGAACATAGTTTCTTCACTTGAGATAAGCGGCCCAACATACGTTGCATAAAATGAAAGAAAACATGAAGAGTGCCTGTGTCACATTAGAAGTAATGCAAAAATAGTAGAAGATGGTTTTCTTTTCACATGAGATAAGCGGGCCAACTTACCTTATATAAAATGAAAAGAAAAGAAAAAGAATGAATATCTAAACGCCATGTACAATTTTTCATGTGTCCCTTAAGATATAGACTTTAACATCTCTAATTTAATGATTTCCTACGTAGTTTGTTTTAAAATACATGTCAATTGGTTAGTGATATTTATTTTTGTGTTTTTTCAAACATATAATTTATTTGTATTTTTTATTTTAATTTGAAAAAATCATGGAAGAGCGAATTTTTGATTTGGTTGTTTAGTTGTTTAAAAGAAAGTCAATTTTAAAAAGTGAAAAATAAATTTTTGCAAATTTTGAAAATTCATAATTTTTGAAAAAGGTTGATTGGATGTGGGCCATTGGAACCTAAAAGTCATTTTAAAAATGAGGAAAATAGAATATGGGTTGTGGGAACTCAAATCTTATTTGAAACATAAACGTCCAATATTAAGTAATGCATATGAAGTAATGAATATGAAGCCGTTGTGACATCCCTAGACATCTAATGATGCAAATAATAGCATAAAAGGACCCTAAAAAAGATAAAACAATGTTGTTTATGTTATAAATAATTTGATTGTGTGAATGTCCATAAACCCCAAAGAGTGATCCTTTGCGTTTATATTCCCAATAACCTCCAAATTATTGCCAATTATGTAGATTAATTTGTAATTATATCAATGTAACCTATACATCTACCTTTATGGACTAAAGGCCTATAAATAGGACTATATTCTAAGGTTGATGTACCATGAAGTGAATGAGAATACTCCTCTCATTTCTCATCTCAATTATCTCTCTTATTCTCTCCTTTATTTTGCATTAGTTTGATAACATGTTATCAGCACGATCTTGTCCCAAGTTCGCAGTTCAAATCAAATTTGTTCATTTCTTATTTGATTTGAGGTAATCTCTTCATCTTCTAATTTATTAAGATATTATATTGTTGAAATGATCTTATAATAGTTGAATTCATTTTAGGATTTAGTTTTATAAATATTATGTATTATACATGTTGGCAAAGAATTTTTTTCTTATGATCTTTTTGCTATATACATAGTCATGCATCCATTTGATAATACTCATTGAAAAATTTTTAAAAATTATTTTGGTGGATGGTCAATCCATTAGAATTTCTTGTCATCACAAGGTAAGAGGGTAAGCATTTTTATTCTTGCTCTATATTATTTATAGATTCAATATGTTTATCTATGTTTATAATATGATTATTAATTTGATATTAGAAAATGCCTTGAAAATCAAAGGCTACACATAATTGAATGGCCAACAGCCTAATCATTTTTAGTTATTTTAAAGTCAATAAATTTATCTTCAAATGGATAATGCTTATAGAAGATGTGTATTATCTTTTAATGACTAGAGAGGAAGCAAAGTGACTATAAATTTTGTTTACTACAGCCCTGAAGGCTATGTATTTCATGCTACCAAATAGTATTAGAAACTCTCAATTCAATATGTTTATGAGCAATATTGACCATTTATGACCCATAAGCCAAAATGGTGTTAAAAGTAACCCACCATGGATATTAATATATCATAAACTTATTTTTATGGCGAATGGTTACAATTTACAATATAACTAGAAGTCATATGAAAAGACCAAAAGTTATTTTGAAACCTAAAAGGCTATAAAAGGTTTAATGGAGATATTATTAATGTAATATATTTTATTATGACAATTTATATAGTTTATGAGAATTTTATCTTAATTACACTTCTCACATATTATTCATGTCATTAGTCATGCATAAATAATAGATTAATTATAATAAATTTTTACATATTAAAATCTCAATTACAACTTCTTGTCTACTTATAATAAATATTTATATGTAACACTTACAAGAAGTACCTTAGTTGCAAATTTGTGACACTTGTATTAATAAAAGTATGTGTTTTTATTACTTGTTTATGTGTTATTTATTTCTTACTAATATCAAATATGTTTAAAAGAATGTGAGCAATATGGGAACAATTTTTAATAATGATACATTTATTGAATTTATTTATATTTGTTTTATATAATATTGCGTAATATGGATATTGACAACGAAAGTTTGGTGTACATATTTCCTAAAGTGAATAATGTATTATATCACGAGATTATCCATTACCTGTGCTATACCAATTTATAGAAGCAAATTGGTATATAGGTTTTTGTTTGCATATTCCATGTAGTGAATATGTAATAAGCAAGAGAGAAGGAATTTACATTTTTCTTAAATTTTTAAGCAAATGATGTTGAACACCATATATCACACATAGAAATTTCTTGGAGAGAATGTCAATATTTCATTATATTTGACCATAGATGACAATACAATGAAGACTTGTCATAATTTTCACCTGAAGTGGGATAATGAGAAACATTAATGAGATCTCACGTGAATGAGATGCTATCAAAGTTTGTGGACATAAGCATGAAGAAACAAGTATTGTATGTCAAATTTTTTTGGTATTTGTGAATACCAAAATGGAGGGAAAGAACATTATTATGGCAAAATTGAAATTGTGGTATATGATATTAAAATTGAATATTCAAATCACAAACTTTATTTAGTCCTATTGTGATGGATTTGTGTTTTTGTGATAGAATTGATCCACCCAAGCATAGTCTAATGCTTAAGTCCAAACATGAAGGAGAAATTATCACTTTGCTTAAAATGGATTTTATTAATCCAATTAATTATTGAAGTGCAATAAAAGCACAATTTCATAAGAAAAAATAAAGTTCCTAAAGAGTGATTATGTTTACCATGTATTATACAAACATAGTTCCAATTTAGATTCAAATGAAATCTATAAAATTCTTTTTTCATAATGAGTTATTGTGAAAAACATGGATGTGGATGTTGAAAAAGATATAGATCTTCCCCTAAAGATGATATCATACAAATTTGATGAAGTCACGTAAGAAAGTGAACCAAAAGTTCCAAGATGTTTGGCATGACCAATTAGGTCATCTCGAGTCAATGATACGAAAAAGATTCAAAATTTACATGATTTATTACTAATGAACCTGAATATTCTTTATTTAATGAATTTTCCTATATTGGTCAAATTAGTCATTTAACCATCACCGATCAATGTTGTGATTATATCTCTTGTATATATGAAATATATTTGATTTATAATGAGCTTATTCATTCAATATTGATTATTAAAATATTCTTAATAGATGTATCTTTAGAATGTTTATATCATTGTTATCAACTTGTAGTTTGAAGTTTGCAAGAATATATGTGTACATTTTTTAGATTATACAATGAGGAAATTTTTCATTGAGAGTACTGGTGAAGTTATATCACAATTGATGATTAAAAGTTTATTGGGATATTTGTTGAAAAGTCTAAATTGCCCATGTTCTCATACTTTTATGGTCTAATAGAATATTTATTTGATGCCTCCAGTTATTCTTTTAGACCAATTCTTATATAAACACAAAGCTTTAAATTATTTTGAGAGCATACTATACGCATCAAGCTAACAAGTTATATTTGAAAAATCTCCTCAATAAAACTGAGCTTTTGGGTTATGTGCCCAAATATTACCCATCTAAAAATTTTTGATTGTGCAATTGATAAGTTTGTTTGTCCACCACAATGCACAAAAATGAGTCCTCATTTGATGTTAAAGGAAAATGTTAGAATGAATATCTAAAAGAGATATATTTGGGGCATTGTTTGACTATTATTATTTGGTTATCTCAATATTATGGGTAGAAAATAGGCAGTTGAAAAAAAATATTATGTAGCATGTATTAGTATTTTGTTTTGTGATCCTTACATACCACAAGTAAATATAAAAATGTTCATTGAAAAGTTAGCAAATGATATGCCAGATGCATTTGTTAACCCAAATGGGTTGATGGAAGTGTTTATCAGCGGTAAATGCTTTAATTATATTGATGACCAGTTCCATGAAAATTATGGAAAATGAAAAGGAGCAAATAATTAAGATGGTCAAATTAAAGAGGTAGGTACTCCTGAAGAGACCTTGACATAACTAAATCTTTAGAAGAGATTCAAGTACTTAAAAGTAGTAAGTGAAGAGATATCAATAAATTATGTCATTATAAGAAAATATGGAACTTGGAAAGAAACAAAGTTATGTGTCAACTTCTAGATTGAACACATAATTGATGCAATTTGTTTTCATCAATTGAAAAAAAACTTTACATAGATGAAGCACATCTATTGAGTACCCAATGGTTGTGAGATTTTTTTTTTATTTTAAAAAAGATTCATTCCAATTTTAAGAAGATGATAAAGAATTTCTTGATATTTAAATATCATATTTTTGTGCTATTGATATTAATTTATTTTGTTTAAATTTTCTAGATCTCCACTAACTGACTATGCAAATGTAGATATTTGTTTGATATGTATATAAAGCTTAATCCAAACAAGTTTTTTTTTAATATATACGTGGGAATACAACTATGTCATGAAGCTTTAGAAAAATAAATATTAGCTGCTATTTTGTCATATCATGCTAAATAAATATATGAGGCAGTTCGAGGAAATGAATGGCTTAAGTCAGGCACCCAACATATTTAGAAGATGTGTGGTTTTTCTTAGAGAAAAGTTTCCAAAAATATTATACAAAGATAATGCAGCATGTAGAGATCAACTAAAAGGAGGGTACATTAAAGGAGAGAGGACAATAAATTTCAACAAAATTCTTGTTTACTGATGATCTTTAGAAGAATAACAATGTGCAACAGATTCATCCATGTGGCAATCTAGCATAATTGTTCACTAAGGCATCACCAACAACTACATTTGAAAAGTTAGTCAATAGTATTGGTAAGTGCTGATTCGAAGACATTAAATGATGATATCATCAAGGGGAGTAAAAGACACACCGTAGTCTTTTCCCTTAATCAAGGTTTTGTTCTATTGGGTTTTCCTTGGTAAGGTTTTTTAACAAGGCATCTTACAATAAGTGTCACAAATATTGTATACTCTTTTTCCTTCACTAAGTTTTTATCCCATTGGGTTTTTCCTAGTAAGGTTTTAATGAGACATATTATTTGTTAATGGACATCTAAGGGGGAGTGTTATAAATCATTTGATTATGTGGATGTTTATAAACCCCAAAGAGTGACCCTTTGGGTTCATATTCCCAATAAGCCCTAAATTATTACCAATTATGTAGATTAATTTTTAATTATGTCAATGTAACCTATAGGTGTACTTTTATGGACTAAAGGCCTATAAATAGGACTACGTACTAAGGTTGATGTACCAAGAAGTGAATGAGAATACAGCTCTCATTTCTCATCTCAATTATCTCTCTTATTCTCTTGTTTATTTTTCATTAGTTTTATAACAGTTTATTAATTAATATATGTCTAGGGACTAAACTACAATGATATTTAAAACTTTAATTCCTTGTGTAATTGGAAAACTAAAGATAGTGAACTATTTGTGTGGGCCTTAATCCTTACAACCCTGGATAATTTTAGATAACTATTGTAACATTTTCTTGAAACCCATTTTAACCTAATTTAAACTTTGGATATTAAAGTAGCCCATTCCTAACCTTAAAGCCTAATTCTTAAATTCAAAATCAACCTTATAAGATTCTAAGCCCAATTTCCTAAACCCAAAGTAAGTTTCATACAATTAATCTAGTTATCCTACATGGCCCCACATGTGGGTCCTACTTGTACTCTTTCTCTTTCTCTTTCTCCACATGTAAAGCTAAGTCACTTCAAGTTTCCAAGTTTTTTGCTTACCATGTGAATCCATGCAACATCTTGTCCTAAATGCATGAGTACCACTTTTTCAATTTTCTAAGATAGAAGTCTAGTTACTTGAACCTTTTGAATTCTATTGGTCAAACTAAGTACCATCTTTTCCATCAATAGTTTTTTCAATCATTAAAGAAGCTATCATATTTCCAATGGTCCTTTGCACATCTAACCATAAAATTCAATATTTAATTGTGAAATCCTTATTTTAATGCTCCTAGTCTTATCACATACAATTGCTATGCAATTTAATCCATGCAACTATACCAATTTCATTAAGTGTGTCCAATCTTCAAGTTGTTTAAGTTATCCATCACTTAAAGCAAATTGCATATCACATCCATCTCTCAACTTTTTGGCTAATCCAAGCCTAATGTGAAATTCCTAAAGCATTCTTGTTTCATATGTAATCCTACTTCTTCTAGCTAAATAAGACAAGAACAAGGGCTTTCACATACCTTGATTGATATAATACTTGATTTCCCGAGTTAACCTCCTTGCTCCTTTGCTCATTGGTCATTTGTCCAACTTAAGTTATATCATGAACTTTTACTTAAAGAAGTTCAATTCTAGAATTACGATAATGACAAGATGAGTATCCAATATAACTAAGGCACTATCCCAAGATAAGATTATATTAAGCATACTTTATTTACCTTTAAGTCTGATCATAATTAATACCCTTAATCTATTGGCTCTTTAGCATTGAAAATCATGAACCTCATTACTTTTACCTAGGCAAGATTGGGTAATTAAATTGCTAAAATAAACAAGACAAGTGACCAATAAATTCTTAAGGATATCCAATATTAGATTATAATTTAAGCATAAGTCATATATATTAAAGAGCTAGTCTTTTCTACCATTAATACTAGTCTTTTCAAAAGTTTATCCGGTCAGGGAGGTTAGCATAGAACCCAGACTATTGGAAGAATGGCTCATACAGGTTGCCTACAAAATTGCTCCCAGCCTCTTTTGCATATCTTGTCACCGATGGCTATGTCAATGTTGCCATCCACCCGTATTCCTCCTTCCTTTATTGGCTTTTTATTCATGATCATATTCTGGAATCTATCCATGGCCTGTCGTGAAGCGAAGTATGTATCATCGAGTGCCTAGCTAGATTCCCCTCATTGCTTCTTTTTCAGAGTTGTAGCACCTAGAATCAGAGAAAAGTTAGTGAACATGTCGTGCATCCATTCAAGAATAATGTTCTTAGAGTTATTCATGTGGGAACGTTAAGTGTAATTAAAGACAACATTAATGTGCAAAATACATAGATTAAAACATGTAATATTGATAGTATTCATGATCCTAAGTAATAGAATCATGTAAAACTACCTTAATTAGTTCTAAAATATTCGAATCGATGGCTTAGGGTTCCATAATGAAGAACGATACAAAAATGTTCAGTAAAATTAAGCAATTTCAACATATAAAGCAAGTAAACTAATTGTGAATAGTATTGTCGTAATCGACCTTTCGGCTTGAGGAAAAATATGGTTTAAAATCGATTCCCAAAAACGGAAATTTGAAAATCGATTTTATTTGGAGTCGCCACCAAAATTTTTAATGGAAAACTTAGGAAAACCAATTTAAAACAAAAAGAAAAAGGCGAAATGGTCTGCGAGGTCAGAGATGGGTTCGGGAGTCTATTTGAGTGTGGGGAAGGTGTTAGGCACCCCACAACACTCGCCCATAAGGATGGTTGCCTTAAACTAGTTAGTTGAAATAGAATATGGCCTTTAATTAATTTCAATTACCCTTTTATTGACATGCATGCCTGTTAGACATAGGAAACAAAAAAAAAAAAAAACGAGAATGCGTGCAAACTGACAGATATTTACAAAGGGCGGACTTGACCTAGGATGAAAGCCTAGGGCTTACGTACCCCGTGAGAGGGATCAAAGTCCATGTAGTTCGACCAAAATGCATTTTTGTGATTGGTGGTTTTTTTGATTTGTGATGAGAATAGGAGGATGTTAATTAAAACAGATCATTGTAAACAAAACGGGATAGGAATTTGATTTGTATGTTTTAATTTACTACAATCTGATTAACCTCGTTCTCCTGAACTCTTCACATTTTCTCTTTTAAAATTTTTTGTCGATTTTATTATTATTATTTTTTTTTGAGTTTTGAGAGTTTATATTGCGGGAATTAATGCATAATTTATAATGAAAGGAATATATTTTTTATTTTATGAGTTTTTGAATTTATTGTTGATAAATATTGATTATTATTATTATTGATTATTGGTAGACAATTTAATTTAAGTGCTATTATTTATTGGTTTATCTGTTTGTCTTTGAACAAATATATGTTAATTTTCGGGTTCTATGGAGATTAAAATCTCACACGAGCCCGGGAAGTCGAGGAGAGACAAGTATTCTCACACGATCCATTTTGCATAAATATTTAATCAAAGTTAATATTTAATTATTGTCCATTTATTCATTTTTGTATTATTATTAATATTATTGTCATTTCGGAATTAATTATAGGGATTTAAGGAGATTAGAACCTCACGTAATCCCGCACAATCGAGGAGAACAATATTCTCACACGATAATTTCGCAAACAGCATATCAAAGCAAGCATTTTGATTATGACTATTATGATTTAATCCAAATTTAACATTTAATTATCATTAATTTATTTTCCACCATTCACCCATTAATATTTCATTAGTATTATTGTTACTTTTTAATTATTCAATTCATTGTAGGGATTTAAGGAGATTAATATCTCACATAATCCCCGATAATCGAGGAGAACGATATTCTCACACGATAATTTCGCAAACAGCATATTAAAGCAAGCATTTTGATTATGACTATTATGATTTAATCCAAATTTAACATTTAATTATCATTAATTTATTTTCCACCATTCACCCATTAATATTTCATTAGTATCATTGTTACTTTTTTAATTATCCAATTCATTGTAGGGATTTAAGGAGATTAATATCTCACATAATCCCCATTAATCGAAGAGAACAAAATTCTCATACGATAATTTTATCCACCATGCCGATATTAATTATCATCCCATTATTAATATTTCATTAGTATATATTGTCATTCCTTTATTTTTTCACCATTTATTAATTAATATTTCATTAATATTAATTGTCACTTTTCCATTATTCAACTAATTGCCAGGATTTAAGGAGATTAACATCTCACATAACCCCCGGTAATCGAGGAGAACAAAATTCTCACACGATAATTTTATCCGTCATGACAATATTCATTAAATATCATTCAATTATTTTGCAACATTCTTTCATTAATATTTCATTAATATTCATTGTCTTCCAATTATTTGATTAATTGCAAGGATTTAAGGAGATGAAATAAAACTCACATAATCCCTAGCAATCAAGAACAACAAAATTCTCACATGCTAATTTTGTACACAATAGCCATTATTAATCAAAGCTAATGTCTAAACAATTATAATGAACAAAAATAAACAAATTTAAACATGTGAACAGTAGCATTGCATATTAGAGTGCGTGAACAGTGCACATGCATGAGATTGTATTGAAGGAAATCGAGTGAACAGTAACGATGTGCAGCAGAAATCTCGGCCAAGTCAAGAACGTGCAGCCATACCTGGCGTTTCAGCTCCTCCCTTGTGCTCCAATGAAGAAGGACCTTCTCCTCCTCACCCAACAATGGAAGATGGACCTCCAACAGCCCCTCAAAGTCGTTGGTCTCGGCTGGAAGTGTAGAAACGGATAGCTTTGTTGGAGTTTCGTTGGACAGCTTCGTTGGAGTTTTCTAGTTGGCTCCAACGCTGGAAACTCTGCAGAAAGTGTCTCTACTTCTCGGCTGGAAGATGGAGGCTGAAAGCTTCTCTTATTCTCCACACTTCCTTTTCTTCCTTGTGCTCTCTAAGCTCTCCTCTGTTCACCTCTATTTTTGAGCTCAAAACAGAGTTTTTTCTCCTCCATGGTTCAGCTTCTATCCCTCCATTTGCTGCCACTTTGTTTTGGATTCAGACTTCCTTGTTTCTGCACATCATTTTGGCATCCAACTCTCCATTTTTCTGCTCCTTGGATGGTCTGAACTTCAGCACCTTTTCACTCTAGAATTTGGGACGTTGCTTCCACGATTTTTCTGCACGTTGGACAGCTTCGTTCAGCTCTCGGTTTCTGCAGTTCAGCTCTCGATTTCTGCCTCGTTTCTGGCTCGTTTCCCTGCTATTCTTTCCTCACGTGGCTGCCTTGCTTCCTTGCTTCGTTCAACTTGGTTTCTCCCTCACGTTGCTGCCTCCATTCTCTTCTTTTGTTTAGCGTTGGTCCTCTCAATTTGTTGCTGGTTTCATTGCTCTTCCTTTCTTCTTCAGCTCCTCTTCCCTTCTTAGTTACGTGGCTCTTCCTTTTTAACGTGATTCCTCTTTCTTTTTCCTTTCTCTTCTCTTCTCCAACTCTCTTTTCTTCTTAGCCGAGGCCTCCTTTCTCTCCAGCGTATTTTCCTCCCTTCCTCTCGGTTTGCTGCCTTCCTTTATGCTCCAACACCACCTCCCTTTTTCTGCCAAGTTGCTCCCTTTTTCCCTTGCTTTTTCTGCAACTTCCAACCACCACTTTGCTGCACACGGTCCCCTCCTTTTGCTACCATTTGCAGCCACGCCACACTCTTCTCTCACTGCTCCAGCCACCCCACTTTCTGCCATGTTGCAGAACCACTCCCACTTGCTTTTTTGTCCCCCTTGTCATCTTGTGCATGTGTGTGCATGGGTGCATGCATGTGGTGAGTGTGTGTGTCCGTGAATGAGAGTGTGAGTGTGTGAGAGTGATGTGTGTCATGTGTATGAGAGCAAATGAGCATGTGGGGAGCAAGTGAGCATGTGAGAGTGATGTGTGTCATGTGTGTGAGGGCAAGTGAGCATGTGGGAGCAAGTGAGCATGTGAGAGTGTGTGAGAGTGAGCAAGTGAAAGTGTCTTGCAATTCCATTTCAAGTATGTGGCTTTGTTCATTTTATTTCTTTGCAAGATGATTGCCATGTCTCTTCTTCAAACATACATCTTGAATTTTCCTTTTTATTATTTTTGGTTCTTATGTTTGGTTTTTTCCATATTACTTTTATTTTGTTTGCCTTTTGCAATTTTGTTTTGATTAATTGTTATTATTATTTTATTATTTTATATTTTTTTGAAATTTTTAATTCTATTTATTATTATTATTATTGTGATTATTATTATTGTTAATTTGGGTGGGGTGTTCACAAGTATTATAAGTCTTAATCTCACCATTCCTACACAAGAATCATTGAAAATCGAAGCAACTAACCTTAAACAATCATGTGTAACGAAAGAGTTATGTAACATCCCTAATTCAGTAATACTTACTAAATTGGATTATTATGAAGAGATTAGAAAGAATTTGAAAATAATGAACATACCTAATTGAAGTATTTAAATAGAATAACTGATAAGTCATTTTTTAAAGGGGTAAAATTGTAATTATCTTAGGAGTCCAGGAGCAAAACAGTAAAAAAGGTAAAATTGTCATTCTATAAAAGACCAAGTGTAAAAAGGTAATTTCTTAGGGACAAGCCATACACTTAGATTAAATGATCACCATTGGATGAAAATGACATCATTAAATTCTAACCATCCATTTGGATTAAATTATAATAATTGGATTAAAGTAATTAAATCCAAGCCATACACTTAGACTAAATTATTGCCATTGGATTAAAATCACATCATTAAATTCTAACCATCCATTTGGATTAAATTATAATAATTGGTTTAAAGTAATTAAATCCTAGCCATACACTTAGATTAAATTATTGCCATTGGATTAAAATCACATCATTAAATTCTAACCATCCATATGGATTAAATTATAATTATTGGATTAAAGTATTTAAATATACACTTAGATTAAATTATAGCCATTGAATTAATCACATCCTTAAATCCTAATCATCCATTGTGAATAAATTACAACCATTGGATTAAAGTAATAAAATCCTAGCTATATACTTAGATTACATTGTTGCAATTGGATTAAAATCACATCATTAAATTATAACCATCTATTTGGATGAAATTATAATAATTGGATTAAAGTAATTAAATCTTAGTTGCACACTTAGATTAAGTTATAGCCATTGAATTGAAATCACATCCTTAAATCCTAACCATCCACTTGGATCATATTTTAACCGTAGGATCCAACTACCCTAATTAAATCTCAGCCATTAAATTCTCTTTAAATACCTTACTCGCTACCTTACTTCTCCAAATTCTACTACACATCCTACTCAATTTTCTTCATTTTTTCTTTGCTTTTTGGCACCACACTCCCCTTATATGAACACACATATACACACTCCCTTCTTAGACATACATACATATATGTATTCTCTTCTTAGACATACTCACATGTACACACTCTCTTTTTAGACATACCAAGGAAGCAGGAAAGGAAGAAAAAGGAAAACATTAAAGAGATTTCAAGAGTACATCCATATAACATGAATTAGTGTAACCTAGATTTCTATTCTTCTTTTTTCTTTTCTTCAATTTGAATGGGTCTTCATGGAAAATCAAGAGCAAAAGGTTTGACTATGGGGTTAAAAATACCTTTGAAGTTGGAAAACACTATGGAACTCCATAATCATTCCTTTTGTAGGTCTAAAATTTTTAATACTAAGGCTATCAATGAACCCATTAAAGGTTAAAGAAGCATATAATTAGGGGGAATAGAAGCTAGAAAGTTATTTTGAATTATTTAGGGAAGTATATAAGCAAGACTCTATGATAACTCTAGGTTAAAATTTCTATAGGTAACTTTCATTGAGGGCTATTATATATCTGTAGAAAGGATTTAAAATTCATATGAATATACTGTAATAAACTAGACTTCTCAAGGAGATAAAAGACAATTGATTTTGCTTAATTTGAAGTTGTAAAATGAATGTTATGATTTTTTGAAGTTTAGGCCATTTTATGAAAAAAATTAGTATGAATGGGCTCATAATTTATGATATTTTAGGAATCTAGGAAAGAGTAAATATTCATTTAATATTTTAACAATAAATTAAATTTCATAACAATAAAATAGACACTAAGTTCACTTAAATTAGGTGTGTATGTTGACAGTTATGATTTTTTTAAAGTTCATGCCATCATATAAAAAATAATGTATAATTCTTGTCATTCATGCATTTTTGTCATCCACTTATGATATTGTACACTCAAGCCTCACATGATGGGATGACAATATGGTAATTTGTGAGGCGAACTAGTCTTTTAAGATTAATGAAATATCAAACTACTTTATACAACAAATTTCTACACTTTACGTACATATTGGTGATGGAATCCCATTTAATAAGATTGAGCAAAACATTACACTAAAAATGAAATCAATTAGGATGCTTATGGAGCCTTATGGACCTTGTACAGTAAGATTATGGTAGGCTAAGCCACCTACATGACTAACTCAAATCCTATAAATTACTTGGTAGAGCGATTCATCCCTTAAATCCTGAGATTGATGGTAAGGTTATACCACCTAAATGGTCACTGGAGAGTGGAGAAACTACATTTCCTTGTACCTCAGCCTAAGATTAAGAGGTTCTTAATCTTAAATCTTGGGTTAGGGTAGGAATTTTTTCTTACCAGGAACAATCTAGAATATGAACCATGTTAAAGTACACACACACACACACACACTTATACATATATATATATATATATATATGTATGTATGTATGTATGAAAGGCTCTTAGATCACTTTGGACTTTGAAAAGTGGAAACCAAATATATACTACATTTTAAGACATAAAGGGATTCCTAACTACAAAAAGTACATTAGTGTTTTGAAGAAAATTTCATAAAAGAAATTTTACAGTTCTCTCTCAAACTAGTCCAACCTTGACATATAATGGATTGGATGATACTTTAAATGAGAAACTATACTGCTTGACTTACCAGTCAAGTGTCATACTCTAGAGTTCAAGAGGCTTGATCTCCTAAGTATAAAGGTTCCCATTCTAATGGTCAGGTGTATTGTCTACCTATGATAGTTGCATGAAATTAAAATTATACATCCACAGTATTTCTATAATTATATCATCTATTATGCATAATGTGTATTTCCATATACTTCTTTGATATTTGAAATATCTTATATACTTTTCCATGTTATTGGGAATTCTATTCTCACTTATCTATTGCTCATATTTTCTAGACACCAACATATTGCCTCAGCCTTAAGCACATGCATGCTAAGTACATGTCATACCAAATTGATAAGTACTCGCAATAGATTGAATCAACATCCATGGTAGTAAAGATGGATATGGAATTACAAGCCATCCTTATTATTTTCACACCACTTAAGGGAGTAGTTCCAATAAGAATTCTACTCTTGAAAGAGTTAACCCATTAAAGTTTTAATGGTGACTTGGGGACATATGGGTTTCTTTCTCCTATTGTAAATGTTTTAGGCTTACTTTTGATGGCTGTTGTCTTTTATTTAATATATAAGCATGTGCTATAAACTTCCAACTTGAATGAACATATATGAGAGTATAATTTTCACTATTATAACTAGAACTTTACTAGTTATATTTATGTAGTATTCAAAATATTCGTAATTGATTAAGGGTTTTAGTTAGAAGCATGTTCAAGTCACATTTAGTATTAATAAAATAAAGAAGGGGTTACAAGTTAGGGTTTTCGATGCTTACCTGATATGAGTGGTCAAATTTGGCAAATTTGAATAAAATTGGTATGTGGGGGATATGGGTTTTGGTTAAGGAAGAGTTCTGAGGGAGAGAGTGAGTGAAAATTTGTAAAAACCTACTTCAAAATGTCAATTTTAAAGTTTTAAATCACAGGTTTCAAGGAAGTGCTTGGGCATTGCAATTTCTACACCTAGGTGCTTGAATATTTTAAAAGTGGCACTTAGGCATAGTTAAGTTAGGGCCTGGGCGCTACAATCTTTTAGAAAAAAATGGCGCACATAGATGGTGATTTTAGCGCCTAGACACTATTTTTCATAAGAGTTCTAGGCAACTGGCACCGGGTAACTACCTGGAATCTAGCCCTTGGTCGTCAACACTTTGGAAATGGCATTTGGGCACCGATTTTATAGCACTTGGTTGCTAAACGTTGGCCTAAGTTTGAGAGGATTTTGGCACTTAGGCCCTATCTTTTGGGAATTAATACCTGGACGTTATTTACCCAATGCCTGAGCATTAAGTCCTTTACTACCTTGAAATTTTCTCTTTTTGTAGCCCTGGTTTGTCAGCTTCTCCTTGCATACCTATACCAGGGAAACATATAAGTCTTTGGTAGGGGTGAAAATCAACAAAAGAAAAGTTTGAAAGAAATAAAATGAAAGACACTTGGGTTGCCTCTCAAAAAATGCTTCAGTTATAGTCATCAATAGCACTATTAAATTCTTTCATGGTTTAGTGAATGAGACTGTGGCTTGGTCTCTTAGAATTATGCTGCCTTATTATGGCTTCAGTTGCTATCCATTCAATTTAAAGGTTTGTTAAGAGTTGTCGTAACCGACCTTCCGGTGGAATAAAATAAAAAGGTTTTAAATTGATTCCCAAAAACAAATCTTGAAAATCAATTTATTTGGAGTCGCCACCAAAATTTTTAATGGAAAACTTTGGAAAACCAATTTAAATGAAAAAGGGAAAAGGCAACATGGTCTGCGAAATCAGAGATGAGTTCGGGAGTCTGTTTGAGTGTGGGGAAGGTGTTAGGCACCCCACAACACCCGTCCATGAGGACAGTTACCTTAAACTAGTCAATTGAAATAGAATATGACCTTAAATTTATCTCAATTACCCTTTATTACCATGCATGCCTGTTAAACAGAGGAGACAAAACAGCAAGAATGAAGGCAAACAGATAGATATTTACAAAGGGCGGACTTGACCTAGGATGAAAACCTAGGGCCTACGTACCGTACGATAGGGATCAAAGTCCACGTAGTTCGACCCAAAAGGCATGTTTATTGGTTGATTATTTGTAAATTTTACGATGAGAATAAGAGAGTCTAAATTAAATAGATTTACATAAACAAAACGAAATTGAGATTTGGTTTGTGTGTCTTGATTTACGACAATTTGATTAGTATGGCTCTCTTGATCTCTCTATTTTTCTTTTTAATTTTTTTATTTATTTTTGGAATTTTAATCCTTATTTTTGAAATTTAAATGAAAACATTATAAAGGATGAATTTAATCATTTTGTAAAACGAATTTAATTAACATATTTATTTCTTAGTTATTATCATTATTGTTACTATTATTCTAAAACAATTACATATAGATTTTAAGGTTTATGGAGATTAAGATCTCACACGACCCCAGGTATTCGGGGAGAGCAAAACTCTCACGTAATAATTTCATGAAAATATTTAATTCAAGATTAACATCTAATTATTATTTATACTTTTTATTTATTTATTTTACCTTTTTTTGTTTTTTTGTTTAAAACCAATGTGTACTAAACTTAGGGGTTTAAGGAGATTGAAATCTCACATAACCCCCTACAATCAAGGAGAGCAAAACTCTCACGTAATAATTTCATAAAAAATATTTAATTTAAGATTAATGTTTAATTATTATTTATATTATTTATTTATTTATCTATTTATTTTTTTTAACTAATGTGTACCAAACTTAGGGGTTTAAGGAGATTGAAATCTCATATAACCCCATACAATCGAGGAGAGCAAAACTCTCACGCGATAATTTCATAAAAATATTTAATTTAAGATTACTATTTGGTTATTATTCATATTTATTTATTTATTTGTTTACTTATTTATTTTTTTAACTAATGTATACCAAATTTAGGGGTTTAAGGAGATTGAAATCTCGCATAACCCCATACAATCCAGGAGAGCAAAACTCTTACGTGATAATTTCATAAATAATAGAAAATTTTTAATTAAAGTAAATATTTAATTGTTATTATTTATACAACAAATGTGTACTAATTTTAAGGATATAAGGAGATTAAAATCTCACATGATCCCATGCAATCGAGGAGGACAAAATCCTCACACGATAATTTCATAAATAAATGGAAAATTATTTGATTAAATTAAATATTTAATTATTATTATTTTTAAAACAAATGTGTACTCATTTTAGGGATCTAAGGAGATTAAATCTCACATGATCCCATGCAATCAAGGAGAACAATATTCTCACACGACAATTTTTGTAAGTAATGGAAAATATTTAATTAGAGTAAATATCTGGGCATTTTTTATAAATTACGTACTGACTTTCAAAGTCTAAGGAGATCTGTATTCTCACGTGACACTCATTAATTAACTTTTTAGTGCCTGAGGAGATTAGGATTCTCACGTGGCTATCAAAACAAAACAACAAATTGCAATGGTGTGCATATGTTTATAACAACATAATGATCCAATTTTGTCTATTGCAATACCCTATAAAAGAGTAAAACACTAAAGAAAGAAAGAAAAAGAAATAAAAATAAAATAAAATAAAATAAAGTAACAATAAATAAATAATGAATGAATACACAAAAACAAAACAAAAATGCAAAACAACAAACAAAAACAACAATGGACCCTCTTAAGGTGTTCTTCTTGTTACCCCTTTAACCAAAAACAAAACAAAAACAATAATGATGTTAATAATAATAATAAGAAAATAAATAATAAATAAATAAAATAAAATAAATAGATTTCATGGGAAGTTTAAACCAGGATATGAATCTTCACACAGCTCATGCATTGCACATGCCCCTGCAAATACTATTCATTCGATGGCTTATCCCAAGTGAATATATATACGTATATGATATATATATATATATATATATACGCGAATATATGCATGTACATATATATATACATACATATATAACGCACCTACGTATGCGAGCATCAGTAAAAGAATCCAAATCAATTGCTCAGGTTTCCATGGTAAAAAAATGTGAAAGAACGAGCCTCGAAATAATGAAAGCGAGGGATGAAAACCGTGCAAAAAATGACCTCAAGCTCATGGAAAAAGCTTATGAAAAACTAATGCAGTAATGAGCAAGGCTTGACAGAAAATGGGAGGGATTTTATGGAGTGCATGCTTGTTTTCCTGACAACAAGGAGGATGAACTTATGCAGTAACCTATTCCAATGTTCATGACACTAAATGGGATGGAAACCATGCAACAACACATAAACTTCCATGGTAACGAAGAGAGAAAGATGTCATGACAGTTCATTCCCAGATATATGATGGTAAAAGAAGGCATATTGCATCAACAAACCATATACCCGGGGTAGACAAAGGGAGGGGAACATGCAACCAAGATTCCCACATAAATCACGAAAGCCCAAGATAGGGGTTAAGTCGAACTCCTATGAGAAAATCTTTATGGCAATCAGGGAACTAAAAATAATGTAGTAACATACCTTTGACTATAAGACAACAGATGGAGAAGCACTTGTGTTGACACTCCCCTCCTTTTTTGTTCGCTTTCTCCTTTTCCAAGCTCGTCTTTCTTCAGCTCGGTCTTATTTCTCTCTGTCTGTCATCCCTCTCTTTATTCTCAGTTCCTCTCCCTTCCCTGGTAACACTAGAATGAAGAAAGCTACAGTAGTTTTCTACGCCTCCCCGTCAACTTTTTTGGTCTGTGGTTCCTCTGCTCAAGTCGTCCTTTTCTCCACCACAGTCAGTACCATTTTTTCGTTGGCTGCTGACCCTTAGTCTCGAGCTCCTCCTTACTCTCTTCTTCTTGCAACATTCTGTTTCTTACTACTATAACAGAGTAGAATAGAGCACCTTCCTTCAGTCCCCTTCCTCTCCTCTACTTCTCTAATTTTATTCTCCTTTCACCTTTCTCCTTCTCGGTTTGCTCAATCTCGGTGCTCTTGGTCCTGTCTCGGTTTCTGCTTCTGCTTCAGTTCGTTGATGTCTGCTTCTCGGTTTTCTACTCCCCTCAGTTTCTGCTTCAGTTTCAGTTTGTTGCTGTCTGCTTCTTGATTTTCTGCTTCAGTTTCAGTTTGTTGCGGTCTGCTTCTCGATTTTCTGCTTCAGTTTTAGTTTGTTGCTGTCTGCTTCTCGGTTTGGTTTTCTGCTTCAGTTTCAGTTTGTTGCTGTCTGCTTCTCAGTTTAGTTTTTTGCTTCAGTTTCAGTTTGTTGCTGTCTGCTTCTTGGTTTGGTTTTCAGCTCTCTCCTCGATTTTCTGGTCTCAGTGGCTCCAGTTCGTTTGCTGTAGCTCCTCCTCGGTTTGCTTCTTAGTTTACTGCTCTCACACTCTTCTCAGTTTCTTCTTGGTTTACTGCTTTCACACTCTTCTCAGTTGCTTTCTTTTTCTCGGCCCCCTCTCTCCCTCTTCTGTTCAGCTCAGGTTTTTCTTTTCTAGCGTTGTTTCTCTCTTATTTATGCTCCAGCCAACCTCTCTTTTTCTGCACAGTCCCTCCTCTTTTCTTGCTTTTTCTGCAACTTCCAGCCACTCCACTCACTGCTCATGGTCTCTTGCTTTTTCTGCCATTTCCAGCCACTCCACTCTCTGCTCCAGCCAACCTCTCTCCTTTTTCTACACAAGCCGCTCCACTTTCTGCTCTCCTCTGAAAAACCAGCTCCCTCTTGCTTTTTTGTCCTCTTTGTCCTCTTGTTCTTTAGTAATGTATGTGTGTGCATGAGTGTATGCATGTGGGAGTGAGTGATCATGTGAGCAAGTGAGTGTGTGTGAGTGTGAGCGTGTGTGAGAGCAAGTGAGCATGTGGGAGCAAGTGAGCATGTGAGAGTGTATGAGTGTGAGCAAGTGAGAGTGTTTTACAATTTTATTTTAATTAGGTGGCCTTATTCATTTTATTTCTTTATAAAATGATTGCCATATCTCTTCTTCAAACATATATTTTGAATTTTTCTTTTTAATATTTTTGGTTCTTATATTTGGTTTTTTCCATATTACTTCTATTTTTTTGCCTTTTGCAATTTTGTTTTAATTAATTAATGTTTTTTAATTTTTAATTCTATTTATTATTATTATCATGATTATTATTATTGTTAATTTGGGTGGGGTGTTCACAGTTGCCTCTCTTTGCTTGTCTCTTAAGTTAGGGAAGTGAATAGTGAAGAAATGACCTAATCTTAAGAGCAAGCAAAGACATGAACACACCATCTTCCACATCGAGGGAAGATAGGAGTAAATTCGTGCTTAGAAAGGATGGTGAATATCCTGAACAAAATGCATGGCTTTCGACATAAATGTAAATTGCCTGGACACGATGTAGGTCTTTGACAGAAATGTAAATTGCTTGGACACGATGCAGGACTTTAGCAGAAATATAAATTGCCTGGACATGATGCAGGGCTTTGACAGAAATGTAAATTGCCTGGACACGATGCAGGACTTTAGCAGAAATGTAAATTGCCTAGACACGATGCAGGATTTTGACAGAAATGTAAATTGCCTGGACACGATGTGGGGCTTTTGCAGAAATGTAAATTGCCTGGACACGATACAGGACTTTAGCAGAAATGTAAATTGCATGGACACGATGCAAGACTTTAGCAGAAATGTAAATCGCCTGGACACGATGCAAGACTTTGACAAAAATGTAAATTGCCTGGACACGATGCAGGACTTTGACAAAAATTTAAATTG
Source organism: Delonix regia (assembly GCA_037074485.1). Classification (NCBI taxonomy): domain Eukaryota; kingdom Viridiplantae; phylum Streptophyta; class Magnoliopsida; order Fabales; family Fabaceae; genus Delonix; species Delonix regia. Next base: position 19,430,088 of record CM073452.1, on the reverse strand, counting down.
CTTGGACACGATGCAGGACTTTTACAGAAATGTAAATTGCCTGGACACGATACAGGACTTTAGCAGCAATGTAAATTGCCTGGACACGATGCAGGACTTTTGTAGAAATGTAAATTGCCTGGACACGATGCAGGAGTGAGATATATGATAAGCGTGGAGCACCATGGATGCATGAGATAGGCTCGTTTTTTAAGAATAATGAAAATTTTATTTGTTTTGATATATTTTACAATTATGGCCTGGGCGTTAGAAATAAGAGACTTCACGTTAACGTAGAACCTTTACCCTTTTATTTTGGAAGCAGAGGGGTGACATGTTAGGTTATAGTTCATGGTAATTGGAAAGACATCAATATTGCCCAGAATGAAAGCATTGCCTAACCAAGCTCCTTTCATGTTGTGACCATGAATCCGCCGTTTCTACAAGTGGGGATCTGCATAACTTTACCTCTTCGGCTTAACTCTCAGCAGGCTTATATTCTTTTCTTTACAGTAAACTAGAGGACATTGAAAATGCTTCTATCTCCCATTTTACAAGGTAACTCGGTAGTGGAATCAGAAATGCCACAGAAATGCCAAGACGCGTATATGTTTCTTGCATTAAGCTTCATCGCAACAGTTTCATGGAAGCACTTAAAGAATTGTGGGTGTTTTCGAAATGCATATCACTAGACAATATTTTGAAAGACGACAATATTTTGAATGGCATTATTCAATTGAATGTTTATTTTGCGTATTGAATGCATGAAGCAATTATGAAGGCAACACGGTATAAAGAAAAGAAAGAGGTGACAAGAGGCAGTCATCTTAAATGAGTAAGCGATTCCATCTCAAAGATAGACCACATGGTCTTAAGGAGAGTGGGTGATAAATCGAATGTTAATGCAAAGATTAGCCAAAAACAAAAAAAAAACAACTGGGATGACTTTGACTTTTGACTCCAAGTGGCAATGGTTATTTGCGCCTGGTGTCGCTGTTGGATACACTTATTTAGAAACTGATTAATGAAGACAATCTCTGAGGATCCTTCTAGATAGGTGATTTGGTCCTTGTACAGTCTGACTTTGTTCATCATCTATTGCCCCTTCTTTTGTTTAAACCACCTTTTTAGGTTTCGACCTGACTGGCCCTGATTGTAAAATCTCCTTTCTCTCTTCTTTCCTTTTTCCTAGCATTCCCATTTTAAGCAAAGTATTTCTTTACTGCATCAGAGTTAACTGGTTTTTCGAGCTCCCTTCCATCCATATCGACAAGAACTAAGGCACCTCCGGAGAATGCTCATACCACCTCATATGGACCTTCATATGAAGGTGCCCATTTGCCTCTATTATCTTCCTGATTCGGAAGGATCTTTTTTAAAACCAACTCCCCTGGCTCGAATTGCCTGGTATGAATCTTTTGATTAAGGGCTCTTGCCATCCTTTTTTGGTATAGTTGCCCATGACACATAGCCACTAATCGTTTTTCTTCGATCATGTTTAGTTGCTCATTCCGTGTCTTTACCCACTCCCTCTCCTCCAGGTTGGATTCGATCAACACTCGGAGAGAAGGGATCTCTACCCCAATCGGGGTGACTGCCTCCATGCCATATACTAAAGAGTAAGGCGTTGCCCCTGTGGACGTTCGTACTGTTGTGCGATACCCATGAAGAGCATACGGGAGCATCTCATGCCAGTCTTTATAAGTGATAGCCATCTTGCTAATGATCTTTTTGATATTTTTGTTTGCTGCCTCGACTGCCCATTCATCTGTGGCCGATAGGGTGCAGAGTTGTGACATTTAATCTTAAATTGGTCACATAACTTCTTGACATCAACTCCGTTTAGGTTGGGCCCATTATCAGTGATAATCCTTTCTAGTACACCATATCTGCAAATAATATTCGATTTCAAAAATTGAAGGAAGACCCTTTGGGTAATATTGGAGAACGAACATGCCTCTATCCATTTCGTGAAGTAATCAATGGCCACCAGAATGAATCGGTGTCCATTAGATGCCTTTGGATTGATGGGGCCAATCATGTCTATTCCCCACATTGAGAATGGCCAAGGTGCCACTAAGTTGTGCAAAGGTTGCGGTGGAGCATTGATCCTGTTAGCATATGTCTGACATTTATGACATTTCTTCACGTAGTCAATGCAGTCTTTCTCCATGGTTAACCAGAAGTACCTACACCTTTGAATTTGTCTAGTCATGGTATGGCCATTAGCATGGGTTCCACATGTTCCCTCCTGAATCTCTATCATTATCCTTCGTGCTTTTGATGCATCCACACATCGGAGCAGGGTGTTGTCCCATGACCTTTTATACAACACTCCCCCACTAAGGAAAAAACTTATCGCCAATTGGCGAATGGTTTTTTTATCATTCTCAGATGCCTCAGTCGGGTATTGTTGACTCTGGACATAGTTCTTTATATCATGGAACCATGGTTATCCATTGCTTTCTTCCTCCATATTTAGGCAGTAGGCTGGGGTGCCCCGAGTCTCAATCTGGATGGGAAGCAGGTTGACTCCACAGTCTAACTTGATCATTACAACCAGGGTAGCCAATGCATCAGCAATTGGTTTTTATCACGGGTTAGATGTGTGAAATTTATCTCTTTAAACCTTGATAACAGTTCCGTTAATTACTCTTGGTATGGGATCAGTTTGGGATCTTTGGTTTGCCATTCCTCCTTTACCTGATAAATTACAAGGGCTAAATCTCCAAACACATCAAGATCTTTGACACCCAACTCTAAGGTAGCTTGTAAGCCATTGACACAAGCCTCATATTCCGCCACATTATTTGTGCAATCGAAACTGAGTTTGATTGCCACTGGATACTGCCTGCCTTCGGGTGATATTATCACTACTCCTAATCCACTACCATTTACATTGGCTGCTTCATCAAAGTACATTGTCCACTTATCCACCTTTAGTTCATCTTCCTCCATCATTAGAATATCCTCATCTGGGAACTGGAAATCTAACGGTTGATATTCATCCAGGGGATTAGCCGCCAAATGCTCTGCTATAATGCTGCCTTTGATTGATTTACTGGTCATGTACTTCACGTCATATTCTGAGAGTATGATTTGCCATTTTGAGACTCTTCCTGATACATGAGGGCTCTCGAAGATGTATTTGATCAGATCCATCCTAGAAATAAGCCATGTAACATGGTAAAGCATATATTGCCTCAGTCTCATTGTGGTCTACACGAGATTGCAACAAGTCTTCTCAATTAACGGGTACCGTGACTCGCATTCATTAAATTTTTTACTCAGGTAATAAATGGCTTGCTCTTTTCTTCCTGATTCATCATGCTGTCCTAACACAGCACCCATGGACCCTGGTCGGACCATCAAATAAAGGATAAGAGGCCGCCTTAACGTAGGCGGCACCAGGACAGGAGGATTAGAGAGGTACTCCTTTATCTTGTCAAACGCTCACTGGCATGTCTCATTCCATTCTCCTGGTTGGTTCTTGCGTAATAATTTAAATATCAGTTCACAAGTGTTTGTTAAATTCGCAATGAACCTAGCTATGTAATTCAAACACCCCAAGAATCCTCGAACTTTCATTTTTGTGCTAGGTGGTGGCATATCATGAATTACCTTAATTTTATTAGGGTCTACTTCTATTCCCTTCTTGCTGATGACGAATCTTAAAAGCTTCCCTGATGTGGGCCGAATACACATTTACTAGGATTCAACCGAAGTTTGTACTTTCGTAGTCTTTCAAAGAGCTTTCGTAACACAGCCACATGACTTTCCCCTTTAGCCAACTTAACAACCATGTCGTCCACATATACCTCTATTTCTTTATGCATCAGATCATGGAACAAGACTACCATTGCCTGTTGGTAAGTGGCCCCAACATTTTTAAGCCCAAAGGGCATTACCTTGTAACAAAAGGTTCCCCATTGGGTGATGAATGTGGTTTTTTCTTTGTCATCTGGCTGCATCGGAATTTGATTATATCCAGAATACCCGTCCATAAAGGAATACCAAAAGCTTCTTGTTGTATTATCGACTAAGATGTCAATGTGGGGTAAAGGAAAGTCATCTTTCGGGCTGGCTCGATTTAAGTCCCGATAATCGACGCACATCCTCACTCGCCTGTCTTTCTTTGGTACAGGGACTATGTTCGAGACCCATTGGGGGTATTTAGAGACTTCCAGGAAACCAGCATCCCATTGCTTCACTACTTCTTCCTTGATTTTGAGGGACATCTCTGGGCTCATCCTTCTTAACTTCTGCTTCTTAGGTCCTACATCAGGGTACAAGGGTATCTTGTGGGTAGCAATTTTAGGGTCTATTCTTGGCATGTCTTGGTAGGACCAGGCAAACACATCCATATATTCCTTAAACAAATTAATCATTTCCTCCCTTTCTGGGTTATCAACTATCTTTAATTCCTTCTTATTATCCTCAGTCCCCATATTAATCACTTCGGTAGCTTCTTCATGTGGAGTAATACCCTTTTCTATAGATTCTATTATTTTAAGGAAGGTTCGAGATGTGTCATCATTATCATCAATTTCTAAATCATTCATATCCGTGACAACATGAGGCTCATTCAAACGGTGCCCAAGCGGCTCTGCTTCAGTCAAGAGCTTCAAAGATTCAAATTCCCTGGAAAGTGGGTAGAAAAGGCAAGAATAAATATGAAAAGGCAGGATTCAAACAAGATTTTGGAAAAAGACTGAAATTGCTGCATTCATTCGATATGCAAAATAAAGTTCAAATCGTTAGCTATTACAAAACTTTTCAAGATAATATTCAAAATATTACTCTAATGACATAACATCTGGTAACATTTCAAATTCCCAATTGTCAAGTGCTTTTCCTAGCTTGTCCAGCTGGATCCATGGGGCCTCTGTGCGCTTTTCTTCCTCCTCACTCGCCATTATGGCTAGGTCGCCTGGATGTATTATCTCAGTTGAAACAGGAAACATTTCCCGGATGTGGGGTGTTTCTGTTCTTTCTCTTGGTTTACCTTCCTTCCATCGTGCCCTCCGAGTTTCCATAGACAACTTGTACCCTAACCCTCGTTGCCCTGGATTTTCAAGCAACTCAACCGGCTCCCTTATACCTTGAAGCTTCGCGCCCAATCCTTTTCCTTTTTGATACCCATTACTCATCATGATCTTGGCCACTACTTGATTGACATTCTTGGCAAATCCCTCTACCCCTTCTAGGTTTTGGTTGGCACCTTTGGAGGAGTTCCCAGCTTCTAGCCCTTCCAAACTCTGGTATGATCTGTCCACAACTTGCTCGGCATTTTCAATATAAGGTACCATGCTAGGCTTGCTGATGATCATTTCTTCCTTGCCTTTTACGGTGATAAGCCTTCCTTCACTAATATACTTGACTCTTTAGTGCACAGTTGATGGGACTACACCAGCTGTATGGATCCAAGGTCTTCCCAAAAGCATCGTATATGCTGCATCAATGTCCATGACTTGAAACTTGACGGTGAATATATTCGGACCAATTTCCAATGGGAGTTCAACCTTTCCAATTACTTCCCTCCTCGTCCCATCGAAGGCTCTCAATACCATGTCGTTATATTCGATGCATGACTTCTCAACTAGTAATTGCCCTAAAGTGGATAAGGGTAAAACGTTCAGCGCAGATCCTCCATCAATGAGTACCTTAGCGATTACGTACCCATAGCATTTTAAAGTAATATGGAGGGCTTTGGGCTTTCCAGCTAGTGCGGGGTATACCTCGTCCTCAGAAAATGCGATGAAGGTGGAATTCTTTACCGCATTTATCATGTTTACCACCATCTCTGGGGTGATGTCAGGTCATACATAGGCTTCATCCAACACACTTTGTAATGCCTTCCGATGAGCTTCTGAATTCATTATTAGGGTCAAAATGGAAATTCGGACCGGTGTTTTCCGCAACTGATCGACCACATCATATTCGCTTTGCTTCATAATTTTTAGGAACTCATTGGTCTCCTCTCGTTCTCCTTTTCTATGGGTTCCCTTGAGGTTCGAGCTTTCTCCTATCTTCGGATTCGGATTTGGGACTCCTTCGCTATCCTTAGAATATACTCTACCACTGTGAGTAATTCCCTCTATCATTTCTGACTGTCCTTTTTCTACAACAGGCCTTCCTCCTGATGCCTCATTATCATGAGAGCATTCTATTTTCAGCCCGTAATTCCATGGCACAGCGTGATCACTCCGATATGGAAATGGAAATGGCACATGGATAATAGCGGTTGGATTTTTTACCGGCGCCGGCGTGTGTATGACGAGCAAGGATCCTTTTGTTTTACCTCGTGGGTCATAGTTGCTTTGGGCTTGGGCAGTCTTGTTAACCTCGTAAATCGGCTTATTAACCACTAGAAAGGAATTCCTGGGCTTTGTAGGGGTAGGTGATCCCTCAGTTCTAGCACCATTTTTCTCTGTGACGCACACATTCCCTTCAAGGGGTCCTCGAGTTCCTTCAATGGTCAGGATTCCAAGCGACATCATTCTTTGTGCTAATTCCTTAAATTGCTTACATTCTTCAATGTCATGACCCGCTTCTCCATCATGAAACTCGCAGTAGCTGTTTTGTGACCCTCTGAGCACGTTTCGCTTTTCATCCTGAGTGGGGATATAGTTAGCGTCCTTCAAACTTTTATATAACCACTTCATGGTGGATGACACATCTGTCAAGTTTTTCAAGCTAGGCTTTTCTCCAACTATCATGGACACTTGCTTCCCTTTATTATGATTTGGCAAGGGATTGGTGACGATGTCAGGGTCGTTACCTGTTCTTATGCTAATATGGTTATTGTCTAATAATGCCAAGACATGTTTCCTGAAGGCATCACATTTGTCAATGCTGTGTCCTGTAGCTCCCATATGGTACTCACAAGTAGCGCTGGAGTCATACCACCTTGGGAATGGTGGTTGAAGTGGTTTAACTGGCTTCGGGCCCATAAGCTTTTTAGCCACCAAATCGTGGAAGAGCTCCGATCGACTGACATTGAAGTCAGGTAACAGCCTATCATCGCGAGGTTGCTGCATAGGCCTAAACCCTCTATTTTGGACCATCATTTCTTGTGATCCAAGATGGGATTGTGGTGGCATCGAGTAACTCATATGCCTACTCACAGCTGGACCTCGGGCTGGTAAGACATGGTTGGGTTTAGGCCGTGAAATGGCGTTTGAGGATATTGATTATATGTGGGGCGAGGGTGTTGGTATGCAGCATGGATGTGACTAACATCCCCCTCCTTCTTTCGATTGCTTGCAGGCCTCCTGGTTTCTATAGAGGTTCTTTCAAACAAACCCTCGCGTATGTCAGTATCTATCCTCTCTCCAACCTGGATGAGATCAGAAAATTCATCCACATGGGTCCCGAGCATTATCTTACGATAGGGGTCCCCCAGGGTGCGAATGAAATAAGAACATAATTCTGGGTCTAGAAGCGGCGGCTGAACCTCAGCTGCCGTAGCCCTCCATCTTTGAGCATATTCCTTAAAGGTCTCTGTTCTCTTCTTCTTCAACCCTTTTAAGTGCTCTTGTGTGGGCGCCGTATCGAGGTTGAACCTGTATTGCCTCATGAACACATCGGTAAGATCCCTCCATCTCTTTAGTTTAGAGTGATCTAGTTTCATGAACCAATGCAATGCTACCCCGGTCAAGCTCTCATGGAAGAAGTTTATAAGAAACCTTTCATCCCTAGACTATACTGACATTTTGGTGCAGTATGACTTTAGATGATAGTGCAGATCTCCACTACCATCATACTTAGTGAACTTGGGCACTTTGAACTTCTTAGGGATGGGTACCTCCGGGGCTAATCATAATTCCTCCAATTCGACTAACTTCCAGTTAGTCAGCCTCTGCAGAGCTCGTAGCTTGTCTTTAACCTCTGCTATATCTTCTTCTTAATCCTTCTTCTCGTTGTCTTCTTTCATTTTAAGGCCAGTATTGGCAACGGGCTGAACGGGATTAATGATCCCGATGGCTGGCTCCCCTCCTGGAAGGTCATAAGGGGAAACACCTCCTTGGTTCCATTCTTGATACCCTTGTCCTTCCACCCCTGAAGCCAAGGGATTTGGTGGCCGACTCACTGTCGTTGGTCTTTGTGTCGGTTCCGGAACCTCGGTGGCAGAAGGACCACCCGAAGTTACTCTCGGTATTTCAGCACTCGTATTTGGGGCGCTGTGGTCTACATTAGTGGGGTTTGGCAGAGCGTTATTTGCAACCACGCTCAAACTCATATTTTGTAATAGCTTCATCATTTCTACCATTTGAGACTGCATTGTCCCCATTTGATCCTTTAGGGCTCCCACTTCAGCTTCTAGCCGCTGCTTAGTTTCTGATCGGCTATTTTCAGTGGCCATAGCTCTAGCTCGCGCTCTAGTTAAATACGTTCTTCTCGGCGACTGAGCTTGGTTAGACAAACTCTTCCCCCCTCGGGCAATATTGGCTTTTTACCTGTTTTTTTTTTTAGAAAAAACAAAAAAGGACTTTAATAATGAAATAGTTACCTGGGTTTCCGATTTTTCAATATGTTGACTTGGCATAAAAGGTATAAGGACCACGGACCTTTGAATTTTTGAGGGTACGTATTGTAACACTCAATGAATCAAAGTTAACAGCTAACGCAAGGAACATTTAATATCCACATGCGTAGGTCTATTTTGCACCACACAACCTACTTTTTCACGTGATTTTTGATATTTCATATATGCAGTAACGTACACATTTGATAGTCGAAAGAAGAAACCATGCATTTCACTAAAATGGAATGTTTGATTACATCATACATTAAAGTAACCCAGTCCATAAATTCACTTTACAAAATACTGAAATTGTCTCTGCCTCTACTCATCTAAAATTTCATTAACATCTTCAAATCCTCCATGAGGTTATGACATAAAGTGAGAAATTCAGTTACAGCCATAGGAGTCTTCGTAGGGATAGTGTGTCCTTCAGATTTCTTATATGCGTAAATGAATTCTGGAATGGCATCATTGGCAAACAGAATCATTCTTTTGAAACGCTCTAGCCACCTTTCTTTCTCGATCACTTGCTCCTCATGACGAGCCTCCCACAATCGAGCCTTTTCTGCTTGATGGTTGAGCTATTCGATCAAGTTTTGTATGGCTATCGCATTATCACTCTTGACCTTGGTCATCTCACTCATCTTTTCTTCTAGCTATTTGACAAGTACATCAATTTCTCGTTGGAGATCACTAGGAGATTCAAATTCTTCCACCTGCCTTATCAAGGCATCCTTTTCCTTAACGACTTTTAACAATTGAGCTTGATAATGGAGGGCCTTCTTGTTGTTTTCTTCAGCCCGTTTTTGAATCCTCCTTACGGTGTTCTTCAACTTGTCATTTTCCTCTTTCAATCTTCTCAACTCGATGTTCATCTCTGACTCTTTTCTTCTTTTTGCTCTCTCATCTTCTCGTAACTTGGATAAGTTTTCCAAGTGTCTTTTGTTTACTTCCCCCAGGCTTTGTAGCTTATCCTTTTTATCTTCTAATTGTTTGGCCAAACATTCATGAACCTCCTGTAGGTTGTTACTTAGTAAAGGGTTACGAGATCCCAAGGGTGGATGGATCCCACTAGTCCTTTCCTTAAGCCAAGCCTCATATCTTTTCGTGGTTGCTACGGCACGCTTCCCTAACTCGAACTTTCCTTTACATGTTACATGGGTCCATGCATCCCTTATCTGATGGATCATTTCCACATTTAGAGAATCGCTGTAGTAGAAGCCGATTCTTTGCACAGATTCTTCAGACGGGATGTCCTGCTCATACGCGAATTGACAATATGCAACCGTGGGGTTATAATTAACGCATCCTCGGGCACCCATAAGAGGAACATTAGGGAAATTTCCACAGCAGTAAATAATATCCTTACCTTCCCACAAAGAGAGCTTCCACCAAATGGTGGTATCTTCAAGTCCTTCTATTTTCTAAATCCATTGATCACGACTCATTTTTGCTTGTATTGGGATTGTTCCTTTGCGACGTGGATAATCTTGGATCAGGTGATGGATGGTGTGAACACCTCACCCGAATTAACAATAATAATAATCATGGTAATAATAATAAATAGAATTAAAAATTCAAAAAAAATTAATTAATTAGAACAAAATTGCAAAAGGCAAAAAAATAGAAGTAATATGGAAAAAACCAAATATAAGAACCAAAAATATTAAAAAGAAAAATTCAAAATATATGTTTGAAGAAGAGACATGGTAATCATCTTGTAAAGAAATAAAATGAATAAGGCCACCTAATTAAAATAAAATTGCAAAACACTCTCACTGGCTCACACTCACACACTCTCACATGCTCACTTGCTCCCACACACGCTCACACTCACACACCCTCACTTGCTCACATGCTCACTCACTCCCACATGCATACACTCATGCACACACATACATTACTAAGGAATAAGAGGACAAGGAGGACAAAAAAGCAAGAGGGAGCTGGTTTTTCAGAGGAGGGCAGGAAGTGGAGCGGCTTGTGCAGAAAAAGGAGAGAGTAGAGTGGCTGGAAATGGCAGAAAAAGCAGGGGACCATGAGCAGTGAGTGGAGTGGCTGGAAGTTGCAGAAAAAGCAAGAAGAGAAGGGAGCAACGTGGCAGAAAAAGAGAGGTTGGCTGGAGTATAAAGAAGAGAGGTCCTCGGCTGGAGAGAAAAAACCGGAGTTGAACAGAAGAGGGGAAGAGGGGGCCGAGAAAAGGAAAGCAACTGAGAAAAGTGTGAGAGCAGAAAACCGAGAAGCAACTGGGAAGAGTGTGAGAGCAGAAAACTGAGGAAGCAGAAGCAGAACCTGAGCTGAATAGGAGAGAACAACGTGGCCGAGAAAGAGGAGCAGAAAACTGAGATAGCAACGTGAAGTAGAAAAAATGACAGTGACAGCAACGTAAAGGAAGAAACAGAATGAGACACCAACGTGAAGCACCGAGACAGCAACGTGAAGCAGAAAATAGACCGAGACAGCAACAGAAAATTGACCGAGATAGCAACATGAAGGAGAAGAAACCGAGACAGCAAGAAGGAGAGGAAATGAGCTGAAGCAACGTCCAAACCGTGGAGAGAAAAGGAGCTGAGGTTCAGGCAATCTAAGGAGCAGAAAATGGAGAGTTGGATGCCAAAATGATGAGCAGAAACAAAGGGCCTGAATGCAAAACGAAGTGGCAGAAAAAGGATTGATAGAGGCTGAACCATGAAGGAGAAAAAACTCTATTTTGAGCCCAGAAAACAGAGGTAAACAGAGGAGAATTTAGGGAGCACAAGGAAGAAGGGAAAGTGTAGAGAGGAAGAGAAGCTTTCAGCCTTTGCCTTCCAGTCGAGGAGCAAGGACACATGAGCACTTCCAGCCAGAATTTCCAGCGCTGAGACTAGCTAGAAATTCTAACACTGCCCAATGTGAAGTGCTGTCCGCCATTTCTGCTTGCTTCCCAGCCGAGACCAACCACTTCGGGACCGTTGGAGGACCATCTACCATACGTGAGTGAGGAGGAGAAGGTCATTCTTCATTGGAGCACAAGGGAGAGGCTGAAATCACATAAGTACGGCTACATGGCCGATTTTCTGCATGGCTGTTACTGTTCATGCATGTTGGTTGAAGCTAATATTATATATTCTGCACTGTTCATGCATTTGGTTCTAAAATGCTACTGTTCATTTGCCTAAACTTGTTTTAATTTTATTTATTACCATTGCTTAAATATTAACTTTGATTAAATATTGCTATGACGCATAAAATTATCGTGTGAAAATTTTATTCTCCTCGATTACTTGGGATTATGTGAGATGTTAATCTCCTTAAATCCTTACAATGAATTGAATAATTGAAAAGCAATAATAATATTAATGAAATATTAATGATTGAATAGTGAAAAATAAGTGAATGATAATTAATAAATATTGCCATGATGCATAAAATTATCGTGTGAGAATTTTATTCTCCTCGATTACTGGGGATTATGTGAGATGTTAATCTCCTTAAATCCTTACAATGAATTGAATAATTGAAAAGCAATAATAATATTAATGAAATATTAATGATTGAATGGTGAAAAATAAGTGAATGATAATTAATAAATATTGCCATGACGCATAAAATTATCGTGTGAGAATTTTATTCTCCTCAATTACTGGGGATCATGTGAGATGTTAATCCCCTTAAATCCTTATAACTAATTGAATAATTGAAAAGTGATAATAATATTAATATTAATGAATGAATGGTGAAAAAATAAATGAATGATAATTAAATATTAATTTTGATTAAATCATAATAATAATCATAATTAAAATATTTGCTTTAATGAACTGTTTCCCATTATTTGCAAAATTATCGTGTGAGAATATTGTTCTCCCCGATTACCTGGGATCGTGTGAGATTTTAATTTCCTTAGACCCCTGAAGTTAGCATACCTTTGTTTTTTTTTTTAAATAATAAATAATAAATAATTAAAAGAGTTGCTTTAATTAAACATTTCCCATTATTTACGAAATTATCGTGTGAGAATATCGTTCTTCTCGATTGCTTGGGATTATGTGAGATTCTAATCTCCTTAAATCCCTATAATTAATTCAGAAATAATAATAATATTAATGATAATAATAACAATACAAAAAATAAATAAATGGACAATAATTAAATATTAACTTTGATTAAATATTTATACAAAATGTATCGTGTGAGAATACTTTTCTCTCCTCGACTTTCTGGGCTCGTGTGAGATTTTAATCTCCATAGAACCCAAAAATTAGCATATATTCGTTCAAAAATAAACAAATAAACAAATAAATAATGGCACTTGAATTAAATTATTTACCAATAATCAATAATAATGTAAAAATGAACATTTTAAATAAGTCAAGCATAAAATTTAATTAATAAAAAAAATGACATGCAGAACTTGAGTCTCCGTAATCAACAATAAATTCGAAAATTCATAAAAAAAAATATATTCCTTTCATTATAAATTATGCATTAATTCCTGAAATATAAACTCCCAAAACTCGAAATAATAATAATAATAATAAAATTTAAAAGAGAAAATATGAAGAGGTCAGGAGAACGAGGTTAATCAGATTGTAGTAAATTAAAACATACAAACCAAATTCCAATCCCGTTTTGTTTATAATGATATGTTTTAATTAAAATCCTCCTATTCTCATCACAAATCAAAAAACCACCAACCCACAAACATGCCTCTTGGTCGAACTACGTGGACTTTGATCCCTATCACAGGGTACGTAGGCCCTAGGCCTTATCCTAGGTCATGTCCACCCTTTGTAAATATCTATTTGTTTGCATGCATTCTCGCTTTTTTTTGTCTCCTATGTCTAACATGCATCCATGTCAATAAAAGGGTAATTAAGATGAATTAAAGGCCATATTCTATTTCAACTGACTAGTTTAAGGTAACCGTCCTTATGGGCGGGTGTTGTGGGGTGCCTAACACCTTCCCCACACTCAAATGGACTCCCGAACCCATCTCTGATTTCGCAGACCATTTCGCCTTTTTCATTTTGTTTTAAATTGGTTTTCTAAAGTTTTCCATTAAAAATTTTGGTGGCGACTCCAAATAAATTGATTTTCAAAATTCCATTTTTGGGAATCGGTTTAAAAACTTTTTATTCTATTCCGCTGAAAGGTCGGTAACGACAGATGGTGTCGAATCTCATACCAAGCTGATATTTCCTACCATAAACATGATTAACCCACCATATATTCAACAGTGGCAAGCAACACTTCAGCTTTCCTTTCTTTTCTCTATGGCAAAAACTTAACGTCAAAAACGTTTCTGCTAAAAGCGTCGGTACTGGATTCACACGGTGATTTTCCACCATCCACAGGATACTTACTGTTGCCAGATCAACCACGCCCACTGCTGATGGGAATAACACTAACCCATATACTGCCAAAGCAAGGACTCTTCTGAAAACAACCCAATTCCCCTTCTCGGCTAAAGCTTCCAACCTCTTCTCTAAATATTTCCTAGATAGTCCTTCTGTTGCACCAGAGCGGTATAATTGTACTTGGGTAGGTTCCTCCCCCAAAATCTGGGCCACAACGCATTTGGAAGGGAGATGCCCCGGGTACAGGTAGACAGGGATGTCTTTGGTAACAGGCATCTTCATCAATCCCCCGTATTCTTCCAAAGTGGGTGCAAGTTGGAAAGTTGGAAACGTGAAGCATCTCAATGAATCCTCCTAATGTTGGGCTAAGACTACAAGTGCATCGGGCTGGATAGGGATTGATAGCAAATCCAAGATGTCTCCATAATCCTTTTGAAACTGGTGAAGCTGTTCCCCTTTAAGTTTCCCACTCATAATGATTAAGCTATCCACTTATTCAACTTCTACCTTCACTTGAATTCTCCTTTTAGTCAAGACCATTCCTGTTGGGCTTGTATCTCGTGGTTGTGTGGTGTTCGATGGGTCCTTCATATCTTTATGCCAACGAAAATTCACTGTAACAAGTCCATTGGTTAGAAACAAAATGAAATGAGCAATAACGTATTCAATCAATAGATTACTTGTCACTTTATTCACTATTAATCACCAAGAGCCTTATTGATCCATTGGGAATAACAGATATAAGTCTCAACCCAAGGAGAAATAGATCCTCATATGGGCGAGGCTTAAATAAGTGAGCCAAATAATCTGTTGATATATTATTTTCACAAGAATTATTGATTTTCAAGAATCTCCCGACTCCATCAATGCACCAATAGGCCAACCTTCCCACACTGACGGAAGTTTCAATTTTAGCTAATTTCATTTGGCTAATAACACATCGTATGGAAATGTTGTGATAATTCAATACCCCATAAAAGATTTTTTATTAAAAAAATGTAATCATGCCATGAATGATGTGTCAACATACAAAACGAGAGTGTAATATTCTCTATCAGTGTCCTAACTCGGGTCAACCCTATATGTGGGAACGGTACCCTAAAGACAGTAGGCCCTAAGAAGGTTATCTATTAAGTTTGGTCCATTAAGGTGCAAAGTGCTGAGGGTAGATCTAACATCTTAAAGCATTATGGTCTTCAGATTGCCCCCACTCAAAAGAGTGAGGATCTCACGACATGAATAAGACTAAAAGAGGACAAAATCCCACTCCAATCAAATCCACATAGCGAGTTACAACCTGAGTGAGGTCTTCACGGTAATCTTTAGAAGCGAGAAGCTTCACAGGAAAACCAATATATACCTCTACTAACTTAGGGCAAGCGAGGACCCAGGTATAGAGCCCAAAAGTGTGTGAGGTAGAGTGTCAACGTGCTTAAGATGTGAGGGGAGCATATAAAACTCTAAACCGACAGTTTATCCAACCTTTATTTATCAAATAGTCAAATTGCAAGAGAAGACAAGAGCTTACGACATAAACAGGGGTCGTCTATCCTAAGGTTTTATTCCGCTTGTTATCTATCCTGGCATATGTATTACAAATAAACTAATGAAAATTATATGGCAAATAAGGAAGATTAAGCATGTTATATAATTGAAAAGGAAGATATACACCTATACAAATAGAAAAAAAAATAAATAGCAAATACATAAGAACATATAGGCATATCATGCGACCACAAGAGATAAATAAACAAGAAAACACCAAAGAAGAATTAAGAAAAATTAAGCCAAATAAAACACGACAAGGGTAATCAAAATAATAGAAAGCCATATTATTTCAATTGACTAATTAAATAGGCTTGACTCTCGAAATTTCCCCAGTGGAGTCACCAAACTGTCGTAACCGACCTTCCGACAGAATAAAATAAAAAGGTTTTAAATTGATTCCCAAAAACAAATCTTGAAAATCAATTTATTTGGAGTCACCACCAAAATTTTTAATGGAAAACTTTGGAGAACCAATTTAAATAAAAAAGGGAAAAAGCAACATGGTCTGCGAAATCAGAGATGAGTTCGGGAGTCTGTTTGAGTGTGAGGAAGGTGTTAGGCACCCCACAACACCCGTCCATGAGGATGGTTACCTTAAACTAGTCAATTGAAATAGAATATGGCCTTAAATTTATCTCAATTACCCTTTATTACCATGCATGCTTGTTAAACAGAGGAGACAAAACAGCAAGAATGAAGACAAACAGATAGATATTTACAAAGGGCGGACTTGACCTAGGATGAAAACCTAGGGCCTATGTACCCTACGGTAGGGATCAAAGTCCATGTAGTTCGACCCAAAAGGCATGTTTATTAGTTGATTATTTGTAAATTTTACGATGAGAGTAAAAGAGTCTAAATTAAACAGATTTACATAAACAAAACGAAATTGAGATTTGGTTTGTGTGTCTTGATTTATGACAATTTGATTAGTCTGGCTTTCTTGATCTCTCCATTTTTCTTTTTAATTTTTTTATTTATTTTTGGAATTTTAATCCTTATTTTTGAAATTTAAATGAAAACATTATAAAGGGTGAATTTAATCATTTTGTAAAATGAATTTAATTAACATATTTATTTCTTAGTTATTATCATTATTGTTACTATTATTCTAAAACAATTACGTATCGATTTTTAGGGTTTATGGAGATTAAGATCTCACACGACCCCAGGTATTCGGGGAGAGCAAAACTCTCACGTAATAATTTCATGAAAATATTTAATTCAAGATTAACATTTAATTATTATTTATATATTTTATTTATTTATTTTACCTTTTTTTGTTTTTTTGTTTAAAACCAATGTGTACTAAACTTAGGGGTTTAAGGAGATTGAAATCTCACATAACCCCTTACAATCGAGGAGAGCAAAACTCTCACGTAATAATTTCATAAAAAATATTTAATTTAAGAATAATGTTTAATTATTATTTATATTATTTATTTATTTATCTTTTTTTTTTTTAACTAATGTGTACCAAACTTAGGGGTTTAAGGAGATTAAAATCTCACATAACCCCATACAATCTAGGAGAGCAAAACTCTCATGCGAAAACTTCATAAAAATATTTAATTTAAGATTAATATTTAGTTATTATTCATATTTTTTATTTATATTATTATTCATATTTTTGATTTATTTATTTATTATTATTATTTTTAACCCAATGTGTACCAAATTTAGGGGTTTAATGATATTGAAATCTCACATAACCCCATACAATCGAGGAGAGCAAAACTCTCACGCGATAATTTCATAAAAATATTTAATTTAAGATTAATATTTAATTATCATTCATATTTATTTATTTATATTATTTATCTATTTATTTATTCATTTTTTTAACCCAATGTGTACCAAATTTAGGGGTTTAAGGAGATTAAAATCTCACATAACCCCATACAATCGAGGAGAGCAAAACTCTCACGCGATAATTTCATAAAAATATTTAATTTAAGATTACTATTTAATTATCATTCATATTTATTTTTTTATATTATTTATCTATTTATTTATTCATTTTTTTAACCCAATGTGTACCAAATTTAGGGGTTTAAGGAGATTGAAATCTCACATAACCCCATACAATCGAGGAGAGCAAAACTCTCACGCGATAATTTCATAAAA
The DNA here is from genome assembly GCA_037074485.1 of Delonix regia. Lineage (NCBI taxonomy): Eukaryota > Viridiplantae > Streptophyta > Magnoliopsida > Fabales > Fabaceae > Delonix > Delonix regia. Next base: position 19,412,568 of record CM073452.1, on the reverse strand, counting down.
ATATTTAATTTAAGATTACTATTTGGTTATTATTCATATTTATTTATTTATTTGTTTACTTATTTATTTTTTTAACTAATGTATACCAAATTTAGGGGTTTAAGGAGATTGAAATCTTGCATAACCCCATACAATCCAGGAGAGCAAAACTCTTACGTGATAATTTCATAAATAATGGAAAATTTTTAATTAAAGTAAATATTTAATTGTTATTATTTATACAACAAATGTGTACTAATTTTAAGGATCTAAGGAGATTAAAATCTCACATGATCCCATGCAATCGAGGAGGACAAAATCCTCACACGATAATTTCATAAATAAATGGAAAATTATTTGATTAAATTAAATATTTAATTATTATTATTTTTAAAACAAATGTGTACTCAATTTAGGGGTCTAAGGTGATTAAATCTCACATGATCCCATGCAATCAAGGAGAACAATATTCTCACACGATAATTTTTGTAAGTAATGGAAAATATTTAATTATAGTAAATATCTGGACATTTTTTATAAATTACGTACTGACTTTCAAAGTCTAAGGAGATCTGTATTCTCACGTGACACTCATCAATTAACTTTTTAGTGCCTGAGGAGATTAGGATTCTCACGTGGCTATCAAAACAAAACAACAAATTGCAATGGTGTGCATATGTTTATAACAACATAATGATCCAATTTTGTCTATTGCAATACCCTATAAAAGAGTAAAACACTAAAGAAAGAAAGAAAAAGAAATAAAAATAAAATAAAATAAAATAAAGTAACAATAAATAAATAACGAATGAATACACAAAAACAAAACAAAAATGCAAAACAACAAACAAAAACAACAATGGACCCTCTTAAGGTGTTCTTCTTGTTACCCCTTTAACCAAAAACAAAACAAAAACAATAATGATGTTAATAATAATAATAAGAAAATAAATAATAAATAAATGAAATAAAATAAATAGATTTCATGGGAAGTTTAAACCAGGATATGAATCTTCACACAGCTCATGCATTGCACATGCCCCTGCAAATACTATTCATTCGATGGCCTATCCCAAGTGAATATATATACGTATATGATATATATATATATATATATATATATATACGCGGATATATGCATGTACATATATATACATACATATATAACGCACCTACGTATGCGAGCATCAGTAAAAGAATCCAAATCAATTGCTCAGGTTTCCATGGTAAAAAAATGTGAAAGAACGAGCCTCGAAATAATGAAAGCGAGGGATGAAAACTGTGCAGAAACTGACCTCAAGCTCATGGAAAAAGCTTATGAAAACTGATGCAGTAATGAGCAAGGCTTGACAGAAAATGGGAGGGATTTTATTGAGTGCATGCATGTTTTCCTGATAACAAGGAGGATGAACTTATGTAGTAACCTATTCCAATGTTCATGACACTAAATGGGATGGAAACCATGCAACAGCACATAAACTTCCATGGTAGCGAAGAGAGAAAGATGTCATGACAATTCATTCCCAGATACATGATGGTAAAAGAAGGCATATTGCATCAACAAACCATATACCCGGGGTGGACAAAGGGAGGGGAACATGCAACCAAGATTCCCACGTAAATCACGAAAGCCCAAGATAGGGTTTAAGTCAAACTCCTATGAGAAAATCTTTATGGCAATCAGGGAACTAAAAATAATGTAGTAACATACCTTTGACTATAAGACAACAGATGGAGAAGCACTTGTGTTGACACTCCCCTTCTTTTTTGTTCGCTTTCTCCTTTTCCAAGCTAGCCTTTCTTCAGCTCGGTCTCATTTCTCTCTGTCTGTCATCCCTCTCTTTATTCTCGGTTCCTCTCCCTTCCCAGGTAACACCAGAATGAAGAAAGCTACAGTAGTTTTCTACGCCTCCCCGTCAACTTTTTCGATCTGTGGTTCCTCTGCTCAAGTCATCCCTTTCTCCACCACAGTCAGTACCTCTTTTTTGTTGGCTACTGACCCTTAGTCTCGAGCTCCTCCTTACTCTCTTCTTCTTGCAACACTCTGTTTCTTACTGCTATAACAGAGTAGAACAGAACACCTTCCTTCAGTCCCCTTCCTCTCCTCTACTTCTCTGGTTTTATTCTCCTTTCGCCTTTCTCCTTTTCAGTTTGCTCAGTCTCGGTGCTCTTGGTCCTGTCTTAGTTTTTGCTTCTGCATCAGTTTGTTGCTGTCTGCTTCTCGATTTTCTACTCCCCTCAGTTTCTGCTTCAGTTTCAGTTTGTTGTTGTTTGCTTCTCGGTTTGGTTTTCTGCTTCAGTTTTAGTTTGTTGCTGTCAGCTTCTCGATTTTTTTGCTTCAGTTTCAGTTTGTTGCTGTCTGCTTCTCGGTTTGGTTTTCTGCTTCAGTTTCAGTTTGTTGCTGTCTGCTTCTCGGTTTGGTTTTCAGCTCTCTCCTCGGTTTTCTGGTCTTAGTGGCTCTAGTTCGTTTGCTGTAGCTCCTCCTCAGTTTCTTTTTGGTTTACTGCTCTCACACTTTTCTCAGTTGCTTTCAGTTTTCTGCTCTCACACTCTTCTCAGTTGCTTTCTTTTTCTCGGCCCCCTCTCTCCCTCTTCTGTTCAGCTCAGGTTTTTCTTCTCCAGCGTTGTTTCTCTCTTATTTATGCTCCAGCCAACCTCTCTTTTTCTGCACAGTCCCTCCTCTTTTCTTGCTTTTTCTGCAACTTCCAGCCACTCCACTCACTACTCACGGTCTCCTGCTTTTTCTGCCATTTCCAGCCACTCCACTCTCTGCTCCAGCCAACCTCTCTCCTTTTTCTGCACAAGCCGCTCCACTTTCTGCTCTCCTCTGAAAAACCAGCTCCCTCTTGCTTTTTTGTCCTCTTTGTCCTCTTGTTCTTTAGTAATGTATGTATGTGCATGAGTGTATGCATGTGGGAGTGAGTGAGCATGTGAGCAAGTGAGTGTGTGTGAGTGTGAGCATGTGTGAGAGCAAGTGAGCATGTGGGAGCAAGTGAGCATGTGAGAGTGTGTGAGTGTGAGCAAGTGAGAGTGTTTTACAATTTTATTTTAATTAAGTGGCCTTATTCATTTTATTTCTTTATAAGATGATTGCCATGTCTCTTCTTCAAACATATATTTTGAATTTTTCTTTTTAATATTTTTGGTTCTTATATTTGGTTTTTTCCATATTACTTCTATTTTTTTGCCTTTTGCAATTTTGTTTTAATTAATTAATTTTTTTTTCTAATTTTTAATTCTATTTATTATTATTATTACCATGATTATTATTATTGTTAATTTAGGTGGGGTGTTCACAAGAGTTTTTTATGAAGAAGTTCCACTGTACCACAAAGGTTCACGGGTACAACGGTGAATGGTCCTAACAACCTTGACTTCATATGTCACACCCTAACTTCCAGAGTGCAACCAACATAGATAACGGGAATAACCCATTTCTGTAAGCCTATCACGATGTTTTCTTGACCAAATTGTTAATCATACAATAATGGAAATTCATGGGAATCTCATTACCAAGCAGATTAACATAGATATATTTTGTAGAAATTTCAGCAGAGTCTCCTCTATAACTGAGACCTTCCGAAATTGCTATAAATATCTACCAAAAACAACAATATCCAGAACAGAGAGCTCAACTCTCAGATCATCCAGAAACAACTACATCACAATAAGGGAATAGGGTAACTACCTGTGGTCATCCATACTCATTTACAGTTTTTTACTTTTTTGACAAATTACATTATTACAAAAATACAAAACCCCAACAAAAATAGGGAATAAAATCCTTAACAATACTAGTAGGGCTCTTCTAGCCCTTACGGTTAGAAAATTGCTCTAGATGATTGTTTGAAATTAAATAAAATATAAATGGATAGCATTCCAGTAATAAACTATTATAATACCTTTTAAAACAATAAGTTCTCTGTGAATCAACATTCAAAACCTTATCATATTAAGTCATAAACATGCAATATAACAATAACGGAAATGGATTCATTCCATAGAAATCAAGTCGGTCAAGGGTACATAGCCCTTGGAAATCATATTTATCGATCAAGGATCCAGAGCCCAATGAAAAATTTTTTCATTGGTCAAGGGTACTTAGCCCTTGGATATTATATTTATTGGTCAAGAATCCATAGCCCTTAGAAAACTTTATTATCAGTTAAGGGAACTTAACCCTTGGGTAATTTAAATCAAACAGTTATGAGGCATAAGCTCATTCTATTTACTACATCTAGTATTCATTTTCATAGAACCTTCTTTTTATGGTTTTCGCATGGCATCACATACAATTCGTAATTCAAGACTAATCAAGTCTAGCAAGCTATGCTACCATATAAAGATGTAACAGTAAACAAACATCATATAACATGTCATATGGTTGGAAGAGCTACAACCTACCTGGTGGGTAAAGTAGGCTCTTTTATCTTGGTTATAAGATATTTCACCCAATAGTCCCTATATCATAAAAGTACAATTTCGTCAATTCCCATCACTAATACACATTAATTTAAGCTCATTCTAACACCTCTTAACAAGTTCATAAATGGAAAAGATTTACTAAAAGTAACCAAAATATCTACAATTCTTATACTATCCTATAACATTAACTCAACATGTAATTCAGATTAAGAAGAATCTTCTTCTTTAAATTCATCACATTTCCATTACCAAACTCATGTCAAATTTCTTATTTACCACTAAAAACAGGCCTTAGCTCTATTCCTTGATTTCACCACATACTTACGTAAGTTTTTCCTCAATTTAAATTTACTTCCTTATAAACCTACTAAATTTCCAAATTCACCCTAAATTGCCACACTTTAACTCTTCATTTCACCTTCAACCAAACTTAGCCATGAAGAACAATAAGATATCATTTCATAGTGTTCCTAAAATACCAGCTTAAACCATTAAATTCTAGAATTCTACAATTCTTTGTAAAGCCCCAAAAATCTAAAAAATTTTTAGGTTAGTCCTTAGAAGAACTAATCTCAAAAGTCAAAAAACATACTTCCAAGGCTAAAATTCAATGGGAAAGGACTGAAAATCCATCTACCATCAATATTTTCATGAAAAATTGAGCAAAACTAACTAAAAAACCATTGAAAAAAACTCTCTCTACAATGGCTGATGTGAACCAGAAAAAAAAGATGCTATCGCTAGAAAAACTGAGCCATGACGACCGAAAATGAGTTGCTGGTGACGAGGGACGTTGATCAAAAGGCTGAGGTAGTGGCAGGGCAGAATGGTGCAGAGCAAAAGCAGAGAGAAAAGATGAAATGGTTTTGTAGAAAAAAAATAAAAGGAAGAAGAAGAAGAAAGTGAAGGGCATTTTAGTCTTTTCACTTAAGAGGACACGTGGCAGCACCAGAAAAATTCTGAGGGAGGAGGGAGTTGGGTCTTGTACCTAAGCCATCAGACTCAAAGTGCCATGCCTTACCATTAAGCCATAGGTCATTATCTGATTAATGACATACACCATGAATATTTATGGTTTTACTCTTTCTAAGACAAACAAATTTTGCATTAGACTTTGCAAGTGTTACATTCTCCCCCCTTAAGGAATTCGGTTCCTAAATTTAACTAGTTACATACCTTATTCAAACAAATGAGGGTAATGGTCATGCATGATATGTTTATCTTCCCAAGTTGCTTCCTCTTGAGGGTGATTCTTCCATAGCACTTTTATTGAAGGAAATTCCTTGGAGTGTAGTTTTCTTACTTGTCTATCCAACTTTAGATTAATGAAAGGTAATGGAAAATGGTATTTTCTAGTGGTTTTGTTTAATTTCAGATAGTCTATGGATACTCACCAACTGGTGATAGTGCATGTGGGAATTAATTCATTTTGCTCATTTTACACAATAATTATTCCCTCTTTTAGGTACACACTATACTGGGCTTACCCATGTTCTATTAGAAATGGGATAGATAATGCTAATATCAAGCCACTTAATGACCTCCTTTTTTGCTACCTCTTTCAAGATAGGGTAAAGTCTTCTTTGCTGCTCTATGTTGGGCCTGCTTCCTTCTTTAATAAGGATATTATGTGTGCAAAAAGAAGGGCTAATTCCCTTGATGTCTACTATAGTCCACCGAATAGTTGTTTTATGCTCTCTTAGTACTTATAATAGCTTTTACTCCTACATTGATGTTAGGAATGTAGAAACAATAGCAGGTAAATTAGACGCATCTCCTAAGAATGCTTATCTAAGATGAGAGGGAAGTTGTTTTAATTCCATATTAGGGGGTTCTTCTACTAATGGTTTCAACCTCGTAATAGTCAACTTAAATAAGCCTAATGGTTCCCTATAAGATTTGACTTTTCTAAATTTAGGGTTAGACTCTAACTAGTTTAGGAACTCTAAGAATTCTTTATCCTTTCTTTCATCTGTTAAGACTAGAGAGGCTTTTAAAGCATACGAAGGAAGTAGTTTATGCAGTGTGTGATGATACAGTTTATAGTTTGTATTAACATACACTCAGCATCTTCATTAGGGTGCTTCATTGTTTTTAGTATATTAAATGTTACTTCTTGATCTTACACCCTCATAGTTAACTTACCCTCTTGCACATTTATTAATGCGCCACACGTTCCTAAGAATGGCTTGCCAAGGATGATTGGAATATCCTTATCTTCCTTTATCTCTAGAATGATGAAATTTGTAGGGACCCAATTTTAATTTTAAGGTAACTGATGTAAGATTAATTTCCCCCAGACCCAATTTTTTAAAGATGGAGAAGGACATCAAATTAATACTTGCTCCTAAATCACAGAGAGCTATACCAAAGAGAACATTAGCTATAAAGAAGGGGATGATGAAACTTCTTGGATCCTTAAGTATAAGACGTAGGCTTTCATGCAGCATTGCACTGCATTGTTGTGTCAAGACCACTGTCTCGTATTCCCTTAACTTCCTTTTTGTGGTTAGTACATCGTTCATGGACTTGGCATATGTTGGCATTAGTTATAGAATTTATGCGAATGAGATGTTTATTTGTAGCTTTCTAAACACTTTGAGAAACCAATTGAATTGAGAGTCCAAAATTTTCTATTTTAACCTTTGAGGGAAGGTAATGTCCTTTTCATTACCAAACAAATGCTCATCATTAGTCTCTACTAGTTCTATTTTTTGCTTATCAATTTCCTATGTTTCATTTTTCTATGGGTTTAAGTTATGTTTAAGTTCAGGATCATCTAATTATGTTCTAATATGAGGGTGACTGCCTTGCATTGCTTTTTACCTTGTGGCTTGGGGGTTAAGTTCCATATTACTAGGCAAGGTTCCATGAGGTCTATTGGTTAAGGCATTTGCTAATTGTCCCATGTGTGTCTCCAGGTTTTAAAAGTGGTTGATTGGCTTATTAACAATTGTTTCATGCAATCATCTTGCTGAATCGATGATTCATGTTACTAGTTTTGCTTCTGTCTATTATTCTAAAAACTAGTGGTACATCTGGTTTAGGGGGAGGTACACTTGGTTGATTGCTTTTTCAAAAAAAGCTAAGGTGATTCCTCCATTTAGGGTTATAGGTATTAGACATAGGTTAGTTTTCCTAAAAGTTTTTACCAATATAGTTAATTGCTTTTTCTGAGTATGTTAGTGGGCATTGTGAACTCAAATGTCCTTCCTTGCAGTACTCACAGGGTTCAGAAGATTTTACCTAAACTGGGTGTTCTATTGTCTCCTTAAAGTTAGATTGTCTAATTTCTTGATCATCGCTTCAAATGGAGCTGCTATTGTTGCTAAGAATGCAACTACTTAATCCACCTCGTACATTGCAGCAAACCTTTTTTTAAAAGCTCTCTCGTATGCCTTGAAGTTGTTTGAGATGGGATCTTTTAGTATTTCAAAGGCATCCTCAAGGTATTAATTTAGCAGTGATCCTCTCGCAGCTCCATCTACTTAGTTCCTTAAGGATGTGGTCAGTCCATTGTCGAAGATTATGATCTGTTGTTGCTCAGAGAAACCATGGTGAGGATATTTTCTAAGCAATTCATTAAAGCACTTATGAGCTTCATATATAGATTCTAAGTCAAATTGTTGAAAATTAAAGATGTCTTTCAACAATTTCTCACTTTTAGGAAGGGAAAAATATTTGTTTTAAAACTTCTGTACTAGTTAAGCCTAAGTTGTTATGGATCCACTAGGTTATGAATCCAACCAATTCTTAATTCTGCCTTGTAAGGAGAACCTCAACAAGCTAAGGTGAATAGCCTCATAGGAGATGCCAATCATATTAAAGTTGTCTCATTTTTCTAGAAAAAGTACTTAAGTGAGCATTAAGACCCTTAGAGGGTTAGCCATTAAATTGATTTTCCTTAAGCATTATAATAGTAGCAGAATTGATTTTACAATTAATGTTATCGATTTTTGGTCTAGCTAAGCTAGATTGAATACCCTCGAAAGTTGGCATGATGTAGTCCTTGGCTTTCCTTCGAGTTAATGGGTATTCTGATTGACAACCTGAGCTTGGTTATTAACCATTGGATCAAGTGCTCCACTATTGTTGTTAGCCATAACAAGTGATTCCTTTCGTTAACTACTTGGTTGAGTTTTGATTTTTCTGCATGTACGCTCTATTTCTGAGTCTAAGGGTAGAACCTTTAGTTTACCTTTTGTACACATGCAAGAACACCTGAGAAAGTGAAGAACACCTCAGATTTAAGTGCTTATTAAAAACTGAAATGGTAAAAACAAGGGTAAATTCATTTTATTCTTGAACAAACCTAAACATATCAACAAGTGTAATCTTCACGGCTAGAAAATGGTGAGTTAATAGCATGAGAATATAAGCAAATTTTCAATAGTTAAACAAGTCAATTATCACATTCATGCATAGACATATAGTAAATGTAAATCATCATCACAATTGAGCATATAATTAACACATAATTGGATCCATAAACCACCACATGCATGCCAAATTACCTTGCTCCCAAAGCAAATGTTTCAAAATGCTCATTGCGCCCCTTTTAGTGTTGCCACCATGGTAAACTCAACATGATACATATATCTCATGCAAAATAAAATAAAGAACAAGTTTAATTACCTTAGATTAGCTAGAGTTTCCTTTTGAAAATGTTGCCTAATGGTCTTGACCTAAGTGTGAGAAAAGGAAAGAAATATGTATTTATAAACTAACTATTCCTAAAGCATTTAACATGAAAGAAAACATTAAAATAACTATCTTACTTCACTTCCTTAGCTTCCTCTTCTCGGCTAAACTCTTCTTTCTTCACTTCCTCGCTCTAACTTGCTTTTTTTGGCTCAAGAATGCTTTGCACGAGTTGGTGGATGGCAAAGCTCACACTTACTCCTATTTATAGGCTTGTAGTTTGCAAGGCAATTATTGTCTTCCATTATGTGTGAAAATTTTAAGTTAACACTTGCCTAATTTCTAAGTTAATTATCCATGCAACTTGCCATGTAAATCCTTAAATTGACACTTAGCCCTAAATAATCATTTCACCAAGGGTACCAAAATCTCATTTTGTCTTGCTTGAAATTTGCTAAATATACCTAGGTTGGCCGAGAACTATATGGTTCTTGTTTGGTTCCATTTTAACCAATCTCATTCCATTTCAATGTTTGTAGTTACCTACTTATGATATTTATTCATTTACCCCCTCAAATTTTCCTATTTAATTTTTGGACCCTAACCTTAAGAATTTATTACACTTTAGGACAATACTTTGTTTTAATTTCTTAATTACAAAGAAAACTATCCTTAAAGCATACTAATCGATAATGACTTCCCATGTATCTCCTTAATCGCTTGTTAGTGTATTAACAAGGATTTTATTAAGGTTTTATGTAAAAAGTTATATCCAAGTTTCAGTTTAGTCCTTAACTTTTAAGATTCTTTTTGCTTAAGGATAGGGACGTCATTGAAAAGAAAAAGTTTCAGGATATTACATCAATTATAATCAATTTGGATAGGATAGAGGATAATAGTTAGTGATTAATGTCATAATTAATATTAGCTCTTTGTGGGAATGATCATATACTTTACTACTTGTGTCGATACGTTTACTTATGTCTACAACATTAAGACAACATTCACATTGCAATTGTGTAAAGTTCCAGCCCAAAACACACCATAGGTGATCGATGGTGGTGAACATCCAGTGAAGATGACGAGATCAATGAAGGAAGGAAGAGAAACTCTCTACTTGCTTTAGGGAGGTCTATTTAAGTAAGAGTGATAGAGAAAGGAATGTTGTGGGTGGAGGTAAAAAAATTAATAGGGGCATTTTGGTCATTTCCTAAAAGGGAAACATGTCACTACTAGAAATACATGGGTTAATTCCTAAGTTGCCCTTAGGTGTAACACTTACAAGTTTTTGTTCTTAGAAAGAGTAAAAGAACAAATGTTTATGTTGTAGGTTACTAATTAGATTTTGAGCTTTGACTTAGTAGTAAGACTTTGGCATCCTAAATCTAAGGGCAAAAGTTCAAGTCTCAGCTTGCCACTTATCTAGAAATTTTTTTGAAGCTGCCATGTGTCAACACCAAGTAAAATTACTAAACTACCCTTACTACATTTTTATCTTTCTCGATCAAAACTTCTGTAGAACATCTTCTAGCTGCCTTATCCCTCTTTTCTGCTATGTTTCACACCTGCACTATTTCGTTGCCTTCTGCCACTTTGGCCAGCGTCTTCTCGTCACCGACAGCTCGTTTTCGGTTGCTGTATATCCTTTTTTCTAGCAAACAACACCCCTTTTCCAGTTTTTGTTTTAGCAGCCTCGAGAGAGGATTTTTTCAGTAACTCTGATGAGTTTTGTTCGATTTTTTCATAGGGATGCTGGTGGTAAACTAATTTTTGGTCCTTTCCTTTTAAATTTCAGTCTTGAAGACATTTTTTTAGACAAGTTTTTGAGATTGGTAAGTGGTAGTTCTCTTAGGGACTAATCCAAGATTTTTCCAGATTTTGAGGTCAAACATAGAATTGTTAGAATTCTAGAATTATATGGTTAAGACTGGTATTTTAGGAATATGATTAATTTTTATGAAGTGATAGTTATTATTGTTTATATATAAGCTTAATTGAAGTTGAAGGAAGACTTAAATGGCATATTGGGATGTAATTGAAATTAATTAGTAAGTCTATAAGGAAGTGAATTAAATTGATGAGAAATGAGCAAGTCATGTGGTAGAATCAAGGAAAATGAGCTAAGGCTAAGGTATGATTGTTTTTTAGTGGTAAATAAGGAGGTCAAGACATGAGTTTGGTTATAGAGATGATATGAACTAAAGGAAGAAAACTCTTCTTAATTTAAAATATGTGTTGAGTTAATATTATGAGTTGGTATGAGACTTGTAGATATTTTGGTTGTTTTTAGTAAGTCTTTTCAATTTATGAATTTGCTAAGAGGCATTGGAATGAGCCTAAATTAATGCATATTGGTGATGGTTAATTAAGGAAATTGTACTTTTGTGTTATAGGGATTATCTTGTGGAATATCCTATAACCAAGGAAAGAAGGCAAGGTTATCTAGAATACTTCACCCATTAGGTAAGCGGTAGCTTTTCCAATAGTATCACATGATACATGCTATTGTTTATCAATTATATTATTTTGTAATGGAATTGTTGTGGTTATTGTCCTATTGTTAACAAGGAAATAGCCTACAGACTTGATTAGTTCTTTTTCTTTTTTCCTCTTCAAATGAACTATGAATTATGTGTGATGTCGTATACCTCATATAAAGCGGATATAATATCACAGATAGGCTAATATGTTATGGCGAATTGTCATTTATGTAAGAACAACAGAAGGGGATTGTATTGAAAGTGAGTATTTGATGGATTAAACTGCATGAGTTTGTGTCTCACAACCATCTAATTTATTTTACCCAAGGGTTAAGTACCCTTGACCGATGAATATAGTTTCCTCGAGGGCTGTGGATCCTCGATCGATAAATATATTTTCCAAGGGCTGAGTACCCTTGACCAACTTGATTTCTATGAAAGTAAATCCATGACCGTTATTTTATGTTGCATTGTTGAATTCTCTTTCTCTTGTGTAATTAATGCATGTTTATGTCTTATTACGGTAAGAATTTAAATGTTGATTAACAGATAATTGATCATTTTAAAGGTTTGTGCCAACAGGTATAGTTTTAGATATTTGAGAAGTTATTATGAAGTAAATTGCACAGAGCTCTGCATACCTAAATGTATTTATATTGGTTTTGTTACTGGATGCTACCTATTTATATTTTCTTAAATTTCAGATAACCATCAGGAACAACTTCCTAAATGTGAGGGCTAGAAGAGCTCTACTTGTACTGCAAAGGATTTTATTCCTTCTTTTGTTGGGGTATCATAGTTTTGTAATAATGTAATTTAGCCAATATGTAAATAACTATAAATGTATATAGATAATCACAGACAGGTTCCCTGTTCCTCTATTTTGTTATAGTTTTATCAATTAATGGATAATTTGAGAGCTAAGCTCTCTTTCATGGATTTTGTTTTTGATGGGCAGATATTTGTAGTAATTTTGGTAGGCCTTAATTATGGAGGAAACTTTGCCGAAATTCCTACAAAAATATATGGTTGTTAATATGCTTGGTATTAAGATTATCATGAATTTACATTATTGCATGGTTTGTACATTAGTATAGTCGGTTAAGAAATATAGTGATAGACTTGCAGGAACTGGTCATTCCTGTTATCTGTGTCGGTTACACCCTAAAAGTTTGTAGTATGACACTAGGGGATTGGAATCTGGAACCATTTGAGACCATAGGTGAGTTTTAGATGAGCTAAGCCAGCCCAAGCTTCAAAAAATATATTCTTATTTCATATTTCAGTCAACATTCATCCCTTCCTTCAATTTCCTCTAGTTTCTTTATACTTTTGTTCTTTTTCAAAGTCCCTTCATTTATCCCTTTTGTAATAAAAATTTTAACAAAGGGAAATTTCCACGAGTGTTACAATTTTCTACATTGAAGGCGTCTATCACGAGTTACAGTCAATAGAGTTCTTCAAACTCACGTTAGAGATTTTATAATGCAAAGGTGAAGCACAAGTAGCAATGGTTAAACCCTCACACAAAAAAGAACTTCGAGAATTGATGCGACAATCTGTTACATAAGTGGCATTTTAAAGTGAGAAGTGGAGGATTATTTGGACTAAGTGGATCCTCTCACAATGTGATAAAAAATAAGAACTATATATAATCAATATTTAAGTTGCATGTATATATTTTTCACGTGTTCCTTACTAACAGACAACAAAGATGCTTTTGCTTTTGCATGATATCTAATTACTGTCAGCTTTCATCATTGATGATGTCTACTTTTATCTTGATTATCTGATTCATTATGCCTCACTTTCTATAAATATTTATGCACAAAGTACTTTCTTCGTTGCCCTGCGCAGTCACAATGCATAATAGCAATTCATTTATTTATGCACAAACTGGTTTCTTCTGGTGTAATCTACCGAGCATAATTTGCTATTTACCATTGTTACTCTATCTTCTTATCACATTTGCAATGGGCAGTTACTAGTCATCCATTAATATGTTTAAATGTATGGTTTTAAACTTCACGAATTTGGTATTAATTTATTTTTCCTATTTATTGCTCAGGTACCGTTCCCTTTTGATTTTTTTTCCTGAGACTTTATGGGTTTTTCAGGCTGTGACTTCTTTGCTGGGAATAGAATAGCTTTGATCAACTTGGAGCCACACTAGTAACTACTAATTTAGTTAAAGGAGGTAATTGCATGATGCGCCAACAATAGAGCTGACCAATCATGGAAGGCAATCCTAGTATTTTAGGAAATTTGTAATTTTCTATTAAAATAATTTTCATTTTAGCTTGCAAAAAGAGTGAAGAGGCCTTCAGATAATTTAATTCCGAGGACCATATCACAATATGTTGAGTGTCCTCTTTATTCAAAAAAAGTAAATGGTGAGAATGAAAGTGATGCAAAATGCTTACAACGAATTTGTGTCAAACTGTAATTAAATAGTGATCGAACCAAGTTGTGAGGGTCAAAATTAAACTGAATTAGAATGAATCCGGGTCATATTCACTCAAATATCCTTTATTTGAAATCCTATGTTAAACTAAATATAAAAAACATGCAACTAATTAATGTTATGTGTTGGTGTTTTCAAGCTATCCACTAAATGAGTATGCAATCAAAGTAAATCATATCAACTAAAATGAACCTAAGCTACTGTTTTTTGTATTTTTCTTAAATGAATAAATGAAAGTGAATTTGAATGTATATGATGAATGCTCTTAGAAATGGAATGAAAACTATCCTTGTACAAATTGATATGGGAGTTAGTTCATCATTAAGTCATAAGGAAAAACTCCAAATTAATACTTGAGTTTAGTATTCTTACTTAGTGACTACTTCTGCTAATAAAGTTAGTAACCACTCTATAAGACACTATTAAGAAAACACTTAATGTGTGATTGAAATTAGGCATAAGTTACTTGTTCCTCTCTTCAAGAATGCTTAAATGAGACACATAAAGGCAAGCATACAAGATTATATCATCTAATCATAAACATGACAAAAAATACTCTTTCATAGCATTGCAAAGGCAATCCATACAATCATGAAGTTACAATTGACCAATCAAAACCACAATTGTTCAATACACAAAGATAATGTAACCAAAATCTAAGTCTCACAGTTGTATGAATTCAAATACACAATCTGAAAATAGTTTTGAGAAATTCAACTCCCCTTTTTCAGCTTTCAAAATCAAGATATAATCTCCATCTCCAAGAAGCCATGACTCTAGCCACACATAGAAGGAGATGCTTAAACTTGCTTCACTTCAACCATGGTGCAAGAGGTGGAGGGTGAAGATAAAAGAATGAAGAGAAGGGCAGAAGATGGAAGATGGATGAAATTGAAGAGAAAAAAATGGGAGAAGGAGAAGAAAATGGATGAGGCAAAGAAGGGGATGAGGAGGACGATGGGAGAAGAGGAGAGAATACGCGTCAATTTTTTGTGAGACTGGGAGAGGATGAGTGCTAAAATTGATGATGGAAATTATGTGAGATGGTAGAGAATTAGTGAAGTGTAGACGCCGAAATAGATGGCAAAGAATTGGGTGAATTGTGCGTGAGGTGAGGAGAGAGAATTAGGTTTAAGATGGGGTCTTGGGTCTTAGGTCTTAGGTCAATAGAATTTTAGGCTGGATCATTTTCTTTTTTTTTTTTCTCTAATTTTCTCAAAGATAACCCACAATGCAAAATGAGCCAATGTAATACCATTCATTTTAAAATTTTAAAATTAAAGAGTCATCACAAAAATTATTATAATTTAGCCCATTTTAAAACTTATTTTCGTGCAATTGCTTTTGAACCAAATTTATCACAATTAATGCATTTAAGCTTAGTAAAATATGATAAGAATCTCAAAATAAGATATAAAATATTACATAAAATAGAGACTCATAAAATAGTGATGGGTCAAAGACTTCGACTCAAAAAAACATTTTTTTTAAAAATTATAACAGGCCGTTAGAGTCTGCAACATTAAGCAAATTTTTCTTTTTTTCCTAAACAGCACACTTTGCTTCTTCACGTGAGGATTTTTAGACAGTCTTTTTTTGGCCAATAATTAATATTAAGTTAGTTAAAAATGGCATCAGAGGCCCACCCACCTGCCCGAAAACCCCACTCTGCTTCTTCTTATGGTAGTACGGTGTTAGTATAATCATCATAGCAAATTATTGGCTAAATGTTTTTATACTGTACTACTATCTCAAAATTAATTATTTTTAACAATTAATCTGTCAAATTAATTCCTCAAGCTATAGTCTATGAATTGTCAAAAATGATCCTATCAAATTATTTGCTAAATGTTAAAAAGGGAATTTTAAGTTTATTAGTAATTAATTAATTAATTAATTAATTAATTAATTATTTTTGGGAGTTAAAGGAGGTTGGCAGCTATTTTTTTCAAACATATAAATTATAATATTTTATATTTAACTATGCAACTGATGAAACATTTTGTATTCTAACTTTCTCATTCCTATGACTCTAAGTATTGGCATCTCTCTCTTTTGGGTTTTACTCTGTTTGTATTCAAAATATTATCCGATGCATGCTCTTTTTGTTTTCTTACTTTCACTTCTGTGGTTATTGTACGAGTTTATCTTACTGTCGTGGTTTGATAATTGTTATTATATGCAATCATTGTCACTTTCAATAAGGAGATTGAATCTCATACAGAAACATACCAAAATTTATTCAATTACAAGGATATATTAGGAAACGACAATGATTTACCCTCAATTAAAATGAATTATAATCTTTCCTGCAAAACCAAAATAAAAATCTTTGACATCATCCTGTTTTTAAAGTTTAGCCAATAAATAATGATATGCCGGAGCATTGCTGGATCTACCAGAACTAGGCCTACTATCCAAACCCAGAGAGCTTGGGTCGCTCATAAAACTCAACTCGTTAAATGGTGGCCGCAGCATTGGAGGAACCAACTGTGGTGGCATGGGCAGTGGAGCTAGGGCATATTGCATGTTTCTAGGCTTCGCCACTGTGTGCCATTAACGTGGGGCTAAGCGGCCACCGTCATGTTTACGGTGGTAGCTAAGGAAGGTGGTGAGGGGCTCGATGTTGTCATCAAAGCCCAACCTCTCTATAGCTTGTAACACGTCCATGGCCGCCACTATTATGCATTTCTGCCATCGGCATCAATTGTTAGCTTCGCTGGTGATGAAGTGAATGTACTTTGAGACACATACTTGGATGGTCTCTTTAGCATAATCGAATACATGAGGAGGCAGAATAGACTGCATACTTCTAGTCATGTTGGTGATGGGTATATACTGTTCTGGCTCTTGCAGCCTTGCACGGTGTACTAGCTCATTAATCAGAGCTTCATTGCTTTCGGCCATGAAGACATTAGAACTTGAAAAACATGAACATCGATTGACATAAATATTGAGATGCAACATATTTGGATTGTTTTGGCATTCTAAATGTTTAGAAAATAAACATACCACGTTATGCTTGAGATAAAAACTAAAACACATGTATTATGCCTGACATTTCGCGGACGATATGTGTTATAGGATATTATAGGTCCCACACACATTTTAGTAGAAAAAATAAGCATATTTTCATGTCTCTATCATGGAGACACATGAAAAATCAATACATAGAATTTAAAGAATTGATTCTTTATTTCAATTTTACAGATTAGTGGCTCTAAGAATTTGGGACACACGGATAAAAGACAAGACAATCAACATATATAGGACGAACAAAAGTCACAAAACTCTCAAAATTTATGATATCACTTTAAACAAAACTTCCATTTGTCCATAATCTTAGGTTCAGAAAATGGAGACTAAACAAACACACTTATACAAATAATCATATGTGGATGTAGATTAATCATTAATATAAAGACCCAAGAATTTTGATATTGTTGCTTAACAGCATTCTTACGCACAATCCTTTGTTCATAATTTAGTTTCTTTTTATAAATTCATATAGATTTATGAAATAATAAATTACTTTTGGCACTATTTTGTGTTGAAAACAGCTTGAAACATGGAGCTCAAGAGATTGAGATAGAACTCCCATGGCTTTCTCATCACAAGAAGGATATGATGCCACATCACCTTGTACACAAAAGCAATTAATGGTACACTCAAACACTCAATGTACTGCTTTAGCATATCTGTGAAAATTTATCATTGATGGAAGGATTAAATTATGGTACCTCACAAACTTATAATCACTAACTTAGATAAAGGACTAAATTAAGTATAAATTGAAATATGCTTTAAAGGATCAAATTATTTTCATGAGGGGGCTATATAGGTTGGCCCATTTCGGCTGATACTCACTACTGGGTTATTTTTAGCAAGTTATGAGGCTTGATTTGTTCTTTGGGTCTGGGCCTATTCGGTTAACATTTTCAGTGTCGCACAGCCAAATGTGTTTAGTATTTTTCTTTTTATGTCTACTCTATATTTACTTTCCTTAAACAAATTTTAAAATGAAAATTACTATTGCATGACATCAGGTTTGGAGTATGCTTTTTAGGTATGGATTTTCTTTCGCAGAAGAACTTGAGGAGAGCTAGCTAATTTACTAATGTCATGTTAAACCTGATTCATAAATGTTTTTTTTTTTTGGTCATGATTCATAAATGCTTTCTTTCATAATGTTCAAGACAAAATTATGAACTGCCCATTCAATAAAGTTGTGCAACAAAGTAGTCTTCTATTAATTTTTATTTCCTGTCTAGATTACTTAATCACATAAGACTGAAAGAGGTCAAGTTAATTAAAAATAAAAAAAAGCATCAACCATACCATTTCAAATAATAAATAGGGGTATTTTTGTCATTTTATAAAAATATTTTTCTCAAAAAACCCAAATGACTTTGTTTTATTTTCTAGGGATGAGAAGTTTGATGCAATTTTTTTTTTAAACTTGACTTCTTTCAACCCGTATGAAGCACAGGTGTTATGATTTTTCAACCAAAAGTTTTAATGAAATAGTTATCTTGCACAATACTTAAAAAAATTGGTGAAAAGTATATAATCAACCTTAAAAGGAAAGAGATAAGTTACGAAATATTTATAATTGAAGGAGTTCTTTATAGGCCTGGATTCCTTGCATTTGTGGAATGAACTGTAATGATTGGATTAAAATTCAGGATCATATGTAGTTGATATTGAAGCCTTAAACCATGTGCAGTCACCTAATTTTAATTTGAATCGTCAAATTTAGCAGTTCATTCATTATTGACTGTTATATCTACATATTTTTCTCCAAATGCAGAAATTCAGATCCGACTTTCACATGCTAATGTTAAAGATAAAGAATCTTCAGAGTCACCTCATCATAGAGATTTGCCTAGTGCAAAGTTGAAGTATGAGTTGCCACGGTTAAACCCTCACGTGAAACGAATGTTAAAAATGGATCTGTTACATTGGAAACATTTGAAAGGAAGAAGTAGAAGGTCAATTTTCATAAGGAATAGGTGGGCCCTTTTACAATATGTAAAAATAAAAAAGAAAAGCTTAAAGGTATCAATATTTAAGTGGCATATACATATTTTTTATGTATTCCTCATTGACAGACAACAAAGATGCTTTTGCTTTTCCATAATTTACTCATTACAGTTAATTTTCATTGCAAATGATGCATACTTTTGTATTGATCATCTGATTCACTGTACATCGCTGCCTATAAATATTAATGCACAAAGTACTTTCTCCTCGTCCTGTCTGTTCAGTCACAATGCATAATAGCTATTCATTTCTTTATGCACAAAACTGGTTTCTTCTGGCGTAGTCTCTAATGCATAATCAGCTATTTCTACTGCGACTCCATCTTCTCATCACATTTGCAATGGGCAATTACCAATCTTCCATCAATTGGTATACTTAATTTCTTTTCTTCCAAAATTTGTGTCCATTTCTTTCCTTTGCTTTTGCATTTTTGTTCATTATTTTTAAGCTTCATAATTAAGAAAATTGAATACATTAATTAAACAATTATTATTGAACCATTTAAACTATCGCCTCACGCAGCATCCCAGGACACATAAAGCGCATTTGAAGATGTTCAATTTTGCCCAACAAGGTAGCTATATATGTCTTGCATTACACTTTTGCCTCAACTTAATTTTTTATACTTCGTCGTTGTCATACAATTTTTTATATGTTTCTTCATAAAGTGCACATGAGTTTTGCATGATGAATGTAAATATACATTCATTTACCGATATGGGTTTCCTGCATTTCTTCATTAATGCACATATTGGATGGTCATAATTAAATAACTATACTGATGTGACAGTCTACATTTAAAACTGGATATCAAAATCAATAAATTTTTTGTTATCGAAATCGGTAAAATTAGAAACTTAATTTGACGATCAGCATTAAGCAAATTGCATGATCCGACAATGGACAATTTACTTAGGAAAATGCTGGAAATCTGTATTCATTGGCTTACTCATTTGCATTAAATTATGTTTTACATTCTCTATTCTTGTCATTTCTTGATATGTTTCGTCAACACTTTTGTCTTTCTTTGTGTATTGATGTGCACAAGCGTTCCGTTGCAGAAAGGTTTTAAATTGTAGTTGCTGTTGTGGATGTGATTGTATTGCGGTTTTTGAAATTGTGGGTATTGTGAATGCAACTATGTGTATTTTCAACTTTGCAATGCATATTGCGGCTGATGCAGCACCCACCGCAACAACAATATTATAGCCGCAATTGCGGTTGCAGATTGCAATTTAGAACCTTGCTGCAGCGTAGGCAATGATTCTAACTTGAAGCTATAGGATGCAAAGTTGGATCAAATCCGGTCATCAAGGTTTGAATTCATCTGTTCAACAATGGACCCACGTTGATAAAAATATTTTAGTTAAAAGAGGTAATTCCAAGATGAGCCGACAACAGAGCTGGCCAATCATGAAAAGGCAATCTGAGTACTTTAGGAAGTTTGTAGTCTTCATTAAAATCATTATCATTTTAACTTTCAAAAGGAGGGAAGAGGCCACCAAAGTAAATTTAATTACTAGGATTATATCGACATGTAGAGTGAACTTTTTATTTGAAATGAGGAAAAACAATTTTTGTCTTGCTTGAATTACAAGGTTCTATTAGTTAGCTGTCGGAACTAATTATTTTGAATCTTATGGAAATAATTATTTTTCGTCGTGTGAAGTGATTATATTTATTGGAGCTTTCTTGTTGCTCATGGGCCTCAAGGAAGAAGGGACGTTACATAGCTTTCTTCGTCTCTTGAAAAAATATAACTAGTTCTTTCTTAGACAAATGAGAAAATTTTAATATGGATTTTACAAGGGACTTATGTTGTGTGGTTGAGCGATTGAAAGGGTAATTCTATTGTACAATACTATCATGATCAATTTATGGCGAGGGGAAAGCTGAATGCAAGTTCTGCATGTGAACACCGTAATTTGTTCGGAAAGTTTTAAATCTCAATAATTGAAGTAAATTCAAAATAATTGATTAACAAAAATATCAAAAATTTGAAAACATATAAAATTATCAAAATTAGAAAAAAAAAATATAGAAAATGTGGGAAAAAATGAAATAATGCTAAAATATAAAAATAAGAAAATTTTGAAAATGAAAATAAAAATAATAAGTGAGAAACGATAAGGAATAAAAAAGATTGAAATAAAAATGAAAATGGAGGAAAAGAAGTGAAAATGGCCAAAAGAAAAAAGAAAGGAAAAAAGAAAGGAAAAAAAAAATGAATTGGGCACATTTGGAAATTAGGTAAAAAAAACATAAAACAGAGTTGAACCCAAATATTGAAGGTAAAACTTAACCCACTTAAGTTAGAGCTTGAAGATTCAAGAGGATTTACTTAAACCCAAGTCACTCCTAATTATTGTTGTCAAAATTGCGAGTCAACTTATTAAACTCTCAGATTCTACGTTTTTAGGTAGAAAAATCGATTTAGTTCGGTTGTATAATTGAAATCAGAGTAGACTTGATTAAATTTAAATAGAATCGGTCAAACTCAGATAGATTCACCGAGTTTGACCAAAGCCAACTAATTTTACTCTTTTTTTTTTAATGTTTTTGGCCCAAATATGAATAATCCAACATTTCAATCCATTTTTTTAAAGAAAAATTAACTAACTTTAAGCTCAACTCAATTATATCAACCATTAAACATAAAAAAAAAACTTATATTACAAATATAATTGCATTATTATGACTCTAATATATTCTTCTTGCAATTAATAGCAAAAAACGTATTATATTGTGATTAAATAATTTACTCTACTTTCAAAATTTTTAAAAAATTTTTTCCATTGCATAGCTTAAAATACATTATTATATATATATATATATATATATATGTATGTATTTAATATTTACTCTAACTTGTTTACATTATTATTACTATTAAAATTACTTTTATTTTAAAGTTTGGTTACTTTGAATTTTTATATTAAGAAGTATTATAACAGCAAAGCTTGCCTTTAATTTTCTTTTAATAGATTTAATCTCAATGCTTCCAAAAAAACTTTTAAACACAATCTATACCTAATTAATAATAATTAAAAGCTCTATGATTCAAGTATATTTTCCTAGTAATTTTTTTTTTATCATTCCTTATTTATATGATTTGGGTTATTACAATAGTATATATATATATTTTTTTATATATGTATGAATTTTTTTTTGTATTTTTGAAATTTGGTTATGTTTAATAGATATTTATTAATAGAGATAAACTTTTATGATTCTACATTACAAGTCTATACCCGCTTTTACGATTATGCTTAAACTCGCAAGTTTGACAACATTGCTCCCAACCCATGATCCAAGATCCATGATCCTTCTTGACCCCTTTTTCCTTTAATTTTTTATTTTCTATATTCCTATTCCCTACTTACATGTGTCATTGCATGAGGGATTTCATCTTCATTTTATTTGCATTTTCCTTGTATTTGTTTCATTTCTAGATTTTATTTATTTTTATTATATAGTATTTTACACATGTCACCCCAAGAAGGGTTCATTTTGCATTTCACTACAATTTCATTTGCATTTTTTATTTTACATTTTAGATTTCTGTTTCACATCACATGTGGCATCATCTCATTCACCATCACTAAATTTCGTTTTTTATTTACATTTTAATTATTTTAGCATGCATTTTACACCGAGTACACAATTTAAGCTAGAATCATTTGGTGCATGTGCATTTCATTCCATGTGACATTTCATTTGCATTTAAAGGGTTAAATTTTCAGATTGGATGTTTCTTGACCAAATTTTGGGGATGTGACCCTAGTTCTTAGACATACACACCTCATTTTGGAGATCATCTTGGCTAAAGGGGGTTTGGACCCTAAAGGAAGGAGAAGGGTATTAAAGGAGGCGCTAGAGGAGGGGATCATAGGTAATTCTCATGACCTTTCTTCACTTGATTTTTTTCTGTATATTCTTATTTCTTTTGGCTGTAATTTTCTCTGGTCATGGGTTGATTTGGATGCCATAGTTTTGTTTTGGGTGTTCTGATGTGTTGATTCCAAGGTGTTTGACAATTTGCCATTGCATGTGTGACTCTTTGTACTGTTTATTTTTCAGCCCAATTTCACTTTATGTATCGTCTACTTGGCTGCCAATTTTCATGCATGATTTTGCCCCATGTGTGATTCACTTTTATGCTTTTTATTCTTAGCACAGTTTCGCCCCACATGTGATCCTTTTGTTGTCCATTTTTCAGCACCATTTCACCTCACATATGCCTTGTTTTGCTGTCTATTTTCTTGCATAATAGTGTTGTATGTATAGATATTTTAAATGTCCATTTTTTTAGCACAATTTTGCTTCATATGCTTCATGTTGCTGCCATTTCCTAGCCCAACTATATTGAATGAAGGATCCATTTTGGTGCCCATTTTCTAGCTCAATTTCGTCTCGTTGCATGACTCATTTTGACATCCATTTTTCAGCTCAAGTTTGCCTTTGTGTAATCCTTTTTGCTGTCTATTTTCCAGCCTAATTTCCCACAGGAATAATTTACTTAATCTCCATTTTGGAGCATAATTTTACTGCATGAATTAGTATAAAGAGCTGTCCACTCTTAAGCATAATTTTATTGCATGAATTAATGTAAAAGGCTGTCCTTTTTCAGGTGTAATTGTACTGCATGCTTATTTTTGAATTGGTGGTCCATATGTGTTTATTTTATAGCTATGAATCATGTTGATGTATGTATATTCACCCCTATATTTTGATGTCAATTGGCTTCACATTTCCTTTCCTCTTTTGATATCAAAGTGGTGGCACAAATTACATACTTATCGCATTCACTTAGTTCCTTAATTTTGTGACATGATTATCTTTGTGTTGCTTAATTTTTGGGTCTGAGTATGTGAGTTCTTGATACTCAAATTTATGTGGGATATGGGTGATTTAAAAATTGGGAATTATGGTTGAGTTGTCTCCAAACCAAGGTGCAAAGAGACACCCAAGCGAGGATGGCACAAATTGGTGGCAAGACTAGTAAGATCAAGTTGTATAATTGCTTTGAATTCAATTATAATTAGTGTATTGTTAGACTTTTGTAAATAATATGTAATGATGAGTACCTAATTGGACACCAACACACATAAGCACTTATGCATGCTTGATTATACACCCATACACACTAAACACCAATGCTATGCTTTTTATTAAAATGTGCCATGCGAGGTACTATGCCTCAATATGTACTCTCTTATAAAAATGTGTCATGTGAGGTCCAACGCTTTTAAAGGTATTCTCTTTCGAGTTCCTTATTATGTGAGGTCTAATGTCTCAATAGACATATCTTACGAACATCTATAGTTTTTTAACATTAATATTGCCATGTGAGAATAACGTTTTCATGAGCACCTAATGATTAACTAGTGTGGCCATGTGAGATCCAATGACTCCATAGATATATCCTAATACTAGTTACATACGTTTAAATTAAACTTAGGGTTCTAATGCCTTGTATCCAGTTATTCATATTTTTCAAAGATATTTCAATGCAAGTATTAGCAAATTATATTTTCTCAATTCCAAAAGATTCATGCAAAGAGAGTAAATAAGTGAGATTAAACCAATTTTGCAAATTAAAGCACACCAACCAATTTCTACATCATTTTGTTTACAAAAATTAGCCTGATTTCAACTATCTTTGTTCTCTTCATGCTAATAAAAAGTACCAATCCACTTACATGCCTTTTTAGACAAACTACTTTGATCCTGGTACATAGGCCCTAAGCCCTCATCTTAAGTTAAATTTACCCATTGTAAATATTTATATTTATTCGCATTAATTTCAAATCTATTTTCGATTGTTGTTTTAGTGTGAGAAATTTTAAATAAACTTAACGCTATATCTTTTATTTCCCATAACTAATTTAGGGTAACTGTCTTCATCGGTGGGTATTATAGGGTACTTAACACCTTTCTCACATACAAATAGACTCCCTAACACATCTCTAGTCATGTTGACTACCTTTTGTTTTATTTGGTTTTCCAAAATTTTCCATTTAAAAAAGTTGGTGGCAACTCTAGTGAATTAATTTTCAATATTCATTATGAGAATCAATTTACATCTCTTTTATACCTTTCTGCCTAAGTGCCAGTTATGACAATGCAAAATGCTTTCAAGGGATTTATGTTGGGTTTCAATTTTTCTTTGCCAGGGATAGAAGGTATCAACAAATTAATGGTGTAGTAGTGGTGATGAAACATTCAAATTGCAGTAATACCAATTACTAAATTTCTATCTTCCTCAAATTTGTGCCCATTTCTTTCTTTTGCATTTGCATTCTTGTTGATTTTTTCTAAGTTTCATAATAAAGACAATTAAATACATTAATTAAACAATTATTATTAACGTACCATTTATAAGAAAGTAATTATTGGAAAAATTATTTACAAAAGCCAACCAGTAATAAAACCTCTTAATTCAATTAGACAAAACAATGAAAAGGAGACTCCACATATCACTATAATCTTAGTAATCATATTTTCAGAAGTCTCCCTATTATCATTTAGCAGGCTTAGAAGAAATGATTTAATAGATTGCAAATAATGATAAAATAATGAACTTTTCAAAATACTTGGATGCATTTCCATGATTGGTTATCTCCCTTGCTTGCTCATCTTATAATTAACTCCTTTAACCACAATCATCGTTACACATGCAGAATGACTTATTTCCCTCCCTCTTCTATCTTCAGGAATCCTTGTTAGCACACGTTCCCTCTTGCTAAATGTCATTCTATAACCTTTTATCTGCCACTGGCGTCATATTTAATCCCACAACCCCCTTATTTTGCTATTCAAGAACACCTAGAGAATCTGTACCATAGGCAAAACTTGTAAGTAAGATGCATTTTGAATGTTGTGCTATTCTTCTTCAAGCAAAATATCATGTCTGTCCCCTTGGCACCAAAACTTGCCTGGCATGCTAGCATTTGCACTTAGACAGGTCCGGGGCTAGGCCATTATAACGCCCAAGCTCTTTGGCTCTTAAGAATCTATGCATCTAAGAACTCTCATACGTTGATCCAAGTGCTTCTGAGTGCTTATTTAACTTGTCCTTTTGAAAATTGGCTTATACTATCTCACTCTACCTCCTCCTAGAAGTTTAAAGTGATGGGGAGTGCGATGAGATCATCCATTTTCTAAAAGTTAACATAGTTCTTACCTAAAAGGAATTATGCTAATGTCCCTCTGAGTTGTCAACAAAGTAGTGCTCTCTAAGTGGGTTTGTTGTAGGTCAAGTATCACCTACGACACTTAAACAAGGTTAGCATGTGTTGTGAGGGATTGATCCTTATTTTCTGTTCCCAAAGACCAATCTTTGAGGGTGGCTTGGTAGAATTGATGAGAAGACATTGTTATGTCGAGGCATGGTCACTCTTGGTAAGCCAAGTAAGGGTGTCATACTTCAATTGACACTACAAAAAATTGACTTTTGGCAATGACTTTGAAAGTCACCATTGAAAGTTTGGCTTTCAACGGTTGCATTTAGTTGTTGTCAAAAGTTGCCACCAAGAACTAATTTATCATTGTGGAAAGTTTATTGTCTGTTGCGACTTCTCTCAAATCAAATTCATATCTTTTAACTGCGACTTCTTACAACTTTTTGTCGCAACAAAAAGTCACAATTGAAACTTCAATGACAAGGTTTCTGCAGCAAATCATAAGTCACCAATGTCACCAGTAACATTCAATGGAAACTTTTTTGTAGTGTGAGGATATGATTTAAAAAAAACAAAACTTTCATTCAAACTTCAATTGTGGATTTAATTTTGAAGATAAAAAAACAACTATTTAAGAGTGTTGTGTTAGTACAAATTTTTATGATAAATAGGAGTCTAACATATTAAATAGAAGATACAACAATAAAATGAGTACTTCTTCTCAAATTGTCTACTTTTAAAGTTCAAATAATTATTCAGGAAAGATTCAAAAAGCAGATTGTCAATTTCTAAGTGCTTGGGATCAATCTGAAAGGTGATTAGCCATATAACCAACAGCAAACATAATTAGAATATATATTACCTTAAGGATAATGTGATATTAGATACGTTTTTTGGCACAAATTTCATCTTTTTCACATTTCTTTCCTTCACATACATATACCACATTCTCTGAACACTTGGCCACTTCCGTATGTAAAATCCATGGCCATGCTAGAACTCCTACACCAACTGCGTAAGTCCCTCATGCTCTATTCTATGATGCTTTATAGTAGCACTGATGTTACCCATCTAATAAATAATTGATATTTTATTCAGTCCTTTAAAGCTATTTCGCATTCGTTATTGTTCTCCTATGTTATAAGTTTTATATGAAATAATTGACATAAATGTGTAACAAGAAATGTTTGCTAGGCCTTGAACGTGTGACATTGAATGGTTAGGTAATAAGCACTCTATTTTGGATGTCTAATATATGTCACATTATAAGTGGACGGAAGCACTTAACAATCACAACATATAATTTTGATTTTTGTCACATTACAATTAGTCAACCATTAATCAAAGGACTTAGAGCAAAAATAAAAAATTATATATCAAAAAATTAAAATGATATTTTTTTTATGGAAAAAAATGAATATTAAAATCTTCAAAAACTTAAATTCAGAGAATTAATGTATTGTAAAAGACTAAATCATCTTAATTCACTACGAAAATAGAAACAACTAGGATACAAATTAAAAAACATGCGGACCTACACAATTTTAGAGATAACCATGGTTTCAAAATGCGGTTGCAGCTGCATCACTCCGCAATTAGCTTTAACTGTCCCCTATACAATATCTAATGCATCTTAGGTCCTTTAACTCTCCCTGGGTAATACTCATATGAATAACCCCACAATATATATATATATATACTCCACTGCTGCATGGAAAGGGGCTGAAAATCTTATAAAAGTGATTGTTAATGGAGTAAATTGATTTAGTGAATGAGAAGGTGCTTATCTTATGCTTTGCTCTGCTCCCATAGCTTAAAACAGAGGATTGGTTACTCGGTCATTTGGGAGGATGGAGGTAACAGGATTGGTTATTTGGTCATTTGGGCGGAAGGAGGAAAACCTGTGTGGACATTTTCGTAGCCTTATAACTTATTTTAAAGGAGATAAATTTTATGGGAGAAGGATCTAATTTATTATATAATTTAAATTTTTAAAATTACGTGAACATTTTTTGCATTAGATAATTATTACATGAATAAAACAAATAATAAGTATGATACATATTAATTAATTAATATTATTAACCAATACTTACCCATATCATTATATAAAAATATTAACTAAAATTTGACAATGTCTTAATTACATAAAACAAATAATAGGCACTATTCTTTACCTAAGAAAATTAAGTAAGCTTATTGGTATATTATGTTTAATTCATTAATATTTTCAATTAAAATAAATATTGGATATGATATATTATATATATTTGACAGTACTTATAACAATAAAATATATTATTAAAATATTTTGAGTATTATTAAAAATAATTATGGTCATAGTAATCGCAGTTTGCATTATAACATTCGTAATACCTGTAATCGTAATAATCACAGCGTAGAATAACATGTGAAAAAATTCTTGTCCCCATTGAGTACACATACAGGCGAAGAATAAAATCTCATATATATATATATATATATATATATATATATATATATATATATAAATATATAAAGCAATCTGGATCTTGTGCTACTGATATGTACATATTGACTGGAAGCAACTAGAAAGAAGCAGATAGTGGCTTTTCATGTGAAAAAGTGGGTCCATACAATGTGTAGAAACATGACAATCAATTTTTATATGCCTTGTACAGGATTTTCATGTGTCCTAAGATAAAGACAACAAAAGATTCTTCGTCTTTTCCATAATTTACGCAATGGCGTTTTGTTCATCGCAAATGGTGCCTACTTTTGCCCTTCTTTCTCAAACTCACTGTGCATCATTTTCTATAAATCTTTCCGCGTACGCTCTTTTCTTCCTTACCTTCTCTCCTCTCTTGCCAGCTCCCATGTATAACAGTAGTTCTCTTAATATGCGCATAAACTTGTTTCCTCTTAATCCTCTTTCTCCCATCTGTAATCTGCGATTCAACTACATCGTTCTCTTTCACTTATCACATTTGTTATGGGCATTTACATCATTACATGTAAGGTTTCAAACTTCTCCATGTTTGATTTAGAGTTGGCCCTAAGCTTCTTGATTCTCAATAGTAATGACTAATGATAAAGGTCCCTTTCGATCTCTCTGTAGGCCAAAGGGATATAAGGACCTTTATCCTTCCTGCTTCTCTTTCTTGAAGTTGAAACTGCTCTCTTCTTCGTCGTCTTCTTCTCCCTCCCTCCACCATTCTTATTTGAACCACCCCCACGGTTCCTCATTGTTTGGCGCGAACTACATACAATATAGGGTTAATTAGCTTTGCACTATAAGATTCAGTCAAGCCCATCCAATTAGAAGATCCAATATATACATATATATATATATATATATATATATATATATATATCCAAAACTTAAACCCACTCTATGATAAGCAATATCTTTATTGTGTCTGCTCTGACCCGTGATTCTTCTCTTCTTCCTCTTCGTATATTAATATACAAGTTTTGATTTACCCAGGGTTGGCTTGTAAATATACACTAATAATTGCTGCAAAGTACTTTGCCTTAGAATTATAATTTACTCCTGCCAACATGCATCTTGGGATTAATCAGAGCCCCATTTGGCTATGATTTAATGTGAGGCTTAGAAGCACGCTGGAGATAAAGAAGCTCTAATCAACCACGATAATGATGAGGAGGAGCTCCCTTCGCATGTAGATGGCCACCAGAGGGAAGGATTTGAAAGGACCTCCACCTTTTACACCTTTTTTCTCAGGAAAAGAAAGCAGTATCCTCTTGTAAGAGGGAAGGAACAAAAGCTTGGACAGGTTTTAGGGGCTTAAGCTCTATGTAGTTTAGCGAATTGGAAGTAATGAGCCCAAAAAAAAAAAAACTGTACTAGAAAACTTTATGGAAGTCTGATTTCAAAACAGGATTGACTTGTAGAGTGTCAAATAATTATATTTGTAAATAGCATTTGTTAATGAGTTATCGCGACTCTCATTTTTAATTCTTCATTTTATCTATTTTTAATTTGATTACTTAATGTTACTTAAAGATTTATTTTCTTTCATCAATTTTATTTCATCCCGAATTAATCTTAAAACTTTCAAAAGTAAGTCAATCATTTTCTTTCCCTATAACACCATCAAATTAAAATGTTTGTCATAAAAGTAACGTTTGACTCCTTGGAGACCTAATTCTAATAAAATGGCTAAGGAGGATCAAATTAAGACAAATGAAACTAAGGGATGAAACTAAAACTTAAGATAAAGTTAATGAATCATATGGAAGAAAATAATATTAAGAGATAAAAGTGAAACAAGAACCAAATTAAAGGGACTAAATTAGAACAAAATAAATTTAGGGAAAAAAATAAAAGTTAAGATAAAGTTACAAGATCAAAAACATTTTTTAAACTAAAATTTAAATATTCATAAAACTAGCAATTACAAAATTATGAACAAATTACATATATTTGTTTGATTCATGTCTCTTTGAAATATAAATAATTTTTAAAGAGCATATGACCATCATTGTCAATTATCTTCATCTTCTTCAAATTTAACATCTAAAAATCATGATATTCATCTTCCTCAATTATATTTTTGAATGTAAATTTCGTTTATGATGGTTATTTGAGAAAATAATTGATACATGTTGTGTTTAATTTTTTTTTACACTAGCAACTAACAAAAATTAAAAGGATTTATACGCCCGTTTAAGGAAGAAAATAATTTCTTATTTGCATTTAAAAAAAAAATGTTCCTCCATTTAAGAAGTGGATGTAAAAGGGTGATTTTTTTTTTTTTTTATAGCAAACAATAATAGAAGATCTCAAACTTCAAAGTCGTGGGTAACTTTCAGGACAAGAATCTTAGTTACTCAACATTTTAATGCTCACATTTTTTTTCTCTTTACCTTGTTATTAAATACAATAAGGTTAGTTTAAACTCTTTTTCTTTACAAATAGTTTTAGAAAATTCTCAGAAACTATTCGACTGACATTGGATTACAGAGTGATTGATAAGTAAATTTGACAGGACTGTTGGATCGTGATCAGGATTCTCTCTATTTTCAATCAAACTATCCATTCCAAATCATTAGAATAAGACCAAATGATAAAAATCCAATAATTTAAATTTTTATCAGTAACTGAATGTGGTCATATTTACTGTCCATAAATTTGAATCATTTATTAGATTTT
Source organism: Delonix regia (assembly GCA_037074485.1). NCBI lineage: Eukaryota > Viridiplantae > Streptophyta > Magnoliopsida > Fabales > Fabaceae > Delonix > Delonix regia. Next base: position 19,381,197 of record CM073452.1, on the reverse strand, counting down.
AATCCAATGGTCCAAATCTAGAAAATTGGAATGAATAGTTGGATCAACCGTTTTAAAATATTGAGAATGTGAATAATGCCTATGTCACATTAGAAGTAATACCAAAAAAAGGGTATAAAAGGATGGTTTTTTTCATGTGAGATATGCAGGCCAACATGCGTGCATAAAATGAGAGGAAACGTGAAGAGTGCCTATGTCACATTGGAAGTAATACGAAAAAGGGAGAAGGAAAAAGCTTTTCCATGTGAGATAAGGGGGCCAACATACGTTGCATAAAATGAAAGGAAATGCGAAGAGTATCTGTGTCATATCAAAAGTAATACAAAAAATGGCAGGAGAAGATGCTTTTTTTCACATGACATAAATGGGCCAACATACGTTGCATTAAATGAAAGGAAACATGAAGAGTGCCTATCTCACATTGGAAGTGATACGAAAAAGTTATTAGAAAATAGTTTTGTTCATGTGAGGTAAGTGGGCTAACATACGTTGCAGAAAATGAAAGGAAATGTGTTGGAAGTAATATGAAAATAGTAGAAGATGGTTTTTTCACGTGAGATAAGCGGGCCAACATACATTGAAAGGAAACGTGAAGAGGGCCTTTCTCACATTGGAATTGATACAAAAACAGTAGAAGATGGCCTTTTCACATGAGACAAGCGGGCCAGCTTACCTTATATAAAATGAAAAGAAAAGAGAAAGAACAAATACCAGAATGTCCTGTACAATTTTTCATGACACCTTAAGATACAGACAACATAAGATGCCATTACTTTTCCATGATTTACTATGCCTTTGGTTTTAGTTTATAAGTTCATTGTTGAGTGAGTCTCGCTCCCATCCATGGATCATATCACTTTCTGTCTCCATGAACTTGGTCCTTCAAACGTGTTCCTTTCTCTTCTTCCATCGACAATCTGCTATTCCTACTCCATCTCTCTTATCACATATCGCATTTGCAAAGGACATTCATTGAGAAAGTTCACAACCCTACCACCAGGTCGGGTTTATCGGCAGAGCCCTAATAGGTTGGATACGATTTGAGATATGATCTGCGAGCTCGCCTTAAACGATGTGGAAAACCAAATGATGCCATGCTGGGGTGGTGGTAAGTGAGATGGAGACAACAAAGTGTTACGTACTTGTACATATCAAACAGAGTTTTTGGTGTGAATATACATATTTGTACTCTTAAATCTAGTAAATCAAGAGATGAATGTGCTATTTGTATATAGTCTGGTGGATATAATGACACTTTGACAGTCTATCATGCTCGTAGTTTATCAATTTTCTTATAAATTTATAATCTAAGCACTCAAAGAAATAATATATTTCTATGCTAAAAAAAAAAAAACAGAAATAATTGATTTACATTCTTTTAATGTTTCAAGATCAATACTATAATGTGAAGAATTAGTCATGGATCCAAAATTTGTTGATAATTGTATCAATTGTAATGAATACGAAGGAATGAGAGAAATAGTCCCAGAGGTTTTCTTTTTAGTTTCATTATACATTTAAGCATAAATAAAAGGACACTGTTTTCATATCACCTAAAATAAACAGAAGACTCATTCTTAATTTTTTTTAATTTTTATTAAAATGTTCATCGAAACATATCTTACGTTTTTTTTTTTTCTGACTGTTATACTAAACAAGACATATTTCTAATACGATCACACTAGATTATAAGTACTTTATAATTTTACCATAATATCCTATTTAGATTTTTGCTTCCTGTTTGTTATTAGAATTTCCACTATAATTTAAAAAACCATTATATTAGAATACTTGTAACAATCAACGACTGCATTTTACTATAGGAAACTGAGTGTAATGTCTCATAAAATTCACCCAGACTCTACAATATAGATTTTTTGACAGAACTTATGTAGAGTTTCTCAAATTTTATGATTAGTAGGTTCTTTAATACAAGAATGGCACATAGATTGAATTTTTTTTTTTTTTTTGAAAAAAAGGCAATCTTGCAATTTTGAAATTTTAAAACCATTTATGGGTCATATTTTTATTTAAAAATCTAATAACATTCGTTTACCTAAAAACATATACCTAAGTTTTGTAAATTTTCCTTTTTGTTCTAACCAAAGATGTTACACATAATAACGCTTCATCTAACCATCTAGATTAACTTAGACCCTTTCCTGTTTGATTTTATACCATTTACACTTCTTTTTCTTTTCTGGAGATCATCAATATTACTAATTGATTCAGGACATGCTTTATATGCTTTGTTGTACTGAACAAGATTGGTGACAGTGGCATACACAGTGACATTGCTTATTTGTGCCAAGACAGCCTTTCTCTCTAGAACAACATTCTGCCCATATTTTAATTCAAGAATTGACATGTCTCTCAGCTCTTGGAATACCACATCCTTATAAAGAATAAGGTAGTCAATTGAAACCTGCAGTGAAGAAATTTCAAGTTGCATCGTTCGCTAGAATGGCTCCTAATGTTAATGTTATCATGCATAATGCGATATATAAACAATGAGTACAAGACTACACACCTAGCAGTTTTCTCTACAGGGTATTTCACAGAAAATTAGCTGTAAATTTTATATATTTACTATCAAGTTCTCTTAAAATTAAAAATTAGCACGTGAATATCTTTTGTGGTTCAAAGCTATATGATTAGTCCTAAAAAGAGATCATTTATGCATTATTTACTTACAACTCGGTAACAAATACTTAAAGAAGTTCACCTAAATTTTGTCAAGTATTTATGCACGTATTTGGGAAAAGTAATCAGATCCAATCATCAATTAGTGAAGATTTTGTTTATGATCAAAGAACAGAATAGCATAGATAGAAAAAAAAAAGTAAGAATTTCTTCACGAAAGAATAAGATTTTGAGAAATAGTGCTTTGAAAACTAACATATAGTATCACAATCATCTCGCCTTAAAATCACCAAAAAGCTGAGTTTCAGAACCATTTGAAATGCCATGTTGAGTATTGTTCTCTTTATACAACAGTCATCCAATTGTAGGCCACGAGATTAATTGTAAGTTTCTCAAATTGAGCAACGCTATGATATGATTATTGTTCTACTTTTACTAACTTCTCATGCTGATTCTTATAATTTATCCCAATTTAGTTTTAATCTCACCCAATATGTTTGGAGTTAAGACCAAACATTACAAAAAATTGAATTTTTAGTAGTGACTTTTAGTGACAATTTAAAAAAATTGTTACTAAAAGTATGTCATTAGTGGTGACTTTAATTTTGTTGCCACTAAATAGCTTTTATGGCAACACATCTGTTGCCACCAAAGATATTTAGTGGTGATATACTTAAAGTTGTCACTATTGGTATTTATAGGCACCATTTTACCTACTATTGTATATAATTTGTAGTGACTTTCCATGTGTTGCTACTAAAACATGGAGCAAAAGATCTAAATTTGAAAATATTTAGTGACAACAGGGAGAAGTTGCCACTAAAAATGATTTACGTGTGATAATATTTTGTCACTAAATATACTTTGTGAAGACTTTACACAATTGCCACAATATAACTTTTGTGGCAATTCTAGATGGTCGCGACAACTTAGTTTTTGTTATTAAAGACAATTTTGATTGTAATAATAAATGTTAGTTTATTTTATTTTTTAAGTAAAATTTATTAAAATTTTCATATAAAATTAATTAATATAATAATTGATATTTAAATTTTAAATTAAATAAAGTAATAAAATGAGATTAAAATATTTCGAAAAAAATAAATAAATAATAATGTAATAATATAGATAAATAATTAATTTATTTATAATTAAATAGTTAATAGCTCAGTTTATCAAGTAAAAATGAAATGTCAATTTTGAATAAAAATGTAAATAAATATAAAATATACAATTCAATTTAAAAGTGAATATTTATATATGTACATAATTTTTTAAATATGAATTTTAGTAAATTTAGAATGTAAAAATGAAATAGATATATTAAATATAAATTATAGCAATAATAGTAAATAAATATATATAGCAAAAAAAAATTTGTAGTAAATAATTTTAAAATTAAAAAATTTATAAATAAAAAGTTAGAATAAATAAAAAATTAAATTCAAAATATAAAATGAGATTGACATATTAAAATAATGTATAAATAATAATTTATGTATTGATAATTACTAATTTTAATAATCATAGTTTTAATTCTAAATTAAAATATTAATATTTAAAGTTTTCAATGCTATAAAAAAAAAAAGAAATTTCAAAAATTAAAATAAAATTCGTATATTAAAATAATAAATAAATAATAATTTAATATTGCTTATAATTAGTTAGTTTAGTAATAAAATTTTTAATTCTAAATTGAATAATTGATAATTAAAATGGTCAAAATAATTAATTGAAAAAGAAACTTCAAAATATAAAATAACATTATCATATTAAAATAATAAATAAATAATAATTTAATTATATATAAAATTAGTTAGTTTGGTAATAAGAGTTTTAATTCTAAATTGAAAATTTTTAATATTTAAAGTTTTCAATGTAATAAATTAAAAAGTAATTTCAATAAATAAAACAGAATACGTGTATTAAAATAGTGAATAAAAAATAATTTAATTATATATAATTAATTAGCTTAGTAATAATATTTTTAATTCAAAATTGAAAAATTATTATTGAATATGCTCAATGTGATAAATTAAAAAAGAAATTTCAAAAATAAAATAAAACTCACATATTAAAAAAGAAAATATTGTTTAGTGATTTGAAAAAAGAACAAATCAAACACATATTTGGAACAAGAAACCCTTTTTCCTTCTTGTCACTAGCTTCCACCAGAGCTTAGCTTCTTCCTCTCTTCACAATTTGACAAGCCACACTCCATCATCCTTTTGCCGTTTTCCAACAAGGTTAGCGTCGTAATTAGTCCTCTCTCCGGTAGGAACCTCTCCATCATGCGCCTTAGTGTTAGGGCAAGAGAAATGGATGATTACAACATGTAATGGTAGGTTGTTATCAAGAATTTCAGTCAACCTTCCACTTATAACATGATTTTCATCCATTTCCCATATTTTTTGTGTTTAATAACCAAAAATTGGTTCTTAATTCCTGAAATTTATTTTGATAGTGTGCTTAGGGTTTTGAAAAGGGAGAAATTTGAATTTTTCTTGAGGTGTTCGTGCATTTGTTTTGGGTTCATTAAGCTCACAGTTGCTTTGAGTTGTGAATCACCCTATATTATTTTCCTCTATAGTTGCTACTAAGTAATGCTTTTACTATTCTATTCTCTACGCTTTGAATTAGTTTATTTTCTTCTAGAGTTTACTTTGTTTTGGTGATTGCTTCATTCATTGTAATATGCATATTTTGTTATTTTCTTTTAGAGTTTATGGCTTTTACAATGGACCTTTGTGGTTAGATCCTCTGTCTATTCATGGTATAAATTGCTTTAATTTGATCTCGATGATGACTGTGAAGAGGACCAATTTGGAATTTAGAAATAGTGGAGGACCAACATAGAAATAAGAAGATGAGTGAGAGAACAAAATGATATTTTTGTCAATTATGTTTGTTAAGATGGATAATGTGCTTAAACCCAACTTGGGCTTAAATTAGTTACCTATTCATTATGGGCTTCAGGTATGAATGACTAACACCTTAATCCGCACTAGATGGATAGGTTTATATCTAGAAAGATTATCATAGTTCTCAATTAATCCCACATGCATAAAACAAAATAATAAAAATTTTGCAGTTTAGTCCCTAGATACTATTCCCTAGTGATCCTATAGGTATGTGGTCTTTAATATTATGGATTTATATGTATATATATCTTCTTAATTAGTATTTAGGGATGTCAAAATAGTGACATGATAATATAGGATGCGAGAGTTGGATCTGATCAGTCAAGGTTTGAATTCATCTGCTCATCAATGGAGCCACATTGGTAACTAGTATTTTAGTTAAGAGGGGTAATTACAAGATGAGCAAACTATGGAGTTGACCAATCATGGAAAGGCAATTTAAGTATTCTAAGAAGTTTGTAATCATCTAATAAAATTATTCCCATGTTAGCTTGTAAAAAAAGTGATGAGGTCATCAAAGAATTTTAATTACTAGGATTATATCATGTGGAGTGTCCTCTTTATTTAAAATAAGGAAAAATAAATTTTTCTTACTTGAATAATGAGATTCTATTAGTTAGCTTTTGAAACTAATTATTTTGAATCTTGGGGAAATATTTGTGTGTAGTGATTACAATAACTTTCTTGTTGCTGTTGGGCATCTAGGAAGAAGGGACGTCACAGCATTTTTTCTCTTGAAAAGATAACTAGCGCTTTCTTTAAACAGGTGAGGAAATTTTAATATGGATTTTACAAAGCTTAAGCTTTGTGTGGTTGAGAGATTCACTACAGGAAAAATAAGTTTTAACCATGGTGGTTTAACCACAGTTGAAACAACCATGGCTAAACTGAGGTATAACCATAGTTTTAAATAAAACGTGGTTATATATAGGGTTAACCACAATTAAATTACCTGTGGTTATATCAACAAAAAAAATCTTAACTTAACCATGGTTTATTCTAAAACCGTGGTTAGATTGCTTGCTTAAGCACAGTTTTATAAGACACTATGTTTAGGCCCAAGTAAAAAAAAAAAAAATACCCAACTCAACAGTGAAATAAAAAAATACGTTCGCCTAAGCACAGTTTTTAGCTATCGTGCTTAAGTCCAGTTCAAAAAACTCATTGGCCTAACCATTGTTTTCTACGACTATGGTTAGACTGACTGGGAAATAAAAAAATACCTAGGCCTAAGCACAGTTTTTTTGAAACCATGCTTAAGCCTGATGGCCTAGCCACAATGTAATGTGAAACCATGGCTAGGACACAACTGGCCATGGTTTACAAACTGTGGCTAGGACAATTTTAAGTGGGCCTAGCCACGATTGGGTCAGAACCATGGTTAGGCCCACTTTTTTTAACCTTTATCCCCACCTACCCAAAACCTCATATGCATTTTTACAATAAAAACCTCTTTTCTTCCTTTCTCCCACCCAGCCTCCAACCATTGCCAGAGTTCATCAATGCCATTGTCGCTAGTCAATAGAGGGCTCATCAACGACATCGGAGCTCACCAACGACAGAACCCCTTCGTTGTTTCGTGGTTAAAGCTCCTCTGAGTCAATTTTTCTTTCTTTATTTCACTATTTTTACTTCTATGAACAACTTGGTTGTTTTTGTTAGATTATCTTCTGATTGTGATACTTCATTTCAATTTTTGTTCACATGATTTTTTATTTTCTTTTTTTTAACGATTATTTCGTTTTTTTATAAAATATTTTGAAATATATATATTTTTCTGTTTTATGGATTTTTTTTCTTGTTTTATTATTATTCTTTCATTTTTTTTTGTTTTTCGAAATATATATTTGTTTATATTATTTTTGGATTATCATGTCTTCTAATATATTGTTATTCTTTTTGTTGTGTTATTATTATGTTTTATTATTAATATGGGTTTTTATATATTATTATAGGATTATTTTGTTTAGGTTATGTTAATTACTTTTATATGAAGTGTATAGTTAGTTTAAATTAAGTATTTGTTATATGTGTTTAGATAATTTGAACTTGTATGTATGTAATCTTTATGTGAGTTGAATTGACATAAATTTGAATGAGTTGATATTTAGTTTGAACTAACCATTTGGTGTATGTGTTAACTTGATTTATCTTGTGTTTATGTTTATGTATGTATGTATATATATTACAATAATTTATATGATTGAATTTGGAGTTGTTAAATAGGTAAAACATACAAAATTTGTTATTTGACTTGTGTTTCCTATTTTGTTATTCTTTTTGTTGGTCTTTAAGAAATGGATAAGTGTTTGATTCTTAGGCCTCAAATTACTCATGAATATTTAGAGGGATTGAATGGATTCTTAGACTTTACATTTACAAATAAGAGTGTTAGGGATAATATAATATGCCCATGTCCTAAATGTAGATTTAAGAAATGGCAAGTTAGAGAAATTTTACTGGACCACTTAATTATTAAACCTTTCCCGTAAGGATACATTGTTTAGGCTAGGCATGGGGAAAGAACTAATGAAGAACCACATGAGGTAGAACTTCAAGCAAGACCATAAGTTAGAGATGAATTGATTTTTAGGAATAACCCTATACACAATATGGTTTGGGATGCATTTGGGGTTTGTAATGATGATAAAATTGTGAATGACATTGGTGGTCCAACTTCAACTTCAACATCAAATCAAATATTGCATGGTGGTGTCTAGGAATTTCAAGACTTGCTTAAGGATCGATTACAAAATTTATACGATAGGTGTGAGAAGTACTTCAAATTGTCTTTTTTGGTGAAATTGTATCACATCAAGTGTATGTGTGGTGTAAGTAACAAGGCTATGTCAATTTTTATTGAATTATTAGCCGATGCATTTGAACATGCCAAGATTCCACCATCTTTTTATGAGGCGAAGAAAATTATAAACAAATTAGGCCTCACGTACTAAAAAATTCATACTTGTCTAAATGATTGCATGCTATATTAGGGGGAGGATGAAAATAGAAAAGTGTGTAAAAAGTGCAATACCTCTAGATGGAAATCAAAAGGTAAGGAACAAAATGACCCAAGCAACCGGCAAAAGTACGTAGATACTTTCCATTGAAACTATAGTTGCAAAGGTTGTTTATGTCTTTTAAAATTACTGAGCACATGAGATGGCATGCATTGGATAAGAATAATGATGGCATGATGAGACATTTGAAGGATCCCGAGGCATGGAAGAGATTTGATCAAATGAATCCTCAATTTGCTTTAGATCCACGTAACGTATGCTTAGGTTTAGCCACAGATGGTTTTAACCCTTTTGGTAATTCGAGTACAAGTTATAGCATCTGGCCAGTGGTGTTAATGTCATACAATCACCAGCTGAATGTGTATGAAACAAAGTTCTTTTATTCTCTCAATGAATATTCCAGGGAAAGAGCACAGGGAAATGACATAGATGTGCATCTTCAATTGTTGGTAGATGAGTTAAACGATTTATGACATGTTGGAGTTGAAACATATGATTATTTCACCAATGAGGTGTTTAATATGTGTGTGACACTTATATGGACTATTAGTGATTTTTTAGGGCTTGAAACTTTATTTGGGTGGAATGTCCACACCTGCTTAACTGTAATTTTAACTTAATCCCTGTTCATCTTCCCTATAATAAGAAGTGGTGTTTTATGAGTCATCGTTGTTATTTGAGGCCAAGCCATAAGCTTAGATTGGCCTGAAATCAATTTAATGGAAAAGAGGATAGGAAAAATCCTCCAAAAAAAATTATTGTCTTAGAAATCCTAAAGTAGCTTGAAAATGTTAATGTTATATTTGGAAAAGATGTTGAAGTTGAAGTCCATGGGAAAAGGACTTAAGGAGTTAGTGTTAGTGATGGTGAGACTCAACAATGGCGTAAGAAAAGTTTTTTAGGTTTTTGTATTAGGGGAACCATTTATTACACCACAATCTAGATGTAATGCATATTTAGAAAAATGTATGTATCAGCATGCTTTTCACTGTGTTAAATGAGCATGGGCATTCGAAAGCCCATTTAAATGCATAAAGAGACTTGTAAGAAACAAATATTAGGCCTGAACTTTGGCCTAATGATAGTGGGAAATATTCTCCAACTTTATTCTCCTTGACAAATGTAAATAAAGATGTCTTTCTTAGGACTTTAAAGAATATCACTGTTCCAGAAGGTTATTCAAGTAACATTTATAAGAGCATTGATTTAAGATAGCATAAGATTAGAGGGTTGAAAAGTCATGTCTCCCATGTTCTGATGGAGCAATGCCTACCCAAAGCAATGAGGACCACACTCCCAAAAGAAGTGTGTGTAGTACTGATTGACTTGACTTGTGTGCAGTTTTTAGAAAATTATATAACAAAGCCTTAAGCATGAATTAGCTTGACCAACTCCAAGATTGGGTTATTCTTACATTAGCGTGAATTAACTTTTCATTGTCACTGTTCATTTGACTGTACACTTAGTTGAAAAAGCAAATCTTAAAGGTCTAGTACAATATAGATGGGTGTACCCTATTGAAAGGTAGAATTCTATACCTATTCTTCCCTTGAAAAGAAAGCTACCTTTTTTAAAGGGAAGGAGTGAAATCTTGGGCATGTTTTGTGGGCTAAAGTTGTAAGTTGTTAGGATGATTGCAAGTAATGAACCAAAAAATGTTGGAGCTAAAATAATTCATGGAAGTGAGATTCCAAAGGAGGAATGATATGTAGATTGTCAAATAATATCAGAAAAAAGTAGTTGTTCATCAGTTATTTCATGTTTAATTTTGTCTCTTAATTATTATTAGTTTCAGTTTAACCCCTTTATGTTTTTAGAAGTTATACTTTCATTTATCAATTTTATTTTATCCCAATTAAATCTTCAATTTTTCAAGAACAACTCAATTGTTTCCTTCCCAATAACACCGTCAAATTAAGATATTTGAGGTTCATGTATTGTTGGACATCTTGCGTGAATTAATTCTGATGGGGGCAGATGGTACTAAGGAAGGAAACATAAATTGAAGGCAAATTTAATGGATCATATAGAATGAAATATAATTAGGAGACAAAAGTAAAACAATGAACCAAAATAAAGATACTAAATTAAAACAAATTGAATTTAAGGAAAAAAAAAGTAAAATTGAGGTAAAGTTACTAGATCAAAAATATATTTAAAACTAAAAATTTATTATTCATCAAACTAGCATTTGCAAAATTAGGAATGGATACCATATATTTGTTTGACTCCTCACTTTTTGAAATAAAAATAATTTTTAAAGAGCATATCATCATTGTTAATTATCTTCATATTTTTCAAATCCTACTACTAAAATCTGTAATATTCATCTTCCTCAATCATAAATTTCAATGTGAATTTACTTTATGACGATTATTTGGGTAAATTACTCATACATGTCATGTTTAATTTTCATATACTAGTGATTAAGAAAAGTTAAAAAAGATCAATACATCCTTTTAAGTAGAAGAAATGATTTGTTATTCTTACTAAAGAAGCATATGTAAAAGTGTGATTTGTAATTTTTTTAAGTAAATACAAGATTTCAAACTTCAGAGTTGCGAGAAATATTCAAGGTAAAAATCTTAGTTACTTAACATTTTAATGCTCATGATTTTTTTTCCTACAACATCTGTAAAGTAAATAGGCACCGGACAGAAGCAAAACTGTAGCAAATAGTTTGAGATGACATACAGAATTTAATGTAGAAAACCTCAATAGGGTAAAAACCACAGATAAGGAAGAAAAGGCTTCACTATGAGAAAAATGGGAATTATACCTTCTTTCTATATAGCAAGGATAATACAATATTTTTATATCTCTTTCTAATAGGAGATACTAATATCAGAACTCTCTATGTATCTCACAACTCTTTCTCTCTATATAGGATTGCTCCTTTCTTGGTTGTGAGAAATGAAGTTTTAAAGCTCTATTTATAAGGAACGATAAAGTGCTTCAATGCAATTTTCAAATGACTAAATTGCAATTACAAAATTATTTCCTTTTAATTGTCAAAGGTTTGGCCACCAACCTTTTTAATTTTCTTCAATGTTTGGTACCTTTGCTAATGTGTTTGGTACTTGAGACATTTCCTTCTTCTCCTTTTCACTGGTAGGACTTATACTTGAGGATAACTATAAATTAACAGGAAGTGGGATAGAGATTGGCTTACAATTATGCATATTAAAGCGTCGCAAGATCTTCTTTAAATAATTCTTTTGAGAAAGCTAAATCTTCTTGTTATTTCAGTCTCAATAAATTTGCATCCCTAGAATCTTGTTTACCTATCCTAAGTGCTTCATATCAAATTTCCTAGCCAATTGTGCCTTTAATTCATTGATATGATCATTGCTGGGGCTTGCTATCGACATGCCGTCTACCTATAATAGCAAAATAATGAAATCATTTTCACCAAACCTTTTGATATAAGCAAAAGAGTTTGTATTAAGTCTGTTGTATCTAAGGCTCATGATGAAGGAATCAAATCTCTTATACCAACATCTTGGCACCTATTTGAGACCATATAGAGATTTGTTCAACCTGCAAACCAAGTTCTCTTTTCCTTTTTCTTTAAACCCTTCTGGTTGGAGCATATAAATTTCTTCTTCAAGATCTCCATGAAGAAATATAGTTTTCACATCTAACTGCTCTAAATGTAAGTCAAGTGTAGCACACATTGCTAAGACCACTCAAACTATTGTGAGTCGAACAACAGGAAAAAATATCTCATTATAATCAATGCCTTCTTTCTGAGCAAAATCCTTTTACCATAAGTCTAGCATAATATCATTCAACTTGTTCATTACTAGTTGTCTTGATCTTGTACACCCATTTGTTCCCGATAGCCTTCTATCCTTTTGGTAATGGAACAAGATCCGATGTCTTATTCTTATGGAGGGCTTCAATTTCTTCTTGCATTGCTACTAACCACAGATAAGCTTCTGAGCTTTCCATAACCTTTCAAAAAGCTTAAGGCTCTTCATCTTCTGTGAGTAGACAATATGCAACATTCCCTTCCATAATGTAATCAAAGTGTCAAACCAGTTCCTTCCTCTCTCGAGTTAACTAGCGAAGAATCTGGTACTGCTTTAGAAGAATCTAGTACTTCTGTTTTATTTGCTCCTTCTTCAATCTACATTATGGTGGTATCTATTATTTCTTTTGAAATGCTATCACCTTCATGTATATGTTGTTTCTCTTTAGGAAAGATGACATCCCTGCTGGTTATAACCTTATGGTTAGTGGGATCCCAAAGGTGTTACCCCTTTACTTCATCAGCATATCTTAAGAATAAGCATATTCTAGATTTAGGATCTAGTTTTGTAATTTCTTGGGCATTGTACATCATGTATAATGGAATTCTAAACATATGGGGGTTTGTATAATTAGCTGGCTTCCTAATCCATATCTCTATGAGGGTCTTTGGATCAATTACAGTTGATGGTGATCAATTGATTACGTAGCAAGCTATCTTGGCTGCTTCTGCCCAAAATGAATTAGCTCATCCAATAGTTCTTAACATTGCCCTTGTCCTTTCCAACAAAGTTATGTTCATCCGCTCAACACTCTATTTTGCTATGGAGTGTAAGCCACCGAGAATTGCCTCTTAATACCTTCTTATTGATAGAAAGTATTAAATTCATCACTAGTGTATTTTTTTCTATTGTCTAATCTTAGGCATATAATCCTTTTCTCATATTCACATTTCACATGCACTTTAAAGGTTTTGAAAACTTCAAACACATCTCCCTTTCTCTTGATTAGATACATCCAACATCTCCTAGAGTAGTTATCAATGAATGACACAAAATACTTCACTCCTCTCAGGGATAAGGCCGGTGCTTTCCAAACATTAGAGTGCATTAGGTCTAAGATAACTTTACTTCTCTTTTTAGAAATGTTGAACTTTAACCTATGCTACTTACTTGTAACATAATACTCACAAAAAGGTAGAGAAACCTTTTTAAGTCCAAGAAGGAGATTCTATGACATATGACCAAGTTTATGGTGCCACGATATCGTTGATTCCTCAGTTATTGGATCAGTTGATGCAACTGAGACTTCTCCTTGTTGTTATGTTTCTCTTTTAAGCATATATAGGTTGGTTGCTATCTTTTTTTCTTTCATAACTACATGCATGCCTTTAATGACTTTCAAAGTGTCATCCTGTATCTTAGTTTTATACCCATTGCTATTAAATTGTCCTAAAGGCAATAGATTTTTCTTGAGACTTTTCACATGTTATACCTCTTAGATAGTGCGAGTTGTACCATCATACATCTTTAATTTGAGGGTGCCTATTCCAGCAATCTCCAAGAAATGATCATCTCCCATAAACACATATCCTCTAGAGACAGGTTTATATTGGTGGAACCACTCTCTCCGTGAGGTCATGTGCCATGTTGTTATTGAGTCTACAAGCCAGATATCACTGAACCTTTTTTTGCCTTCAGCAACTATTTCTACCTCGCTGTATAAGACTTTTACGTCATTTGAGGTGCTTGCAACGTATCCCTGAGCACTTGACTACTCAGTATCTTTGCCTTTGGCCTCTGCGTTCTTCTTCAAATTCCAACACTCATTTTTGTAGTGTCCCCTTTTGTTGCACTTGAAACATTTGATATTCTTCTTGCTTTTTGATTTTGATCTACCTTGATTCTAGCTCCCACTTGAGCCACATTTTGTTGATCTTCCTTTCATCACTGCTAATGCTTCTGCTTGTTATGAACTACTCAACTTGTCTTCCTTATTTTTGCCCTAATTTTCTTTTTTTAGAATAGTTAGCATAATGTCATAAAAAACTAGGTAGCCCACAAGAACATTATTGGTCAGGTTAATGACGAGTTGGTCATAGTAATCAAGTAGGCTTTGAAGTAGAATTTTTGCATGTTCATTTGCCTTTATTTTGTGACCCAATGATGTGAGTTGAGAAAATAGAGTATTTAGAGTGTTGATGTGCTCGATCACTAGAGAAGTTTCAGGCATCTGCAAAGTGTATAATTTCCTTTTAAGGAAAACTTTGTTGTGTAGTGACTTAGCCTTATACAATTTGGTCAAATGATCCTAAATTTCTTTCACCGTCTTTTTCTCCTTTATGCTAGATAATATGTCATTTGCAAGTGCTAGATGAAGATTGGCAACTGCATTTCCATTCAACTCATTCCATTTATTTTCATTTGCGAATTCTACTGGCCTTTCACTAATATTCTTCCCTTGAAAAGAAAGCTTCCTTTTCTAAAGGGAAAGAGTGAAATCTTGGGCAAGTTTTATGGGCTAAAGTTGTATGTTGTTATGATGATTGGAAGTAATTAGCCAAAAGACCTTTAGAGATAAAATAATTCATGGAAGTGTGATTCCAAAGTAAAAGTGAACTACAGAGTGTCAAATAATGTTAGTAAAAAACAGTTGTTCGTAAGTTATTTCATGTTTAATTTTATCTCCTAATTATTATTAGTTTCAATTTAATCCCTAAATGTTTTCATAAGTTCTACTTTCATTTATCAATTTTATTCTTTCCCAATAAAATCTTCAATGTTTTAAGAACAACTCAATTGTTTCCTTCCCTATAATACAGTCAAATTTAGATATTTAAGATTCATGTATTGTTGGACATCTTGTGTGAATTAATTTTGATAAAATCGCTAAGAAGAGATCAAATAGGGGCAGATGGTAACTAAGGAAGGAAACATAAATTAAAGGAAATTTAACAAATCATATTGAATAAAATATAATTGGTAGACAAAGGTAAAACAATGAACCAAAATAAAGATACAAAATTAAAACAAATTGAATTTAAGGAAAAAAAAATTAAAATTTGAGGTAAAGTTACAAGTTCAAAAATAAATTTTAAACTAAAAATTTAATATTCAATAAACTAGCATTTACAAATTTAAGAATGGATGCCATATATTATTTTGACTCATGACTTTTTAAAATAAAAATAATTTTTAAAGAGCATATCATCATTGTTAATTATCATCACCTCTTTCATACCTAACTACTAAAAATCATAATATTCGTCTTCCTCTTTCATAAATTTCAATGTGAATTCACTTTATGATGATTATTTGGGTAAATTATTGATACATATCGTGTTTAATTTTCATATACTAGCAATTAAAAAAAGTTAAAAAAGATTAATACATCCTTTTAAGTATAAGAAATCATTTGTGATTCTCATTAAAAAATATTCCCCTTATATAAGAAGGGGATGTAAAAGTGCGATTTGTGATTTTTTATGCAAATGATAATACAAGATCTCAAACTTCAAAGTCATGGGTAGTATTCAAGATAAGAATCTTTGTTACTTAACATTTTAATGCTCACAATTTCTTCTCATACAACATCAAGTGCAATAAGGTTAGTTTAAACTCTTTTTCCTTACAAAGAGTTTCAAGAAATTATGAACGACTATTTAATTGACATTGGAATATTGAATGATTGATACAATAAATTTGAGAAGACTATTCTCATGATCAAGATTGTCCTCATTTTTAATCCATCAACCCTCTATTGCTTATCCGATGTAGACCATTTGTGAACACCCCATCCCTAATTGCCTAATTATTTAATTAATTGATACACTAATTAATTAATAATTAAGCAAATAGGAAAATTAGAAATGATAAAGTTTCAAATGAAATTCTCAATTTGGGACAATTTGAAATTAAAAATAAATCATGGGAGACAATTAAATAAACTCAAAACCCAAAAATAAAATTAGCTAATTAAAATAATTATAATAAATCAAAGAAAAATTATATAAAATAATAATAATAAATATATAACAAAAAAATAGAAAATTAAAAACTCAAAAAATATTAATTAATAATAATGGTAATAGTAATAAAAATTAAAAAATAAAATAAAATAAAATAATAAGGCTGTAATTCACGTGAAGAGCTGCAGTAAAAAAAAGCTGAAAAGGAAAAAAGCGCTACTAGGCAGGCAGCATTCAGAGGAAAAGGGGAGCGATGGTGGTTTTGAGCTCACTTTTTTAGCCAAGCAGCTAACCACTAGGCCATAATACATGTTCAATATATATATGACAAACATTATATATATACATGTCTTGATTTTAATTTGGCAAAATAAGTAAAATCTTTTTTTGGTCCCTCACCTGTAGGGTATTTTTTTTAAGTTAATCCCTTATAAAATTTATTTTTTATTTTAATCCCTTACAAGTAAGATATTTTTTTAATTTAGTCCTTCATAAAATTTCTTTTCAATTTAGTCCCTCATATGAATATTTTTCAATTTCTTCCTTCACAAATAACATCATTATTAATAATACCCTTTCATATTTTTTTATAGTTTGAATTTTATTTTGGCCAAATGAATAAAATCTCTTTTGGTCTCTCACTAATAGGTTATTTATTAATTTGATTCCTTATAAAATTATTTCTCATTTTGGTCCCTCAAATAAAATACTTCTCAATTGAGTCACTCATAGAATTTTTTTTATCAATTTAGTTCCTTACATATAAATTTTTCTAAATTTATTAATAGAGGTAAACTCTGATGATTCTACGTTACGAGTCTACACCCTCCTCACGAGTCTACCTAGAATTGCGAGTTTGACAACCTTAGGTGCCTCCTTTTATTCGTAGGTTTCGGTTTTGTTTGATAATAAGAACTTTATATGTTGTTTCTGGTTATGTAGTAGGATTACTGCCTTCTTTTTCTGCCTCTGAGGAGCTCTTCGGGTAAATGGTGGGCAAGGAGAGAGGTTGTAGACTGGCTCACATGTTTAGTCTAGAGGAATAGTCAACAACGTTTAGATGATTTGACAGAGGAAGGAAACCGAAGAAGAGATGGAGGGGGAGAGGGGAGTGGAGTTTTCGAAGGCCGATGAGAGAGAGAGAAAGGTGGAGAGGGGAGGCTCGTGGAGAGCACAAGTTTGAAGGTTTGGAGTGTCCTTGTCTGGGCCACTTCCTCGTTGTTCTGCCAAAAAGTTTTGGATGAGATGCTTGTGGGGGTTTCACAGTAGAGAGCTGAATGTATCGTATGTTGAAGAGAAATTTAGAAAAATAAGAAAATTTTGAATTTTTGTAGGAAATGGATCATTGGAAACCTGAAGATATGTCTAAATATATATCTGTTGCAGCAGATTTAGCGCCCTTTTCGCTTCAGCCTCAGTCTCAGCTTGTTACTGTCACCTCTAATCGCATGCAGAACTCGCATACCGAATCCAGGCAGAGGCCCGAAGCTGAGGCACAGGATCCAGTCACTGCAAGAAAACTTCAGAAGGGGACCGCCGGGGAGGAAGACCGACAGTGAGCAGAGACGAGCCGAGACAAAGCTAGTGAGCCTACATGCATCACGTCTTCTCTTCGTTGTGCCTCGTGTTATTCATTTGTTTTAATTATTTTAATTATTACTATTATTATTATTATTACTTTTATGCCAATAGGACATTAATTTTTCGCCTTACAAACAAGGTTATAAGGAAATTATCGGGTGAGAATATTAATCGTGTGAGATTTTAATCTCCTTAGACCCTGAAAATTAATACATACTTGTTTTAAAATAATAATAATGCAAAAATAAATACTTTAATTAAATATTTTCTATTATTTACGAAATCATCGGGTGAGAATATTGTTTTCCTCAGGTGTTTAGGTCATGTGAGATTTTAATATTCATAAACCCCGAAAATTAGTACATACTTGTTTTGAAATAATAATAACAACAATAATAATAATGAAAAAATAAATATTTTAATTAAATATTTTCTATTATTTATGAAATCATTGTGTGAGAATATTATTCTTCTTGAGTGCTTGAGTCATGTGAAATTTTAATCTTCAAAAACCCTGAAAATTAGTACATACTTGTTTTAAAATAATAATAATAATAATAATAATAATAATGCAAAAATAAATATCTTAATTAAATATTTTCTATTATTTACAAAATGATTAAGTCAGTATTTTATAAAATTTAATTAATTAGAAAAATGCCATGTGGGACTTGGGTCTCTATAGGCTTTGGAGAATTGATCTTATTAAAAATAAGACTAAAAGAATTCTAATTTCAAAATCCATAAAAACAAAATTCCAAAAATTTCTATATATTTTATTCCATATTTTTGGGTTCCCGCGTAAGATGGTTCATCTCCTCATGCACCCAAAGGTTAATTAGTAGAGACCGCGTGAAACATTGAGTCTCTTCATATTTTAAAAATTAACATTTAAAATATTAGAATGAATTAATTCAAAAATAACGAGGTTTGTCCTACCTATTGTGTAACTAAAAACCCATTTTTCATTTTTGTTTAACTTTAAATTTCAAATAAATTCTAATTTTTTAAAAAATATACATACAAAAATCATAAATTCAAAAATCATAGAAATATTTTTCCATTATAGTTTAAGATTCATAATAAATTATAATAATATATATATATATATATATATAAATTAATTACATGTCCTGTTAATCATAATCTCACTTTCAAAATTAGAAAAATCCTAAAACCAATATATAAATTCAAAAATTTCGAAAAATGGCTTTCCGTTATAATTTTGTTCTAATTTCAACAATAAATTCTAATTTTAAAAATCCACAAATAAATAAGAACCAAAATCTAAAAATTGATTTTTATTTTTGTCCTAATTTTAACGATAAATTCCAATTTTGAAAATCCAAGAAAAAAATTCAAAAAATTCAAAAATATTCCTTTCATTATAATTACATTTCAATTTCAAAAAATATAAACTCCCAAAAATCCTAAAAATCTCATCCAATAATCATTTCATTTAAATTTCAAAATAAAGATTAAAATTCCAAAAGTAAACAACAATTAAAAAGAGGAAAAATGAAGAGGTCAAGAGAACTAGATTAATTAGGTTGTCGTAAATTAAAACACATAAACTAAATCCCATTTTTGTTTTATTTACGAAAATCTATTTAATTTAAATCCTCCTGTTCTCATAACAACATTTACAAGTTATCAACCAATAGACATGCCTTTTTAGTCAAACTATGTGCAATATTGTAACGTGCACACCTTGAGCTCGAACAAGTGACCCTTCAACTCATGTGCCAGCGCCTTCACCATTCAGCCAATGGTGGTATTTAATATATATATATATATATATATATCCCACCTTTTATATATAAACTAGTTCCTATTTTTATTTCACTTGATCCATTTGACTTTGAAATTTTAACATGAAATCAAACTTTTTGTTAATTTTTTTTCGTGAACCATTTTAAATTAGTTAAAAAATAAATATAAAATTTTTATATAATAATTTGTATAGGGAGAAAATCCATATAAATTTTTTTTAAAATTATATTAAATATATTTTTAGATACTATGCATTATAGATAACCATGTAAAACCACCATGCTATTTCTTTTATCTAAGGATGGTAAATTTATGATTTTAATGGTATATCCCATTCATTTTTTATGATTTTAAATATAAATAGTATTTGAATAAACCTCATGTTATATATTGTATTTTAACTATGTAATTATATATTTAAATAATCATTTATTAATAGAGGTAAACTTTTACGATTTTACGTTACAAGTTTACAATACGAGTCTACACCCCTCTTTCCAATTCTGCCTAAACTCACGAGTTTGACAACCTTGACTACGTGGACTTTGATCCCTATCCCAGAGTACATAGGCCCTAGGCTTTCATCCTAGGTCAAGTCCGCCCTTTGCAAATATTTATTCGTTTGCTTCCATTATTGTTATTTTTGTCTTCTTTGTTTAACGAGCATGCATGTCAATAAAGGGTAATTAAGATGAATTTAAGACCATATTCTATTTCAACTGACTAGTTTAAGGTAATCGTCCTTATGGACGGGTGTTATGGGGTGCCTAACACCTTCTCTATACTCAAATAGACTCCTGAATCCATATATGTTTTTTGTAGACCATTTTGCCTTGTTCTTTTTATTTTAAATTAGTTTTCTGTTAAAAGTTTTGGTAGCGACTCCAGATAAATTGATTTTCAAGATTTGTTTTTTAGAATCAATTTAAGCCACTTTTTATTATTTTGCCGAAAGGTTGGTTACGACACCATTTGATGAAATGTCATAACTTAGATTTCTTTTTTAGTAACTATATGCAATCATATTTACTGTCCATAATTTTAAATCATTCCATGCCTTTCAACAAATGGTCTACATGTAATAAATTGGAGAAGAGACAAGCGTACGAGAACCTTGTGATTGTGAACAATGCCTTTATCACATTGGAATTAATACAAAAAAATGTTGAAGAATTTGGTTTTTTCATGTGAGAAAAGCGGGCAGCATGAGTTACATAATATGAAAGGAAACTTGAGAAGTGCCTGTGTCACACTGGAAATATTACAAAAGAGGTAGAATTAGATGGTCTTTTCACGTGAGATAAGTAGGCCAAATACGTTGCATAAAATGAGAGGAAACGTGAGTGCCTATGTCACATTGAAAGTCATGCAAAAATAGTGGAAGGTGTTTTTTCCACGTAGGAAGAGCTGGTGAACATACGTCGCATAAAAAGAAAGGAATCGTAGAAAGTGCCTTGGTCACATTGGATGTGATACAAAAATAATAGACGATGGCTTTTTCATGTGAGATAAGTGGGCTAACTTACCTTACAGAAAATGAAAAGAAACGAAAAGAAAAAGAATAAATATAATATAGGCCCTATATGATTTTTCACGTGTGACTTAATAAACAGACAACACATGATGCCATTACTTTTCCATCATTAACTCACTGCCTTTGGCCACGACTTATAAGTTCCTCCCGCAATGAGTCTCGCTCCCATCCATGGATCATATCACTTTCATTCTCCATAAACTTGTTCCTTTAAAGCATGGTCCTTTCACTTCTTCCGTCCACAATCAATGCTACTTCTGCAACTACTCCATCTCGTTTAATCACTTATCACATTTGCTATGGGCATTCATTGAGAAAGTTCACAAGCTTACCACCGGATCGAACTTATGGGTTAAGGGTTGGAATTGGTCTTGGAGCTTGCCCCGGATGTGGCAGAAAAACTAAGTGTTGCCGTACTGGGGTGGTGTTAACTCCGTCTTCAACCATTAGCTCTGATAGTTCACCTCCATTACTTTTTTCTATCTCTTTCTCTTTCATTTGGGGATGGAAAAGACAACATTTTCCTTAGGAAAGAAAAGGAGGTAGAAGATGAGGATGACACTGAAGAAGAAGAGACTGACCAAAAAGTACGAATGGATGAAGAATGCTCTGGAGAATACTGAGAGGGGTGGGAAAGCTTGGCCTACATCATCAATCTCTTTGCCTGAGGATGGTGAAGATAGTCCAAATAAAACCATTTTCTTTGGTGAGCTTTTATGAGGGAATTAAAATGTATATATGCGGTTAACATTCCTAAAAAAGAGATCACTTTAATTCTGAATAATTATGAATCATGTCATGAAGAACTTAATTAGGATATGGATTGTGCGATTTTCTATTTCAATTCATCAAGATCTTCTTCTAATGGATGTTGTTATTTCTCTTTTTGGTTTGATATTTCATTTTCTTTTGATTATGCATTTCAATGGGCATTGTAATGGAAAATTAGACGGGACGTCCAACTTCTATACTGTTTCTTCCCATGAAAAGAAAGGTAGCCTTTTTAAAGGGAACGAGCAAAATCTTGGGTATGTTTTGTGGGCTAAAGCTGTATGTTATTGTGATGATTGAAAGTAATGAGCCAAAAAATTGTTGGAGCTAAAATAATTCATGGAAGTGAGATTCCAAAGCAGGAGTGAACTGCAGAGTATAAAATAATATCAGTAAAAAAAAGTTGTTCATCGGTTATTTCATGTTTAATTTTGTCTCCTAATTATTATTAGTTTTAATTTAATCCCTTAACGTTTTCGGAAGTTCTACTTTCACTTATAAATTTAGTTTTAATCCAATTAAATCTTCAATGTTTCAAGAACAACTCAATTGTTTCCTTCGCAATAACACCGCCAAATTAAGATATTTAGGATTCATGTATTGTTGGACATCTTGTGTGAATTAATTATGATAAAATCACTAAGGAGTGATCAAATGGGGGCAGATGGTAATAAGGAAGGAAACTTAAATTGATGGTAAATTTAACAGATCATATAGAATAAAATATAATTGGGAGACAAAGGTAAAACGATGAACCAAAATAAAGATGCGAAATTAAAACAAATTGAATTTAAGGAAAAAAATTAAAATTTGTGGTGAAGTTACAAGATCAAAAAGATATTTTAAACTAAAAATTTAATATTCATCAAACAAGCATTTGCAAAATTAGTAATGGATACCATATATTAGTTTGACGCATGACTTTTTGTAACAAAAATAATTTTTAAAGAGCATCTCATTGTTGTTAATTATCTTCATCTTTATCAAATCCAACTGCTAAAAATCGTAATATTCATCTTCCTCAATCTTAAATTTCAATGTGAATTTACTTTACGATGATTATTTGGGTAAATTATTGATACATGTCGTGTTTAATTTTCTTATACTAGTGATTAAGAAAAGTTTAAAAAGATCAACACATTCTTTTTACCATAAGAAATCATTTGTGATTCTCATTAAAAAATGTTCCCCTTATATAAGAAGGGGATGTAAAAGTGTGATTTGTGATTTTTTTAAGCAAATGATAATACAAGATCTCAAACTTTAGAGTCGCAGGTAATATTCAAGATAAGAATCTTTGTTGCTTAGCATTTTAACGCTTGCAGTTTCATCTCATCAAGGTTGTTAAACTCGCGAGTTTAAGTAAACTCACAAGGAAGACTTGTAACATAAACTCATAAGAGTTTGCCTCGAGTAATAAATAGTTATCAAAATATGTAATTTTATAGTTTAAATATTATATACATTAAAACATTATTCAAATGTAATTCAAATTATACTTAATCAAACAAAAGCTATTCATATTTCATAATTTGTAATACTCAACATGAATATTTTAAGATATTTATACATAAATAATTATTCAATATAACTAGTTAAATAATATTTATTTTTATTTTATTTAATAAGTACATATTAAACGTAAATTTATTATTTTTTATGCATATTAAAACTTGTAATAAAATAAATTGTAAAGACTTTATGAAAAAAAAGCTTGTCAATATCTTATTTAGTCTTAAGTTTAAATTATTATGTTATTGACTTTACAAGCTAGTTAACACGTTAAAATTATAAACTCGGTAGACTCAGTAAGTCAAGTCGCGAGTTACTCAGGTTTGTACTAAGTCCAAGTTTATAATGAGTTAACTCGTTTTCTTTATTTACAATCGTAAACTCGTAAAATCGGATAATAAACTTGCGAGTTTGACAACTATGCTTCTTATATAACATCAAGTGCAATAAGTTTAAACTCTTTTTCTTCACAAAGAGTTTCAAGAAATTCTAAACAACTATTTAATTGACATTGGAATATTGAATGATTGATACAATAAATTTGAGAGGACTATTCTCATGATCAAGATTGTCCTTATTTTTGATCCATCAAACCACTATTTCTCATCGGATGTTGACCATTTGATGAAATGTGGTAACTTAGATTTTTTTTTAGTAACTATATGCAATCATATTTACTGTCCATAAATTTAAATCATTCCTTGTTTTTCAACAAATGGTCTACATGTAATATATTGGAGAAGAGACAAGAGTACGAGAACCTTGTGATTGTGAACAATGCCTTTGTTACATTGGAATTAATACCAAAAAAGTTGAAGAATTTGGTTTTTTCATGTGAGAAAAGCGGGCAGCATGAGTTACATAATATGAAAGGAAACTTGAAAAGTGCCTGTGTCACATAGGAAGTAATACAAAAAAGGTAGAATTAGATGGTCTTTTCACGTGAGATAAGTAGGCCAAATACGTTGCATAAAATGAGAGGAAACGTGAGTGCCTATGTGACATTGGAAGTCAAGCGAAAATAGTGGAAGGTATTTTTTTCACTTGGGAAGAGCCGGTGAACATACGTTGCATAAAAAGAAAGGAATCGTGGAAAGTGCCTTGGTCACATTGGATGTGATACAAAAATAATAGACGATGGTTTTTCCACGTGAGATATGTAGGCCAACTTACCATACATAAAATGATATGAAAAGAAAAGAAAAAGAATAAATATAATCTAGGCTCTATATGATTTTTCACGTGTGACTTAATAAACTGACAACACATGATGCCTCTACTTTTCCATGATTAACTCACTGCCTTTGGTCACGACTTATAAGTTCCTCCCGCAATGAGTCTCGCTCCCATCCATGGATCATATCACTTTCATTCTCCATAAACTTGTTCCTTTATAGCATGGTCCTTTCACTTCTTCCATCCACAATCAATCCTACTTCTGCAACTACTCCATCTCGTTTAATCACTTATCACATTTGCTATGGGCATTCATTGAGAAAGTTCACAAGCTTACCACCGGATCAGACTTATGGGATAAGGGTTGGATATGGTCTTGGAGCTTGCCCTGGATGTGGCGGAAAAACTAAATGTTGCCTCACTGGGTGGTTGTTAACTCCGTCTTCAACCATTAGCTCTGATAGTTCACCTCTATTGCTTTTCTCTATCTATTTCTCTTTCATTTGAGGAAGGAAAAGACAACATTTTCCTTAGGAAAGAAAAGGAGGTAGAAGATTAGGATGCAACAGAGGAAGAAGTGTCTGACCAAAAAGTACAAAAGGATGAAGAAAGTTCTGGAGAATGCTGAGAGGGGTGGGAAAGCTTGGCCTCCGTCATCAATCTCTTTGCCTGAGGAAGGTGAAGACAGTGAAAATGAAACCATTTTCTTTTGTGAGCTTCGATGAGGAATTAAAACATATATATGCAGTTAACATTCCTGTAAAGGAGATCACTTTGATTCAGAATAATTATGAATCTTGCCGTGAAGAACTTAATTAGGATATGGATTGTGCGATTTTCAATTTTGATTCATCAAGATCCTCTTCTAGTGGATGTTGTTATATCTCTTGTTGGTTTGATATTTCTTTTTCTTTCGATTGTGCATTTCAATAGGCATTGTAAGGGAAAATTTGTCGAGATGTCCAACTTCGTTACCGTTTCTTCCCTTGAAAAGAAAGCTGCCTTTTTTAAAGGGAAGGAGCAAAATCTTGGGCATGTTTTGTGCGCTAAAGTTGTATGTTGTTGTGATGATTGGAAGCAATGAGCCAAAAAAATGTTGCAGCTAAAATAATTCATGGAAGTGAGATTCCAAAGCAGGAGTGAACTACTGAGTGTCAAATAATGTAGTAAAAAGAAGTTGTTTGTCAGTTATTTTATGTTTAATTTTGTCTCCTAATTATTATTAGTTTCATTTTAATCCCTTAATGTTATCATAAGTTCTACTTTCATTTATCATTTTTTTTTTACCCCAATTAAATCTTCAATGTTTCAAGAACAACTCAATTGTTTCCTTTCCTATAACACCGTCAAATTAAGATATTTAAGATCATGTATTGTTGGACATCTTGTGTGAAATAATTCTGATAAAATCGCTAAGGAAGGATCACATGGGAGCAGATGGTGCTAAGGAAGGAAACCTAAATTGATGGTAATATTAACGGATCATATGGAATAAAATAAAATTGGGGGACAAAAGTAAAACAACGAACCAAAATAATGGTACTTAATATAAACAAATTGAATTTAAGGAAAAAAATTAAAATTTGTAGTAAAGTTACAAAATCGAAAATATATTTTAAACTAAAAATTTAGTATTCATCAAACTAGCATTTAC
Source organism: Delonix regia (assembly GCA_037074485.1). Lineage (NCBI taxonomy): Eukaryota > Viridiplantae > Streptophyta > Magnoliopsida > Fabales > Fabaceae > Delonix > Delonix regia. The sequence continues at coordinate 19,354,892 of CM073452.1, read as the reverse complement.
AAAATTAGGAATGGATACCATATATTAGTTTGACTCATGACTTTTTGAAAAATAAATAATTTTTAAAGAGCATTTCATCATTGTTAATTATCTTCGTCTTTATCAAATCCAAATGCTAAAAATCATAATATTCATCTTTCTTAATCATAAATTTCAATGTGAATTTATTTTATGATGATTATTTGGGTAAATTATTGATACATGTCGTGTTTAATTTTCATATACTAGCGATTACGAAAAATTATTTATACATCCTTTTAACGAAGAGAAATAATATGTTATTCCCGCTAAAAAATGTTCCCCTATTTAAGAAGGGGATGTAAAAGTGTGATTTGTGATTTTTTTAAACAAATGAAAATACAAAGATTCTTATTTTGAATATTCATAATACTTGCAATGACAAAATTGTGAATGGATTCCCTATATTAGTTTGACTCAAGACCGTTTGAAATATAAATAATTTTTAAAGAGCATATCATCATTGTTAATTATCTTCATCTTTTTCAAATTTAACATCTAAAAGTCACAATATTCATCTTCCTTAATCTTAAATTTAAATGTGTATTAAGTTTACGATGATTGTTTAGGTAAATTATTCATACATGTTGTTTTTAACTTTCTTATACTAGTGATTAACAAAGATTAAAAAGGATCTACACATCCTTTTAAGAAAACGAAATAGTTTCTTATTCTCATTAAAAAATGTTCCCCTTTTTAAAAAAGAGATGTAAAAACGTGATTTGTAATTTTTTACTTTTAAGCAAATGATAATACAAGATCTCAAACTTCAAAGTCAAGGGTAATATTCATGATAACAATCTTAGTTAATCAACATTTTAAATTGACAACATATGATGCCTCTACTTTTCCATGATTAACTCATTGCCTTTGGTTTCGGCTTATAAGTTCCATGTCAAATGAGTCTCACTCCCATCCATGGATCATATCACTTTCGTTCTTTATAAACTAGTTCCTTCCAAGCACGGTCCTTTCCCCTATTCCGTCCACAATTAACTATTACTTCTGCAACTACTCCACCTTGTATAATCACATATCACATTTGCTATGGGCATTCACTGAGAAAGTTCACAAGCTTACCACCAGATCAAGTTTATAGTTTAAGGGTTGGATATTTTCCGTGACCTCGTCCTAGACGAGGCGGAAAAATTAATTGATGCCGCATTGGCATGGAGTTATCTTTGCCATCAACCTTTACATCTGTAAGTTTACCTCCATTGTTCTTCACTACACTTTTGCCTTTCTTTTAGGGATGGAAAAAATTTATTTTCCATGGGAAAGAAAAGGTGGTTAAAGATGAGGATGTAATTAAGGAATAAGAGACTAACAAAGAACACGAAAGGAGGAAGAAAGATTTGGAGAATGCTGAGAGGGTTGGATAAGCAAAGCCTCCATCATCAATCACTTTGGTTGAGGAATGTAAAGATGGTAGAAAAGAAACCATTTTCTTTTGTGAGCTTTGATGGGGTATATATCTTGTTAAAATTCCTAAAATGGAGATCACTTTGATTTAGATTAATTAAGATTCATGCCATGAAGATCTTAATTAGGATGATGATTGTGCGATTTTCAATTTTGATTCATCAACATCTTCTTCTAGTTGTTGTTGTTATTTCTCTTTTTATTTTGATATTTCTTTTGTCTACTGCCAGTGCATATCAATGGCCATTAGAGGGGAAAATTAGAAGAAGATAGCTAATGATAAAATCACTATGGAGGGATTAAATGGGGATAGATGGAACTAAGGAATGAAACTAAAAATGAGGGTAAAGTAAACAAATCATATAAAATAATATAAAATTAGGAGACAAGAGTGAAACAATGAACCAAGATACTAGTAATTACAAAATTATGAACAGATTCCATATATTTGTGTGACTCGTGACTGTTTGAAATTTAAATAATTTTAAAAGAGCATATCATCATAGTTAATTATCTTCATCTTTTTCAAATTTAACATCTAAACATTATAATATTTATCTTACTCGATCATAAATTTGAATGTGAATTTAGTTTATGACAATTATTTGGGTTAATTGTTGATACATGTTGAGTTTGATTTTCTTCTTTTAGTGATTAACAAAAATAAAAAAGGATCTATACATTCTTTTAAGAAACAGAAATAATTTCATATTCTTGCTAAAAAATATTCTCCTATTTAAGAACGAGATGTGAAAGTATAATTTGTATTTTTGTAAGCAAATGATAACACAAGATCTCAAACTTCAAAGTTGCAAGTAATATTCAAGATAACAATCTTAGTTACTCAACATTTTAATGCTCACAGTTTTTTCTCCTACAATATTAAGTACAATAGGGTTAGTTTAAACTCTTTTTCCTTACAAAGAGTTTTAGGAAATTCTCAAAAACAATTGAATTAACATTGAAACATATAGTGATTGTCACAATAAATTTGAAAGGGCTACTCTTGTGATCAAGATTCTCTTTATTTTTTATCCAACTACTCTCTCCTATTCATCCAATGTAGACCATTTGAAGAAATGTGGTAACTTAGATTTTTATTAGTAACTATATGTGTTGATTGATTGCACCCAAGGTCCAACATCACACATAACTATACGTGGTCAAACAAGTAATATACTAATGAAGCGAGTGTCGATCTCTTAGAGACTTGGTTTTAATGTTCACTAACAATCCTATTCGTAAGCTATGTGATTAGAAATTGATTGAACAAATGTAAATAAAATTTCAACTGTTGATTGATGTAGAATTTTAATTAATCTAGGATTTTGATCCTTCACCACATGTAGGTTTGCTTTCGGTTGTGATTGTTACCTTGTTTCACTTGATGAATAAACTATTAATTTCACTTGATGAATAGACTGTTAACCTATGATTCTTACCTTCTCATATGCTTATTTCGAATTCATACAAGTTGGGTTTTTTCCCCTAATTTCTTACATGTCTATGGAAACTAGCTGAGATAAGAACCTTATAAACTCAAGACCTAAATGTAGTTATCACAGACAATCAAGTACTTTCGTCTTGATTGTGAATTGTATTTATACAAGCAATGATTATGTGCATCCAGTTCAAAAATTGAAGCATCCTTGTCAGGCTGACCTAAATTCTATCTTCTTTTCTAAGGTGATCAGACTTAGAAACAATAATTACAGGATGAATATAAACAATCATTCATTCAAGTAAAATTATAACAACATTCAACATAAAAGCATCCCTAAAATAGGCTCAGTCAAAATCCTAGGAATAAGCTATTTACACTTTCATAGGCATTAATACATAATTAAGTATGATAGAAAAGCATAAAGAATACATGAAGAAGGAGGAAAGGAAAGAGTTCAAAGGGGGAAAAACTTGATAAAGAGCCCTCACTCTATTGCAAACCCTTTCCTCAACAACTCTAAATTCAAAATTCTTCTTAATTGTTTCCCACTCTTCTCTAGCTTAATACTTCAGCTACTTGACCTTAGGACCCTATATGTAGGCCTTAGAAAACCTAAAAGTGGAGTTTGGGTTAAGTATAGAGCCCTCAATCATTATAGCAAATTAGGGTTTCTTACAGCGTGCCCAGGCACAGCCCATCTGGCACTTAGGCGCCAGGTCTTTGGTTTGACACACGAGCACTAAGATACTAGCACTTGGGCATCATAATCTAGGTACGAGTGTATAGTGCTTGGGCACTAATTTTTCCTTCCTTCCTTATCTTCCTACAATAAATTGTACCTGGGCACTGGTACTCTAGTATCGGGGTGCCATGTTTTTGAAATTGGCTTCTTGGTGTTGAATTTGTGGCGTCTGGGCACCATCTTTCAGGAATTGGCACCCAGGCACCTGATTTATGATGCCTAGGCACTGAGTTTCTATTTTTAGTGCCTGGGCACCCTCTTTCTATCACTTAGGTGCTGGTCCTTGAATTTTTGTAATTGTGCTCCCTTTCTAGCCCTTTTTCCTGGAAGAAAACACTTAATTCTTTTCTCAATTAATGTCAGCAGAAAATTTTCATGTTGTCTATGAAATTTGTGCATTTTTTATCCAGGATTACAATGTTTGTTCAATTAATGTTTCTTTAATTAACTTTCCTTAGAGATTTATCACACCTCCAGACTTGAAGGTTTGCTAGTCCTCAAGCAAACAACATTAAATAATGCTTTTACTTCACCATTTTTGTACAACATTTGAGAATTGCTTCTACTTCAACTAATCTTGTCATTTAGTCAAAGTATTATTGAATTCTTAGATAGAATGCAATCTATAAATTCCTCTTACTTCAAGATTTTTTATTCCTTTCAAAAACACACATTAATACTTTATCCTCTTTTGAAACTTTATTATATAGGCTTAATTTTCACCCCATTCTTTGCACTACCTTAGAGAAACACATAGTTAGGAATTAGTAGGTCTTTATGAGCTTGTAATGTCAAGCTTAAGTAGGGGTTGACCAGAAGGAATTTATAGGCTCAATCCATATCCCAACAGACATTCTAGAGATAGTAGTGTCATTTTTTTCTCAGCCTATCCTTTACTAGGGAATATTTTCTCTAATGTCTCTCTCTCCCTTTTTTTTTTAATATATATTCTTGCTTTGCAATAATCATATGTAAAATTCTCAACTATCCCTATTTTTCTTTCCTTCTTGTAAGGCCGCTATATGTTTACCTACCACCATTAAATCCTATTATGTCTTTGCGATATGGATGGTGTAATTGAGGGCAAATGGTGTGGCTAGGTGAATGGTTGTTTGGGAGAAACAACATAAAGTAGTTAAGGCTCAAAATGGGAATGCAAGGAAAGAGAATTTCAGGTTAGCTAAATGAATGGCTTAATTTGTCCAAAGTATGCCTAAATCCTCTTCCTGACAATGTGTTAAAATTATACCTCAAGTGATGATCAATTAAGTTCTAGAATGTAGTTTAAGATGACAAATAAAAGTGCATGCATTCAATAGTTTAGAATTATCTTTGAAGTAAGCAGATTTATGTCATGCAGTTTATTTTAAGTTATTCCCTACACTTATATTCACCATGACAAGAATAATGACAGGTAGTTGGCCCATATGCAATTAACCTTATCTTTTTTATTATACTTTAATGGTGAGTTCAAAGTTATTAGAAATTGAATGCTATTTTTGCAAAAATAGATAATAATGTTACTGATTTTGCCTATTGTCAATGCAACTATTTCAATTTTCACATGTGAGTTCATAACCCCCTAGACCTAGTCAACACAATGTCCTCACTACCAAACTTAACCCAACTCTCTAAACAAAAGGACATCATTTGATAAAGAAAAATTAAAGTGACTAATACTCCCGTATCTATCTAGAACTCTCACATCCTTATCTTCTGTCTCCTCGGAATCCTCCTCGCCAAAGCTCTCCTCTTCCACATTTGTGCTAGCATAAGTGCTAGAGGATTGTACCATCAGATGCTGGAACTCAGGTGGGGGTATGGGCCAAGCAAGTATCCTGTTAGGAGGCATACCCTGAAAACCAACGTTGCTAAGAGGAATTCACCTGTGGCCAAATTGCATTGAATATGGTATTCTTTAAAGTACTCTTATCTAGCCATCCATTCCCCCATGGTGAGCAAGGAAAGGTTAAGGACTGCCATGGATTATGGCCTCATGATTGTAAGTCTTCCCTCATGCTGGCTTTGCATATTCTGGAGGTAAAAGGCATTTAGCTCTGTGCAAGGCATCACTGCCTCTTCACCTTACTCCCATTTAACTCTTGTTCGCTTGCACATCTCTGATATGAGGGAAGGGTACCATAAGCTATCTTTGACATTGCTAAACACCTAAATCATGCCTCGGAAGATATATGACCCTATGTCAAATGATTGCCCTGTCATTATGAATATAAGAGGATGATCGATCAATGGTGATTTCACTTATGTGCTGGGTTAGGTAGACTCTAAAGGTTATGAATTTGAACCAAAGATGGTTCTCTGGGGTTAGTCTTCTTGCTTTGAATCTCATGTGCTTCTCCCTCTTAATAACCCAGTAAGGGTCCCCATTGCATAGTCGTCACCCCAAGTCTTTTAAGTCCAAGCACTCCTACAGAAGTTAGGAGTACCCGTCATGCTCAATATTTAGGAGGCCAAATATTTTGTTGATTTCATCCCCCCCAACTAACACCTTCTTTCTACATACTAGCACTTCAAAATTAGTTTAGTCAGGGAGGTTTGCATAAAATTCCTTGACCACCAAGAGGATTGCTCCTGCAGGTTGTCTGCAAAATAGTCCCTAGCCTCGTCGCCATATCTTATCCTCATTAGGTGTGTCAATGTCGCCGTCAACCCTGATTCCACCCTCCTTAATTAGCTTCTACTTCATGATCATAGTTTGAAATCAGTGTATTGCTTCACGTGAGGCAAATTAAGCATCATCCATTAGCTGGTTTAATTCCCCTTATTGCTTCTTCTTTGGTGCCAGGATGACTACAATCAGAGGTGTTCCATGTCAATGATGTTCAAGCCTTTAAGGCAATATTCATTGATGATATTTAGGCATAAGATCCTCATGTAAAACATATTTAACAAAAATGTTCAAAATGAATCGATTAAATCATGTAATGTTGTTGGCAATCATGATTCTAAGTGATAAAACTCAACAAAATTACCTTAGTCACTATAAAGTGTTTTCATCAATGCTCTAGGGTTCCTTAGTGAGTAAAAATAAGAAAATGTTCGGTGAAATCAATGTATTTCTTCACTAGATGTTTGTTTGAAAAATGATTGTCTATAACTTATATAGGTAAAATCGCATCATCTCTCCACTATATTTACTAGAAATCAATGGAATCATCAAATGTAAAGCAGAAATCACTGATGGAAGTAAGGTTTTAATACTTACCTAGAGAATTTACTTGAATCCCACCTAATAAACACAAAATTGGGGTAGGGGGAGAGGCTTTGGTAAACAAATGCCTCTGAAGGTGTAGGAGAGAGTATGTGTGTTTAAATTGACTTAGAAAGCTGTGATTTAAAAGTGGAAAACATGGTTTTCGACACAGCGCCCGAGCACTAGAATTCTGCACTATGGTGCTTAAGTATTTTTAATCTTAGCGCCTAGGCGCTAAATAGCTGGAGCCTGGGCGCAACATTTCCTATGGAAATAATGCCCGTGCATCAAATTCTAGCAACTAGACGTGAATTTTCCACAGGTGGAATGACTTTATTGGCGCCTAGGTGCCACTATTTCTATGCCTGGGCGTTATAATTCTAAGAGAATTTCTGGAAATCTTTGAGTTGAAGCACTATCAATCATGGGCCCTGGTGCTAACTCTCTAGAATTGGCACCTAGGCACCACTATGTCTGTGCTTGGGTGCTAAAAACCTTACCTTTCAAGGTGAGTTTCTGGGAATTTAGGCACTTGTGTGCCAGTCATCTTGTGCCTAAGCACTAACTTTTTGGAATTGGTACCTGGGTGCCATTGAGCCAGCGCTTAGGCACTAACTATCTGTCCTTTCCTTTAAACTAACCCTTCTGTGACCCTAAGTTGTCACCCTCTTCTTGCAAATCTATACCATAAAAAAAAAGTAAGACTTTAATATGGATGATAATAACAAGAAATTTTAAAATATGATATAAAACATGAGATGCTTGGGTTGCCTCCCAAGAAGCGCTTCACTTATAGTCATCAACTGGACAACCAACTCCTCTTATGGCTGAGTGAGTGAAATTTTGGCCTGGTTCCTTAGCATTGCTCCACCCTAGTATGGTTTAAGCCTTTGTCACCTTGAAGGTTTGCTGAGTGTTCTCATCAAAGAGTTCTATTGAACCACAAGGATTTACTACCGCAATAGTGAATGGTCCTAAACATCTTGACTTTAATTTTCCTGGAAAGAGCCTCAAGTAGGAATTAAATAATAATACTCTTTGCCTCTCCTCAAAATTCCTCCATTAAACTTTATTGACATGCCAACAGTTTACTTTTACCATGTAGATTTTTATTATTTTCATATGCACTTAGCCTAAATTCAGTGAGTTCATTAAGCTGCATGATTCTCTTTTCCTCGCATTAATTTAAGCTAAAGTTTAGTTTCTTGATAGGCCAGTATGCCTTATGTTCAAGTTCAAATGGCAGATGACATGCCTTGACAAATACCAATTGATAGGGGGACATGACTAAAAGGGTCTTAAATGTTGTGCGATAGGCCCATAATGCATTATCCAGCTTTATTTCCCAATCCTTACGAGATGGACAAACTATTTTCTCTAAAATAGTTTTAACTTCCCTATTTGACACTTTGGCTTGTCCATTCAGTTGGGGGTGGCAGGCTAGGGCTACGTCATGGTGTGATCCATACTTCTTTAAATGGGTTTCAAATTGTTTGTTACAAAAATGCTTCCCTCTATTACTTATGATTGTCCTTGACGTGTTGAATCATGTAAAGATTTACTTTTTAAAGAATCTTAGCACAACCTTGGCATCATTAGTGATGCAAGTAGTGGCCTCACCTATTTAGAAAAATAATCTACAACCATCAATATGTTAATGTTACCGAATAAGTTTATGAAAGGCCCCAAGAAGTCAATTCCCCAAACATCAATGAGTTCTACTTCTAGGATTGAATTCAATGACATTTCTTGCTTCTTTGAAAGGTTCCCTATTCTTTGACATTTGTCGTAGTTCTTAGCAAACTCGTGGGCATCCATGAAGAGTGTAGGACCTTGAAGGTGGTTTTCTGTCCTTTGTAGTGTCTTGCATAATTAGTTGCATGGCAGTGATGTAGAATGCTTTGAACCTCTTCTTCCAGAACACATCTTCTCATAATTTGGTCCCCACATTGCCTAAATAGGTATGATTCATCCTAGATATAGTTCTTCATGTTATGCAAAAACTTCTTCATCTGCTATGAATTCATATCTGCGGGTAGGATATTAGCTGCTAGGAAATTCATAATGTAAGCAGACCATGGTGTGTTGGTAGTGTTAACAAGCAGTAGTTGTTCATCTGGGAAACTATGATTAATAGAGACTTCAGTGATTTTACTACTATTGTTTTCTGACAAATGATCCGCTATTTGATTTTCACAACCCTTTCTGTCACAAATTGCTAAATCAAATTCTTGGAGTAACAAAACCCACCTAATCAGTCTATGCTTGGCATCCCTTTTATTAATCAAAAATTTAACTGTAGCATGGTTAGTGTACACAATCACTTTAGTTTTGATCAAGTATGATCGAAACTTATCAAATACAAACACTACTACCAGCAGCTCCTTTCCAATGATTGTGTAATTTAGTTTTGCATCATTTAGAGTTTTGCTAGCATAGTAAATGGTCCTAAAAATATTGTCTTCTTTTTGCCCAGGCACTGCTCCCATTGCAAAATTGCTAGAATCACACATTAATTCATATGGTAAGGACCAATTAGGCACTATGATAATTAGTGCAATGACTAGCCTATGTTTTAATTCATTAAAAGCATTCAAACACTGGTCTTTAAATATGAATGGTTTATCTTTTTCCAGTAAGGTACTCAAATGTTTTGAAATTTTAAAAAAGTCTTTTATGAATCATTTGTAAAACCCTACATGTCCAAGAAGGCTGAGCACCCTTTTTACTAAAATAGAAGGTGGGAGTATTTCATTGGTTTTAAGGTTGGCTTTGTCAACCTCAAACCCTTTACTAGAAACCTTATGTCCTAACACTATCCCTTCTTCCACTAAGAAATTACATTTTTCCCAGTTTAAAACTAGGTTCATTTCTTTGCAGTGTTTTAGAACTTTGGATGAAACTTCTAGACATCCATCATAGGATTCTCTAATGACAAAGAAATCATCCATGAAAATCTCCAGCCCATTTTCAATCATATCAGAAAAAAATGGCCATCATGCTCCTTTGAAAAGTAGTTGGAGCATTAGACAGTCCGAAAGGCATCCATCTAAATACAAAGGTGCCATAGGGACATGTGAATGTAGTTTTCTATTGATCTTCATGGGCAATCACTATTTGATTGTATCCAAAAAGCAATAAAACTATTTTCCTACAAGTCTATCCAACATTTGATCAATAAAAGGTATTGGGAAGTGGTCTTTTCTAATGGCATTGTTCAATTTCTGATAGTTCATGCATACATGCCAACCAGTGACAGTGCGCGATGGGATTAGTTCATTTTCTTCATTAGCCACAATAGTTATTCCTCCTTTTTTAGGCACACACTGTACTGGGCTTACCCACGAATGATTAGAAATGGTGTCATAACCGACCTTTCAGCAAAATAGAATAAAAAGTGTTTAAATTGGTTCCCAAATGTATCTTGAAAATCAATTTATTTGGAGTCGCCACCAAAATTTTTAATGGAAAACCAATTTAAAATAAAAAGATCAAGGCAAAATGGTCTGCGAAAACAGTGATGGGTTTAGGAGTCTATTTGAGTGTGGTGAAGGTGTTAGCCACCCCACAACACCTGTCCATAAGGACAGTTACCTTAAACTATCCAGCTGAAATAGAATATGGCCTTAAATTTATCTTAATAACAATTTATTGACATGCATGTCCGTTAAACAGAGAAGACAAAAACGACAATAATGGAAACAAACAAATAGATATTTACAAAATAACGGGTCTATTGGTTGGTGAATTTTAATTTTTGCGATGAGAACAGGAGGGTTCAAATTAAACAAATTTTCATAAACAAAATGGGATTGGAATTTGGTTTGTGTGTTTTAATTTACGACGACCTGATTAATCTACCTCTCTTGACCTCTTCATTTTCCCTCTTTTTTATTTTTTTGTTTATTTTTGAAATTTTAATCTTTATTTTGAAATTTAAATGGAATTATTATGAGATAAGATTTTTAGGATTTTTGGGAGTTTATGTTTTTTTTGGATTTATAAAAGTAGAATTTATTGTTGAAATTGGGATGAAATTAAAACGGAAAGCCATTTTTCAGAATTTTTGAATTTATATATTTTTTGGGTTTTTGGATTTTTCTAATTTTGAAAGTGGGATTATAATTAACAGGATTTTTTTATTAATTTATGTATATATATATATATCTTAGAATTTATTTTGAACTTTAAACTATAATGGAAAAATATTTCTATGATTTTTGAATTTATGATTCTTGTATATATATATTTTTTAAATTAGAATTTATTTGAAACTTAAAGTGAAACTAAAATGAAAAATATTCTTAAGATTTTTAGTTACATAATAGGTAGGACAAGCCTCCCTATTTTTTTTAATTAATTCATCACAATATTCTAAATGTTAATTTTTGATACCTGAAGAGAATCAAGATCTTACACAGTCTCTACTAATTAACCTTTGGGTGCCTGAGGAGACGAGCAATCTCACGCGGGTACCCAAAATATGGAATAAAATATTTAGGGACTCTCAGGATTTTATCTTCACATTTTTTACTAAAAAAAGTTTGAAATTAAAATTCTTTTAGTCTTGTTTTAATAGAATTGATTCCTCAGAGCCTACGGAGACCCAAGTCCTACATGGAACTTTTAATTAGTTAAATTTTATAAAACCCCAACCTAATCATTTTTTAAATGATAGAAAATATTTATTTTTGCATTATTATTACTTATGTATTTATCATTGTTTTTTTTTAAAATAAGTATGTACTAATTTTTGGGATCTATGGAGATTAAAATCTCACACGACCCCAAGTACTCGAAGAGAATAATATTCTCACACGATGATGACAAGGTTTTATTTTTATGTATTTTTAAGAGTTCTAAAATTGGAATTATTTTAGCCTTATTTTTAACAAGATCGATTTCCCTAAGCCTACAGAGACCCAAGTCCCACATGGCACATTTAATTAATTAAATTTCATAAGACACCAGCTTAATCCTTTTGTAAATGATAGAAAATATTTAATTACAATATTTATTTTTGCATTGTTATTATTTTTTATTATTATTATTATTATTATTATTATTATTTTTAACAAATATGTACTGGTTTAAGGAGATTAAAATCTCACACGACCCCAAGCATAATATTCCCACATGATATCTTTTACTTGTAATACCAAAGCAACAAAAAAATGATAATCATAATAATAATAGCAAAAAGAAAAATAAAAACACAAACACAAAAAAAAAAATGAAAACAAAGAAAGGAATCACATGCATTTTATGTGAACTCGGGTGCCAAGGAAGCCATATAAATTTGTTAAACCTTACCTCGCTTGAAGTTGCTCCTCCCCGTTAACGAGCTCTCCTCCTCGCCTTCTTCTACTGTTCTCAATCTGGCCTCCTTCTCTCCCTCTCCTCGGTCCGTAATGAGTCTGCAGCATTTCTCTCTCCTCCCTTCTCTTTTCCTTGGCTCGACACCTCCTCGATTCACCCTTATCAATGAGCTCTCGTCCTTGCCTTCTTCTCCTCTTCTCGGTTTATCCTCCTTCTCTCTCTCCCCTTGGTCCATAATGAGTCAGCAGTGTTTCTATCTCCTCCCTTTACCTTTCCTCGACTCGACACCTCCTCTGTTCACCCCTGTCAATGATGCTCAGAACAGGGGAAGTCATCTCCTCTTCTTCTTCTTTTCCTTCTCCTTCCTATAGCTTCTACTTGGTCCATTATAAGTTCTCAGCCTCTGACCACTTTCCCTCTTAATTCAGTCCACCTCTTTCTCGGCTCGTCTTTCTTCCTCTTAAACTCGTTCTCACCCATCTCTTCCTCTCGGTCACCTTCCTTCTCAGTTCACATTTTGTTCATCTTAGTCTCCTTCTTGTTTAGCTCAGTTTTGTTCGTCTCGATTTCCTTCCTTCTCAGCTCAGTTCTGTTCGTCACAGTCTCCTTCTTTCTTAGCTCATGCTTCTTCTCGGTGAACTCAGTTATTGTGTATTGGTTTGAACTAACCCTCTCCTCTCCCTTTCTCCTTTTTCTTACTTCTTTTTTCCTCAGCTCCTCCCCCTTGTTGTAGCCCTATCTCCTCCTTTTATTTCTTCTCGGTTTGTTCTCCTTCCTCGGCTCCAGACTTCTCTATTCCTGAGCTCTCCGTTCTTAACATCAAAGAAGAATCATACATGCATGCAGCTCTAGTCCTTTTCATGCTCAGCACCTATTTGCTCCTGCTATTTCCTCGAGCTTCATGACATACAACCTAGCTGTGACATAGAGTCCATTTTGGTGCAAGTGTTCTAAAGGTATACACAGTGCAACAGGTTGGTGCAGTAGTAGTGCTTCAGGGCTACTTGGATGATTTTTTGCTCCTGCCACCATAATGGTTTTTGTTGTTTTCTTTTTATCATTATTATATATATATATTGAACTATTATTATTATATATATCTATATATTTGTTTTTCGATAGGTTGCTTTACTTAATTGATTCATCTAATACATTTAAGAGGTATTCTAATTTTCTCCTTTTTAGTTTTGTTAAATTCTTCATATTTGATAGTGAATTTATATTTGTTATTTTCAATTTCATTTTGCTTTTTATTGGTCAATTATTTAATTAATCAATTAATTAATTTTTATTTTTATTATCCTTATATTTATTTATGAGATGAGGTGTTCACAAATGGGATAAACAATCCTAACCTCAAGCTGCATTATTACCTCTTCTTTTACTATTCTTTTGTTATTGGGTTAAGTCTCTTCTAACGTTCAATGATGGGCTTACTTCCTTCCTCCATTAGGATCTTATGTGTGCAGAAAGATGGACTGATCCCCTTGATGTCTACTATAGTCCATCCACTAGTAGCTTTGTGCTCTCTTAGTACTTTTAACAATTTCTCCTCCTGCACAGATGTTAGTGAAGTAGAAACTATTACAGGTAAAGTATATGAGTCTCCTAACAATGCATATCTAAGATGCAAGGGAAGTTGTTTCAATTCGACACTCAGGGGCTCCTCTACTGATGATTTCATCCTTTTAATAGTAGACTCTGATAAGTCCAAAGGTTCCCTCTAAAGGTTGACTTTTCTAAATTTAGGACTCAACTCTAACCCATTTAGGAACTCCAAGAATTCATCATCCTCTCTTTCATCTGTAAAGACTAAAAAGTCTTCCAATGCATCTAAGGTCAGCATATGCTACATTGAGTGGTCTATGATGCACTTTATTGACATACATTCTAGTTCTTCATTAGGGTGTTTTATTGCCTTTAGTATGTTGAATGTTACTTCTTCATCTTGCACCCTCATAGTCAACTTATTCTTTTGTACATCAATTAAGGCTCCCCTTGTTACTAAGAATGGCCTAACTTGGATGATTAGGATATCCTTATCCTCCTCTATATCTAAGATGATGAAGTTTGCAGGGAATATGAATATTTCTACCTTAAGTAAGATAGTCTCCAAGATTCCTTTTAGGGACATTAGGGATTGGTTGGCTAATTGTAAGGTGATTGATGTTGGATTAATTTCCCCAAGACCTAATTTTTGAAAGATAGAGAAGGGCATTAGATTTATTCTAGCTCCTAAATCATATAGAGCTTTCCCAAAGAAAACATTACTGATAAAGCAGGGGATGGTCAAACTTCCTGGATCCTTGAGTTTAGAAGGAAACTTCTTCTATAGAATTGCACTAAATTCTTCTGTCATATTTCGGCATTTGTTCGAGGGCTTATATGAATGGTATGTTTACCTGTAACCTTTTAAACACTTCAAGAAATCGATTAAAATGTGAGTCTAAATTCTTCTATTTCAATCTTTAATGAAAAGGAATGTTTTGTATCTTGTTAGTCAATTCCTTATTCTCTTTCAATTTTGTTTCATGCTTCTTAGTTTCTTGTGTTCCTTTTTTTATGGATAGTGTTTGGTTTCTAGCTTATCCAACTATCTCCCATTCCTAAGGTTAACTACCTTGCACTGTTCTTTTCCTTGTGGCCTAGGGTTTGGCTCTATGTTACTAGGCAAAGTTCCCTAAGGTCTATTGGCTAAAGCATTTGCTAACTGCGCCATGTGTGTCTCCAAATTTTTCAAAGTGGTAGCTTGGCTTATCAGTAATTGTTTTACCTAATCATCTTGCAGACTAGATGATTTATGATTCTGGTTATGCTGCTACCTATGATTATGGAAACCTAGGGGTGCATCTGGTTTAGGGGTAGGTGCATTCGGATGATTGTTCTTCTAGGAAAAGTTAGGGTGATTTCTCCAACTAAGATGGGAAGTATTAGATATTGGTTAGTTTCTACTAAAATTGTTACCCTGATAATTTACCGTTTCTTCTAGATAAGTTAGTGAGCATTATGCACTTAAATGTCCCACCTCACAATATTCATATGGTTCAAAAATGTTTACCTGATGCACTGGTTGTTGTTGTCTCCCCAAAGTTAGATTACCTTACCTTTTATTCATTGCTTCAAACGGGTCTATCGTCCTTGCTAAGAATGCTGTTAATTGGTCTACCACAATTACTGCAACAGTCATTTTTTCAGAAGCTCTTTTGTAAGCCTTGTGGTTGTTTGAGGTGAGATCTTTTAGTATTTCAAATGCATCTTTAGGGTATTGGTTGAGCAGTGATCCTCACGCAACTCTTTAGACTTAATTTCTTTATGATGGGTTCAATCCATTATAGAAGATTCAAATCAGTTACTGCTTTGAGAAACCATGGTGAGGACAATTTTTAAGTAATTCCTTAAACAACTTATAAGCTTCATATAAGGATTCTAATTCAAATTACTGAAAGTTAAAATGTCTTTCAAAAGTTTTTCAATCTTAGCAAAGGAGAAATAATTGTTCAAATATTTATGTACTATTTATGCCCAAGTGGTTATGGATCCACTAGGCTGTGAATCTAACCAATCATGGTCTCTACTCTCTAAAGAAAATCTAAACAACCTAAGGTGAATGGCTTCAGAAGAAATGCCTGTTACCTTGAAGTTGTCACAAATTTCCAAAAAAAGATCTTAAATGAGATTTGGACCTTCATAAGGTAGGCTATTAAATTTGTTTTCTTTAAGCATCAACATAATGGTAGAATCTATTTTAAAATTTGTATTAACGATCTCTAGCCTAGCTATGCTAAACTAAATACCCTCAAAAGTTAATATGATGTAGTCATTGACTTTCCTTTAAGCAAGTGGTTAGTATTCTCATTGATAACTTGGGCTGGGGTGTCAACCCACGGATTAGGAGCTCCACTATTGTCACTGGCCATTGTAGATGATTCCTCTTATTGACTCCTTGGTTGGTTTCTGATTTTTCTGCACATACGCTCTATTTCAGGGTCAAAGGGTAGAATCTATGCTTTACCTCTTGTACGTATGCAAGAACACCTAACACAAAAGACAACCCTTCATACTAAAGCACTTAAAAATAGTGTTAGTAACATTAAACACCAAGTCCCTAACAACGGCGAAAAAAACTTGTTGATTGACAACCAAGGTGCAATATCACACGCAAGTATACATGGTTAAACAAGTAATATACTGATGAAGTGAGTGTCAATCCCTTTGAGACTTGGTTTTAATGTTCACTAACAATCTTATTCTTAAGTTGTGTGATTAGAAATTGATTGAATAAATGTAAATAAAATTTTAATTGTTAATTAATGCAAAATTTTAAAATCAACATAGGATTTTGATCCTTCACCACATACAGGTTTGCATTCTGATGTGATTGTTACCTTGTTTCACTTGATGAGTGGACGGCTAACCTAGGATTCTTACATCCTCATATGCTTTTTTTGAATTTATACAAGCAAGGTTCATTTCCCCTAATTCCCTATATGTCTATGGAAACTATCAGAGATAAGAACCTTATAAACTTATGATTTAAATATGGTTATAATAGACAATCAAGTACTTTCATCTTGACTGTGAATTGCATTTATGCAAACAATGATTATATGTATCCAATTCAAAAATTAAGAAGCCTTGTTTGGTTGACCTAAATTCTATCTTTTTTCCTATAGTGATTAGGCTTAGAAACAATAACTACAGGATGAATGTAAACAATCATTCATTCAAGTAAAAATGTAACAACATTCAATAGAAAAGCATCCTTAACAAGTGCTCAGTCAAAATCCTAAGAATAAGCTATTTAGGCTCTCATAAGCTTTAGTACAAAATTAAATATGATAGAAAAGCATAAAGAATACATGAAGAAGGAGGAGAGGGTAGAGTTCAGAGGGGGAAAAACTTTATAAAGAGCCCTTACTCTCTAGTAAACCCTCTCCTCAATAACTATCAATTCAGAATTCTTCTCAAGTGTTTCTGACATTTCTCTAGCTTGATGCTTCATTTGCTTGCCCTTAGGACCTTATGTATAGGCCTCAGAAACCCTAAGATTAAATTAGGGTTTCCAATCACGTGCCTTGGCAAGACCTATCTAGCACCGAGTCATTAGTTTTGGCACCCAGCCACTGAGATACGGGGGCCTGGGCGTCATAATTTGTGTACGAGTAGCGCTTAGCCACTATCATCATGGCGCCTGAGCATAATTTCTCTAACCTTCCAAGTCTTCCTATTGTAATTGGTTCCTTAGTGCTAGAACTCAAGCACCCAAGCACCATCTTTCTGAAATTGGTGCCTAGGCATTAGATTTATGGCATCTGAGCGCCATCTTTCAAGAACTGGCACCTAGTTTTTGGATTTAAGGCACTTTGGCACGATTTTTCAAGAATTGGCATTTGAGCGCTGGATTTGTGTTGCCTTGGTGCTGACTTTCTATTTTTGGCACTTAGGCACCCTCCTTCTAGTACCTTGCCTCTGGACCTTGAGTTTTTGTAATTGTGCTCCCTTTTCAGCCCTTTTTTCTAAAAGGAAACATTTAATTCTTTTCTCAATCGATGTCAGCTAAACACTTTCATGTTGTCTATGAAATCCATGCGATTTTTATCCTGAGTTCCAATGTTTGTTTTATTGATGTTTCTTTAGTTAACTTTCTTTAGAGAGTTATCAATATGCATTCATATTTACATCTATAAATTTAAAACATTCATTGGATTTTCATCTAATGAACTCGATCTAATAAGTTGGAAAAGAGATAAGAGTTTAAGAACCATGAGAATGTGAAGAATGCCTAAGTCACATTGGAATTAGCATAAAAAATGTAGAAGAAATGAAAGGAAACATGAAAAGTAGTTGTGTCATATTAGAAGTTATATAGAAGAGGTGGAAGAAGATAGTCTTCTTATATGAAATAAGTAAGCCAAATATGTTGCATAATATGAATGGAAACATGAGTGCCTATGTCACATTGGAAGCAATTCGAAAATAGTACAAGATGTCTTTTTCATGCGAGATAAGCATGTCAACATATGTTGAATAAAATAAAAGGAAACGTGAAGAGTGCCTATGTCACATTGGATGTGATACAAAAATAGTAGACAATGGTTTTTCCATCTGAGATAAGCAAGATAACTTTCCTAACATAAAATGAAAGGAAAAGAGAAAGCATAAATATATAAAGGCCCTATACGATATTTAATGTGTTACTAAACAAGTAGACAAAATAAGATGCCTATACTTGTCCATGATTAACACACTACCTTTGGTCTTAGTTTATAAGCTCCTCATCCAGTGAGTCTTGCTCACATCCATAGAACATATCACTTTTATTCTTTATAAACTTGTTCCTTCAAAGTATGTTCCTTTCTCATGGTCCTTCTACAATCTACTATTACTTCTGCAACTACTCCATCTCGTATAATCACATAACACTTTTGCTATAAGCACTCACTACAAAAGTTCGCAAGCTTACCAACAAACCGTGAGGTCACCATGACAAGGTTGAAGAGCCAAATGATGTCATACTGGGGTGGTAATAACTCTGTCATCAACCTCTACATTTGATAGTTCACCTCCACTACTCTTCACTACCCCTTTGTTTTTCTTCTAGGGATGGAATGGACAATATTTTCATTGGGAAAGAAACAGTGGTTGAAGATGATGATGTAATAGAGGAATAAAAGACTAACAAAGGGCACAAAAGGAGGAAGAAAATTTTGGAGAAAGCTAAGAGGGTTAAATAAGCTTGGCCTCCATCATCAATCACTTTGCCTGAGGAATGTGAAGATAGTGAAAAAGAAACCATCTTCTGTGAACTTTGATGAGGGAATTACATGTATATATCTAGTTAAAATGTCTAAAATGGTGATCACTTTTATTCTTATAAATTATGATTCATGCCATGAAGATTTTAATTAAGATCTAGATTATGCGATTTTCCATTTTGATTCATCAAGATCTTCCTTTAGTTGTTGTTATTTCTCTTCTTATTTTGATTTTTTTTTTTTTTTTTTTTTGTCTACTGGCTATGCATGTCAATGGGCACTAGAGGGGAAAATTAGAAGAGTATGGCTAATAATAAAATCACTAAGGAGGGAGTAACTGGGGACAAATGGAATTAAGGAATGAAACTAAAAATGAAGTAAAAGTTAATGGATCATATAGAATAACATAAAATTAGGAGACAAAAGTAAAGCAATGAACTAAAATAAAGATGCTAAATTAAAACAAACTGAATTTAAGGAAAAAATAAAATAAAATTTGAGATAAAGTTACAAGATCAAAAATATATTTTAAAATAAAAAATAAATATTCATAATACTAGAAATTACAAAATTATGAATAGATTCCATATATTTAAGTGACTCGTGGCTGTTGGAATTATAAATAATTTTTAAAGAGCATATCATCATTGTTAATTATCTTCATCTTTTTTCAAATTTAACATTTAAACATCACAATATTCATCTTCCTCGTTCATAAATTTGAATGTGAATTTAATTTACAATGATTATTTGGGTTGATTATTGATACATGTTGAGTTTAATATTCTTCTACTAACGATTAACAAAAATTAAAAAGGATTTATTCATCTTTTTAAGAAAAAGAAAAAATTTCTAATTCTCACTAAAAAAATGTTCCCCTTCTTAAGATGGAGATGTAAAAGCATAATTCATATTTTTTAAAGAAAATGATAATACAAGATCTCAAACTTCAAAGTCGCGAGTAAAATTCAAGATCTTAGTTACTCAACATTTTAATGATCACAACTTTTTCTCCTACAATATCAAGTACAATAAGTTAGTTTAAACTCGTTTTCCTTACAAAGAGTTTTAGGAAATTCTCAAAAACAATTCAATTGAGATTAAAACATAAAGTGATCATCACAATAATTTTAAGAGGACTATTCTCATGATCATATTCTTTTCATTTTTGATCCTACTACTATTTCTTGTTTACCTGATGTTGACCATTTGATGAAATTTGGTAACTTAGATTTTTGTTATTAACTTTGTGTAGTCGTATTTACGTCCGTAAATTTAAATCATTCACTAGATTGTCATCTAATAGGCTCCATCTAATAAATTAAAAAAGAGACAAGAGTACAAGAACCTTGAGAATGTGAAGAATTCCTAAGTCACATTGGAAATAATACCAAAAATGTTAAAGAATATGATATTTTTCAAGCGAGAAAAGCGGGCAACAAGAGTTGCATAAAATGAAAGGAAATGTGAAAAGTGCTTGTGCCACATTGGAAGTAATATAGAAGATGTGGAAGATGGTTTTTTCATGCGAGAAAAGTAGGCCAAATACATTGCATAATATGAATGGACATGTGAGAGCCTATGTCACATTAGAAGTAATTCGAAAATAGTGGATGATGTCTTTTTTATGTGAGCTAAGTGGGTCAACATAGGTTAAATAAAATGGAAGGAAATGTGAAGAGTGCCTATGCCACATTGGATGTGATACAAAAATAGTAGATAATGGTTTTTCCATGTGAGATAAGCAGGCTAACTTACCTTACATAAAATGAAAAGAAAAGAGAAAGAATAAATATATAAAGGCCTTATACGATTTTTCTTGTGTTATTAAACAAATAGACAAAATAAGATGCCTATATTTGTCCATGATTGATGCACTACCTTTGGTCTCAATTTATAAGTTCCTTGTCTAGTGAATCTTGCTCACATTCATGGATCATATCACTTTCATTCTCCATAAATCTATTCCTTTAAAGCATGATCCTTTCTCCTCTTCCATCCACAATCTATTATTACTTTGCAACTACTCTATCTCGTATAATCACATACCATATTTGCTATGGGCATTCGTTGTGAAAGCGCACAAGCTTACCAATAGACCGAGTTTATGGGTTTTGGGTAGAATATGATCTGTGAGGTTACCCATGATGAGGCTAAAAAGCCAAATGATGTCGTAGTAGGGTGGTAATAACTCTGTAATAAACCTCTACATCTGATAGTTCACTCCATTGCTTTTACTATCCCATTGTCCTTCTAATAAGGATGGAAAAGACTATATTTTACTTAGGAAAGAAAAGGTGGTTGAAGTAAAGGATGAAATAGAGGAATAAGAGACTAACTAAGGGCATGAAAGGAGGAAGAAAGTTTTAGAGACTATTGAATGGGTTGGATAAGCTTGGCCTCCATCATCAATCACTTAGCTTGAAGAATGTGAAGATGGTGAAAAAAGACCCATTTTCTTTTGCAAAATTTGAAGAGGGAAATAAGATGTATATGTCCAATTAAAATTCCTAAAAAGGAGATCACTATGATTCATATTAATTAAGATTCATGCCATGAAGATCTTAATTAGGATCAGGATTATGGGAATTTCAAATTTGATTCATCAAGATCTTCCTCTAGTTATTGTTGTTATTTCTCTTTTTACTTTGATATATTTTTGTGCACTACCTTTGCATGTCAATGGGCACTAAAGGGGAAAATTAGATGAAGATTGCTAATAATGAAACCGTCAAGGTGGGATAAAATGGGGATAGATGGAACTAAGGAATGAAACTACAAATGAAGGTAAAGTTAACGGATCATATAGAATAACATAAAATTAAGAGACAAAAGTAAGACAATAAACCAAAATTAAGTTGCCAAATTAAAGCAAACTAAATTTAAGGAAAAATATTAAAATATAAGATAAAGTTACAAGATCAAAAATATATTTTAAAGTAAAAATTAAATATTCATAATACTAGAAATTTCAAAATTGTGAACAAATTCCTTATATTTGTGCGACTTATGATATTTTAAAATATAAATAATTTTTAAAGAGCATATCATCATTGTTAATTATCTTCATCTTTTTCAAATTTAACATCTAAAGATCATAATAGTCATCATCCTCAATCATAAGTTTGAAAGTGAATTTAGTTTATGACAATTATTTTGGTTAATTATTGATACATGTTGAGTTTAATTTTCTTCTACTAGCGATTAACAAAAATTAAAATGGATCAATTCATCCTTCTAAAAAAAGAAATAATTTCTTATTCTTACTAAAAAAATGTTCGCTTATTTAAAAAGCGGTTGTAAAAGCGTGATTCATATTTTTTTTAAAATGATAATACAAGATCTCAAACTTCAAAGTTACAGGTAATATTCAAGATAACAATCTTAGTTGCTTAGCCTTTTAATGCTCATGGCTTTTTCTCTTACATTATTATGTACAAAATGGTTTGTTGAAACTCTTTTTCCTTCGAAAGAGTTTTAGGAAATTCTCAAAAATTATTGAATTGACCATGGTATGTAGAATGATTGACATAATAAATTTGTGACTACTATTCATGTGATCGAGATTCTCTTCATTTTCATTCCAAATGCTATCTCTAGTTCATCCGATGTAGACCATTTGATAAAAATGTAGTAATTATGAATTTTATTAGTAACTATATGTAATTGTATTTTCTGTCCATAAATTTAAATCTTTCTTTGGAGTTTTATCCAATGCTCTAGATCTAATAAATTGGAGATGTCAAGAGTTCTAGAACCTTGAGAATGTGAAGAATGCCTAAGTCATAATGGAATTAGTGAAAAAAAGTAGAAGAAAATGGTTTTTTCATGTGAGAAAAGCAATCGACATGAGTTTCATGAAATGGAAGGAAACGTGAAAAGTGTTGTCACATTCGTAGTAATACAACAGAGGTAGAAGAAGACGGGGTTTTTTCTTGAGAGATAAGCAGGCCAAATACATTGCATGAAATGATGGAAATGTGAGTGACTATGTCACATTAGATGTGATGCAAAAATAGTAGATGATGGTTTTTCCACGAGATAAGCAGGCCAACTTACCTTACATAAAGTGAAGAGAAAAGAACAAGAATAAATATCTAAACATTATACAATTTTTCATATGTCCTTTAACAAATAGACAACATATGATGCCTCTACTTTTCTATGATTAACTCACTGCCTTTGGTCTCAAGCTTTTAAGTTCCTCTTCTAGTAAGTCAAGCTTCCATTCTTGGATCATATCACCTTCATTCTCCATAAACTTATTCCTCAAAGCATGATCATTTCTCTTCTTCCATTTACAATATACTTTTGCTTCTACAACAGCTTTTTCTTGTATAATCTCATATCACATTTGCTATGGGCATTCACTATGAAAGTTCACAAGCTTACCACTGAATCAAGTTTATGGGTTTAGGGTTGGATATAATCTATGAGCTTGCCCCAGATGAGGCAAATAAACTAAATGATGCTGCATTGTGGTGTTAATAACTCCGTCATCAGTCTCAAGCTTTAATAGTTCACCTCCATTGCTTTTCTCTATCTCTTTTTCTTTGTCCTGAGGATGGAAAAGTCAATATTTTCCTTAGGAAAGAAATGATGGCAGAAGATGAAGAAGTAACAGCAAAAGAAGAAACTGACAAAGAGGATAATAGGAAGAAGGAAGTTTTGGAGAATCCTTAAAGAGTGAAAAAGCTTGGCCTCCTCATTTGTCAATCACTTTGCGTGAGGAATGTGAAGATAGTGAAAATGAAACTACTTTTTTCCTTTTTGTGAGCTTTGATGTGGGAATTAAGATGTATATATATGGTTAAAATTCCTAAAATGGAGATCACTTAATTGACTTTAATTTCATGTGAACATGTGGACAACTTGCTCACATGATGTTATGTATTATGGTATGACTTTTTTGGTATCAAAGCTAAGTTGAGGCTTCTAGCTCAAAAATAGAATGAAATGCCCAATACTTTGAGTGATTTTTTTGTATGAATATTATGTTTTAACATGAGGAATGATTATGTTTCTTTGTCATGAGTGAGTTGGACTCTTAAATGTTATATATGCTGGTTGGAAAAATAAAGCTTGCTAAAGTTTTAGCAAGCATGCAAGGAAGTGATAGCAAACACTAAAGGAAGAGGTAGGGGAACAACCAATCTTATGGATCATATGCTAGCTTCTTTGTAGGCTCATACAACTTGGATGGATCAACAACATCAAATGAATATTCAACAACAGTAAACAATTCAACAACTACTAGAACTCCAAGCTAAGATTGAACAAGAAAGAGAGGAGAGGATTACGCAACAGTAAGCGAGTAGTGTATGAGTAGAAGGTGAGCAAGAATATTAACCTGACACTACTTATAAATTCCTCCACTATAAGTGCCACCTTCACCTCATATGTCTCAAGAACAACCATAAGCCGCTCCACCTCCTGTAAATCAGCCTTAACTCACCAATACTCAAGCTTTTAGTCAGTTCAACAAATATATTCTTCCAGAATTCAATAGGGAATTCAATGTTTATAAAAATGGAGAAGATTTTTTAGAGTCTTGAGGTTATTAATCACTAAAAAATGGTCCTAGCTACCTTCATGTTTACTAAAAAAGCAAAGCATTAATGGCAGAGTACAAAATATGTTTTACAGGCAAGGAATGTAACAGTGACCTGGGAAAACTTTCAAGATGAATTCTATGAAAAGTATTTCCCTAAGTCTATTAGAGATGAAAAAGAAATAGAATTTATAAATTTAAAAAAAGAGGATGAATACATGTTAGCTAATGCATATGTCATTAAGTTTATTGAACTTTCAAGGTATTCCTCTCATTTAGGAAATTTAATGGTAAGGTATAGAAGGCAAAGAACCTTGAGAGGGAGTTTAAACTAGAGATTAGAGATAGAGTGTCTAATAAATTAGTTGAAGTAGCAAGATTGATAGAAAACAATTTGAAAAGGATGAAAAGGTCTAAACCCAAAGCTTTCCTAGTATCAAAAAGACGAAGAGAGGAATAAAGTAGTGTCAGAGGTAATAAAAGATGTGGTAGAAATGCATGGCTTAGAAAAGGAAATTTTAAGGGAAAGAAGAAGATGCCTATCACACATGAAAGCTTCCATAACCCCACTTGTCATCAATGTGGCAAAAATCATGGCTTTAGGCCATGTTTAGTAAGGCACGGTGTATGTTATAAATGTGGAAAGTTAGACCATTTGGCTAGAGATTGCCCTCAGTAGAAGAAAGTAATTACCCCTTCCAATTCAAAGACCTAAGGGAGAGTCTTTACCTTAACACAGTAAAAAGCTAGCCAATCTACTTCTATGGTCCAAGGTAATATTAAAATTAATCATTGTCTTGCAAATGCAATATTTGACTTAGGTGCTTGCCACTCATTCATATCATATGATTGTGCCAAGAGGTTAAGGATGCATATTAATACTTTTCCATATGACTTCTCAGTCTCTACTCTCACTAGAACCAAACTTATGACTTCCGATGTGTTTTTGAATTGTATCATCCAATTTAATCATTGTTTTACAACAATAAATTTGATTATTATGTCTTTCCATGAATTTTATGTTATTATTAGTATTAATTGGATGATTGCCCATATTGCCACACTTGATTGCACCAAGAAAGACATTTTAATTCCTAATTATGGGTCCATGCCATGTAATGAATCTAACCTTGCCTTTATGACTTTCGCCCAATTAAGAAATGCTTAGGAAATGGGTACTAGGGATTCTTAGTATTTATGTTTAATAAAAGTCAAAGTAGAATATGGAATCAATGAAATACCAATTGTGAGAGAAATCACTAAATTTTTTCATACTAAGGTGAGTGGTTTACCCTTTAGAAGAGAAATACTAAAGATCTTTCTAACTAATTGAAGAGATCATTAATTCTTTGAAATGGGTGCTTATTCCTTATGGCTATCATGTTTAATCCCTTATAACCAATGCATAAACTTAAACTTATATCTTTCTTCTTCACAAAGAGAATAGGAACACCCCATGTAAAGACACTAGGCCTAGTAAATCCCTATTCTAAAAGTTCTTCTATTTGCTTCATGAGTTCGACTAACTCTATGGGTGTCATTCTATAAGGTGCCTTGGAAATCAGTTCCGCCCCAACTAGTATATCAATAGCAAGCTTAAGATGAAGATATCAACAATTCAAAGTCAAGGCTGAGGACATCCCTAAAACAGTGTTTAGAATAAGATATGGCCATTATGAGCTTCTAGTTATGCCATTTGGTTTGACAAATGCACTAATTATTTTTATGGATTATATGAATAGAAATCAGGCCTTGCTTAGATTAGTTTGTGGTGGTCTAATAAAGGAGTATAGTATAGTGTTATCCAAGAAAAGAAGGTCAAAAGATTTTGATACCATAGCTCTAACAAAGGAGTGTAGTGTTATCTTATAGAACAAGCTCCCACCCAAACTTAAAGATCCTAGGAGTTTCAACATTCCATGTATAATTGGAAACCAATTTAGTCATAAGGCAATGTGTGATCTTAGTACTAGCAAACTTGATGCCTTTGCCAGCATATCAAAAGCTAGGGTTCAGGGAAGTGAAACCCATTACTATTACACTATAGCTAGTAGATATGACTTTAGCTTATCCCAAGGGAATAATTGAAGATGTCTTGGTAAAGGTTGATAAGTTCATATTCCCAGTAGACTTCATAGTTCTAGATTATGAGGAAGACAAGGAAATACCTTCCATCCTTGGGAGGCCATTTCTTGTAACTAGAAGGACCATTATTGATGTCCAAAATGGTGAGCTAACCATAACAGTGCAAGATGAAAAGGTAACATTCAAGGTTTTTAAGAAGATTAAACTTCCAGGGGATCCTAAAGAATGTTATAGAGTTAATGTAGTTGACAAAACATCTAGCTCTTTGATAAATGATGTTTTCAAAAAGAGTTACTCATATGAACTTGAGCACATGGCTTTTAAGGCCATACAAAAGTCTAACCTTGATTTCCTAGTAGCTGGAGAGAAACAACTTCTTCAACTAAATGATTGGAAAGGACTTTGACTCCAAGCTTATGAGAAGACTCGACAAGTAAATTCGAGTAATAACAACCAAAATTCAATCAAAATTTGCACATTCCCTAAACTATCGCTTTGATACCATAAATGGAACACCTAATTCTAAGCATAAGATAATTCATTAGCTTAATTTTAGTTAAAACATGAATTCTACTATATCTTTGTCTCATTCAAATTTTTGAAACTAATTAAATTTTTTCTCTTTATTTTCTTTTTATTATCATTATTTCATTTTTATTTCTACAACACAAATTCACATATAGATTGCCTATAGTTTTTCCTTAATTTCATTTTTTTGGCCACAGTTTTCCTTTTCTAGACAAATTAGCCTTAATTTGAGAGATTTCCAAAAATATAGTTCTCATGCTTCAAAAATTATAAGATCATCCAGAAACAAAATGATTTGTGTCTCATCTCTGTCATAAAATTCTAAGTAACAAAACACTTTCAAATTCCACCTAAGTCAAACTCATTTATGAAACTATATAATTTGATCCCTTGAATTTAGGATAGACATGTTTGGCCTTGAATCTAAGGAAAAGTAGCCCAAAATTTTATGTGATTTTTCATGAACATTCCTAAGTGTGTACTTGACATGTCACAAACATTTCAAGTTGAAATTCATTCATTTTCCTCTTCAATTCTAGAAATTAGTAATATGTCAAGCTTTGTCTCTTTGCCATAATTCAAAATGCATGTGTTTATTAAACCTACTTGAACAATTTTGATGGCTATAGAAATTTACTGAATATATTTTTAACATGTCAAGAAACACCATACCAAATTTCATATTATTATAAAGTCATTTTGTAGGATTTCCTACTAATGCTCTTAAATAGGTCAAATTGCAAAGTTACATCCTTCAATGACAACTTTGGCCATATAAGTTTACATCCAACATACTCCAACAACACACAACCCCATAGTTACAAAAGATGCTCAACATACTTAAGTCTTGGGTATCAATCCACACTTAGTTACATTCCCAAACATAACAAATCCAAGAACATATTTGCATAGAGATTTCTAATTTTATTGGACAGTTGATTAGGTAGCTTCTTGGACACCTATAATTAATATTAGTATAAAAAAGGGATGAGTTATAAATCACAATAGCTAGCCATATTTTAAATGCATAAATCCCAACCTTAAAACATACCACACAATTGAATCCATTGTTATAAACAAATATGTCATTGATTGCATATATATAATGCTACACATACTACATCTAATCCCACTTCTTGGTGAGGTAGACTCTCAATTTCTTCCCATTTCTTGGTGGGAAATGCTACATCTCTTCTTACTTATAGGTGAGGAATGTTGTATGTCCTCCCACTCTTAGGATAAGATTAGCTAGCCTATCTTCAAGCTCAATTTCCCTTCTTAAAAGTATCCAAGTCCTTGAGCGGAAGATTTATAATGTAGTCCTATCTTGACATATTGAAAATGTCATACATGTCAATCTACACTAGTACATTTACTAACTGTGTATAGGGTTCCTCTTAATTTCTATTTCCCTTTATTTATATTTCGAGCTATTAATTATTACACTGAGAGAGTTTCAAATTAAATTATTCTAATCTGTCCTAAGGTCTTAAATTTTCTTATTGAAATTTTTAGTTAAACCCTTATAAATTTCCAATACCTAATTTTCACTGCTAAGATAAAAGATAAAAGGTGATACCTTATGTAAAAGCTAGAAACTCCCTCATTAACCTTGTGCATTATCCACCATAAATAAAAGCTATAGTTTTTCTTTCTCACTCCTTTCTCTTTCTTGGTTTAAGTTAAAATGAGTAAGAAATGAAAAGAATGACTTCTTAAAGTGAGGTTGACCAAACTATTAATTAGTGAAGGACTTCCAACTATCAAAATATTTCATTTCATTAATTAGTTGAAGACCTCCAATTGTTAAATTGTTTCCTTCATTAATTGGTTGAAGACCTCTAACTATCAAATTGTTTCATTCATTAATTAGTTAAAGACTTCCAACTATTAAAATGTCTTACTTTATTTTATCTTACCTGATTTCACTCTCTCTGTTTCTTGCATATGGACTTTCTTTTCACCATTCTCTTAGTTTCAATCAAAGTAAATAAAAATATATGAGTGTACCTAATATCAAGAGTTGGTGCATGCTTTAATGAGATGGAAAGGCAATTAAGTGGTGGCTATTACTTTGTCTCTTCCTATTAAGCATATCTTTTTCATATATAAACCCCACTTAGACTTTGCTAGTGACTTTTCTCATTTTGGCATGTGACTTATGTCCATGAGGCTACAAGTGACTTACAACTCTTTGCACATTACAATTGCTTAAAGGTAGCATGTAAAGAAAAAAATAAAGAAGAAAGCATGAGGTGGCATCTTATTTTGTCTTTTTCTCCTCCATTTTTCATACTACGCTATATACTTATGTAGGGTTCCACCTAAAATTCTAACAAGTCTATAATTGCTAAAATGACAAGGGCAAGCTTCTAAAAATAAAATATTATAATTCCTAGCTTAGAAAATTTTATTCTTTCATTTTAGTCCCTCTAATTATTGTTGAACTTTTCACTTAAAACATATAAAAAATATCTATACTTAATCTTCATCTATATTACTATATCTACTTCATATATTTATCATTTGATTTAATCAAAAAAAAAAAATTTCTTAATGTCTTGCTTTCTAATATTTAGATTTTACCTTACTTAGATCATACCTATACCTAGGGTTATTTTAGGATGTTACAATTTGTCATTCCATTCCATTCTCTTGTATAATTTCAAACATAACCTAAATGTCAGTCATTGGTAGCTTGTCCTAGATCTTTTTTTTTTTCTTCTTCACTACAATAACACCAGTTTGAAATTAGAGACCAAGATTGATAAACAGATATTCTATACTAAAGGATTCATATTAAAATATCTTATCTACTAGCCTATGGATGACCAAATTGGCCTTTTTGTCTTCCAAAGTTTTTATGGAGTCCAAAATAGTACACTTCAACTAACTTGAATTCTGAGAACCATTAAAGTTTAAAGGAACAAGAAGCTAACTAGCATTTAAAATTATCTAGTGTGATTAACAATCCAGTTTCATACTTGTCAAGTTGTGATAGCTTTAAAGCTGTATAAACCATGTGATTCTAAATTTTGTTTAAACATTCCATCATAATCATGGTATATGTTGCCTACACTTGAATTAAGATTTGTTTAACTATTAGCAAGTTAGATCACACCCCTAATCTAATTACCTTAGGTCCTTAACGTGTATAAGTTGATCAAGACAGCCAATCCTTGCTCAATTATATAACACTAAAGAAGAAAACAAGAAGGTTAATGAGCATAACTTGGAGATATTGGTATTAGTTACATTTGACACCCAAGAAATTTTCTAAACGTAATGATATTGTCTACACAATGAAAGTGAACTAATTCTTAAAACATTTGTCTAGTATCTACTACCTGTCAAGATTTAATTTTTATTATACTAAAGTAACAATCTAACCTTCCACTACTCATAAAAACAAGAACCAAAAATAGAAATGAGAGCAAAAGGAAAAAAAATACATACACTAATAAGAAATAAAATAGTACCTTGTCCTTAAGCATAACACAACATCTACCTACCTGTAGTACTTCTCTACAAGATCCATCTTCATTACAAGCAATACATCCTATCCATACTTAGAGACATGCTCAGGGGAAACAAAGACATATTAATCCTTATCAACATGTTCTTCATCAATGTATAACCTATAGGCCAAGACAAATTACTTTCCCCAATTATATTTCAAAAGTTCTTAACACTAATTGAATTTGAAAGCAACGAGTAGCTAGTATCACTTTAATAGTTAGATTAGGTCAAGGGCAATTTCACTAAATTAATAGTTTCAACCAACTCCTAACATAAATTCTTTTTTGGATTAATTTAATATGCAATTTTGTTTCTTATTTTGTATGCTTCAGAGTTTAAATATGTGAGACTTTACTTCTGTGTTCAATTTTCTAAAAAATATATCCTTCAGAAGCTAGTGGTTCAAAAGCAATCCCAGATAGACCATTAAATATAGTACGCCCACCATAGACACACATAGAACTTCAAACACGTCTAACAACTTTGCTAACTTTACTACATACTTGTTCTTTACAAGATCCACCCGCCTTGATAGTAATGAAGCATCTGGATTTGGCTTATAGCAAAATTTTACCATTCTTTACATGCAATAAGCACATAACATTCAATAAATCTGCCAACTCAGACCATCACCCACTAAGAGCTATTGTTAGTGTATCAGACATTGACATAAATTTTTTCAATGTCTACCAACCACTAGTGATCAAAATCAAGTCATATTACTAATCTATCGTGTCACAAATCCATAACTGAGAAGCTTACAAAATAAAGAAAAATGCAGGTAGGGGCTTCCAAGATGGAGCTTGGTGAAGCATGGTTAAGAAAGATGGAACTTATTCCTTTAATTAATTGCTTTCAACAAGAAGTATTTAAAGTTTACATAGAGATCTAAATACCATGACTACAATGAGAAAATCTACAATCTTTTTATAAGCCTAATCAACACAAAAACTTGTAATTGATGCATATTTCTATTTCAAGCTGAGAGAAAATCAAATTATAGACTTTTAACAACATGTCTCTAGCCTTAAGCGAAAACATACATGGCAATCATGATGTGGTTAGGATAGGACATAAGATGGAGGAAAACAAACTTAGGAATAATTCTTATCTCCCATTTAAGATTGATGTTCAAGAGATATATATTGTTCTCTTCAGTATTTTGCTAAACAAACTTCACTCATTATCAATAAAAGTAAATTAGACGCATACATGTATAAACACCCAAGTGCATGTCTAACAATGAGCATAATTATTGTTCTATGATGAATACCCAACTAATGAACAACATTAATTCAAACTAAAATATGGCACAAATGATGACGAAAAGATTGGTATAAAATTATATGTAAATGCCCAATGGCAAATGAAACAACAAAACCTAAGACACATTTTAAGCCAGTAATGATTCTTTGTTGAATTCGAGCTAAATTGTAGTAGAACAAAAAAAAAAAAAAATAGTACCTCCTAATCAATAAGTATGTCTTTAAGTCTTTTTTGACATTTTGCTTCCAAAAAATGCCTTAATGTCTCCTTCAAGCCAATAGATTCTACCTTGAAATCACTATAGTAACTTAAAAAGTTTAATTCATAAAATTAGGTATATAATATAATTTAGACATAAGCTTTTCAAACATAAGTACATGATCAAATGAAAATACATTGACGCAAACATTGCAGATGCAAGAGACAAAAGGTGATCATAGAATGTCAAGTTGTTGATGTTTTGTTTACACCTAGTAGGATTTGTTTTATCAAACTTACTAGTCATTGAAGATATTTTATTGGATATGCTATGATATCAACTATCAATAAAGATTGATCATGAGTAAATTTGGGTTTTGAATAACAATAAAATCCATATTTTCCTTATAGGATGGGCATCTTTCCCTAAAGGAGTTCCCATGCAATTCAACTAGTTTCTCTCTTAGTATTCTAGACTGAAGATGGAGACCATTGACATTCCACATACAAAAGTAAGAAAATGAGGTCATTAGGCTTTTGGATGGAACACAATGTCTAAAAATAGAGATAAAATAATGCTCAAATTTGTCCTACAAAGAAGAGATACAATTATGTTCGAATGTATAATATGCATTTTTTAAATTAATATTGATTATGCAAGGAGCTTTACGGTGTGAATTTGTTATCATAGTCTTCGTACAAATGGAATTTTAAGGGTTAGCATTATTAAATAAACAACATTATTGACTCTTATCAACTGCATATTTGTGCCTTGCTATATATAAATATATTGTTAGAGGAAAATAGAAGGGAGATTCAGAAATGAGTAGGCAAGAAGAAGAAAGAGAGAAAGGGGAAGAAATGAGGGGATATTTGTCATTAATAATTTTGATCTATCTTTACATCAAGTTTGCTCCCCTATATACACTGATCTAAATGAAACATTATGAAAAATACCAAAAATATGTAGATAATAAATAAATAACAAATAAAAACTAAAATATGAGTAGTGGTTGCTAACAGTTACTTTTGATGATAAGGTGATGTGGATCGTTACTAAGAGAATAGAGCAATGCTAAGATATGATTATTGTTCTACATTTACTAACTACTCATGCATATTCTTATAATTCAGTGCAATTCAATTGAAACCCATCTAATATATTTCAAGCTAAGACCAATCAACTGGTTAAACTTAAATCAATGGCACAAAAACAATATGATTATGAGGAAAAATAAACACTCATTTTTTATTTTTATTTAATAAATATTACCATATACACCTATGTATATCCTGTATATTTCCTAATGTTGCTCATATATGCACGTCTCCTTTAAGCACTAAACTTTTCACTTTGTTGCTAACACCAAATCTTAACTAAAGTATGAAATAATTATTCCCAAATTCTAATGGAAAAACCAAGCCTTGTAGAAATTCATGATGGTTCATCATTACCAATTGCATTGAAATCTTCTATATTTACAATTTCATATAATATCATACATACTAATAAGCATCCATTTATTCTCGCATTTCATTAAATAATTATAGGGGTTCCTTCTAACATTAATTCAACCTCTACTTGACAAGTATTCATATTAAAACTTCCTACCAACAATGAAATTGATAAAAATGGATAACTAGTATAAATTAACTTACCATTCTTGCTAAAACTTCCAAGAACTTAAATCCTTCTTCCTTGAGGTATATTGATGTTGAAATAGGCAAAAACTTCATATTTTACAACTGCAACAAGAAGCTTGTATGGGTAAAAAAAAGTGTTTCAAAATCACAAGCTAAAACTTGAAATTGAACATAGAAATTAGAACGAAATGACCAAATTCATCAAGGAAGTAAAAGCACACCACAATTTGGAGAAAACCCTTACCAATCAAACCTAATAACCATAAATTTCAAACCCTTTCATTGGTATGAGGTCGATAACTCTATTTTATAAAGTTATTTTATTCTTGTTTTATGTAGATTTTGAGTCACTTTTAGGTAGATTATGAGTCACTTTATCTTAAACTTTAGTTAAATTATGAGTAAATTCTTGCTTATTTCTAGTTCTAGTTTTAATTTCATTTCATCATATTTTGTTTTTTTTCATGTCTAATTTCAGGCTAATCTTCTTCAAGATGGATATTAGGATCATCTTAGTATTGGAGAAAGCTTTAAAGTGGCTTAAAAATTGAAGAAAACAAAAGATGACATATTCAAGTAAGAACGGTAGCTTTCTGGGTGGTAAAATATCGTGCCTATGTAGCTTAGCAAATTAAATTCTCTATTGTTGAAAGAAAGGTTATTACCTAGGTAGCAACGTTACATACCAAAATGCACTACTTTGTTAAATTATGTTGTTTAACCCTCTCTAAACCTAATTTTAGCCCATAAAACATGGAGAACAGAGTATTAGTGGTAGAGAATGACCAGAGGAGCCTCCATAGACTTTTGAGAGCAAGAATTGAAAGATTTTTACAAGATCGAATGGAGTTGATGCTAGAAGATTACTATACAAAGTTTTCCTTTCTTCATCTTCTTTCTAACTATCATTATGTTATTGTTCGCTTCATGTATTGATTTTAAGATGCTCTTTGATATTATGATGAGCCAACCTCTTTTATTTATTCATTCTTGTTGATAATGTAGATGTGGTTAAAACAGTGTCTCACGTAAGTATATGTGGTCAAGCAAGTAGTGTAGTGATGAATAGATTGTCGATCCCACAGAGACTTGGTTCAAATTGCTACTAATTAAATTATTATTAAGCCTTTTTATTGATTATAATTATATTAACTAAACGTAAGTAAAAACTTAAAAGACTCTTATCCATAAAACCTAGGATTTTGACCCTTACCGCATGCAGAGTTGCTTTTTGTTGTAGTTATTATTTTGGTTCACTTAATGAGTAGATTGTTAACCTAGGAATATTTCTTGCCTATATGTTTCTGTCAAATTCATATAGTTTGAGTTAATATCCCCAAATTCCTACTATGTCTACAGAAACTAGCAGAGATAATACCTCATAAGTTCTAAACCTAACTATTGTTATCAAAGACAGTTAAGTATTTTTATCTTGACGATGAATTACGCTAATGAAAACAGTGATTATATGCATCTAGTTCTAAAAGTCAAATTATCTTGTCACGTTAACCTAATTTTTATACTTGTTCCTAAGTTGATCAAGCTTATAAAGCAATAAACGTAGGATGAATATAAACAATCATTTATTGAAGTTATATCAAAACAAAGCTTCAATAGAAAAGTGTAGCATCCCAAATAATAACTTTCATTCAATAATAGGTACCAAATTGCCATGTTAAGATAATAATCAAACCAGTCAAACAGGGAAGGACCAAATTGAAAAATCAAAAGGACCTAATTGAAAAGTTTTGGTACAAAGTAAGGGTAAAAGTGAAATTTTTACAAAGTGACAAGGCATGTTAATAATTAAATTTAGAACTATCTAAGATCCAAAAATCATGATTAGGGAATTTTATGTAATTTTAGATTTAAAAATACCACCAAAGGGGATAAAAGTGTGAATGAAGGGTAAAATGTCTCATTTTCACCAAATAATTTTGTTTATTTGACTTTTCCACCCACCCTTCAGCCAAGTGAAGGAAAAATGGATTTCTCACCATCTTCTTCATTATATGCATGGCCAAGGATGAAAAATAAGGTGCAAAAATTGTGGAGAAAATGGTAGAAGAAAAAGAAACATAGAAGTGGATTTTTCAAGGTAATTTCTTCACATTTTGCACTCATGGTAGAAGGAAAAGTTATAGAGCTCACTTAGAACAATCTAATGATCCAAATATTTTCTCCTATAGTGGATTTTGGTTTAGACGCAGTGAAGGATTTGGTGGATTCAAGTAAAGAAAAGAGAAGCACAAGACAGGGTAAGTTTTTTTTATAAGAATTTCTTAAAGTTTGTAGAAATTTCAAGTTGAAATAGATCCTCCATGGCCAAGACCATGAAGTTTCAGCTCTTACTCAACAAATTTTTCATTAAGAGACTTAGGAAGAAATTTCTCTTTGATGACCTAGGTGAAATTATAGCTAGAAAGTGGAGAAACAAAATGGAACTAAGTTGCCCAAATAGGTCTTTGATCTATTAGCACCAAGTAATGCAATATCATATATTTTTAAGTAATTTATCATGTAATTCAAAATTTTAAATGATGGAGTAAGTATGGTCAAAGCATTTAAATTAATAATAATGATAGTAATGAATCCTTTGTGTATAGGGATTGGTTATTGCCAAAATACTATCAAGGATTGAGTTTAGAGAGGAGATATTGCCATTGCAAGGGAAATTAAGAAAGGAATTAGTTTAAAGTAGCAAGGTAACTCTATCTCCATTCCTCATAAGTTATGTATGTATTTATACTTAGAGATTGCATACTTGATGAATTTTTATACTTTATGTTGCTATGAGTTGATGTATGATGGTGTGAGATCTCACGTGGAGCCTTAAAGGCTTAAAATTTATGTAATGTATGATCACTTATAGGGTTTGGACATGGCAATCCTACCTTAATCATGAAATTAAATATGATGTGGTTATTAACCAAAGTCAAAAGTGCCAACTCTAGCATAATTTCATTATCTATGTTCATGTTATGATGTTGTGTGCATTTCCTTGCTTAAGTGTGCCATAGTGTGTGTGGAATATGAAGTGAGCTATTAGGACTTTTTATTTCATCATATCTTTAACTAACCACTTCAGGTGGATCTAGTAAGAATAAGCAAAAGGAAATACCCTCTTAGATCTTTTAGAGGAGCAAAGCTAAAAAGGCTTGGTTAATTGGAAGCTATGATATTTTGATGTATGTATAAAGAATTTAAGCATCAAAGATGTATTGTCATGTAAGCTCATTGAGCACCAAATTTTAGTTCAAAATTTGTTCATTTGTCCCCTCAAATAAACCCATGATCATAGTTGTAAAGAATGGTGCAAAACCAAATTTTTATTTCTGATATTTAGTGTGAAAACTACTTAAATGGAATCAAAATGATTTTAAATTTCCAAAATATTTCATTAGTATCTCAAGGGCTAAAATTTTAGCCAAAAATTTATCTATTGAGTCCCTTAAGTGTCACCCAACATCATACATATTAAAAAGCTTTTCTATTTAATTCTTCATACTTTAAGAATGCGACAAAGGAAGCTATTTAACTCAAAATTTGATGGAATTTGGTACATGTAAACTTTGATATATTAAGATTAATTTCACCAAAGGTCATAATTTTTGGAGTCCATCTGTTACATTTCAACATTTTCTCTTCTCTCACGAAATTATATCTTCATAAAACTAAGATTTGATGAAATGAGTTTCAACATACCAAATTTTGAGTTTAGCCTAATTCATTCATACTTATATTTCAAGAAGCCATCTATTATGTTATTTTAGTTGCCTAAAAATTTTCACAATTTTTAGAGCTTCCTAGAATTTATTATGAATTTTCAAAGTTGACAAGTTTACCATATGAATATACCACTGAATTAGAATTTGTCTTTCCTATTCAGCTATCTTCTCACCAAGTTTCCTTCATTTTTATCACTGGATTGACTCCAATTTCTTGTGAAAACTTGGACTAATTGCTTAGAGGATGTTATGTATTATGGTTTGACACTTTTTGATATCAGAGTTTGGTCTAGGTGCCTGGCTTAAAAAGTAGAAAGAAAAGTCTAGTTCTTCAAATGATTTTATTGTTTATATATTATGTTTTTACATAAGGAATGAATATATTATTTTATTATGAGTGAGTTGGCCTACTATATGTTACATGTAGTAGTTGATAATTTGAAGTTTGCTAATGTTTTAACAAGCAAGAAACCAAGCAAACAATGGTGAACACTAGAGGAAGAGATAGGGGAATGACCAACCCTATGGATCAGGTGGTACCTACTTTGCAGACTTTTACTGTTAGAAAGGATCAACAACACGCAACAACAACAAATAATTCAACAGTTACAGGAACTCTTAGCTAAGAGAGAATAAGAAAGAGAAGAGAGGAGTATGCCATAACAAGGTTGTAGTGTAAGAGTATAAGGTGAGCATGAAAATCCACCAGAAGTTACCCCACCTCCTTTAATGTCTCAAGAACAACCACAAGCCCTTACACCTCTAGTAAGTCAATCTCAACTCATCAATACCAAGCTCTTAGTCAATCCAAGAAGTATAACCCTTCTGAACTCAGTGGGGAATTCAATGTTCAAAAGCTAGAAGCATGGCTCATGCAAATCAAGAAAATTTTTAGGATTTTAAAAGTTACTAATCATTAAATAGTGATCTTAGCTACCTTTATGTTTACTAAAGAAGCAAAATAGTAGTGGCAGAGTACAAAGTATGTTTTATAGGCAAGAAATGTACCAGTGACCTGGGAAAGCTTTATAAAAGAATTCTATGAAAAATATTTTCCTAGGTCTATCAGAGATGAAAAGGAAACAAAATTTATAAATTTAAAAAAAGAGGATGGAGACATGTCAGTTGACGCATATGTGGCTTAGTTTATTGAATTTTCAAGGTACTCCTATGTGAAGAAATTTGATAATGAGGTATAGAAGACTGAGAAGCTTTAGAGGGGGTTTAAACCAAAGATTGGAGATAGAGTTGCCCTCCAACAAATCAAAATGTTTAATAAGTTAGTTAAAGTGGCAAGAATGATCAAAAACAATCTGAAAAGGATAATAGAGTGCAAACTTGAAGCTTTCCTAGAATTGAAAAGATCAAGAGAGGAAGAACATAATGTTAAAGGTAATAAAAAAGGTAATAGAAATGTATGGCATAAAAGAGAAAATTTTAAGGGAAAAAAAAGGATGCCTAGCAAACATGGAAGTTTCCAGAACTTCACTTGTCCTTAATGTGGCAAGAATCATGGTTTTAGGCCATGTTTAGCTGGGCAAGGTGTGTGTTATAGATGTGGAAAGGCAGGCCACTTGGCTAGAGATTGCCCTCAGCAAAAGGAAGTAGTCCCCCCATCTAAATCATAGACCCAAGGGAGAGTTTTTTCCCTATCACAACAAGACGCTAGCCAATCCCCTACTATGATTTAAGGTAATATTAAAATCAATGATTTTCTTGTAAACATAATGTTTGATTGGGGTCCTAGCCACTCATTCATATCATATGATTGTGCCAGAAGTTAGGACAGCATATTAATACTTTGCTATATGATTTCTCTATCTCTACTCCTATTGGAACCAAAGTTGTGACTTTTAATATGTGTTTGAATTGTATCATCCAATTTAATTATTGTTCTACCACCTAGATTTAATTGTTATGCCATTTCATGAATTTGATGTTATTATTGGTATGAATTGGATGATTGCCCATAATGCCACACTTGATTATGGGTCCATACCATGTATTGAGTCTGAGCTTGCCTTTATACCTTCTGCCCAGGCTGAGAAATGCTTAAGAAAGGGGTGTCAAGGATTTATTGATTCAAATTACAATCGAGGTGCAATATCACACACAAGCATATGTCATCAGCAAGCAATATAATGATGAAATAAGTATCGATCCCTCAAAGACTTTGGTTCAATATTTATTGACAGAAGCTTTAAGTTGTGTAATTAAGATTTGGTTGAGTAAATGTAAGACAAATTTGAATGTTGATTAATGCAAAATTTTAACAACCTAGGATTTTGATCTTTCACCACATGCAGAGATACTTACTGTTATGATTATTACTTTGTTCTAACTAAAGAATAAATTGCTAACCTAGGATTCTTCCTTTCTTATATGCTTCTTTCAAATACATACAAGTTGAGTTCCTTCCCCCTAATTTCCTATATGTTTATGGAAACTAGCTGGGTTAAAAACCTTATAAATCCAAGACCCAAATGTGATTATCACAAACAATTAAGTACTTTTGTCTTAACTGCGAATTGCATTTATGCAAACAGTGATTAAGTACTTTCGTCTTAGAAAAGAATAACTGTAGGATGAATATAAACAATCATTCATTCAATGAAAAACTATAAAAACATTCAACAAAAAAGCATTATTGACAAGGGATTCAGTCAAAATCCTAGGAATAGCTACTTAGCCTCTCTTAGGCATGAGTACATAATTAAATAACAAAAAAAAGCATAAAGATAACATGAAGCTAAAGAAAAGGGAGATGTTCAGAAGGGGAAAAACTCTATATAGAGCCCTCACTCTGAAACCAACCTTTTCTTTAACCACTTTCAACTTCCAATTCTCTCCTCAAATGGTTCAAGGCATTCCTCCTTGCTTGGTGTATGTTGCTAGCCTTTAGGACCTTTTATATAAGCTTCAAAAACCCTAAAAGTGCAGCATGGGCTGAGTATAAAGCTCCCAATCATCAGAGGAAATTAGGGTTTCTAACAGCATGCCCAGACGAGGTCCATTTAGTACGAGGGCACCAAGTCTCTGGTTTTGGCACCCAGGTGCTGAGATACAAGCACTTAGGTGCCATGTTCTAGGAATGACTGGCACCCAAGTGCTGGTTTTCTGGCACCTGGGCACTATTTCTCTAGACACACTTCCTTTTTATGTAGCACTTGGCACCTAGGCACCATCTCTCAGGAATTCACACTTAGGCACTATTCTTGTGGCACTTAGGTGTTGTCTCTGTAGCGCCTAGGCACTGGCTTTTTTATCTTCTGCACTTCTCCTTTCATTCTAGCCTTTTGTCCTGAAATATTCTTTAATTCTTTCTAAAATTAATGTTAGCAGAAAACTTTCAAGTTTAAATATGAAATCCTGGATTTTTTTTCTTAAAAAGTGCAAAATTTGTTCAATTAAAGTTTCCTCAAGGCTTTGCCTTAGAGAGTCAATAGGATTCTTAGTATTTCTTTCAATAAAAGTCAAAGTAGAATAGGGAATAAATGAAATATCAGTTGTGGGAGAATTCCTTGAAGTTTTTCCTATTGAGGTGAGTGGCGTAACCCCAAAAAGAGAAATAGAGTTTGCTATTTATATAGTACCTTAGGCAAGGCCTATTTCTATAAGGTAATGCATTGATTATATGGAGTTGAACAAGATAACCATAAAGAATAAATACCCATTACCGAGAATTGATTATCACCTAGATCAATTAGTAAGATCTTTAGTGTATTTAATGATAGACTTAAGATCAGGGTATCACCAATTAAGAGTCAAAACTGAGGACATCCCTAAAATAGCTTTTAGAACAAGATATGGCCATTATGAGTTCCTGGTTATGCCTTTGGTTTGACTAATGCATGGACTATTTTTATTGATTACATGAATAGAATCTTTAGGCTTTACTTAGATAAGTTTGTTGTGGTCTTTATAGATGATATTTTGATTTATTCAAAAAAACCATGAAGAACATGAAAAGCATTTAAGCATAGTCCTAAAAACTTTGAAAGAAAAGAAGTTGTTTATCAAACTTAGTAAATGTGAATTTTGGCTCACAACAGTTAAATTCTTAGGCGATGTTATCTCTCAAGAAAGGGTTGCAATAGATCTTAGCAAAGCTGAAGCAATCTTAAATTGGGAAAGGCCTAAAATAGTTACTGAAATAAGAAGTTTTTAGGTTTGACAGCCTACTATATAAGATTTATACAAGGCTTTTCTCAAATAGCTTTACCACTAACTAGATTGACATAAAAAGAAAGACCACTTGTATGGGATAGTGAATGTGAAAAGAGTTTCCAAGAATTGAAACAAAGACTCACTTCTGCACCAGTTGTTATCATCCCAAATCCACGTTACACTTTTATTACTTACACTAATGCTTCCAGAAAAGGTTTGGGATGTGTACTTATGTAATAAGGTAAAGTGGTTGCATATGCTTCTAGAAAATTAATTTGTGCATATCTTAAGTAATTTTTTGACAAAAAGGGTTTGGGATGTGTTTCATAAAGTGTCTCCAAACACTGGGGTTGGTTGATCAATGAAGACAAGAAAGCTCAGTCCCAAATATCTTGTTCCATTTGATATTCTAGCCAAAATTGGACCTGTAGCCTACTGCTTAGCCTTGCCTCCTAACATAGCCCAAATACATGATGTCTTCAATGTTTCCCAATTGAAAACATATCAACCAAACCCTTTACATATCATTGAATATGAAAATATTGCATTGCAAGACAATTTGTTTTTTGTTATGACACCAAATAGGATCATAGATAGGAAGATTAAACAGCTCAAGAACAAAGCAATCCCTTTGGTAAAAAAGGTATGGAAGGGTCTATCACCTAAAAAAGCCACCTGGGAGATCAAATTTGAAATGAAGAAAAAGTACCCTTCATTTATTTGCTTAAGGTATGTTTAAATTTAGAGGACAAAATTTTATTTAGCAATGAAATGTAACATCCCAAATAATAACTCTCATTCAATAATAGGTACAAAATTTCCTTGTTAAGATAATAATTAAGACAACCAAAGAAGGAAAAACCAAATTGAAAAGCCAAAAGGACCTCATTGAAAAGTTTCAGTATAAATAGGGGTAAAAGTGTATTTTTTGCAAAGTTCCAGACATGTTAAAATTTAAATTTGGAACTATTTGAAATCTAAATATCATGATTAAGGAATTTTATGCAATTTTGGATTAGAAAATACCGCCAAATGGGATAAAAGTGTGAATGAAGGGTAAAATGTCTAATTTTCACCAAATAATTTTGTTTATTTGACTTTTCCACCCACCCTTCAACCAAGTGAGGGATATGCATGACCAATGAAGAAAAAATAAGTTGAAAAAATGGCAAAGAAAATGATAAAAGAATGAGAAACATAGAAGTGAATTTTTCAAAGTAATTTCTTCACTTTTTGCACTCATGGTAGAGGGAAAAGTT
Source organism: Delonix regia (assembly GCA_037074485.1). Taxonomy (NCBI): domain Eukaryota; kingdom Viridiplantae; phylum Streptophyta; class Magnoliopsida; order Fabales; family Fabaceae; genus Delonix; species Delonix regia. The sequence continues at coordinate 19,312,033 of CM073452.1, read as the reverse complement.
GTGGAGCTCACTTAGAGCTATCTAATGATCTAAATATTTTCTCATATAGTGGATTTTGGCTTAGATGTGGTGAAGGATTTGGTGAATTCAAGTAGAGAAAAGTGACGCAAAAGAAAGAGTAAGCTTTCTTATAAGATGGTTTATAGAAATTTCAAGTTGAAATAGATCCTCCGTGGCCAAGACTACGAAGTTTCAGTTCTTCCTCACCATATTTGTAATCTAGAGACTTAGGTGCATAAATTTCTCATCATGACCTAGGTGAAATTATAGCTAGAAAGTGGAGAAACAAAATGGAACCAAGTTGCCCAAGTGGGTTTTTGATATATTGGCACCAAGTAATGTAATAAGATATATTTATAAGTAATTTACAATGTAATTTGGAATTTTAAATGGAGAAGTAAGTATGGTCAATGAATTTAAACTAATAATAATGATAGTAATGAATCCTATGTGTATATGATAAATTATTGCCGAAAGATATGGATTGCATTTAGAGAGAAGATATTGTCATTGTAAGGGAAATCAAGAAAGGAATTAGCTTAAAGTAGCAAGGTAGCTCCTTCTCCATTCCTCATATGCTATGTGTGTGCTTATGCTTAGTGATTGCATACTTGATAAATTGTTATGCTTTTTGTTGCTATGAGTTGATGTATGATGGTGTGAGATCTAACATAGAGCCTTAGTGGCATACAATTGATGTTACGTATAATGGCTTATAGGGTTTGGACATCACGATCCCTAATCATGATATTGAATATGATATGGTCATTAACCAAAGTCAAAAGTGTCAACTCTAGCATAATTCCATGATCTATATTCTTGTTATGATATTGTGTGCATTACTTTGCTTATGTGTGTCATAGTGTGTGTAGAATATAAAGTGAGCTATCTCATCATATTTTTAACTAACCGTTTCAGGTGGATCTAGTAAGGATAAGCAAAAGGAAATAGCCTCTTAGATCTTTTGAAGGCACAAAGCCATAAGGGTTTGGTTAATTGGAAGCTATGATATTTTGATATATGTACTAAGAATTTAAGCATCAAAGATGTATTGTCATGTAACTAAGAAAATATGATAATGTAGTGCAAGACTTTTGTTGTATTTGTATAAACTTCCACATGTATGAAGAAATGACCAACCAAGAGTTTGAAAAAATTTTAATATCTAATAGAAGGCTTCTTGAAGCATAAGTATGAGTGAATGAGGCCAAACTCAAAATTGGGTAGGTTGAGACCCATTTAGTCAAGTTTTAGTTTTATGAAGATATAATTTTGTGAGAGAAGGGAAAATGTGAAAAAGTAAGCATATGGACTCCAAAAATTATGACCTTTGGTGAAATTAATCTTAATATATCAGAGTTTATCTGTACCAAATTCCATCAAATTTTGAGTTAAGTAGCAACCCTTGTTGCATGCTTAAATTATGAAGAGTTATGCATAAAAAGTTTTTAATATGTATGATGTTGGGTGACACTTGAGGAACTCAATGGATATATTTATGGTTAAATTTTATTTTCTAGCCTCTGAGATACTAAAGAAGTTTTCTGAAAACTTTGATGTCATTTTTATTCCATTTAGGCAGGTTTTGCACCAAATATCATAAATAAAAATCTGGTTCCACATAATTATTTACAACCATCATTATGGATTTATTTGGTAGGACAAATTAATGAAGTTTGAACTAAAATTTGGTACTCAAATTTCTATCATGTTAATCTACTCACAAAAAATTTCTTAATTTGTGGAGCTTTCCTAAATTTATTATGAATTTTCAAAGTTGACAAGTTTACCATATGAAAGTACCACTGAATTAGATTTTGTCTTTCCTATTCAAGTATCTTCCCACCAAGTTCCCTTCATTTTTTTCACTGGATTGACTCCAATTTCTTGTGAACACTTGGACTACTTGCTTCGAGGATATTATGTACTATGGTATGATAACAAGCAACCCTAACATAGGTTCAGTCAAAATCCTAGAAAAAGCCTACTTAGCCACTCATTGGAATCAGTTCACAATAATATATATATATATATATATATATATATATATGAAAAGAAAACAAAAGGAACAAGAAGAGGGAAGAGGAAAAATTTTATAGGACATATAATTCTTAAATGAGCAGCCTACTCTGTAGTAAAACCCTTTCCTAGTTGCCTTGAAACCTTCCTCGATCAATTCTCCTCCGTATGTCTCCGGTACTCTCTCTAGCCTGATGTCTCTCCTGCACACCCCTAGGGTCCTATTTATTGTCTTCAAAAACCTCCAAAGTTTGAGTTCAAGTGGTGTAGGAAGTCTTAATTCATCTTAAAGTCTAACTGTGCTATTTAATTTATTTTCATGGGCATAGGAATATAGCTTCGCAGGTAGATTTAATTAGTTCTTTAGTTGGTTGGAAGAGAATTAAAGGAATTTTAGTTCTCTAGGCTAATAATCAAGCTCAATTGGGATAGATAGGATGGAAAAATCAACTACTTGGCGTTAAAGGAAATTGTGATCTTTGGCTCATTATATTAACAACTATATTCATTTCAGTTACTTTGCAATTTAATTTTATGTTATTTTTTTTAGTTTAATTATGATCAATTTGGACAGGATTGAGGACAATAGTTGGGGATCAATGATCTTTTACTTTACTACTTGGGTCGATATGTATACTTGCACACCTATGCAAAGTTTCAACCTTGAATATCTAGTGAGGACGGTGAGATTGGTGAAGGAAGGAGGAGAAAGCCACCACTTGCTCTTGAGAGGTCCGTTTGAGAGAGAGAGAAGAGCGAAGAGAGAAGAGAGAAGAGAGAAGAATGTTGTTTATGGAGGTAAAAAAATAAGAGGGCATTTTGGTCATTTCCTACAAGAAAGAAACATGTTAATTCCTGAATTGCACCTAGGGGATTCATTGGGTGCATAGGAGAGTTTTAGACCAGATGAGCCAGCCAAAGCTTTAAGATTTATATTCATTTATGTCATATTTCAGTCACCCTTCATCCCTTCCTCCAATTTTTCCCTTATTTATTTAACATTTTGTTCTTTCCCAAAATCCTTTCCTTTATTTAACTCATAATAAAAATTTTAATAAGGGAAATTTCCAAAATTTTTACAATTTTCTAAATTGAGGTAGTCCACCCCGAGTTAAACTTAAAAGAGTTTTTCATTCTCACCTTAGAGATCCGTCTAATGCAAACACGAAGTACGAGTTGCAATGGTTAAACCCTCATGTGAAAGGAACATTAAGAATTAATGTGTCGATCTATTAAATTGGAAACATTTTGATGTGAGAAGTGAAGAATTAATGTGTCGATCTATTACATTAAGAATTAAGTATCATGTGCATATTTTTTATTTGTTCCTTACTAACAGACAACAAAGATGCTTTTGATTCTCCATGATTTACTCTTTACAGTCAGCTTTCATCATTGATTATGTCTATTTTTATCTTGATTATTTGATTCACTGTACATCACTTGCTCACAAAGTACTTTCTTCCTTGTCCTGTGCAGTCAGAATGCACAATAGCAATTCAATTCTTTATGCACAAAGTAGTTTCTTCTGGTGCAGTCTCTTGTGCATAATCTTCTATTATTATTGGTACTCCATTCCCTTTAGATTGTTTTTCTCTGACACTTCCTAGCTTTTTCAGGCTCCAGCTTCTTTGTTGGGAATAGAAAGCTCTAATCAACTTGGAACCACACTAATAACCACTATTTTAGATAAAATAAGTAACCAACAATGGAGCTGACCAATCATGGAAATGCAATATGAGTATTTAGGAAGTTTGTAACTTTCTATTAAAATCATTTTCATTTTAGCATGCAACAAGGGTGAAGAAGCCTACAAATAATATTATTATTAGGATTATATCAAAATGTAGAGTGTCGTAACTATTCAAAATAAGGAAATAGTGTGAATGCGAGTGATGCAAAATGCTTACAATGGTTGTGTCAAATAGCGATCTAAGAAAGATCGCGATTTTAAAAACATTTCTTTGAAAAAACTAAAAAAGCCGTAATGGGTTATTAGAGCCCGAAACATTAAAAAGAAAAAATTGGAATAGCGCATTGTACTTCTTTATGTGAGGATTTTGAGATATTTTTTTTTTCCAATAATTAATTTTAAGACAATTAAAAAGCCATAAGTACTTTTAGTAGCATTGTGTGAGTATAATCTTCCTATCAAATTATTGGCTAAGTGCTTTTGACCATACTACTATCTCAAAATCAATTATTGCCAATAACTATTCTTTCAAATTAATGTCCCAACTTATAGTCTAAGAATTATTCGTAATTATCTAATCAAATTATTTGTTAAGAGAATAAAAGGGAATTTTAGCTTATTTGTAATTAATTAGTTAAATTATTATTTTGTGGGTTAAAAGAAGTTAGTAATTATTTTTTAAAACAAAAAAATTAATTATTTTATTTTTATCTAGGCAACTAATGAAATATTTCGTATTCTAACTTTTCTATTCTAAAGACTCTATGTATTGGCTTCTCTCTTTTTTGGGTTGCACTTTCTATGTGTGCAAAGTATCAGGCAATGCATGTTGTGTTAGTTTTCTTTCCATTTTTGGTTTTGTAATCGTTATTATATGCAATCATTATCACTTTCAATGTGGAGATTGAATCTCATACAAAACCACACCAAACTTTATTCACTTTCGAGGATATATTTGGAAACGACAATGATATGCGCTCAATTGAAAAGAATTGTAATCTTTCAAGAAAAACCAAAATAAAAATCTTCGACATTCTCCTGTTTATGATGATCAGCAGATGGATTGTTTTGGCGTTCTAATTAATGTTTGGAAGATAAACATACTATGTTATGCTTGAGATTAAGACTAAAACACATGTATTATGCTTGAGATTTCATCAACCATATGTTATAGGATATTATAGGCCCCACACACATTGTACGTAGTAGAAAAAAAAAAAAAAAAAAAAGATGCATCATTTCTTGTCTCAATCATGGAGACACATGAAAAATCAGTACATGAAATTTAAAAAATTAAATCTTTATTTCAGTTTTATAAATCAGTGGCTTTAAGTAGGTCCCTTCCTCTCACACTAAACTTCAGTCCTAGTCAAACCGTTTTCTTTTATCTCTTAATTTAAATTTTAATTCGTCGCTATTTTTCTTTTTATGTTCATGAAAAAAGTTACATGTATTCTTCATAAGCAAAAGATCTTTATTTTCAAAATATTAGATATATAGATCTATCATGAAGGAGGAGAGTCAAAAACATATAGGCCAAGAGGCAGAAAATTACTGAAAACGAGACAAGAGGGCCTCATGAAACATTGTAAAGAATCAGGGAGACATAGATAAATGACAAGACAATCAACGTAGGTTATGAAAAAAAGTCAAAAAACTGTCAAAATTATGACATCACTTTAAATAAAAGTTTCATTTGTCCAAGAATTTTCAAATCTTCGTTTCACATAGACACCCAGAGCAACAACCATGATCATGAGAAAAATTTGCATAAGAGAGTGAAAAAAAAAAAAAAAAAGGGAGAAGAAAGAAGGTAAAGATAATAACTGAAAGCTACTGTGTGACAATATCACAATCAAGAAGACAAAAGCAAGACAAAGAAAAAAATAGAAAAAGGAAAGAGCCATATATAGCAGAAAGTGAGTGTATGATTACCAGAGCTTTGTTGTTATTGCTGCTATGAACGTTCCATAGATTCTTCTTCTCGGAAGGATTTAGCTAGCTTAATTATTCTTAGACAACATGAAGGAATTTTAGTCTGTGTCTTCTATTATTAGTTTATAACTGTCTTGATCGATTTATAGCTAAAGGGTGAATGCTTATAAATACAATGGATTCGTGTGTTAGAATTATTTTATTTTTTTTACCTTTCTTAACTTTTGACTGGGGATAGTTGGTAGCTTTTCAGTTTTAAAGGGTTTACAATGACACCAAATGCTTAATTTCCTCAAAAAATTTTCCATTTGAATTTTTCTTTTTTTGCTTTTAGCCGTTTTCGTTGATTTTAATTGAAAATAAGCAATACATTAATTAAAAGTACTAGTTCTAATTGCGAAAGCAATTATTTGAATACAAAATTATTTCCAAAAGCTAAGATAGAACCTCATTATTTAATTAGGAAAAAAATGATTGTTGAACAGAGAAGTAATACTTTGTGTACAGCTATAGCAATTTCTTTTTACGTAGTTGAGTTTATAGAGATAGAATATAGGGCCTGAAAATTTGTATTACATCATTTAGGCTTGGAATTTATTCTTTTTTACTTGATTTAATATATGTCATTTTATAGACATAAATAAAATAATTTGTGATGTTCAATTGGATAAAAAATCGAATGTTATCGAGATATAGTTTCAAGTGATGGGGTAATCACATTTTTTGTTCGCTTTATCCCCCATGTTTCTTCATATATGTATTATTCAATTTCATTAAGGCTATTTTAGATGCAGTATATATTTTCTATCTTATCGATATATAATGGATAACTAGATTGAATCTCAGTTTTTCTATTCAATTTAAAAGAAAATATTTAACTTTGCAGTTTTCAAAAACCTTGATTTTCTTCGAAAAATCATTCCCCATTTTCTAGTCTATGTTTTTTTATCAACATACTGGTTTTACAAATGTGTTGTTTATTGACAAATTGATGAAGGTTGACCAGTGGATTAAAATTTAAATTCTTTGATTGAATTTCAAGTTTTTCATATTGTTGCTTAACACCATTTTTACACACATTTCTTTGTTCAAACTTTTTTTTTCCTTTACATTCTTTTTATAAGTTCATATAGATTTATGAAATAATAAATGACCTTTGGCACGGTTTTGTGTTGAAAATAGCATGGAACATGGAGTTCAAGAGCCTGAGATAGAACTCTCAAGGGTCTGTCTTCACATGAAGAAGGATATGACGCCACGTCACCTTGTATATATAAGAAAGTAATAATACACTCAAACACTTAATGTACTACATTAGCATATCAGTGAAAATTTATCATTGATGGAAGGATTAACTTATGGTATACCTCACAAATTTATAATCACTAACTTAGACAAAGGACTAAATTAAGTATAAATTAAAGGTCAAATCTTTGGTATACTCACAATTTTGAGTTTTTAATAGAGGTGGAAGAGTTATTACCAATTTTTCCAATACTAGTGATTTTTCCCTTCCACTTCCTCTAAATGTGACATTTCCTCTATTCTTTGGTTGAAGGGAAATGAACTTACATTTGTCTCCAGTCATATGTTTGAAGCATCCACTGTCCAAGTACCACTTAACTCTGATAGCCTTCACACACACCTGCGGAAGCATTAAGTTTTATTTTTAGGTACCCAATTCTTGTTAGGTCCTTGAATGTTAGTTGTTCTCTTGGGAACCAATACTTTCCTTCTGTCCAGAATTTTATTCTTTCTGTCTGGGCAAGTATATGATCCATGTCCCTTTTTACCATAGCAGAAACATGTACTAGTTATAACTACTGAAATAAATAAATTCTTATAATATTTTTGTCTATTATTAGGATTATACCCAAGACCTGCCTTATAAAAAACACATCTTTGTTTTTCAAGCAAAATGTTTAAATTATCTTTTCCTTTGGTGAACTTTGCAAGAGTGTTCATCAAAACTTTCTTTCTTTTTGCAGAAGTTTACAATCACAAGAAGCTTTATTTTTTAGAGAAAGGTGTTCTTCTCTAAGACTTATGTAGTCATACTCTAATGTCTCAATTTGTTTTTCTAAGGATGCTTTTATCTGGAGTATTGAGCTATTCTCCTCTTTTTCCTTTTCTAAATTTGTTTTATAGAGATAGGATTTTTCTTTTTGAAAGTTTCAAGGTTTTTTTTAGCTAATTTAGGAAATTCATCATGCAAAATCATTAAATGCATCTTACAACTCTTCGTAGGAAGGGAGAGAGTTTACCTTATCTTCTTTAGCCATTAGTTTGAGGTTAGCTTCTTCATTTTCTTCACCATATGAATCTTCATCACTTTCTCCCTAAGTAGCTGATAGGTATGCCTTCTTCTTTTCATTACATTTCTTTTTGTTTATGTTATCTTGCTTTCTCAGAAATTGAGAATATTCCCACTTGATGTGCCCTGGCTTTCTGCATTGATAATAGATGGGAAGATCCTTGGCTTCTTGACTCCTTCTAACTGGTCTCCTTCCATTGATTCTTCTATTGTCGAAGAATCTTCCAAATTTCTTAACGAAGAGACTAAAAGTTTATTCATCAATCTCATCCAAAGAGTCATCGTTGCACTCTTCCTCATCTGGATACATTGGTGATGATGCTTTTTGAGAGCAAGACCCTTCTTTTTGTTTTGTTCTTCAAGGAGTTACTTTAATCTTGGTTTATGCTCTTGAAGGTTTCCAAATAAAGCAGCAACTGATTTTACAAATGGGCCTTTAGCTTTCTTAATGGTTGTCACCATGAGTTGTCATTCCATAGGAAGTGCCTTCATGATCTTATAGGCTTGATTAGTCTATGAGTATGTCTTTCCTAATGCTACCAAATGATTCACAATATGAGTAAAACGAATTTGCATTTCTTTAATTATTTCTCCAAGATTTATTTTGAATAACTCATATTGCTGTGTGAGAATCCTAGATTCCTTTACACCTGAAGTTCCCTCATGGACTATTTCTAAAGTCTCCTATATTTATTTGGCACTCCCATATTTGAGACTGTAAAATATTCTTCCTAATTCAGTGCACTAATGAGAATAAGCTTGGTTTTATTGTTTAACAAAACTTTTCTTCTTTTTGTATCATTACATTCACTTTTGGGTTTGATAGAAGTCTTGCCTTCTTCAACTTTCATAGGCACATATGGACCTTCCTCAATTACATCCTAAAGGTGAATGTCAACAGCCTCAAAGAAAATTTTCATCCTTAGTTTCCAATATGTGAAATTTTCACCATTAAAACCAAGAAGTTTTGTAATAGATAGCCCTTCAGACAAAACATTATCACCAAGTCTAGCCATTTATACTTTTGGGATGGTTAAATCCTTAATCAAGAGCTCAAGCTCTGATACCACTTGTTAAGTAAGACTAGCACTCAAGAGAGGGTGAATTAAGTGTTATAAAAATTTTACTAAAAAGTTCTTTTTTAAATCAAAAGTAAAACAATCAAACCAAACTTGAAATAATGAATGCAGAATGTAAGAAGAGTAAAGGAGAATAGTAAACACAGAAGTTTATCCTAGTTTGACTTCTACCCAAGCCTATATCCACTCCCCAAGCAACCTATTGAGATTTTTAACTATCTCAGTAAATAAGTACAACAACCCAAGAGAACCTCTCCTTAATCCCAAGCACTCACTCACAGCTTGACTCCTTCAAGGAACCTCTTTGAATACACTCAAGGATATACTCCCCTTCAACCTAAGCTCTCTCTTAGCTTGACTCCCTCAAGGACCTCATCGTGCTTTTCTTGCACAAGAAAGAAAGAATTACAAATAATAAACTCTCTGAAATAGAGTATATGACACAATGAAGCACTAATATGATAAAGAGTTGATAAGATGATGGAAAATAATGATATTATCACTCTTGAATGTTCTCTACTTAATTCAAAGTCCTTAAGTCAAGCTTATATAGCTTGAGGTCCAATAGATCCATTGTCTACTATTGACCAGTCAACTATTCTCTACTGACTAGTTTACTACACCTACTATCGCTCTCAAAAGTTCAGATTTTGGACCCCAACAATCGACTACTCATCCTTTACCAGTTGACTAGTCACTTATAGAGAGCTCTCAGTCAATAGTCTTAAGGCTGGCAGTATACTGGTTCTTAATTTGGGTGTGGCCAGTCGACTGGTGACTCACAGAGAGCTCTCAGTCGACCAATGCGCAAATTGGCAGCAAATAAGGGCTTCTCAAAAGGAGACCAGTCAACTACTGGCTAGTGACTAGTCAACTATTTACTCACAAAAAGCTTCCAGTCAATCAAGACTCAAGCTAACAGCAAACTGGGGTTTCTCAAAAGGTGACCAGTCGACTGCTGGCTAGTAACCAGTCAATTGCTGGCTAGTGGCCAGTCGATTGTTCACTTATAAAAAAACTCATATTCAACTGGGTAAGGCCTGACAGTTGGTTGAAAAGAGGGTCAGTCGACTGCTAACTTGTGACTAGTCCACTGGGGACTTATAAAGTTCCCGAAATCAGCGTTTCTTCAACCTTTAAGACCTAGAATCAATTTTACATTGATTTTACATGATTTCTTTTAACTCAATATCACTTATAAAGGTTCCTAAGATATGATCATACATTGAAAACATCTAATACCTAAGTAATACATAGAAAAGCTTTTCTTTTTGTGTTTGTTATCATAAAAACCTTTGTATTCAGCAAATGGGCTCAATACTAGCACTAAACTTGCCTAGCATGCTAGCATTTGCATTAAGACTAGTTTGATGTTAGGGTTGATCCAAGTGCTTTTGAGTGATTAATGAACTTGTGCATTGGAAAATAGGCTTATATAATCACACTCTACATGCTCCCAAAAGCTTAAAAGTTACGAGAAGTGAGATAGGATCATCTCCTCTCTCAAAGCTAGCATAGTTTTGACTTCTAACCTAAAAGGAATTATGCTAATGTCCCTTTGAGTTGTCACCTATGACACTTATATAAGGTTAAGAGAGATGTGAAGGACTACTCCTTATTTTCTTTTCCCCAAGACCAATCTTTGGGGCGGGGCTTGGTAGAATTAAAGTTAAGACATTATTATGTCAAGGCATGAAAGTTCTTGTTAAGCCAAGTAAGGGTGTCATACTTCAATGGACACTAGAAAAAACAAACTTTTGGCAAATATTTTAAAAGTTGCCACTGAATTTTAGACTTTCAGTGGCAACATTTGGTAGTTGCTGCCAAAAGTTGTCACCAAAAACTAACTTGCCGCACTAACTTTTCAAGTTACAGTTTTAATGTTAAATTGAAAATTTTTCCATAAATTGGATCGTGGCAAGTCCATTGTCAACTATGACTTCTCTCAAACCAAGCATATATCTTTTAACAGCAACTTTCTACTACTTTTGGTGGCAACAAAAAGCCGCTACCAAAACTAGAACGACAAGGTTTTTAAGCCAACTTCAAATTCATTGATCGTAACATTTAGTGGCAAAAAAAGGACTGAACAATAAAATATTTCTTTCTCTCAAAATGTCTACTTTTAAATTTCAAATAGTTATTCACTAGATGATTCAAAAAGTAGTTGTTTGTCAATTTCTTAGTGCTTAGAATCAATCCTGATAAGCAATTAGCCATGTACTCAATAGCAATCATAATTTGGACAAATATTTCTTTAAGGACGATTAGATATTGCATAGGTTTTTTTTTTTTTTTTTTTACACAAATATCATCTTTTGCACATTTTTTTCTCTTACATGCATATACCACATTCTTTGAGCACTTGGCCACTTTCACATGTAAAATCCATGGCCATGAAAGAGTTCCTCCTCCAACTGCGTTAAGTCCCTCATGCTCTATTCTAACATACTTTCTGGTAGCACTCACGTTACCCAACTAATAAATAATTGACTTTCTATACAGTCCTTTAAAGGTATTTTGCATTCGTTAATGTTCTACTCTTATTCTCATTAAAAAAAATGTTCCTTTGTTTAAGAAGGGCATGTAAAAAGGTCATTCGAATTTTATTTTTTAAGTAAACGGTAATACAAGATCTCAAACTTCAGAGTCATGGGTAATATTTTTTTATAAGAATATTAGTTACTCAACATTTTAATGCTCACATTTTTTCTCTTACCTTATTATTAATTACAATAAGGTTAGTTTAAACTCGTTTTCTTTACGGAGTTTTAGAAAATTCTCAAAAACTATTTAATTGACATTGGATTATAAAATGGTTGATACAGTAAATTTGAGAGGATTGTTCTCTTGATCAAGATTAATTTTCTCCATTTTCGATCCAACTGCGCTCTCCAGTTCATCTTCTTCCGTCCAGAATTTGCTATTACAACTCCATCTCTTATATCACATATCACATTTGCTATGGGCATTTGTTCACAACCTTACCACCAGGTCAGGTTATTGGCAGAGCCCTAATGGGTTGGATATGATCCGCGAGCTCGCCAGACTTGAGGTGCAAAACCAAATGATAATTTTATCAATAGTAATTAATTACAAAGGAATGAGAGAAATAGTCCCAGATGTTTGGTATATGGTGTCTATACTTTTAGGTATAAATAAATAGTCAGTGTTTTCATATCACCCAAAATAAATAGAAGACTCATTCTTATTTTTCTTTTTTCACTTTTATTAAAATGTTCACCAAAACATGTTACATTTTCTGATTGTTATACTAAACACAACATATTTCTAATGCTATAATTCTAGATTGTTTATACTTTATTATTATACCATAATATCCTATTCAGATTTAGGCTGTTATAAGAATTTCCACTATAATTTTAAAAAAACATGATATTAGAATACTTGTAATAATCAACGACTGCATTTTACTAGGGAAATCTGAGTGTAATATCTAGCAAAATTCACTCAGTTTCTACAATATACATTTTTGGACAAAACTTATGTAGAGTTTCTCAAGTTTTGTAATTATTAGGTTCTTTAATAAAAACATGACACATAGATTTTAATTTCTTGGGAAAAATGCAATCATGCAGTGTTGAAATATAGAACTATTTATGTGTCATATTTTTATTGAAAAATCTAATAACATACCTAAAAGCTTATGCCTAAGTCTTGTCCTATTTCTTTTTTGTTCTAATCAAAGATGTTATACATTATAAACCCTTCATCTAACCATCTAGATTTACTTAGACCCCTTCCTATTTGATTTTATACCATTTACACTTCTTTTTCTTTTCTTAAGATCACCATTACTAAGAGATTCAGGACATGCTTTATATGCTTTGCTGTACTGAACAAGATTGGTGACAATGGCATACACAGTGACATTGCTTCTAGGTGCCAAGACAGCCTTTCTCTCTATAACAGCATTCTGCCCACATTTTGATTCAAGAATTGCTTTGTCTCTCAGCTTTTGGAATACCACATCCTTATCAAACATAAAGCAGTCAGTTGAAACCTGCAGTTAAGATATATTGGGGTGAATCGTTCGCTAGAATTGGTCCTAAAGATAAGTTGTCATACACAATGCAATACCTAACAGTCATCTACAGGGTGTTTCGGAGAAATTTTAGCTGTAAAAGTAAGATATTTACTATCAAGTTCACTTTGAAAAAAAATACCACATTAATACTCTTCATAGTTCAACGCTATATGATTAGTCTTAAAAAGACAAATTATCCAAGCATTTAATTACAACCTCATAACAAATACTTTAAGAAGTTCACCTAAATTTTTTGCATGTATTTATACGGGTATGCATGTGAAAAGTAATTGCAAGACTCAACGAACAATTAGCAAAGCTTTTGTTCTAAAATCAAACACAAATAGCATAGATAGAAAAGAAAAAGAATTTCATCACGAAAGAATAAGATTTTGGGAAATGATGCTTTGAAAACTAACATATAGTCCCATGTCATTGCCTATAATGGAGATACATCATATCAAAAAATAGGTGACAGTTGCACAATCATCTTACCTTAAAATCAACTGGGACATCAATTTCAATGGAAGAGCAACCACAGCTGTCAATGAAGCAGAGTTTCAGAACCATTTCAAATGCTTTGTTGAGTACCGTTCTCCTGATACAACAGTAATCCAAATGTAAGCCACGACATTTATTGTAGGTATCTCAATTAGAGCAACGCTAAGACATGACTTCTGTTCTACGTTTCCTAAATTCTCATGCATATTCTTATAATTCATCTCCCAGATTAGTTTAAGTTCATCTAATATGTTCAGAGCTTGGACCAATTGGCTGGCTAAATTTAAATCAATGGCACAAAAACACATTCCAAAATTAGATGACAGCAGTGTTTGTTACCACTGCTTCTGAAAATATTAATAATTCCAAAAAGTGCAGGGAACAGGCATATTGCAGCACCTTTTAAGCAGAAATGGTTGTGTAGTCAGTATCGCTGCTTTGTAATCTTCTTTGTCTAAGAAGGAGACCTGCAGCACAAGGACAGATATGCTAGCCAATAATCACAGCTTCACTTACTATAATGCTAACATGATATCACTAAAACTCACCTATCAATAATGAAATGAACAAGGCACATATTTAGAATCCCAGCAAAAACTACATACCCCATTCTAGGACCCGTATCTAAGATTTTCTTTTTTCACAGGGAAAGCTATGGATGAGAAAATCTTCCCAAGGATAATTTGAGGATGGAAAATTGGGAACATACTCCCAACTTTGCAGGGTTTTCGTCCATGTTTAGTTTTATATATAAATATTATTAAATTGTTATACACATATATTATTACCCTCTCTTTTTTAGTTGTTTACTTTTTTTCTTTTTTTTGGAAAATTGATTAGAGCTAGTCAGAGAACATAGATAAAGAGCTTGAGTTTTAAATTTAAGCTTTTTTTTTTCCTTAAATATATAAATATACTCTATTTTATTTAATATTAATTGTTTGTTTTTATATATGCTATGGAAAGGCAAGTATTTTCACAGACAGGATCAAATGAGTTGCTAGAAATATAACATGCAATGAAGAAATATGCAGATTGAGTTTTGAGCGAAAATGTAATCTACATTGATGTGTGTGCAAGTAGTGAATATAGGTATTTAGAGGCAAAAGAAGAGAAACAATGGAAATAGTGGGACAAGGTAATCGAGAATGGGATAAGAAATATTTTATTATTTTTTTGTAACTTATTAAGAATAAATATAGAGATTTTATTATCTCCGTAAGATTTAGTTAATTAGGATAAATTTAGGAATTTAAATTATTTTGAATTTAGATATTTTGTTACGATTGGATAATCTAGAAATTGGAATTTGAATTATTTTAAATTATATATTTGAATTATTTCGAATTTAGATATTTTGTTAGGATTTTATATTATCTTACTTTGTTACAGGGCTCTCCATAAATAGCCCAATAGACTATTGATTGAATATTATTGAGTTAACCTAATTATCTCCCTCCTCTCTCTTCTTCTCTTGATCTTTTCACTTTCTCCTAAATCTCCCCACTCTTCCCTTCACTTTCTCTTATGTCCTACATCAATTTGGTATTAGAGCTTGGGCCTTCTTCGCTCCAGCCACGCACCTTTGCTTGAAACTACCAGAAACTCGCCATAAAACACAAACCCAGCTCTATCCGCCCAAAAACACCACTTTCCAGCCACCCATTCACCAAGCCGCCACCACCATTAGATGCAGAAGGAAAAATCTAGCTAGATCCCAAAGCCCCATCTCTGGCGACCATCGCACATGCCGCCACACGACAACGAGAGGTTCTGTGTGGTCTTCACGCGCCAGCAAAGAATCCTTGTGATTTTGGCCTTTGTTGTGCCTGATTTCTTACGCTATTCGATCCTACACACCTCCTGCAACTATTGGAAAGTATTTTAAAGGAATTCTTACTCCTGTTTGGCTTCAAAATCACTCAAAAAAACCAATGTTCAAGTTGCTATAGAACAAAAGATTCAAGACATTCTAAATGCCTTGGAAGATTTTCAAGAGCACCTTGATGAACTATGGAGGAGTGCTATTAAACGAAGAAATATCCAGCACTTCAACAACAACCTAGAGGATTTAGCAAGTGAAGAGGATAACTTTGACCAGATCAACGTGAAACATGACTTCTCATATGACAGTGATGCAATAGAAAAAGTCAATATAAAGGATTCTAATGTTATTATCATGGAATCCCTTGATTGCCCATCAGACATCGACGAAGACAGTAATGTAATAAGCTACAAAAATTAATTGGAAGCAAATATAGGATGTGGAGTTTGAGAATTCATTACAACATTCTAAAATTACACCTCAAGTTGTGGAAAACCACATCCAAGTTCATCCAACAGAGTTATGTCAAGTTGATTTTGTTTTTCCTATTTTCATCAAGGACCCAAAATTGCTTTTGCTATCAATTTTACTATTGATGTTCGTTGTCAGACCTAAAGCACCAAGATGGAGTGTCTTACTACTTCCTTATTTCAAAACTCAAGGACGAGTTTTTTCCAATTAGGGGAGAATAATGGAGAATGGGATAAGAAATATTTTATTATTTTTTTGTAACTTAGTTATTAAGAATAAATATAGAGATTTTATTATCTCCTTAGGATTTAGTTAGTTAGGATAAATTTAGGAATTTGAATTATTTTGAATTTAGATATTTTGTTAGGATTGAATAATCTAGAAATTTGAATTTGAATTATTTCGAATTTAGATATTTTGTTAGGATTTTATATTATCTTACTTTGTTACAGGGCTCTCTATAAATAGCCCTCAACACTTTGTTACCAGTAGACTATTTAATTGAATATTATTGAATTAATCTAATTCTCTCCATCTTCTCTCATCTCTCAATCTCTTCCCTTTCTCCTTAATCTTCCACTCTTCCCTTCACTTTCTCTAGCATCCTACATCACGAGGAGTAAGAAGGCACTCCCCACCCTTGCCCCATTAGAATTACCATCCCTACAAGGGATCCAACACCATGGTGTCCAAGATGCATAATGAAGTAACTAGCTGCGGAAGAAGAAAAGACCATAAGAAATTCAAAGAATAAATTTACCTCAACAGACTTGATAAATGGCAATGCTGCTTTCTGTCCATGTCCATTTGCAACCCGGAGAGTCCAGTTCACGTATCTTTTATCTGTGATGCAAGTGAAGGGACTATTAGAAACCAAATAAGACTCATGTAAGTGCTACTCACTAGTGCAACCTATAAATACGAGGCTATGGAAAGGCAAGTATTTTAACAGACAGGATCAAATGAGTTGCTAGAAATATAACATGCAATGAAGAAATATGCAGACTGAGTTTTGAGCAAAAATGTAATCTGTACTGATGTGTGTACAAGTAGTGGTTACAGGCATTTAGAGGCAAAAGAGAAACAATGGAGAAAATAGCTCTCTGATTCACAGCCAGAATAGGGCAGAGAGGGAAAAGGAAGCAAATACTAATTTACGTTGCCTACAATAAAATTCCTATAAAAGCAATTGTTGACTAACTTAAAATGGAAATAATCTCCCTAATAGACCGTAAAATAAGAAAATGTACACAGACACATCAATTTAATTATGAGGAAAGTTTGTCCAGTCCATTTATTTTGGCATAATAAGCAATCAATGAGGTCTTTCATCCAAAGTCTCGTAAGTTCATCTTAAAGCAGGAGAGATGTTCTGCCATTATGTAGATTTAGGTAAATATACAAAAGAAAAGGGAAAAAATGTAATTGGAGTAGAATTGAACAATGATTACCAATGCTCAAGGCTTGAGTAAGAATTATCTGGAAAAGATCAATCCTGACAAATGGAGGAATCTGCAGATTAAGCAAGTTCATGACCCCTGCAATTACCTGCCCCACTTTGAATTAACATAAAGTCAAGTGCATAAAGCCATATCAAAAGGAAAAATTGATCCAGGAAAGACAAGAATATACAGAGCAGTTCAGATTCCTTTAGTTGCAACTGTAATCAACAAAGAGAACCTAATGAAAGGAAAAAATAGTAAATTGTTGGTACTAATAAGTGAATTTGTGGTATAACACAGTAATTGTACCTTTTTCTAACCCTGTCTTATATGTTTGAGAAATCTTTTCATATTATCTCACATGTTAAGTGATATTATAATTTGGTTGAGTGCCTACAGACTGATATGTCTTTGTAGTTGGCCATATGCATAGACATTAGAAGTGTGTTCAAAGCATCCCACTCAAAATCTAAGTTGAGGTAAAATCTTATTACTTTCAAAATATTTCTAAAAGAAGGTAGGCTTCCAAATTTTTGAACATGAACTCCTTTAGTTATTTTTATCATAGATTTAAGATTATATTATTATTAGTCTTAATGGGAAAACCGCTCACCACCTAATGGATGGCAAGAAATTGAATGGTCAAGACGAGCTGAATCATTGCCAGATAGATTTTTAAGAACGGAATGGAATAGCAAAGAAGGGATTCCATGATCCTTTCTTGCCATCCAAAACACAAATTTTTTTGACCCTCCAAAATTGTGGGATTTGGGAGGGAGTGGAATGTGTAGGTGATATAATGGTTAAAAGCTTGCTAGAATCACATTTCAGGTATTAGGGTAATATTGGAAAAAATAACTAATAAGCTATTCCAATTCATTTCATTAATAGCTCCCTTCCTTCTCTCATTAAACTTCCAAACAACAGAATAGCAATGGAATGGCACCTGACTTAACATTCCA
Organism: Delonix regia; assembly: GCA_037074485.1. Classification (NCBI taxonomy): domain Eukaryota; kingdom Viridiplantae; phylum Streptophyta; class Magnoliopsida; order Fabales; family Fabaceae; genus Delonix; species Delonix regia. Next base: position 19,293,744 of record CM073452.1, on the reverse strand, counting down.
TATCCTTCCATTCTATTATTTGTCATTCCATCCCATTCTGTCATACAATCCGAGATATAGCCTAAATGTAGTCATTGGCAGCATGATCTGGATCATTTTTTTTTCCTTCACTACATGAACACCAGTTTGAAATAAAAGACCACAAAAAAATGGGTTAAAGAAAAGATCTTCTGCACTCAAGGATTCAGATCAAAATACCTTATCCACTAGCCCATGGATGACCAAACTGGCCTTTTTGTCCTTTGAAGTTTTCTGTGGAGTCCAAAATAGTACACTTCAGATAACTTGAATTCTAAGGAATCATTAAACTTTGATAGAAGAAGAATAAGCTAACTGGCATTTAAAATTATCAGGTGACATTGACAACCTGGTTTCATACTTGTCAGGTTGTGATAGCTTCAAAGTTGTAAAAACCATGTGATTCCCAATTGTGTTTAGACTTTCTATCATAACCGTGGTATATGTTGGCTACACTTGAATTTGGATTTGTTTAACTGCTAGCAAGTTAGATCACACTCCTAAACTAATTACCTTGGGTCCTTAAGGTGCATAAGTTGATCAAGGTAGCCAATACTTGCTCTATTACATAACACTAAAGAAGAAAACGGGAAGGTCATTGAACAACTTGGAGACAGTGGTATTAGTTACATTTGACACACAAGAAATATTCTACACGTAATGTTATTGGCGACATGGTGAAGGTGAACTAATTCCTAGAAAACTTATCTAGTATCTACTAACCGTCAAGATTTAATTTCTATTAAACCATAGTAACAATCTAACCTTCAACTACTCATATCTCTTTAGCAAGACAATAGAGAAACTTACTTTTAAAAGTTGGGAAATGAGGAAATAACCCTGAGGAAGATACAGAAGCTGGCCAGAAAATAAGAGAGAAATACCTGGAGATTTACAATGACAATTTTACCCCCGCCACGGAGTGCTTTCAGTGGCAGGTTGCAAGCTGGAGTTATTTGCAAACTGCATGACCAAAAAAAACACACATAGCAAAGCAAAAGATTCAGAATAGGAACCAAAAGGTATATTTTTAAAAGAAACTTGTCATTCTAACGCAAGTTAGTTTGTTGGTCCACACAGGAATTACACAAGTTTTAATCACCTAACTAGTTCAAGAGTAGGAAAAACAAGTGGATAGAGGAAGCGATAGACATCAGATTAGTAGAATTTTACTGTAAAAACAGGAACAAAAAGAAAAATGAAAACAAAAGGAAACAAAATACATACACTGATAAGAAATAAAACAGTACCTTGTCCCTAAGCATAACACAATATCCGCCTGTCTGCAGTGTTTCTCCGCAAGATCCATCTCTTTTACAGGCAATGCATCCTGTCCATGCACAGAGACATGCTCAGGGGAAACAAAGACACACATGAATCCTTATCAACATGTTCTTGGTCAATTTATAGCCCATAGGCCAGGACATAACTTTCTCCCAGTTGTATTTCACAAATATCACCAATTGAGCAACAAGTAATCAGTATCACTTTAATGGTTAAATTAAGTCAAGGGCAATTTGACTAAATTAACAGCTTCAACCAGCTCCCAACATAAAATCTTTTCTGGATTAAATCAGTATACAATGTCTTTTTATTTTGTACGCTTCAGTGTTAAAATATGGGAGACTATGTGTTCTGCGTTCATTTTTCCAGAAATTATATCCTTCAGAAGCCAGTGGCGCAGCAGCAGTCCCAGATAGACCATTAAATCCAGTATGTCCACCACAGACAGACATAGAACTTCAAACAAGTCTAACAACTTTGCTAATTTTAGTTACTACATACTTGTTCTTTACAAGATCGGCCCACCTTGATGCCAATCAACCATCCCGATTTGGCCTATAGCAAAATTTTACCATTCTTCACAAGCAATAAGCATACAACATTCAACAAATCCACCAACGCAGACCATCACCCTCTATTAGCTATCATCGGTGTATCAGCAAATTTTACAGTGTCTACCAACCACCAGGGATTAAAATCAAGTTGCATTACTAATATACCATCTCACAAATCCACGACTGAGAAGCTTACAAAATCGGAAAGATAGTAAGCAGGGTCTTTCAAGATGGAGCTTGGTGAAGCATGGTTAAAAAAGATGGAACTTATTCTTATAATTAACTGCTTTTAACCAGAAACCACATGCAGTTTAGACAGAGATTTTAAATACCATAACTACAATGAGAAAATCTATGGTCCTCTTATAAGCCTAATCAACACACAAACATGTAACCAATGCATATTTCTGTTTTGAGCTCAGAGAAAATCAAGTTATAGACTTCAGGAGACATGTCTCTAGGCTCAAGCAAAAACGTACAAGGCAACCATGATGTGGTCAGGAGAGGACATAAGATGGAGGAAAACAAACTCAGGAATAATTGTTATCTCCCATTTAAGATTGATGTTCAAGAGATATATATTGTTCTCTTCAGTATTTAGCTGAACAAACTTCACTCATTATCAATAGAAGTAAAATAGACACGAACGTGTACAAACACCCAAGTGCATGTCCAACAACGAGCATAATTATTGTTCTATGATAAATACCCAACTAATGAACAGCATTAATTCAAACTTAATTATGGCACAAACGATGACAAAATGATTGGTCTAAAATCATATGTAAATGCTCAATGGCAAATGAAACAACAAAACCTGAGACACATTTCAAACCTTTAATGATTCTCTGTTGAATTTCAGCTAAACTGTAGCAGAGCAAATAAACAAATAGTACCTCCCAGTCAAGAACTGTGTCCTTAAGTCTTTTTTGACATTTTGCATCCAAACAACGCCTTGATGTCTCCTTCAAGCCAATAGATTCTACCTCAAAATCACGAAAGTACCTTAAGAAGTTTAAATCATAAAATTAGGTATATGATACTTTTAAGACATAAGCTTTTCAAACATAAAGACATGAACACATGAAAATACATTGATGCAAACAATGTAGAGGGAATAGAAAAAAGGTGATCACAGAATGTCTAGTGGATTCCGTACAACAGAGCTAGGTGGATATCCTTGATAAGATACAATAACGGAGAATGAGATAAGAAATAATTTATTATTTATTTGTAATTTAGTTATTAGAGATAAATTTATAGATATAATTTGTAATTTAGTTATCTAGGATAAATTTAAGAATTAGAAATATTTGAATTTAAATATTTTATTAGGCTTTAGTTTTAACTATTTCAATTTCTTGATTTATTTTATTTGAGCTTTCTATTTTGTAATAGGCCTATTATTAAAGCCTTAGTTTTATTATTGTGTGTCCAAGCTATCTATAAACAATCCTAGGGTTTATGTTATGTAGTTGACTATTTTTTGATTGAATAAGAATATTATTGTGTTAACCTAAGGTTTCTCCTCCTCTTCCTCTCTCTCTCTCAACTTCTCCCATTGATCCCTTACTTCCTCTGATGTCCTACATCAATTTGGTATCATAGCTTGAGTTGTTCCAACAATGCACCCTTGCCGAAGACTTCCAGAAAACACAAAATCACCATTGTCCGTTCAAAATCACCCATCTCCTACCATCTAATCACCAAACCGACCCCACCTGTAAAAGCAAAAGGCCAAAACCAATGAACCCCTGAAAGGCAGTCACCAGAGCCTACCAAATGCGCCACCACATGTTGCTTGAAGTCCCTGTGCATGGGCCTCACCCATCTACACATGCCTGCACACACCAACCACGAATTTCAGCATTTTCATCCATTTCGCCCAATTGCTCACCCTGTTTGATCCTATATACCTCCTGTAACTATTGGGAAGTATTTTGGGGAATTCCTACTACTTTTTAGATTGAAATAACTCAAAGTAAGCCTAGTTACCCTTTAATTATAAAGTGCGAGTCTGGTTTATAGAAGTTTGTAACGGTTTTCGAGTAAGGCCTTGTTGCTCTTGATAGATTACTGTGAAGACTTTGCGCTAGTTATTACCTATTTATTAGGCATAATTCTCAAGGAGCATTGGCTCTCATCAGGTCAAGTTTGACAAGTTGGGTCTCCATCTTTGTATTGGGGGCAACTTGAGTCCATCTTAACCCTTATCCAAAACCCATAAACCCTAATCTTAAAAAGAAAAGAAAAAAAAAAAAACCCATGTTCAAGTTGCTATAGAACAAAATATCCAAGACTTTCAAAAATGCCTTAGAAGATTTTAGAAAACATATTGATCGCTGTTTTGATGGACTACAAGATACTATTAAATGGAGAAACATCTAACTCTTCAGTAACAACCTAGAGGATTTAACTAGTGAAGAGGATAACTTTGACCAAATCAACGTGGAACATGACTTTTCATATGACAGCGATGCAATATAGAGGATTTTGATGTTATTGTAGTGGAAACCCTTGATTGCCCATCAGATATCGACAAAGACAGTAACCATATAGGTTATCAGAATGAATCACAAGCAACTACGAGATGTGAAGTTCATGAGGATTCTTTACAACATTCTGAAGTTACTCAAGTTGTCGAAGACCTTGGCCAAGTTCATCCAACTGAGTTATTGCTAAATTGATTTTGTTTTCTTGATGTCTTGGAGAACCCAAAATTGCTTCTTTAATCAATTTTACCATTCATGATTGTTGCCAGAGCTAAAGCACCATGATGGAGTTTTCTGCTACTTCCATACTTCAAAACTCAAGGAAGAGTTTTCTCCAACCAAGGGAGAATAATGGAGAATACGATAAGAGATAATTTACTATTTATTTATAATTTAGTTATTAGAGATAATTTATAGATATTATTTGTAATTTAGTTACTTAGGATAAATTTAGGAATTAAAATTATTAGAATTTAAGTATTTTATTAGGCTTTAGTATTAATTATTTCAATTTCCTGATTTATTTTATTTCAGTTTTTAATTTTGTAATGATCCTCTAATTGGAGTCCTAGTTTTATTATTGTGTTAGGACTATCTATAAGTAGTCTTAAAGTTTATATTATGCAGTAGACTATTTTTTATTAAATAAGAATATTATTGTATTAGCCTGGGGTTTCTCCACCTTGTCCTCTCTCTCTCTAAACACCTCCCCCTTAATCCCCAACCTCTTTCCCTCACTTCCTCCAGTGTCCTACATCATATAGGCTCTTATATACGAAAGAAAACATTAAACAAAAGAAACATAGTAGAAACAATTAAAATTGGCTAGGACCCAGACACTGTATGATGGACTTAATCCAAAATCTTGAGCATGATGTAGTAAAATAGTCTAGCAATGTCTATAGAAGAATCTACAAAGATAATATTACAAATAAAACTATTCAAGCATAAAAATTATAGAATAGAAATTTCATTGATTTAAAAGTGTGGTTGATCATGTTTTGCTTAAACCTAGTAGCATATGTTCTGTCAAATTTAATAGCTTCATTGAAGATATTTTATCGAATATGCTGAGATATCGACTATCAATAAAGATTGATCATGAGTGAAACTGGGTTTTGAATAACAATAAAATCCATACTCTGCTCCACAGGAATGGCATTTTTCCATAAAGGAGTTCCCATGCAATTCAGCTAGTTTCTCCCGTGGTATTCCAGACCGAAGATGGAGACCATCGACATTCTACATACAAAAGTAAGAAAATAAGGTCAGTGACCTTTTGGACAGAACACAATGCCAGAAAATAGAGATAAAATAATCTCAAAGTTGTACTGCAAAGAAGAAGATATACCATCCTGTTCAGATGTATAATACGCATATAGGAAATTATTAATAATTATGCAAGGAGTTTCATGGTGTGAATTTTGTTACCATAGTCTTCGTATAAATGGTATTTTAAGGGTCAGCATATTAAATAAACAACATTATTGACTCTTTTCAACAATATATTTGTGCCTTGTTTTATATATATATATATATATATATATATATTGTTAGAGGAAGAGAGGAGGGAGATTCTGAAATGAGTAGGCGAGAAGAGGAAAAAGCGAGAAAGAGAGAGAGAGAGGAAGAAAGGAGGGGATATCTGTAATTAATCATTCTGATCTGTCTTTACATCAAGTCTGCTCCCCTATATGTACTGATCTAACCAAAAGATTACATAAAATGCAGAAAATATGCAGATAATAAATAAATAACAGATAAAAATAAAACATGGATAGTGGTTGCAGACGGCTGCTTCTGGTGATGGGGTGATGTGGGCAGTTACTTAGGGAATGGGTGGAATTCAAGTGAGTGAGGGAGTGGGGAAGTCTGCTATTGGGTCCATTAAGTGGGGATGTAGGCAGTTAATGGAATGTAACTACTCCCCCTGTTATTTTGACAATTTTCACCGCCTGGAATAAGTAAGCAGAGGCGGTTTGGAATCATATATATGTGTGTGTGTGTACTCCCTCACATCTCCCCGTAGCTCTTCCTCTCTATTTACTTCAAACATCCCAACCTAGTTAAACATACAAACCAACATAGTATTAGCAGCACCAAATTACTCCAAAACAGGTCACATGTTCACTTATCAAGAAAAGGAGATAGAGCCCATTACAGATAAGATAATGCAAACAAAGGACGTATATATATATATGCAACTATTACCTGGCTGATTACAAACTTTAATATACCAGCCTTTTCTAATTCAACCAGAGCCATGTGAGTCAAGCTTGGCACTGCACGATGAAATGGGAGAGATGCCTCAGGCAAGGCTTTGCCCTCACGCTGTATTAATACATAAAATAGAATGAAGTTAAAGGCCCTATATTGAAGTCCATAATAGCATGAAGTGTCAAGACAAATAAGCAGAAGGCAACAAAAGACTCAGAAAAGATGAGATCCTTACAAACAGTATTGAAATCAGACTTTGTTTTTCATCGATTACAACATGATACAATGCTAGACAACAAACCAGTAGTCAGATCATGGCATAACTATATCATTATATATATATATATATATGTTACTCAGATAATGCTTGACACATCATATTCACTGCAAGAAAAAAAAAAATCTGTATCATAACACGGTATGTTCTTTCTGTTGTTAGATAATCAAATTCATTAGAATATGTTGGGTGAGGCAAGTCATCCTTGTTGTTAGGGTTTCAAGCAATTTCAAGTATGGGGCACAATATAAACTGCAGCTAAAACCATATATACTTCAATTAACTTCCATGCAGGATCTTTGAGCAACCTAATATAAGACAGAACAATAAGTTAAAAACAATTCATAATCCATCGAACTTTAGTTTTCACAGAAATCGTTACCATGGTTTCATTATCTTTTCTTGCATATTTATATCACACTAAATAAAATTAGAAGCTGTATCTCCTTAATAAGGAAAGGAAACTCACAATTAACAAATGGTCCACAAAATACAAATTTAATCAAATAAACTTCCAATTATAAGGATGTACCATGGTCCTTATATAATAAAAGAGCGTTAAATATCAAAAAAGATGTGCCATAACCTTCTTCTACGTCAACATAAAAATGTATATTTAAATCAGACTCATCAAGCAACTGACTCATCAAGCAACTTCCGCACCATGTGAATATATAATCCAAAAGTGGAAGAATTCATTAAGACAACAAATTTCATAGTGCAATTTATCTTGAGCATTAAAAGTTGAAATAATGCTGTCATTAGCATTTGCATTATGAATAAAATAGAATATGAAGAAAGATCTAGCATAAATTCACGTAAAATGGAACAAAAGTGTATTTTCTATCAAAAAATAAACACTCACAAGCAATCTAATAAAGTATGCTGATCACCTGAAGCGTCCAAATTCCCTTGGGGCCTCGGAAATCAGGTATGCCACAAGAAGTTGATATTCCTGCACCTGTAAACACTACTAGATGCTTACTCTGCGAGCAGAATGAAAGAGAAGCATGAAGAGGCTGATTATAGCCAAAATCTGAACACAGAAAGGAAACTCCCCACTGTCAAAACAAATGAGTATCCACAAATCACCTTTTTTATCATGATAGCAAGTTGCTCAATCTGCCATAAAAAGAAAGTTTATGAAAGGAATTTGCAGTTAGCATCTCTCAGGAAAATCAACCAATGTGCAATAACTGACTGGAAGATTCATAGATCGAAAAAAAAATTTTACATGCATATCTGCATAAATTACCAAATACTAGGTTGGAAACTATACCTACACTTTAGACTTCGAGATGCTCAATCATTGCATCGTTTCTTATTTGATCAAATTTATACTAACAGAAATGAAATTTTTAGAAAATCCCAACAATATCGATAAAAGATGGAATTTAAGATACTTCATAAAACTGAACGCCATAACTTGGTATTTAAAAACCTTTACTGGCTAGCCAACTCAATGCACATCAGATTAGGGGGAAAATTAATCAATACCAAAACAAAACTACAAAACACAACCTCCAATTTCTGGAGAAAATTGGGCTGAGAAAAGGAAGATATTAGCAATTTTATGTAAGGCGTGACTCATATATACGTTCAAAAACATATCCCATTATCCATTCTTCGCGTTTAATTAGTGCCTAATGGAATATTTTTCGCATTGCAGTGGAATTGAATCTCAACGAAGACCTAGGTATGCGCCAGGTCAACATTCAATGTTTGAAAGCGTGCGTTAGTTTATTCACTTGAACAAAACCCTAATACTAGAACATATCCATTCATCTATTCCAAAGTTGCCTAATCCTGTCTAGCTTATATGCATAATCATGCAAGTTGATGATCAACACACAGATAAACAGACAACATAGTAATGAGCCACACAAATTTCAGTCTAATCAGCACAACAACAGTAAATTTAGAAATCACTGATCAATAGGCGACTTAAACCCAGGGACTAGATTTCATCAAGCGACAAAGCTTCAGTATTAGATCCACCTAACATGTATAAGCGTCGAAGTTGCCTCAGATCATCCGAGTTACGTGTAATATGTAGAAGTAGCACTAACAGGGACAATAACAAGACATGGAAACGGCAAGATTGTGAATGGAAAGAAATGACCCACCTTTTCTTGCAAAACTTGAGCTGGTTCGAAATATTCCGTCATTCCAACGTTGCCCACATCTTCTATGTACGAAAGCTTCTCGGCATATCCAAGAGACATGGTGATTGCTTTGGCGAATGCGTGTGCTGACTCAATAGCTCTCCGTTTCCTGTGAGTCCGATGGAGAAGAAGCCCTTTCCTCAAGAATTTGCTTCTTTTCGGAAAACCCCAAAGGCCAATACACACATTCATACATACTGCCCCTTTAACCAGTGACGATTCTAGTTTTTAATATTTTTCCTGTTTCTCTGTTTCAAATAATAATGGTGAAAAAGTCCTTTATAAAAATTCCAAATTTCCGTTTATAGTTTATTTTTTTAATTCATTAATGATCTTAAGATAAATTTTTCTTGAAATTTATATACTAAATTTATATCTATTTGCAAGTTTACAATGCGATAGAAATAGATAACTCTGAATAAAAACATGAAAAAAAAAATGACTGCAATATTTGATGTATGGAAACTTTTTTTTATAATAATAATTGCGACAATATATTGTATACCAAAATATGGAACTACGGTTTTTAAAAATGATATTTTTTTAGGTATATATTCGGTTGGCACTATAGCTGTTAAAGTAAGCCAATCCGGCGCACCCGAGCTGACTCACCCGAGTTGGTGGATTAAACAAGTCAGCCCTTTTAACCCATCATAAGGTGACGGGTTGAAAATCTCAACCCACTTCACCTAGTAAGTTAAGTGAGCTAATTTGTTTAACCCATCAAAAAATAAAATAAAATAAAAATTATAGAAATTCAAATGTAACTTTTTTTAAGCATATATCTTGTTTAATCAATCAATTTCTATATCAATATAAATAAATAAAAATAACTAAATAAAAAGTAAGTTTAAATGAATTAAAACAAATAAAGTAATCTAATAATTCAATAATTCATTAATAATAAAAATATGATTATGAACAGAATATTCAAATCTGGCAAATTACAAAATAATAGAGACAACACAACACATACATTAAGGTTAATTTTTTTAAATAGAAAAGTGCAATAGGTTGGAGCGTTAGACTGAGTGAGTAAAAAATTAAAAAAAAAACGAACAATCCATTTAATATGCGAGCTAACTCGTTTAACTTGCGGATTAAACGAGGCAAATTAATAGAAGTATAATAAATGAGTTTTCAAAAGAACCCCTCAATCTGACTCACCTCTTAAGTGGGTTATATGGGTTCCACCTGGTGGGTCGAACCCGTTTTGGCGGCTCTAGTTGGTACAAGGTATGCGCAAGTTCACATTTAATAATTGCCAAATGCTTATTCTTTAGGGTTAAAAGGTCAAAAAAATACTATCATAAATTTCTCTAATTCAACATGAAAAACTTAATTTTAACAAATCCCAGAAACAAAAGTGTGTTTTTAAAATATTATGAACACTCTTTATCTGCATTGTGCATTGAAAAGTGTAACATAAAAATAGTAGAAATTATGGGATGTTTGAATCTATATTTTATTACAATATTCTACGTGTTTTTGTCAAAATTACAATAATATCATTAACGTGTTCACCTTATTTTCTCATAATTCTAAAAAATAAGCCTTTTATTTCATTTCTTAATGAAGTATAAATTTAAATTTGTTGTATTTTTCATATTTAATAAAAAAATATAGATCCAATTATTAATATTTAAAAAATTGTACTATTTAATAATTTAAATTAATTTTAATAATTATACATGACTCAAAATTTTGATCTAATAATTTAATTATAAAAAACTACGTAATTCAATAATAAACCATTTTTTTATTAGTGTCACTTTTCCTCCCCTCCTTTTAATGGTAATCCTTAAAATTTGCATGGGAAACTCAAAAAGTCATCTCCTTGTTCAAACATACCATGATTGCGCTTTCAAACCCTATGAATTTTTGCAAAACTTTTTCTATTAATTTCTTTGGATTTTAATCAGCTAATGTTTCTATTAATTTTATGCACTTTGACTAATGTACTTTGTGGTTTAATCTTAAAAACTTATATTAGTGTATGAATTAATTTGTGCATATCTTAATTAATTTTTTGACAAAATTATACTTTTGATCCTTATATCTTAGTTAATTCTTCAATCAGTATAATTATAAAATTTTTAATTGAGTCCCAAATTTTTAAATAATTTTTAATTTTATCCATTTCATTATAATTTAACAAAATTTTGTCATATATATAAATTAATATTATTTTATTATCTATTTTCATCTCTATTATTAACATAAATTGTACATATTTAGAACGATAAAATAATATAATAAAATTTAACAGAATTTTAATAGTGAGAATTAACTTTAATACATTTATAAACTATAAAATTCCAATTGCAAATTTTCAAACTATAAATTAATGAAACCATAGGGACTAAAGTATAATTTTTCCCAATTCTTCTGTAATTTCATTCGAAAAGTTGATAAAATTAAGATAACTTGTGATAATGGTAAATCCTAAACCAGCTCTATGAAACATCTTAGTAATTGTCTTGCTTATTAAGTATAATGCACATCATGTGGCTACAGCGAAGGTAATAAAAAAGTTGACCCCACGTTCTTTGGCTAGCCCATAGATCCACATGAATACCTTGATAAATTCAGATCAATGTCCTTCCACTTCCTGGACATAAGCTATCATGATAATGTCAAACAAGTTTTTCTACATTCAAAAGAGCTCTTGGCGACACGATTAGCTACCGTAGTTTCCATTTTCTGATAGATATGATCAGAATAAATATTCTTTTTATATTCGAAACACAATTCAAATCTTTTTATACTGTAATAAAATTACGAGGTCATATTTAATAAAAATATATTATTAAATATAAATTTAATAGTTTAAATTAAAATGTTGAGACAGAGAAATAAAGGTAGAGAGATGGCAAAACAAGAGAAGATCAACAAGCGGAGGTGGGACGAGAATACAAGGAAAAAAAAAAAAATTGAAGGGAAGAACATAGAGGAGGAGCTTGAGAGAAAATAGAAGAACAGAGAGACGTGGCATAGTGCATTTTTCCCTTGTGCATTCTTCCTTTGTCGTGCCTTCAATTCTATAGCAGATTGAAGCTTCCTACGTCTTTCTTCCGTGCAGCAGCACTAGTGTTCCCTTCTGTTCGGCTTTGGATAATTTGCAGCTGTGCATTTGAAAGAAATCCCCTCATCTTATGAGACATTTTGCCATCTAAGTACGCATGTCATGTTAGCTATTTTAAGTCAATGTAAATTACAAACGGTGTTAACTTTTGAAATGACAGTAAAAATCACAATATAACTATAAGAAAGTGTAATAAGTGATTTAAATGAAATAAAATAAAATATAGAAACTAAATTAAAAATTAATATAAACTATAAAAATTAATTTATTTATTTTTTAAATTTTATATAAATATAAATCATTAAATTTTTATTCAATAAACTACCTTTATCAAACATAACTTAATATTTTTGACACCTTGCCTATGGAAAATTAATCTTGTGGAAGTACCTGCGTTATGTAGGACAAGCCACCATCGTTACCACACGACAGATACCACGTGCAACGATTATAATGTTCACGAAGAAAGTTGTTCTTCATTAATGCTTGAACCAGTTCTATTCCCACCGACCAAGCTTTTCCCTTTCTTTTTTTCTCCTCTCCCTTTTCGTAATTCATCATGGATGCTAGGTATTTTACGTTCATCATATACAGAATATGATGAATAGGTATTTAATTTTTGAAATTCAATAACAAGTAAAATATTATTTTAATTTAATTTTTCATTTATTTTTATTTTTAATTTAATTTCTTCTTAATTTATATTTTTAATTTAATATCTCAATTATTAATTAATTTTTATTTTGGTTTATCATTAATTTGAATATTAGTATATTTAATTTAAATTTAATTAAAATTAATAGACTAAATATGCTAACATTCGTATTAGTAAAGGATTAAATAAAAATAAAAAGTTAATGAGAGATAAAATTAAAAATAAAAATAAATAAAAAATAACATTTAAAAATATTTAATAAATGAATTATGAATATAATATTTTATTCAATTCAATAACCATTCTCATCATATACGTCAATACTGTTCTCTTTTAAGTTGGTAAGTGTATTGACAAATTTGGATATATTATTTGTAAAAGATCTCAAATTAATCTTCCATGTCAGATGCATTTAAATAAAGTTAAACTTCTTGATCCCCAATGGAATTCGAGCTTTGCATGCAAATTTTATAGATGTAAACTTGGAATTCCAAAAAATTATCCTAGTGTTTAGTTAAAGGTCAAAATGAATTTTGCCATTCGCAAATGACTTCCTGGTCCATTTCACAAGTTCTTATCTATAATTTTACGTTAAAAGTGTACGCAATTCTTTCATAATTTAAATCAAATATATATATATATATATATATATATATATACATTTTATAATTTTTAAAATTTGATAATAAATTCTTTTAAACTTAAAATCATGTTTAAGTAAATTCTTGAAATTAATTAACTAATTATTTTACTAGCAGAAACATGATAAAAAAAAAAAACATCATTTGCACATGACCTATGTAATATCTCTAAATTAGTGATTTTAATATAAGTTAAATTATTTAGGAGAAATTAGAAAGAATTAAACAAAAATAAATATGTCTAGTTGAATCATTTAAAGAAAATAACCTAAAATTTAATTTTAAGGCATAGGGGCAAAATGGTCATTATCTTAACATGCGAGAACCGCATCATAATAAAATATTAGATATATGTAGGGCCCACACCATAATAAAATATTATATATTTATGAGACCCACACCATAATTATATCTTAGATATTTATGATTTAAAATTAAATCATAAATCATAACCGTTGAATTAAAAATATATGGTTAAATTCTAACCATCGAATTTTCTTTAAATACCCCACACCCCACCCCTCTTTTTCACACTATCTCCTTCATTCCTTCCCATACCCATTTCATTCACTCTCACATCTCTACTCTACACTTAAGTCAAGAAGGAATGAAGCAATTTTAGAAAAATTATAAGAAAAGAAAGTGTATCCAAGTAATATAATGTAGCATATTTTAAGTTTCCTCGTCTCTTTCCCTTTTCCTTCTTCTTCTTAAATGGTCTTCATAGTAATGTAAGGGTTTAAAAAGTTGGATATGGTGTGAAAATGTAGTTGAGTTTAGAACACACCATAATACTGTATAACTAATCCCTTTTGGCCTATGGACCTTCCATGAGCCCATTCAAGGTCTAAGAAGAGTCAAATTACAGAAGATTGAGGCTAGATGAATATTTTGAAATATCTAAGAAAATATTATGTAAGCCATAACAATTTTAGGATAAGAATTTTGATGTGTGAATTTTCTTATGCATTATGTATTTTTAAATAAATATTTTGTTATTCATACACTATAATTGCCTATGTTATTATGTATTTCAACTTTGTATAATAGAATGACAATATGGTTGTTTGAGAAGAGAATTACTCTTTGTGAGAGTAAACTATTCCTGTACAACATACTTATTAATAGTTTGGAATTATTTGATAATGGTTGGCTATGCCGCGTTAATATATATTGTGAACTATTTGATAATGACTGGTTATAATACCTTAATATATATTGTGAATCATTTGTAATGACTAGTTATGTTGCCTTAATATATATTGTCAATGAATTCCTAGTAAGATATTATATCCCATTAATCCTGTAATTAATGGTAGGTCATATCGCCTAAATGATTACATGAAAAATAGTGTTATTACACTTCTTGGGCCACAACTTGAATTTTGAGATCAATGGCAAGTTGTGTCGCCTAAAATGTTCAAAGAAATCAAGAGAGGACAAGAATGTATCTTTGTTGGGAATATCTTGAATTAAATTGACACTAAAAGGATTCCTGACTATCATAAGAACATCAATGTTCAAAAGAAATCTTGATAGTTATCACTCAAACTAATCTTATCTTGATCACATGATGGTTTGGATGGCATATTATGATAAATATTATATTGCCTAACTTTGTCTTAAGTACCTGATGGGGACGCCTTAACTAAAGGTGGGTTTGCGCCTGTCGGTCAGGTGTCATAAGCTGGGGTTCGTGAGACATAATTGCCTAGGTATGACAATCATATATTATGTTGTGTGAGACTCAAACAACCCATATATGACTTCCCAATTCCTAATGGTTGAGGATATTGTCTACCTCTATATGCCATGTGTTTGCTAATGCATATTTGTATGTTATGATATTTGACATCCATAAATATTTCATAAAAATCATAATTTATAGTTATAATTTATTCCATAGATATTTCAAGTATCATATATACTTTTTTATGTTACTGAGAAATTATTCTCACCATTCTATTAATGATATTTTTAGATAACGAATAACCAAATTTCTCTTAAAGTCTGTGCAAAATGGATATTTATCTCATCTATTGGGAAGCATTTGTTATTAAGATTATCGTTATAAGATGTGATATGACTTTACGTGTCATACCACTTATGTTCATGTCACAAAAATGCATAAATTTTACTAGTTTTTAAAGTCCTAAGTCAGTCCTTAATATTAGGCCTAATTTTGATAGGCTTAATACCCCTTCTTCCAATTTTATTGAATTATTTATACAAATGTATGAATAAATGCATATATGAACTTCTATTATTTGTAATTATATTATTATGTTTTAGATATTCTAATGCATTTTTCATAATTCTTTCTTTATAATATTTTTAATTGAACTTTATAATAATTTCTATAATATGGGTGTTACAACCTAAAATCTAGGAGATAATCTATACTTAACTCAAAGTATAAAGAAGTTATTTATACAAAATTTAAATTTTAAGGGATTTATATAATAACAATAAATTTATTTGCACTAATTTAAAAGTTTAAGGATTGAAATGTCAAATTTTAAAATTTTAAAAAATTATTTATATATAATTTAAAATTCAAGAAAATTCTACGTAATTTAGCCATAATTTTATGCTCATTTATATGGGTTCATTCAACTTAAGGACAAATATAAGAAGATAACTTGGTAAAAATAATAAAAATAAAAAATAAAAGGGCCATAAATAGCATGACCAGTTTAACATAAAAAATTTTAGCTTGATTTTATTTTATGATAATATTCTTTTAGTGTTCTTACATATTTTTGTTTTATATATATATATATATATATATATATATATATATATAGACACGGGCACATATTAATTTAATTGTAATCTTTTAAAAATATTTATTGGAAAGAATATAAATGAGGTCAAAATAGCATATTAAAATTAAGCTTTTTTGTCCCAAAAAAAAGTAAGCTTAAATATATTTTTTGGTTTCCTGATCTTATAAAAATTTAATTTTATTTATTTATGCACTTGTAATAAACAAATTTAAGTTAAGCTTTTAGGCCCGTTTATTTGTATCTAAATAGTTGACATTATTCATAAAGTAAAACAAAATATATTATATATCATCTATATGAACTATACTTTATTAATTAAATTGTACCAACTTATTGCATACAAGAAAGTATTCAACAACTAATATAAGGCGTGGGTTATAGTTTTATAATTAATATATTAGTAGTAGTTTAATTACAAATTAAATTTTCTACGTCCCTATGTGTGCAGTTTTACTTTCCTATCTCGGTGTATTTTTTGTTGATAAATCCTATCTTGGTGTTATAAGCAACGGTTCAATTTGTATAATATATTGTTAGCTTGGTACGTATGTCAGTTTCCCATTTTCTCTCCACGGTGAGAGGCGTCCTCTCTCCGTGAGAGTTTTTCTCTCGGACTTTTGGGTTTTAGGTCATCCTTTATCCCTATGTTAAGAACAGAAATATGAAGAAGGAGGAGGTAAATTGGGAATTGAGAACAAGAAAAATCTGAATTAGAGAGTGAAGAAGAAAGAAGAAATACCAGAGTTTGAGAGAAGAACAAATTCTGTCTACCTCCTACAGTGCTCGTGCTAAAGATAAATCACTCCTCTCGTACAATGACTAACCATTCTATACACTCTCAAATGTCATTATTCAGAAATACAAAAACACCCCTTTTAAACTTCTGCAGAAGACACAAATATCCTTCCCTTAAACTATATTATATATCAAATACTCCCTGGTCAATTAATCCTTGTCCTCAAGGATGATCAACAGCCACAAAGTCTAGAAATTGTTGTTGAAGCTTGAACCAGGTTTCCCAAGTGGCTTCCTTCTCCATTTTGCCCTTCCACTTCACCAACACTTCTGTCACTGGTCTGATATGTTTTTACACCATTCACCTTTCCAAAATGTAATCTGGTTCTCTTTTAGTTTCTAGGTTGCCCCATTTTTTAAGTTGAGAAACATGAAATGTGTTGAGCAAGGCTAGCACCCAAGAGAAGAGTGAATTGGGTGTTATATGAAATTTATAGAAATTAAAATCCTTTGAAAAGATTTTTCACAATTAAAACACTCAGAGTAAACTTTATAATTCAAAATAATAAATGCAGAATATAAAGAGAATAAGGGAAGAGAGTAGACATATAAATTTATCCTAGTTCGACTTCTACATAAGCTTACGTCTAGTTCTCAAGCAACCTCTTGAGATTTTCCACTATTTCATTAATCAATTACAACAACCTAGGAGAACTTCTTTCTAATCTCAAGCTCTCACATGTTGACTCCTTCAAGGAACTTCCTTGAATATAACCAGGTATAAACTCCCCCTCAACCCAAGCACTTTTTGTATAACTCTTTTAAGGAACCTCCTTGAGCTTCTCTCTCTCAAAGAAGAAGGAATTACAAATAGATGAACTCTTTGAGACAAAGTATATTGAACAGTGAAGCACTAATGTAATAAAGAGCTAATAAGAAGATAGAATTTATGATATAACCACTCTTAAATATTTTTTCTTGTTGATTCAGAGTCTATAGGTCATGTTTATATAGCTTGAGGTCCAATAGATCCGTTAGGAGTAAGTGCGAAGTTAAGGTTTTCAAAATATGTCTGTTATAAAGCAATTATGACTTTTATGTCACTAGCCAATCGATTGCTCTATCATGGCCAGTCGAGTGGTCCCTCTTTCCCACTTCAAAAATTCAAATCTGGACCCCAACATTCAACTATTCACTCATGGCCAGACAATTGGTCTTTCACAATAAGATTGCAATTGATTAGTCTTAAGGCTGGCAATTGACTAAGCTTGATCTGGGTGTGGCCTATCAACTATTGGCTAATGGCCAGTTGACTGGTGACTCATAGAGAGCTCCCAGTCAATCAAGGCTCAAGTTGACAAAAAATTAGGACCATTTAAAAGGAGGCCAGTCAACTAAGACCTTACAAAAAGCTCCCATTCGATCAAGACAAAGCTTGGCAGTTGGCTAGCAAGGTGCTAGTTGATTGGAAACTTCCAGAGTTCCCTAAATCAGCTTTTCTTCAACCTCTAAGGCTTAGAATCAATTTTATAATTATTTTAAACATATTCTATTAGCTTTATATTAATTACAAAGGTTCCTAAAACATGATAATACATTGAAGAATATCTAGAACCTATATATTACATTGAAGAACTTTCATATGGTGTTTGTTATCATCAAAACCATAAGTCTTCAGCAAATAAGCTTAACAAAATGTAGGATGAATTTTGGATGTTGGATGTAGTTGCAAAGTATAAGCAACAACACTAACTAGACCAATAATTTTGTAAGGTCCAAAATATCATAGGGATAACTTCTCAAAGCTCCTTGTTCAAAAGTGACTTGCCCATAAGGTTGTAGCTTCAATAGAACCCAGTCTCCTACTTGAAACTGCTTCTCAGTCTTCCTTTTATTTGCTTTTTCTTCATTCTAGTAGTAGCTTGAGATAAATTGTGTTTCAAGTGTTGTGACATTTGCTCCCTAACATTAAAACTATGATCAATCACTTGCATAGTTAAGTCATAGGGTAGATAAGGAATATGAATGGGTGGTGGTTGTCCATACATCACTTCATAAGGAGTAATGCCTAATAAAGTGTGATAAGTGGTATTATACCACCATTATGCTAAGGAAAGCCATTTACTCCATTCTTGAGGTCATTTCTAAGCCAATGCTTATAACTATATTTCCAAACACTAGTTTACTACTTCACTCTAACCATCTGACTATAGATGATATGCAAAAGATAAATTTTGTGTAACCCCTAACTTTTGCATGAATTCATGCCAAAATTTACTATTAAACAAGGGATCACGGTCGCTAACAATACTAGTAGGTGTTCCATGTAACCTATATACTTCATCGAGGAATATTTGTGCTAGTTAAGCTATTGTGAAAGGATGTGAGAGAGCTATAAAATTACCATATTTACTAAATTTGTCTACTATTACCCAAATACAATCCTTCCCTTTTGAATTAGGTAACTTCTCAATGAAATCCATGGCAATGCTTTACCAAACACCTTCAGGTACTGGTAATGGCTATAAAAGACCATGATATGCTACTGTTTCATGCTTACACCTCAAACAAGTTTCACAAGTATTGATGAAGTCTTTGATATCTTTGTGACAACCTTTCCAATGAAAAAGCAATTTTATTCGTTTCCATGTCACATGCACACTGGAGTGTCCCCCTTGAGGGGAAGAATGCAAGCATTGAAGAATAATTCATCAGGTGCCAAAATGATTACCCATAACAATATTATTATTATTTCGAGTCAAAACCTTGCCATCCCATTTGTCTTTTGGATAAGAGCTAGCATCTTCTCCTAATTGTGAAATGAGGAGAACAAGTGTAGGATCAATACTGAATTCTTTATAAATAAAGTCCCATAACTCGTAAAAATCAAGGTAAGGCTCATTTGTAATAGCTCCCCATGATGCGCTCTAGACAACACATTTGCAGTAACATTTTTACACCCCTTTTTATAATAGATGGTGTATTAAAGGACCATTAATTTGGTGACCCAATGGAACTAAGCTGGGGTAGATAATTGTTGTTCTAAGAAAAACTTTAAGCTTTTCTGGTTTGTGAAAATGGTAAATGGTTGCAAGCACAGGTATTGGTACCATTTACTAACAACATGAACTAAAGTAAGTAGCTCCTGATCATATATGTATAGCAACTGGTTACGGGGAGAAAGAATCTTACTAATAAAAGCTATTGGGTGCATATTTTGCCTCAAAACAGCATCAATACTTATGTTAGAAGCATCCATTTCCACAGTGAATGATATGGTCAAATTTGGTAAAGTAAGGACCAGAGCATGAATCAAGGCATCTTTCAATTGTGTGAATGCATAATTAACCTCATCATTCCACCCAAATGCATCTTTCTTCAACAAATCGGTGAGAGGTCGAGCTATTAGGTTGTAGTTCTTAATAAACCCGAAATAATACTCGGCCAAACCTAATAAGCTATGTAATTAGTTGATGGTAGTAAGTACTGGCCATTCCTTGACAGCTTTAACCTTTTTTGGATTAGTTTCAACTTTGTTAGTTGAAATAAAATGCCCTAAAAATTCAATCCCCTTTTATGACAAAAGCATATTTACTTCTTTTCACAAAAAATTATTGCTTCTTAAAATATCCAACACCACATAAAGATAAGTGAGATATTCTTTTTCATCTTTACTATACATTAAGATATCATATAAAAAATTAAAACATGCTTCCTCAACTAATTTTCAAATATAACATTCATAGCCCTTTGAAAGGTAAAAGAAGCATTAGTGAGGCTAATAGGCATCACAATAAACATATAGTGACCTGATTGAATTTGGAAGGCAATTTTATAAACATCTTCAGACTTATTTTGAATTTGAAGATACCCAAATCTGAGATCCAATTTAGAATATATCGTAGCACCCCCTAATTCATCCAGTAAATCCTTTACCAATGGGATAGGGAATTAGCTCTTCACTGTGATCTTGTTGCGACCTACCCTATAATCAACACACATATGCTAACTTCCATCTTTCTTTTTGACTAACACCACTGCAGAAGCAAGAGGTGAGGAGCTAGGTTGAATGATTCTGGATTGTAGCATAACTCGAACCATGCCTTTAATGATATCTTTTTACGCAGCTAGATACTTGTATGGCCTAATGTTCATAGGGTTAGCCCCTTCTTGGAACACTATACTATGATCATAAGAATACCTATGAGGTGGTAGCTCTTTAGGTTCCTCAAACAAGTATGTAAACTTATCAAGTAACAACTAAAAGTTAGGCGAAAGATCTATAACATCCTCAATTTTCTGTGAACAACATAATAAGTCCTCATAATAAGACACTAACTGGATACCCCGCATAGTAGCAGAAGTTTCCAATAACTTATAGAATCTCTCTTCCGAAACTATCTTGCTTGTTCTTTCCTTTTCAACTGTTAATACAACTCTTCTTACTCCTTTCGAAAAAGACATAATGAGATCTAAACAATCCCACTTAATTACTACCAAGTTTCATAGCCACTACATACTTAATACCATATCATAACCAACCAGAGGAATTAAAATGACATCAGTAACAAACTCTTCCCTTTCCATTTCCCATTTAAAACCCTCATACATTTGTGCACTTTGAACCCTTCCTCCATCTACCATGGTAACACTAATGGGTGTGATAGTAACATCTCTCACTGCCCTTCATGGAAATATTTCTCATTAATGAAATTATGTGTGCTTCTAGTATCAACTAAAATATGAATCCTCATCTTACCAACCTACTGAATTATTCTCATTGTTGGATATACTGTTGACCCATACATCACATTTAAAGAAAGAGCTAGTTATTCCACATCACTCATCTTTATAGGAGCATTATCAAGTTCCTCTAATGTTATTACACACTGGCCTCTTCATCCTCTGTGATCTCCATAAAAAAGAGCTGCATTTTCTTCCTTTGGGTATAATCATGGCCTGGTATATACTTATCATGACAAAAATAGCACAATCCCTTATGTGTTCCTTAACTTCTGTAGGAGCAGGCTTCTGTTGGAACCTCAATGTAGGTTTGCCCAATATGCCTTTATAAGAAGTATTGCCATAAATGTTTACATTTTTTTTTCTTGTACCACCATATACATATTTAGACCCCTCAATGACAAAAGATATAGAATGATTTGAAGGTCCTAAAAACTTAGGTGCAACAGCAAAACTAACATTCATGTCTTGTAGCTTAGCTAGGTGTGTTGCATCCAACAATGTTTTAGAATTAAAAAGCTTAACACTAACTGCCAATTCTAGTTTAATACAGCCATATAACACCTAAGTTTCTATGATTTAGTTAAGTTAACTCGACAAATAAAATTATAAAAAGCCTTATGAAAATTTTTTAGAACTCCCTACCTACTTTAATTGTATAAACTCCTTTAAAGGATCATCAAATTAAAAATCAAAATGGATTTTAATAGTTTCAATGAGATTAGCCTATGTCAGTCGATTACCCAAACTTTTATCATAATTCTGAGGCCATTTGTAAGCTATATCATCAAGTATAATACTTGCTATAGTTACCATGTTAGTTTCAGGCGTGTTGTCCAGTACAAAGAATCGTTCACAATTGGAAATACATCCCACCATATCATCTCTGGAAAATTTAAGAAAGTTTACCTTCGTGAAATGTGTTGGTAAATGGTAATCACCAGAATTGGATGCAACTTGTTCATAATTCTGACTAACCACATCTATAAACTATAGAGATAATCCATGAAATAGATCCTGTAGTCCATTAATTTGCTGCTTTATAACTGACATCCTTGTACTTATAACATTGCGAAGGCGTTCCTCCATATCTCGGATAGTCACTTGCGATCAATTTGAATCTACCATGGACTGATGTGATATGATACTAGAGTGTTAAGAACATAAATATGAAAAAGAATAAAGAGGTAAATTGGGAATTGAGAACAAGAGAAATCAGAATTAGAGAAGGAAGAAGAAAAAAGAAATACCAGAGGTTGAGAGAAAATCAAATTCTGTCTACCTTCTCAAGTGCTCTTGCTTATGATAAACCACTCCTTCTGTATAATAATTGACTTTTCTCTACACTCTCAACTGCCATTATTTAGAAATACAAAAACACCTCTTTTAAACTTCTGTATAAGACGCAAAATACCTTTCCCTTAAACTATATTATACATAATCCTATCAGTGTTTCTTTGAGTTTTTTCTCTTTTCTTACTTGTGTTTTTTCTTTTCTTTGATTTGGTGTATTTGCTTTTATTTAGTTCATGGAGGAGGACTAAGTGGTGTTAGGGTGAAGGATGGTGGTATGTCAGTTCATTTGGATTAGGATGAGTTTGGTGGGTTAAGGGTAGGAGAAAAGATTTTGGTTGGTAAAATTATTACAAATATAAGGCTGAACAAAGCTGCTACAAAATCAGTGCTGCTTAAGGGTTGGAATTTAAGGGGTGCAGTATCAACTTCAGAGTTCAAGGAGAACTTACTCTTTTTTAATTTTGAGAAAACCGATGAATTAAAGAGAAGTCAATAAGATGGTATGTGGTCTGTTATGGGAGCCTTACTAGTTTTAAAGTTGTTATCCCTATTTTGGCCAATTCAAGAGTAGATTTTAGTTTGTGCCCTTTCTAGGTTTAAATTCATGGCCTATTGACTGAAGGATTCACAAGAAAGAATCTTGTTAATATGGCAGGTGTATTAGAGTTCTGCAGGCAGTGGAAGAGCCTTTAGAGAATGGTATTATCTTCATAAGTTTAACTAGAATTAAAATGGTTATGGATATTAGCCTAAGACCGATTTCTAGGCCCTAAGACCAAATATGGAGAGAATTTGGATTGCTCTTAAGTATAAGAAATTCCAAGATTGTTGTTATAAATACAAAATTATTGGTTATGATATGAGAAATTATGACTTGATGACTAAAGAGACTGATGGGAGTGCAGAGGGAGGCAAAAAATATGATAATTTAGGGGTAGCTCCTATGAGACCGATGTTGAAGATTGTATAGATGTCACCAGAGAAGGATAATGTGCAAAAGGCAGGTACTAGGCACATGGTGTCCCAATAAGTGTGGATGTTCCAAATGAGCACATAGAGGATTCTTGCATGTATGATGTGGAGGGGAAGTCATTATATTAGATGGGGGAATAATAGAAAGACAATTAAGGTGGAAAAGGTTTGGTACAAAACACATGAGGATTTTCCTTAGAATAGCGCGAAGTCTTTTCAAGGGTGCCATAGGCCAAGTACGAAGGAAAGGTCTGTTGGGCTAAATGTGAATGAGAAGCCTAATGAGGTTAGTAAGAGCCATTGTGGTGGGCCTTCTGATGGTAATGCCTAAACGAATTTTTCTTGTGAAGAAGTTACTTCTCCTGAGATTAGTCATAAGCTAAGGGGCCTGAAAGTCATAGAAGGGCTTGCACGAGGTTATCTAAAATGGAAATTCTAACTCGTTCGAAGTACTTTGTTGAGCTCCCCCTAAAAGAAGACGATGGCTTTTATAGGAATGAGTTGATACAATTTTTAGTTGGCATGTACGAGCGTTGAGTAAGATTTCTTTAAAGAGAAGTGTTGAAATGAGGGTGGAAGAGCGAAAAGCTAAGTGCTACAAAGTGCAAGTATAGGGAAACGAAGCAACCATTATGAAGTCAGATCATTCGAAGAAGGATCATACTAAAAGGGCGATTGTCGAGCAGAAAAGGGCATATGGGAGGAATTATGCAGTCAGAGGTAAGAGAATGGGCCCTCAAATTTTCATCTTGCATATATGTAGGATATTGATGTTATGCTCCCTCCCATATTTTAATATTTTGAACCCACTGAAAAGGCATAGATAGATATATGTATATACATATATATACATTTAATATTTATTGGGATCAACTTAAAAAATTAAATAAAAAGATATATATATATATATATATATATTTATCTTGCATAGCCATTATAATTAATATTTTTTTGCCTTTTCTTTTCCTACTACATATCTTTGCCCACACCTAACCTTTATCTCCTATCAACATCAAAACACACATAACTCTTCTTTTCTTTTACTTATTTTATTACTTTTTTATCACTCATAATCACTAATGGTTTATTGCATTTGTTGGGCATCTCAGATGAATTGTCATGTGCTTTGTAAAGGAAAAATCAAGATATCATAAATGCCATGAACTTGGTTAACATTTCCAAACAACGATTATAAGTTAAAAGGATAGTGGATGAGAGTCTTTACTAAATGAAGTAACTTTATTTTGTAATATGCATGAAATTGACATTCTTAATATGGATGTGATTTATTTGTCTAAAAGAGACCGCGATGTGGATTTAAAGCACATTATATGACAATTGAACATCACTATTGTGTTGAAACATTTTATACTACTGTGGACGTGCAACTTTAACAACTGAATGATCATTTTACTAAGACAAATATAAGATTGCTTCTTTGTGAGACTTGTCTGAATCCATCTAATCAATTCTCAACTTTTAATAAGAACAAGTTGATTGAATTTGCCAGGTTCTATCCACGTGAATTTTCTATAACTAATTTGGTGATGCTTGATAATCAACTTGAGACTTACATCATTTATATCATAATAGTGTTGAATTTGCATTTTTAAAAGGAATTAGTAGTCTTGTAGAGAAGCTAGTTGAGACTTGAAGACATGTTGTTTATCCATTAGCCTGTTCGTTATTAAAGTTAGCAATGGTATTGCTAGCCACAACAATGGTAGAAAGAGCATTTTTAGTTATGAAGAACGTTAAAAATTGATTACACAGTAGAATGAGAAATGCATGGATGAATGATTTTCTAGTGACTTATATTGAGATGGATGTTTTCAATAATATTGACAATGAAGTGATTGCTGAACAATTTCAAAGTATGATACCACATAGAGGACAATTGTAAAGTATGAAACTTAATGAACTTTAATATGATTTAACATTTATACCTTTAGTTTAATACTATATTAGTTATTATTATTTATTTACAATTTTTTTCAAAAACATATAGCGCCCCCACTAATTCTTGGGTCTTAGCATAACCACTGCTAGTTGATATTCTTGTGCAGTTAGGTAACTTTAATGCAAAATCAGGGATCAAGAGAGGTTGGTTGAAGGTAAGGGCGATCCCATATGATTATGAATTTTGTGATGATAGGACTAGTGATTATCTTTTAAGAGCCACCAGTGGATCATAAGTCTTTTTGTCATGGAAATGTTAAGGGTTGGGGTCCCCTTAATAGGTAAAACTCTAAGGGAGTTCTATAGGAGTATAGGCCTTCTCTAGTGTTTCTTTTGGAAACCAAAATGAAAAAAAGTAGAAAATCAAAAGTCTTTAACAGATATTATTGTTTTTAGTGTGAGTTTTCTATGGATGTTGAAGGGTTGTCAGATGAGTTTTCACTTTGGTAAAAGGACTTTATTTCTTTGAATGTGTTGTTTGCTAATAGGAATATTATCCATGCTAAGGTGGATAGAGGTCTGGAGGGTATGACAGGTTATTTGACATTTGTTTATGGTCCTCTAACTAAAATTGGGAAGAGTGAGTTTTTGGAGCTATTAGGGGATATATTTAGGCGTTGAGGTGGCTTAGTTAATTATGGGTGACTTCAATGAGATTTTCTTTAAGGCTGAAAAACAAAGGGAAGAGCTAGAAGTAGTAGAAGAATTAAAAGCTTTTAGTAGTTTGTTAGAAAGTGTTATATCATTGATCTTAAGTTTAAAAGTCCTCTAATTACCTGGTCAAATAAGAGATTTGGGGGTGCTCATATAAGGGAGAGAATTGATAGAGCTCTCTGTAATTCATTTTTTAGGGTGTGTTTTCAAAATGCCCAAATTATTCATTTATAGTCTATTGGTTCAAACCATTCCCCCTTGCTAATAGAGTTGAATCATTCTCTAATCATGTGTAAAATGGAATTTAAGTTTGAGCAATTGTGGTTGACGTATCTAGATTACATTAAGGTGAACAAAGATTGTTGGATGAATAAGGACAAGTAGAGGATGATGTTTTTAGAGGTTTTTCTGGATAATTTAAGAAGGGTTCATGAGGTGTTAAATAAATGGAGCAAAATAGTCTTTACTAATAGTCGAAGATAGATTGACACACTATTAATGGAATTTCAAAATTGTTATACTAGGATTTGGGATGAAGAAAAGGCTGCAAAAGCTAAAGATATGACAAAAAGGATAGAGAAATGTGGGCTAAGAGGGCTAGAATCCAATGGCTGCCTTGTGGTGATTGAAATACTAGGTTTTTTCTCCTTACTACTAGGTTGAGGTGTAAAAAAAAAGGGTGAAGTTAAGAGGTAAGGATGGAGTCTAGATAGAAGATTTAAACAAGATTGATGGGTGTTTCACTCAATTTTTTGGCAATATCTTCTCTTCTTTGGGTCTAGGGACTTTTCTAAATTTTTGGGTGTTGTGCAACATATGATTTTTGAAGAGATGAATACCATGTTATTAAAACCTGTCTCCATTAAAAAGATTAAGTCTATAGGTTTTAAACCAAAGGGCATAAAAGTTCCAAGTCTAAATGGTTTCTTAGGGGCTTTTTATCAAAATTCTTGGGAAGTAGTGGGTAATCAAGAATGCAAATTGGTGATGGATTTTTTTGTTGTTATTTATTTAGTGTCATGCCTTAATGAAACAAATCTAGTCGTTATTAGACCTAGAAAAGGTTAGGAACTTTAAACCCATTAGTTTGTGCAAGTTCTCTCATAAAATCATTTTAAAAGTGCTTGCTAATAGGTTAAAAGTGCTTTTTCCCGATATTATCACTGTGAGCTAGCATTCTTTTGTCCCTAGAAGGCTAATTTAGGATAATTTGATCATTGTTCATGAAGCCTTCCATTACTTAAAGGTAAAGAGAATCATAAAGCATCATAAGTTGGCTATTAAATTGGACATGAATAAGGAAATGGAATGGCTAAGGTTGAGGGATCATATTAGTTTGGGGTGTCTTAAGTCACTCACTATTTTTTTGCGGATGATTTTATTATGTTTCTGAAGGCATAGAGGAAATTGCTTAGTAATGAAAGATGTGCTTGATTTTTACTGTAGCGCATCGGGTTAGAGGATTAACTTTAATAAATATTGCCTATTCTTTATTAAGAATTCACTAAATGATTTAAAATTTGACATTTGCAGTATCTTGGGGATTTTTAATGGCAACTCTCCTAGGAAATACTTAGGCCTTTTGTTACGTGACATTTATTAATTAATATGGAGGAGGTTTTTTATTATATATAGTTAGGGGAGTTTTTATTAGAAGTGATTAGTGTAACAAAAATAGAGTTGATTGAATAACTCTGAAATGTAAGATGACAAGGTTGTTAATGAATAATAAACATTTCCAATACAATTAAGTATGAATTGGTATTAGAGCTAATCGACCTTAACTATGACGAGGGATGCAAGCTTGCAGGAGAATTTGCATGAGATGGAGAGTGAGCTGTATCAAAACTAAGTGGAGGTAAAGGAACTACAAGGTTGATGTCTCATATGGAAGCAATGATGGCAAAACTGATAACTAAAATCATTTAGTTGATGACTATAGCCTCAGGGCGAGTAGTGATAGAGACCATAACTGGGTCACCAATGAATGGTAATTGAAACACCACACATATGCCGCATCTCGAGTTGTTTAAGGGGAATAACTCTAGTTACTTAGTGCCGATGAAATATTCATGAGTTGAGTTTCCACGGTTCGACGGTACAGACTTCAAAGGATAGGCGTTTCACTGTTGTTAATTTTTTTTTATTGACGAGAATTTAGTTGATCAGTGAATTAGAATGATTAGCGTGCATTTGGAGGGACTGGTGCTGCATTGGCATCAGACATATTTGAAGAGGAAGAAGCTTAATAAGCTGTTATGGACAGATTACTTGGAATTCAATTCCAAGAATTGCTAAAGATTGATCCTATAGCTAATTTGAAGAACCTTCATCAAGGTGATAGATCCTTCATCAAGGTGATAGATAAGGAATTGAATATCAGGCCAAGTTTGAATCGTTGTTGGCTAAAATAGATCTGCCAGAGGAAGTAGTTATCAATCATTATTTAAGAGGTCTGAGGAAGGAGGTGGAAGCAATAGTGAGGATATTCAAGGCTACAACCTTGACTCACACCATGCATCTTGTTAGACTTCAAGATATAGTGCTCTTATCCATGCAAGAACAGAACAATGGAAGAGGTTCTAGTAGGCAATTTTTTTTCTTCAGGGTATTATACTTCCTCTATGTTCAGTAAAGGATCAGAGCCACAGAAGACAAACACAGGGTCTTCAAGAATTTCTGTTGGATCTACCTTAAGTGGGAAGTCAATTAAACAGTTAACCAAAGTTGAAATGGAAGAACGAAGAAGAAAGTGTTGTTACTGGTGCCCAGAAAAATATACTATTAGCATAAGTGTAGAGGAGCTCAGGCTTTTGTTATTTTGGTTCAAGAAGGCGGGGAAGAGAAGGAAGCAATGGGAGAAGAAATTTTAGAGTATACAAACCATGAAGGAGGGTTGATAATATCAATGCATGCTATTTAAGGAATTATGGGAAATTCAACCATGAAGATTACAGGCTATTTAAAGAAACAAATGGTGTTTATACTCATTGACACCAGGAGTACCCATAACTTTATGAACTCAACAGTGGTAAAGAAGCTTTGACTACCAACTAAATTCACTATAAGGGTGGAGGTGTCCGTGGTTGGAGGTCAACAAATTAAGATTGGTAGGAAGTGTTGTGAGTTGAAATGGAGTATGTAGGGATATAATTTTTCTTCTCATTTTTTAGTCATGCAATTAGGAAGTTATGACATGATTTTAGGAGTACAGTGGTTAGCTACCTTATAAAGGATCATGTTGGATATGGAAAATTAGATAATGTCTTTTACTTCACATGGCTCTTCTTATAAGTTACATGGAGATAAAAGAGAGGGGGTGTAGTTGCATAGTATAACAACAAATGAGAAAATCTTCAATTCTGCAGAGGCAATAATGGTTCAGTTAGCTATGGCATAAATAAAGCACTGTGAGGCGCAAACTGTTAATGCAACATTATAGACCTTATTAGAGGAATATGAAAATATGTTTAGTATTCCACTTAATTACCTCCATCTAGGTCCTTTAACCATGCGATACCACTATAAGAAGAAAAGCCTATATCCTTACGACCTTATAAATATGGGCCAACACAGAAATTTGCTATTGAGAGTTTGGTCAAGGAAATGTTCGAGAATGGGGTGATTAGACCTAGCAGCAATTCATCCGTAGCATTAGTTGTGCTAATTAAGAAGAAAGATAACACTTGTTGTTTTTGTGTGGATTATAGGCAACTTAATAATCAAACCATTGCGAATAAGTTTCCTATTCCAGTGATAGAGGAGTTACTTGATGAGTTGTATGGCATCACTTATTTTTCTAAGTTGGATTTGAGAGTAGGGTACCATCAAATTTTGATGAAACCTTCATATGCTCATAAAATGGCGTCTATAACACATGAAGGTTTATACAAATTTTTGGTCATGCCTTTTGGGTTAACAAATGCCCTGGTAACTTTTCAAGGCTTAATGAACTTCAGTTTTCAAGGCTTTTATCCAGAAGTTCATTTTAGTGTTCTTTAATGATATATTGATTTATAGTTCATCATGGGAAGATCATTTGTTCCATTTGAGAGTTACATTACAAGTATTGAGGGATAATTCACTTTATGCTAAGCGACGTAAGTGCGAATTTGCATTGAGGAAGATTGACTACCTTGGCCAAGTGATTTCTCAGGAAGGAGTGTTAGTGGATCCTAAAATGATTGAAGCTATGATATCTTGACCCACACCTAAGAATATTAAAGCACTTAGAGGTTTTTTGGGTCTTACAAGATATTACTAGAGGTTTGTCATAATTAAAACATATCATCTGACACTTAAGCATTTATTGGAACAGAAAGTCATTTCATTATATCAGCACAAATGGCTTCATAAATTGTGGGGACTTGACTATACCATTGAATATTGGAAGGGGAAAGAAAATGTAGTTGTAGATGCACTTTCTCGGCGGGATCAAAGTGAGAAAGGGAAATGTAAGGTTGTTACCACCATATTCTCTGGCTTGTATAAGAAGGTCCATGATTCATAGGAAAAAGATGATAAGTTAAGGCATATTATTACTCAATCATAACAAGATCCAACCTTTGTACCTAAGTTCTCATGGACAAACAACACATTGATAAGGAATGTGAAGCTGGTAGTTAGGGATGATAGGGAGTTGAGAGAAGAGTTATTGAAGTGCTTTCACAACAACCCTTTTGGGGGACATTCTGGATGTATTCCAACACATAAGAGATTAATAGCAGTATTCTATTAGAAGGAATTGGCAAAAGATAATAGAAATTTTGTTTGTGAATGCTCCATATGTCAGAGGTTCAAATATGAAAATATTGCTTCACCAGGACTTCTCCAACCACTACCTATACCTACATCTATATGGAAAGATTTAGCTATGGATTTTATTACGGGATTACCTAAGTCCTACCATAAAATAGTTATTCTAGTTATGGTTGACCATCTCACTAAAGCAACCCACTTTATGGCATTATAGCATCCATATATAGCCACTGATGTTGCTAGAGTTTTCTTAGATAATGTAAATGATTGTTGCAGATTGGGATCCTTTTTTATGTGGCCAATTTTGGAAAGAATTATTCAAGCTTTAGCATGTTAAGTTGTTTTATTCATCTACCTATCACCCTCAAACGGATGGGCAAACATAAGTGTTGAATTGTACTATTAAATGCTATTTACGGTGTATGATAAGAGATAACTCTAAACAATGGGTTAAGTGGCTGCTTTTTGCTGAACTTTGGTATAATACTTCTTTTCATTCCTTATTGGTATGAGCCCCTTTGAAGCAGTGTATGGCACCCCTCCTCTAGTTCATATTTCCTATATAGTTTGTGATACTTCTAATCAAATGGTGGATGAAAAACTGAAGAGTAAAGAGGCTATTATTCATTCTTCTAAGTCTACAAAAAGCTCTTAATAGAATGGTTCAGCAAGCCAATAAAAAGTGAACTGATAGAGAATTTCAAGTTCATGATTTGGTGTATGTTAAGCTACATCTATTTCGTCGAAATTCTCTCACCAATAGTTCCTTTCACAAAATTTTTGCTCATTACTATGGACTCTATAAGGTGTTGTAACAAATAGGGAAAGTTGCATATAGGCTGGAACTTCTTGAGCATTTTAAAGTCCTCCCAGTATTTCATGTTAGCATGTTGAAAAAGAAAGTGGGTAAAGAGATAGTAGCTTCCACTACATTGCTTAACATTGATGGGTTTGGATATTTCATGATAGAACCTAAAGTAATTTTAGAACGGAAGGTAGTCAAAAAGGGTAATCTTTCTATCACTCAAGTGTTGGTGCAATGGAAACATGTCAGGCTTGATTCTACCACATAGGAACCATTGCAAGCATTGAAATAGCAGTTCCCTTTGTTTGATGTAACAACACCTAGTGATCCTTGAGGACAAGGATTTTCTAAAGGAGGTAGTAGTTGTTACATGAAAGTTGGTAGTCAATAGGGAGGAATTTTTTTATTATATGCAGTTAGGGGAGTTTCTGTCAGAAGTGGTTAGTGTAACAGAAATAGAGCTAATTAAATAGCTCTAAAATGTAAGATGAGAAGGATGCTGATGAAGAATAAACATGTCTGATACAATTGAGTATCACCTTCCTATTATATGGGGAAGATCGATATGTGAAGCTCTAGCATTAGTGTGTGATAAGGTTAAGAAAAAAATTAATATGGGAAAGATTAATATGTGAAGCTCTAGCATTAATGTATGATAGGGTGAGAAAAAAATTAAGGCTGGAAGAAAAACGTGTTGTCACTTGCTTGTAGGGAGGTTCTCATCAAGGCAGTAGCAAATGCAATTCTAACATACCACATCTTGTTTAAGTTCCCTAAAAGAGTTTGCCATGAGCTAATTCTATGTCAGCAAATTTTTTGCTTGATCAAAAGGAAGAAGAGGTTAAGATCCATTAGCAAGCTTGCAATGAGCTAGTTGTATCTAAGGTGGAAGGGGGATTGGGCTTTAAAGATTTCTTGAGCTTGAATCTCTCACTATTGGCAAAGCTAGCTTAGAGGATTTTGTCTCAACCTGAAGAGTTGTGGGTCAGAGTTATCAAGAGTATCTACTTTCATAACTCTAGCTTTCTTAATGCTATAAAAGGAGGCAAAGGCTTCATTGGTGTGGTCCAACATTCTTGATGGTAGAGAGATGTTACGAAGGAATCTGTATTGGGTTGTAGGGGATAGGATGAACATTAATTTTTGGGAGGACCCTTAGATCCTGAGGCTGGAGAATGGTAAATTGATTTCAAATGCCTCGTTGGAAGCGATTGATGATGCCAAGGTAACTCAGTTTATTGTGAATGGTGGTTGGGACTTGTCTTTAGTAGAGGGTTGATTGGACAGTAAGGAGATTTCAGCTATTAAAAATGTTCCCATTCCTCAGTTCAACATTGTAGACAAGCTCATTTGGTATGGGGCGAAAGATGGAGTGTACTCAGTGAGGAAGGGATACCCGAAGCTGATGCTTTTTAGTTCAAAAGTGAGACTTAGAAGGGCTGGTCCCTCTTATTCTTTTCCTGCGGGTTTGTGGAAGGAAGTTTGAAAGCTGGATTTTCCCTCAAAAGTAAGACAATTATTTGGAAAGCATGCAAAGGCTTCTTGCCAGCATTTGAATGTTTATGGAAGAGAAGATGTGCAGGTAGTCCTATTTGTCTATGCTGTTGCTGTGCTTTTGAAACAGTGAAGCATTTAATTTTGTTATGCGATTGGGCGAAGCTCATGTAGTTTGGCAACAGTCTTTCTATCTATCCAATCAAAATAAGGCACTAACAAATGTTCATTTTATTTAGAATTTTATTGTTCTTGATACAAAATATAACATTTATCTTATAAAATGAATAATATTGAAATAAATTGTTTAAAAAATATACATTTCAATAAGTAATTGAAAGAAAAAATATGATATGTGATTTAATTGTAACCCACATTTTAATTTCAAGAAAGAAAAGAGTAATTTACCCTTCTAAATAAGCAAGCTTTCTAACTATTACGATGATTTTATATTGAATATAAAAGATTTAAAATCAAAGAGCGTTAACTTACTTGCTCGGTATCAATAAAACCCAACATAGCCCATGTTGTTTAGACTACATTTGATGGACTTGCTTGAAGGGGTATACATCTCTGCATCATTCATGGAAGTCATTAACTTAGAGGAAACAAACAAACAACTTCATACAATAGAGTAGAATATTATTTTGGTCTCTTTTTTGTTAGATAACTTTTAATTTGGTTTCTCACTTATTATTTACTTTCATTTTAATCCTTTACTTATAAGTTGATTCTCAGTTTAGTGTCTCACTTTTTAGTGCATTGTAAATTTAGTTTCTTATTTATTCATGTTCAATTAATTCTTTCTCTTTTAACAAGGAAACAAACAAACAACAACATACAATAAAGAAAAACATTATTTTAATCCCTTACTTATCAGGTGATTTTCAATCTACTCCCTTGCTAATTATTATTGTCATTGGGTCTTTCACATATTAGTTGATTCTCAATTCAGTCTCTTACTTACTTTCATATCCAATTTGGTCTCTCATGTATTAGTCCATTGTCAATTTGGTTTCTTGTTAGTCCATTATATCAATTTAGTCTTTCTCACTTACTTAAGATTAAGGAACTAAATGTGCTAACTTTAATATTACTGAGGAACCAAATTAAGAATAGACTAATAAGATAGGGATTAAATTAAAAATCAAAATCGGTGAAGCACATAAGTGGACTAATTAGTGAGGGACAGAATTGAGAATAAAAATTAATGAGGCATCAAATTGAGAATTAACTATTGAGTAAGGAACTGAAATAATATTTTACTCAATATTATATTGAACCCCTGTTTATTAATTAATTCTCAATTTAGTAGGAGACCAAAGAGGAGATAGGAAGTTTGGCTGCGGTAGCCGATGGAAGCTTTAGTGCTGAGAGATGCTAAGCTCTTCGCAGAAGAGCGATAAGAATTTGGTCGATATTAACTTAGTGGACTAATTAGTGTTGAATGCAACAACGTGGCAAATGCTTTCATTTTTCTTTTATTTATTTTTTTGCCAAGTTGGCATTTTTAGCTCCACGTGTGCATAACACCTCAGCACTATTAGACACCTAATAATAATTCAGATGGTGTTATAATAGAGACAGATAGCAATGAGTGATTTTGATAAGAAAACAAACTAAAGGGACTATATTGAAAACATATGTAAAGTATAAGGACCAAATGATTAATTTTTCTTAAATTATATATATATATATAGATATATATATATATATATATATATATATATCTATATATATGTATATATATATAATCAAGGTCTAGTCTATAAACAATAATAAGTGAATCAACTTCCAAAAATGCCTTTATTTCCATCTTTTGGGTTAAATTTCTTTTTAACATTATTTTTGCTTTAAATTGGATCTATCACCTAATCATAGGTTGAGTAATTTATCTCGTTGTCAATAATGATATTAAATTATTTGTTTAATTTTTTTACTTGCTTATTTTTTATTAGCAAATATATAATTTATGCTAAATATTTAAAATAATTAGCAATTATTTTCATAAAAACAATTATCTTCAATTATTTATTTATTTATCTTCCATTAAATTTCCAAAAATAAGATAGTTCATTTTTATTTATTTAATTTACATTATTATAGTGTCATATTTTTCTATCTTCAATATTATTATTTTTTATGTATTTTCTTTATATAATATAATGTTAAGGAATCATATCATCATAATTAATATTTTTTTTCTAGGTAAAAATCTGGTTAAGGGCCCAAATTAATATTTCTTTTTAGTGAAAGAATTGATATACATATGAAAGCAACTGAAAAGTATCCAATGAGAAATTATGTCATGGAAGAAACGGAAAGTATTATTTATCTAAAAATATTTTAATTAAATAATGATTTGGCCAAAACTTAATTTAAAATTTTGAATACTTAGTTGTTATATTAATTTTGAGAGTTTAGGGTTAAAAAGAAATGATGTTATAAGTAGCTTTAGACGTGTTTTGACAAATTTGAAGGATAGAAGATGCTTATTTCTTTTTTTAAAAAAAATCCTAATTTTATTGGTATAAGCCAATTTGGCTATGTGGGTCCAATTCAAGGCCCTGCCATTGGAATATCACAATGAAAAGGTTGCAAAAATTTTGG
Organism: Delonix regia; assembly: GCA_037074485.1. Classification (NCBI taxonomy): domain Eukaryota; kingdom Viridiplantae; phylum Streptophyta; class Magnoliopsida; order Fabales; family Fabaceae; genus Delonix; species Delonix regia. The sequence goes on along the minus strand of CM073452.1, from coordinate 19,257,541 downwards.
GGCACATCATTGGAGAACCAAGTGAAGTAGAATGAGGCTTTCTCTTCTTGGAAAACCTTTGTTTCATCATAGTACAATGCCTAATTGATCATCACTTGCCACTCTTATCAATGATAAGAATTTGTCTAGATAATGACCGAAAAGTATGAATAGAATGCCATTATGAAAGGGTGTTCCAAAGGTGTTGCCAATATGCAAGGATTGGACACACGGCCAAAGAGTCTAACTAGACCCTCAGCATGTGACTACTGGACAGGAATCCCTTAGATCCACTATCATAAATAAGCTTGACATAAACTACGTATAGAATTTCAGTTTCCCATTAGTAGCTGATCATTCCATTGCCTTCAAAAGGAAGAAAACCTCTTGAAGCACCACTAAGGTAAGAAGTTATGACAATGTGCAAGAGAGCTATTACTATGTACACAAGAAGGAGCCAGAGGCTGAAAATAAAGACAACAATGGCCCCCAACCACCAATGAACTTCATCAGCGTGTAGGAGGACTCCCTTTCATTAGATTCTTCGAAGGACTCCCTACCAAATTACCACAATATATAGCAGGAAGTTCCTATGCAATGTGAAGAAGATAAAGACAACCATGAAAAGGAACATCATGAACACGTAGGGCAACAAAGGACACCATGACAAACACAATACCAGTGTTGGATATGCTGAAGTGCCACATATGCACACCTCTCCAGGACCTAAGGTAGATTACTAGTAATAGGCCATCCTTTTGAGCCCTAAACTCTCTTCTATTAGAGTCTAGATCAGGAGAACAATGACATTGGTGGTAGTTTCATGCATATTGATCATTGGGGACCGTTGGATCCACTCACAATAGATATGTGCCTAGACCTTAGCTTTTGTAACTCCCAGAGCATAATTTTTTTGACATAGAACAGAGAGAATCAGTCCTCAGCCATTGACGTAGCCCAATGACAAGTCCTCACATTGGGCGAATCCCTGGACCACCTTCCATGCAAGCCCCATGCAAGAGGGATAACACCCCGTCCCCTATTCAGACTTATTTTGATAACTTATTGCATGATCTTTAATTTGCTCAGCTGCTTACCTCCATCCCATTTAGCCTTTTTTTGTAGGATGATGACATGCAACCCCTCTGTGCTGCCACACATCAATCCCCTATCCCATTATTTTTGTTACACAGAGCCAAACTCACCACCCTACACCATTAGTGGAGCATGATACAGAAGTACAATGAGAATAACACATCAGATGAACAAATACAAAATGTAGGATTGATTGTGTAGCTGCTCAACATTTCCTATTTTAGTTAGCAACTATGGCCATGCAGTATCTCCAGCCACAACAAAGTCATCTAGCAACATCGATATTTGACAACTATGATCCCTAGTGACATTGATGACATAGTTTGAACCCCCATGAACCCATTTTTTTGTAGTAGACTTTACCTGACACATCACCTAAGGCAACCACTGGAAACTTAAAGGAAAATATTACAAGTGGAGATGATAGAACTCACAGCCACCCTAGATGACGACTGTAATGGAGATGAAGGCATAGCGGACACCACCTACCATATTTTCCCTACCAGTGAACAACTAATGAGGGAAAAAACAACTCTGGTAGAAAAAGAAAGAGGGAAGACTCACTTTGGACAGTGCATAAAAAAGAAGAAAAAAGATTATCCAAGGACTAAGTTTGACCACCTCACAATCAGCAATATTTGCTTGTTGAAATCCAAATGGGTCCAGGAAGTTAGCCCTAAAAAGCTTCCTCAAACACTATGATCTGCCTTAGTTAAAAGTGTCAGGTTTTTGAAAAACCACGGCAGTTCATAGATTGATGAAACTCATATATAAATACCACCCTCCCTTTATCTTTTCAATGGAAACCCTAGTTGATGTTTCATTTGTTGAACTCTGCCTCTTGTCAGATCCTTGACTACTCTAATAACTAGATTCACATTTCCACTAACCTGAACAGAAGCTAAGTTTTCATCACCTTCCTATACAGACACCTTAAGGTCAACCAAAGAATGACTGTTTAGAATTGGCTCTCACACATAGCCAAAGATATAGCTAAACCTTGGCTCATCATGGGAAATTTTAATCAAATATAGTCTAGCGCAGATAAATTCAACCACAACCTATCATTACCAAGTGTGTCTGACCTAACTAAACTAATGAAAGACTACAATCTCATAGACATACTCTCATATGGACAATGGTATTCCTCGACCAATAATAGGAAGAAGAGTGAGAATACTGTATGGGAAAGATTTGACAAGGCTATGTGCAACTCATAATGGCTTATTAGCTTCCCTAGTACCACCTTCACCCTTTTCCCCTTAATTGCTCAGATTATAGTCATAGCCTACTCAGAACAAACCCAAACAAATGTCCAATAAAGGATGTCATTTCAAATTTGAAAACTTTTGGACAGCCTACAAAGAATGTGAGCAGCAAATCCAGACTTCATGGACTGGTGGAGTTCAGGGATCTTTAGGCTTCTCCCTTTACTACAAAATATGCAGAATTAAAGTAGCAATGCAACACTGGAATAAAGAGTCAATTGGTCTCCTTCCCAGGAGAATACTGGACCTAGAATCACATTTTCAATCCCTCCATAACACCACCCACCTTTACTACACAAGCCAATAAGTTGATTCAGAATTTGACTGATCAGAGAGAAAAAGATATAAGGAACGAACTTGAGTTCCTATATGATTATGAGGAGATGCTTTGTGCTTAAAAAGCAAAACAATCATGCATTATTCATGGGGGTAGAAACACTAAGTTATTCCACGTGATTGTCTCAAACACACAAAGTAGAAAGAGAATTGTCAGACTCAAAGATGACACGGGCGTCTAGGTGGAAAAGCATGCCAGGCTCAAAGGGCAAATACAGAAACACTTCATACAGGTATACTCTGCTTGCACTAAGTATACTCTTAGCCTACAGGAATCCTTTAGCCAGATAGATTTTAAATTCTGACACCAGAACACAAATAAAGCCTTGACACCCCACTAGTGAGACAGAAATCACAAAGGCAATTTTTTATCTTAACCCTGACAGCATCCCAGGTCTAGATGGTTTTAACGGTCGTCTGTTATGTAGTCTTAATCAAACACCCATAGCCCTCATCCTAAAAAATTAGTCCCCCCAATACGTGCATGACTTTAGGTTAATCAGCCTTTATAACATTTCATACAAAAACATATCCAAAGTCATGTGTCACTATCTCAAAGGTGTCCTAAGAGATTATATCTCACCTACCCAAAGCGCTTATTTAAAGGGTAAACTAATCTTGGATAATGTCATAATTGCATCGTAGGCTTTAAAGGCGATTATAGCTTGGAAAAAAACAAAAAGGAAGGAATATGCTCTAAAGTTAGACATCTCCAAGGCCGTTAATAGCCTCTCTTGGACCTTTGTAAAAGCCATCCTCTAGAAAATGCATTTCCTTCCAAGATGGATCACTATGATCATAGAATGTGTAACCACAGTCTCCTATCATGTCCTAATAGATAATGATAAGACTCTTTAATCTCTCTAGGAAAAGGAATCAAATAGGGAAACCCTCTATCTCCTTATCTCTATAGTCTCTGTGCCAACATTCTTTCATGTCAAATCGCACGGGTAAAAAGGAATTGCTCCTGGACGAGAGTCAAAATTGCAAGATCCATAGATGCCATCTTACACTTAATGTACATTGAAGACATGCTTATCTTCTTTGAAGCCAACTCAGAAGCCTGCGACACCATTAAAATAATCCTTGATAATCTAAACAACATGGTTAGGCTGAATATCAACAAAGGTAAGTCCATTATAGTTTTAAGCCCAAATACTCTAGGTGTTTTAAGAAATTCCTCACAAGAACTTTTAGGTTAAAAAAATTGGACCAAATAGGCAAGTATTTAGGCTACCACATTGACCCAGGTGCAAACAAGCTGCTTGCCTATCAACATATTATTTATAAAATTACAAAAAACTACAATCTTATAAGGCTAAGCTCCTCTCGCAGGTAGGACGACTGGCATTGTCAACTCATTTATCATTTATCATCTCACATGTGGGCATCTACCAGTTAAACACTGCGCACCAATAAACTCAAAGATTATTAACTTCTACTGGGGTGCAACTAATAAAAAACCCAAGGTCCACCTGGCTAGCAAAAAGGTAATAAGTCTAATGAAATTGCAAGGTGGCCTAGGTATACGGAGCACACATCAACTAAACCTGGCCTTGTTAGCTAAACAAACATGGAGAATCCTAAATAGCGGGCAAGACAATGTCTTATCAAGGCTTTAAGCAACAAAATACCTTGACAAGCAAAACATGAGACTCTGAAAAGTCAACAGCTCTTCGTAGATGTGGAAAGGGATAGTAAAGGCGCAGCACATCATAACTGGCAAGCTCAGCTGGAATGTCGGGAATCCAGAATCAATCCCCATCTTGAGTTGTCTTTGGCATACTATCAGGAAGGATGTCAATATCCCATCTAACTTAATGGTGAGTAGCCTCTTCAAGGCAATCAAATCATGGTGGGACACTAATATCTTTACCTCTCTATATCGCCCAGCAGAGGTGGAAGTGATCACAAAAACCCTTTATTCAATTTTGGGAAACAAAGATAACTTCTTGTGGACAAGAAGTAGGACCAGGAACTACACGATGAAAGAAGGATACTAACTTCAACAAGAGCCTAACAACAAACATAGCATCTTCAAGCAGTGAGATGCTCTTTAGAGGGTCAAACTCCCACAAAGAATCCTAAACTTCACTTGGAAGCTCGTCACTAAGGCTATCCTTATTGGAGAAGTCCTTAGCACTCACCATGTCCTAATTCCAAACACTTATCTATTTTGCCAAGATGTTGATGAAACAATAAATCATGTATTTCTTCGATGCAATTTTGCTACAGCAATTTGGTTTGCTAGCCTTCTAGGACTAAGGATAGACAGATATCAGGATTAGGATATTAAACAATGGCTCCAGCTTTGGTTCAATATCCCTAAGGAAAACATGAAGGTCATGGACTACATAACAAAGTTCCTCTTGGTCAGCCTATACACTATTTTAAACTTCCGAAATAGGATCCTTTACACAGACTTTAAACCAAGCCCAACTGCTGCCTTACAAGACATCAGGAGAATGATACACGCAACTAACCTATCCTAGAAGGATTGGGATGAAAAAGAAACAATCAAAACGGATCATTGTCCTTATGGAAAATATAAGAAGCCTTAGTCAGCACAGGGGTGGAGCATAGTTCACTGGAACTTCAAAAGTCATAAGATCAGTCAAACCTTATCCTACATCCTCACCATTTTTTTTTTTTAATGGAAACCATGTCAAAGACTGGAAATGGAAACACTTATCCAAACACTACCCACAAAGCCTTATGGGGGCCAAATTAAGACAGATCATTCTATGGCTACATAATTTTGAGCTCTACCAATCCCCTCTTGATTACACCATCCATATCCTCTTCTCTAGCATATCAGCCTTTCACAATCTCTAACAATTCACTGGAAGCAACAACAATCTAGGAAACATCGGTCAAGACATCACCACACTCCTTCAATCCTTTGTAGGGTCTGACATAAGCATCATCCAACGCAACCAAAACATGCATTGGCAGGAGTACTTCAAGAGGAAGCACAACATTTAATTCCCACATATTTGTTCTTTTACCAAAGAAAAAGCCAATTTGGCCAAACTAGTTTGCTGAGATAAGTTGCTTAAGTTTTCTTTTAAAAAAAACGCTTATTTTGATATATTGTGATGGTTAATCAAATTATATATATATATATATATATATATATATATATAACTCATTTGTTTTGGTTGGAAATGAAGCAAAAAGATGGAGCTTCTTGAAAGTAGAAAATTATTTTTTAGAGACAAAAATACCATCACTTAAAATAATTAATTATAATACTCACCACTAATTTTTGTACCTACCCTCTTAAAGACATACTTTTAAAAAATTATTAAATATAATATTATTAAAAAAATAATTTTTTTCAAAAGCAAATTATTTATTGTTTAACAATGATTTTCATGGAATTCTATTTTTAAAAAAATCAATTGGTTAAAATAGTGACTTGATCTACTAATTTTATTTAATGATCTAAACAGTTCTTGAAATTTAAAACATTTTATAAAAAAGAATCCTTTTAATTAAAGTCTATTAAAATATTAATGTCGATTTTAATATTAATGTGACAGGCATATATAATTTTAATTATAATTTAAAAAATTATTTAATATCCAATCAACATTTAATCTAAAATTTAAGAGAAAAAAGGAAGTTAGATCGTGATCTCACACCTTACTTTCTCCAAAATGCGGAATCAAAGATAGGCACTCCACAAATAGTAATTAAATTTTTTTAATTAATGTTAATGTGAGAACTTGAAAAATAAAAAAGAAATAAGCATATGTACGAATGTGGAAGAGTGAGTGTCAGTAAAATGCCTCTTAAGGAGCTATCTATTCATGTTAGAGCCGGATTTGGATTCTCTACATTTGTATTCTCTATATTTAAGATATGAACTATTAAATTTTTATCCAATGATTCAAATTTTAACAAATATTAAATAATGTCTACCAACTTTATAAAATTTGAACTATTAAATTTTCATTTAATGGTCCAAATTTTATGAACTTCACCTGCATTTGAGATTCCCAAATGCAAGGAATCCATTTCTGTTAAGGGGGATTTGGATTATCTGCATTTGTACTCTCTGTATTTAAGATCTGAACCATTAAATTTTCATTCAATTATTCAAATTTTAACAAATATTAAATAGTGTCTACCAACTTTATAAAATTTAAATCATTAAATTTTTTAATTAACGATCTAAATTTTATTAACTTCACCTATATTTGAAGTGATTTTTTAAAATTTGTCAAATGTTAGATTGCTTATTAAATCATCTATTAAATTATAATAGAAAATATATATAGTGTCACGTTAACATTAAAATTAATAGTGTTAATATTTTAATAGAGAATTTTTTTAAAATTTTTATGAGATATTTTTAAAATATAAAAATTATCTTAAAACACTTCATATTTAAAGACCATTTTAAAGTTGTAAATAAAGTTAGGGACTAAATTGCTATGTTAATCAAATAAACTTAAAATGAAAATTTTCAGTCAATTTCAAATAGTAGCAAAACCTTACCTCCCCACTGTTTTTTGCATTAGAAAACTGGTCCAAATAAACCACACTAGAAATATCTTTTAAAATTAAAATTGAAATATTTTTAAAAGTAAAGACATTTGAATATTCTAAATTATTTTTATATAAAATAGTCTAATGTTGGAAGGAAAAAAAAGACTAAATTGTACTTAATGGAATAGACAGTAAAATATTAAAAGCATCTCAGTCATTTTTGTCTAATATGATATCATTTTGTATAAAAAAAAAATCTAGAATATTAAAATGGTTGTATTTTCAAAAATAGTTTTAATGTAATTTATTTTAGACCATTGGATGAGATTAAACCATACAAATTTTTTAATACAGAAAATGGGATATATTATCTCATCTCGGAGACAATAGGAAGGGACTCGGAATTGTAATGAATGATTGGTCATTGGCACATGAGAGTTATGAAGCCATTATGGATTTCTCCAAATGACTACGCACCATTGGATTACGAAGGTTGTTTAATGTAGACTATTTAATTAATTTTTTTTATTTTATTAAATTTAAAAGCTAAAAAATTATCGAATTCAATATTCAACTTTAATAAAGAATTTAAATAATAAAAGTTAAAAAAAAAAAAACTATCTAAATGCAATTCTATACTTATTCCATATTTCAACTTAGAACCAATAAACTAAGTATTATATAAATCTTACACTGTGGCTGTAATCCATTCCATGAAGGAATTGTTTTTATAGGATGATCCATACCCTTGTACAAATCATTAATTTTACCAATATTAATATATATGGTTTTTTGTATTTTTTTTACAAAAACGACATATTAATATAATAACATAACTAAAAATATACATAAATAGTAATTAATTTAAGGAGGGTGTCAAAAGTTATTTCCACTATTTTATTTATTTATAAATTATATAATTATTGATATAAAATAGAGTAAATACTTAATAACATAACAACAAAATTAAAGTTTGTAAAACTTATTTACGGGATGAGTTGAGTCTAATTGTTGAGTTCATTTCACCAACGCATCTTTATAATTCACGGCATGCTTAATGACCTTTGCAAATTTAAAGTCATATGCTTCATGATCCATACCCTAGAAAATGATGATGATACAATATAGAGATTTGAATCTAAATATCATATAATCATTTAGAATTTTATCGACTAAATCACTTGAATTTTATAACTTCTCTAAACATTGAAAGATAAACTTAATTATTTCGAACCATATCATAATAGATTAACTAAAGCACAATTCAGTAAGAAGAAGGATAAGAAAACAAAAACCTGAAATCACCATACAAGATTGGCACAAGCTTTGACATGGAAGCGACTAGAGTAAAAGTTTTGACAAGCTTCTTCAACCTCTGCTCGTTCATGTTGGGTTCCTTCATTAGCATGAAATCCCATGTCTGCCTCCCCACGAAGTTGTTTGTGCTAAATATGTAAGGGTCCTTCCCTCCTCCTCCTCTCTTCAGCCTCCACATTCTCACACACTTACCACTCAAGGCCTCGATCAGTTCTAGCTATATATAGCATAATAAAAATAAATTAAAATCAAAGAGGACCAGGCTAATCCTCTACCTTGGCCTAGGGCTTGGCCTAGTGCTAGGACTAATACAAAAGACTCGAGATTTTGGGCCGTTGGCCTGTTTAGACAAAGTTGGTCAAGTCTAGATCATATTTACTTATATTTATAATTTTTACGAGATATGTTATGTAATAAAAAAGGGACGAAATTAGGATTTGATTTAAAAAAAAAAATTGGATTGACCAAAATTTCATTTTGGTCTCCCACTCTTCCCCTCATTTCTATTTTAGTCCCTCGCTCCTCTGGTCTCCTAATAGGTTGAACCTTTTCCATTTTGATCCTTTTGTTATCTCACTATCAATTAACATTTGTTTTGGACGGCTAAACGCTGAGGTGGTGGAATCTTTGAGAACCCAAAGGATGGATATGGCTGTTTGTACATATATAGTGTACTTAACATAAAGGGCCAATGCATCTATGTGCGCGCGCACACACGTACATATATATATATATATATATATATATATATATAAAATCCTAACCATGTATCCTACAATTGTCTAACAACAAATTCAAATTGTCTAATGACAAATTCAAAGAGGTCATCATTTGCAGTTGACGATTGTCGCGTCCCAATTCACTTTTCTTTTCTTCTACATGGCCCCACCTTTTAACAGTGACAAGAATACAGTCTTCTTTCTTCCAATCAACGACCGAACAAACCTAATGAAATTAGGATTGCATTTGCCCCACCACACGAGGAGAGTATGGATTAAAATTAACTTAATTTAATTAATTAATTTATATTTTACATATTTCACATTAAGATTTTTTTATATCTTAATTCTTAAATAACATTTTTTACTGATCAAATTTAATTTCTCCATAAATAATACATTTTTTCTTGTAAAAAAAAATTGATCCATGCTTTTTAATGGAGATCAACTCATTTTACAAAACATACTTTTATAATTGAGCTTTTCTTTATATTAAAGCTTTATTTTTTTGGGCTCATATTCATTTTTTTTTTGTGTGACAGGGTAGACATTTCAAGTTATAATTAGATCTATTCCCTACTAACACTTGCAAATCATTTACTGTGAAAGTGTTTTACTACAAGTGCTATTAAAAATGAACCACCGTTTGATCAAGTTTTTAAATCATTTGTAGTTGTCAGAAGCTACCAATTTGGGTAACTAAAAGATTCTGATTTTAATAACTATTAATTTAATATGGATCATTAAATGACTACAACATATAAATGACAGTAAGGGATTCGAACTCCCGTACTAACATACCCATACTTGTTAATTTTGACATACAATGCCACTCATTTTAAGAAAAATTACATATAAATATTATAAATTTAAGATAGTATCCAAAGAAATAATATAAATTTTAAAATTATTTTGTAATATTTAGAATAGGGTATATACTATAACCTAGTAAACCTAACTTGGTCTAATTATATCAAGTTGGATTGGGTCAAGTTAAATTTTTTAAAAAAACACACATTTTATTTGAGTTAGGGTGGTTCTAGTAATTAAGTTATGCTAAGTCTCAAGTTTGCTCATTACTCAAGACGGTCTAGTTATACTTTTTTATTTTTAAAATATTATTTGTTATTTTATTTGTGATAAATATTTAAATATTAATTCTTTTAAATCTTAATTATTTTCATTCTAAATCTTAATTTTTTAATTTCATATCTAAACTTATTAATTGTTTATAAAAAATATTTTTAATTAAAAATATTTGTAAATGTAAATTTTAAGAAAAAAATATAAGAAACTTCAGTCACTAAATGAGCCAAGTTTCAAGTCTAAAAACATTATTGATTTTGTGGGCCAATCAAGTATTGCCTTCCTAACTTCTCCTAATCTCTTATGCAAGGCAATTTGCCCCTTTGGAGACATTTAATAATATTGGAATGATATAGAGAAGATTAGCATGGTCGTCTGTGCAAGGATGACATGCACATATGATGCAATTTGAAAAACTTCAAAGGAAAAAGTGTTCTAAAAAACGAAGATAAATTGTGTTTTAACCATCCTTTCCCCTCCCTTTTATTCTCCTAGGTTAAGCCATTTCCCTTCCTTCTGTTGTTATCAAGTTTTTTTATAGTAAAACTATATCATGCAGTGCAACATTTTGCAATACCAAATCACATAACATTGAATTGTGAGAAAGATAACCTTGTCTTTTGTGAATTCATCAGTGAACAATGGAATTCCACCCCCAATGACTCAAAAACCCTCCAATGGCAGGGTGCATGGGTCAACACCTCAATTTGACTGCACAATGGTATATATGATCATCGCACGGTCACGAGCCACCTCTTCAAATCCAACGAGTAGTGGACGCTAATCTATCCAACGAGTAGTGGATGCTAATCTTCGGAGCTCTCCACATCGGGTTAGATCACCCTAACAATATATCCTAGAAGTAAATATTTTTGTTCTCTTTAAAATCAAAGTCTAAATCTAATTCCCATGTAATGAAAGTGCCAAATACCTGATAATTATTCTTCAAATGGGACATGCATTATTGCAATCTAGTGTTAAAGTCCAACTTATTCTTCAAATGTGACTCGCATTATTTTTATCTAGTCTTGAAGTCCAACTTAGTTCATCATTAGCCCCCTGACAAGAAATTTATTAATGCATCTCCTATGCAAAAGCTCAAGCGATGTTGTTGAATTACTAGCTTAGCAGCTGTCTTTGGAAACAAACTAATGCTATTCGAAAATTTCAATGCTTGTGGTTGCAACTGTATTTGAGACCCATCAATACTATCTTGTCTTTCTCTTTTCATGGAGCAATACATTAATGCATTAAAAAATATCAATAACACAGTTAAAAGTTAATTTAAAAATGATAAAAAAAACATTATTGATAAAGATATTAGTTGTGAGAGATTAAATTGAGAAATATTTATACAAGGGACTAAAATAAAAAATAAATTATATGAGAGACCAAATCAATAAATATTCCGTATATATGTGAAGGATCAAAATGATGTTTTACCCATTTAATCTTTATTTTAATTTTTAATTTTTTCAATTCTATTTTAAATATATATTGAGATATTATTATTAGTATCAATGCCTTTTTAAGTACCAAAAAAATACGATATAAACTCATGGAGGCATTTTGATTTCACCTAATCATTTTCTTCAATAATTAATTGACACACCCGACTCCTATAAATAATAATATTTTTTTCACAGCTTGGCATTTTTTATTTTTTTCAGATCTCACGTTGTCTATATACTATCACTCACGTAGAATCAAATCATATAGATCAGTACTAAATCAAACCACGTAATTTCCTATTATAATCCCTTACTTTTAATTAAATATTTAAATATATGTCATATATAAAATATGTTATTATATATATAACATATATTTTGGGTATCATGGTAAAAGTCATTCATTCTCTTTTTCTTCCCGTTTTTAAATCTTTCTACCAAACGTAATAATGCTATTCATATTTATGTTTTTTTTCATAATCAACCAAACATACTTATAAACACTTCATTTTCCTTTCTCATTTTTATTTTTACTCCCATTTCTTGGCTGACATTTCTGCAAATCAAATAAGCTAGTAGGGTATTTACTACTTGAGGGATTTACAATTTTTATAATGATTTTAAAATATTTGTTATGAAAAATATCAGGATAAATTAGTCTTTTTCTTTTGCTAAGAGATCCCCAAATTAAAGAACCACTTGATGCCAGATTAATAGTTTTGTGATTACGTGTGTTCCACTGTGCACAGGAATTACAGTCATTGGGAAGGAGATGAATGAATTCCACGTGAATAGTGGAAAGCATAAACTAATTGGGAAGCAAAATAGTCAATGAGAGTGTCATATCTAATATTGCTTTGCATTTTTACTGTTCAGAGATCATTCGAAGCTGAGGAAGTGTGATATAATGTACACATATATATATACACACACACACACACATACATATAAAACTTTTCCAAATAACATTTTAATTGAAAATTTAGATAATAAAATCTTAAAAAGACACAACTAGTTTTTTCTTTCTTTTCTTAATCTTTACATTTGTAGTAAGGAATTCAATAAACGTATGTATCAGATATAAGCCCAAATTGCCTTGCATAAGAGACTGACAGAAGTTAGGAAAGCAACATTGCTTATTCGCCCATGAAATATTAGTACTGTTGGAAAATGGGTAGTTAATTGCTAGTTCTCAAGTTCACAACAATTCAGATACATGGGTCGTAATAGAAGATTACTGAGTCTAGACAAAGAATTTTAGAAGTTTATGAAATATGAATTATAAGAAAATTGAAGTGTTGCAATTAAACATTTGTTAAAGAAAGAAGGTGGTGTTAGATACTGGGATAGATCTCATGGGGTATAGGGATGATTATTCCTCTTAAACCTTTTAAATTTTTAATTTTTATATATAATCTTATTTGATTTATATTTAACATTTTACACAGAGTTGCATGAAAAATGATTAAAAATTAATTTGGACGCTTGCTTAGAAAGTACTTGTTTCATTACTGAAAGTAAAAGTTATTATATAAGAACATAAAAATTATGACTTTTCAACTTATTAATTTTTTGTAATTTTAAATTAATGCATTCAAAAATGTTATTAGAATAATTGTTAAATACAATAACATTCTTTAACTTTACGAGAAGGACAAAGATTATTTCAAGTATTTTTCATTATTCTCATCTCATTTGTGTTATTTATCTCCTATCAACTCATAAAACTATTTGTTCACTTTATTCAATGTCGGGTTAAGGATTGGAGCTCGTCCCTCAATTTTGTCCACTATCTCATTATCATGATGAGACCCAAATAAATCACCGATCAAGTCATGTACAGGGTCATCCATAAAAATTAATTCTTTTTTTACTAGTGATATTTGCCTATATTTTATGACTAATATGTCTTTTCCTCTTCATGCTTAACTCAAAAAGTATATTTTCGTGAAAATGATTTGATAATTAATGTTTAACTCAAAAAGTATATCTTTGTAAAAATGAATTGATAATTAAGTAGTCACGGACAATATTTTTAATTTCCCTGATCTATAATTTCTTAAATTCACATATTGTGGACGAATGAGTTCCTTGGCATGCTTTAGTATTTTGAACTTAATTATAAAATGTGAGGCTATATTTCGTCAATTCCTAACGAGGATGCCGCATTGATCTTCTGAAATAAATGAACATATGATTTTTGGTTTAATCTTTTATAGTAACAAGTAATGAATCAGAAGGAAAAGAACAGATAAATCAAAACGAAAAAGAACAAAGGAAAAAAGTCATGATCATATATTGTAACAGTTTTGAACCACCACAAGTATTGGAAAATAAAAAAAATAAAACATGGAAAACTATGCAGTAGTTTAATAACTGTTAGAAAATGTTAATACCTATTTTTAAATAAAATCTAGCAGCAGTTACAAACTGTGAATAATTGAAGATTAACATAATCTCATACTAATATTGGGACAGTAAAAACTAAACTACCAGGAATAAACATTTTCTAGTAGTTGTTCCACCGTTTTGGATTCTCCACCGTTGATATACTAACTGCATAAAGTAGTTATTTTAATGCTAACTAGTTTATTTGCCCATGTGTTGTGCAAGTTTGATGGAAAATAAATATCTTTTGTTATATCTCAATATATTTTAAATCAATGGTGCTTGTAGATATTTGTAAAAAAATTAAATTTAGCAACGTATTGTGATACAATGAAAGCATAATAAATTGGTAAAACATATAAAATTAGCACCGTGAGATTTATAAGAGAGAAGTGATGACAATAGACTTATTAGAAGGGTACCAACATAAAGGACTTTCTTTGTCGTATAAAACTTTGGAATCTCAAATTTTGATAAAATTATATTTAAGTATGCTTTTAACTTTCAATTATGTATGAGATATGATGATAGACGATCCAAATCATTGAATTATATACCATTTTCTCTTGTTTTAATTTTAAATCATGTTAAGTTATATTTATAATATCTTATTAAAAAATTTATGAGACAATTCATTTATTAATTCATTATTATTCTTGTTGACACAAAAAAAAAGTTTGGATTTCAAAAAAATTTTAGTTTAAAAGATGGTTTCTTAATTTATTAATTTTCTTATTTGTTCGAAACAACTATCAGAGAAGAATTTCTGATTTCATTAATTAGTTACTTCATTATTTTTCTCATTAATTCTAAAAAATTGATATGTTTCAAAGAATTTCCAATGCATGTATGAAAAATGTGAAAAATTATCACACAAAGAGCAGAGGATTTAATCAAATGAGACTTTTCATCAATCAAAATGAGCTCTCACGTTAAAAGGAGCCTCCTTTAATATATATATATATATATATATATATGTATATATATATATATATATATATATAATACATAGATTGTTGGATTAAGTTTTTAATTATCTTTTATTATCATATTAATCTTTTTATAATTAAGTTACTGAATTTTATTTTCAGAAGTTACCAATTTTAATTTCGAAATTTAAATACAAACCATCAAATTTGTATAACTTACTTATTGAATTAGTTCACCTTCAACTAAGAATTCAAATTTCTTCATATATATATATATATATATAAGATTTCTAATTGTCTGAAAATGACATAGGCGACAATCAAATCACCACAAAAAAAAAAACACTTAAATTCCTGCTATTATTTGTTTTTGGCGGTTGATTTAATATTTGACAGGGAAAACTACATATTTAAGAATCATTGGAACTGAAAATCTAAAGCAAAGGGCTTATTGATATATCAACAGAAAATAAAACAATATTCTTTAACCCAAAAATAAAACAAATTATGTTCATGCCATGATGAATTGTATCATACATACATGCATATTATTTGTTGGTAAATCATCCATATGGCTAGAATTGATGTATTAGAGAATAGATGAAAGGAGAGAAAAGCACTGATGGAGCTGATCAACTCTGAGAATTTTGTTGTGTAAACATTGCTAACACAAGCAACAAATAAATGCGTTACACTAATTTAAGAATTCCATCCTTTTAGAATTATAATTTTATTATTAAATCTTATTCATTTGTAAAATGTGAGTTTAAGTGCAATCCATTATGTACATATATGAACTTTGAAATGTGTTTAATTTTGATTCTTGTTTTTGATAATCAAATCTAAATTTAGATCGTTTGACGTCTAACTCAATATTCATGTAGTCAAACAAAGAGTAAAATATCTTTTCGGTCCCTTTTTTATCATAAAACTATCATCTTGGTGTTTTACTCAATATAATACTTAAAATAACCCCCTACTTATTAAAAAATGTCACATTGAGTCTCCCAAATATACCCACTTTACCAAAACTCATATAAGGACTAAATCTAGTATTTTTTCACTCAAAATAAAAATGAGCCATATTTAACCAAAATAATAACTACCTTGAAGAAATTATGATGCATATGAAAAGAAAGACAAATAAAAGATAAATAGGCAAGGCCAAGCCAAGCATCTCCCTTGGCTTTAGACCTAGCCTAGCTCGAGATTAGGCCTTATGCGAAAGACTAAGCTCTTTGGCTCAGTTTATATGAAATCTAGCTCAACATGATTATATTAATTGAGTCTAACTAAGTATTGCATTAATTTAGAGTAGTCTTCCACCTTCTCAAGAAAAAAAACAATAAAAAATAGGCATTCTTTTTTATTTATTTATTTAACAATCAAATTCATAAGAAAAAAGAACTCAAAGTTAGTTAAATAACAAGCGAGAAAGAGTTATAGAGGCCTCTCCTTTCCTTGATGAAGCATTCCTTCCAAGCTTCTACTGCATTAGGTGTTAGCTACGAAACTTCGAAAGTTCTTGGCTAAGTTGGCGATGTCTTCTGCTATCATTTCCCCTATGGGTCTCTTGAACAGAGGCCATTGAAACTGCTGCATCCATCCTAGTTAGTCAATAGGAGTGAGACGTGGGTGTTCTTGAGATTAGACTAGATATCATTTGAGGGTATCCAGGCAAGCACATGTCTAATTGCCATGCTTAAGAAGTAAGACCTTTGTCTATTTTTAAAGTTTTTCCACTACTAATCCCTTACGAGTGAACCATTAAGGTGGAGGGAAGTGTGAATTTCTAAAGTTTTCCTACTGCATGTATGCTTCTTGAAATGAATAATGATGTTCCAACCGGTTTAGGTAAAAAAGGGTCGTGGTAAAGTATGATCCTAATGGCCCTAGCAAATAGGCATTGGATGAAAAGGTGGTTGATAGATTCCTCTACTATATCGCAAAGTTGGCATATGATATGCACATTGAGATAATGAGAGATAAGGATATCTCCTATAGGGAATGCTTTGGATAATAATTTCCATGAGAGGTATATAATCAGAAAGGTAGGTTGATTTTCTGTAAAACCTTCTGGTGTTTCTCATTGTTATTGAAAGAAGTGTCTGTACTTTGAATTCTATATTCCTTCCTGACAAAGTATTTACCACTTGGTCTTCCAGTTTATATGAGATCATCTAAGACACCCATTAGAGAGATAGGAGTGATATGGATGATTCTTTTCTCGTTCTCCTCATAGTAATGATCCACCATTCTTTTATCCCAGTCTGTTTCATTGGGATTGAAAAGATCCTCCACCTTAAGGTTGGACATTGCACATTCCTCTTAGACTACCACCAGAGAGGGTGGTTGATCAAGATATCATTGCCTGTCTTAACTTTTCACTTGAGTTTAAAGGTGATTAAGATGTTGCCATTTTTTGGGATTTTTTTAGAAATTGGTGTTTTATGTTATTGTAGCATTTCTTAGCAAGGATTCCCAAGATGGTTTTCTCCTCCTTTGCTATCAAGATTCTCCATGTCTACCTAGCCATTAATCCTAGGTTAAATTCGTAAATTCTCCTTATACCTAGGCCTCCTTGGCTTAAGGGTCGACAAATGGAGTTCTAATTAGCTAGATGCATTCTAGGGCTTTGATCCTTATACCCCCCAATAAAAATTAGCAATTTTTGAATCAATCTGCCTGTAATATCTCTTTGGAAGGTTCATATATGAGAGTTCTTAAGTGACACTGGAGTTGAGGACAAACCTAATAAAGGTGAGGCATCATGCTTAGGACAATAAGGAAGACTTCCAGGTTTGGATTCTTTGCTCCACTTTGTCAACGATTGACTTATAGATTTAATGTGATCTACTATCTTTGTCGATATGAAGGCCAAGGTATTTCTCAATGGTTGAAGAGCTTTTGATTCCTACTGATTTTGCAAGGTATTTCTTACAAAGTCTAGGTGTGTTTGAGCTAAAGACAAGCGAAGATTTATTTTTATTTATAAAGAGGCCAGAGATGGAGGAAGAATACTTAAGAGTGTCCTTTACGATATTGTATATTTCCCTGTCAACCTCGAAGAAAAGAATTGTGTCATCAACGTACATGAGATGAGTGATAGGAATTGACAGTCTGTTGATTTTGATGCCCCTCCAAAGGTTTGCTTTCTCCTATTACATAATCCTGCAAGAGTGAACATTGGAGCAAATTATATACAAGAAGGGGGATAAGAGGTCCCCTTATCTAAGATGCCTAAAAAGGTAGATAGGAAGAAGGTTTAACCCCAAGGAAGAGATCTAGTAGCTTACCATGGTAATGCATTCCATGATCATTTGGATGTATTTCAATGGGAATTTCATCCTCCGAAGAGTTGGCTGTAGGAACTTTCATGAGATGTTGTTGAAGGCTTTGTTTATATCTAATTTGCGTGTACCATATCTCTTCTTTACTTTTTTGTCATTTTTTATCACATTAAGTACTTCTGTAGTTATGATTATGTTGTCAAAAATTAATGTACCACTAACAAAGCCACATTGGAATATAGAGATGTAATTCCTGATTGTGTTTTTCACTTATTGTAGATCACCTTAGAGATAATTTTATAAGCCACATTGCACAAGCTTATAGGTCTTAGATATTTTATTGTCTATATGTTATCAACTTTAGGGATTAGCATGATTTTGGTTTTATTCAGGCCTTTCAGCATGTGTTTGTGGTCAAAGAAGGATTAGACCATCTTTTACAAATCTAATTTAATGGTGCCCAAAATACTTAGTAGAATATGGCATTTTTTCTATCTAGTTCTGGGGCACAGTCTGGATTAAGACTGAATGTGACTTATTTAATTTCCTCTAGCATTTTCATCCTAGTGAGCAAAGTAATATAAACATTCTTCAATTATCTAGTTTAGTATGTCCAAAAGTTTCCTATCCTCAAGAAGCCATCATAGATACACTTAAAGTGCTTCCAAAAGAGTGATCCATCTATGATCCTTCTTCCAACCATTCCTCCTCGTCATCCTTGATCTTAGTAATTTTGCTATGCTTAGTTTTCTTCCTAGTTATGGCATGGAAATACTTTATATTTCTATCACCTTAGATAAGCCACAACTGCTTCGTTCATTGTGCCCATAAGGCTTCTTCATAATCATAATAAAATTCTAGATCTTGCCTTAAGGTTTTTTTCCTTCTTTGGAGTGAAATCATGAGACATGTTACCTTGAACCATGTGAAGCTGGGATTCTAAGTCTCTGATCTTTCCCTATAAGTACCCTATAGAGTGTTTTACTATGGAAGACGAAACTAGGAGAGATAGAGAATTTTGAATTCCATGAGTTATACACTATTTCCTTGCACTTTGAGAATGCAATCCAAAAGTTCTTGAATTTCCTTTCAAAATGCCTCATACATTTGATGGAAGGGGTAACTTGTAACATGATAGGGGAGTGAATAGATGCAAATAGGAGAAGAATGGTAAGCTAAAAAGATGGTAAGTGTTGGAGCTAGAGTGCATTATGGAGGGCTTTATCTAGCCTTGCCCAGACAAGATAAAAGCTTGAACAGTTGTTAGTCCATGTGAACCACTGACCTTGGGGAGTGTGATCGAGGAGTTGACAATCATCAATCAAGTCTTTCAAACTATTAGCACCTAGGTTAAAATTGCTAGAGGTTATTTTGTTAGAGTCATAGAATGTCTGGTTAAAATCTCCCACGAGCACCCACAAGTTAGAGGTAGTGTGAGCAATGTTCCTTATCCATTCCCATAACATATGTATTCTATTAGCCCTGGGATGCCTATATATGAAAGAAAGATTAACCATAGTATCTTCAATTTTTGTTTATGCATGGATCTAATTGGGACTAACATCCAGTACATTACAAATTGTGTTATCATTCCAAGTAAGGGCCAATAAGCCACTTCTCCCCAAGGATCACAACCAACTAATCATACATTCATTTAAAAATATGCTAACCTACTAAAAATAGCTAGTTTTTTTCCATCTAGAAAAGAGAAAAAAAATTCATAAGGCATACTTATCGGTGCTCGCAACCAAAGTTGATAGCAAGCAGACAATAGCGAAGTCTTGCCAAGAAGAAGAATTATGCAGGTTGAGGAAGAGAGAGGGACCAATTTTCAAAGGGTTTTCCATACCATCTTGTCAACAAGGGAATTTAGCAAGGGATTAGGAATGGAATATTCCCTCATTAAATAGTAACTAGAACTAAGTGAAGGAACACTTGCATATTCCTCTCTAAGGTGATGAAGTAAAAGAATAGTGTGGGAAGCTTCCCTAGCTTAATTTCTTGCTTCTGTTGTGTAACTTATTGTTTGGAACTAATTTTATGTCATGCTTTTCATTTGTATTGTATGTAATGTGGAAAAAAACCAACACTATATATGTCTATTTTAGGTTTCAGCTTCCTTGTATATGTTTGTTTGCCGGTCTCTTCCTTTAAGGAGAAAATACACAAAGTTAAAAGCACTTCTTATAGATCTAGGATTTTATTGTAAGAAGGATGATAGTCTTCAAATTAAATATTTAAACTAAGGGAAGAAAAATTTTACATTCTAAGAAGGGCAGCCATTCGTAAATTAAAAAACTAAATTAAGAATATAAAATCAAATTACATATAAAAGTTGAAATTTAAAAAATCTAAATAAGGCTACTACACTCATGCAGTCCCCTTAGATCCATCCTTGAATGGAGTAGATTTTTCACAGCCTTTGGAGGTTGGCTTTGTGAAAGCTTAATGCCATTTGTTCTTCATGTGTCTCCTTTTATTATTGCGTTGATATTTCTTGGAAGACATTTGACAACAATGTTGCTTTAGTATTTTGAAATTAGAGAATGTGAGGCTATATTTTGTCAATTCCTAAGGAGAATGCTGCCTTGATCCTATGAAATAAATGAACATATGATTCTTGGTTTAATCGTATATAGTGACAAGTAATAAATCAGAATGAAAAAAGAATAAATAAATAAATTTAAAAACAAAAAAAGAAAAAGAAAAGGAAGCAGGATCAAATATTGTAACAGTTCAAAAACAACCACAAATATCGTATATAAAAAATAAAAATGTAAAATATTACAGTACTTTAATAACCGTTGGGAAATGTTAATAGCTATTTTTTTAATAAAATCTAGCAGCGGTTACAGACTGTAGGTCAATGACGACTAACATAAACTCATATAAAAGTATGGAGGCAGTAAAAACTAAGCTGTCAGTAATGAACTATTTTGATGTTCTAACAACAGAATGCAATTATATTAATATTAATTATCGAATTAAGTTTTTAAATCGTTATTAATTTTTTTAATTAATTTACAAAATTCGATTTTTAAAAGTTATCAATTTTAAATTTTAAATTTTAGATATAAACCTTCAAATTTATATGAATCACTGACCATTGAAATTGAATTAGTATCTTTCTTTCTGTAATTCTTGTTTTCACTTTCTTTCCTCTTGGGTGTCGGAGTGTTTGTTTCTCACCAGTTTTTGGTTCCCCCTTTCTTTCTTTGGTTTTAATGGAATTTTCAGTGACCAAAAAAGAAATTACTACTATATTTTTTTATGGTGTTTGATTCAGTGTTTGACTGTGAAAACTAATTAATATAGAATCACTGGAACTGAAAATCTACAGCAAAGGGTTTATCGATATATCAAAAGAAAATAAAACAATATTCTTTAACCCAAAAAAGTATGTATATAAAATGAAACAAGAAGCCCACCCGCAATCTACTGTAAATTACACAATCATAAACTTTCACAGGCGTATTAGTTCATGCCATATGGATTCAGCAAATTTACCCATTTGACCCGCTAAACGAGCGGGTTTGAAGAGCAACTTTGGTGGCCGATTTTTAAATGGGCCTAGAGAGGTCAACTTTGGACAACTCATTATTTTTTTTTCCTTAAAGAAGCACATAATAGATTTGGTATAGTTTTTACACCTTCAGACAGAGAGGCGGTTGATTCCGACGCTAAATTGATTGTACCTTTTTCAAACGGAAGTCCATCTAGCTGTAAAATGGGAAGAATATCTCAACTTCTGAGGCTAATGATTGCCCGTTGACATTCTTTGTAGACCAACCAAATGCCTACACGTGGCCTCCATCACTGTCATTCATCTTTAGGAAAATTATTATTTTGTCCCCAAATTGTAGAGGATCAAAATCTTTTATAATTTGGGTAGGAGTTGTATAGCGTGTGTTTGAAGAGAGGTAGAGAAAAATGTGAGGGCAAGTGAAAATAGAAGAAATTGGACCTATATGCATTGTTACTGTTTTGTTTTAACTTTTTTTTTTTTTCTATGACAGTACACATGCAACTACTGCTTGAAGTATAAGAAAAACTCATTCTCAAGTCATGAGTATATAAAAGCTTTCTTCCACATTAGGTACATTTTCAAGCTTAAACCAAAGGGGCTATGGTATAGCTAGACAAATAATAGGAAGGGATTAGATTTTGATTGGGCAAAGATTAGATAAATGTTTTTGTAATAAGCATTGGATTACTTCCTTTACTTAGTTGCAAGTTTGTCTTTCTATTTGGAACAGAACCAATATAGGAAACATTGCCAATCAGATTCAATGGTTAAAGGAACTGCTCAGCAATTAGCAATTGAAGATTGATTCTTCGCCAATCACTTCATGCCAAGAGGAAGACATCTGTCAAACCATTGAATTCTATTATGTTTACGAAGATATACTTTGGTCTTAAAAAGTAAGATTGAATTGGGTCTTACTTAGAGACCAAAACACTAAATTTTTTTACACCCTTATTAGCAAACCTACAATGAGCAATATCATTTCCAAAATTAAGAATGATCGCGAGAATTGGATCAAGGACTCGTTGAATGTGCTTGTCAAGGCTAATAACACTTTCATCAAGTTTTTCTAGGCTTTTCCTATGATATATCACGTATCAAGGGTATATATTGACAAATTCTACTATTCCAAAGTTGCATGAATACTGATGTAAAATAGGATTTAAATTATCATAGAGTTCAAGAGAGATTTTGGATTTTTAGTTGCTCATTGTCATTGGATAAAAGTGTTATATTTGTAATGATTTTGTATATGTTTATAAAGGTCAAAATGAGTTTAGGCCTGCAATTCACAAATGACTTCCTTTATTTGGTCCATTTGACAAATTCTTGTATATCACATTTAAATTCTCTACAGTATAAAACACGTACAGTGCTTTTAATGTAAAAAACAAATGAAAAAAAAAAAGAAGGAAAGAAACATATGCACAGAGAGGATGTCGGCCCCATATTTACTCTCTCTTTATAGGAGTTTAAAAAAATGTCAGAGGTTTCAAAAAAGCTTGTATAGTAAAATTTAAGCTTATATATATATATATATAATTTTTCTAATTTCATAAAAAATTTTAATTTTATTTATTTATGTACCCTTAATAAACAAGTTTGATTTATGCTCTTAGGCTCCTTTGTTGAACCCACCCATCTTTCCTGGCACAATTTTAGTGCCAGCCCATAGTGAAGCAATTTGGACTAGGCCATTATTTAAATGCATGTACTGATATGTAATAAAAATGATACGATAAAAAAAAAACTATAAATAATAAATACTTGATATTTTCAAGCTAGTTCATACAACTTTAACAAAAGGGGGGAAAAAACTTGAGTGTTCAAACTAATAAAAAATGTGTTCGTGATGTATTAACTGATGGGAATATGCTAACCAAGATTTTTTTTACCGTACTTCATCGACAGTGATATTTAATTTTTGTGATCCGCCGCTGACTTTATATTTTACTTGGATGCTTAATTTTTTTAAAAAAAATTATGGCAATCATATAAATGTCAACAACGTGATTTAGTTTATCTTTTTTTGTCACGTTGATGGTAAAAATAAAATTTATTTTATCTTTTTTTTGTCTATCTTTACTGTCCACATGACATAAAGTAATCTTGATGTGAAAAGTGTGGATGGCAAAAACATGATATTATTTATCCATTTTTTATCTTGTGTAGCCATCAACGTGACATAACTGAACAGCTAACAATTGAGGCAAAATTTTTATTTCTAGTATCAAAAAAGTTCAATTAATTTCCAAAACAATCTATATACATAGAAAATATGCAATTAAATATTCTTAATTTACCAATAATAAATGTAGGTAAGACTATTAAAATTATGTAAATATTTTTATAGTTCAACATCTTTATAAAGTTTTGGTTAATTTTCAATCTAGTCTTTATATGTAGAAAATTTGTAATTAAACTATCATAATTTTACTAACATTAAATATAGTCCAAATTATTAAAATTATGTAAGTATTTTTTTATTTGAATGTACATAAATCTTAATAATTATTTAAATTATGAAGACATGATGGTAAAATCCTTAAATTGAAGAGCACAATAAAAATATATAAAGATTGATGTATGTACACAAAAATAGGCAAAAAAGAAAACATAATATGAAATAATAAGAAAGGAAAATACATATAACATATATAGAGGTTCAGAATTTAAAATTTAAAGTTAATAATACATAGATCGAGCAAAGGAGAATAATGTCTATGACCCATAATATTAATGAAGATAATATCATTAATTGAAATAATGACTTCCACTACTATACTGAGGTCGTTGTCTAACTCATTGAGCTCGTTGCCATGGTTGTTAATCTGTTTGATCGTGCATATTTTCTCCCCTTCATCTTCTGCACACTGGTCATAATGTTATTCAAGGCGAGTTGATGGGGTATTTAAGTCCTAATATGGTGATTGAATAGGAGAAATATACTAGAGTGGAGTGTAGAAGTTCAATTGTGGTTGATGGGAAGAGCCTCCAAGTTTAAAAGACCCACTAGCATACTCGATATGAAATGCAAATAGATCAAAAAATAATGTCATGAAAGACTTTGAACCAAATGTCATAGGAGGTGATGTTTGGCAAATGTCTGATGATGAATAGCACGCAGCATATAAAGACCTAGATGGCGTGGGTGCATAGTATGATGAACCGACTTCTCCTTAAGTAGTAAACTATGATAGGGATGGAAAGGAAGATGGTTTGGTTCCAGTTCCTCCTAAATCTGTCAGTATTTGGGACTGAGAGGAAGATGATGACTCAACCATTCTAACTAGCACAGAGAAAGGTCATGTAGTAGTGTTATCATCATCATCTTCTTCTTGGGGTTGAATGGGTTCTCCTGTTGACATGAAACCGTGAGCTCGTTTATCCCTTGAAGCATTATGAGACTAAAGATCTCATATAACTTCTACTAGTTAATTTTTAACTGTCTGAAGAGACTAATAGTTTCACACGACGACTACTAAATTGAAAAACTATAAGATAGATTATTTAGATGACTCAACAATTACTTTATTTTTGAATTTTTTTAAAAAATTAGATATTAACTTTCAAAGTTTAAAAAGATTAAGATTTCGCATGACTTTTAATAGTTAGTTTTTAAGTGCCTTAGGAGATTAATAATTTCACATTGCAACTATAAAATTAAAGATACAAATAAAAAGGTGTCAATAATCATTTTTGAAAACTAAAATTGATTTTTGTTTGTTTATTTATAAAATAATCCAAGTATTAATTTTTAAAGTTTAAAAAGATTAAAGATTTCACACAAAAATGACTGCAACAAATGAAAAATAAATTGTGATTTAAAAATTTTATTATTATATTTTGAAAAATTATATATTAACTTTCATAATCTAAAAAAACCAAAATTTCACATGATTTCTATTAGTTGACTCATATTTTAAAATAATAATAATAATAATAATAATAGAGTTAACCGAAATAAATCATGGAGATAACTAAATAATAAAAAAATAATAATGACTAAGTAAATACACAAAGACAATGTTTTTGTACTCTGTCGCAACTCCTTCAAATTTTCTAGTTTAGCATGGTCAGGGTAAATTTTACACAAAAATCAACTCCACTTTACTGGTACAGCATATATCTTTCATTAATATGAGTCTCGACATGTGATACAGCATATATCTTTCATTAATATGAGTCTTGACATGTGATGAACCAAGACCCATAGGCCATCGGGAATAGAGTTTAGGGTCCAGGAATAGGCAACGGAAAGAAGAATAAAAGATTAGCCATCAAACCCAAGACTCAAGCACACATTAAGAGCCTAAACATGCAGGGAATCATATTACCCTACAAGCCTGATAACCAATTATTTATTAGGAGTACACCCATTCGGCAATGGAATAGACAAGGATGCATTTTATATTTCTTGAAAATATCTTTTTCTCTTTCCCAATAAATCAATATCTTAATAACGTGGCTTTTAAGGGAAAATCCCCACGACATAGGGAAAGAAAAATTGCGTATAAGGGAGAATCTAATTTTGGAATGCATAATCCATCGCTAGACATGCTCGTGGAATTTTTCCGAACAAACAAAAGAAAAACAGAGTGCTTAAATGCTTGTGTTTCAACCCGCTGTTGATCACATCATCTTTTCTTCTTAGTGGGACTACATCAGAAATTTAAAGCTCACCAGCATGTAAATGTAGCAGAAACCCAGTTCCTTTTCTCCCGTCTTTACTTTGACCTTTCCTGTATTCGCTTCTTCTTGTTTCAGCTACTGCCACCTACTCAGTTTATTCTCTTTTTCTCAATCTTGATGCCCGAAGGGAGACGCCTTCCCTCAATCTCTACTCCTCTTCTCTTTCACTTGCTGTTCACTTTCTCTTCTCCTCAGCTTCGGGTCCCCTGTTCTTTTCGCCCCATCATACACGACCGTTTCTGTATCTCTTCTCTGCGCATCTCTCAACCTGCCCAATCTCTCACTTCTGCAGCATCCTCTTCATCCTATCGGTCTCTCCATTATTTTTCTTTGAGCTGCGTCCATACCCCCTAACCATCAACGCAGGGGTGTTCTTCCTTCACTACCTCATCTCTCACCTTTCTATCTCACAAATTTTTCCTCCCTTGTGCTCTTTTCCTCTCAAGTTCTAGGGCATGTGCACTTGGCTTCAAATGCAACCTACCGTACGTTTTCTTTAAAAAAATTTAATACTTTAAAAAATAAAAAAAATAAATGAATAGTGATAATGACCAACTGCACCAAACGGTAGAGAACCTGCACCCTCTTCCTCCCTACGCTCTCCCTCTGTTTTTTGGTTTCTTGTTCTCACTATTCTCTCTCTCTCAAACTAAGTTCCCTTTCAGTCTCACACCAGTGCTTCTCGGTCTATCCCCGTTCTCAGCACGCTAAACAGGGGTACTTTTTTCCTATGCTCAAAGGCTTCCTCGAGCTTCGTTCCCAGTGCCGTCCTCAGTCGGATTTGTCGTGACACTGATCGCTTGGTTGGCAGTGAAGTGATCAAACTGCTCTGTCTGACCACGTTATTAGACAGTCGCGGGCTGCCATACATGACATGTGACTGGTAATCATACAATTAGAGAATTACGGGCTGCCACACGTGACGCATGGTCTGCCTATAACTATAAGCATCACGGGCTGCCATACATTAAATTTTTTTAATAAAATTGTTCAAGCATTTTGGTACTTAAAAAGATGATACTTGACATTATGAAATGACGTAATATTGTCAAAAAAAATCTACTAATCAATATATAGGTAGATAATGACTACTGGACTAGTTACAATTATATCTATATATTTATAATTAATATTAAATATGTATTTAATTATGTTTTTAGCATGGAATCAATAATATAGAAATAAAATTTTAAAAAAATATTTTTAATAACAAAAGTCAATATTATGTTTGAGAATATATTTCATAATAGAGGGGAGGGATGTATAATTTGGCCATGTATCAAAGAATAGGATAATAGTTTACCTTCTATTTATTTATATTTAAAAACTTGACAGTTTTTTATAAAGTAATATAAAATATATTACATATCATCTATACATATTACACTTTATAAATTAATAATAAAAATTTGATTGGATTGTGCCAACTTAGTTTGCAATTAGATATCATCGTCGAGTTAAAATTTTAAAAATTAAATTTAAATTCAAGTTTAAAACAAACTTGAATTTGTATTTTAATTAAATATTTTTATTTTAACTTTTATTTATAATTTTTGAGTTAGACCAATCAAACTTTTTAAAAGAATATCAAATTAATTTGTTATTTAAAATTTAAAATAAATAATATAAATAATTGTTACTATTACATATAAGATTATATATATAAAAGTTGTAAGTATCAATAAGTTGTTGTATTAACATAAATTATTAAAATAAAAGTATTATTTTTTATTTTTTATTAACATATTACATTACACTAAATTTTTTTTATATAATAAGTTTTTATTAATTAAAAAAATATTTATTCAAGTATTTTGAATTCAAGTTAAACTTTAAAAAAATTTGACCTCAATTCGTCTTATAAATTAAACTTTTTTATTTAAACTTTATATTTTTAAATCAAACTCATTAAAATAAATAAACTTTTTAAATTATAGTCAAATCTATTTGCGTCAACAATTTGTGTATGATAATGGCTATACTTCTATTTGGTTTTATAAATATTACATTTCTTTGAAATTAATATATTAGTAATAGCTAGTTTGATTGCGAATTAAATGTTTTACGTTCCAATGTGCAGCTTTACTACCTTCCTATTTTGATGTTTTCGAGCACTGGTTCATAGCACTGTATAATACTGTTCACTAGGTACGTATGTACCTTCTCTTCTTCGTATTGAAAAAAAATTATGAATAGTGATTTATTAATAAACATACTTCAATATCATTAGGGAAGTATTTCCAAATTACTTAGCATGTAAATTTTCATATAAAATTAAAGCATGGATTCACACAAAGGTGCTAGACTGTCCAATAATATGAAGTAAGCTAACTATCCTTTTGATTGGATAGATGGAGTTGAAGAGCCATAGTGGAAGGCAATGGAAGTCGTTTGTGATATTCAGAAAGAGCCCACATTAAAAAGACGTTTTTATGCTTTGGATAATACATCATGCAATTCTTCATCATCACTTCGGTGAGTTGCTAACAATAAATAAGTCTCAAACATTTTCATTAATTTCACAATTCATTAATTAGTTAAATAATTCAATATATACCAATTAAGAGAGAGAGAGAAGCTCGCTTGTTGTGGCCAATTCCCATCTTGAAGCTGAAAATTGATGAGAAGCTTTGCCCCATGATGAAGAGGAGTTGGATCTCTCTCTGCCTATCAAAATAAAGTACCAACAAATTTTTATTCTATACAATTTTGGTGTTTATAAATAAGATAAATTACATCGATTTATCTCAAAATACCAAAATTCCTAGTATTGAATTAGACCTAGTATATTGGCCAAGAAAAAGAAAAGAATAGATTGAGTATTTAGGACAAAACCAAATAATATTACCATAAAATTTGAAAAATAATTTTTCACTAAGTTATTGAATGAAAATAAAATAAAATTATCTTTCATCAACACGAGTTTGATTGTAACCTAGATTTTAAATTGGGGACATTACACTTTTGGTCCATATAGTCTCATTCATATATTAAGTTAGTCCTTATAGTTTTAAAGTTTATAATTTAGTCCTTACAATTTACAAATATTTTAATTTAGTCCCTACAGTAAAAATTCTTGTAATGTTCTATTAAATTTTGCTAATATAACTAATTATTGATTATGTCAAAATTCAGAATATGTATAATTTATGACAATAAAAGAAATAAAAATAAAAAATGAAGTAAAATTAACTCACATATATGACAAATTATTAATGAAATTATTATAATAATGGGACTAAATTAAAAATATTGTAAACTCTAAGAATTTAATAACAAATTTTTAAACTATAAGGATGAAATAAAAAATACTATAGGGATCAAAATATAATTTTCCCTTCTAAATAAAGAGGAGGAAACAGTAATTTATCCTTCCAACTAAGCAGGTTTTCTATAAGTTTATTTAACATCAAGGATTTAAGATCAAAGTGGGTTAACTTACTTGCCCTGCATAAATAAGACCCATCATAGCTCATGCTATTTGTATTATATTTGATGGACCTCCCTCAAGTGGTATGTATTTATGCATCATTCAAGAAAGTAATTAAGTTAGAGGGAAAAAATAGATAACTCATAAAATAGTATTGAATTTGGAACCAAATTTTCTACAATTGTCTTTCTACATTTTCGTTGAACAGTTTATTTTTAAGTAATTGTAAGATATAATAATTCATATATAAAATTTAAAAATAAAAATTGGTAACTTTTAAAAATCTAATATGACAAATGTAAACAATTTAGGAACTTAATCAAACAGTATTGTTAACAAATCTCACGTGACTGTAGGGGGTCCTAGCAAAAGGAATCATAAGTAAGTTATATTAACCTTTTCTAGGCACGAAAGATGCCTCTCTCTCCATCCACCATCCTATCTTTATGTTGTAAGTAGAAAGTTCACAGCTTTACAAGTGGTAGCAAAATTAGAGTAAGTCTTGTCAACTGCAGAAAGTCCACCAAGTGCAATCATAGTTCCATCAATGTAGCAAACTCCTTAGCCTCCATACCATGATCCCTCTTTTGTTTGTGTATCTTCAAGGAATTCTACAGCTTTGACAATGAACTTGTCTATCTCTTTCTTCTTGTGATTTGGATATTGTTCACTGAACAACACTAGAGCTTGAATTGCTGCACCAATGCATTCCACATATTCATGCTCAACTACAATGTCCTCTAAACACTCTAGACATCAAGGGTTGTCCTTAACTTGACCAGTTTGTCATTTGTCATGGAAAAATGTATAGTAGTATATTAGTGTAAGTATAAAGACACTTACATATAAATTTCTTTAAAAAAGATTAATTTTATGTGTCAATAATGAATAGGTTTCATAGTTTGAATGAAGCAAACTTGAGATTCCTTGACAAAGTAATGTCCTCTTACAAGTGTGGGAGCAATTTCGTCAATGACGTCAGTGGCGATTAAGGCTTAAATGCAAAAGCCAGCATCCCATGATTGGCTACTAAAACTATGCATGTCAATAGTATTCTTCAAACACACAATCATATATATATATATATATATATATATATATATATATATAAAGGCTATAAGGCCTTTCTATTATTCACACAATTTTTCCTATAAAATTTTTTCTTGTGCTTTGACTTTTGTTTTCTATTTTGAAAAATTGAAATGCCTCAAGTTTAATGTGATGCACGAGAAGTACTATTATTTTTATAGTATACTAAAATCTTCATAATCATTTGATATAAAAATGATTTATTTGGAGTTGTAATTAACTTTATTATATACAAGCAAGTGAGAACATATAAAAGTTGCATTAAAATAGCTTGATGAGTTATTGATCTTTTAATTTCACCTGCATGGCCATTCCATCTTCTGAGACCCATAAGTAATCAGGAACCCTAGCTAGATGCTTCTTGAAGGCTTCTCCATTTGGATCTTCAGCCCAACAAGCAACCATACATAATGATTGTGACAAATATTAGAAAGGAATATCGATTATTAGAGTTACATATACCTCAAGCTTCAATTCTTTTATTTATTAAGTATGGAAGTAATACCTTTTCCACACATCCAGCTGTCATGTATCGAGTAATCTCATCTTCATAATGGATATGCTTCATTGTTACTTGAAGGGCTTTCTCTCTAATTAACTTGTTAAAAGGCCAACGCGTAAGAAGTGGCTCACTTAGTATGGTTAGACTATCCCACATGAGATCTTGTATCAAGGGATGAGGATAATAAAGGTTTTCCTGTGATATGTAAACAATTTATGATCATTATTCCTTAATGATTAGAATATATGCGTAGAAATCCCTTATTGTTGCCCCTTCCACAGCACCTTGTTGTTGGGTGAATCCCGTTCGTTGCTTCAATCTTTCTGCTCTCATCCTACCATATGTCACCTTTTAAACTTGAAACCTCACAACATGAATAACTTGCATTTTCTCATTTATTATTGCACTAAACGAATGCTGAAGTGGACTAAACATACACTATCTAGTGAAGGAATGGATGAGACACAAGTCCCCTTCATAGTGAACTTTCAAATTTAAAGGATGTCATGTGGTAGGAAAAGAGCCAAAGTATTAAAGTAATGAACAAGATTTGCCAAATATTCTATGGAAAGGGCAATGACAAAGAATCTATATAATTAAGAGAAGATGAAGAAAAAGAAGAAAAAGAAAATAGTGGTTTTTATTTTTTGTTATATTTATTATGATGCTTCAGAGTTTCTTCACTTACAAGGAACAATATTCTTACCCTTTTGTTTTTAATAAGGGTACCATAAAAACTAAATAGAAAAAATTAGGAGAAACCCTAATTGCCATAACACTTATAGCCAACTAAAGTGGGCCCATTTAGCTACACAATAAATCTTAAAAATAAGACTCTTAATTAACCTAGGAAAGCCTTAACATACATTCCCTATAAATAAGAAAGATAAGATAAAATAAAATAAGATAAAAATACATTAAGTGAAATGCATAGCATAAGAAAGCAAATAAGTCATATACTTAACAACAGACACCCTCAAGCTAGTGAATAAATGTCCAACATTCCTAACTTACTGGCCAGATCTTCAAATTATAGTTTTAAGAATGAATCTGAATATTTGCAACCTGTTGTTGTGATGGAATATAGACATGTTTGATTAGTTGATAATCAATCTTTTCTTTGAAAAAGTGTTTATCAATTTTAACATGATTGGTCATGTCATAATGGACAAGATTCATGACAATATTAATCGTGGCCAAGTTGTCAGAAAAGGTATTTACAAGGCCATCAATAGTTATTCTGAGTTCATCAAGAAGGCGTTTCAGCCATAATCCCTTAGAAATGCCTTGGAACGATACCCTATATTACGCTTCAACACTACTTCTAGTCACAACTGGCAATTTCTTGCCCCTTTAAGTTACCAAATTGCCTTAAACATAAGTACAATATCCAGATGTTGACCTTCTGTCAGTAAGTCAACGTCTTTATAGATTCTGATATCCCTTTCACTCCATTTCTTAAAGAATATTCCATTTTCAAGTATATTTAGATTCTGTAAACTTTTTCCATATGTTCTTTAGTGGCTTTGCCATATACTAACTAGCCATACTAATTGGGAAACACATGTCAAGTCTGATATAAGAGAGATAAATAAGCTTCCTTACTAACCTTTGGCATCTCCTAACTTCTATTGAGGGGCTATCTTTTTAAAATCTATTTTTGTTGTTTGCTTCTATAGGTGTGTCAGTCAGTTTGCACCCAAGCATCTTTATTTCCTTTAATAGGTCTAAGGTATCCCTTTGAGAGACAATTATAGTTTCTTTGGATTTTGGAGCCTCAATGACTAGAAAATACTTTAAGTTGCTTAGGATTTTGATCTCAAATTCATTGGCCAAATGCCTTTTTAACTCTTCAATTTCTTATTCAAAATCACGTATAACAAAAATGTCATCAACATAAATTATTAGTGTAGACAATCTCCTATTATGTGAGAATTTTGTGAATAAGTTTCAATCATTTTGACATTGATATTATCCATATCCTTTTACCACTTTTGTAAGTCTATCAACTGCAATTCCAAGGGGAATCTTCATATACACTTCTTCCTCTAAGTTCCCATTCAAAAAGGCATTTCTCACATCGAATTAATTAAGTTCCCAATCTACATTGGCAGCTAAAGAAAGAAGTACCTTGATGGTATTAAACTTGACAACTGGAGCTTATGTTTCCTTATAGTGAATCCCATGGGTTTTAGTGAACACCTTAGCCACCAATATAGCCTTATGGAGGTTTATGCTGCCATTCAGGCTGTATTTTATTGTAAAAAGCCATTTACATCCCACTGTTTTCTTGCTTTATGATAAATAAAAATTTTTCCAAGTGTTATTATTTTCCAAAGCATTAATCTCTTATTGGTTTGCCCTACTCCATTTACATCTTTTCATAGCATCGTAAACTTTTTTAGGAATTTCATCCTCAGAAATGTTAGTGACAAAAGCTTAGTGATGTAAGGATAATTTTTCATATGAAATGAAGTTCCCAATGGGATGACGATTGTTGGACCTTACCCCACTTTGCAAAGCAATAATTAAGTCATCCTAAACTATTTCCTGATGGTTAAAGGGAGCACTTAGAGAGGGGTTATGGCAATGCACTTTTGGACGTGTGCCTATATCATAAGTCATTCTCATCTTAGAGAACACCTACAATTCTTTTTATGCACCTACATCCAGATTATATAAGGCATTATTAGATGGGGGTGTGGGGTTAGAAATAGGTGTATCACCAATGGCATTAGATCAAGGTGAGTTAAGGCTATGATTAGATAGAGGTAGGTCCAGACTAGGTAAAGTGAAGGAATAAAGGTTGTGATTCATAAGGTGCTCTACCTTACTAGAGTCACCAAGAAAGTAGGGATGTGTTTTGAGAAAGGTGAAATCCATTGAAGTGTACAAGCAGTTTGTGGTTGAGCAATAACACTTGTATCCTTTCTAAGTGGATAAGTACCTAACAAACACACATTTGATGGATTGGGGATCCAATTTGCTAAAGTTGTAATTATGTACAAAAGTTGTGTAGCCAAAGACCTTAAGGGGAGGATTTTAAATCGTGTTTGTGAAAGTAGGATAGGTTCTTGGAAGGTGGCTAAAAGGACTTTGAAGTTTTGGAAGGCATTATATTTATAAGGTATGTGGTTGTAAGTATTACTTCACCTAGTATTGTTTAGGGACATTAGAGGTAATTAGTAGGGCTTATGATACCTCTAACAAGTGCCTATTTTTTCCTCTAAAAAACACCATTTTGTTCAATTGTGTTTCCACAAGGAGCTTTAGTGAAAGATCCCCTTTTTGGTCAAGAAAGTGTTAAGGTAATGATTAAAGTATTCCTACCTATTGTATGACCTTAAGATTTTTATACATGCTTGAAATTGGGTAGGTATCATTGAGTGAAAATGCTAGAAAATCTTATGTGTTTTCAATTTTTCCATCATAAGGCAAGTCTAAGTAACCTTAATGTGGTCATCAATAAGGCAACAAACCAATGGGCTTTATTAAGTGTTTTCAAAATAGATGTTCCATACATCACTATGAATTAGTTTGAATGGTTTAAACAGGACATGTGAATGAAAAGGGTAAGAAGCACAAGTATGTGTGGATATATGGCACATAGTACAATGAAAAGGAACTGAACTTTTATTAAATAAAGATGAATACAATTTTTTTTTCATATAGTCTAAATTGGGATGTCCATCCGATAAAGTCATAACAAAAAATCAAAAAATAAAGCAACTCTTTGTTTATAGGATTCTCTTTTGAAAATGTAGAGGTTGACAGATTCCTCTGTACTACCAATCATCTTCCTAAATTCTAGGTCTTGAATTTGACAATCACTAGAGGAAAATTTAATAACACAAGAAAAATTCTTTGTAAGTTAACTCATTGATAGTTAATTATTGGTTAACTGTGGATCTAACAATACATCAGGGAGAATCAATTGCTCCACTCTTTTAACATTGTTGGCCACATAACCATTATACATGCCTTTGTTTTTAATATGTGGTGGCTTACCATAAAGGGCCAAACATTTTTCTTTGGGATGGTCAACCTTGTTACAATGGTCACACCAGGGCTTACCTTGCTTCTTATTCTTGAAATCACTGGATGGAGGTGCCTTAAAGGCAAGAGTAAACATCTCCAAATGGGAAGTAGTGGATAGTGATCCCATGGAGAGTCATTTTTTACTTTCTTCTCTTTTGACCTCTGAAAACACTTCTCTCAAGGAGTGCAATAGGTCTAAACACATAACCCGACTTCATATCTCCTCAAAGTTAGGATTAAGGCCCAAAAGAAATTTATAAATACGTTTCTTTGCCTTGATCTTCCAGTAATATGATGAATTAGCAACACAATGCTATTAGTGAGATTCATACATGTCCTGTTGATGCTAGTGATGAAGCAACACATTATAATATTGTGTCATATAAGCATCTCCATACGAAGCTCTCAACCTCATATAGATTGCTTTATTCTTGGTTGAAGAATACCTCTTTGGTTGCCTCCTACACTTCATGAGTAGTATTATAAAGGACGAAATTCTTTCCAATCTCAGGTAGCATAAAGTCGATCAACCATGATTGAATCATATTGTTCTATATCTCCCAAGTTTTATACTTGCAATCATCTAGGTTAGAGTATTCATATCTCCAGTGAGATAGTCCACCTTACTTCTACCTTTGATCAAGAGCATCACTAGTAAACCATTGCAAGTAATTATGGCCATTAAGATGGTGAACTATAATTAAAGTAGGGGTGGCCTCATTGGTTGGAACATTACTTGAGGTGGACGATCCACTGACTTAAAGGAATCAAGGTCTCGGCCAAGATTAAAAGTCTCACTTTGGCTCTCATGTCCATCGATATTAAGGCTAATTCCAAACGTAATCATGGTCCTTTGGTCCAATGATTTGATAACATGTACAATCTAGAGAAGAAGAAAATGAAAAATGGTGGACTTTATTTTTCTTGAATGCTTCAATGTTTCTTCACTTACATGGAACAATGCCCTCACCTTTTTTTAATATAAGTGTTGTAAAAACTAAACCAAAAAAAAATTATAAAAAAACCTGAGTTCCACAACACTTGAGGCTAGCTAAAGTAAGCCCATTTAGATGCACAATAAATCTTAAAAGTAAGACTCCTAATTAACCTAGGAAAAAGTCTTAACATACAATCCACAAAAATAAGGAAAGATAAAATAACATAAAATAAGATTAAAATACATTAAGAAAAATGCATAGAATAAGAAAACATATAAGCATTGTGCTTATCAACAGAGTCTTTAGGCAAATTATATATATATATATATATATGCATGCATGTACTTTTGTACTAATTAATTAATTGTAAACAACATTTCACCTTTGTACAAAGATGGCGAGCTTTGTTCCAATTAATTTGATGATATGGTTGAACATGGAGTTCTTGTCTTAACTGAAAAATTAGTGGCGTGATTGGACCCACAAACCTTTTTCCATATAAATAAGACATAGGCATGTAAACTAATCAACAATAAAACCACATTTTAGTTGCATTCATGCATAAATTAAGTAAACAAAAGTTAGAGTGCAACTCAAATATGACATAGTGAGATTAGATCAGATAATAGAGACTAATATGTGATTCAATATAATTAAATGAATTACCTGGATGCATAGGAAGAAAAGAAGGAAGAAGCCAAAACTTAGGAGGCATTGGGTTGCTTCCTGACCATTCAAATACACCTAGTATCTATATAGTAGCATGTCAAGAAGAGGATGGAAGCTCCAAATTGAAAGGATTAACTTACTGTGCTAATCTATGATCAGCTTTACTCAATTTCTAATTTGATTTTATAGTTTAAAAGTATGTACCTAAGTCCTTGTAATTAGGGGTTAATACTAACTTGTAGGACTCAACCAACTTGGTCCAATTCAGTCACAATTTATTTCTATTTTATTTATGATAAATTTTTCAAAATTTTTTAAAATCTTAATTATTTTTCATTTCATTTCTTTTCTTTTATAATTGTCCTTTTCACTAACCAAGTAGGTCCAGGTCTTAAAAATTGTCTTGGTCATAATTGAATTGGGTCTCAAATCTTGTCCAAAATCTAATTTTTTTACACCTGTACTTTTAGTTTTAAAAATTTATATTAATTTAGTCCTTCTCATCAACATCCACAATTTAAATAATGGGATTGAACCAAATTATAAAATGTTATATTATAGAAATTAAATTAAAATTTGAGTAAATCTCTAAGGACAAACACAATAATATTTAACTAGATGAGAAAGAAAAGTAGTTAATAATGAAAACATACAGAAAGCCATGTTTTTCCCCATGAGGGTATGTAGGTGACGCCACCATGATCAAGAATCCAGTTTCGTGCTCTAAGACAAGCATTTTCGTCTCCTCCATTGGGTTCTTCTCCAAGAATGCGCATGCATATGTAGCTCAATGTTGTACAAAACATGGTGCTCTGACCCTCTTTGTGTAGTCCCCACCCTCCATCTTCATTCTTTCATGTTCCATCCATATAGATATCATCAATAGTTGCAACTTTAGTTGATTCATTTCAATTTTGACATTATAATTTAATGAGATATAGAGATTTAAAACTTCACCCGGTGATAGTATAAGAAACGAAGGATTTCTTTTCGATACTCTTCTGAGAACATTGTATCAAGTTGCCTTGTAATATACATGCAAAATACCTGCACTATTCACCATTAGTTTTTGGATCTATTGCTGATGACTAAAGTTTAATTTTTGGTCTTTAATAAATAGATTATTTTTTAATTCGATCACTTGTATAATTACCTCAAATTCTAACATAGGGAACAAATTTTTAATTGTCTTCTAGAATTGCCATCCCAATTAGTTTTCTCATATGTAGGTATACATGTTTCAATTTAGTTCTTCATGAATAAATGCATTATGATGTCCCCCGATGACAATTAAATCTACTATTCACGAAGCTAACAGCACATATGCATATCATATAATGGAGACTAAACATAAACTATCAAAAATTTGTCATATCGTATCTGACGTCATTTATGATAATTTTATTTACATATGTATCTCTATAACAAACTAAATTAAGTAATGTTCCATCTATATAAGGATCAAGATTGAAAAGACTAATTCATAAAACAAATTTAAAAATATACTCCATCCATAAAAGATTAAAGTAGAATTTTATCCTTTCTTTAGATTAATATAAAAAATTAAAATTTGATAAATAGTTGAAGCCAAATTAAATGGAAATGCAGCAAGCTTAGACTTACAAAAGGTTGCATAAAGAAGAGGGGTCCAGCAATTTGAGCAGGCCAATGGCCATGGCTAGACTGCAATGCACACAGGTAATGAGCTGCTCTTTTCACTGTGTTCACAGCTTTTTCATATGTTAATTCCTCTTCACCCTCTATCTTCTCACTTGGTATTGTTGGTTTGAAATTTTTTTTTTCTAAGGAACTGTATCAAATAAACCAACACAACAATTTTATGATATTTACAGTTACATCCTCCTTGGACTTAAAATAATTAATTATAAGACTTACCGCTAATTTTTTTACCTACCTTCTTAAAGACATGCTTTTAATATATATATATATATATATATATATATATATATATTAAATATAGTATTATTAATAAAATAATTTGGAAATAATTTTTTCAAAAGCAAGTTATTTATTGTTTAAAAATGATTTTCATGGAATTCTATTTTTTAAAAATAAATTAGTTAAATTAGTGATTTGATCCCTTAACTTTGTTTATTTTATTAAAAAAGTCCCTTAAGTTTAAAGTGTTATGAAATGACCCCTTAAATAAGTTTATAAAACATCTTATAAAAAATCTTTTTAAGTAAATTTTATTAAAAATTAACGTTATTATTTTAATGTTGTTGTGGCAGTCGCGTATGTTCTTAATTATAATTTAAGAAATTATTTAGTATCCAATCAACATTTAATCTAAAAATTAAGGAAAAAAAAAAAAGAGAATCAGATCATGATCTCACACCTTTCTTTCCCCAAAACGCAGAATCAAAGATAGCCACTCCACAAAGAATAATTAAAAAGTTTTAATTAATGTTAATGTAAGAACTTGAAAAAAAGCGAGTGTCTGTAAATTGTAAAATGCCTCTTAAGGAGCTATCTATTGCATTAGAGGGAGTTCCTGTCATCGAATCGGATGTAAGATCATGATGTGATTTTTTTCTTTAATTTTTCAAATGTTAGATTGGGTATTAAATCATTTATTAAATGATAATAGAAAATATATATGAGTGTCACCTTAACATTAAAATTAATAACGTCAATATTTTAATAAAATTTTTCTAAAACAACTTTTTATGAGATGTTTTGAGAATTTAAGAGATCACCTTAAAATACTTCATATTTAAAGACCATTTTAAATCTGTAAATAATATTTGGGACCAAATCACTATTTTAATTAAATGAATTTAAAATGAAAATTTTAAGTCAATTTCAAATAGTGGCAAAACCTTATCTCCCCACTGTTTTTTGCATCAGAAAACTGGTTCCAAATAAACTACACTAGAAATATCTTTTTAAAAGTAAAACTGAAGTATTTTTAAAAGTAAAGACATATGAATATTCTAAATTTTTTATATTAAATAGTATCATGTTGGAGGAAAAGAAAAAGGCTAATAAGTACTTCATAGAATATGCTGTAAGACATTAAAAATAATTCAGTCTTTTTTGTCCAATAAAATATTATTTTGTATAAAAAAAATCTAGAATATTAAAATGATTTTATTTTTAAAAATAGTTTTAACGTAATTTATTTGAAACCGTTGGATGAGATCCAACCATTAAAATGTTGTAGTGCAGAAAACAGTCCATTGTATTACTGCTAGAGATCTATTCTCTCATATTTAACACAATAAAATGGAACTTGGAATTGTAATGAATGATTGATCATTGGAACATGAGGGTTATAAAGGCATTATGGATTTCCCCAAATGACTACACGCTGTTGAATAGCGTAGATTGTTCGACGTGGACCATCGAATTAACTTTCTGACTTTATTAATTTTAATAATTAAAAAATTATCAAATTTGATATCCAGCTTTAATAAAAAAAAAATTAAATAATAATAATTTAAAAGAAAAACTATCTAAATCCAATTCTATACTTGTCCCATGTTTGAACTCAGAATATTATATAAATCCTTACACTGTGGCAGTAATCCATTTCATGAAGGAATTGTTTTTATAGGATAATACATACCCTTGTACAAATAATTCATTTTCACCAATATTAATATATATGGTTTTTCGTATATTTTACAAAAACCATAGATTAATATAGATAACATAACTAAAATAAAATTATACATAAGTAGTAATTAATTTAAGGAGGGCGTGAAAAGTTATTTCCACTACTTTATTTATTTTTAAATTATATAATTATTGATATAAAAAAGAGTAAATACTTATTTAATAACCCATTAAAAAAATTTACGATCCGTGGTCCCTTCCATTTACTTTATTTATAATAGCATAACAACAAAATTTAAGTTTGTAAAATTCATTTATAGGATGAGTTGAGTCTAACTGCTGAGTTTAATTCACTAACTTATCTTTATAATTTACTGCATGCTTGATCACCTTTGCAAATTTAAAATCATATGTTTCATGATCCATGACCTAAAAGATGATGATGGTGATACAATATAAAGATTTGAATTTAAATATCATATAATGATTTGGAATTTCGTCAACTAAATCACTTGAATTTTATAACTTCTCTAAACATAGAAAGATAAACTTAATTATTTTGAATAAAATTTTAACAAATAAATTAAAGTACAATTCAGTAAGAAGAAAAACAAAAACAAAAACAAAAACCTGAAATCGCCAGATGAGATCGGCACAAGCTTTGACACGGAAGCGGTTAGAGTAGAAGTTCTGACGGGCAGCTTCAACTTGAGATCGCTCTTCCTGGGTTCTTCCATCAGCATGAAACTCCCATGTCTGCCTCCCCAAGAAGTTGTTTGTGCTAAATAGGTAAGGGTCCTTCCCTCCTTCTCCTATCTTCAGCCTCCACATTCTCACACTTAATACTCAAGGCCTTAATACCTACACCTATATATAGCATAATAAAAATAAATTGAAATAAAAGAGGATAAGGCTAATCC
Organism: Delonix regia; assembly: GCA_037074485.1. Lineage (NCBI taxonomy): Eukaryota > Viridiplantae > Streptophyta > Magnoliopsida > Fabales > Fabaceae > Delonix > Delonix regia. The sequence continues at coordinate 19,215,800 of CM073452.1, read as the reverse complement.
TCCCTACCTTGGGCTAGGATGTGATCAAGTAGTGGGTCTTATCCGGAAGGCTCAATTTTTTGGCCCGCGGGCTTTTGAGTTGGTCAAATTTGACTGTGTTAGATTTACTCTTTCTAATTTCAATTTAGTCTCCACTCCTTTAAAAATTCAAATTGCCATCCAGCAAGCTGAACCTTTTTCATTTTGATCTTTCTACCATCTCACTATCCGTCAATATCTAACTTGGACAGTTAAACACTAAGGTGTTAAAAACTTGAAATCTTTAAAAATCCAATGGATGCATATGGTTCTGTGTACATATACAGTGCACTCAACAAAAAAAGGCCCACGTATTTATGTGCACATATACAAAACATGCCTATGTATACAACAATTGTCTAACAATATATTCAAAGACGTCATCATGATCTTCGATTCTCTCCATTAGATGATTGTTGCGTCCCAGTTAATTTTTCTTCTCTTCCACATGGCCCCACCTTTTAATTGTCACAAGAATACAGCCTTCTGGCCTTCTTCCTTCCATTCAATGATCAAACACACCTTATGAGACTAGGATTGCATTTCCCCCCACCCCACGCGCGCGCGGGGAGCCCCACCGCATGTTGAGATAATAGATTAAAATCATAATAATCAAATGGTGATACAAGTCATAAAATGAAATGTATATTTTTGAATCACGAATCATATAACTATCGAATCATAATATTCAGTAATAACAAGTAAAAAAATGATTTAAAATATAAAATATGACATGTAATATGCATAAAATATTTAAAATAAATTTTTAAAAACCTTATTAACCATATAATTTGTTAATAATTAATTCTTGAAATAAATTTAAATAATATCTATTTTGCTTTCTTTATAAAAAGCATAAATTATGCTTATAGTACTATCATTTCAATTTATTCATTTTTCATTTTTTTGAATTGCAAAGTCATGCTATTACATCATATTGGTTTGAATCTCATTATTCATACTTGAATTAACAATTTATTCATATTATTAGCTTTGTGATTCGTTACGAATTGTAATATTCAATTGGTGAATCGTATGATTTATAACTATTTCTGATTCAACTAGTAATTCATATCGTTGACTTTATGACTCGTTTTGAATCGTAAGATTCTGATTACTATGATTAAAACTGAGTTAATTTAACTTATATTTTACATTTTAAAATTAAGATAATTTTATTTTCAAATAATATTTTTTTAATGATCAAATTTATAAATAATAATTTTTTTTAATAAAAAAATTGACTTAGGGTTTTTAGTAGAGTTCATTTTATAAAACAAACTTTTATAATTGAGGTTTTTTTTTTTTTTGTATTAAAGCTTTATTTTTTTTAGCTCATATTTATTTTATTTGTGATAAGTGGACTTTTTAAGATATGATTAAGTTTATTTGTTACTAATACCACGGAATCATCTATTGTGGAGTTGTTTTACTAAGTGTTGTTAAAAATGAATCATTGTTGGATCATATTTTAAATCATTTGTAACTCTCACTTCAAGTTTTAAAAAATTATTGATTTCATAATTCTTAATTTAATATATATTATTGGATGATTACAAATTTTAAATAACAACAGAAAATCCAGATTCTCACACTAACACACCCATACTTGTTAACTTGGACATGCAACGCCACTCATTTTAGGAAAAACTTACATGTAACTATTATAATTTAAGATAGTATTCAAAGGAAGAATATAATTTTATAAAATTATTTTGTAACATTTAGAATAGGGGTATACACTATAATCCAATGATCCTAGCTTGACCCATTCATAACGGTTGGACCAAGTCTCAAGTTTGCCCATTACTCTTATCAATTTGGTTATATTTTTATTTTTAACATATTATTTTTTTATTTATAATAAATTTTTAAATATGAATTCTTTTAAATTTTAATTATATTTATTTCAAATCTTAATTTTTTCAATTTCATAGCTAAACTTTGTTACTATTATAAAAAAATTATTTTTTATTAAAAAATACTTGTGAATTTAAAATTTGTAAAAAATATAATAAACTCAACCTAATAAATAACTAAGTCAAGTATGAAGTCAATAACATTACTAATTTCATCGGCATCAAGTATTACCTTCCTAACTTCTCCTAATCTCTTACGCAAGGCAATTTGCCCCTTTGGGGGCATTCAGGAGATTTGAATAATGCAGAAAAGATTAACATAATCCTTGTGCAAGGATGACATGCACAAATGATGCAACTTGAAAAATTTTAGAGGAAAAAGTTTTCTCAAGCAAGAGGAAGATAAATTGTGTTTTAACCATCCGTTCCCCTCCAATTTATTCTTAGGTTCAATCATTTTCCGTCCTTCTATTGTTATCAATTTTTTTATAGTAAAACTATATCATGCAGTGCAACTTTTTGCAATACCGAATCACATGACATTGAATTGTGAAAAAGATAACCTTCTCTTTTGTGAATTGATCAGTGAACAACGGAATTCCAACCCAAATGACTCAAAAATCCTCCAATGTGCATGGGTCAACAATTCCATTTGACAGCACCAAGGTATACATTATCATCGCACGGTCACGAGCTGCCCCTTCAAATCCAATGAATAGTGGATACTAAGAGCTCCCAACATTGGGTCAGATCACTCAAACAATATATCCCAAAAATTAAAGATTTTTATTCTCTTTAAAATCAAATTCTAGATATACTTTCTATGCAATGAAAGCGTCAAATACCTAATAATTATTCTCCAAATGGGACTCCCAATATTTCTATTTAGTCTTGAAGTCCAACTTCTTCTTCAAATGGGACTCTCATTATTTCTATCTAGTCTTGAAGTCCAACCTAGTTCATCATTAGCCTCCTGATAAGAAATTTATTAATGCGTCTCCTATGCAAAGGCTCAAGCGATGCTGTAGAATTACTGGCTTAGTGGTTGTCTTTGGAAACAAATTAATGCTATTTTAAATATTCAATGCTTGTATTTGCAACTATATTTGAGACCCATGAATGGTATCTTGTCTTTTTATGGAGCAATACATTAATGCTTTAAAAAATATCAATAACACTAAAAAAAAGTTAGTTTAAAAAAAATGCAAGACATTATTAATAAAGATATTATTATTTATGAAAGATTAAATTAAAAAATATCTATACGTGAAAAATCAAAATGAAAAATAAATTATATAAGGGATTAAATCAAGAAATACTCCATATGTGAATGACCAAAATGATGTTTTATCTATTTATCCTTTATTACAATTTTTAATTGTTTAATTCCACTTTAAATATATATTTATATATTAGTATGAATGCGTTTAAGTATCAAGAAAATATATCAGAGTCTGTTTCTTTAAATATTTTGATTAATATAATTTTTTTAAATAAAATTTTTTTTATCAAAATTGTTAATGTGTATCCTATCTAATATTTTATATTCTGTCACCAAAATAAAATAACAATATGTTGTGCAATATAATATAGTATAATATAGTGTTATATCAAACGCAGCTTAATAATATATTTTCATCATTCCTTATACAATATGCAAAACAAAACTAATACAATTGATAATGCTCTATTAAACTCATGTAGGCATTTTGATTTCACTTACCCAGTTTCTTTTATAATCAATTGACACACCCGAATCCTATAAATAATAATATTCCTTTCACAGCTGGCCACATTCTTATTTTTTTCAGATCTCACGTTGTCTATATATTATCACTCACGTAGAATCAAATCATATAGATCAGTACTAAATCAAACCACGTAATTTCATATTATAATTCCTTGCTTTTAATTAAATATTTAAATATATATTATATACAAAATATGTTATTATATATATAATATATATTTTGAGTATTATGGTAAGGTCATTTATTCTCTTTTCCTTTTCATTCTTAAATCCTCCTATCAAGCACAATAATACTATTTATTTTCATTCATTTCTATAGTCAGTCAAACATACCTATAAATAATTTATTTATCATTTTATTTTCATTTTCACTTCCATTTCTTCACTAACATTTGTACCCAAAAAAGGTACTTGAAAGATTTACAATTTTTATAATAATTTTAAAATATTTGTTATAAAAAAATATAAGGATAAATTAGTCTTTTTCTTCTGCTAAGAGATCCCCAAATTACAGAACCACTTGGTGCCAGATTAATAGTTTTGTGATTATGTGTGTTCCACTGTGCACAGGAAAAAGCATTGGGAAGGAGATGAATGAATTCCATGTGAATAGTGGAAAGCATAAACTAATTTGGAAGCAAATAGTCAATGAGAGTGATGGGAAGAGTGTCCGATCTACTATTGCTTTGCATTTTCACTGGTCCGAGATCATATTCGAAGCTGAGGGACTGTGATATATATATATATCTACATATATATATATATATATATATATATATATATCTATATATATATATATATATATAAACTTCTCCATATAATATTTTGATTGAAAATTTTGATAATAAAATCTTAAAAAGACACAACTAGTTTTTTTCTTTCTCTTCTTAATCTTTACATTTGTAGTAAGGAATTCAATTAACGTATGTCCTTGCATAAAAGACTGAGAGAAGTAAGGAAAGCAACGTTACTTATTCGCCCACGAAATATTATTACTGTTGGGGTCGTAAAAGAAGATTACTGAGTTTAGACAATGAATTTTGGAAATTTATGAAATTTGAATTGTAAGAAAGTTGAAGTGTTGCAATTCAACATTTGTTAAAGAATGGAAGTGGTGTTAGATACTCTGGAGACATAGGAATGGTCGCTCCTCTTAGACATTTAAAATTTTTAATATTTATATGTATTTCATTTATATTTAGCATTTTATATAGAGTTGCATGAAGAATGAATAAAAATCAGCTAGACAGTGTTTGCCATTATTTAAGAATAAAAATCACTTTATAAGAATATGAGAGCCATTAGTTTTTAAACCACTAATCATATATTAGTTTAAATTGATGCATCTGAAATTGTTACTTGAATAATCATCAAATACAATAACGTTATTTAATGTTACGAAAAAGACAGATTATTTCAAATATTTTTTATTATTCTCATATAATTTTTGTTGTCCTTCTCCTATCAATTCATAAAACCATTTAGTTGTTGATATACTAACTGCATAAAGTAGTTATTTTAATACTAACTAGTTTATTTGCCCACATGTTACACAGGCTCAATAAAAATAAATATATTTTGCTATATGTCAATATATTTTAAATTAACAACGCTTGTAGATATTTGCAAACAATTAAATTTAATAATGCATTATGATATAATGAAAGCATAATAAATTGGAGAAATTATATAAAATTAGTACTATAAAATTGATGAGAAAAAAATGATGATAATGAACTCATTAAGAGGACACCATTATAAACTATCTTCTTTGTTGTATGAGGCAGCTCCTATTGTTGCTCTTCTATAAAACTTTGGAATATCAAAATTTGATGGAACTATATTTGACTATACTTCAGACTTTTCGATATGTATGACAATGAATGATTATAATCATTGAACTATATATCATTTTCTTTTGTTTTAATTTATTTATTAATTCATTATTATTCATGTTGACAAAAAAATGTTTTGACTTCAAAAAATTTTTAGTTTAAAAGGCGGTTAGTTAATTGATTAATTTTCACATTTGTTCCAAATAATTCCCAGATTTTGAAGAATTCTTGATTTAAGATGTAGTTAATTAATTACTTCACTATTTTTCTAGTTAATTTCAAAGAATTTATACACTTCAAAAAATTTCTGATGTAAGTATGAAAAAGGTAAAATGTTATTGCATGAAGAGCTAAGGATTTGATTAAAGGAGACATTTCATCGACCAAAGGAGCTCTCACATTAAAGAGAGTCTACTTTAATATATATATATATATATATATATATATATTAGATTGATTGTCGGATTAAGTTTTTAAATCATCTTTTATTATCATATTAAATTTTATAATTAAGTTACCAAATTTAGTTTTTAAAAGTTATTAATTTTAATTTTTAAATTTCAAATACAAACCATCAAATTTATATAACTCACTTATTGAATTAGTTCACCTTCAACTATAGAGAATTCAAATTTCTTCATATATATATATATATATATATATATATAATGACATAAGCGGCAATCGAATCACCGCTAAAAGAACACTTAAAATTCCAGCTATTATTTGTTTTTGGTGTTTGATTTAATATTTGACAGGGAAAACTACATATTTTAGAATCACTGGAACTGAAAATCTAAAGCAAAGGGCTTATTGATATATCAACAGAAAATAAAACAATATTCTTTAACCCAAAAGTAAAACTAATTATGTTCATGCAGGATCAATTGTATCATACATACATGCATATTATTTGTTGGTAAATCATCCATATGGCTGGAACTGATGAATTAGAGAATAGATGGAAGGAGAGAAAAGCACTATCGATACTTATCAAATAAATGCGTTACACCTAATTTAAGGATTCCATCCTTTTAGAATTATAATTTTATAATAAAATCTTATTCAATTGTAAAATATGAGTTTAAGTGCAATCCATTATGTACATATATGAACTTTGAAATGTGTTTAATTTTGATTCTTGGTTTTGATAATTAAGTCTTAATTTAAATCTTTTGACGTCTAACTCAATTTTCATGTAGTCAAACAAAGAGTAAAATATCTTTTCGGTCTCTCAATTATTACAAAATTATTATTTTGATTTTTTACTTATTATAATAGATAAAATAACCCCTCATTTACTTAAAAAAATCACATTTGATCCTCTAAATTTAGTCACTTTTCAGTGGGTTCAAAGTTTATAATTCCTACACCGGTCAATCAAAAAGAAAAAGAAGGAAAAGATTAGTCTTTCATTGAAGGTTTACCTTGACTCTATTCGCTAAGCTCTTTGCCTTGCCTTTGTAGAATGGGGATTCGTTACTTGTCCTATTCATTATACTTTAGCGCTATGGTGAGTCCACTACCAAGTGAGCAGCAAATTTATGATACTCCGAGAAGTGAAAGAGGAGGGACTAAATCTAATATTTTTTTTCACTCAAAATAAAAATGAGCTATATCTAACCAAAATAATAACTACTTTGAAGAAATTATGAAGCATATGGGAAAGAAATAAGATAAATAAAGGATAAATAGGTAAGGCCAAGCCAAGTATCTCCCTTGGCTCCAGACTTGGCCTAGATTAGGACTAGGCCTTTTATAGAAGACCATGCTATTTGGCTAAGTTTATATGAAAGCTAGCTCAACATGATTAGATTGATCAAGTCAGACTGAGTCTTGTATTAATTTAGAGTAGTATTCCACCTTTTCAAGAAGAAAATAATAAAAAATAGCATTCTTTTCTTATTTTTTATTTAATGGTCAAATTAATAAGAAAATAAAAGTCAAAGTTCGTTAAATTGCAAGCAAGAAGGAGTTCTAAAGGCCTCTTCTTTCGTTGATGAATCATTCCTTCCAAGTTTTTACTGCATTAGGGTTCAGGATGTCAGCTTAGAAACTTTAGCTATGTTAACAATGTCTTCTGCTATCATTTTCCCAAATGAGTCTCTTGAAGAGAGGCTATTGAAATTGCTACATCCATACTGGTTGGTGAATAGGTGTGAGATGTAGGTGTTCCCAGGATTAGACTGGATATCACTTAAGGGTATCCAGGTAAGCACATATCAAATTGCCATGCAAAAGAAGTAAGACCTTTGTCAATTTTTAGAGTTTTCCACTGTCAATCCCTTACATGTGAACCATTAAGGTGGAGGAAAGTGTGAATTTATGAAGTTTTCCTACTATTTGTATGCTTCTTGAAATGAATAATGATGTTCCAACCAATTTAGGCAAAGGAAGATTGTGGCGGAGTATGATGTTGATGATTTCAGACACCTTTAGGAATAGTGGCAAAAGCAAGGCTTGAGTTATTTATGATGTTTTAAATCTATTGCATTGCCTCATTCACATTGGCTTTAATTCCCTTATGTAAGACTTGGTTCCTAGTGTTCCATACGGTGTATAAGGAAGCTAGTGCACAGTTTATAACCCCCTCAAGTAAAATGTGGTTAGATTGATCCATAGAAAGCCATGTAGTGATCTTATGGATACGATCTTAAGGATGAATTCTATAAACTCTAATCCCAAAGGGGGATGAGAACTAAATGGCCCTAGAAAATGGCCATTGGATGAAAGTTGGTTGATAGATTCCTCTATTGTGCTCCAAAGCAGACAAATGATATAAGCAATAAGATTATGTGAGTTGAACACATCTCCTATAAGGACAACTTTAGATAATAATTTCTATGTAAAGTGTACTATTCATAAAGGTAGCTTGATATTACATAAAGCTTTCTAGTGTTTCTCATTGTTATTAAGGGGAGTGTCTATCCTTTGAATTCTGTATCCTTCCTTGACAAAGTATTTGCCATATAGGCTTCTAGTCTATACGAAATCATCAGGGACACTTACTAAAGAGATAAGAGTGATGAGGATTAATATTTTCTCACTATCTTCATAGTAATGATCCATCAATCTCTTATCCTAGTTCGTTTCATTGGGATTGAGAAGATCCCCCACCTTAAGATCAGATGTTGCTATATTCCTCTTTAACTACCACCAGATAGGGAGGTTAATCGAGATATCCTTGCTTGTCCTAACTCTCCACTTGAGTTTAGAGGTGATTAGGTGTTGCCATTTTTAGATCCCTCTCTAAATGCAAGATGAGTTGGATCATTTTAGAAATTGGCCTTTTATATTACTACAGTATTTCGTAGTGAGGATTCCTAGATGGTTTTCTCCACCTTTGTTGTCAGGATTCTCCATGTCTAGCTAGCCAATAGTGCTTAAATAAATTCGTGAATTCTTTTTATGCTTAGGCTTCCCAGGCTTAGGGGTCAACAAATGGAGTTCCAATTATCTAGATGCATTATAGGGTTTTAATCCTTATACCCTAAAGAAAATTGGTAATTTTTTAGTCAATCTACCACAATATTTCTTTAAGAGGTTTATACATGAGAGTTCATAAGTGACACTAGAGTTGAGAACATACCTGATAAAGATGAGGCATCTTGCTTGGTACAATAAGGAAGACTTCTAGGTTTGGATTCTTTGCTCCACTTTGTCGACGATCGACTTGTAGATTTTATGTGATCTACTATCTCTGTCGATATGAAGGCCAATGTATTTCCTAATGGTTGAAGAGCCTTTGACTTCCACTAATTTGGCAAGGTATTTCTTATATAGTCTAGGTGTGTTCGAGCTAAAGACAAGTGAAGATCAATTTTTATTTACAAAGAGGCCAAAGGTGGAAAGAAATGATTAAGAGTGTCCCTCGCAATGTCGCATGTTTCCCCATCAACCTCAAAGAAGAGAACATTGGACTAAATTATATACAGGAAGGGGGACAGGGGGTCCCCTTGTCTAAGACCCCTAGAAGGGAAGATATGAGGGAGGTTTGACCCTAAGGAGGAGATCTGGGAGCTTACCATGGTAATGTATTCCATGATCATTTGGATCCATTCCAGTGGGAATTTCATCCTCCATAGAGTTACCTCTAAGAACTTCCATGAGATGTTGTCAAAGGCCTTGTTTATATCCAATTTGAGTGTATCATATCACTTCTTTACCTTTTTGGCATTGTTGATCACATTGAGTACTTTTGTAGCCATGATTATGTTGTTAGAAATTAACCTACCCCTAACGAAACCATATTGGAACGGGGAGATGTAATTCCCAATAATGTTTTTTCAACCTGTTGCAAATCACCTTGGAGATAATTTCAAAAGCCACAATGCACAGGTTTATAGGTCTCAAATCCTTTATTGTCTCTATGTTATCACCTTTAGGGATTAGCATGATTTTGGTTTTATTTAGGCTTTTGAGCATGTGTTTATGGTTGAAGAAAAATTTAACCATCTTTTGCAAATCTGATTTAATGGTATCTAGAATGCCTGGTAGAATCTAGCGTTTATTCCATTTGGTCTTGGGGCACTATCTGGATTAAGATTGAACTTGGCCTCCTTAATTTCCTTTAGCATTATCATCCTAGTGAGCAAAGCAATATGAGCATTGTTCAATTTGGGGATGTCAACTTGGTTTAGTATGTCCAAAAGTTTCCTATCCTCGGGAGAGCTATCATAGATACACTTAAAGTGGTTCCAAATAAAGTGATCCATCAGTGATCCCTCTTCCAGCCATTTCCCTATGTTATCCTTAATCTTAGTAATTCTACTATGTTTGATGTTTCTGTTACCTTGGATAAGCCATGACTACTTGGCTCATTATGCCCATAAGGCCTCTTCATAATCATAATAAATTTCTAGATCTTGCCTTAAGTTTGTTTCCTTCTCTGGAGCAAAATCATGAGACATGTTACCTTGAACCATGTGAAGCTGGGATTCTAGGTCTTAGATCTTTCCTTGTAAATTCCTTATAGAGTGTTAGTTCCAGTAAGTGAGGGCTTTTGAGGTGGCTAAGAGTTTACTGTAAAAGACGAAACTGGGAGAGGTAGAGAATTCTGAATTCCTTGAGTTGTGCATTATTTCCCTGCACTAGGAATGCAATCTAGAAGTTCTCGAACTTCCTTTTAAAGCATCTCACACCATTAGTGGAAGGGATAGCCTGTAAGAAGATAAAGGAATGATCTGATGTAAATAGGGGAAGAATGGTAAGCTATGAAGATGTTAGTCCAGACAAGATATAAGCTTGAACAGTTGTTAGTCCATGTAAACCATTGACCCTGGGGAGTGTTATCAAGGAGTTGACATTCATCAATCATCTCTTTGAAACTATTAGCACTTAGGTTGGAACTGCAAGAGCTTATTTTGTCAGGTTAAAATCTCTCATGAGCAGCCATTGGCTAGAGGTAGTGTGAGCATGGTTCCTTATCCATTCCCATAACACATGTCTTTTATTAGCCCTAGGATGCCCACATATGAAAGAAAGATAAACCATAGTGTCTCTGATTTTTATTCGTGTATGGATCCAATTGGGACTGACATCCAATACATCACAAATTATATTATCATTCCAGGCAAGGGCCAATCTACCATTTTCCCCCTGAGGATCACAACCAACAAATCACACATTCATTCTAAAATATGCTAACCCACTAAAAATAACTAGTTTTTTTCCATCTAGAAAAAAAAATTCATTGGACATACTTATTGATGCTTACAACCAAGTGGGCAACAATAGAGTCTTGTCAACAAGAAGAATTGCATGTTCCTTGCTAAGGTGATAAAGCAAGAGAATAGCGTGGGAAGCTTCCCTAGCTTGATTCCTTCCTTTTGTAGCATAACTTATTGTTTAGAACTAATTTTATGTCATGCTTTTTATTTGTAGTGCATGTAATATATAATAAAACAACACTATGTATGTGTATTTTAGGTTTCAACTTCCTTGTATATGTTTGTTTGCCCCTCTTTTTTTCAGGAGAAAATGCACAAAGTTAAAAGCACATATGAATTTAGGATTTGATTTTAAGGACAATAATCTTCAAATCAAATATTTGAATTAACAGAGGCAAAATCTTACATTTTAAGGAGGACAAGTTTTCATAAATTAATAAATAAATTAAAAATATAAGATAAAATTACATATAAAAATTAAAATTTAAAAATCCAAGGAGACGACTACACCCCACTACCTGCTAGATCCATACTTGGATGGAATAGATTTTTGATTGCCTTTGAAGGTTGGTTTTGTGAAAGCTTAATGCCTTTTGTTCTTCATGTGTCTCCTCTTATTACTGTGTTGATATTTCTTAGAAGACAACTGACAGCAATGTTGCTTAGTATTTTGAAAATGGAGAATGTGAGGCTATATTTTATCAATTCCTAAGGAGGATGCTGCATTGATCCTCTAAAATAAATTATCATTGGTTTAATAATCTATAGTGACAAGTAATGAATCCAAATGAAAGAGAACAAATAAATCCAAACAAAAGAAGAAAAAAAGCATGATCAAATATTGTAACAGTTGAAAAACCACCACTTGCATCGAGAAATAAAAAATATAAATGAAAAATATTGCAGTAGTTTAATAACTATTGAAAAATGTTAATAGTTATTTTTTAATAAAATCTAACGTGGTTACAAACTTATAAGTAAAATGATGAGTAATAGAAACTTTCATAAATATCGAGATTTGAGACAGTAAAAACTAAATTGTAAAGAATAATTGTAATATTATTATTTTTTAAATTGATATTATTACAATTATATCTCTACATTATAACTAGATAGATTGGTACATTTAAAATTGTGAGTACACCAAAGATGATATTTAATATTAATTGTCAGACTAAATTTTTAAATCATCATTAAATTTTTATAATGAAGTTATCAAATTTTATATTTAAAATTTATTAATTTTAATTTTTAAATTTTAAATACAAACCATAAATCGCTTAATATAAACCATTGAATCAATTTCTTTCTTTCTGTAATTGTTGTTTTCGCTTTCTTTCCTGCTGCGTGTCGAAGTTTTTGCTTCTCGTGTTGTTGGTACTCTCTTTCTTTCTTCGGTTATAATGGAATTTTCAGTGACAAAAAAAAATTACGCTTATATTTTTTTTTGGGTGTTGGATTTAATGTTTGACTGTGAAACCTAATTAATATAGAATCACTGGAACTGAAAATCTAAAGGAAAGGGTTTATCGATATATTAACAGAGAATAAAACAACATTCTTTAAACCAAAAAAGTATTATATAAAATGAAACAAAGAGGCCCACCCACAATCTATTGCAAATTACACAATCATAAACTTTCACGGGCATTTTACTTCATGGCATATCAATTAAGCAAATTTACCCATTTAACCTGCCAACCGAGCGGGCTTGGATAACAACATTGGCTCAATTTGAAATGGGCCTTGACATGGCAATTTTGGGCTGGTTCATTATTTCTTTCCTTACAGAAAAGATCTATTAAATTAGGCATTGTTTTTTTCAGACGGAGATTGATTGCACTTTTTTCAAGTGGAAGTCCGTCCAGCTGTAAAATGGGAAGAATATCTCGCAACTTCTGAGGCTAACGATTGCCCATCGACATTCTTTGTAGACCAACCAAATGCCTACACGTGGACTCCAATCACAGTCATTCATCCATAGTAAAATTATTATTTTGTCCCTAAAAAAATCTTTTATAGTTTGGGTAGGAATTGTATAGTGTGTATTCGAAGACGTGTAGAGAGGAATGAGAGAGAAAATGGAAAGAGGAGTTGGACTTATATTCATTGTTACTTTTTTGTGTTACTTACTGTTTTTTATTTTTCATTAACGATATATATGCAATTATTGCTTGAACTATAAAAAACACCCATTCTCAAGTCTTGAGTATAGGAAGCCTTCTTCCACATTAGGTACGTTTTCAAACTTACACGGAAGGGGTTATGGTATACCTAGAAAGATAACAAGAAGGGATTAGATGTTGTACGGGCAAGATTAGATAAATGTTTTGCTTACTTTCTTCACTCAGTCCCAAGTCTGTTTACTACCCATTGTTGCTTCAGATCACGCCCCTCTCTTATTCTCTTGGCAAAAGATGATGCCGCATAGGAAGAAGTTTTTCAGATTTGAGAATTTTTGGATCGAATTCCCTCAATGCTATCAAATTGTTAGAACCAGTACAGGAAACATTGCCAATCAGATTCGATGATTAAAGGAGCTGCTTAGCAATCAGCAATTGAAGATTAACTCTTCCTCAATCACTTCATGCTAGGAGAAAGACATCCGCCACACCCTTGAATTCAATTATGATTGCAAAGAAATGCTTTGAGTTCAAAAAGCAAGATTGAACTGGGTCTTACACGAAAATTGAAACACTAAATTTTTTCACACCCTTGCTAACAAACGTACAATAAACAATATCATTTTCGAAATTAAGAATGATTGAGGGTGCTAGATCAAGGACTCCTCGGATATCGTTTGTCACGACCCAATGATAATTTCATTGAGTTTTTCAAGGCTTTTCCTATGATATATCACATATCATGTGTATATTGACAAATTGTACTGTCCTAGAGTTACATGAGATTTACTGATGTAAAATAGGATTTTCAAATATTATCATAGCGTTTAAGAGAGATTTTGGTTTTTTATTTTCTCATTCTCATTGGATAAAAGTGTTATTTTTGTAATGATTATTTATATGTTTATAAAGGTTAAAATGAGTTTAGGCCTAATGACTTCCTTCGGTCCATTTGACAAATTCTTACATTTGAATTCTCTAAAGTATAAGACATGTAAAGTGTTTTTAAAGTAAAAAATAATAATAATAAAAGAAAGAGTGGCTGCCAAAAAAGGATGTCAGCCCCATACGCACTCTCACTTTAGAGAAATTTAGAAAACTTTTACAGATTTCAAAATAGCACATATAGTAAATTTTAAGCTTAAATATAATTATGGTTTCTCTAATTTTATAAACGTTTTAATTTTATTTATTTATGTTCCTTTAATAGAAAAGTTTGATTTATGCTCTTAGGCCCGTTTGTTGAACCGGCCCATCCTTCCTAGCACAGTTTAAGTGTCAGCCCATCATGAACAAATTTGGACAAAGCCAGGTTTTAAATGCAATGGTTTATGTTATTGTATAATACTGTTCACCAGGTACGTATGTCCTCCTCCTCTTATTATTGAAAAGAAAAAAAATTAGATTATAACTACATACATAGTTATTTATTAATAAACATACTTCAATATCATTAGGGAAGTAATTCCAAATTATTTAGCATGGAAAATTTCATAAAACATTAAAGTATCACAAAGGTGCAAGATTGTATAATATGAAGCAAGCTAACTTTTCTTTTGACCGGATGGATCGCATTGAAGAGCCGTAGATGATGGCAATGGAACTCGCTTGTGATATTCAGCAAGAGCCCACATCGGAAATATGTTTCTGTACATTGCATAATGCATCATGCAGTCCCTCATGAACACTCCGGTGAGTTGCTAACAAAAAGTCACAAACATTTTCATTAATTTCGCAATTAATTAATTAGTTAAATTGAATTAATTATACCAAGTGAGAGTGTGGGAGAGAGATAGGAAAAGAAAAAAAAAATACAATTTTAGTCCTTTATTTTTTACTAAAATATTAAGTTACTCATTCAAAAATAAAAAAGATTAAAATAGTTGTTTAAAGATGAAAAAGTAAACTAATTTAGTGTTTTTAAAAAACCAAATTGATCTTTGAAGGATCATTATTTTTTGAAGGGTTTTATTTTTGACAAATCATTTTGATACTTTTTTATTTTTAGAAAACCAAATTAATCCCATGACTAAAATTAGGGGACCAAAATTATTATTTTTTAATAAAGTAGCTCACTTGTTGCGGCCAATCTCCATCTTCAAGCTGAGAATTGATGAGAACCTTTGCTTCACGATGAAGAGGAGTTGGGTCTCTCTCTGCCAATCAAAATAAAATAAAATACCAATAAATTTATTCTATTTAGTTTGGTACAAAAATTTCAAGCATGAATTAGACCTAGTATATTGGCCAAAATAAAAACAATTAGACCTAGCATTTAGGACCAAAAAATAATATTATAATAAAAATTTAAAAAATATTTTTCACAAGTTATTGAATGAAAAAAAAATATTATCTTTGATCAAATTGAGTTTAATTGTAACCTATATTTTAAATTGGAAAAATTACACTTTTAGTTTGCATAGTTTTATTCAATTATTAAGTTAGTCCTTATAGTTTTAAAGTTCATAATTAAATTCTTGTAATTTACAAATATTTCAACTTAGTCCCTACTATTTAAATTCTTGCAATATTTTATTACATTTTACTAATATAACTAATTATATACTATTTTCACACTCTGAATACAAATAATTTATGACAATAAAATAAATAAAAATAGATAATAAAGTAAAATTAACTCACATATATGGCAAAGTATTATAATGACAAGGACTAAGTTAAAAATATTGTGAACTCTAAGAATTTATTACAAATTTTTAAACTATAAGAACAAAATTAAAAATTAAATAAAATTATAAGGATAAAAAATATAATTTTTCCTTTTAAATTTAAAGGAGAAAAGAGTATTTACCTTCCAACTAAGCAAGTTTTCTGATTTTATTCAACATCAAAGCTTTAAGATCAAAGTGTGTTAACTTACTTGCCCAGTGTAAATAAGACCCATTATAGCCCACGCTGTTGTACTACATTTGATGGACCTCCTTCAAGCGGTGTATATTTCTACATCATTCATGAAAGTCAATGACTTAACAAACAACTCATAAAATAGTATTGAATTTGCATTTACATTTTCATAAACGGTTCATTTTTAAGTGACTATAAGATTTGACAATTTATATTAAAAATTTAAAAATCAAAATCAGTAACATTTAATAATTTAATCTAATGACTGTAGACAACGAAAAAACTTGATTCAATGGATATTATTAAGAGAACCCATGACTGTAGGATGTCCAAGCACATTGAATCCAGAATGATATTAACCTTTTTGGGGCATGAAAGATAGTTCTCTCCCCACCCACCATCCTCTCTTTGTGTTGTGAGTAGAAAATTCACAGCTTTAGGAATGGTGGCAAAATTGGTGTAAGTCTTGCCAGCTGCAAAAAGTCCTCCAAGTGCAAACATAGTTCCATAAATAAAGCAAATTCCTTAGCCTCCATACCATGACCCATCTTTTGTTTGTGTATCCTCAAGGAATTCTATGGCTTTGGCAATGAACTTGTCAATCTCTTGCTTCCTACGATTTGAATATAGCTCACTGAACAATACTAGAGCTTGAACTACTTCACTAGTGCATTCAACATATTCACGCTTAATTACAATATCCTCTAAAAACTCTATGGGATTCAACAGTTGCTCAACTGAATAAACAAATTAATTAATGCATTATTATTGGCTTTATATCACACTCATTTCTTTGTGGGATCTCTACTTTGGAAAATGAGATATGTATGCACTTTCAATTCGAAGATTTGATCTATGGAAGACAAAATTTAAAATGCATAGTGACCAAAATATTTAGTTCACTTCAAAATTAAATATATCAAATTTTGTACTTCTTACTTCTAGCCAATCTTGAGCTTTGACTGGCTCCCATATTGATAAACCATCTTTCTTACTCTGTAATTACGTCATAATCAAACATCCATAAATTATAATTAACACCAAATTCAATAGCCATTAATTAGTTGAAATTAGAAAATACTTGCCTGAAGTGACAATATTATTTTGACAGAATCATACAACCTCTCAAGTTCCATCTTTTCTTCCACAATTTCTGGTGGCAACTTTGATAACAGAAGACAACACTAAAACAAACAATAATATTATTTGGTAATTAATAAAATAAAATATAAATTTAACATTATAGTTGCATAATTAAGTATAAACTTGTAACTAATCACCTTTAAACCTTCTGCTGTGCAATCGAAAACTTGCAATCCATGGTCTTGATTAGAGAGGGTCCATGCACCTTTAGAAATATGACGATACATTTTCTTAAAGTCACCAAAAAGGTTGTCCTTAACCTGGCCAAAGTTTTTATTCATCATGGAAACATATATAGTAGTTCATTAGTGTAAGTATAAACACACACACACACACACAGACATTTCTCAAGATGACTAATTAATGAGTCATTAATAATGAATAGGTTTCTTAGTTAGAAAAAAGCAAACTTGAGATTCCTTGATGAAATAATGTCCTATTGCAAGCGTGCGTGTAATTTCCTCATTGAGATTAGTGGCAAGCAAAGCTTGAATGCAAAAGCTAGCATCCCATGTCTGGCTACCAAAACTTTGCATATCATTAGTATTTATCGAACTAAAAATATTTATAAAAACAAAGATTTATATAGTTAGGGTTATGATTAACTTGGATGCATCATATACAAGCATGTGACAAAAGCTGCATTAAAATAGCTTAATGAGTTATTGATCTTTTAATTTCACCTGCATGGTCATTCCATCTTCGGAAACCCATAAATAATTAGGAACCCTAGCAAGATGCTTCTTGAAGGCTTCTCCATTTGGATCTTCAGCCCAACAAGCAACCGTACATAATGACTGTGACAAATATTAGAAGGGAATATCTATTATTAGAGTTACATATACCTCAAGTTTGAATTCATTCATTTATTAAGTATGGAAATAACACCTTTTCCACACATCTAGCTATCATGTATCAACTAATCTCATTGTCATAGTGGATATGCTTCATTGTCACTTGAAGGACTTTCTCTCTGATCTGCTTGTTAAAAGCCCAACGTGTAAGAAGTGGCTCAGTTAGTATGTATAGACTAATCCTATATGAGATCTTGTATCAAGGGATGAGGATAGTAAAGATCTTCCTGTGATATGTAAACAATTTATGATCATTATTCCTTTATGATTAAAACATATGCATAGAGATCATAATTGTTGCTGCTTTCATAGCACCCTACTGTTAGGCGAATCTCATTCGTTGCTCCGATCTTCTGGTTCTTGTCATGCCTCATAACACCTTTTGAATTTAAAAGCTCACCTAGCAAACAACTCATGTTTTATCATCCATTCCTTAGAGAGTTGAATGTTGACGGGGACTAAATGCATGTTGTTTGGCAAAGGAATTAATGAGAAAATACAAGTCATTCACGTGGTGAGCTTTCAAATTTAAAGGATGCACTATGACAAGACAAGGAGTAACAAGAAAAAATCTCTACTCCAATTATATGTGTGTGTAGAGAAAATATCTATGCTTGTTATATATCTATGTGTGTGTGTGTGTGGGCATGTGTGTGATTGTGAGCTAATTAATTAACTTAAAACAACATTTCACCTTTGAACAAAGGTGGTGAGCTTTGCTCCAATTAATTTGATGGTAAGGTTGAACATGGAGTTCTTGTTTCAACTAAATAATGAGTGGCGTTATTGGACCTACAAACTTTTTCCCATATAAATAAGACACATGCATGTAGACTGATCGACAATAAAACCACATTTTAGCTGCATTCCTCAATCAAGTAAACAAATTGTTAGAAAATAACTCAAATATGACATAGTTTGATTATATCAAATGACGAAGACTAATATATGATTCAATTTAATTAAATGAATTACCTGGATGCATAGGAAGAAAAGAAGGAAGAAGCCAAAATTCAGGAGGCATTAGGTTGCTTCCAGACCATTCAAATACACCAAGTATCTATATAGTAGCATGTCAATAAGAGAATGGAAGCACGAAATTGAAACAGTTAACTTACCTTAATAATCTATGATCAGTTTCATTTAATTTCCAATTCGATCCTATAGTTTAAATGTATGTACTTGAATCCTTATACTTAGGGGTTAACTCTAACTTGTAGGACTCAACCAACTTAGCCCAATCAAATCATAGTTTATTTTGATTTTATTATGATAAAATTTTAAAATATTAATTCATTTCAAATCTTATTTATTTTCCATTCCATTTCTTTTTATTGTTTTTTTATATTTGTCTTGGTCACTAGCTGGATTGGGTCTTAAGTCATGTCCAAACCCAACCTATTTATGCATATACTTTTAGTTTTAAAAATTCATATTAATTTAATCCTCATAGTGAAACTCAAAATTTGAAATGATGAGACCAAACCCATTCATAAAATTTTAAAGTACAGAAATCAAATTAAAATTTGAGCAGATCATTAAGGACAAACAAAATACTATCTAACTATATGAGAAACAAAAGTAATTAATAAATGAGACATACAGAAAGTTAGGTTTTTCCCTATGACGGTATGTATGTGACACCACCATGATCAATAATCCAATTTCGTGCTTTAAGACAAGCATTGTTGTCTCCTCCATTAGGTCCTTCTCTAAGAATGCGTATACATATATAGCTCAATGTTGTACAGAACATGGTACTGTGACCTTCTATGTGTAGTCCCCACCCTCCATTTTCATTCTTCCATGTTTTATCCATGTGTATGTGTATATATATGTATATATATATCAACACATATAACTTTAGTTAATTCAATTCAAATTTGGCATTATAATTTAATAAGAGATAGAGACTCAAAACTTTACCTGATTACAATATAGGAAACGAAGGATCCCTTTTCGGTACTCTTCTGTGATCACTGTATCAAGTTGCCCTGTAATATACATGCAGAATACCTGCACTATTGACCATTAGTTTTTGGATGTTATTGCTAATGACTAAAATTATATTTTTGGTCTTTTATAGATGGAATATTTTTAAAAGTTTGATCACTCGTAGGATTACATTAAACTCTTATAGTGGGAACATTTTTCAATTTAGTCCAAGGATGAATCTAATATTTAATTCTAAAAGGGTGAAGTTTTTTAAATAAAAAATTTGGATTAATGGAGACAAATTTTTATAATTCAAGTGGGACAAATTCTTATCAATTAAAGAACCAAATGAATAATATGAGATAAAATATACATATTGGATCCATCCCTAATTTATTTTCTGACAAAATTACCATCTCAATTAGTTTCCTCATATATAGGTATATTTGTTTTTTCAATTTAAATAAAATCATTATAATGTCTGTTTAAATCTATTGTAATTGTTATATTTTATTGTAGTTAATGTTATTGATAACAATTTTATTTGAGAAAGAACAATATAACAAGCTAAATTAAATACTTCATTTATAAAAGATGGGGGTTTTATCCCTTCTTTAAATTAACTATCAAAAGTAAATGCATTCTCTGATAAATATTTGAAGCCAAATTAAATTTGAAATGCAGCAAGCTTTGACTTACAAAAGGTTGCATAAAGAAGAGTGGTCCAGCAATTTGAGCAGGCCAATGACCATGGTTAGACTGCAATGCGCACAAGTAATGAGCTGCTCTATTCACTGTGTTCAAAGATTTCTCATATGTTATTTCCTCTTCACCCTCTATCTTCTCACTTGGTATTGTTTGTTTGAAATTTTTTTCTCTCAGGAACTGCATCAAATAAATCAACACAACAATTTAATAACAATTACAATTATATCCACCTTGGCGACAATGGGATAAGTTGTTTATGTTTTCTTTAAAAATAATGATTAATGATGTTTGGTAATGTGTGACCAAATTATTTCAGAAAAATACGCTCATTCATTCATTTCTTTTTTTAGTTGGAAATGAAGCAAAAAGCTGTAGCCTCTTGAAAGAGGAAACAAAAGTTGAAAAATATTTTTTAAAAGATAAAAATACCATCACTTAAAAGAATTAATTATAATACTTACCTCTAATGTTTTACCTACCTTCTTAAATACATGCTTATTAAATAATTTGCAATAAAAATATTTTAAAAATTTTTATTAAATATATTAATATTAATAAAAATATTTATTGAATTTTTTCTTGAAATGCATGAGACATTTTAGTAGATTCACGGTAGCGTCAAAACCTTATCTGCCAAGTGTCTGATACACATCCGGAAGGAACTTGGATTTGCAATGAATGATTAGGACCTGAGAGTTATTAAGGCATTAATTATATATGGAGGCATTACTTTTTGTCGTCTTTTCAAGTCCAACTAATAATAACGTCACTTCCAACTTAATATTGCCTAAGCCCAAACAACTAGGGTATAGATGGGAAAAATTCAGGTATAAAAATAAATTATAATAAATATATACTTAATACAACTCAAAATTATGTAACTGACTATTTAGGAAATTTTATATTATATTATTTTTATCAAAGAATTTAAACAATAAAAATTTAAAATTTTTTATCTAAATCTAATTCTATAGTTATCCCATATTATAACTTAAAACCAATATAACAAGTACTATATAAATCCCTACACTGTGGCGGTAAATCCGTTCTAAGAAGTGTTTTTATAGGATGATACATACACTGCCAAAAAACGCAGCATTGGGAATTAATATAAGGAGGGTTTGAAAAGTTATTTCCACTATTATATATATATATATATATATATATATATAAAATTTATTGATATAAAAAAGAGTAAATACTTATTTAATAGCCAATGGTTATTATCTATAGAGGTCGCCCAGAATTTGAAATCAAAACATACCCATTTAAAGATGTTAAGATCCGTGGTCCCTTGTGGGCTCAACATCCATGTACCTTTTTTTTTTGCCATAAACATCCTGGTGTGTATATATATATATATATATATATATATATATTGGTCTAACAAACATATCCTTGTACATTATTTGTAATGACGAACAAAATGTAAAGTGTGTAAGTATTTGTCATTAAATTCATGAATGAAAATGTTTAATTAAAAATTATTATAATATATTCAATTTTATATCACTGAATTATAAAATAAATTTCGTTATCAAATTTTTAAAAAATATAAAATTATATCTTTTACGCTAATGCATGCATACTTAGTTGTGAGAGAAATTATAAACCTACATGACAAATTAATCTTCTTTCAAGCGGATATAAAAGTAAATTTTTTTAACAAAAACACCATTATTTAGGCTCAATCATTAAAATACATGAAAGGTTTGAATTTATTTTTAAACGTGTTTGTTAAAGAAGTAAAGTAGATCTGGTCTTTCTAATCATTCAAATTAATTAATTAATTAATATTTTTATATGATTTTATTTATTTATTTTATATTATACAGATTACATAAACACAAGACTTTAATTACATATTCTGTAAAATTTATGAATATGATAAAAATAAGTAAACGTTTTTAATTAAACTAATTTGTTTGGAGATTAATTCAAGTTTGAATTTTTAAGTATGTAATCATTGTCACATGGGCTTAACCTGCTAATGCATAAATGAATCAAGCTATCACCAATAAAATTGTCAAAACACAAAAAATGAAAGGCAATCTTTCCACAAGGGAGGAAAAAAAAGGAAAGAAACCTTAAATAGAATTAAAGCTCTTCTTTACATGAACCCAACTCAGAAAATTCAGTTATCGGATTAGTTGAGTCTAATTGCTCGAGTTCAATTCACCATCTCATCTTTAAAACTCACTGCATGGGTGACCTTTGCTGATTTAAAATCATGTTTTATTATCCATACCTAAAATAATACAGAGATTTAAATTTAAATATAAGATAATTATTTAAAATTTCATTAATTAACTCACTTGAGTTTCTCCACTTATATATATATATATATAGAGAGAGAGAGAGAGAGAGAGAGAGAGATTGAATGATATATTCATATATAGAATTGTTCATGGCCTTACAATAAACAGGTGTGCGAGGGAAAAGTATAGTTTATAGAGACCTTATGAATAAGGAGTGAGAAGATGATCACGGTTGAGAAATAATTAGGTTGAAAGTTTTAATTATAGCAAATATAAATTAAAAATTTGTACAAGGTATAACGTAAAACATATTTTTATAACAAAATTGGTTTTCATTATTTTATAGAAATCAAGTCAAAAAAACCACAATTTAATTAAACAATAATAAAATAAATTAATTAATATGGTGAAAGAGAAGTATAGACAAAGATAAACTTAATTATTTTGAACCAAATCATAACAAATAAAGTACACTTCAGTAAGAAGAAGGAAAAAATAGAAACCTGAAATCGCCAAATGAGATCAGCACAAGCTTTGACATGGAAGCGATTAGAGTAGAAGTTTTGACGAGCAGCCTCAACCTGAGATCGCTCTTCCTGGGTTCCATCATCAGCGTCAAACTCCCATGTCTGCCTCCCCACAAAGTTGTTTGTGCTGAATAAATAAGGGTCCTTCATTCCTTCTCCTATCTTCAGCCTCCACATTCTCACACAGACCTTAATTATTAATCACCTACTACGGTTATATACAGATAGCAAAGGCATATGCGTTCAGAAATTCTGAATTGCGTGCCGTTCTTCTTCCATTCATAGGCAAACCGCATTTTATAACTTTGAGATGAGATGTTGTGTGAGCGAAGCGCCATACCTACCGATTACTTTTTCAATTAATGGCTGCCTCATCAATTATATGGCCTTCACTTTTTGATGCTAACTCTAGAGGCGGGAAGTGTCAATACGGTAGTAGAGTATGGGATACGAAACCTGAAATGTGACAATTTACAAAATTCTAACATGAGTCCGGTTATGTACGCGCGCGCGTGTGTGTATATATATATATATATATATATATTGTCATAACTGACCTTTCCGCGGAATAAAATAAAAGGTGTTTAAATTGATTCCCAAAAATGAATATTGAAAACCAATTTATTTGGAGTTACCACCAAAATTTTAAACGGAAAACTTTCGAAAACCAATTTAAAATAAAGAGAAAAAGGCAACATGGTCTACGAAATCAGAGATGAGTTCGGGAGTCTGTTTGAGTATGGGGAAGGTGTTAGGCATCCCACAACACCCGTCCATAAGGACGGTTACCTTAAACCAGTCAGCTGAAATAGAATATGACTTTTAAATTTATTATGATTACCCTTTTATCGACATACATGCCTGTTAAACAGAGGAGACAAAATAGCAATAATGAAAGCAAATAGACAAATATTTACAAAGGACAGACTTAACCTAGGATGAAAGCCTAGGGCCTACGTATCCCGTGACAGGGATCAAAGCCTACGTAGTTTGATCAAATGACATGTTTATTGGTTGATGATTTGTGCATTTTGTGGTGAGTACATGAGGGTTTCAATTAAACAGATTTTCGTAAACAAAATGGAATTGGGGTTTGATTTGTATATTTTAATTTCCTACAATTTGATTAATCTTGCTTTCCTGATCTCTTCATTTACTCTTTTAAAATTTTTGTTTATTTTTGGAATTTTGAATACTTTATTTTAAATTTTAAATGAAATGATTATGAAGGAGGAACTAATCTCTTTGTAAAAAAAAAAACTCAATGAAAATATTTATTTTTGTGTTATTATTATTTTAAAACAAGTATGAATTAATTTTCAGGGTTTATGGAAATTAAAATTTCATATAACCCTAAGCATTCGAGGAGAACTATATTCTCACACGATAATTTCGTAAATAATGGAGGATGTTTAATTAGGGTGAATATTTACTTATTATTGTTTTTTCTTTCTTATTACATATTTATTTTATTTATTTATTTTTTAGATAAAGGTGTATTAATTTTAGGGATCTAATGAAACTAAAATCTCACATAATCCCATGCAATCGAGGAGATCAACATTCTCACACGATAATTTCGTAAATAATGGAGGATGTTTAATTAGGGTGAATATTTACTCATTATTGTTTTTTTCTTTATTATTACATATTTATTTTATTTATTTATTTTTTAGATAAAGGTGTATTAATTTTAGAGATCTAAGGAGACTAAAATCTCACATAATCCCATGCAATCGAGGAGATCAACATTCTCACACGATAATTTCGTAAACAATGGAAAAGTATTTTAATTGAAGTAAATATTTAATCATTATTATTTTTAAGCAAATGTATACGAACTTTAGGGATCTAAGGAGACTAAAATTTTACATAATCCCATGCAATCAAGGAGAACAATTTTCTCACACGATAACTTCGCGGATAATGGGAAATATTTAATTAAGGTAAATATTTAATTATTATTATTATTATTATTCTTTTTGTATTATTGTTATTTATAGCGAATATGTATTAAATTTTGATTAATAATAATTTTTTTCTCGGGATCTAATGAGATCCGAATCTCACACGATCCCCAAACACTTGAAGAGAATAATAATCTCACTTGATGACTTTCTTAGAACTTTGTTTATAAAGTCAAAATTAATCCCGTATTGACACAAAGATAATAATAATATATGTATACCTATATGTATCTATATATATACATATATATATATACATATATGTATGTATATATATATATATATATATACATACATGTATGTATATATATATATATGTATATATATATAGATGCATATGTAACATATATATAAGCATAGTATGAAACTAAGAATGCTCCAGGAAGCAAGTATTAGGGAGAAAGAAAAAAACATATACCCATATACACACACACATATACATATATATATATATATATATATATGTATACAAACATATATGTAATATCTATACTAGCATGATATGAAAGATATGAAAAGAGTCAGGAAACACATGGAACAATCCCACACTTATATATATATATATATATATATATATTTATGTAGACACATGTAGTGTAGGCATGGTGGAAGAGGAGAACAACAGGAAGCAGCCATCAGGAAAATAAGAAAGAAAAGAAAAAAAATGAAGAAATCACATGTCCATATGCACACATTCACATCTATATATACATATATATATATATATATATATGTATGTAAACACATATGGATATGTATATAAGCATGATATGAGAGGTGGAAAGCTTCAGGAAAAAACATGACGCAGTGAAGGTAGCATATATCTATATCTACACACACATATATATTCACCTATACATATATATATATATATATATATATATATACATATACATATATATAAACACCTATATAGTATATATATGAGCATGATGGAAAGAGAGGGAGAACAAGCATCAGACAACAGTGAAAAAAATGTGCGCATATATACGCTCAAATATATATATACCTATCTACATGCATATATATGTACATATATATATAAACACATATACAATATACTTCATGCATCTATATATGTATATACATGTAGACACAAAAGGAGGCAAACTTCAGGAAGGAGAAGAAGCAACCCACGCCTACACCTATATGTATCTATATATATACACACACATATATAAACACATACACATGCATACATATAAACATGATAAAACAAATATGAAAGCATCAAGAATCCAAAGAAGCTTACCCTCTTCCTCTCTTCTCCTTCACAGCACATTCAGCTTCCTCTCTCTCTGTTTATCCCTGTTCACAGCGTCCAAAACAAAGGAAGTTGGTTTCAGCCTCAGCTCAGTCTCAGCTCGTCACGGTCTGCTTCAGCTCTTCTGCTTCCAGCTCAGTTTCAAGGCCCAGTAGCAACCATCTTCCTTCTGCTCTCCACTCTTGGTCCAGCAGTGTTTCTCAGTCTCTCTCTCCCCTCTCTACTCGTCTCGGGTTTGGCTCTCTTCTCCTCCAGCCACTCCTTTCTTTTCAGCAATGCCCCCTCTCCTTTTTCTCTCTTTGTTTTTTTTCCTCTCTTCCCCCTCTTCCATGGTTCAGCAGCCCTTCCCCTTTTAAGCCTTCAGCCTTCTTCTCTTTTTCTACTCTCTTCCTTCTCTTTTTCTAGTGCACACTGCCTCCCTTTTTAGCCATTACCGTTGCTTCTGCTCCCTCCCACTTTTCAGCAACAAATCCTCCTTTTCTTCCCGTGTCTCTTGCTCCTTTTTGCTTTTTCAGCCTTCCTTGTGTCCTTTTGTTTCTTAGTAGTGTGTGTGTCCGTGAGTGTGTGCATGTGGGAGTGGGAGTGTGTGAGTGTGAGCAAGTGAGAATGTGTGAGAGCAAGTGAGCAAGTGAGAGTGTGTGGGAGCAAGTGAGCAAGTTTGCATTTTTATTTTAATTAGGTGGCCTTTCTCTCCTCTTTGTATTTGGATCAATTCAAAAATTTGTTGACCCTATTCATTTTATTTTTTTGCAAGATGATTATCATGTCTGTACTTCAAATATATATTTTGAATTTTTCCTTTTAATATTTGTTGGTTTTATATTTAGTTTTTCCCATGTTACTTCTATCTTTTGCTTTTTGCATTTTTGTTTTTAATTAAGTAATTTTTAAAATTTTTAATTTCATTTATTATCATTACTATAATTATTATTATTAATTTTTTTATTATTATTATTTTAGGTGGGGTGTTCACATATATATATATATATAGGTAAATAAAGTTTGATAATTTTTTTCTTTTGCCGTACATTATATATAATGAAGGAATATGTTGATAAAAGAAGGTAGAAAGAAACTTAAAATTTAGTGAAATATGACAAAAAAAAATCTAATAAAATGATGTCACAATTAATAAAAAAATTGATAAAAAAATGTGGTTTAGGTTTAACAAATGTGATATCTCATATTAATAAAAATACCCATATTGAATAGAAAAGCAAAAAAGTATATATCTTGAAGAAAAATAATCCATGTTGAAAAAAAAAAAAAAGACTTGATTTTTTTCCCATTGGCCAAAATATTGAAGTAAGTTGGTCGAATCAGACTCGGTTTTGTTTACTCTTATTTATAACTTTGGCTAGAGATGTTATGTTTGAAAATTTGTTTCTTTGATACATTTGTATAAGTTACTGTCATACTAGACATTAGGGTGAATAAAAGAGAAGAAGAGAAAATAAATTAATTCTCACAATAAGTTTTGAAAACTAATTTACTAGAGTTGCTACTAAAATTTTTAATGGAAAATAGTGAAAACCATTTTAAAACCCAAAAGAAATGAAAAAGGTGGTATGATAAAACAAAGATGAGTTCGGAATTTGTTTGAGTGTGTAAAAAGTATTAGATATCTCATAACAATCGTCTATAGGGATAGATGTCTTAAACTACTCAAGAAAAATTATTGGCATTAATTTTATTTTGATTACCCTAGTCAAAACAAATGCAAACAGAAAAAATAATATTAAAAGAAATTGAAAATAAAAAAAATTTAAAACATAGATATTTACAAAGGATGAACTTGACCTAGGATTAAAGTTTAAGGCCTACATACCGTGCAAGAAAGATCAAAGTCTATGTAGTTCAAATAGAAATACATATCAATTAGCTGGTGATTTTTATTTTTTATTTTTTTAAAAAAACAAGATAGTTGAAATTAGATAGATCTTCATAAACAAAACGAATATGAAATTTGGATTATGTGTTTTAATTTACGAAATTAGTTTAATCTCACTATCATGTAGTCTCTATATTCTCTTTCTTCTATCTTTTTGTTTTTTTCATCCCAATTTATTAGCTTTCTTTAAAAGGGCTTATGCTATTGATTGTAAATAACATTTATTCAAAAGACAATAAATTGATACGGGGTAAAATCAAAGAAGACATAGGTCTGACACGACACCATTAGTTGACACCTTAGATGTCTAAGGAGATGCTGGGCCTCATGCACCAATTTTAAAAAAAATCAAAAACAAAAGAAAGAAAAATAAAAATAAAAAGAAATGCTTAAAAGTAAGAAAGTAAACTTTGTGATAGTTATTTGTTTTATCATTTTTAATTTTTGAATAAATTTAAGGCCATTTAATTTAGAATACAAAACGTAATAATAATCATACAGCCTCACTGGTCGATACCTTAGACGTCTGAGAAGATGCTAGACCTCACATGACAACTTTATATTATGAAAGAAATATAATAATAATCATGCATTTTTGTGATCATGTGTGCACGTGTCCAATAAACAACTATATTATCTTACAATTACAAAGACATATAATAAGGATAGGTGCAAAAACTCAATTTTACACCTATTTTCTTTTCCCTTTGAGCATTCTTGAACTCTCTTTATTCAATTTCACTCGCGGCTCACATGTGAAAGAGTGAACACCTAAAGATATTATATTAAAAAAAATAAAAAGGGAAAACAATTGAACTTTACCCTTAAAATTTTAGGTTCAACTAGTACTCTATTCTCAACCCTCTCTCCCTCACTCTCTTTTTCTCTCTTGATTTCACTAAGGTGTTCTTGTTTTTTTTTTTTCCTCTCATCCCTTGGTACCTGGGTCTCCTCAACATTTTGGTTAAGATTTTCTAAAAATCTATATAAACCTTGTATCATATCTTTATGTTTTATATTTTTGTATACTTATTTATATTTAGGTGCAATTGAAGTGAGAGATTTTGAATTTTTTATCTTTTATTTTAAATTTGAATTTTTTTATTTATACATTTTATAATATTTTTGATTTTTAATTTCAAAGTTTTGGATTTTTTGAATTTATTTTAATTGTTAATTTTGAAGTTGTGAGGTTTTTGAATTTATTGTTATTATTTTATTAAATTTTTAATTTTTAATCTCATATTAGTAGGGTTTTTTAATTTATTAGAAGGAGATTAATAATTTGATTTTGTTCATTTGTTTGAATTTGAAAAGTGATGATTTTGTTTTGATTTATGAATTTTATTCGGATTTTTGAATTTCATTGGCATATAAAAAATATGAGTGTTTTGATTTTCATGTATTTTTTATTTTTATTCTTTTAAAGATTCTGAACCTGAAATTTTGTTAAAGTTATGAAATACAGTTGTTTTGATTCTATTTTAATACATTTGACCATTTTATTTTTTATTATATTTTATTTTATTTTTAGAGGTATTTACGGTTACCATTTGATTCATTATAGAAGGATTACAACCAGTCACTTTCATGTTAAAAATCTTAAGTCCTCCCCCTCACGTCTCCTTTGGACTTATTAAAGAATTAGGTTTATTCAACCACTAACACATAACTGATCCTATATTTGACGTTAGACCCAATTTTTAATTATGGATATTTGACTTGTAGTTAGGACAACAGTTTATTATTTGACTTGTAATTAAAATGATTATTAATAGATAATATTTGACTTGTAGTTAATACAGCAGTTTTTCCTGTGATCACTGTTATACCACTCTATATATATCCAATAAAATGAGATGTAATTACTTTAGTTATATTTGCAATACTAATGTAATTTTCTCATTTTGTTTTATTTGGTAATTTTTTTATTATACATTTAATCGACGCAAGTGCTTTGTAATTTTTTATTTTCAATTTTAAAAAATTATGATAAAGTTCCTTATTCAGTGATGTTATATGAATTATAAGTTATTGCGTTCTTTTGAATTTGTTTACTGCTTTGTGGCTTTTGGGGTATATTATTTTTATTCTGCTATTAGAAGATTATACACAAAATAGTTAAGGGAAGGAGAATGCTTATGTAATTCACGGAGTATATTTACTGGGAACATAATTCTATTTTAGTATATCTTGGTGAAAATACTATGAAGTAAACTTTTTTGAATTTGTTTAATTTTAATTTCGTACGAAGAATTTTAGCTTTCTTCCCAATCAAGATGTAAATTTGTAGTGCAACGCATATTCTGTTTGTAACATGGACAAATGATGTCATGTGAGCGAAGCGCCGCACCCACCAGACGATGTTCATCTTAACTTCGATAATTGGAATTACCTTCCTTCCCTCCAAGCCCCGATTAGAGGTTTAGGGACACATTTTAGAACGGATTAAACTCATAAAAATTGGATTGGGTTTTAGTTAAGAAAAGAGTTCAAGTCCTTTTTTATTTATTTGAGCTTCTATTTTTTTATGTCGGGCTAGATGGATTTTTTCAACTCATAATTAAATTTATTTGTTATTTAAAATTTGAGATAAATAATATAATTAGCAATTCTTATTACCTTGTAGGATTGTATATGAAAAAGTATAAATATAAATTAGTCATTCTATTGATAGAATTTTTTGAATCGTGGACATTGAATACTGTATTTTGACCAAGATATAATATCTAATTAACCTATTTTGAATTAAAATGGAGTTAATCTAACTAATAAAATAATATTTTAAATTTTAAAATTAAAATAGTTTTATTTTTTAATGATTAAATTAATTCTTAAATTATATTTTTTTAATGATCAAATTAAGTTTTTTTTTAAATAATAATTTTTTTTTGTAAAAAAGATTGATTCAGGGCTCTTTAGTAAAGCCAGATCCATTTCACAAAACAAATATTTTTATCAAGTTTTTTTTTATTGAAGCTTTATTTTTGGGTTCATATCCATTTTCTTTTTAGCTAAGTATACTTTTTAAGTTATAATTAAGTCTATTCTTTGCTAACATTGACTAATCAAATTATTAGATCAAGTGCTTTTAAAAATAAACTACTATTAGATCAAGTTTTTAAATTATTTATAGCTGTCAAATCAAATTTTAAAAAGGTTACCGATTTTGGTAATTAAAAGTTGTCAATTTTAAAAACTCTTAATTTAATATAAATTGTTAGGTACTACATCCTCCCATACTAACACATCCATATTTGTTAACTTTACCACACAACGCCACTCAGTTTAGAAAAAAATTACATATAACTATTATAAATTTAAGATATTATTCAAGGAAAGAATATAAATTTTAAAATAATTTTTTAATATTTGAATAGGGTATACACTAATTTAGTGAATCTAATTTGGCCCAATTAAATTATGTTAAATTGGGCTGAGTCAAAATTAAGAAAAAAAACACACGCTCACACATATTATTTGAGTCAAGATTCGTATAATAATCAAGTTAGACAAAGTCTTGAGTTTCTCATTGCTCTGATTGACTTAGTTATATTTTTATTTCAAAATATTACTTTTAATAATTTTTTTATTTTATTTATGATAAATTTTTATATATTAATTCTTTTCAATTTTTAATTATTTTCTGTTCTAAATCATAAGTTTTTCATTGTTATCTAAAATTGTTTTTTATTAATTTTTTTTGTAAATTTAAAATTTAAGAAAAAAATAGAGGAAACTTAACACAGTCATTAACCAAGTCGGGTTTGAGTCTAATAAATTTACTAATTTTGTGGGCCAATCAAGTATTGTCTTCCTAGCTTCTCCTAATCTTTAATGCAAGGCAATTTGCTACTTTGGGAACATTCCATAAAATTGGAATGATACAAAGAAGATTAGCATGGTCTTTAGGCAAGAATGACATGCATAACTGATGCAAGGCAATTTGAAAAATTTCAAAGAAAAATCTTTTCTCCAACAAGAGGAAGATAAATTGTGTTTCAACCATCCTTTCCCCTTCCTTTTATTCTCATAGGTTCAATCATTTTCCTTCCTTCTGTTGTTATCAAGTTTTTTATAGTAAAAATATAACATGCAGTTGCAACTTTTTGCAATATCAAATCAAATGATATTGAATTGTGAAAAAAAAAAAAACCTTTCCTTTGGTGAATAGATCAGTCAACAATGGAATTCCACCCCAAATGACTCAAAAACCTTCCAATGGCACGGTGGGTCAACACCTCATTTTGACTGCACCAAGGTATATATGATCATCGAGTGGCCTCTTCAAATCCAACGGGCAATGGATGCTGATTTTCAGAGCTTTTAACATTGGGTTGGATCATCCAAATAATATATCCTAGTGAAGATTTTTGTCCTCCTTAAAATTAAATTGTAAATCCAATTCTTATATGATGTAAGCACTAAATACCTTGCACTTATTCGTCAAATGGGACATGCATTATCTCTATCCAGTCTTAGAGTCCAACTTACGTCTCAATTGAGACTCACATTATTTCTATATATTCTTGAAGTCCAACTGAATCCATCATTAGTCTCCTGATAAGAAATTTATTAATGCGTCTCATACGCAAAAGGTCAAGCGATGGTGTGGGATTATTAATTAGATTGGAAGCTGTGTCTGAAAACAAATTAATGCTGTTTGAAAATTTCAATGCCTATGGTTGCAACTATATTTGAGACCCATCAATACTATCTTGTCTTTTCCATGGAGCAATACATTAATGCAATTGAAATTATCAATAACAACCTAAAAAAATTAATTTAAAAATATGAAAGATAATAATCTTATTTATGAAATATTAAATTAAAAAATATTTATATGTGATGGGTTAAATTAAAAAAAATTATACGAGAATTAAAGTAAAAAATATTCCATTTGTGATGGACTAAAATGAAACTTTACTAGGTTATTCTATTTTAAATTTTAATTTTTTTCAGTTCCATCTTAAATGTATATTAATATATTAATATTAGCATGAATGTATATAACTACGAAAAGAACATCAAGGTCTCTGTCTCTGGGCATTTTGATAAATATAATTTTATTAAATAAAATAAATTTTTGTCAAAATAGTTAATTTATATCATATATAGTATTTTATAGTGTGTCTTATGCAATATAATACAGTCTTACACTAAATATTATATAGTATTAAATTTTTATTAAGCTTTATTCTATTTGACTTTATACAATATATCAAACAAGGCCTAATGAAATTCATAATACTCTATTAATCTCACTTAGGCATTTTGATTTCAGCTACTCATTTTCTTCTATAATTAATTGACACACCCGAATCCTATAAATGATAATATTTTTTTCACAGCTTGCCACATTTCTTTTTTTTTTTTTAGATCTCACGTTGTCTATATATAATCACTAACATAGAATCAAATCATATAGATCAGAACTAAACCAAACCACTTAATTTCATTTTATAATTCATGACCTTTAACCGATTCTTCAAACTCTTTTGGTCAACTATTTACTACTTGAGAAATATAAAATTTTTATAATTTAAAAATATTTGTTATAAAAAATATAAGAATAAATTATTCATGTTCTTTTTCTAAGAGATCCCCAAATTAAAGAACCACTTCATGCCAGATTAAAATGTACTAACCCCACAATCTTTTTTCATATGCTTTTGAATCAAGATTTTCATTTTTCTCTCAATCATTCAATCAAGTGATCAAAACACAAATTCATGGAACCTATCCTTCTTTTTCATTTTTTCCATCTCCCTAATAAACTGCTAAAAAATTTTACCATAATTTATCCTTTAAGAAACAGGACATCTCATTTTCATAAGAACAATATTATTTATTAAAGTTATCTACATTTATTATTATATTCTTTAATAAAAGCAGTATATATGGTTATGTTTTTGCCAATTAATGTGTCTTACTCTATTATGGCTTTAATGAAAAAGTTCTCCATATAATATTTTATTTGAAAATTTTGATAATAAACACTTAAAAAGACACAACTAGTTTTTTTCTCCCTCTTTACATTTGTAGTAAGGAATATAATAAACGTATGTATCATATATAAGCCCTAATTGCCTTGCATAAGAGACTAAAAGAAGTACGGTAACCCCATATTCGCCCACGAAATACTAGTAATGTTGGAAAATGCATAGTTAATTGTTAGTTCACATGTTCACAATGATTCAGATCCATGGGTCGTAATAAAAGATTTTTGAATTTAGACAGAATTTTAGAAATTATGAAATTTGAATTGTAAGAAAATCAAAGTGTTGCCATTTAACATTTGTTAAAGAATGAAGGTAGTATTGGCATTTTAAATTTTAAAGTTTTATATATAATTTTATTTATATTCTATATTTAAGCTCTTAATAGAAATTGATGAATTGAAAATCGTTCATTGATTAGTCATGACGTAAATCTCTCTACATAGACTGTCCATTACTTTGAAAAAACTTATTCATCTCAAGTTTATGTATGTTTTGTACTACATTGCTTATTAGAAAATTGGGAGTTGAACTTCCTTCAATAAGATTCATTTGCGATCTAGCATTAGGCTTTGTCATTATTGGTTTTTTAATTGTTGAGTTAAAGTACTTTGTACTGTAAACAAAAGAGCTCATATTGTATTCCCTTTTTGGTTCTTTTTCTGAACTTGGAGGAGCTAAGGTTTGAATCAATGGAATATAGAATTGCTTGATATATTATTTTAGGTTATTAGATTATGGTCAACAAAAATATTGGATCATTTTTCAAGAATAGAGTACAAAATAATAATGGTCCACCATTTTTACCACCTTCTACTCATCGATAGAAAAAATCTCATATTAATTCTTTGCAAGTCTTAATCCTTCTATGACTCCTTGAGACAAAATTGAAAAGTTGAACTAAAATGAAAGTCAAATTGATCTTTTGAATCTAATATAATGTAAAAATGTTCATCCCCTTAGAATCAAATTCTAGCACATCCCTGATTGAACATGACTTCTAAGTTTAGCTTATTTAGTTAAGTGTATCATCATATGCATCATAACTATAAAAAGTGAAGGCTAAAATACGATCTCTGAAATAGCTCTCCTTTGGATCTAGTCTAGTTCACTTACATTTAACACTTTATAAAGAGCTGCATGAAGAATGAACAAAAGTCAACTAGGACACTTACTTAGAAAGTGTTCGCCTTATTATCAAAGGTAGAAGTTATTTAATAAGAATATGCGAGTCATGACTTTTGAACCTACTAATTTTACGTTGTATCAAATTAATGCATCTAGAAATGGGACTAGAATAACTATATAGTATAATGGCATTCCTTAATGTTTTGAGAAGGATAAAGATTATTTCAAGTATTTTTCTTTGGTCTCATATAATTTTTGTCATCCATCTCCAATCAACTCAAAACTACTTAGTCACTTGATTCATTGTTGGGTTAAAGAGTGCAATTAGGCCATCAACTTTGTCAAGTATCTCGTTATCATGATGAGCCCCAAATAAATAATGGATCAATAGAAGAATTAAAGCTTTTACGTGTTTGTTAGCAAGAGTGATCTCATTGATCATGAGTTTAAAGGTCCTCTATTTACCTGGTCAAATAAGAAATTTGGGGATGCTCATATAATGGAGAGAATTGATAGAGCTCTCTGTAATTAGCATTGGAGGGTGAGTTTTCAAAATGCCGAAGTTATTCACTTGCAGTTTATGGGTTCACACCATTCCCCCTTGCTGATTGAACTGAATCCTTCTCCAATCAAGTGCACAAAGGAATTTAAGTTTGAGCTGTTGTGGTTGACACATCCGAATTACATCAAGGTGATCAAAGGCTATTGGCTGAATGTGGACAAGTGGAGGGATGATGTTTCCAGAGATTTTCTGGATAATTTGAGCAGGGTTCGTGAGGTGTTAACTAAATGGTGCAAAACAGTCTTTACTAATAGTAGAAGGCAGATTGATGCCCTATTAATGGAATTTCAAATTTGTTATACTGGGATTTGGGATGAAGAGAAGACTATAAAAGCTGAAGATATAACAAAAAGGATATAGGAATTATGGGACAGAGAAGAAATTTATTGGGCTCAATGGGCTAGAATCCAATGGTTGCCTAGTGATCAAAATACTAGGTTTCTTCACCTTTCTACTATTTAGATGCATCAAAAAAACAAAAAGTGAAGTGAAGAGGAGAGGATAGTGTCCGGATGGAGGATTTAAATGAGATTGATGGGTGTTTCACTCGGTATTTTGGCGATATCTTCTCTTCTATTGGGTCTAGGGACTTTTCTGAATTTTTGGGTGTTGTGTAGCATATGATTTCTGAAAAGATGAATACCTTGTTATTGAAACCTATCTCGGTTGAAGAGATTAAGTCTGCAGCTTTTGAACTGAGGGGCACGGAGGCTCCAGGTTCAAACGGTTGCTTAGGGGCTATTTATCAAAATTCTTTGGAAGTGGTGGGTGATCAAGTATGTAGATTGCTGATGGATTTTTTTCGCTGATATTGATTTAGTGTCTTACCTTAATGAAACAAATCTAGTCCTTATTAGACCCAGAAAAGGTTGGGAGCTTTAGACCTATTAGTTTGTACAATTTCTCCTATAAAATCATTTCAAAAGTGATTGCTAATAGGATAAAAGTGTTCTTGCCTGATATTAGTGGGGAGAATTATAATATCCAAAAAATTTCTTTCAATTAGTCTGCATGTCCTTCGTTGAAAAGAAAGATAAAAATCTAGGGCTAAATTATAAATATAGTAAAACTTTTCATATATAGCTCAAACTAAATTTTATTTAGGCATTAGAAAGCAAATTAAGAGAAGTGTGAGGAACCTATATAAATTGGCAAATCCGAGG
Organism: Delonix regia; assembly: GCA_037074485.1. NCBI lineage: Eukaryota > Viridiplantae > Streptophyta > Magnoliopsida > Fabales > Fabaceae > Delonix > Delonix regia. The sequence continues at coordinate 19,178,282 of CM073452.1, read as the reverse complement.
GATAATTTACAATATAGATTATGAAATACAAAAGAGTGTTGTCCTAAAATGCAATATTTTATGAAGGCTAGGGTTCAAAATTAATTAAGGAAAGGTAGAAATAATGCAAGTGTATGTTCTTTTCACTTAGTCCTTAGGCTAAGGCATTGAAGGTCAAGATACCAAGGATTCATGTGAACACCCCACCTAAAATAATAATAATAATAATAATAATAATAAACAATTAATAATAATAATCATAGTAATGATAATAAATAAAATTAAAAAAATTTAAAAAAATTAATTAATTAAAAACAAAAATACAAAAAGCAAAATATAGAATTAACATGGGAAAAACCAAATACAAAACCAAAAAATATTAAAAGAAAAAATTCAAAATACATATTTGAAGTAAAGACATGATAATTATCTTGAAAAAAATAAAAATGAATAGGGTCAACAAATTTTTGAATTGATCCAAATACAAAAAGGAGAGAAAGGCCACCTAATTAAAATAAAAATGCAAACTTACTCTCACTTGCTCTCACACACTCTCACTTGCTTTTACACACTCTCACACTCAGACACTCCCACTGACACTTGCACACACTCACGGACACACACACCACTCTCACATACACTTATAAGAAACAAAAGGACACAAGGAGGGCTGAAAAGAAAAAAGGGCAAGAGACACAGCAAGAAAAGAGGGATTTGTTGCTAAAAAGTGGAGGTGAGCAGAAGCAGAGGCAGGGCTGAAAAGAGAGGCAGTGTGCACCAGAAAAGAGGATTAAAAGGGCTGAAAAGGAGAGGGAAAAGGGGAGGTTTTGGAGGGAGAGATAGCCGAGAGAAAGGAGAACAGAAAAGAGAAGAGTGCTGGAGACTTAAACCGAGAAAGGGAGAGACGCTGTTGAACCGAGGAAATGCTGAAAAGGGAGTTGAAACAAAATGCTGGGGAATTAACCAAGAATGGGGAGCTTCAAGAAGAACGTTGGAAGTGGGAACCAAGAAGAGGGCTGGAGACTTAAATCGAGAGTCTGAAGACACTGCTGGACTGAGAAACTATCGCTGGAAGAGGAAGAAGAAGAGAGAAGAGGCGAGGTGCCAAGAAGAGAAACTGAAGGTGCTGAGAAGAAGAGGAAGGAGAGAGGAAGAAGAGGAAGAGGAAATCCTCTATTTTGAGCTCCAAAAAACAGAGCTAAACAGAGGAAAAATTGAAGAGAAGGAGGAGAAAGAAAACGCTGAAGATGGAGGCCATCCCGGGAAATCCAACTGATGAGAAATGTTGAAAAAAACTGAAGGTGTGTGAGGAGCCAAGAAGACAGTAGAAACACTGAGAAGAAGAGGAAATAGAGAGGAAGGAAGACGGAAAGGTATCAAGAGGAAGAAGAAAAAGGAAGGAAGAAAGGAAGGCACTGAGTTGAAGAGAAGCACTTGACCTCTATTTTTCTAGCCATGAAGCAGAAGTTTGGGACCATGTTGGAGAGCTGTGAGCAAAGCAACAACCGAGGAAGGAAAAACGTTCTTTCATATGAGCAAGGAAAAAACGCTGAAGAGGAAGCACGTGAGGTATGGCTGCATGGTGGAAGTTTTTATGCATGGTTAACACTGTTCATGCATTTTGCTTCAGATAAAATTGTGTTTATTTGCCTATATTTTGTTTTAATTTATTTTTGTCATTTTTATTATTCTTATTGTCATTTTTTATGTCAATGTGGAATTGATTTCGACTTTACAAGCAAGGTTTTAAGCTATATCATCATCGTGTGAGAATATTATTCTCTTCGAGTGCTTAGGGTCGTGTGAGATTTTAATCTCCTTAAACCCTGAAATTTAGTACATACTTGTTAATAAATAAATAAATAAATAATAATAATGATAAATAAATAAATAATAATAACTTACAAAAATGAATATAAAAATTAAATTATTTACAAAATGATTAAGTTGGGGTTTTTATAAAATTTAATTAAATAAAAGTGTCATGTGGGACTTGGGTTCCCATAGGCTTAGGAGAGTTGATCTTGACTTAAATATTTCCAATTTCAAATTTTTTTAAAATAAATATATGAAAATAAAGCTATATCGTCATTGTGTGAGAATATTATTCTCCTCGAGTGCTTGGGGTCGTGTGAGATTTTAATCTCTTTAGGGCCCGAAATTTAGTATTTACTTGTTTAAAAGATAAATAATAATAATAATTATAAATAAATAAAATAATAATAATACAAAAATGAATATTTTAATTGAATAATTTACAAAATAAATAAGTCAAGGTTTTATAAAATTTAATTAATTAAAATGCCATGTGAGACTTGGGTCTTCATAGGCTTTGGAGAATTTGATCCTATTAAAAATAAGACTAACATAATTCTGATTTCAAAACCCTTAAAAAAATGTCAAAATAAAGTCCCAAGAATTTTCAAATGTTTTGTTTCATATTTTGGATTCTTGTGTGAGATCGCTTGTCTCCTCAGGCATCCGAAGGTTAATTAGTAGAGACCGTGTGAGACCTTGAGTCTCCTCAGGTTTCAAAATTTTTTTTTTAACATTTAAAGTATTGGGATGAATTAGTTAAAAATAAGGAAGTTGGTCCTACTTATTATGTAACTAAAAATCTTAAGAAGATTTTTCATTTACTTTAAGTTTCAAATAAATTTTAATTTTAATAAAATATACAAAAATATTAACTTCAAAATCATAGAAATATTCTTCCATCTTAGTTTAAAGTTCAGAATAAATTCTAATTAATAAACATGCATATATGTATATATATATATATATATATATATATAAATTAATTAAAAATCCTGTTAATTATAATCTTACTTGCAAAAATTAGAAAAATCCAAAAAGTTTATAAATTCAAAAATTCCAAAAAAATAGCTTTCTATTATAATTTTGTTCTAATTTCAACAATAAATCCTGATTTTAAAAAATCTAAAAATAAGTAAAAAACTAAAATCCAAAAAAATAAACAAATTCAAAAACTTAAAAATATTCCTTTCATTATAATTACATTTCAAATTCCAAAAGAAATAGATAAAAATATAAACTTCCCAAAATCCTAAAAATCTCATCCCATAATATTTTCATTTAAATTTCAAAATAAAGATTAAAATTCCAAAAATAAACAAAAATTAAAAAAGGAAAAATGGAGAGGTCAAGAGGGCTAGATTAATCAAGTTATCGTAAGTTAAAACACACAAACCGAGTCTCAATTCTGTTTTGTTTATGAAAATCTGTTTAATTTAAACCCTCCCGTTCTCATCACAAAATTTATAAATAATCAACCAATAGACAAACCTTTGTAATCAAACTATGTGGACTTTGATCCCTATCATAGGGTACGTAGGCCCTAGGCTTTCATCCTAGGTCAAGTCTGCCCTTTGTAAATATCTATCTGTTTGCCTCCATTATTGTCATTTTTGTCTTCACTGTTTAACGGGCATGCATGTCCATAAAGGGTAATTGAAATAAAATTAAAGGTCATATTCTATTTCAGCTGACTAGTTTAAGGTAACCGTCCTTATGGATGGGTGTTGTGGGGTGCCTAACACCTTCACCACTTTCAAATGGACTCCCGAACTTATCTCTGATTTCACAGACCATATTGCCTTTTTCTTTTTATTTTAAATTGGTTTTCCAAAGTTTTTCGTTAAAAATTTTGGTGGCGACTCCAAATAAATTGATTTTCAATATTCATTTGTGGGAGTTAATTTAACACTTTTTATTATCCCGCCAAAAAATCAGTTACGACAGTTTGGACTCCACTGGGGACACTTCGAGAGTCAAGCCTATTTAATTAGTTAGTTGAAATAATATGGCTTTCTATTGTTTGGATTACCCTTGTCATGTTTTGTTTATTTTAATTGTTTATTCTTCTTCATTGTTTTCTTGTTTATTTCTCTCATGTGGTCGTTTGATATGCCTATATGTTCCTATGTATTCGTTATATATTCTTGCTATTTGTGTAGGTATATGTCTTCCTTTTCAGTCATACAACATGCTTAATGTTCCTCATTTGCCATATAATTTCGTTGGTTTATTTGCAACAGATATGCTAGGATAGATAACATGTGGAATAAAACCTTAGGATAGACGACCCCTGTTTGTATTGTAAGCTCTTGGCTTCTCTTGCAATTTAGCTGTTTGATAGATGAAGGTTAGGTAAACTATTGGTTTAGAAGTTTATATGCTCCCCTCGCATCTTAAGCACGTTGACATTTTACCTCACACACTTTTGGGCTCCATACCCGGGTCCTCACTTGCCTTAAGTTAGTAGAGATTTATATTGGTTTTCCTGTGAAGCTTATCGCTTCCAGAGATTACCGTGAAGACCTCACTCAGGTTGTACCTCACTATGTGGATTTGATTGGAGTGGGATTTTGTCTTCTTTTAGTCTAATTCATGTCATGAGATCCTCACTCTTTTGAGTGGGGGCAATCTGAAGACCAGTAATGCTCTAAGATGCTAGACCTACCCTCAGAACTACGCACCTTAATAGACTAAACTTAATAGACAACCTTCCTAGGGCCTACCAGCTTTAAGGTACCGTTCCCACATATAGGGTTGACCTAAGTTAGGACACTGATCGAGCATATTACACTCTCATTTTGCATGTTGACACATCATTCATGGCATGATTACATTTTTTTTTAAAAAAAAACCTTTTATGGGGTATTGAATTATCACAACATTTCCATGCAATGCGTTATTAGCCAAACGAAATGAGCTAAAATTGAAAGTTTTGTCAGTGTGGGAAGGTTGGCTCAATGGTGCATTGACGGAGTTGGGAGCTTTTTGAAAATCAATAATTCTTGTGAAAATAGTATATCAATAAATTATCTAGCTCACTTATTTAAGCCTCACCGACGTGAGGATCTATTTCTCCTTGGGTTGAGAGTTATATCTGTTATTCCCAATGGATCAATAAGACTCTTGGCGATTAATAGTGAATAAAGTGACAAGTAATCTATTGATTAAATGAGTTACGTGCTCATTTCATTTTGTTTCTAACCAACAGACTTGTTATAGTGAATTGTCATTTTCATTAATTGGCATAAAGATATGAAGGACTCCTCAGACACCACACAACCACAAGACACAAGCCCAACAGGAATAGCCTTAACTAGGAGGAGAGTTCAAGTGAAGGTAGAAGCTGAATCAATGGAGAGCTTAATCATTATGAGTGGGAAACTCAGAAGGGAGCAGCTTTGCCATTTTCAAAAGGATTATGGAGACATCTTGGATTTGCTATCAGTCCCTATCCAACCTGATGCACTTGTAGCCTTAGCCCAACATTGGGATGATTCATTGAGATGCTTCATGTTTCCAACTTTCCAGCTTGCACCCATGTTAGAAGAATACGGGGGATTAATGAAGATGCCTGTTACCAAAGACACTCCCGTTTACTTGTACCCTGAGTATCTCCCTTCTAAGCACGTTGTAGCCCAGATTCTGGGGGAGGAACCTACACGAGTACAATTATGCCGCTCTGGTGCAATGGAAGGATTATCTAGGAAATATTTAGAGAAAAGGTTAAAAGCTTTAGCTGAGAAGGGGAACTGGGTTGTTTTTAGAAGAGTGCTTACTTTGGCAGTATATGAGTTAGTATTATTCCCATCAATAGTGGGCGTAGTTGATCTGGTAGCAGTAAGTATCCTGTGGATGGTAGAAAATCACCATGTGAATCCAGTACCAGCGCTTCTAGCAGAAACGTTTTTGACATTATGTTTTGGCCATAGAGAAAAGAAGGGAAAGTTGAACTGTTGTTTGCCACTGTTGAATATATGGTGGGTTAATCATGTTTATGACAGGGAATATCAACTTGGCATGAGATTTAACACCATCCATCACCCGATTTGAGATTATCCATGTTGTGAAGGATCAATTCCATTACAAGTAAAAATGAGCCACGATCAATGGATCAAGAAAATAGAAGAACTTGAAGATACCACCATTTGGTTGAAGCTCTCTTGGTGGGAAAGTGAGGATGTTATTTACTGCTGTGGAAATTTCCCTAATGTTCCTCTTATGGGTGCTCGAGGATGCGTTAATTATAATCCCACGGTCGCACATTGCCAACTTGCATATGAGTAGGACATCCCATCTGAAGAGGCTGTGCGAAGAGTCAGCTTCTACTATAGTGGTCCTCTGAATGTGGTAATGATCCATTAGATAAAGGATGCATGGAGCCATGTAATGTGTAAAGGGAGGTTCGAGTTAGGGAAGCGCGCCGTAGCAACCACGAAAAGATATGAGGCTTGGCTCAAGAAAAGAACTGGTGGGACCCATCCACCCTTAGGATCTCGTAACCCCTTATTGAGTAACGACCTACAGGAGGTTAATGAATGCTTAGCCAAACAATTAAAAGTTAAAAAGGCTAAGCTACAAAGCCTGGAGGAAGTAAGCAAAAGACACTGGGAAAACTTATCCAAGTCATAAGAAGACGAGAGAGCAAAAAGGAGAAAAGAGTCAGAGATGAACATTGAGTTGAGAAGATTGAAAGAGGAAAATGACAAGTTGAAAAACATCGTAAGGAGGATTCAAATATGAGCTGAAGAAAACAACAAGAAGGCCCTCCATTATCAAGCTCGATTGTTAAAAGCTATTAAGGAAAAGGATGCCATAATGAGGCAAGTGGAAGAACTTAAGTCTCCTAATGATCTCCAATGAGAAATTGATGTACTCGTTAAATGGCTGGAAGAAAAGACTAGGGAGGTGACCAGTGTTAAGAGTGGCAATATGATAGTCATACAAAACTTAATCGAACAGCTCAACCATCAGGCAGAAAAGGCTCGATCGTGGGAGGCTCGCCATGAAGAGCAAGTGATTGAGAAAGAAATGTGGCTAGAGCATTTCAAAAGAATGATTCTATTTGCCAATGATGCCATTCTTGAATTCATTTACGCATATAAGCAAGTTGAAGGGCACATTATCCCCACGAAGACTCCTATGGCTGTAACTGAATTTCTCACTTTATGTCATAACCTTATGGAGGATTTGAAGATGTTGATGAAATTTTAGATGAGTAAAAGGCAGAGACAATTTTAGTATTTTGTAAAGTGAACTCATAGACTGGGTCACTTTGATGTATAACGTAATCAAACATTCTATTTTTAGTAAAATGCACGGCTTCTTCTTTTAGCTATCAAATATGTTTGTTACTGTATATATGGAATATCAGAAATCATTTGAAAAAATAGGTTGTGTGGTGTAAAATAGACCTACGCATATGGATATTAAACGTCCCTTGTGTTAGCTATTAACTTTGATTCATTGAGTGTTACAATACATACCTTTAAAGATTCAAAGGTCTATGGTTCTTATACCCTTTATGCCAAGTCGATGTATTAAAAAATCAGAAACCTAGGTAACTATTTTATTATTAAAGTCCATTGTTTTTTTTTTAAAGTAGGTAAAAAGCCAATATTACTTGAGGGGGGAAGAATTCGTCTAACCAAGCTTAGCCGTCAAGAAGAACGTATTTAACCCGGGCTTGTGCTAGAGCTATGGCTGCCGAAAATAGCCGATCAGAGACTGAGCAGCGATTAGAAGCTAAAGTGGGAGCCTTGAAGGATCAAATGGGGACAATGCAGTCTCAAATGTTAGAAATGATGAAGCTATTGCAGAATATGAGTTCAAGTGTGGCTATGAATAATGTTCCACTAAACCCCACTAATGTAGACCATGGCACCCCTAATACAAGTGTTGAAATACCGGGAGTAACTTCAAGTAGTCCCTCTGTCACTGGAGTACCAAAACTGACACAAAGGCCTACGGTAGTAAGTCAACCACCAAATCCCTCGACTTCAGGGGCAGAAGGACAGGGTTATCAAGAATGGGACTAAGGGGGTGCTTTCACCTATGACCTTCCAAGAAGAGAGCTGGCTATCGGGATCATTGGCCCTGTTCTGCTCGTTGCAAATACTGGCCTTAAGATGAAAGAGGGCAACGAGAAGAAAGATTGGGAAGAAGATATAGTAGAGGTTAAGGATAGGCTACGAGCTCTGCAGAGGCTGACTAACTAGAAGTCTGTCGAATTGGAGGAGTTATGTTTAGCCCTGGAGGTACCTATCCCTAAAGAGTTCAAAGTGCCTGAGTTCACCAAGTATGATGGTAGTAGAGATCTGCACTATCATCTAAAGTAATACTACACCAAAATGTCAGTATAGTCTAGGGATGAAAAGTTCCTTATAAACTTCTTCCACGAGAGCCTGACCGGCATAACATTGCATTGGTTCATAAAACTAGATCACTTTAAACTAAAGAGATAGAGAGATCTTACTGATGTGTTCATGAGGCAATACAAGTTCAACCTTGATACAGCACCCACACGAGAGCACTTAAAAGGGTTGAAGAAGAAAGGAATGGAGACCTTTAAAGAATATGCTCAAAGGTGGAGAGCTACAGTAGCTGAGGTTCAACCACCACTTCTAGACTTAGAATTATATTCCTATTTTCTTCATACCCTGGGAGACCCTATCGTAAGATAATGCTTGGGACCCATGTGAATGAATTTTCTGATCTTATCCAGGTTGGGGAGAGAATAAACGCTGATGTATGCAAGGGTTTGTTTGAAAGCACTTCCATAGAAACTAGGAGGCCTGTAAGTAATAGAAAGAAGGAAGAGGATGTTAGTCACATCCACGCTGTGTACCAACACCCTCGTCCCATGCATAATCAATATCCTCAAACGCCATTTCACAATCCAAACCCAACCATGTCTTACCAGCCACGAGGTCCAACTGTGAGTAGTCATATGAGTTACGCAACACCACCATAACCCCATCTTGGATCACAACAAATGATGACCCAAAACAGAGGGTTTAGGCCTATGCAATAGCCTCGCGATGATAGGCCATTACCTAACTTCAATGTCAGTCGATTGGAGCTCTTCCAAGATTTGGTGGCTAAAAAGCTTATGGGCCTTAAGCTGATTAAACCACTTCAACCACCATTCCCAGGGTGGTATGACTCCAGCGCTACTTGTGAGTACCATATGAGAGCTATGGGACACAGTATTGACAAATGTGATGCCTTCAGGAAACACGTTTTGGCATTATTAGACAATAACCATATTGGCATAAAAATAGGTAACAACCCTGACATCGTCACTAATCCCTTGCCAAATCACGATAAAGGGAAGCAAGTGTCCATGATAGATAGGGAGGAGCCCAGCTTGAGAAACTTGACAGATGTGTCATCCACCATGAAGCAGTTATATAAAAGCTTGAAGGATGCTGACTATATCTCCATTCAGGATGGTGAGCAGAATGTGCTCAGAGGGTCACATAATAGCTACTGCGAGTTTCATGATGGAGAAGTGGGCCATGAAATTAAAGATTGTGAGCAGTTTAAGGAATTAGCGCAAAGAATGATGACGCTTGGAGTTCTGACCATTGAAAGAACTTGAGGACCCATTGAAGGGAATGTGTGCGTCACAGAGAAAAGTGGTGCTAGAACTGAGGGATCATCTGACCTCACAAAGCCTAGGAACTCCTTCCTAGTGCTTAATAAGCGAATTTACAAAGTTAACAAGGCCACCCCAGCCCAAAGCAACTATGACCCACGAGGCACAACAAAAGGATCCTTGCTTGTCGTACCCACACCGATGCCTATAAAAAATCTAACCACTATTATTCATGTGCCATCTCCATTTCCATATCGGAGCAACTACGCTGTGCCATGGAATTACAGGCTAAAAATAGAATGCTCTCATGATAATGAGGCATCAAGAGGAAGGCCTGTCATAGAAAAAGGGCAGTCAGAAATGATAGGGGGAATTATTCGCAGTGATCGAGTATACTCCAACGATGGAGAAGGAATCCCAAACCCGAACCCGGAAGTAGAAGAAAGCTCGAACCTCAAAAAAGCCCCTAGAAAGGGAGAACGAGAGGAGACCAATGAGTTCTTAAAAATTATGAAGCAAAGCGAATATGATGTGGTCAATCAGCTGCAAAAAACACCGGCCCAAATTTCCATTTTGACCCTAATAATGAATTCAGAAGCTCATTAAAAGGCATTACAAAGTATGTTGGATGAAGCCTACGTATGGCCTAATATTACTCCAGAGAAGGTGGTAAACATGATAAATGCAGTAAAGAATTCCACCTTGATCGTCTTTTCTGAGGACGAGGTATACCCCACACTAGTTGGAAAGCCCAAAGCGCTCTATATTACTTTGAAGTACTGTGGGTACTGTAATAACCCAAATATTTAGGATTAATAATTTAACTAATGGTATATTATTTTGTTATGTGTGTCAGTACAACGAGATTGGGGCTAGCTCAATGGTTAGGCTCCAGGCTGTATTTCCTCTGGTCATGGGTTTGAGATTGGAAAGCTAACCTCTCTTGTTTTTTTTTTTTTTAGGCTGCCACGTGTCCCCTCCTATAGTGAAATTACGAAGTTACCCCTTGCTTCAACGTTTTGCACGGGCAGCTACAAGAGGAACAGGCAGAGGTGAAGGTGAGTGCAGTTACAGCTGATGAGCCACCGTGACTGTGCCTTAACCTTACTGGAGCTGAGCAGCGTTCCCTCAAGCATCGCCAGCCGGTCTCCGGTTAAACCCCGCCCTTTTTCTGGTTGGAAACCGCCATTTCTGTCGTGGGGAGAAGTGAAAATCATGCTTGGTTGGCCGTCGGTGAGCTAATTTTTCGGTGAGTCTTGGACGGGTTTTGTACCTTGCTTCTTAGCCGGCCATTTCCACCTGGGTTAGAGCTCGGTTGGCTGTCGGTGGGGCTGTTTTTCCGGTGGGATCCGAGGAGCTTGAACAGTGGCAATTTTGGACGAATTTAGTGCGTTTTACCGATTCTCTCTTGAGATTGAGGTTAGAAGTAGCATTTCTAGCACTTATACAATGAATTTGAGCTCTAAAACCATGAATTTTGGTTGGTTCTAAGAAGAATTGCTGACAGGGACCAAAATGAAAATTTTTGAAAATTTTAGGTTCTTGAGAAAATGGAAAAATGTTGACTTGTAATAGGTTCAAATTGATTCTAGATTAACACTTTTAAGCTGGTGGGCTGGTGGGAGCGGAGCTCCCCTATTTATGTATTGCCTTACAGGACCTTGTAGAAATTTCGGGACGTCCTATTTATTAGGGAGGTGTTGCCGAAATTTCTACAAGCTTCCTCGTTTTGTATTGAAATTCTTACTTTATATATTAAGGCAAACAGTATTCATAGGGATTGGAATGGTATGATAATAATTGTCACTCTAGTGTTAGGTTTACTGGTCAGGGGAGTTTCCTCGTGATCTGTGTCGGTCCCACTCTAAGGATTTCGGGGTGTGACAGGTACATAATCGCTAAAGTACTCATTGATAGAGGGTCTACACTAAACGTTTTACCCTTATTCACTTTAGGGCAATTACCAGTTAAGAAGTCATGCATCGAGTACATTGACATGGTAGTGAGAGCCTTCGATGGGACAAGAAGGGAAGTAATTGGAAAGGTTAAACTCCCTTTGGAAATTGGTCTGAATCTATTTATCGTCAAGTTCCAAGTCATGGACATCCATGCAGCATATACAATGCTTTTGGGAAGACTTTGGATTCATATGGTTGGTGCAGTCCCATCAACTGTGCATTAAAGAATCAAGTATATTGGTGAAGGAAGGCTTATCACCATAAAAGGTGAAGAAGAGATGATCATCAGCAAGCCTAGCATGGTACCTTACATTGAAAATGCCGAGTAGGTTGTAGACAGCTCGTACTAGAGTCTGAAAGTGCTAAAAGCTGGGAACTCCACCAAAGGTGCCGACCAAAACCCAGTAGGAGTGGGGGAATCTACCAAGGATGTCAATCAAGTAGTGGCCAAGATCATGATGAATAATGGATGTCAAAAGGGAAAAGGACTGGGCACAAAGCTACAAGGCATAGGGGAACTGGTTGAGTTGCGTGAAAATCCAGGGCGACATGGGTTAGGATACGAGTTGTCTATGAAAACTCGCAGGGCACGATGGAAGGAGGGTAAGCCAAGAGGAAGAGCAGAAATACCCCACATATGAGAAACGTTGCCTATTTCTGCTGAGATAATACACCCAAGTGACCTAGTCATAATGGCGAGTGAAGAAGAAGAAGAGCGTATGAAGGCCGCATAGATCCAGCTAAACAAGCTAGGAAAAGCACTTGACAATTGGGAATCTGAAATGTTATCGGATGTTATGTCATTAAAGTAATATTTTGAATATCATTTTAAAAGTTCTGTAATAGCTAACAATTTGAACTTTATTTTGAATATCGAATGAATGCAGCAATTTCAATCTTCTGCCAAAATCTTGTTTGAATCCTACCTTTTCGTATTCATTCTTGCCTTTTCTACCCACTTTCCAGGGAATTTGAATCCTCGGAACTCTTGTCTGAAGTAGAAGCACTCGGGGACTGAGGAGGATGAAGAAACTACCGAAGTGATTAATATGGGGACTGAGGATAATATGAAGGAATTAAAAATAGTTGATAACCCAGGAAGGGAGGAAATGATCAATTTGTTTAGGGAATATATGGATGTGTTTACCTAGTCCTATCAAGATATGCCAGGAATAGATCCTGAAATTGCTGCCCACAAGATACCCTTGTACCCTAATGTAGGACCTAAGAAACATAAGTTGAGGAGGATGAGCCTGGAGATGTCCCTCAAAATCAAGGAGGAAGTAATGATGCAATGGGATGCTGGTTTCCTATAAGTTTCTAAATACCCCCAATAGGTCCCGAACATAGTCCCTGTGCCAAAGAAAGATGGGCGAGTGAGGACGTGCATCAATTATCGGGACTTAAACTGGGCCAGCTTGAAAGATGACTTTCCTTTACCCCACATTAACGTCTTAGTCGATAATACAGCAAAAAGCTTCAGGTATTCCTTTATGGATGGGTACTCTGGTTATAATCAAATTCTGATGCACCCTGATGACAAAGAAAAAACCATATTTATCACCCAATGGGGAACCTTCTGTTACAAGGTAATGCCTTTTGGGCTTAAAAATACTGGGGCCACTTACCAACGCACGATGGTGGTCTTGTTTCATGATTTGATACATAAAGAAATAGAGGTATATGTGGATGACATGGTCACTAAATCAGCTGAAGGGGAAAGTCATGTGGCTATGTTACAAAAGCTCTTTGAAAGATTGCGGAAGTACAAACTCCAGTTGAATCCTAGTAAGTGCGTATTCGGGGCTACATCAGGGAAGCTTTTAGGATTCATTGTTAGTCAGAAGGGAATAGAAATATACCCTAATAAAATTCAGGCAATTCATGATATGCCACCACCTAGTACAGAAACAGAAGTCCAAGGGTTCCTGGGGCGTTTGAATTACATAGCTAGGTTCATTGCAAATTTAACTGTCACTTGTGAACTAATATTTAGATTATTACGCAAGAACCAACCAGGAGAATGGAATGAGACTTACCAACGGGCATTTGACAAAATAAAGGAGTACCTTTTGAATCCCTCTGTCTTGGTGCCACCTATGCCAAGGCGGCCCCTTATCCTTTATTTGACGATCCAACTGGGGTCCATGGGTGCTGTGTTAAGACAGCATGATGAATTAGGAAGAAAAGAGCAAGCCATTTATTACCTAAGCAAAAAGTTTAATGAATGCGAGTCATGCTACCTATTAATTGAGAAGACATGTTGCAGTCGCGTGTGGACCACAAAGAGACTGAGGCAGTATATGCTTTACCATGTCACATGGCTGATCTCCAAGATGGATATGATCAAATACATCTTCGAGAGTCCTCATGTATAAGAAAAAGTCTCAAAATGGCATTGGTACTCTTATAATATGGCATGAAGTACATGACTAGTAAATCAATCAAAGGCAACGTTATAGCTGAGCATTTGGCGGCTAATCCCTTGGATGAATATCAACTGCTACGGTTCCTAGTTGAGGATATTCTAACAATGGAGGAAGATGAACCCAAGGAGGTCAAGTGGACAATGTATTTTGATGGGGCAGCCAATGTACACGGCAGCAGGTTAGGAGTGGTGATAACATCACTCAAAGGCAAGCAGTATCTAGTGGCAGTCAAACTCAGTTTCGATTTTACAAATAATATGGTAGAATATGAGGCTTGTGTCAATGGCTTGCATGCTGCTTTAGAGTTAGGTGTTAAAGATCTTGATGTGTTTGGAGATTCAACCCTTGTAATTTATCAGGTAAAGGGGGAATGGCAAACCAAAGATCCTAAACTGATCCCATACCAAAAGCACCTGACGAAATTGTTATCGAGGTTTAAGGAGATAAATTTCACACATCTGACTCGTGATAAAATTCAGTTTGTCGATGCGTTGGCTACCCTGGCTGTAATGATCAAGTTAGACTATGGAGTCAACATACTTCCCATCTAGGTTGAGACTCAGGACACCCTATCTTACTGGCTAAATGTGGAGGAAGAAAGCGATGGGCAACCGTGGTTCCATGATATAAAGAACTATGTCTAAAGTTAGCAATATCCAGCTGAGGCATCTGAGAATGATAAAAAAACCATTCGCCGATTGACGATGAGTTTTTTCCTTAGTGGAGAAGTGTTGTATAAAAGGTCATGGGATAACACTTTGCTCTAATGTGTGGATGCATCAGAAGCATGAAGGATAATGGTAGAGATTCATGAGGGAACATGTGGGACCCATGCTAATGGCCATACCATGACTAGACAAATCCAAAGGTGTGGATACTTCTGGTTAACCATGGAGAAAGATTGTATTGACCATGTGAGGAAATGTCATAAATTCCAGATGTATGCTAATAGGTTCAATGCTCCACCACAACCTCTACACAACTTGGTGGCACCTTAGCCATTCTCAATGTAGGGAATAGATGTGATTAGCCTCATTAATCCAAAGGCATTTAATGGACACCGATTCATTTTAGTAGCCATCAATTACTTCAAAAAATGGTTAGAGGCATGTTTGTTCTCCAATGTTACCCAAAGGGTCTTCCTCCAATTTTTGAAATTGAACATTATATCCCGATATGGTATACCAGAAAGGATTATCACTAATAATGCTTTAACCTGAATGGAGTTGACATCAAAAAACTATGTGAACAATTTAAGATTAAGCATCACAACTCTGCACCCTACTGGCCACAGATGAATGGGGCAGTCAAGGTAGCAAACAAGAATATCAAAAAGATCATTAGCAAGATGGCTATCACTTATAAAGACTGGCATGAGATGATCCCATATGCTCTTCATGGGTATCGCACAATAGTACGAACATCCACAGGGCTAACTCCTTACTCTTTGGTATATGGTATGGAGGCACTCACCCCGGTTGAGGTAGAGATCCCTTCTCTCTGAGTGTTGATCGAATCCAACCTAGAGGAGAGTGAGTGGGTAAAGAAACGGTATGAGCAACTGAATATGATTGAAGAAAAACGACTAGTAGCTATGTGTCATGGGCAACTATACCAGAAAAGGATGGCAAGTGCCTTCAATCAAAAGATTCGTCCTCAGCGATTTGAGCCAAAGGAGTTGGTTTTGAAAAAGATCCTCCCGAATCAGGAAGATAATAGAGGTAAATGGGCACCTTCGTATGAAGGTCCATATGTGGTGATACGAGCATTCTCTGGAGGTGCACTGGTTCTTGCCGATATGGATGGAAGGGAGCTCGGGAAACCAGTTAACTCTGATGCAGTAAAGAAATACTTTGCTTAAAATGGGAATGACAAGAAAGAGGAAAGAAAAAAGAAAGGAGATTTTACAATCAGGGAAAACCTGAAAAGGTAGCTTAAACAATGATGAACAAAGTGAGGCTGCATAAGGACTAAATCACCTACCTAGAAGGATCCTTAGAGATTGTCTTCATTAATTAGTTTCAAAATAAGTGTATCCGATGGTAACACTAGGCGCAAACAACCATTGCCACCTGGAGTCGAAAGTCAAAGTCATTCCAGTTGCCTTTTTTGCTATTCTTTGCATTTATATTCAATTTATCGCCCACTTTCCTTAGGACCATGTGATCTATCTTCAAAATAAAGTCACTTACTCATTTAAGATAACTACTTCTTATTACTCTTTTCCCTTCTTGACCAACTCCTTGATAAAACCAAGTTGCATTTTTCTTCTCTGAATACCTTGATTCTTCGCAGCTAATGATAGAGCACCGATTTACTTCTTTCTCCTTCCGTGGCTATTTTCTTTTGTCCTCTCTTCTGATCTCATTTTTTTTTGTAGCTCTTTTTAACTTACTTCCTTTTCTGTTGTTTCTTTGTTCTCTCTCTTTGCTTGAGTCCTTTTCCTCGCTAGCTAAAGAAAGGGGCCATTTTGTCTCAATCTCTAATGGAGCTTCCTTCCATAGTGCTACAGGAACTAATATTGTGTAGTGTAGGCCTCAGGCCAAAGGTGCTGCAAGAGGCGGTATAGGCTTCAGATATCAGCATCAGGCTATATGTGTTTGACTTCTTGTCATTATACCATTTCTTACTTGGCCTTTTTTTTTCTTTCATGGTTTACTTTCACCTCATTTCCCTCTTTTCTTATTTCGTGGCCTCCTTATTATTATTAATTTTTAATTTTATGTCATTTTCTTTTCTTAAAATTATGTCTTTGATGATCTTATTTTGCCCCCTTTCTGTTCTCTTTTTTGAATTTTTAAGTTCCTTTTTTGTTTGATATTCGGTCAAGATGCAATGTGAATTTGTTAGGCTTTATATGCTTCTTTTATTTTCTATCTTCTTTTTTTTCTAAAACAAAAAGTCGACCTCCGCTTTTTGGATATTTTAATTTTTAATTTTTTTAAAAAAGAAAGATTCAAATATTATTAATGTTTTTATGTTATTTTATTTCTTTCATAATTATGTTAATATTTTTTCAATTTTTCAATTTATAGTTTTTTTTTCATTTATAGTTTTAAATTTTCAGGTCAAGGTGTTCACAAGCACTTATTGACCTAACAAACAAAATTAATGCATTATTATTAGCTATATATTGCACTTGCATTTTTCTGTATGACTTACTTGAGTGGTAAGTCTCACAAGAAGATGTGAGATCCTCTTAAATAATGAACCTTATTCACTATTTGTTTTTTAGTCTCTAAAATTAATTAAAAAAAATTGACATAACGAAAATTGAAAGGATCTAGATTGTTACTAATCATTGAGAAAATCTCTATTTTGGAAACTAAGACTTGTTTGCCTTTTCAATTATGTTAATTCACATATCAATTTTTTTTAGTCTCTCAACTAATAAAATTCTAAGTAAATTACATGAATGTTCTATGAGTTAATGTCCAATATGTATTTAGGTTAATGAAGGATATTCTAGTAAAAAAAATTTAACATTAGACTAAATTGTAGTACAATATTGTTTCAAGGGTGACAGGTGTACATATATTAAAGATGGAGGAAAAATCTATGTAATTTTAGCAAAACTTAGAGGACAATTGTGTAATCATTTCTCAAAATTTTTTAATTGTTACCCATCATTTTATCTCAATCTAAATATTCATGCTTTATTGCCAATCCTGGAGTGAGCAATGAGTCATGTGTTAATGTCAAATTTGGTAGTAAATTTTAGATGAAAATATGATAAAAGGTCAATATTAAAATATCCCTTTTAAAAATTAAGGGATTCAAGTTAAAGATTTGATATATAGAGGAGAGAAATTAAAATGTGTGTGTGTGTCAATATATATATATATATATATATATATATCACTTTAAATTAGGGGTGAACAAACGTTGGGTTGGGCCAGTTTAGACCCCAACCCGTAGCTTGTCCTAGGGTTTAAATCTAGACATACAATGTGGCCTAGTCTCAAGACCTGGTACAAAATCAAGCTAGGTCATCCAGGTTTTTTCTATATCTTTAAGTTTTTTACAAATTAAGATTTATCATTTTTTAAAAAAATAAAATTTGGTTTATATTTAATAAATCGGATATTCTATATTAATACAAATTATTTATATTCAACAAAAATAAAAAAGTAGCTATTTTTTTTTAATTTCATTAATTTTAATAGAAAACAAAAGAAAATTACAAGAAAACACATATACACTCACTCACACACATATATTTATTTATTTATTTATGGTCAAGCTAAGTTGTGTGATTGACACTAGTCCTGGAAACAGGGGTGACCATGACATAGCCTTAAATGATTGAGCTGGTTCGTGTCATAATCACCCTTACTTCTATTTAAATGTTAAAACCATGTAGTTCTTACTTCTAACCAAGCTTGAGCATTAACTGGCTCTTATACTGCAAAACCACATTTTCTACTATACAATTGAATCATATTTAAAAGCATCCATAAATTAGTTTATACAACACCAAATTCAACAACCATTAGTAGGTTAAAATTAAAAAAAAAAAAAATCTTGCTTTAAATAACAATAGTTTATTGATGGAATCATGCAACCTCTCCAGTTCCATCTATTCTCTGACAATTTCTAGTGGTAACATTGACAAATGAAGACAACACTAAAACAAACAAAAATATTATATGGTAATTAATGATTTGAAGTTGAATAATACACTTGCATAATTAAGTATTAATAATCACCTTTAAACCTTCTACTATACAATCAGTTGCAATCCATTGTCTTAATTAAATAAGGTCCATTCACATTTAGAAATATGATGATACATTCTCTTCAAGTCACCAAAAGGGTTGTTCCTAACCTGACCAAAGTGTCATCATCATGGACAAATTTATAGTAGATTAGTGTAAGTATAAAGACACATACACATACATAAATTTCTCTAAAGATGACTAATTAATTAGTTAAAAATGACTACATTTCTTAGTTAGAATAAAGCAAACTTGAGATTTCTTGATGAAGTAATGTACTTTTACAAGCATGGGAGCCATTTCCTCAGTGAGGTTAGTGGCAAGCAATGCTTGAATGCAAAAGCTAGCATCTTATGATTGGCTACCAAAACTCTGCATGTCAATAGTGTTCATCAAACAAAAAATCCTATATATATATATATATATATATGTTATAAGGCCTATTTACTATTCAAACAGTTTGTCTCCAAAATATTTTTTCTTGTGTTGTGACTTTTGTTTTCTATTTTGAAAAACTAAGATGCCTCAAGGAACTACTATTAATTTTATAGTATACTTAAAGATTTATAATTATTCAATAAAAACAAAGATTTAGTGACAACTATAATTAACTTTGGATGCACCATATACAAGCATGTGTGAACATATAAAAGTTGCATTAATATAGCTTGATAAGTTATTGATATTTAATTTCACCTGCATGGTCATTCCATCCTTTAAAACCCATAAGTAGTTGGGAACCTAAGCAACATGCTTCTTGAACACTTTTCCATTTGGATCTTCAGCCCAGCAAGCAACCATACATAAGGACGGTGATAGATATAGAAGAAGACATTTATGAATATTAGAGTTATCTATACCTTAAGTTTCAATTCATTTATTTATTAAGTATGGAAGTAACACCTTTTGCACACATTTGACTATCATGTATTGACTAATCTCATCTTTATAATGGATATGCTTCATATGACTTGAAGGGCTTTCTCTTTAACCAACTTATTAAAAGGCCAATGCATAAGAAGTAGCTCACTTAGTATGTATAGACTATCCCACATGAGATCATGTATCAAGGGATGGGAATAGTAAAGATCTTCCTATGACATGTAAAAAATTTATTATCATTATTGCTTAATGATTAGAATATATGAGCATAAATCCCTTGTTGTTGTTGTTTCCACAACATCTTGTTGTTAGGCGAATCTCGTTCATTGCTCTAATCTTCTGTCCCACATCCTATCACATGACACCTTTTAAATTTAAAACCTCATTAGGAGAATGGCACACATTTTCTCATCCATTCCTTCGCCAAATTAATGCTGAAAGGGATTAAACACACGTCATTTGTGAAGGAATATGTAATTCCTTTGCATTATGAGCTTTGTTGAGCAAGATTGGCACTCAAAAGGGGGTGAATTGGGTGTTATAAAAATTTTGCAAAAAAAATTTTCTTGAAAAGATTTAAAAATAGTTAAAGAAAACTTAATAATTCAAAATAATATATGCAAAATATAAAGAGAGTAAGGGATGAAAGTGCACACAGAAATTAATCCTAGTTCACCTTCTACCCAAGCCTATGTCCAATTTTCAAGCAACCTCTTGGGATTTTTCACTATCATAAAGAATAAATACAACAACTTAGGAGAACCTCTCCATAATCCCTAGCTCATTGTTTGACTCCTTCAAAGAACCCCATAGGTCATGTTTATATAGATTAAGGTCCAATAGATCAATTGGCAGTGAGTGCAAAGTCAGGGATTTCAAAATATATTTGTTATAATCCCATTATGGCTTGTCTACCATTGACCAGTTGATTGCCCTCCTATAGCTAGTTAACTACTCTTGCTTTCCCTTTCAAAAATTCAAATTTTGGACCACAACGGTCAACTCCTCACCCATGGCTAGTCGATTAGTCACTTATAGAGATCTTCAAGTCGATTGGTCTTAAGGTTGACAAAAGATTGGGCTTGATCTGGATGTGGCCAATCGATCGCTGGCTAGTAGCCAATCGATTGGTGACTTATAGAGAGCTCTTAGTCAATCAAGGCTCAAGCTAGCAATAGATTGAACTTCTTAAAAGGTGACCAGTTGACTGTTGGTTAGTGGCCAATCGATTGTTCACTCATAGAAAGTGCCCGTTTGATTGGGATAAGGCTTGGCAGTTGATTGGTAAGGGGCCAGTCTACTATTGGGCTATTGCTAGTTGATTGGGGACTTCTAGAGTTCTTTAAAACAACTTTTCTTCAACCTTTATGACCTAGAATTAATTGTACATTCATTTTAAATGATTCCTATCCGCTAAATATCACTTACAAAGGTTCCTACGACATGATAATACATTGAAAAGTACCTAGAACCTAAGTATTACATAGAAAAACTTTTCTTATTTTTTGTTATCATCAACACAATGAGCAAATGGGCTCAACAAGCATTCCAATTCAAAGGATGCCATATGGCAGGATGAGAGCCAAAAAATTGAACAGACAAATGAGATTTGCCAAATAGCCTATGAAAGGGACAACAACAAAGAATCTTTATGCCAATTGTATATATGTATATACATACATGTAATACCCATGAAATCATTATGTTAAATATGTTATTTTAGGTGAATTTTTTTTTTTATTAGTTGGAAGAAGGAAGAAAATGCGCTTAAGGCAAGAATAAATTTTAAATGTATGTAGGAACATTGAAAGAGGAAATTTAAGAAATATTAAATACAAATACATATAAAATTATATCTAAATTAGAAGTCTGCATGAGAGACTAAAGCTTATCTTATGCATTCCCAGTACCTACGTTTGAACACTAGAGTGTATAAATAAGGTATTTCAAAAACTTTGATCTAATTATGCAAAATATCTTTTGAAAAATTACCTAAATACCTCTAAATATTGCACCCTTACAATCTGACCCATCCCTCACAAAAATCAAAACTTTCTCACTCACAAACACTTCATGTAAGAATTCTCCTTTACATCGATCTGATAGCTATTGTGGATGTTTGGCCTCCCTATGTCGTTGTCAGCCATTCTTTAACCATTTCTAACTACAAGTCATCATTGTTTGGTTGGAAAATGTTGAGCAATGCTGGAACCCAAGATGGGGTGAATAGGGTTTTATAAAAATTTTACTGAAAACTTTATTTTAAAACTGAAGTAAAATAATTAAATATAAATGCAAAATATAAAGAGAGTCAGGGAGAAGAGTAGACATAAACATTTATCCTAGTTCGGCTTCTACCAAAGCTTACGCCCAGTCCCAAAGTAACCTCTTGGGATTTTTCAATATAACACCCAAGAGAGCCTCTCCAGATTTCCAAGTGTTCACAGCTTGATACCTTTAAGGAACCTCTTTGAATTATCTCTCAGGGATATACTCACCCTAAACCCAAGCTCTCACTGCTTTACACCTTTATGGAACCTTCTTGAATTTTCTTATAGGGTTATACTCCCCCTAAATCCAAGCTCTCTCTTAACTTGACACCTTCAAGGAACCTTCTTGAGCTTCTCTCTCAAAAGAAAGGATAAATTATAAATGATAAACTCTCATAAATAGAGTAGATGACACAATAAAGCACTAATAAGATGATAGAAACTAATTATATAATCACTATTGAATGTTTCTCTTATTGTTTTAAAGTCCATAGGTCGAGTTTATATAGATTGAAGTTCAATAGACCCATTAGGATTGAGTGAGAAGTAAGAGATTTCAAAATATGTTCGTTATAAAGTAATTATAACTTCTTTGCCTTTGACTAGTCAACTGTTCACCACTGACCAGTCAACTGCTCCTTCTTTGCCTCTCAGTATTTTTAAAGTTTGGATCCCGATAGTCAATTGTTCACTTTTAACTTGTCGACTGGTCACTCACAGAGAGCTTTCAGTCGAAGGTCTCAAAGCTGTTAGTTGACTTATGCTTGATCAAGGCGTGGCCAGTCGACTACTGGCAAGTGACCAGTTAACTGCTCACTCATAAAGAGTGACTAGTTATTCAGGCTCAAGCTAGTAGTAGACTAAGGACTTTTTAAAAGGTGACTAGTTAACTGTTCACTCACAAAAGGCTTCCATTCGACTAGTTAAGGCCTAGTAGTTGGCTAGCATGGTGGCCAATCAATTGCTGGATTATGGCCAGTCGACTGGGGACTTCTAGAGTTGCCCAAATTTGCTTTTCTCAACCTTCAAGATCTAGAATTAATTTTACATTCATTTTATAAGATTCCTATCATCTCAATATCATTTGCAAAAGTTCCTAAGACATGATTAACTCAAATGAATTGTCACCAAAACATCTATTGTTTAAAACCGAATACCTTCTATGGTTTAATCAATACCATTAATTGTCAAATGAGGCTAACCTTGAATAATTAAAACATATTCTTAACTCAAATGAATCAAAATATAATGAGAATTTAAAATATCCAAATTTAACAGAACACTTAGGAATCTCCTACTAAACAATTCAATGTATTAAACATAGAACTAGTCTAAGGCTAGTATAATCAGATCACAACAATGAACCATTATTGGCCTTAAGCTTTGAATAATCATGACAATGGCCTTAAGCCTCATACAAAATATGGAGGTAGGGGCATCATACCTAACTATATCTGAATACCAATCATAGTGCATTATGACTAACGTCTATTGCCATTAACTACAAGGTCCTGTTTTAGATACATTCTCACAAGTTTCTTTAATATACATAAATCCATATATAGAAAATAGAATTTCAGAATCATAACACTTCAGAATTTCATATTTAAATAATTCAGATAATTAAAAAATGCAGAATCATAAAGTCTATAAAGGTAACAAAATTCCTAGGTTTCATCACTAAAGAATCCTAATTTTGGACACTATTCATGTTCTTTAACCAAAATTGGGGATTTTCAAAATCAAGCACTAATTAATGAAATTAGGAGCTCAAGTGTGCGAAGAACAACTCAAAAATCACTCCCAAACAAAAACTCGTTTATAACACGAAGAAATTTTACCTAAATCAAGCCAAATTTGAAGATTTTCATAACAATTCACTATTCACGTGGGTTTGAATGTCAGAGAGGAAATATACAAATTTTGATCATAAAACTTGAAATTAGGAGTTGAAAATGGAAAAGAAGGTTGAGAAATACGTGCTAGAGTAGAGACCCTATCAAAATTAGGAAAATGGAAAAGAGGGTTGTGAAATACATGTTAGAGTAGAGACCCTATCAAAATTAGGTGAAAACCTTACAATTTAACCTCAAATTCCCTTCCAAATTCATGCCTTACTTGAAGCGTGTTCTTGCTGGAATTTTGAACCTTTTTCGATCTACCACTTGCCAAAAATGTGCTACTAGTGGATGGAAATGAGAAGGGCAGCACTGAGGGAGCACAACATTGCAAGTTCAATGAGAAAGAGGCAGCCAACTTTAGCTCAGTGTCCAATGATGGTACTTATAGGAGGAGCTAACATGATGAGGAGAACAAAAGGAAGGGTATATAGGTCATTTTAGATAGGGGGTAGAGGGCATTCTCAGAAAAAGTGACAATAACTTCAGACTTGTACTTGGTAGGGTTTGATCAAAGGTCTCTTGTTTGCATGAAAATTGCCACTTGATTTAATATATAAAAGCTCTCTTTAATCTCCCATTTCCTCAACTAAATAGATTTTTTATATTTTTCCTTAATTGAATTATTTCTACCTTTAACTTATGTAAATATTCACAAATTTATCCTTCCAAGTTAAAAGTTTTAGACGTAAAATTTTGGAATATTGTAGTATGATTTTTGAACTTTCCCTCCCATTTGCACTAATCAATTGCATCAAATGAGCTTTGAATCATGAAACCCCTTTTTGCAACGTGTTCTTCATGAATCCAAGGAAATTGGGCATGAATTCATGCTTTTCTTCCAAAATTTCCATAGGGCTTTAATTGTAAGATGGATTTCAGGCCTTTCACCCTTGATTCTTGTGGCACCCCAAATATTACCTCAAGAATACTAACAATATTCATAGAAAATTTAAAACATAACAGAAAATATACTCAATGTATGAGCCTTGTAATAAAAAATATTACAAAAGAACAACAACAAACAACAGAGAAATCTATAATTAAAATAATAAATCGTATTATGGAAAACACCAAAAAATTTGTAACAAAATAATAAATAGCTAGAATCTTTATGTTGAACTTAACTTTTCATATAACCGATTTGTAATACATACCGAAAATATATTGATGATGATTGTATTAAATCAATACATAATAATGTTTTGACAACCAATTGGAATTTATACAAACAATAATACATTTGTATCAAAACATAAAAATCTTTCATTTAACAATGTCCATTTGTAAAACTTATAATCAAAACACAACTAAATGATATTTAACTTATGTAAACAACTTGATACACAACCATTTGTATAATTTCAATACCAAAATTATTACTTTACTAACAACTTGTTATAAAATACATGACTATTTATAATTTCTACACTAAAATAATTATCACTTTTCTTTGTCTAACTAAAATACATGACAAAGTAATATTTTACATACTTTATAAATAAATACCCATCTTTGTGAACATCTCTTTATAAATGCTTAACAAAGGAAGTGTTATTTTGGAAATTCATACATTATTTGTACAATATTAAACTAATAAACCTTATATTAAGCCATTTCATGACACAAAGCATATTTATCATAAAATATCAAACTATTAGCTAATGTAAGGTAATTTAGTATGAAATAAACATCATGTAAATATATTAAATACAAACTTACCATTCTATAACAAATGTATACATATTATATTTGAAAACTTATGGCAATTTGGTAAATGTATAAACAAAATACCATGTGCACAAGCCAACAAGAATTCTTCCATGCAAGGTTCACATAAAATTGCATGTAATACTGTTGCAATTCACATTTTTCCAAAGCTTTAACTTTTATTTTCAAGTTAGTCCATTTTGGTTACATTTTCATACTTAGGAAGAGAAAACAAAATATTTGCAAATAAATCCTCATTATAAATTGCATATACAATTCTATTTTGCATTTTAATCCTCTTAAGCTCATTTATTGCAATTTAGTCCTTATTTGTATTTTATTATTTTATTTCCTATCTATATACAAACAAATATGACATATATCAATAAATTATCTATCTATCACCTTCATAAAGATTCTTTTTCCATTATTCTCTATCATTTCAAACTCTTTTGTTCTTATACTACTTTGTCATATTTGTTTATGCATATTTCATAGCACATCTAATTTCATACTTCATATTCCATATACTCCACGTAAATAAGACATTTTTGCAACAAAAACACATTATTGCCAAAAACCACATACTAGTAGAACATGTTCATACAACATGAGTTACACACACTTAAATAGAGGTTCAATACACATTACATCATTCAAACTTGCAAAACATAGTCCTATGGCAAAACCCTAATATATTACAGTACAAAATTTTGCCATCTTAACAACTACTTTTTGTAGTGTTTCTTCTTCTTCCCCCCTAGGCAATGTTGAAGGGCCTATAGGACGTTACTAAGGTCATGTTGGGCATTGTTTCTGTTAACTCTCCAGGAGAGAGTTAACTAGACCTAACTTTACAACTAAAAGACCTAGTCTTCAAAGAAAATTCAATAATTATGGATGTATTTTAGCTAGAAATAGGTAACTCCTTACATATGTTATTGCCACACCATGTTTTTAACTCTTTTAAAAGATCTTTAGTGATAAATTTTTTAGGAAGTGAAGCTAAAGCAACCACAGTAGCTGAGAGAAAGAGAAAAGCATGAGAATACAAAGATGAAGGTCCAGCACCTAAGCACTAGAATTCCAACTTCCAAAGACGCAATGCTTGTGAACACTTCATCCCTAATTACCTAATTATTTAATTAATTGATTCACCAATTAATTAATAATTAAACAAATAGGAAAAATTAAAAATGACAAGGTCTCAAATAAGACAATTTAAAATTAAAAATAAATAATGGGAGACAATTAAATAAACTCAAAACTTAAAAATAAAATTAGCTAATTAAAATAATAATAATAGTAATAATAATAATAAATCAAAGTAAAATCATAAAAAAAATTAAAAAAATAAAAAAATATATAAGAAAACAAAAATAAAAATTTTAAAAATCAAAAAATAAAAATTAATTAATAATAATAGTAATAGAAATAAAAATCAGAAAAGTTAAAAAAATAAGGCTACAACTATATGGGAAAAATAGCGCTGCAACCTACTCTTACCTAAGAAAGTTGCAGAGGAAAGCTGAAAAAAGGAAAAGCAGAAATGACAGCAGAGTGACAGTTGAGAGAGGTCTAGAGAAATAGGGATGTGCAGAGAAATATGGGAGGGTATGAAGCCAAGAAGGAGCCTTTGAACAACCTGATGAACCGCGAACAAGATTGGACCACTCTTGGGGGGACAACTTTCCAGAACCTCCATGTCTTATTCGAATATAAGTAAAGAGCGAGTAGAAGTAGAGCCATCGGCCATGGAGGGCTACTCTCTTTCTTTGATCAATTTCTCAAAAACCTTATTCTTCATTCATTATTCAAGCGTGGAGGCTTTCATGGGTACTGCAAGCTCCCAATGCAATGACTCCAGGGTTAAAACTATCTTTAGTGTCAGAGATGATGAACATGAGGCAGCAGCTTGCAAGAGATAACAACCCTGGCCACTCATCAATAGGGACAGATGACTCCGAGTGCACAGAGAAGGTAACAGAGTAAAGGAAAAGAGAGGAAGAGGAAAGGAAGGCAGCAAGAAGGGAAAGCAAGACCTGGAAGGAAGAAGCCGAGGGGAACGAGGTAGAAAGAAAGACAGTGAGCTTGAAGAAAGGGATCAATAGGCTTCACGGGAGAGGGTTCATTTTTTTTACGACAAAAATAAAGGTTCAAGAGAGAGAAACAGAGGAAGGAGAAGGGGGCTGCTGAGAAAAAGGCTCAATGGAAGATAAAAAATAGAGAAAAAGGAGCCCTCGAGGAAGGAGGAAAAATAAAACAACAATGGGAAGGAAGTGGCAATGAAAAAGCTGCTATTGCCCAGAGAGCTGCTCTTTCCGTAGCTTTAGGTTGGCGGGTTGATGTTGTAGCGATGACCACAATCTCAAGCATGAAAGCTACTTATCTTCTTACTGTAGCTTTTCTGGAGATTATCCGCTTTTGCAGCAATGGTGGTATCCAAAATGGTGGCAGCACTATGAGTGCTGCTAGAAGTGCCTTTACACGTGTCTATGAATATTTTAAAACTCCAAATCTAATGCCTGTTGTCTTCTAGTGTTTACTAGCAATTGTCCACATGGCTTTTGAAATAGCAGTGTCATGGTTGGAAGATCGAGTATCTGAAACAGGCATGGATCAACCTGCAAGTGCTAATCACATGGCTGAAAGCAGCTTATGAAGAGAATTATGGAAGGCTAGAATCTAGTCCACTTGCCTCAAAGGCACTGAGTGTAGGGCAGTGAGGCTAGCTGAGCGAAGCAAAGAAGAAGTGAGTGAGAAGAAGCCCGAGACTGAGAGTGAGCAGCCAACAAAGAAGAGCAACCAAGGGAGAAGTTCAAGCATGATGAAGAAGAACTGAAGGAGGCAGCGTGCAGTTGTCGTGTGGTAAAGAATCTGAATCATCAATTTCAGTGAAAATAATATAAAGGTATCCTGGTTTGGAATTAAGTCGAGCAATGGGGTGGAAGTAAGAGATGGCTCCAATCGTAGAGAGCTCATAGCCATGGGTGGAAAAATATGTGCCAAAGCAAGTCAAAGATGTTACGCACTAGGATGAAGTGGTTCGAGTACTCACAAACACCTTCAAAACTGGAAGTTGATCGCACATGCTTCCTATGGTCCACCCGGCACTGGGAAGACCATGACTATGCTTGCAATCACCCATAAGCTTTTTGGGCCTGAGTTTTACAAGTCTAGAGTGCTGAAGCTGAATGCCAGTTGATTATCTTGGAATTAATATTGTGCAGATAATGATCAAGGATTTTGCTATTGTGGTTATTGGTACTAGTCAGCGTAAGAGTAGTGATGGAAGGCAAGGTTGGATGAAGTTTGCTCCATATGATGCCATTCACGTCGAAGTAGCAGCACCAAAAATTCCAGAAGCATTTATCGAGCAGTACTAGCTAACGGAGTATAAAATGGCAAAGTAAATTGAGGTACATTACTACATGCGTTCATCAGTACGAGGAAGGCAAGGTTTTTTGTCTTATTATTTATTCCTTCATGTGTCAGGCTTATTTATTTTTTATTTGTTTGTGTTTTATTTGCTTTTTCCTTTTATCCTTTGTTGAGAGTAACAAAATAGAAATGATCTCTACATCACAAGGCATGGTTTTAAAAAGCTACTGTTATAAGATCATTAGTCTCCTTAGGCATGTAGGGAATGATTGATAGAAACCACATGAGACCTTTAATTTCTTTAGACTTTGAAAGTTAATACATAATTTCGAAATAAAAAATCATAAAAATAAAAATTGCAAAAAGTCTTAAATAACATCTTTTGCCTTTCGGGTTAATGCATGAGATCGTTAATCTCCTCAGGCATTTGATAATTAACTAACAAAGGCCATGTGAGACCTTTAATCTCCTCAGATCTTGAAAGTTCATATTTGTTTCCAAAAAATACAAAGATGAAATCATTCTAAAAGGGGATGTTTATCATAACTGTTAGTTATAATAAAAAATCCTAAAAATACTTTTTCATTATGATCTCACTTTCAAAATTAAAGTAAAATCCAAAAATTCAAAAAGTCATAAATTCAGAAACCCTAAAAATATTTTTCCTTTATAGTTTTACTTTAGGTTTAAAATAAATTCTAATTTCAAAAAAAATATAAAAATCATAATTTAAAAAAAATCCTAAAAGTCCTTTTAATTCAAATCTAAATTCAAAAAATCCAAAAATCCAAAAATATAAATTCAAAAAAAAAAAATCCCAAGATTCTCTTCCATCATCATTTCATGTAAATTTCAAAGTAAAAGTTAAAATCCTAAAAACAAACTGAAAATTAAAAGAAAGAAAGAAAGAAAGAGATAAAATGAAAGGTGCAAGGAAGTGATATTAGGTCAATCTCACAAATTAAAACACACCAATCAAATTCTAGTCTCGTTTGGTTTGCAAAAATCTATTCAGTTTTAACTATCATGTTCTTTTCACAAAAATGTAAAAACACCTAATAGATATGCCATTTTGGTTGAACTACGTGGACTTTGATCCCTGTTATAGGGTATGTAGGCCCTAGGCTTTCATCCTAGGTCAAGTCTGTCCTTTGTAAATATCCATTTCTTTGCTTTCATTATTGTTGTTTTTATTTTCTCTGTTTAACGAGCATGCATGTCAATAAAGGGTAATTGAGATAAATTTAAGGCCATATTTTATCTCATTTGACTAGTTTAAGGTAACCATCCTTATGGATAAGTGTTTTGGGGTGCCTAACACCTTCCCCACACTCAAATAGATTCCCGAACCCATATTTGTTTTTGCATACCATTTTTCCTTTTTCTTTTTATTTTAAATTGGTTTTACAAAGTTTTTCGTTAAAAATTTTGGTGGCGACTCCGGTAAATTGATTTTCAAGAATTATTTAGGAATCAATTTAAACTCCTTTTTTTCAAATTTCCGTCGAAAGGTTAGTTATGACAATGCTCATACGTCAAAAGTCCTGCACCTGGGCATTGCACTTACACTTTGGAATTTCATAATCTAAAGGTCAATGCTCAAGCACTAAAATTCCATTGCCTAGGGACTAGCTCCAGAGCCCATGCGCCAAAAAACCATTGCCTAGGCATTGAAATTTCCAAAAACAAAGAGTCAGTGCCCTGGCATTAAAAAGTCATCGCCTGGATGTGCTGTAAAAAACCATACTTGAACAATTAGATTTTAAATGGATTAAGACACTTAATGCGACTCAAACTTGGGCTTTAAAGGTTTTTGAAGCCTATAAATAAGACCTTTTGGGGTGTGCTATAGTGATACCAACCTAGTGAGCAAGAGAGACTGGTTTAAGAGCAAAAGGGGTTTCCATTAGGGTTAAGATAGAGAATGTCAAAGGAGTGGTAGCTCCCTTTGAGAATAGCCTTTTCCCTGAACTTTCCCTTTTGCTCTTTCTATTTTCCTTTTGATTTTATGTTTTGAACATATGCCAATGCTCGGCTAGTAGGTTTAATCTAGGATTTTGACCAAACCCTTTTGTGGGGTTATTTTTATATAATGATATCTTTTTATTGATGTTTTGAATTCTGTTTACTTTTTTACATTCTATGCTTAATGGTTTCTAAGCTTGATAACCTTGGAATTGAACTAGGATTTAGGCTCACGTGAGAAAGAAACCCTAAATTATGAATTGAATAAAGATAATCTCTATTTGCATGCTTAATGAGTAGTAAGTATAGTAATTCATGGTCAAGACGACAGTACTTGATTGTCTTAGATAACTACAATTTAGGTAGAACTTATCAATTGTCTTCTCTGCTAGTTGTCATAGAAATATTGGAATCAAGGGAAGCAGTTAGGTTTAAGTAGATTTGAGAGAATTACATTTACAATTGAATCCTTAGGTCAATAAACTAGTTTATAACTCAATACAGAAGTAACAGTCACTATAAAATAACTACACATTGTGATGAAGTCAGATTCCTAGGTTCATTCATTTCATAGATTATTGTTATTAGCATTTATTTTCTAGTTGTTCACTTAGTAATTCAATCCATTTGCTTGAATAAAAAAGCTTAAGTAGTAGTATCAGTGTAGAATTAAAGGTAGGTCCCCGTGGGAACAATATCCTACTCACTTTATATTACTTATTGCGATCAAGTGCACTTGAGTGTATAGAACAAGCATACATTTTCTCTAGGAATATAGTGCTCATGCACACCAAGCCTCCTTGTAGTCATCTCAGCAAGAAGTTTTCCTCCAACGTTGTATAGCATTATTGTGAACACCATGGAATAATTATCATAATGTAATACATACCTATGTACATCTACTAAGGTCATCTTAGCCTAAAATTATTGTGAGATAATAGAGTGAGAATTCAAATCATTCTTAATAGTTAAACATACTTCTTTTACCACATTTGAGCAAAGATAAGTGATGTGTAGATATAAAACAAGAAATGGGCTTGTACAAGTGATGAGTGACCAAGGCTCCCATCCACACTTATTTATACCCATGATCTCTTGCATAGGCATTTATTGCCTCTATTTAGGTGTCAAGGTTTAGTTTAACCATGTGTTTTTACTAAGTGATCATGCAAAATGACACTTAGCAAAGTGAGTTTGAATGGTGACACCCAGCTTACATGAAATGATTACAAATTTTGGACACCATGGTTTCACTTTTTTTCACTAGAAAATTTCATCCTTTGCCATTTGGTTGGCCATGAACCATATGTAACCATATTGGTTGCATTTGGTCTTCTTTCATGCCTATCTCATGTCATGTCTTCCATTCGTAGATCTTAGAATATATTTTGTCCATCATCCCCCTATCTTCCTTTAATAAACTTTGAACCTAAGCCTTTAGGAAATTTTGCATTTTAGGACATCATCATTTTATATTTTCTTATCTATATTCTAAACTATCTCTTGGGTTTGCCAATTTACATAGGTTCCCCACAGTTCTCTTATTTCACTTCCCAATGTCTTAATAAAATTTTTGGTTGGGGCTTTATATGAAAAATTATACCATATTTACAATTTAGTCCAAAATTTATATCTTTCTTTTCAATTAAGGATAAGGGGCCCAATTGAAAGAAACTTTTAAGATATTACAATACCAATGCTCAATTTCATCAATTTGGCTCAGAATTAAAAACCCCCCAAATTGGTATTGTTTATACATTATTTGCACTGTTCATGCATAAAAGTTTGAATTTGGAGCTCAATTCAATTTGATCTCATCAAATTAAGTTGGGGCTTCGTATCCTAGGAGTTGATTAGGTGGTCTTAATTGATTATTACAACTTCATGAGAAATTTTAGAACTTGGTTAGTTAATCGATAATGTCATTTTGGTGAAAATGATGAATTCTTAACTATGGAATGAGGGGAACAACCACGAGGGGTAGAAAAATGTTAGAAGGATGAGAAGATGATAGGAGAGAGTGAAGAAAGATGAGTATCTAGGTCTCTCCCCTTTCTCTCCGATGGCCTGCTTCTTTAGTAGAAACCCTAATAGCTAAAAAGATGTGATTTAGGTTGAGTTCTTGTAACCAGGTTCAGATTAGAACAAAATATTTTCGCAGACTAGGATGAGTTCACCATGGCAAAAATGCATTGCCGTAGTAAAAAATGTAGCAAGTAACTTTTAGGCCTTTGATTGTAATTTCTTCTAGCTTGCCTTTAACTTTGACCAACAATGCAAAAATTTGAGTATTGTAATATCTCATATTCTCAAATATAATTAAATTGAGTAAAATAAATGGAAAACTACAATTTTATCCTTACATAGTACATTTTGCATGAAATCACCTCTAATCCTATATTACCACAAAATATTATCAAATCATGTATTTAAGCTCAACAAATCTTAAAAAATCCTATGAATTGACATTAAATGGTATGGTAAAAATCCGTAAGATAAAATCTTCATCTATTTACCTCTTGTTTCTCTCTTCTCTTTTCTCCAATAAGTTTCACACACAAAGAAACCTCACCTAAATTCAAGCAATAATAATAGGCAAAGCCAACGTGTTTTCCAAATCAAATTTGGATATAGAAAAGGTTAATAAAATCACTACATTTGAACAATTAAGAGACTTAATTAAGTAATAAACCTTCAATATAAAAGTTGGGCACCCAATGAAGTAAAGTAAATTTCCATTAGAAACAAAAACAAATGCCTTTTTTTAGCACTTCTCGAATACCAAAATGAACTTTAAGTTACACTACAATTGGAAACCAATTGTCAGCATAGGATAGGACTCCAAATACACCACTATTGAAGATAATTTGAAGAAATGAAATTGTAAATTCTAATTTCTTTTGAATACTAAAAATCACACCAAAGCACCCCATTATTGGTAGCAGAAAACTATATAATTTCTTTGCACAAATTAGACAATCACTATTAAAAGTAATTTGGCAAAAATACTAACTCATTATTTGCCACTGTGGTCAAATTGTGACACCACATAAATGGAAATAAAACTTTGACAATTTGGTAACACAAATTAGATGACAAAAATGACCCATGAAGTTGTGGATTTCTAGCAAGATTTGAGCGTGAAAATAGAGGTGTTATGCACTGCATTTCCCTACTCTTCGGTCATCAACAAGTGTGTCATATGACATGTTTTTTTTAATCAAATAAAGCACACTTTGATCAAACTTTAACTTATTTTACCATCGAAATGGAGCCAAAGTACAACACCTATTGGGCACCATTCTAATAGTTAAGCTAAGACATTATGAAATAGAATTACCATGGCTAAAAAAGGACCTTGCAGTGAATTTCAACTCCATTTGTCATCAACACATCAATAAACTTCAATGCATAATGACAGTGAAAAGAAAGAGTATGTATGACAAACTTCCAACCTAAATAATCAAGTGAGTGCAGCCCAAATTGACAGCAAAACATAAAGGAATTGCATTAGATTTGTAACATTAATTATAGCTACAATAACCATATGTATGCAGCTAAAAGTTATAGTAAAACATAGGGGAATTGCATCAGATTTTTAACACAAATTATAGCCAAAATTACCAAGTGTGTGCAGGCCCAAAATGACAACAAAACACAAGGGAATTACATCATATTTTTAACACCACTTATAGTCACAATAAATAAGTGTGTGTAGGCCTAAAATAATGGCAAAGCACAGGGGAATTAGATCAACTTTTTAACACTAATTACAACCACAATTATCAAGTGTGTGCAGCCTAAAAGAATGACTTCATGGCAGCTTAGATACCTAGAAATTATACAGCTAAATGAGTTAAAATCCAAGGCATTCTAATGAAGGAAACCTAGCAGCATCTTAATGAACATGTTGGTATCAAAAAGAAGGGAATGCGTAGCCAGCATTTATGACAAAAAATCTAGGTAATGTTCAATGAGACACTTATTAATAAAACAAAGATAAAGAGAGCAACCCCACTAACATCAAACATGTAGAAAAACTAACCTAAGTTATGGCAGAGATCAAAGTAGAATATAATGAGATGCTGGACATCCTAAAAAGGATAAAATAAAATACTAAGATCAGCACTAGATATGACTAAAATGAGAAGGGAAATCAAGTAGAAGATAATTACCTTTTCTTATTTGTTCCCTTCTTTGTTCAATCCCTTCTCTCTTCTACTTTCTCTTCTTTTCGTTTTCCCAAGCTTCTTTGTAAGATCCTAAATTTTACACTTAGGTCCTTTGTCCTTGATTGAAAACTGTTTGGGTAAAATATAACTTTAGAATAACTTTTATTTTATACCTTGAAATAATAAATATTGTTAGGGATCTAATAGAGAAACAAAAGAGTTATAAAGTGTAAAGAGGAATCCCAAAAGTACAAGGGCTACATTTTAATTTTAAAAGAAAAGCGAATTAGGGGTTGTTCTCAATTGCAAACAAAAAAAGTACTTTTAGGGACCAAAGTAAAAAAATCCAAAATTGAGGGGTATGAACGAAAAGTGACTTAGAAAAGTGGAGATAAGGACCAACGAAGTAGAAAACAATCATTGTGAGGATCAAAGTGAAGATTCCCCTTTGTGATAAGCACACTTTCTTATATAGGGGCACAAAGTGTAATTTCAACCTAAAAGAAACAAAAAGTTGTAGGGTCAAGTTAGAAATTTGGTTAAAGTGAGAATGGACTTATGTTAGCAATCATTAGCAATCATTATAAGGACATGTGAAGTGAGAAATGTGCACCAATGCATGAAGAGATAGCAGACACATGGCATATGCTTAAGGAACAAGCTAGAATTACTTGGAAAATAAGCCAAGCCACCCACACTATAAATATCGCTCCCACCTTGCCATGTTGTGCAAATGAAGTATGTGTTCTAGTGTGGAGAGAGAGGGAGGCCAAGAAAGTGTAGGAAGTATGGGAATAGGCCTAGAGCAAGGAGGAAGAGTAGTGGCCGACGTGAAGAGGAGGAAGAGGTGGAGGTGGCCAAGAAGCTCCTAGTGCAAGTAAGTTTAGGGTTTTAGTTCATCATATTCACCATTCTTCTCATCTTAATCCATATTTTAATTAGGTTATCAATTAAGCATTGCATTGTTTTATTTTTTAGCATTTTGAAAGCAACCTTTTTATCTTTGGCCAAGACAAAACCAAGTTAGATAAGTAAGTCATTCTCTATTTTTTTTTCCTTGTACAAGAATATGGTTATGGTCCATGTTGGCCGAGGGCCTTGATTGGTGGAGCACCTTGATGGTGTGTGGTTATAGTCCGTACAAGGCCAAGAGTCATTATGTGGCTAAGGATGTGGATTGCCTGGGGCAATCAGTCATGCATGGCATGTGTTTATAGATCCTTGTTATTAATATCCTTGTATGTATCCTTGTGTTGATATCCTTGATGAATTATTTTAACCTATTCTTGTACTTTGTTAATTATTTGGAATGTTTATTTATCTACTGGGATTTGTTAAAATCTCACCCTTTTTACTTATATATTTCAAGAGAAAATGCCAATATTTGATACCTTTAGGTTAGTACAAAGTTATGCCGATGTTATAGTTGTATATACTATTATAGTATTTTATTTAAATGATGGATTGATAGCGGCTGAAGTAACCGTTAGTAGGCTTTTGCTTGAGGAAGCTTACATTATGCAAGAGTTATGGCCAAGAGTGCCAACAACCCTTGTCTATAGGTTGTGAAGAGAAGTGAAGAAAGGAAAGGAAAATTTTGGCTAGATAATCATGTTTAGGTGGCAGGTTACTAATTGAATAGGATCATTTTGAATTCTCTTCCTTCACTTTTATCTTGTATGAACCTATGTGGAAGTATGGTAGTGTTGGAATGAATACTTAGTGATTTATTTTGAAGGATATGTGTTTAAGAAATTAGAATTCTTTATTATTTGTTGGCCAAGAATGCATGAAGTATAACTTAGATCAACAGAAGCTAATATGCTATGAGCCTAATAATTGTTTAAATAGCTAAGTTGATGTTGTATGAGAATAACAATTGTCTCAATAAAATAGCTATGTTAATGTTGTATGAGAATAACAATTGTCTCAATAAAATAGCTATGTTAACCTTGTGGCCAAGACCACCCTACAACTTCATAAGCAAAGTGTAATGTTAAACCTAGACTAAATTGGTAGTATATTGATGGAATTAAACAAGTTTAATATTCCATCTAGTATGAATCAACATATATGTAGTGGAATTAACCAAGATCAACATGTTCATCACTTAGACTGAAAATCAAAAAGGGAAGAAGTTAACCATGATGCAAATAGGTTAAACATGATATTAACATGGGAAATGACTAATGGTCTTAGGTATTAACACTATTAGAACTATAAAAAGGTAATTAAAAAGGGCAAGGGCACACTTTAACCTAGATTGGTTGCATGTTATTTGTCAAAATGTGTTTTGATAGGAGAAAAGGTCCCTTTGGATGAGATGCATGGTATGGATGGGACAAGTTGGAGTTTCAAAGGTGGAAACACTGAAAAAGGCAAGTTAAGGAGCTAGATGACAAAACCAAGAGCTAAAGGCAATAGGTAAGTATATTAAATTATTAAGATGGATCTTAATGCCTAATATAGGAAAATGAAATCTCCTTGGGTTAGATAATGCACCTAGGCCAAGAAAAGCAAAATTGGAATAAGTTAAAAGAATATGTTAGTTTCATGGATATTATAAGCATAAATGGACCTTAGTTGACTTAGTGTATTTGATGATAGCACAAAGATTAAGACAATGATCTTAGAATTGCACATTAAGCTTGATTGGTTGAATATTGATGGTAATGATGTTCAATTTGAATTATTGGAAGAGTCGTGGAATGGTGACAATTGAAGTGTTTAGTTATTGGGCACTTTTTAAAATGATTGCATAGGAAAATGGCATAGACAAGACAAGTTGGTAGTTTCGTGTATGTTTTACTTAGTAGAATGTGTCGAATAATGATGTTCAATTTGAATTATTGGAAGAGTCGTGGAATAGTGACAATTGAAGTGTTTAGTTATTGGACACTTTTTAAAATGATCGCATGGGAAAATGGCATAGACAAGACAAGTTGGTATTTTCATGTAAGTTTTACTTAGTAGAATGTGTAGAATAACCTTGGAAATATGAAGAAACATGATGTGACCATGATGGGAATTAGGTTGGCGGATAGGCATCTTGATAGGATATCACTTATGGTAGTGTCGTAACTGACCTTTCAGCGGAATAAAATAAAAAGTGTTTAAATTGATTCCCAAAAACGAATATTGAAAACCAATTTATTTGGAGTCGCCACCAAAATTTTTAACAGAAAACTTTGGAAAACCAATTTAAAACAAAAAGAAAAAGGCAATATGGTCTGCGAAGTTAGAGATGAGTTCGGGAGTCTATTTGAGTGTGGGGAAGGTGTTAGGCACCCCACAACACCCGTCCATAAGGACGGTTACCTTAAACCAGTCAGCTGAAATAGAATATGGCTTTTAAATTTATCACGATTACCCTTTTATCGACATACATGGCCGTTAAACAGAGGAGAGAAAACAGCAAGAATGAATGCAAACAGACAGATATTTACAAAGGCGAATTTGACCTAGGATAAGAGCCTAGGGCCTACGTACCCTACGATAGGGATCAAAGTCCATGTAGTTCAACAACAAAGGTGTGTCTATAGGTCGATTGTTTGTAAATTTTATGATGAGAACGGGAGAGTTTAGATTGAACAGATTTCCATAAACAAAATGAAATTGAGGTTTGATCTGTGTGTCTTAATTTACGACAATCTGATTAATCTAGCTCTCTTGACCTCTTCATTATTCTTTTTTACAATTTTTGTTCATTTTTGGAGTTTTAATCCTTATTTTGAAATTTAAATGAAACAAAATGATTATACAGAAAGAATTTGGTCGCGTAAAGAAAAGAAATTATTTGATTAAGACGTTTATTTTTGTAATATTGTTATTATTGTTATTATTTTATAACAAATAGGTCCTAGTTTTGGGAACCCAAGGAGATTAAAATCTCACATGATCCTATGCAGTCGAGGAGAACAATATTCTCACACGATAATTTCGTAAATAATAGAAATTATTTAATTGAAGTAAATATTTAGTTATTTTATTTTTTTTATATATATATTTTAAAAAAACCGATGTGTACCAAATTTAGGGATCTAAGGAGATTGAAACCTCACATAATCCCATACAATCAAGGAGAGCAAAACTCTCACGCGATAATTTTGTAGATAAAAATATTTAATTAAGATCAATATTTAATTATTATTTATATTTATTTTATTTATTTTTTTAAAAAAACAACTGTATATTAATTTTAGGATCTAAGGAGACTAAAATCTCACATAATCCCATACAATCGAGGAGAGCAAAACTCTCACGCGATAATTTCATAAATAATAAAAATATTTAATTTAAGATCAATATTTAATTATTATTTATGTTTTTTTTTTAAAACAAATGTATACTAATTTTAGGGATCTAAGGAGACTTAAAATCTCACATAATCCCATACAATCGAGGAGAGCAAAACTCTCACGCGATAATTTTACAGATAAAAAATATTTAATTAAGATCAATATTAAATCATTATTATTATTATTATTATTATTATTTTCGTATTGTTATTATTTATAGCAAGTATGTATTAATTTTTAATTAATAATTTTCTGGGATCTAAGGAGATTCGAATCTCACATGATCCCAAGACACCTGAAGAGAATAATATTCTCACTCGATGACTTTCTTAGAACTTTATTTATAAAGCTAAAATTAATCTCCTATTGACACAAGGGTAACAATGATACATATATCTATATACATCTATACGTACACACACATATATGTATATATATATACATACATATAGACGCATATAATAATATATATGAGTATGATAAAAAAGAAGAAGAACAAGCTTCAGGGAAAAACAGGAAGCATATATCACCACACATATTTATATATACTGCTACATACACACATATATATATACATACATATATATATATATATATATATAAACTTATATGTGATGTATATATGTGAGTATTGTATGCGAGGTAAAGAGCTTCAGGAAGCATGAACTCATATACCCACACGTATATATATATATGTATATACATCCATATTCATATATATATATATATATATATATTTATGTATAAACACATATATAGTCTATATGTAAGAAGAGAGCAAACTTCAAGAAAACATGGAAAACCTATATCCTTTCTCTCTCACTCTCCTCCACGGCACCAGGGAAAAATCTGCAACAGTTTTCAATATATATATATATATATATATATATCTTCATACATATATACATACACACATATATATACATGTACACAACAATGGAAGGAGAGAACAAATATGCATCAGGTAAGATCAAGGCTATCCACATCATATACATGCACTCATATTTGTTTTCACATATCTATGTATATATATATATCTATCTTTATACACTCCCTATATATATATATATATATATATACATCTACCTATATATATATATGCCTTTATATATATATATAGACTCACATATAATGTATATGATCCTGATGGAAAAGGAAAGCAAACATTAGCCGAGAGTGAAGAACTTAGAAGCACCAGCACGTAGGTAAGGAGTAAGCAGATAAATGAATAAGATTACCAAAACTTAGCAGTGTTTTCTTGCCAAGGTCAGATCCTTTACCAGCTACCCTTTAACGGAAAACCACCAGAAAGCAAGAGCAACGCCAACGTCCCTTTCTCTTCTCTCCTTCACGGCTACTCTTAGCTCAGGTTATTTTCCTCTGTTCGTCCCTGTTCACGTTGCTTGGAACAGGGGAACAAGTTCTTGGTTTACTCGACTGTCACCGTAGCTCGGCCCAGCTAGTTATGTTTTTCAGTTCCAACTCAGTTCAGCTCGTTTTGCTTCTGGATTCCAGCTTGGTTTGGCTTGTCATTGCTGCAGCTTGGTTTCTCCTCCTTTCAGCCACTCTCCAGACTTCCTTTCTCGGTTTCTCTTCCACAACAGCTCCACTCTTCTCCCTTGGTTCTCCCTCACAGCAACTCTTAGCCTCCTCAGTTCTCAGTTTCTCACTGTAACTCTCCCACTCTCTTAAGTCTTCTTCGTTCTTTTTTTCTTGCCTCTGCAGCAACCCTCTCTTGGCCTCCTCCCTCAACAGCAGCCCTCCTTCTTATTAGATGAAGCTTCCATCATTATCCTCTGCTCCTGTCATCTTTTCAACCGAGCTACGGACTGCCATCACAGCTACGAGCAAGTTGCCCACTTGCAGCTGAAAAAAATCACCGCCAAACTGCATCCTAGGAAGCTGTATTCTCTTACCTGCCTAAGTAGTTCTTATTTTAATTTATTATTATTATTTTTTATTTTATTATTATTTTTTTCTGATTTAATCCCTTGTTGTTATTATTATTATTATTATTATTATTATTATATTTTATTTATTTATTGTTATTCATTTATTTTTTGTCATCATCCCCCTTAACATATTTTTGGATTTTTCCTATTTTGTATTTTTTATGATGATTTTTTTTATTTTGATTTGTTATATTATTATTAATTCTTATTTTCCAATTTTGTTTTTTCTTTTTCTTAAATTTCCTCATTATTAGTTTTGAATTTTAATTTGTTTTTTTTTTGCTTAAAAATATCATTTGAACCTCTGTCCTTTTTATTTTCCTCATTTACTAAATTTAAAATTGATTAACGAATTCATGATAAATTTAGATAGAGATGAGGTGTTCACAGTTGCCCCTCTTTGCTTATCTCTTAAGTTAGGGAAGTAAAAATTGCGAAGAGATGACCCAACTTAAGAGCAAGCATATATGTGAACACACCATTTCTCATGCTGAGGGAAAACCAATAAAAGGGGCCTTATGTAAATTTGAGCTCGAATGGGATAGAGATTTATCTCCACTTGATGTAAGATTTTTAAAAGAAAATTGCCTGAACATGAAGCAGGACTTTTGACAGAAAGATAAATCACCTGGATTCGATCCAGGACTTTTGACAGAAATGTAAGTTGTCCTGGACAAGATGAAGGACTTTTGACAGAAATGTAAATTGCCCTGGACACGATGCAGGGACTTTTGACAGAAATGTGAATTGCCCTGGACACGATGCAGGGTCTTTTAACAGAAATGTGAATTGCCCTGGACATGATGCAGGGTCTTTTGACAGAAATGTGAATTGCCTTGGACACGATGTAGGGTCTTTGGATAGAAATGTAAATTGTCCTAGACACGATGCAGGATTTTTGATAAAAATGCGAATTGCCTTGGACACGATGCAGGGTCTTTTGACAGAAATGTGAATTGCCCTGGACACGATGCAGGGTCTTTGGATAGAAATGTAAATTGCCCTGGACGCGATGCAGGGTCATTTGATAGAAATGTGAATTGCCTTGGACATGATGCAGGGTCTTTGGATAGAAATGTAAATTGCCCTGGACACGATGCAGGATTTTTGACAGAAATGTGAATTGCCCTGGACACGATGCAGGGTCTTTTGACAGAAATGTATATTGCCCTGGACACGATGCATGACTTTTGCGTTGTTTTGAAGAGAGGCATTCACCTTGTATGGGATATGCCATTACTCTTGGACATTCATGGAATGTGATATGACACGTGTTTGGGTGCCAAATGCATGGTACATATGTTTTCCTTTTCTTTGAAACATCAATTATGCACAAGTGGTGGATGCACGAGCTAGATACATGATAAAAATGGATAATCATGTATGCATGAGACATGCGGGTTTTTGAATGATAATGAAAATTTTGTTTACTTTGATACATTTTCCAAAATGATGCTTATACCATAGGTGTTAGAAATAAGAGAATGCTACGTGAGCGTAGACTTTCTACCTTACTTTGGAAACTGGAGGGGTAACATATTAAGTCATAGTTTGTACTAGTTGGAAAGAGAACTGTATTTCCCAGAGTGAAAGAATTGTCTAACCAAGCTTCTCTCGTCGTGGCTTTTAACTCATCATTTCAACAGCTGATGGTTCTTATAACTTTATCCTCTCGGGTCAACATATGGTGAACTTAATTTCCTTTCCTTATGGCAAACCAGGGGACATTGAAAAATGCTTCAATCTCTTTTTACAAAGTAATCTGGTGACAAAAATAGAAATGCCTGGATGTTTATATGTTTCATACTTTGAGTTTCAACCCAGTAATTGCATGAAAACACTCCTTTTTTTTTTTTTATCATGGGTGTTTCAAAAATGCACATCATTAGACCATATTTTGAATGATTTCATTTATTTGAATATTTATTTTGCATGTGG
This sequence comes from Delonix regia, assembly GCA_037074485.1. Lineage (NCBI taxonomy): Eukaryota > Viridiplantae > Streptophyta > Magnoliopsida > Fabales > Fabaceae > Delonix > Delonix regia. Next base: position 19,135,317 of record CM073452.1, on the reverse strand, counting down.
AATGAATGGAGCAATTACAAAGGCAGTACGATTTTGTAGAAAGAAGAAGAATAATGTGAAGCAAGTCTCTTAAATAAGTAAGGGACTTTTATAAATAGATCACGTGGTCTAAAGGAAAATAGGTGATAGATTGGATACAAGTGCAAAGGAGAGCCGAGGTGGAAATTGGGATGACTTTGACTTGCAGCTCTAGGTGACACTGATTGCTTGAACCTAATGTTGCCTCAAATATACATATTTCAAAACTGGTTAATGAAGGCAATCTCTAAGAATCTTCCTAAGTGGGGGATTTAATCCTGTGTAGCTTTACTTCATTCACCACCTATTGCCCTAACTTTTGCTTAAGCCGCCTTTTCAGGTTTTTGACTTAATGGGCCCTGATTGTAAAATCTTCTTCTTTTTTCATCGTCCCCATTTTTAAGCAAAGTATTTCTTTACTGCATCTGAGTTAACCGGTCTTCTGATCTCTCTCCCATCCATATCAGCGAGGACCAACGCACCTCCGAAGAATGCTCGTATTACCACGTAGGGTCCTTCATATGAGGGTGCCCATTTGCCTCTATTATCCTCTAGATTTAGGAGGATTTTTTTTTAGAACTAACTCCCCTGGCTCAAATTCTCTAGGATGAATCTTTTGATTGAAGGCCTTTACCATCCTTTTCTGGTATAATTGCCCATGACACATAGCTACTAGCCGCTTTTCTTCGATCATATTCAACTGCTCATATCGTGTCCAAACCCACTCACTCTCCTCTAGGTTAGTTCTATCAACACTCGGAGAGAAGGGATTTCAACCTCAATTGGAGTGACCGCCTCCATACCATATACTAAAGAGTAAGAGTTGCCCCTATGGATGTACGTATTGTTGTGCGATACCCATGGAGAGCATACGGAAGCATCTCATGCCAGTCTTTATAAGTGATAGTCATCTTACTGATGATCTTTTTTATGTTCTTATTCGCTGCCTTGACTGCCCCATTCATCTGTGGCCGATAAAGTGCAGAATTGTGATGCTTAATCTTAAATTGCTCACATAACTTCTTAATGTCAGCCCCATTTAGGTTGGGGGCGTTGTCAGTGATGATCCTTTCTGGTATACCATATCGACATATAATGTTTGACTTCAGAAATCGGAGGAAGACCCTTTGGGTAATATTAGAGAAGGAGTACGCCTCTATCCATTTCGTGAAGTAGACGATGGCTACTAAAATGAATCGATGTCTATTGGACACCTTTGGATTGATGGGGCCAATCACATCGATTCCCCACATCGAGAATGGCCAAGGTGCCACTAGGTTGTGTAGGGGTTGCGGCAGAGCATTGATCTTATTGGCGTATATCTGACATTTATGACATCTTTTCACGTAGTCAATGCAATCTTTCTCCATGGTTAACCAAAAGTACCCATATCTATGAATTTGCCTAGTCATGGTGTGACCATTAGTATGAGTTCCACACACCCTTTCATGAATCTCTATCAGTATCTTGCGTGCCTCTGATGTATCCACGCATCTGAGCAAAGTGTTATCCCATGATCTTTTATACAACACTTCTCCCCTAAGGAAGAAACCCATGGCCAATCGACGAATGGTCTTTTGGTCATTCTCAGATGCCCCAGTCGGATATTGCCAACTTTGGACATAGTTTTTTATGTCATCGACCTATCGCTTTCTTCCTCCACATTTAGGTAGTGAGCTGGGGCGTCCTAGGTCTCAATCTACACTGGTAACACATTAACCCCACAATCTAACTTGATCATTACGGCGAGGGTAGCCAATGCATCAGCAAATTAATTTTTGTCCCGAGTCAAATGTGTGAAGTTTATTTCCTCAAACTTTGACATTAATTCCGTTAGGTACCTTTGGTATGGTATCAGTTTAGGGTCTTTGGTTTGCCATTCTCCCTTTACCTGATAAATGACGAGGGTTGAATCTCCAAACACATCAAGATATCTGACACCTAACTCCAAAGCAGCTCGTAGGCCATTGACACAAGCCTCATACTCTGCCGCATTATTTGTGCAGTTGAAGCTGAGCTTGATTGCCACTGGATACTGTTTGCCTTCGGGCGATGTTATCATAGCCCCTAGTCCACTACCATGTATATTGACAGCTCCATCAAAATACATTGTCCACTTGACCTGCTTTAATTCATCTTCTTCTACTGTTAGGATATCTTCATCCGGGAACTGAAAATCTAGGGGTTGGTACTCATCCAAAGGACTAGCTGACAAATGCTCGGCTATAATGCTCCCTTTGACTGATTTGCTGGTCATATACTTTATGCCATATTCTGAGAGTATCACTTGCCACTTTGAGACTCATCCTGATACATGAGGGCTCTCGAAGATGTATTTGGTTAGATCCACACTGGAGATTAGCCATGTAACATGATATAGCATGTACTGCCTTAGTCTCTTTGTGGTCCACACGAGGCCGCAATAGGTCTCCTCAATTGACGGATACCGTGACTCACATTCATTAAACTTCTTGCTTAAGTAATAAATCGCTTGCTCCTTTTTCCCTGACGCATCGTGTTGTCCTAACACCGCGCCCATGGACCCTGGTCAGATTGTCAGATAAAGAATAAGGAGCCGCCCTGGTGTAGGTGGTACCAAGACAGGGGGATTCAAGAGGTATTCTTTTATCCTATCAAACGCCTGCTGACAAGTCTCATCCCATTTCCCTGGTTAATTCTTGTGCAGTAATTTGAATATTGGTTCGCAAGTGGCAGTTAGGTTTGCAATGAACCTAGCTATATAATTCAAACGTCCCAAGAAACTTCTAACTTCTGTTTCTATACTTGGTGGTGGTATATCACGAATGGCCTTAATTTTATTGGGGTCCACTTCTATTCCTTGCTTATTGATAATGAACCCCAAAAGTTTCCCCGATGTGGCCCCAAATATGCACTTACTATGATTCAAACGAAGTTTGTACTTTCGCAGTCTTTTAAAGAGCTTTTGTAACACAGCCACATGACTTTCCCTTTCCGCTGATTTAGCGACCATGTCATCCACAAATACCTCTATTTCTTTATGCATCAAGTCATGAAATAGGACTACCATTGCGCATTGATATGTGGCTCTGGCATTTTTAAGCCCAAAAGGCATTACTTTGTAGCAGAAGGTTCCCCATTGAGTGATGAAAGTGGTTTTCTCTTTATCATCGGGGTGCATGGGAATTTGATTATAGCCAGAATATCCATCCATGAAGGAATATCTGAAGCTTTTTGCTGTATTGTTAACTACAACATCGATGTGAGGTAAAGGAAAGTCATCTTTTGGGCTAGCCTGGTTTAAGTCTTTATAATCGATGCACATTCTCACTCGCCCATCTTTCATTGGTACGTGGACTATGTTCGCGACCCATTGAAGGTATTTAGCAACTTCTAGAAAACCTGCTTCCCATTGCTTCATTACTTCCTCCTTAATTTTGAGAGACATTTCTGGGCTCATCCTTATTAATTTTTGTTTCTTAGGCACCACATTAGGGTACAAAGGTATTTTGTGGGTAGCAATTTCAGGATCTATTCCCGGCATATCCTGGTACGACCACGTAAATATATCCATATATTCCTTAAACAAATTGATCATTTCTTCCCTTTCTGGATTATCCACTATTTTTAACTCCTTTTTGTCATTCTCAGTCCCCATATTAATTACTTCGATGATTTCTTTATGCGGAATGATTCCCTTTTCTGAAGATTCTATTATTTTAGCGAAGGTTTGAGATAACTCATCATTATTACCAGTTTCTAAATCATTCGTATCCAAAACAACATGTGGCTCATTCAAACAGTGTCCGGGAGCTTCTGCTACAGACAAGAGTTCCAAGGATTCAAACTCCCTGGAAAGAAGGTAAGAATAAATACGAAAAGACAGGATATAAACAAGATTTTGGCAAAAGATTGAAATTGCTGTATCCATTCGATATTCAAAACAAAATTCAAATTGTTAGCTATTACAAAAACTCTTGAAAATGATATCCAAATATTACTCTAATGACATGACATCCAATAACACTTCAGATTCTCAATTATTAAGTGCTTCTCCTAGTTCATCCAGTTGGATCCACATGGCCTTTGTGTGATCTCTTTCTTCTTCGTTCGCCATTGCAACTGGGTCGCTCGGGTGTATTATCTCAGCAGCAACAGGAAAAGTTTCTCGTATGTGGGGTATTTCCATTTTTCCTTTCAGCTTATACTCTTTCCATCGTGCTCCGTGAGTCTCCATAGACATCTCATATCCTAACCCTTGCCGTCCTGGATTTTCTGGCAACTCAACCGGTTCTCCTATGCCTTGTAGATTAGCACCCAATCCTTTTCCTTTTTTATACCCATTATTTCTCATGATTTTAGCCACCACTTGGTTGACATCCTTAGTAGTTTCCCCAACTCCTAATGGGTTATGGCTGGCACCTTTTGTAGATTTTCCAGCCTCTAACACCTCCAGACTCTGGTAGGAGTTGTCCATAACTTGTTCGGCATTCTCAATGTAGGGCACCATGCTCGGTTTGCTGATGATCATCTCTTCCTCACTTTTTACTGTGATGAGTTTCCCTTCATTAATGTACTTGATCCTTTGATGCACGGTTGATAGGACTGCACCCACCGCATGTATCCAAGGTCTCCCTAGGAGCATCGTATATGCTGCGTCAATATCCATGACCTGAAACTCGACTGTAAATAAGTTTTGACTAATTTCCACTGGGAGCTCAATCTTTCCAATTACTTCTCTCCTTGTCCCGTCGAAGGCTCTCACTACCATGTTATTATACTCAATATATGACCTTTCGACCGGTAACTACCCTAAAGTGGATAAAGGTAGAACATTTAGAGCCGACCTTTCTTCAATGAGTACTTTAGCAATTACATACCCATAGCACTTCAAAGTAATGTGGAGGGCTTTGGGTATTCCGGCTAGCGCGGGGTGTATCTCATCCTCAGAAAAAGCGATCAAGGTGGAGTTTTTCACTGCGTTTATCATGTTCACCACCTTTTCCGGGGTAACGTCAGGACGTACATAAGCATCATCTAACACGCTCTGTAAGGCCTTTCGGTGGGCTTTTGAGTTCATTATAAGGGTCAAGATTGAAATTCGGGCCGGTGTTTTTCGTAATTGATCAACCACGTCGTACTCGCTTTGTTTCATAATTTTCAAGAACTCCTCTGTTTCCTCTCGTTCTCCTTTTCTAGGGCCCTCCCTTAGGTTTGAACTTTCACCTACTTCCCGATTCGAGTTTGAAGTTCCTTCTACATCCTTTGAGTACACCCGACCGCTACGAGTAATTCCTCCTATGATTTCTGCATGCACTCCTTCTGTGACTGTCCTTTCTCCTGATGCCTCATTATCATGTGGGCATTCTATCTTTAGTCCATAATTCCATGGTACAGCATGATTGTTCTGATACAGGAATGGAGCCGGCACATGGATGATAGCAGTCGGACTTTTGTTGGGCACCGGCATAGGTATAACAAGCAAAGATCCTTTTATTATAGTTTGCAATTTACAATTATTTTGGGCATGAGGGGCCTCCTTAACTTCATAGACTGGCTTATTAACCACTAGGAAAGAGCTCCTGGGTTTCGTGGGGCCAGACAATCCCTTGGTCTTGGTACCATCCCCCTCTATGACACACACATTCTCTTCAGTGGGTTCTTGAATCTTTTCGACGGTTAGAACTCTTAATGTCATCATTCTCTGTGCTAACTTCTTAAATTTCCCACAGTCTTCAATGTTGTGCCCCACTTCTTTTTCATGAAACTTATAGTATTTGTTCTGTAACCTTCTGGGTATATTCTGCTCTTTATCTTGAGTGGAAATATAGTTAGCGTCCTCTAGGCTTCCATATAACCGTCTCATGGTGCATGATACATCTGTCAAGTTTTTCGAGCTGGGCTCTTCTGCGTCTACCATAGACACTTGTTTCCCTTTATCATGATTTGGCAAGGGGTTGGTGACAATGTTGGGGTCATCACTTGCCTTTATGCCAATATGATTATTGTTTAATAATGCCAAAACGTGCCTCCTGAAGGCATCACACCTACCAATGTTGTGCCCAGTAGCCCCCATGTGATACTCACAAGTAGCGTTGGAGTCATACCACCCAGGGAATGGTGGTTGAAGTGGCTTAACAGGCCTAGGGCCCAAAAGCTTTTTTGCCACCAGGTCATGAAACAGCTCAGATTGACTAGCATTGAAGTTAGGCAGCTGCCTATCATCACGAGGTTGTTGAGTAGGCCTAAACCCTCTACTTTGGGCCATTATTGGTTGTGGTCCAAGATGGGATTGTGGCAGTGTTGGGTAACTTATTTGACCGCTCATTGCTGGGCCTCGCGGCTGGTAAGCCATAACTGGGTTTTGACCATGAAATGGTGCCTGTGGATATTGATTACGCATGGGCCGAGGGTGCTGGTATGCAACGTGGACATTATTGACATCCCTTTCCTTCTTTTGATTACTTGTAGGCCTTTTGGCTTCCATGGATGTATTTTCGAACAACCCATCGTGCACATCAGCGTCTATTCTTTCCCCAACCTAGATAAGGTCAGCAAACTCATTCACATAGGTCCCTAACATGATTTTATGATACGGGTCCCCCAAGGTACGAATGAAATAGGAGCATAATTCTGAGTCCATGAGTGGTGGCTAGACCTCAGCCTTCTCAGCTAAAGCTTCCAACCTTTTCTCTAAATACTTCCTGGATAATCCTTCTGTTGCACCCAAACGACATATTTGTACTCGTGTAGGTTCCTCCCCTAAAATCTGGGCTACAACCCGTCTGGAGGGGAGATGTCCAGGATACAAGTAGACAGGGGTATCCTTGGTAATAGGCATTCTCATCAATCCCCCGTATTCTTCCAACGTGGGCGCAAGCTGGAAAGTTGGAAACGTGAAACATCTCAAGGAATCATCCCAATGTTGAGCTAGGGCTACAAGGGCATCTGATTGGATAGGAACTGATAGCAACTCCAAAATATCTCCATAGTCCTTTTGAAAATGACGAAGTTGTTCCCCTCTGAGCTTCTCACTCATAATAATTAAGCTTTCTACTGATTCAGCTTCTACCTTCATGTTAACTCTCTTTCTAGATGAGGCCATTTCTGTCGAGCTTGTGTCTTGTGGTTGTGTGGCGTCCGGTGAGTCCTTCATATCTTTATGCCAAGTAACGAAAATGACAGTTCACTGTAACAAATCCATGGGTTAGAAACAAAATGAAATGAGCACACAATTTATTTAATCAATAGATTACTAATCACTTTCTTCATTACTAATTGCCAAAGACCCTATTGATCCATTGGGAATAGCAACTATAACTCTCATCCTAAGGAGAAATAGATCCTCACGTGGACGAGGCTTAAATAAGTGAACAAGGTAACCTATTGATGTATTACTTTCCTTGAAATTATTGATTTTCAAAAACTCCCAACTCCATCAATTAGGCAAATCTTACCACATTGCTGAAGTTTCTAATTGTAGCTCATTTCGCTTGGCTAACAACGCGTTAAAATGGAAATGTTGTGATAATTCAATACCCCATAAAAGTCTTTCCTTTTTTATAAAAAAAGTAATCATGCCATGAATGATATGTTGACGTGCAAAATATGAGTGTAACATGATCCTTGGTGTCCTAAATTGGGTCAACCCTAAGTGGGGATGGTACCCTAAAGACGATAGGTTTTAAGAAAGTTATCTATTAAGGTGGTCCACTAAGGTGCATGGTTTGGGGATAGATCTAGCATCTTAAAGCGTTATTGGTCCCTAGATTGTCCCCACTCAAGAGAGTGAGGATCTCGCGACATGAATTAGACTTAAAAGAGGATAGAATCTCACTCCAGTCAAATCCATATAGCGAGACACAATCTGAGCGAGGTCTTCACAGTAGTCTCTGGAAGCAATGAGCTTCACAGGAAAACCGTTAAAAACCCCTACTAACCTAGGGTAATCGAGGACCCGGGTATAGAGCCCAAAAGTGTGTGAGGTAGAGTGTCAACGTGCATAAGATGGGAGGGGAGCATATAAACTCTAAACCGTCAGTTTATCCAACTGTTATTTATCAAACAATCGAATTGCAAGAGAAGACATAAGCTTATAACATAAACAGAGGTCGTCTATCCTAAGGTTCTCTTCCGCATGTTATCTATCCTGACATACGTATCACAAATAAACTAACAAAATTACATGGTAACTAAGGAACTTTAAGCATGTTATATGATTGGAAAAGGAAGAAATACACCTATACAAATGGGAAAATAAATAGCAAATACATAAGAAGATACAGGCATATCATATGACCACAAGAGATAAATGACCAAGAAACACCAAAAAGAATAAACCATTAAACCAAACAAACACAACAAGGGTAATTAAAATAACAAGAAGCCATATTATTTCAACTAACTAATTAAACAGGCTTGACTCTCGAAAGATCCCCAGTGGAGTCGCCAAATTGTCGTAACCGACCTTTTGGCGGGATGGAATTAAAATAGGTTTAAAACCGATTTCCAAAAACAGAATTTTGAAAATCGATTTTATTAGGAGTCGCCACTAAAATTTTTAACGGAAAACGTTGGAAAACCAATTTAAATAAAAAGAAAAAAGAGGCGAAATGGTCTGCGAGGTCAGAGATGGGTTTGGGGGTCTATTTGAGTGTGGGGAAGGTGTTAGGCACCCCACAACACCCGCCCATAAGGACGGTTACCTTAAACTAGTTAGTTGAAATAGAATATGGCCTTTAATTAATCTCAATTACCCTTTTATTAACATGGATGCACGTTAGACATAGGAGACAAAAAAAGCGAAAATGCATGCAAACTGATGGGTATTTACAAAGGACGGACTTGACCTAGGATGAAAGCCTAGAGCCTACGTACCCCGTGAGAGGGATCAAAGTCCACATAGTTTGACCAAAAGGCATTTTTGTGATTGGTGGTTTTTTTTTTTTTTATTTGTGATGAGAATAGGAGGATTTTAATTAAAACATATCATTGTAAACGAAATGGGAAAGAAATTTAGTTTGTATGTTTTAATTTACTACAATCTGATTAACTTCATTCTCCTGAACTATTCACATTTTCTCTTTTAAAATTGTTTTTGTCGATTTTATTATTATTATTTTTTTTGAGTTTTGAGAGTTTATATCTCGAGAATTAATGCATAATTTATAATGAAAAGAATATTTTTTAATTTTATGAGTTTTTGAATTTATTGTTGATAAATATTGATTATTATTATTATTGATTATTGGTAGACAATTTAATTTAAGTGCTATTATTTATTGGTTTATCTGTTTGTCTTTGAACAAATATATGCTAATTTTTGGGTTCTATGGAGATTAAAATCTCACACGAGCCCGGGAAGTCGAGGAGAGACAAGTATTCTCACACGATCCATTTTGCATAAATATTTAATCAAAGTTAATATTTAATTATTGTCCATTTATTCATTTTTGTATTATTATTAATATTATTGTCATTTCGGAATTAATTATAGGGATTTAAGGAGATTAGAACCTCACGTAATCCCGCACAATCGAGGAGAACAATATTCTCACACGATAATTTCATAAATGATAGGGAATGTTTATTGAAGCAAGCATTTTGATTATGATTATTATTATGATTTAATCACAATTAATATTTTATTACCATTCACTTATTTTCCACCATTCACCCATTAATATTTCATTAGTATTATTGTTGCTTTTCAATTATTCAATTCATTGTAGGGATTTAAGGAGATTAATATCTCACATAATCCCCAGTAATCGAGGAGAACAAAATTCTCACACGATAATTTTATCCACCATGACAATATTAATTATCATTCAATTATTTTTCTCCATTCCTTCATTAATATTTCATTAGTATATATTGTCATTCCTTTGTTTTTTCACCATTTATTCATTAATATTTCATTAATATTAATTGTCACTTTTTCAATTATTCAACTAGTTGTAGGATTTAAGGAGATTAACATCTCACATAACCCCCGGTAATCGAGGAGAACAAAATTCTCACACGATAATTTTATCTGTCATGACAATATTCATTAATTATCATTCAATTATTTTTCAACATTCTTTCATTAATATTTCATTAATATTCATTGTCTTCCAATTATTTGATTAATTGCAAGGATTTAAGGAGATGAAAAAAACTCACATAATCCCGGGCAATCAAGAACAACAAAATTCTCACATGCTAATTTTATACGCAATAGCCATAATTAATCAAAACTAATGTCTAAACAATTATAATGAACAAAACTAAACAAATTTAAGCACGTGAATGGTAGCTTCTCATATTAAAACGCATGAACAGTGCACATGCATGAAGTTGTCTTGAAGGAAATCGAGTGAACAGTAACATGCAGCAGAAATCTTGGCCAAGATTAAACATGCAGCCATACCTGGCGTTTTCAGCTCCTCCCTTGTGCTCCAATGAAGAAGGACCTTCTCCTCCTCACTCACCAATGGAAGATGGACCTCCAACAACCCCCCAAGGTGGCTGGTCTCGGCTGAAAGTGCAGAAACGGACAGCTTTGTTGGAGTTTTGTTGGACAGCTTCGTTGGAGTTTTCTGGTTGGCTCCAGCGCTGGAAACTCTGCAGAAAGTGTCTCTACTTCTCGGCTGGAAGATGGAGGTTGAAAGCTTCTCTTCTTCTCTACACTTCCTCTTCTTCCTTGTGCTCCCTAAGCTCTCCTCTGTTCACCTCTATTTTTTGTGCTCAAAACAGAGTTTTTTCTCCTCCATGGTTCAACTTCTATCCCTCCCTTTGCTGCCACTTTGTTTTGGATTCAGACTTCCTTGTTTCTGCACATCATTTTGGCATCCAACTCTCCATTTTTCTGCTCCTTGGATGGTCTGAACTTCAGCACCTTTTTACTCCAGAATTTGGGACGTTGCTTCCACGATTTTTTTGCACGTTGGACAGCTTCGTTTAGCTCTCGGTTTCTGCAGTTCAGCTCTCGATTTCTGCCTCATTTCTGGTTCGTTTCCCTGCTGTTCTTTCCTCACGTGGCTGCCTTGCTTCCTTGCTTCGTTCAACTTGGTTTCTCCCTCACGTTGCTGACTCCATTCTCTTCTTTCGTTCAGCATTGTTCCTCTCGGTTTGTTGCTGGTTTCGTTGCTCTTCCTTTCTTCTTCAGCTCCTCTTCCCTTCTTGGTCACGTGGCTCTCCCTTTTCAGTGTGGTTCCTCTTTCTTTTTCCTTCCTCTCTTCTCTTCTCCAGCTCTCTTTTCTTCTCAGCCGAGGCCTCCTTTCTCTCTAGCGTTTTTTTCTCCCCTTCCTTTTGGTTTGCTGCCACTTTTATGCTCCAACGCCACCTCCCTTTTTCTGTCATGTTGCTCCCTTTTTCCCATGCTTTTTCTGCAACTTCCAGCCACCACTTTGCTGCACACAGTCCCCTCCTTTTGCTGCCATCTCTAGCCACGCCACACTCTTCTTTCACTGCTCTAGCCACCCCACTTTCTGCCATGTTGCAGAACCACTCCCACTTGCTTTTTTATCCCCCTTGTCCTCTTGTGCATGTGTGTGCATGGGTGTATGCATGTGGTGAGTGTGTGTGCCCGTGGGTGAGAGAGTGTGAGAGTGTGAGTGTGAGTGTGAGTGTGTGAGAGTGATGTGTCCGTGAGTGAGAATGTGAGTGTGTGAGAGTGATGTGTGTCATGTGTGTGAGGGCAAATGAGCATGTGGGAGCAAGTGAGCATGTGAGAGTGTGTGAGTGTGAGCAAGTGAGAGTGTTTTGCAATTCTATTTCAAGTGTGTGGCCTTGTTAATTTTATTTCCTTGCAAGATGATTGCCATGTCTCTTCTTCCAACCTATATCTTGAATTTTCCTTTTTATTATTTTTGGTTCTTATGTTTGGTTTTTTCCATATTACTTCTATTTTGTTTGCCTCTTGCAATTTTGTTTTGATTAATTGTTATTATTATTTTATTATTTTATATATTTTTTTTGAATTTTTTTTAATTCTATTTATCATTATTATTGTGATTATTATTATTGTTAATTTGGGTGGGGTGTTCACACCCGCAGTCGGGGGATTTGGGGGTTGACTTACCACCGTAGGCCTCTGTGTTGGTTCTGGAACTCCTATGGCTGAAGGACTCCCTGAAGTTACTCCTGGTATCTCAATACTTGAATTAGGAACTCCTTGATCTGCATTTATGGCGTTAGTGGTGTGAACACCCCATCCCTAATCACTTAATTATTTAATTAATGGAAACACCAATTAATTAATAATTAAGAACATGGGAAAATTAAAAATGTCAAACTTCAACTGATATTTTCAATTAGGGGACAATTTAAAATTAAAAATAAAGAATGGGGGATAAATTCAAAATTTGAAAAAAAAATTAATTAGCTAATTAGAATAATTATAATAAATAAAAAAAGATAATAAAGAAATATAAAGATATAAAATATATTACAAGGCAAAAATCAAAAATCAGAAAATAAAAATTAATTAATAATAGTTATAATAATAAAAATTAAATATAAAAAAAAAAAAAGATAAAAAAAGGCAGCTTGTTGTGCAGAAAAGAGAGAACGTGACTGCAGGGAGCTCTGAAAAGTGACTCTGGTCACCGCAACAGTAGCAGCAGCAGCAGCAGCCACTTATGGGGAACAGTAGAATGCAGCAAAAAAGGGGACTCCTTCTGCTCTCTCGGCTTGGCTCTCTCTCTCTCTCTCTCTCTCTCTCAAAAACCAGTCATCTATGGACTCCACATCTCCAAGGTATAACCGAGAAAATCCGAACCCTTCTTCTTCTTTTCTCCCTTCCCCTCACAGCCTCAGCACCAACAGTAGCAGCAGCAGCAGCAGCCAACATCAACAGGATGTTTATGAATGACAAGGAGAATGCGAGTGAGAGAAAGAGGTCTCTGCGCCATTTGTAGAGTGAGAAAGTACCAAAGAAAGGAGACTGCTGACCGATTGACCATGGCTTCCACCAAGGAACGTAAGAACTACGTCTACATCGCCAAGCTCGCTGAACAAGCCGAGCGCTATGAAGAAATGGTGGATGCGATGAAGAAGGTGGCTAATCTCAATGTTGAATTGACGGTTGAAGAGCGAAATCTTCTTTCGGTTGGGTATAAAAATATAGTGGGTTCTAGGAGGGCGTCGTGGAGAATTTTATCCTCGATCGAGCAGAAGGAAGAAGCCAAAGGGAACGATCTGAATGTGAAGAGGATAAAGGAGTATAGGCAAAAAGTGGAATCAGAACTGTCCAATATCTGCAACGATATTATGAAAGTTATTGATGAGCATCTTATTCCCTCCTGCTCGGGTGGTGAATCCAGTGTGTTTTTCTACAAAATGAAAGGAGACTATTATCGCTATCTGGCTGAATTTAAGGCTGGTGATGAAAGGAAAGAGGCTGCTGATCATTCGATGAAAGCTTATCAGGCAGCTTCTACTACAGCAGAGGCTGAGTTGCCTCCCACACATCCCATCAGACTGGGCCTTTGATGAAGCAATCTCAGAGTTGGATACTATGAGTGAGGAATCTTACAAAGATAGCACGCTGATTATGCAGCTTCTGAGGGACCGTGGTTCCTGGCCTGGGGGGGTTGAACTGGTGCGTTTGGGGGATGAGCTGTGGGAGGCCCCATTCAATGGCCGTGGCTATAGTGTCAGTGCTTCGATTAAGGAACTCTGAGCAGAGTGTGAAGTGCTTGTGGGAGCAGATTTTCTGCCTTCGACTTTGAGATCGAAGAGGCGGTCTAGGTAGGAAAACGATGTTGCTGTGCGATCTGAACCTGGGTTTTGGATGGCTCTTCTTCGTTGTTCTATGGATGGGACTATGAACTCAATCTCCTCTTGGATGATGTTTTGGCGACATTTTTCCTTCATCATCCAGAGCATAGGCATTAGGAATTCATGATTAAAGAATAAGGAAGGGCGTGCTTTCGTGGATGTTTCGAGCTCACCTCCTAGCTGACTCATCCATTTTTCATATTGACTCTGCTATGTCCTACATGCACAGTCCTCTTTTCCTATTACTCTCACATTTGGAAGAGCCCCTATCGCTGTGCTTACACACCATTCTTGAAAACCAACGCCGCCCACTGCATCTATCTGCTGCTTTGAGACCACAAGCTTCAATTTTGGTGTCTGGGTTTTGCGTTGCAGAACAATAGTTAGTTTCCAATGGCAGATCCTACGGTTCTTCTGGATTTGGTGGAGAAGGCTTCGAAAATTGTGGTAAAAGGTCTAGAGTACAAAAACACTCGTAAACTCCTCAAGTCCACCACGGAAGATTTGAGTCCAGTGGTTGAACAGATCGAATGATACATTAAGGAGATGGATCACCCAACTGAAGAAGTGCAGAAGCTGAACGGGATAATGGCCGCAAGCCAACAGGTTCTTGAAAAGTACTCCAAACTCCGTTGGTGGAATTGGTGCTTTGCGCCATATTTTGAGGCCAAACTTGATGAACAGCACCAGTCAATTGTAAAGTACAGCTCGGTTCAAGCACAATTGCAGATGGCAAGGGATATGAAGGAAATCCTATCCAGGTTGAGTTCTGATGTTCATAGCCATACGACCCAGACCATCTCAACTCAGGCGATCAATACTAACAAGATATAAACATTCAAGGGTGATCCTGAAATGTTCCCAGCATTTACGGTGGGATTGGATGGTCCATTCATGAACGAGTTGAAGCATAAGCTACTTAATGGTGATGACCAAGTCATGAATTTGTATGGTTTACCAGGATCCGGGAAGACTACTATGGCTAAAAAGCTCTGTCGTGATCCCCAAGTCAAAGGTAAATTCAAGAATATCTCCTTTGAGACCTGGGGTTCACAGATTCAAATCAATGAAACAATCAACCGATTGCAAGATCAACTGTCCAAATTTGGGGAAAATCCAGTACTGTTGGTGCTGGACGATGTTTGGCCCAACTCAGAAGATATTGTTGAGGAGCTTAGGGTCCAAATATCATCAAATTCTAAAATTTTGGTGACTTCAAGACTTCAAATTAAAAGACCTGTTGCCTGACATCCCATGAAAGAACTCTCTGAAGAAGATGTTGTAAAGCTTCTCGTTCACTTTATTCAACCAAGTGACATCGATTTTGCTGACAATGAAATACATGAAACTCTCCTAAAGATAGTCCAAGGCTGTAAGCGTTTACCATTGGCTCTTGAATTCATTGGTAGCGAACTCTAAGGGAAGGGCATTGAGGAGTGGCAAAAGGTGGATTTAGAATGGTCACGGGGCCTCAATATTCTTGATTCATATACAGAGTTGCTTCCTCATCTCCAAAATTCCTTGCATCTCTTGGTAGATGAGTCTGTGAGGGAGTGCTTCATGGACCTTGGGTTATTTCCTGAAGATCAAAGGATCCCCATTACTGCCTTGATTGACATGTGGATAGAACTGCATAACCTAGATGAACTCGGCATATATGCAATGACCCTCATCCACAAATTAACAGCCATGAATTTGGCTGCCAGTATCAAAGTTAAAAGGATAGTTGGAAGTGATGCAAACAACTACTACAATAACCACTTCCTCACACAGCATGATCTTTTCAGAGAGCTAGCCATTCGTATAAGCAGCCAGGAGCCATTTGAGAACAGGAAAAGACTGATCATTGACATGAATGGGAATCATTGTCCAAAATGGTGGCCCCAGCAATAGCAACCACAACGGCAACAGAATTCTATTATTCAGCAGCAACAAACACCATTGACCCAACAGCCAAATAACGTTGGAATCAGGAAGGAACTTGTTTAAAACCGACTTCAGCTTGCTTTGCATGGTGAACAGTGAGTGTTCACATTCTGTACGTCTAGCTTCCATTTTTGTTGTTTTTTTTTTTTTTTTTTTTGCTTTTGCTTTTCCTTTTTGGTGCATTAATATTGTAATTATTATTATTATTACTTTGGTATTGCAAGTAAGGTTTTTAGGAAGTCATCGTGTGAGAATTCGGTTCTCCTCGATTGTAGGAGATCACGTGAGATTTTAATCTCCTTAGATCTTTTAAAATTAGCACATTTGTTTAAAAAAAAAAAAGATATAATGATTATATATTGACTTAATTAAATACTTTCCATTATTTATGAAATTATCGTGTGAGAATTCAGTTCTCCTCGATTGCATGAGGTCATGTGAGATTTTAATCTCCTTAGATCTTTTAAAAATTAGCTCGTTTGTTTTAAAAATAATAATGATTATATATTGACTTAATTAAATACTTTCCATTATTTATGAAATTATTGTGTGAGAATTCAGTTCTCCTCGATTGCAGGAGATCACATGAGATTTTAATCTCCTTAGATCTTTTAAAATTAGCACATTTGTTTTTAAAAAAAAAAGATATAATGATTATATATTGACTTAATTAAATACTTTCCATTATTTATGAAATTATCGTGTGAGAATCTGGTTCTCCTTGATTGCTAGAGATCACGTGAGATTTTAAATTCCTTAGATCTTTTAAAATTAGCACATTTGTTTTAAAAAAAATATATATAATGATTATATATTGACTTAATTAAAGACTTTCCATTATTTATGAAATTATCGTGTGAGAATTCAGTTCTCCTCGATTGCGTGGGATTATGTGAGGTTCTAATCTCCTTAAATCCCCATAATTAGTTCAGAGATAATAATGATATTAAAATAATAATAGTAATGCAAAAATGAATATTTTAATTGAATTATTTACAAAATAAATAAAGACAGGGTTTTATAAAATTTAAATAATTAAAATGCCATGTTCAAAAATTCCAAAAATGGCTTTCTATTATAATCTTGCTCTAATTTCAACGATCAATCCAGATTTTTAAAAAAGGAAGTAAAAATAAAAAACAAGTGAAACAAAAGAAGAAAATCCAAAAATCCAAAGAAATATGTAAATTACAAAATTCCAAAAAATACATAAGTACAAAAATCAGAAAAATGATTTGATTTTCGTCTTAATTTCAAAGGTGAATTCCAATTTTGAAAATCCAAAAAAACAAATAAATCTAAAAATTCAAAAATATTTTTTTATAACTTCACTTCAATTCCAAACAATATAAACTCCCAAAATTCCTAAAAATCTTATCCCATAATAATTTCATTTAAATTTCAAAATTAAAATTAAAATTCCAAAAATAAACAAAAGAATTAAAAGAGAAAATGTGAAGAGATCAGGAGAATGAGGTTAATTAGATTGTAGTAAATTAAAACACACAAACCAAATTCCAATCTCGTTTTGTTTACAATGATCTGTTTTAATTAAAATCCTCCTATTCTCATCACAAATCAAAACCCACCAACCCATAAAACATGTCTCTTGGTCGAACTACGTGGACTTTGATCCCTTTCACGGGGTACGTAGGCCCTAGGCTTTCATCCTAGGTCAAGTTCGTCCTTTGTAAATATCTATCAGTTTGCATGCATTTTCGCTTTTTTTGTCTTCTATGTCTAACGTGCATCCATGTCAATAAAAGGGTAATTTACATTAATTAAAGGTCATATTCTATTTCAACTAACTAGTTTAAGGTAACCGTCCTTATGGGCGGGTGTTGTGGGGTGCCTAACACCTTCCCCACACTCAAATAGACTCCCGAACCCATCTCTGACCTCGCATACCATTTCGCCATCCTTTTTCTTTTTATTTAAATTGGTTTTCCAAAGTTTTCCATTAAAAATTTTGGTGTCAACTCCTAATAAAATTGATTTTCAAAATTCTGTTTTTGGGAATCGGTTTTAAACCTGTTTTAATTCCATCCCGCCGAAAGGTCGGTTACGACAAGTGGCATTTGGCAAAATATTATTTGCAGTCACACTTGAGTTCATATTCTGCAAAAACTTCATCATTTCTAGCATTTAAGCTTGCATGGTCCCCATTTGATCTTTCAATGCTCCCACTTCGGCTTCTAACCGCTGCTCAGACTCTGATCGATTATTTTCGGCAAACATAGCTTTGACATGTGCCCGAGTCAGATATGTTCAGCTCGATGATTGAGCTTGGTTAGACGGATTCTTTCCCTCTTGGGCAATGTTGGCTTCTTACCTACGTTTTGAAAATAAGAAATGACCATCCTTAATAATAAAGCAGTTACTTAGGTTTTTATCTTATGTTTTTATTTTATTTTATTTATTATTTATTAATACATTGACCTGGCATAAAGGGCATAGGAATCTCAGACCCTTGAATCCTTGAGGGTACATATTGTATCACTCAATGAATCAAAGTTAACGGCTAACGCAAGGGATGTTTTAATGTCCACAGGCGTAGGTCTGTTTTGCACCACACAACCTATTCATTCTTCGCATGATTTCTGACATCCCACATATGAATAATGAACATATCTGATAACTCATAGAAGAAGCCTTGCATTTTGCTACGAACAAAATGTTTGATTACTTTACTTGATTTGAGGTTATACATCAAAGAGTAACCCAGCTTACAAATTCATATTACAAAACATTGAAGTCATCTCCCTTTCTCATTCCTTTAAGATTTCATCAACATCTTCAGATCCTCCATAAGGTTACGACACAAAGTAAGAAATTCAGTTATAGTTGCAAGAATCTTTGTAGGGATGGTATGCCCTTCAGCTTGTCTATACGCATACGTGAATTCAGGAATGGCATCATTGGCAAATAGAATCATCCTTCTGAAGAGCTCTAGCCACATTTCCTTCTCAATCACTTGCTCTTCATGGCGAGAATCCCACAATCGAGCCTTTTTAGCTTGATGATTGAGTTGTTCAATTAAATTTTGTATTGCTATCGCATTGTCGCTCTTGATACTAGCAACCTCTCTCATTTTTTCTTCCAACCGTTTAGCGAGGATTTCGATTTCTCGTTGGAGGTCATTAGGAGACTTAAGTTCCTCCACCTCCCTCATCATGGCATCCTTTTCTTTAACAGCTTTTAACAATCGAGTTTGATAATTAAGGGCCTTCTTGTTGCTTTCTTCGGCTCATCTTTGAACCTTCCTTACTGTGTCTTTTAATTTGTCATTTTCCTCCTTTAATCTCTTCAGCTCGGTATTAGTTTCTGACTCTTTTCTTCTTTTTGCTCTCTCATCTTCATGTGACTTTGCTAAGCTTTCCAAGTGCTTCTTGCTTAATTCCTCCAAACTTTGCAGTTCAGCCTTTTTACATTCTAATTGGTTGGCCAGACACTCATTAACCTCTTGTAAGTTGTTGCTTAACAAGGGATTGCGAGGCCCCAGGGGTGGATGGACCCCACCAGTCCTTTCCTTAAGCCAAGTCTCATATCCTTTTGTAGTTGCTACGGCACACTTTCCTAGCTCAAACCTTCCTTTACACATCACGTGACTCCATGCATCCCTTATCTTATGAGTCATTTCTACCTTCAACGGATCACCATAATAAAAATTGACTCTTTGCATAGCCTCTTCAGAAGGGAAGTCCTGTTCATAAGCAAATTGGCAATGCGTGATTGCGGGGTTATAGTTAATGCATCCTCGGGCACCTATAAGGGAGACGTTAAGGAAGTTTCCGCAGCAGTAAATGACATCCTCGCTTTCCCACCAAGAGAGTTTCCACCAAATGATGGTATCTTCAAGCTCTTCTACCTTTTTGATCCACTTATCGCGGTTCATTCTCGCTTGTAATGGAATTGACCCTTCACGGCATGGGTAATCTCAGATCAGGTGATGGATGGCATCAAATCTTGTATCGAGTTGGTATTCCCTGCCATAGACATAATTAACCCACCATATGTTCAACAACGGCAAGCAACATTTCAATTTTCCTTTCTTCTCCCTATGGCAGGAGCTCAATGTTAGAAATGTTTCTGCTAGAAGCGCTGGCATTGGGTTCACCTGGTGATTTTCTACCATCCACAGGACACTTACCGCTACCAGGTCAATCACCCCCACTGCTGATGGGAATAATACTAACCCGTATATTGCCAAGGCAAGGACTCTTCTGAAGACAACCCAATTCCCTTTCTCAGCTAATGCCTCTAACCTTTTCTTTAAATATTTTCTAGATAAACCTTTTGTTGCCCTAGAGCGGCATAACTGTACTCGTGTAGGTTCCTCCCCTAGAATTTGTGCCACTACGCGCTTGGAAGGAAGATATCCAGGGTACAAATAGACGAGAGTGTCTCGGTTAACAGGCATCTTCATCAAGCCTTCGTATTCCTCTAATATGGGTACAAACTGGAAAGTTGGAAATGTGAAGCATCTCAATGAATCATCCTAATGTTGGGCTAAGACTACAAGTGCCTCAAGCTAGATAGGGATCAATAATAAATCCAAGGTGTCTCCATAATCCCTTTGAAAATGGCAGAGTTGCTCCCCCCCTGAGTTTCTCACTCATAGTAATTAAGCTTTCAACTGATTCAGCTTCCACTTTCACTTTAACTCTCTTCCCAGTTGGGATTATTCCTGTTGGGCTTGTGTTTTGAGGTTGTGTGGTGTCCAATGATTCCATCATGTCTTTATGCCAATCAAGAGAAATGACAACTCGAGCTGTAACAAGTCTATTGGTTAGAAATAAAATGGGATGGGCACGTAAATTTCTTTAATCGATAGATTATTTAGCACTTTATTCACTATTAATCACCAAGGACCTTATTGATTCATTGTGAGTAATAGATAAAAAGACTATCAACCCAAGGAAAAGTAAGTCTTCACATGGGTAAGGCTCAGATAAGTGAACCAGATAATCCATTAATATATTGTTTTTGCCAAGGTTATTGATTTTTAAGAAAAGTTCCCAACTCCATTGATGCACCATCAGGCCAAACTTCCACATAGAATATATTTTCAATTTTAACTCATTTCTTAGGTTAATAATGCATCAAATGGAGATATTCTGATGGCTAAAACCAAATAATAATAATAATAACAAATTTATTTTTTTTAAAAAAAAAAAAACATGTAACGATGCTATGAATGCTATGATAACATGCAAAATGAGAGTGAAATATGCTCCCTTGGTTCCTAACTAGGTCAACCCTAAATGAGGAAAAGTTGCCCTAAAGATGACAAGTTCTAGGAAGGTTATCTATTAAGTTTGGTTAACTAATGTGCATAGTTCTAAGGATAGGTGTGAACACCCCACCCAAATTAACAATAATAATAATCACAATAATAATAATAAATAGAATTTAAAAATTCAAAAATATATAAAATAATAAAATAATAATAACAATTAATCAAAAAAAAATTGCAAAAGGCAAACAAAATAAAAGTAATATGGAAAAAACCAAACATAAGAACCAAAAATAATAAAAAGGAAAATTCAAGATGTATGGCAATCATCTTGCAAAGAAATAAAATGAACAAAGCCACATACTTGAAATGGAATTGCAAAACACTCTCACATGCTCACTTGCCCTCACACACATGGCACACATCACTCTCACATGCTCACTTGCTCCTCACATGCTCATTTGCCCTCACACACATGACACACATCACTCTCACACACTCACACTCCCATTCACGGACACATCACTCACACTCACTCACACTCACACTCCCACATGCTCATTTGCTCCCATATGATCATTTGCTCTCACACACATGACACATCACTCCCACACACTCACATTCTCACTCACGGACACCTCATTCTCACACACTCACACACTCTCATCCATGGACACACACACTCACCACATGCATGCACCCACGCACACACATGCACAAGAGGACAAGGGGGACAAAAAAGCAAATGGGAGTGGTTCTGCAACATGGCAGAAAGTGGGGTGGCTGGAGCAGTGAGAGAAGAGTGTGGCGTGGCTGGAGGTGGCAGCAAAAGGAGGGGACCGTGTGCAGCAAAGTGGTGGCTGGAAGTTGCAGAAAAAGTAAGGGAAAAAGGGAGCAAATGGCAGAAAAAGAGAGGGGACGTTGGAGCATAAAGGGCGGCAGCAAACCGAGAGGAAGAGGAGAGAAAACGTTGGAGAGAAAGGAGGTCTCGACTGAAAAGAAAAGAGAGCTGGAGAAGAGAAGAGAGGAAGAAAAAAAAGAAGAGGAACCATGCTGAAAAAGAGAGAGCCACGTGACCAAGAAGAGAAGAGCAACGAAACCAGAAAAAAACCGAGAGGAATAACGCTGAACGAAGGAGGAAGAATAGAGGCAGCAACGTGAGGGAGAAACCAAGCTGAACGAAGCAAGGAAGCAAGGCAGCCACGTGAGGAAAGAATAGCAGAGAGACGAATCAGAAACGAGGCAGTAAACCGAGAGCTAAACTGCAGAAACTGAGAGCTGAACAAAGCTGTCCAATGTGCAGAAAAATCGTGGAAGTAACGTCTAAAATTCTGGAGTGAAAAGGTGCTGAAATTCAGACCATCCAAGGAGCAGAAAAATGGAGAGTTGGATGCCAAAATGATGTGCAGAAATAAGGAAGTCTGAATCCAAAACAAAGTGGCTGCAAAGGAAGGAATAGAAGCTGAACCATGGAGGAGAAAAACTCTGTTTTGAGCTCAAAAAACAGAGGTGAACAGAGGAGAGCTTAGGGAGCACAAGGAAGAAGAGGAAGTGTGGAGAAGAAGAGAAGCTTTCAGCCTCCATCTTCCAGCCAAGAAGTAGGGACACTTTCTGCAGAATTTCTAGTGTTGGAATCAACCAGAAAAATCCAACAAAGCTGTCCAGCAAAACTCCAACGAAGCTGCCCATTTTCTGCACTTCCAGCCAAGACCAGCGACTTTGAGGGGCTGTTGGAGGTTCATCTTCCATTGTTGGGTGAGGAGGAGAAGGTCCTTCTTCATTGGAGCACAAAGGTGGAGCTGAAATGCCAGGTATGGCTGCACGTTCTTCACTGGCCGAGAATTCTGCTGCACGTTGTTACTGTTCACTCAATTTCCTTCAATGCAATCTCATGCATGTGCACTGTTCACGCACTCTAATATGCAATGTTACTGTTCACGTGTTTAAATTTGTTTATTTTTGTTCATTATAATTGTTTAGACATTAGCTTTGATTAATTATGGCTATTACGTATAAAATTAGCATGTGAGAATCTTGTTGTTCTTGATTGCCGGGATTATGTGAGTTTTTTTTCATCTCCTTAAATCCTTGCAATTAATCAAATAATTGGAAGACAATGAATATTAATGAAATATTAGTGAAAGAATGTTGAAAAATAATTGAATGATAATTAATGAATATTGTCATGACGGATAAAAATTATCGTGTGAGAATTTTGTTCTCCTCGATTACCGGGGGTTATGTGAGATGTTAATCTCCTTAAATCCTTGCAATTAGTTGAATAATGGAAAAGTGACAATTAATATTAATGAAATATTAATTAATAAATGGTGAAAAAAATAAAGGAATGACAATATATACTAATGAAATATTAATGAAAGAATGTTGAAAAATAATTGAATGATAATTAATGAATATTGTCATGACGGATAAAAATTATCATGTGAGAATTTTGTTCTCCTTGATTACCGGGGATTATGTGAGATATTAATCTCCTTAAATCCCTACAATGAATTGAATAATTAAAAAGTAACAATGATACTAATGAAATATTAATGGGGGAATGGTGGAAAATAAATCAATGATAATTAAATGTTAAATTTGGATTAAATCATAATAGTCATAATCAAAATGCTTGTTTTAATATGCTGTTTGCGAAATTATCGTGTGAGAATATCATTCTCCTCGATTACCAGGGATTATGTGAGATATTAATCTCCTTAAATCCCTACAATGAATTGAATAATTGAAAAGCAACAATAATACTAATGAAATATTAATGGGTGAATGGTGGAAAATAAATTAACCATAATTAAATGTTAAATTTGGATTAAATCATAATAATAATCATAATCAAAATGCTTGCTTTAGTAAACATTCCCTATCATTTGCGAAATTATCGTGTGAAAATATTGTTCTCCTCAATTGTGCTAGATTACGTGAGGTTCTAATCTCCTTAAATCCCTATAATTAATTCCGAAATGACAATAATATTAATAATAATACAAAAATGAATAAATGGACAATAATTAAATGTTAACTTTGATTAAATATTTATGCAAAATGGATCGTGTGAGAATACTTGTCTCTCCTCGACTTCCCGGGCTCGTGTGAGATTTTAATCTCCATAGAACCCGAAACTTAGCATATATTTGTTCAAAGACAAACAGATAAACCAATAAATAACAACACTTAAATTAAATTGTCTACCGATAATCAATAATAATAATAATCAATATTTATCAACAATAAATTCAAAAACTCATAAAATAAAAAATATATTCCTTTCATTATAAATTATGCATGAATTCTCAAAATATAAACTCTCAAAATAAAAAAATATAATAATAACAAAATCAACAAAAAAAATTTAAAGAAGAAAATGTGAAGAGTTCAGGAGAATGAGGTTAATCAGATTGTAGTAAATTAAAACATACAAACCAAATTCCTATCCCGTTTTGTTTACAATGATCTATTTTAATTAAAATCCTCCTATTCTCATCACAAATCAAAAAAAAAAAAAAAAACCACCAATCATAAAAATGCCTTTTGGTTGAACTACGTGGACTTTGATCCCTCTCACGGGGTACGTAGGCCCTAGGCTTTCATCCTAGGTCAAGCCCGTCCTTTGTAAATATCCATCAGTTTGCATGCATTTTCGCTTTTTTGTCTTCTATGTCTAACATGCATCCATGTCAATAAAAGGGTAATTGAGATTAATTAAAGGCCATATTCTATTTCAACTAACTAGTTTAAGGTAACCGTCCTTATGGGCAGGTGTTGTAGGGTGCCTAACACCTTCCCCACACTCAAATAGACTCCCGAAGCCATCTCTGACCTCACAGACCATTTCTCCTCTCTTTTTGTTTGTTTTATTTAAATTGGTTTTCCAAAATTTTCCGTTAAAAGTTTTGGTGACGACTCCAAATAAATCGATTTTCAAAATTCCGTTTTTGGGAATCGGTTTTAAACCCATTTTAATTCCATCCCACCGAAAGGTCGGTTACAACAGTTTGGTGACTCCACTGGGGAAAAAATTCGAGAGTCAAGCCTGTTTAATTAGTTAGTTGAAATAATATGGCTTCTTGTTATCTTGATTACCCTTGTTGTGTTTGTTTGGTTTAATGGTTTATTCTTTTTGGTGTTTCTTGGTCATTTATCTCTTGTGGTCATATGATATGCCTGTATGTTTTTAAGTATTTGCTATTTGTATAGGTGTATTTCTTCTTTCTCAATTATATAACATGCTTAAAGTTCCTTAGTTAATTTCGTTAGTTTATTTGTAATACGTATGTCAGGATAGATAACATGCGGAAGAGAACCTTAGGATAGACGACCTCTGTTTATGTTATAAGCTCTTGTCTTCTCTTGCAATTCAATTGTTTGATAAATAAAGGTTGGATAAACTGTCGGTTTAGAGCTTTATATGTTCCCCTCCCATCTTATGCACGTTGACACTTTACCTCACACACTTTTGGGCTCTATACCCAGGTCCTCGGTTACCCTAAGTTAGTAGGGGTTTTTAACGGTTTTCCTGTGAAGCTTATCGCTTCCTGAGACTACTGTGAAGACCTCGCTCAGGTTGTGTCTCGCTATATGGATTTGATTGGAGTGAGATTTTATCCTCTTTTAAGTCTAATTCATGTCGCGAGATCCTCACTCTCTTGAATGGGGGCAATCTAGGGACCAATGACGCTTTAAGATGCTAGATCTACCCCCAAACCATGCACCTTAGTGGACCACCTTAATAGATAACCTTCTTAGAACCTATCGTCTTTAGGGTACCATTCCCACACATAGGGTTGACCCAGTTAGGACACCAAGGATCATGTTACACTCATATTTTGCATGTCAACACATCATTCATGGCATGATTACATTTGTTTTTTTAAAAAAAAAAGAAGGAAAAAACTTGTAGGGGGTATTGAATTATCACAACATTTCCATTTTAACGCGTTGTTAGCCAAGCGAAATGAGCTACAATTGAAAACTTCATTAGTACGGTAAGATTTGCCTAATTGATGGAGTTGGGAGTTTTTGAAAATCAATAATTTCGAGGAAAGTAATACATCAATAGGTTACTTGGTTCACTTATTTAAGCCTCGTCCACGTGAGGATCTATTTCTCCTTAGGATGAGAGTTATAGTTACTATTCCCAATGGATCAATAGGGTCTTTGGCGATTAATAATGAAGAAAGTGATTAGTAATCTATTGATTAAATAAATTGTGTGCTCATTTCATTTTGTTTCTAACCTATGGATTTGTTATAGTGAACTGTCATTTTCGTTACTTGGCATAGAGATATGAAGGACTCACCAGACGCCACACAACCATAAGGCACAAGCTCGATAGAAATAGCCTCATCTAGAAAGAGAGTTAATGTGAAGGTAGAAGCCGAATCAGTAGAAAGCTTGATTATCATGAGTGAGAAGCTCAAAGGGGAACAACTCCGTCATTTTCAGAAGGACTATGGAGACATTTTGGAGTTACTGTCAGTTCCTATCCAATCAGATGCCTTTGTAGCCCTAGCTCAACATTGGGATGATTCCTTGAGATGTTTCACGTTTCCAACTTTCCAGCTTGCGCCCACGTTGGAAGAATACGGGGGATTGATAAGAATGCCTGTTACCAAGGATACCCCTGTCTACTTGTATCCCGGACATCTCCCCTCCAGACGGGTTGTAGCCCAGATTTTAGGGGAGGAACCTACACGAGTACAAATATGCCGTTCAGGGGCCACAGAAGGATTACCCAGGAGGTATTTAGAAAAGAGGATGGAAGCTTTAGCTGAGAAGGGGAACTGGGTCGTTTTCAGAAGAGTGCTCGCTTTAGCAGTATATGGGCTAGTGTTGTTCCCATCAGCAGTGGGTGTAGTCGATCTGGCAGCGGTAAGTGTCTTGTGGATGGTAGAGAATCACCGTGTGAATCCCGTACCAGCATTGCTAGCTGAAACATTTTTGACATTAAGCTTTTGTCATAAAGAAAAGAAAGGGAAGTTGAAGTGCTGTTTGCCACTTTTGAATATATGGTGGTTTAACCATATATACGGTAGGGAATATCAACTTGGCACAAGGTTTGACATCGTTCATCACCCGATCCGTGATTATACCCATCGCGAAGGGTCAACTCCGCTACAAGCAAGAATGAGTCGTGACCAATGGGGTAAGAAAATAGGGGAACTTAAAGATACTACTATTTGGTGGAAGCTCTCTTGGTGGGAGAGCGAGGATATTATATACTGCTGTGGACATTTCCCTAATGTTCCTCTCATGGGCGCCAGAGGATGTATCAATTATAACCCCGTGGTTGCTCACTGCCAATTCGCATATGAACAGGATATCCCATCGGAAGAGGTTGTGCGAAGGGTCAGCTTCTACTACACCGATCCCCTGAAGATGGAAATGATCCAACAGATAAGGGATGCATGGGGTCGTGTAATGTGTAAAGGGAAGTTTGAGTTAGGGAAACGTGCCGTGGCAACCATGAAGCAATACGAGATTTAGCTCCAGAAAAGGATCAGGGGAATCCATCCACCCCTAGGATCTCATAACCCCTTGTTGAGTAACGATTTACAAGCAGTCAATGAGGGTTTAGCCAAACAATTAGAAGATAAAAAGGCAAAGCTGCAAAACTTGGAGGAAGTAAGCAAAAGACACCTAGAGAATTTATCTAGGGCACAAGAAGATGAAAGAGCAAAAAGGAGGAAGGAGTCGGAGATGAACACCGAGTTGAGGAAATTGAAAGAGGAGAATGACAAGTTGAAAAATACTATAAAAAGAATGCAAAAACAAGCTGAGGAGAGTAGCAAGAAGGTCCTCCATTATCAAGCTCGATTGTCAAAGGCCACTAAAGAAAGAGATGCTTCAATGAGGAGGGAAGAAGAGCTCAAGCCTCATAGTAACCTCCAACGAGAAATTGATGTACTAACCAAACGGTTAGAAGAAAAGACAAGGGAGGTGATCAGTGTCAAGAGTGATAGCGCAGTAGCCATGCAAAATTTAGTTGAGCAGCTCAACCATCAAGTGGAAAAAGCTCGGCTGTGGGAGTCCCGCCATGAAGAGCAAGTGGCCGAGAAAGAAATGTGGCTGGAACGCTTCAGAAGAATGATCCTATTTGCCAATAATGCCATTCTTGAATTCGTTCAGGCATATAAGCAAGTGGAAGGGCATGCCATCCCCGTGAAGACTCCTGTAGCAGTAACTGAGTTTCTCACTTTGTGTCATGACCTTATAGAGGATTTGAAAATGTTGATGAAATTCTAGATGAGTAAGGGACAAAGACAGTTTCGGTATTTTGTAAGACGGACTTATAGATGGGGTCCCTTTTGATGTATAACTTCAAAGTCAATTGATGTATCCAAACACTTTATTATAATGCACGGTTTCATCTTTTGGCCATCAAATGCGTTCGAAATAGTAGAGATCTTGTGTGGAAATTGGTTGTGTGGTGTAAAAATAGACATATACATATGGATACTAAATGTCCCTTGTGTTAGCAGTTAACTTTGATTCATTGAGTGTTACTATATGTATCCTCAAGGATTCAAAGGTCCGTGGTTCTTATATCCTTTATGCCGAGTTAACACACCGAAAATCGGGGATCTAGGTAATCGTTTTTTTATTTACATTCATTTTGTTAATAAAAAAATATAATAATAATCACAGGTAAGACGTCAATATTGCCCGAGAACAGAAGAACTCGTCTAACCAGGCCCAGCCGTCTGGGAGAACATATATAACCCGAGCACGGGCTAGAGCTATGGCTGCTGAAGATAGTCCATCAGAGACCGAGCAGCGGTTAGAAGCGAAAGTAGGGGCCCTAAAGGATCAAATGGGGGCCATGCAGTTGCAAATGGTGGAGATGATGAAGTTGTTGCAGAACATGAGTTCTAGCGTGGCCGCGAACCATGTTTCGCCAAACCCCACTAATGCTGACCAGGGCACCCCTAATATAGGTGTTGGCGTACCAAGAGTAACTCCGGGTAGTCCTTCTGCCACCAGAGTGCCCGAACCAACACAGAGACCGGCAGCGGCAAACCAACCACCCAACCCTTTGGCTTCAGGGGCTGAAGGACAAGGGTACCCAGAATGGAGCCAAGTTGGTGTCTTCACCTACGACATTCCTGGGGGGGAACCAACTATTGGAATTGCAGTGCCTGCTCGACCTGCTGCCAACACTAGCTTCAAGACGAAAGAGGGCGACGAGAGGAAGGATTGGGAAGAAGACATAGCAGAGGTTAAAGATAGACTGAGAGCTCTGCAAAAGCCGACTAACTATAAGTCGGTTGAGTTGGATGAGTTGTGTCTGGCCCCAGAGGTCCCCATCCCTAAAAAATTTAAGGTGCCTGAGTTCACCAAATACGATGGTAGTGGAGATCCACACTACCACCTAAAATTGTACTGCACCAAGATGTCGGTATGGTCCAAGGACGAAAGGTTCCTGATAAACTTCTTTCACGAGAGTCTGACCGGCGCGGCTTTACATTGGTTCATGAAATTGGATCACTCCAAGCTAAAGAGGTGGAGAGACCTCACTGATGTATTCATGAGCCAATACAAGTTTAATCTGGATACAACCCCTATGTGCGAGCACCTGAAGGGACTGAAGAAGAAGGGAACAGAGACTTTTAAAGAATATGCCCAGAGATGGAGAGCCGCAGCTGCTGAAGTCCAACCACCACTTTTGGATTCGGAATTATGCTCTTATTTTATCCGTACCTTGGGGGACCCATACTATAAGATAATGCTAGGGACGCATGTAAATGAATTCGTGGATTTGATCCAAGTTAGAGAGAGGATAGACGTTGATGTGCGCGATGGGCTATTTGAAGCCACCTCTATGGAAACTAGAAAACCTGCAAATAGTCGAAAGAAGGAGGGGGATATTAGCCATGTCCATGCCACATTCCAACATGCTCGCCCCATGCATAGTCAATACCCCCAGGCACCTTTTCGCAGTCAGAACCCGACCATGTCTTACCAGCCGCGAAGCCCGGCCATGGGGAATTACACAAGCTACCCGACACCACCGCAACCTTATTCTAGGCTGCAACAACCGACAGCCAAAATCGAGGGTTTAGGCCAACACTACCACCCCGCGATGACAGGCCATTACCCAACTTTAATGTTAGCCGATCAGAGTTTTTTCACGACTTAGTGGCAAAGAAGCTTATAGGCCCTAAACTGGTCAAGCCACTCCAGCCACCATTCCTTGAGTGGTATGATCCCAATGCCACTTGTGAATATCACATGGGAGTTGCAGGGCACCATATTGACAAATGTGACGCCTTCAGGAAGCACGTGCTAGCATTGTTGGACAATAACCACATCGGCATAAGGATGGGTAATGACCCCAATATCGTCACTAACCCCTTGCCAAATCACAATAAGGAAAGGCAAGTGTCCATGATAGAGGGGGAGGATTTTGGCTTGAAAGACTTGGCTGAGGTATCCTATACCATGCGGCAGTTGTATGAGGGGTTGAAGGGTACTGACTATATCCCCGCTCAGAATAGGGGACTGAACAAACTCGGAGGGTCGCAAAAGGGGTATTGTGAGTTTCATGATGGCAAGGTGGGGCACGACATTGAAGGTTGTGAGCAGTTCAGGGAGTTGGCACAGAAGATGGTGATGCTTGGAGTTCTAACCATCGAAAGAACTCGAGAGCCTACTGAAGGGAACGTGTGCATCACAGAAAAAGACGGTGCCAGGACCAAGGGAGCATCCAACTCCACAAGGCTTAGGAAATCCTTCCTGGTGGTTGACAAACCACTCTATGAAGTTAAGGGAGCCGCCTCGATCCAAAACAATCCAGACCCATGAAGTATAGCACAAGGATCTTTACTCGTAATACCCACGCCAGTGCCTGTCAAAAGCCCAACCGCCACTATTTACTTGCCCTCTCCATTTTCGTATCAGAGCGATCATACTGTGCCGTGGAATTACGGGCTAAAGATAGAATGTTCATCTGACAATGAGGCATTGAAAGAGAAGTCTGTCATGGAAGGAGGTCATTTAGACGTTGTAGGAGGAATCACTCGCAGTGGTCGGGTATACTCCAAAGATGTGGGAGGAACTCTGAATCCAAACCTAGAAGTAGGCGAAAGCTTGAACCTCAAGGAAGCCCTTGGGAAGGAAGGACGGGATGAAACAGAGGAGTTTCTAAAGATTATGAAACAGAGCGAATATGACATGGTGGATCAATTGCGGAAAACTCCAACCTGAATTTCTATCTTGAGCCTAATAATGAATTCGGAAGTTCACCGAAGGGCATTATAGGGTGTGCTGAATGAAGCTTATGTGCGTCCTGATATCACACCAGAGAAGGTCATGAACCTGATAAACGCGGTGAAAAATTCTACCTTAATTTCCTTCTCTGAGGATGAGATGCACCCCATGTCGGTCGGAAAGCCCAAAGCCCTCCATATTACTCTGAAATGCCATGGGTATATAATTGCTAAAGTGCTCATCGATGGGGGGTCGGCCCTGAACGTCTTACCCTTGTCCACTTTAGGGCAATTACCAGTCGAGAAGTCATGCATCGAGTACAATGACCTGGTAGTGAGAGCCTTCGATGGGACCAGGAGGGAAGTGATCGGAAAGGTTGAACTCCCTATAGAAATCGGTCCAAATTTGTTTACTGTCGAGTTCCAAGTTATGGATATCGATGCAGCGTATACGATGCTCCTAGGGAGACCTTGGATTCACGCCGCTGGTGCAGTCCCCTCGACAGTGCATAAGAGGATCAAATACATCGATGAAGGGAGGCTCATCACCATAAAAGGTGAAGAAGAAATGATTCTCAGCAGGTCAAGTGCGGTACCTTACATCGAAAATGCCGAGCAAGTTGTGGACAACTCTTTCCCAAGTTTAGAAGTGTTAGAGGTTGGGAATTCTAAAAAGGGCACCGACCCAATGCCATTAGGAGTGGGGGAACCCACCAAAGGAGTCAATCAGGTGGTGGCCAAGATCATGATAAACAGTGGGTATCA
The DNA here is from genome assembly GCA_037074485.1 of Delonix regia. Classification (NCBI taxonomy): domain Eukaryota; kingdom Viridiplantae; phylum Streptophyta; class Magnoliopsida; order Fabales; family Fabaceae; genus Delonix; species Delonix regia. The sequence continues at coordinate 19,103,400 of CM073452.1, read as the reverse complement.
GAAGGGAAAAGGACTGGGCGTAAATCTGCAAGGCATAGGGGAACCAATTGAGTTGCTCGAGAATCCAGGACGACAGAGGCTAGGATATGAGCTCTCCAGGGAGACCCGCAAGGTGAGATGGAAGGAGAGTAAGCAAAAGGGGAAAGCAGAAATACCTCACCTCCGAGAAACTTTTCCCACTCCCACTGAGATAATACATCCTGTTGACTTAGTCATAATGGCAAGCGAAGAAGAAGGAGAGCCTACGGAGGTTGCATGGATCCAGCCGGACAAGCTAGGGAAAGCTCTGGGCAATTGGGAATCTGAAATTTTATCGGATGTTATGTCATTAGAGTAATGTTTTGAATATCGTGTTTTAGAATTCTGTAATGGCTAATGACTTGAAACTTTATTTTAATATTAAATGAATGCAGTAGTTTCGATCTTTTTGCCAAAATCTTGTTTGAATCCTGCCTTTTCGTATTTATTTTTACTTTTTCTACCCACTTTCCAGGGAATTTGAATCCTCGGAACTTTTGAATGAGCCTTGTGTTGTCACGGATGCAAGTGATTTAGAAACTGATGATCATGATGACATATCTCAAACCTTTATTAAGATAGTAGAGTCAGCAGAAAGGGGTATTGTTCCGCACGAGGAAACCGCTGAAGTAATCAATATGGGGACGGAGGATGATAAGAAGGAGTTAAAAATGGTTGATAACCCAGAAAGGGAAGATATGATCAAGTTGTTTAGGGAATATATAGACGTGTTTGCTTGGTCCTATCAGGATATGCCAGGAATAGATCCTGAAATTGCTGCCCATAGGATACCCTTGTATTCCAATATAGGACCCAAGAAACAAAAGCTGAGGAGGATGAGCCCAGATATGTCCCTTAAGATCAAAGAAGAAGTAATGAAGCAATAGGATGCTAGTTTCTTAGAAGTTTCCAAATACCCTCAATGGGTTGCGAACATAGTCCCTGTGCCAAAGAAAGATGGGCGAGTTAGGATGTGTGTCGATTATCGGGATTTAAATCGGGCCAGCCCAAAAGATGACTTTCCATTAATGTCTTAGTCGATAACACAGCAAAAAGCTTCAGGTATTCCTTTATGGATGGATACTCTGGCTATAACTAAATCCTGATGCACCCTGATGACAAGGAAAAAACCACATTCATTACCCCATGGAGAACCTTCTGTTACAAGGTAATGCCCTTTGGACTTAAAAATGCTGGGGCCACTTACCAATGTGCGATGGTCGTCTTGTTTCATGACTTGATGCACAAAGAAATGGAGGTGTATGTGGATGACATGGTCACTAAATCAGCTGAAGGGGAAAGTCATGTGGCTGTATTGTGAAAGCTTTTCGAAAGACTACGGAAATATAAGCTTCGATTGAATCCTAGTAAGTGCGTATTTGGGGCTACATCTGGGAAGCTCTTGGGATTCATTGTTAGTAAGAAGGGGATAGAAATAGACCCTGATAAAATTAGAGCGATTCGCGACATGCCACCACCTAGTACAGAAACAGAAGTCTGAGGGTTCTTGGGCTGTTTGAACTATATAGCCAGGTTCATCGCAAATTTAACTGCCACTTGTGAACCAATATTTAAATTATTACGCAAGAACCAACCAGGAGAATGGAACGAATCCTGCCAACGCGCGTTCGATAAGATAAAGGAGTACCTCTTGACTCCCCCTGTCTTGGTGCCACCTATGCTGGGGCGGCCCCTTATCCTTTATGTGACCATCCGACCAGGGTCCATGGGTGCGGTGTTAGGACAACATGACGAATCAGGAAGAAAGGAGCAAGCCATTTATTATCTAAGTAAGAAATTTAACGAATGCGAGTCGCGGTACTCGTTGATTGAGAAGACTTGTTGCGGTCTTGTGTGGACCACGAAGAGACTGAGGCAGTACATGCTTTATCATGTAACGTGGCTAATCTCCAAGATGGATCCAATCAAATACATTTTTGAGAGTCCTCATGTCTCAGGAAGAGTCTCAAAATGACAAGTAATACTCTCAGAATATGACGTGAAATATATGACCAGTAAATCAGTCAAAGGGAGCGTTACAGCTGAGCATTTGGCGACCAATCCCCTGGATGAATATCAACCACTAGACTTCCGGTTCCCAGATGAGGATATTATGACATTGGAAGAAGATGATCCAAAGGAAACCAAGTGGACTATGTATTTTGATGGGACAGCCAATGTACATGGTAGTGGGTTAGGAGCGGTAGTAATATCACCTGGAGGCAAGCAATATCCAGTGGCAGTCAAGCTCAATTTTGACTGCACAAATAATGTGGCAGAATATGAAGCTTGTGTCAATGGTCTGCAAGCCGCCTTGGAGTTAGATGCTAAAGATCTTGAGGTATTTGGAGATTCAGCCCTTGTAATTTATCAAGTAAAGGGAGAGTGGCAAACCAAAGATCCCAAACTGGTCCCATACCAAAAACATCTAACAAAATTGGTGTCAAGGTTTAGGGAAATAAATTTCACGCATTTGACCCGTGATAAAAATCAGTTTGCTGATGCGTTGGCCACCCTAGCTGTGATGATTAAGTTGGACTGTGTAGTTAACATGCTCCCAATCCAAGTTGAGACCCGGGACACCCCAGCTTGCTGCTCGAACGTGGAGGAAGAAAATGATGGAAGGCCGTGGTTCCATGATATAAAGAACTATGTCCAGAACCAGCAATATCCGGCTGAGGCAACGGAGAATGACAAAAAAACCATCTGTCAATTGGCAATGAATTTTTTCCTTAGTGGAGAGGTGTTATATAAAAGATCATGGGACAACACTCTACTTAGATGTGTGGATGCGTCAGAAGCACGAAGGATAATGATAGAGATCCATGAGGGAATCTGTGGGACTCACGCTAACGGCTATACTATGGCTAGACAAATTCAAAGATGTGGATACTTTTGGTTAACCATGGGAAAAGACTGCATTGACCACGTGAGAAAATGCCATAAATGCCAAACATATGCCGACAGGATAAATGCTCCACCCCAACCCTTACCCAACTTGGTGGCACCGTGGCCATTCTCAATGTGGGGAATAGATGTGATTGGCCCCATCAACCCAAAGGCGTCAAATGGACACCGATTCATTTTGGTAGCCATTGATTATTTTACAAAATGGATATAAGCATGTTCATTTTCCAATATCGGCCAAAAGGTCTTCCTCCGATTTTTGAAATTGAACATCATTTGTCAATATGGTATACCAGAGAGGATTATCACGGATAACGCTTCCAACCTGAATGGAGCTGACATTAAGAAATTGTGTGGTCAATTCAAGATTAAGCACCATAACTCTGCACCCTACCGGCCATAGATGAATGAAGCAGTTGAGGCAGCAAATAAAATTATCAAAAAGATCATTAGCAAGATGGCTATTACTTATAATGATTAGCATGAGATGCTCCCATATGCTCTTCATGGGTATCGAACGACGGTACGAACATCCACAAGGGCAACTCCATACTCTTTGGTATATGGCATGGAGGCAGTCACCCTGATTGAAGATGAGATCCCTTCTCTCCGAGTGTTAATTGAATCCAACCTCGAGGAAAGCGAATGGGTAAAGACGCGGTATAAGCAGCTGAATATGATCGAAGAAAAGCGATTAATAGCTATGTGTCATGGGCAGCTATACCAAAAAAGGATGGTAAGGGCTTTCAATCAAAAGGTTCACCCTAGACAGTTCAGACCGGGGGAGTTGGTCCTGAAAAAGGTCCTCCCAAATCAAGAAGATAATAGGGGCAAATGGGCACCTTCCTACGAAGGTCCATATGTGGTGACACGAGCGTTCTCTGGAGGGGCCCTGACTCTTGCCGATATGGATGGTAGGGAGCTTGGAAAACCAATTAACTCCGACGTAGTCAAGAAATACTTTGCTTAGACGGGGATGATGAGACCAAAAAAAGAAGAAGAAAGAAAGGAGAATTCGCAATTAGGGCCAGTTCAAGAAGGAGGATAGGGTGGACAAAGGATGGACTAAAGTAAGGGGGTATGAAGACTAAATTGCCAACCCGAAAGGATCCTTAGGGGGTTGTCCTCATTAGTCAGTTTCAAAATAAGTGTATCCAATGGCAACACTAGGTGCAAGCAACCATTGTCACCTGAAGCCAAAACTCAGAGTCATCCCAGTTGTAATTTGCTATTTTTTTATTTTTTTATTTTTTGTTATGTACTTGCGTTCGGCTTACCACCCACATTCCTTGGAGTCTTTTGTTTGTTTACTCATTTAAGAATAACTCGTCTTTCATCACTCTTTTCCCCTGCATGACCTTATTGCCTTTATGATTGCCTCATACATTCAATATGCAAAATAAAACATTCAAGTGAATAGCGCTATTCAAAATATTGTCTGATGATATGCATCCCAGAAATACCCCAGTGCGTTTTAAATAAGTGTTTCCATGCAATTACTATGATGAGGCCTAAAGGATGCAGCATATACGCAATTTGGCATTTTTGTTACCAGTTTACCTCGTATAAAAGGAGATAGAAACAACTTCAATGTCCTCGGGCTTACTGTACAGAAGAGAGTACAAACCCGTTTATAGTGAGGAAGCGAAGAGTGCGGATTGTCGACTATTGAAACGATGGATTTGGGGTCGCAATGAAGGAAGCGTGGTTAGACAGTTTATACACTTTGGGCAATATTGACGTTTTTCCAATTGTCTTGAATCATAATTTAACATGTCACCCTTCCGATTTCCAAAATGAAAGATAGAGGTTTTACGCTCACAAGCACAAAGGGAATAGGTATCATTTTAACTTGTATCAAAACCAATAAAATTTTCATTATCCTTCAAGGGTACGCCCTTCTCACACATACACGTTTGTCCATGTTCGACACCTACATTGCTCATGCATTAAGACCATCAAATTCATATTTCTGCAAAAGTCCTGCATCAAGTCCAAGCAATTTACATTTCTGCAAAAGTCCAACATTAAGTCCAGGCAATTTACATTTCTGCAAAAGTCCAGCATCAAGTCCAGACAATTTACATTTCTGCAAAAGTCCTGCATTAAGTCCAGGCAATTTACATTTCTGCAAAAGTCCTGCATCAACTCCAAGCAATTTACATTTCTGCAAAAGTACTGCATCAAGTCCAGGCAATTTACATTTCTGCAAAAGTCTTGCATCAAGTCCAGGCAATTTACATTTCAGCAAAAGTCCTGCATCAAGCCCAGGCAATTTAATTTTCTACAAAAGTCCTGCATCAAGTCTAGGCAATTTACATTTCCGCAAAAGTCTGGCATCAAGTCCAGGCAATTTACATTTCAGCAAAAGTACTGCATCAAGTCCAGGCAATTTACATTTTCGCAAAAGTCCTGCATCAAGTCCAGGCAATTTACATTTCCGCAAAAGTCCTGCATCGCGACCAGGCAATTTACATTTCAACAAAAGTACTGCATCAAGTCCAGGCAATTTACATTTCAGTAAAAGTCCTGCATCAAGTCCAAGCAATTTACATTTCTACAAAAGTCCTGCATTAAGTCCAGGCAATTTACATTTCTGCAAAAGTCCTGCATCAAGTCCAGGCAATTTACATTTTCGCAAAAGTCCTGCATCGCGTCCAGGCAATTTACATTTCAACAAAAGTACTGCATCAAGTCCAGGCAATTTACATTTCAGTAAAAGTCCTGCATCAAGTCCAGGCAATTTACATTTCTGCAAAAGTCCTGCATCAAGTTCAGGCAATTTACATTTCTGCAAAAGTCCTGCATCAAGTCCAGGCAATTTACATTTCTGCAAAAGTCTTGCATCAAGTCCAGGCAATTTACATTTCCATAAAAGTCCTGCATCAAGTCCAGGCAATTTACATTTCTGCAAAAGTCCTGCTTCAAGTCCAGGCAATTTACATTTCTGTAAAAGTCCTGCATCAAGTCCAGGCTCTTTACATTTCCGCAAAAGTCCTGCAGCAAGTCCAGGTAATTTACATTTCTGCCAAAGTCCTACATCAAGTCCAGACAATTTACATTTCTGCAAAAGTACTGCATCAAGTCCAGGCAATTTACATTTCCGCAAAATTCCTGCATCAAGTCCAGGCAATTTACATTTCCGTAAAAGTCCTGCATCGCATTGAGGCAATTTACAATTCAGCAAAAGTCCTGCATCAAGTCTAGGCAATTTACATTTCTGCAAAAGTCCTGCATCATGTCCAGGCAATTTACATTTCTGCAAAAGTCCAGCATCAATTCCAGGCAATTTACATTTCTGCAAAAGTCCTGCATCAGGTCCAGGCAATTTACATTTCAACAAAAGTCTTGCATCAAGTCCAGGCAATTTACATTTCAGCAAAAGTCCAGCATCAAGTCCAGGCAATTTACATTTCCGCAAAAGTCCTGCATCAAGTCCAGGCAATTTACATTTCCGCAAAAGTCCTGCATCGCGTCCAGGCAATTTACATTTCTGCAAAAGTCCTGCATCGCGTCCAGGCAATTTACATTTCAGTAAAAGTCCTGCATCAAGTCCAGGCAATTTACATTTCTACAAAAGTCCTGCATCAAGTCCAGGCAATTTACATTTCAACAAAAGTCCTGCATCAAGTCCAGGCAATTTACATTTCAGCAAAAGTCCTGCATCAAGTCCAGGCACTTTACATTTCCGCAAAAGTCCTGCAGCAAGTCCAGGTAATTTACATTTCTGCAAAAGTCCTGCTTCAAGTCCAGGCAATTTACATTTCTGCAAAAGTACTGCATCAAGTCCAGGCAATTTACATTTCCGCAAAAGTCCTGCATCAAGTCCAGGCAATTTACATTTCAGCAAAAGTCCTGCATCAAGTCCTGGCAATTTACATTTCTGCAAAAGTCCTGCATCAAGTCCAGGCAATTTACATTTCAGCAAAAGTCCTGCATCAAGTCCAGGCAATTTACATTTTTACAAAAGTCCTGCATCAAGTCCAGGCACTTTACATTTCTGGAAAAGTCCTACAACAAGTCCAGGTAATTTACATTTCTGCAAAAGTCCTGCATCAAGTCCTGGCAATTTACATTTCTGCAAAAGTCCTGCATCAAGTCCAGGCAGTTTTCATTTCTGGAAAAGTTCTGCATCAAGTCTAGGCAATTTATGTTTCTGCTAAAGTCCTGCATCGTATCCAGGCCATTTACATTTCTGTCCAAGTCCTGCATCGTGTCCAGGCAATTTACATTTATGTCGAAAGCCAAGCATTTTGTTCAGGATATTCACCATCCCATCTAAGCACAATAATAATAAAAAATAGAATTAAAAAATTCAAAAAAATATTAAATAATAAAATAATAATAACAATTAATCAAAACAAAATTGCAAAAGGCAAACAAATAAAAGTAATATGGAAAAAACCAAATATAAGAACCAAAAATAATAAAAAGGAAAATTCAAGATGTATGGCAATCATCTTGCAAAGAAATAAAATGAACAAAGCCATACACTTGAAATGGAATTGCAAGACACTCTCACATGCTCACTTGCTCCCACATGCTCACTTGCCCTCACACACATGGCACACATCACTCTCACATGCTCACTTGCTCCTCACATGCTCATTTGCCCTCACACACATGACACACATCACTCTCACACACTCACACTCCCATTCACGGACACATCACTCTCACACACTCACACTCACACTCCCACATGCTCATTTGCTCCCATATGATCATTTGCTCTCACACACATGACACATCACTCCCACACACTCACATTCTCACTCACGGACACCTCACTCTCACACACTCACACTCACACTCTCACACACTCTCATCCATGGACACACACACTCACCACATGCATGCACCCACGCACACACATGCACAAGAGGACAAGGGGGACAAAAAAGCAAATGGGAGTGGTTCTGCAACATGGCAGAAAGTGGGGTGGCTGGAGCAGTGAGAGAAGAGTGTGGCGTGGCTGGAGGTGGCAGCAAAAGGAGGGGACCGTGTGCAGCAAAGTGGTGGCTGGAAGTTGCAGAAAAAGTAAGGGAAAAAGGGAGCAAATGGCAGAAAAAGAGAGGGGACGTTGGAGCATAAAGGGCGGCAGCAAACCGAGAGGAAGAGGAGAGAAAACGTTGGAGAGAAAGGAGGTCTCGGCTGAGAAGAAAAGAGAGCTGGAGAAGAGAAGAGAGGAAGAAAAAAAAGAAGAGGAACCATGCTGAAAAAGAGAGAGCCACGTGACCAAGAAGAGAAGAGCAACGAAACCAGAAAAAAACCGAGAGGAATAACGCTGAACGAAGGAGGAAGAATGGAGGCAGCAACGTGAGGGAGAAACCAAGCTGAACGAAGCAAGGAAGCAAGGCAGCCACGTGAGGAAAGAATAGCAGAGAGACGAATCAGAAACGAGGCAGTAAACCGAGAGCTAAACTGCAGAAACCGAGAGCTAAACAAAGCTGTCCAATGTGCAGAAAAATCGTGGAAGTAACGTCTAAAATTCTGGAGTGAAAAGGTGCTGAAATTCAGACCATCCAAGGAGCAGAAAAATGGAGAGTTGGATGCCAAAATGATGTGCAGAAATAAGGAAGTCTGAATCCAAAACAAAGTGGCTGCAAAGGAAGGAATAGAAGCTGAACCATGGAGGAGAAAAACTCTGTTTTGAGCTCAAAAAACAGAGGTGAACAGAGGAGAGCTTAGGGAGCACAAGGAAGAAGAGGAAGTGTGGAGAAGAAGAGAAGCTTTCAGCCTCCATCTTCCAGCCAAGAAGTAGGGACACTTTCTGCAGAATTTCTAGTACTGGAATCAACCAGAAAAATCCAACAAAGCTGTCCAGCAAAACTCCAACGAAGCTGCCCATTTTCTGCACTTCCAGCCAAGACCAGCGACTTTGAGGGGCTGTTGGAGGTTCATCTTCCATTGTTGGGTGAGGAGGAGAAGGTCCTTCTTCATTGGAGCACAAAGGTGGAGCTGAAACGCCAGGTATGGCTGCACGTTCTTCACTGGCCGAGAATTCTGCTGCACGTTGTTACTGTTCACTCAATTTCCTTCAATGCAATCTCATGCATGTGCACTGTTCATGCACTCTAATATGCAATGCTACTGTTCACGTGTTTAAATTTGTTTATTTTTGTTCATTATAATTGTTTAGACATTAGCTTTGATTAATTATGGCTATTACGTATAAAATTAGCATGTGAGAATCTTGTTGTTCTTGATTGCTGGGATTATGTGAGTTTTTTTCCATCTCCTTAAATCCTTGCAATTAATCAAATAATTGGAAGACAATGAATATTAATGAAATATTAATGAAAGAATGTTGAAAAATAATTGAATGATAATTAATGAATATTGTCATGACGGATAAAAATTATCGTGAAAGAATTTTGTTCTCCTCGATTACCGGGGGTTATGTGAGATGTTAATCTCCTTAAATCCTTGCAATTAGTCAAATAATGGAAAAGTGACAATTAATATTAATGAAATATTAATTAATAAATGGTGAAAAAATAAAGGAATGACAATATATACTAATGAAATATTAATGAAAGAATGTTGAAAAATAATTGAATGATAATTAATGAATATTGTCATAACAGATAAAAATTATCGTGTGAGAATTTTGTTCTCCTCGATTACCGGGGATTATGTGAGATATTAATCTCCTTAAATCCCTACAATGAATTGAATAATTAAAAAGTAACAATGATACTAATGAAATATTAATGGGGGAATGGTGGAAAATAAATCAATGATAATTAAATGTTAAATTTGGATTAAATCATAATAGTCATAATCAAAATGCTTGTTATAATATGCTGTTTGCGAAATTATCGTGTGAGAATATCGTTCTCCTCGATTACCGGGGATTATGTGAGATATTAATCTCCTTAAATCCCTACAATGAATTGGGTAATTAAAAAGTAACAATGATATTAATGAAATATTAATGGGTGAATGGTGGAAAATAAATTAACCATAATTAAATGTTAAATTTGGATTAAATCATAATAATAATCATAATCAAAATGCTTGCTTTAGTAAACATTCCCTATCATTTGCGAAATTATCATGTAAGAATATTGTTCTCCTCGATTGTGCGGGATTACGTGAGGTTCTAATCTCCTTAAATCCCTATAATTAATTCCGAAATGACAATAATATTAATAATAATACAAAAATGAATAAATGGACAATAATTAAATGTTAACTTTGATTAAATATTTATGCAAAATGGATCGTGTGAGAATACTTATCTCTCCTCGACTTCCCGGGCTCGTGTGAGATTTTAATCTTCATAGAACCTGAAACTTAGCATATATTTGTTCAAAGACAAACAGATAAACCAATAAATAACAGCACTTAAATTAAATTGTCTACCGATAATCAATAATAATAATAATCAATATTTATCAACAATAAATTCAAAAACTCATAAAATAAAAAATATATTCCTTTCATTATAAATTATGCATGAATTCCCAAAATATAAACTCTCAAAACAAAAAAAATATAATAATAATAAAATCAACAAAAAAATTTAAAGAAAAAAATGTGAAGAGTTCAGGAGAACGAGGTTAATCAGATTGTAGTAAATTAAAACATGCAAACTAAATTCCTATCCCGTTTTGTTTACAATGATTTGTTTTAATTAAAATCCTCCTATTCTCGTCACAAATAAAAAAAAAAAACCACCAATCATAAAAATGCATTTTGGTCGAACTACGTGGACTTTGATCCCTCTCATGGGGTACATAGGCCCTAGGCTTTCATCCTAGGTCAAGTCCGTCCTTTGTAAATATCCATCAGTTTGCATGCATTTTCACTTTTTTGTCTTCTATGTCTAACGTGCATCCATGTCAATAAAAGGGTAATTGAGATTAATTAAAGGCCATATTCTATTTCAACTAACTAGTTTAAGGTAACCGTTCTTATGGGCAGGTGTTGTGGGGTGCCTAACACCTTTCCCACACTCAAATAGACTCCCGAACCCATCTCTGACCTCGCAGACCATTTCTCCTCTCTTTTTGTTTGTTTTATTTAAATTGGTTTTCCAAAGTTTTCCGTTAAAAATTTTGGTGGCGACTCCAAATAAATCGATTTTCAAAATTCTATTTTTAGGAATCGGTTTTAAACCCATTTTAATTCCATCCTGCCGAAAGGTCGGTTACGACAATAGGTCTAATACCTTAGAGAATTACTGGTTTCCAGATTGCCCCCACTCATAAGAGTAAGGATCTCGTGACATGAATTGGACTAAAAAGAGGACAGAATCCTACTCCAGTCATATTCACGTAACGAGGTACCATCTGAGCGAGGTCTTCACGGTAACCTCTGGATACGAGAAGTTCCACAAGGAAGCTGTATTCTCTTACCTGCCTAAGTAGTTCTTGTTTTAATTTGTTATTATTATTTTTATTTTATTATTATTTTTTTCTGATTTAATCCCTTGTTATTATTATTATTATTATATTTTATTTATTTATTGTTATTCATTTATTTTTTGTCATCATCCCCCTTAACATATTTTTGGATTTTTCCTATTTTGTATTTTTAATGATGATTTTTTTTATTTTGATTTGTTATTATTATTATTAATTCTTATTTTCCAATTTTGTTTTTTCTTTTTCTTAAATTCCCTCATTATTAGTTTTGAATTTTAATTTTTTTTTTTTTTTTGCTTAAAATATCATTTGAACCTCTGTCCTTTTTATTTTTCTCATTTGCTAAATTTAAAATTGATTAACGAATCCATGATAAATTTAGATAGAGATGAGGTGTTCACAGGTAGTCTTGCATGGAAGCATGTGTGATAAGATGTGAGTGAATTTTGGAGACACCATGATAGTGGTGGGACCCACATGTGATCATGCTTAGTTTAAAAGGCTTAGATAAAAAAGCTTGTAGAAAAATCCAATTAGGTGGATAATGGGCTTAAAATCTAATAAGGCATAATATGGGTTTAGTATAAGGGCAATAGGTTTAACATTAACATTTATTAACATTATGGGCCTTAATGATTGAATATGGATTCTGATACTTGTTTTTTAAAGTCCACTATAGATAACTAGCTATAGCTTAAATAATAGTTTGCTTAATTTTTAAGTACATTTATGTAGTAAAAATTTATATAAAATTTTTGGCTTAGTCCCTATGTACATATCCTCAATATTTTACAAGTGTATGGTCATATTCTGTGGGTATAACTATATAAGTATCTACTTGCTTAGTATTTATAGATGTCACATCCTTCCTTATTGTATTTTAGACTTTGTGCTCCTTCATTTTGCCTCATTTCCACATTGCTATCCTTATTGATATCTATAGCTTCTCCCTCAAATCAACTCTCAGGTGCTCCCCTTTTTCATACACTAGAAAACCACTCCCCTTCTTCCTTTTTCTCAACTCTCATACTCACTCACATTTTCTCTCTCTCTTTCCATTGCAATTTTTCCAAGCCCCCATTTTTCCAATTTTTTTAGTTCCCTTTTTGCTCTAGCTGTCCCATTTTGGTTAAGATATTTTCCTTGATTTTTTAGCATCCCTTTCTACTCATCTACACATCGTGCTTCTCAAAGATTCCTTCCTTCCTTAAGTGTTATGTGAGTATGTTAGTGAGAGTGTGAATGTGAGTATATGAGTGAGAGTGTGAATGTGTTAGTGCACGAGTGAATGTGAGAGTACATGAGTGAGAGTATGAATGTGTGAGTGAAAGTATGAGTAGTGAGTAATCCCAATCTTCTAATCCACACGTGTTTTAATATTAAATAAGTTATTTAAGGTGGAAAAATTTTCATATAATTTTACTAGTTAGAGAAACGAGGAAAATGCACCTATGGCAAGTATAATTTTAAAATAAATGGGGGAACAGGAAAAGAGAAAATTTAAGAATTTACTAAATAGGAATTGAAATAACATTATATTTGAGTATGTCACTTGCATGAGTGTGTAAGCCATATCCCATGCATTCTTAACAACTATGTTTGAACCTCAAAGTAAGCAAATCATGTATTTTAAAAAAAAAAATTTGATAGTTCAAAGTATCTTTTAGTGAAATTATTGACATAACCATAGTGTTATATTTTCCCCTATCATTCTTTTCTTCCTTCTTTCCTGTGTATTCTGCTCTTCGTCGATGCTTCACTGTGCATGACATCTAGCAGAATATTAATACACCTTCTGCCACCCTTCGTGGTCACCAAAGGTCATCGATTGTTCCTACTCCTTCACTTGCTTGAGGTTGTCCTCCTCCAGCCTTATTTGGTCAGAAAATACAAAATTTTCAACATGTTAAACCATGCACAATTTCAGTGAGCTTTCGACCTAATTGGTGCTTTTTTCTCTTCAATTTAGCTTAGGGCTTTCCTTTCTTCATATTTTTGGACCTTTCTATCACGTTTCCACTTATTAATTTCATCCAATTAGCTTAACATTGAAGAAACTCCAATTTTGATACTGTTCATGTGCAATTTCACTGTTCATGCATAAAAAAAGTGTAAATTTGAGCTCAATTCGATGTAATCTCATCAAATCTTGTTAGGGTTTTAGTTCTACAATGAATTTCAAGTAGCTCTCTACCCAATTGTGCATCTAATTTAGTGAATTAACACTTGATTTGAAAATCCCTCTTTTTAGGCAAAAAAGATGAATAGTAAACTCAAAATTCAAATTAAAGCTCGATTTGAAGGAGTTTTATGAAATTTCATTAGGGGTTTTGATCTTAGGTATGATTCTAACAATTTCCATTTGTTAATTTGATGTTTGGATCACTCTATTAAAAATCACTTTTTCTTGATAGGGAGTTTAAGTATGTAAAGTGGTGGTATATAAAGAATTCTTAATCCTCTACCCTTATTGGAACTAAAGAAGAGGAATTTAGGTTGCTAGTAGTTGTCGTTTTGAGTGGTAAGTCATTTGAAGATTTGTTCTCTAGCTTATCTTAAATTTCATTGTTGTTAGAAGAAGCTTGATGAATAAAGGTGCAATGGAAGTAGTTATTATTATTCAATAATTACTTTGGTTATGATTCGTACAGTTTTTGGACCTATTTGGTAATGTTGTGTAACTCATGGCTATTACAAGTAATAAAATAAACTATTGGGACTAATATTAACTTTGAATTAGTTGTATAGATGTTGATGATTAATAAGTGTGATCAAAGTCATTTACATATTAAGAAACTTTAATGCCAAATGTTGCAAATAACTCCACTAATGGAAAGTTTGAGTGTAGAAACTAGCAAATTATGAAGTCATAAAATTGGAGTAATTGTGTGAGTACATTGTTGGAATTAAAGGAAATTAAATTCTCATTGGTGGATAATTATCTAAACTTATGAGCATAGAGGCATTACCAAAAGCTTTGGAATACTCGTAGTTTCAAAATATTGGTGTTAGTTATGAAAGAAAGAATGAAAATTGGAAACCTATGGACTATTTGGATTTCTAGAGAATTTCCTAAGTTTACGTATATACATGTGCTACTTATGGTAATTAAATTCATTAAAAGTAACAATAGTGACTTATAAAAAGAAATAAAGTGCCAAAACTAATCATGCCAACTCATTTGTGGGAATTTGCTATTAGAATTTACCAAAGTTAAAATGCTACTTAGCATGAGACATTAAAGATGTATCATTTGTTTTTAGGGTTATAACAGTCACACTTTACTCAACAGGTAAGAGAGTGAATTATGTGTTCTTTGGCTAGGTGAGTAGATAGATATTACTAACTGTGTTTGTTTTTTGCATTTCAAATCTTCCTTTATGTAATTGAATTTTATACATTATAGAGCTTTGGGAATAGACTTCCAAAAAAAAGTATTGTTTCCTCATTGAGAACTATCATGAGTACTTTGGCATTGTAAGGAAAAAAAAAATGGTTATAAAGTTCTTATGCATTTTGATTAATAACTAAATGGTGACATATTTACTGAATGGTTCTAAAATTGTTTGACAAAAATGTAATCCATGTAGTTTTTGGGAAAATTTTTGAATGACTTCAAATTCTGTTGAACTTCTAAAATATGTGAAAAATTATTGTATAAATGTTTAAAATTTTCGTATAGTTACAAAAGAAATGTTTTCTTGGAAATACATTAAACATAGGACCCTGCGGCTAACAACAGTAGGCGTTAGCCATTGTTCACCATGAACTGTATTATTGTACTAAGGCATTATGTCACTTCACTTACTGTTTATGAACCATATTGCTCACCACTTATTACTGTACTGCACTGTGATTGTTAGGTCTAGCTAACATTTAATTACTGATTTACTGTTGGTTTTGTGGGAAATTTTTCCTTTTATTTATTTTAAAATCATGATTAAATTTTTATTAGTTACTTCCATTTTACAATCACCATGAATTGTCATAAAAGTTGTAATCATTATGTGGTGTGATTTATATTTCACTGGTTAGCTTATACATTTCGTATGGTTGGATTGAAATGATAACTGTTTATGAAAAACCCTATCGACTCTGTTTGTTCACTTCCTAGCATAGCTAGTAGTATTTACTCATTGAGTGTTATCACTCAATCCAATTTTCTCTATGTTTTTCATATAGTCATGTTGATTCCATGTATACCTCTACAGCATAGAGGTGCATTTAGTGACCTATTGGTGAGCCTTGCATTGTCCTTAATGGAGCAGTTTATTTCTTGTTGATGTTGAACAATGTAAAATTTATAATCTAGTATCTCTAATTGTCACAAACAGGGAATTAATGTTTGTATGGTATTTCTAGGATTGTCAGGTTGTGTTATATTCAGAAAGCTCCGCTCTTTTACCTTTTGATTTATTGGTTTTAGTTTGTGGAAATAACAATGATCAATATTTTAAGGAAAACTCTGCCAAAATTTCCACACGAAAGCTATACAGAGGTTATTTGGTTAATAGTAATTATATCAAGTAGTCATTTCATATCAAGTAGGTTACCCTTACTTTGTTTTTCATGTTAGTCACATTTCCTTAGTCAGTGGTCTGACATGATTTTTTAAAAAAAAAAAAATTGAAGGATAACTAAAATATCTTAATTTCAAATTCTTATTTAAAATTTTTCAAATTTTGAAATTATTACATTTATTACTTTGCATTGTTTCTTCTTCATCATTTTCATTTTTTTTTCAAATTTGATATTTTGGTTTTTTCCTTTTTCTTTTTTCTTAATTATTTTTATTTTCTTCATTTTTTTGAATTTTGATATTTTTGGCATCTTTCTCTTTTTTCTTTTTTTTATTAATTATTGTTATTTTCTAAAATTTCTCAAACAAAATTACGGTGTTCACAATGTGAAGTAACTTGGTATCAAAGTATGAGCTATAAATGGACAAGTGTCGACTCCCATCCACTAGCACAAAAGTAAACATATGCAGCCCACAAACATGTAAATATGGTGGCATAACCATTTCAAAGGTCATGGGAGCCGGGTCTTGGGAGCCAAGGATATAAACAATATAACAAAAATGAAACCATACAACCAACTAAACAATAATTCATGTTAGCTATTCAAAAGGGAACTTCGGAGCAAATTATCGAACACTATGGCGTCAAAGAAGCAACGGATATACCGCAACTTACAGCGTGAATTTACAACGGAAAAATGAAGACATCATGCATCAAAATACTTTGACGAAACGGACAGCATATTATGGATAGTTTCAGCGCTGTATAAACAGTGAACAATAGCAAATCTACTGTAAAATGAGCCCTACTTTACAGTAGAAATTATTTTCAGCAAAAAACACAGCTGCATTCCAACAGAAAACAGTAAACTACAGACAAGCAAGATCGGTAAAATTAGTGCTGTTTCTGTCAGCAACCAGCGAAGAATTTTGCAGCGAAAACAACACTGATTAATGCATAACAGAGCCTAAATTAATGCCGAAACAAAACCTCAGAACAGATTCATCACAATGCACCAGATTTGGGAGAAAATGTAGAGTATCAGCGCAGGAAATAAACCGCAGATCAGTAACGATGCAACGCAGCAATATGACAGCAAACCAGAATTAAGGAAATATCACATAAACCAAATGAAAAAATATTACTTAAGTGATTTAACTAATATTGATTGAGTAATTAATTGGTTAAATAAATAATTATTAAATGGACTAATTTCTAATTGGTTAATTGAAAAGTAGCTTCTTCATGTTTATTTGTAATTAATTGATGAGGAGTTGTTATTAAGTAGTTATATGATAATTTAAATTTTAAAATTATTAGATAATAAATGGTTATCAGATAATAATAATTTTTATTTGATAATGTATGTTTCTCTGAAAATCAATCTCTATCTCTACTTATAAATAGGGGTTACGTGCTTTCTCCTCATCCATCACTAATGTATATGTAGATTAAGAGAAGCTAAGAGAAAAAAAAGCACAAATCTTCTCTCCTTATAGTTCTATTCTGAGTTTTAGGAATCTAGAGGTTCATACCAAAATTAAGCAATTAAGTAATGGATCAAGGAATGGGTTCTTTCCTAAATTAATAGTGTTATATATTGTATGGCACATGAAAATTTATAAGTTCTCAAGATGTGGTAAATTATGATTAATTGAAAATTTTTATCATCAGGATTAGACAAAAGTTAAGAAAAAGTCTTATATGTATTAGTTGACTGGAATATGCTAACTATTCTTTGGTTTAGTGTTTAAAATGTTTTAAAGTTTATTTACACACTAAACGAGAGTTTATCACTAACAATTTTTTTTGTTGGACATTTAATTTTTTTGGCAATGAGGTTTGTTTTCTAGAATCTTGTGTACACAAGAGTTAAAAAAAATTGCTTTTGCTTATATTGAATGAACGATAGAATTTAAAATCTTCAAATTAAATTTTTAAACATTAATCATGGTCATGTAAAATTATAATTTACCAAAATCAATTTTAAAAATTAAGTTGATGCAAAAATCACTTTTGCCCACTTACAATCCAATCAAATACACGAAGTTGATAGAAGTAGTCAATTGGTTACAATTATATATAATTTGACCAAAATACCATTATATTTATAAGTTATGTTGTATTAAATATGTATTTAATCAATATAAAATAATCACTTTTAAATTTTGAATAAATTAAATTTATGATTTTAGTACAAAATCTAAAATATGTAAAAAAAATTAAAAAATATATTTTCTTATTAATTTTACTTATAGTAACAGAAATCAATATTATCTCTTAGAGTATTTTTCATAATAGAAAGGAGGAATGTGTAATTTAGCCATCTCTCAAAGAATATGACAATAGTTTACCTTTTGTTTATTTGAATTTAAATACCTGACATTTTTCATAAATAAAATAAAATATATTACATATCATCTATACGAACTACACTTTATTAATTAAATTGCACCAACCCAGCTTGCATAAGTATTCAACAATTAGTATAAGATATATATTGGTCATACTTCTATCTGATTTTATAATTAATATATTAGTAGTAGTTTGATTGCGAATTAAATGTTCTATGTTCCTATTTGTAGTTTTACCTTCCTATCTTTAGTACAATGGTTCATATTATTGTATAATATATTGTTAACTTGGTACAAATGTCCTCTTCTTATTACTGAAAAAAAAAAAAATTTAGATTATAACTGTACAAATAGTTATTTATTAACAAGCATACTTCAATATCATTATAAAAGTACTTCCAAATTATTTAATATGTAAATTTTTCATATTGCATTAAAGCATGGATACAGAACGAAGGTGCAAGATTGTCCAATAATGTATCAACCATGCAAACTTTCCTTACGATTGGATGGATCGTATTGAAGAGCCGTAGAAGAAGTCAAAGGAAGTCGCTTGTGATTTTCAGCAGGAGCCCACATCAGAAAGACGTTTCTATACATTGGATAATGCGTCATGTAGTTCTTCATGAATACTCTCGTGAGTTGCTAACAATAAATAAGGAGAAAAGATTTAAATCCATCATCCATTTTTATACTTCGTGGCAATTTGATTTTTTATAAACTATTCATACCAAATTAGTTTTTCACAATTTTTATTTTGTGTAGATTTAGTTCCTCACTAATCTCTATTTAATAAATTGGCAAGATAATAAAGGAACTAGATTTGTATGAAATAAGAATTGTGAGAGACTAATTTAAGAACGACAATTTTTTAGGGACCAAATTGTAAAACTAAAAGAATAATTTGATACTTTTCTCAATAAATAAGTTCATTAATTTGGAACTCACTTGTTGAGGCCAATCCCCATCATCAAGCTGAGAATTGATGAGAACCTTTGCCCTACGATGAGGAGGAGTTGGATCCCTATTTGCCTATCCAGTCAAAATAAAGTACCAACAAATGTTCAATTATTTTTAGAATTTTATTGTTCTTAATAAAAAATAAATATTTATCTCATAAAATGAATAGTGTTGAAATAAATTGTTTAAAAAATATCGATTTCAGTGAGTTATTGAAAGAAAAAAATATGATCTTTGGTCAACCTAAATTTAATTGTAAACCCTATTTTAATTTTAAGGACGAAAAGAGTACTTTACCCTTCCAAATAAGGAAGCTTTCTAAATATTTCTATGATTTTATATTTAATATAAAAAATTTAAGATCAAAGAGAGTTAACTTACTTGCCCACCATAAGACCTAACACAATGTCGTAACCGACCTTTCGGCGGAATAAAATAAAAATTTAAATTGATTCCCAAAAATGAGTCTTGAAAATCAATTTATTTGGAGTCGCCACCAAAATTTTTAACGGAAAACTTTGGAAAACCAATTTAAATAAAAAGAAAAAAAGGCAATATGGTCTGCAAAATCAGAGATGAGTTCGGGAGTCTATTTGAGTGTGGGGAAGGTGTTAGGCATCCCACAACACCCGTCCATAAGGACGGTTACCTTAAACCAGTCAGCTGAAATAGAATATGGCTTTAAATTTACCTCAATTACCCTTTTGTCGACATACAAGCCTGTTAAACAGAAGAGACAAAATAGCAAGAATGAAAGCAAACAGACAGATATTCACAAAGGGCGGACTTGACCTAGGATGAAAACCTAGGGCCTACGTACCCAGTGATTGGGATTAAAGTCCACGTAGTTCGACCCAAAAGGTGTGTCTGTTGGTTGGTGATTTATAATTTTTGTGATGAGAACAGGAGAGTTCAAATTAAATAGATTTTTGTAAACAAAACAGGATTGGAATTTGGATTTATGTGTTTTAATATACAGCAACCTAAGTAATCTAGCTCTCTTGTTCTCTTCATTTTTCAACCTTTTAATTTTTGTTTGTTTTTGGAATTTTAATCTTTATTTTGAAATTTAAGTGAAGTGATTATGGGATGGGATTTTTAGGATTTTTGGGAGTTTACATTTTTTGGAATTGAAATATGATTGTAATGAAAGGAATATTTTTGAATTTTTGAATTTATTTATCTTCTTGGATTTTCAAAATTTGGAATCCATCTTTGAAATTAGGATGAAAATAAAATCATTTTTCTGATTTTTATATTTATGTATTTTTTTGGATTTTTGTTTTTATTTATTTTTAGATTTTTTTAAAATTAGGATTTATTGTTGAAATTAGAACAAAATTATAACGGAAAGCCGTTTTTTGGAATTTTTGAATTTATATATTTTTGGGTATTTTGGATTTTTCTATTTTTTTGCAGGTGAGATTATGATTAACAGGACTTTTAGTTTATATATATATATATATATATATAACTTTTTCTTATTAGAATTTATTATTAAACTATAATGGCAAAATATTTCTATGATTTTTGAATTTATGATTTTCATACATATATATTTTTTAAAAAAATTAGTATTTATTTGAAATTTAAAATAAAGCTAAAATGAAAAATATTCTTCAGATTTTTAGTTACATAATAGATAGGATAAACCTCCTCTTTTCAAATTAATTTATCTCAATATTTTAAATGTTCATTTTTGAAACCTGAGGAGACTCAAGGTCTCACGCGGTCTCTATTAATTAACCTTTGAGTACCTGAGGAGACGAGTGATCTCACACGGGAACTCAAAATATGGAATAACATATTTGGAATTTCTCAGGATTTTATTTTTGCGTTTTTTTTTTTTTTGTGATTTTGAATTTAGAATTCTTTTAGTCTTATTTTTAATATGATCGATTTCTCTAAAGCCTACAAAGACCCAAGTCTCGCATGACATGATTAACTAAATTTTTATAAAGTACTAACTTAATCATTTTTTTATAATGGAAAATATTTAATTAAAGGATTTATTTTTCACGTTGTTATTATTTTTTCGTTATCAAAATCTCACACGACCCCAACACTCGAGGAGAAAAATATTCTCACACAATTATTTTCTTAGAACCTTACTTGTAGAACTAAGATTAGTCTCACATTACTATAAAAAGAAGATAAAATAATAATAACAATAATTTAAAGAAATGACCGAAAATGAGAAACTAATCCTTGGATGTGGAACAAAAATGATGTATGCAATACATGATAGCTCACCTGGTTTCGTCTCAGTCCCTCGCTCCTCTCGTCTCTTCCCAGTGCTCCTTTTGTTTGTATTGCCTTTGAATACTTTCCCTGAGATTCAGAGCCTTTTTTTGGAGTTTGATTTGGATTTGTTACTGCTATGATTAGAAACTGATGACTTCTCCTTTCCTTGTTTCTTGGCCATCCCAAAATAAAAGGCTACAACAAGTAACCATGCATCACTGTGCACAGCAACCAAAGATAGCCAGTCTTTTTCTTGCATCCCATCTCTGGCAAAGTTAATACCCAATGCTAGTTCTGGAAGCTCTGGAGGCACCTCCTCAGCAGGCAGATTGACTTCCCACTGCTCACTAGGGAATCCATAAAGGCAAAGGTTTTCCTTCTCCGGATCACACTGCTGATAGAACTCTTCAACCTCAGTAGTGAGGGCCTTAATCATGCCAGCTCGGCAGCCCTTGAAATCCCTGAAGACCTCCTCAATCTTACGAGGATTGTACGGAGCACCTCCATCCATGTCGAGCTCAAATTGGAGGTACGAGCCAAGACTGAGTGTGCCTGCAAATGGAGGGAAAGATGGGAAAGTATTTGACCTGTGCGTTGTGCTGCTGCAGGTTTGTAAGATCATTTGCTGTCCAATCAACCTTTGTTGTTGTTGCCTGTCACTAATACTACTCTATTGCCCAAGTAGCTGAGTATGTTGCAAATTTGTTGCATTTGACTGTTGCCTCATAAGCTGCTGCTGTTGCTGTTGCTGTTGCTGTGGAGGCAATATTGGTTGTTGGGTCATTGGTGTTTGTTGCTGATGAATAATAGAATTCTGTTGCTGTTGTGGTTGCTGCTGTTGCGGTGGCTCTGTTCGCCCCTGTTCAAGCTGTTTGGAGTAGAGGAAGGCGTTCACAGCTTCAGCTCAGTCTGCTTCTCTTCTTCCTTCCACATTCTTGGTTCCAGCTCCTGCTTCTCGGTTTTCTACTCCCCTTCTTCAGTTTCTGCTTCTCTTTTCCTTTCTGTTCTCTCTCGATTTTTGCTTCTCTTTTCCTTTCTGTTCTCTCCTCTTGGTTTTCTAGTCTCGGTTTCTGCTGCCTTCTCTTTTCAGTTTTTCTGGTCTCGGTTTCTGCTTCAGTTTTCAAGCTAAACCCTCAAATACTCAACGATGCTCTTACTCTCTTCAGGAGAAACCAAAACGATGGCAGGTTGAAGAGTGCTCAGGCTAAACCGTCCATCCCTCCCCCTTTGGAGTGTGCAGTGTTGTCTTTTTAATTCTATACTTGCACTTACCAAGAGTGTTTCAGAGCTCCATTGTGCAGTCCTGTGAAGCCCAGATGATCTGAAAGGTTGTCCCTCCAAAAGGCAACGAATAGTACATCCTTAAGAGTGGAGACACCAACGGCCAAGTCCCAGAGCCTGAGCTTGCTCAAAAAAAGCTACAGTCAGAAGATCAGTAGTCTCCACGCCTTAGATCATGGTCCTCATTACAACACCTAAAGCTGCAGTAGGAGCAGCTCTCTGGGCAATATCAGCTTTTTCATTTTTTTTTAATTTTTATTATTATTAATTTTGATTTTTTGATTTTTTGATTTTTTTGTAATATATTTTTGTATTTTTATATTTTTTATTATTTTTTCTTTGATTTATTATAATTATTTTAATTAGAAAATTTTATTATTATTATTATTTTTTGAATTTTGAGTTTATTTAATTATCTCCCATTCTTTATTTTAAATTCCAAATTGTCCCCCAATTGAAAATATCATTTGAATTTTTGACATTTTTAATTTTCCTATGTTCTTAATTATTAATTAATTGGTGTTTCTATTAATTAAATAATTAAGTGATTACGGATGGGGTGTTCACACACAGCCTAAGCTGTTTGTATTACATTTGATGGACCTCCTTTAGGGGGCACGTATTTCTGTGTCGTTCATAGAAGTCATTAACTTAGAGGAAACAAACAAACAACTTCATACAATATAGTAGAATATTATTTTGGTCCCTTGTTTGTTAGATAATTTTTAATTTGGTTCCTCACTTATCATTTATTTTCATTTTCATTCTTCACTTATGAGTTTATTATCAATTTGGTCTCTCACTTATTAGTATGTTGTCAATTTAGTTTTTTACTTATTTATCCATTTTTAGTTAAGTCTTTCTCTTTTACCAGAGGAAAAAAACAAACAACTGCATACAATATAATAAAATATTATTTGACTAAAATATCATTTTAATTCCTTACTTATCAGGTGATTTTCAATATGCTCCCTTGGTGATTATTATTGTCATTGGGTCCTTCACATGTTAGTTTATTCTCAATTCAGTCTCTCACTTATTTTTCATATTCAATTCGGTCCCTCATTCATCAGTCCATTGTCAATTTGGTTTCTTACTTATTATTCTAGCATATCAATTTAATCTTTATGCATAAGATTAAGGGATTAAATGCGCTAACTTTAAAATTACCGAGGAATTAAATTAAGAATAGACTAATATGAGAGGGTTAAATTAAGAATTAAAATTAGTGAAGCATGAAAATGGACTAATTAGTGAGGAACTGAATTGAAAATGAAAATTAATGAGGGACCAAAACAATATTTTACTCAATATTATTTTGATCCCCTTTTTTATTAGTTAATTCTCAATTTAGTTACTTTCTAACTTTTCATTTTTAATTTGGTCCCTAATTAATTTACATTTTCAATTTACTCCCTCTCTTATCAATCCATTCTCAATTTGGTCCCTAACTAATCTAAAAGCTAGCACATTTAATCCCTTAAACTTAAGTAAATAAGAAAGACCAATTTGAAAATTGAAATAAGTGAAGGATCAAATTGAGAATAAAATTAGTAAGGCAAAAAATTAAGAATCAATTGATAAGTGAGAGACTAAAATAAGAATGAAAATCAATGAGGATGAAATTGAAAATTAATTGATAATTGAAGGACTAAAATATATTTCACTTGCATATATAAAATAATATTAAATTCAAAGAGATATTAACCTTTTCTGGACACAAAAGATATATCTCTCCCCATCCACCATCTTCTCTTTGTGTTGTAAGTAGAAAGTTCACAGCTTTACAAATGGTAGCAAAATTGGAGTAAGTCATGCCAGCTGCAAAAAGTCCACCAAGTGCAAACATAGTTCCATAAATTAAGCAAATTCCCTGGCCTCCGTGCCATGATCCCTCTTTTGTTTGCGAATCTTCAAGGAATTTTATAGCTTTGGCAATGAACTTGCCTATCTTTTTCTTCCTGTGATTTGGATATAGCTCACTAAACAACACTAGAGCTTGAATTGCTGCACTAATGCATTCCATATATTCATGCTCAACTACAATGACCTTTAAAAACTCTATGGGATTCAACAACTGCTAACCCAACAAGTAAAATTAATGCATTATTATTGGCTATATATTACATTCACAATTTTCTTTCAATTCTATGTCAATTTTGGTGAGAAATCAACATAGTGAGTAGGACTTATTTGAGTGGTAAGTCTCACAAAAAGATGTGAGATTCACTTGAATAATGAGCCATGTGTCTTTCAATCCCTAAAATTAACATAAATTTGAGATAATGAAAATTAAAAGGATCTAAATTATTATTTATTTGTGAGAAAATCTCTATTTTGGAAATAAGAGATATGTTTGCCCTTTCAATTCTGTGCATTCACATATCAATTTTTTCTTAGTCTTTCAACTAATAAAATTCTAAGTGAATTGCATCAATCTTCCATGAGTTTGGCTCAAATTACATATACTTTTCCTCCATTTTCAAGATATATACTTAGGTCTATTAACTTAAAAATGACCAATATGAATTTAGGTTAATAAAGCATATTTTAGTAAAAAAAAATTAAAATGAGACTAAATAGTACTACAACATATTGTTTCAAGTGTGACTAGTGTACATATTTTAAAGATAAAGGAAAAATCAATGTAATTTTAGCAAAACTTTGAGGACAGTTGCATAATCATCTCTAAATTTTTTTAATTGTTGCTTTTTATTTTATCTTAATCTAAATATTAGTGATTTATTGCCAACCTAGAGTGAGCATTGAGTTATGAGCTAATGTCAAATTTGGCATTAAATTTTAGATGAAAATAAGATAGAAATTTCAACATTAAAACATCCTTTTTAAAAATAAAGGGATTCAATTTAAAGATTTGTTCTTTGGAGTAAAAAAATTAAAATGCATATATATATATATATAGTTCACTTCAAAATTCTTACTTATAACCAAGCTTGAGCTTTGATTGGCTCCCATACTGCTAAACCACCTTTTTTACTCTATAATTGAATCATATTTAAAAGCATCCATAAATTAGTGTATACAACACCAATTTCAACAACCATTAGTATGTTAAGATTTAAAAATCCTCACCTGAAGTGACAATAGTATATTGACAGAATCATACAACCTCCTAGTTCCTTCTTTCTCCCACAATTTCTGGTGGCAATTTTGATAAAAGAAGACAACACTAAAACAAAAAATAATATATTATATGGTAATTAATGAAACAGAATGTGAAGTTGAACATTACACTTCCATAATTAAGTATGGAGTTATAGTTAATCACCTTTAAACCTTCTACTGTGCGATCAAAAAATTGCAATCCTTGGTCTTGATCAGAGAAGGACCATGCACCTTTAGAAATATGATGATACATTTTCTTGAAGTCACTAGAATGGTTGTCCTTAACTTGACCAAAGTCTCATTTGTCATGGAAAAATTTATAGTAGTACATTAGTGTAAATATGAAGACACACACAAATTTCTTTATAAATGACTAATCATATGATTCAATGATGAATAGGTTTTATAGTTAGAATGAAGTAAACTTAAGATTCCTTGATGAAGTAATGTCATCTTGCAAGCGTGAGAGCAATTTCCTTAGTGAGGTTAGTGGAAAGCAAAGCTTGAATAGAAAATCTAGCATCCCATGATTGGCTACCGAAACTCTACATGTAAAAAATATTCATCAAACACAAAATCATATACATACATACATACATACATACATATATATATATATATATGTAAACTAAGGTCTTTCCATTGCTCACACAATTTTTCCTCTAAATTTTTTTCTTGTGGTTTGACTTTTGTTTTCTATTTTGAAAAACTGAAATGCCTCAGGTTTAGCGCGATGCACGAGAACTACTATTATTTTTATAGTATCCTAAAAGCTTTAAAATTATTTGATAAAGAAAACTGATTTAGTTAAAGCCATAATTAACTTTGGATGCATCATATACAAGCATGTGAGAGCATATAAAAGTTGCATGAAAGTAGCTTAATAAGTTATTGATATTTTAATTTCACTTGCATGGTCATTCCGTCTTCTGAGACCCATAACTAATCGAGAACCCTAACTAGATGCTTCTTAAAGGCTTCTCTGTTTAGATCTTCAGCCCAACAAGCAACCATATATACAGACTATGACTAATATAGAAAGAAACATTTATGAATATTAGAGTTACCTATGCCTCAAGTTTCAATTCATTTATATATTAAGTATGGAAGTAACACCTTTTCCACACATCCATTTGTCATGTATTGAGTAATCTCATCTTCATAGTTAATATGCTTCATTGTTACTTGAAGGGCTTTCTCTCTAATCAACTTGTTAAAAGGCCAACGAGTAAGAAGTGGCTCACTTAGTACATATAGACTATCCCACATAAGATCTTGTATCAAGGGGTAGGGATAGTAAAGATCTTCTTATGATATGTAAACAATTTATGATCATTATTCTTTAATGATTAGAATATATGTGTAGAAATCCCTTGTTGTTACCCTTTCCACAGCAACTTGTTGTTAGGAAAATCACATTCATCACTCTAATCCTTCAACTCTCGTCTTTCCACATGGCACACCTTTAAATTGGAAAGCTCACCACTTGAATTACTCACATTCTTTTATCCATTCCTACGCTAAATGAATACTGAAGGGGACTAAACACACACCATTTAGTTATGGAATTGACAATAAGCAAGTCCTTTGCATGGTGAGCTTTCAAATTTAAAGGATGTCATCTAGTAGGAAGAGAGCTTGAGGATTGGAGTAACGAATAAGATTTGGAAAATAGTCTGTGAATGGGCAACAATAAAGAATCCGTAGAATTAGGAGAAGAAGAAGAGAAAAAAAAACTATAGTTTTTATCAATTTTGGAATGCTTCAGTGTTTCTTCACTTACAAGGAATGACAACCTTACCCTTTTTTTAATACGAGTGTCATAAAACTAAATAGAAAAATTAGAAGAAACCCTAATTGCTGCAACACTTCTAGCCAACTTAAGTAGGCCCATTTAACCATACAATAAATCTTTAAAATAAGACTCCTAATTAACTAACAAAGTCTTAATATATTATCCTTAAAAAAAGCAAATATATGATAAAAATACATTAAGTGAAATGCATAACATCATAAACAAATAAGTAACGTGCTCAACAATACTCCCCTTCAAGCTGGTCAATAGATGTTTAACATTCCTAGCTTGTTGGTCAGATCTTTAAATTATAGTTTTGAGAGTGACTTGATTTGAATATTTGCAACCTGATGTTGTGAAGGAATATAGAAAAGTTTCATTAGTTAACAATCAATCTTTTCCTTGATAAAGTGTCTATGAATTTCAACATGCTTGGTCTTGTCATGATGGACAAGATTCTTGACAATATTAATCGTAGCCATGTTGTCACAAAAGGTATTTATAAAGCCATCAGTAGTTATTTTGTGTTCATCAAGAAGGCATTTCAACCATAATCCATCACAAATACCTTGAGACAATTCCCTATATTCTGCTTCAACATTACTTATGGCCACAACTAGTTGTTCCTTGCTCCTCCACGTTACCAAATTGCCCTAAACATAGGTACAATATTAAAATTTTGGCCTTCTATTAGTAATAAAACTTGCCCAGTCAACGTCTATATAGATTTAGGTATCCTTTTCACTCCCTTAAAGAATATTTTGTTTCCAAGTGCCCTTTTCAAGTATCTCAAGATTTTATAAACTACCTCCATATGTTCTTTAGTGAGCTTCACTATATACTCACTAGCCATACTAATTAGGAAACATATGTTAGGTCTGGTATAAAAGAGATAAATGAGCTTCTTTACTAAACCTTTGGTATCTCTCAAATTTCTACTATAAAATTGTCCTCTTTTTTACTTCCATAAGTGTGTTTGTCATTTTGTAGCCAAGCATTTTGGTTTCCTTTAAAAGATCTAAGGTATACTTCCTTTAAGAGACAGCTATACCTTCCTTGGATCTTGCAACCTCCATGCTTAGAATTTGCTTCAAGTTGCCAAGGATTTTGATCTCAAAGTCATTGGCTAAATTCCTTTTTAGTACTTCAATTTCTACTTTAAAATCACCTTTAACAACCATCTCACCAACATAAACTATTGATGCTGACAATCTCCTATTATGAGAGAATTTTGTGAACAAGGTATGATCAGTTTGTCACTGATAATATCCACATCCTTTTACCACTATGGTAAATTTATCAAACTAAGTCCAGGATTATTGACACTAATAATATCTATATACTTTTATGCATCTTACACACCTTATCCTTCTCCCCCTCTAATGCAATTCTAGAGGAATCTTCATAAACACTTCTTCCTCTAGGTTCCCATTTAGAAAGGCATTTTTCACATTGAACATATAAATTGGCAACTAAATAAAGAAGTACTTGAAAGTATTAAACTTAGTAACTAGAGCAAATGCCTCCTCATAGTCAATCCTATGGGTTTGTGTGAACCCTTTTGGATCACCCTACTACATTTAGAACTTTTCAAAACATTATAAACATTTTTGGAATTTCTTCCTAAGAAACGTTTATGGAAAAAGCATAGTGACCCACCGATAGTTTGTCATATAAAATGAAGTTCCCAACAGGATGATGAGTGCAGGAACTTACCCCTCTTCCATAAAGTAATAGGCAAGTAATCTTGAATTATTTCCTAATGGTGAAAGGGATGACTTAGAAAAGGGTCATGGCAATGCACTGTTAAATGTGTGCTTGCATCATGAGTCCTTGTCATCCTGGAGTACACCTACAACTCTTTATGAGCAACTCCTAATTATGTAAGGCATTATAAGATCGGGATATGGGGTTAGAAACAGGTGCATCATCAATGGCATTAGGCCGAGGTAAGTTAGGGCTATGTTGAGAAAAGCGTAGGTCCAAACTTGGTAAAGTAAAGGTATCAAGGTTAGGATTCATAAGGTGCTGCGAACACCCCACCCAAATTAATAATAATAATAATAATCGCAATAATAATAATAAATAGAATTAAAAAATTCAAAAAATATAAAATAATAAAATAATAATAACAATTAATCAAAACAAAATTGCAAAAGGTAAACAAAATAAAAGTAATATGGAAAAAACCAAACATAAGAACCAAAAATAATAAAAAGGAAAATTCAAGATGTATGGCAATCATCTTGCAAAGAAATAAAATGAACAAAGCCACATACTTGAAATGGAATTGCAAGACACTCTCACTTGCTCACACTCACACACTCTCACATGATCACTTGCTCCCACATGCTCACTCACACTCACACACATGGCACACATCACTCTCACATGCTCACTTGCTTCTCACATGCTCATTTGCCCTCACACACATGACACACATCACTCTCACACACTCACACTCCCATTCACGAACACATCACTCTCACACACTCACACTCACACTCCCACATGCTCATTTGCTCCCATATGATCATTTGCTCTCACACACATGACACACATCACTCTCACACACTCACATTCTCACTCACGGACACCTCACTCTCACACACTCACACACTCTCATCCACGGACACACACACTCACCACATGCATGCACCCATGCACACACATGCACAAGAAGACAAGGGGGACAAAAAAGCAAATGGGAGTGGATCTGCAACATGGCAGAAGGTGGGGTGGCTGGAGTAGTGAGAGAGGAGTGTGGCGTGGCTGGAGGTGGTAGCAAAAAGTGGAGACTGTGTGTAGTAAAGTTGTGGCTGGAAGTTGCAGAAAAAGCAAGGGAAAAAGGGAGCAAATGGCAGAAAAAAAGAGGGGACGTTGGAGCATAAAGGGAGGCAACAAACCGAGAGGAAAGGAGAAGAAAATGCTGGGAAAAAAAAAGGTTTCGGCTGAGAAGAAAAGAGAGCTGGAGAAGAGAAGAGAGGAAGAAAAAAGAAAGGGGAACCACGCTGGAAAGGAGAGAGCCGCGTGACCAAGAAGAGAAGAGGAGCTGAAGAAGAAAAGAAGAGCAACGAAGACAGCAGCAAACCATGAGGAATAACGCTGAACGAAGGAAGAAGAATGAAGGCAACAACGTGAGGGAGAAACCAAGTTGAATGAAGCAAGGAAGCAAGGCAGCCACGTGAGGAAAGAACAGCAGGGAGACAAACCAGAAACGAGGCAGCAAACCGAGAGCCAAACTGCAGAAACCGAGAACTGAACCAAAGCTGTCCAATGTGCAGAAAAACCATGGAAGTAACGTCCAAAATTCTGGAGTGAAAAGGTGCTGAAGTTTAGACCATCCAAGGAGCAGAAAAATGGAGAGTTGGATGCCAAAATGATGTGCATAAATAAGGAAGTCTGAATCCAAAACAAAGTGGCAGCAAAGGAAGGAATAGAAGCTGAACCATGGAGGAGAAAAACTCTGTTTTAAACTCAAAAAACAGAGGTGAACAGAGGAGAGCTTAGGAAGCACAAGGAAGAAGAGGAAGTGTGGAGAAGAAGAGAAGCTCTCAGCCTCCATCTTCCAGCCAAGAAGTAGGGACACTTTCTGCAGAATTTCCAGCGCTGGAACCAACCAGAAAAATCCAACAAAGCTGTCCAGCGAAACTCCAAAGAAGCTGCCCGTTTTCTGCACTTCCAGCCAAGACCAGCGACTTTGAGGGGCTGTTGGAGGTTCATCTTCCATTGTTGGGTGAGGAGGAGAAGGCCCTTCTTCATTGGAGCACAAAGGAGGAGCTGAAAAACCAGGTATGGCTGCACGTTCTTCACTGGCCAAAAATTCTGCTGCACGTTGTTACTGTTCACCCGATTTCCTTCAATGCAATCTCATGCATGTGCACTGTTCACACACTCTAATATGCAATGCTACTGTTCACGTATTTAAATTTGTTCATTTTTGTTCATTATAATTGTTTAGACATTAGCTTTGATTAATTATGGCTATTATGTATGAAATTAGCATGCGAGAATTTTGTTGTTCTTGATTGCCGGGATTATGTGAGTTTTTTTTTCATCTCCTTAAATCCTTGCAATTAATCAAATAATTGGAAGACAATGAATATTAATGAAATATTAATGAAAGAATGTTGAAAAATAATTGAATGATAATTAATGAATATTGTCATGACGGATAAAAATTATCGTGTGAGAATTTTGTTCTCCTCGATTACCGGGGGTTATGTGAGATATTAATCTCCTTAAATCCTTGTAATTAGTTGAATAATGGAAAAGTGACAATTAATATTAATGAAATATTAATTAATAAATGGTGAAAAAATAAAGGAATGACAATATATACTAATGAAATATTAATGAAAGAATGTTGAAAAATAATTGAATGGTAATTAATGAATATTGTCATGATGGATAAAATTATCGTGTGAGAATTTTGTTCACCTCGATTACCAGGGATTATGTGAGATATCAATCTCCTTAAATCCCTACAATGAATTGGATAATTAAAAAGTAACAATGATACAAATGAAATATTAATGGGGGAATGGTGGAAAATAAATCAATGATAATTAAATGTTAACTTTGGATTAAATCATAATAGTCATAATCAAAATGCTTGCTTTAATATGCTGTTTGTGAATTTATCGTGTGAGAATATCGTTCTTCTCGATTATCAGGGATTATGTGAGATATTAATCTCCTTAAATCCCTACAATGAATTGGATAATTAAAAAGTAACAATGATATTAATGAAATATTAATGGGTGAATGGTGGAAATAAATTAACCATAATTAAATGTTAAATTTGGATTAAATCATAATAATAATCATAATCAAAATGCTTGCCTTAGTAAACATTCCCTATCATTTGCGAAATTATCGTGTGAGAATATTGTTCTCCTCGATTGTGCGGGATTATGTGAGGTTCTAATCTCCTTAAATCCCTATAATTAATTCCGAAATGACAATAATATTAATAATAATACAAAAATGAATAAATGGACAATAATTAAATGTTTATGCAAAATGGATCGTGTGGGAATACTTGTCTCTCCTCGACTTCTCGGGCTCGTGTGAGATTTTAATCTCCATAGAACCCAAAAATTAGCATATATTTGTTCAAAGACAAACAGATAAACCAATAAATAACAGTACTTAAATTAAATTGTCTACCAATGATCAATGATAATAATAATCAATATTTATCAACAATAAATTCAAAAACTCGTAAAAAAATATATATTCCTTTCATTATAAATTATGCATGAATTCCCAAAATATAAACTCTCAAAACTCAAAAAATAATAATAATAATAAAGTTGACAAAAAATTAAAAAAAAAAAAAAGGGAAATGTGAAGAGTTCAGGAGAACGAGGTTAATCAGATTGTAGTAAATTAAAACATACAAACCAAATTCCTATCCCGTTTTGTTTACAATGATCTATTTTAATTAAAATCCTCCTATTCTCATCACAAATAAAAAAACCACCAATCATAAAAATGCCTTTTGGTCGAACTACGTGGACTTTGATCCCCATTGCAGGGTACGTAGGCCCTAGGCTTTCATCCTAGGTCAAGTCTATCCTTTGTAAATATCCATCAGTTTGCATGCATTTTCGCTTTTTTGTCTTCTATGTTTAACGTGCATCCATGTCAATAAAAGGGTAATTGAGATTAATTAAAGGCCATATTCTATTTCAACTAACTAGTTTAAGGTAACCGTCCTTATGGGCGGGTGTTGTGGGGTGCCTAACACCTTCCCCACACTCAAATAGACTCCCGAACCCATCTCTGACCTCGCAGACCATTTCGCCTTTCTTTTTTTGTTTTATTTAAATTAGTTTTCCAAAGTTTTCTGTTAAAAATTTTGGTGGCAACTCCTAATAAATTCAATTTTCAAAATTTCGTTTTTGGGAATCGGTTTTAAACCCATTTTAATTCTATCCCGCCAAAAGGTCGGTTACGACAGGTGCTCCCCCTTACTACAGTCACCAAGAAAGTAAGGATGTGTTTCAAGAAAGGTGACATCTATTGAAGTGTAAAGGTAGTTTGTGGTTAGACAATAGCGAATGTATCATTTTTGGGTGGATGAGTACCCAACAAACACATATTTGATGGATTGGGGACTCAATTTTCTAGAGTTGTAATTATGTACAAATGTTGTGTTGCCAATGACCTTAAAAGGAAGATTCAGAATGGTGTTTGTAAAAAAAGAATAGGTGTCTTAGCTAAAGGGCTTTTGAAGTTCAAGGTTTTGGAAGGCATTCTTTTTATAATGTATATAGATATAAGTATTGCTTCACCTCTAATATTGTATAGAGACATTAGAGGCAATTAGTAAGGCCCACGCTACCTCTAATATGTGTTATTTTTTGTCAAAAACACCATTATGCTTAGGTGTGTTTACATAGTAACTTTAGTGTAGTATCCATTTTTACGTTAAAAAGGTGTTTAGGTCATGATTAAAATATTCCTAGCCATTATATGACCTCAAGATTTTGATCTAAGCTTGAAATTGGGTCAATATCAATAAGTGAAATTGCAGGAAAATATAAGGAAGACATTAGTGCCTTGCTTCACTCTTTTGACCTTGTTGGCCACATGACCATCATTCTTCCCTTTGTTTTTAATGTGTGGTGGCTTACCATGAAGGGCCCAATACATTTCCTTAGGAAGGACAACTATGTTACAATGGTCACACTAGGGCTTACCTTGCTTTTTATTCCTAAAGTCACCAGATGGAAGTCCTTTAGAGGCAAAAGTAAACATCTATAAATGGGAAGTAATGGACAGTGATCCCATAGTGAACCACTTTCGTCTTTCTTCTTTTTGTAATCATTGAAAACACTTCTCTTAAGGAGGGAAATAGGTCTAAACACATAAAACAACTCCCTATCTCCTCAAAGTGAGGATTAAGGCTTAAAAGAAATTTATAAACACATTTCTCCTCCTTGATCTTTTGGTAATACAATGCATCAATAGTGCAATGCCATTAGTTAGAGTTATACATGTCCAGTTAATGCCAGTAATAAAGCAACGCGTTGTAGTATTGTGTCATATTTGCTTCTTCTTACCTAAAATCATGTAGGAAGCTCTTAACCTCATATAAGATTGCTTTGTTCTTAGTTGAAGAATATGTCTCCTTGATAGCCTCCCACACTTCATGGGTAGTATTGTAAAAAAGGAAATTCTCCCAATCTCAAGTAGTATAGAATTGATCAACCATGATTGAATCATGTTATTCTATGTCACACAAATTTTATACTTGCGATCATTTGGGGTCAAAGGACTTACAAGTTTAGTAAGATAGTCCACCTTACCCCTACCTTTAATGAAGAGCATCACACCAGATGACCACTGCAAGTAATTATGGCCATTAAGACAATGAGTTGTAACTAAAGTAGGGGTGGGCTCACTAGTGGGAACATGACCAGAGGTGGATAATCAACTTTAGAGGAATTAAAGTCTCCATAAAGATTAAAGGTCTCAATTTGGCTCTTATGTCCATCAACATTGAGGTTAATGCCAAGCATAATTATGGTCGCTTAGTCCAAGCACTGGTACCATGTAGAATTAAGGGAAGAACAAGAAGAAAATGGTGGTTTTTATTTTTCTCGAATGCTTCAGTGTCTTTTCACTTATAAGAAATGATAGCCTCACCCTTTTTTAATTTAGGTTCCATAAAAACTAAACAAAAAGAAAATTAAAAAAAACCCTAATTATTTCTATCTAGTCTTGAAGTCTAACTTAGTTTATCATTAGCCTTCTAATAAGAAATTTATTAATGCGTCTCCTATGTAAAGGCTCAAGTAATGCTGTGGAATTATTGGCTTGGTAGCAGT
Organism: Delonix regia; assembly: GCA_037074485.1. NCBI lineage: Eukaryota > Viridiplantae > Streptophyta > Magnoliopsida > Fabales > Fabaceae > Delonix > Delonix regia. Next base: position 19,067,979 of record CM073452.1, on the reverse strand, counting down.
ATCTTTGGAAACAAATTAATGCTATTTAAAATATTCAATACTTGTGGTTGCAACTAATTTTATCAAAATCACAATTTAACTTGGTAGAATCATCAATTCTACAATCTTAGGTTGCAATTTTGAGTTAAATCAGGATTACAATTGAAATCAGAACTCACTTGTTCAAACTTGCCCTTGACTCACATAAAATTGGTAAAATCAATGAGCTTGAGTGAGTTCACCAAGTCAAGTTGCAGCTCTTTTTTTTTTTTTTTAGTGTTAGCCTAACTTTTTTTTTAAGTAATGTTAGTCCAACTTTTTGGACAGCCTACAATGGAAAAAAAAAAACCTTAACCAAGATTGAAAAGTTCAGATCCAATGCTCTACTTATGCCATTTGTTCGTGTATTATGTGCCACAGAGACATCTTCATTGCTCAATGCTCAAGCCTTTCACTGCCACCATTATCATAGTCTATTCTTGGCATCACAACATGGTAGCAACCTTTCGTTCAAATTAATGCCATCAGTTTCCTTTTCCTTCCTTCAATCCGACGACGCACCAGAGTTGCTTTGTTGTGTGCCACAGAGATGTCTTCTTCTTCATTGCTCATCGTTCACATCTCAGTTGCTGTAGTCAATCACTCATTCTCATTATCTCTTATTTGTATCGCAGCATAGAAATAGCTTTCATTCGAATTAACACCGCCGGTTTCCTCTTCCCTTTCCGTTTGAATCAACAATGTTGTCTGTCATGACAAGGTAAGTTTCTTCACTTTTATTTTCTTCACATTGCTTGTGAATATGCTATTGCTTGCAACAACTATGATATACACTGAGCTACACGCCTCATTGATTTCAATTTCATGGCAGTGTTGTTTATCAGGGATTCAAGATTTGCTAATCATTTGGAAGGGGGTATTTATTAAAGTTTATGTTCAGTAGGAAAGAAAGTAATATGCAATAAATGAAGTGCTATTATTTTTTTTTTTATGCTACCTTCTTCGAGTTATTACACTTAATTTTATGGCTTCAAAGTGCAAAATGGATTCATAATATGTGTGATTAAAATTTTCTATAGGGTCTAATCTTGTAATGACATATAGGGTGAAGGTACTTACAAATGTGACACAATTTCATAATGCGGCTAGTTGATGGGGCAACTGTATAGGGATCCATTCTGCCTATGTATGGGGCGACAGTGCTGGAATTGTTAGGGTAATATGAATATGGGATTAGTCTCTGAGATTGCCTAGCTGTTTATAGAATTTTTGAAAGATGAGACAAGCATTTAGTTGTCTTTAAATGGACCAGTTAACAGTAGCTATCATATACTGAGTTGATGACTTTTCATATATGTTATACTAAATTTTTTCTATGAGTTTCCAAGTACTTTGCATATATCGTTTATTTATAGTTAGATTTATTTCTTTCTTACAATGGTTAGGAAATTAGGATTAGGATTTCTCTTTAGCTAATATGAACTTATTCAGTGTTTTTGTTGTAATACACCGAAGAAAATATGTCTTCAAGCGGAATTGGTCCATCACCCCTTGCTGGAAAAGTTCAATGTAGTTATTGTGACAAGGTTTATAGTGGAGGTGTCCATAGGTTCAAACATCATATGAACTATGGATTATAGAGTTTATAGAACTTTGTATGTTGATTTGAATGAAAAGTATGCAATACGGATTATGGATTATAAAATAAGTATTTATGTATGAAATTTTATGTGATTTTGTAATATGGTTATGTTCAATAGTTTAAGTAACAGGTGTAGGTAAACTCTTACGATTTTATATTTCAAGTTTACGTTACGATTCCACCCCCCTTTTTCCGAGTATACCTAAAATTACGATTTTGACAACATTGGTTGCAACTATATTTAAGACCCATCAATACTATCTTGTCTTTTTATGGAGCAATACACTAATACATCAAAAAATATCAATAACAGTAAACAAAATTAAATAGTAATATTATTTACGAGAGATTAAATTGAGAAATATCTACATATGAAAGACTAAAATGAAAAATAAATTATATGAGGGACCAAATTGAGAAATTCTCTATATGTGAATAACCAAAATGATGTTTTACCCATTTATTCTTTATTTCAATTTTCAATTTTTATCAATTCCACTTTAAATATATATTGATATATTACTATTAGTATAATTGCATTTAAGTATTAAGAAAAAATATTAGAGACAGTTTCTTTAAATATTTTGATTAATATAATGTTTTAAGTAGAATTTTTTTTGTCAAAATAGTTAATTTGTATCCTATCAAATTAAAAAAAAAAAAAACAATATCTTGTGCAATATAATATAGTGTTATATCAAACACAGCTTAATATTAGATTTTCATCATACCTTATACAATGTGCAAATAAAACTAATACAATTGATAATGCTCTATTAAACTCATATAGGCATTTTGATTTCACCTACCCAGTTTCTTCTATAATTAATTGACACACCCGAATCCTATAAATAATAATATTCTTTTCACAGCTTGCCACATTCTTCTTTTTCTTTTTTTTTTTCAGATCTCACGTTGTCTATATATTATCACTCACGTAGAATCAAATCATATAGATTAGTACTAAATCAAACCACGTAATTTCATATTATAATTCCTTGCTTTTAATTAAATATTTAAATATATATTATATGCCAAATATGTTATTATATATATAATATGTATTTCGGGTATTATTGTAAAGTCATTTATTCTCTTTTCTTTTCCATTCTTAAATCCTCGTGCCAAACACAACAATACTGTTTATTTTCATTCATTTTCATTGTCAGTCAAACATACTTATAAATATTTTTTTTTTTTCATTTTCATTTTCATTTTCACTCCCATTTCTTCACTTACATTTCTGCAAAAAAAAAAAAAAGGTACTTAAGAGATTTACAATTTTTATAATAATTTTAAAATATTTGTTATAAAAATATATAGGGCTAAATTAGTCTTTTCTTCTGCTAAGAGATCCCCAAATTAAAGAACCACTTGATGCCAGATTAATAGTTTTGTAGGACAAACCATTGGGAAGGAGATGAATGAATTCCATATGAATAGTGGAAAGCATAAACTAATTTGGAAGCAAATAGTCAATGAGAGTGATGGGAAGAGTGTCCGATCTACTATTGCCTTGCATTTTTACTGGTCAGAGATCATATTCGAAGCTGAGGGACTGTTATATATATGTACTTCTCCATATAATATTTTGATTGAAAATTTTGATAATAAAATCTTAAAAAGACACAACTAGTTTTTTATTTCTTTTCTTAATCTTTACATTTGTAGTAAGGAATTCAATAAACGTATGTCCTTGCCTAAAAGACTGAGAGAAGTTAGGAAGGCAACATTACTTATTCGCCCACGAAATATTATTACTGTTGGGGTCGTAAAAGAAGATTATTGAGTTTAGACAATGAATTTTGGAAATTTATGAAATTTGAATTGCAAGAAAATTGAAGTGTTGCAATTCAACATTTGTTAAAGAATGGAAGTGGAGTTAGATACTCTGGGAACATAGGGATTGTTGCTCCTCTTGGACTTTTTAAATTTTTAATTTTCATATGTATTTTATTAATATTTAGCATTTTATATAGAGATGCATGAAGAATAAATAAAAATCAACTAGAACGCTTGTTTAAAAAGTGTTTGCCTCATTATTTTAGAGTAAAAATTACTTTATAAAAATATGAGAATTATGACTTTTCAACCCACTAATCTTATATTATTTCAAATTGATGCATCTAAAATTGTTACTAGAATAATCATCAAATACAATAACATTATTTAACGTTACGAAAAAGACACAGATTATTTCAAATATTTTATTATTCTCATACAATTTTTGTTGTCCTCCTCCTATCAATTCATAAAACTATTTAGTTGTTGAGTAAACGGTGGAGCTGGGCCCTTAATTTTGTCCACTACCTCATTATCATGATAAGACCCAATAATGTCATCCACAGATCATCCATAAATATTGATTCTTTTCTTGTTAGTGGCATTTACCCAAATTCTATAGTAAATATGTCTCTACCTCTCACCTAATGCTTAACCGAAAAAGTATGCCTTTGTGAAAATGATTTGATAATTAAGTAGTGACACACATTTTCTCTAATTTCTCTGATCTATCATTTCTTAAATTTACTTGTTGCCGGCAAGAAGAATTCCTTTGCTTCATTCATTTCCTTTAGATTATATAGACAAATGGTGCTTTAGTATTTTGAACTTAATTATAGAATGTGAGGCTACATTTTGTCAATTCCTAAAGAGGATGAACATATGATTTTTGGTTTAATTTTTTTTCGTATCACGTAATGAAGCAAAATGAAAAGAACAGATAAATCAAAAAGAAAAAGAACAGAAAAAAAAGAAGAAGTCATGATCAAATATTGTAACAGTTCTGAACCACCACAAGTATTGGAAAATAAAATATAAAACATGGAAATTTATGCAGTAGTTCAATAACTGTTAGGAAATGTTAATAGCTATTTTTAAATAAAATCTAGCAGCGGTTAATAACTATTAGGAAATGTTTGGACTTCAAAAAAAATTTCAGTTTAAAAAGCGGTTACTTAATTTATTAATTTTTTTCATTTGTTCTAAACAATTTTCAGACTTTGAAAAATTTCTAGTTTAAGATGTGGTCAATTAATTTATTAATTAATCATTTCATTATTTTTCTTGTTATCTATAAAAAATTTACATATTTCAAAGAATTTTCTATGCATGTATAAAAAAAGATAAAAAGTTATTGAATGAAGAGTTGAGGATTTGATCAAAGAAAATATTTCATTAATCAAAAGGAGTTCTCACATTAAAGAGAGCCTACTTTAATATATATAATAGATAGATTGTTTTAAGTTTTAAATCATCCTTTCTTATCATATTAAATTTTTATAATTAAGTAACTGAATTCAACTTTTAAGTTTTCAATTTTAATTTCTAAATTACAAATAGAGACAGTCAAATTTGTATAACTCACTTATTGAATTAGTTCACCTTCGAGAATTCAATTATATATATATATATAAAGATTTCTAATTGTGTGAAAATGACATAGGCAGTAATCAAATCACCATTAAAAGAACACTTAAAATTCCTGCTATTATTTGTTTTTGGTGTTTGATGTAATATTTAACAGGGAAAACTACATATTCTTTGAACCAAAAATCTAAATCAAAGGGCTTATTGATATATCAATAGAAAATAAAACAATATTCTTTAACCCAAAAATAAAACCAGTTATGTCCATGCCGAGATGAATTGTGTCATACATACATGCATATTATTTGGTAAGTGATCCATATGGCTGGAACTGATGAATTAGAGAATAGATGGAAGGAGAGAAAAGCATTATCGATGCTTATCAACACTGAGAATATTTTGTGTAAATATTGCTGACACAATCAACAAATAAATGTGTTACACCTAATTTAAGGATTCCATGATTCTAGAATTATAATTTTATTATTAAATCTTATTCATTTGTAAAATATGAGCTTAAGCGCAATCCATTATGTACATATATGAACTTTGAAATGTGTTTAATTTTGATAATCAAGTCTAAATTTAGATCTTTTGACATCTAACTCAATTTTCATGCAATCAACCAAAGGGTAAAATATATTTTCAGTCTCTCATTTATCATAAAATTATTATCTTGGTGTTTTACTCATTATAATACTTAAAATAATCCCCACCTATTGAGAAATGTCACATTTAGTCCCCCAAATTTGGTCACTTTACAACAGGTTTAAAGTATACGATTCTTGCACCAATCAATCAAAAAGAAAAAGAAAGAGATGATTAGTCTCTTGTTGAAGGTTTGCCTTGACTCTGTTTGCTAAGCTCTTCACCTGGCCTCTGTCAGATAGAGAAACATTACATGTCCTATTCATTCTGCTTTGGCGCGCTATGGTGAGTCCACTACTAAGTAGTAGCAAATTTGTGATGCTTTAAGAAGTGAAAGAGGAGGGACTAAATCTAATTTTTTTTCACTCAAAATAAAAATGAGCTATATTTAACCAAAATAATAACTACCTTGAAGAAATTATGATGCTTATGGGAAAAAAAATAAATGAAAGATAAATAGCCAAGGTCAAGCCAAGTATCTCCCTTAGCTTCAGACCTAGCCTAGCTCAAGACTAGGCCTTATATAGAAAGCCATGCTCTTTGGCTTAGTTTATATGAAATCAAGCTCATCATGATTAGATTGATCGAGTTAGACTAAGTCTTATATTAATTTAGAGTAGTTTCCACCTTCTTAAAAGAAATAATAAAAAATAGGATTTTTTTTTTAACGGTCAAATTCATAAGAAAAAAAAGTCAAAGTTAGTTAAATCACAAGCGGAAAGGAGTTCCAGAGGCCTCTCCTTGGTGCTTGCTTCCAAGCTTCTACTACATTAGGGTGCAGGATGTCAGCTTCGAAACTTCAAAAATTCTTGGCTAAGTTAGCAATGTCTTCTACTATCATTTTCCCCTGTGGGTCTCCTAAAGGAAGGCTATTGAAACTACTACGTCTATGTTGGTTGGTCAATAGGAGGGAGACGTAGGTGTTCCAAGGATCAGATAGGATATCACTTAAGGGTATCCAAGTAAGCACATATCAAATTGTCATGCATAAGAAGTGAGATCTTTGTCTATTTTTGGAGTTTCTCCACTGCCAATCCCTTACATGTGAATCATTAAGATAAAAGGAAGTGTGAATTTCTAAAGTTTTCCTACTACCTGTATGCTTCTTGAAATGAATAATGATCTTCCAACCAAAAGAAAGATCATGATAGAGTATGATCCTAATGATTTTAGACACCCTTAGGAATAGTGAAGAAAGCAAGGCTTGAGCTATTTATGATGCTTTGGATCTATCACATTGCCTCATTCGCATTGGCTTTGATCCCCTTATGCAAGACTTGGTTCTTAGTGTTCCATATGGTATCTAAGGAGGCTAGTATGTTGAAAGCCATATAATGATAATCCTCTTAAGCGAAATAAGGTTAGATTGATCCATAGAAAGCCATGTACTAATCCAATGGATAGGGTCTTAAGGATAAATTCGATCTACTCTAATCCCAAAAGGGGAAGAGAACCAAATGGCCTTAGCAAATGGGCATTGGATGAAAAGGTAGTTGATAAATTCCTCTAATGTGTCGCAAAGCTGGCAAATGATATGTGCATTAAGATGATGTGACTTAAGGACATCTCCCATAAGGAAGGTTTAGATAATATTCCATGTAAAGTGTATCATTTGGAAAGTTAGTTTGATTTTCCATAAAGCCTTCTAGTGTTTCTCATTATTATTGAGTGGAGTATCCATCCTTTGAATTCTATATCCCTTATTGATAGAGTATTTGCCATCTAGGCTTTCAATCCATATGAGATCAACTGGGACACCTATTAAAGAGATAGGAATAATGAGGATGATTATTTTCTCACTCTCCTCATAATAATGATCCACCAATATCTTATCCTTGTCTATTTCATTGGGATTGAGAAGATCCCCTACCTTAAGATTATATGTTGCAATCTTGCTTTTAGACTACCACTAGAGAAGGAGGTTGATCAAGAAATTCTTGCTTGTCCTAACTCTCCACTTGAGTTTAGAGGTGATTAGGTGTTTCCATTTTTAGATCCCCCTCCAAATATAAGATGAGTTAGATCTTTTCAGAATTTAGCCTTTTATGTTACTAAAATATTTCTTAGCGAGGATTCCCGATATGGTTTTCTCCTCCTTTGCTATTAGGATTCTCCATGTCGACCTAGCCAATAGTGCTTGGTTAAATTCGTGGATTCTCCTTATGCCTAGGCCTCCATGGCTTAGGGTCGATAAATGGAGTTCTAATTAGGTAGATCCATTCTAGGGCTTTGATCATTATACCCCTAATAGAAATTGGCAATTTTTTAGTCAATCTGCTTACAATATCTCTTTAGGAGGTTTATACATGAGAATTCAAAAGTGACATTGGAGTTAAAGACATACCTAATAAGGGTGAGGCATCCTTCTTGGTACAATAAGGAAGACTTCCAAGTTTGGATTCTTTGCTCCACTTTGTCAACGATTGACTTGTAAATTTAATGCATTCTACTATCTCAATTGATAGGAAGGCTAAGGTATTTCCCAATGGTTGAAGACCTTATAACTCCCGTTAATTTGGCAAGGTTTTTCTTACAAAGTTTGGGAGTGTTCAGGCTAAAGACAAGCATGGATTTTTTTGTATTCATATAGAGGCCAAAGATGGAGGAAAAATGATTAAGAGTATCCCAATGTTACATGTTTCCCTATTAGCCTTAAAGAAGATAATGGTATCATCAGCGTACATGAGATGAGTGATGGGAACTGACAACCTGTTGATTTTGATGCCTTTCCAAAAGTTTTCTTTCTCCTGTTATATAATCATGTAGGAGATAACATTGGAGCAAATTATATACAAAAAGGGGGACAATGGGTCCCTTTATCTAAAACCCCTAGAAAGGTAGATGGGAGAGAAGATTGACCCCAAGGAAGAGATCTGGCAGCGTACTGTGGTAATGCATTCCATGATTATTTGGATCTATTCCAGTAGGAATTTCATTGTTTAAATAATTGCCTCTAAGAACTTCCATGAGATGTTGTCAAAGGCCTTGTTTATATCCAATGTAAGTGTAACATATCTCTTCTTTACATTTGTAACCTTCTTTATCACATCAAGTACTTATGTAGCCATGATTATGTTGTTAGAAATTAATCTTCCCCTAACGAAGCCACAATGGAATAAGGAGATTTCATTGTAGGATCAAGCGTTTACCACTAGGCCAAAAGCTATAGCTGTTAGTCAAGGCACAACTTTATTTCCTTAACAACGACCTAGCATAAGTGTCACGTTTCAACTGTGACTTAGCCCTACACCTGGGCCTCTGCCATAGAACAATTGCAGCCTCACTCATTGGCTAACAATCTCCCCCTCAACAATTACCCCACTGAGAATTGAACACGTGACCTCGGCTCTGATACCAATTGTAGGATCAAGCGCTTATCATTAGGCCAAAAGCTATAGTTGTTAGTCTGGACACAACTCTATTTCCTTAACAATGACCTAGTTCAAGTGCCATGTTTCTACTATGACTCGGCCCCACACCTTAGCCTCTGCTGTAGGGCAATTGCTACCACACTCCTTGGCTAATAGTAATTTTCAATAATGATTTTCAACCTATTGCAAATCATCTTGGAGATAATTTTAAAAGCCACATTACATAAGTTTATAGGTCTCAAATCCTTTATTGTCTCTATGTTATCACCTTTAAGGATTATCACCATTTTGGTTTTATTTAAGCTTTTCAACATATGTTTGTGGTCGAAAAAGGATTTGACCATCTTTTGCAAATTTGATTTAATGGTGTCCAGAATGCTTGGTAAAATTTGGCATTTATTCCATTTGGTCTTGGGGCATTGTCTGGATTAAGGCTAAATGTGGCTTGTTTAATTTCGTCAAGCATTATTGTCCTGGTGAGCAAAGCAATATGAGCATTGTTCAATTTAGGGATTTCAACCTAGTTTAGTATGTCCAAAAGTTTCCAATCCTCGATAGGCCTATCATAGATACACTTAAAGTGGTTCCAAATGAAGTGATCCATTTATGATCCCTCTTCTAGCTATTCCCCTTCGTTATCCTTAATTTTAGTAATTATGCTATGTTTGGTTTTCTTCCTAGCTATGGCATGGAAATACTTTGTGTTTTTATCACCTTGGATAAGCCATGACTACTTGGCTCATTGTGTCCAAAAGGCCTCTTCATAATCATAATAAAATTCTAGATCTTCGCTTAAGCTTTTTTCCTTCTCAGAAGCGAAATTGTGAGACATGTTACCTTGAACCATGTGAAGTTGGGATTCTAGATCTCTAATCTTTCCTTGTAAGTTCCCCACAGAGTGTTTACTCCAATTAGTGAGTGCTTCTAAGGTGGCCAATAGTTTACTATGGAAGACAAAACTGGGAGAGCTAGAGAATTTTGAATTCCATGAGTTGTGCATTATTTCCTTGCACTATGGGAATGCAATCTGAAAGTTCTCGAATGTCCTTTTTAAGCACCTTGCACCTTTAATGGAAGGGATAAATTGTAACAAGATAGAGGAGTGATTTGATGCAAATAGGGGAAGAATGGTAAGCTAGGAAGATAGGAAGTGTTAGAGCCATAGTGCATTATGAAGTGCTTTGTCTAGCCTTGCCAAGACACAATCCGAGCTTGAACAGTTGTTAGTCCATGTAAACCATTGACCTTGGTGAGTGTGTTCAAGGAGTTGACAATCACCAACCATCTCTTTGAAACTATTAGCACCTAGGTTGGAACTACAAGAGCTTATTTTGTTAAAGTCATAGAGTGTCTAGTTAAAACCTCCCATGAGCACCGACAGGTTAAAGGTAGGGCAAGCAATGTTCCTTATCCATTCCCATAACACATGTCTTCTATTAGCCCTAGGATGCCGGTATATGAAAGAAAGGTAAACCATAGTGTCTCTGATTTTTGTTATTGTATGGATCCAATTGGGACTTACATCCAATACATCACAAATTGTGTTTTCATTCCAGGTAAGGGCCAATCCACCACTTGTCCCCTGAGTATCACAAGCAACAAATCATACATTCATTCTAAAATATGCTAACCCACTAAAAATAACTAGTTTTTATCCATCTAGAAAAAAAATTGGTGGGGCATATTTTTCTACACTTATTACTGACGTTGACAACAAGTAGGCAACCAAGGAGCTTGCCAACAAGAAGAATTGCGTAGGTCGAGGAAGCGAGAGGGACCGATTTGAAAATTTGCCAAAAGATTTTCCATACCATCTTGTCAACAACGAAATTTAGTATGGGATTAGGATTGGAATATTCCCTCATTAAATAGTAACTAGAACTCAGTGAAGGAACACTCACATGTTCCTCACTAAGGTGATAAAGCAAGAGAATAGTGTGGGAAGCTTCCCTAGCATAATTTCTTCCTTTTGTAGTGTAACTTATTGTTTGGAACTAATTTTATGTCATGCTTTTTATTTATATTGCATGTAATGTACAATAAAACCATACTATGTATTTATATTTTAGGTTTCAACTTTCTCGTATATGTTTGTTTGCCCCTCTCTTTCTTTTAGGAGAAAATGCACAAAGTTCAAAGCACTTGTTATGGATTTAGGATTTGATTTTAAGGAGGGCAATAATCTTCAAATTAAATAATTGAATTAAATGAGACAAAATCTTACATTCTAAGGAGGGAGATAAAATTACATATCAAAAGTTAAAATTAAAAAATTCTAGAGGACAACTAGACCCCGCTCCCCCCTTAGATCCATCCTTGAATGGAATAGATTTTTCACTGCCTTTGAAAGTTGGTTTTGTGAAAGATTAATGCCTTTTGTTCTTCATGTGTCTCCTTTTGATGACTGTGTTGATATTTCTTGAAAGACAATTGCCAGCAATGTTGCTTAGTATTTTGAAATTGGAGAATGTGAGGCTATATTTTGTCAATTCCAAGGAGGATGCTGCATTGATTCTCTAAAATAAATGAACATTGGTTTAATCATTTATAGTGACAAATAATGAACCGGAATGAAAAAGAACAAATAAATCCACAAAAAAAAAAGGAAAAGAAAGCATGATCAAATATTTTAACAGTTGAAAAACCACTACTAGTATCAAGAAATAAAAAATAAAAATGAAAAATAATTGCATTGGAAAATGTTAATAGCTATTTTTTAATAAAATCTAACAGCGGTTACAAACTTGTAAGTAAAATGACGAGTAATATAAACTCTTATAAGTATTGAAATTTGAGACAGTAAAAACTAAACTATCAGTAACGAACAATTTTTAGTAGCTATTCCAACGTTTTGGATTCTATGTTGTTGATGTACTTATGACATAATGCAATTATATTAATATTAATTGTGGGATTAAATTTTTAAGTCATCATTAAATTTTTACAATCAAGTTATCAAATTTTAATTTTTAAATTTTAAATACAAACCATTAAATTTATGTAAATCACTTAATATTAAGCATTGAATCAGTTTCTTTCTTTCTGTAATTGTTGTTTTCGCTTTCTTTCTTGCTGCGTGTCGAAGTGTTGGCTTCTCTTGTGTTGTTGGTACTCACTTTCTTTCTTTGGTTATAATGGAATTTTGAGTGACCCAAAAAAAAATTACGGCTATATTTGTTTTTGATGTTGGATTTAATGTTTGACTGTGAAAACTAATTAATATAGAATCACTGTAACTGAAAATCTAAAGCAAAGGGTTTATCGATATATCAAAACAAAACAAAGCACTATTTTTTAACCTAAGAAAGTATGTATATAAAATGAAACAAGAAGCCCACCCGCAATCTATTGTAAATCACACAATCATAAACGTTCACAGGCCTATTAGTACATGGCATATGGATTAAGCAAATTTACCCATTTAACCCGCTAAACAAGCGGGCTTGAATAGCAACATTGTCCCATTCTGAAATGGGCCTCGATAACAGGTTAAATATGGGCCGGTTCATCATTTCTTTCCTTATACGAAAGACATTAAATTAGGAATAGTTTTTCAAAATGGAGATTGATTGCACTTTTTTCAAATGGAAGTCCGTCGAGCTGTAAAATGGAAAGAATATATTCCAAATGAGGCTAATGAGTGCCCACTGACATTCTTTGTAGACCAACCAAATGCCTACATGTTGCCCTCCAATCACAGTCATTCATCTTTTGAAAAGTTATTGTTTTGTCCCCAAAGTAGACTAGAGAATCGAAATCTTTTATAGTTTGGGTTGGCATTGTAGTGTGTATTTGAAAAGAGGTATAGAAAGATATGAGAATAAGTGAAAAGAGAAAGAATCAAATCTACATACGTTGTCAATTTTTTTGTTTTTTTCTTTTTTCTTAGACGGTATACGTGCAATTACTGTTTGAACTATGAGAAACATTTATTCTCAAGTGTCGACTATATAAAGCTTTCGTCCACATTATGTACATTTTCAAGCTTAAACCAAAGGGGCTATGGCATAGCTAGACAAATAATAGGAAGGGATTAGATTATGATTGGGCAAGATTAGATAAATGTTTTTGTAATCAGCATTGGCTTACATAGTCGTAAGTCTGTCTGTCTTCTGCCCCTTTCTTATTCTCTTGGCAAAAGATGAAGAAGTTATTCAGATTTGAGAATTTTTGGATCAAAGTCCCTTAATGCTATCAAATTGTTGGAGGTAATTGGAGACAAGAGGTTAGGGGGTCAAGGAGTTCTATCTAGTTTGCTAAACTAGCTTTCCCCCACTCAATGCTATCTATATGGAACTTTACCAGTGGTTTCAATGCTTAGACCCTTTAAAAAATTTTAGGACATTATAGCTCCAGATACAGTTAAATGATCAATTCTTTCTTTAGTAAATGGTGAATGCTCTTTATTATTATCATTAATTATATCTTTTATTATCATTCTTATTCATCATTTAAGGAAAAAATTTTTCCTATCCTGATTTTCTGTGGATTCCCATGAGGATTTTAAACTTATACTAAAAATTAGAAGAAAATAAATAATATATTTATAACTTATATTTAAAATTCAAGCTCATTGTTTATGTTATCAAACAAGTTATAATTAACTTTATAAAAATTAAAAATATTCAAATAACAAGTTTTACAACAAGTTCTATAAGTTACAATAGATAACTCCAAATAAAATAAGTTAATTCTTAGAAAAAAAAAGTTTAACAAAAAAAATAATTAAATTTAAAATAAAATCATTTACATAATTCTAATTGTTATGTTTATACTTAATCCTAATTAACAAATAATTAACATTATTTTTAATAATATTCACTTCCTATTCTTTATTATAATGTGATCCTAGCTCTAAAGTATTTTAAAAGTAATCCTATCATATTATCCAAATATCTAAGAAGTAAATGTCTAATATGTAATAAGTGAAATTATTGAAAAAGAAAAATATGGATTATAACTATATACATAATTATTTGTTAATATACATGCTTCAATAATATCATTATAGAAGTATTCCAAGTTATTTCATACGTAAATTTTCCAATAAAACTAATGCATGGATCCACACAGGTGCTAGACTGTCCAATAATATAAAGCAAGCTAACTATCCTTATGATTGGATGGATCGCATTGAAGAGCCAGAGTCGAAGGCAATGGAACTCGTTTGTGATATTCAGAAAGAGCCCACATCGGAAAGACATTTCTATACATTGGATAATGCATCATGCAGTTCCTTTTCAATACTCCGGTGACTTGCTAACAAAAAGTAACAAACAGTTTCATTAGTTATGCAATTAGTTAATTAGTTAAATTCAATTAATTATACCAAGCAAGAAAGTGAGAGAGATAAAGAAGGAGAAAAATATTTTTTATTTTTTATTTTTTACTAAAATATCAATTTAATTTTTTAAGGATAGAAAGTACTAAAATAGGACTTCAAAGATGAAAAAAGTGAATTGATTTGGTCTGAACCAAATTAATTTTTAATAAATTATTATTTTTTAAAGAGTTTCATCTTTGATTGATTTTTAATACTTTTCATCTTTTAAAAAAAATTAACATATTCTAAAGCCAAACACAAAAACAAAACTGTATTTTTTGGATTAAGAAGCTCACTTGTTGTGGCCAATCTCCATCTTCAAGTTGAGAATTGATAAGAACCTTTGCCCCACGATGAAGAGCAGTTGGGTCTCTCTCTGCCTATCAAAATAAAATACCAACAATTTTTTATTCTATTTAGTTCTGGTGTTTATAAACAAGATATAATTACACCATTCTTTCTCAAAATACTTAAATTCCTAGTATTGAATTAGACTTAGTATATTGGCCAAAAAAAAAATTAGACCTAGTATTTAGGACAAAACTAAATAATATTACAATAAAATTTTTAAAAACTTTAATAAGTTATTAAATGAACATAATATTATCTTTGATCAACATGAGTTTAATTGTAACCTATATTTTAAATTGAAAAAATTATACTTTTGGACCTTATAGTTTCATTCAATTATTAAGTTAGTTCTTATACTATTATATTTTATAATTGAGTCCTTACAATTTAGAAATATTTCAATTTAGTTTTAACTGTCAAAATACTTATAGTATGATATTAAATTTTATTAAAATAACTAATTATATACTATTTCAACACTCAGAATATGTGTAATTTATGATGATAAAAGAAATAAAAATAGCCAATGAAGTAAAATTAACTCACATATATAGCAAAATATTAACAAAAATATTATAATGATGGGGACTAAATTGAAATATTGTAAACTCCAAGAATTTAATTACAAATTTTTAAACTATAAGAACCAAATTAAAAATTAATTAAAACTGTAAGAATCAAAAGTATAATTTTCTCTTTTAAATTTGAAGAAGGAAAGAGTAATTTATCCTGCTAACTAAGAGAGCTTTCTATAATTTTATTTAACATAGAAGATCAATAATCAAAGTGTGTTAACTTACTTGCCCTGCATAAATAAGACCCATCATAGCCCATGCTGTTTGTACTACATTTGATGGACCCCCATCAAGTGGTATATATTTCTACATCATTAAATAAAGTTATAACTTAGAGAAAATAATCTAACAAATCATAAAATAGTATTGAATTTAAATCCAGATCTTTTACGATAATTTTTATGCATTTTTATCGAACGGTTCATTTTTTAGTAATTGTAAGATCAAACAATTCATATTTAAAATTTAAAAATCAAAATCAGTAACTTTAAAAATTTAACTTGATGACTACATATGATTTAAAATTTTGATCCAACAAATATCATTAACTCAACTGCAAGTGCAATTAAATATAGGGTGTCCAGGCACATTGAATCCAAAGTAAGTTATATTAACCTTTTCTGGGCATGAAAGATATTTCTCTCCCCACCCACCATCCTCTCTTTGTGTTGTGAGCAAAAAGTTCACAGCTTTACGAATGGTGGAAGAATTGGTGTAAGTCTTGCCAGTTGCTGAAAGTCCGCCAAGTGCAAACATAGTTCCATAAATGAAGCAAATTCCCCAACCTCCATACCATGATCCTTCTTTTGTTTGTGTATCTTCAAGGAATTCTACAGCTTTAGCAATGAACATGTTTATCTCTTTCTTCCTATGATTTGGATATAGCTCATTGAACAACACTAGTGCTTGAATTGCTGCACCAGTGCATTCCACATATTCATGCTCGACTACAATGTCCTCTAAAAATTCTATAGGATTCAACACCTGCTCAACCAAATAAGAAAATTAATTAATGCATCATTATTGGCTTCATACAGCATTCATTTCATAGTGGGATCTCTACTTTGGAAACTAAGATATGTATGCACTTTCAATTCAAAGATTTGATCAATAAAGGACAAAATTTAAAATGCATAGTGACCAAAATATTTGGTTTGCTTCAAAATTAAATATGTCAAACTGTGTACTTCTTACTTCTAACCAATTTTGAGCTTTGATTGGCTCCCATACTGCTAAACCACCTTTCTTACTCTGCATAACATCATAACATTTATCCATAAATTATATACAACACCAAATTCAATTGTCATTAATTGGATAAAATAAGAATGTACTTGCCTGAAGTGATAATAGTATATTGATAGAATCATACAACCTCTTAAGTTCCATCTTTTCTCCCACAATTTCTAGTGGTAACTTTGATAACAGAAGACAACACTAAAACAAACAATAATATTATTGGGTAATTAATAAAATATAATGTAAAGTTAACATTACAGTTGCATAATTAAGTATAGACTTATAACTAATCACCTTTAAACCTTCTGTTGTGCAATCTGAAACTTGCAATCCATGGTCTTGATTAGAGAAGGTCCATGCACCTTTAGAAATATGGCGATACATTCTCTTAAAGTCACCAAAAGGGTTGTCCTTAACCTGACCAAAGTCTTTATTTGTCATTGAAAAATATATAGTAGTTCGTTAGTGTAAGTATAAACATACACACACATCTTTTAAGACGGCTAATTAATAAGTCATTAATAATGAATAGGTTACCTAGTTAGAAAGAAGTAAACTTGAGATTGCTTGATGAAATAATGTCCTCTTGCAAGGGTGGGAGCAATTTCTTCAATGAGGTTAGTGGCAAGCAAAGCTTGAATGCAAAAGCCAGCATCCCATGTCTGGCTACCAAAACTCTGCATATAATTAGTATTTATCAAATTCAAAAATTTATAAAAACAAATATTTATATAGTTGAGTTGTTATTAACTTTAGATGCATCATATATAATACAAGCATGTGATAAAAGTTGCATTAAAATAGTTTGATGAAATATTGATCTTTTAATTTCACCTGCATGGTCATTCCATCTTCTGAGACCCATAAGTAATCGGGAACCCTAGCAAGATGCTTCTTGAAGGCTTCTCCATTTGGATCTTCAGCCCAACAAGCAACCATACATAAGGACTGTGACAAATATAAAAAGGAACATTTATGAATATTAGAGTTACCTATACCTTAAGTTTCAATATAGTTATTTATTAAGTATGGAAATAACACCTTTTCCACACATCCAGCTGTCATGTATCGACTAATCTCGTCTTCATAGTGGATATGCTTCATTGTCACTTGAAGGGCTTTCTCTCTAATCAACTTGTTAAAAGGCCAACGTGAAAGAAGTGGCTCAATTAGTATGTATAGACTATCCCACATGAGATCTTGTATCAATGGATGAGGATAGTAAAGATCTTCTGTGATATGTAAACAATTTATGATCATTATTCCTTTATGATTAAAACATATGCATAGAGATTATAATTGTTGCCCCTTTCACAGCATCCTATTGTTAGGTGAATCTCATTCGTTGCTTCGATCTTCTGGTTCTTGTCATGCTTCATAAAACCCTTTGAATTTGAAAGCTCACCTAGCAAACAACTCATGTTTTATCATCCATTCCTTAGCAAGTTGAATGCTGAAAGAGACTAAATGCATGTTGTTTGGCAAAGGAATTAATGAGAAAATACGAGTCATTCATGTGGTGAGCTTTCAAATTTAAAGGATTTCCTATGACAAGACAAGGAGTAATAATAAGAAATCTTTACGCTAACTATACATGTGTGTAGAGAAATTCTTTACGCTTGTTATATATCTCTGTGTGTGTGTGGGCATGTGTGTGATTGTGAGCTAATCAATTAACTTAGAACAACATTTCACCTTTGCACAAAGGTGGCGAGCTTTGTTCCAATTAATTTGATGGTAAGGCTGAACATGGAGTTCTTGTCTCAACTGAATAATGAGTGGCGTGATAGGACCCACAAACCTTTTCCCATATAAATAAGACATAGGCATGTAGACTGATCGACAATAAAACCACATTTTAGCTGCATTTGTTAATCAAGTAAACAAATTGTTAGAAAACAACTCAAATATGAAAGTGTGATTATATCAAATGACGGAGACTAATATATGATTCAATTTAATTAAATGAAATACCTAGATGCATAGGAAAAAAAGAAGGAAGAAGCCAAAACTCAGGAGGCATTGGGTTGCTTCCAGACCATTCAAATACTCCAAGCATCTATATAGTAGCATGTCAATAAGAGAATGGAAGCACCAAATCAAAAAAGTTAACTTACCCTAATAATCTATGATCAGTTTCATTTAATTTCCAATTTGATCCTTTCATTTAAATGTAAGTACTTGAATCCTTATAGCTAGGGGTTAACTCTAACTTGTAGGACTCAGCCAACTTAGCTCAATCCAATCATAGTTTATTTTGATTTTATTATGATAAATTTTTTAAACATTAATTCATTTCAAATCTTATTTATTTTCCATTCCATTTCTTTTTATTGTTTTTTATAATCGTATTGGTCACTAGCTGGATTGGGTCTCAAGTCATGTCCAAACCTAACCCATTTATGCATATACTTTTAGTTTTAAAAATTCATATTAATTTAATCCTCGCAATGAAACTTAAAATCTGAAATGATGGGACCAAATCCATTCACAAAATTTTAAGTTACAGAAATCAAATTAAAATTTGAGTAGATCTTTAAGGATAAACAATATACTATCTAACTACATGAGAAACAAAAGTAATTAGTAAATGAGACTTACAGAAAGCCAAGTTTTCCCCCATGAGGGTATGTATGTGACACCACCATGAGCAATAATCCAATTTCGTGCTCTAAGACAAGCGTTGTCATCTCCTCCATTAGGTTTTTCTCCAAGAAAACGCATACATATATAGCTCAGTACTGTGCAGAACATGGTGCTATGACCTTCTATGTGTAGTCCCCACCCTCCATCTTCATTCTTCCATGTTTTATCCATGTGTGTATGTATATATATGTATATATATATATATATATATATATATATATATGTATATCAACACATATAACTTCAGTTGATTCAATTGAAATTTGACATTATAATTTAATAAGAGATAAAGACTCAAAACTTTACCTGATGACAGTATAGGAAACGAAGGATCTCTTTTCGGTACTCTTCTGTGATCACTGTATCAAGTTACCCTGTAATATACATGCAGAATACCTGCACTATTGACCATTAGTTTTTGGATGTTATTGCTAATGACTAAAATTATATTTTTGGTCTTTTATAGATGGACTACTTTTAAATTTGATCACTTGTAGGATTACTGTAAACTCTTATAGTGGGAACATTTTTCAATTTAGTCCAAGGATGAATCTAATATTTAATTATAAACGGGTGAATTTTTTAAATAAAAAATTTGGATCAACAAAGACAAATTTTTATAATTCAAGTGGGGTAAATTCTTATCAATTAAAGAACATATGTATAATATAAGATAAAATATACATATTGGATCCATCCCTAATTTATTCTCTCACAGAATTACCTTCTTAATTAGTTTATTCATATATAGGTATATTTGTGTTTTCAATTTAAAGAAAATCATTATAATGTCCTTTTAAATCTACTGTAATTGTTATATTGTATTGTAGTTAACGTTATTGATAACAATTTTATTTGAGAAGAAACAATATAACAAACTAAATTAAATACTTCATTTCTAAAAGATAGGGGTTTTATCCTTTCTTTAAATTAACTACCAAAAGTAAATGCATTCTCTGATAAATATTTGAAGCCAAATTAAATTTGAAATGCAGCAAGCTTAGACTTACAAAAGGTTGCATAAAGAAGAGTGGTCCAGCAATTTGAGCAGGCCAATGGCCATGGTTAGACTGCAATGCACACAAGTAATGAGTTGCTCTTTTCACTGTGTTCACAGCTTTCTCATATGTTATTTCCTCTTCACCCTCTATCTTCTCACTTGGTATTGTTTGTTTGAAATTTTTTTCTCTCAGGAACTGCATCAAATAAATCAACACAACAATTTAATAATAATTACAATTACATCCACCTTGGCGAGAATGGGATAAGTTGTTTATGTTTTCTTTAAAAATAATGATTAATGATGTTTTGTAATGTGTGACCAAATTATTTCAGAAAAATAAGCTCATTCATTCTTTTCTTTTTTTAGTTGGAAATGAAGCAAAAAGCTGTAGCTTCTTGAAAGTGGAAACAAAAGTTGAAAAATATTTTTTAAAAGATAAAAATACCATCACTCAAAATAATTAATTATAATACTTACATCTAATGTTTTACCTACCTTCTTAAATAAATGCTTATTAAATAATTTGCAATAAAAATATTTTTAAAAATTTTAATAAATATATTAATATTAATAACAATATTTATTGAATATTTTCTTGAAATGCATGAGACAAATTTTAGTAGATTCACAGTAGCGTCAAAACCTTATCTGCCATGTGTCTGATACACATCCGGAAGGAACTTGGATTTGCAATGAATGATTAGGACCTGAGAGTTATTAAGGCATTAATTATATATGTAGGCATTACTTTTTGTTGCCCAAACAATTAGGGTATAGATGGGAAAAATTTAGGTATAAAAAATTTGTAAAAGGACCTTATGTGTAATATTTATATATTTATTATTTTAAAATAAATTACTCTAAATATATACTTAATACAACTCAAAATTATGTAAGTGACTATTTAGGAAATTTTATATTATATTATTTTTATCAAAGAATTTAAACAATAAATATTTAAAATTTTTTATCTAAATCTAATTCTATATTTGTCCCATATTATAACTTGAACCCAATATAACAAGTACTATATAAATCCCTACACTCTGGCGGTAAATCCATTCTATGAAGTGTTTATATAGGATGATACATGCACTGCCAAAAAACACAGCATTGGGAATTAATATAAGGAGGGTTTGAAAAGTTATTTCCACTATATATATATATAATTTATTGACATAAAAAAAGAGTAAATACTTATTTAATAGCCAATGGCTATTATATATGGAGGTGGCCCAGAATTTGAAACCAAAACATACCCATTTAAAAAATTTAAGATCCGTGGTCCGTTGTGGGCTCAACATCCATGTACCTTTTATTATTTTGCCATAAACATCCTGGTATATATATATAGGTCTAACAAACATATCCTCGTACATTATTTGTAATGAAGAACAAAATGTAAAGTGTGTTAAGTATTTGTCATTAAATTCATGAATAAAAATGTTTAATTAAAAATTATTATAATATAATCAATTTTATATCACTGAATTATAAAATAAATTTAGTTATCAAATTTTTAAAAAATATAAAATTATATCTTTTACGCTAATGCATGCATACTTAGTTGTGAGAGAAATTATAAACCTACATGGCAAATTAATCTTCTTTCAAGCGGATATAAAAGTAAATTTTTTTAACAAAAACACCATTATTTAGGCTCAATCATTAAAATACATGAAAGGTTTGAATTTATTTTTAAACGTGTTTGTTAAAGAAGTAAAGTAGATCTGGTCTTTCTAATTATTCAAATTAATTAATTCATTAATATTTTTATATGATTTTATTTATTTATTTTATATTATACAGATTACATAAACACAAGACTTTAATTATATATTCTGTAAAATTTATGAATATGATAAAAATAAGTAAACGCTTTTAATTAAACTAATTTGTTTGGAGATTAATTCAAGTTTGAATTTTTAAGTATGTAATCATTGTCACATGGGCTTAATCTGCTAATGCATAAATGAATCAAGATATCACCAATAAAATTGTAAAAACACAAAAAATGAAAGGCAATCTTTCCGCAAGGGAGGAAAAAAATGAAAGAAACCTTAAATAGAATTAAAGCTCTTCTTTACATGAACCCAACTCAGAAAATTCAGTTATGGGATTAGTTGAGTCTAATTGCTCGAGTTCAATTCACCATCTCATCTTTAAAACTCACTGCATGGGTGACCTTTGGTGATTTAAAATCATACGTTTTATTATCCATACCTAAAAGATGATAATATAGTACAGAGATTTAAATTTAAATATAAGATAATTATTTAAAATTTCATTAATTAACTCACTTGAGTTTCTCCACTTATATATATATATATAGAGAGAGAGAGAGAGAGAGAGAGAGAGATTGAATGATATATTCATATATAGAATTGTTCATGGCCTTTCAATAAACAGGCGTGCGAGGGAAAAGTATAGTTTATAGAAACTTTACGAGATAAGGAGTGGGAAGATGATCACTGTTGAGAAATAATTAAGTTAAACGTTTTAATTATAGCAAATATAAATTAAAAATTTGTACAAGGTATAACGTAAAACATATTTTAATAACAAAATTGGTTTTCATTATTTTATACAAATCAAGTAAAAAAAAACCACAATTTAATTAAACAATAATGAAATTAATTAATTAATATGGTGAAAAAAAAGTATAGACAAAGATAAACTCAATTATTTTGAACCAAATCATAACAAATAAAGTACACTTCAGTAAGAAATAAAAAATAGAAACCTGAAATCGCCAAATGAGATCAGCACAAGCTTTGACACGGAAGCGATTAGAGTAGAAGTTTTGACGAGCAGCCTCAACTTGAGATCGCTCTTCCTGGGTTCCTTCATCAGCATCAAACTCCCATGTCTGCCTCCCCACAAAGTTGTTTGTGCTGAATAAATAAGGGTCCTTCATTCCTTCTCCTATCTTCAGCCTCCACATTCTCACACAGACCTTAATTATTAATCACCTGCTACGGTTATATACAGATAGCAAAGGCATATGTGTTCAGAAATTCTGAATTGTGTGCTGTTCTTCTTCCATTCATAGGCAAACCGCATTTTATAACTTTGAGATGGGATTTGTGAGCAAAGCGCCACACCTACTGATTACTGTTTCAACAAATGGCTGCCTCATCAATTATATGGCCTCAACTTTTTGATGCTAACTCTAGAGCTGGGAAGTATCAATACGGTAGAGTATGGGATACGAAACCTGAAATGTGACAATTTACCAAATTCTAACATATGAGTACAGTTATGTACGTGTGTGTGTATATATATATATATATTTTGGTAAATAAAGTTTGATAATTTTTTTCTTTCGCCATACATTATATATAATGAAGGAAGATGTTGATAAAAGAAGGTAGAAAGAAACTTAAAATTTAGTCAAATATGACCAAAAAAATCTAATAAAATGATGTCACAATTAATAAAAAAATTGAAAAAAAAAAGTGTGGTTTATGTATAACAAATGTGATATCTGATATTAAAAAAAAATACCCATATTGAATAGAAACGAAAAAAAGTATATATCTTGAAGAAAAATAATCCATGTTGAAAAATAAAAATTTTAAAAAAAGACTTCATTTTTTTCCCATTGGCCTAAATATTAAACTGAGTTGGTTGAATCAGACTAGGTTTTGTTTACTCTTATTTATAACTTTGGCTAGAGATGTTATGTTTGAAAATTTGTTTTTTTAATACATTTGTATAAGTTACTGACATACTTGACATTTGACAAAGGGTGAATAAAAGAGAAGAAGAGAAAATAAATTAATTCCCACAATAAGTTTTGAAAACTAATTTACTAGAATTGCTATCAAAATTTTTAATGGAAAACCATTTTAAAATCTGCCAAAACAAAAATGAGTTCAATAGTCTGTTTAAGTGTAGGAAAAGTATTAGGCACTCTACAACAACCATCTATAGGGACAGATGTCTTAAACTACTCAAGCATAATTATTGGCATTAATTTTATTTTAATTACCCTAGTCAAAACAAAGCAAACAAAAAAAATAATATTAAAAGAAATTGAAAACAAAAACAATTTAAAAAATTGATATTTATAAAGGGTGGACTTGACTTACGATTAAAGTTTATGCCCTACATACCTGTCAAAGAAATCAAAGTTTATATAGTTCGAATAGAAATGCATGTCAATTGGCTGGTGTTTTTTTTTTTCAAAAAACAAAATCATTGAAATTATATAAATTTTCATAAACAAAATGAATATGAAATTTGGATTATGTGTTTTAATTTACGAAATTAGTTTAATCTAGTTGTCATGTAGTCTCTATATTCTCTTTTTTCTATCTTTTTGTTTTTTCCCCCCAATTTATTAACTTACTTTAAAAGGGCTTATGCTATTGATTGTAAATAACATTTATTTGAAAGACAATAAATTGATATAGGATAAAACCAAAGAAGACATAGGTCTCACACGACATCATCAATTGACACCCTATATGTCTAAGGAGATGTTGGGCCTCACACACCAACTTTAAAAAAATCAAAAAAGAAAGAAAGAAAAAGAAAAATAAAAATAAATACTTAATAGTAAGAAAGTAAACTTTGAGATAGTTATTTGTTTTATCATTTTTAATTTTTGAATAAATGTAAGGCCATTTAATTTAAAATACAAAATGTATAATAATCATATGGCCCCATTGGTCGATACCTTATATGTCTGAGGAGATGCTAAGCCTCTCATGAAACTTTATATTATAAAATAAACATAATAATAATCATGCATTTTTGTGATAGTGTGTGCACGTGTCCAATAAGCAATTATATTATCTTATAATTACAATAATATATAACAAGGATAGGTGCATAAACTCAATTTTACACCTATTATCTTTTCCCTTTGAGCATTCTTGAATTCTCTTTATTCAACTTTACTCATGGCTCATATATGAACGAGTGGACACCTAAAGATATTATATTAAAAAGAATAAAAAGGGAAAGCAATCAAACTTTAGCCTTAAAGTTTTAGCTTCAACTAGTACTTTATTTTCAACCCTCTCTCTCTCACTATCATTTTCTCTCTTGATTTCGCTCAAGTGTTCGCCTTCTCTTCTTTTTTTTTTTTTTTATCTTTTTTTTCCTCTCATCCCTTGGTCCCTGGGTCTCCTCCACTTTTTAGTTAAGATTTTCTAAAAATCTATATAAAATCTTATCATATCTTTATGCTTTATATATTTTTATATTTATTTATATTTAGGTGCAATTGAAACAAGAGATTTTGAATTCATTATCTTTTATTTTTAATTTTTAATTTTTGATTTTTTTTATTTTATAATATTTTTAATTTTTAATTTCAAATTTTTGGATTTTTTGAATTTATTTTAATTCTTAATTTTGAAGTTGTGAGGTTTTTGAATTTATTGTTATTATTTTTTTACATTTTTAATTTTTAATTTCGAATTTGTGGTGTTTTTTAATTTGTTAGAAGGAGATAAATAATATGATTTTGTTCATTCGTTTGAATTTGAAAAGTGATGACTTTGTTTTGATTTATGAATTTTATTTGAACTTTTGAATTTCAATGGCATATAAAAAATAAAAGTGTTTTGATTTTCATGCATTTTTTATTTTTATATTTTAAAGATTCTGAACCTAAAATTTTTTTAATGTATGAAATGCAGTTGTTTTTATTCTATTTTAATACATGTGACCATTTTTTTATTATATTTTGTTTTATTTTTGGAGGTATTTACGGTTACCATTTGATTCATTCTAGAAGGATTACAACCAGTCACTTTCATGTTACAAATCTTAAGTCCTCCCCCTCACGTCTCCTTTGGACTTATTGGTAAAAAGGAATTAAAAAGAAATTAGGTTTACTCAACCACTAACACATAACCGATCCTATATTTGACGTTAGACCCAATTTATTAATTATGGATATTTGACTTGTAGTTAGTACAGCAGTTTTTACTGTGATCACTGTTATACCAATATATATATATATGTATATATCCAATATAATGAAATGTAATTACTTTAGTTATATTTGCAATACTAATGTAATTTTCTCATTTTGTTTTATTTGGTAATTTTTTTATTATACATTTAATCGACGCAAGTGCTTTGTAATTTTTTATTTTCAATTTTAAAAAATTATGATAAAGTTCCTTATTCAGTGATGTTATATGAATTATAAGATTTTGCGTTCTTTCGAATTTGTTTACTGCTTTGTGGCTTTTGGGGTATATTATTTTTATTCTGCTATTAGAAGTTTATATACAAAATAGTTAAGGCAAGGAGAATGCTTATGTAATTCACGGAGTATATTTACTGAGAACATAATTCTATTTTAGTATATCTTGGTGAAAGTAATATGTGGTAAAATTTTTTGAATTTGTTTAATTTTAATTTCGTACGAAGAATTTTAGCTTTCTTCGCAATCAAGATGTAAATTTATAGTGCAACGCATCTTCTGCTTGTAACATGGACAAATGATGTCATGTGAGCGAAGCGCCGCACCCACCGGACGATGTTCATCTTAACTTCGATAATTGGAATTACCTTCCTTCCCTCCAAGCCCCGATTAGAGGTTTAGGGACACCTTTTAGAACGGATTAAACTCTTAAAAATTGGATTGGGTTTTAGTTAAGAAAAGAGTTCAAGTCCTTTTTAATTTACTTGAGCTTTTTTTTTTTTATGTTGGGTTAGATGGATATTTTTAACTCATAATCAAATTTATTTACTATTTAATATTTGAAATAAATAATATAGTTAATCATTCTTATTACCTTATAAAATCATATATGAAAAAATATAAATACAAATTAATTATTATATTGGTAGAATTTTTTTGAATCCAGGACATTGATTATTGTATTTTGACCAAGATATAATGTCAAATTAACTTATCTTGAATTAAAATTGAGTTAATCTAATTAATAAAATAATATTTTACATTTTAAAATTCAAATAGTTTTATTTTTTAATGATCAAATTAATTCTTAAATTATATTTTTTTAATAATCAAATTAAGTTTTTCTTTAAATAATAATTTTGTTTTGTAAAAAAGATTGATTTAGGACTTTTTAGTCAAGCCAAATCTGTTTCACAAAACAAACTTTTTCTTTTATCAAGTTTTTTATTTAAACTTTATTTTTGGGTTCATATCCATTTTCTTTTTAGCTAAGTATGCTTTCAAGTTATGATAAGGTCTATTCTCTACTAACACCGATTAATCATTTGATGTGGAGATGTTTTACTACAAGTGCAAAGGCCAAGAGAGAAAAGAAAAGGGGGGACTGCATGGACTTTGGGGTTAAGCCTCCTCACTCCGAGCATAAAAACTTCGAAAAAAATGGTGAGAACTGGAAGAAGAGAAAGATAATAAGTAGATGACAGAAGGGAAGCATAGAGAAAGAGAAATGAGTGGTGGATGAGCTGAGAATGAATGTGGTGGGCTCGAGAGATTGAAGGAGAAGAAGTGGAGTAACATGGCTCTCTGTTTTCCAACTCTGAGATAAGGCTTCAGGACAGCAAGAGGAGATAGCACCGTCGATGCATCGCTAGAGGCAACTTTCGAAGGAAGTGCAGCCAACAACACCCTGTTGGTCTTCATCGGAGGACATGAGTTCAAGGACTTCCTAGCCACATCGACAATTGCCGAAAAACATTCCCGTGGAGGTGACTTGGTGGACTCCATAGCCGCTAGAGTACGTCCTCCTTAAAGGTGACTTCGCAGTCAGCATAGCCATCAAAAAATGTCCTCCTCGACACGAAGGGCTCATTCCACTTCAACTACATCGCCTCTGTCAACTACTTAGTTGCCATTGCCTTCATCATAATCACTGGCTTCATAACAGCCAACCCATGAAAAGGAAAAAGAAACTACACCTTCTTCATCCTCTTGGTTCCTATGGCATTTGCAAAAAAGAGAATGTTGCTTGTTCATGTTTTCTTTCTCGCCATGGGTTTGTTTAAGTTTTTAAATGACCTAAAGATCCTCGTGTTTTCTAGTTAAAAATCTACTGTGATTCAAGATATGGTAGTTTGTTACCAATTAAAAGGGTTTACATTGGGGGTTGGGAAAATATAGGCTTTTGTTGAAATTGGAAGGATACCTTGGGCCAAAATTTAATCTAAAAAATATTCGAAGCATCCTCAATGTGTAACACTTGCTTCAATTGATATGATAACGTGTTTTTTTAAAAAAAAATTTAATTTTATCATGTTATATATATATAGTTATATGTATATATATGTATATATATATATATATATATATATATAACAGGACTTTATTGCCTTATATATGCATGTTGGGTGTATGAAGAGGGACATGATGTTACCTTGTACATGCATGGCAAATGCATGAGAAAGCGGACGTGGGTTAGCTTTTTACTTCTTCTATTATTTTCAATGTTTTTTTTTCATAAAAAAGTAAATAAATAAATGGTATATAAAAATGAACTATTGTAAAATTTATCTTACATTTAAAAAAAAAAAATTGGAAGGTTGTCATGTGAGTATCATAGGTCTCCTAAGGCACATAAAAAAAATATTAATCAGTAAAAGTCATGTGAGACTCTAATCTCCTTAGGCTTTGAGTCTAAACTTAAAGTCTTAAAGTCTAACTTACCTCTCAATTGAGACTCACATTATTTCTATATAGTCTTTAAGTCCAACTGAATCCATCATTAGTCTCCTCATAAGAAATTTATTAATGCATCTCATATGCAAAAGATCAAGTGATGGTGTGGGATTATTAATTAGATTGGAAGCTATCTCTGAAAACAAATGAATGCTATTTGAAATTTTCAATGCTTATGGTAGCAACTATGTTTGAGACCCATCAATACTATCTTGTCTTTTCCATGGAGAAATACATTAATGCAATTGAAATTATCAATAACAACCTAAAAAAATTAATTTTAAAATATGAAAGATAATAATTTTATTTATGAGATACCAAATTGAGAAATATTCATATGTGAGGGGCTAATTTAAGAAAAATTAGATAAGGATTAAAGTGAGAAATGCTCCATCTGTGGTGGACCAAAATAAAAACTTTACTGGTTTATTCTTTATTTCAAATTTTTAATTTCTTCCAATTCCATCTTAAATGTATATTAATATATTAATATTAGCATGAATGTGTATAACTACCAAAAGAACATCAAAGTCTTTGTCTCCAAGCATTTTGATGAATATAATTTTATTAAATAAAATAAATTTTTGTCAAAATAGTTAATTTATATCATATATAGTATTTTATTGTGAGTCCTATGCAATATAATATAGTGTTACACTAAATACTGCATAGGATTAGATTTTTATTAAGCTTTATTCTATTTGACTTTATATGATATATCAAACGAGGTCTATTGAAATTGATAATACTATATTAATCTCACTTAGTCATTTTGATTTCACCCACTCATTTTCTTCTATAATTAATTGACACACCCGAATCCTATAAATAATAATATTTTTTCCACAACTTGCCACATTTCTTTTTGTTTTCTTTGGATCTCACGTTGTCTATATATAATCACTAACATAGAATCAAATCATATAGATTAGAACTAAACCAAACCACTAAATTTCATTTTATAATTCATGACCCTTAACCGATTATTCAAACTCTTTTGGTCAACTATTTACTACTTGAGAAATATAAAATTTTTATCATTTAAAAATATTTGTTATAAAAATATAAGGATAAATTATTCTTGTTCTTTTTATAAGAGATCCCGAAATTAAAGAACCACTTCATGCCAAATTAAATTTACTAACCCCACAATCTTTGTTCATATGCTTTTGAATCAAGATTTTCATTTGTCTCTCAATCATTCAATCAAGTGATCAAGACACATTCACGGAACCTATCTTTCTTTTTCATTTTTTCCTCTCCCAAATAAACTACTAAAATATTTTACCATAATTTATCCTTTAAGAAACAGGACATCTCATTTTCATAAGAACAATATTATTTATTAAAGTTATCTACATTTATTATTATATTCTTTAATAAAAGCAGTATATATGGTTATGTTTTTACCAATTAATGTGTCTCACTCTATTATGGCTTTAATGAAAAAGTTCTCCATATAATATTTTATTTGAAAATTTTGATAATAAACACTTAAAAAGACACAACTAGTTTTTTTTTCCCTCTTTACATTTGTAGTAAGGAATATAATAAACGTATGTATCATATATAAGCCCTAATTGCCTTGCATAAGAGACTAAAAGGAGTAAGGTAACCCCATATTCGCCCACGAAATACTAGTAATGTTGGAAAATGCATAGTTAATTGTTAGTTCACATGTTCACAATGATTCAGATCCATGGGTCGTAATAAAAGATTTTTGAGTTTAGACAAAATTTTAGAAATTATGAAATTTGAATTGTAAGAAAATCAAAGTGTTGCCATTTAACATTTGTTAAAGCATGAAGGTAGTATTGGCATTTTAAATTTTAAAGTTTTATATATAATTTTATTTATATTCTATATTTAAGCTCTTAATAGAAATTGATGAATTGAAAATCGTTCATAGATTAGTCATGACGTAAATCTCTCTACATAGACTGTCCATTACTTTGAAAATACTTATTCATCTCAAGTTTATGTATGTTTTGTACTACATTGCTTTTTAGAAAATTGGGAATTGAACTTCCTTCAATAAGATTCATTTGCGATCTAGCATTAGGCTTTGTCATTATTGGCTTTTTAATTGTAAAGTTAAAGTACTTTGTATTGTAAACAAAAGAGCTCATATTGTATTCCCTTTTTGGTTCTTTTTCTGAACTTGGAGGAGCTAAGGTTTGAATTAATGGAATATACTATTGATTGATATATTATTTTAGGTTATTAGATTATGGTCAACAAAAATATTGAATCATTTTTCAAGAATAGAGTTCAAAAATAATAATGGCCCTCCACTTTTACCACCTTCTACTCATATCGATAGAAAAAATCTCATATTAATTCTTCGCAAGTATGAGTCCTTCTATGACTCCTTGAGACAAAATTGAAAAGTTGAGCTAAAATGAAAATCATATTGATCTTTTTAATATAATAGAATGTAAAAATGTTTGCCCCCTTTAGAATCAAATTCTAACACATCCCTAATTGAACATGACTTCTAAGTTTAGCTTCTTTAGTTAAATGTATCATCATATGCATCATAACTATAAAAAGTGAAGGTTGGAATACGATCTCTGAATGATATAATGTTAAAATAGCTCTCCTTTGGATCTAGTCTAGTTCACTTACATTTAGCACTTTATAAAGAGCTGCATGAAGAATGAACAAAAGTCAACTACGACACTTACTTAGGAAGTGTTCACCATATTATCAAAGGTTGAAGTTGTTTCATAAGAATATGCGAGTCATGACTTTTGAATCCACTAATTTTATGTTGTTTCAAATTAGTGCATCTAGAAATGATACTAGAATAACCATATAGTATAATGGCATTCCTTAATGTTTTGAGAAGGATAAAGATTATTTCAAGTATTTTTCTTTGGTCTTGTATAATTTTTGTTGTCCATCTCCAATCAACTTAAAACTACTTAGTCACTTGATTCATTGTTGGGTTAAAGAGCGGAATTGGGCCATTAACTTTGTCCAATATCTCGTTATCATGATGACCCCTAAATAAATAATGGATTAATAGAAGAATTAAAGCTTTTAGTAGTTTGTTAGAAAGAGTGATCTCATTGATCATGAGTTTAAAGGTCTTCTATTTACCTGGTCAAATAAGAAATTTGGGGATGCTCATATAATGGAGAGAATTGATAGAGCTCTCTGTAATTCGCATTGGAGGGTGAGTTTTCAAAATGCCCAAGTTATTCACTTGCAGTCTATGGGTTCAGACCATTCCTCCATGCTAATTGAACTGAATTGTTTTACAATCAAGTGCAAAAAGGAATTTAAGTTTGAGTTGTTATGGTTGACACGTCCAAATTGTATCAAGGTGATTAAAGGCTATTGGCTGAATGAGGACAAGTGGAGGGATGATGTTTCCAGAGATTTTCTAGATAATTAGAGTGGGGTTTGTGAGGTGTTAACTAAAAGTTGCAAAATTGTCTTTACTAATAGTAGAAAGCATATTGATACACTATTAATGGAATTGCAAATGTGTTATATTGGGATTTGGGATGAAGAGAAGACAGTAAAAGCTAAAGATATAACAAAAAGGATATAGGAATTATGGGATAAAGAAGAAATTTATTAAGCTCAAAGGGCTAGAATCCAATGGTTGCCTAGTGATCAAAATACTAAGTTTCTTCACCTTTCTACTATCTACATGCATCAAAAAAACAAAAAGTGAAGTTAAAAGGAGAGGATGGAGTCTAAATGGAGGATTTAAATGAGATTGATGTTAGAATATTTTAATGTTATATAGATTAGTATTAATGATGCTATTAGATTAATCCCTTGTGATGACTAATTAAGCAATTAATTAGGTTCATATTCATTGTGGGTATTAAGCAATTAATTAGATTAAAATGGATTGGGTTCATATTCATTGTGGGTAATCAACAATAGGTTGGATTACCCACAAGTCCAATAGGCAGAGACCCCAACCTGTAGCCCAAGAGCATTATGAATTATCCTATCAGATTGCTAATTAAGAGTTAATTACTAATAGAGAGTTAATGGCTTCTTCTATTTAAATAATGAATGATGAAACTATTTTAGTATATATATGAGGATTTTAATTAATTATTATTATTAGAATAAAACCCTATCAGTTATTATAAAAGAAGCATTGATTCCAATTTTGACGATAACTCTCTTTCTAGCGATTGCCTACTCTGAGAATTCTCTCTTTGGTAATTTGGATTGTCATCTCTCTATAAAACTGCTCCATGTCATCTTTAGCATTAGGTCATATCTTTATATCTTAATATCTCCCAATTCTGTGTTCATGTATAATGGTAAATTTTTACATGACTTTAACTTATGGGTGTTTTGCTTGGTATTTTGGCGATATCTTCACTTTTTATTAAGTCTAAGGACTTTTCTAAATTTTTGGGTGTTGTGTAGCATAAGATTTCTAAAAAGATGAATACCATGTTATTGAAACCTATCTTGGTTGAAGAGATTAAGTCTGTAGCTTTTGAACTGAGGGGCACGGAGGTTCTAGGTCCAAACAGCTTCTTAGGCACTTTTTATCAAAATTCTTAAAAAGTGGTGGGTGATCAAGTATGTAGATTGCTGATGGATTTTTTGGCTGATATCGATTTAGAGTCTTACCTTAATGAAACAACTCTAGTCCTTATTAGATCAAGAAAAGGTTATGAGCTTTAGACCTATTAGTTTCTACAATTTCTCCTATAAAATCATTTCAAAAGTGATTGCTAATAGGATAAAAGTGTTCTTGCCTGATATTAGTGGGGAGAATTATAATATCCTAAAAATTTCTTTCAATTAGTCCTGATGTCCTTAGTTGAAAAAAAAAAGATAAAAATCTAGTGTTAAATTGTAAATATAGCAAAACTTTTCATATACAGCTCAAACTAAAAATTTTATTTAGGCATTAGAAAGCAAATTAAGAGAAGTGTGGGGAACCTATATAAGTTGGCAAATCTGAGGGACAGTTTACAAGATAGATTGTGGTAAAAATAGTATGTCTAACAATCAAGAATTTCCCAAATTCTCACCCTTTCATTTCACAATAGTTTCAGGCCAAGATGACATTAGTAAATATGTTTAGATTTGTGCTTCATTTTGATAATTACTCCACGATGTTTACCATAATGCTTTATGATGTGGGAGGCAAGATTCTCACCAGAAATAACTACTTGGCATGTTCTATAGGCCTTTGAATATAGTCAAGGGAGGAAGAAGAAGGAACATAATGGAAGTAGTATGTTAAAATGGCAAAATTCCACATTTTGTAATGTAATATAATAGCATTTTTGCCATATGAATATGTAATGTATGATGGAATGATGTATTATGTGCTTAACCTTTTGTGTAAGTGTGTAACTTAAGTTATATGATCATGTTTCTACAAGTATTCCACTAGTATAATTCTCGGCCATTGTATGTTTGCAATGATAAAGTTAGAATTTTTGCATTATGTGTTTG
This sequence comes from Delonix regia, assembly GCA_037074485.1. Classification (NCBI taxonomy): domain Eukaryota; kingdom Viridiplantae; phylum Streptophyta; class Magnoliopsida; order Fabales; family Fabaceae; genus Delonix; species Delonix regia. The sequence continues at coordinate 19,033,756 of CM073452.1, read as the reverse complement.
TAAGAAAGAAGTTAGAATTTTTCATATCATATGAAATGTGTTTGGAAAATTGCCATAGTAATTGAATTATAATATGTATACATGTATTACAAAAATAATTAGTTTGTATTTAGTATACATATGATCCTTAGTTTGTACCAAATTACCTTACATTAGTTAATAGTTTAAAATTTTATGATTAATTTGACTTATATCAAGTAATGTAATAACATAGAGTCCATAAATATTGTATAAATACTATATAAACTTCCAAAAGAGTGTTTACTTTGTTAAGTATTAAAAAGAAATGTTAGTATTGTTAAATAAGTTGGTTATATATTTACAAAGTATATAAAATGTTACTTTGTCATTAGATATGTGCTTGACTAGAAGTGAATGTTATGGACCTATACAAATGGTTAAATACTTGTATATTTTACAACAAGTTGTTTAGAATAAGGTTAAATATCATTATATGTATAGTTGGTTGTGTTTTGATACATAATAATTTGAAGTTTTACAAATTGATGTTGCTAAGTGTAAATATTATTATGTTTTGTTCTAATACAACCAATGTTAAAAGTAATACTGCTAAATACAAATTGTTTATATGTATTGCAATTTGTTTGTAAAATATCACTATTATTGGTTTTAAAATGTAGTTGTACTTCATTGAATTACAATAAAATCTAAAAGTTTATTAAATGTTTTTGTAAGAAGAACTAAGTTGAACACTAACGTTTTGGCTATTCATAAGTTTTAAGATTATTGTTTGTACTATGGATTTAAATGTTCATTGAACATTGACAGTAATGCAATTAGTAATGGCTATACATGCTTATAGGATAAATTGATGTTTTCTGTAATACTGTTATCTGTACAAATTATACATTGTTTGTTAAATGTTGATTTCTTCGTAATATGTTTCTATACAGATAAAATGTTGTTTATGCTTAATATAGAAACATACATTTTTTCTGTTATGTTTAATTTTTGTTTGAATTTTATTAGTATTCTTTAGGCATTATTTAGGGTGTCACATTTTTTGCATCAGATCCCAGTTTATGGAAAACATCTAGCTTATAGAAAATATTTAACTTATCTCAAATTAATATAGGAAAGATGTCTACTAAAAATCAATCTTAGGTTTTGCAAGATTTAATAGAATAATTACGCATGCAAAACGAGAGATTACAAATACAAGCAGAGGCTCAGGAAGTAACTACTTAAGTTCTTAGGCAATTAAAGGAGAGAAATTAGGGGTTGTAGATGGGAAGAACCCAATAAGGAAAATAAATAAGCCCTGAAGCCCCTAAGTATGGTACTATCTAAATTTCATAAAGCGAAGCCTCTAACTTTTAATGGAGAGTATGATCCAGACAAAGCTAATAAGTCGATAAGGCAAATGCAAAAAATATTCAAAGTTATAGATTGCATAACTATTCAGAAAGTAACCTTGGTAGAGTATATGTTGGAAGATGAGGTAGAAATGTGGCAACAAGGGACCGAATGGCTAATGAGGGCCAACGGAGTTCAAGAAATTACTTGAGAGGCATTTGAGGTTGCATTTTTCTATAAGTATTTCCTAGATTCAATTATGGACGATAAAGAAGTTGAATTTATATGGCTTAAGCAAGGTAGAATGATGATTGACGAATACGTAACAAAATTCATTGAACTTCCAAAGGTTTTTACTTATGTGTCGCAACACGATGACAAACCATGGAAGGCCACAATGTTCAAAAAGGGTTTACACCTAAAACTCCAAGATAAAGTGGTGGCCTTAGAGATCACACATTTTGATCAACTTGTGAATATGGTCAAAGTATCTGAGTGGAGCATGAGAGAAGCTAAGATGGAATGAAAATGAAAGTTTGGGATTAAGGATTTTGGTTCATCAAAGTGTCCTTGAGAAAATTGGGAAAAAGGAAATAAAAGACCTCCAATTAAATGTAAGAGTTGTATAAAATATGGAAAAGAGCATGGTAACAAACCTTGTTCAAGACCCAACATATGCTTCAGGTGTGGAAGGAAGGGTGTATACTTTCAACCAACAAGAAGCAAACCAAGCTACTAATCTTATCCAAGGTACGATTCTACTTTATACAACCCTCGTATTGGTTATGTTTTACTGTAGTGCTACTCATTCCTGTATATCATATGATTATGTGAAAAGACTAGGCTAGAATATAAATTCTTTATTGTATACTTTAAAATTTTCTACACGCATTGGAAAGTTTAAATTTATCTCCAATATATGTTGGAACTATAAAATTGAAATAAGCTATATCTGAACTACCATTGATTTGATTTCTTTACCCATAGATGATATTAATGTCATCATTGGTATGGATTGGTTGATCACCAATAATGTTATACTTGATTGTTCTAGAAAGCTTGTCATCTTACCCAGTAAAACTTCTAATCTTTAAACTTAAAAGGAAATTTTGAAGGAATACCACGGAAGTTATGTCTTCTATAATTTAATTTAGTACCTAGAACAAGACCTTAACTTGGAGTAGGACCTATTTCTAATACTCCCTATAGGATGGCCCCAATTGAATTATTATAGCTTAAGAAACAAATAGAATTATTAGACAAAGGTTTTATTAGAGCTAGTGTGTCCTCATGGTGAGCACCAGTGCTTTTTGTTAAAAAAAAGGACAAAAGCCTTAGGTTATGCATTGATTACAGGAACTAAATAAAGTGACCATTAGGAATAAGTATCCATTTGCTAGAATAAATTATCTTCTAGATCAATTGGCTAAAGCATTTGTATTTTCAAAGATAGATCTTAGATTAGGAGACCACTAAATTAAAGTAAAGGCTAAGGAAATACCAAAGACTGTGTTTAGAACTATATATGGCCATTATGAACTTTTGATAATGCCATTTGGTTTAACCAAAGCCACAGCTATATTTATAGATTATATGAACTAAAATTTTTGACCCTGTTTGGACAAATTTGTGGTAGTATTCATAGATGATATCCTTATTTATTTTATGACTCTGGAAGATCATAAAGAACATTTGAGGATTTTCCTCATACCCTTAAGGATAAATAGTTGTATGCTAAGTTGAGTAAGTATGAATTTTGGTTAGTAGAGCACCTTTCTTGCTTGCTATCTCTTTGGGTAGAGTATGGTATTGATATTTCGTTATCTTTACTTCAATACCTACTCTTCTTCTTTGGACCATCCTACGCATAATAGATATTCAACTTGCAAACCAAATAGTTAGTTCAAATGGTTAATCAATTAAGCATGTATTAATATTATATTTGTAACTTATATTTTTCATATATTTGTCATCATCAAAACAATCTCAACATTTAGTCCCTTACTTATTTTCATTCTCAATTAGGTCCTACACTTATTAGTGCATTTTTAATTTGGTTTCTCACCTATTAGTTCATTCTCAATTTAGTCTTTCTCATTTAATTAAGATTTGAGGACTAAATGTGCTAACTTTAACATTAATGAAGGACTAACTTGAGAATAGATTGATAAGAGGGATTAAATTGAGAATGAAAATTAATGAGGGACCAAATTGAAAATTAACTAATATTATTTTGATCCTTTATTTATTTGTTAATTCTCAAATTAGTTATACATTTATTTTCATTCTCAACGTAGTCCCTAATTGATTTTCAATTTAGCTCCTCTCATATCAATCCATTCTCAATTTGATCACTTACTAATATAAAATTGGTAGATTTACTCCCTTAATCTTAATTAAATAAGGTACCAAATTGTGAATAGACCAATAAATGAGGGACCAAATTGAGAATCAATTGATGAATGAGGGACCAAAATGAGAATAGAAATAATGAGCAACCAAATTGAGAATTAGTTGATAAATGAAGGGCAAAAATGATATTTTACTTACATACTATAGTATTAAGTCCAAAGTAAGTGGTATTAACCTTTTCTGGGCACGAAAGATAGCTTTCTCCCTACCCACCATCCTCTCTTTGTGTTGTATAATGAAAATTCACGGCTTTACTAATGGTGGGAAAATTGGTGTAAGTCTTGCTAGTTGGAGAAAGTCCACCAAGTGCAAACATAGTTCCATAAATGAAGTAGATTCGTCATCCACCATACCATGATCCATCTTTTGTTTGTGTATCTTTAAGGAAATTTATGGCTTTGACAATGAACCTGTCTATCTCTTTTTTCCTATGATTTGGATATAGCTCATTGAACAACACTAGAGCTTGAATTGTTGCACCAGTGATTCCATATATTTATGCTCAACAACAATGTCCTCTAAAATCTCTATGGAATTTAACACTGTCACACAAGATAAATCAAAAGGTTAAGCACGACGCAAATGGCGAAAATAAAAGAGAAATAAATAGACACTCAAAACAATTTAGAAAAATCAATTTACTTAAAGAGTTGTCACTAAAATTTTTTACAGAAAACTTTGAAAAATTATTTTTAAAACGAAAAGAAAAAGCAAGGTAGTTAACAAAAACAGAGATAAGGTTGGATGTTTATTTGAGTATGATAAAGGTTTTAGGCATCCCACAACACCCATCTGTAAGGACAATTACCCTAAACTAATCAAATAAAATCAATATAATATGACCTTAATTTATCTTAATCATTCTTACTAACACACATGCACATTAAACAAAGAAGGCAAAAACAACAACAATGAAAACAAATAAATAGATATTTACAAAAACTGAACCTGACATAAGATGAAAGTCTAAGGCTTACCTACCCTGTAATAAGAATCATAATTCACGTAGTTCAACATAAAAATATGTGGCAAATGTGGGTGGTTTTTTTATTTTTGTAAAAAAAAATAGAAAAGTTGAAATTAAACAAATTTTTGTAAACAAAACAGGATTGAAATTTGGTTAATATGTTTTAGTTTACAAAATCAATTTAATATCACTTCCTTACTCTTTTCATTTTCTTCTTTTAATTTTTTGGATTTTTTTATTTTATTTTAATCCTGAGCGTGAAATTATAATGAAAAAGTATTTTAAGATTTTTAATGACAATAGCGGGCAAAATAAACTATCTTTTTTTATTTTGAAATTGTTCTATCTTTGTATTTTTTTTAAATAGATATTAACTTTTAAGATTTGAGAAAACTAAAGGTCTCACACTGCCTCTTTAATTTATGATGGAAAAATGCTTTTAGGCTTTTTTTTAATTTATGTTGTTTTTTTTAAGCTTTTTTTAAGTTAGAATTTTTATTTTGAAAGAAAGTGAAATTATAATGAAAAAATGTTTTTAGGATTTTTGAAGTTTGAATTTTATTTTAAATTAAAAGAATGGTGAATTTATTGAGGTATTTTAAAATTTTGGAACTCAATTTTGAAATTTTTTTAATTAAAATTCTTTGTTTTATTTTCAAAAAGAAATAGAATGAAACATTTTTTTTGGGTTTTTCTCTAATATCACCGTCGTTAAACCGACGGCATTCATGCAAACTCATCTTTAACCCTTACAAGGCTCCAAAATACCAACACTAAATAAAAATAAAACATTAAAAAAAAAAGTTAAAAACAACCATGATAAAACAAGACTCATTAGATCAGGGAAGATAAAGAGAAGCTTCAAACAAACTTAATCACTATACCAAGAGTATACCCATCGGATCAACAACCCCTCTGATTTATTAGCTCACAGATAAACATTCAACTTATGTTAAGAGAGAGAAAAGAACGAAAAAAGAAACAAAAAGAAAACCAACGCTGTAACTCATCCAAAAACAGGAGGATACAACTTTCAGAGAATGTATATGCAAGCATCATGAACAGAGATAGAAGGCCAAAATAAGGAAAGAAAACAAGAACACAGAAATATAATTACTGTAAACCATAAAAGAAAAACTTAAAACTCCCTTACCTCTTAGCTGTAGCGCTACTTATAAAATCAGAAAATATAGTTGCTTTCTTTTTTATTTTCTTGGCTGTCCAATCCCAATGCTCGCCTTCCATTGCTCCTTTCTCTGATGCCCCTCTTCTTCTTTTCTCCCTCTTCCTCGTGCTCATTGTTTCGTCTAATCAGAACAGAGATAGCGACTTCTCTCTTCCTCCTTCTTCACTCTCGTGCCACTCGCTTCCGTTCATCGTTTCTGTCCGAGAGCCTCCCTTTTACCCTTTCCTTTCTTTTGCCTCTGTTCTTGATGCGTGAAACAGGGATGCTCAGAGACTCCTTCTCCTTTCTCTTCGTTTATACTCTCTCAGCTCTTTTTTTTTTTTTTTTTCTGTTCTCTCCTCTCTTTTTCTCTTTTTCTTTCTCAGCTTCATAACTTGCCTTTTTTTATCTCCTCCTCAGGTCAGACCACCTTTCTGTTTCTTTCTCACTCTCTCGGTCTCTCTTCCCTCCTCGGCCAACTCCTTGATAAAGCCAAGCTGTGTTTTTCTTCTCTGAATACATTTGTTCTTTGCAGCTAATGATAGAGAACCAGTTTGCTTCTTTCTCCTTCCGTGGCTATTTTCTTTATCCTCTCATCCGATTTCTTTTTTGTTTTGTAGCTCTTCTTAGCTTACTTCCTTTTCTATCCTTCCTTTGCTCTCTCTTTCTCCTTAAGTTCTTTTCCTCGAGCTTCCGTGTGGCAGAGGCTGACAGCTTGAAGTTTCCCTCCATCGATGCTGCAAGACCTGATATTGTGCAATGTAGGCCTCAGGCAAAAGGATATCAGCGTTAGCCTATATGTGTTTGACTTCTTGTCATTCTACCACTTATTACTTAGCCTTTTTTTGTTTTTAATAGTTTACTTTCAACTCATTTCCCTCTTTTCTTATCTCGTGGCCTCCTTATTATTATTATTTTTAATTTTATATTATTTTCTTTTCTTAAATTATGTCTTTGATGATCTTATTTTTGTCCCCTCTTTGTTCTCCTTTTAGAATTTTTAAATTCCCTTTTTGTTTGATATTCGGTCAAGATGGAATGTGAATTTATTGGGCTTCATATGCTTCTTTCGTTTTCTATCTTCTTTTCTTTTTTGTATTTAAAAAGTCGGGCTCCTCTTTTTGAATTTTTTAATTTTTAATTTTTTAAAAAGAAAAATTAAAATATTATTAATGTTTTTATGTTATTTTATTTCTTTTAGAATTATGTTAATATTTTTTCAATTTTTCAACTTTTAGTTTTTTTCATTTATTGTTTTAAATTTTCAAGTCAGGACATTCACAAGCACCTACTCACCCAACAAATAAAATTAATGCATTATTATTGACTATATATTGCACTTGCAATTTTTTGCATGACTTACCTGAGTGGTAAGTCTCACAAGAAGATGTGAGATCCACTTAAATAATGAGCCCTATTCACTATTTGTTTTGCAATCTCTAAAATTGATATAAGAAAAAATTGACATAACGAAAATTGAAAATATCTAGATTGTTACTAATTATTGAGAAAATCTCTATTTTGGAAACTAAGATTTGTTTGCCTTTTCAATTCTGTCCATTCAAATATCAATTTTTCTTAGTCTCTCAACTAATAAAATTCTAAGTAAATTACATGAATGTTCTATGAGTTAATGCCCAATATGTATTTAGGTTAATGAAGTATATTCTAGTAAAAAAAATTTAACATTAGACTAAATTGTGGTACAATATTGTTTCAAGGGTGACAGGTGTATATATATTAAAGATGGAGGAAAACTCTATGTAATTTTAGCAGGACAGTTGTGTAATCATCTCTAAAAATATTTTAATTGTTACCCATCGTTTTATCTTGATCTAAATATTGATGCTTTATTGCCAATCCTAGAGTGAGCAATGAGTCATGTGTTAATGTCAAATTTGGCAGTGAATTTTAGATGAAAATATGATAAAAGATCAATAATAAAATATCCCTTTTAAAAATAAAGGGATTCAAGTTAGAGATTTGATATATAGAAGAGAGAAATTAAAATGAGTGTGTGTGTCAATATATATATATATATATATATCACTTTAAATTAGGGGTGAACAAACTTATGAGTTAGGCCAATTTTGACCCCAACCTGTGGCTTGTCCTAGGGTTTAAATCTAGACATGCAATATGGCCTAGTCCCAAGACCTGGTACAAAATCAAGCTAGGTCATCCAAGTCTTTTCAATATCTTTAACTTTTTTACAAATTAAAATTTATAATTTTTTTTAAATTTTGGTTTATATTTAATAAATAGGATATTCTATACTAATACAAATTATATATATTCAACAAAAATAAAAAAAAGTAGCTATTTTTTTAAAAAAATTTCATTAATTTTAATAGAAAAATTAAAGGAAAACACACACACACACACTCATATATATATATATATATATATATATATATACACATACATATATATCTATGGTTAAGCCAGGTCTTGTGTGATTGACATTAGTCTTGGGAACGAGGGTGACCATGACATAGACTTAAATGATTGGGCCAGTTCGAGTCATGATCACCCCTACTTCTATTTAAATGTCAAAACTATGTAGTTCTTACTTCTTACCACGTTTGAGCTTTGACTGGCTCTTATATCGCTAAACCACCTTTTCTACTCTACAATTGAACCATATTTAAAAGCATCCATAAATTAGTTTATAAAGCACCAAATTCAACAACCATTAGTTGGTTAAAATTAAAAAAAAAATCTCACTTTAAGTGACAATAGTTTATTGATGGAATCATGCAACCTCTCTAGTTCCATCTTTTCTCTGACAATTTATGGTGGTAACATTGATAAATGAAGATAATACTAAAACAAACAAAAATATTGTATGGTAATTAATGATTTGAAGTTGAACAATACACTTGCATAACTAAGTATTATTAATCACCTTTAAACCTTCTATTATACATTAGAAGCTTGCAATCCATGGTCTTAATTATATAAGGTCTATTCACATTTAGAAATATGACGATACATTCTCTTTAAGTCGCCAAAAGTGTTGTTCCTAACCTAACCAAAGTGTCATTCATCACAGACAAATTTATAGTAGATTAGTGTAAGTATAATGACACATACACATATATAAATTTCTCTAAAGATGACTAATTAATGAGTTAAAAATGACTACGTTTCTTAGTTAGAATCAAGCAAACTTGAGATTTCTTGATGAAGTAATGTACTTTTACAAGCATGTGAGCCATTTCCTTGGTGAGGTTAGTGGCAAGCAAAGCTTGAATGCAAAAGCTAGCATCCCATGATTGGCTACCAAAACTTTGCATGTCAATAGTATTCATCAAACAAAAAATCCTATATATATATATATATATATATATATGCTATAAGGCCTATTTACTATTCAAACAATTTTGTCTCCAAAATATTTTTTCTTGTGTTTTGACTTTTCTTTTCTATTTTGAAAAACTAAGATGCCTCAGGTTTAGGTTTAGTGTGATACATGGGAACTACTATTAATTTTATAGTATACTTAAAGTTTCATAATTATTCAATAAAAACAAAGATTTAGTGACAACTATAATTAACTTTGGATGCACTATATACAAGCATGTGTGAACATATAAAAGTTGCATTAATATAGCTTGATGAGTAGATCTTTAATTTCACCTGCATGTTCATTCCATCCTTTGAAACTCATAAGTAGTTAGGAAACCAAGCAAAATACTTCTTGAATGCTTTTCCATTTGGATTTTCAGCCTAGTAAGCAACCATACATAAGGACTATGACAAATATAGAAGAAGACATTTATGAATATTAGAGTTATTAATTCCTCAAGTTTCAATTCATTTATTTATTAAGTATGGAAGTAACACCTTTTTCTGCACATCCAGCTGTCATGTATCGACTAATCTCATCTTCATACTGGATATGTTTCATTATTACTGAAGGGCTTTCTCTTTAACCAGCTTGTTAAAAGGCCAATGCATAAGAAGTGGCTCATTTAATATGTATAGACTATCCCACATGAGATCATATATCAAGGGATGGGAATAGTAAAGATCTTCTAGTGACATGTAAAAAATTTATGATTAAAGCGTCATAAACATTTTCTAGGAATTTCTTCCTAAGAAATGTTTGTGGCAAAAGCATAGTGACCCAAGGATAGTTTGCCATATGAAATGAAGTTTCCAATGGGATTACGAGTGCAGGAACTTACCCCCTTCCACAAAGCAATAGGCAAGTAATCTTGAACTATTTCCTACTGGTGAAAGGGAGGACTTGGAAAGGGGTCATGGCAATGCATTGTTGAATATATGCTTGCATCATGAGTCCTTCTCGTCCTAGAGTACACCTACAACTCTTTCTGAGCAACTCTTGATTATGTAAGGCATTTTAAATCAAGATATGGGATTAGAAACAAGTGGATCATCAATGGCATTAGGCCAAGGTGAGTTTATGTTGAGATAAGGGTAGGTCCAAACTTAGTAAAGTGAAGGTATCAAGGTTGGGATTCATAAGGTACTCCCCCTTACTAGAGTCACCAAGAAAGTAAGGATGTGTTTCAAGAAAGGTGACATCTATTGAAGTGTAAAAGCAGTTTGTGGTTAGACAATAGTGAATATATCATTTCTAGGTGGATGAGCAAACACATATTTAATGGATTGGGGACTCAATTTTCTAGAGTTGTAATTATGTACATATTTTGTGTAGCCAATGACCCTTAGAGGAAGATTCGGAATGGTGTTTGTGAAAGAAGAATAAGTGTCTTGGAGGGTGGCTAAAGGGCTTTTGAAGTTTAAAGTTTTGGAAGGCATTCTTTTTATAATGTATATGGATATAAGTATTGCTTCACCCTAATATTGTATAGGGACATTAGAGGCAATTAGTAAGGCCTACGCTACCTATAATAATGCCTATTTTTCCTCAAAAACACAATTATGCTAAGGTGTGTTTTCACAATAGCTTTAGTGTAGTATCCCTTTTTGGGTTAGAAAGGTGTTTAGGTCATGATTAAAACATTCCTGCCCATTATATGACCTCAAGATTTTGATCTAAGCTTGAAATTGGGTCAATATCATTGAGTGAAATTGCAGGAAAATATGAGGAAGACGTTAACGTCTTGCTCCACTCTTTTAACCATGTTGGCCATATGACCATCATTCTTCCCTATAGTTTTAATGTGTGGAGGCTTATCATGAAAGGCCCAATACTTTTCCTTAGGATGGCCAACCATGTTACAATGATCACACTAGGCTTACCTTGCTTCTTATTCCTGAAGTCACCAAATGGAGGTTCTTTAAAGGCAAAAGTAGACATCTCTAAATGGGAAGTAATGGGCAATGATCCTATAGTGAGCCACTTTCTACTTTCTTCTTCTTTTTTAACCATTGAAAACACTTCTCTCAAGGAGGGAAACGGGTCTAAACACATAACACAACTCCTTATCTCCTCAAAGTGAGGATTATGGCTCAAAAGAAATTTATAGACACATTTCTCCTCCTTGATCTTCAGGTAATACAATGCATCAATAGAGCAATGCCATTGGTAAGAGTCATACATGTCTAGTTAATGCTAGTAACAAAGCAACGCATTGTAGTATTGTGTCATATTTGCTTCTCCTTGCGTAAAATCATGTAGGAAGCTCTTAACCTTATATAAGATTCCTTTGTTCTTAGTTGAAGCATATGTCTCCATGACAGCCTCTCACACTTCATGGGTAGTATCGTAAAGAAGGAAATTCTCCCCAATCTCAAGTAGCATAGAGTTGATTAACCATGATTGAATCATGTTATTCTATGTCACACAAGTTTTATACTTATGATCATCTGGGGTCAGAGGACTCACAAGTCTAGTAAGATAGTCTGCCTTAGCCCTACCTTTAATGAAGAGCATCACACTAGCTGACCACCGCAAGTAATTGTAGCCATTAAGACGATGAGTTGTAACTAAAGTAGGGGTGGGCTCATTGGTGGGAACATGACAAGAGGTGGATGATCAACTTTAGAGGGATCAAGGTCTCCACAAAGATTAGAGATCTCACTTTGGCTCTCATGTCGATCGACATTAAGGCTAATGCCAAGCATAATTATGGTCCCTTGGTCTAATGCTCTGGTACCATGTAGAGTTAGGGGAAGAACAAGAAGAAAATGGTGGTTTTTATTTTTCTTGAATGCTTCAGTTTCTCTTCACTTACAAGGAACGATAGCCTCACCCTTTTTTAATATGGTTTCCATAAAAACTAAACAAGGGAAAAAGTCAAAAGAAACCCTAATTGCCACAACACTTCTAGTCAACTAAAGTAAGCCCATCTAGATGTACAATAAATCTTAAAATTAAGACTCCTAATTAACCTAGAAAAGCCTTAACGTAAAATCCCTAAAAAAAAGGAAAGATGAGATAAAATAAAATAAGATTAAAATGCATTAAGAGAAACGTATAGCATGAGAAAACATATAATACATTTAGAAACAAAATCTTTTGGCCGATTATTTGTGTATGTGTGTGCGCACATGCATTTACTTGTGTGCTAAGTAAGTGTAAACAATATTTCACCTTCGTACAAAGATGACGAGCTTTGTTCCAATTAATTTGATGGCATGGTTGAACATGAAGTTCTTGTCACGAACCTTTTCCCATATAAATAAAACATAGGCATATAAAATAATTGGCAATAAAACCACATTTGAGCTGCATTCATGCATAAATTAAGTAAACAAAAGTTAGAGAACAACTTAAATATAACATAGTGAGATTAGATCAAATAATAGAGAAAAATATGTGATTCGATATAATTAAATGAATTACCTAGATGCATAGGAAGAAAAGAAGGAAAAAGCCAAAACTCAGGAGGCATTGGGTTGCTTCCAAACCATTCAAATACACCAAGTATCTATATAGTAGCATGTCAATAAGAGGATAGGAGCTCCAAATGGAAAGGGTTAACTTACTATTCTAATCAATGATCAATTTTACTGAATTCCTAATTCAATCTCATAGTTTACATTTATGTTCTAAGTCATTGTAGTTAAGCATTAATACTAACTTGCAAGACTCAGCCAACTAGGTCCAATTCAATCACAGTTTATTTTTATTTTATTATGATAAATTTTTTAAATTCTTTTCAAATTTAATTATTTTCCATTTCATTTTTGTTCTTCTATAATTGTCCTTTTCACTAACTAGGGAGGTCAAAGTCTTAAAAATTGTCCTAGTCATAATCGAATTGGATCTCAAGTCTTGCCCAAACCTAGTCTATTTACACCAGTAATTTTAGTTTTAAAAATTCTTATTAACTTAGTCCCTCCTATTAATATCCATAATTTAAATAATGGAATTGAAACTGACTATAAATTTTTGAATTATAGAGATCAAATTAAAATTTGAGTAAATCTCTAAGGACAAACAAAATAATATTTAAGTATATGAGAAAGAAAAGCAATTAATAATGGACATATACAGAAGGCCATGTCTTTCCCCATGAGGGTATGTAGGTGACGTCACCATGATCAAGAATCCAATTTCGTGCTCTAAGACATGCATTGTCGTCTCATCCATTTGGTTCTTATCCAAAAATGTTCATGCATATGTAGCTTAATGTTTTACAAAACATGGTGCTATGACCATCTATGTGTAGTCCCCACCCTCCATCTTCATTCTTTCATGTTCCATCCACATATATATCATCAACAGTTGTAACTTTAGTTCATTCATTGCAATTTTGGCATTATAATTTAATAAGAGATAGAGACTTAACTTCACCTGGTGATAGTATACGAAACGAAAGATTTCTTTTTAGTATTCTTCTAGGAACACTGTATCAAACTGCCCTATAATATACATGTAAAATACCTACACTAGTCACCATTAGTTTTTGGATGCTATTGTTAATGACTAAAATTTTATTTTTGGTCTTTCATAGATGGATTATTTTTTCAATTTGATCACTCGTAGAATTACCAACAAATTTTTAATTGTCTTATAGAATTGCATTCCCAATTAGTTTCCTCATATATAGGTATATATGTTTCAATTTAGTACTTCATGAATAAAATCATTATAATGTCCCTTGATGATAATTAAATTTATCATTCATGAAGCTAACAGTGCATATGCATATCATATAATGGAGACTAAGCATAAACTATGAAAAAATTGTTATATCGTATATATGTATCTCTATAACAAACTAAATTAAGGAATGCTCCATCTATTTAAGGATCAAGATTGAAAAGATAAAACAACTTTCATAAGATACTCCATCCATAAAAGACTAAAGTAGATTTTTATCCTTCTTTAGATTAATAGACAAAAATTAAAATATTTGATAAATAGTTGAAGCCAAATTAAATAGAAATGCAGCTAGCTTAGACTTACAAAAGGTTGCACAAAGAAGAGTGGTCCAGCAATCTGAACAGGCCAATGACCATGGCTAGACTGTAAAGCACACAGATAATAAGCTGCCCTTTTTACAGTGTTCACAGCTTTTTCATAGGTTATTTCCTCATCACCGTCTATCTTCTTACTTGGTATTGTTTGTTTGAACTTTTTTTCTCTCAGGAACTGTATCAAATAAATCAACACAACAATTTTATAATAATTACAATTACATCCTCGTTGGACTTAAAAACATGGTATGAGTCCACTAGAAGAATGATAATAATCGAATTCCTCACTATATATAAAAGGCTCTAATATAATTTATTGATACATCTTCACCATCTTTGTAGTTTTAGAATTGAGAACTAATATTTTAAAGCTTCACTATAAACTAGTAGTGCCGAGGCAAATCAAGTTTCTAGAAGAAAAGAAAAACCAGAAGTCAAAAATACCAAAAAAGAAAAAATAGTTTTCGATGGAAATCAACAGTAAAAAATAATAAATATAACTTATAACTTTTATATATATAATAGAGGCCCAATATCTATAAACAATACTAAGTGAAACAATTTCCAAAAATGCCTTTATTTCCATCTTTTGGGGAAAAATTCTTGTTAAGCTTTACTTTTACTGGATCTGTTGCCTAATCATAGGTCAAAATAGTTTATCTCATTGTCAATAATGATATTAAATTATTTGTTAAATTTTTTGTTTGCGTATTTCTTTATTAGAAAATAGATAATTTACGCTAAATTTTTAAAATAATTAGCAGTTATTTATATAAAAACCATTATCTTCAATTATTTATTTATTTTGTGTTTATCCTTCATTAAATTTCCAAAAATAAGATAGCTCATTTTTATTTATTTAATTTACATTATTATCGTTTTATATTTTTCTATCTTCAATAGTATTAGTCTTTTTATGTATTTTCTATATATAATATAATATTAAGGAATCATATTATCATAATTAATATTACTTTTTTCCGGTAAAATTTTGAGAGTTTTGATTACTTAGATGTTATATTAATTTTGAGACTTTAGGGTTAAAAAGAAATGGTGTTATAAATAGCTTTAGACGTGTTTTGACAAATTTGTAGGAGGACAGAAGATGTTTATTTCTTTTTAAAAAATAATTATATTGGTAAAAGCCAATTTGGCCACACTATTATGATGAGATAAGTTGCATACGTTTACTTTTAAATTGAGAGAAGTACTAAACAGTCTCTCCCTTTTATATTTTATGATAATTTAATCTCCTATAAATACTGTAGCAAATCAATCCCTCAAAAATTTTATTTTATACAAAATTGATTCCACATTAATACAAACAAAAAGATTGATTTTGTACAAATTTAAATTTATAATATACTAGTTTTGTATAAATTTAAATTTGCAAGAAACTAATTTATTATGATTAATTTATTAAAGACCAAATTGTTTTAAAATATAAAAGTAAGGGATCAATTATGTACTTTTCTCATAAAAAAAACGCTTATTTTAATATATTGTGATGGTTAATCAAATTATTTATAAAAAAAAAATCATTCGTTTTGTTATAAATAAAGTAAAAAGATGAAACATCTTGAAAGTAGAAACAAAAGTTTAAAAAAATTATTTTTTTAGAGACAAAAATACCGTCACTCAAAATAATTAATTATAATACTTACCACTAATTTTTGTAGCTACCTTCTTAAAGACATGCTTTTAAAAAAAATTATTAAATATAATATTATTAATAAAATACTTTTGAAATAATTTTTCAAAAGCAAGTTATTTACTGTTTAAAAATGATTTTCATGGAATTCTATTTTTAAAAAATAAATTGGTTAAATTAGTGATTTGATCCCTAACTTTATTTATTATATTAAAACAATCCCTTAAGTTTAAAGTGTTCTAAAATGACTCCTTAAATAAGTTTATGAAACATCTTATAAAAAATCTTTCTAAGTAAATTTTATTAAAACACTAGTTTTGTTATTTTAATATTGATATGGCAGTCTCATTTGTTTTTAAATATAATTTAAGGAATTATTTAGTATCCAATCAACATTTAATTCAGAGATAATTTAGTGTCCAATCAACGTTTAATCTAAAAATTAAGGGGAAAAAAAAAAAGGAAATCAGATCGTGATTTCACATCTTTCTTTCCCCAAAATGCAGAATCAATGATAGGCACTCCACAAAAAGTTATTAAAAAATTTTAATTAATGTTAATGTAAGAACTTGAAAAAAAAAGCGAGTGTCTGTAAATTGTATAATGCCTCTTAAGGAGCTATCTATTGCTGTTAGAGGGAGTTCCTGTCTTCGAATCGGATGTAAGATCATGAAATGATTTTTTTTTCTAATTTTTCAAATGTTAGATTGGGTATTAAATCATTTATTAAATTATAATAGAAAATATATATGAGTGTCACGTTAACATTAAAATTAACAACGTCAATGTTTTAATAAATTTTTTTAAAAATAATTTTTTATGAGATGTTTTGAAAATTTGAGATCACCTTAAAATACTTTATATTTAAAGATAATTTTAAAACTGTAAATAAAATTAAAGACCAAATCACTATTTTAATGAAATAAATTGAAAATGAAAATTTTAAGTCAATTTCAAATAGTGACAAAACCTTATCTCGCCACTGTTCTTTGTATTAGAAAAATGGTCTCAAATAAACTACACTAGAAATATCTTTTTAAAAGTAAAACTGAAGTATTTTTAAAAGTAATGACATATGAATTTTCTAAATTTTTTTTATATAAAATAGTATCATGTTGGAGGAAAAGAAAAAGACTAACATGCACTTGGTGGAATAGATTGTAAGATATTAAAAGTAGTTTAGTCCTTTTTGTTCAATAAAATATTATTCTATATTAAAAATATCTAGAATATTAAAATGATTTTATTTTTTAAAATAGTTTTAATGTAATTTATTTGAAATCGTTGGATGAGATCCAACCATACAAATTTTTTGACGCAGAGAACAGTCCCTTGCATTAGTGTTAGAGATCTATTCTCTCATCTCTAACACAATAAAAATGGACTTGGAATTGTAATGAATGATTGGCCATTGGAACATGAGAGTTATGAAGGCATAATGGATTTCCGCAAATGACTGCGCACCATTAGATTGCGTAGATTGTTTGATGGGGACTGTTGAATTAATTTTTTTTATTTTACTAATTTTAATAATTAAAAAACTATCAAATTCAATATCCAACTTTGATAAAAAAAAATTTTAATAATAATAATTTAAAAGAACAACTATCTAAATCCAATTCTATACTTGTCCCATGTTTGAACTTAGAATATTATATAAATCCTTACACTGTGGCAGTAATCCATTTCATGAAGGAATTGTTTTTATAGGATAATACATACGCTTGTACAAATAATTCATTTTCACCAATATTAATATATATGGTTTTTCGTATATTTTAGAAAAACCATAGATTAATATAGATAACATAACTAAAATAAAATTATACATAAGTAGTAATTAATTTAAGGAGGGCGTGAAAGTTATTTCCACTACTTTTATTTATTTTTAAATTATATAATTATTGATATAAAAAAGAGTAAATACTTATTTAATAACCCATTTAAAAAATTTAAGATCCGTGGTCCCTTGTGGGTATAACATTCATTTACTTTCTTTATAATAAAATAACAACAAAATTTAAGTTTGTAAAATTCATTTACGGGATGAGTTGAGTCTAATTGCCGAGTTCAATTCACTAGCTCATCTTTATAATTCACTACATGCTTGATGACCTTTGCAAATTTAAAATCATTTGTTTCATGATCCATACCCTAAAGATGATGAAGATGATACAATATAGAGATTTGAATTTAAATATCATATAATCATTTAGAATTTCATCAACTAAATCACTTGAATTTTATAAACATAGAAAGATAAACTTAATTATTTCGAACCAAATTTTAACAGATAAACTAAAGTACAATTAAGTAAGAATAAAACAAAAACAAAAACCTGAAATCGCCAGATGAGATCGACACAAGCTTTGACATGGAAGCGATTAAAGTAGAAGTTCTGACGGGCAGCTTCAACCTGAGATCGCTCTTGCTGGGTTCCTCCATCAGCATGAAACTCCCATGTCTACCTCCCCAAGAGGTTGTTTGTGCAGAATATGTAAGGGTCCTTCCCTCCTTCTCCTATCTTCAGCCTCCACATTCTCACACTTAATACTCAAGGCCTTAATACCTACACCTATATATAGCATAATAAAAATAAATCGAAATAAAAGAGGATAAGGCTAATCCTCCACCTTGGCCTGAGATCTGGTCTAGTAGTGGATCTTATACGAAAGGCTCAATTTTTTGGCCCGCGGGCCTTCTTAGTTTGATTTGGTCAAATTTGACTGTGTTATATTTACTCTCCCTATTTTCAATTTAGTCTCCATTCCTTTAAAAATTCAAAATGCCTTCCAGCAATCTGAACCATTTCCATTTTGATCCTTCTGTTATCTCACTATCTATCAACATCTAACTTGACAGTAAAACACCGAGGTGTTAGAAACTTGAAATCTTTAAAAACGCAATAGATGCATATGGTTATGTGTACATATATAGTGCACTCAACAAAAAAAGGCCTAGGTATTTATGTGCACTAATACAAAACATGCCTAACTATGTGTCTAACAATTGTCTAACAATATATTCAAAGAGGTCATCATGCTGTTGGATTCTGTCTAGTAGATGTTTGTTGCGTCCCAGTTAATTTTTCTTTTCTTCCACATGGCCCCACCTTATAATAGTCACAAGAATACAGCCTTCTACCCTTCTTCCTTCCATTCATTCAATGATTGAACACACCTTATGAGATTAAGATTGCATCCCCCCCCCCCCCCCCCCCCCCAAACACACACACATGACCCCACCGCATGATGAGATTATGGATTAAAATTGAGTTAATCTAACTTGTATTTTACACCTTTAAAATTAAGGTAATTTTATTTTTTATATTTTAATTTTCAAATAATATTTTTTTAATGATCAAATTTATAAATAATAAATTTTTTTATAAAAGAAATTGACTCAAACTTTTTAGTAGAGATCAGTTGGTTTTACAAAATAGACTTTTATAATTGAGGTTTTTTTTCTATTAAAGCTTTATTTTTTTGTGCTCATATTCATTTTATTTGTAATCAAATGGACTTTTTATGTTATAATTAGGTCTATTTACTACTAACACATACGAATCATCTATTGTGAAGGTGTTTTACTACAAGTGTTGTTAAAAATGAATCATTATTGAATCAAATTTTTAAATCATTTGTAACTACCACATCAAATTTTAAAAAATTACCGATTTCAATAATTCTTAATTTAATATAAACCGTTCGATGACTATAACATATAAATAACAACAGAAAATCCAAACTCTCATACTAACACTCCCATACTTGTTAACTTTGACATGCAACACCACTCATTTTAGGATAAAATTACATGTAACTATTATAATTTAAGATAGTATTCAAAGAAAGAATATAATTTTATCAAATTATTTTGTAACATTTAGAATAAGGGTATACACTATAATCCAATGAACCTAGTTTGGCCCAATCATAATGGTTGGATTAGGCTAAATCAAAATTAAGAAAAAGAAAAAAGAAAATACAAATGAGTCAAGATGGGTCTAGTAACTAGGTTGGGCCAAGTCTCAAGTTTGCTCATTACCCAAATCGATTTGGTTATATTTTTATTTTTAAAACATTATTTTTCATTCTATTTATGATAAATTTTTGAATATTAATTCTTTTATATTTTAATTATTTTTTATTTCAAATCTTAACTTTTTCAATTTCATATCTAAACTTTGTTACTATCATAAAAAAAATTGTTTTTTATTAAAATATTTGTGAATTTAAAATTTTAAAAAAGATATAAAAAAAACTCGACCTAGTAACTAACCTAGTCAAGTCTCCATTCCAATAACAGTACTAATTTGGTGGGCAATCAAGTATTACCTTCCTAACTTCTCCTAATCTCTTATGCAAGGCAATTCGCCCTTTTGGGAACATTCGAAAAATTTGAATAATACAGGGAAGATTAACATTGTTCTTGTGCAAGGATGTCATGCACAAATGAAGCAATTTGAAAAATTTTAGACAAAAAAGTTTTCTCAAACAAGAGGAAGATAAATTGTGTTTTAACCATCCCTTCCCCTCCCATTTATTCTCTTAGGTTCAATCATTTTTCGTCCTTCTATTGTTATCAAACTTTTTATAGTAGAACTATATCATGCAATGCAACTTTTTGCAATACCAAATCACATGACATTGAATTGTGAAAAAGATAACCTTCTCTTTTGTGAATTGATTAGTGAACAATAGAATTCCACCCCAAATGACTCAAAAATCCTCTAATGACAAGATGCACGGGTCAACAATTCCATTTGACTACACCAAGGTATACATGATCATCGCACAATCACAAGCCGCCCCTTCAAATCCAACAGATAGTGGATGCCAATCTTTGAAGCTTTCAACATCGAGTCAGATCACTTAAACAATATATCCCAAAAATAAATTTTTTTATTCTCTTTAAAATCAAACTCTAGATCTAATTTCTATGTAATGAAAGTGCCAAATACCTAGTACTTATTCTTGAAACGGAACTATCATTATTTCTATCTAGTCTTGAAGTCTAACTCAGTTCATCATTAGCCTCCTCATAAGAAATTTATTAATATGTCTCCTATGCAAAGGCTTAAGTGATGCTTTGGAATTATTGGCTTAGTAGTAGTATCTTTGGAAACAAATTAATGCTATTTGAAATATTCAATGCTTGTGATTGCAACCAATATTATCAAAATCATGATTTAACTTGGTAGAATAGCCAACTCTATGATCTTAGGTTGCAATCTTGAGTTAAATCAAGATTAAAATCGAAATCAAAACTTACTTGCTCAAACTCGCCCTTAACTCACACAAAATCGGTGCAATCAACAAGTTTGAGCGAGTTCACCAAGTCAAGTTACAGCTCTTTTTTTTTTCATGTTAGCCTAACTTTTGTTCTTTTTAGTAATGTTAGCCTAACTTTTTGGACAGCCCATAATGGAAAAAAAAAAACTTTAACCAAAATTGAAAAGTCTATATCCAATGCTATGCTCATGCCATTCATTCATGTATTGTATGCCACAGAGACATCTTCATTGCTCAGTGATCATGCCTCTCACTGCTGCCATTCTCATCGTCTCTTCTTAGCATCGCAACACAGCAACAACCTTCCGTTTGAATTGTCATTGCCAGTTTCCTCTTCCTTCCTTCAGTCTGACGACGCACCGGTGTTGCTCTGTCGTGTGCCGTAGAGACATCTTCTTCTTTATTGCTCAATGCTCACATCTCAGTCACTACAATCAATCACTCATTATCATTATTTCTTCTTCGCATCGCAACACAACAATAGCTTTCCATTCAAATCAACACTGCATGTTTCCTCTTCCTTTTCAGTTCGAATCAATGATGTTATCCGTCACAATGAGGTAAGTTTCTTCACTTTTATTTTCTTCACACTAGTTATGAATATGCTATTGCCTACAACAACTATGATATACACTGAGTTACACACCTCATTGATTTTAATTTCATGGTAGTGTTGTTTATCAAGGATTCAAGATTTGCTAATCATTTGGAAGGGGGTATTTATTAAAGTTGATGTTCAGTAGGAAAGAAAGTAATATGCAATAACTGATGTGCTATTATTATTTTTTGATTTATCCTACCTTCTTTGAGTTATTACACTTAATTTTATGGCTTCTGAGTGCAAAATGAATTCATAATGTGTGTGATTAAAATTTTCTACAGGGACTAATCTTGTAATGACATACATAGTAAAGGTCTATACAAATGTGACATAATTTCATAATATGGCTAACTGATGGGGCAACTATATAGGGATCTATTATGCCTATGTATGAGGCGACTATGCTGGAATTGTTGGGGTAATATGAATATGGAATTAGTCTTTGAGATTGTCTAGCTGTTTATAGAATTTTCTAAAGATAGGACAAGCATTTGGTTGTCTTTAAATGGACCAGTCAACAATAGCTATCATATACTAAGTTGATGACTTTTCATATATCGTATACTGAAATTTTTTCTATGAGTTTCTAAGTACTTGTGCATATATCGGTTTATTTATAGTTAGATTTATTTCTTTCTTACAATGGTTAGGAAATTAGGATTAGGATTTCTCTTTAGCTAATATGAACTGATTTATTGTTTTTGTTGTAATACACCAAAGAAAATATGTCTTCAAGTGGATTTGGTCCATCACCCTTTGCTGGAAAAGTTCAATGTAGTTATTGTGACAAGTTTATAGTGGAAGTGTTTATAGGTTCAAATATCATATGAACTATGGATTATAGAGTTTATTGAATTTTATGTGTTGATTTGAATGAAAAGTATGCAATATGGATTATGGATTATAAAATAAGTATTTATGTATGAAATTTTATGCGATTTTGTACAGCTAAACTCTTACAATCCTACGTTACGAGTTTACGTTATGATTTTGACAACATTGGCTGCAATTATATTTAAGACCCATCAATACTATCTTGTCTTTTTATGGAGCAATACATTAATGCATTAAAAATATCAATAACACTAAACAAAATTAATTTAAAAAATATGCAAGACATTATTAACAGTGATATTATTTATAAGAGATTAAATTGAGAAATATCTATATATGAGAGATCAAAATGAAAAATATATTATATGAGGGACCAAATCATGAAATACTCTATATGTGAATAACAAAAATGATGTTTTACACATTTATTCTTTATTTCAATTTTTAATTTTTTCAATTCCACTTTAAATATATATTGATATATTACTATTAGTATAAATGCATTTAAGTATTAAGAAAACACATTAGAGTCTGTATCTTTAAATATTTTGATTAATATAATCTTTTAAGTAAAAAAAAATTTTGTCTAAATAGTTAATTTGTATCCTATCTAATATTTTATATTCTGTCACCAAAATTACGATAAAAAAAAAACAATATCTTATGCAATATAATGTAGTGTTATATCAAACACAGCTTGATATTAGATTTTCATCATACCTTATACAATATGCAATACAAAACTAATACAATTGATAATGCTCTATTGAACTCATATAGGCATTTTGATTTCACCTACCCGGTTTCTTCTATAATTAATTGACACACCCGAATCCTATAAATAATAATATTCTTTTCACAGCTTGCCACATTCTTTTTTCTTTTCAGATCTCACGTCGTCTATATATTATCACTCACGTAAAATCAGATCATATCTATCAGTACTAAATCAAACCACGTTATTTCATATTATAATTCCTTGCTTTTAATTAAATATTTAAATATATATTATATACAAAATATGTTATTATATATATAATATGTATTTTGGGTATTATGCTAAAGTCATTTATTCTCTTTTCTTTTCCATTCTTAAATCCTCATGCCAAACACAATAATATTATTTATTTCATAGTCAGTCAAACATACTTATAAATAATTTATTTTTTTATTTTCATTTTTATTTTTACTCCCATTTCTTCGCTAACATTTCTGCAAAAAAAGGGTACTTGAGAGATTTATAATTTTTATAATAATTATAAAATATTTATTATAAAAAAATTATAAGGATAAATTAGTCTTTTTCTTCTGCTAAGAGATCCCCAAATTAAAGAACCACTTGATGCCAGATTAATAGTTTTGTGATTATGTGTGTTCCACTGTGCACAGGAAAAAGCATTGGGAAGGAGATGAATGAATTCCATATAAATAGTGGAAAGCATAAACTAATTTGGAAGCAAATAGTCAATGAGAGTGATGGGAAGAGTGTCAGATCTAATATTGCTATGCATTTTTACTAGTCAGAGATCATATTCGAAGCTGAGGGACTGTGATATATATATATATATATATATATATATATATATACTTCTCCATATAATATTTTGATTGAAAATTTTGATAATAAAATCTTAAAAAGACACAACTAGTTTTTTACTCATTTCTTAATCTTTACATTTGTAGTAAGGAATTCAATAAACGTATGTCCTTGCCTAAAAGACTGAGAGATGTTAGGAAGGCAACATTACTTATTCGCCCACGAAATATTATTACTGTTGGGGTCGTAAAAGAAGATTACTGAGTTTAGACAACGAATTTTGGAAATTTATGAAATTTGAATTGTAAGAAAATTGAAGTGTTGCAATTCAACATTTGTTACGGAATGGAAGTGGTGTTAGATACTTTGGGAACATAGGGATGGTTGCCCTCTTAGACTTTTTAAATTTTTAATTTTTATATATATTTCATTTATATTTAGCATTTTATATAGAGTTGCACCAAGAATGAATAAAAATTAGCTAGAATGTTTGTTTAGCTAGTGTTCGTCTTATTATTTAAAAATAAAAATTATAACTTTTCAACCTACTAATTTAATATTATTTTAAATTAATACATTTAAAATTATTACTAGAATAATCATCGAATACAATAACGTTACTTAACGTTACAAAAAAGACAGAGATTATTTCAAATATTTTTTATTATTGTCATATAATTTGTGTTGTCCTTCTCCCGTCAATTCATAAAACTATTTAGTTGTTGACTTAATGGTGGAGCTGGGCCCTTAATTTTGTCCACTATCTCATTATCACGATAAGACCCAATGTCATTGACAGATCATCCTTTAAAATTGATTCTTTTCTTACTAGTGGCAATTACCCAAATTCTACAGTAAATATGTCTCTACTACTATAACAGTTAAAGTGGTCAATTCGTCCCACTTGAATTGGTGGATTAAACGAGTTAATTCGTTTAATTCACTATAAGGTAATAGATTGAAAATATCAATCCACCCCACCTGGTGAGTTAAGCGAGCTGACCCGTTTAACCCACCAAAAAATAAAAAAAATAAAAAATTATAAAAATTTAAATATGACTTTTTTTAAGCATATGTCTTGTTTAATCAATCAATTTTTATATCAATATAAATAAACAAAAAAAATAACTAGATAAAAAACAAGTTTAAATGAATTAAAACAAGTAGAGTAATCTAATAATTCAATAATTTATTAATAATAAGAATATGATTATGAGCAGAATATTCAAATCTGACAAATTATAAAATAATAGAAACAACACAACACATACATTATGGTTAATTTTTTTAAATAGAAAAGTGCAGTAGGATGGAACGCTAGATTGAGTGAGTAAAAAATTAATAAAAAAAAATAGATAACCCGTTTAACCAACTTAACCCACGAGCTGGCTTATTCAACTCGCGAGTTAAACAGGTCGAGTTGATAGAAATATATTAAATGAGTTCTTAAAAAAACTCCCCAACCCAACCTACCTCTTAGGTGGGTTAAACATGCTCGACTCAGTGGGTCGAACCCATTTTAACAGCTCTATCCTCCACTCACCCAATGCTTAACTGAAAAAAAAAAACCTTTGTAAAAATGATTTGATAATTAAGTAGTGACACACATTTTCTCTAATTTCTCTGTTCTATCATTTCTTAAATTTACTTATTGCCGGCAAGAAGAATTCCTTTGCTTCATTCATTTCCTTTAAATTATATAGACAAAAGGGGCTTTAGTATTTTGAACTTAATTATACAATTTGAGGCTACATTTTGCCAATTCCTAAAGAGGATGCCGCATTGATCCTCTGAAATAAATGAACATATGATTTTTGGTTTAATCGTCTATCGTATCACGTAATGAATCAGA
The DNA here is from genome assembly GCA_037074485.1 of Delonix regia. Lineage (NCBI taxonomy): Eukaryota > Viridiplantae > Streptophyta > Magnoliopsida > Fabales > Fabaceae > Delonix > Delonix regia. The sequence goes on along the minus strand of CM073452.1, from coordinate 19,007,765 downwards.
ATGAAAAGAACAGATAAATCAAAAAGAAAAAGAACCGAAAAAAATAGTCTTGATCAAATATTGTAACAGTTCTGAACCACCACAAGTATTGGAAAATAAAAAATAAAACATGGGAATTTATGCGGTAGCTTAATAACTGTTAGGAAATGTTAATAGCTATTTTTAAATAAAATCTGGCGGCAGTTAATAACTGTTAGGAAATGTTTGGACTTCAAAAAATTTTAGTTTAAAAGGCAGTTATTTAATTTATTAATTTTTCATTTGTTTTAAACAATTCTCATATTTTAAAAAATTTCTAGTTTAAGATGTGGTCAATTAATTTATTAATTAATTGGTTCATTATTTTTTTATTGGTTAACTCTAAAAATTTTACACATTTCAAAAAAAATTTTATACATGTATAAAAAAAATAAAAAAAATATTGTATAAAGAACTGAGGATTTGATTAAAAAAAATATTTTATTAATCAAAAGTAGTTCTCATATTAAAAAGAGTCTACTTTAATATATATATATATAATAGATAGTTTGTCAGAGTAAGTTTTAAATCATGTTTTATTATCATATTAAATTTTAATAATTAAGTTACCAAATGCGATCTTTAAAAGTTTTTCATTTTAATTTTTAAATTTTAAATACAAATAGTCAAATTTGTATAACTCACTTATCGAATTAGTTCACGAAGAATTCAAATTTCTTCATATATATATATATATATATATAAGATTTCTATTTGTCTGAAAATGACATAGGCGGCAATCAAATTACCACTAAAAGAACACTTAAAATTCCTGCTATTATTTGTTTTTGGTGTTTGATGTAATATTTGACAGGGAAAACTACATACTTTAGAATCGCTGGAACTGAAAATCTAAAGCAAAGGGTTTATTGATATATCAACAGAAAATAAAACAATATTCTTTAACCCAAAAAATAAAACCAGTTATGTCCATGCCAAGATAAATTGTATCATACATATATGCATATTATTTGTTGGTAAATCATCCATATGGCTGGAACTGATGAATTAGAGAATAGATGGAAGGAGAGAAAAACACTATCGATTGTTGTCAACTCCGAGAATTTTTTGTGTAAATATTGCTGACACAATCAACAAATAAATGCGTTACACCTAATTTAAGGATTCTATCCTTTTAGAATTATAATTTTATTATTAAATCTTATTAATTTGTAAAATATGAGTTTAAGCGCTATCCATTATGTACATATATGAACTTTAAAATGTGTTTAATTTTGATTCTTAGTTTTGATAATTAAGTCTAAATTTAGATCTTTTGACATCTAACTTAATTTTCATGTAGTCAAACAAAGAGTAAAATATATTTTTGGTCTCTCATTTAACATAAAATTATCATCTTGGTGTTTTACTCACTATAATACTTAAAATAACCCCCCACTTATTAAAAAATATCACATTTAGTATCCCAAATTTAGTCACTTTACAGCAGGTTTGAAGTTTACAATTCCTGTGCCAGTCAATCAAAAAGAAAAAGAAGGAGATGATTAGTCTCTTGTTGAAGGTTTGCCTTGACTCTATTCGCTGAGCTCTTCACCTTGCCTTTGTCAGATAGAGAAACGTTACATGTCCTATTCATTTTGCTTTGGCACGCTATGGTGAGTCCACTATTAAGTGGGCAACAAATTTGTGATACTCTGAGAAGTGAAAGAGGAGAGACTAAATCTAATATTTTTTCCACTCAAAATAAAAATGAGCTATATTTAACCAAAATAATAACTACCTTGAAGAAATTATGATACATATGGGAAAAAAGATAAATAGGCAAGGCCAAGCCAATTATCTCCTTTGGCTCTAAACCTGGTCTAGTTTAGAACTAGGCCTTATATAGAAAACCATGCTCTTTAGCTCAGTTTATATGAAATCTAGCTCAACATGATTAGATTGATCAAGTCAAACTAAGTCTTGTGTTACTTTAGAGTAGTCTTCCACCTTCCCAAAAAATAATAAAAAATAGGCATTCTTTTTTTTTTAATTAACGATCAAATTCATAAGAGAAAAGAAGTCAAAGTTAGTTAAATCACAAGCGAGCTGAGTTCCAGAGGCCTCTCCTTTCCTTGGTGAAGCATTCCTTCCAAGCTTCTATTGCATTAGGGTGCAGGATGTCAACTTCAAAACTTCAAAAATTATTGGCTAAGTTAGCGATATCTTCTACTATCATTTTCCCATGTGGGTCTCCTGAAGAAAGGCTATTGAAACTACTACATCCATATTGGTTAGTGTATAGGAGTGAGATGTGGGTGTTCCTAGGATTAGATAGGATATTACTTGAAGGTATCTAAGTAAGCACATATCAAATTGCCATGCATAAGAAGTGAGACCTTTGTTTATTTTTAGAGTTTCTCCTCTGCCAATCCCTTACATGTGAACCATTAAGGTGGAGGGAAGTATGAATTTTTGAAGTTTTCCCACTACCTATATGCTTCTTGAAATGAATAATGATTGTCCAACCAAAAGGAGGATAGTGGTGGAGTATGATCTTGATGATTTCAGACACCCTTGGAAATGGTGGCAAAAGCAAGGCTTGAGCTACTTATGATGCTTTGAATTTGTCACATTGCCTCATTCGCATTAGCTTTGTTCCTCTTATGCAAGACTTGGTTCTTAGTGTTCCATATGGTGTATAAGGAGGCTAGTATGTAGAAAGCCATGTAGTGATAATCCCCTTAAGTGAAATAAGGTTAGATTGATCCATAGAAAGCCATGTAGTGATCCATTGGATAAGGTCTTGAAGATGAATTCTATTAACTCTAATCCTAAAAAGGGAGGAGAACTAAATGACCCTAGCAAATAGGCATTGGATGAAAAGGTAATTGATAGATTCCTCTAATATGCCACAAAGCTGGCAAATGATATGCGCATTAAGATGATGTGACTTGAGGACATCTCCCATAGGGAGGGCTTTAGATAATATTCCATGTGAAGTGTATTATTTGGAAAGGTAGCTTGATTTTCCATAAAGCCTTCCAGTGTTTCTCATTATTATTGAGCAGAGTATCCATCCTTTGAATTCTATATCCCTTTCTGACAAAGTATTTGCCATCTAGGCTTTCAATCCATATGAGATCATCTAGGACACCCATTAAAGAGATAGGAAAAATGAGGATGATTATTTTCTCACTCTCCTCATAGTAATGATCCACCTTATCCCTATCTGTTTCATTGGGATTGAGAAGATCCCTCACCTTAAGATCACATGTTGCTATATTCCTCTTAAATTGTCACCAAAGAAGGAGGTTGATCGGGATATCCTTGTCTGTCCCAACTCTCCACTTAAGTTTAAAAGTGATTAGGTGTTGCTATTTTCGAATCCCCCTCCAGATCCAAGATGAGTTAGATTTTTTCATAAATTAGCCTTTTATGTTACTACAGTATTTCTAAGTGAGGATTCTCGAGATGGTTTTCTCCTTCTTTGCTATCAGGATTCTCCATGTTAACCTAGCCAATAGTGCTTGGTTCAATTCAGGGATTCTCCATATGCCTAGGCCTCCCTAGCTTAGGGGTCAATAAATGGAGTTCCAATTAGCTAGATGCATTTTAGGGCTTTGATATTTATACCCCTAATAGAAATTAGCAATTTTTAACTAAATCTGCCAGTAATATCTCTTTATGAGGTTTATACATGAGTTTATAAATGACACTGGAGTTAAGGACATACCTGATAAGGGCAAGGCATCCTTCTTGGTACAATAAGGAAGACTTCCAAGTTTGGATTCATTGCTTTACTTTGTCAACGATCGACTTGTAAATTTGATGCAATCTACTATCTCTATCGATATGAAGGCTAAGGTATTTCCTAATGGCTAAAGTGCTTTTAACTCCCACTAATTTGGAAAGGTATTTCTTACAAAGTTTGGGAGTGTTCAGGCTAAAGACAAGCGTGGATTTGTTTGTATTCATAGATAGGCCAAAGATGGAAGGAAAATGATTAAGAGTGTCCTTCACAATGTTGCATGTTTCCCTATTAGCCTCAAAGAAGAGAATGGTGTCATCAACATACATGAAATGAGTGATGGGAATTGACAGCCTGCTAATTTTGATGCCCCTGCAAAATTTTTATTTCTCCTATTGCATAATCATACAAAAGAGAACATTGGAGCAGATTATATACAATAAAGAGGACAGAGGTCCCTTTATCTAAGACCCCTAGAAGGTTAGATGGGAAGGAGGTTAACCCTAATGAGGAGATCTGGTAGCTTACTGTGGTAATGCATTCCATGATCATTTGGATCTATTCCAATGGGAATATCATTCTCTAGAAAGTTACCTCTAGGAACTTCCATTGGATGCTGTCGAAGGCCTTGTTTATATCCAATGTAAGTGTAACATATCTCTTCTTTACCTTTTTAGCCTTCTTTATCACATTGAGTACTTTTATAACCATGATTATGTTGTCAAAAATTAATCTACCCCTAACGAAGCTAAATTAGAATACGAAGATGCAATTGTGAACACCCCATCCCCAGATGAGATAAGAATAAAAATTAATGATTAAGTAATTAATCAATTAATTAATTCATTAATCAAATGAAAAATAGGTGTCAAAAGAAAAATAAAAATAATAATAAAATAGGATAAATGAGAATAAAAAAAAATCAAATATGAAAAACGAAATGAATTAAAAAAAAACATCAATCAAAGATAAGGAAAACATTATATATATATATATATATATATATATAATATTGGGAGAAAAGGCAAAAGAGTGGGTCAGGAAAAAGTAGACAAAAAGGTGCAAAGGACATTACAGCCCTGAGATAGCTTCCCCAGGTTTGCAGATTACACGATAATGGAAAGCACTATGCTGCATTGGACAAAAAGGGGATAGAGACAAACTGAGAGAATAGTAAAAAAGGGAAGGATGAAGAGTCAGCTAGTCCTGGTTAGGGTTCTTCATTTTTTACGCAGACAACAGAGGATGTGGCGAGTGCTGTTGCTACTGCTGCAACTGTTGTTTATTCACCAAGGCCGTCTATAATATTTTCATCTAAAGATGATAATGGTGGTGGCCAGCTTTAGAGGTTCCAGAATCAGATTTCAAAATTAATAAAAGGCCTCTCACGCTCTCCTGAAGTTAAAATTGCAAATTACAATCCTGAAATCCTGACAAGTCAGAAACGTCAATGGGCAGCAAACTTTCAATTGCAGTACTTGGACAATAGGTCTTGGAATGAGCCAACGCAGCTATTTGAAAGCATGGTGGTTGTGGGACTACATCCTAATGGTGATATTCAGGCACTACAGAGGCAATATGTTTTCTGAAAGTCTGAAGGTTCTGGTAAATTTAGAAGTGCACTTGGTCATCAGAATCAATCACGTGTAGAACCCAGTTTTGAACCTCAGCGTTGTAGGGTCCGTTCAGAGGGTTGCTATGGCAATTTCTTCCTCTCGCCTTGGTACCCAACTGGATCCTAAGTCTCTTCCCAGTTCTCCAGAGGCCCTTACATTAGCACGATGGATCTGTAGAAGCTACAGGATCCACACTGGGGGAGAGATATTTCAAGTTGAGTCCACGACAACCAATGCAATCTTGAAACAACTTTGGCATCATTCGGATGCTATCATATGCTGTTCCGTGAAAACAAATGCATCTCCAATTTTTACCTTTGCAAACCAGGCTGGACTAGACATGCTTGAGACAACTCTTGTGGCCCTTCAGGATATAATGCTTGATAAAGTTCTTGATGAAGCTAGCAGGAAGATTCTCTGCTCTGAGTTCTCCAAAATAATGCAGCAGGGATTTGCTTATCTGCCAACAAGAGTATGTGTATCCAGCATGAATAGGCCTGTGTCCTATGAGCAGACCATTGCATGGAAAGTTCTGAATGATGATGATTCCAATCACTGCCTTGCCTTTATGTTCATGAACTGGTCTCGCCCTCGTTCCATCTCTTTCCGTGGGTTTGGTTTTCTTTCTTTCTCTCTTAGGTTCTCTCAAGATTGGCGTCTAAGATAGAGAAGGAACCGTCTTCTCCCCCTCCAAGTTCTTTCCTTCCAACTTCAGTCTTCGAGGGAAGTATTCACTATCTGATGAAGGAGAGTGGATAAGAGAGCCTGCCCGAGAACACTAAGAAGGAAGAAGACTAAACAAAAAAAAAACACTAGCTTTCTCACATCCCATTTTCTGTACCGGGGCTTTTGTTTGACCCGTTTACTGTATTTCTGAGTTTTTTTTCTTTAGTGGGCTCTATCATCTATGTCACTTTCTATGCACAAAGATTCATCCAACAAGCAGATGGACACAAGCAACTATGCGAGGTATACACCTGAGCAGGTGAAGGCTTTGGAGAGGGTGTATGCAGAATGCCCCAAGCCTAGTTCTTTAAGGAGACAGTAGCTCATTAGGGAGTGTCCTATACTTGCCAATATTGAACCCAAACAGATCAAAGTCTGGTTTCAGAACCACAGATGTCATGAAAAACAAGAGGAAGAAATCAGATAGAAGCGCGGAGGAGAGAGAAAATCGATAAAGACATCCTCCTTCGGTGCCTTCAACGTCAACAGGAGGAGTTGAACATCAACTTGTCTTTCAGGCTCTGGTCTCTCCGATGGCTCTGCCATGCATGTTGATTTAGTCAAAGGGTGCTGAGATGTCAAGGACTTCGGTTAAGACACGAAGACATGATGCAGCAAATGAAGTGGAAGCCTCAGCTTCAAGCTCAAGATAGAGACTCCACTCGAAGGAGTCATAGGACTTAGACAACTTACACATTACATGCCAAGGGCTGGAAAATGTAAAATGGAATGAAGAGAGGCTAAAAACAAAAAGAAATAGGAGAAGGATCTGAGAAAAGAGACTAAAAATGTAAGACCATTGGAGGAAGAACGAAAAAGAGAAAGATGAAGAAGCGACGACACTCCAGGGAACACGAGAAAATGTAGTAGAGAAGAGGAAGAGTGGTCGAAGGGATCAGGAGGGAGAGAGTGCGAGAAAGGCAAACATAAGTGAACGAAGAAGGAGACAGGTATGAATGTTTGGATTGCTCTCTACTCTGTTTTCATTCTTTTAAGCAAAGGTAATCAGAGCATGCCTCTGAACCTCTTCTTAGAACTGGGAAAGATACCACACTTCATGATCTTTGCTGTGTTTGAAAGGGTAATGATCATTTGTCACCAATGAGTTTGTAAAGTTCTTCGAATTGAGGACTCTCTGAGCATAGAAGTTTATGCTGAATCTGTCATGCATCTTGTGCTTCTGGTTGCTGTCAAGTAGTGTTAATTTACTACATTTTGATGTGTCTACTCTACTGCATTTCTGCACTGGTTTCTACTGCATTTCTGCTCTACTTGCTGCTGTATTTCTGCACTAGTTTCTACTGCATTTTTGCTCTACTTTCTACTGTATTTCAGCACTAGTTTCTACTGCATTTTTGCTCTACTTTCTGCTGTATTTCTATGCTGGTTTCCGTGGTATTTCTGCACTGCTTTGAGCTGCATTTCTGCACTGGTTTCTACTGCATTTTTGCTCTGCTTTCTGCTATATTTCTGCACTGGTTTCCACGGTATTTCTGGACTGCTTTGAGCTGCATTTCTGCTCGGGTTTGAGCCATATTTTCGCACCACCACCAACCACTGTCAGTGACAACTCCACAACCCCCACCTCCGATGATGATGCAAGCTGAAAATGACACAGCAAAGCTGGTTGCTTGCCGAGGGAAGAACGAAGCAGTGGCAGGCCGAGAGAGCTGAGGTGGAAGGAGAGTGACGAGGTAGAGAAAGAGTGCCAAGGTGAGAAGGATGAGGTGCAGGCACGAAACTGTCAACACAACACTTCAAATGAGAAACTAAAGCAATGCCGTGGAACAGTGTCATGGTTGAGTTGCATGCACACTAGCACTGTTCCTGCATTTGGTGCTAGGTTACGTTGTAAGCTGCATTTTTTTTCATTTTTATTTATTTATTTATTTATTTGCTTTTTGTTGCTATCATTATCATTTTTTTTGGCATTACAAATGAAGGAAGAAATCGTGTAAAAATATTTTTCTCCTCGAATGCTCGAGGGGGTTGTGTGAGATTTTAATCTCTATAAACCCCGAAATTTAATACACACTTGTTTTAGAGATGATGATAACAATAATAATAATAATAATAATGCAAAAATAAATATCTTAACTAAGCATTTTTCATTATTTATGAAATTAGCGTGTAAGGATTTTATCCTCCTTGATTGCATGAGATCATGTGAGATTTTAATCTCCTTAGATCTTTTTTTTAAAAATTAGTACACACTTGTTTTGAACATAATAATAATCAAATATTGACTTTAATAATATTTTCCATTATTTATGAAATTATCGAGTGAGAATATTATTCTCCTCGATTGCATGGGGTCATGTGAGATTTTAATCTCCTTGGATCCTCAAAATCAGCACATATTTGTTATAAAATAATAATAACAATAATAACAATATTATAAAAATAAATGTCTTAATTAAATGATATCTTTTCTTTACGTGATCAAATTTGTTCTTTATAAGAATTTGATTTTATTTAAATTTCAAAATAAAGATTAAAATCCCAAAAACAAAAAAAGACAATAAATTAAAAAGAAAGAAAAATGAAAAGGTCAAAAGGGTTAGATTAATCAGGTTGTCGTAAATTAAAACACATGAACCAAATCCAAATTGCGTTTTGCTTACAAAAATCCATTTAATTGAAACCCTCCTGTACTCATCACGAAATTCACAAATCATTAACCAATAAACATGTCATTTGGTCGAACTACGTGGACTTTGATCCCTATCGTAGGGTACGTAGGCCCTAGGTTTTCATCCTAGGTCAAGTCCACCTTTTGTAAATATCTATCTGTTTGTCTTCATTCTTGTTGTTTTGTCTCCTCTATTTAATAGGTATGCTTGTCGATGAAAGGGTAATTGAGATAAATTTAAAGGTCATATTCTATTTCAATTGACTAGTTTAAGGTAACCGTCCTTATGGATGGGTGTTGTGGGGTGCCTAACACCTTCCCCACACTCAAATAGACTCCCGAACTCATTTTTGATTTCGCAGACCACGTTGCCTTTTTTCTTTTTTATTTTAAATAGGTTTTCCAAAGTTTTCCATTAAAAATTTTGGTGGCGACTCCAAATAAATTGATTTTCAAGACTCATTTTTGGGAATCAATTTCTACACTTTTTATTTTATTCCGCCAAAAGGTCGGTTACGACAGCAATTGTAGGATCAAGCACTTACCACTAGGCCAAAAGTCATAACAATTAGTCAAAGCATAACTCTATTTTTTTAACAATGACTTGGCATAGATGCACGTTTCAACTATAACTTGGCCCCACACATGGGCCTCAGTCACAGGATAATTGCTGCCACACACCTTAGCTAACAATTTCCCCTCAGAAATTGCCCCACTAGGAATCGAACATGTGACCTCAACTCTGATACCAATTGTAAGATCAAGAGCTTATCACTAGGCTAAAAATTATAGCTGTTAGTCAAGGCACAACTATATTTCTATAACAACGACCTAGCACAAGTGCCACATTTCGACTATGACTTGGCCCCACACCTTGCCTCTGCCACAGGACAATTGCTACAATACACCTTGGCTAACAGTAATTCCTGATAATGTTTTTCAAACTATTGCAGATCCTCTTTGAGGTAATTTTAAAAGCCATATTGCACAGTTTTATAGGTCTCAAATCCTTTATTGTCTCTATGTTATCACCTTTAGGGATTAGCATGATTTTGGTTTTATTTAAGCTTTTCAACATGTGTTTGTGGTCAAAGAAGGATCTAACCATCTTTTGCAAATTTGATTTAATGGTGTCCAGAATGCTTAGTAGAATCTGGTATTTATTCCATATGGCCCTGGGGCACTATCTAGATTAAGGTTGAATATGGCTTCCTTAATTTCCTCAAGCATTATCATCTTGGTGAGCAAAGTTATATGAGCACTATTCAATTCAAGGATTTCAACCTGGTTTAGTATATCCAAAAGTTTCCTGTCCTCGAGAGGGCTATCATAGATACAATTAAAGTGGTTCCAAATAAAGTGAACCATTTATGATCTCTCTTCTAGCCATTCCCCCTTGGTATCCTTAATCTTAGTAATTCTACTATGTTTGATTTTTTCCCTATGGCGTGGAAATACTTCGTGTTTCTATTACCTTGGATAAGCCATGACTACTTGGCTCATTGTGCCTAAAAGGCCTCGTCATAATTATAATAAAATTCTAGATCTTGCCTTAAGCTTGTTTCCTTCTCTAGAGCAAAATTGTGAGACATGTTACCTTGAACCATGTGAAGTTGTCATTCTAGATCTCTAATCTTTCCTTATAAGTTCCCCATAGAGTGTTTATTCCAATAAGTGATGGCTTCTAAGGTGGCCAAGAGTTTACTATGGAAGATGAAACAAGGAGAGCTAGAGAACTTTGAATTCCATAAGTTGTGCATTGATTCCTTGCACTCTGGGAATGCAATTTAAAAGTTCTCAAATTTCCTTTTGAAGCACCTCGTACCTTTAATGGAAGGGATAGCTTGTAACTTGATAAATGAGTGATTTAATGTAAATAGGGGAAGAATGGTAAGCTGCAAAGATGGGAAGTGTTGGAGCTAGAGTGCATTATGGAAGGCTTGCCTAGACACGATCTGAGCTTGAACGGTTGTTAGTCCATGTAAACCATTGACCTTAGGGAGTATGTTCGAAAAGTTGACAGTCATCAATCATCTCTTTGAAATTATTAGCACCTAGGTTGGAACTACATGAGCTTATTTTGTCAGAGTCATAGAGTGTCTAGTTATAATCTCCCATGACCACCCACAGGTTAGAGGTAGTGCAAGCAATGTTCCTTATCCATTCCTATAACACATGTCTTCTATTAGCCTTGGGATGCACGTATATGAAAGAAAGGTAAACCATAGTATCTCTAATTTTTGTTCTTGTATGGATCTAATTGGGACTGACATCCAATACGTCACAAATTGTGCTATCCTTCTAGGCAAGGGCCAATCCACCACTTTTTCCCTGAGTATCACAAGCAACAAATCATACATCCATTCTAAAATATGTCAACCCACTAAAAATAACTAGTTTTTATTCATTTAGAAAAAAAAATTCATGGGGCATACTTATTGGCACCTGCAACTGATGCTGACGACAAGTAGGCAACCAAGGAGTTTTACCAAAAAGAAGAATTGCATAGGTTGAGGAAGCGAAAGGGACCAATTTGGAAATTTGTCAAAGGTTTTCCATACCATCTTGTCAACAAGGGAAATTGGCAAGGGATTAGAAATGGAATATTCCCTCATTAAATAGTAACTAGAACTCAATGAAGGAACACTCGCATGTTCCTTGTTAAGGTGATAAAGCAAGAGAATAGTGTGGGAAGCTTCCCTAGCTTAATTTCTTCCTTTTGTAGTGTAACTTATTGTTTGGAACTAATTTTATGTCATGCTTTTTATTTGTATTGCATATAATGTACAATAAAACAACACTATGTATGTATATTGTAGGTTTCATCTTCCTCCAATATGTTTGTTTGCCCCTCTCTTTCTTTTAGGTGAAAATGCACAAAGTTAAAAGCACTTCTTATGGATTTAGGATTTGATTCTAAGGAATGCAATAATCTTTAAATTAAATGAGGCAAAATCTTATATTTTAAGGAGAGTAATCTTTCATAAATTAAAAAAAAAAATTAAGAATATAAGATAAAATTATATATATAAGTTGAAATTTAAAAATTCAAGGGGGCGACTATACCCCGCTCCCTCATATCCATCCCTGAATGGAATAGATTTTTCACTGCCTTTGAAGGTTGGTTTTGTGAAAGCTTATGCCTTTTGTTCTTCATGTGTCTCCTTTTATTATGTGTTGATATTTCTTGGAAGACAGTTGCCAGCAATGTTGCTCAGTATTTTGAAATTGGAGAATGTGAGGCTATATTTTGTCAATTCTTATGGAGGATGCTGCATTGATACTCTAAAATAAATGAACATTGGTTTAATCATCTATAATGACAAGTAAGAATCAGAATGAAAAAGAACAAATAAATCCCAAAAAAAAAAAAAAAGGAAGGCATGATCAAATGTTGTAACAGTTGAAAAACCACCACTAGTATCGAGAAATAAAAAAACTATTGGAAAATGTTAATAGCTATTTTTTAATAAAATCTAACAGTGGTTACACACTTGTTGTAAGTCAAATGACGAGTAACATAAACTCTTATAAGTATTGAGATTTGAGATAGTAAAAACTAAACTATCAGTAACAAACAATTTTTAGTAGCTATTCCAACGTTTTGGATTCTATGTTGTTTATGTACTTATGACATAATGCAATTATATTAATATTAATTGTCGGATTAAATTTTTAAGTCATCATTAAATTTTAATAATCAAGTTATCAAATTTTATTTTTAAAATTTATTAATTTTAATTTTTAAATTTTAAATACAAACTATTAAATTTACGTAAATCACTTAATATAAACCATTGAATCAGTTTCTTTCTTTCTGTAATTCTTGTTTTCGCTTTCTTTCCTGCTGCGTGTCGAAGTGTTGGCTTCTCTTGTGTTGTTGGTAATCACTTTCTTTCTTTGGTTATAATGGAATTTTCAGTGACCAAAAAAAAAATTACGGCTATGTTCTTTTTTGGTGTTGGATTTAATGTTTGACTGTGAAAACTAATTAATGTAGAATCACTGGAACTAAAAATCTAAAGCAAAGGGTTTATCGATATATCAAAAGAAAATAAAACAATATTCTTTTGTTAGAATATTTTTAATATTATATAAGATTAGCATTAATTATTTTATTAGATTAGTACCTTATTAATTTTAATTAGGCAATTAATGTTATAATTTATAAACTGAGAATGGATTGGGTTTTATTTTAATATTTGTGGATAATCGGTGATGGGTTCGATTATCTACAAGCCCGCTGGGCAGAAACCCAACCCACAGCCCAAGAGTATTAGTAATCATCCCGTCAGATTACTAATTCAAGATTGTTATCCAGAGAGAGATTTTATGGGCTTAATTTAAATTTAAACTTGTTTTAAAGATTCTGGAGGATTTTACTGAATAATATTGATTAATTATTTAAAGATTCTGGAGGATTTTACTGAATAATATTGATTAATTATATTATTAAATAAAATCCTATAAATAACCCTAGCTTACACACATTAAATTTGTCACTCTCTCTTTGCGTCAAAACACTCTGAGAAACGCTCTTGGGCATTGTGGGTTGAACTTATTAGATTCAACCAATACTCAAATCAACGATGTCGTCTTCATCAGGTCAGATTGTTGGTTTATTTATTCTCCCAATTTGTGATCATGTTCAATTACATGTTCTAATTCCGCTTTCAAATGGTATCAGAGCCACGGTTTGATGGACTATGAAATTTTTTAAATTTCCTTTCTTTAATCTCGTCTTCATAACATGATTTAGCATATTCTAATTTCTCTTCTTCCTTTTCCTTCTTCTTTTTTTTGAATGGTCTTCATGGTAATGTAAGGGTAAAAAGGGTTGGCTATGGTGTGACAATATAATTGAGTTTAGAACACACCATAATATTGTATAACCAATCTCTTTTGGCCTATGGTCATTTATCTTAAAATTTTGTTACCATGACCTTCCATGAGCCCATTTAAGGTCTAAGAAGGGTCGAATTAGAAAAGACTGAGGTTAGATAAATATTTTGAAATATCTACGGAAATATTGTGTAAGCTATAACAAGCTTAGGATAAGAATTTTGACATGAAAAATTTTATGTAAAGATTAGACATAATACGGAACAATATGTTCAATTCACTGTCCCTGATTATGTGTAAATAAATTATAATTAATTTCTTTGCATTAATTATCAGATTTTATTCCTAATTTAAGCACATGCGTTAAAAGGAGTATGTTATGCGTGGAAATTGTAATGACTTTAGTTCACATATGCCTATTGATTATGTGCTCGCTTATCGTAGGCCCAATCATGGTGATATGTCTTTTATAATTTTTATATTTGTCATTTAATTTCCAACACTTTTTTGCATAATTTAATTACCATTATCAGGGATGATTCTGAATATTGTGATAAGTCCACTAGAGAGAGTGTATGTAAATATTATGTTGATAATGGACATGCCCTATCGGTGTGACATTGTCAATATAATTTTGTTAATAAGGCTTATTTGTGGCTTGTTAGCGGCGATTTGCTGATTGATGTATTCATGGTTTCTTATATCCTATCGATATGGAGATTGTGGGTGCATTTTGTGTCATTTCTTTCAATAATGAGCTTTCTTGGTGTGCATGAGTTTTCTTGATTTATCATAGTCTGAGCCCTTAGGTAGGATATGATAAGTATTTTGTTACATAGTTGCTGAAGCTGAATCTTGTTACGGAAACTTTGTTATATATATAATTATGTGTCTGGGACATAATTATATGTTTCCTATTTGTTTTCCCTAAGCTTCTCTGTTCTTACAACTATTTATGGTGAAAACTCTGAAAAGAATAGACTACGATAATTGGATTGAGTCCCTTAATATGTATCTGGTGATCACCAAGGGAAGTTTAGGTATGAGAGAATCTAAGCAAGTGAATCTCACCGCTGAGTCTAGCGCTGTTGACAAAGCTTACCATAAGCAGTGATATGAGTCCAATAAGATTTGTTTGTCTGTGATTAAGTATACAATTGTGAAGACTATTAGACAATGTATTCCTAAGAAGGACACCGTAATTGATATCTCAAAGTGGTTAGTAAGAAATTTAAGAAGTTTGATAAGACTTAAAAGGGTCTATTATCTCTCTTTGCTAGATAACACTCACTATAATGAAGTGTCATGAGTGTGTGAGCATATGATGAAGCTTGTTAACTGTTACAACAAGCTGAAATTCTAGATGTGGACTTGGATGAGAGCAACCTAGTTTATAGAGTTCCCTAATTACTTTCTGCTGAATATGAGGTTTTGAGAACCACTTATAATTCCCAAGAGTTAGAGTGGTCTATTAATCATATGATGCCCAAAATGACTAAAGAGGAAGAATCAATAAAGAAGGTGAATTCTTATAATTAGTGAACTATATTTCATATGGTCCATCCAACAAGGCTAGAAATGTGAAATTGAAAAGGAAAGAAAAGTGAAGGCAATGCCTATGGTAAGAAACCGTATGAACTTATGAAAAGCAATAAGAATAATAAACCGTTCTTGGATTGGAAGGAAGTTCGATTACAGTTAGCTATGTAGGCACTGTAATCTCAGATGAAGACTTGTACGAGGATGTGCTGTGTGTGGATGACATCCTATTGGCCAATAACTCAGTGTGCTTATTAAATGAGACAAAGCACATTTTGTCATGCCACTTTGATATGAAAGATTTAGGTTAACTTTTTTTTATTTTGAGAATTCAAATTCATTGCGATAGATCTTGTGGCATTCTTAGTTTGCCTCAGACAACCTATATTGAATGAGTACTCAAGAAATTTGATATGTATTCTTATACTCCTTGTGTACTTGTGCAGAGTGGTGATAGGTGATAGGTTGTTTAAATCGTTATGTCTTAAATGATGAAAAGAGAACTTTGATGGACAAAGTTCCATTTGAATCAATTGTTAATAGCCTAATATATAGACTTAAGTGTGCACATGTTTGAACATTGTTTTTTCCATGTTTGTGTGCTTGGCAGATATATTTAAGTAATTTTAGGCATGATCATTAGAAAGCTATAGAGACAGTTATGATGATCTCGAACCCACTTCTAATTACATCTATATGATGTTTTTTTTTTAAAGGAGTTGTTTTGTTAAGAAGTGTCAAATAGACATTTACAACTATATATATATATAAATGAAGAGTATGTCGCTAGTTTTGTGATGGTCACTCGTTAAGGAATATGGTCAAGGAAATCAATTTCCGTCATGTGTATATTTTAAGTCTTGACCATTTTGTTGTGACATGACTCTATTATACGTTTTTCTCAAAGTTACAGGAATTTCAATTGTATCAAATTTTGATAGTCAATTCCTGTTTGTTGGAGAGAAGATTTGTATATCTCATACTCATTTTAGGTGATCCGTTTACCAACACAAACCTATTAGAGTTTTGGAAATATATGACTCTTGGGTATATTCGAATTTTGATGTGTTGTTTTAGTAAGAGTCTGAGTTATGTTCTTAAGGAACACCTTGGCATATTTTGGCACTTATAACATTTGTTTCCCTATCGGATTCAATGTTTTGGTTATGCCAAAATTTTAGATATAATTCAGAATTGAAATTTTGCTGGCATTTATAACAATGCTTTCCTTATCGGATTTAATATCCTTGATCCATAATTTCATTTCTGAATTTTTTGTTATCTCAGACTCACATGGTTCACATTTGTAGTGAGCATATGATGATGGATCTATTGACCAATGCCTACCCATAAGAGTAATTCAAATTGTATAACTCATATGGGTCTTGTTGAGTTTTGATGTAGCCTTGGTCTAGTGGGAGTATGAGTTGAGTCCTTAAGGGGCTTTTGTGGTGCAATTTGACACCAAATTTATGAGTTGAGTCCTTAAAGGGCTTTTGTGGTGCAATTTAACACCAAATTTCAGAGTTAAGTCATAAAAGTGACTTTTGCATCGTAATATGATGCTTCAAATGTCATTTTGTATTCCATTCTATTCAGATATTGAAACTAATTTATAACAATGTTAATATCACTTGTTTCCCTATCGGATTCAGCGATCTTTGTGTGTAGTTTCATTTCTGAATTTTATATGGTTTATAAATATACACATATTCATGTGTTTATGAGAATATTAATTGCCTAATTATGTATTTGTTTATTGACCTAATAATGTAATTAATGCTATCCAAGTGGGAGATTGTTAGAATATTTTTAATATTTATGGATTAGCATTAATTATTTTATTAGATTAGTACCTTATTAATTTTAATTAGGCAATTAATGTTATAATTTATAAACTGAGAATGGATTGGGTTTTATTTTAATATTTGTGGATAATCGGTGATGGGTTCGATTATCTACAAGCCCGCTGGGCAGAAACCCAACCCACAGCCCAAGAGTATTAGTAATCATCCCGTCAGATTACTAATTCAAGATTGTTATCCAGAGAGAGATTTTATGGGCTTAATTTAAATTTAAACTTGTTTTAAAGATTCTGGAGGATTTTACTGAATAATATTGATTAATTATTTAAAGATTCTGGAGGATTTTATTGAATAATATTGATTAATTATATTATTAAATAAAATCCTATAAATAACCCTAGCTTACACACATTAAATTTGTCACTCTCTCTTTGCGTCAAAACACTCTGAGAAACGCTCTTGGGCATTGTGGGTTGAACTTATTAGATTCAACCAATACTCAAATCAACGATGTCGTCTTCATCAGGTCAGATTGTTGGTTTATTTATTCTCCCAATTTGTGATCATGTTCAATTACATGTTCTAATTCCGCTTTCATCTTTAACCCAAAAAAGTATGTATATAAAATGAAACAAGAAGCCCACCCGCAATCTATTGTAAATTACACAATCATAAACGTTCACAGGCCTATTAGTTCATGGTATATGGATTAAGTAAATTTACCCATTTAACCCGCTAAACAAGCGGGCTTGAATAGGAACATTGTCCCATTTTTATATAGGCCTAAACAACAGGTTAAATATGGGCGGGTTCATTATTTCTTTCCTTATAGGAAAGACATATTAAATCAGGTATAGTTTTTCAAAATGGAGATTGATTGCACTTTTTTCAAATGGAAGTCCGTCTAGCTGTAAAATGGGAAGAATATATTCCAAATGAGGCTAATGATTGCCCATTGACATTCTTTGTAGACCAACCAAATGCCTACACGCTGCCCTCCAATCACAGTCATTCATCTTTTGAAAAATCATTATTTTGTCCCCAAATTGTAGACTAGAGGATCAAAATCTATTATAGTTTGGGTAGGAATTGTAGTGTGTATTTGAAAAGATGTAAAGAAATATGTGAGAATAAGTCTACATACGTTGTCCTTTTTTTGTGTTACTTTTTCTTCTTTTTTTCTCCTTTTTCTTTGACGATACCCCTGCAATTACTGTTTGAACTATATAAGAAAAATTTATTCTCAAGTGTGGAGTATATAAAACTTTTTTCCACATTAGGTACATTTTCAAGCTTAAACCAAAGGGGCTATGGTATAGCTAGGCAAATAATAGGAAGAGATTAGATTATGTATGGGCAAGATTTGATAAATATTTTTGAAATCAGCATTGGCTTACTTAGTCACAAGTCTGTCTGTCTATTGCCCCTTTCTTATTCAGATTTGAGAATTTTTGGATCAAATTCCCTCAATGCTATCAAATTGTTAGAGGTAATTGGAGACAAGAGGTTAGAGGGTCAGGGCGTTATATATATTTTGCTAAACTAGCTTTCCCCCATTCAATGCTATCTATATGGAACTTTACCGGTGGTTTCAATGCTAGACCCTTATAGCTCCGGATTATGATTCATTCTTTCTTTAGTATAAAAAGTGAATGGCATTTATTCTTATCATTAATTATATCTTTTATTATTATTCTTATTCCTTATGTAAAGAAAAAAAAATTTTCTATTTTCATTTTCTATGAATCCCATAAAGATTTTAAATGTTTACTAAATATTAGAAGAAAATAAATAATATATATATAACTTATATTTAAAGTTCAAGTTCATTGTTTACATTATTTAACAAGTTATAATTAACTTTATAAAAATTACAAATATTCAAATAACAAGTTTTACAATAAGTTCTATAAGTTATAATAAAAAAACTCTTAATAAGATAAGTTAATTCTTAGAAAAAATAAGTTTAATAGAAAAATAATTAAATTTAAAATAAAATCATTTACATAATTCTAATCCTTATGTTTATACTTAATCCTAATTAACAAACAATTAACATTAGTTTTATAATATTCATTCCTATTCTTTATTACAATGTGATCTTAGCTCTAGAGTATTTTAAAGGTAATCTTATCATATTATCCAACTATTTAAGAAGTATATGACTAATATGTAATAAGTGAAATTATTGAAAAAGAAAAATATGGATCATGACTATATACATAATTATTTACTAATAAACATGCTTCAATAATATCATTATAGAAGTATTTCCAAGTTATTTAATACGTAAATTTTCATATAACATTAATGCATAGATCCGCAAAGGTGCAAGATTGTTCAATAATATCAAGTAAGCTAACTATCCTTATGATTGGATGGATCGCATTGAAGAGCCAGATTAGAAAGGCAATGGAACTCGTTTGTGATATTCAGCAAGAGCCCACATTGGGAAGACATTTCTATACATTGGATAATGCATCATACAGTTCTTCATGAATACTCCGGTGGCTTGCTAACAAAAAGTAACAAACATTTTCATTAGTTTCGCAATTAGTTAATTAGTTAAATTCAATTAATTATACCAAGGAAGAAAGCAAGAGAGATAAAGAAGGAAAAAAATATCATTTTGATTTTTTATTTTTATTAAAATATTAATTTAATTTTTTAAGGATAAAAAATATTAAAATAGTACTTCAAAGATGAAAAAAATGAATTGATTTGGTCTCTATATAAAGGACCAAATTAATATTTTAAAAATTATTATTTTTTGAAGAGCTTCATCTTTCATTGATCATTTTAATACTTTCTATTTTGTAAAAAAATTAATACATCCTAAAGCCAAAAACAAGAAAAAAACCGTATTTTTTGGATTGAGAAGCTCACTTGTTGTGGCCAATCCCCATCTTCAAGCTGAGAATTGATAAGAACCTTTGCCCCACGATGAAGAGGAGTTGGGTCTCTCTCTGCCTATCAAAATAAAATACCAACAATTTTTTATTCTATTTAGTTTTGGTATTTATAAACAAGAAATAATTACACCATTCTTTCTCAAAATATAGAAATTCCTAGTATTGAATTAGACTTAGTATATTGGCCAAAAAAAAAAATTAGACCTAGTATTTAGGACAAAACTAAATAATATTACAATAAAATTTTAAAAAAATTTAATAAGTTATTAAATCAAAATAATATTATCTTTGATCAACATGAGTTTAATTGTAACCTATATTTTAAATTGGAAAAATTATACTTTTGGACCTTATAGTTTCATTCAATTATTAAGTTAGTCCTTATACTATTATATTTTATAATTGAGTCCTTACAATTTAGAAATATTTCAATTTAGGTTTAACCACCAAAATTCTTATAATATGATATTAAATTTTATTAAAATAACTAATTATATACTATTTCAACACCCAGAATATGTGTAATTTATGATGATAAAAGAAATAAAAATAGACAATGAAGTAAAATTAACTCACATATATGGCAAAATATTAACGAAAATATTTTAATGATGGGGACTAAATTAAAAATATTGTAAACTCCAAGAATTTAATTACAAATTTTTAAACTATAAGAACCAAATTAAAAATTAAATAAAACTATAAGAATCAAAAGTATAATTTTCTCTTTTAATTTGAAGAAGGAAAGAGTAATTTATCTTGCCAACTAAGCGAGCTTTCTATAATTTTATTTAACATCAAAGATTAATAATCAAAGTGTGTTAACTTACTTGCCCCGCATAAATAAGACCCATCATAGCCCATGCTGTTTGTACTACATTTGATGGACCCCCTTCAAGTGGTATATATTTCTGCATCATTAAATAAAGTTATAACTTGGAGAAAATCATCAAACAAATCATAAAATAGTATTGAATTCACATCCCGATCATTTACAATCATTTTTATGTATTTTTATCTAACAGGTCATTTTTTGAGTAATTGTAAGATCAAACAATTCATATTTAAAATTTAAAAATCAAAATAAGTAACATTAAAATTTTAACTTGATGACTACAAATAATTTAAAAACTTAATCCAACGAATATTATTAACTCAACTGCAAGTGCAATTAACTATAGGTGTCCAAGCGCATTGAATCCAAAGTAAGTTATATTAACCTTTTCTGGGCATGAAAGATAGCTCTCTCCCCACCCACCATCCTCTCTTTGTGTTGTAAGCAGAAAGTTCACAGCTTTACGAATGGTGGAAGAATTGGTGTAAGACTTGCCAGCTGTTGAAAGTCCACCAAGTGCAAACATAGTTCCATAAATGAAGCAAATTCCCCAACCTCCATACCATGAACCCTCTTTTGTTTGTGTATCTTCAAGGAATTCTATAGCTCTAGCAATGAAAATGTTTATCTCTTGCTTCCTATGATTTGGATATAGCTCATTGAACAATACTAGTGCTTGAATTGCTGCACTAGTGCATTCCACATATTCACGTTCGACTACAATGTCCTCTAAAAACTCTATGGGATTCAACAACTGCTCAACCAAATAAGCAAATTAATTAATGCATCATTATTGGCTTCATACCGCATTCATTTCATAATGGGATCTCTACTTTGGAAACTGAGACATGTATGCACTTTCAATTCAAAGATTTGATCTATAGAGGACAAAATTTAAAATGCATAATGACCAAAATATTTGGGTCACTTCAAAATTAAATATGTCAAACTATGTACTTCTTACTTCTAACCAATTTTGAGCTTTGACTGGCTCCCATACTGCTAAACCACCTTTCTTACTCT
This sequence comes from Delonix regia, assembly GCA_037074485.1. Lineage (NCBI taxonomy): Eukaryota > Viridiplantae > Streptophyta > Magnoliopsida > Fabales > Fabaceae > Delonix > Delonix regia. Next base: position 18,986,126 of record CM073452.1, on the reverse strand, counting down.
GCAATAACATCATAACCAAACATCCATAAATTATATAGAACACCAAATTCAATTGCCATTAATTGGACGAAATAAGAAAATACTTGCCTGAAGTGATAATAGTATATTGACAGAATCATACAACCTCTCAAGTTCCATCTTTTCTCCCACAATTTCGGGTGGCAACTTTGATAACAGAAGACAACACTAAAACAAACAATAATATTATTTGGTAATCAATAAAATATAATGGAAAGTTAACATTACAATTGCATAGTTAAGTATAGACTTATAACTAATCACCTTTAAACCTTCTGTTGTGCAATCAGAAACTTGCAATCCATGGTCTTGATCAGAGAAGGTCCATGCACCTTTAGAAATATGACGATACATTCTCTTAAAGTCACCAGAAGGGTTGTCCTTAACCTGACCAAAGTATTTATTTGTCATTGAAAAATATATAGTAGTTCGTTAATGTAAGTATAAATATACACACACATCTTTCAAGATGGCTAATTAATAAGTCATTAATAATGAATAGGTTTCCTAGTTAGAAAGAAGCAAACTTGAGATTGCTTAATGAAATAATGTCCTCTTGCAAGCGTGGGAGCAATTTCTTCAATGAGATTAGTGGCAAGCAAAGCTTGAATGCAAAAGCCCGCATCCCATGTCTGGCTACCGAAACTCTGCATATCATTAGTATTTATCAAAGTAAAAAATTTATGAAAACAAAGATTTATATAGTTGAGTTGTTATTAACTTTAGATGCATCATATACAATACAAGCATGTGATATAAGTTACATTAAAATAGTTTGATGAAATATTGATCTTTTTATTTCACCTGCATGGTCATTCCATCTTCTGAGACCCATAAGTAATCGGGAACCCTAGCAAGATGCTTCTTGAAGGCTTCTCCATTTGGATCTTCAGCCCAACAAGCAACTATACATAAAGACTGTGACAAGTATAAAATGGCATTTATGAATGTTAGAATTTTATACTTTTACCTATACATCAACTTTCAATTCATTTATTTATTATGGAAATGACACCTTTTCCACACATCCAGCTGTCATATATCGAGTATTCTCATCTTCATAGTGGATATGCTTCATTGTTACTTGAAGGGCTCTCTCTCTAATCAACTTGTTAAAAGGCCAACGTGTAAGAAATGGCTCACTTAATATGTATAGACTATCCCACATGAGATCTTGTATCAAGGGACGGGGATAGTAAAGATCTTCCTGCAATATGTTAACACTTTATTATCATTATTCCTTTATGATTAGAACATATAAATAGAGGTTCTTATTTTACCCTTTTCACAACACCCTAATGTTAGGCAAATCTCGTTCGTCACTTTAATCTTTTAGTTCTCATCCTACCTCGTGACACCCCTTGAATTTGAAAGCTCACCTAGCAAATGACTTATGTTTTATCATCCATTCCTTTGCAATTTGAATGCCAATGGGGATTAAACACATATTGTTTGGCAAAGGAATGGATGGAAAAATACAAGTCATTCATGTGATAAGCTTTCAGATTTAAAGGACGCCCTATGACAAGATAAAAGGCAACAACAAAAAATCTTTATGCCAATTATATGTGTGTGTGGGTGAGTGTGCAGAGAAAATCTCTATGCCAATTATATATCCCTACATGTGTAGACATGTGTACAATTGTGCATTAATTAATTAATTGAAAATGACATTTCACCTTTGCACAAAGGTGGCGAGCTTTGTTCCAATTAATTTGATGGTAAGGTTCAACATGGAGTTCTTGTCTCAACTGAATAATGAGTGGCGTGATTGGACCCACAAACCTTTTCCCATATAAATAAGACATAGGCATATAGACTGATCGGCAATAAAACCACATTTTAGCTGCATTCATCAATCAAGTAAACAAATTGTTAGAAAACAACTCAAATATGACATAGTGTGATTAAATCAAACGATGGAGACTAATATATTATTCAATTTAATTAAATGAATTACCTGGATGCATAGGAAGAAAAGAAGGAAGAAGCCAAAATTCAGGAGGCATTGGGTTGCTTCCAGACCATTCAAATACACCAAGTATCTATATAGTAGCATGTTAATAAGAAAATGGAAGCACCAAATTAAAAGAGTTAACTTACATACTTTTTTTATCTATGATCAGTTTTACTCTATTTCTAATTTGATCCTATTGTCTTAGTGTATGTACTAGAGTCCTTGTAGTTAGAGGTCAACATTAACTCATAGGACTCAGCCAACTTAACCCAATCTAATCATTACTTATTTTAATTTTATTATGATAAATTTTCAAGATATTAATTCTTTTCAAATCTTATTTATTTTCCATTCCATTTCTTTTTCCTATAATTTTCATGGTCACTAACTCGATTAGGTCTCAATTCTTGTCTTGGCCAACCTATTTACATCTCTACTTTTACTTTTAAAATTCATATTAATTTAATCCCTATTGTTAAACTTAAAAATTGAAATGATGGGACCAAATCCAATCATAAAATTTTAAATTATAGAAGTCAGATTATAATTTGAGTAGATCTTTAAGGACAAACAAAATGCTATTTAATTATATGTGAAACAAAAGTAATTAATAAAGGAGACATACGGAAAGCCAGGTTTTTCCCCAAGAAGGTATGTATGTGACACCACCATGATCAAGAATCCAGTTTCGTGCTCTAAGACAAGCATTGTCATCTCCTCCATTAGGTCCTTCTCCAAGAATGCGCATACATATGTAGCTCAGTGCTGTACAAAACATAGTGCTATGACCCTCTATGTGTAGTCCCCACCCTCCATCTTCATTCTTCCATGTTTTATCCATGTATATATATGTCAACACTTGTAACTTTAGTTGATTCATTTCAAATTTGGCATTATAATTTAATAAGAGATAGAGACTCAAAACTTCACCTGGTGATAGTATAAGAAATGAAGGATCTCCTTTCGGTACTCTTCTGTGAACACTTTATCAAGTTGCCCTGTAATATACATGCTGAATACCTGCACTATTCACCATTAGTTTTTGGGTGCTATTTCTAATGACTAAAATCTTATTTTTGGGATTTTACATATGGATTAGTTTTAAATTTGATCACTTATAGGATTAACTTAAACTCTTACAGAGGGAACATTTTTCAATTTCATCCAAGGTCAAATTTAAGATTTGATTTTTAGGTGATGAAAGTTTTTAGATAAAAAATTTTAAATCAAGGAAAAAAAATTCTTACAATTCAAGAGAATAAACTCTTATCAATTAAATAACCAAATAAAAAATATAAGATAAAATGTAAACATAAAAGTTAAAATTTTAAAAATCTAATGAGAATGACAGCACTCTTGCTTCCTCTGTTAGATCCATTGACTCTCTCACATAATTGCCTTCTTGATTAATTTCCTCATATATAGGTATATATACTTTCAATTTAGTACTTTATGAATAAAATTATTATAATGTCATTCTATTATAAATCTACAGTAATTGTTATATCTTATTATAGCGGATGTTATTAATAACGATTTTATTAAGAATGTACAACTATGACAGATTAAATTAAGTAATCCATTTATAAAAGAGTAGGATTTTATCCTCTCTTTAAATTAATATAAAATATTAAAATGCATTTCTGATAAATAGTTGAAGCCAAATTAAATGGAAATGCAACAAGGATAGACTTACAAAAGGTTGCATAAAGAAGAGTGGTCCAGCAATTTGAGCAGGCCAATGGCCATGGTTAGACTGCAATGCACACAAGTAATGAGCTGCCCTTTTCACTGTGTTCACTGCCTTTTCATATGTTATTTCCTCTTCACCCTCTATCTTCTCGCTAGATATTGTTTGTTTGAACTTTTTTCCTCTCAGGAACTGCATCAAATGAATCAACACAACAATTTAATGATAATTACAATTACATCCTCGTTGGCGAGAATGAAATAAGTTGTTTATGTTGCCTTTAAAAATAATTATTATTATGATATTTTGTAATGTGTGACCAAATTATTTCAGAAAAATACGCTCATTCTTTCTTCTTTTTTTTTTTTCTTTTTTAGCTGGAAATGAAGCAAAAAGCTGTAGCTTCTTCAAAGTGGAAACAAAAGTAAAATTATTTTTTTTAAAAAAAGACAGAAATACCATCACTCAAAATAATTAATTATAATACTTACCTCTAATTTTTTTTACCTAACTTCTTAAATACATGCTTATTAAATAATTTGAAATAAAAATATTTTAAAAAATTTTAATAAATATTTCAATATTAATAAAAATACCTATTAAATATTTTTTGAAATGCATTAGACAAATTTAAGTAGATTCCAAATAGTGTCTGATACAACGCTAAGGAACTTGGATTTGCAATGAATGATTAGGATATGGGCATTAATTATATATGGAGACATTAATTTCTGTTGTCTTTTCAAGCCCAACCGTCACCTACTTTATAATAATATCACGTCCAACTTAATAATGCCTAAGCCCAAACAATTAGGGTATAGATGGGAAATTTTGGTATAAAAAAATTTGTAAAAGGACCTTATGTATAATACTTAAATATTTATTTTTTTAATAAATTATAATAAAAATATAGACTTAATACAACTCAAAATTATGTAGATTATCTTGAAAAAATTTATATTATATTTTTTATCCAACAATTTAAACAATAAAAATTTCAAAAATTTTATCAGAATATAATTATATAGTTATCTAATATCTCAACTTAGAACCAATATAATAAGGGCTATATAAATCCCTATTCTGTGGCTGTAAATACATTCTATCAAGTGTTTTTATAGGACGATACCTCCACTACCAAAAAAACGCAGCTTTAGGAATTAATATACGGAGGGGGTGAAGAGTTATTTGCACTATTTTATTTATTTTTAAAATATATAATTTATTGATATAAAAAAGAGTAAACACTTATTTAATAGCCAATGGCTATGCCCTGAATTTGGAACCAAAACAAAGCCATTAAAAAATTTAAGATCGATGGTCCTTTGTGGGCTCAACACCCAAGTACATTTTTTTAGGCCATAAACATTCTGGTATATTGGTCTGGGATCGTCCTCGGACATTATTTGTACTATTAAGAATGAAATGTAAACTTTGTAAGTATTTTTCATTAAATTTATGAATAAAAAAGTATGATTAAAAAAATTTATAATACATTCAATTTTATATCATTGAATTATAAAATAAATTTAGTTATCAAATTTTTAAAAAATATAAAATTTTATCTGTTAAGCTAATGAGAAAATTACTCAAACACTTGCACACTTAGTTGTGAGAGAAATTATAAACTTAGATAGTAAATTAATCTTCTTTCAAGCGGATATAAAAGTACATTTTTATTTAACAAAATCACCATTAATTAGGCTCAATCATTAAAATATATGAAAGATTTTGAATTTATTTTTAAACGTGTTAAACAAGTAAAGTCTGGTCTTTCTAATCATTCAAATTAATTCATTCATTAATATTTTGATATGATTTCATTTATTTATTTTACATTATATAGATTACATAAAACACAAGAATTTAATTACATATTATATAAAATTTATGAATATGATCAAAATAAGTAAACGCTTTTAATTAAACTAATTTGATTGGAGATTAATTCAAGTTTGAATTTTTAAATATATAATCATTGTCACATAAGCTTAACTCGCTAAGGCAAAAATGAATCAAGCTATCACCAATATAAAGGAAAAAAAACATATATATATATATATGTGTGTGTGTGTGTGTGTGTGTAAAGGCAATCTTTCCACAAGGGAAAAAAAGGAAAGAAACCTTAAATAGAATTAAAGTTTTTCTTTACATGAACTCAACTTAGAAAATTCATTTACGGGATGAGTTGAGTCCAACTGTTTGAATTCAATTCACTAGCTCATATTTTTATAATTCACTGCATGCTTGATCACCTTTGAATTTAAATATTATATAACCATTTAGAATTTCATAAACTAAATCACTTGGATTTCATAACTTCTCTAAACATAGAAATATAACCTTAATTATTTCGAACCAAATCATAAAAGATAAACTTAAGCACAATTCAGTAAGAAAAAGGAAACAAAAAGGAGAACCTGAAATCGCCATATAAGATCAGCACAAGCTTTGACATGGAAGCGATTAGAGTAAAAGTTTTGACGAGCTTCTTCAACCTCTTCTCGTTCTTGCTGGGTTCCTTCATCAGCATGAAACTCCCATGTCTGTCTCCCCACAAAGTTGTTTGTGCTGAATATGTAAGGGCCCTTCCTTCCTTCTCCTATCTTCAGCCTCCACATTCTCACTCAAGACCTTAATCACCAAGCACTGCAGTACAGCTATACATATAAATAGCATAATAGCAAAAGCATATATATGCGTTCAGAAATACTGAAATGTGTGCCCTTCTCCTTCCACTCATAGGCAAACCCTATTTATAACTTTGAGAGACGATGGCGTGTGAGTGAGGCGCCACACCTACCGATTATATGCATTAATTAATGGAAGGTTAGACATACTTTTCACCGCAACCATGCATATATATACATGGCGTTCAGTAGTTGGACTCCGGAGTTGGGAAGCACTGGTAACAATTTTTTTAATAATAAAATATAAGTATTGGTATGTCTGTATGTGTATATATATTATGACAAATAAAGTTTGAAGTTCTTTAGATTTTTAGTGAAACCTTGCATGTGATGAAATAAGATAAAGCTGATAAAAAAGTACTTGAGGATTCAGTGAAATATGACCCAAAAAATTGATAAAATGATGTCACTACTCATGACTAATAAAAATTTGACAAAACAAAGGTGTACTTTATATTTAACAAATGTGATATTTCATATCAATAAAAATGACCCATGCTGAACAAAAACAAAAAATAATATATCTTGGAGAAAAATAATCCATGTGAAAAATAAAAATAAAAATAATTAAAAAAAAAAAAAAAAGAGGATTTTCTTGACTTGGGACTTTGCCCTGCCTTGTACTAGGTCTTATACAAAAGACTTAATTTTCTGGCCCATTGGCATGATTATACTGAGTTAGTCAGGTCGGTATGTTCACTCCTATTTGTAACTTTGTCAAGAAATGTTATGTGATGGAAGCAATAACGAATTTAGACTTCGATTTTTGAGTGAGTAAAAATTTTTTAATTATATTAGATCAAAATGATCAATATAATTATTAATTATGGGGTGAAAGTGTTGGAATATTTTAAATTAATAGTGGATTAGCATTAATAAACAATTATTTATAACTATTAATTAGGTAACCAATAGTAATATAAACTAAGAATAGATTAGGACCTTATTAATAATTTGAATAATCCGTAATAAGTTAGATTATTCATAAACTCATTGAATAGAGATCCTAACTCACAATCTAATATTAATCAATAATTATTTCATTAAATTACTGACTTTATGAGAGAGATTAAACTTTTATATGATGATAAAAACATTATCATTTGATTGCACTAATAATTTAAACCCATCATATATAATACCATGATTATCTCTCATTATTAACCACTCTCTATTGTCTGCCACAAAAAGGTTCAATCACTTCTATTGTCTGCCACAAAATGATTCTTTCTCCTCTGACATCCTTATATATGTCTTTCATTCTTCATCTGAAATAATTTGAAAAGACTTCATATAAGTCTTCCTCTCTCTGTCTCTCTCACTCTATTAAATATTAAGTGTTTGTGGATTGCAATTCTTTATCAATCTACATCAAATGGCTAATGTTTTCTCTTCCTCATGTTAGTGTGTTATATTTTATTGTCTCTCAATTTTAAATATATTATAATATGTTATTTTTGCAAATTTCATTTTAAACATATTATATGTATTTTAAGTAGAAAGTTCTTACAAAGTAAGAGGTATTAAGTTCTTGTCAACCAAGAGTTTAAATAAAAAATGAAAAATAAAATTATATATTAAGGTTGACGTTTTAATAATTTTGTTTCACATGAATTTTTTTTCACATTTTTAAATAATTTGATACAATGATTTAATATATAACCAATTTGTTTGTCAATGCATTTGTATAAATTACCTTTTGATTCATTAACTAGAAGGATTACAAGTCTCTTTCATGTTAAGAATCTTAAGTCCTGTCCCTCACGTCTCCTTCCGATTTAGTGGTGAAAAGAAGCGAAAGAAGAATTAGGTTAATTGAACCACTAATTAACAAATAACGAATCAAATATTTGACGTTCGACCAAATTGCCTAATTATGGGTAATAATGTTAAAATGATTGTTAATTGATGATATTTGTCTTATATTAGTACTACAGGGTTTCCAATCACTGATATAGGATTTGGTCTTGTACTCTGTGAAAACTCCTACTGTATAATAAATAACAAATATATAATTGGCGAATTGATATACAATTTTAGAAGTAATTTATGTCTTCTAATCTTTTTTGCCTTAATCCTCATAATAATTAGTCTTCTCTCCACTTAGCCATATCTATTATAAATATGTAAAGTGTGATGTAAATATGTAAAGCATGGGAGTTTCATTTGATTGATAAAAAGTCTTTTTTGATTAAAATTTTAACTCTTTGTGGGATAATTATTCACTTCTCTCATATATGTATCAAAAAATTTTTAAAATGTGCCAAATTTTTGGAGTGAACAAAAAAAATAATGAAATAATTAGTTAAAGAATTAATTAAATATCTCTTAAATCGTGAATTTTTCAAAGTTTGAAAGAGAAATTTTTAAAGTATGGAAATCCTTTAAAGTTAACAAAAAAATAATGAAATAATTAATTAATGAAGTAATTAACCGCGTTAGAAATTGAAAATTCATCCAAATTTGAGAATTCTTTGGAACGAATGAAAAAATTAATTAATTATCTTTAAATTTCTTAATAAGGGAATATAACTATTCTTGGCATGGTCCAAGATTAAAACAATATATTTAATTAATCATTTTTTAAATTAAGAATTCTTCGAAATCTAAAATTCTTTGAAGTGAATAAAAAAAATTGATAAATTAATTAACTATTTCTTAAATTAGGAATTCTTTGAAGTTCAAATGTTTTTTTAAAGTCAATAAAAAAATAATTAATTAATTAATTAGTTGCATCTTAAATTTCTATTCAGAAACTATAATATAATTTGACATAGTCTAAAATTAATATAAAATAAAACAAAATATGATTGAATGATTTATTCAACAATCTAGATAGTCCTTCATCATACACTATTCAAAGTCAAAGACAAATTCAAAAGTTGTTCCATTAATTTCAAAGATCGTAGAGTTCTTCAAAAAAAAAAAAACAATGAGAGTTACTCACTATGATAAAGAAAATCTCTTATGATGATGTCTTAACTTATTATTGTCATTTCTTTCTCAACAATCTCACATAATCAATTTCATACACTTTCCCCAATTTATTATGCTTTCTTAATATTATAATATATTACTAAATTCAATTCTTCACACACACACCTATAAACAACATTGATTTAAAATGTATTGACATATAACAAAACAAATTAATTTTCTCAAAGACAAATGAACTAGTACATAACTTATATTGTCCTATCATTATGGCCATTAGCATGATTTGCTCTCATTAATTTTATTAATATAAAATCATATAATGAAAATATTAATTCTTATAATAAATAAATTATACGCAATTACAAAAATGATGTCATATAATAAAATTTTTACATATAAGGTCTAGCTTAATAATTATGATTTTAAATTGAAATGCAAATAATTCAGAAAAGTGATCAAAATTATAAAAGATATATTTATATAACTTTAAAGTGTAAAAATTAATTACAAAAGAGACCAAGGAGAAAATAAGAGTTGTATATATATGCGATAATCACTGTATAAGCTCTTTTGAAATGATTATGTAAATCTATTTGGTTATAAATTGCCAATATATCCAATAAAATGAGGTGTAATTAATTAAATTTCTTTAGTTATATTTGCAATAATCATTTTGTTTACTCCAATAAAAAATTAACTTAAATTTCCGTTATTCAGTGACGTTATGTGAAATTATAAGTTTTTGTGTTCTTCCATTCCTTGTTGAATTTGCTTACTCCTTTGAGGCTTTTGGTGGATATTTAATTTTGTTTCTGTTTTTAGAAGATTATATACAAAATAATGAAGAAAAGGTTAATGCTTATGTAATTAATGAATTATATTCACTGACAATATGATCCTATTTTAGTATATTTTGGTGGTAATAATCTATGACAATATTTTTTGAAATTTTGCTATTCTCAATTCATACGAAGAAATTTAGTTTTCTTGCCAATCAATATGTGGAATTTATAGAGCAATGCATATTCTATTTGTAACACTGATAAATGACGTCAGGTGAGCGAAACACCACACCACCACTCACCTGTATTAGTAGCAATTTTGCTGATAAATAAAGTGAAATATTGTATACATTTTGAATTATTATAATAATTACATGTAATCATTAAGATTTAATAATTTAAAATGTAAACAACTTCCGCAGTAATAGCGAAAAATTCAAAGTAATTTTATTACCTTTGACAATTGGAATTGCCTTGCGAGTACTTGTTTCCTTTGACATGCAAGGCCCACTTACCATTAGGGAAAAAATTACGTATAACCATTATAAATTTAATATTTTTGTATAAGATAGATGATCAATTTCAAAATTATTAAGTAACTTTTAGAATTGAGATAAACACTAGCTTAGTAAACTCATTTCAACCAAAACATATTATGTTAGATCCGGCTGTGTTTAAAAGAAATAGTCACATTTTATTTGAGCTAAGATGTGTTTAATAATTAAGTCAGGTGTCGGGTATGTTTATTGCCCAAGTTGTTAGTAATTTTTAAAATATGAATTCTTTTAAATTTTAATATTTTTCATTCCAAAATTTTTTTAATTTCAAATTAATCTTTTTATTTGTTCAAATTGTTTTCATTAATATTCTTCTTTGTGTAATTTAAAAATTTTTTTAAAAATCGAGAAGACTCGTCACTAATCAAGCCATGTCATTAGTCTAATAAATATTACCTGTCATTTCAACTAGACTAGATCCAACCCATTAAACACCCATAACTAGATTATTTTCTTTCATAATTAAAAAATTAAATTAAAAATGTAAAATTGATTATTTTCTTTTTCACTTTATAGAACTCTATGCTATTATTGACTTGTTCTATTTCTCTTTCCATTGAGATAAAATTATAGAGAACGGAGGACTATTTTTTAATCCTCCAAATTCCTTAATCTTTCATAATGTTATGTTTTTTCAATTGAAAAATTTTAAAGCAAAAAGTTAAGATAAATGATCTTATGACCATTCCTTCCCCAGCCTTTAAATTTCTTTGCTTCTTTCATTTCCCCTCCTTCTCTTCTTAATTCCCAAATATAATGCGTCTTTGTTATGAAGCTTTTTATGGTAAAAATATAACACGCTGTTCAATACCAAATCAAATGACATTGAATTGTACAAAACCTAACCTTCTCTTTCATGATTTTATCAGACAATAATGGAAAACGCAGCAGAGAAACCCCACTCCATACTTCAAACAAATTAATTTTTATATTTTTTTTATTTTACATTTTTAATTTAATCTTTTAATTAAGAAAAACTTGCCCAATATATATAGTAAGAATTCGCACGTGATTAAATTTTAGAATTAAATTTAAATTTTTTATCTTTTAATTATGAAAAACTCGCATTATTTCTCGTCGAACTTAATCCATCATTAGCCTACTAATAAGAAATTTATTAATTAATGCGTCTCCTATTCAAAAGCTCAGCAATGGTGTGGAATTATTAGTTAGTTTAGAAGCTGTCTTTGTCAAACAAATTAATACTATTTGAAATATATTCAATGCTTGTGGTTGCAACTACATTTTGAGACCCATCAATACTATCTTGTCCTTTACATGGAGCAATACATTAATGCAATTGAATTGAAACTATTACTGTAAATACTCTATTACTCCTATGCATAGGAAATTTTTATTTCACCTACTCATTTTCTTCAATTAATTGATACAACCCAATCCAATAAATAATATATATTTTTTCCACAGCTTGCCTCATTTTTATTTCACTTCCTTTCATTTGTATCAGTAATTTAAATCTCACATTTGAGAGATTATAATTTTTATAATAATTTTAAAATTTTTCTTGTGAAAAATATAAATTATTCTTTTATTTTTCTCCAAGAGATGTCCAAATAAAAGAACCACTTCATGCCAGATTTAAATGTACTAACCCCACAATCTTTCTTCGTATCCTTTTGAATCAAGGTTTTCATTGATTTTTTTTATTTTTTATCAATCCCTCAAACAGAGAAAAATATAATTTTAGTCTCTTATTTTTAACCATAAGATTAATTTAGTCTCTTAAAAATGGAACGTATCAAGATTATGCTCTAAGATAAAACTCTTCAGAAAATAAAGATTTGCTAAATATTAGTTTGGTCTTCTAAATAGATTAAATTATTCAATTTTTTATTTTTAAATGACTATTTTTAATACTTTACATATTTGAAGGATCAAATTAGTACCATAGCGAAAAGTGATAAATCAAAATTATATTTTTCTCAATCAAGTAATTATCAAGAGTTTTTGAAATTTTTGTTGTCGATGTAATTCTATCTTATACCAAATCATAAGTTTAAAAGACTATCCAACCAAAATTAAAATACTCAAATTAAAAAAGTCTAATTAATAAAATGAGTCGGACTCAAACTTTATTAAAACTCAATCTGAAAAATTCGAATGAAATCATTTTTAATAAAAAAACTTATTATTTATTCAGTCTAATTATATGCATTAATTAATGGAAGGTTAGACAGTTGGATACTTTTCACCGCAACCATGCATATATTCAGTACTTGGACTCAGGAGTTGGGAAGCACTGGTAACAATTTTTTTAATACTAAAATATAAGTATGGGTATGTATGTATGTGTATATATATTATGACAAATAAAGTTTGAAGTTCTTTAGATTTTTAGTCAAACCTTGTATGTGATGAAATAAGATAAAGCTGATAAAAAAAATACTTGAGGATTCAGTGAAATATGACCCAAAAAATTGATGAAATGATGTCACTACTCATGAGTAATGAAAATTTGACAAAACAAAGGCGTAGTTTATATTTAACAAATGTGATATTTCATATCAATAAAAATGACCCATAGTGAACAAAAAAAAAATAATATATCTTGGAGAAAAATAATCCATGTGAAACATAAAAATAAAAATAATTAAAAAAAAAAAGAGGACTATCTTGACTTGGGACTTTGCCCTACCTTGTACTGGGTCTTGTACAAAAGACTTAATTTTCTGGCCCATTGGCATGATTATACTGAGTTGGTCAGGTCGGTATGTTCACTCCTATTTGTTACTTTGGCAAGAAATGTTATGTGATGGAAGGAACAATGAATTTAGAATTTCATTTTTGTGTGAGTAAAAATTTTTGAATTATATTAGATCAAAATGATCAATATAATTATTAATTAAGGACCAAACTAATACTTTAGTGAAAAGTGAGAAATCAAAATTATATTTTTCTCAATCAAGTAATTATCAAGAGTTTTTGAAATTTTTTGTTGTCAATGTAATTCTATCTTAGACCAAATCATAAGTTCAAAAGACTATGCAGCCAAAATAAAAAAGCTCAAATTAAAAAAGTCTAATTAATAAAATGAGTCAGACTCAAACTTTATTAAAGCTCAGTCTGAACTTGAAAAACTCAAATGAAATTATTTTTAATAAGAAAAACTTATTATTTAAAAAACATTAATGTAACGTGACATCTTTGTAAAAAAAATAAAAATTAATACCTTTTATTTAAAAACTTATGTCAATATAATAACTCATTTGTATTTATAACTTTCATATATATAACCTTACAAGTAATAATAACAATTAGCTGTATTATTTATTTCAACTTTGTTCTTAAGGACAGTGTTATTCAACGTAACTTAAACTACTAATTTTCCAATAGTATCTATATAGTAGCATGTCAATAAGAGGATGGAAGCATTAAATCGAAAGAGTTAACTCACTCTAATAATCTATGATCAATTTCATTTAATTTCCAATTCGATCCTATAGTTTCAATGTATATACTTGAATCCTTTTAGTTAGGGGTTAACTTTAACTTGTAGGACTCAGCCAACTTAGCCCAATCCAATTATAGTTTATTTTAATTTTATTTTGATAAATTTTAAAATATTAATTCATTTCAAATCTTATTAATTTTCCATTCCATTTCTTCTTCTTTTTTTGTTTTTTATAATTATCTTGGTCACTAGCTAGATTTGGTCTCAAGTCATGTCCAAACCCAACCCATTTATGCATATACTTTTTGTTTTAAAAATTTATATTAATTTAATCCTCACTATGAAACTCAAAATTTGAAATGATGGGACCAAACCCAATCATAAAATTTTAAATTACAAAAATCAAATTTAATTTGAGTAGATCTTTAAGGACAAACAAAATACTATCTAACTATATGAGAAACAAAAGTAATTAATAAATGAGACTTACAGAAAGCCAGGTTTTTCCCCATGAGGGTATGTATGTGACACCACCATGATCAAGAATCCAATTTCATGCTCTAAGACAAGCGTTGTCGTCTCTTCCATTAGGTCCTTCTCTAAGAATGCGCATACATATGTAGCTCAATGTTGTACAGAACATGGTGCTGTGACCTTCTATGTGTAGTCCCCACCCTCCATCTTCATTCTTCCATGTTTTATCCATGTGTAGGTGTGTATATATAGATATATCAACACATAACTTTAGTTGATTCAATTCAAATTTGGCATTATAATTTAATAAGAGATAGAGACTCAAAACTTTACCTGGTGACAGTATAGGAAACGAAGGATCTCTTTTCGATACTCTTCTGTGAACACTGTATCAAGTTGCCCTGTAATATACATGCAGAATACCTGCACTATTGACCATTAGTTTTTGGATGTTATTGCTAATGACCAAAATTATATTTTTGGTCTTTTATAGATACATTAAACTCTTATAGTAGGAATATTTTTCAATTTTGTCCAAGGACAAATCTATTATTTAATTCTAAGAGGGTGAAAATTTTTAAATAAAAAGTTTGGATCAACGGAGACAAATTTTTATAATTCAAATGGGGCAAATTCTTATCAATTAAAGAACAAGATGAATGATATAAGATAAAATATACATATTAGATCCATCCCTAATTTATAATTACCTTCTCAATTAGTTTCCTCATATATAGGTATATTTTTTAAAAAATTTAAATAAAATAATTATAATGTCCTTTTAAATCTATTGTAATTGTTATAGTTTATTGTAATTGACGTTATTAATAAAAATTTTATTTGAGAAGGTAACACTATAACAGACTAAATTAAATACTTCATTTATAAAAGAAGGGGGTTTTATCCTCTCTTTAAATTAATATTCAAAATTAATATTGCATTCTCTGATAAATATTTGAAGCCAAATTAAATTTGAAATGCAGCAAGCTTAGACTTACAAAAGGTTGCAATGCACACAAGTAATGAGCTGCTCTTTTCACTGTGTTCACAGCTTTCTCAAATGTTATTTCCTCTTCACCCTCTATCTTCTCACTTGGTATTCTTTGTTTGAAATTTTTTTCTCTCAGGAACTGCATCAAATAAATCAACACAACAACAATTTAATAATAATTACAATTACATCCACCTTGGCAAGAATGGGATAAGTTGTTTATGTTTTCTTTAAAAATAATGATTAATGATGTTTTGTAATGTGTGATCAAATTATTTCAGAAAAATACGCTCATTCATTCTTTTCTTTTTTTAGTTGGAAATGAAGCAAAAAGCTGTAGCTTCTTGAAAGTGGAAACAAAAGTAGAAAATTATTTTTAAAAAAAATACAAAATTACCATCACTCAAAATAATTAATTATAATACTTACCTCTAATTTTTTTTACCTAACTTCTTAAATACATGCTTATTAAATAATATGAAATAAAAATATTTTTCAAAAAATTTTAATAAATATATTAATATTAATAAAAATACTGATTAAATATTTTTTGAAATGCATTAGACAAATTTAAGTAGATTCCAAATACTGTCAAAGCCTTATCTGACAAGTGTCTGATACAACGGGAAGGAACATGGATTTGCAATGAATGATTAGGATATGAGTGTTATTAAGGCATTAATTATACATGGAGACATTAATTTCTGTTGTCTCTTCAAGTCAAACCGTCACGTGCTTTATAATAATATCACCTCCAACTTAATAATGCCAAAGCCCAAACAATTAGGGTATAGATGGGAAGTTTTGGTATAAAAAAATTTGTAAAAGGACCTTATGTATAATATTTAAATATTTATTTTTTAATAAATTATAATAAAAATATACTTAATACAACTCAAAATTATGTAATTGACTATCTTAAAAAATTTTATATTACATTTTTTATCAAGAATTTTAAACGATAAAAATTTCAAAAAATTTTATCAAAATCTAATTCTATAGTTGTCTAATATCTCAACTTAGAACCAATATAATAAGTGCTATATAAATCCCTACTGTGTGGCTGTAAATCCATTCTATAAAGTGTTTTTATAGGATGATACCTCCACCACCAAAAAAACGCAGCATTAGGTATTAATATAAGGAGGGGGTGAAGAGTTATTTGCACTATTTTATTTATTTTTAAAATATATAATTTATTGATATAAAAAAGAGTTATGTGACAATGATTATATATTTAAAAATTCAAACTTGAATTAATCTCCAAACAAATTAGTTTAATATATTGGTGATAGCTTGATTCATTTTTGCCTTAGCGAGTTAAGCTTATGTGACAATGATTATATATTTAAAAATTCAAACTTGAATTAATCTCCAAACCCTTCTCCTTCCACTCATAGGCAAACCCTATTTATAACTTTGAGAGACGATGGCGTGTGAGTGAAGCGCCACACCTACCGATTATATGCATTAATTAATGGAAGGTTAGACAGTTGGATACTTTTCACCGCAACCATGCATATATTCAGTACTTGGACTCAGGAGTTGGGAAGCACTGGTAACAATTTTTTTAATACTAAAATACAAGTATGGGTATGTATGTATGTGTATATATATTATGACAAATAAAGTTTGAAGTTCTTTAGATTTTTAGTCAAACCTTGTATGTGATGAAATAAGATAAAGCTGATAAAAAAAATACTTGAGGATTCAGTGAAATATGACCCAAAAAATTGATGAAATGATGTCACTACTCATGAGTAATGAAAATTTGACAAAACAAAGGCGTAGTTTATATTTAACAAATGTGATATTTCATATCAATAAAAATGACCCATACTGAACAAAAACAAAAAAATAATATATCTTGGAGAAAAATAATCCATGTGAAACATAAAAATAAAAATAATTAAAAAAAAAAAGACGATTATCTTGACTTGGGACTTTGCCCTACCTTGTACTGGATCTTGTACAAAAGACTTAATTTTCTGGCCCATTGGCATGATTATACTGAGTTGGTCAGGTCGGTATGTTCACTATTATTTGTTACTTCGGCAAGAAATGTTATGTGATGGAAGTAACAATGAATTTAGAATTTCATTTTTGAGTGAGTAAAAATTTTTGAATTATATTCGATCAAAATGATCAATATAATTATTAATTAAGGACCAAATTAATACTTTAGTGAAAAGTGAGAAATCAAAATTATATTTTTCTCAATCAAGTAATTATCAAGAGTTTTTGAAATTTTTGTTATTAATGTAATTCTATCTTAGACTAAATCATAAGTTCAAAAGACTATCCAGCCAAAATAAAAAAAGCTCAAATTAAAAAAGTATAATTAATAAAATGAGTCGAACTCAAACTTTATCAAAACTCAGTTTGAATTTGAAAAACTCAAATAAAATTATTTTTATTAAGAAAAAATTTATTATTTAAAGAAAAATTTAATGTAATGTTATATCTTTGTAAAAAATTAAAAATTAATACCTTTTATTTAAAAAATTTATGTCAATATAACAACTCATTTGCACTTATAACTTTTATATATATATTCTTACAAGTAATAATAACAATTCATTATATTATTTATTTCAAGTTTTAAGTAATAAATTAATTTGATTATAATTTTAATAAGTCTGATTAGCACAATCCAAAAAATATGGATAAGACCTGCATAAAAAAGCTCGATTAAAATATAGGCTCAGACTGTTTTTGAACTCAAACTCAAATCTGAATTTTAAAGATTTAACCCGATAATCAAGTTTATTTTATTGAAACTAGTACATGCTATAATTTAAGAAGAGTACTTGTTAATTCAAAAATTCAATAGAAATGGGTGGCTTAACTAAAAAAATTGGACTAGATTTAAAAAAATTGATCATCATTCAAATATTAAATACGCAATACTATATAAATATTTTTTATTCCCGAATTCGTACTATATTCCAAAAAAGGCGAATATATTTAATTATTAAATTATTTATAAAATTTTAAATATTAATTTTTTTAGAAATTTTTATTAGAATATAAAAATGAATAAATTTTAAATTTCAAATATGTTTGATTGATGAAATTAAAATTTTAACAACATTGAATTATTTGTAAATAATTTGTAACATATTTTCTTGTGATTGATGCATGATTTGTTTACTTTATCCAGAATAAAAGATGAAAAATTTTTCACACATTAATCTTTCACCTGATATCAATATAATATTCATGGAAACCATAAATAAAACATTTCGTGCATCGCATTGGTCATACTCCAGTTCTATGTAAAGCTTGATAGATCGAATAATTTTATAAACCGATTGAATGTGAATTAAATTGCCTTGCATAAAGCTGAACTTTGAAAAAAAAATAAATTATACAATTGATTTTGGAAAATTTTTAAAAGCCAATTCATTTATCGTTACATCAGTTATATTAATTACAAAAGTTGTATTTTTATAAAAAGATTGGATGTGAATTAAATTGCCCTGCTTGCGCTCGTACAGACCCATATATATTAAATCTGACCCATATTCATAATAGCTCCATTCCCCTTTGTTTTTTTTTTTTTTACCGACATTTTACTGTAGATGTACTAGATGACTGATATGAAATTCTTAATCTACTCACATATTTAAAGTATTTTTGTAAAAAAAATAAAGCATTGTATATGTCAGAAATATGCAATGTATTTTGTCTTATTGGGTTACGGAAGCGAACGTTTTGTGACCCAATAAAATTTAAAAATAAAATTAATACTTATATTTTGTTAAATATAGAGAATTCAAATTTTCAAATATAAAAATATTATATTAGTAATTTATAAAGGACCAAGTATAGTTTTTTACCTTTTTCTAATTTTTTTTAAGTATAATTACTTTTCCATTTTAAAAAAATGTCAACTTACATTAACATTAGTCTTCTATTTAAGATTATAATTAAATTTTTATTTAAATTTAAAAATTATTAACAATTTTAGTGACAGTAATTCTTCTATTTAAGACCATATATGTTTGAACATTTTAGTTCAATGTTTTTAGTTCTTTATTTAAAAATTTTAGATATAATTAAATTATAATAACAAGTTTTATTGACAAAATCAATTTCTATTGGTTATTATCTTTTACTAGATTAATCTTGAAGAATTACTTTTGAATATATTTTATTAATAATTACTTATTTCAAATCATATATATATATATATATATATATTATAAACTTCAAAATGTGTTTAATTATGATTATTGGCTTTGATAATCAAGTCCAGATTTAGATCTTTGAACGGCCAATTCAATACTCACGTAGCCCAACAAAGTCATGTTGAATGCTCAATGTAACATTGGCCTAAAAAAAATTCTTCTAAGATATTATTCTAAAATTTAACGAGCATGTACATAAAATGAAGCAAGAGGGCCTATTAGTTCATACAGTGCAAGGAAATTGACCCATTTAACTGGGCTTGTATACCAAGATTGGCCCATTTATAATGGGCCTATCACATCAATTGTGGGCCGGCTCATTAACATTTTACCTTACAAAACGCTAGTAAATTTGTTTTCTCTTTAGATATGCTTGACAGAATCTAATGTATCTCCCCCAATCCATTTTGGCATAGTTTTTAGCAGCTAAAAAAAAAATTTTTAGTTTCTCATTTATTATAAAATTATTATTTTAATTTTTTTACATATTAAAATACTTAATATATTCTCTCATTAATTAAAAAATATTATACTTGATTATTTATTTTTTAAAAAATATCAAATTTAACTCATTTATCATATCTTAAATCTTAATTTCAAGGATTAAATATAATATTTTTTTTAAAAAAAATTGAAGAACCAAATCTAACATTTTTCAATAATTAAATTATCATTTTAAATATTTTAATAAGTAAAAAACTAAAATAATAATTTTATGATAAATAAGAGATTAAAAAAATATTTTATATCTTTTGACACATAAGGACAAAAAATCCCCTCTAATAAACTAAAGGGCATATTTTCTCCTATAACAAAGTAAATTTGTTATAAAATGTAATTTTTAAGAAATAAAAATTAATTATTTTTTAAAAAGTTATATTGACATTTTAAATTATTTTTTTATACAAAAAAATATCTAGTTAAAAAGTAATAGACCCTTAATAAATTGTGAGGTGTTAAAAATACTTGAGTTTTTTTATGTCTTTAACTAGATATCATTATGCATAAAAAATTTTAAAATATTAATATATATTATTTTTAAATAATGAATTTTTATTTTTTAAAAAATATATTAACCGGAAGGAGATTCAAACTCGTTGCTTCTTACGCTAAAATGAAATACACTTTATACAACTGGAAGTGTAGCTGTAAATTGAGAATAATACGACCATTATACGTTGCATTTGGGTGGGCCATTCACAAATTGTGAGGCCAATGATTGCCCATTGAAAGAGTTTTCATATAAAAGGCTAGAGGCCAACCAAAACCTACGCATGGCTCTCAATCACCGTGATTAATCCTTAGACAAATCGTTATTTCAAAAAACACTATTTTATCTTCATTTATTAAAATAAAATTAATTAATTTATTATTAATTTTTTAATTTAATTATTTACTAATTTTAATTTTCAATTTGTTTCATCATTTATCAATCTATTTTTAATTTATTTTCTTACTAATTCTGAATTTAGTTAAAATAGAAAGACTAAATATATCAAATTTTATATTAATGAGATACAAAATGAAGAATAAAAATTAATAAATGATTAAATTAAAAATAAATTGATAAATAAATAATCAAATTAAAAATATAATTTATTCAATTATTTCGTCTGCAACTTTCAAAGCTTACGATTCTCTATAGTTTGAGCAAAAATTGTATAACATGTGGGTGAAAAAAAATAGAGGAAAACAAGAATGGATAAAAAGAAAAAGAGTGGGTCCTTTGTATTATTCACTTTCCCTTTTTCTTTTCGGTAATCCATTCTCAACATCGAGTATATCAAGGCCCCAAACGGATTCTTGGCATTTGGAATATTAACTATAGGTAAATTTGATAAAATTTAAATGGTTAAATAAAAATTTAAATTATTAAAAGCTATTTAATATTTATTAAAATATGAATCATTAGATTAAAATTTAATTATTCAAATTTTTTAAATATAAAAATTAAAAATAAAGAATCACGTTGTAATACTAACAAAAATCTTCATTTAATAAATTTATCTTAGTGGGACATTTTGTAAATATTTGCATTAGAAAGAGATAAGAAGGCAATATATATGGAGAAAATATTAAAAATACAAAAAGTGGGAAAAAAATTAAAAGATATAAAAAAGATTTATATATTTATTTAATCAATATTTTTTATAAGAACCAAGCTGGTATAATTTTGGTTAAACCTTATTAATGCAATCAAGAGAGCCCCAAAATTAGACATTTTTAACTTTTTTCTGAATGTGCCATGTGTCTCCCTTATGAAATAACTAAAATGCCTTTAATGAGTTCATCTTTTTTTTTCTTTATCTTCTTCCTTCCACATATCAATCTCTGTGAACCACATTCATCTTCGACTTCTCTCATGTTTGAGGTCTGATCAAGTGCGACATCGCTGCCGCCTCCATCTCCGACAAGTTCTAGGTCATTGTCAACGAGAGAAGGCACTGAAAAATCTTAGTTAGGGTTTGGTCATGGTTCCTTTGCAAATCTTTGCCAAATTTCAGCCTGATTTCATAAGTTTTTATCAAATTCTATTATGGCTTCACTTCTAGATTGGATTTTGATCAAATCTCCCTTAATCTCAACTCTTGATTTAGAGTTTTGGCCTCTAATTCCAAGAAATCCCGTTTCACCCTAGTACTATGAACAATGATTAAAAAATTTGAAATTTAACATGAGTCAAGTGAAATTTCTCCAAATTTCGTTAGGGCTTTCGTTTGTAATTGAATTATAGGTAGCTCTCCTTCCATTTCAACTTCCAATTTGGTGAATTAATACTTGAAGAGCCAGAGTATAAGGCAATGGAACTCATTTGTGATATTCAGAAAGAGCCCACATCGGAAAGACGTTGCTATACATTAGATAATGTATCATGCAATTCCTCTTCAATACTTCGATGACTTGCTAACAAAAAGTAACAAACATTTTCATTAGTTTCGCAATTAGTTAATTAGTTAAATTCAATTAATTATACCATGGAAAAAAACGAGAGAGATAAAGAAGGAGAAAAATATGTTTTTTATTAAAATATCAATTTAATATTTTAAGGATAGAAAGTATTAAAATAGTACTTCAAAGATGAAAAAAAATGAATTGATTTGACTTGTATATAAAGGACCAAATTAATTTTTAAAAAATTATTAGTCTCTCATTAAAGGTTTGCCTTGACTCTGTTCGCTGAGCTCTTCACCTTGCCTTTGTCAAATAGAGAAACGTTACATGTCCTATTCATTCTGCTTTGGCGCGCTATGGTAAGTCCACTATTGAGTGAGCAGCAAATTTGTGATACTCCAAGAAGTGAGAGAAGAAGGATTAAATCTAATATTTTTTTCACTCAAAATAAAAATGAGCTATATTTAACCAAAATAATAATTACCTTGAAGAAATTATGATGCATATAGGAAAAAAAATAAATAAAAGACAAATAGGCAAGGTCAAGCCAAGTATTTCCCTCAGCCAGACCTGGCCTAGTTTGCGACTAGGCCTTATATAGAAAACCATGCTCTTTGGCTCAATTTATATGAAATCTAGCTCAACATGATTAGATTGATCAAGTCAGACTAAGCCTTGTGTTAATTTAGAGTAGTCTTCCACCTTCCCAAAAAATAATAAAAAATAGGCATTCTTTTTTTTCAATTAACGATCAAATTCATAAGAAAAAAGAAGTCAAAGTTAGTTAAATCGCAAGCAAGAAGGAGTTCCATAGGCCTCTCCTTTCCTTGGTGATGCATTCCTTCCAAGCTTCTATTACATTAGGGTGCAGGATGTCAGCTTCGAAACTTCAAAAATTCTTGGCTAAGTTAGCAATATCTTCTACTATCATTTTCCCATGTGGGTTTCTTAAAGAAAGGCTATTAAAACTGCTACGTCCATGTTGGTTACTAAGAAAAGTGAATGCTCTTTATTCTCATCATTAATTATATCTTTTATTATTATCCTCATTCCTCATGTAAAGGAGAAATTTTTCTCTATCTTCATTTTTTGTGAATCCCATAAGGATTTTAAATGTTTACTAAAAATTAGAAGAAAATAAATAATATATTTATAACTTATATTTAAAGTTCAAGTTCATTGTT
Organism: Delonix regia; assembly: GCA_037074485.1. NCBI lineage: Eukaryota > Viridiplantae > Streptophyta > Magnoliopsida > Fabales > Fabaceae > Delonix > Delonix regia. Next base: position 18,962,349 of record CM073452.1, on the reverse strand, counting down.
TATATTATTTAACAAGTTATAATTAACTTTATAAAAATTACAAATATTCAAATAACAAGTTTTACAACAAGTTCTATAAGTTACAATAGATAACTCTTAATAAGATAAGTTAATTCTTAAAAGAATAATTAAATTTAAAATAAAATCATTTACATAATTCTAATTCTTATGTTTATACTTAATTCTAATTAACAAATAATTAAAATTATTTTTTATAATATTCACTCCTATTCTTTATTACAATGTGATCCAAGCTCTAGAGTATTTTGAAAGTAATCTTATCATATTGTCCAAGTATCTAAGAAGTAGATGACTAATATGTAATAAGTGATGTTATTGAAAAAGAAAAATATGGATTATAACTATATACATAATTATTTATTAATAAACATGCTTCAATAATATCATTATAGAAGTATTTCCAAGTTATTTAATACGTAAATTTTCATATAACATTAATGCATGAATCCGCAAAGGTGCAAGATTGTTCAATAATATCAAGCAAGCTAACTATCCTTATGATTGGATGGATTGCATTGAAGAGCCAGAGTAGAAGGCAATGGAACTCGTTTGTGATATTCAGCAAGAGCCCACATTGGGAAGACGTTTCTATACATTGGATAATGTATCATGCAGTTCCTCATGAATACTCCAGTGACTTGCTAACAAAAAGTAACAAACATTTTCATTAGTTTCACAATTAGTTAATTAATTAAATTCAATTAATTATACCAAGGAAGAAAGCGAGAGAGATAGAGGAGAAAAATATTTTTTTATTTTTTATTTTTTAATTAAAATATCAATTTAATTTTTTAAGGATAAAAAGTATTAAAATAGTACTTCAAAGATGAAAAAAGTGAATTGATTTGGTCTCTATATAAAGGACCAAATTAATTTTTAAAAAATTATTATTTCTTGAAGAGCTTCATCTTTCATTGATCATTTTAATACTTTCCATTTTTAAAAAAAAAATTAATACATCCTAAAGCTATAAACAAAAACAAAACCGTATTTTTTGGATTGAGAAGCTCACTTGTTGTGGCCAATCCCCATCTTCAAGCTGAGAATCGATAAGAACCTTTGCCCCACGATGAAGAGGAGTTGGGTCTCTCTCTGCCTATCAAAATAAAATACCAACAATTTTCTGTTCTATTTAGCTTTGGTGTTTATAAACAAGATATAATTACACCGTTCTTTCTCAAAATACTTAAATTCCTAGTAGTGAATTAGACTTAGTATATTGGCCAAAAAGTAAAATTAGAGCTAGTATTTAGGACAAAACTGAATAATATTACCATGAAATTTTTAAAAAATTTAATAAGTTATTAAATGAAAATAATATTATCTTTCATCAACATGAGTTTCATTGTAAACTATATTTTAAATTGGAACAATTACACTTTTGGGCCATATAGTTTCATTCAATTATTAAGTTAGTCCTTATACTTTTATATTTTATAATTGAGTCTATACAATTTAGAAATATTTTAATTTAGTTTTGACTGTCAAAATTCTCATAGTATGATATTAAATTTTATTAAAAACTAATTATATACTATTTCAACACTCAGAATATGTGTAATTTATGATGATAAAAGAAATAAAAATGGACAATGAAGTAAATTTAACTCACATATATAGCAAAATATTAACAAAAATATTATAATGATGGGGACTAAATTAAAAATATTGTAAACTCCAAGATTTTAATTGCAAATTTTTGAACTATAAGAACCAAATTAAAAATTAAATAAAACTATAAAAATCAAAAGTATAATTTTCTCTTTTAAATTTGAAGAAGGAAAGAGTAATTTATCCTGCCAGCCAAGCGAGCTTTCTATAATTTTATTTAACATCAAAGATTAATAATAAAAGTGTGTCAACTTACTTGCCCCACATAAATAAGACCCATCATAGCCCATGCTGTTTGTACTACATTTGATGGACCCCCTTCAAGTGGTATATATTTTTGCATCATTAAATAAAGTTATAACTTAGAGAAAATAATCAAACAAATCATAAAATAGTATTGAATTCAAATCCATATCTTTTACAATCATTTTTATGTTTTTTATCCAACAGTTCATTTTTTAATAATTGTAAGATCAAACAATTCATATTTAAAATTTAAAAATCAAAATCAGTAACTTTAAAAATTTAACTTAATGACTACAAATGATTTAAAATTTTGATCCAACGAATATCATTAACTCAACTGCAAGTGCAAATGATTGTAGGGTGTCCAAGCGCATTGAATCTAAAGTAAGTTATATTAACCTTTTCTGGGCACGAAAGATAACTCTCTCCCCACCCACCATCCTCTCTTTGTGTTGTGAGTAGAAAGTTCACAGCTTTACGAATGGTGGAAGAATTGGTGTAAGTCTTCCCAGCTGTTGAAAGTCCACCAAGTGCAAACATAGTTCCATAAATGAAGCAAATTCCCCAACCTCCATACCATGAACCCTCTTTTGTTTGCATATCATCAAGGAATTCTATAGCTTTAGCAATGAAAATGTCTATCTCTTTCTTCCTATGATTTGGATATAGCTCATTGAACAGCACTAGTGCTTGAATTGCTGCACTAGTGCATTCCACATATTCATGCTCGACTACAATGTCCTCTAAAAACTCTATGGGATTCAACAACTGCTCAACCAAAAAAGCAAATTAATTAATGCATCATTATTGGCTTTATACTGCATTCATTTCATAGTGGCATCTCTACTTTGGAAACTGAGATATGTATGCACTTTCAATTTAAAGATTTGATCTATGGAGGACAAAATTTAAAATGCATAGTGACCAAAGTATTTGGTTCGTTTCAAAATTAAATATGTCAAATTGTGTACTTCTTACTTCTAACCAATCTTGAGCTTTGACTGGCTCCCATATTGATAAACCACCTTTCTTACTCTGTAGTTATATCACAATCAAAAATTCATAAATTATAATCAACAACAAACTCAATAGCCATTAATTAGTTGAAATTAGAAAATACTTGCCTGAAGTGACAATATTATATTGACAGCATCATACAACCTCTCTGGTTCCATCTTTTCTCCCACAATTTCTAGTGGCAACTTCGATAGGAGAAGACAACACTAAAACAAATAATAGTATTATCTAGTAATTAATATAAGAGAATGTGAAGTTAAAAATTACACTTGCATAATTAAGTATAGCTAATCACCTTCAAACCTTCTGCTGTGCAATCAGAAACTTGCACTCCATGGTCTTGATCAGAAAAGGTCCATGCACCTTTAGAAATATGACGATAAATCTCTTGAAGTCACCAGAGGGGTTGTCTTTAACCTGACCAAAGTCTTTATTTGTCATGGAAACATATATAGTAGTTCATTAGTGTAAGTATAAACATACACACACACACACACACATACACACAGAAATCTTTCAAGATAACTAATTAATGAGTCATTAATAATGAATATGTTTCTTAGTTAGAAAGAAGCAAACTTGAGATTCCTTGATGAAATAATGTCCTCTTGCAAGCGTGCATGAAATTTCCTCAGTGAGATTAGTAGCAAGCAAAGCTTGAATGCAAAAGCTAGCATCCCATGTTTGGCTACCAAAACCCTGCATATCATTAGTATTTATTAAACTCAAAAATTTATAAAAACAAAGATTTCTATGGTTGGAGTTATGATTAAGTTTGGATGCATCATATATAAGCATGTGACAAAAGTTGTATTAAAATAACTTAATGAGTTATTGATCTTTTAATTTCACCTGCATGGTCATTCCATCTTCAGAAACCCATAAATAATCGAGAACCCTAGCAAGATGCTTCTTGAAGGCTTCTCCATTTGAATCTTCAGCCCAACAAGCAACCATACTTAAAGACTGTGACAAATATTGAAAGGAACATTTATGAATATCAGAGTTACCTATACCTTAAGTTTCAATATAGTTATTTATTAAGTATGGAAATAACACCTTTTCTACACATCCAGCTGTCATGTATCGACTAATCTCATCTTCATAGTGGATATGCTTCATTGTCACTTGAAGGGCTTTCTTTCTAATCAGCTTGTTAAAAGGCCAACGTGTAAGAAGTGGCTCAGTTAGTATGTATAGACTATCCCATATGAGATCTTGTATCAAGGGATGAGGACAGTAAAGATCTTCCTGTGATATGTAAACAATTTATGATCATTATTCCTTTATGATTAAAATATATGCATAGAGTTCATAATTGTTGCCCCTTTTATATCACCCTACTATCAAGCAAATCTCATTCGTTGCTCCAATCTTTTAGTTCTTGTCCTACCTAATAACATCCTTTGAATTTGAAATCTCACCTAGCAAACAACTCATGTTTTATCATCCATTCCTTCATGAGCTGAATGTTGAAAGGGACAAAACACATGTTGTTTAGCAAATGAATTAATGAGAAAATGTAAGTCATTCACATGGTGGGCTTTCAAATTTAAAGGATGCCCCATGACAAGACAAGGAGCAACAATAAAAAATCTCTACGCCAATTATATGTATGTGTAGAGAAAATATCTAAGCTATTTATATCTCTCTGTGTCTGTGTATGTGGGCATGTGTGTGATTGTGAGCTAATTAAATAACTTAAAACAACATTTCACCTTTGCACAAAGGTGGCGAGCTTTGTTCCAATTAATTTGATGGTAAGATTGAACATAGAGTTCTTGTCTCAATTAAAGAATGAGTGGTGTGATTGGACCCACAAACCTTTTCCCATATAAATAAGACATAGGCATGTAGACTGATCGACAATAAAACCACATTTTAGCTGCATTCATCAATCAAGTAAACAAATGTTTAGAAAATAACTCAAATATGACATAGTGTGATTATATCAAATGATGAAGACGAATATATATTCAATTTAATTAAATGAATTACCTGGATGCATAGGAAGAAAAGAAGGAAGAAGCCAAAATTCAGGAGGCATTGGGTTGCTTCCAGACCATTCAAATACACCAAGTATCTGTTAAAAAAAATATTATGAGTATGGGTATTTTAAAGAAGTCTCATATTATATGAGAAAGTGAGATCTTATATGACATTATTTTTTAACGGCTAGTTTCCAACAGCTAGTTAATGGCTAGTTAACGGCTAGTTTTTCTTTCTTATAAATACCAAGCATATCCTTGGATTACAAGACACAACAATTACTACTTCTCCTCTCCTTTCTTCTTGCTAACTTCTGCTCCTGAGTTATATCTTAGAAGGGTCTGTTTAATCCTGAGGGAAATTTGTGTATTCACGAAATATTCCTAAAGATAACGTTCTTCAACGTGACTCTGACTACCAATTTCCTAACAATCATAGGAATATGGGCACCACCGATGCTACTACCAATACCTCTAATGATTTTGCACTATCACCTACTATTGTAACCTCCACTCAGGGAGCTATGATGTTCCAGTCATGTCATCTATTCCCCATGCCAAGCTATTTCTAGATATATAAAAAATCCAAGTGTGTGGTAGACAAAAACTTTTAAAGATGGAAAAATTTGATTTTCTCTACTTTGGATATGCATGGAGTTGCTTCAACCCTTACTGACCCAATGTCATCGTCAACATCTGATGCAAAAACATTGGAGCTTTAGACATATGCAAACAAGGTATATAGACATACAATAATTAGCACTTTGTCTAATAATTTGTTCGATATGTATTACACATACAAGGAAGCTAACAAAATGTGGGAATCAATGATTCTCAAACATACTACTGAGGATGCTAGAAAGTAAAAATTTGTTATAAGCAACCACTACTAATGGGAGATGACTGATGAAAAAGACATCAAAATGCAAATCAATGAATATCACAAACTATTGGAGGAACTTCAAGCTGAGAAAATCAATCTCCTTAATGAGTACGCTACTGGCATACTGATTGAGAAGTGACCAGATTCATGAAGTGATTACAAATAGCAACTTAAGCACAAGCAAAGGTAACTGTTGCTCGCAAATTTAATCACTCACATCATAATAGAAGACAAAAATCGGAAAGAACTCAAAGCTGCAAAAGTAAAGGAAATGAGCATAAAGGCAAACTTGGTACAAGAAAAGCTGCACAAATAATGGTATGATAAAAGGAAAACTGATTACAAGTCTAAGTAATATAATCTCACCTTTAAAAATAAAGAAGATTGTTTAGTCTGTGGGAAGCCAGGTCACCATGCTGCTCGATGTAGGAAGAGAGTAAGAAATGACAAGCCTCAAAAGCCAAATGTAAATTTGGTTCAAGGAGATGACATAATTGCTACAGTCATTTCTCAAGCTCTCATGGTAGCCAATGTGAAAGAATGGGTAGTAGACTCTGGTGTTACTAGGCATATTTGTGCAAGCAAAGATGCCTTTGCCTCCTACACTACAATGGGAGATTGAGAAGAACATGTGTACCTTAGTGATTCAAGAACTACAAATGTTCTTGGAAAAGGTAAAGTTCTTTTCAAGTTCACATCTAGCAAGACCTTGACCCTCAATGACGTGCTGCATGTACCTAACATCTGAGCAACTTTGATCTCTGTGGCTCTACTGGGAAAGGTTAGGTTTAAAGTGTCATTTGAATCTGACAAGGTTATAATGACAAAGAACAATGTTTTTGTTGACAAAGTTTACTGTAATCAAGGACTCTATACTCAGTATTTCCGAAATTATGAATAAGAGTGCATCTTCTTCTACTTATTTGATTAACTCTGTAGATTTGTGGCATGCTAGATTATGACATATTAGTATCTCTTACATTAAGAAAATACAAAATGTTGGTTTAATGTTTAGAATTAATAATACAATTTTAAACAAATGTGAAACTTGCGTTGAGTCTAAACAAACTAAGAAGTCTTTTCCTAATATACAAAGAGAAACTAAATTACTTAGTTTAATTTATACAGACTTATGAGACCTAAACAAACAATGACTAAAGGTGGGAAAAATTACTATCTAACATTTATAGATGATATTTCAAGATACACTAAGGTGTATTTACTTAGACATAAAAATGAAGCATTTAACATGTCTCTTTTATATAAAGCTGAAGTAGAAAATCAATTAGATAAGAAAATTAAAAGAGTGAGGTTAGATAGAGGAGGATAATATGTATTATTCAACGAATTTTGTGAAAAAGAAGGAATAATTCATGAAATTACTCCTCTTTATTCTCCTGAATCTAATGAAGTAGCAAAAAGGAAAAATATGACTCTAAAAGAAATGATGAAAGCTATGTTAGTTAGTTCTTTAGTTCCAAATAATCGTTAGGGGTGAGACTTTGTTATTAGCATGTCATTTACAAAATAGAATACCTTATAAGAAAAATGATAAAACACCATACGATTTATGGAATGAGTATGTACCTAACCTAAAGTACTTAAAAGTGTGGGGGTGTCTAGCTAAAGTAATGTTACCCGATCCCAAGAAAACGAAAATAGACTCTAAAACTTCTAATTACATGTTTGTTGGATATATTGAGAATAGTGCTGCATATAGATTTCTTGTCTTGAAAAGTGATGTGCTTAAACCATAATAGAGACTAAGAATGCTGAGTTTTTTTAGCATACTTTTCCTTTGAAAATTGATAAAATTTCTAATGCACCTGTATTCACACATTCACCTATAGTTAATGAAGAAAACATTAAGAATTCACCTAAGGTTTTGAGAAGAAGTAAATAAAAAAGGAAAGAGACTTCCTTTGGTGATAATTTTTATGCTTATTTTGTAGAAAATAATCCTTCAACTTATTATGAGACTATTGCATCTCCTGATGCACAACTTCGGAAAGAAACAATTAAAACTAAAATTGATTTCTTACAAAAAATAAAATATGGGTTTTGGTATATTTACCTTCAGAAGCAAAGACTATAGGTAGTAAATGGATTTTTAAAAGGAAATATAATCCTAATGGATCTATTGATAAATATAAAAAGCAAGATTGGTGGCAAAAGGTTTTACTCAAAAACAAAATGTTGATTATTTTAACACTTTTGCTCCAATTACAAGAATTTCATATATTAGAGTTTTGATGGCCTTAGCCTCAACCTACAAACTTTTTATATATCAAATGGATGTTAAAGCAGCTTTTCTGAATGGTGATTTAGAAGAAGAAATCTACATGGAGCAACCTAAGGGTTGTGTTGTCTTAGGACAGGAAAATAAAGTTTACAAACTTCTCAAATCCTTATATGGATTGAAACAAGCACCAAAACAATGACATGATAAATTAAATCAATTTTTGACTAATGATGGATTCATTACTATTAAAGTAGATAGATATATGTATACAAAACTTGAGAATGGTGATTGTGCTATTATCAATTTATATGTAGATGATATGTTGATCTTTGGTACTAGCATGATTATTGTGAATAAAACAAAATTGTTTTTAGCATCTTTTTTTGATATGAAAGACATGAGTGAAGCTAAAGTGATTTTAGGTGTTATGATCATTAGGAATAATGATGATGGCATATTGCTAACACAAGAACATTATGTTGAAAAATAATTAAGAAAGTTTGGTCATTATGATGACAAACATATATACACTTTATAAGATCCTAACATTCAACTAAATAAAAATAAAGGAAAACCCATTGCTTGATCTGAGTATGCACAAATTATTGGGAATTTGTTGCATTTAATGAACTTCACCCGATCTGATATAGTTTATGCAGTATGTAGATTAAGTAGATATACACATGGCCCAAACAATGATCATTGGGCTACATTGGTTAAATTAATGAGATATTTAAGAGCTACCATGAACTATAGTATCATATATAATAGATTTCTCACTGTATTAGAAGGATACAGTGATGCTAACTGGATCTCAATTTAGATAAGACAAAATCCCCTAGTGGTTATGTATTCACCTTTGGTAGTGGTGCAGTAACCTAAAGATAAGCCAAACAAGCTATTATAGCGAGATCTACTATGGAGTCAGAGTTTATTACTCTAGAATTAGTTGGTAATTAGGCAGAGTGGCTGAGAAATTTCTTAACTAACATACCATTAAGAGTAAAATCAACTCCTTCTATGTCAATGTATTATGATTGCCAAGTAGCAATAGCCATTGCTAAGAATAAAACTTTCAATGGTAAAAGTAGACATATCTGTTTAAGACATAATATGATTAAGCAGTTGCTGAAAGATAATATGATATTGATCAATTATGTGAGATTAGAGATGAATCTAGCTGATCCTCTGACAAAACCTTTGGCATGAAAATTAATCCTTGAAACATAAAAGGGAATGAGACTTAAGCCAATTTGAAATTAACAGTGATGGTAACCCAACCTTTGTGATTGAAGATCCCATTAAGACGGTTCATATGGGTAATAGCAAGTTAACTGTTAATTTTACTAGCACTATTAATTATTGTCCATTCCTATAATGTGAAAAAGTGTTAGAATGCATTGATTGGGAGGATAAACACAAAGCTCGTAATGATTTGCATATCCCTTATGGGCAGTGTATTTGAAACTATTACACTCATGTGTTTAACCCAAAGATTTCTTTCAAACTAAAGTTTTTTTTTTAAATGATTCTTTTGAAATATGTGGGGGATTGTTCAAAAAAAATATTATAAGTATAGGTATTTCAAAAAAAAAGTCTCATATTATTTGGGAGAGTGAGATCTTATATAATATTATTTTCTAATGGTTAGTTTCTAACAGCTAGTTAACGGCTAGTTTTTCTCTCCTATAAATACCAAGCATATATTTGGATTACAAGACACAACAATTACTATTTCTCCTCTCCTCTCTTTTTGCTAACTTTTGCTCCTGAGTTATATCTCAAAAAGGTTTGTTTAATTTTAGGAGAAATTCATGTGTTCATAAAATATTCCTAAGCATGGTTGTTAACTCGCCGGTTAACTCGCCGAGTTAACGTTTTTACATGTGAAAACGAGTTGACTTGGCGAGTCACCACCGAGTTGGGCGAGTTGAGGAAAGTTGCAAAACTCAAAAATGCTCTCCCCAGGCATCGAACCCACATGCAACAAGGCACCAAGCAGCTAACCACCAAGCCATGATGCATGTTTAATATATATATGACAAACATTATATATATACAAGTCTTTATTTTAATTTGGCAAAATAAGTAAAATCTGTTTTTGGTCCCTCACTTGTAGGGTATTTTTTTAAATTAATCCTTTATAAAATTTATTTTTTATTTTAGTCCCTCACAAGTAAGATATTATTTTAATTTAGTCCTTCATAAACTTTCTTTTCAATTTAATTCCTCATATGAATATTTTTTAATTTCTTCTTTCACAAATAACATCATTATTAATAATACCCTTTCATATTTTTTTATAGTTTGAATTTTATTTTGGCCAAATGAATAAAATCTCTTTTGGTCTCTCACTAATAGGTTATTTATTAATTTTATTCCTTATAAAATTATTTCTCATTTTGGTCCCTCAAATAAAATACTTCTCAATTGAGTCACTCATAAAATGTTTTTTTTATAAATTTAGTCCCTAACATATAAATTTTTCTCAATTTATTAATAGAGGTAAACTCTTACGATTCTACGTTACGAGTCTACACCCCCCTCACGAGTCTACCTAGAATCGAGAGTTTGATAACTTTGTTCCTAAGAATAGTGTTATTCAACGTAACTTAAACTACTAATTTTCCAATAGTATCTATATAGTAGCATGTCAATAAGAGGATGGAAGCATTAAATCGAAAGAGTTAACTCACTCTAATAATCTATGATCAATTTCATTTAATTTCCAATTCGATCCTATAGTTTCAATGTATGTACTTGAATCCTTTTAGTTAGGGGTTAACTTTAACTTGTAGGACTCAGCCAACTTAGCCCAATCCAATCATAGTTTATTTTAATTTTATTTTGATAAATTTTAAAATATTAATTCATTTCAAATCTTATTTATTTTCCATTCCATTTCTTCTTCTTTTTTTTGTTTTTTATAATTATCTTGGTCACTAGCTAGATTTGGTCTCCAGTCATGTCCAAACCCAACCCATTTACGCATATACTTTTTGTTTTAAAAATTTATATTAATTTAATCCTCACTATGAAACTCAAAATTTGAAATGATGGGACCAAACCCAATCATAAAATTTTAAATTACAAAAATCAAATTTAATTTGAGTAGATCTTTAAGGACAAACAAAATACTATCTAACTATATGAGAAACAAAAGTAATTAATAAATGAGACTTACAGAAAGCCAGGTTTTTCCCCATGAGGGTATGTATGTGGCACCACCATGATCAAGAATCCAATTTCGTGCTCTAAGACAAGCGTTGCTGTCTCTTCCATTAGGTCCTTCTCTAAGAATGCGCATACATATGTAGCTCAATGCTGTACAGAACATGGTGTTGTGACCTTCTATGTGTAGTCCCCACCCTCCATCTTCATTCTTCCATGTTTTATCCATGTGTAGGTGTGTATATATAGATATATCAACACATAACTTTAGTTGATTCAATTCAAATTTGGCATTATAATTTAATAAGAGATAGAGACTCAAAACTTTACCTGGTGACAGTATAGGAAACGAAGGATCTCTTTTCGATACTCTTCTGTGAACACTGTATCAAGTTGCCCTGTAATATACATGCAGAATACCTGCACTATTGACCATTAGTTTTTGGATGTTATTGCTAATGACCAAAATTATATTTTTGGTCTTTTATAGATACATTAAACTCTTATAGTAGGAATATTTTTCAATTTTGTCCAAGGACAAATCTATTATTTAATTCTAAGAGGGTGAAAATTTTTAAATAAAAAGTTTGGATCAACGGAAACAAATTTTTATAATTCAAATGGGGCAAATTCTTATCAATTAAAGAACAAGATGAATGATATAAGATAAAATATACATATTAGATCCATCCCTAATTTATAATTACCTTCTCAATTAGTTTCCTCATATATAGGTATATTTTTAAAAAAATTTAAATAAAATCATTATAATCTCCTTTTAAATCTATTGTAATTGTTATAGTTTATTATAATTGACGTTATTAATAAAAATTTTATTTGAGAAGGTAACACTATAACAGACTAAATTAAATACTTCATTTATAAAAGAAGGGGGTTTTATTGTTTCTTTAAATTAATATTCGAAATTAAATGCATTCTCTGATAAATATGTGAAGCCAATTTAAATTTAAAATGCAGCAAGCTTAGACTTACAAAAGGTTGCATATAGAAGAGTGGTCCAGCAGTTTGAGCAGGCCAATGGCCGTGGTTAGACTGCAATGCACACAAGTAATGAGCTGCTCTTTTTACTGTGTTCACAGCTTTCTCATATGTTATTTCCTCTTCACCCTCTATCTTCTCACTTGGTATTCTTTGTTTGAAATTTTTTTCTCTCAGGAACTGCATCAAATAAATCAACACAACAACAATTTAATAATAATTACAATTACATCCACCTTGGCAAGAATGGGATAAGTTGTTTATGTTTTCTTTAAAAATAATGATTAATGATGTTTTGTATGTGTGATCAAATTATTTCAGAAAAATACGCTCATTCATTCTTTTCTTTTTTTAGTTGGAAATGAAGCAAAAAGCTGTAGCTTCTTGAAAGTGGAAACAAAAGTAGAAAATTATTTTTTAAAAAAAGACAAAATTACCATCACTCAAAATAATTAATTATAATAATTACCTCTATTTTTTTTTTTACCAAACTTCTTAAACACATGCTTATTAAATAATATGAAATAAAAATATTTTTCAAAAAATTTTAATAAATATATTAATATTAATAAAAATACTGATTAAATATTTTTTGAAATGCATTAGACAAATTTAAGTAGATTCCAAATAGTGCCAAAGCCTTATCTGCCAAGTGTCTGATACAACGGGAAGGAACATGGATTTGCAATGAACGATTAGGATATGAGTGTTATTAAGGCATTAATTATACATGGAGACATTAATTTCTGTTGTCTCTTCAAGTCCAACCGTCACGTACTTTATAATAATATCACTTCCAACTTAATAATGCCAGAGCCCAAACAATTAGGGTATAGATGGGAAGTTTTGGTATAAAAAAATTTGTAAAAGGACCTTATTTATAATATTTAAATATTTATTTTTTAATAAATTATAATAAAAATATACTTAATACAACTAAAATTATGTAATTGACTATCTTAGAAAATTTTATATTATATTTTTTATCAAGAAATTTAAACAATAAAAATTTCAAAAATTTTATCAAAATCTAATTCTATAGTTGTCTAATATCTCAACTTAGAACCAATATAATAAGTGCTATATAAATCCCTACTGTGTGGCTGTAAATCCATTCTATAGAGTGTTTTTATAGGATGATACCTCCACCACCAAAAAAAACGCAGCATTAGGTATTAATATAAGGAGGGGGTGAAGAGTTATTTGCACTATTTTATTTATTTTTAAAATATATAATTTATTGATATAAAAAAGAGTAAATACTTATTTAATATCCAATAGCTATGTCCTGAATTTAAAACTAAAACAAACCCATTTAAAAAATTTAAGATTGGTGGTCCCTTGAGGGCTGAACACCCATGTACTTATTTTTAAGGCCATAAACATCCTGGTATATATATATATATATTGGTCTGGGATCGTCCTTGGACATTATTTGGACTATTAAGAATAAAATGTAAACTTTGTAAGTATTTTCATTAAATTTATGAATAAAAAAGTATGATTAAAAAAATTTATAATATCTTCAATTTTATATCATTGAATTATAAAATAAATTTAGTTATCAAATTTTTTAAAAATATAAAATTTATCTGTTACGCTAATGAGAAAATTACTCAAACGCATGCACACTTAGTTGTGAGAGAAATTATAAACCTAGATAGCAAATTAATCTTCTTTCAAGCGGATAGAAAAGTAAATTTTTATTTAACAAAAACACCATTATTTAGGCTCAGTCATTAAAATATATGAAAGATTTTGAATTTATTTTTTAAACGTGTTAAAAAAGTAAAGTCTGGTCTTTCTAATCATTCAAATTAATTAATTCATTAATATTTTGATATGATTTCATTTATTTATTTTACATCATATAGATTACATAAAACACAAGAATTGAATTACATATTATATAAAATTTATGAATATGATTAAAATAAGTAAACGCTTTTAATTAAACTAATTTGTTTGGAGATTAATTCAAGTTTGAATTTTTAAATATATAATCATTGTCACATAAGCTTAACTCGCTAAGGCAAAAATGAATCAAGAATTCAATTCACTAGCTCACATTTTTATAATTCACTGCATGCTTGATCACCTTTGAATTTAAATATTATATAACCATTTAGAATTTCATCAACTAAATCACTTGGATTTCATAACTTCTCTAAACATAGAAATATAACCTTAATTATTTCGAAACAAATCATAACAGATAAACTTAAGCACAATTCAGTAAGAAAAAGGAAACAAAAACGAGAACCTGAAATCGCCATATGAGATCAGCACAAGCTTTGACATGGAAGCGATTAGAGTAAAAGTTTTGACGAGCTTCTTCAACCTCTGCTCGTTCTTGCTGGGTTCCTTCATCAGCATGAAACTCCCATGTCTGTCTCCCCACAAAGTTGTTTGTACTGAATACGTAAGGGTCCTTCCTTCCTTCTCCTATCTTCAGCCTCCACATTCTCACTCAAGACCTTAATCACCAAGCACTGCAGTACAGCTATACATATAAATAGCATAATAGCAAAAGCATATATATGCGTTCAGAAATACTGAAATGTGTGCCCTTCTCCTTCCACTCATAGGCAAACCCTATTTATAACTTTGAGAGACGATGGCGTGTGAGTGAAGCGCCACACCTACCGATTATATGCATTAATAGGTTAGACAGTTGGATACTTTTCACCGCAACCATGCATATACATATATATATATATATATATACACACACATGGCATTCAGTACTTGGACTCAGGAGTTGGGAAGCAATGGCAACAATTTTTTTAATACTAAAATATAAGTATGGGTATGTATGTATGTGTATATATATTATGACAAATAAAGTTTGAAGTTCTTTAGATTTTTAGTCAAACCTTGTATGTGATGAAATAAGATAAAGCTGATAAAAAAATACTTGAGGATTCAGTGAAATATGACCCAAAAAATTGATAAAATGATGTCACTACTCGTGACTAATAAAAATTTGACAAAACAAAGGTGTAGTTTATATTTAACAAATGTGATATTTCATATCAACAAAAATGACCCATACTGAACAAAAACAAAAAAAATAATATATCTTGGAGAAAAATAATCCATGTGAAAAAAAAAATAATTAAAAAAAAAAAGGAGGATTATCTTGACTTGGGACTTTGCCCTACCTTGTACTGGGTCTTATACAAAAGACTTAATTTTGTGGCCCATTGGCATAATTATACTGAGTTGGTCAGGTCGGTATGTTCACTCCTATTTCTTACTTTGGCAAGAAATGTTATATGATAGAAGTAACAACGAATTTAGAATTTCATTTTTTAGTGAGTAAAAATTTTTGAATTATATTAGATCAAAATGATCAATATAATTATTAATTAATGACCAAATTAATACTTTAGTGAAAAGTGAGAAATCAAAATTATATTTTTCTCAACCAAGTAATTATCAAGAGTTTTTGAAATTTGTGTTGTCAATGTAATTCTATCTTAGACCAAATCATAAGTTTAAAAGACTATCCAGCCAAAATAAAAAAAGCTCAAATTAAAAAAGTATAATTAATAAAATGAGTCGGACTCAAACTTTATTAAAGCTCAGTCTGAACTTCAAAAACTCGAATGAAATTATTTTTAACAAGAAAAACTTATTATTTAAAGAAAAATTTAATATAACGTGACATCATTGTAAAAAAAATAAAAATTAATACTTTTTATTTAAAAATTTATGTCAATATAATAATTCATTTGCATTTATAACTTTCATATATATAATCTTACAAGTAATAATAACAATTAGCTATATTATTTATCTCAAATTTTAAGTATTTAATTGATTTGATTATAATTTTAATAAATCTGATTAGCCCAATCCAAAAAATATGAATAAAATATGAATAAAAACACTCGATTAAAATGTAGGCTTAGACTATTTTTGAACTCAAACTCAAATCTGGGTTTTAAAAATCTAACCCGATGATCAAGTTTATCCTATTGAAACTAGCACATGCTATAATTTAAGAAGAGTACATGTTAATTCAAAAATTCAATAGAAATGGGTGGCTTAACAAAAAAAATTGGACTAGATTTTAAAAAGTTGAGAATCATTCAAATATTAAATATGCAATACTATATAAATATTTTTTATTCCTGAAATTCGTACTATATTCCAAAAAAGGTGAATATATTTAATTATTAAATTATTTATAAAATTTTAAATATTAATTTTTTTAGAAATTTTTATTAGAATATAAAAATGAATAAATTTTGAATTTCAAATATGTTTGATTGATGAAATTAAAATTTTAACAACATTGAATTATTTGTAAATAATTTGTAACATATTTTCTTGTGATTCATGCATGATTTCTTTATTTTATCCAGAATAAAAGATGAATTCTTTTTCACACATTAATCTTTCACCTGATATCAATATAATATTCATCAAAAATATAAATAAAACATTTCGTGAATCGCATTGGTCATACTCCAGTTCTATATAAAGCTTGGCAGACCGAATAATTTTATAAACCGATTGAATGTGAATTAAATTGCCTTGCATAAAGCCGAACTTTGAAAAAAAATAAATTATACAATTGATTTTGGAAATTTTTAAAAGCCAATTTATTTATCGTTACATCTTATGGTTATTTTAATTACAAAAGTTGTATTTTTATAAAACGATTGGATGTGAATTAAATTGCCCTGCTTGCGCTCGTACAGACCCATATTTATTAAATCTGACCAAAGATGTTGGGTCAGAATAGCTCCATTACCTTTTTCTTTTGCTGACATTTTACTGTAAATGTACTAGATGACTGATACACAATTCTTAATCTACCTATCTATTTAAAGTACTTTTGTAAAAAAAAAATAATAATAAAGCATTGTATATGTCAAAAATATGCAATATATTTTCTCATTGAGTTACGAAAGCGAATGTTTTGTGACCCAATAAAATTTTAAAAAATTTTAAATATTGTAAATTTTTTTTAATATTGATTAAAATTTAAATTATTAAATAAAAATTTAAGGCTTATATTTCTTTAAATATAGAGAATTTAAAGTTTCAAATATAAAAAAAAATCTATATTAGTAACTTACAAAGGACAAAGTATAGTTTTTTACATTGTTTCTAATATTTTTTTAAATATAATTACTTTTCCATTTTTAAAGATTGTCAACTTACATTAAAATTAGTCTTCTATTTAAGAATATAATTAAAATTTTATTTAAATTTAAAAAATAATAACAATTTTAGCGATAGTAATTCTTCTATTTAAGACAATATATGTTTTAAGATTTTAGTTCAATGTTTTTAGTTCTTTATTTAAAAATTATAGATATAATTAAATTATAATAACAAGTTTTATTGGCAAAATCAATTTCTATTGGTTATTATCTTTTACTCAATTAATCTTGAAGAATTACTTTTGAATATATTTTATTAATAATTACTTATTTCAAATCATATATATATATATATATTATAAACTTCAAAATGTGTTTAATTATGATTATTGGCTTTGACAATCAAGTCCAGATTTAGATCTTTGAACGGCCAATTCAATACTCATGCAGCCCAACAAAGTCATGTTTTGAATGCTCATTGTAACATTGGCCATAAAAAAAACTGGTGTCAACTTCCAAGATATTATTCTAAAACTCAACAACTATGTACATAAAATGAAGCAAGAAGGCCTATTAGTTTATATAGTGCAAGGAAATTGACCCATTTAACTGGGCTTGTATAGCAAGATTGGCCCATTTATAATGGGCCTATCACATCAATTGTGGGCCGGCTCATTAACATTTTACCTTACAAAAACGCTAGTAAATTTGTTTTCTCTTTAGATATACTTGACAGAATCTAATGTATCTCCCCCAATCCATTTTGGCATAGCTTTTACCAGCTTAAAAAAAATTGTTATACTCTCATTTATTATAAAATTATTATTTTTATTTTTTCACCTATTGAAATATCTAAAATGTTCTCTTACTAATTGAAAAATATTATACTTAATTCTCTATTTTTTTTAAAAGTATCAATTTTAACTCATTTACCATATCATAAATCTTAATTTCAAGGGATTAAATTTAATATTTAAAAAAAAATTAAAGAATTGAGTGTAACATTTTTCAATAAATAAATTATTATTTAAAAATTTTAATGAGTGAGAGACTAAAATAATAATTTTATGATAAATAGAAGATCAAAAAAATATTTTATCCCTTTTGACACGTAGGGACAGAAAATCCCCTCCAGTAAATTAAAGGGCATATTTTCTCCTATAAAAAAATAATTTTTTTATAAAATGTATTTTTTAAGAAATAAAAATTAATTATTTTTAAAAAATAAAGTTATATTAATATTTTAAATTATTTTTTCATACAAAAAATATCTAGTTGAAAAGTAATAGACCCTTAATAAATTGTGAGGTGTTAAAAAAAAATTAAGTCTTTTTATTTCTTTAGCTATATATCATTATGTATAAAAAATATTTAAAATATTAATATATATTATTTTTTTTAAATAATTAATTTTTATTTCTTAAAAAATATATTAACCGGAAGGAGATCCACACTAGTTGCCTCTTACGCTAAATTGAAACACTTTGCACGTTGCATTTGGGTGGGCCATTCACAAATTGTGAGGCCAATGATTGGCCATTGAAGGAGTTTTCATATAAAAGGTTAAAGGCCAACCAAAAATTACACATGGCTCTCATTCACCGTGGCTAATCCTTAGACAAATTGTTATTTCAAAAAACACTATTTTACCTCTTCATTTATTAAAATAAAATAAATTATTTCTTATTAATTTTGTTATTTACTAATTTTAATTTTTAATTTGTTTCGTCATTTAATTCTTACTAATTCTGAATTTAGTTGAGATAAAAAGATTATATATACCAACTTTTATATTAATTAGAGACGAAATGAAGAATAAAAATTAATAAATTAATAAATAAATAATCAAATTAAAAATAAAAATTGATATAAAAAACAAATTAAAAATATAATTTATTCTATTATTTCGTATCCAACTTTCAAAGCCTACGATTCTCTACAGTTTGAGCAAAAATTGAATAACATGTGGGTGAAAAAAAATAGGGGAAAACAAGAATGGATAAAAAGAAAAGAGTGGGTCCTTCGTATTATTCACTTCCCTTTTTTCTTTTCGGTAATCCATTCTCAACATTGGAGTATATTAAGGCCCAAACGGATTCTTGGCATTTGGAATACTAACTATAGGTAAATTTGATAAAATTTAAATGGTTAAATAAAAATTTAAATTATTAAAAGCTATTTAATATTTATCAAAATTTGAATTATTAGATTAAAATTTAATGATTCAAATTTTTTTAAATATAGAAATTAAAAACTGAGAATCTCATTGTAATACTAACAAAAATCTTCATTTAATAATTTTATCTTAGTGGGACATTTTGTAAATATTTGCATTAGAAAGAGAGAATAAGGCAATATATATGGAGAAAATATGAAAAATATAAAAAGTGGGGAAAAAGATAAAAGATATAAAAAAGGATTTATATATTTATTTAATCAATATTTTTTATAAGAACCAAGCTAGCATAAGTAACTAAATCTTATCAGTGCAATCAAGAAAGCCCCAAAGTTAGACATTTTCAACTCTTTTTTGCAATGTGCCACGTGTCCCCCTTATGAAATTACCAAAAATGCTTTTAATGAGTTCATTTTTTTTCTTTATCTTCTTCATTCCACATGACAATCTCTATTAACCACATTCATCTGCGACTTCTCTCACATTTGAGGTCTAATCAAGTTTGCCACTACTGCCGCCTCCATCTCTAACGAGTTTTGGGTCATCGCCAATGAGAGAATGCATCGAAAAATCTCAGTTAGGGTTTGGTCGTGGTTCCTTTGCAAATATTTGCCAAATTTCAACTTGATTTCATAAGTTTTTATCAAATTCTGTTATGGCTTCACTTCTAGATTGGATTTTGATCAAATTTTTCTCAATCTCAGCTCTTGATTTCAAGTTTTGGCCTCTAATTTCTGGAAATTCCATTTCGACCTAGTAGCATGAACAGTTATTAAAAATTTTGAAATTTAGCACAATTCAAGTGAAATTTCTTTAAATTTTGTTAGGGCTTTCGTTCATAACTGAATTACAGATAGCTCTCCTTCCATTTCAATGTCCAATTTGGTGAATTAATACTTGAATTCGAAAATCCCTCTTTTTAGGCTATAAAGATGAACATTAAACCTCAAACTCAAATTGGAGCTTGATTTGAATGAGTTTGGTGAAACTTCTTTGGGGCTTTTAATCTTAAGTAAGATTCCAACAATTTCCATGTGATAATTTGATGTTTGGATCACTCAATTAAAAATATCTCTTTCTTGTTAGGGACTTGAAGTGTATAGAGTAGTGATATCTAAAGATTTCTTAATCCTCTAGTGTTATTGGACCTTAAGAAGAAGAATTTAAATGGTTGGTAGTCGTTGTTTTAAGTGGTAAGTCACTTTAGAATTTTCTCTAATTAATCTTAAATTCCATTATTGTAAGAGGAAGTCTGATGAAGGAAAATTCAATCTAAGTAGCTATTATTATTGGATAATTACTTTAGTTATGATTGGTGTTGTAACTGACCTTTCGGCGAGAAGAAATAAAAAAGGGTAAAATTGATTCCCAAAATGTATCTTGAAAATCAATTTATTTGGAGTCGCCACCAAAATTTTTAATGGAAAACTAATTTAAAACAAAAAAAAAAAAAGGCAACATGGTTTGCGAAACCAAAGATGGGTTCGGTAGTCTATTTAAGTGTGGGGAATGTGTTAAGTACCCCACAACACACGTCCATAAGAACAGTTACCTTAAAATAGTCATCTGAAATAGAATATGACCTTTAATTTATCTCAATTACCCTTTATTAACATGCATGCCTGTTAAACAGAGAAGACAAAAATAACAATAATTGAAGCAAACGAATAGATATTTACAAAGGGCAGACTTGACCTAGGATGAAAGTCTAGGGCTTACGTACCCCGTGATAGGGATCAAAGTTCACGTAGTTCGACCAAAAGGTATGTCTAGTGGTTGATAATTTGTAAATTTTGTGATGAGAACAAGATGATTTAAATTAAACAGATTTTTGTAAATGAAATAGAATTGGAATTTAGTTTGTGTGTTTTAATTTACGACAACCAAATTAATCAGCTCGCTTGACTTCTTTATTTTTCCTCTTTTTAATTTTCGTCTAATTTTGGAATTTTAATCATTATTTTGAGATTTAAATGAAATGATTATGGGATGAGATTTTAAGATTTTTGGGAGATTATATTTTTTGGAATTGAAATGAAATTATAATGAAAGGAATATTTTTGAATTTATTTATTTTTTTGGATTTTCAAAATTGGAATTTATCATTCAAATTAGAATGAAAATAAAATCATTTTTCAAATTTTGGAATTTATGTATTTTTTTGGATTTTGGTTTTTATTTATTTTTGGATTTTTAAAATTAGAATTTATTGTTGAAATTAGAACAAAATTAT
The DNA here is from genome assembly GCA_037074485.1 of Delonix regia. Taxonomy (NCBI): domain Eukaryota; kingdom Viridiplantae; phylum Streptophyta; class Magnoliopsida; order Fabales; family Fabaceae; genus Delonix; species Delonix regia. The sequence continues at coordinate 18,940,642 of CM073452.1, read as the reverse complement.
AGGAAGGCCATTTTTGGAATTCTTGAATTTATATATTTTTTGGGTTTTTAGATTTTTTTAATCCTGAAAGTGAGATTATAATTAACAGAATTTTTAATTAATTTATATATATATTTATTATAATTTATTCTGAACTTTAAACTATAATGGAAAAATATTTCTATGATTTTGAATTTATGATTTTTGTATATTTTCTTAAAATTAGAATTTATTTGAAATTTAAAGTAAATGAAAAATCTTCTTAAGATTTCTAGTTACATAATAAATAGGACAAACTTCCTTATTTTTAACTAATTCATCCCAATATTTTAAATGTTAATTTTTAAAACTTGAGAAAATTCAAGGTCTCCGCGGTCTCTACTAATTAACCTTTTGGTGCCTGAGGTAATGAGTGATCTCACACAGAAACCTAAAAATAGGAAATAAAATAATTAGAAATTTTTTAGGATTTTGTTTTTATGGATTTTGAAATTAGAATTTTTTTAGTCTTATTTTTAATAAGATCAATTCCCCAAAGCCTACGGAGACCCAAGTCCTATATGACATTTTTTTATTAATTATAAAACACTAGCTTAATCATTTTGTAAATAATAGAAAATGCTTAGTTAAGATATTTATTTTTGCATTATTATTATTATTATTGTTATTATTATTATTTTAAAACAAGTTTGCATTAATTTTTGGGATTTATGGAGATTAAAATCGCATATGACCCCAAGCATCCGAGGAGAACAATATTCTCACACGATGATTTTCATAAATAATAAAAACTATTTAATTAAAGTATTTATTTTTGCATTATTATTGTTATTTTTGTCATTATTATTTTAAAACAAGTATGTATTAAATTTCAGGGTCTAAGGTGATTAAAATCTCACACGACCCCAAGCATTCATGGAGAATAATATTCTCACATGATGATTTCATAAATAATAGAAAATATTTAATTAAAGCATTTATTTTTGCATTATTATTATTTTTGTCATTATTATTTTAAAACAAGTATGTATTAAATTTCGGGGTCTAAAAAGATTAAAATCTCACACGACTCCAAGCATTCGAAAAGAATAACATTCTCACACGATAATTTTCAACTTTCCTTGTAGAACCAAGATTAGTCTCACATTACTATAAAAAAAAGAAGATAAAATAATAATAATAATAATAACAATAGTAATAATAGTGAATTAAGAGAAAAAAAAATAGAATGACCGTAAACGAAAAACTAGTTACTGGACGTGAAATGAAAATGGTGCATGCAATATGATGATTCACCTGGCCTCGTCTCAGCTTTTTACCCCTTACCATCGGTTCTCCCTTTCCGAAGTTTCTTCGATGGCCCTCCGTCAACTCTCTCCTCTTCCTGCTTGACCCACGACCACTCTCTCTCTCTTCCTTCCTAGTGTGGCTTCTCTCTTCTTCTTCTTCTCTTATCCTTCCTCTTCCTTGGATAATAGAGAGTTTAGTTTTCCATCTTCCTAGTGCATTCTTCTGCTTGAGTTCCAGCCTTCGTTTAGCTTCGTTCTTCCCTGGTGCGTTACTGCATTTCATATGCTCTGTCCTATGATTGGAAAACAGAGGTGGCCTTCAATTTCCAGCCCCCCACACGTCACTTGCTCCTTGTTCCTCTGTTCGGTCTCCTCTCCTTCTTCCTCTGCTTAGTCTCCCTTTCGGTCTGTGCTTCTTTTCTCTTTCGGTCTGTCACTTTTCTTCAGCTCAGGCTCACTCCTCGCTCTCTTCCTCGTTGACTGCTCATGGCCCCTTTTTCCGCACGGTTTGGCCACGCCTATGAAGAAGAGTCCTTCTCTCCCTTTCTCTATCTCTACTTCCCTTTCGAAGCTTTCTGTCCCTCGATACTCTTTATCCACCTCGGCAGTCTCGGCCTTCGCTACTCTCTCCCTACCCATGGATGTTAATCTCTAAAAGAGGAGATTGAGAGATTGTGAAGTTGGAGAGAAGGTTCTCTCTTACTTAACCCGTGTTCTGTTCCTTTCATACCCTCAATTCTCCTTGTCTCTACGTTCTCACTCTTTGTCTGTCTCGGTCCTCTGCTCTTCCTTCTTCTACCAGCACAACATTCTCGGCTTGTCGTTGCTCTCTCCTTACTCGTGGATGTTAATCTCCAGAAGAGGAGATTGAGAGATCATGGAGTTGGAGAGAAGGTTCTACAGTAGGATCCGAGGCAAAATCGAAGGAAAACTAGTCCCCTCTAGCTGAAGAGGACCAGTCGGTCAAATAGGGAGATGCAGGACTTGTAATTAACGTTGCAGCAGACCTCGTCAATGAAGACCCGCAGTCCTCAGAAATCAAAACCGATGATGATGCAGATGGATCGATGAATGGATGGATCGTTGGCTACCCTCCAAGCCCACAGCCACAAGCAGTGTCTCAGATTTCTGCCTCCCTGCCTCCCTGCTTCACTCTCATCCCTTCCTTTGGACCCCCTCAGTCTCTACCCAAGTAGTGTTTTTTTGCTTTTTTTCGCTTCCCCCTACACCTGTAGCTTTATTTTTTCCCATTTGGTGAAAGTTTTTAGTCGCAACATTTTCCTTTTAATTTTTATTACTATAACTATTATCATTAATTAACTTTTATTTTTTAATTTTCTATTTTTGTTTTCTTATATATTTTTTTTATGTATTTTTTTTATAATTTTTACTTTGATTTATTATTATTACTACTATTATTATTTCAATTAGCTAATTTTATTTTTGGGTTTTAAGTTTATTTAATTATCTCTCATTATTTATTTTTAATTTCAAATTGTCCCCCAATTGAAAATGTCATTTAAAGCTTTGTCATTTTTAATTTTTCCTATTTGCTTAATTATTAGTTAATTGGTGTATCAATTAATTAAATAATTAGGCAATTAGGGATGGGGTGTTCACAATTGGTATAATTTTTAAGTCATTTGATAATATTGTACAACTCAAGAGCTATGCGAAATGAATTAATTGACCTATTTAGCAATATTAAAATTTTTAGAGTAGTATATAAATAATAATGTTGGAAAGTGTGTTTTAACATTGTTATACATTGAAAAGCTTTGATGTATTATGTTAGAAATAATTCTAGTAATAGGGATGAAATAGGAGAAATAACAACCTATGAAGTCATAATCTTGAAATATTTGTGTAATTATATGTTTGGACTTGAACGCAATAAATTCTCAATTGGTGGAAATTTTTAACTTAAAGGCAAAAGGATGTTATTAAAATCTTGGAGCATTGTTTTAAGTGCTATATATATATATATATATATATATATGTTGGTTTTGGTCATTGATAGAAAAATGAAAACTTTAACATATGGACCATTTAGGTTCCTTGAGCTTTTTTTAAAAGTGTATATACATGTATTTGTTGGCCATGATGCTTATAATTATTTAAGGGAATATTTATAACTTTAAATAGATGTGTCAATTCAAGACGGGAGTCAATTGTTGGTAACAAATTACTTGTTAATTAGTTTATAAAGAGACTATTCAATCTGAGTCGAGATGGTTATTAGTAAGGGACATTAAGGTTATATTCTTGTTTTTAGGAGCATAAAGGTTGCACCGTATCTAGCGGATAGTAGAGGAGACAATAAGAAAATGGGTTGTGTATGCTTTAACTATGTGAGTAGATAACACTAATTACATGTGTTTTCTAATTTATGCAATTCCCTTGTGAAAATAATTGTTGTTGAATATCTCAAAACCCTGAGATGGACTTCTTGGAATTTCAAAGAATTTCATCATTTATATATTCTTTGGGTATTTGTATGCTATGAATCTTATCAGAATCTTATTGAGCATCTGACTAAATTTCTTAAATTTTTTAGTTGCGTTAATTCTGCATTTTCTGAAACACTATGGTTATGCACCTCTGACTTATCTTTTTTGGTATTTTTGAACCATTCTAATTATGTATTTTTAAAGTATTTTGATTGTGCGAATTCTGAATTATTCTCATTCTGTATTTCAAAGTTCCACTAATTTGAATTTCTAAGTTAAAATGATTTTGAACTTCTAAAATTGTAGGTTCTGTAATTTGAAGTATTTTGGTTTTATATTCAAGAAATACTTTGATTCTTAAATTAAAAAAGATATCTAATTCTACATATACAATGTACTAAGATTATGTGATTTGGATACTTTATATGTCTCTATGCAAAAATTTGATTTTGAATTTCTAAAACTCTATCCTTTGATTATGGATTTACATATGTTAAAGAAAATTTAGAGAATACATCCAAAATAGGACCCTATAGCTAACGATAGTAGACATTAGCCACAGTGCACTACGATCTATATTTTTATATGATTAGGCATGTTGCCGACCTTATGACATTCTGTCTAAGGCATATGACCATTATTCTAACTATTTTAAGCTTGAAGCTCATCACTAATATCAGATCTATTATGATATGCTAGCTTTGAGCTACTTCAATTTTTTTGGACTTCTTAAAGTTCTGTTATATATTCCCAATTTGACTGGAATACTTTTATTATGCAAATAAATTGATTTATTTTAATTCAGGATTTATTTATATTTTTGTTTGAGATTTCATGTGAAGATTAACGATATTTCCTCATTTTGGTACTGTTTATATTAATTGTTAAAGGTGTTCAGATTTTTAGATTACAAACAATTTGTAAAAAGCTCTACCGTACCTAGTCTATCCCTTTTTTTGTATAATTAATATTATCTGCTTATTAAATTTTCACTTATCCCTCGTTGTTTAAGTGAGTCTCAAAAGGCAAGTTCTTATTTGTTGTAAAGTTTATATTTGTAATCAAATGACTCCTATGTATACAAGCAAATTGTTCTATTTTGTTATTGTGGAGGATAGTTGTTTGATGTATACATTATTAAGAACATTGCTATTTTTTTTTTTTTTTGCTATATATTAGGTTTTTTCGTTATAGACTTTTTGAGATATCCAAATTTTAGGGAAGATCCTACTGGAGTTTCAACACATAAATGCAATTGATCTTCTAATTGGTATGAATATATTTTGTCTTAGTTTTATCTGTTAATAATTTTGTTTTCTTATATTGTGATTGGATCTCTTAAGATGTCTGATAAAGTTACGAGATGAGATTTATCTTATTTTCCCATGTCAATCACGTCTTCATTTGTGGGGGTCATGACACACATTAGGTACATCGATAATTTCCATGGCTATTATATATCCTCCTGGACTACTCTCTAACTTGTAAAGGCCCAACATTAAACTAAAGAAATGTAAATAGAAATTTGGTGGTTATAATTAAGCTAAAGAAATGTAGATAGAACACCGTCTATTAACCTCTTGACAATTGGTGGTTATAGTTTTATTCATGTCTCTATAAAACCTCTAAATTTTTATGACTCGCATTGCTTACTACTCCTAAGGAAATAATAAACTTCAATCTAATTGACTATGTTAGCATTTTGATAACCTATCTCATAACCATTTGAGAATGGGCTTCTTTCAAGCCATGTTTGGTACAACCTCAGAATTGGAAAAGGAGAGAGAATTCCGGTGAGAAAGGCAATGTTGAATGATTGGTATGATGGGAGAGGCATTATGTGGGAGTTGAGATTCCAGTCCATACATGAAAGCGCCTTCCATCAGATAGGCAGAAGAATTGTACGGTTTTCCTTCGACTGCAGTTGGCAATTGACCTATTTCCCCTTTTACTTTCTTTTTCCACATTACAGGCCAGAGGTACGAATGAAAATAGTGCATCGATAGTGCCTGCGTTCTTAACGTTTTTGGAGTGCTTAAGGCATTATGGACTTTTCAGCTTTATTTAATCTCCCTTTCATCAATATTTCCATCGTACCAAACATATTTTCAGATTTCATTCAGCTTTTTATTTCTACTATACTAAACAACATATCATATTAAAACTTTCAATTCTATTCTATTTTTATTCCCACTCTTTTTCCTCCTCCATTTCCTATCTACTTTCCTTCGTTGTCGTTGTACCAAATGAGGCCTTAGGGTTTCAATTCAATTTGTATTAAGCATTATTTTGAATTCCGAAAGTAGTTTTATTTGATTTGGTTGTGTTATGCATATTTCATGCATCCTTTTCAACGACTTTGATGTGTTTTTAATCCGCGAAAATTGTATATTTTAATATCATTTTTACTAAATATCGAAAATCAAAGACTTATAAAAAGGATAACATAGAAAAATAATTTGCAAATGTTTTTATCAAAACTTTTTTTTAAAAATAATATTATTATATTTAAAATTTTTAATATATTATATTTTTATTGAAAAAGTTAATCGCAAACATGTGAATGCTCATCAAAATCCTACGATTATAAAATATAAAAAAATATATTGGCTAAATTAATTAGTTATTTTTCATAATTTCATTCAATTTTTCAATGCGGTATTTTAGTTTAAATGTTTATCATTAAGTTTCTGCAGTTCTAAATATTTTATTTAATCCATGCTATTAAGCATTGGCAATAAAATTTTTGTGACATGATCAACCATATTTGACGTCTTGATACTAAGATTAGACTTCAATCACGCCCAAAAAATAAAAGTAAGAAATTATTCATAAAATAAAATAAAATCTACTCATATATCTAATTTGTGAAATTGTGATGCTACCCATATTAAGTGACTCAAACAAAAACTAGCTACTGATCTTATAAACAATGAAAATTATTCCAGTAAGCTATGACTACATAACTACATTAATCAATGAGTATTATACATGAAGTAAAAAGATTCTATTTTAAAAATTATAAACTTTACTAATTAATTATTTACTTGATTAGTGAGCGTGATTACCGCAAATACTACCTTTCTAGCACAAACTTTTGCTAGTGCCTTGTTTAAAAATATGACTTCTAGTGTATTTGACTCGGCAAAGGTTGAAGATCTTGTTAGCACAACAAAATGAAATATTGTCTCAAACAATTTTGTAGCTGTTAGAGAATGGATCCCGTATTTTCTCCAGCCCTCAATTTTTCTGTAAAGTATATTTTTTGAAAAATAAAAAATTATTATTATTAATAAATATATCAATATTTTAATTCTTTTTATAAAAAATGATATACAGTTGAAGAAATAAAAAAACATTTAACATTTATTCTGTACATTTCAAAATTTATTATTTTATAACTATATATTATTTTTTATGAAAAAATAATCTAAAATATTGATATACATTTATTTATAATAATAATAATAATAATTTTGTAGCCTTTAAAAAATATATTTTACGAAAAAATTAAAGGCCATCAGATTTCTTTTAAAAAATCACTTCTTCCGAATTTTTATTATAAAAATAAAAAAAAAACATATTTTTTATGTTTGAATAACGAATCATAAAAAATATGTTTTTTGAACATGAATAACGAATCATAAACAATTGCGTTAAACGAAAAGTCAAATTTACATAATCAAACTAATCCACAATCAAGTTACACTACTCAAATTCAATCGCACACTTTCTCTGAAATCAAGTTACACAACTCAAATTCAATCGCACACTTTATCTGATCCTCAACTCAAAATAAAAATTGAAACACATTATTGAGTCGCCAATAACACTAACATACCGGACAATATTTCTACTAGACAACATAGATTATTTTCAATTTTTTAAACTGAACGCCGAAAGTTGTTTGTGTGTGCGTGTGTGTGCGTGTATATATATATATATATATATATATATATATATATATATAAAAGGAACTGTATATAAGTATCTGAATGTAAAGCTACATTACCCATCGTTAACAGTGAGAAGTAATCAAAGTTTACAAATATCATTCACACGCGTGAGTATTTTTTTGATTGCTCAACATCAAAATTACAATTTATAAAAGATTAAACCAAGAAACACACCGGGAAAGGGAAAATTATAAAGTACTTCAAACGGGATAACTAATAATTGACCGCTTTTTACTTTATTTCCTAAATATAAACCTAAAACTAAGAAGAGTGAGAAAAATAAATAAATTAAAGCAAACACATTACAGAACTTACACAAGCAAAATCCCGAAAACCAAAGCCACTATAACGGTAATGTACCTTGCACCGTCAAATCTGACGGCACCATTATCATCTGCCGTCTGATCAGCAGCGTCATCTGGCGAATCTGCCGGTGCGTCCGAATCATCCGGCGCTGGTGCTGCCTTATTCTTCTTCTTCTTCGGCGCCGCCGGTGCGTCAGCAGCAGCAGGTTCCGGCGCCGGTGACGGAGAAGGAGTGGGAGCCTCGGCCTTGAACAGCTCCCTTGGCAGCAAAACCTTGTCGATTGTGTAGATGGCCAGAGGCTGCTCGTCAATAAGCGTACCGGTGATCTTCGCCGTAGTGACCTTGGTCCTCAGCGTCACGACTTCGCCGTCGTTCTGCACCGTGAAGTCGTACTTGTTAGCTCCGTCGGTAGCCAAAGTGTTCAAGAGTCCATTATTGGACTTCAACATCGCCAGTGACTGGTACACCGGAACGCCGTGATACTCCAGCAACGCCGTCTTACCCGCCTTCGTCAAATTCTTGTACTTCGGCAAGAAAGCCTTGAAAGCGTCATCCATCGGGCAAAACACTGTTAATCCGCCATCCAGATTGTCCATATAGGTCTTTTCAGCATCCGAGGCCAAAAGCGTCTCGGCGAAGACTTTACATCCATGCTTGGACATAATGGCCGTGAGATTTTGCTGGCTGGGTGCGGGAGTAGGTGCTTCAGCTACATCCGACGGAAGGACCTTACTAATCTGAATCACTGAGATGTTGTACGGAATCTCCTCGACGGATTTCACAAAATACGCAGCGAGAGTGCCGTCGTTGTTCTCGGCGCCGAATCCGACCTTGCCGCCTCTCAGATCAGTAATGTTGACGAATCCAGAGGATCCAGGAGCGGTTCCGGTGGCTTGGAACATAGTGGCGGCCAAGGCAGTGCCGTTGGTGATCTGGTGGAGCTTCTTCGCACCAAAGTAATCGAGAAGAACATGGAGTGAGAGAATGTTCTTGATAGTGTAAACTGAAAGGTGCTTACCAAGAAGCTCGTTCATGGCGGCATTGTCGACGGCGCAGACGGTGATGGTGGTGCGGCGGTTGATCTCCGGAGCAAGATGTGTTATGGTTAAGTAGTGGTTAAAGGTAGAGTACTCTGGGTGCTTGGCCAGAATGCGTGTGATGTTGTGGGCGTAAGTGGTGGTACCAGTGACAAGCAACAACACCGCGAGGAGCAGAGTCCCGGCGGAATTCACCGGCCGGAGCTGCATTGCAGAAGCGCGCGACGGAGAGAGACAAGTGAACTGTGAGAAAGGGGAAGAAGACAGTACGGTAGAGGGAAGAGAGACAAAGCCAGAGGGACAAAGCGTCTAGTAGAGTCGGACAATGGAAAAGGACTTGAAGTTGGGAATTATTACTGAATAGACCATCTGTTTTGGTTTGTCCTGGATTAAAATGAACGGGTTATATATATATATATATATATATATATATATAAAATAATGTGTGGCGTACATAGCACTATTTTGTCTAATTTATTACGGACAAAAAATTTAATTACGAATAAAAAAATAGCGATATATAAAGTATTGTTAAATGGTTCGAGAAGGATCGGAGGAGATTCGGGATTTGAGTAAAGAAGGCCGTTGGAAGCTGATCACGTGACTTGTAGCATCTCTTCAACAACCTGCTTGAGCAGTAAAGAATAAAGAAACATTTTCGGAAAGGTTACTTCAAAGATTAAAAAATAAAAAAGTTTAAATACGCTTTTGCTTAATCTGAATTATTAAAAAACTAATTTAAAAATTTTAATATAAAAATAATATATTGCCTACTTTTAAAATCAAATAAATAACATATTTTCTATTTTATTAATTTTAGCTTGATATGCTATTAAATAAGAAAAATATTAAATTAGTTTTTTATTTTTATAATAATTTAACCTTTTACAAATTAATTGTCCTGGATGAATTTTTTATATTTAATATAAAAATAGTTTTTTTTATTAATTTAAATAGAATAATTTATTCATACAAATTTAAATTTAAACGTGTGAAGAATTAATTTATTATAATTAATTTATAAAAAATTAAATTATCATAAAATATAAAAATATTTTTATTTTTAAATTTGAAGTAAATTATGATAGTTTATAATAATAAAAATATAAAATAATTTTAAATGATTATATTTATAAAATTAAGAATATTCAAAAATACAGTTAAGTCAAATTTTAAAAGGTGCAAATTATTGTACATTATAGACCACAGCACAAGCATAGAATTAGAATCGGATAATCACACGCTGGAAAGGGAAAGTTGCTTTTATGTGGGGCCTAATTATCTTTAGTGGAAAGGATTGGCTACGGGTGGTTGTAAAGAGTCTAATCATGGTCATCATTATTGGCCACTGGATGATCAATTAGGTTTAAGATAAGATAAACGAAGTGGATACGGATGGGTGTGATTGTAATTAACCCGAAACTGAACGCGAAATGTTTAATTTGAGCTTTGACTTGGAGAAGTGAGAGTGAGATGTGAGAGAGAACGAAAGGTGGCTACAGCTCAGGCAGGGTTGAACGGTCTAAGAGGTCGACACGTGGATGATGGAGATTGGTATTCAACGTCGGTCGAATCTTCCACCGACAATCAATGCATGTTACTGTTCATTCCTTGTTCCACAAATTATGAAAACATGCGCATGTAAAATTTTCTTTTGCCGTCAAATTCATTCATAAAAGTAATATAAAATTAAGATAAAAGTGCACCAAAAATCATATTTATAAATTATAATATTTTTATCAGTAAACTTTTACTGATATTTAAAAATTACGCATAAATTTTGTTTTAGGTAAAATTTTTATTTATTAAATTAGGGCGTTGCTTTTTATAAATTTATCATTAATTTTCAAATAAAACTAACGTACAAGTAAATTTTCTAAAAAATTTCAGTCATGTGATTTCAAGTTATAAAAACCTTATATTTAAAAATATAATATAAAAAATATAAAAAAAAACTATATATAAATTAAACTCCAATAATTTTTTACCAAATATATGTACAATAAACCAATTATATTGGATTTGTACAGTGACTTCACAATTATAGGTCCACCGTGGTTCAATCATGGTAGAAACACCAAACGTAAACAAGAACTACTACTAAACACAAGCAAAGTTCGATTAAACACTCAATCGTAATATTAGAAAGTAAAAAAGAAAAAGTAAAATTTAACAACTCTGTTATCAAATTATTGTATAATACATTACGTAAAGATCTTTCACATTATCAATTCTTCTAAAAGAAATCTTCTTAAAGATAGATTTAGAAAGAAAAAAAAAAAGAAGACAAAACTTAACAATACCTTAAAAGATAACCAAAATTGTGTCCATCAATTTTCATATTTGAATTACATTTTTGTTTCTGAGGATGCCAAAGTCATTGGGGTTAGGAGGGAAAATGGAGAAAGCATAGCTTTTGTTTGAATAAAGGAAGGAGCGATGGAGAGGGGAAAGGTGAATAATAATGGGGTTGGTTGTCAAAAATTATTTTTATAGACAACTACCTGGAAGGAATAGACTTTTGGGCACACCTTGTGATGCAAGTGGCACAACAATGTAATTTTCGCATTGTTAATTTTGCCCAAAAAGTTGAAAATGACCATTGACATGAACGCTATGATCGAATGAAAGAATGCGAATCTTGCAGAAGAATGGTTTAGTTTCTTATGTTCTTGATAATTCCATAAAATAGTAGCATCGATGGTGATTTCTTCCAATCTTTGCTATAGCTTGCTCATATAATAACAATTTAAGGTAAAAGAATTTAAGTATAATTTTGTAAAAAATATTTGTTGTTAAAATGTTAATGAAAATGATGTATAAATATTTTTCTACCATTTAATGATATATAATTAATTTCAAGAAATTATTTATATAATTAAAAACTAGTAACAAACCTAAAAATTTTATTTATTTTTTTAATTTAAATAAAGATCCTGAGCATTCTTAGTAAAGTTATCATACCTATATGATTTCTGATAAGTATATAATTTTATAAAACCAATGCATAATTTATTCAGCTCACTTAATTATCTTGACAATTGATATATTATTTTATAAAAATTTTCTCTCTAATTTGCTTTTTGTTTCCCCTGTTAATTTTTTATGCAATATTAACTGAAGTTTTGCAAATTTAATATTGATTAAATATAAATTTGCATGTCATGATTTATATTTAAAAGCATTTACTTCAAGTTGAATTTGCCATCAAATACTAGAAACAAATTCTTTTTTTTTCTTTTTCTTTTACCAAGAGAAACAAATCTTTCCCTCCTATACAAAGGAGTTTAGAGGACAAACATGGCTTGAAAGAAAAATTTAACTCCAAGCCAAATATAATTATCTGAAGGCGAACTTATGTATTGATATATAAACTAACTTTTTCACTAATTAATTTATTAATTTTTTGAATGCTAAACCAAACACACTTAAAATTGTTACACCCAAACTCAAAGCTAATATATTGTGTAAAGGACTTCTTTGAATACCGATGAGCTTAAACTTCTGCTTTTTACTGTGAGAAAGTGCAAGATTCGTGCAAACAAGTTTTGTTTGTCAATTAGATTCCCTCTCTCTGATTTTTCAGTTTTCAGCTCCTTCCTGCACATTTTGGTATTATTTTTCTTTATATCTGCTTGAATATGGACTCAAGATTTTAATCACGGCCAATTAAAGGAAACAATGTAACAGTGACAGAGTCATTCTTCCTGCTCGTATAACTTAAACTCTTTCAAACTTCAAAGTCCACCTTTCTAACTATGATCTTAATCCCCATGCATGACACAGTTCAAGTTCCTGCCCAAGCAAGCATAATGCCGAGAGAAATAGCAGCAGCCATGTTAACCAAAGGGGGTTTGCAATAAGCTTCAGTATGTTTCTATCATTGTTAGCCATCAATGTCTTCTAAAAAGGCATACAGACATTTTTTACGGCTCCGCATTATATCGTTGACAATTCTTTTATATAATGAGAGAAAATAGAAAAAAAGAGTTCTCTGCTTCCCATGATTCTATTCAAGAACCTGATAGCAAACCCATATAGAACGGAACCTAAGTTTTGGCCAAATCATTTAGGTTCCACTCGTGAAAATAAAAGTTTTTGAAAGTCATGCTTTGCATGTTGAAATCCACGCATCACAATGGAACAGCAGTTTTTCTTTGGGTTACAATATAATGCATTCCAACTGAAACTACTCATGAACAAAGTAGGTGATAAGGTGACAGAATCTAACCACAAAATCAGTTCTTAACGACTATCGAAGCACATGAGTCGTGGATTGCTAACAACAGATATCATGGATGAGGTATACATGAACCTTAATAACTATCTTTGACTGTGATGCTGCTTTCATATCAACATCAACTTGGATAGCTCTCTACTACATTTATGATCCCACAAGAGGGACATCTTGAACCTATTCTTCGAACAAGAGATAGATAAATTCTGAGGAGGACACTGATGAAGAAATGGATTACTTTTCACATTTTATCTATGTGATGCCTTGCCAGAAAAAAGCAGCAGAGTAAGCCTGACAATAACCATGCCTGGATCCTCTAGAGTTCTTGTTATAAATTTCTTCGTGAAGTTTGGGAGAGATAGAGAGAAAAGAGAAAGTGGGTAAAGAGAGAAAAAATAAGCCCCATACACTCTCCTCTCTGTATTTATATCTCTTTGAAATTTACAAAAAATTTACTAGAAAGAAATGTAGAAGATCCATTCCAATGCCAAAATTAATCAATACCATAATGGAGATGGATAGGATGAAAGACTTCAATGAAGGATGAAGTTGGAATAATAACTAATAACTAGCACATTGACATCCTATCATGCCTCTGGTTCCACGACAAAGCTTTCATGGAGCTAATCAAGCCACCACTATTGCAGGTTGTCATCTTTCTGCAGCACTTTGGTGAAAAGACTGCCTTTACATTAATGCATCAACCAAAACGAGGGATTCTTATTTCTTCAGTTTGATTTTATTGAACATAACTTATCTTGGTTCTGACACTGCAAAATGAAGATTCATTGAACACCTCCTGAGTCTAAAGTTAACATACTATAACCAAGTCTTAGTAAAATAGATGTATTTGCTAACCAAATCTTGTCATGCATATAAGCATATTTCAGAACATTATTCCACTTGCAATTTCAACTCAGGACTCACTACATCATGACCAGTCTCCTCATCCAAAGATTCCCTTAAGCTATACAGAGAAAGATAGAGGGGGGGAAGAGTTAAAACTTTAGGTGCTGTTTGGTATTTAGATTTTTAGTTCACCACATAGATTTAGTTACCGAGGCATCAGATATCCACATATTTTATCAATGTTGTGTTGGCTAAACCTTAACTTCTTGCCGAAAACTTAATCAAAGTAAATAATTTTCACTGCTAAGCTCAACTGCTGCAGCTTCATGACTTCTTCTTCAACATCATCTTCTTCTCCCATATACTATTGCAATCTTCAATGACCAGTTTCATAGCTCTCTCACTCTCACTCTCACTCTCACTCCATTTCTTCCTCTTCTTCCTTCAACAATTTTATCTTCCACACCCATGGATACAGAGGGGAGTCATTTGTATGGTGGTCAGGCAGGATAAGATGACTTGTCTCTCCCAGCTTGATTTCCCAATTGAATGGGAAAGGCCTAAGCTTGGACAATAAGCCAGAATAACAATAATAAATTGATTGGGTTATCTTGATTTCTTCCCTGCTTATCTTGATATTTTCTGCCACACAGTTACTTGTTAATCTCAATAGGGAAAGCTCTGCCAAAGGTCAGACTAAAGAAAAGATGTTGACAGAAAGAACTGGAGGCAAATATAGATAAAGATAGTTTGAAATTCAAAGATGAAGAGATAGAATGAATGACCAAAAACAAAGGAACCTGGGAATCACGAAATCCCATGGGCACATGAGGTATTAAGTTACCCATATTATGTGCCATGGGAAATTGGGATTATCTGGAAACTTTGTTCAAGAACATGTACCAAACAGGGTAAATTTGATTTCCTGGCCAGAGTTTTTGCTCAAGTGGAGCTCAGGCCAGAGGTGGTGGCTGTACACACCACAGAGTTCAGAAGTCAGCCAGACTATCTTGGTGAATGGAACAAGAATCAGCTGCTCCACGCAGCAGTGTGCTTTGCCCATGCTGCTATCTGCCTTGGAGAAATAAAAAAAAATCTTTGTACTAAACATTTGCTATAGGTAAAATTGTAGCATATATTATTCTTTAAACAAACAAACACAGTATTATACCAGATGAGGAGTTAATGAGGTTAATGGCCATTAGAAATTTCATTTTAAGTATTTTGCTGCCTCTGAACAACTCTATTTTCTCTCATCCAATAAGATTTTGATTGAACCAACACAGCATTTCCTTTGCAGCAAATAGCATATAAACTACCACTGACACCATCCATAACCACTTAATGAACTTAGAAGCAGTGAAACCCATAAAAAAACATAACAGCATTGATCATTGTCATCTTCATCTTCAAGAAGAGGAAGCCATGGGCCAGGACACTAAGATGTATGTTAGGAGAATTGGCAAACTGGTTGATACTGGGCCAGGGGCTAAGGGGAATATTCAGAGTAACTAACTCTGACACGTGTAAGGGATGCTGAGTAGTGCCTTGAAGGTGTAGGAAGGAATATATGATACCGATAGTTAGTTAAAGAGGCAGGAAGGGATTGGGTCTGTTTGGGAGAGATGCTGGCCTATTGAATGCCAGTGGGGTCTCTCTATTTTCCTTTAATCTTCGTTTACCTTGCCGTATTTGGGTTATTTCTACTCTGACCTTCTCAGAGTAGGATTTCTCCCTGAATTTGAGTATAAATAATACTACACAGCTTTACAGTAGCTCAGGTCCCCACCAATACCCAAGAAGTAGATACTCAAAGCTAACACGAAAGAAGTAAATACCTGATTTTGAATGTATGGAAATATCATACTTGGCAATCACATACCGACTTAGTTTTTCCTTTCTTCAGTACCCACAGTTAGGCAAAATGGCCAAAATGCCTCAAACCCTATCCATTCAGTTGAAAGAGATATACAGAACATTAAATTCAATGAAAATGGAGAAGGCACGTTCCTCAGTCTTTCATTGTTCAAATGCACCAACAGATTAAAATCTACAGCCAGATTAAGAAATTCCTGATTTTGAAAGTCATCTAAGAATACAAAAACTTAAGAACCAATTAATGCTGTCTCACATAACTGTCTTGAGTTGCTTACCAAGGGAATCAAAATGCAAAGTTTTCTACTACCTAGGCCCAAGCTGAAAATGACAGATAGCTATACAAATAATGATAGACAAATAAATGAGCATTCAAAGAACTTGCCTCTCAGCAGCTTCAGCAACAATGGGCAATCTGGGGGCTTGACCCAGCAAGCAAGAAGAAGAACCATAAATCAAGCACACCAATAGGAACAAAAACACAGTGCTATCCAAACTCATCATCAAATCCAGGCCCAACCCACCTCTTGGATTAAAGCTTCTCTCCAAGAGGTCAGGGAATATCAACAGCACATCAAGGACGATGGCTTGCATCGTATTGAACCTCACAAATCTACTAAAATTGGGGTTTCTCACGACAACAAAGTAAAGAGTCAGAAATACCAGAAACCCATTAAAGGGGAAGCTCTTGAATACCCTTATTGCGGGAACTAGTGGTTGTACGATGGCTTGAACAGGATAAAATTGAGTGATTACGTACTTGCCATATTGTATACCGTCAAAGAAAGGATAGAAGTAGCAAAGAGCAGAAATCAAGCGGTCCGGAGTGTCTGCTGAGTCGTCGCCATTGGAATTGGCGATTATGAGTCTTCTGAAGTTACTGGGGTTTCTGAATTTATTTGGAAGATTGTTTAGAGGGAGAAGAGACGGAAGTTCACGGGAACACAGGAACGTGGATTGAAGTGGTTTGCGTGAGAGGGTGAAAGATGATAATGGGGAAAGGAGGCTAGACCTGGCCATGTTTGAGAGAAAAAAAACTTGTATTCTTTGGAAACCAGGAAGAAGCTAAAACTGTAGAGCAAGGAGTCCAAGAAATCCCGGAGGAGGCAGGGAGAGGGACAGGGATAAATTGATATTATTTTATTTTATATTTATTATTTATCATCGGTTTAAAACAAGAAGGCAGATTTTTTCTTTTATTCCTTCAAATGAGCCACTACATCACATTTCAGAGATCACTGTAATATCCATGATGACATTTGTCAAAATGCATCACCCTTAGTCAACAATTATTTATCTTGCAAGTGCAATTTAATATAAAGGGAAAAAAATGAAGACAATCCAAATCCACGATAGAAATTAAATAAATTGGTGTCCTTCAATTGATGGGAAGACTTCACTCTTAAAAATACAAAATGAATACCAACTAAAATTATTAAAATAAAACATACAAAATTTCAAGAAATAAAGAAACAATTAATAAGAATAAAAAATACAAAGAATGGGCAAGAGCTCTGCCTTAGATGGCCAGAGCGGCCCAAAACCAAAAGGCCAGACTGCACATAATGACCGGGACCCCATCTATGGAATTTGCACCCGAATCGTCGCTAGCCGGACTCTGTGAAGTCTCCGGCGATGAACTCGCCGGCGCAATCCCCGGTGAACTTCTGCTTGATGGAAGAGTTATTGGGGAGCCCGCCGGTGCGGATGAACTCGAAGGAATACTAGCAGAAGCCTCAGGAGTTGCCGCGGTGGACGGCCCCTCCGCAACTGGCGGAGCCCCAACTGGGCTAGTCACCGGAGTCGCACCCGGGGTAGCCACAGGTGCTGCAACCGTCGGCGGAGAAGAAGCCGGGGATGAAACCGGAGAAGACCCATTGGCAGACGGGCTGGAAGCCGGAGACACCGAAGTTGGGGAATGAGCAGTCGGGGACTTCGCCTGAGGGGTTGAGGCCGGTGGCGAGGCAGACCCAGATGGAGAAACCGCTGGAGATGCCGAAGGCGGCGATAAAGCCGGAGACTTTGCAGGGGATGGCTTAGGAGACACCGGGGACTTCGTTGGAGAAGTTGCCGGAGAGGGTGATTTTGCCGGCGGGGACGGCTTCGTTGATGAGTTGGGTGAAGGAGAAGGTGCATTGTCTCCTTCTACAGAAACAGAAACTGAAGCAAAAAGAGCAAGCACGAAGAGAAGGAGCAATCTATTCATCTTTGGATTCTTTTGAGGAAATGGAAAGAATAGTGAATCTACCGGGAATGGAAGATGTGGAAAGTAGATACAACGTTAGAAAGCAGAACCTGCGAGTTCGTGTAAAGAATGTGTGACTTTGTGGGAATGGGAATGGGAAATTTAAAGGGAAATATGGAGAGGAGAGAGAGATGAGACTTAACATCGTGATGGTAGGGAACTTGGGGTTGAATCGAAATTTGACCGTTGCGGTGGATCACCGGCTATTCCCGGTGAAGTAGCCGTTACTTTGAAGGATAAAATAATAATATCTTAGAACTGAGCCAAAACCCCAAAAAAAAAAAAATTATTTTTTAACTTATTAATATTAATTTATAATATCAGTTCCCAGTATAATTCAACTCAGAAACCAGTCAAACGAATGTAAAGAATCCTACTATAAGCTACTCTTGTTATGCTAAAAAAAAAAAAACTTATTCATGCCTGCTAAAAGTTAGTTTCATTTTTAATATTATATTGCCATAATTTTTAATAAAAATAAATCTAAACACTTGTTACATGAGAAAATTGGACCAAACATTAAAGAGTGCTTTTAAAACACAAAGATGTGTAATAGCTAGCCTCCTACGATGAGGCCTGACCTTGCGAAGCCACTTAAGCCCAATCCAGGATTAGCCCTTACTAGGCCTTTAATGCCAACTACATTATTATGTGACTAAAAATATTTTTTGACTATCAATATTAAAGAAATGTATAGATTGGTCCGCATTTAAAATTAGACTACCCAATTAGTAGTTTGTAGTTACCAAAATTGGTAAAATTAAAAAATAAAAAATTATTATTTTGGTTCTTCCATTTTAACTTAATAACAATTTAGTCTTACACAAATTTGAAATAACAAAATGGTCTTTTAAAAATTTATTAACAAATCAAATAAGTCTTTCCGTTGTCTTCATGTTAAATAAATGTTGAGGTAAATTGTTTTTTCTTCATATGAAAGTATTATACATAGTGCCTTTGGACAGTGAAGTCCAAAAACTTGAACACGAATAGGCTTGTATAAATGATCTTATAACTCACAAATGCTCATCTTCAAGCCCTTATTAACAAGAAGCATCATTAAAAGTAATTATACTATCACTATGGGTTAAGTTTACTTTCATATGCTTCTAGCTAGTACAATAAGATCTTATAACAAGTTACTCTTATAGTTTGTTGTAGTAATACCTCTAAAATTTTTTGTAAGAATTATTATCATGACTGTAATAGTTAGATAAGACTCATATTCATATATATGAGTTCATAAGTGATATTACTCAACAATAGCATGTGAGTGATACTATAGGTCTCTCGTATATAGTATTTAACATCTATGCTCAAATTCCAACATAAGATTGTTTGTTGGCTTCTTAACACCCTACTGCTTTTCAGGAATGTAAGAGTCTTATGATAATTGACATCTTCCTATCGTTATGATTAAGTTAAGCAATGATGTTTTAATAGCCATAATCACAATTAGACCTCTACATAGACATAGCACAAAATTGTTACATATATACAATACTATTTGAATTTGTAATAAATTTCGACTAGACCAATTATGACATAGTTAGGTTCATGATCGAAAGTAAACTAAGAATGTCATCATTTTTCTATCGAATTTATATACAAATATTTTTCAAATTGTAGTTTTTTAAAGATCATATTTCCATTAATCAAAGAATTGTCACTCAACAATACATATATCAATACGTATATTATACTAACATTTAACATTAAAAGAATTAAGTATAAAAATTACATACAAATAAAGTAATAATATAATCTTTGTCACATCATCACTAATGTTTTCACATTAATATTAGTAAAATAATCTAAGAATTTTTTTTTAATTGATGTCTTGTTTTATCAAATAATTTCTTATTTGCCTTTCCTTAAGGCTCTTTCTCTAATTGCAAGTGGCTTCTTGTGGATCATCATGAATATGATTCACATGTTTGATCAATCCCTTAATATTAATTCCCCTTTTGTGTGTACAATGCTCCAAATGTTGTATACTTCTCATATTTGGGAATTGGGATAGTAGAACTGCTTGCTTAACGTTCGTGACAACACGACATTCTTTTACAAGTTTTATTTCTACAATGTACTGGGAAAAACTAAGTTCAAATCACTATTGTCTTAAGTTTCTCTCTTCGTTCTCCAATAACCAATGTCCTTAAATATCATTTAAGAATAGATTGATCAAACTCATGCATGACCCAAGAGTTTTGAGGGGTATAAGATGTCATGTGTTTTCTAGTTAGTTATAGAGTTTCTCACATATATAGACGACATGTGATTGAATATTATAATTTAAATTCTTATAATTATTTGTTCATGTTTATTAGTTTCTCTCTTCAAAGTAAATTTATAAATCCATAAATTATAATTTTATATATATTTGACAATTAAATAAACATAATACAACTTAAATCTTATTGGAAAAATAGTCCAAATTTGTTTAACTATAGCCATATTATATACCTAAATTTAAAGCATGAATTTACAAACTTTTTATAGACCAAAATAATCCTTAAAATACATTGCACGTGTTCCCACATACCACATAAGGCCTATTGTTTTAGAAAATGCTGAAAAATCCAAAAATTCAGCAAGCCCACTCTCCTAAGGTGGCATATGTAATGCATCTCCCTTTTTCAGGTAGATTTGGGCTATATTGCATATACCATTAGTCTTTCCATGTCTTGCTTTATCTTTTAGATTTAAAAGGTGGGCCAATGGTGCTATAAGTGAGCTACATGTGCTACTAGTGCGTGTCAGATTCACTCATCATCTTCAACCTCTAGACTTGGAAAAATTTCATATTTGCAGAAATTTTTCATTTGAAGTTCCAACTTTGAACAACGATATCTCCCTCATCTTACATTTAATTGGAGTGAAATTCATCTTGTTAAAAAGGTTATTCAACAAGCTTTCTAACAATGTTCAGTGTTCACAATTTGGTGGTGTATGGAGAGAGAAATAGGCATAAAAAATATGTTGTTTGGCTATGTTATTTGAAATTTCTGATTCGGATCTCATATTTCGGATGATCTTATCTTACTCATTTCTCATCCAATTTGGACAAACTTAGTGGCATTGGAAATATTATTCAACAAGCTTTCTAGTCATTCAAGGTTTACATAGTATGATTGTCTATATAGAGAATGTCAACCTTCATAATATGGTTGTTTAACCATATTTTGTCTAAAAATTTGAGTTGCAATATCTCTATGATTTATTGTCCAATTTGTTTCAAATTTTAATCATAAGTTCCTCTTATTATATACATGCTATAGTATAATTTTCATGGCCTAAGATGGTCTTTATGTGAATCTGCCATTAAAAGCCTGTAAAGTCCATTATGTGAAAATATGTCATTTTCTTGGCGTTTTTGCTTCAAATTCATAAACTTGACTACTTTGATACACAATTAACACATAAATAATAAAATTGAGCAAAATTGGCTCTGATACCAATGATGGAAAAGTTTAACAGGTACATACCTTCGCAACAGAATATGAATCTTATTGATTCTACTGTCCCACACGATTTGGACCAAAATCACAAGATGGACTCCAATCACTTTTCCATAACAAAAAACAAAAAAGAGGAGAAAGAAAATTTTTTTTTTTTCTGTATATTAAAGAAGAAGAGAGACTCATCTCTTTTTTTTTATGCTCTCACTTTCATATAAATTGTGTTACCTAAAAACTTCCCTATTTTCCACGTTTTATGTCAGTTTTTTTTTTCCAATAACTAACAACCCATTTCAAATTCAAATTAATTAATTTGATAGGTTTAGGTTATTAAATTATGGGTCAAATCATTATAAGTGGCCCAATATTTACACAGTAGGATAATTTCATATATCATATATCACATATCACTTGTTACCTGCTCAATTTTCAAAAGCAAGGTGACATTCACTCAAGAAAAAAAAATCACTCATTAGCCTTCGCCATAAGATAATTAGTAGAGTGGATAAAATGTGTAACACAAGCAAAAGTAGATTTAGGATTAAGTTATTACAAAGGGGAAAACGAAGTCTTTAACACATGATATATATATATATATATATATATATATACATTTTTTCATGTGATAAAATTCATCAATGATTACTGAATATAAAGTGAACTATTTAATAAGTTCTTTTTCACTCAGTCCAAAATAATAATAATAATAATAATAATAATAATAATAATAATTCTTTCAATACAAGTAAAAACGTAGTGTGCAAAAAAATCATCTTCCAACTTATTTTAAAACTTGTTTGTTCTTATGTTCGTAGTTGAAAATAGTTTCTTGTCAAATGAAGTTGAAAGAGTACTCAATAATAGATATAGAAAATAATTAATCTAATAGATTTTATTTCTTTATTAACGTACTAAAATTCCAAATCTCTTTCATCGTTTGCTTTTGAAATTGCATTATAAAGCAAATAGTAATTGAATACAAGTTTTTAAAGATACGAAAGATTTGACATTACCTTTTATTAATTGTCATTGCAGAAGAAACACTTAAAAGAGACTACCTCTTTTGAAGTTTAAAAGGTATTTCTTTTTCATATTTTTGTACAAGCGAGATCAGAGGATTCAAAGCGTTAGATTTATATTTTTGTGTCTATATTTTAATTTCTTAAAAACATTAGTAATTGTTGAGGTTAGAAAATAGAAAGAAAATGAAAATTGTGCACCTGAAATATTTATCATTGTCTTGTTAAGATATTATCACATGTACTTTTAAGTTTTTTCTCCACACAAATTTTAACCATAAAATGTTATTAGAAAATATCAAAGTAAAAAATAATCATAACTAGTAATTAACTAACCGACATGCTTACACTATGCCATAACATATTCTTTATCATCACCAGGAAATCTCGAAGTATAACATTGTTTGTTGATTTATATACACACAAGTGTACATGATCGCGATAAGCAATAAATAGTGAGTAAGATATCGTTCTCACGAGGACTTGGATTTAATTCTGGATTGATACTATTATCAAACTTTTAGATCAGGTAAATGGATGGATTGTGTAATAACTTGACAATAATATTAAATTGAGTAAACAAACAACTAAATGAATCTAGCACCTTGACTTACCTCAATGCGTAATTACTTTGTATTGATAGTTACTTCTTCCTGAGTTATGAATTAGTTTACTAACTTAGAGATTCAACTGCTTAAGAAGTTTTGTTGAATCATCATAAACCTAACTGCTTCTCCCAACTCCTTATATTTCTATGAAAGTCAGCTTAGAAAACAGTTGATGTAAAATGTTGCCTTAATCTTGATTATGTAAAACAATCAAGTATTGTTGTCTTGACTGTTAATTGCTATACTTACTAATTTTTCAACCAGTAAACAAAGATTATCTTCATCCAATTCTTCATTTAGGGTTTCCCTATCGAGTTAGCATAAATGTTAGTTCAATTATAAGGTGATCAAGCTCAAAAATACATTAAGGGCATAATGAAAATAAGTAAACTAAATTCAAAACATCAATAAGAAAATATTATCATGCAAAAGTAATCCCACAAAGGGTTCAGCAAAATACCAGATAAAACATACTAGCCTCTAATAAGCATTAGTACATATTCAAATAACAGAAAAGCAATAAGAATACATGAAGCAGAAGGAGAAGGAGATGTTCAGATGGGGGAAAAACTCTATACAGAGCCCTCACTTTGAAACCACTCTCTCCTCAGCAACTCTCAACTTAAATTTCTCTCCAAGTGATTTTCACTACTTTTTATGCTTCCTTTATGCTTGGATGTCTTGTCACTTACCCTTAGGACCCTTTATATAAGCCTAAGAACCCTAAAAGTAGAGTATGTTTCGAGTATGAAGCCTTTAATCATTAGAGCAAATTAAAATTTCTAGCAGCGCGTCCAAGCGATGCCTATTTGGCGCCTGAGCGCCATGTCTTTGGTTTTGGCGCCCGAGCATTAAGTTTTTGGTGCTTGGGCACCATCTTTCTTGCATGTGTGGAGCCCGGTTGCTGTCTTTATGGCACTTGGGTGCCAACTCTCTGATTTTGGGGCCTGGGCACTATTTTTGAGAAAACTGGTGCCCTAGCGTTGGAATTCTGGCACCTAGGCACTATTTTTCTAAAAAACTGGTGCCTTGGCGCTGGAATTCTAGCGCCTGGGCATAATACTATTCACTATAAACTTTCGAAGTGCACAAGTAATGCCCAAGCATTGGATTTTTGGCACCCAGGCGTTGGATTTCTTGTGCCCAGGTGGTGGAATCTTTATTTTTTCTCGCTTCTTTGCTAGTACTTTTCCAAATCTATTACCTTAAATTCACCACACAAAATGCTTAAATCTTTGTTTAATCTCTGTTTAATAATAGTCAAAGGTCCATTTCTAAGTTATAGATGAAATTTCTTTGCAATCATTGAGATTTTACTTATAAATTAAGTATTTCTATTATTAATATTGTTTTAGATAACTTTCTTTTAGAGAATTATCAAACATACATCCTTATACATGTGTTTCTAATGCCCTTTTTTGTATTGGTATCTTCATATGACATTAAAATGTTTATTTTGAGCAGCAAATCAACCTAAGAGATGATATGATAGTTTAATGTAATACAAATATAATCAAATAAAATTTAATATTATACATAATTGGTGTTGAGAAAAAGAAAACATGAGGATATTTGACATATATATATATATATATGTATGTATATTTTCATTCATTTTTATACAATCAGATCTAATAAAGACTTGATTAATAATATAGTAATAAATTGTATTAAATGGAGTTGATTGTATAAGTTTATATATAACAATGTAGGTGTTAAAAAAAGTACATATAAAGAAGATAACAATTGTGTCAAAAACATATGCCAATTATACTCTTATTAAGGTAATATTTAGCCTCAAAAGATATGTGACAAATTACACATAAGATATATCTTCAATGCTATGAAATTTACTAACAATGGAATTGCTTTGAAAAACTTTTAAAGTGTTGGAGTTAAAAATTTTAAAAGGAGAAGAAGATATAATTCTTTTTTATTTTTTCTAATATGCCTAAATTCTTATTTACAGTAAGAATTTATACTAACCCAACTCTTCATAAAGAGTTGTGTGTTATGAGAATTCATATCCATTTAAACTTTAAGTAAATAGATGTGTTTTAACTAGAGACTATAAACATTTAAAATTTAAATGAAAACAAATAAATAAATGAAATAATCAAATAGGAAAAGATAAAATATAAAACCATATTAGAAATAAGAGTAATTGAATCTGTTTCAATCAAATACACACCCATGTAGTACATGCAGCACATGCCAAGCGTTAAGATGTAAAATAACCATGAATGCTTATAAATATATACAATTCAAACTTCTATACTGTGCCAACATATGCCTGACGACTTTTAACTTCTTCAAAGTCATGCAACATTGTCAATAGGATCATCACAAAATACAATAGACTGCTCCCCATTGTAAACTGTAAAGATAGCCTTTCCATTAGTAGATCTCTTAAGTTGATATCCAATGAAAAAAACAAAAATTTGCTAGTCAATAAGGAGATAAGTATTTGCAATCATAATATATGATACATCTCAAGAATAGAAATCAGGAAGGAGGTTTGGGTGGTCGTCTCTTTTGAATTTTTAAAATTTTAACTTTTATTAGTAATTTTATTTTATATTTTTAATTGTATTCTTTAATTTATTATAGTTCATCTATTTGGATTGTAAGAATTTGTTTTCTTTGATTTAAATTTTAAAGTTGTGTTTAGATGAATGTCATGGATGAAATGACATCGAGTGGAGTAACTAATTTGATTTGTCATTATGTATAAGTTTTTTAAATGGTGGAATGAAGTAGTAAAGAAGGGACTCTTAGACTTTTTCTGCCATCCAAAACCATCATTTTTTTTTGTTCCACAAAATTGAGGATTCAAAAATAGAGTAGAGTGGCCAAGTGATTATATTATAATAATACCATGTTTGTTTAAAAACTTACTATAATAACATTTTATTTATAGGGGTGATATTATAAAAATAACATGTGAACTCTTTCATTCCATAAATGATTCTCTTCCTCTTCTTTATTAAACTTTTAAATAAGAGAGTGATATATATATATATATATATATATATATATATTATTACTTTACTCATTTCTATTAATGATTATTCTATACCAAAACTCTCAAACATAGCTTTAATATAAAGACTTTTACCCCTCTTAAAATTTACTCCATATAATATTTGGCTTTGTTTATCCTCGGCAAGATTTTAATAAAAGGGAACTATAGCCTTTTCGTGACTTTTGTTTACATATTTAATCAAGAACTTTATTGATATTAATGTCATATTAACTATAGACATGAGATTCATTTTTATACGAGTCCAACTCATACAAATAAGTTGGACTAGTTATAATAGAAGTAAGCTTATTTTTCTATTGGATATTTGTATTAATACTCACACATGTTTTTTAAGGTTGAACCTATAAAGTCAAATAAATTTTTTCCAGGATCAAGTTCATTTACAATTTAGTACTTAGTACTTGACATAGACAATGTAATTAATTATTGTTATTACATGTACAATTGTATATAAAAAATTTATTAATACAAATTAGTTGTTAGACTAGTCTTTTGAATTAAAGGCACAAGTCAATATTTGTTTATTGAGATGTCACATTAAATTAATTCATGATTTTATGTATAATTGCTTAAACTAAAGTTGAGCTAATATTACTGATAAATTTATATTTTATATCTTTGAAATTAAAATAGTCTTTTTTAATATTTAATTTTTTAATAATTATATTAAATTTTTTTAAAATAATGAATTTTTTAATAAAAAAAATTAATTTTGAGACTTTTTGGGCCAGAATGAATTTTTTGAAAAAAGTTCAAACCTAACCATTTTACAAAACGAGTTTAGATAGGATTTTCAAATAATGATAAGATTTAGCTAATTATTATATAATTATCTTTGAGGCTAGTATATTAACTATTGTACAATAATCATATCATGTTGCTCAATATTTCGATATCCAATAAGACACTAAAACATTAAATATCAAACTCACTCATTCTTAATTAATAGATGTTTCACAATTTAAATATATTGAACAAAAACAATAATAACATCTCCTAATTAAGGAAGACTGAGTTTAAAAGGAAGCAAACAATGAATATTAAAAATTGGTTTAAAAAAGCAAAGGGGTTTAACAAATCCCAATTACCAAGTTGAAAACTTGAAGGTAGAATTTCAATTTGATCTTCTTTTTATATGATTTAATGGGAACAAACTGCAATAAATTTCAACTTGTTGGTTCGAGTTTTTCAAAAAGAATAATAAAGGCAATCCATTCACTTTTAAAAGATAGGATAAGGAAGGTTCACATGGGAGGGATACATTACGGTGTACAAATAACACGGAGTGAGTGGTAAGTCAAGTTCAACGCGCACTTGTGGAATATGCTGTCATTATTTCCTCTATTTATTTTTTTTCCACTTTTATAATTCTGATAATTTAATACGTTTTATTATGATTATGGTAAAATTTAGCTAATAAATATGAAATTTATATATATTTTGGCCGTTTATAAATATACTTAGAACTGGCAAACTAACAATAGTTATGTATTAAATGAACTTATTTTTATAAAGAGTAAATTTTTTTTTTCGTGAAGTGTAATCATGTCTTAAGTTTATAAGTTTGTTTCCAATAAGTTAAAGTTATACAATTAACGTTCTTAACATTATGATTAATTTCATATGAAACAAATGAACCAAATCAATTGCAACAATTCATAGTCAATAATATTGTAAAATAATTGCTTGCTATCATTTTTTAATTATATTTTTGGTTAATATATTTAAATAAGAAAAAAAATATTTTTTGGTATTTTATTTATTATAAAATTATTATTTTAATTCCTTACTCATTGCATTACTTATAGTCATTTAATTTTAAAAAATATATAAAATTTAATCCATCAGATTTAAAATTTATGTCATATGAGAATGATAATAATTTAAAATATGTTTTTCACTTAAAATTATTTTTACTGTGTAAAAATTTAATTTTTATTAAAATTAATTTTATAAGATATAAAATATTTATAACAATATGAAGAATAAATAGCTTTAAAATAATAATAAAATAAATATCAATTATCTAAAACTTTAACATAATTTAGTCTATGCTTTAGATTTTAAAATATGACTAAGTACCTAAAATTAGATATAGTTTGAGTAAGTATAGATGATAAAAGAAAAATAGGAAGTATGAAAAAATAAATTTATAAAATATAGTGTAGAATATGATTGTGTTAAGAATGAAGAAAGGAAAGAAGTCATTTAAAAAAGATGAACTCATAGTTCATTTAGAGTCTTAAAAAAAAAAAGGATAAAACCTAAATTGATTCATTCCGAGTCTTAAAATGGTTAAAATTTGGATTGATTTAATTCGAGCCCCAAAAAGTGTAGAATCTTAATATAATACTTTATGTATAATAGGATTTTAGAAAATTTTTTTTTATGCACATAGATCAAAAAGCCATTAAAATTTATTTACTCATTAAAATTATATTTAAGCTTAATTACTCAATCATAGTTTTTTAACTTGAAAACTATAATTTGTAGGTCATAAAAATAAATTACTTTAATTTTCTTCGTGATTTGGCGAAATTATGCCTGATATCCCTCTCGTTTCAGATATATTATTTGGTTTCCCTTAAAATGTACTCTGTGAATGAAGTTAATTTTTAACACAATATGTATTTCTTCCAAAATAAGTTGCTTAGTTGTCTCTATTACTATCATAGGAATATTATCACAACTTTATTTTGAAACCTAAAAATTAATTTAACTAGTTTTATTGTCATATTAAGAAAATATTAATCTCATTCTCTAAAAAATTGACTTCATTAAGTGGAAATAAATAACGGTGGAGAGTTACCGAATTCTATTTTTAAGAAAAAAAAATATTAATTATAATTTAGCTAAATCTTTAAAAAAATTCCATGCAATTTCAACTATATTTATTTATTTCCTAAGACTTCACAAAATGATAGAATGAGGGGCAAAATAGCAAATTAGATAAAAAGATAGAAACAAAGCGAGTGCACAGTGAAAGGGGCACGCGAGCAATATCCTAAGACTTATGTAGTTGATTAGTTTACGCAGGGAGAGAGAGAGAGAAAGAGAAAATAAAATAAAATTGGGAAATCGAATTTTCTCACAAGTTTCCAGATTAGGGTTTGAGTGTCCGACTCAAACATGCCCTCTTCTCCTTTTCTCGCTTGCTGGTAAGATCTCCGACTCTCTCTGTACTGTTTAATCATCCGTAATTGGTTCTTGTCGATTTGTAAAGTCAAGCATTCCTCACTGCGAAAGCATAATTTTATTGGGGGAAAGAAGAATAAGAAGAAGAAGGGGTGGTGGAAGAGTGAAGAGAGTGCGATGGATGAAGGTGAGGGAGGATACGGTGAGAGTGGGGATCCGATGGATCAGTTCCATCGCAACGAAGCAATATCAGCTGTAGCTGATGATGGTTTCTTGGCTGAGGAAGACGACGATTACGAGGACCTTTACAACGATGTTAATGTTGGGGAAGGGTTTCTTCAGTCTCTGAGGAAGAACGAGGATTCAGGGTTTCGGAATGAGGTGGTTGAGGAGAAAAAGCCCCAATCAGTCGCTGTGCCTCCAGAAACTGGTGCTGTTTCTATCCCAGGTGTCGGTGTCGGCGGCGGTAGCGGTACTGGTGGTGAGGCTGCTGCTGCTGCTGCTGCTGCTGCTGGAGGTGGATTTGGGGTTATGGATGCTGCATCCAGGGTTCCAGGGAGAGCAGATGGGATTCAAAATCAGGGGTTTAGAGGGAATGAGATGGGTGTGAAAGGTAGTGGTGGATCGGGTAGCTCTATGGGTGGTGGAGGTGGGATGAGGGTTGAATTAGGGCAGCCACCGGGTAAGTTGAATGAGATAGAGGAGCAGAGTGCTAATAATAGCGTAGGAGTACAAGGGATGGGGCAGCAACCTCATGGTGGAGTTGTTGGGAATGTGGGGACTGTGGGAAATGAGAATTTGATGAGGCAAGGTGGTGGAGGAGGAAATCTCAATAGGACTGGCGGCAATGGGGTTGGGAATAGTGTGAGTGGTGCCAATATTGTTAATACTGGAGGAGGAGCTACTGTTGTGGGTGGCGGCGGCACTGGAAGTGGTGGTGGTGGGGGCACCATATTATTTGTGGGTGATCTGCACTGGTGGACTACTGATGCTGAATTGGAGGCAGAACTTTGTAAGTATGGTCCAGTGAAGGAGGTGAAGTTTTTTGATGAGAAGGCTAGTGGGAAGTCAAAAGGGTATTGCCAGGTTGAGTTTTATGAGCCGTCTGCTGCATCTGCTTGTAAGGAAGGGATGAATGGCCATATGTTTAATGGGCGACCATGTGTTGTTGCTTTTGCTTCACCTTTTACCGTTAAGAGAATGGGAGAGGCTCAGGTGAATAGGAATCAACAGATGGCCCAATCTACAGTTTCTCAGACAAGGAGGGGGCCTGCTGATGCCGGGGCTAAGACAGGTGGGAGTAACATTACGACTGGTGGAAACTACCAAGGTGGAGATGGCAACCGAGGCTATGGGAGAGGTAACTGGGGAAGAGGGAATAATCCTGGGATGGGAAATAGGGGCCCTGTTAATCCAATGAGGAATAGGGGTGGTGGGATGGGTGGTAGAGGTATAATGGGTAATGGTGGGAATGGATTTGGCCAGGGTATTGGTGCTACCCCACCTCTGTTGCATCCTCAATCAATGATGAATCAGGGTTTTGATCCTGCATTTGGTGGTCCTATGGGTAGAATGGGTGGCTATGGTGGCTTTCCAGGTGCTCCAACGCCCCCATTCTCTGGGATTTTGCCTTCATTCCCTGCTGTTGGAGGTGTTGGTTTGCCTGGAGTAGCACCTCATGTTAATCCAGCATTTTTTGGAAGAGGAATGCCCATGAATGGTATGGGGATGATGCCCACATCAGGAGTTGATGGGCCTAATATGGGAATGTGGTCGGATCCAAGTATGGGGGGATGGGGTGGTGAAGAGCCTGGTGGTGGGAGAGCTGGAGAGTCAAGTTATGGGGAGGAAGCTGCATCAGAACATCAGTACGGTGAGGTGAGTCATGATAGAGGTGGTTGGCCTAATGCCATGAGGGAAAAAGATAGAGGATCAGAAAGGGATTGGTCTGGTTCTTCTGAACGAAGGTACAGGGATGATAGAGATCAAGGATATGAAAGAGATGCGCCTAGAGAGAAAGACATGGGCCAAGACCATGAATGGTCTGAAAGAAGACATCGTGATGACAGAGAAATAGGGCGTGAACGTGACAGGGACCGTGATCGTGATCGGGAGCGGTCTCGAGACCGTGATCGTGACCGTGACCGTGAAAGGGAGCGTGAGAGAGACCGTGAGCGTGACAGGTACAAGGAAGACAGGGACAGATATGCAGACCATCACAGGTACAGGGATCGTGAAGTGGACCATGAGGATGAGTGGGATCGGGGGCGGTCATCAAGGACTCACAGCAAATCACGATTATCACAAGAGGAGGATCATCATTCTAGATCTAGGGATGCTGATTATGGCAAGAGGAGACGGCTTACGTCTGAGTAATTTGATATGATGCTTACTATAAGTCTGATAACTTTCCATTGAGGAAGGAAAGAACAGAAACTGAAAATTAAGGATTTGTCATGGTTGGATGGACTCTATTTGTGCTCCTTGGTCCAGAAGTTGTTGAGCAGCTTTTTTTTTGTCAATCTCTTGTTCTGGTTGCCTCTCATCAGGAGCATGGTTTTGTTCTTCTGTGAGAATGGTTAGTTTTAAGATCTCAGTTATTTATTTGCTTTTATTATTTAGAATTTTTATATCTGTTCTTCAATTTGTTATGATTTGTCATACTTTTGTTATTCATGCCTTTGGCTAAGATAATCAAGTATGTGCACTGTCTCATATAGCTGTTGTGGATCTAAATGCTTTCCTTTTACCCTCTTTTCATTTCTCACTACTTGATAGTGGATTATACATCTTGTGTTGGTGGACTTATCCTTTGATACAGATCTAGCTGTAGCTGAGACTCATTATTTTAATCACTGATGGCAACAAACTAGAAAAAACTACTGTTATTTATATGTTTAAGCTTTTGCATTGTATTTGCTGATCATGGAAGTTGGATGCTGTAGTTTTAAGACTGAGATTTTAACAAAAGATTTCTATTGGGTTTAGAATTTCTTGAATCAGCATATTCAAGATCAAGCTCTCTGAATTTGGGTCTAAGTTGGTCTTGCCTCAACCTGGAATTAAATGACCAACTGATGGGCAACCTAAAAGTAAGCCTAGCTTGTTGGTTTTTAATATATAGATTCAATTAAAAGAAAAAGAAAAATATTAATTGACAGTGTCAATATTAGCTTTTGTACATTTTGTTAATTTACTTGTTTATCTGGACTCTTCTTTGTTATAGTAATATCTCCTTTCATAAAATTTGGCTCTGAGTTTTACTGGCATTCTGGATCTTATTTTTATTTCTATAGTCTGCATTAGCTTATGATCAAGTTGCTCCTCCATTCTTCTCAGTACCATTTTTGCATATATGATGCTGGGTATATGAGGCTGTATATATTGCTGTCCTGTGTCTGGTATTGATGTCAAGGTTGAAGTTGAGTGAGATCATTTTAACTCTGATTCCTGAAAGCACATTTGTGGCTTCTGGTTTAGCCCAGGTGGCCGTTTAGCTGTTGATATCTTGATTAAATTGAAAGTAGTATGCCATTGATGGTGTCCCACGTCAGGGAGCCATAATTAATTCTTGTGGTACTTATGTGGTGTAATTCTTCCCTTTACGAGTCAATTATTGAGGGTGGGTACCCCATCAGCCACCCACAAAAAAGTTTGATGTTTTTAATAATTTTTTATTGGTTAATTAAGAGAACTCAAGGAATCTAGTTATGGATTCGGCTATGCATAACTTTTAATCTGGGTCTGTAGCCATGATTTGTATATGCCAAGCATTTCAATGATTAATTGGAAATAAGTATGCCACCCACAAAAAGCTTTGCTGTTTTCAATAATTTTCTTTGGTTCATTACGAGAACTTGAGGAATTTAGTATGCCAACCATGTTATGTACATGCTAAGCATTTCAATGCTGTTGTCCCCAACCCCACAAAAACCGCCCATCCTCACATTCTCTTTATTCAGCGTAATGCTTTAATATGTCTTGGGTATTAACTACTGCTGTACACTTGTTGATTATGTGTTATATTTTTGAGTGGGTGTAGTTATCTGTTTGTTTTTAATTTTTGAGTTTATGTAACATTATGCAACATTTAGTGCTTTCTATTGTAATGTACGAAGAATACTATATCTGACTCTCCTAATGGAATATATAACTGCATAATTTCGTTTAAAACTTTGTTTGAGATATAGTTTTATAAGTTGCTATAGAAAAATGATATTTGGGCATGGATATAAAACCTTGGCATTTGAAATTGGTGGGGAGAAATTGAAAAATAGCTTACTTCAATATTTAGACTTCTTTTGATGGTAGGGAGTCGAAGAAAAATAGAGTTAAGAGAGTTTCTGCATTTCACTCTTCTAAGAGTTCCCACAAAAGAGAAGAGGAAAAAACTTTTAAATTTTCTGATGATTCCTGTTTAACGGAATTAGGATCCATGACGATAATTTTTTGTATCTATTATGTGAATTGTACCTGTTATTGCTTCTTAATGTTAGTTTCTTCTGAATTCCAACTATTATTGTTATGGGTTTCTTTGTTATTTAGGGACAATTGCTTTGAGAAAGGGAGCTGTTCTTTCGAACTCTGGCATGCCTCGGAGATCAAGTGGACCTTTTGAGTGTTGAAGAGTCAAGTCATGACAATCCATGCATACATTGAAAAGTGGAACATTTGCTATGAAGTTATTAGCTTTTGTTTTTCATTTATGTTTAGTTATTAGCAAATGATTAAACCAACGTTGTTGATGTAATGGGTTGAACTTGTGGTAGTTTGAAATGCGGTAGACTGTTTAGAACTTAATGTTTGAATGATGTACTGGGATTTAGCAGAGGATGTTGATATTGTGCCTTTTCTGATTTGCTGGCTGTTGTATTTCTTCCCAATTTTTGTGTTTTACCCCCAACATTCTTGTTAGTATACCACATGGATGAGCATGCGAATTTTGTGTACAATGTAGAGGGCTAACCATTCAATTACTGTAATCATTCGTAGCTGGAGAATTGTATATCATGTCTTGTACATATTAATGTAATTTTTCTTACGATGTCTATATCTTTTATCCAATCCAACTCCAGTTTTGTTTTATGGTATGTTTTGTATATAAATAGTCAAATAGTGTCTAACTGTTGTTGAGGATTGGAGGAAGGCTTTATTATGTTGGTACTCTATGCTTCCTGTTTCTTGTACAATCATAGTTTGTCTAAAAGGATTTGTTATCAGACAAGACGGTTGAAGTTGTTCCTGTAGTTATCAAATTCTTGTAAAAGGAACTAACATGGAAGAATGTTTCTAAAATATTAAATCATATTATGTTCTTCATTTTGCTATGTTTTTTACATTTGAAATAAACACTTATGTTTTGAAGTTATTAAGTTATGCCTTTATTATCATAATGCAGTTCTCTCTTCAAGATTGTAGTTTCTTTTTACATAAAATGACCATTTATTGCTTTCCTTTTTCTTACGGAATCTATTTATATGTATATGTTCTGTTGAGCCGTTTCGGATATTGATGGATTCAACCGAAGGAGACATACAGCGCTTGTATCAATTGATTTTCTTTAAAGATCATGACGTTTTGCATATGCAACTGTCGTGATTTCTGCTGATCATGACACTCAAATGTTTTTCATTTACGATGATCTTCATGCTTTAGGATTCTGTAACAGGGAGGTGCCCATTAATAGGTTGCACTAGACTTGATTGTCTGTAGGCCATGGAAATAGTAGTTCTAATGTTTTGATGAGTTAATCCCATACAAGTGCATGTTCCCCCGTATCAGCTGCTTATGTTCTTTTCTTGTGATAAATGGCTCCCCTGTTCAATTCGAGACTGAATGCTTAATGGGTTGATTGAATGAGATATTACTATTAGAGTGGGCTTGATTGTATAAGATTATATAATATAACGTTTGATGTATATATATTAGATTATACAAGCTTATATTAACTTCAGTCAACCACACGTAATAAGGTTTACTACCATATTATTAACCTTACTTCTTTTGATTTAATTAGGTATGATTGTAACTTATTTTATATATATATATATATATATATATATATATATATATGATATTTCTCAATTTAGCCTCTTATAAAAAAAAATTTTAATTCAGTCCTTTACTAATAAATTTTTTTTTAATGATCCCTCGTCTTCATAATTTTGTCTCACAAAATTGTTATATCAATTTAGTTTTTCACATATATGCATTTATCCATTTGATCATTCATGAGTAAAATTGTTATTAATTATATACACAAAAGTAAGTTAATTTAAAAAATATGAACTCATAAAAAAAATTTTAATTTGGTCTTCACATATAAGATATTTTTTAATTTAATCTTTCGTAGAATTGTTTACTCATTTAGGCCCCGTTTGGTTACTAGAATCAAAGCAAGGGAATGGGAATGGGTTCTCATGTTTGGTTGACAGATTGAGTCCTCATTCCCATTCCCTAGGGAATCTGCTCTCCCTCATATAAGGGAGAGTTCTCTCCCTAACTGAAGCTATGGAATGGGAAGGTCTCCTGGAAATGAAAATATACTTGACAAAAATGTCCCTACTTATAATAATTTTTAGACAAAAATACCCTTGTGATATATCAAAACCCTAATTTATTATTATTACATTATTATTTATTTAATTTATTATTATTTATTATTTATTCATTTTATTATTTATTAATTATTTATTATTAAATTATATTTTTAATTTATTAATATTATATAATTATTTATTTAATTTATTATTTAGTAATTATTAAATTATCATTATGTATTTATTATTTATTTAATTTATTATTATTTATTATTAAATTTTCATTTTTAATTTATTATTATTTATTTTATTAATTGATTGTTAATTATTAAATTATGATTTTAAATTTATTATTAATATTATTAATTAAAATTATATTAATATATAATTAAATAAATATTAATATATAATTATATTATTAATTAATAATTCGAAGAGATGTTTACCTTTTTTTTATTTTAGTTTTATGATAAGGGATAATATGGTAAAATATACATACTACCTAATTGATTCTTATGTGTAATCTACTAACCAAACGAAGTAAAGGGAGACATGCTTATTCCCATTCCTTTCCAACCAAACAACATTTTAATATTTTCATTCCTACTCCCACTCCCATTCTCATTCCCATTGTATCAATTCTAACAATCAAACGGACCCTTAGTCCTTCATTTTTTTATTTGATATCTCATAAATAAAATTGTTATAAATAATATCTATAAAAAATAAGTTAAAAAATATTAACTCAGAGGAATTTTTTTCCAATTCAGGCCTTCCCATGTAAGGTATTTTTGATTCGAACCCTTATATAATTATCTTTTTAATTTAGTCATTCACAAAAATGTTTTCTCAATTTAATCCATTATATATATACATTTCTCCATTTAATATTTCACTGATAAAATTGCTATCAATGATACACTTAGAATAATAAGTTAATTTAAAAAGTATGAACTCATAAATTCTTTTCAATTTTTTCCAAAAATAGGATATTTTTTAATTTGATCCTTATAAAATTTTCATTTCAAGTTAGTTCATAGCAAATGGACATTTCTCCTTTTGATCATTCATAAATAAAATTGTTATTAATAATATCTTAAAAAAATAAGTAAATTTAAAAAATATGAAAGACATTATTGATGATGAATTTATTTATGAGAGACCAAATTGAAAAGCATCTATATTTGAGGAAAAATTGAAAAATATCTTATTTGTGAGAAACTAAATTGGAAAATACTTCATACGAGGGACTAAAATAAGGTTTTACTCATTTATTATTAATTTCAAAATTTAATTTTTTTCCATCTTTTATTAATATATTACTATTAGTATGAATGTATATAAGTACAAAAATCAAATTCTTGTACTTTAAAAATTTTGATGAATATCATTTTTTAAAGTAAAGCACATTTTTTTCAAAATAATTAATTTTTATTCTATTTAGTGTTATATAATACGCCATTAAAAATAAAATAAATACTATTTTATGTAATATAATATCTTATATAGTGTCACATTAAATATTGCATAGTATTAAATTTTTATCAAATTCTTTTGCCAAAAAAATTCTATAAAACCTTATATAATTTGTCAAACTTTATATAATACGTCAAACGAGTCCTCTTTAAATCCAGTCATTGACCGGTCTTCAAGAGTTCATTGCACCACCCAAAGCTATTCAACACCATGGTAGACCACCATAAGAGAGTTATTAGTGTCCAGCTCCAAACTGTAGAACACTATTAGATCCATTCTTGTATTCATATCCAGATTGGATTGATAACAATTATAAGATTCAAACTTTATCATCGATATGGAATTGCTTAGAAAACTTTGAAAGTAGATTGGTTTTTCTCGAGTATGGAAACAAAACCATAATGGCTATGCATTGAGTTTAGACACTTCGGCCATCCCTAACCTAAACGTGACTTCAAATATATTACAGTACCGAACAGGTATAGTTAGAGAGTGAAACTCAGAAAATTGGAACATTAATAAGTCTTAATTTCTGTTGACAAAAAAAAAAAAAAGTCCTTAAATTCTCCAACTGCACTCAATCTGCCTCTCTCCAATTGCACCCATCAAATATCTTTTCTCCAACATAGGATTTGGACTGCCCAAAACAGTACATAGCTCCTGTATTTCTGGGCACTATTGTACTGTACAGTTCGAAAGCATACAGTATAAAATTTCTCCTATTCATTTCGCTTATTCAACCACAAAACTAGTAGCTTAATGTGCACCGACATGCATCTAATTTTTTTAAAAAGGAAATTGTTATAAATTAAGCATCATGTAGCTAGAGAATGATATATAGTTTTAAAATTTTAAAATTAAGTTGAGGTAAAAGATTATTGGAAACTGACTGATTTATATTAGATATATATTTTTTTTGGTCAAATCAAGAGACATCAAACAATCCAATACACATTAATATTAATATAAAAATAAATTATAAAAATGAAAGCTATAGAAAGGAAGTTTGGGCCAAAGATCAATGAGACGAAAGAAAACAAGCAAACAAGTAGTATTTCTTTGAAACAACAGTTACAGAGGTACCATAAGATTTTGGTCTTTACATAGTGCCAAATCACCAAAAACATAAGAATCAGTCTTAATACACTTTCTCAAATTGACAGATTTATTAATCATTGGATCTAATTTTTTTTACTACTATATTATGGTTTTAATCTAATGATTAATAAATTTATCAATTAAAGAAGGTACTAATATACTTAAGAGCACTATATACTCGGCCTAGTATATCATTACTTACCCACAACATAACCTATCTGGGCCGACCCGCATTGGATCCATGACCCGGATAAGTTTGCCCACTTTTACCCATAACAGGACCACCACTCACACCCATTTGATGGAACCCGCCTGAGCCGTACACGTGTCCCTGGTGCATCATCATCCCCATTCCACCACCACCAGCACCGTACACCGCACCTCCGCCACCGCTGTCAAACGCGCTATTCGACGCGCCTCCGCCTTCCTTATCACGCGCCGCCACGACGCTCTTCTCGCCCTCCATTTCCCTGAACCTCTGCAAGTAAATCTTGAGGGGCTCCACGTAGTCCTCGAATCCCAACGTGGTCATCGCCCAGAGCAGGTCGTCCCCGTTGATGGTCTTCCGCTTCTCCCTCTGGCACTTGTCGGAGGCCTCGCCGGTGATGAAGCTGATGAACTCCGATACGCACTCCTGCACCGTCTCCTTCGCGTCCTTCGAGATCTTCGCGTTCGCCGGCAGCGCCTTCTTCATGATCCTGCTCACGTTCGCTATCGGCAGGAACCGGTCCTGCTCCCGCGGCGACAATTCACTGCTGTGCGCATTGGCTCCCGCGTTCTGCGCCCCTCCGGAATCGTTGTCGGAGTCCGCCATCGACGACTCAACCAACCCGACTCGAATCGGTACGATTCAGCGTAAAACCTAAGCGCTGCGTGGGAAAGAAGTTCCGCGGAATCTGGAATTCAGTGCTTGGAATTCATAAATTCTGGCAATTCCAGCTAAATTCAATTCCGTCGAAAATCTCCGAATTCGACGAAGCTTTCCAAAAAATTACACTGCGAAAATGTGAAGAAAGTGTGGATTAAGTCATCGGAGAAAATTGAAGACGAGAATTTGCGTTGACGTTGAAGGAATTTTGAAGCGAAGGTAGCACAGTGAGCTGAAGCTGTGTGTTCTTGGGAGACGATTCAGAAGTAAACGGGTAAAGCGGGTTAATAAGGCTTTATCTTGTGGACACGTGGATCGTCGTGGACCGTTGTTAGTCGATAAGTAGCAGTTTGCACGGACGAGTTTTCAACCGTCGGATTTGGTGAGAGCTGAGCCATCTGGACCATTGATTTGGCATCTGGCACGTGCTCGGTCTGACATGGACTACATACTAAGCATTGCCAAATGGAAAATTTAGGTATACTTATCGTATTTATTATAAAGAATTTTATATTTTAAAATTGTTTTATGAATTCTCTAGTCAATTTTTTTATTTTAAAAAAATTTGTCTTAGTATTTAATTACATATTGAAGGGTTTCAATGTCAAGTCTATAATAATTAATAAAATTTAGTCTTAATAATTTTAAAGATAATTTAAGAATATAAGGTGCTTTATCATCAATATGTTAAATTTATCATTGTCTAAATTTGTATTTTATCAACTTATAAATGTTAGACTAAAATCTTTTTTGTTTTTGAAATATTATTGTTTTATTCTAACAAGTTTTATTTGCTCTAATTTCTTTCGTTATAATATTGTTGTTATATGCTTTTCATTTAGCATATACCCTTCCCTCTAAAATCAACAAAGTTAATGGAAACAAAACCATTAAAACATTACCATTCTTCATAGAAAATAGGGATCTATTAATTTAAAAGAGAAAAATTATCAATATCATTCATTAAAATAAGGGGAAAAAAAAAGAAAAAAGAAAAAGAAAACTTGCATGCCATTTCATTTGGTTAACATAAATGGACCATATATACTTCCAAAAAGAAAAAAAAAAATATTAGACCATAGAGAGGCAGATATATTTATTTTGGATGACGATATGAGCCAAGTTGGGCAGAAAGTGTTCACTCCCACCTTGATTTATTGTAATAAATTTCTCCATTTTAAACAATAATTCTTATATCCCATCATAATTTATTAAATACAAAAGGAATTTATTCATATATCACTGTAGTACACTCCAAGTTCTAACCACTATCAATACATAAGACACATGTTCAAGTACAACTAGTAAGTGGCTTTGCTTTCATGTCCTCTACTTTTGAACTAAAGATCATATGGTGCAAGTAAATTGTTTATCTCAATAATTTAATTAAAGATTTGGAATATGCTGAGTCATAAACATTTAACTTTTAGTAGAGTTTATTCTTAGACATTGCCAACCTCGTACCAGAACTGAATCAACAATTGGTTCAGAGATAAAGATAAAAATGTTCTAAAGAGATATTAATTTAATGTATCATCTGGTTTATACGCGTGGGATTTACTATTTAATTAATTAACACAAAAAAAAAACAGAAAATTTAATCATTTGGGGACATAGGCCTTTCAAGCATGCAATACAAATGGTGGCACCAGTTACAGTCAAGTGGTCACATACATAATGACCTAGCATCTAAGCAAATTGAATGGTGCCAAAAGCTACACTATTAAACATTATTAGGGCACTAAGTGGCTCACCCACTCATGGGTCCTAGTTTTAATTTCTATATTGATTGATAGTGATGTGATATTTTTTTGTTGTAACATTAAAAAGTAATATTATTTGCACTTTTTTATGAATACAATCTTTACAATCAAAATATTATATAGTCCTAACTCATATGGATTAACTTGAAAGCATAATTAAGAAAGGATCACTAGTCGTTACTCAATGTTATTCATGTAATTTAAACGTCATGCTTGGCTTATATTGCGTTCCATCCATCACTAACCCATTTGATTTGATTAGAAATCTTGTTGTCTTTAAGGGGGTAATAATGAATGACAATTTTCTAGGTGCTCCACTAGTTTGAGTGGATTAAGAGTCAACTGGAAACTTTTATACTTTTCCCACTTGTGTCAAGCACATTTTTAATAAGAGTTATCTTTAATATATTTATATATTACATATTCACCATTGAGTTCATCTGTTTATCTTTTACATAAAAATCTACATAAACTCATGCTTGAAGGATTGCTTTTCCATGCTTTAAGTCAGAATTTGTGCTCAAACCTGCCATAGACACATGGTTCACTGTTTGTAGTCTTCCTCTAGTAAACATCGCATTGTGTTCGGCCCAAAAATTAAATCACACTGTTAGCAAACTATCAAATTATAAAGTATAGCTTGGTTGAATTACACAATTAGGTAAGCCAGTGCAAAAAGGGCACACTTGTATGCAAGGGCATTCTAATTTACAGCAGCCCGCAAGCAAAGACACAAATTACAATAAAGCAGAAATATTGAAAAGCAAACCGCAAGAAACATGTTACTTTGTCACACCAGAATATACAAAGGCGTGGCCATGACAAAACAACTGATGAAGGATAAAAGGTGAGGATTAAACAAACAAAAAAAAGAGTTGGCCACAAAAAATCAAGGCAAGTTATCAGAATGTGATACCTTCAAAAGTCAAATACTTTATTAAACTAGACAGATTGTTGAACCTTGTGTTTGTCAGCAGTTATATTAACGATAAGTACAATCC
Source organism: Delonix regia (assembly GCA_037074485.1). NCBI lineage: Eukaryota > Viridiplantae > Streptophyta > Magnoliopsida > Fabales > Fabaceae > Delonix > Delonix regia. The sequence continues at coordinate 18,898,405 of CM073452.1, read as the reverse complement.
TACAAATTCTGTTGGTTGTGTACACAAGAAGCTGCATCCTGGCAACCCACCAAAAGCCTCCACTAATTTTTAACATAGATTGGATGCTAGGGATAAATTACAGTCACATTTACTATGTAAAAACTAATTAACATACATGAAACCCAACTGAGGTTAAAAGTTACATTGATACACCTATCTCCAAGCAGTCAAGTGATTTTCGGTCATGCTTTAACCTCCTGGGCAGTAGACTGGGTTTCATCTTTCTCAGCATCCTCTTCTCCATCTTCATCATCGGCTTCATCAGCGAGTTTTGTCAGCTCTTCCTGAATCATGAGCTTTATATCTGCCTTTCTAGGGGTGAGATCCATATCAAATCGCTTAGCTGAAAATAGGTCACAGAATTTATCAGGCACCTACAGGGTATTTTAATTCAATTGTTATGTGTAATTTTTGAACTACACAGTTTCTACATCCATAATTATGTTCCGTCTTTTTTCAAACGAAGGGACTCTTTGCAATCTTCAGATCCCCACAAAGAATGAAATATCTCAGATCATCCATAATTCCAGGATAGGTCTCCAGTGTATTATATGGGACAGATTCCAAGACTATTCATTATTGATTAATGTCAAAAAACTAAACTACAAACGCACAAAGTATATAATTTGATCTCAAGCCCATAGAAGCTGCACTAGCTGATAGTTGTAAATGAGAATGTTCAGGTGAAAAGGGTAAAATGAAATGGCACTTACCCAGTTGCTTCAGAATGTCAGTAAATGTAGCCTGCAAAAGCGACAAATATTTCAATAGGATAACATATCAGTAATAGGCACCTGGAGAGAAACTTCAGTAATCGCTATCAGTTTCATGTTCAGAATGGCCTTAAATGATGAAAAAGCATGCAAATCTAGCAACAACAATGCAGTTGCAGATTTCCAATGTTACACCTCTCATTTTCCCGAATTCCACTTGCAATGTCGAAGGAGTCATACATCTAAAACTAATGCAAGATCTTACAAATGAAAGTGTGCTGCTACCTTAAAGGCATGTACTGCATGTTATGGTTAACCATCTGCCCTGCTAAATGATAAATATCATGTTCACAACTGAAGCATCAAATATTTGAATCAGAAATGCATTCTGGAGGCATTTATTAATCTATTCCGTAGTCCATACATGCATGGTGGGAATGTGATAATATTTGAAAAAATAGTTATGCCACTAATGGAGATAAGGCCACCTAGTGAAGGATTTTTACACGCAGTTCATTAAGCAAATGATCCATTTAAATGAAATCCTAAAACAAAAATTTTTGTCTTTGTCGTAGGACAAGTGGCCTATGATTTGCAAGACTATTAATCTTCAACAGAAGTCCAGACCATAAGTAACAGTTGTACAAGGAACCCAGTAGTACGTTATTCTAATTTCACTAAAGGTTCAGCTGAATGGTTTACATTATTTAACTAGGAATTTAGAAGATAGTACTTTCCATTCGGTTAGGAACAGTTCAGTCAATGCGAGCTTCATAAGTTTGTCAGCTACAATATCTTTCCTTGAGTTTGAGAAAAGCTTAGTCTATTTATTTTCCTAGTCTTAATAGGTTCAGAAATTGCTATTGATTAACAAGCTGGCAATTCAGTGATCTGTCTCAGGAAAATTTCTGAGTTCTCTCCTCTTCAGAAAATAAAAAAAATTACCATCTTCTGCTGTGTCAGTTCGCTATGCTTGATCAGTGTCGCAAATATAAAAGAAAGGCAGAGCAGAGTTGCAGAACACAAGATCTGTTCAACTTAACAGTTGATTACACACAAGTTTAAAAGCAGCATCTTACCGTATTGAAGTCAACTTCCTTAAGGATTTCACATGTTGCATCTCGCAACTGTTCATCACTGGGGTTCAACTTCTCTTTGTTCTTGCCCTTCCCTCTAATTACTTTTTCTGCTTAATACATACAGAAGAATGTTTCATTATATAAATAGGTTTAAATTATTACACACCGAATTCATTTGCATTTTCTATTATAAACATTTGCATTCCGCTCAACCAAAGAGTTAACAGACTGACTACTAAATTTTCAATGATATATGCTCAAATTCAGCAATCGATTGCAAAGTTTTACTAACCGATGAAAATTATGCAATTTGGAACACTCATAAGATTTAGATGAAAGAAAGGAGAGCTCATAATATTTACCAGTTTTCTCTTTGGAATGTGACTTAATCAGAGTTGAAGCTTTCAGCTTTCCCTCCTTTTCACTTTTTTTCTTCCTTGAAAAGACCTTTGGACTTTCATCACTATCATCAGTAGCCTTTGACAGGGCAGATGCTGATTTCTTAGGTGCTTTCCTTGATGTTGAGCGAGATTTATTTGTGATCATAATTTTCTTGGTTTTAGTTTTTGCAGCAGATTCTTTCTTTACGGATGATGATTTTGTAGTCTTTTTCTGTTCTTCTACATCTTCAGATTCATTTCCAGAATTACCTTTGTCCTCACTTTCAGAATTCTCAGGCATCTCATCCTCAGACTTCTCAGGAACACCATTTTCATTCTCCTCCTCATTTTCTTCATCTTCCTTCTCTTCCTTCTCTTCCTTCTCTTCTTCCTCTGACTCATCTTCTGTATCAGTAGTATTCTTCCTATCTTCTGCAGCTGAAGAATCCTCTTTTTTCTTCCTACTCTGAAGTTCACCATGTAAAATTCAGGATGACATGTTTCTCAGCACACAAGATTATTAAAAGAATGTTACTAAAGATGAGTTCACAACAGAAATAAATACAAAAACCATGTGTTTTTGTATGCCTCTTTTTTTTTGGGTCAGGCTAACACAAGCTAATGCATTTCTTCACTTATTCTGTGTTGTGGCTTCTCTTGGCAGTAAGAATGATATTGCACATATTACAATAGAGGTATAAGCTCATCACAATTCAAATACAATATTCAATAACTATCTACACAAAGGCCATGAGGTCCTTGAACAAGATGCAGTCAGCATGCAGGCCTCACATTCTATCATATTCCATAAAACTTAATCTTGAAAAGAACTTCAATAATTACAGTAAACTGCTGCTTAAAACATAATTCATGCTCTTGTAGTTAAAGAATGAAATAGCACCTTAGCAGAACGTTTAGAAGTTGTGATCCAAGAGGCTGATGAGCCTCTTCTCTCAACCCGTGTGCGCTTTTTGCCCCTATTTGACTAAGAACGAGCAAAATATCAGTAACATGAATATATTTCACCAGAATTATAGGTCTTTTTTAGGGGGAGGGGGATCAAAGCATAATTTTAGAAGGAAAAAATTATAAGAAAAAAGATAAAATAAAAAAAAAATAAAAAATAAAAACCTTATCTTTTTCTGCAAGTAGGACAGTTGTTGTTGCATGAGGAGCCACCAAAAATTCTATCAGCTTTGTAACGATATCTTCCTGCACATGATAAGTATATTAGCCCATAACACAGTATAAACAAGTTCAAAGATACAAAGAGAAACATTCTGCTTTAGAAAGCTTAAAGGCATAATATAAGGAGTTGAATTTGGAGCGATCATCATTTATGCCATCAAAGATTATCTCAAAGCATAGGCTGTTGAGTCTCAACAAGCATGAGCACATAGTATTATGATTCTCAAATTCACAATTAGATCATATAGTGAAATATTGAAATAGACTTTTGGTCTGTGAGCACTAAAACTATTGCAAGTAAATATATGAAAAATTCATCAATAAAAAGTGCATCAGCAATGCAAAACCACCAAACCTTCCTGGTTGTTGCCTTGGCAATTGGTATGTCAAGTGCATCGCAGAATTCCAACAACTTTTCCTTGTTACACTTGTCAAATTTTTCTTTTACTTTGGTCTGTTGCTTTTCCTGCAATGACGAATTTGGATTATAGAAGCTTGGGCAGCCATGGACTTTATGTAGAAAGCAAGCAATTGATAAAAAGATGACATATGAATAACTAAATAAGCAGATAAGAGCCTACTTTGTTATATACGCTAGGGTTGCATGTTACAAGAATCAATTTTCATACTTGGAGGGAAAAATTACCTCATTTTCATGCCATACAAAACCAGAAAACCTTAATATATTACTCTTAATCTGAAGTGCCTGCAAAGGAAAAACTAAAATTACACGAAAGCAAAAGAACATCTGAATGTAAGTGTAATCTGAACAGTCTAAGCATGTTCCATCCTACATCCCCAATAACAGAGGTGGTGTAAAATGTAAAACAGTCATTAAATACGACAGTCTATCAATCTGGGTTGTGTAAAAATATTATAATAGAAAAAGATGTAGTTTCCAAAAACAGAAAAAGAGCAGGACCTACCTTCCCTCTCCTTCCAAAGAGAATGGTATGAAGCAATCTGAGGGTATCATCAGTCTTCCGCCTAGATAATTTAAATGCCACTAAAACAGACAAACGCGAGTATGACAAAGGTAATAACTGTTTGTAAGAATCAGAAACATACATCCAAAGCATAAAATATGAAAAGATAAGGAGAAAATTTCATAAATTTTCCATGTATTTGGGTCAACAGTATCAGATCCTCATAAAAAGACCAAAACAAGAAAAACATTTTGCCAAAAACTAAAAGCTGAAATCACAACATTAAAAATGAATGCATATCTAAGATAAGGACCTATAAGACAAAAAGCATGCATAGTAAAAATTTCATGCTTAGTTACTGCAAAGATCTTTCTTGGTCACCAGCATGCAGACACCACACTCATAAAATTAATATGACTGCTTTCAAATGCATGAAACTTTGCTGGCACCTGTTCTCTCTCCTGGCAATATATGAGCACTTACAGTGTCAGAGGGATACAAACAATAACTACCCCAAATACAAAGAACACCTTGATATCTGAGACATGGTACTCTTTTTTTTTTTTTTTTCATTCTTTTTCCGGTGTAAAATTGAGCATTGATTCAAATTCAATAGGAGGATATCTACTGCTTCCTATCGCAAGCACCAAGCTTATACTAGATCAGCACATGATTTTATTTCAAAATAAACTTTTATTAGACACGTTTCTGAATGTTGTTTGGTCTGCCAGAATCACAATGCCGAAAACAGCAACTATGACAACAAATGATTCTGAGCCTATTAAATTGTTCCAATGCATCTTCAGATTCATTTTTCCCAAAAGGAATAAATGATTTTACAGATTAAAAGACAAAGTGTTGAGTATTTCCAACTTATATCATCCACATTTGAAGAGCATGTTCAGTGGGCTCAAATTACATTGTGGAAGCTCGGCTAAAATTTCCACCTCCACCAATCATCTTATCTTCAGTTTTTCAACCTTAATAAATTTTGCACTCACTTTACAAATCAAATATGCATGTTGTCTCTTATAATCAACAAATACACTGCAATTTTTTAATGTTTCTGCCTGTTTTTTCTTTCATGTTGACCCACCATTTTTACCGCTTGATAAATGACAATGGCTGATGCATCTTTTAAGGCCCATGGAAAGAATGAAAAAGCCAAATCAACTCTCAAGCATGGGTTTGCCACACGCCTAATGATGGAGATCTATCTGCAGACCTTAAATAGGTTAATAACATACCTTGCATCATGTTTAGACAATGAGAAGCTTCAATTTCAGGTTTATGATTACTTAGCAATATCTGTAATGTAGCACCTGGCCATAGGCTGCTTTAGGGATGGGATTTTATGTTATTTAGGTTTCATTGCTATAATGCCCATGCACTTCTTAAAGAAGTACAGACACGGACACAGGACACATCAACATAACAAGGATTTATTGATAAGGACAATAAGGACACAACATAACCTAGACGCAGTGCTTTTCTGGGAACCTCAAGTTACTTTCAGAGCCCAAAATTGATTTGGCCCACAATGTAAAAGGAAGCAGAACCCAAAGTTTTAGGACTCCACAAGTAACTCTACACTGATACCCAAACAGACACTATATCAAAAACAATTATACCCTTATAAGCCTCAGTGACTCTGTATATGGAGACATCTAGAAATATATGACAAATACCTAAAGTATGTCTAGTACATATAAAATTGATTTATAGAATGTATCCAAAAAGCATCAAACTTATTAATTTAATATCTTTAAATATAAGATTACTGCTGATTGGAAACGTCAAAAAGTTATATGCAATGTCATGCTTTTGACATGTAGAACAAGTACACCACTCCTTTTAACTATCAGAGCGTCATAAATACTCCTTACCAGTTTACTATTAGTAGGATTTCAAAATAACAAAAGGTAAGGACCCAATTCACCATACTTGTCAAATGTCAGTAAAAAGATAATGCATTGGTAAATGGTGACTGACTAGCCAATATCATTACCAACAAGACATTTTAAATATTGAAAAAAATAAAGACTTGCCAATATCATCATCAAAGGTAATATCCAGCTTGTACCAATATACACAGTATGACACCTAAATATTTAAAAATTAGGGGGAAAAAAAGCATTTACCTTATCCCACATAATCATATCAGTATCAACAGTATGATACTGATGCACATTTGTTTTAGACCAAAACTGATACATCTTACATGACGTTCAGTCAACCATTCTATATATGGCTGATTCTTCACCAAGTGAAAGATAAAAATTATCATATATTTAACCCACTATTTGTTGCCTGGTATTCTATAATAGTCAATTACCACACTATTATTTCAAAAAATTTGTTAAAATCAAATAAAGATTCTGACCATTTTGGTATTAAAACCAGTAACAATGTGAAATTCTTTCCCAAGGAAATAATGTATTAGGTTGAGTTCTTCTGGCTAGAGTAAATAGAGTAGAAAAGAATAATTTAAACACAGACAGGCACCATACCGTTGGGTATATCTTTTAAAGCTGTACCACCACCCTGCAATTCCAGATGCACATTGTAAACATGATAGCTTTTAACAGAAGATGCAATCATAATCTTAATATTTCAAGGGAAAAAACTGAAAATTAATACCTTTTCAATGTGAAATTCTTTGGATTCTTTTTCAAATGATGCTACCAACCTCTCAACTGATTTCCTTTCACGTACCGGGCGATCAATGGCAGGAGTCCTTGGCTCTACCTCTGAAATTTTCTTTCTTTTCTCTTTCACTTTCTCCCCACCACTCTTCTCTCTCGCATGTTTTTTTGATCCTTTCTTAACTCTACTATCTTTCTCCTCATTTTTTGGCATTTTAATATCATCCTTGTTCTCTTTCTCTTCCACTTTATCTTCTTCTTCTACTTCTTCAGCTTTCTCCTTCTTATTGGTCTCCTCTTTGTTGTTAGGAGAAGCCTTTTCTTCCATTGCATGAATTTCTGGGTTCTCAGCTGCTTCTTTTTCATTTTCTTCTCCACTTTCCTTAGTTTCCTTAATTTCTGCCTCTTCATCCATTTTTTCAACCACAGATCCATTTTCATCTTTCATATCTTCTATTTCTTTTACAGCACCATCTTTCTTTTCCTCTTCTACTTCTTTTACACCATCATCTTTCTTATTCTCTTCTACTTTTTTTACACTGTCATCTTTCTTATCCACTTCTACCTCATCCATACAATCAGCTTTCTTATCCTTTTCTATTTCTTTAACACCATCATCTTTGTCATCTTCTACTACTTCCACACCACCAGCCTTCTTAAAGCCTTCCATTTCCTTTGCATCATCCTTTTTCAAGTCTTTAATTCCATTATTTTCCAAGACCTTTCCCCCATCAGCTTCCAACTCCTTTTCACTCATGCCATCTACAGTTTTCTCTGGCAAGCTATTGCCATTTGAGTCCGTATTGGAAACTTCATTCACCGTTCCCTCCTCACCCATGCTGATTTTATCACAGTAAATCTACAGGAAATACGTCTTCCTACACACTCTTTCCACTACACTGAGTTACTGACCTTGTTCAATTGGACAATTGAAGCCTATTGATTGAGAAAAAAATGTTAAAAAAATAGCTTTAGTCTCTATATAAGTCAATATCGTAATAGCCATGCATTATAATTTTCCAGACAAGATATACTAATTTAGCCGGTAACGGGAAGGACATCTCAACCAGCAACGAGCTTAGAATTAATCCCGGTGCAGCAAATATGGAATTTTCCGTTGCTGTACCAACCAAAACAAAAACAAAAGGAATAATCCATGAAAGCCCTAATTTAAAAGTCAACAGTAGAAATAGCACCCTTGAGCTGAGAAGCAGAAAAATATCTAGAAAAAAAGTACTCAAGATGTATGAATTTCATGCTGAATAAGATCCTGAGAAACCCATCTCAGCCAAAACAAGGGTACCACGGTCAGGTTAATTAAAAGGACATTCTCAGCACTGCAGCGCACTCAAGGTTAGAAATGAAATCTCATTATGCGAACTTCAATTCATTTTCTCGACAACCAAACAGAAAAAAGAAGTCAATTTCAACCCAGAGGATGAAATATGAACAAATAAAGTTCCAATTTTTCTGAGAAACGCCTTCAAAGCCCTAAAGGCCCCCAACACAATTGCCCTTCACAACAATTCAGACCAAACAAAAATTAATAACATTTACTCACAGAAAATTGCAGAAAACACTAAGCCAAAAAGAGCAATTCAAGGATTGAAACTTACGGATTCGGAGCATTAATTGTTCCAACAGAGCAAAGCTTCGGAGTTTCGCTGAAACTCAAAGTGTATCTCTCCCACTAACATCTCGTTTTCGATCTCTCTCTCTCTCTGCCACGCTCAGTCATTGAGGTTATTTCTGACAATATACAGTTCGGACTTCAAATGCGGATTTTAAATGCAGTTAACTGCCACGCTGGACGTGTGTGTCGAAGACATCCAGAACGGCAAGGAAATCAACGGCTACAATGTGGTGCTTCAGTGGGACGTGGACAATCAACGGCTGTGATTTGGAACCCTTAGAATTATTCTTTTATTTAAGACACACTTGTTGTATACACGTGGCGATTTTTGGGGACATTTGTGGGGTCCAATTGAGATGCTTGTTTCATACTTTAAAGTGGGCGTGGCGGTTTCATTTATTAGTGAAGAAGACAAATCCCATCTTTAGACAAATTGAGTGTGTTAATCACAACTTAATTTGCTTCGAAATCATTGGATTAAAAGGAGGAAAATTTTTTTAACGAAAAAATAAAATAAAATATAAAGATTTATATTATTAATTTTACAATTTATTTACAATTTATTATTATTGTTGTTATTGTAAACCAATTAAGTTGAATATAATTTTAATATCTCGAACCAAAGTTTTTTAATCCATGAGTTAGTGAGTCTGAATTTTAGATGAGCCAAACTGAGAGGTTAAAAAAGGTCAATTAAAAGTCACATAAGTTTTGCTTTTTTTCTTTTTGGCTAATGAAATTCAATTTTAAGTTTAAACTAGCCAAGCCTTCTTTGAGATTTGTTAAACTAAATTAAATTAAATTCAAATTCCGTTTAGAAGTGTAACTGACATATGTTAAAACCCATAGGTCTCCCCTCATATAACCAGCCATCTAATTATGATTTCAATAACACATTTAATCATGTTTAACTATTTTGTTTCCTCATCTGTAAAATCAGATATTCAACATTTTAAAATAAATTATTACGTTACGATGAGAAATAAGATATATAGATCATACTTATGTGTTTTTAAATTAAATTTTTATAAGTTGAAATACTCACAATTGCCTATTACAGAATTTCCGAAGTATTTTTGTTAACTAAGTGGCAATTACTTACAATTTTATATTAAAAAAATTTTGAATATTATTTACCAACATATTTTCACAATACTTATTAAAAAATATTTTTTCAATAAAAAATCAATTTAAATTAAAATTTTTAAATAAAAAATACTATAATAAATGTATTATTAGCCTCTAATCAAATGCATAATAGATACTATTTTAAAAAAAGCACATAAGTCCAATTTTTTTTTCCATATCTAAGATTGAACCTGACTTGGGTCAAATATTTAATTACAGGTATCTAATGTTTTGCCCAAAAATGATTAAGTGGTAATATATAGTATGCTAACCAGCTCAACTATATATATTTTAGAAAAAACATTAATTCATCAGCAGAAACAATCGGAATTTTTTTAATGAAAAAATCTTGAATTTTTCGGGGATAAACACCAAAAACCGTCTATTAAACCTAATCAAAATTATTAAAGAGGGTGTCCTGACTTCAAAGAATATTAAAGATGGAAACGTTACATGCTGACGTGTCAACCCAAAATGAATTCTCCGGATGCACAAGCACACTGCTGCCCGCTATATAAAGTTGCTCCTTGGCTGATGAATTCAGAACTCACCGGAGCATAGCGCGAGGCCACCGGGGATGGCGGAGGGCGACGGAGTCGGAATGATCAATTGGATGGACGATGACGTCATACACAACATTTTGGCGAGACTACCAGCCTTGTCGTTTGCAGCTGCGGCCTGCGTCGGCAAAACTTGGTGCCGTATTTGCCGCCAAATCCTTTGCCGTTCAAAGCTTGTTTCACCTCTCTCCCTCAATCCCTCCCTCATTGTATGTGTTTCTTACATTGTGTTATTTACTTTTCCATTTTGAATTCTGAGGGCGTTCATCTTAAAAGAAAGAAAAAATTTGGGACTTTTTTATTTAAATATTATAAGTAAAAATATTAGTTCTTAAAAATTTTAGTCTGACAAAATTATTACACCAAGTTGTTTAAATCGTATGATTCTGAATTTTTTTTAAAATATATTCCCTTACGGACTCAATTGGATATATATATATATATATATATATATATATATATAAAATATTATTTTTCATATGAATATATATTTTTATACTTTTTTTGGAAAAATTAATTAATTTAATCCATTAAAAATACAAAAAAAATAATTTGAGATATTTATGAGAATTGTTTTATTTGTTGATTTGCTAGGTAAAATCAATAATTATATATTAATTAAAATTTTTTATTTTTAACTATCTAAAGTTTAGATCTAATTATTTGATATATTTCTTTTGTATTTTTTAATCATTTCAATTATTATTTTTATATATAACCATATAAAAAAATTTATATTATGTGATTTATAAATTTGTCCTAATTAATTTTATATAAATATTTATGAAATTTATATATGTATATTATTGTTTTTTTTATTTTTAATCATTTTAATTGTATTATTAATAATTTTTTATGACATTTGGATCAAAAAGCTCAATAACAACTATATTTTATTGCAGACGTGATTCTAGAAACCTTAGGGTCAAGGTTTATTGTACTCTAGTACAAAAGTTAGTTATTATAACCAAAGTTTAAATATAATCCAAATTTTTAAAATTATTAGGATTAGTGAAATATATTAATAATATTTATAAATCCTGATCACTTATAATTATTGTGAATTTCTAAGTATAAAAAATTCGATTCCTTAATTCGAGGTGATTATAATATAACTCTCTTCAATTTTTCATTTATTTAATTACTAATATTATTTATTAAATTTTATTACATTTACTATTTTTTATTACATTGAATATTAAATTACTTTATATATATATATATATATATATATATATATATATATAATTCTTTAATTTTCATATTATATTCAAATTATATTTAGTATATATATATATATATATATATATACATATAATGAGAAACTCTAATGCTTTCAAGGATTTGCCCCACAAGGGGCGAGTACCTTTATGTTAAAAAAGGTGATTCACCCTAGTGGGGGCGAAGCATCCATTTATTTTTTTTAAATTATTTTTTAAGCATTTTAGTATTTTGTTGTGCCATATACGAATTAGGCTTAAAAATTTTTTTTACATATCTCGCTCAAAGCTCCAAATATTGGAAGCCATTTGAAGCTTGGCTTTTGTACCATTGTTATTCGCTCTCCTTTATCTCTTATTCAAGCTTTTTTAGTCTTAATATATTCATGTGAAGATGTAATCCTCAAACATCTTTGACATATGCATCAATCTTCTTGATTTTTTTTTTTTTAAATTCGATGGGTAATTTATTTGCCATTGTTACCAATAATTAATATTATGTGACGGTTGACAGAATGCAATGGCGGAAGTTTTTGACAAGGTTTTGAGCGAGCCAATTCGCCCGCACTTTGCCATAGCTTTCATATATATAGATATATATATATATTCAATAACGCTTTGATTGCTCTTATATGATTATGTTATTATGTTATGCGTTCAATAGCCTGAATTATTTTTCCTCTTATTTAGAACACAAGTCTCCTGGTACAATTATTTTTCCTCCTTTTCATAAATGTCTAATGCAAGTAGCTAATTCCTATGACAATCATATGTAGACACATCTATTTACTCGCATGTGGTGGCTTTTGGTTATATTTGATCAGATATAGGGGTAACAGAGTTCCATGTGATGATGGCTGGGGGATTGATGCCATTTGGAGCTCAATTCGAGGTGATTGATTCAGAAGTAAATTCATCTCAAGAACGGTCTATATTCTCTCCTAGAATGGAAGGACGTTATGTTATTTTGAATTTTGACGTAGTCACTGAAACTGTTCTTGAGATGGTACATTATATCAGTACTCTGACAGAATTTCACAAAGCAATACTAATATAATCCTCAAGTATATATGAATGAGGATGTCACGGTGCTTGTAGGTGAATGATCCCTACTTTGAACTATACGTTGCTGCCACCTAACGAAGAAGATTTACAGAATCCTTGGTCTTTTATCGACTTACAGCGTAAGAGGTGTAATCCATTTGCAAATACATATAAAGATTTTCTTAACTCGTGATCATTAAAAGGTAGATAAAGATTCTTGTGGGATATTGTAACAGGGGAGATGGTATCCACTTGGTGGTTGATGGGGTAGGCATCAAAGTTGGAGGTTCCTTCATATTCGAGCACACAGACATGGAAACTGCACTTACCGCCAGAGGCATAGCATACGACAACCTCAAAACGTTGAAGGAGAAAACAAGAAGAGGGGACAGTGATGTTAATAAAGTTGGAAGTAAATTCGAAGCTGACAATAATAAGAGTGGTGAGTTCGGGTGTTTAGTATTCTCTGGTAGTTTTCGCGAGATGTCATATTTTGGAAAGGCTAATGTTGATTTGACCCCATTCACTCAAAACTTTCCTGGGGTTCCAATAGCTGGATCATTCTGCAGAGCAGAAATAAGGCGTGGCAGTTCAAAGCTGATTCCACAAGCAGAAACTGAAGAACAAAGCTCTACACATTCCTTCATTTATGCCTTTAGTGCTGTTTATTTGGTCATGTCCTATTCTCCTACTCCCTCACCCGTGGATCACAAATTATTACTTTTTTTTAGCCTTCAAATCTAGTTTTGAATTTGTGTGGTTGTATGTTTTGGAAAAAAATATAGTTTCTTTTAATGATGATGTAATTAGTTATTACATATAAAATACTATTTGATTACAAAATTTTGTGAAATAGTCCTTTAAGATTTGGTCTTCCCCATAATCTAATGATACCATAGGCATGTATATGCCTTTGGGATGGATATTTTGTTGTAGCTTTGACCCATCCATTTGGGACTTCCATAATGTGACTTGAGATGGTTGGCTAACATGAACAAATTAAATATAATTTTCAAGAGTTACTTTAGAATATATTTACAACATCCCACTAAATTAAGTCAATTTAAAAGTGCATGATTTATCATCACTTCTGCTTTATGGTAGTGGCAAACCTAGGATTTTGGATTAGTGAGGGCAAAATTAATGTATATATATTTATTTTATTTTGGTTATTAAAGTAATAGGAAAAATAATAATTTATTTTTTTAGATTTGATAACAAACTTTTTAAATTAAACTAAGTTATCGTTGCTGCAGATTAAATTTATGAGATTAAAATAAAAATTGTTGTACTTATATAAATTTTCTCTTAAAAATTTTGCTTACATTATAATTCAAAGATATTAATTTGTACTTCAATAATATACTGTTTAAATAAAATGCTAGAAGTTGAAATTTCAAATTCACTTATTTACTTCTATATTTATGGTAGATAATAAAATTGCAGCACCAACAATTCTAATTAGTTAGCAACTTAATATTCACACAAAATTGATCTAGTTGAGCTTCTAAAATTCAAATGAGCAAAGATGTTATTTTAGGAAAATTAAAATTAAATATAGGAAATGTAGGTAATTACTCTTTTGAAGCTCATACTTGATAATTTTTGGCTCATTCACAGTCACAAATTTAAGAGATGAAAGAAGCTGCAATCTTAAAGGCTAACGAGAAAGAAAAAAGATTAAAAACGAAGGAATAAAAACATTTAATTATATATTATTTTTTTAGTTTAATTTTGAATCATATTAAGTTATATTTATAATTATTTATTAAAAAATTTAAAATACAGTTTAATTAATTAATTTTTTTTGTTGACTTAAAAAAATATGTGAACTTCAATGAATTTCTAATTTATAAAACCATTAATTAATTTATTAATTTTTTCATTCACTTCCAAAAATTCTTAGATTTCAAAGAATAATTCACTAAATTTCTTTCTAACTCTAAAAAAATTTCCAAACTTTGAAAATTTTCAATTTAAGAAATAATTAATTAATTCACTAATTAATTACTTCAATATTTTTTCATTAACAATAAAGAATTGATGCAGATTAATTACTTTATTAATTTTTAATTAACTATGAAAATTTTATACATTTTAAAAAATTATTAATACATATATAGGAAAGGAGAAAAGTCATCGTATAAAAAGTTGACAGTTTGATCATTAGAATTTTTTCATTATCAAATTAAAATTCTACATTAAAAGGAGTCTACTTTACTTATATATAATCCATGAATTAATTTTAATTTTTAAGTATTCATTATCACCAATATTTATACAAAGTACTTTAATATAAAAAATGCTTGATGTAATACTGAAATTCTTTGAATGAATAAAGGTTCGTATAATTATGTTGTATCAGTACACTAACACTAAGTGATCTCTTTTCACATATGTTTTGACAAAAAAAATTTCTGAGAAGCAAAAATTAAATCTCCTATTCTAAATTAAAAAATCTTTATAAATAAAAAAAAATCTTCATTTTAACGAATATCAATAATAAATAATCAATTATAATGTAAACGTAACTGTTATAAGAATTTTGTTGAAATTTAAACTACTTTCACTTTAATAATTATTATAGAGCTATGCCAAAAAATTATTTATTGATGGAAGGAGTTCCTAGCTTATGCAAGTAGTAATGATACATTTTGTATGAATTAGCATTTTCTTTATACTTAAAGTGGAAAGAGGAATTTAATTTTCGTCTCTTAAGTTGCATTTTCTTTTTAAGTAACAGATGAAATCTAATATAATTCGATTTAATTCTTATCCCCACTCACTTTTACCACTTTTAACTTATAAATTTTTGTCCTTTGTTTAATTTTTATTATAATTTAGCATTAAAGTTTTTAATTTAATTTGTGAAAACTCACTAAGTGCTGAATATTGGTTTTTAATCTGAGCCTCTGAATTGGGTCAAAGCAAAAGAACAATGGCCCTTCGGCCCATAATATTATAGTCCAGATGCTTCAATCACTATTGGTATACTTCAATTAAATTTTTTATCCTACATATAATATTAATAAGTTATTTTCAATGTTACATTAATAATAATATTACATGATTAAGACTCAAACTAGTGACATTCAAGCAACAAAATTACACATCTCCACTGAGCCAACGTTGTCATTCAATATATATGTGTGTTGTATTATATATATTTGCACTTTATTTTCTTAGTTAAAAAAAAAAAAATCTCTTTATACTTGAACCCAAACACTTAAAATAAGCTCATCACCTATTACCACATAACCAATAAAAATTTCATATTCATCATTTGTAATGCATTATATATATTTATTATTGACTTTTTTTATAAAAATTTTATTTTGAATTTTTCATTAGTCATGACTTGAAAAATTATCTATTATTATCTTTTGACCTATTTTGATAAAATAATCTTTAATAATTATATTTATTACTCTATAAATCATTTTAATTCAAATTTAAAATTACTAGTATTTGATTATTAGTAGTTATTATATTTAGATTTAAATATATAAAATTTTAAAAAAACATCTATATTTAATTATCACTTATTCAACTATAATCAAACAAATAAACTATTAATCATTGCATTCAATAGTTTTAGTTATTAGTCTAAATTTAAAAATATTGATTTTAATTATGTAATTGTATATTTTAATAATTATTTTTTAATTATAGGTAAATTCTTACAATTCTATGTTACGAATTTACCTCCCTCAAACGATTTTATCTAAACTCACGAGTTTGACAACCTTGCAATGTATATTTTTAGAACAATAATGGTATAAACTGTTATTTAGTTAACTTTTTTAAAAAAAATATTACACTTTAATGCTTAAATAATGTTTAAATAATTGAAGAAAATGGATGATTTATTGAATAATTTTTCATGGATAGTTTTGTTAAAAATATTGTTCAACAATTTTTGACTTAGATCAATTTACATCAATTTCGACTTGAAAAGAAAATGGCTAATTCAAAATTTTTCGAATTAATTGATCTAAGTTAAAGATTCGAGAATTTAGCAAAGATGGGGTTGGATTTTGTATTTGTCACCAATACATGTATGAGTTCGGGGATGAGTTTAATATTTTTTTTAAGTCTAAACTTAATTACTATATTATTACGTCAATACATTACTCATAATTATTCTATAATTAGTTCGTTGTGTATAAAATATTTATGTAGTTAGATTTAAATTTGAGTACTCTGAATAAAACTTCTTTTATATATCAAAGTCAAACTTGTGTACATTAATAGTGTTTGTAAAATTTATTAAGGAAACAAAGAAAAAAAAAACACCAACGATGAAAGTCATATTCTATAACAATATAAATTATGCACGTATAGCTCAGTATCAAGACGTCTCCTTCATGTTGTGTGTTTCAATTAATTCTTTTGGTCCATAAAGAAATGAATTTTCTTTTCTGACAAAAAAGAAATCACTCAATGAAAAAAATCAAAACTATATGCTTCGGTTATCAAAAAACAGGTTTAAAGCTTTGGGCTTTGTTTGGGAAAATTTCAGTCCAATATCTAAATTCATTTGTAGGCCGGCTCGTTTTTTTTTTTTTTTTAAAAAAACTTATTGGAATGATTTTGATGAAAAAAAGATATTATTGTGATGATTGTATTGACTTTTTAGACTTATTTTATGCACAAAGTGATATACATAAGGATTTCTCGCGCATGGAAAGCGATTAATCAATATCCAAGGTAAATATTTTTAATGATGCTTAAAAAAAATTATTAAGAACCAAGAACAAATTCACACAATAATTCTTTAAGAATTTAACTAATTTATAGATAATTTAAATTTAAGTATAATTTTTGTATTAATATATATTTATAATTGAAACTTCCCTTTGATTTCGCCGGCAATTAAGCATTGTAGAATGAGGTCTTCTTTAAATTTTCTTGTGGCATTCATTTCCTCTTTAGAAATTCGTGTTTAATTTTTGAGTTCAAAGTCTTAATTTTGAAATCCTCTTTCGATGTGTAGGTTGAGGTGTGAAGCTCACTTTTGGACCTATAATCATGAGTCTTCACCAAATTTCTTTGGGACTTTACTTTCTTGGCGAAGTTCCATCGTTTTCCATCAATTTTCCGTAGCTAATTATTGAGTTTTGGCCACTAATTCGGAACCTCCTCCATTGCAGCGAGTTAGAAGCTTAAAGAGTGAGGAATTCGAAATTTCTTGCTCCTTTAGTATTAATTGACTCCAAGAAAGAATGATTTGGGTTGTTGGAAGTTGAATCTAGATTGCTTAGT
The DNA here is from genome assembly GCA_037074485.1 of Delonix regia. NCBI lineage: Eukaryota > Viridiplantae > Streptophyta > Magnoliopsida > Fabales > Fabaceae > Delonix > Delonix regia. The sequence continues at coordinate 18,880,603 of CM073452.1, read as the reverse complement.
TGATTGGGCTTTTTTCTTTTTTTTTCAATTTTCTTTTGAATTCCCATTGTTACAATAACATTATTATCCAAGCCAGAAGTTCGACAACTCATGATTATGGAGAAAGAATTTATTCTGAATTATATATATGTGAATAAACAAAAAATCTAAAGATTTGTGAGAAAGGGAGAAACTATTAAACAACATTGGAAATGAAAGATGTAAGACCTTACCCTTGAAATTGAGAAGTCACAATGCTACAAATTATTACAGGATCCTAGTATTTAAGTAAACAGGATACATACAAGCAGGTATATTTAAGTATATTTGCAAAGATAGGTGTCAAAGTGGTATTATTGCTTTATAGGGGCTTAAGGATTCCTTTCCACGCTTCAAAAAATTACTGATAGATAAGGTAGGGCAAAAAGTTTAGTGTCATTCTGTTATGTGAGTGAATATTATTAATTATGCTTATTTTTTATTTTTGACCTTGTCTCTTGACAAGATATTTCTTATTTGGGTGCTCTAGTCCTATACATTGAAGTTAAGCCTCTCAAATATATTATTTTATTTCTGGCAACTATTTCAAACACTATAAATTTTTTAAAAATTTCATTGAAACGTTCTCTTACATTAGGATCACTGTTTTAAACAATATATACTATATGATTTTTGGGACCTTTCTGAATGATTTTATTTATTTTATAAAATTTTGAAAACTTAAAAATTTATTATTTAGATATATTCTCAATTATTTATAAAGTTATAAGAAAAAGTGTTTTTCTTCAAAATCTATCAAACATAGAATCATGTAATTAATGGTAATAAACATTAGCTCTATTCACCATGATTTATAAAGTTATGAAAAAAAAATGTTTTTCTTTAAAATTCATCCAACATAAAATTCTATACTAACGGTAGTAAATATTAACTCTAATAACCATGATTTGTTTCGATGTATTGATGCATTATGCCTTAGCTACTAATTGTTTCCATGCCATATTGCTTGTCTTCAATCATTGTACTTGGTGTTATCACTAGCCCGGTGCTAATGTTTGTTTATTGTTTATTGTTGTCACGGTGAGATGTTTTACATTTCTACATTGGAAACTCATGGGCTATAAGAATGGTAGTAAATAGGGATGGTGGTGGAAGTCCTACTTGTAATTCTTGCTTGTAGGCTCATGTTTGATATGAATACTCTTCTTTGGAGAATTGGATTTTAATGTTACAAACATTGACATTTAAATAATGGTTTGTGTTCGGTAAGTGAATGGGCCTGAGAGTGAATGTGAGGAATTTTTTTATTTGTCATGGGTATTTTACTGTATATTCATGCCTTGTGCTTTGAAGGTAAATGACATTTTTTTTTTGAAAAATTTAACTGGTCTATTGGTCCTCTTATTGACATGATTAGTTATATTTACTTATCAAGTATTATCACTCACCCCTACTCTTTTTTTTTTGAACAAGTAATGCTAATCCCAATTATTTTTGTGCATTTTAGACACAATTAAGAGATTGTTTGTGAGCTTTGTATTGTTTGTAAAGACAACAAATTTTATTAATTTATTTAATTATTAAACATCATAACATTTTTGCTATAATCTAGAAGTTTTTACTATCACAAGTAGGATTTTAGTTTGTTCATGCCTTTCATTATATTTGTTTTTTGATTAGTTAAGTTGTTAAATTTATTTGACTTATAAAAGATGTAGTTCACTTTGTTTTTTGTGCCAATTATCCTGGGGGCATGACAAATAACCATAGTATTATTATAAATTTAGTAAAGTTATAAAAAAATTAAAATATATTTCTAGACACAAAATAACTAATATTAAAAATAAAATTATGAAAAATTATATTTTAATATACAAATTAACATTAACTGTGGGCTATTTTGGATACAGAGAATTAAGCGCATATTTTTAAAATAGAGGGAAGAATTATGTAATTTAAACATTATTATGAGAAGAAAGGATAATTTACATTAATATTTAATTATGGTAATTTTTTTTATGACCCACTTCCAATTTTTTTTTTTTCTCTATAGCTTCTCCCAAGGCTAATTGAGTCATAAACTAGGTTTGCTGGGTGAAAAGCAAGTTGATAAACTTTGGCAAGAATAGGAAGGAAAATTTGTAAAGGAAAAGAGGATGGAAACAAACTAACTTGATTACACCACTATGATAAAGCTACTTTGGGGATCCCATGCCATGTTTAAAGACATTCCAACAAAATAGAATCATATTATCTTCACTGTTTGCACCAAATTCTTTTTATCATTTTCTTTAAAAGTACTATATTGAATTTAACTCAAAAGTCAAAGAATACAGCTAAAAGCATATGTAACAAAAGGAATATACCTTTCTTTCTGGTATTATGATCAAAGGGTGTTTTTAAGACTTTTTTGAAATATTTTTTCTTCCAACAAGGTACACGTCGACTTGGTACGTGTAGTATTTACTCTTGCAATGCATGAGAAAGGAATCAAAAGAGAAATGCACTTTTTACCAACCAAATTAATTCTCTTGAACACTTTTGAGGGGAAGAGAAAAAAGTTTAATGCAAAGATGACTAGTCATTATCAGGGTCCGAGATAGGAAGAACAAAATTTTACATGAACATCAAGAAAGAAAGTAAACACTAATAGGACCTTGAGATGAAAATGGAAGCTATAGATCATAGAAATTTAAGAGATCAATCACTAAGAACACCACACTGATCTCCTGAAAATGCTATTTCCTGCTTCAATCTCAAATCTTGACATGTGGTGTTGGATGATTCCATGGAAATATCAATCTCTATCAAATTTTCATCCTCATTCATCTCATTAATCTCTGCTAACAGCTCCATCAGCCCTTCCTGCTTGAACATGGCTTCTGGCAGAAAATCTGGCAATTTTGATTCCAATTTCTGGTCATGTTCGTTAGTTAAGCCAGAGAGATGGCTGCTTGGAAGGTTGATTTCAATCAAGCTATCTTCTTCTTCTTCTTCTTCTCCATCATCATCATTGTCAGAGGCTAAGCTTTCATAGATTCCCAGAATTCTAGTACTATCCTGATCAAGCTCAAAACTTTCACCAAGAATTGAGCCATTGATGCTTTCACTATCTGATAAATCAGAATTCTGTGAATTTAGCTCAAACTTTTCACCCATGGCTGAGCCATTGCTGCTTTCACTGTCAGATGGAAACGCTGAGTCTGACTGGGATTCAGCTTCTTGTTCATTCTTCTGAGCAACTTCTGTTAGTAACTCCTCTTTCTGCATTTTCTCCTGGATCAGATTTTCGTCTTCAGACCCTTTTTTCTTTCTCAATGTGACAAAAAAAAGCGTGGATAGAAGAGCAATAGGTATTGTGAGAAGGAAAGGCGAAGAAGGTTCAGACAGTGGGAAGAAAAAGAAGAATGAAAGTAGAAGGAAAAAACCCAGAATAATAGGTCGAACCAAAGAGGCCAAACTTGAATGGATTTGTTGTGGTTTGGCTTCTTTCTCCATGATCATTCTCTGCAAAAAGCTCAAAGAACTGTTGAGAAAGAGATTTTCCAAGCAAAAAGTAGCGGACTTTCAGAAAACGGAAGGTAAAAGGAGGAAACTTTCATTCATCTCCTCAAGCTGCTGCTTCTTCCCCATGACTAGAACTGGGTGAGATTTTTGTAGTCTCTGCAACAAAACCCCAAACTGTTCCTCTCTCGGAGATAGCGAAGGCAGTTTTGTTTTCCATCAACGTTTCACAACCTCGAAGCCTTGAAATTGCCGAATGCATGTGCGAGGGACAAAACTGAGTCCTCACATGGCAGTTTTTACAATACCAGACCCTTCAAAACCAGAAATGTCGGCTCTTGCTTGCTCCTTCTGCTTTATCCACAACCAAACAAAACCCATTTTCAGAAACCCGATTTACCACAATGGGTAACAAAAAATTTCTCCAAAGAAAACCCTTTTAAAGCAGTGCAAACCTTTTCCCGGGAAACAAACAAGAGTTTAACACTTCTATGACTTTCCAGGACAAGATTTCAGCCAACACATGAATAAACAAAGACATTCAAATTAAAGACAGCTTTTAGCAGTAACAAATTTTAGTATCAGTAAATTTGCAGTTTTCTAACCTAGAAAAGCCTACAGATTCCTATTTTTGAGCAGCTTAAGAATCAAGTTATGACAAAGCTAACTAACAAGTTTATGTAAATTGAACATACCTAAGAATGTATCTAATTTGTCTGGAAAATACTTTAAGATATGAAGATATAAAAAGAAGTGGGACCTCAAGCTAGTTAACGTGGGCAGTAAAATTTTTAAATGCAGTTAACTGATATAGTTAATTTCTTAAAATTAGTCTTTCACCAAATTTTACCCTTAATAATATTGAAATAAGAATAATACTAAAAAAATAGAGTAGTGGTGAGTAATGATGACTCTGACCCATTTTCAATTGTCTGCAAGAAAACCCCCCCATGAAGAAGTAATTATTCTGAGAGGTCCATTTCTGTTTCTGCAAGTCAAGATGATGGCTTTAATGGAAGCCCATTCTTGAAGAGATCTCATGGTGACATGGCCAGGTAGTCTCCATGACCATGACTATAGTGTTAACCCTATCAAACACTGCACCTGCAAGGGCCACTTGCTGCTGCACAAAATTGTAACAAAAGGTGAATAGTACAGACACAATCTGTCTCTTGTTTATAATAGTTTTGCAGTCAAAAGACAGAAACTTTTGAAGAAAAGTTTGTCTTGAAGATTATATGAACACTTATGTGAGTTGAAGCTAAGAGGCATTATTGCATTTACCTTCTTACATTTTCCCTTGAATTTTTTATTGGGGAAATTATTGTTTACCTTTGACTTGGTCCAAATTAGTTTGTCTCTGTTTGCTTTATGTGTATCATTCTCACAGTATTTTTCATTTATAGCTTGAACCATCGTCTTTTAAAGCGATATTGTAAAATTGAAATTGTCCTCTTAATTCCAAGAGTTGGCTGGGACTCTGTAAATATTCAAGAAATAAATTATATATATAATTATAATATTAAAAGATTTTATAATTTTAATATGGACAAAATACATATATCTTTTACAACTTTGAATCATTTGCAAACACTTCTTAATTTTGAGAACGTAAAAATATTTCCCTTAATTATCACATGACAAATAATAGGGTATGTGATGATACCTCTGTTAACAAAGTTTATGAAAAAAGGAAGTAACTTTGAATTAAAAGATATGCTTGTAACTTGTAAGTTACTCAAAGTTAAGAGAAGATGTTTGTGTTTTTTCTTTCAGTGGTAGATAATTAAATGGTAATCTAATAATTACAAGACTATTAAATATGATATTATATAAACTACAGGGATAAGATGAATTTTAACCAAATTAAATATAATTTACCATTTTTTATGAGAAAAATGCCATTTGGGTCTCTTTTTTTTTTAATTTAGTCTAATTTTAATCTTTTTACAAATTAAAAGTTTTAAAATAATTATTTATTTATTTTCTCTCATTTTAACCATATGTAAATTAAAAGTCTTAAAATGATTCTTTATTTTTTTAAATTTAATTCAAAACAATTTTTTTTAAATGAGACAAAAGAGGACTACTTTAAATCAAATTTTAAAAAATAAAAAATTATATTAAAACTTTTAATTTGTGGGGACAAAAATAAAATTATATTCAAAGTAAATGATCTTTTGAGATTTAGTTTGTGTAATACTAAGATAAGATTATATTAAAAAATAAAAATAGCATTTTTTAAATAAGAATATTTTAAAATTTTACTAAAATAAAAATAAATTTAGAAGTGAAGGGTTAAAATAGCATTTTTTTTTTCATTTCTTTTGTTTTTTTAATCAAATTTGAAAAAGAAAAACAGAACTGGGGGGTGTTTGCCTTTTATCTCTCTGTATGTATTAGAATTTTGATTGGCCATGCTCGATGGGTCTGCTAATGATTTGCTCGTGCCGGCGAAGAAATGATGTTATTAGTAATAATAATTTTTCTTTTAAAAAAAAAGGAATAAAGAGACAAAGAAATTGATGGTGGTGGGGTAGAAATTTGAGGAGATTGAGGATGAAATCTCAAAAAGCCATTAATCGTTGCTGTAAATGCTTTCTCGTGACTTTGATTATATGCCTCCTCCTGTTTGGTGCAATATGTTTTGTAGGGTTTTCTTTCCCTATTCTTCCGTTGTTAATCAATCTTTAATTTCAATCACTTCATTTAAATAAAATTAATGTCCTTAAAGTGCCATATATCTAATCAATATTTATAAATTAAAAAAAAATACTTTTCTTCCGTTTACCTTGCATGAGTTATATAGCGTAACTTTATTTTAGGCTTCATGCCTCTCTCTTTTGTTTTTTTTATTTATCTCAAAATTTCTTTTACATGTTATATCCTCATTTTTCTTTTTTTCAAATTCTCATGTATCATATAGGTCTTCACTATTAGGCCCAACGAGCTGGATTGAGTTGGTCTATTCTATTTTGAGTTTGGATCAACTCGTACTTGGCCATGAGTAAGATTTACTTGAATTTTAAGATTCCTTTAAAAATGTGAAATTTATTTGAATAATAAACTTATCATCATGTTTATTATTACATGTCTATTTTTCTTTAATATCACAAGAATATGATGAAGGAAGAATATGAGGGGATCAAAACTTCTCAATTTTAGCAATGGCTCGAGTTGTATTTTTTATTTGGTGAGACCTAGTTTGATTGGATTGGGTAAGATAAGTAATTTTTTAGAAATTTTTTTTATATTTTTAAAATTTTATGAATTTGATTGAAAAGTTTTGAAAATAAATATTATCTATATTTAACAAATTAGATATTACATGTTATTAGAGATGATCTATATTTAATACATTAAAAAAAATAGCTATATTAAACCTATAATGTACATTTAAACAAAGGTTTGTTATATAAATATTTTTGTTTAGTTTAATGTTTGATTTTCTTTAAAATTAATTTTGCTCTCCAAATTTCTATGTACAAGAAAGAGAGAAAAAAACTTTTGTGTTGAATATAGGGATGATGATTTGCTACCATTATTTGTGTTCCCTGTCTTTATCTTCACTTCCCACTACGGGAAAATTTTCTCCTCGTCCTCATTTCCCATGGGGATGGAGATCCCCATGGACCTCAAGTTTTTTTTTTTAAATTATAAAAAAATATTAATAAACATAAAAAATGAACATATTGAAAAATAAATAAATTTAAGGTTTAAACTCTTCGTTTATATTATTTAATAAACTTTAATCAAATTAAAAAAAAAACTAAAAAATAATTCAAATAACAAATTATAAATAAGTACTAAAGATTCCAAAAACTTAAAGAAGTAATAACTTAAAAAAATTAAAAATATCAAGTTCAAGTTGTATTGACATTAATATATCTTTTTCATTATGTGTGAATCCTTCATTGTTGTTTCTTAATTACATGCAAGTTGAGTTTTTTAATTAATTTTGTTTCCACCGTCTTAATTTGTCAAAAACTTGTATATTTGAAGCATCAATCAAGACATGTTCATTTAAGTAACAATCTAACTTTGACTTACTATTGCTAATTGAAATAGTTTTTTTTTTCTTGTATTGGAAATAGTTACGATTCTAATTTTTTATATTAGCAAGATAATTCATGATTGTTAAACTTGAAGATGTAGTAAAATTATTATTAATATATATATATATATATATATATATTAAAATATTTACGTCAAATTATTAGAGACAAAGAACATGATTCTTGTTCCTATCACCAAACTATCAAGGCAATTTTTCCCCCATTCCTATCCTCATGAAAAAGAAATTTTAAATGTGGGTCCCCAAATGAGATCGTCCTTATAGGGATCCCTAAATATAAAAAATTTTTGCCATCCCTAATTGAATGGATTGTATATATGATAAAACTCAATTTTCAAACAAAAGTTTTTAAATATAAATCATCATCATGCAATATCATATCTGACTAAAATTAATTCTAAAAATCAAGTTAATTCAAAATTACATAAATACACTTTAAACCTTAACTTCGATTATTATTATTATTATTATTATTATTATTATTATTATTATTATTTATTTGGATTTAAAATTCTTTTGATTTTTGTTCTAGGATGAGATTGATTTTATATATGAGATTGGGCATCCAGATTAGATCGATTGGATTGCATTTAGCAAGTGGGACCGAATGTTGAATACCCCTACGTGTTAATTAGGAAACCAAGGGTAAATTGCTTGTTGCAAATTGTCATAGATGTATACGAATGTATGTGTTGCAAATTAATTCCACAATGTGGAGTTTCAAACAAAACAAGAATAAGGTGTGCATGTGATTTGCCTTTGATAATAGATTCTTCTTGTTGGCTAAAGAATGATTGCCACAAATCCAAGTTTGATTTATGACAAACCAAATACAAAAAAACAAGCTCAGCCCACATAAAAAAAAATGAGCAAGTTTGGACACTCTTTCGACCTACAAGACTCAGCCCAAAACAGAAACCCATATCAAGTCTTAAATCTTAAATAATGGAAGACAACTTGTGACTCTTTATCTCTAATACACAGCACGTGAAAGCTGTCTTAAAAGAACAAGTCTCAACCTTACTTTGACACCCTCTCTTACATCCTCTCTGTACCCTATGTTTCGCCTGAAGCTGTCAATCAAAACGACCATTAATGATGCTATCATCTTTCCAAGAGGAACCCTGCCTACTGGAGCTGCAACCCATACGTTATGGAGGTCAAATGAGAAACAACCTGATCATCTCCTCAATCATGAAGATCTGTAGTATTTATTGTTTTCCAATGACTATTTTTTGAAAAGCTATATATATATATATATATATATATATATATGTATCTGCTGCCCTTTGTGAAGATAGATAAGAGAACAAAAGAGAGACATAGATATATAATATTCGAAAGTCTTATTTCTTAAGCTAAGTTTTTAGTTTATCTGCTTATTAGAGCACTTTGTGAGCAATTAGTGCAAAACCCAATCTATAAGGATTCATAAAACTCATATTCTGTAACTAATTTTGAGCCTCTGTTTCAGCAGAGAAGATGAGTGTTTTGGAGTGACGTATTCTAGCTAATTTGAAATTAAGCTTGAAAACCTTGTATTTAGAATGAATACGTAAAAACTTAGTGTGAAGTTATAAGAGAATTATTTTTAGTGAAAAATCTTTTGAAGGAGTCAAGGGGACTAGAAGTAAGCATCGTTATTGGCCAAACTAGATAACTTATCGTGTTTGATACTCTATCCCTAATCTTTGCATTTTCAATTTATTTATAATTAACTGTATATCTTATAGTTAACTGTTTTCTCCACTTTTCTTTTCTCTTCAATTAACACAGTTTATTGAAATATTTACAGTTAATTTTTTTTCCTGATAGAGTGAATAAATTGTTAAAAAACTCAGTTGACTATATTTTATTACAATCAACTATTTATTACGATTTATAATCGATTAAAATTTTTTTTAGTTAATTATAATTTTAAAAACTGAATTTATGTAATTTTTTTTTTAAAAAGCACATATTCAACCCTTTAAGTGCATTGTCACTTATTTAATCTTAAAATGCTGTAGATTAATGGCTAATCCTTTCATTAACTATTTTTACATTGCATTTTGCTATGGAGAGCAAGCTTTGTAATTTGTTTACTTAATATTTATATTAAAATTTAATCTCAACTTTTAAGATGAACCATCCAAATCTAGCGGTGTCCACTCACTACCCTTCACCTATCGTTGAACCTCCACGAATCCTTACCGTCATCAAGCATAAACCTAAAATATACCATTTTAATACCGAAATGACGAAACTACCCTTGGCCATTGGCATCCTACTGTACAGCTCACCCCCTGTGACCGGGGCATTTTAGTCACGCGTACGAGGAAGAATTACTGAAACCCTAGGGCTAGGGTTTAATTGCGCTCCCAATTTCCTCCTTAAAGCGAGCATCTATTCTCTAGTTTTGGGATTTTATTGTTGATGCGTTTCTCATAATTTATTCCTTGAGATTGGTGTTGGTGAATCTTCGTTTGATTGATCGCTTTCTCTTCGATTCGGGCTTTGGCGCCCTGTGAGCGTTCATATCCATGGTCATCAGCCTCCGATGGAACCCTCGGCGGTGCGCACCACTCCTCCAGTTGAGCACGAAGAAGATGAGTGGGGTATGGTAATTTGCTTTAAATTCGTTGATTTGTTGTTCTTTTTCGTTGATAGAGCCAGGGACAGAGTTGATATAGATGGATATTTTATCGTCGTTTTGTGGGATATATATGTATATACATACATATATACATATGTGTTTGTGTGTTTGTGTGTGTGTGTTTCATTTCTTGGTTGAATGGATCACTGACTGATTCGTTTATCGGGTTTTAAGTATTGAAAACGACAGGAACTATAATGCCCAAACTTGTTTGTCATATTTCATTGGGTTAAGTTTTATGGATTGTTGAATCTGGGCGGAATTCATGTAAATCACATTGCAGATTGGCAGTGAAATTTTATTAATTCTTGTAGTTTGTGGATTTGTGAACGATGAATTTTTTTAATTCCTTCCCTGAGGACTTCATGTTCTTTGTCCAGGTTTTCTGTTCTTTGATCATATCCTCTGGGTTCACAGGAATATGGTTTTGAATTCATATAGTTTAAATGCCTTATTTGATGTCTCTTTGATGCCAAATTGTTTGAATGATTGTCTTTGGTTTAGTTGTTTCTTTTTGTCGATGTTTCTACTCTCTCCACAGAGGAAATTAGATACGCATATTCATGAGTCATAAGGTCGTAGTATGCAAATATTATCAGTTCTTATTTATTGTTAGTTTTGTTTTTTAATTTTTGTTTTTGGTGTGTAGTTTCCAAAATAATAGATCAACACTTCAAAGTTTATTAGATGCTTTTAGTAAAGGAAATTAAAGGAAACATACTATTTACATAAAGAATTATGTTGACCACACACACGTTTATAGATATAGGCTTGACGTTTTTGCCTTAACATGTAGTAATTTTCTTATATTTGCTATGGTATGAAATTGAAGGAGGCATTGGTTGGCAATTTTTGATCCTGACCGGGTAGCAGTGGTTTGTTTCAGTTTTCTCTTTGTTAGATGTAGTGTATCTTTAAGTCTGTCTAACGGCTATATTTCTAATTTGCTTAAGTGGGATGGTTTTATTGGCTAAAGTCTAAACATTCAGTTGCCATCTTTGACTCTCTTTGGTTGTAGACACTGATGGATTTGTGATTCCAAGTTTGGGAATTGGAGACTCAGATGAAAGCAGATCATATGCTCCTGTCATAGAATCCCCAAATTCACCTGCACAGGTCAGCTGAAGCAATCGTTTCTCACTAATGAGGACTCAGAAATTTGGAGCTGGTAGATGATGGAACTGGTTGGACAGACACTGTATATGATGCTTACTGTATTTGTTTCTTTGTAGGCTAAGAAGGAAGAGAACATTTATCTAGGGCCTCATGGTGCACCTCCTTCGCAATCAAAACAGCAAGAACTAAATTCATCAAGCCGAAAGCTGCGATTCAAGCAGAAACTGAAAGAAGCCGATAAGAAGTTCAGTAGCGGTACAGGAAGGGAGAATAAGTTGGATAATCTGAGAGAGCTTGTGGGTGGTGGTGTGAGAGAAAGTGTGAGCATGGCAAAGGGATCCCCCAAGGACTGGTTAGATCCACATTGCCACGAATCTCAGTTTGAGAGGAGGTAATGTAATGCTGAGATTGGAGTTATTATCTGCTTATTCAGCTATTCTTGAAGAAGTCACACTCTTTTTTTATCGCCTTCTGTCGTAGAATTTGATGATGCATTTCAGGCAAAAGTTTGGAAGGTCATGTATTATGACCAGAATTTCACCACTTGACCTTTTAGTAATAGTTGAAAGTCTTGTGGCTCATAATAATTACAATGAAGCTGTCTGTGTGAAGAATCATATGCTTACTTGGGATAGGGAAGTTGTCTGTGAAAAGTCGGCCTTTCGATAGACTTTACAACCATTTAGGTTGTACCAATGGGGAAGTGATGCATCAATCTGGTGAGACAAAATCCTCTGGTTTTGCGTGTGCTCCTTAAAGCGACCACCACGGTGTACCCAATTCATGTATTGACCCCGTCAATTCAACCGTTTAGGCTGATATCTTACTAACTTAAGACACTAGAAATTTTAATGGTTGGATCGTGCTGAAAATTATTAAGACTTCAAAATCTGATAACAGGTGATGATTTTGAGTCACATAACAAAAGGCGTGACAATTTTTGAGAAAGATCCATCCATGTGACTTATAAAAATTAAAGAATTTGATAATAAACAAAAACTGTATCTAAGTTCTTTTAAAGCTCTTTTAGCCAATTCTAATACAATTCAATGATGTTTGTGATTAAAGGTCAACACAAACTTAATTTGTGGTCAAAACTGACTAACTATATGAGTTTTTTGTTTTCAAACCTTGTTTTGCGTTTACGATTTATAATAGGAAAACTACACGTCCACTTCTCTATCTCTTGTCATACATAAAATTTAGATGATTTTAACGTAACTGTTATATTATAAAATTAAGGGATTGCACCCAAGTGCAGTTGCATCTTTTACATATCAGATTTGTCAGTCACCTTCAACAATTCAAGAGGGGCATGATGGTGAGAAATGGGAATGGCAAACAGATCCCTCTCATGAGTGGTTCCACTGGGAAGTTGCCATTCAAAATAGCATAGCGAGTGGGCAAGAGGAAGCTCCACATAAGCCACACCAAGACTGATTCCAGGGCAAATCCTCCTTCCAGCACCAAAAGGAATCAGCTCAAAGTCCAAACCTTTGTAATCAATGGGAGACTCCAGAAACCTCTTTTGGTTCAAACTCTTCTGCTTTGTCCCAATAATCGGGGTCTCTTCCAATTGCCCATGCATTCACAAGCATCTGGGTTTTGGGTGGTATGGTGAAACCATTAATCTCACAGCTCTCACTGCTCTCTCTTGGAACTAGCAATGGAAGTGGAGGGTTTAATCTCATGGTTTCTTTCACCACAGCTTTCATGTATTTCAGTTCAGGAAGGTCTTCTTCTCTAATGTATCCTTGCTTCCTTAAAACTTGCCTTACTTCTGCTTGGGCCCTTTTTAGTAGTACTGGCTTTCTCTGTAATTCAAAAATGGCATATTGTAGAAGTGAAGGTGATGTCTCTGTTCCAGCAATGAACAAGTGCTGTAGTTAGGAGAACAAAATAGGATTAAGCAAGATTTAAAACTGACTAAATTGTACACATCTGCTATGAGTTAGACTAAAACTCTATGGACTTTATATCTTATTTTGAAAATATACACGTAGCATCTTTGAAACACAAAAAGAAAAAAAAATTACAATTTGTTCTAATTTTAACTTTTTCATTCAAATGCCTTCCATAATCAAAGGAAAAAAAAGCCTATATATTTAGTTTAATAGAGAGTATTTCAATGGAAATTTTTAAAATTAGTCGAGAGATCTATGAAATTTAAATAAAATTTAAGAAAAGCCAGTGTAATATACTATTTATTTTTGGTTCTTAGAATAAAATATATAAACTTTGCTAAAAAATTTAAAATGAAATTAATTTATAAAAGTCTTTTATCAAATCGAAGCAAAATATGTTCACATTAAAATGTTTTTGTAAAACTTGCTTAAATATGACTTCAAAAAAATAACTCTTGGATTCAAAAGCCACGTTGTCTCAATACTATCTCATGTAATTAAACCCTTGATTGTACAATGTCGCTTACACATTTCATGATGTTTGTGACTTTATTTAGGCAGGTAGAATTTCTTATAAATTATAAATTTCAATAATAAAATAAGATGTTTCTTTTAAAATTAGACTCCCATAAATTAAACAAAATTCAAGAGAGTTAGTTCACTATATTAAAATTATGGTGAAATTTTTTATGTAACTTTATACTAGTTGTAATAATGTAATTATTATACGAAATACTAAAAGAAATATACCTAACAATGACGAACTAAAATATGTTGATAGTATGTGAATTTAAAATAATTTGTTGTATTTATATTTAAATCCCAATACTAATAGATTTTATTTATAATACCAATTCTCTACTTTTTATATTTTTAGTAACCCATAAAACATTAGTTTCTAAAATTGAAAATAAAGATAAAATTCAAAATTTGGGGATTTATTATAAAAATACAAAAAGTATAGGGTTGAATTAATAAATTTATAAAGTAATATTTTCATGAAGTTACTAGGAAATTAAATAGATGAGGCAAATTGAAAATTTTTAAAATAATGTTAAGTTCATAAATAAAATCTAAAATTTATTAAGGTTAAAATATAAATATAATAAATTATTTTACGCTAGCATACCATTATTATTTTTGTGATGTTATTATCATGTGTTTTTTTTCACAAAATATTATATAATGCTTGCAATAATATCACCAAATAATTTATCAAAAATCATATATTCTATTATTTGTGAATATTATTAATAAAGTGTTATATATAGAAAACATTAATAAAATATATATTTCTAATGTGATGAACATGCTCATGCATGTCCATTCCCAATCGCGAGAGAAAGGTTATAAACAAGAAACGATGGATGCACAACTTACCATAATTACAGATTTGACGTTGTTGATTGTCAATGGAGATTCACGTGATTCACTGTGGTCTATCAAAATCAAAAGAGCATACAGAAGACCCCTGCTTCATCTTCATCCTCATCTTTATCTTTTATCTGTACTCCTATACCCAAAAAAATATTGATACCGATAGGAGTATTACATATCACACGATACAAGGTGTAATATATTAATTTAAAAAAATTTAAAATTTATATACGGATATATTTATGTAAATATATATATATTTTAACAAATAAAATTAATAATAAAAAATTATATAAAATATAATAAAAAATATTAAATTAAAATAATAAAATAATATCATAATTAATAAATAAATTATTAAAACATCAATTTGATATTATTTTAACGCTTTTTAAAGTGTATTCTACAAGATACCTTGACATTCCCTTCACATCTTCTGAAGGAGCGCATCACATCTTCGGTGAATCTGCTCGAATCTTTGCCTCTCTCCGGTGATCACGTGAAGCCACTTCTGTGAGGTGAACAAATCGCCGACACCAAAATTCTTAGCCTTCTTCATGATCTCCTTCACAGCCGAAGTAAAGCCCTCTTGATCTTTGCAATTATCCCCTAAAGCTGCTCTCGTAACAATCGCATAAGTCATGGAATAGATCTTCTCACTCAGGTTTATTGCACACCCAATGTTTGTAGAATTGTCTCTTGCAAGTTTTCCCACTTCTGCTTCCCTTATGGATCGGTATGACCTTACTCGTTTCGCACTAAACAGTTGGAGTGTACAAGTTTTCCTGAGATGCCTCCAGTAGTGTCCATATGGGGAAAATGCAATGTCAGTGGAATTGTAAAGTATGATATCTGCGTTGAGAAGATAGGGTCTTTGAGCGAAAACGACATCATGGGTTTTGAACACTTGTTTGGCAACTTCAGGGGAAGAAACCACAATAGTAGATCTTTCTCCGAGCTTAAGATGCATCAGAGGGCCATGTTTTTGGGCTGATTCTCTTAGGTAAATGTAAGGTTTCTAGAGCCAACAAGGTGGTGTATGCTTCCGAGAAGAGGAAGCATCCATGGCCCTGGGGGAAGGTTCTTCCTAGTTTTGCTTTTGGCTCTAAATAAGATTGTGAATGACATGATGAAGAGAAGAAGACTTAACGGCATGAAAATGGTGGGGAAAGATAGGAACTCAAGAAGCTCCATGTGTAAAAGTACATTCAAAGAAGGTGAGTTCTATTAGTCATTGATTTTAAGTTATTTAAAAGCATTTTGATTTCTGGGGCTGCGGGATGGACAGTGGCAGAGTCAACACTATCCACGCAGTATGCTCCTAGCCAAAGAAATTTTTTTTCAATGGGAAACAGGACCGTACAGATCCTCCTACCACTCCAGTGGGGCAGGGTTAACATCGTGCTCTCGTATTTCATTCCAGACTCTATAGTCATGGGTTTATATTTTAATTTTTGTTTTCAGATTGATGACACACATGTTTTAAATTAATTTTAGTTTATTATTGCTAAATTTTTGATTATGGGGTTTCGATAAAACTTGTTGCATTTATATTAATTTTTTCATAAAAAGTTTTGTCCATATTTCAAAACTATATGTTTTATAAAATGCTAGGAATTGAAATTAGAAATTAAATTAAATTCTTTATTTTTATTAATAATAGATAATTAAATTGTAGCAATTAGCATTGTGATCAGTTAACAACTTAGTATTGATGATTAAATTTTAAATTAAGCTTAAAAATTACTTTAAGAAAGTAAAAATTGAAAATTGAAGATGGGGTATTACACTATAGAAGCTCATACAAAAACTTTCAATTTTGAGTTCACTTATAGCCGCAAATTTAGGAGAGAAGAGAAGCTGCAATTTTGAAAGTTAATTTGAAAAGGAAAGATGAAAATGGAAAAAAAAAAAAAAAAAGAGAGAGAAAATGAGGAAGGAAAGAAGAAAACTGTACTGAGAAAATTAGAAAGAAGAGAAAGAAAGAAAATTAAGAGAAGGAAAAGAGAAAAAATAAGTATTGTAAAGTTCTTTTTTTCTAGAGTTATAGATACATATTAAATGTACGGACTAAATGAGATCAAGTTAATATGTCAAATAATAAAAAAATTACACTATATATATATATATATATATATATATATATTTAATGGGTTCAAAATTTAAAAAAATGTGTGAGCATAACATAAAAATTCAATACTATAATATACTAATTTTGTTTGAAAAAAAGAAAAGAGGAGCGTATGCCCACCTCACTTGTATGTGGTTCCAGCACCGGAATGAAGATATACATCGACCAAATCATTTGGATTTATCTCGCGTTTTGACAAAAACTTGAAATTGCATGTATCCATTCACTATTTTTCAAACTATATACAAATCAAAATTAAAATTGAGGGGATATATACCCACCATAACTGGGGATGAAGATATAAATCAATAAAATCACAAAAATATTTCTTTGAGTTTTGATAAAAACTTGAACTTGCATTCATCTCTTCTCTATTTTCCAAAACAGACATAAACTATTTTAAAATAAGAAGTAGGCTTGCATTTTAGTCCAAACTTAGATTGTGAACTAAAAATTCTTTGTTTTAAAATTTTCTGTGTCTTTATCTTGTTGTTGGTCCCAACAACATTTAGAGATACAATAATCTTCACCCATAAGACCCTCTACCTTCTTATACCCCAAAGGATGATGATTTGGAAATGTTTCAAGACTTTTAAGACCCATAGCCACAAGACAATCCTATAATAATAGACCTTCATGATTTAAGAATGGATGATTTTTGGACTCAACTCAGAAGGACTAATCTAGACTCTTCAACAACAAGCCTAACTCTAAGTGAAATGAATATGTTTCCAAGTCGTGAACCTTCATCAAAGACTGACTCATCAACATGAATTATTGGTTTCCTTAGTCCTTTCTTGCTTTTGATGTGCCTTAGTCTTGTCTGTCCAGCTGTTGCTATTGCTTTGTTAAAGCTTTGTCTATACTAAAAGTAGTAGTGTTGTCATTTTCCTTGTATGCTTTTGTATGAAAAGTTTGTATTATTGCTTTCATGTTTATCATGAGTCCATACTAAGTTGCCTTGCTTCTCTTTATATAAGGAGCCTTTATCTCAGTTATAGGCAAAACGAGCTTTGTAAGATATTCCCATACTATCAAATGTGTTTTCCAACTATGAGTCTCAAAGCCTTCTCTCTCTTTGAAATTTCTCTTCTACATCTTTATACGACTTCTATCTAGAGATCTAAGTATGCTCTGTGCTTACTTCTTACGAGGATCCTGTGTATCAGAAAGGATTAGTTTGATAAGATCCAAGTCTGATCTTAGACTATTATATGATTCCAACATCTTACATCTCTTGGAAAAATACAATCATTTTAGTATATATAGCATCATAACAGTGGCTTTGAGATATTGTTGCCTAGGATAGGTGTTGTTAATCTCAACCTTTACCTTGATGCTATATTAATTAAATACTCTGATACCAAGACGATCTCCATACATGGTGTTGTTATATAAAGAATATAGATCTTAAGATCTCTTAGGACTAGTAGTCCTACAATTCTAGGTTTCTAGCCGATATACAAGATTCATCCAAAAGTGAGATTTCAGACTCTATTTCTTCTTGAGATGAGGCCAAATCAAGGTAGAAATCATATGAGGCAATCTTTAGTGGATAAGCTTCCATCATGGCTATATTAAAAGGTTTTTCAGAATTAAAGGATCCTTTTTGTTTGAGGTTATTTTTTAGAGGTATTTATGGAGGTGGAGATTTCGTTGGTTCTTTAATGGAAAGTCCCTTGAGGGATGTGAGTATTGGTGGTTTAGGTTTTGTGTAGGAGGGAGTGGTAGTATGGACTTTTGGGAAATGAGGTGGTCTTTGTGGAGGTCTCGAGTGTAGCTTTAGAGAAGATCTCATGAGTCATTTTGAAAAATTTTGAGTAAGCTTCGTATGAAAGATATAAAGGGTATAGGGATGGTGGTATGTAGCTTATGTGGTACACAGATGGATAGGTATCATATGGTGATGGTGGTTTTATTGCCATGTTTGCTTCAATCTGCTTAGTTGCTCTTTGAGGAGCTTGATTTCCCTTTCTTTTCTGTCAAATTCTGGGCCGAAGTAACTATTAGAGATGAATTGCTTCAACTCATAGTCTAAAGTCTGAATCTTTTCTTTTGTCTTTTGTCTCAGGTGGAGAACTTTTATGGTGAGATGATTTACACACTTATAGGTCTGGTCTTGCTTTTTAGCAATATGTTTAATCTTCGAATCAATTCTTTTTAGCATATGGTTATGAGCAGCGGCATTTTTGTACTGCCAGTTGAGTACTTCTTTAGAAACATAACTTGTTCATAATTGCCTATAGGAGTGACCTTGGTCATTGGCATATAAGGTTTTGTGGTAACCCTATTATCATTAGTTTGTCTTTCCAATGAAAGGAAGAAATCATCATAAGAAGGATTTAATGGGTCAAACATCATACACAGAATTAGATTGGAAGGAGTAGCACCTTGGATATGATCTTTACATAAAAAGGTAGGTGGTTCCACAAAGTATGAAGAAACATCAGGGATTGATTCTTGAGGTTCCCTAAAGCAACTTGCTTCCTTCATTTGTTTGATCAAAGTTTCTTCTTTGAAGGGTTTTTTTTCCTTGGAGGGTCCAACCTATGGCTTGAAATTAAGGTCCTAATTAGACCAGATAATAATTTAAAAAGCCCATCTGGCCTGAAAAAAATAAAGCCCAAACAAAGAAAGCTCAAATTAATACTTTTTCAATTAGTAAAAACTTATTGTATAAAGAAACATTTAGTGTAATGTGACATTTTGATAAATAAATAAAAATTAATACATCTTATTAAAGGATTTATGCCAATATAACAACTCATTTGTATTTACAACTTCTCTATATATGATTTTACATGTAATAATAATAATTATTTATGTTATTTATATCAAATTTTAAGTAACAAATTGATTTGATCATTATTTAAAAAGCACGGTTAACTCAACTCGAAAAATATGGATAAAAGCCCAAATAAAAAAGCCCGACTAAAATACAGGCTCGACTTTTTTTTTTAGTTCGGATTCAAGCCTGATTTTTAAAAGCTTGACCTGATGATCAAGTCTAGTCCTAATCTTTCTTGAAAGGTTTGAAAGATATGGTAGATTTACAAGTCTTTCTTTTTAATCTTTCTTCATTCTTTTTTTATTTTTCTTTTTTGACCTGGCAACGGCGTAGCCGTCGGTGATACAAATCAGGGTAGTTTCTGGCCAATTGCTTGGACTGTTCCTCATAGTTGAAATCATCAAAGGAAAGATCAATACCATTATCCTAAAAATAGTGAGGGTCATGACAACTGCATCTTGGTTTGCACATTTTTTAGGTTGCATCCTAGATGAAGTAGTTAAAGATGTGGGAGACAAAAATAGCCTTCCCATTTGGTTTAAAATAAGCAACAGAGAGAGTTTATCTTTTAATTTGGTGGATTAAGATAGGTGTGATGGTAAGGATTTCTTGGACAAAAGGTGGTTGTGTAGGCTAGGAGGAAGACTCATTTGGTCTTTTAAAAATGGTCTTAACCTGGCCATCAGGAAAGTAAATGATTTTCAGAAGGGCTATGGTAAAAGTAGGCTTGTTGTTTACATGGAGCTTTTCCTAGTTGGTGATCCATTCCATGGGCATAAGTTGAAGCAAATCTCATTTAGTTATTTGCCTAGGAATCTGGATGATAGTTAGGATATCAATTCTATTGGCAACAATCATTAGGGCATCTTTACTATGATTTGGAAGTTAAAGATCAATAGTATGGTCTTGAAGTCTAAAAACCATTTGATAATACAAAGTAGCCATTATAGCCGAAGAAACCTAGTTAGCTCTGGTAATTTGAATATGAACTTTGATGCACTTGTTGATAGTGGCATCAGCCAATTTCAAGCAATAGTTTGGACATATAGTCAGAATGATTGTTCCGACATTTAGGGAGGTATGGACCATCCCTATAAGGGCATGTTTATAGGTGGTATAGGTAGTATAAAAAAGGGCTATCCTGGTAGTCACAGGTACTCCTTTCCTTCCATGGTAGTTACACAACGCAAATAACACCCAGATGAAAATGGGTGTATCCTTGATTCTTCCAATGGTTGATGAAAGGTTGAAAGATCTCAAGGTCGGCATATTGTTCTTAAGTGGAAGAAGGAATTCAATAGTTGTTGAGATTAGAAGTATAAACATACTCTTTGACTGACTTTTTAAGGCGATAGATAAGTTTCTTGAGGGTTTTTCTCTAAGATTGTTCTTGGGTATAAAGCTGGTATGGATTTGTCAAAGGAAGGTGGGTGTCTTCTATATGCTAATCTGGAGGAAGATCTGTATAGGTATTTTCTACAAGATTGTCTATTTTGGAGGTTAGAGAACAAAGGCAAGAGTTAAGAATGGAAATTTTAGAAGGTATGGTAATAGGTGTTATAAGTGATTGAGAAGTAGTAGTAGAGGGACGAGGAGTTTCCATGGTTTGTGAATTCTCTTTTACTTTCTTTTTTTACTACTCTTTTTATCTGACTTCACTTAAAACATTAGGCTTTGATACTAAGGTGATACCTGTATGTGGCATTGTTATACTAAAAATATAGATCTTAAGATCTCTTAGGACCATTAGTCCTGTTTTCTAGCCGATATATGGGATTCATCATAATAACTTCTCACATTTCTAGGCAAAAATGGTCAAATTTAATTAATACAGCATTAAGGTAAAGACTGAGATTAACAATGCCTCTCTTAGGCAACAATATCTTAAAACCATTGTTATGATATTATAGATACTAAACTTATTGTATTTTTCCAAGAGATGTAAGATGTTGGAATCATATAATAGCCTAAGATTAAACTTTGATCTTATCAAACTAATTCTTTCTAATACATAGGATTCTTATAAGAGGTATACAAACATTGTAAATAAAACTAATTAAAGAATACGTTAATATTTTGTTGTAGTGGAAGTTTGTATATTTTTAAATAGAAGAAAAATTTATATAATTTTGACAATAATAAAAAAAATATAAGTGAATTTAATTAAATTTGATTGTATAAATTTATGTAATACAAATATTAAGCATAATTGCCTAAAGTGAATCGTAAGGATTTAATTAGGCGTAAATTTATTTGAAAGAATAGAGAAGAAAACATAAAATCTATCATGATATCTGATAAAATGGTTTTAAGGATTATAATTCAAATAAAAGAATATTTTTTTGTCTCTCATTTATCCCAAAATTATCATTTTAGTCTCTTGCTCATTGAAATACTTAAAATAGTCCCTCACTCAATAAAAAATGTCATACA
Source organism: Delonix regia (assembly GCA_037074485.1). Taxonomy (NCBI): domain Eukaryota; kingdom Viridiplantae; phylum Streptophyta; class Magnoliopsida; order Fabales; family Fabaceae; genus Delonix; species Delonix regia. Next base: position 18,858,661 of record CM073452.1, on the reverse strand, counting down.
TTGTCTCACACTTTTCAAAAAATTATTAAATTTAGTCTATTTGTCAAACCCTAAACTTTAAATTTAAGGGGCTATATTTGATATTTTGTTTTTTGAAAAGTGGGAAACCAAATATAATATTTTTCAATTAGTGGGCATTATTTTGGGTATTTTAATAAATGAGGGACTACAATGATAATTTTGTAATAAAGAACTAAAAGTGTATTTTACTCCTAATTCAAACATGCCTCTTATATATATATATATATATATATATATATATATTGGTCCCATCTTTGCTACATTTATAATTTTGAGTCCACATATGCATTCAATTATTATATAAAGACATAATTGTAATATATACAATGTACTCACAAATAATATTATAATTATATTTTTAAATTATAATTAAATATATCAATACACTCAAAATTGCGAGAGTAGCAGATTTTACCATACTTTTTTCGTTGGAGTTTGCCCTTGCTAAACAATTCATTATTTGCCTTATCATTTCCTCAAATCAGAAGCTGTAAATCGCTCATGGGTCATATTCAATGAGAAGAAGGTACACCTTTAATTTTCTACCATATGTTATGTGGTCATGTCTCACTCGTTACTTTCCTCCCCGTATCATCAACTAATTTAACACGTGCTCGTTTGCACAAAATTTGCCACTTTTTTGGTAATTTTGTTCTAAAAAGTTTGGAGTCAATCATATTCAATTTATATTTTCCACGTATTTTATAAATTTTTAAATATATTTTTTAAATGTTAAGATTATCCAATTTTCAAGTAGCTATGGCCAAGAAGAGTGTTAAGAGGTTGATAGCCTTTCAGAAATCAATTTAATTGCGATTTTTTTGACTTAAGCTAAGAAAATTTAACCTATGTTCAATAATAAGAATGAAGGTTTAGAGTCTCTGGATTTCAGACAATTAGCACTGCACAAGAATAATAATGAAATTTTTGGATACATAGATAAAATTATTTAAAATAAAAAATTTTGAAATTTTATTTTATTTCAAATTTTTGGGACAAAAAATACATTAAAATTTTCATAAATAAGATAATATAGCCTTCCACATCTCTTAAAAAAAGAGATCATTAAAAAATCACCAATTACATTTATAAGAAATTATATATAGACAGTTTTTCGATATAAAATAAGATGATTTATTTTATTCACAATAAAAGGTTATTTATATATTTGTGTGTATGTATATATATTTTTGTCATTGTGTATATCTAATATAAAGAATGGTATGTAGACCGTTGGTTTATAATAATCTAACTTTAGTTGTGAATTGTGTACAAACATTCGAAATACAAGATAATTTATAATAATATAAATTTCAATATATCTAAAAAGTTATTCAAAACATCATCAATTACGTTAATAAAGAATGATACTTATATAAAAAAAATTTTATTTTATTTTTACAAAAAGTTGTTAATTTATTTTTTGTCATTGATTTTGTATAAATAAAAAAAGTAAACACCGTTATTGATAAAAAAAAAAAGAAGTATAGACCTCTGTTTTTTAATAATGTAAACTAGTTGTGAGATGTCCGACATTTTAATCGCAGGAAAAATTTGAACCATTTTTTTTTTTTTAATATGAAGTATCCAAATATTTAAATTAGAGTCATCATCATATATTCTCGAAAAGATTACTTTTCTAGTTACGACATAAATAATAATTAAATATGAAATAATATTTAAGTTGGGATAAATGTTATTTCAAGTTTCTATTTTTGAATTTAGTTTTATATTAATTTTTCACAAATTAAAAGTTTTAAAATAATCATCCATTTTTTACATTAGTATAGTTTTGGTTTTTAACATATTAAACGTTTCAAAATAGTCTCCTATATTTCAAAATCTAACCCAAAGTGGTTCCTTCTCAAGTTTCTCAAGTTTAAAAGTTGATGACTATTTTGAGTCAAATCTTAAAAAATAAATTCAAAATTTTCAATTCATGGAGGACCAAAATATAACTTTGTTTAAAAGTAGAGGATTATGTTGAGACTTTAATTGATGAATAATTAAAATAAGACTAAGTTTAAAAGTAGATGACTAAAATAATATATTATTATATTCTATTAAAAGATTTTGTGTATGATAATTAATAATTTTGATTATAATAAATAAATCTATTTAAAAATGTAAAATATTACTTTATATTAAGTAATATTTAATAATTAATTAATAATAAATAAAAGACATAATATTCCCAAAAATATATGATGATCACACGCTTTAAATTATTGCAATCCCACGTGATCATACTCAATATGTAGAATATAATCTATAACAAATCAAATGCCACCATAAATTCTCCTTTCAGAACCAATGGTTGTGTGTTTGGTACAATGAAAACGAAAGCTTAACCAAAGAAAAGAGAAAAGAAAATACAAAATAGCACGCTTGGTAGATCATCAAACCAATAACCACAATGAATCTCTAAGCCACAAGTTTGTTAAAGATTTGATTAATGTGTATTTTTTAAAAATATTTTTGTTATTTAATTTTTGAATTAAAATATGTAAAGTGTATAATTTTTTAATAATAATATGATAAGTGCATGAAATGAATATTCATTAGTATAATCTATAAATTAAAATTATACATTTATCATGTTATTATTAAAACTGATTTACTCATTATGTTTTACTTATATATATCAAAGATTAAAAAAAAGGATATATATAAGTTTTTTTTCCAGCCATTCCTTTACAATGGTCTTCATCACACTTCTATGTGCATATTTTTCAACTGCTTCCCCACACATGCAATACCATATGCACCACATGTCTAAAATATATGGAAGTTAGCCTAGGGAAGCTATATGGAATAACTTTTTTTTTTTTTTTTATGCAAATAAATTGATTGATTTATGTGTATCCAATTTCATTGTATATTAACAAGGTACCCTCATATTCTAACCTTTTTTTTTTTTTTGGACTGTCATCATCATGGAGCGTCAGTTTCAAAGCCGGGACCTATAATTAGAGGGATAAAATTTTTTTCTAAAATATTTCTTTGTCCTAGTTAAAATAATTATATTTTAATATTATTATTTTTTGAATAAAATTTTTTCCTTTAAGATATTAAAGTAAATTAAACTAAATGAGTGATAGTAGTATCTTAACATTCTCTGTAAGTATAAGTCTAGCTAAAATTTTATTTTAAGTTCAACTAAAAATAATATATTGGTTTCTGAACTTGATTATATTCATCTTAATTACTGGAAACTATTAGTTTGAAAAAATATATCAAAGATATGAATAAATTAAATGTATAATTATATACATAATACATGTACATGTATAAGTATAATGAATTCTAATTAAAATGTCAACTAATATAAATATAAGGAAAAATGTTAGTCTAAGGCTTATAGAAATTCTTTTTGAGTAGAGTCATTCCAATTTAATTTCACCAAAAACATGCCTTTTTACAAGAGTTCAGCTTTTATACAGACCAACAGAGGAAAAACAAACGATAAAGCTATAATCCAAACACGCATTAAATGAAAGGCAAATAATAGAAAATTTTTAATCATTGTTCCACTCACAACCACGTACATCATCTGACAACTCTGGTATCACTGATCCTAAGGAAGATTCAATTCTTAGTGATGTAATCAGCAAGCCACCTGAGTGCTTTCTTTGTTCTTTATTATGACTTTCTCCTCAGCTCAATCCTAGCATCGTGGCCCTCCAGTTGTTCTACAGTAACCCTTAGCCCATGATCATTATTGATTGGGCCTAACTCATCAAATCATAATACATAACCTCTTTTAAGCAAGTGGTATAAGTATTTATAAGGATGAAATAGTAATTAAATAGGAAAGGTAAATTCTGGTTGAAGAGGTATTGTTCATATTGTAAATTTATCAATTTTAAAAATTCATAATAAATTCTAGGAAGTTTAAAATTTTTTAAAAGTTTTCAGAAAATTAGAGTAATATGATAGCTAATGGTACACCAAATTTCAGTTCAAGATTCATTCATTTGTTCCCTCAAATAAATCTATGATTGTGACTGCATAAAATTATGCAGAACCATAATTTTATTTATGATATTTAGTGTAAAATCCCTTTAAATGAAATCCAAATGATATCAAACTTTTCAAAATACTTCATTAGTATGTCAGGGGCTTGGAAATAAAATTTCAGCCTAACATTCATCCAAGTCCCTCAAGTGTCACTTAACATCATGCATATGAGAAATTTTTTTTTGCATAATTCATATTTTAAACATGTAACAAGGGCAACTACTTAACTCAAAATTTAATAAAATTTGGTACAAATAAACTCTGATATATTAAGATTTATTCTTCCAAAGATATTAAATTTTGGAGTCAATCTACTTAATTTTTTGCATTTTTTCTTTTCTTACGAAATTCCATCTTCATAAAACTAAAACTTGACTAAATAGGTTCCAACATACCAAAATTTGAATTTGGCTTCATTCACTCATACTTATGCTTCAAGAAGCCTTCTATTACATATTAAAATTTACTCAAACTCTTAGTTGGTTTTTTCTTCATGATTGTGGGAGTTTATACACATACAAAGAAAGTCTCGTGCTACATCATCATATTATATGACAATACATCTTTGATCCTTGAATTTTTGTTATATACATCAAAATATCATAGCTTCCAATTAACCTAGTCTTTTGACTTTGCTCCTCTAAAATATCTAAGAGGTTATTTCCTTTTGCTTATCCTTACTAGATTCACCTAAAATGATTAGTCAGAGATATGATGAGACAAAAAGTCCCAATAGCTCACTTCACATTCCACACATTCCACACAACTATAGCACACATGACCAAAGTAATGCACACATAATCATAACATGAACATAGATTATGGAATTATGTTAGAGTTGACACCTTTGACTTTAGTTAACGACCACATCATATTCAATATCATAATTAAGGTACGATCACTGTGTCCAAACTCTATAAGCCATCATACATAACATCAATTGCGAGCCACTAAGGCGAGATCTCACACCATCATACATCAACTCATAGCATCATAAAACATAAAAATTCATTAAGAATGCAATCACTAAACATTAGCACTCACATAACATAAGAGGAATGGAGAAAGAGCTACTTTGCTACTTTAAGATAGTTCCTTTCATGATTTCCCTTGCAATGACAACATATATTCTCTAAACTCAATCCTTAATAATTTTTTTGGCAATAACCAATCCCTATACACATAGGATTTATTACTATTATTATTATTAGTTTAAATGCTTTGATCATACTTACTTCTCCATTTTAAATCCAAAATTGCATTATAAATTATTTCAAAATATATCTTATTACATTACTAGGTGCCAATAGATTAAAGACCCGCTTAGGCAACTTGGTTCCATTTTTTTCTCCACTTTCTATCTATAATTTCACCTAGGTCATGAAGAGAAATTTATTCACGTAAGTTGAAACTTCATGGTCTTGGCCGTGAAAGATTTATTTTAACTAGAAATTTTTACAAACTATTTAAGAAATTCATATAAGAAAGCTTACCTTTTCTTTTGCTTCACTTTTCTCTACTTGAATCCATCAAATCCTTCACTGCATCTAAGCTGAAAATCCACTATAGGAGAAAATATTTGGATCATGAGATAGCTCTAAATGAGCTCTACAATGTTTTCCTTCTACCATGAGTGCAAAAAGTGAGGAATTAACCTTGAAAAATCCACTTTTATGTTTCTCTCACTTATAGCATTTTCTTCATTATTTTTGCACCTTATTTTCCTCCTTGTTCTAATCCAAAATTATATAAAATTCCCTAATCATGATTTTTGGATCCTTTGATAGTTCTAAATTTAATTTTCAACATGCCTTGCAACTTTGCAAAAATTACACTTTTACCTCTATTTATACCAAAACATTTCAATTTGGTCCTTTTAGCTTTTCAATTCGGTCCTTCCCTCTTTGATTTATTTAATTATTATCTTAACAAGGTAAGTTTTGTATCTATTACTGAATAAGAGTTATTATTTGGGATGTTACATTCACATTCTTGGATAGTTATATTTAGACCAGTTTCAACCTAATGCTTATCTTCCACCCTGATATTTGTAATAATGGTTACCCTTTGAGACATAACCTTGTCCTCAAGGTTGAGATTTGCAAACCTCTATGTTAGTTCTTCCACTGGTTCCGAAGTAGCTTTAGTTATTGGTTTTCCTTTCCGCTCTACATGCACTTGTTTATTCTTTTAGTGGTTTTTTCACTTATATGTGACAACTATAGGTTCTGTGTTTAGCTCCTGAAGAGATGTCATTGGAGGCCATAGTTATGTAACCTTAGTTGGATCTTTATGAAAACTTTTAAGGAATGATACATGGAAAGTTAAATAGATTTTACAATCTTGGGCTTACTGGAGTTTATAAACAACTTGTGTTATTTTTTGTTCAACCAAAAATTGTCCATAATATCTTTTGGCCAACTTTTAATTCTTCCTTTCAGTTACAAACGTTTGCCTGCACATGATAACTTCCTCTTAAGTATTTCCATGATGTTGGCTCTGTTGTTGACCAGTTCTTCTACAATTAGGACTTTAAGATTTGCTAGAGTGATTCCTGGGAAGGTAGGAGGTTATTTCCTTTACAATGCTTAAATGGGAGTAATCTAGATGGTAGAGTGATACATTGTTGTCAAAATTGTGACTTTAGGTAGACTTGGGAAAGAGGGGTGAACTTGTAACGTAAGCTCGTAATGTAGAATCATAAGAGTTTACATACACCTATTATTTAAGTTATTGAATATAACCATATCACAAAATCACATAAAATTTCATTCATAGTTCAAAATCCATAATCTATAGTATATAAAGTTCAATAAACTATGTAATCCATAGTTCATAATCCATAATCTATAATATATAATCCAAATTAACATACAAAGTTTAATGAACTTTGTAATTCATAGTTCATAATCCATAGTCCATAGTATATAATCCAAATCAATATACAAAGTTTAATAAACTTTGTAATCTAAAGTTCATAATCGGATAATCCATAATCCATAATATATAATCCAAATCAATATACAAAGTTCAATAAACTTTGTAATCTATAGTTCATAATCCATAATCCATAATATATAATCCATAACACATAATACATAATAATCATTCATTTAACATCATAAACTCTCAATATAGATTCAATAAAGATAATCAATCTGATGACTATAATCACTTCCAGAATCTTGATCATCTTCTATATAACCTCCACCTGTTTCATTCTCATTCTCACCATTATTATCTTCTTCCTCAACCTGGAAGTCATCATCGAAATCCATACTGTTAAATTGTTCACCAGCACTAGTACACCAACATTAACATCAAGCTGAGCAACTAAATCACCAATTTCTATTGCCTTCGAAAGAGGATTAACTTGAATGGGTTCAAGGACCTCATCATCTACCTCCACATTACCCTCATTTCCCATTTCCTCAGTTATCCATTCATCATCAAAATGAATATCATCAAAATCATAAATATGAGTTCTTGTAGTTTACTTATTTTTTAACTTTAAATTGCACATCAGAAATGCCAAGTTATTCATCTTCTTTTGGTGCAAGCGATTTCTTTTCTTGGTATGAATCTAAACAAAATAAACAATGTTAATAAGTATTCTAACCCCTAAAAAAATTAAAATGAAAATAAAGAAAGAAAGTAATTTATAATTTTACAATTACTTATCCTTTTAAAAGTACTCCAATTACGTTCACATCCAGAAGAGCTACAACATAAGCTAAGAATGCAAATTACTAATCTTTTAAGTTCTGGGCATCCATTTCCATAGGCTTCCCACTATTCTATTGGGGCTAACTGTGTTCTTAATGTCTACGCAAAGATACAACTAAACATGCCCTTTGTAAAATGGAATTCGACCAATTGGAACTCTATTTTATCTCTTTCTCCCTTATCTTTAACTAATCTTGCTACGCATTTATACAACCCTTGGTAAACCGTATAATCAGCTTGGAAGTTAGTGTTGAAGTGAAAATGAGGATTGAGGTAGTATGTAACTGCATGTAAAGGCCTATGCTATTGATCATCCCATATTTCATCAATTATGTTCAATACAAGGTCATAGCTATAATAATCAATAAATAATGAAGTCAAAATATATTAAAGATAAAGACACCAATATAAGGTATACTAGTTTGTATTTACCTCCTTGAAACATTATTAAAGTTCATCTTAATTTTTGCCTTTGTACTTTCCATTACTTTATATATGAATCCCATTACTAGTTTTCATCTGAATCCACTAAGCGAAGAACTATAATGAGAGGAGCAGCAACTTTGAGGTAAGTAATAATATTTTTCCACAACATGTTATCCATATCACTTTTTGTCACTTCCTTCCCATCTTTGGTAGCGGAAAATTTGCTATCTTTCTATTCCTTAGAATTAATAGATTTATCAATGCCGTTTTATGCTCATTAAGACAACCTAATGTCAAATAAGTTGTGGTAAACGAGTCACAACTGGCCTAATCAAGCCTCTCCATTTTATGAATTTTCTTAACATATTGATGAGTATTGATCTTGCATAAATGTAAGTTGTAATTCTTCTACCTTTACTTATGGTTTCTTTATGTAACTTTATTTTCTTTTCTAAGTCCTCTAATGTCGAATCAATGCAATGGGCTGCACATGGTGTCCAATACATGTGTTTTCTTTTCTCCATCAATTTTTTTCTAGCTACTTTGTAATTTATAGCATTGTTAGTTATTATTTGCATCACATTCTTCTCTCCCAGTTTCTCAACAACTTCATTAAGCATATCAAACACTTTGTCAACAGTCTTAGAAATATAAGAAATGTCCAGTGAATATAAAAACATGGTTTGTTTAGGACTATTGACCAAAAAATTACAAATGGAATGCCTCTTATTATCTGTCCACCCATCTGACATAATGGAACAACCCATCTTTTTCCTTTGTTGTTTAAACTCTTTAAGCATGGCATGTGTGTTCTTAACTTCCATATTTAAGTATTTTTCTCTAATCTTATGATAGGATGAAGGCTTAAGCCCTTGGCCATATCTTCCAATAATCTCACACATCTTAATAAACTCAGGATCTTTTACACAATTAAAAGGAATGACACTTGTGTAAAAAAATCAAGCTACTTGTTGGCAAGCTTCTTCTTTAATATCTTTCTTGAACATGTGATTAATGGTAGATTGTGAGCTACCTTGGCCACTGCTATATTTTTTGGGAGCTCTCAATAAATTTAAGAGGTCTTGGGAATTAGAATGTTTTTGAGTGCCTAGAGTTTTCTTTCACCAACATCAACCCATTGTCTTTTCCTTTTAGATGAAGCACATTTGGTTTCAATAACATGTTGTAACATTTGTGCCTTAACATCATTTGGAACACTAACACATGGTTTAACATCTATTCTTGTACCAACTAAATGATGTTTGAACCTATAGACTCTTCCACTATAAACTTTGCCCCAATAACTACGCTGAACTTTTTCACCATTCCCACTTACATCTTTCCCATGTTTCCACCCTATATCAGATCTATTACCAGAAAAATTATTCCTTCCAGTAATTACATTTTTTCCAATAGGGGTTGATGGAGCACATGCACTTGAAGACATATTTTCTTTGGTGTATTACAACATAACAATATATAAGTTTATATCAGCTAAAGAGAAATCCAATGAAGCTAACCAAAACAAAGATGAATAAATGTAGGAAAAGAATTCACAGTTAACACAATAAGTTTTATAATTTATTCAAAACAATAGCATCTAACCAACCATATTATTCTTTATATTTTCTTTCTTTCTTTCATTTTTTTCCATTAAAAACTATCAGCAACTTACAATGAGTTTCTATTTATGCAGTCGAAGTGACATGATACAGAGAAACACATCTTTTACAAAGAGTCCCATAATTCTCCTTATTTTTCTTTTTCCAGATTTTGGCATATTCACCATAAAAATAAACCAAGATTCCCTTAATCTTGATTAAAATTGTTAACCCAGAAAATTTATAAATCTGATATACTATACAAACAATTATCTATGTACTTTAAGCAATTTGGCCAAATCCTCTATATATCCTAACACTCTTTAGGTCAAACTTAAGCTCATCCTTGTCACTGGGACCATTTATCCCTGTTTTACTCTCTAAGATTACTACCTACTTTCTTCTAATATAGTCAAGCACTTAAGCAAATTGTAATACACAAAATTGTGACTGAATAAAGGAACAAAAGTAAATGTTACTTGAACTTGAAAAAATTGCAAGCACCAAGGGAGAACACAACTACCAAATCGAGAGAAGGAGATTTCAAATGCAATCAACCATTGAATCGAGAGTGAACAGAGGCAGTGAACTGAGAGGAGGAGAAGAGAGGCAACAAACTGAGAGGAGGACCAGATATCAGAGGCAAGGCAAAGAGCACCAAGAAGAAAACAAAGGTAACAAATCAAGAAGAGGAGATTCAGATGCTGACATGCTGTGAACTGAGCTGGAATTAAGGTAGCAAATCGAGAGGAACAGAACATAACCATCGAACCGAGAGCAGGAGAGGAGAGCAGAGGTAATGCAGGGAACTGAGAGCAGGTCAGAGGCGAACAATGGCAACTAAGAGATCAGAGTCTAGAGAGAAGTAGATAACATAGGCAAATTAGGGATAAATGAATAGATAATGTTGTATTAGGTTTTAGGTGATCACACATCACAGATCAAAATTTGGGGTTAGAAGAAATTTTGGTTTCGGGCATTAGGTGATCTATTGGACTTGGGCAGCCTAGGCTATCCACAGTTCAACACAGATGGCCTATTAACACGGCTAGAATTGGAAGAAATATTGGGCCTCTCATCTCATGTGTTTTTTTTTTTTGGGTTGCAGAAATGGTGATATGTGCTAACTCAGTCAAACTCGTCAAGTTTACCGAATCTATGCGAGTCAGTGGTGAGTTTGACTGAGTTAGCCCTAATTTCAATTTTATTTGTGATTTAACACGAAATTGCTACTTAGGATCATAAAACTGACGATTCTACCGAGTTAAATCATGATTTTGACAACAGTGGAGTGATATGAAGTGTTGTATTACCATTAGGCCTAAATCAAGTAATCACTCCATATTCAAGGAACCTCAAACATGAATGAATGGAGATATTGCTCAAGGCATTTATAAAGTGCTTCAATCTAGTTGTCCATTTGGGGGTGGTGAGCTGTGTTATATTTTATTGTAGTGCCATTACTTTGGAGCAATTCTTGCCAAAACTTACTTAAGAAGATTGGGTCCTTATTAGATATGATGGATTTTGGAAATCCATGGAGTTTTACCACCATGTCACAAAAGACCTTTGCTACTAGAAAAGCATCATAGTGTGCTAGTTATGTCCCAAAGTGCCTATATTTTATGAACCTGTCTATAGCCACCAGAATAATTGCTTTCCCCTTTTAAGTTAACAAGCCACTTATGAAGTTCATACAAATGTCTTCCCAACAAGATGAAGAAGGGGAAATAGGTTGTAGCAACCCTGTGGGTTTGTCAGCTATGTATTTTATATTTAACAGGTGGTGCAATTCAAAATATATACATTGACATCCTTTCAAAGCCTTTTTTAGTAAAAAGTGGCAATGACTTTCACAAAAGTCTTTGTGACTCTTGCATGGCCTTTTAACGTTGTGGAGTGACATTCATTTAATAGAGTGTGTTTATGTGTGGAATTTTAAAGAATGTATAGCTTTCCTTTGAAAGTGACTAAACCCTTTCTTTTAGCAAATCCTTAAGGAGTAGTGCCTTTTTTTATTGATTCGTGAAGCTACAAAAGTCCTTTCAAGGATTGTTTTTTGTTGTGCAAGGTGTAAAGGAGCTAGTAGTGTTTTTTTGAGAGGTTAAACTATGATACTTTTAGGCCTTTATCATCTTCAAACTATCTTGACAAGGCATCTGTAATTATGTTGTGGTTCCTTGGCTTGTAAACAATTTGATAGTTGAATCTTAACAATTTACTCAAGTAACGGTGTTTCTCTAGAGTTTGAATCTTTTGATTCAATAATTCCTTAAGACTTTTATGATTTATAGCAATGATGAATTTTTGCCTAAGAACGTAATGCCTCCATTTCTTCACAACTTACGTGATTGCATGTAACTCATGTATATATGCAGAAGCTAATGCTAGATGGATGGTGAGCTTTCTCCTGAAGTATGCCGAAGGGTGGAAATCCTACAACAAGATTGCCCTAATTTCAAATTAGAGGCATCTGTCTTGATGCTATATGTATTTGTGAAGTCAAGTAGGTGAATGACAGAGGCTTTGGTCATTGCTTCTTTAAGTTGAAGAAAAGTGACAGTGGCATTTTTAGTCCATTTGAAGGAATTTTTCTTCAAGATTTACGTTAAAAAAGATGTTATGATAGCATAATTTTTGATGAACTTCTGTTAGTATCCCATGAAACCTAAAAATCCTTTCAACTGCTTGATAGTAGAGGGAAGAGGCCACACTATCACTGCTATAATTTTATAAGGATCAACACTAACTCTTGCAGCACTCACTATATGGCCTAAATATTCTATAGAGCTTCTGTAAAACATACATTTAAACAACTTCACGAAAAGCTATTGTTCAATAAGGTAGTGTAATACTTGTTAGAGGTGTAATTGATGTTGTTTGAGTGACAAACTATACATGAGGATATCATAAAAAAAACTGCCATGAATTTTCATAAAAAAGGCCAAAACTAATTGTTCATGGCTGCTTGGAAGGTGGCTAAGGAGTTCGTCTGTCCAAAGGGCAACATTAAAGGCCCGTAGTGATTCAATATAGCGTGAAACATTGTCTTATGGATGTCATGTTTAGCCATTTGGATTTGGTGCTATCTATAATGAAGATCTAACTTGTAAAAGATCGTAGCACTAATGAGCTCATCCATAATTTCATTTATAGTGGGGATTAGGTAATTGTCCATGATTGTAATGTAATTAAAGGCTTTATAATCAATGTAAAAATGTCATATGTTATCTTTCTTCTTTAACAAGTAAAACCGGGGAAGATAAGACATTGTGACTTTTTTAGATGATGCCATGATCAAGCATCTCTTAGACTATTCTTTCCATTTTAGTTTTTTAGAAGTGGGGTTAATGATATGGTTTCACATTCATAAGTGCTGAATTTGGTTGGATGTGTATCAGGTGTTAAATGCCTCATTCTGGGGAAAGGGAGGTTGGTTCATCAAAAACTTTTTGGAATCTATTAAGAATTATAATAATACACTAACGTACTTCTTTTAAACGTTGTTTGTTTTTCACTTGAGATGAGAGTAATATAGTAGTAGCAAGAGATAGAATATGAGAAAGCTAAGGTCTGAAGTTGAGATGAGTTTAATGTCTTGATTCCCAGGGGAGAAAGACCATGCAATGTTATAGGTTGGTCTTTACAATAGAAGGACAGAGTTAAGTCTTGAAAATTTATGGTGAAGGAGCCCAAATTGATTAACCATGGTGCCAAATCACAATATCAACTCCTTTTATGTCAAGGATGTAAAGATTGACAGTAAAATGATGTCCCTGAATTTTTAAAAGTACTTGATAACATCTAAAAGCACTCTCTAATAGAAGCACTCTCTAAATAATCTTCATTGCCAACAATAACTCAGAATGGATGAGTGGTTCAATGATGTAGATAAAGGGAAGATGCTAATGATGGTCATACAAAGTTATAAGTAGACCTTGTATCGACTAGAATATGAACTTTAGAATTTCCCAGGTAGCTATGAAAGAAAATGGTGTTAGGTTGAAACTTTCTATCGAGGGTTACCATACTCATTTTAGGTTGTTGAGTATCGTTAATAACAGTACTAAGCTCTACCGTTTATATACTACTAAGTATTTTAGTGAGTTCATCTTGACCCAATAACAAATATAAGGTATTAGGGCACTTGTGTGAAGGTGAATGCTTGCTATCACAATAATAGCAAAAACCTTTTTCTCTCTTCTCCTTAATTTCAACTACAGTAAGCTTCTTGATGGGTGTTATGGTAGATTTTGGGTTGGCACAAAGGTGGGTGCAGGTAAGGTTAAAAGACGTGTGGTAATGTTTAGGTTAAATGGAGAGGTTGAAGGGGCTTTTAGGTAACTGTGGGGTATATGCACGGGTTAGAGATATGGATTTTTAAAGTTAATGTTACCTCTTATGAAGTTGGCATAAGATATTGCATGAATGTAGGATTGAGGTTATGCCAGTAATAATTTAGATCTTAAATGGGGTTTGAGCCCAATGATGAACAAACTAGTTAGCTAACTTTTAGAGAGCCCTCGGACCTTCAAAGATAGCTCCTAAAATTTGTTTTGGTATTCATCTACAGTAGTTTCGCGTTTTAACTCCTTTAAGGCAGTTCTAGGAACATCATATAGAGTGGAACCAAATCTCAGAAGTAGACCATTAAGAAAAGCCTCCAATGTGAAGACTAAGTCCCCTATCATAAGCCAATTGTACTATGAATAAGCAGGGTCACTCATATGGAAAGATGCTATCTTAATTCTAAGTTCCATAGGAGTTTTATAAGCATTAAAAAAATTCTTGGATCTTAAAGACCCACTTCTTAGCATTAATCCCATCAAAATGGGGTATTTTGATATTCAAACTTTTAGTTAAAAAGAAATCAACCTTTACCAGCAGGGCTCCTTGTGTCTCAATAGTTGTTGTGTTGTTGCAGGTTGACAAGAAGACACTAGACATGTGGAGGAGGGGAATGCTAATTGAGAATCTGCTTGAGCATGTTATGAACCTGTTGCATCGATTACTCCATTGTAGTGATGTGAGTCTTTAAATAGTTGTAAGTGTCATCAAACTTGTGAAGCTTGGTTCCTTTGGCCATAGAAAATGAAAGCACCAAATGTTAGCCTAAAGCTTAGAGAAGCTCTTTTCAAGTAAAGTCACTCAATTTCATTTCACCAAAAACATACATTCTTATAGGAGAGTTCACCCTTTATACGGAGTAGCAAAGGAAAAACAAATGATAAAGCCATAATCCAAACATGCCTTAAACAAAAAGTAAATAATAGAAAACTTCTAATCATTACTTCATTCACAAGCTCACACGTCTTCTGACAATTTTGTTATTAATGATCCTAAAGAAGATTCAATTCTTAGTGTTGTAATCAGCGAGCAACCTAGGTGCTTTCTTTTTCCTTTCAAACTTTCCCCTCAGCTTATTCTTGCCATCATGGGCCTCCAGTTGATTTACAATAACCCTTAGCCTGTAATAATTACTAATTAAGCCTAGCTCGCCCTTTGGATAGTTATATTTGGACATGTTTTAGCTTATGTTTATCTTCCACCCTTGTATTTGTATGATAAGTATGACATTAACATAATAAAAAAAAATGTTACAAAGTCCTGCATTCAGTCATGACATCTAGAACACAGTTCTAATTAAGATTAGTATTGAGAGAAGCATAATGAACTATGCAGAATCTACCCTTGTTCTGGGTCAGATAGGTGTAGGGAGAAGTCTGCATGTCCATTAGCTAGATTAGGTGGCTATAATAAAATGTATGGAAAATATAAGTCATAAATGTCATTTAAAATATAGATATGAACTATAATAGATAGATTTGGATCATTACAGGTGATGTCTAAAACGTAGCAAATTCAGAAGGCAGTTATATTTTTGTATGAAGAGATTCATTATTGCATTAAGCTTGGATTCCAAGTGGGAGGCCTTATTTTCTAACTGGCCATAGGTAAGAGCAGATGTTCTTGGTTAACTATAAGATTGTGATGGATGTCTAAATACTTGAGATGGAAATGGATCTAATCCCTAGCCTCGAACATGACCATAGTGCTCTTCACTACCTAAAGCCAAGGCTAGGGAATTTTGAGTTGATATTACTTGTGATATGCATGATGCAGATTCATTTACAATAATCTTTTCTTGCGTCAACCAAATTAATTTGAAAATTGCTTGAAAAAGAATAATAGCCAGCCAAAAACTCAGTTAATAATTAAAGCATTTTAAACACTGAACCAGTTACTAAGACTAGGTGTTTACAATTGATCAAATAAACAAACACATACATTAATCTCGTTGGCCTTGTAACTTATAAATGACCCATTAGTGTGCTTATGCATAATTGTTTAAACTTTTTTTCTGCAAACTGTGCAACCATACTCTAACTCTTACACATGTTAGAAAAAATTGAAACATGTACATGTCAACAATAAGAGTATAATATGAGTAATAGATAATAAAGTTACCATTTCTGCATTCTTGCATGCAAAGCTTTTACATCCACCAGTGTGGGTTATTGACTACCTCATTCTATTCTCTTTATTTTCATGGAATTTTGCTAATCATTAATTAATAGGTTTATTCGGTAGTTAGTTATCATTAATCAGTTTAATCTTATTCTAATGTATAGAACTTGAACCCATTAACATTATTGCACTATGTCGCTTTGCAAGATCAATTGGTCCTGTGGCTAAATACTTGAAATCGTCTAAGTGAGATCTAGTATTGTTATTTCTTATTTGAAATATGGTAAAACAACAGTCACAATCATCTTAGGGGTGAAGCAAACATTAACTAGTAAATATACTTATACGGTGAGAGAACCATTTGATGAATTTTCTATAAACCTTTTGGTTTATCTTAAATGAAAATTGTGTATGACTTCTTAATTGTATCCGTATGGTGTCCCTAAATTCTCTAACATACATAGATGGTAAACGAAATATTAGTAAACATCTGATTTATGGTGAGTGTATTCAATAGTAAAAAAGATATAATTTACTATTAAATGTATGAATATACTTTTCTACAGTTAGTCAATATATATTGATGTGGCTGTATTTTTTTCCATTAGAGATTGATTAAAGTAATTTATATTTTAATTTTTATGAAAAATTCAAATTCATAGTAGAGATCCACATTCTCATGTGAAATAGAAATGAGGCTGGAGAATATAATTGATGATGGGCATCAAAAACTGAAAAACATTCCCGTTTCTCAAAATTGTCATCCCTAAATTCTCCTTTCATAACCAAAGGTCAAGATTGAATCACTATACTTGTGTTTGGAATACTGAAACTAAACAAAGGGAAATACAAAATGGCACATTCGGTACATCAAACCCATACACGTAGTTAGAAGTGAAACAATTATTGGACTTCAACGGTTGTCCCTTAACAAGTTTATTAAAGATTTTATTTATGTCCTTTCTTTTAATATTTTTTTAATTAAAATATAAAAAATATATAATTTTTTAATATTAATATAATAAGTTTATGAATTTCATATTTATTTGGTACAGCATATAAAAATTATACACTTATTATGTTATTATTAAAAATTATTTACTTATTATGTTTTAATTATAAAATCTAATATCAAAGATTAAAAAATAGAGTGTATATATATATATACACATACATACAAAAGCTTGTTCCAACCATTCATTTACAATGGTCTTCATCACACTTGGGATCATCTCCAGTAGTCTCCCATTGATTGAGGGAATCTACCATATATTTTTTAAATTTAAATTGAATAGAAATTAATATTTTTAAATAATATGAGAGTATATAAAATTATATTAATATTTGATTTTTTTATACAGAATTATATTTTGTTGAACAAAAAAAATCCTCTTACTAGTTTACTGTCTATTTTTATATCTTACTGTTTTTTTTTTTTTCTGCTATATGATACTGTTTTGTCATATTGTAAAAGATAAAGAATAAGCTTTAAAATGTTAGAAATTGTTCATTTTTTTCTCTTCAATATAATGTCATTCTGTAAATATTAATATATTTTTGTATACTGTCATTTTATTTAAAAATATTAATTTCTGTTAAATTTAAATTAAAAATATATGATAGATTAAGGATAATTAGATTTTGATCTAATGGCTCTCAATCTATGGAAGAATCTCTAATAAACCCTAATCTCTAAACCCTAAATCTTAATATTAATCTATGTAAGTGCTCACATATGTGTGTGTGTTACTCGGGTTTTAGACTGTAGCAGTGCCAGGACCTATAATTAAAGAGGTAAAAAATGTTTTTATATTTTATTTAAAAGAATTATATTTTAATATCATTTTTTTAAATAAAATTATTTCCTTCAATTTTTAAAATTAAATTAACCTAAATGAATAATAATAATAATAATAATAATATCTTGACGTTCTCTAAGTCCAGGTAAACGTAATTATTTAAAGTTAAGCTAAAAATAATATATTGATATTCTAAATTGATTGCATCCATCTTAGCTATTGGAAACTATTATTTCCAAAAATATATCAAAGGTAAGGATAAATTAAATATAGAGTTATATACATATTACATTATATGTGTGAGTTAAATTAAGCTCTAATTTAATTTTTTTAATTTTATTTTAAGTCTTATTTTTGTCCCTTAATTTTATTTAATTTTAATTTAGTCCTCTAACTTGGCTTTATGTTTTACTTTTACATCTTACTTTATATGGTTCTAATTTCGTCCCTTAACTTTATCTCAAATTAAATTTTTGTCCCTCAATTTCAATTTCCTCATGTTCAGCCTTTAATTCTCAAAAAATATTAAAATATTCTTTTTATTTATCTATTAAAATGGATAAGCGCTATGAAACATAGTAATTTTCATTTGGAAATAATTCAATTATATATTTTATTCTTCTACAAAAATAAATTTATTGGTACTTGGTAGTGTTTAGTGGTCTCAATTGTTAATTCATACAAAGCTTAAAATTTAAAGCATTTTAATACGATGGTGTTAAAGGAAGAAACATTTGAATATCTTTTTATAATTAAAGGTAAAATTAGAATAAAATAAATTAAGGGACGAAAGTGTATATTTACCCAAATATAAATAACATGATCTAATCATGTAAGAATTATACATATGTATATGAATCCAATAAACTAAAAGATTTAAAATATATGTGGACAGATGTATTCCCACCAATGACATTTTTTAGCCAATTTTAATTCAATTCAGGGATGTCTGGAATTGCACAGTAAAGCAACTTCATCTTTCACGTACAAGATTTGTTAGTCATCTTCAACATCGTTACTCAAGAAAAAAGAAGTGGGAATGGCAAACAGATCCCTCACATAAGTACTTCCACTAACAAGTTTCCATTCAAAATGGCATAGCAAATGGGCAAGAGGAAGCTCCACATTAGCCACACCAAGACTGATTCCAGGGCAAATCCTCCTTCCAGCACCAAAAGGAATCAGCTCAAAGTCCAATCCTTTGTAATCAATGGGAGACTCCATAAACCTCTCTGGTTCAAACTCTTCTGGTCTTTCCCAAGAATCTGGGCATCTTCCAATTGCCCATACGTTCACAAGCATTTGCGTTTTGGGTGGTATTGTGAACCCATTTATCTCACAGCTCTCACTGCTCTCTCTTGGAACTAGCAATGGAAGTGGAGGGTGTAGTCTCATGGTTTCTGTCAACACAGCTTTCATGTACTTGAGTTCTTGAAGGTCTTCTTCTCTAATGTGTCCATGCTTCCTCATCACTTGCCTCACTTCTGCTTGTGCCCGTTTTAGCATTTCTGGGTTTCTCATCAGTTCAAAAATGGCGTATTGCAGAAGTGAAGATGATGTCTCTGTTCCAGCAACGAACATATCCTGTAGGCAGGCGAATGAACCATGATTATCAGACAGCATGAACAACACATGTTTTCGGTGAGTTTAACTAAAATTATATTTTTTTAATTTTAAAAATATATGCAATTTTATTTTTAAAGCAAAAATGTTAGATAACATTTTATTCTAATTTTTATTTTTTAGTTAAAATACTGTCTATTATCCCAAAAAAAAAAAACCCCGATGTATTTAAGTTAACAGACGGTATATTAGTAAAATCACTTAAGTAAAACTAAAATATATATCATAAATATAGATGAGAAATCAGTATCATTTTAACAAAATTTGGAAAAAAGAAAATCGGTAAAGTACTCTTTAAAGATTTATGAAAATTGAAATATTTTGTTGAAGTATTATATTTTTATTCAAAATTTGCACTTTTTTGGTATTTTAGGGTAATATTCCCAACATTTTGACCACTATGATAGACTATTTTTCTGTTATGTACACATCTTGGATATTCGTGTACGAGATTCTTCATTTAAATTTATATTTTTCAAGAAAAAATGTTTTACTTTGAAATGTTTTAAATTTGACATTTTGACATACGTGCTAGCAAGGTTTAAAAAATATAACTTTGTAGTAGCCTCAAGAATTTTCAAAATCGAAAGAGACACAATAAAGCACCGATAATGAGAAGATACTTTCAAATAATTGTTGTGCTTTAATGACAACAAAAATTTCATTGACCAATAAAACAACGACAAAAACTTAATATTTAATTAATAGAAATAAAAAATAAAATTGACTGATTTGAAAATTTAAACTTAGTCAATCATGCAGTTCAGTCAAATGTAGTTATCAAAGTTGGTTAACAGAATGGTTAAATATTTCGTAGGTTGTCTAACCATGAACACGCAAATTAGAATTGTTTTTTAGAATACATAATTATGGAATTGAAAAATAAAAATAAAGATATGACATTATTGTATTCTTATTAAAAAATCGAATTATTGATACATTAATATTAGGCCTAAATTTTGTTTACAGCTGAAATGAACATCAAACTATAATAGAAAATATTATTATTTAGTGAATTTTTTTTCATTAAATTGATAATTATTGATATTCAAACTTATCTTTTATGAATATATATATATATATATATATATATATATATATATATATATATATATATATATTAGATCATATTATAAACCTAATCTAATAAGCAAAATTTTGTCATGTGCAGTCCTAAACTGTAATGCATGCTACAATTAAAAGTTAAGAGGAAACAAAAGATTTCAAATTTTAAAATTATTTTGAAAAATTTTTGGAACCGAATTTAGTTTTCACTCTAAAGAACCTTGTCTTTAGGCCTCTTTATTATGTACTCTCACAATTCTAAAGCAAGATTTTTTTTTAACGTAGAAAAAATTAATCCTTTATCCTTCAAGATAATTTTAATTAAAATGTAAAATGTTAATAGTAAAGATCTTAAACTTATTACGTGCATATTCCAACTTAAAATGATCTACAACCACTGATAAAATTGAAAACTTTAGACAAATCCAAGGGGACCATGTTGAAATTAGCCACGTACACCACAAGGAATGCAAATTTTTATTTTTATTTTTGTTTAAATGAATTATCAGCTTACAAAAACTAGGTATAAATAATTACAATTCTAAAATTTCAATAAAATTAATTGTAGTGTAGGGAAGAACTGAAAAGCATAGATTTTGGGCCTAATGAAATCACTTTGTTACGTTACATTTATCATGATCCAATTGCCTACCAATACAAGATCTATAATCACTTTCATTGGCCAACACCATCATTGACACATGAAATAACACAAATACATCGGAATTAATTTAATTAAAAACCAAGATTTTACAATTTTGCTTACACATATTTTTATGTTTTTTACTTCATCAAGGTTGGTAGAGCTTCTCATTAATTGTAAAAGTCAATAACAATATAAGGTATTTTTAAATAGGAAAGACCAACGTGTAATTTAAAGATTATAATCACAACTAATTTAAACTTAGTTTACTGTATTAAAATTCTATATTCTTTCATTCCCGGATATAATTTATAAAGTGACGTATATAAGAAAAATTAATAAAATATATAGTTTTAATGCAATGAACATGCTCACACATGCATGTCGTCTCTCAATCACCAGAGAAAGCAAGTCATAAACAAGAAACGATGAATGCATAGTTTACCAGAATTACGGATTTGATGTTGTTGATTGTCAATGGAGATTCATGTGATCCACTGTGATCTCTCTGATTCAAAAGAGCAGACAGAAGACCCCCTGCTTCATCTTCATCAGTACTCCTTGATATTCCCTCGTCGACGATCTTCTGAAGAATCTCGTCGCATTTCCGGTGAATCTCCTTGAATCTCCGCCTCTCTCCGGTGATCACATGAAGCCACTTCTGTGAAGGAAACAAATTGCTAACGTGGAAACCCCCGGCCGTCTTCACGATCTCCTTCACGGTCGAAATAAACCCCTCATGATCTTTACAATTATCCCCAAAAGCTGCCCTCGTGACAATCGCGTAAGTCATGGAATAGATCTTCTCACTCAGGTTTATTGCACACCCAGTGTTTGTAGAAATGTCTCTTACAAGTTTTCCCACTGCTGCTTCCCTTATAGATTGGTATGACCTTACTCGTTTCGCACTGAACAGTTGGAGTGCACATATTTTCCTCAGATGCCTCCAGTAGTGTCCATATGGAGAAAATGCAATGTCAGTGGAATTGTAAAGTACGATATCTGCACTGACAAGATGGGGTCTTTGAGAAAAAATGACATCATGGGTTTTGAACACTAGTTTGGCAACTTCAGGGGAAGAAACCACTATGGTTGATCTTTCTCCGAGCTTGATATGCACCAGAGGGCCATGTTTTTGGGCTAATTCTTTGAGGTAAATGTAAGGTTTTTCAGAGCCAACAAGGTGGTGTATGCTTCCGAGAAGAGGAAGCATCCATGGCCCTGGGGGAAGGTTCTTCAGAGTTCTTCTTCTGGCTCTGGATAGGACTGTGAATGATACGAGGAAGAGAAGAAGACTCAGTGGCATGAAAATGGAGGGGAAAGGTAGGAACTCATGAACCTCCATGAGGAACAGAACATGCAGGCAAGGTGATTTCTATTAATCATTGATAGGTTATTTATAGGCATTTTGATTTGCGAGGGATCGTGATATGATATATATATATATATATATATATATATATATATATATATATATATTACTTATAATTTATATTTATTTATAATTTAGAGATATAATTATTATAATATTCACTCAAAACATAATAATATTACAATTATATTTTTACATTATAATAAAGTACATTAATGTATTCAAATATAAAAAATTTTATTATATATATATCAAAAATTATAAATTAATTTCTTTTCAATTTTGTTGAAATAAAATATATTTCTCTTCTATTTTAAAAATATACAGTTTTTTTAAATAAACATTATCTTACACCTGAGTCTAATTAATTTTTGTTACTATAGTGCCATTCATTTTAAAATTTTATAAGCAAAGAAACTTTTAATTAAAGAAAAATTTGCGTATGTTTAAAAGTAAAAGGGAGATCTGTGTAGTGTCAACAAAATTTAAGAAAATTTATATAATTTACTTCGCATCCTGTATATTTTTTTGGTCAACACTCTACATCCTATATATAATATTACAGGTTGGGCTGCCTGATGATTTACTTAATTCTGGGGTTGGGGGAGTTGAGTCTGAAGACGTTTACGAAGGAAGCATTCCTTAATTCTAACGCAGCTTTTATGGTGGCTTTGCCAGTTCCTCTCCTAATAAATAAATAGATTACGCTAATTGTTTATTTAAGATTTGATTCAATTATATATGATATTTTGTATGTTAAAAATTACTTAATTTTTTATTTATAATTTAGTTAAACTAAACATTTTTATAATTTACCCCCAAAAAAACACCACTTCTTTTGTTTGTGAATTTGGTGTGGTGTATGGAGTTAATCAAGCTTCCTTTAGAGACCATCTTCCGCATTTGAGAAATATATTTGTGTATGCGTATAAATAGATATTCAATAATTCTAACTATTATCTAAGTGATTTTGTCGAATTAGTATAGTAAAAAGATAATAATTTTCGCATTTGTGATATATTTGTTTTTGTGTATAACGAATGATATAGGCTCTGGCCCAAAATTAAAAAAAAAAAAAAAAAAAAAGAGAAATGATATGGGCAGATCTTTTATATAAAATAAAGTTATTTATCTTATTCACAATAAAATATTTACTTTTTTTTTGGTGTGTGTCATTGATTATATCTAAAATAAAGAATGATACATAGACCGTTGTTTTATAATAGTGTAAATTTAGTTCAGAAGTGTCCAAACATTTTGAACACAAGAAAATTTGAATAACATTTTGATACAAAAATAAAAATTTAGAATGAAATTAAAGTTGACTGTAAATTTTCTAAAAAAAAATTTAAGCTTTTGTTTAAATTGAATAATATAACATTCAAGGTATCTAAAAAGTTATTTTAACATCAACAATTTTATTAATAAAGAATTATATATTGAAAATTCTTTATATAAAATAAAGTAATTTGCTTTATTCATAAAAAGTTATTAATTTAGTTTGAGAAAATTTTACTTTTGGTCTTTATAGTTTGAGTCAATTTTTAATTTAGTCCTTATAATTAAAAATGTGTAATTAAAATTTAATCCTTACTATTAAAATTATAAATATATTTTATTACATTTTATTATTATAACTATTTTTTTATTGTTTTAATTATCTAAATATGTATGATTTATGCTAATAATAAAAGCAAAATTAACTTACATGCATAACAAAATATTAACAAAAATATAATAATAAAGACTAATCTATTAATCATTTAAATTATGAGAACCTAATTATAAAATTTTAAAATACAAGGACTAAAATTTGAAATTATAGGAAACAACAATATAATTATCCCATTCATTTTGTCTTTGATTTGATATAAAACAAAGAATAGTGTAGAACGTTATTGACCCAAAAATAATAGAGACCGTTGTTTTAAAATAATGTAAATTAGTCCTACGTACATTTTAATTTAACATTAAAAAAATTTGAACCAAGTCATATTTTTTTCTTAAATGAAGTGTCGACACATTTCCAAATTCTCCTTCCAGTACGTAAGGTCAAAATTGGACCCTTAATCAGTTTGACAACTCGGGAATAGACAAAACTATTGTGCATCACCCCAACACTTCCGGGTCTCTTATGTTGTTTCCATCCATTGAAATGAAATAAGATGTTAGGGGCAATCTATGATGACAGATTTCTTTAACATATCTTTTGTTTCAAATAAACACACAATTAACCATTGACTGAGTCAATAATTTAGGTTAGTGGAGACGGAGTCAATCATAATTTTCTTGGTAAACATGTTCTTGGCATCTTAGTTTAGTCACAAGGGTAAGAAGCTGGAATTTTAATTCATTCTTCTTCTTCTTTCTTTTTCTTTCACTCCTATTGCTGGATGTCTTTTTCTCCATGTTTGCCTCCTGCTAGGATATGATTTTAAAATTGGTGAAAATCTTTAGATAACAAATTTGGACTAAAGGAAGCAAATCCTTACAATTCAGGCAAAGTCCTTGATCCCTTGCATGCAGCTCAATCGTATACCATGTCTGAAGGTAGAACATCACCGTTTGAGAACAAATGAAGGACTCTGTTTCCTACAAATGAATGAACCACCTACTATAAAACACATTCTGATAGCACACACCACATGAGCAAATTAGTACGCAACACCACTAAAAATAGTCCTAGGAATTTGATGAAATAATGTTTTTGCACTTGGAGACTAATGATTCCTGTCTTGAAAGATTGTCTCCTTCTTTGCTTGTCAATAAAAATTTAAACTTTTTCCATTGTGATACTGATACTTGTCAGCTTGCCAAAGATGCAAGAAATCGTTGTCTTAAACATCTGTTTCGACACTTTGCTATAGCATTGATATAGCAAAGTTTTTATTACCTTTATGGATGAGAGACATATTTTCATTTACAGGCCCCTCTTTAGCATGTATTTAAACAATATGCTTCACATAACTGATCAATCTCTTACAATAAATACTTCTTCGCGTGCATTTTGTCAAAAAAAAAAAAAATTACAATTTTCATGTTTCCGAAAAAGAGAGAGCACAGCGGCTGAGTTGATGTCTTAACAGTAAATATTTTTCTTCCTAAATGCTAATTCTATTTGCATAGTCAGAGGGAGATAGACACAATAGTTTAAGAGAGAAAAAAAAAAACTTCAACTTGTAACATTAGAGGTTGAAGTTTGTCTCTCTGCTACTGCATGCAACATAGAACGTTGGATCAGAATCATATACAGCTCAAATCATTTAACTGCATCCTCTAGCTCCTCACGGATCTAATTCCAAATAAAAGGATAGTGAAATTTATGACAAGTCACTGCACAAGATGATTGACAAGCCCTTCTGTTGCTACACTTAAGATGAGCACCAAGGAATTCCTTTATGAAATTATTAAAAGGGTGGCATAGACTAGGCAAAATTTATGAACAAATCCACGCAGTAACACTTCAGGTGCTGGCTACACAGACCTTATACTTTATAAATAATTCAACACATTGTCGGCATAGCTAGAATGGAATCTCATAATTATAAGCTATACGATTTGTCAGGGTTACAACATCAACTAAACTGTTAATCGAGCTGCTCTGCATATCAGATATCTGATACCTTGGTCCTAAAAACTCTAAAAGGAGAACTTCCATTCTCTCATATAACAAACAAATAGCCCCAATCAAAGTGTCCTAACCCAAATATTTATTCCAAATTTTAAAGCATAGTTACCGACACCAAAACAAGTTCGACAAATCTAACATAATATGATTTCGTTTTTAAAATATCGGTATTTAATAGAGACTAAAGCAGGAATGGTTTTGCGAACAGAACTTTGATTATCTCTTATCTCTTACATGAAAATCAGATAGCCCCGCTTCTAAACTAAAACTCTAAAAACTAAACTGCGGGCGTTGCGCTGTTGCCTCTAGATAACATAGTCAGACCAGTCAGAAATATGAGAAGTATGGTCCATAGTGAAGCTAGGAATCTGATCAAGCTTAGTAGGGTTTTCCTTCCCTCCGACCAACCTAGCTGGATTACCAACTGCCGTAGTTCTTGGAGGCACTTCCTTGAGCACCACAGAACCAGCACCAATCTTAGCTCCATCACCAATCTTAATGTTCCCCAAAATACAAGTCCCTGCACCTATAAGCACCCCATCACCAATCTTAGGGTGCCTATCCCCAGAATCCTTACCGGTTCCTCCCAATGTCACATTATGCAAAATTGACACATTATTACCAATCACTGCAGTTTCTCCCACCACAAACCCAGTGGCATGATCCAGCAAAATTCCACTTCCAATTTTGGCTCCTGGATGTATATCAGCAGCAAAAACCTCAGAAACTCTGTTCTGAATCAAAAGGGCCAACACTCTTCTGCTCTGCAACCACAACTTGTGAGCCACCCTGTGTGCTTGACAAGCCAGGAAGCCTTTGTAGTTCAAGAAGCAATGCACGTAGCTTATGCAGGCAGGGTCTCTTTCTACAACTGCTCTCAGATCTTCCTTCACCGAACCCATGATTTCTTGATGCTCTCTTAAAACTCCCAGGAAGATGTCGTTTAGGGTTGCACTGGGGAGACTAGAAATGCTCAATTTGAGAGAGAGGTGGCTGGCCAGCGCGCTTTCTAGTGAATCATGAGAGAGGATTGAACTGTAATAGTAAGTGCACAATATGGGTTCCTCATCTACATCTAATCGCGCTTCGTCTCGCATCTTCAGCCACAGATCGTCTACTTCTTCGACTCTTTGTTCGCGCTCGTTCTGGTCGATTTTCTCAAGAACCATATGGGTGTTTAGGGTTTTGGCTCGGGTTCTGCAAATGGGCGCAGCGGCGACTCGTTCGGAGCAAGAAGGTGCGCAAAATTTCACGTAGTTGCTGGGGTTATCATCGATTTGGAATCCGTTTGACTTTCCGGAAAGTGTGTTGGCTTTGATTATGCTTGCCATTGAAGCATCGAAACAAGAAGCCATTAAATTGCAGTTCCTGCTCTGCCCTAACAGGTGAAGAAGCAGGTTAGAAACAAAAAACTGCGCGCAAAGATGGAAAGTTTGGATTTATGCGTGAATTGATTTGGTTCGACCGGAAGAGGGTAATCCACGATAAGTGGGACTTTTTTATTTTATTTTTTCTTCGGCCACATAATAAGCGGGACTTCACTTTCTAAATTTGGGGCATATTCTCTTCCTGTGCTGTTACTTGCTATTGTCCGTATAAACGCGAGATATATTTATCAATAAATATATAAACAAGTTCGAATATTACAGGAAACAGATCCTTCAATTAGTGGTGGTTTTAGGTTTCATGGGTAGTTTTCATGTACATTCTCCTATAAGCAAACTCGTTCGACCCAATGCCCACCATGATGTCATGTCCCAATTGCATTTCAAGATGCATTGTTTCATTAAGTGAAACTTCTGTTTTTTAGAAGAACATCATATGCTACAATGTCGTTTTGGGAGTTCCTCTGCAGCCACTATGGCACTATCTACTTCTCAAAACACAAATGAAATGGTGCGTTTGAAGAGTTTTTTTTGTTCAATCTGAGTAAATGTAATACCACGTCGTTTTCGAGTGTTAGCTATAAGCTCCTTTCTTCATTTGCACGAAGCCTTCTTTAACCCAAAAAGCATGTTTGGCGCCAAGGAAATCTCCATTATTCCTCCAATATACCCTCTTCTAAGAACATTTATTTTGATGCCAATATAGTCTCTTGTTTCGGCACTCAATGTTTCTGCCAAGTGAAGGTAAAAGTTATAGGTAAGAAAAAGCACAACGTGTTTTGCATATGGGTAAGAAGTTACATGCTCGTTAAAAGATTTCGTCTTCCTTAACGAGTTTGTTAAAAAACAAAAGCTTATAGGAAGTTACATACCTATAATGTAAATATATATTTTGCTTTAATGGTTGAGGAAAATTTGGTTTGAACTTGTAATGTATAAGTTGGAGTGGTTTTACTCTCAAAATGAATGGATGTTGTTTGGTTTGTATGCACGCCGCCCGTGTGTGTGTGTGTATATATTATATATATAACTTTATGTAGATTTATATGTTAAAAAAAAAGTTCAAAAGGTAAATAAAAAAGACATTGTAGTTACCAATCATATATTTGAAATTAAAACTAACTACAATGTAAGAATTACGCTTGTCGCATGAAAGGAAAAACTGACTGTCAATAAGTTTGTTGAAGTCTACAATCATTCTCTTTAACTTCCAAAAACATAACATATGTTGGCCTCACAATGTAAAATATATTAAGTTTAAGAACATGAAATTGAAATGGCGGAAAACTTTGGATTACAACAAAAAGTTGCATTTCAATTGATGAGAACAAACATAAGAGGTAGAACTAATATTAATTTTATCCATTTGGATGCAAAAAATGATCTCCAATCAAGAAGACCATGTGGTATGGTTTATAGTGAAGTTGGTTACTTTATGCAATATTTCCAAAGTTAGCGGTTGGAAAACCCGCCCCTTTTCTAAGCTTATCAAGTAAATACGGATGAGCAAATAATAAATTATTTTTGGCCAATGCACGCATGATCATGGACTATGGATATTTCGGAGACGTTGTCCCCCTAAACATAACTTATTGTACAAATCATGCATATCAATTGCTTGCCATGTTCTTTGACTTCAATCATTATGGGAAGACAGTCATGTTCAAGGTTGCATTATTGTATGACCTGACAAATGAGTCTTTTAGATGGCTATTTAAGACATTTTTAAAAGTTTATGGTAAAAAAAAGCCACAGCCAGGTTTGGACAAGACCCAAGACCTAGTCTAGATGGACAAACACATTTACCTTAGGATTACCTGACTTGATATGGCCAGGTAAATGACCAGGCCACATCGGGTTTAACCAAGTGGGCTTCCATCCCAAATTCTTTTAAAATTTTTTATTTGCAAAAATAATCTTTTAGTCAATAAAATAATTTTTAAAAAATAAAAAATAGAAAAAATGATTTGAAGGTGAAATAAATATAATGATAAAAAATTAAGATTTAGAATGAAAAATAATTAAGATTTAAAAAATATATTGTAAATTTATTATAAATAAAAATATGTCAAATTTAATTATGAAAATAATATTTTAAAAAATAAAAATATAACCAGGCTAAGCCAAGCAATGAACAAATCAGAGACCTGGGTTGGTAAATTTGCAAATTTTTTTATTTAAACTTGGCCTAATATGACCAAGTCAGGTCGGTTTAACTTAGTCATCTGGTTATATGCTCATCCTTAATGTTTATTATGGTTTGTGTATACTCTTAACTTTATTTAATGTTCATTTTGGTTAATCATCCTTATATGTAAGGTGATGTCTGAGATGCACCATGGCTTTTATACGTGACTTCTGATATAGAATATGATCAAACACCTAGACAATCTGATAAAATGTGGATTCAACTTTTTAACTGATTTCAAAAGGTGTATGTACAACTAAGTGTATGAAGTTTAGTCTAAGGTAAGGTTGTCAAACTTACAAATTTAAACAAACTCGTAAAGGGGGTGTAAACTCATAATATAATGGCGTAATGTAGAATTGTAAGGGTTTATCTCTATTAATATATAACTATTAAACATAACCAAATTTAAAAAATATAAATAAAAATTCATGCATGAATACAAATATTATTTTAATAACCTAAATTATAAAACTAAGGAATGATAATAAAAATTATTAAGAAAATATACTTGAATCATGGAACTTTTAATTATAATTAATTAAGTAGAGAATGAGTTTAAATCTAGAAAAAAAAAAAAACAAAGAGAATAGAATAGGAAGGCATAACAAAAGAGTGAATGTAAGAGATAAGGCAATTTATAATAAGTTAACAACAAGAATGGAAATGACAGCAAAATGCAAGCAACATAAATTCAAACATTAGGGACCAATGAAACAAAACAAAAAAAATCCCTTCCAATTTGCCATCCTTAAGTGAATTTTTATTTAGTGAAACAACTTTAGCCTTGAACTGAATTCTCTACTCTACATGAACATTAGGAAAGTAAAAAAGAAAAAATATTTATACAGAATTATCCGGCAAGCATTTTCGATTGATGTCAACATTTTCTCATAAGTTCATGTAGGTAAGGAAGATAAACCCATTTATATAATCATTCTCATATTAAGACAAAGGGCATGTCTATGTACTTATTAACTGTATCAAAACTGAAGGAATAACTTCATTTAGGTGCATATTGAATAGGAGAAAAGAACATAGAACTTTAGCATGATGCATTTGCAATTTAAGCATCTCCTCAATGCTTTTATTGCAATTTTAAGATGACTACCTTATTCTCTTATAATGTTTAGAGTGCATGCCTAAAGCATACGATGAGGAGATTCAATCCAGCGAGATCCTAACATGACTAGAGAGGACAAGACAACTCCATTTTGACATTCTCCAACCACAGTGAGGTGGGGTCGCATTCCATTTCATCATTTTCTAGTAATGTTGAGAAGAGGATGAAGATGAAGTGCAAATGTGAAGAAAATGGCCAAGCCCTAAGCCATGCTCAAAATGACACCAATTTAGTGTAGTATTATTTAAAAAAGAATAAAGCCCCTCAAAACATATCATTTCATTAAGTGAAATAATGCATTTTGAAGGGGGTATCACATGCTGTAGAGATGTGGCATTACATGGAGCATTCAATCAAATGGATGACTATAATTATTTACTAGAAAAATTATAGTATAACAACCCCTAATTGAGGGGATCTTTTTTCATATATTACATTTTTTGTGTCATCTTTATTGTTAGAATATTTTTAATATTATATGGATTAGCATTAATTATTTTATTAGATTAGTACCTTATTAATTCTAATTAGGCAATTAATGTTATAATTTATAAACTGAGAATGGACTGGGTTTTATTTTAATATGTGTGGATAATCGGTGATGGGTTCGATTATCCACAAGCCCGTTGGGCAGAAACCCAACCCACAGCCCAAGAGTATTAGTAGTCATCCCGTCAGATTACTAATCTAAGATTGTTATCCAGAGAGAGATTTTATGGGCTTAATTTTTATTGATTAATTAAATTTAAAATTGTTTTAAAGATTCTGAAGGATTTTACTGGATAATATTAATTAATTATATTATTAAATAAAATCCTATAAATAACACACTGAAGCCCTAACTTTATGAGACAATACTAAATTTATCACACTCTCTCTGGCATTGTGGGTTGAACTTATTAGACTCAACCAATACTCAGATCAACGATGTCATCTTCATCAGGTTAGATTGTTAATTTATTTATTCTCCTAATTTGTGATCATGTTTAATTACATGTTCTAATTTTGCTATCAAATGGTATCAGAGCCACGGTTTAATGGACTATGAAATTTTTTAAATTTCCTTTCTTTAATCTCGTCTTCGTAACATGATTTAGCATATTCTAGTTTCTCTTCTTCCTTTTCCTTCTTCTTTTTTTTGAATGGTCTTTATGGTAATGTAAGGGTAAAAAGGGTTGACTATGGTGTGACAATATAATTGAGTTTAGAACACACCATAATATTGTATAACCAATCTCTTTTGGCCTATGGTCATTTATCTTAAAATTTTGTCACCATGACCTTCCATGAGCCCATTTAAGGTCTAAGAAGGGTCGAATTAGAAAAGACTGAGGGTAGATAAATATTTTGAAATATCTAGGGAAATATTGTGTAAGCTATAACAAGCTTAGGATAAGAATTTTGACATGAAAAATTTTATGTAAAGACTAGACATAATACGGAACAATATGTTCAGTTCACTCTCCCTGATTATGTGTAAATAAATTATAATTAATTTCTTTGCATTAATTATTAGATTTTATTCCTAATTTAAGCACATGCGTTAAAAGGAGTATGTTGTGCGTGGAAATTGTAATGACTTTGGTTCACATGCGCCTATTGATTATGTGCTTGCCTATCATGGGCCCAATCATAGTGATATGTCTTTCATAAATTTTATATTTGTCATTTAATTTCCAACACTTTTTTGCATAATTTAATTACCATTATCAGGGATGATTCTAAATATTGTGATAAGTCCACTAAAGAGAGTGTATGTAAATATTATGTTGATAATGGACATGCCCTCGGTGTGACATTGTCAATATAATTTTGTTAATAAGGCTTATTTGTGGCTTGTTAACGGCGATTTGCTGATTGATGTATTCATGGTTTCTTATATCCTATCGATATGGAGATTGTGGGTGCATTTTATGTCATTTCTTTCGATAATGAGCTTTCTTGGTGTGCATGAGTTTTCTTAATTTATCATAGTCTGAGCCCTTAGGTAGGATATGATAAGTATTTTGTTACATAGTTGCTGAAGTTGAGTCTTGTTACGGAAACTTTGTTATATATATAATTATGTGTCTGGGACATAATTATATGTTTCCTATTTGTTTTCCCTCAGCTTCTCTGTTCTTACAACTATTTATGGTGAAAACTCTGAAAAGAATAGACTACGATAATTGGATTGAGTCCCTTAATATGTATCTGGTGATCACCAAGGGAAGTTTAGGTATGAGAGAATCTAAGCAAGTGAATCTCACCGCTGAGTCTAGCGCTGTTGACAAGGTTTACCATAAGCAATGGTATGAGTCCAATAAGATTTGTTTGTCTGTGATTAAGTATACGATTGTGAAGACTATCAGACAACGTATTCCTAAGAAGGACACCGTAATTGATATTTCAAAGTGGTTAGTAAGAAATTTAAAAAGTTTGATAAGACTTAAAGGGGTCTATTATCTCTCTTTGCTAGATAACACTCACTATAATGAAGTGTCATGAGTGTGTGAGCACATGATGAAGCTTGTTAACTGTTACAACAAGCTGAAATCCTAGATGTGGACTTGGATGAGAGCAATCTAGTTTATAGAGTTCCCTAATTACTTTCTGCTGAATATGAGGTCTTGAGAACCACTTACAATTCCCAAGAGTTAGAGTGGTCTATTAATCATATGATGCCCAAAATGACTAAAGAGGAAGAATCAATAAAGAAGGTGAATTCTTATAATTAGTGAACTATATTTCACATGGTCCATCCAACAAGGCTAGAAATGTGAAATTGAAAAGGAAAGAAAAGTGAAGGCAATGCCTATGATAAGAAACCGTATGGACTTAAGAAAAGCAATTAGAATAATAAACCGTCCTTGGATTGGAAGGAAGTTCGATTACAGTTAGCTATGTAGGCACTGTAATCTCATATGAAGACTTGTACGAGGATGTGCTGTGTGTGGATGACATCCTATTGGCCAATAACTCAGTGTGCTTATTCAATGAGACAAAGCACATTTTATCATGCCACTTTGATATGAAAGATTTAGGTTAACTTTTTTTTTATTTTAAGAATTTAAATTCATTGCGATAGATCTTGTGGCATTCTTGGTTTGTCTCAGACAACCTATATTGAACGAGTACTCAAGAAATTTGATATGTATTCTTGCACTCCTTGTGTACTTGTGTAGAGTGGTGATAGGTGATAGGTTGTTTAAATCGTTATGTCTTAAATGATGAAGAGAGAACTTTGATGGACAAAGTTTCATTTGAATAAATTATTAATAGCCTAATATATAGACTTAAGTGTGCACATGTTTGAACATTGTATTTTTCATGTTGGTGTGCTTGGCAGATATATTTAAGTAATTTTAGGCATGATCATTAGAAAGCTACAGAGATATTTATGATGATCTTGAACCCACTTCTGATTACATCTATATGATGTTTTTTTTTTAAGGAGTTGTTTTGTTGAGAAGTGTCAAATAGACATTTACAACTGCCTTATATATATATATATATATATATATATGTATATATATATATATATGGTCAAGGAAATCAATTTAAAGTTACAGGAATTTCAGTTATATCAAATTTTGACAATCAATTCCTGTTTGTTGGAAAGAAGATCTGTATATCTCATACTCATTTTAGGTGATCCGTTTATTAACACAAACCCATTAGAGTTTTGGAAATATATGACTCTTAGGTATATTCAAATTTTGATGTGTTGTTTTGGTGAGAGTCTGAGTTGTGTTCTTATGGAACATTTTGGCATATTTTGGCACTTATAACATTTGTTTCCCTATCGGATTCAATGTTTTGGTTATGCCAAAATTTTATATATAATTCAGAATTGAAATTTTGCTGGCATTTATAACAATGCTTTCCTTATCGAATTTAATATCCTTGATCCATGATTTCATTTCTGAATTTTTGTTATCTCATACTCGCATGGTTCACATTTACAGTGAGCACATTATGAGGGATCTGTTGACCAATGCCTACCCATAGGAGTAATTCAAATTGTATAACTCTTATGGGTCTTGTTAAATTTTGATGTAGCCTTGGTCTAGTGGAAGTATGAGTCGAGTCCTTAATGGGTTTTTATGGTGCAATTTGACACCAAATTTATGAGTTGAGTCCTTAAAGGGCTTTTGTGGTGCAATTTGACACCAAATTTCAAAATAAAGTCCTAAGGGGACTTTTGCATTGTAATATGATGCTTCAAATATCATTCTATATTACATTCTATTCAGATATTGAAACTAATTTATAACAATGTTAATATCACTTGTTTCCCTATTGGATTCAATGATCTTTGTCTGTAATTTCATTTCTGAATTTTATATGGTTTATAAATATACACACATTCATGTGTTTATGTAAATATTAATTGCCTAATTATGTATTTGTTTATTAACCTAATAATGTAATTAATGCTATCCAAGTGGGAGATTGTTAGAATATTTTTAATATTATATGGATTAGCATTAATTATTTTATTAGATTAGTACCTTATTAATTCTAATTAGGCAATTAATATTATAATTTATAAACTGAGAATGGACTGAGTTTCATTTTAATATGTGTGGATAATCGGTGATGGGTTCGATTATCCACAAGCCCGTTGGGCAGAAACCCAACCCACAGCCCAAGAGTATTAGTAGTCATCCCGTCAGATTACTAATATAAGATTGTTATCCAGA
Source organism: Delonix regia (assembly GCA_037074485.1). NCBI lineage: Eukaryota > Viridiplantae > Streptophyta > Magnoliopsida > Fabales > Fabaceae > Delonix > Delonix regia. The sequence continues at coordinate 18,822,888 of CM073452.1, read as the reverse complement.
GAGAGATTTTATGGGCTTAATTTTTATTGATTAAGTAAATTTAAAACTGTTTTAAAGATTCTGGAGGATTTTACTGGATAATATTGATTAATTATATTATTAAATAAAATCTTATAAATAACACACTGAAGCCCTAGCTTTATGAGACAATACTAAATTTATCACACTCTCTCTCTGCCATCAAAACACTCTGAGAAACGCTCTTGGGCATTGTGGGTTGAACTTATTAGACTCAACCAATACTCAGATCAACGATGTCATCTTCATCAAGTCAGATTGTTAATTTATTTATTCTCTTAATTTGTGATCATGTTTAATTACATGTTCTAATTCTGCTATCATTTATAATTTTGAAAGTACTAGTGCACTCAATTATAATGTACGGATATAATTATAATAATATTAACCTAAAAAATAATAATATTATAATTATATCCATATATTATAATATAGTGTATTGATGCACTCAAAATTGTGATTGCACCAAAAATTTTACCTACATTTTATGATTCCAATTTTGATGACTAATCCGTTTAACCTTGGTATATGAAAAATTTTTCATTTCATTCATTTTATATAATATTTGTATAAGAGTTATGAGAGCCATTGACCAAAATTAAATTCACATCGAAATATTTGCCCAATAACTTAAACTTAATAGAGTTATTTGCATTGTGACAAATCTCATATTAACAGAAAATGATCAGTCTCATATACAAGGTACAAAATATTATTGTTTAAAATATGTAATGTTCTTATCGAAAGACGCTGTACGGACAATAAAAGTTTGTTTCTTGCTAATTTTTTTTCAAATTCTTATAGCAACAGACAGTGTCTTCATATAAATATTTGAAATTTTAAGTGTGAATAGTATATGTTACATTATTCTTTAGGTATTGAATATAATATAAAAAAGAAATCTTTTGTCCAATTGTTTTTGGCAGGACAATACTAATGGATAATAAAAGTATAAATGTACCTCAAATTGTCTCTTTACAAGATAGTATCTTTTTTATATATTTTTTTTTCTTAGAGACAAGTACTACAAGGATTTGATGTATTTTTATTTGATCCCTATTTATTTCCCGTTTTATACTCTCAATATCTGAAGTTGTCTTTTTTTTTTTTTTTAAGTAAAACGGTTATTAGGTATGGTCTAGTAGTGACAATCTAAATTGTTCCCAAGAATTTTAAGATTCATACTATTACTTTGTCAAAAGATAAAAATGAATTAAGTTCACTTTCGGTGTAATAGAATGATTTTGATGCGAATGAAAATGAGAGTATGAAAGAGCTTTAATGGAACATAATGTCCAACTTTTGTGTAGTCAGCACCAATTAATGGTTAGTTGATTGTTATTGTATGTTTCGTGTATACATTTTCTCTTGTAGGGACAGAATTGTTATTGTGTCGTTTAAGAACAATATAGATATGACTATTATTGTCTAACTAAATAGCATATGTGTTACATCTGTTAAATGCGTAAGTTGTTATTGTCTTACGAAAAAAAAACATTAGTCAATCTTATTACATATGTTTTTTAAAATGATTTTACTAAAATTGATATACTAAATCAATTATCATATAAATATGTTAGAATTAACTAATATTGTTGACTAACTTCTTCTTCTAATAAAGATATTTTCCTTCTTGCCCTTGCACAATTTCATGTTGTCATTTAGCTAAGGCTTAAGGCCTGAAATAAAATTTTTATGAGAATGATCGTGTTAATGCGTAATATCTCTTGAAAGCGTAAAATTTTCAGGGAAGGCAAAAGTACCTTTCTTTGGTTCCAAAAGTTTAGGGTTAGTTTTCAATTTCATCCTCTTCTTTTCATCAATTTCCTTTTACTTTCTTGTTTTGGTCAAAATTTTCATTCTCTTCCTAAGCGCTAACGCTGTCCAATTGAGTAATAAAAATTGTTGGCTTTTTGCACATAGGGACCGAGGATACAAACTTAAATAAAGCAAAGTTTGACAGTTTAAAAATCATCCCTGAAGTTTGACAAGTTTTAATTATGCACTATAAGTACTATCATTTTTGTACTAACAACTGTTTGCAAGTCATTTCTTATTCTTTCACTGTAGTCCCATAAACTGCACAAAAAGATAACAAGTTCCATTTGCTTGTATTGACACTTACTAAACACTCAGGATGAACACCACACCTCAGAGTTTCAACAAAAAGTAATAAGGCCAACCCATGTTACATTTTCACTATATATAGGAATTGATCCTTAGCTGAGTTGAAATTGAGTTTCAAATAGCAAAATAAGAAGTAATGCCTCAAATTATAAAATTTATATACATGCAAGGCAATAAATTCACCATTGGACTCTGGTTGAGAATTCTTGGCTCTATTGAGAAGTTGCCCCGTTAGTGAGTGTTAAATGATTTGGTTAACTACTACAAATAATACAATTATTAAAAAGTAAAAAGAATAAAATATACTTTTAATTTTTTGCTTATTAAAATATTTAAAATAATTTTTACTCATTAAAAAATGTTATATTTAATTTTTTATTTTTATAAAAAAATATTAAATTTAATTTTTAAAATTTAGAGTTTAAAATTTAATAAAGAGACTAAATTTAATAATTTTTTAAAAAATAAAAATTCAAGTGTGATAATTTTTAATAAACGAAAGACTATTTTAAATATTTTAACAAGTAAAAAATTAAAATAATAATTTTATGATGAGTGAAAGGCCAAAAATACATTTTCCTCAAGGTAAAAGGTATCTGAATTGTCTTAGTCCAAATGGAGATAGACACAGTATGGTTGGAGAGAAAAAAAGCTTCCAACGTTTAACAATAGAAGCTGAAGTTTGCCTCTTTCCTCCTGCATGCGACGTAGAATGTTGGATCTAAATTAAAAAACTCACACTCACTTAACTGCACTCTCTGTAGTTGGCTACTCAATCACAGATCAATGAAAAGATGATGAAGAGAAAAAAATGATAAAATCCATGGAGATACTCTTCAAGTGCTGGCCACAAGCCTTATCAAACATATGACATGAAGTTACGACAGAAACGACAGTCCTTGAAAAAGTTTCAGGACATAACTATAAGAAAAAAAAAAAATCAAATTTAGGAAACGAAATTGCTACTTTATCAATGTAATTAAAACCGGATAATTGTGCAATTTCGTAAACTTCATCATTGTAGTTGATGTTGTAACTATGACAAACTGTATAGTTTATAAATCTATGACAGACCCTATAGTACATAAATAATTCAACACAGCGTCGGCATAGCTAGAATGGAGTCTATAAACCATACGGTTTGTAATAGTTATACCATCATCTAAATTGCTAATTGAGCTGCTCTGCATATCTGAGATATGATACCTTGGTTCTAAATACTCTGTCTGCTAAATGGAGAACTTCCATTCTATCATATAACAAACAAATAGCCTCAATCAAATTGTCCTAACCTAAACGTTAACTCTAAATTAAAAAGCATAGATACCAACAGTGAAATGAGTTAAGACACATCAAACATAACATGACTCAGTTTTTGACATATCGGTATTTCAGAGGCAAAAGCAGGAATGGGTCCTACATGCCCTCTGTGAATAGAACTTTTATTATCTCTTAAAACTAAAACTCTAAAACTGAACTAAGAGGCACATGTAAGTGTCGGAGACATGAAAGATAATGATTCTGCTATTAGAAATATGGTACTTATAGAGAAACTAAAGCATGATTGAGGATTAACCTGTTGGCTCTAGATAACATAGTCAGACCAATCAGAAATATGAGAAGTATGGTCCATAGTGAAGCTAGGAATCTGATCAAGCTTAGTAGGGTTGTCCTTCCCTCCGACCAACCTAGCTGGGTTACCAACTGCCGTAGTTCTTGGAGGCACTTCCTTGAGAACCACAGAACCAGCACCAATCTTAGCTCCATCACCAATCTTAATGTTCCCCAAAATACAAGTCCCTGCACCTATCAGCACCCCATCCCCAATCTTAGGGTGCCTATCCCCAGAATCCTTACCAGTTCCTCCCAATGTCACATTATGCAAAATTGACACATTATTACCAATCACTGCAGTTTCTCCCACCACAAACCCAGTGGCATGATCCAGCAAAATCCCACTTCCAATTTTGGCTCCTGGATGTATATCTGCAGCAAAAACCTCAGAAACTCTGTTCTGAATCAAAAGGGCCAACACTCTTCTGCCCTGCAACCACAACTTGTGAGCCACCCTGTGTGCTTGACAAGCCAGGAAGCCTTTGTAGTTCAAGAAGCAATGCACGTAGCTTAGGCAAGCAGGGTCTCTTTCTACAACTGCGATCAGATCTTTTTTCACCGAACCCATGACATCTTGATGCTCTCTTAAAACTCCCAGGAAGATGTCGTTTAGGGTTGCACTGGGGAGACTCGAACTGCTCAATTTGAGAGAGAGGTGATTGGCCAACGCGCTTTCTAGTGAACCATGAGAGAGAATTGAGCTGTAATAGTATGTGGACAATATGGGTTCCTCATCGACATCTAATCGCGCTTGGTCTCGCATTTTCAGCCATAGATCGTCTTCTTCATCGACACCTAGTCTCTGTTGGTTCTGGTCGATCTTCTCAAGAACCATATGGGTGTTTAGGGTTTTCGCTCGGGTTCCGTAAATGGGCGCGGAGGGGACGCGATCAAAGCCAGAGGGTCGGCAAAATTTCACGCAGTTGAATGGGTTATCATCGATTTGAAACCCGTTTGGCCTGTAGGAAAGTGGGCTGACTTTGGTTATACCGCCGTTGAAGCATCGAAACAAGCGCCCATTAAATTGCTAATCCTGCTGTGTCCAAACGAGTGAAGAAGCAGGATCGATACAAAGAATTGCGTGCAAAGATGGAAACTTTGGGTTTGCCCGACGTCAATTGATTGGGTTCGAGTGGAAGAAAAATTCTGGCCGTTGAAGAAATCCACAAGCTGAACTTCACTTTCTTCTTTGGAGGATACCTGCAGGTTGCCATTATCGACAGATCCTTCACTTTTTAAAATTCTAATTTGGTCGTTTATTAATTAGGGTAAATTCATCTTTTGGTCCTTAGAGTTTATAACATTTTTCAATTTGGTCCTTATATTTTAAAATTTTCCAAATCGCTTTATAATCGTTTGAAAGTAGTCCTGCCCGTCAAGTTCCGTTATAACTCTATCATCTCCTTGAGTGATTAGGTGGCAAAATTTGATGATGTGAAAGACAAGTAGGACCAAAAAAAATTACAATAAGTCCTCCAAAAACACGACTTAAAGAGACCTTATTGAAGCCCCTGCCCAAGAGAAAACGCAACAAGAAAAGAAGCTTAGGTTACTACAGAACACACGCGTGGAGAAGACCCTGCCTCACAATATGCTATATGGCTCTGATGTTGTTATTTTTCGAGTAAGGTTTTCGGCATTCCCATCTCTCATTTACACGAGCTTAATGAATCTCGAAACCCCTTGCTTCTTGGTACACTATACTATAAATGAGAGATTGATAAGTAGTGCCTGCTAAGTGTGGCTTGGTGAGAATCTCGAAGAGGGTTGGCAAGGTGGACACCAAATAATTAAATGCCACACTGAAAAGGAAACTAAAATGTCTTTCTACCTCAATGGATGCTCGCAAGCAACATATACACTAACGAAACCATGACTTTTGCTAGTAAATGTAATGGAAGAACAAAGACCACTTAACAAAACACTAAATGTAGTGGCGCTTGTCAAAGACGCTTAATTGCTACAAAAAAATGGATAATTTCCAGTTGCTACAAAGACCACTTATCTTCTTCCCTTTGACGATGACTTTACACAACGATTATCGAAGAAATGGTTAAAGACCCACGTTGGTTATAGGCCTCCAAATGGATGTTTATTGTTTTATTATCGGTGGAATTCGGAGCCGAAGGATGAACCCATCATTGATGAGAATTTTTTGGAACCAAAAATTGCCACTTACAAGAAAGAACTCATTGCAATAGGAGTTATTGGTGATGTTAAGAATGGTTGCTCATTGATAGCCAGTCACCTTGACTTTTATGAATTTTCTACTATAGTAAGAATTTACAGGTATTTGGGCAAATATGAATGGAAACCAGAGAAAATAATTGTTAAAAGGATTTGGATTCCAAATGGAGATGAGAATGGAAAGTGGGTGAATCCCGAAGAATGTGTCATTCATGGTAAGGATGATCTTTTTAGTTCAAGGTTATATGTTTTGGAAAGACACAATGAAATGAAGTTACTTCCTTTTTTCTTCTCAGTTATGGATGTGGGATACAATCCTTCTGTTAATGATTATATAAAGCTTTGGAAGGATACGAAGAGTTCTATTGAACAATTTTCACTTGATAAATGCTGCAAGTTTTGGACTTTTATTTTGTAGCATTGGAGCTAGAGGACTGAGAAAAAAAATTTATAATAGCTTGATGAAACTACCTACTTCATCAAGCTCTAATGGAATACTCTATCTGACAAGCGCAATGTTTTTATTATTGATAACCTTTATATGAAGAATCTTTTTGACCAAGAGAGAGTATTTGTCTAGTATCCTCAGTTAAGCTTACCATTGTTGGACAAGTTTGAATTGTTAAAGATCTAAAAGAAAATTGGTGTTCGCATTATATTTGAATTCGTGCAGAAGGTCCTACTAGATGATGTCGAACTCGAGCAGGTGGAGCCAAGGAGTACTTTCATTAGGAAGGGGTTGGTTAAGCTTATTCTTAGTTTCTCTTGCTTATTTCCATGATTTAATGCAACCACCAAAATTTGAATCAAAGTAGCCAACTAACTCAAGGTTCTTAGTTCACTTGTACATTAACATGTAATCTTGGGTACTTTTGAGATACCTTATAACCTTCTTTGCAGCTCTCTAGTGATCCATCCTTGGATTGTTCTAATCTTTATCTAACATTTCAACTGTAAATGCAATGTCTGGACTAGTACAAACCTGAGCATACATAAGGCTTTCAACAGCTGAAGCATATGAAATGTTATGCATCTATTCCCTCTCTAGATTATTCTTCTGGCATTGGCTCAAATTGAATCTATCACCCTTCATAATAGGACTTATACTTAGTGAGCAGTCTTTCATCTAAAATCTTTTTAAGACTTTACTGATATAGGTTTCTTGCGATAAACTTAAAATATATTAAGTTCTATCTTTATGGATCTTAATGCCAATGACATAAAATACATCACCCATATCCTTCATATCAAAGTTCTTAAAGAGAAACTATTTAACCTCACATAGAAACCTTTTATCATTAGTTACATGTAATATGTCATTCATATACAACACAAGGAAACATATTTTACTCCCACTGACCTTCTGATATATACATTGGTCCATGACATTCTCTACAAATCCAAATGAGGACCTGATTTCATGAAACTTAAGGTAACAATGGCAGGAAGCTTGTTTCAATCCATATATAGATTTCTTAAGATTACAAACTAAATATTCAATGGTATTAGAGGAGAATCCTTTAGGTTGTTTTATATATACCTCTTCCTTTAAATTCCTATTAAGAAGTGTTGTTTTCACATTCATCTAATGTAATTCTAAATCAAATTAGGCAACAAATGCTAGTATAATATGGAAGGAATCCTTTTTTGATACAGGAGAAAATGTTTCCTTGTAATCGATTCCTTCATTTTGAGTAAATCCTTTGGCCACGAGTCATGCTTTATATCTTTCAATGTTGCCTAATGAGTTTTTTTTTTGTCTTAAAGACTCATTTACAATCAATGACCTTTGAGCGACTAACAACTCAACGAGATCCTAGACTCCATTAAACGCCATAGAATCTATCTCATCCTTTATAGGATTAAGCCACAAATTAGATTCTTTATAGTTGATGACTTATGAAAACATTTTAGGACCATTTTCGGCTTTAATATTATAGTCAGACACTTGTAGGTACACAACATAATCGCTAGGAATTGCAGACCTCCTAATCCTAGTCAATCTTCTTAATGTTAAGTCAACATTTTCTTAGGGAGCATGTTCCTTAACTGGTTGCATAACAGATTTTGATAGCTATTGTACAACCAGATCAACTTGGACTTGGTTGATAGTTTGTCGTTTCTCATTAATTAGTTCTTTAACATCCGTTTGTATTTGGGGGGTATGAAACCAATCTGTCACTTAATGTGGGAGTTTGAATTCGCAATTGATAATTTTCAGAATCTAAGTTCTGAGTTTGACCACTCCTATTGATCAAGTCATTCTCAATAAATTTAGCATTTCTTAACTCTATAATCCTAGTGCTATATGATGGATAATAAAACTTGTATCCCTTAGACCTTTTAGTATAGCCAATAAAGTAGCCACTAATAGTCCTTAGGTCTAGCTTTTTCTCTTGTGGATTGTAAATACATACCTCAGACGGGCATCCTCATACTCGTATATGTCTTAAACTTAGTTTCGAACATTTCATTAACTCAAATGGCGTCTTTTCAACAGGTTTAGTTAGAACTCGGTCAAGTATGTACACATTTGTCTTAGGGGCTTTAAAACATAATAACTTAGAAAGCTTGGAGCTACTAAGCATGCTCCGCACCATGTCAAATAGTGTTAGATTTCTTCTCTCAATAACTCCATTTTGGTTTGGGGAATTAGTATAGTATATTGAGCAACAATCTCATGCTCTTAAAGAAACTTTGCAAATAAACTAGGTGTTTGTCCATCTTCAGTGTATCTACTATAATACTCACCACATCTATCTAATCTCACTACTTTAATTTATTTACCACATTGTTTCTCTACTTCAGCTTTAAAAACTTTAAAAGCATCTAATGCCTTATTCTTATTACTAAGTAGATAAAGATACATATATCATAAGTAATCATCAATAAACGTGATAAAATATTTCTAACTATTTGAGTCCATATCTAGACTATATATATCTATATGTATAATTTCCAATAAGGTGAAACTCCTCTTAGCACTTTTCTTAGTCTTGTTAGTTTGCTTACCCTTAATGCAATCTACATAAGTATCAAAGTCAATGAAGTCAAAATTATTTAATACTTCTTCCTCTACTAACATTTTTACTCTATCTATTGAGATATGACCAAGTCTACGGTGCCACAACATAGAGGAATTTTCATTAGTAACACATCTCTTTATACGTATGCTATTGGAAGCATGCATGGTTTCATTTAATGAATTGTCCTTTAATTGAATTCGGAAAAAACTATCACAAATTGTACCATTTCCAATAGGATTAGATTTATAAAATAACTTCAACATATTATTTAAAAATTCAAAAGAATATCCCAATGGTACAAGTTTTGAAATAGAAATCAAGTTTCTAGATAAACTTGGTACATAAAAGGTCTTATCCAAAATCAACACAAAAACAGAATTTAAAACCAGCTTGCAAATTCCTATAACCTTAACCAATGAGCCCATCTTATTTCTTGAGTAGATGTATTGCTCACTTCTGATTTGCTTCCTTTAGTTTAGAAAACCCTATAAGGTATTTGAAATATGGATTGTAGAACCAGAATCAATCCACCATGTGTTACTACTAACATCAACCATATTAGATTCATAATAAAAGAATGAGATTGAGTTACATTTATTTTCAAGCCAAGCCATGAATTTGTTACAGTTTTTCTTCATGTGTTCTTTCTTGCATAAAAAACTCTTGGACTCTTTTTTAATATCACCTTGGATAGGTGTTTTACCCTTTCATTTTCTCTTAGCTTATCTCTTATCTTTCTTTTTAGTTGCCATATGTGCACTTTCTCCCATTTTTACTAAGAGTCTTCCTTTCTCTTTAACACATATGGTCTGCACTTTATTGATTGACCATTTCTATTTATATGTGTTGTAAGAGATTTTGAAAGGCCTATATTGAGGTGGTAGAAAATTCAAAATGGCATACACTAGGAAAGAATCAAGAATCACAATCTCAAGTGCCTTCAACTGAGTCGTAATATCCCTCATTTATATGATGTGCTCTTGCACACCTCTTAAGCCAGTTAACTTCATAGTGGATAATTTTGACATTAGGGTACTTGCTAAAACCTTTTATGAGGATTCAAATTGTTCATCATTGGCTTTCAATAAGTCACAGACGTTTTGATGCTCTCCAATTAACCATGTATACTATTAGAGTTCTTAGATTTGATATACATCATGTTATGGCGATTAGATTGTTCCCAATGTTTATAAAGAGTTATTACAAATGCACTGCTAGTATCTATATGTGTTGTTAGCCAAGGTATGTGACAACAATTATCTCATAGCAGAAGCTCAAGTGTGGGGCCAAGTCACAATCGAAACATGGCACTTGTGCTAGGTCATTGTTAAGAAAATAGAATTGTGCCTTAACTAATAGCTATAACTTTTGATCTAGTAGTAAGCACTTGTTCCTACAATTTGTATCAAAGCCAAGGTTATGTGTTCGATTCCCAAATGAGTAATTGCTGAGGGGGAGATTGTTAGCCAAGGTGTGTGACAACAATTGTCTTATGGCGGAGGCCTAGATGTGGGGCCAAGTTACAGTTGAAATATGGCACTTGGGCTAGGTTGTTGTTAAGGAAATAGAGTTGCGCCCTAACTAACAGCTATAGCTTTTAGCCTAGTAGTAACCACTTAATCCTACAATGCCAATGGTTAAGCCAATTTGTTAAAGACTAAGGTTTTTATGATAACAAACACAAGAAGAAAAGTTTTTCTATATATTACATAGGTTTTAATGTTTTCATTGTATTATCACAACATATGAACCTTTGTAAATGATATTAAGCTTATAAAAATCATGTAAAATGAATATAGAATTGATTCCAAGTCTTAAAAGTTAAGAAAATGCTAATTTAGAGAACTCTAGAAGTCCCTAGTTGACTAGCCACCTTGCCAGCCAGTTGCTAGGCATTGTCCAGTTAACTGGACACTTTCTGTAAGTGAGTAGTCAATTGGCCACTAGCCAGCAATTGACTAGTCACCTTTTGAGAGGCCTCAGTCAACTGCCAGCTTGAGCCATGATCGACTAGGAGCTCTCTGTGAATAAGCAGTCGACTGGCTATTTGCCAGTAATTGACTAGTCACATACAAATAAAGCATCAGTCTACTGCTAGCCTTGAGACTCTCTTTATGAGTGAGCAGTCGACTAGCCAAAGGTGAGCAGTTGAATATTGGGGTCCAGAATTTGAAATTACTAAAAGGGAAAGAGGGAGCAGTTGACTAGTCAGTGGTGATTAGTTAACTGGTCGAAGGCAGAAAAGTCATGATTACTTTATAGCGATCATATTTTGAAATTTATGATTTCTCACTCATTCCCAATAGATCTATTAAACCTTAATCTATATAAACTCAACCTATGGACTCTGATTTAACAAGAAAAACATTCAAGAACGAGTATATCATTAGTTTCTATCATTCTATCAGCTCTATATCATATTAGTGCTTCATTGTATCATCTATTTTGTTTCAAAGAGTTTATTATTTGTATTCATTTCTTTCTTCTGAGAGAAAAACTCAAGGAGTTTCCTTAAGGGAATTAGGCTAAGAGAGCTTGTTTTGAGAGGGAGTATATCCTTAAGAGTGTTCGAGGAGGTTCCTTAAAAGTGTTAAGCTATGAGAACTTAGGAATTGGAAGAAGTTCTCTTAGGTGTTATATTTATTTATTGAGATAGTGAAAAATCTCAAGAGGTTGCTTAATGACTGGATGTAGGCTTAGGTAGAAGCTAAATTAGGATAAATCTTTGTGTTCACTCTTCTCATTTACTCTCTTTACATTTGCATTTATCTTTGATTGCTTTACTTTAGTTTTAAAATAAAGTTTTCAATAAAATTTTTATAACACCCAATTCTTCCCCTCTTGGGTGTTAGCCTTACTCAACAAGTATAAGATGTTCATCTTTTATAATGGCATAATCAACATCCGTCCACCCTAATTAGAGAAGAATCTTCTCCTTCCAAATCTTGTAATTATCCCTATTAAGTTCAGGAACTTAAAAATAAAAAATATTTAGTGGTTGAAATGTTGCATAAATATTACATGCATGTATCAATACTTGAGACAACTTTGAAAAATCCATATAACATATTCTACCAATATAAAATTTAGAATAATTATACCAAAATCATACTAATTACACTTTTGAAGTACAACAACTTAGAATAATTAAAGGTGGTGTGGCTAAACTTTAATTATACCAAAATCATACTAATTACATGATATTAAAATTTTCTTGAATGCATGTAAATGACCATGGGAAATACATAAACAAACAATTTTCATAATAGGATTTTAAATAATTAAATAATTAATTAGTTAGAAAAATCAAAATATGACAAATTAATTAATTATATATCCCCTTATTAAATTTAACCAACATGCCAAGAATGTTGCTTAAATTTAATCTTTAAGAAATTAAGCACTTAATTTAATAGCATAAAAATTTAATTTTACGAAATATCTACCAAATATTACCCAATAAAATTTAACTTGCTCAAAACAAATTTTTCAAAATTTGAGCAATTTGAATTAATTTTTTTAAGCAATAATACATGGATATACCTTTTTTGCAAGTTAAATTAACTTGGAAATAATTCCTTATAAAAAAGTGTCTATTGGTTTAGTGGTCTAAAAGTAGGTCTAGGGGGTTTAAATCCCATTAGGGCCAACATTTTTATTTTAATTTGAACACGTAGTAATGGATCAAAAACAAAAAACCCAAAAAGGTATATGAAAAGTTCTAAAAACAAATAGGCCCAAAACATAATTATGAATTAAATAAAGGCCTAGGAACAAAATCTTCAAAAAAATGACCTAAAAACATATAACAATTAGAATAAATATAATGTTTAGTCAAGTTATCCCAACAAACAAGTGTTGGAAACATGGTTAGAGACATCATTCTAAATTAAGAAGGCATGAGTACAAATGTAGGGTGACTACTGCTCCAATATTTATTTTGGCAAGCTCAAAACTTTATGTGGCATGAAGACAACACAAAACTTGTAGTTTAGGTTGTTCAACCTAACCCCAAATGGACTTAGTTCAAGACATGATCATATTTTACATTTTAGAGTTTTGTTTTTAGCGTTTTAAAAATCAAAACTAATTAATTTTTCATAAAGATTATGTTTTTAAGTTTAAAAAAAATTCAAAAACACACATAAACGCATGCAACTTGATTATGAAAATTTTTAAAATTTTGCAAGGTAGAGGTTTGAAGGCTTTGATGTCAAATGTAAAAACTTAGTATGTAAAATATAATAACAAGTTAGTCTATAATAAGGAAATAATGTGGAAAAAACTATAACTCCAGTCATTGCCATTGATTAAAAATGCCATAAATGTTGGAACTATAGAACATGAAAATAAACGCTTCTAAACCTTTGTTTCTCACTTTATGATGATGACAATGATAGTGTATGAGTTAAAGGATATGAAGAAATAGACTTAGGGACTCAAATTCATAAAAGAATTTGAGTTAACCATTCCATCAATAGTCAATGTTGCAATAATAAGAAATTTGCATGCAAACCATACCAATGGAGAGCTCTTAAAGTTTGACCTTAGATGGGAGGCCGACATATAATATATTTCTAAGTTACTATTTGTACATTGGTAATTTTTTGAAACAATACTATAATATATATATATATATATATATATATATATTTGTATATACATATATTATTGACTCTGTGACGTTGTCTCTTTTTTCTATTTTTTCGTTGTCTGCTTTTTCTGTTATTTTTAATTATCTTTGGGCATATTTAAACAGGCCACTCGATGCCAAGCTGATCCAGTTGGGCTCAAATCCATTTGCCGAGCAGGTGTAGGTATGGCAAAAAAGAAAGTCAAGAAATTAGTGATTAAACCGAAAAGGTTATATATTGAAATATTTTGCTTGTAGCAAACAAAAATTGTAATTAAATTACTTAAAATTTCCGGAGTTGTTAGATTAATTAACCATACAAAATATATAGCAGACTTTCCAAATTCTTTCTAAATATTTTAACCAAACACACTTAAAATATTTGTACTTTCAAAGCGTACATGATTGAATCATAAAAGGAAGCAATTTTACATTGCTGTACTTCAAAAGTGTATTAGCATACTAATCAGACAAAATCAACGGAGTAAGAAGAGAGAAGTATATTGACCTTCTTATAATTTTCTTCAATATTTTGTTCCCAAGTAAAATGCTGACTTGAAAGTTGACCTTTCTTTTTTCTTTTTTTTTTTCAATGCAAGGAATTTGACCTTTCAGATTTGATATATACACAACATCATTTTTAATCTTTACCCATGATCTTTAAAAATCAGAAACTGAGAGATAATACTCATATTTTTCCAAAGTTAATGGATTAAACTTTGATATAGTTTTTTACATTATTGCTATCAGTTTTTCAATTTACACATAATAAATATATAATTAATCAATAATAATATAAAATGTGTATAATTTAATTGAAGAAAATTATACAATTATTTGCAATGATCATACACATATAGTGATCTTATTAAAAGTTTTATACTTGTCATATTTTAACTAAAACACATCATATATAAAAAAAACATAACAAAAATACATATAAAATTTTCCCATGGTTAATACCAATTTAGGATACTGGCGGCTTGACAGATATGCACTAAGTTGCATATCAATTCTCCAAAAAAAAAAAAATTACATATCGAAATTTATTAATTTATTTTTAGGTATTTAAATAAAGAATATAACTAATAATTAGTTTTGTAATGTTTAGAAAATAAAAATTAATAATTCTTCTCATTTCCTCTTTGTATTTGTGCGCGCGTGCATATATAAAATAATTATTTCTTTATAATTATCTCCTTTTTACTAGTGTAACATAATTTTGGAACTAATTATATTAAAGTTGGTAAAAGTAATTTTGAATTAATGTAATTTTTAAAATTAATTTTAATCAAATTTTATTTTGCTTGACTGTAATTCATATTTAAAAGTTTCTATATGAAAGTTGAAATTTGTTATCAATATCGTTAATTCAAAATAAAAATAATTATTTTACTTGTGTAAAAATACAGATTTGGATGATAAAAATTATTTTTTTTAAAAAAATCAAATGCCAAAAAAAAAAAAACCAATTTATAAGACAAACTTATTTTAGTATGCACACTAGCTTTTAATTCACTTAAATGCTAAACCAAAAAATATTATGATATAGTTTAGATTATATATTTATAGTTGTCCTTTTATTATTTAGTTATATTGATTTCATATTCTAGATTTAAACAAAATATGTTTGTAATTTTTGCAGAAATGGAAAGTGAGAAATTCAGAAAACCACCGTTTCGCTTTCACTTTGTGTTGAAATGGTTTTGCCAAGGTGGAGAATGTTGAAGAATCTGGCTGTCTTCCTTCTTTTGTTGAATGGAAAAGAAAGAAAAGAAAAATGGACACTAAATAAAAAGGTAGGAAATTACAAAGTTTTTAAATTATGCTCAGAAACACAATATAAATATCTGGTGTTAAGAAAACACATTAAATATCAAGCAAGAAATTCGAAATAAGCTTAAAATTGATGTTTTAAGTCCAATTCATCATATCATAAGTAAAAGACATGTTATTTTCATTCTCTTAAAGGTTCTTGGCCCTCCTTATCCTTTTCCTTCCTTTATGGTAGTGTGAAGTTTCTGGACATTTCTTAATTGAGAAAGTTGATGTCACCCCCTTATGAGCCTACTCAAGCACACACTATAATGGAAGTGATAGTGATGAAAGCATGTTATGTGTGTGTAACAAGAGAGAGGACACTTTTGAATAGGAACAACCTCTTACGTTGGCAAGTTTTGGGAGTCTATAATGGAGGAGATTTATTTTTAAGGAGTTTTTGATTAAATTTAATAAGAGAATATAATAGGTTTTTTTAATTCATGTACAATAAAAAAATATTAAAATAATCAAAATTTCATATTATAAAAAGTATTACATCTAATTACTATAAATTTAAAGATTCAGAATTAACTATTTCAAATCCCCTTTATTTTATGTTAGAAAACACCCAAAATTAATTATAGAAACAAAAAATTGGGACCTGTCAGGCATAGGACGAAGACATAGAGGCGCTCGAATGGGGAGTGTTATAAATTTGTTTTTGGGAAAATAATAATTTTGGTCCTAATATTTTTACTTCATTTTCAATTTAGTCCTTATTTAAAAAATTTTTAATTGAATCTTTATAGTTTAAAAAATTTTTAAATTAATCTTGATAATCATATTTTTACTAATATTTTATTATATATATGAGTTGATTTTACTACTTCATGATATTTGTAAATAGTAATGATTTAAACACAAATTTTTAAATTATAAAGACTAAATTAAAAATTGTATGAAAATGTGAGGATTAAAATTAATTTGCTTATATAATGTAATCTTTAATTTTTTCTTTATAATAGAACCAAATTTCTTCAAATTTTAAAAAAGTGATTCATAACATCTACATGTAAACCCTAAACCAAATTGTCTTTATAATATAACTAAATTAATTTTTATTTTAGTTATATCATGTAATTCTTAATTTTGTCTTTATAATATAATGATGAAAATAAGGAGACTAAATAACAGATTTTGACGAATGAAAAGAAAAGAAAATTTGTATAAAAAATAAAAGAAAATTATACTAAAAATGAATAAAAAAATATAGGTTTTCATTATTTCTTCTCTTTTCTTTTCCCAACTTCACATTCACCTCCATATTCTATTAAGAATGATAAAATTTTAATTTTAATCCTCACAGTTTTCATAGAATTTTTAATTTAGTCTTTATAATTTAAAAATTTGTGTTTAAATAATTACTATTTACAAATATCATAAAGTAGTAAAATTAACTCATATATAAAATAAAATATTAGCAACAATATGATTATCAAGATTAATTTAAGAATTTTTTAAACTATAAAGATTTAATTAAAAAAATTTAAATAGGGACTAAAGTGAAAAATAAGTAAAAAGTAGGACCAAAATTATTATTTTTCCAAAAACAAATTTATAACACTCCCATTCGAGCGCCTCTCTGTGTAGCTTTTTCTAATGGGACTCAATTTTTCATTTCATTTGTTATCAACTTTGGGTGCTATCTGACATAAAATAAAGGAGATCCGGAATGGTTGGTTCCGAATCTTTAAATTTATAGTAGTTAAATATAATACTTTTTTATGACGTAAGATTTTGATTATTTTAATTTTTTTTTATTGGACGTGGGTCAAAAAGTCAAATATAATCATTAACATGACATCATATATTGATCTAAAATCTTAAAGCATTAGGCCTGGGTATTTTTCTATTGTATATTTCTTTTTTAGTTTAAATTTATCTAATGTGAAATTTTATTTTACTCCTACTCACACTTGATGTCCATACAATTTCTCTTTCAAGTGAGTTTCTCAAACCTCTTTTTTGATTAAGCACTCAATTTCTTTACGACTTAATGCCGATATTAAATTTGGGCTACTTAAGTGAGCTTTTCAAGCTCTACAATTGACGCTCAGCAATTGATTTGGTACACATCATCTCTTAATGGGAGAATATTCATATTAAATTTGAACCACACCTTACGACTCCTCGTCACTTGAGAGTATAAGCATATGTCTTTATACTCATATTTGGAGCATTGTCTATATATTCCACACCTGCCAAACCTAGCTTTGATATCAATGATAGGTTTATGACACTTTTTCTTTCGATGTGCCTTTTTTCATTGGACTTGAAGATGACATATACATGTTAACAGAATACTAATCCAAAACTTTAAGACATTAAGTCTATAAGTCATTTTTTATTATGTATTCCTCTTCTAATCCAATTCCATTTCATGTGAGACTTAATTTTACTCCCACTTACACTTTGACACCAATTCAATCTACATCAATTACTTCATAGTCTTACCCATGTTTTAATTTTATTTTTTGATACGTTGAAGTCATATATTAATCAATTATTCATATTTTTTTTATTATTTAGGGTATCAATTTTTCAACTTACAGTTTGACCCAAATTAGAGAGAGATTTTTTAAATAAATATTTTTCATTCTTATTCCACTATAAATTCGAACCCAGAAAACGATGATTAAAGGGATACAAATCTGTTTCATCTGTGTCAACTTATGCTAAATAATTAACTACTCACGTTAAATATAGAAAACTTTTAAATTAGTTTTTTTTATAACAAAATTTAAAGCACTAATATATAATCTTATATTATAATATTTTAATTTTAATATCATATATTATTTTAAAGAGAGGTAAATTGAATGCTAAGAAACTCACTAGTTTTTAATGTTAGAAGTTAGAGAGAAAAACTGTTAATATGAAAAGTCGTATAATTTTTCCTTTTCCAACAAAATAACATAAAAATATCCCAATTCATCGTAGAATATGAACAAAATACTGTCCTTTGAAAAGTACAATGTTTTATTGACTAGCCCATTATTACCAATAGTTGTACTAGCTGAAAAACCCACTCATCATCGTCGTCATCTTTATCACTATGCAGACTTTAAAGCAGATTCATGAGTAGTGCAGCTTCTTAATTATTTTTGCCTAAAATGGCCACTCACTACAAGGAAGGGAGAATTTGAAATGATTTGGTAATGTCCAAAACTGAAGAAATATATAAAGATTCATGAAATTAATTATAACTGATGTATGATATTGTAACTGCAACACTCATTATGATATAGTTGCACTTATTATTGTCTTTATTTTCAAACCCATCTTTCTTTTTTTTGGACTGATCAAACCCATATTTCTTAAGGATATACCTTTGTACTGTTCTACAAGTCTTAAACAACTTCAACTTCAACTTCAACTGCTCTATACCTTCTCATCTCACCTATTAAATTGATAATCCAATCATTGAGATCCTAATTAATTGTGAGTTATTTATAATATTTATTAACAACTTTTAATTAAAGATAGATACAACATTACACTTCATTTCCTTCACATATCTTAAAATTACACAACCAACTTCCTCTTTTGAAAATTCACACTTTTTGTAAAAATTAATAGTGTGTTATAGCAATAGTTAATTTTTTTTTAAAATTTAGAATAAATTAAATTTACGGTGTTCAATACAAAGTAAATGATATTAAAATAAAAGTTTTAAAATATTTTTTTAACTAAATTATATTTTTAATCAAAGAAATCAATAATATTTTGTTAGGGTATTTTGATCGTGCTTTAAATTCAGTAGGATTTTTTTGGCAAAAAAAAATAAAAGGGTATGGTTGTTATGTATTTTCATAATTGAAAAAATGAATAAATAGTTTAAGCTTTTCTTGACCCAAAAAAAAGGGAATAATTTACTCACGTTTCTACTAAAGGCCTAATTAAATAAAAATGCCTTCCAAAAGAAGTTGGAATCCATTATATTCTCATCTCTGTATTAACCTGCAAGTCTAATCATATAAACAAATAAACAATAAATGCTAAATTTCTACCCAAAAAAAAGACAAGAAAATGTCATAAATATGTTTTCAATTTAACGAATCAAACAATTGTGGCCAGCAGTATAAATGAAATACCATATTGGTAATAAAAATGTATTGTATGAATTTGTTATATTACATTATTCATGTCAAAATGACACTTCAATTTTTTAACTGAATTTAAATGTAAAATCTAATGATGATAAATAAACTTCTATTTGTATATCAGAAGTATCATAAATGGATAAGAATTTATTATAATATACAGTTAAAGACATATCACAATCCGTAACCTACTTTGTCAATTTCTTGAACTAGACCAAACCTTAAAATGAATAAATACAGAAAAAATTTTCAAATATTAATATATTGGTACATATTGCAAGAAAATGTTGCTTTGTCACACTGCTCGTCAAGAATTCGGAGGGAATATCAAAATCAAATTGTCCAAAGTACTTACCACTAAGCCAAATCTAATGCCTTATTTTGTGCTAAATATGACAGTTAATTAGCTGATTTATTATCATTTTAATTTAAAAAAATGAAAAAGACAAAGAAAGTCTATAGAGAATGAAAACCAAAACCACAGGGGAGGACAGTTGCACCCAATGCCTTCGCCCCCATGAACCCATTTCCCACATCTCCCTGAAAAACTGTCTTCTGTTTTTTATTTTAAAAGTTCTTACATCTTTATTTTCAAAATTTTCAATAAAAACTATACACACACACACACACACACACATATATATATATATATATATATATATATATTTACAACAAAATACTATAAAACTCATTCACTATAAAAAAAATTTATAATATATATATAGTTTTTTATGTTTGGTGCACATGAAAAATTCGGTTAGAATGAACGTGTGTGAATATACATCGTGTTAATATAAGATTAAGAACACTGTCGCATTAAAGTGATTTTGTCTGTGTCTCTTGCTTAAAAAAAGAAAAAGTTATATGTGACTTTGTACTGAACCCACGAAAAAAAAAATTTTACATTGAATTAATGTCAGGTTTGGTGTATATCAAATTGGACAAAATTACACCGTACACTACAGAAGACACTAAAATAATAAACACCAAAAATACTGAGACAATTTTATAAGTGATTGCGACTATCTGATTCCCTTTTGCGTGCCCCAGGACTCATCCTGCTCAAAACCTCTTCACGTTCTTCAACTAAACTCCCAAAAAAACAAAACACTTTATTCTTGAAACATTTATGAGCGAAAGCTCGCTTATTTATATCAAGAAGCTCTTCCACGCTCCAGATCCAATAAGAACCGTTACTTCATCGCTTATTATTTGCGCTCTTCCTGTACAGTCGTTCATTTCAACCTTCTTCATACTGAGTTTAAGTTCAGAGACGACGATGAGAATAATGGGGTTTTCTAAAGTTCTAGTCTTTTCTGTTTTGGCTTTGTGGGTTTGGGTTCAGGTGGGTTTAGCAGAAGGAGAATCTGCATATGGCCATGGCAACGTCAGCAACTACATTAGCTGGAAGGATTTGTGGGTGGATGAGCAGAGGTTGGGCTTGAACTCCATTAAGGATGTTCGAGTTATTGTCGTCGACCAGCATGGCAGGGGACATTCTAAGACTGTACAAGGAGCTGTGGACATGGTTCCAGACGGCAACACAGAAAGGATCAAAATTTACATATACCCCGGAATTTACAGGTGGGAATACCCATGGATTTCACATATTATTTTGTTCTAATGAAGCATCCATATTTTGCATTGTATTTTATGTATATCAAACATATAAGTTAGTTTAAATCATACTTCAACATTATATATTTTATTTTCTCTGTTATTTCTCTTCAATTTTTGTTCTAAATTGAAAGAATCTGGATTCTAGGTTGTATGCATGTGCAAAAGTTTCCATGGGGCATTGTGTTGCTTCTTTACTATTTTAATCCAACTAAAAGGTTACGATTTATGTCTCACATAAAAAAGTATGATATTACAATGAGATTTATATAAATATCTGACTTTACAATAGTGAGTTTACTTTCGGAATGTGACTGTCTAAAAAGTTAATACCATCATAGTTTTCATCAAAACTTGACATGAATTCTTGTCAATGGGTAACAGAGAGCTGCTTTTGGTCTGTGTTTGAACCAGAATAAGCATTTGGGTTTTCATGTATCATGATTCTTTCATCAAATTTGATCTGTGAATGTTGAGAAAATGTGGAATATGGTGGGAACATATGCAGAGAGAAAGTGTTTGTGCCAAGGACGAAGCCATATGTATCAATGGTAGGAGGAAGAAATGGAACAATGAGTGCAGTGATTACTTGGAACAGCAAGTCATCGGACAGAGGTTTTGATGGCCAAGCTCTGGGCACATATGCTTCAGCAACTGTAGCAGTAGAATCTGATTATTTCTGTGCAACTAAGCTCACTTTCCAGGTATGCATTTAATTTAAATTAGTAGGTCTAGATTGGGTTTGGAGCACTTGTTTGTGTTAATACGAGTTTAATGTTTTGGCTAATAAAGGATCTATACAACTTGAAAAATTAAATTGTGGGTCCCCATCATCCCTAAGAAAGCAAAATTTTGAGGTTTTTTACTACTTAAGTTTTGCATTAATTTACTATTTTTCTTGTTATTATATTATTTCTCTTTTTTTAATTTCACTTTGTAAGTTCAATTTTTTCCTGGTAATTCAAATAAAATAAAAATGTGATTATTTGGATAGAATGCCTATAGAAGTTATATTAAATTAATTCCTTATTATTATTATTTTAGATTGAAAATGCTATTTATTTCTAAAGACTTTAAAACTACCTTTATGCACAAAATTAGCATGGGAAAACGTAAGTTGGGTTTGATGGTAACAAAACGATTTCAAAAATTGTTTAATTTCCCTTTTAGCCCCTGTGGGGAATTTTGCTTGTGTTTTTTTTTTTTTTTGAGATTATCATTAACTGTAAACTAATGGCTCTTATTTCAGCGTACCAAATAATCTCATATTAAATGATAATCTCATGTTGAAACGGGTTCACACACAAACCAAAAAAGGACATTAATCCAAAATATTCCAACCCGATAAATTTATTCCTTCTACTTTCGGAAATATATCTGTCAGCCTTATTATACCTTCTGTAATTCTTAGCTTGGTGCTTAATATTAAATGTTGGGTTGTTGCAGAACTCAGTGGTTGCAGTGAGTGGTGGAAATGGAATGCAAGCAGTAGCACTGAGGGTGGACAGTGAAAGAGCCATGTTCTATAGAGTTAAAATCAAGGGGGCACAAGACACTCTCTTGGACAACACGGGCACCCATTACTTCTACCAGTGTCAAATCCAAGGAAAAGTTGATTTCATCTTTGGCTCTGCTAAATCACTCTATCAGGTAACACCGCTCTCTTGCTCTCTTTCAACCACACAAATCGCTCAAACAGATCAAACTAGTGCCAAACAAGAACATTTTAAGTGTCATTGTGCATTTTGTGCAGAACTGTCATCTTCAGTCCATAGCTGAGGACTATGGAGCAATTGCAGCTCATCACAGGGATTCACCAAATGAAGACACAGGCTTTTCCTTTGTAGGCTGCACAATCAGAGGCACTGGTAGTGTCTACCTTGGAAGAGCTTGGGGGGACTATTCCAGAATTATATACTCACAATGCTACATGGATGCTATTGTTATTCAACAAGGATGGACTGAATGGAATCACCCATCAAGGAAGAGGTATTACAAAGTCATAAATATCTGTTTTGTGTCTTCATTGCTGAGTCTGATGGTAAATATAGCAGTCACTTTGTAGATTATTACTTTAATATCTGGTAATTTTCAGGACCGCTGTGTTTGGGGAGTATCAGTGTAAGGGAAGAGGAGCAGATAGAAGAGGAAGGGTAAGATGGTCAAAGTCTATGAGCTACGAGGAAGCAAGGCCTTTTCTGGACCAGAGCTTTATAAACGGGGACCAGTGGCTTAAGCTATAGCCATTTCATTGCACCCACAATATGACATATGATTCTTTATTCATCTCCTATGTTGTATGTGCAGTAGATAATACATCACCGAATGTAAAATTTTGCTTCTTTTGTATGCCTTAAGTGATAAGTGACACAAGGTTCCATATGTTCAAATTTATCTGTTGTAAACCAGAATGAATATTTGATTATATATTGAATACATATTTAGTACACTGAAATAATGTTTATGAGAATGAGAATGAATCTTAATGGAATGATACTCGGAAACCTATTAGTTTTGCTTCACATGATATAGAATGGTAATGGGGATATCAAAGAGATAGTTTAAGGAAAAAAATACTAAAACTTTATTTATTTTTAGTTTGTAAAGAATATTTTTGATTATCCATACTAAAAAAAAGAATAAAATATTTCTACCGCTTCGCTTCAATCTGTATCCATGGTTAACCTAATAAATTTGGTTCACACCCTCTTAGAAAAATTGTTCAACAGGGAGGAATGCTTCCACAGTCAATCAGGCACTGCAGAATATGACACTTCCAATCAGGCATCCTCCGAAGTGGAGGTAAACAAAGCATTGAAAAATCACATATATATCAAGAAAATTCAGGCAAATCAAACAACTAATCTTACATCGAACTAGTTTACCGGAGAAATGAAGAAAGCGGCGAGTGCGAAGTTAGCGTCGAGAAGGCACGAGGAGGAGGAGGAGGAAGTAGCAACCAGAGATGGAAAAGAGAGGTGAAAAAGTTTGAACGGCATCGTTGGCAACGGAGGGAGCAATGACGTCAGGCGACGAGAGAGGGTGAAGGATGAAGATGGCATTAGAAGGCAAAAGCAATGGTGGACGAAGATTGCTTTTCCAAATAGGTGTTCGGTATAATGGCACTTCTGTCATGTAAAGGTATATTCCGAGCTATCGCTTTCGACGCGGGGTTTAAATCTGAGAGAACCGATAGATTAAGTCAAACCTTTTTATCAGATCTAACGGTCCTTGGTCCTTGCTGTGTAGCTATCTTAGCTGTACAGCAAGTGACCCCTACTCGTTTCTACGTTGGTTTTCTGCCACCTTTCCATTCTCCTCTGTCAAACACAATTTCATTAATACTTTACCTATTCTTTTCCGTTACTCTTCAAAACAAAAAAAAATTAATAGGTCTCGTCCTCGTTGATTTAGTATTTTAATTTTAATAAAATTATTTAAAATAAAAAAATAAAATTATTAAAAAAATAATTTTATTAATATTAATATATCAATTAATTGTTAGATAAGTGTATCAAAACTAACAAATGTTTTTTACTTAAAAAAATCAAAATATCTCTTATTTCAAACATGACCTAACGGTGTTTTGTGCTCAGTTAACTGGCACGACAAGTAGACTTAATCACCTACTAGATAACTAATCTAACCAATCAAGCCAAGTTTGGTAAAACAAAACAAAAAAGTGAATCTTAAATTTATTTATATCCCAAATCAAATTTGCCATGAACTCAGAGTTTTCTTTCAAAACGAGTTTAAGCATCAGCCTAACCCATAATTAGGTGTAACCATCAACTATCCGTACATGGTAACAAGGTTAGCGTTGAGGCGGAGAAAGTAGCAATCAGATGACAAAGAGTGCAATGACAAATTAAAATATTTATTTTTAATTTAATATTAATAAAAAATTAATTTTTTTATCATCTCCAATTACAAATCGCAAAGAGTGGGAAAAAAAGTAAAACAACGACCAGAGTGGGTAAATGAGCGAAAGGAGACTAAATTCTCCCCAATCCAAATAGGGATTAGAGAGGCAATTTGTAGCATTTGAATTATTGACTGAAAATTGAAGAATTCAAATTATCTAACAATGACCATGTGTGGTCAAATTTAAAATTTTTTATTAGTAAATTTAAACTATTAAATATTGTACAAAACTTTTAAATTGCCTCTCCGGTCTAGATCTGAACCAGAGAGGATTGGTTTCGGAACGAAGGTGACATTGACCGAGATTCTCTACCATCACAATGCAAACGGTAGAGTCCATTCCTACATAAATTGCACGGCAGTTCCATATTCTGTGAAAAGTAAAATAAAATAAAATTGGATGTCTTTTAAGTACATGAGACTGTCCTCTACACTATAGAAAATCTCGGTTCAAAGAAGACTGCTTTTTCAAATGTCTAATTTACGTGTTTGGTTTAAGGGCACTTTTGTCATTTAAAGGTAGATTCCAAAGAATCATTTTCATTCCCATCACCTTTACGTTCTTTCCTACCAAACACAATTTTCTTTTCATTTTCCCTTTCCCTGATCCCCAACCCCAAGATCCAAAATAATCTCTTATACTAAACATGACCCAAATGTGTCGTGTTCTCAGTTAACTTCGCACAAGTAAAATTACTCACCTACCAGATAACTAATCTAACCCAATCAAGCCCAGTTTGGTATAGCAAAAATATCTAATCTCAAATTTATCTGCATCCCAAATCAAATTTGGACCGAATTTGAACTTGTTCTTAATAATGAGTTTAAGCACCAGCCCAACCCTTAATTAGGTCTAACCATTAACTATCAGGACTCTTGAGCAAAACATTATATGGCATGACTGAAGGAACAAAAACAAGAACAAGCTTCAGATTTGAAATATAAATATGTTGGCCACAAGCGAGTGAAAGTAGATTGACAAGTGAAATTGCTCACCATTGTTTGTCTCGTTTGAAAAGAATCTAATCTCTGATACAATCCCTGCAAAAAAAACCAAAAAAAAAAAAAAGACAAAAACAGCTCTCAACACTGTACAACATCTATGTAGGCAACTAACGAGACAAAAAGGAATTAGCATCCCCACTACCGTGTAATATTTACATCCTAACGACTAATGACTAACAGTGGACTCGAATTGCAACTAAGCTTGCAAAGATGCTAGAGCTCTATGATCAGCACCATCACAAGTTTATGCATGAGTTTATAGAAAGAATGTTTATACAGCCACTTCGATGGGTTCTACAGCTTTGGAGTCCTCTCCAGAAGTCCCAAACACCTCCATGTCCATATCATCGTTATCATTGTTTTTGTTATCATCGCCATCATTGTTGTCCTTATTGTCCTCGTCATCATTGTTATCTTCATTATCACAACTGCCATGTATCTCAGTCTCAACAACTTCAGTACTTCTCTCTTCTTGTGAAGGGGTCTTGTTACCATGAACCCAATTCGCATCTTCAGATACAATATTTAGTTCATTAGACTTCTCAGTAACAGGAACATCTTGACATGAAACAGCAACCCCAAAAGAGTCAACATCTTTGGGGATAGACGGGGACACTGAAAACTTTGTGTTAGAGCTATTAACTGCCAATATGGTAGAGGCTATGTTAGGCTTTAACTCAATATCAACCCACCGGTCCCCCAACCAATCCCTTGATATTCTTAGATCCTTCTTGCACACCTTCATTGGCAAGCCTTCACCTGATACCCCAAGAACTAGTTAAATTACAAAATGTAGGAGGATGAAATAAATTCTAAAAGAACCTAGAAAGGAAAAGTAATATGGTACCGGGAAAGTAAACTTGCACATCATCATCACCACAGTCAGCAATTCCACTTACAACACCCTCCCACCAGCCATCACTCCACCATGCATCTACTGCAGTTCCTACCTCAACAGCCAGCTCTTGTTGCTCCTCAAAAGTTGGGACTGGCCTGATGGTGGGCCGGCCAGAATGTCTCATCCCAAGTTTATCAGGCATGGCAAGTTTAAAAGCGGGGATCCATTCCTACACATTGGAGAAGATCAATATAAGTGTTTCAAATTCATAAGTGACAGCTGTAGATGGTTCACACTGAGATAATATATTATATACAATAAATGTCACAGTTGAACCTGACTCTGGTTGGTCAGGCTTGCATAACATGTCAAGAATCATTCAACTAAGATGCCTAACAATACCAAAGCTTGATCATACCTCAAGATTGCCGCTTCCATCTTCATCCTGCACATCATCATATTGGACTTTTATCTGTTTCCGTGATACCCTCACAACTGTACACCTGAACCAGCAGCCTCTAATGCCACTGTCTTGACAGAGTAACTCTATCTTGTCATCAACCTTGTATATGGAGTTATAACCAGGCTGACAATCAACCTGTTTCAGGGAAAGTAATCTCCTATCTGACCTAGCATAATTTACATTCTGGAAGGTTTTATACACCATCATTTGCTGACTTCTACTTAATTTCCTAACTCCCTGGCGATCTATCAAATACTGAGGAGATCCCCTACCTCTTTTGGTCCTCTTACCTTCTGACTTTGCATCATCACCTGCACTCAACTCTTCATCTTCTTCTGCAAGGTTATTGCATTTAGGGTTTTGGAAGGAATCAAGGTTCAAGCAAGAGAGGATTGGTTGATTGTAGTAGCCACGCAATTTACTTAAGTCAAAGGGCTTCACTTTGTTGTTTCTGAATTGCCTAAAGCACATATGGATTCTATCTGATGAGGAATGGGGGAAAGCAGGCAAGCATTTTTCATAATGTTCCCGAGTTAAGACTGTAGCAAGACCATCAACACACTCTGCACTAATTACTTGGGAATAAGATGTGATAAAAACTTCTTGAGGGTGAGGATTTCTTACAGGAATTACACCTTTGACTTCCTGATTATGGTGAAACCACCTTACTTTGACCTTTTTCTGACCCCTCCTGTCTTCGTACATATCCTCCAAATAAGCAATGTAATGATTCTCTCCCGTCGCCATGACGAAAACAAAAGATTGAGTCTGGATAGCAGAAGGAAAATGTGTGACAAAAATGACCTAGATATAATTATTTTAAGCAGAGAAAAAAGGGAATGCAAGATTTTCATGGACAATAATCAAGAAGCCACACCATAAACCATGGTTCAGAAAAGAAAATACCCAAAAAAATACGAGAAACTTTAATCTGAATCCCCAAGAAATTTTTTTTTTTTTGGGATTAAGATTGCCAAAAATCCTGAATTTGATAAGATTATTGTATTAGTTCTCAGCTTGTAGTTTAAGGAATGCTTACCACTATTTTGATCCCATTCCTGCAAAAAGCAGGATAATGCTTAAGTTGTTTGCCACATGTCCATGCAACTCCTGACCAAACAATGTCAGAATTGTGTCCTTTGAAGTTACTCATTAGAAGGCCCTGGGAAAAAGAGAATAAGCATATAACAAAAGCATTCACTAGAAATGGAAAATAGATGAAGTACAACTAAGAAAAAGAAAAAAGAAACAAATATACCTTGTCATCTGATATATGTGTATGCATATCAATAAATTCTTTGATAATGCTATCTGTGGTCTCATGAGCATGTATCATGTTCTGACTTGGCGATACTGCAATTTAATTAGATCCTAGTTATACTTCCACTGTTCCAAAATTATTTTAGCTAATTGAACACATAATTTTATAAAAGAAGAAATAATTAGATATAACAAAGTGCAGGTACACAGAAGGATAAGCTGTCCTCCTAACATTAATAAGAAATACATAAAACTAAAGACACTTGTTAGTGCAAAAGAGCTCTCCAATCCTGCTACATTCTGACATGAAGACCCTTATATAAATTATTGGAAGAGCACCAAAGAAAAAAAGACAAAGAAAATATTGTCCCTTAACAACTTGTTAGAATCTTACTGTCCTTAAAATACAAGCATTTAGCTCCAACCAAATACACCATAGAGCCACAAAATTTTCCACCTCCATATAGTTTTACCCTCCTTATTCCTGCCAAAGACTGATAGTAACAAATAAGATCTGCTCCAATTCAAAACTCAGAGTACACCCAACTCTCACAAAAATTCCAAGGAAATTACTCCTGGTGTACGCAGCAGGGGACAATATCTAGGTAATATGGCATCCAAAGAAAGGCTCCTTGTCCAATTTCAGTATACCCCACAAACGTATGATTGAAATATCTATTCTGTTTAATCTCAATTTAGAAAACATTGCACTAGTGGGATGCAGATTAGTTGAAAAATTTTTTTGTTGATATTACATGTGTCGTCTTGATTAAAACCTATATATTATAACATATGTTGAATGGACTGTCAACTTAACATGAATTAATGAGAAACCTACTGCTAGAACATAGACCACCACATTCCATAAAATAAGAGTTATTGATTGTGGCATCTGATTCAACTTATAAAGTTATTTGCTATTGTTAAAAGGGACTGAAATTGAAGCCGAACTTCACAAAGACAGAGAGGTTAAGCAAAACGAGGGTGTTACTTTCTGTCATGTCAACCATATCAATGGTACCACGGAAAAAGGCAAAAGAATTCGGAAAATTATTAAAAGTAATCTAATACACAGACTGGGAATAAGATTATTGTTATCACTTTTCAATTTTGTTTCATTACTTGCGGTACAAAAGCATGTAAACATTTATTATAGAGAAGGACCAATAATCTGCAAGTAATGACTTACATGTGAGAAATTGAAAAATATAAAACTTGGACAAAGAAAGATATGTTCATATTTATACGTATAGAACATACATTCCAACTTAAAGCTTTATGATTGTGCATCTTGAAAGCAACATTAAACATAAAAGATATCAGCATAAAATATAAAAAGGAAAAATCCATATTGAAGTCTTACGAGAAAAATGTATCATCGTACATCAGTATACACTTGATTGTAAGTATGTAACTCATACAGCCCATGCATCTTTATATTAATTTGTACCAGAGGTAAAATAATGAAAAGAAAACTAAAAATGATAGCAACAGTTAACTTACCACTCCTGTCTCCCAGCAGATGCTGCTTTGATAGCATTGATGTCAACCAATCCACCACCTCTCTTCTGGACCTCCATTTGAAACCGGCATGGATGTTACCCTCCTTCCCACAAACTTCCAGAAACTCCTCAGCAACAACATAGAACATGTGTCTAAGGCTCCTCTCAGTGCCTACAACTGCAAGGATGGATTCCCCCGCAGAATCCTTCAGGTAATAGTGGACCACACGATTGCCACGCTCCTGCGAAATAAATTGCTCTTTCCATTCTATGAAACGACGATCCTTTGTGGCCATCATGAAGAAAAGACCCAAGGGAGTCAACAGAACACCAGAAATGCACTTGATTTCAAAGCAATAGCAAAAGGTCCAGACCCTTTTGATTTACTGCGACAGGGAATTAAGAAAATTTCTCAGGAATAAAGCAAGAACCCTCTAGCAAAATACCATCTGATTCCGAACAACCAAAATTTCCTTTTCCAAAGAAGAGTTAATCAGAAAACAAAAAGATGTGTACTCCAAAAGAACACTAACCAGAATCACCAGAAACACAGTAATCGAATATGTCAGAAAAGTCAGAAACTCGAATCAAACAAGAGACATGCTCGCCCAACCGATAGCTAAGAACTACGAACAAGAAAAAGCCCCATGAAATCCCTCGCAACAGACTAGAAGGGCTTTTCAATCTGAAAAAAGCGAAAGCACTATCCAAGTAGTAAGCAATGTTTTCATCAATCTCACAAGCCCAGAAAGAATCATGACCCTCTGCCGAAACTTTCGGAGACTACCAAGTCACCAGAACTGGCTGTTCCAAAATTGACCAGCACTACAGCATCCTCTACTTGAGGTCTACAAACAGATCAGAATGTTCGAATCCAGAAAAAGCGATCCACAGGCCCCCAGAACCCCAGTAGGCAGAAATCTCTTGGATTTAGGCGAATCTTGCAAAAACAATCGACCAAAAGACCAACTACTACCCAATTAAGAGCAGCTAAGAGACGTTCTAAGGGAAGAAAAACAAAATGAGACTTGTAGCAATGTTTTAGTGAACTTGGCAGTGGTGATCCTGTGAGTCTTAAGAAAGAGGTAAGCAAAAGAGAGTCTTTGGCTGTACGTGGTGTTGTGATAGCACTGAGAAGCAAAAGATGGAACGAAAGGCAAGAGAGACTGAGCTCAGAGAGGAAGAAGCGGAAGAAGAAAGCACATACCCAGAAATTGCCATGAACATGGAAAGTATAAGCCTTGCAGAGCCTAGGAAATGCAAATCCAATGCAGCTGAAAATGTGGAGAGGAGCAACAGGAAATTTTGTTCGGAGGCGAAGATGGTTCTGAAATTACATCTACCCCCTTGGATTCGACTAAATTACAAGTATTCCTCGTATCTTTTCAATATTACAATGTACTCCCATGATTAATTGTAATTTTTATACTACGTAAAAATTCTTCTTTTTGTTTTCATTAAATTAACTGAATCATTTACTAAAGATATATAATGTCATTATTTTATTAATATATCATACTAATTAATGTCAAATCACACCAACCTATTTTTTAATTACTGACATTTAATTTTAATTAAGTAATTAATGAATCAGATAATATCTATTATATCCGAATATAGCAATTTTTGCCAGTATTTGAATACTTTGTCAGTATGAGGAATCATATCAGAATTGCTGTGTTCCGCCGACAGGTTAGAATATCCAAAAATAATCTGAACCATTTATATCTTTATAAATAAATAAATAAATAAATATATATATATATATATAAAATGTTTAGGAGTTTGTTCAAGTTAAATGTTTCAAGTAATTGATTTAAGGATATAAATATATTTACATTTTTTCTTCCATAATAAATTTTAAGAAGATTTGAATAAAAAATAAAATATTACCTTTTCTTTTTTTATCTAATATTATTATGTAATCATATAAATTGCAAATATATGAACAGAATTATGAGATATTACAATATAAAGATATGACCGATATTAAAGATGATATAATGCACTTTTACTCAACTCATAATAGCCAAAAGAGAGTTCTAGGCAATTACCAGAAAGAGAGTTATCATAAAAAATGAAATTACGGCTTCCGTAAAAAATAACTGATAGGGTTTTATTTTAATAATAATAATTATAATTATAATAATAAAACAAAACTCTAAGATATATATTAAAATAGTTTCATCTTTTATTATTTAAATAAAAGAAGCTCATTAACTTTCTCCTAATAATTAACTCTTAATTAGCAATTTCATGGGATAATTACTAATACTTTTAGACTATAGGTTGGGGTCTCTGCCAACTAGACTTGTGGATACTTCAATCCATTACTAATTGCCCATAATGAATATAAATCCAATCCATTCTTAGTTTACAATTATAATATTAATTGCCTAATTAGTCATCACAAGAAATTAATCTAATAACATAATTAATGTTAATCCATATAATATATATATATATATATATAACAATCTCCCACTTGGATAGTATTAATTAAATTATTAGATCAATTAACAAATACATAATTAAGTAATTAACATTCACATAAACATATGAATATGCGTATATTTATAAACTATACAAAATTCAAAAATAAAATCACACATAAAGATCACTAAATCTGATAGGGAAATAAGTCATATTAACATTGTCATAAATTAGTTTCAATATTTGAATTGAATGGGATAAAAAATGACATTTGAAACATCACATTACAATACAAAAGTCCCTTAATGACTCAACTCAGAAATTTAGTGTCAAATTGTACTATAAAAGCCTCTCAAGGACTCAACTCATACTCCTACTAGACTAAGGTTACATCAAAATTCAACAAGACCTTTATGAGTTATACGATTTGAATTACTCCTATGGGTAGGCCTTTGGTCAATAGATCTGTCATCATACGCTCACTACAAATGTGAACCTTGCAAGTCTAAGATAACTAAAATTCAAAAACGAAATCATAAATCAAGAATATTGAATCTGATAAGGAAAACATTGTTATAAATGCCAACAAAATTTCAATTCTGAATTATATCCAACATTTTGGCATAATAAAAAACATTGAATCTAATAAAGAAACAAATGTTATAAGTGCCAAAATATACTAGAGTATTCCTTAAGAACATAACTCTGACTTTCACTAAGCTAACACACCAAAATTCAAATATGTCCAAGAATCATATGTTTCCAAAACTCTAATGGGTTTGTCTTGGTAAACAAATCACCCAAAATGAGTATGAGATTCATAGATCTTCTCTCCAACAAACAAGAATTGAGTATTAAAGTTTAATACAACTGAAATTCCTGTAACTTTAAAAGAAACGCACAATAGAGTCATGTCGCAACAAAATGGTCAAGACTCAAAATATGCACATAATGAAAATTAATTTCTTTGACAATATTCCCTAACAAATGACAATCACAAAACTAGCAACATACTCTTAACTTATATATGAGACAGCTATAAATGTTCATTTGATACTTCTCAACAAAATAGCTCATTCAAAACATTATATAGATGTAATTAGAAGTGGGTTCAAGATCATCAACAAATGATGTGTAATCTAAATCAGAATATCTCATTATTTCAAATGATTCATATTTCTAAATAGTCAACATGAGATGTTTTGTACCCTGAAGGTACCTTATAACTGTCTTTGTAGCTTTCCAATGATCATACCCAAAATCACTTAAATATCTACCAAGCGCACTAATAGGAAAAAGCAATGTCCAAACATGTGCACATCTGGGCCTATATTAGGCTACCAACAATAGATTCATATAGAACTTTGTCCATCAAAGTTCTCTCATTATCATTTAGGATACAATGATTTAAACAATCTATCACCACTCTGTACAGGTGCAGCACAAGGAGTGCAAGAATACATATTAAATTTTTTCAACACTCGTTCAATATAAGTTGCTTGAGACAAACTAAGAATGCCACAAGATCTATCACAGTGAATCTAAATTCCTAAAACAAAAGAAATTCACCTAAATCTTTCATATCAAAGTGGCATGACAATATATGCGTTGTCTCATTTAATAAGCACACTGAGTTACTGGCCAATAGGATGTCATCCACACAAAGCACATCCTCATACAAGTCTTCATCCAGTGATGTTATTTTCAACATCCATTAAGTAACTTAGCAAGTTCCCACTCATTATTATAGTGTATGGAAGTAATTTTATTATTCATAATCTCCAACCACTTAGATAAATGAGGACCTAACACAACTTCATTAAAAAGAGACAAAATGTATGCCATCAACAACGTCTGACTCAAATTCCTGCAATCATACAATATAGACATATGGAATCACAGGCCTACGTATCCCTGTGACCATCTCAATTCAACAACTAGCTCCTCCACACTAATTGTTGGAGGTTCCAAGACTGGATCAACCAGATTCTCAACAGGAATGTCATCTCTGCTAGTATGAACATTAAACAAAGGAGATGACAAAGTCAACAAGGACAATATGATATCCTTAATGTGCAGATTGATAGTCTTAGAAATACCACTCCCACTATCAAAGTCACCCCCAAAACAAAATGTTTTATCTGACTCAATGACTCTGGTAGTGTGAGCAGGGCAATAAAATATGCATCCTTAAGATCCAGAACAAGTTCCAATAAAGAATCCACTGACAATCCTTGAATCAAGTTACTTAATATGTGGATTATAACTTCTCACCTCCCCTTTACAACTTGACACATCTGATTGCCCTTTCAAATTTCAACTCGACAACAGCTTTCAATACCTTAAAGGCATTCAGACATTCAGACGCTTTATGCAAAAAATCCACCAATGGCAACAGGTGTTATAAGTCCACTAAATTTATGTGGATCTAATTTGAAATATTCTCATATCTATTTGCCCCTTTAAATTCGAGCTATAATGAGAAGTTTTCCTATAATACAAGTAACATAGGATTCAAAATCTGAAAAATTTAGGTAACATAATATTCTTTGTCTAATTATCTTTATAATCTCCCTTTAAAGATATGACCCTAAGACCGATGCCATAACATAAAAGAGTTTTCTTCAATTCTTCTGTGTTTGTGTCTTATTACTACATTAATAGATACAATGAGTGGAGAATCAAGACTAGTATTCATATTCAAATAATATAATCCATCCATCAACGAAACTGATCTAACAATAACATAATCAAGGAAAATATTAATTCTTTCATTTCCTTGCTAAAACCAGATAATCACATCTGTTTAATACAGAACTAGAAATTAAATTCTTCCTTGATGAAGGTATATAATCTACGTTACATAAAGTCAAACAATGTCCATAATACAAGCTTAAGATTATAGTTCCTTTACAATTAACTGCAATCAAACTTTTTCTATTCCAAGGATGGTTATGTCCCTTTCATTTAGGCTTCTCTTGTCTCTAAGTCCTTTCATTCTCATGCCTATTCTTCAACTTAAAGCAATCATAGATCTTATGGTCATGCCTTTTACAGTAATAACATTTACCCTTAAATGATTTCTTCTCTTAACCCTTATTATTCTTATTGCTCTTCTTGGGTCCAAATGGTTTCTAGCTATAGGCCTTGCCTTCACTTTTCTTTCCTTTTAACTTTATATTTCCAGCCTTGATGGATAAATCATGTGAAATATAGTTCACTAATTATATGTGAGAATTCACCTTCTTTATTGATTCTTCCTCTTGGGTCACTATGGACATCATATGATTAATAGACTACTCTGCCTCTTAGAAATTATAAGTGATTCTTAGGACCCCATATTCAATAGGAAGGGATTAGATAACTCTATAAACTAGGTAGCTTTCATCTTGGACTTATGTCATTGCTTGTGATAAGTTTTGTCAACAGCACTAGACTCAATAATAAGATCTGCTGGCTTTGGTTCTCTCATGGCCAAATCCTCTTTAGAGATAATCAGGTACATATCAAGATATTCATGATAGTCATTAAAGTCAGTCTCATTCAGAGTTTTTACCATAAACAGTTTCTGGAACACAGAAGCTTATGCTACAAAATTAGGAAACGTTAATTATGTCCTAAAAACATAATTATAAAACAAGGTTTCCCTTCACAAAACTCAGCTTATGAACTGTATATAGGATGTTCATTATAATCCCTCCTAAAGGTTTTGGATTACAACAAACCAAGAAAGGAAAACTCATGCGTACCACAGATTTGACGACAAAGAGAAATAACATTAAAATGCATCCACAGTTTCTATATCGATAAGATATAAGCAACTATGAAAGCATCAATTAAAAGAATGTTGCTAACTAGTCATAAATATGCCTAATTCACAAAATTATATTAACAATGTCACACCGATAGAGTATGTCCATTGTCAACATAATATACACACACTCTCTGGTAGGCTTTTTATAATATTCAAACTTGTCCCTAATAATAGCAATTAAATTGTCTTTAAGTGTAAGAAATGGAATAACAAACACAATATATGTTCTTCACAAAAGAAACACCATCATGACTGAGCCCACGATAGGCGAGTACACAATCAATAGGTGTATGTGACCCAAAAGGTCCACGACAGATTCCATACGCAACTCATTCTTTAAGATACATGCCTAAATTAAGAATAAAATCCAACAAACAATATAAAGAAATTAATTTTAATTTATTCCCATATAATCAAGGAGAGTGAACTGAATATGTTGTTCCTCACTATATTTAGTCTGTACCAAAACTTTTCAGGTCAAAACACCTTAGCTACATACTATTTTAAGGCCTTAAATCTTCAAGAAATTTTA
The DNA here is from genome assembly GCA_037074485.1 of Delonix regia. Taxonomy (NCBI): domain Eukaryota; kingdom Viridiplantae; phylum Streptophyta; class Magnoliopsida; order Fabales; family Fabaceae; genus Delonix; species Delonix regia. Next base: position 18,785,971 of record CM073452.1, on the reverse strand, counting down.
AAACTCCTATTTCTATGGCTTAAAAAATTCTGAAAAAAATCACCAAAAATTAAAACATGGAAAATAGAGCTCAACTATAAAAGGTTGGAGACCAGAAGACCAGCGCATGATCTACACGCGCCACAACTGCGAGCGGGCTTCGCTCCCACGGGCCTGCTGATCATCCTCAACCTTCAATTGGGTTACCCGACCCGATTTGCAAGCTGGAAATCTGACTCGATAAAATACAGTGTTTTAGGTATTAAAATAGGCATTAAAATGATCATTACTTCACAATCTACGAATTCCTTATGATGATTTTGACAGAAAAAGCGTTATTTAGGAGGAATCATGTTCGAAAATTTATGGGCTTCGAGCTCTAATGGCATATCGTGATACCGAAAGATTTAAGGGGTGAAATTAGTTGAATTATGTTTGAAATAACCTCATAAACAAAATGGTTAAGTTTATTTTGTGAAACGTGATTTATACTTCGAGTAATTTTGCTCGAAATTTTTTGGGTCCTTTGGGCATTAATGGGTCAAAATTGTTCAACTCTTTTTAGGCTTCATACTAGGCATCATTTTGTTTAAAATATTTAGATCTATAAAAGCCTTAACTTTATTTTTTGAAATTTTCCAAGAATTGTGATGAATTTTATTCGAAAAATAATCTAGGTTTAACCTTGTTTTAGGCACACATTGAGATTGATTAAGCAAACCAAAAATTTTGATCAAGGCATATACAGAAATTATGATAAAAATTCATAGAACCAAGAGCTCTGATACCATTTGTAATTATGTAAAATGCAAATTTATGAATAGAATTGGGAGATATTAAGATATAAAGATCTGACCTAATGCTAAAGATGATATAGTACAGTTTTGCAGAGAGATGTCAAACCACAATACCCAAGAGAGAGTTCTCAAAGTAAGTAACCACGAGAAAGAGAATTATCATAAAAATGAAATTGGGGCCTCCATAAAAAATAACTAATAGAGTTTTATTTTAATTATAATAATAAAACAAAACTCTAAGATATATATTAAAATAGTTTCATCTTTCATTATTTAAATAAAAGAAGCCCATTAACTCTCTCTTAATAATTAACTCTTAATTAGCAATTTCATGGGATAATTACTAATACTCTTAGACTATAGATTGGGATCTCTGCCAACTGGACTTATGAATAATTCAATCCGTCACTGATTACACACAATAAATATAAATCCAATCCATTCTTAGTTTACAATTATAATCTTAATTGTCTAATTAGTCATCATAAGAAATTAATCTAATAACATAATTAATGTTAATTCATATAATATAAAAAAAAAATTCTAACATATTACCTACTGAAAAATAATTTTTTTTAACAAAAATATAGTCCTAATCCTATGTGTGCTTATAATATACTTAAAAGTATATGCACCTACCCTCTGACCCTTCTGTCAATCTTTTATAACAAATAAATGTATGGGAATGTATTTTTTTATAAATATAATAAAATTTAAATCATGAAATAAAAATTTAATGATTTAAATTTCAATAAATTATTGAAAACATTATTTAATATTTATTACAATTTAAATTATTCAATAAAATTTTAATAATTTAATTCCTTTTAAATGTATTACATTTGGATTCTGAAGTATAAAGAGAATTTTCTTTCATAAAATATAAAAATATGGGAATCAACATTACTAAATTTAGAGAAAAAAATTAATGAGTAACATTCATTAGCTAAATAATTTAAAATTTAGGTATCAAACAAAAAATTATAAAATTAGGAAGCTTTTAAAAATAATTATTACTCCAATTCAACTAGAGAGGGTAGTTTGTTAGAGAAAAATACACTTTTGGTCCCTCACTTATTATAAAATTATCACTTTAGCCCCTCACTCATTAAAATACCAAAAATAGTCCCTCGTTGGAAAATGTAACACTTGGTCTCTCACTTTTCAAAAAATTACCAAATTTAGTCTCTCTACCAAACCCTAAATCTTAAAATCTAAGGAACTAATTTTAGTTTTTTTTTTTTTAAAAGTGAAGGACTAATTATGACATTATCCAATGAGTAGAGAATCATTTTGGACATTTCAATAAATAAGGGGCAAAAATGGCAATTTTGTTATAAATGAGGGATCAAAAGTGTATTTTACTCTATAGTTTTTGCATATCATGGACTATTTTTCTTATTTTCATTTCTACTTTTTGGTTGTAAGAAAAAAAATTTCTTTATTCCCATTTCTCACGATCTCTCCCACATATTTTCACAAAGAAGTTGCATTTTTTTTAAATGATAACCCAAACAAAAAAATATTCAATAATATTTTAAAAGAAATTTTATATAGTTAAAAAAACATAAAGTTAAAACTAAAGCACATTTTTTAAATTTTCCAATAACTATAGTCAAGTTCAAAAATTTAAAATAAAAAAAGTAAATGAAAAAGGTTTAGAAATTCCAAATATTAAAATATGTTAAAGAAATAATTAGGGGTTGAAAGAACAAAATTCTCTATCATAGTGGAAGATAAATAAATAAATCAGTAACAATGAAATTACACTTACCTGACGAAGCACCTAATGCAGTCATAATTTTGCAAGTAGAAAAAACAACCTACTTTGCCCAATGTCTTTTCTTTCGTACATTAAAAGAATGAGAGTTACATAGGATTTTAAAATAAGCAAAAGGAGTTTTGTGATGAGTCCTCAGAATGTGGGATTACACATTCAAAGTACTTGTATATTTTAATAAATAAAATTGTTGAATTATTTAAAATGGTAACTTCCCACTTCTCAACTACTCAGATTCAAAAATTGGATATACTTATAGAATATCTTCCTTTTATCTTATCAATCAACAACATGATAGAATAATTACTGACAAGATTTGAGCTACATATTGGGGTCTCTACCTAATAGGCTTGTGAATAATCCAACCTATCACTTATTACCTACAGTTAACTTAGACCTAATCCATTCTTAGTTTATGTCAAAATTTAGTTGTTTGATTAATTAATTAACTCAATGAATTGACCTAATAATAAATTAATGCTAATCCACAAATTTTTAATTATTTTATAAAATAATTCAACAATCTCCCACTTAGATGACATTAATTGATTATTAGACAACTAATTAGACAAATATCAATAAAAAAATTAAGCAACTAAAATATATATAAAACCATACAGAGTTTAGAAATAAAACATCAAAATTTCATTAAATCCAATAGAGTAACAAGTGGTATAATTATAATGTGAGGTCAATACCTTAACTGAATAGATCATAAAATCAACATTTAATATATCATCTTACAACGCAAAAGTTCTTTTAAGGACTCAACTCAGACTCTTACTAGACCAAGACTATATTAAAATTTAATAACATCTATACAAGATACATGATTTTTAAATACTCTCACGTGTAAGCCTTTAGTCAACGGATCTGCAAGCATATGTTCACCAGAAATGTGAACCAAATGAATCTGAGATTCAATAACCTTTTCTCTAACAAACAGAAGCTTCACATCAAAGTGCTTTGTACAACTAGAATTCCTATGATTTTGAGAAAAGCAAATAGCAGAAGAACTATCGCAATATATGGATAGAGGTCTTGATATATAATTAACAAGATGTATGCCAAATATTAGTTTCTTTAACCATATAGCCTAGCGGATAGCCTCATAACAAGCTATATATTTTGCTTTTAAAGTTGAGGTTGATATGATTGATTGCTTAGCACTTTTCCAGGAAACAGCTCCTCCAGACATTATAAAGATGTATCCTAAAGTAGATTTATAACCATTAATGCATGATGCATAGTCTGAATCAGAATAGCCCACAATCTCCAATGAATCAATCTTCTTAAAAGTCAACATGACTTTCTTTGTAGCCTTTCAATGATCATGGCCAAGATCACTCCAAGCACATCAATAACAATGGCAATGTCTGGATGTGTGCATACTTAAGCATACATAAGGCTGCGAACTACATATGTATATGAAATTTTTTCCATAGCAATCCTTTTATTATCATTTTAAGGACATTATATTTCAATAATCTTTTACCTTTCTATATAGGTGCAATACAAAAGGCTCAAGAATGCTTGTTGAACTTCTTCAACATTTAATCAATAGAAGATGTCTTAGATAAACCCAAAATGCCACATGATCTATTGCGGTTAATCTGAATTCTCAAAATAAAAAAGGATTCACCAAGATCTTTCATATTAAAATGGCATGATAACATATATTCAGTCTCATTCAATAGACCCATAGAATTACTAGCTAATATAAGGTCATCTACATAGAGCACAAGAATTACAAAGTTACCCCTTTCAAATTTTTGATAAATACATTGATCTACAATGTTCTTAACGAATCCAAGCGTAGTAATCACCTTATCAAACTTTAGATACCATTGCCTTCAAGCTTGCTTCAATCCATAGATGGTCCTATTTAACTTACAGACTAAATGCTCTTTTTCTGATTCTACAAATTCATTAGGTTGCTTCATATATACATCCTCATGCAAATTTCTATTCAGAAATGTAGTTTTGATGTCCATCTAGTAGAGTTCAAGGTCAAATTGTGCAACAAGAGCCATGACCACCCTAAGAGTATCCATAGTAGATACAAGAGTGAATATCTATGTATAATCAATACCTTCTTTCTAATTATAGCTTTTAGCTACGTGTCAGGCTTTATACCTTTCAATTTCACCATCCGCCTTTCTTTTAGTCTTAAAAATCCATTTGCAACCAACTAGTTTATGTCCGTTTGGTAGTTCGTAAGTACCCGAATATCATTATAATGCATAGAGGCAATCTCTTCATTCATAACATTTAACCATTCAGATGAATAAGGCCTTGTTATTTGCTTTTTTAAAAAAGATAGGGTTAGTGCCATTAACCACATCATATTTGAACTCTTACAAGTAAACTATATAATTATCTGGAATGGCAGGCCTGTAAACTCTTTGAGACCTTCTCAATTCAATAGCTACCTCCTGTAAATCTTCTAGAGGTTATTCAATGTCATAATCTATTAGATTTTCCCTAATAGTATCATCAATATTAAAATGACTAGGGAATATCAGTGAAGATGAAACAGGCAAAGACAAAGTGGTATCTTCTATATGTAGATTAATGATCCTAAGCACATTACTCCTACTATCCAAGTTATCTTCAAAATAAAATGCCTTATCTGACTCAACGACTCTAGTAGTATGAATAAGACAATAAAACCTGCTTCCTGTCGATCTAGTATAATATCCAATGAAGAATCAACTAATGGTTCTAGGATCAAGTTTTTTGAGTTGGGGATTATACTGTCTTACTTATGCTTTACACTCTCATACTCGGAGATGCCTTAAACAGGGCCTTTAATAGCGTCTTTAAAACTGACTTATTAGGGACTTGATTTAGAATATAGACTGCAGTTTTCAATGCATCACCCTATAGAAATTCTGACAGGGAAGAGTCTCTGATTATGCTTCTTACTATATCCATGAAGATACGATTGCGTCTTTTAGTAACTCTATTTTGTTATAGAGTGTTTGGCATTAGGTATTAAGCTTCAATATCATATTCCTACATAAACAAGGCAGATAGACCAAGATTCATACCTGTTTTAGTATACCTATCATAATGCTCATCTCCTCTATCAGATCTCATACATTTAATAGCCTTTCTAATCTTCAATTCAACTACTGCCTTAAATGCCTTGAAAGTATTTAATGACTCAGATTTCTCATGCAATAAATCAATCCATCGATACTTGGAATGATCATCTATGAAGGTGATAAAGTACTTGAACTCACCCATAGCAACTAAAGTAATAGGTCCATATAAATATGTTCAAATTAAGTCTAAAATATTCTCAGACCTATTTGCCCTTTTAGTCCTAACCCTAGTAGGAAATTTTTCTTTATGCAATCGACATATGTCTCCAAGTTAGAGAAATCTAATCTTTTTCTAAATATGTGGTCTAAACATCAATGCCACCACATAGAGGAACTTTAATCAAATACTCGACATTTATGCCCTATTACAACATTAATAGGTGTACTATAGGACAAATTTGGACAAGCATTCATATTTAAGCAATACAAACCATTCAACAAAGAAGCGAACCCAATCACAATTGAATTAAAAAAATATATCAATATTTCCATTTCCTTACCAAAATGAATAGCCATGTCTATCTAATACAAAACTAGAAATTAAACTCTTTCTTGAAGAAGGTACATAAACAATGTCATTTAACACTAAACAATGTCCAAATTGTAAATTTAAAGAAACAATTCCTATACTATCAATTGCTGTTGAATTTTCTTCTACTCTTAGAATGGTCCTTGTTACATGAACAGCCGCACCAGAATCCAACCACCAAGAATCAAGTGAAGCATTAAAATTGTTGGATTCAAAGCATATTAAAGCTAAAGGGCATACTAGACCTGAAGGGGAAATTTTATAAGAAGTACCTTCTCGCTCATATTTATTCTTCAATTTGAAGCAATATGATATCTTGTTACTAGGCCTTTTGCAGTAGTGGCAATCACCCTTGAACGACTTCTTCTTCTAACCTTTATGATGCTTTCTATTCTTCTTGGGTCCATAGGATTTCTTACCACTAGCTCTGCTATCGTACTTATATCCCTTCTACTTCTCATTACCAACCTTATTACTTGAATCTTAAAGAAATATAATTAATGTTCTAAGTGTGAAAGCTGGCCTTCTTCAATGATTCTTCCTATTAAGTTACTATAGAAATCATCTTGTCAATGTTCCACTCAGCTTCTTGAGAATTAAAAGTGATCTTGAGGACCCCATATATATAGCAAGGAGAGACTGTAACACTCTGTAAACCAAGTGACTCTCCCCTAAGTTTACATTATATGATTTCAACTTATTATAGTAGTTAATAAGCTTCGTCATATGCTCACACACACCAAAGACCCCATCATAATGTGTATTATCCAATAGTGAAAGATAATATGCTTTTTGAGTCTTTTCAAATTTCTTGAATTTTTCACTAACAGCCTTCATATACTCTACAGCAATATCCTTCTCAGGAATACTTTGTTTGATGGTCTTATCAATGGTAAATTTCATGAACGTCAGGCAAATTCTATTTGATTCATCCCACCTGTTGTAATAATTTCTGTCAGTAGCACTTGATTCAGTTGTAGGCTTTGTTGGTCTTAAGACTCTTAGAATTAAATCCTCCTTAGTGATTATCAAGTACATGTCCAAGGACTCACTCCAATCATCATAGTTTGTACCATAAAGAGTTTTCACTGAAGATAGTTGTTGGAACACATAAATTGATGAAAGCCAAAAAATAGGAAACATTAATTATGTCAAAGCAATATAATTATAAAACAAAGTTTCCTTCATAAACTCAGTTCATGCAACTATATACAAGTTTGTTTATTGTAATCCCGTTTAAGAATCCCAAACTTAAATAAACCAAGGAAAAACTTATTCATGTCAAATGGATTTAACTTATGAAAAGAATCATGCAAGATGCATTCATAGTTTCCATATCATTAGCGCACGAGCGCGCGCACACACACACACACCTTCGCATTTGGCTTTGTTATATTAAGAACACAGATTTAGTTTAGATCTCTTCATACTAGTAGCCATGCAGTTATATATATATATATATATATATATATATATATATAATACATATATAGATATATATTAATATATAAAATAAATCAATTGATATATATTTAATATAATTAAATTATTTTTTTAATTTTTTATATAATATTATTTGATTAAATAAAAATTCAATCATATTAATTTTATTAGTTTCATTAATGGTTATTTTATTGTTTATATTTTAATTTTTAAATACTTAGTTATCTATTTTAAGTATATATGTTATTTAAATGATTAATCTTTCAAAAAATTTTGAATTTTACTTATTTTTATTTTGATTATTTGAAAAATAAAACAAAAAATGTAGTAGATTTCATATATGTATTTTTTATAATAATAATTATTATTATTATTATATCTGAGATGGCAAAAAACTTTTAATTTGAAAATATATGTGAGAATTATTTTATTAGAAACTTATATTTGTGAAGGAGCCTATTGGCAATAACTGAAATATTTCTTTTGAATAAACACAAGCAAACAGAAAACAAAAGTGATTAGTTCTATAACAAAATATTCTCAAATTATTTTTTAAAATAAAATTATGTTGGGCTTGTTTATCTTAATTTTACAATAAAAAATTAATTTTCAAAATCTTTAACATATATATATATACACACACACACACAAACACATATTTTAATGAATTATATAATTTTAATATATTATATTTTTTAACTATTTCACTTGTATTCACATAGTAGGAGCAAATCTTAGGCAATTTTTAAATTTTACTTATTTTTATTTTGATGATTTGAAAAACAAAACAAAAGAAGAGTAGTAGATTTCCTATATGTGTTTTTAATAATAATAATAATAATAATAATAATAATAATAATAATAATAATAATAATAATAATAATAATAATTATTATTATTATTATTATTATTATTATTATTATTATTATTATTATTATTATTATTATTATTATTATTGTTATTATTATTATTATTATTATTATAATATTAAACTTTGTGTAGAGTTCATCATCCCATTATTCAGCTTTTTTTTTTTAATTGAGAATAAATGAGGGAGATGCAATTTTAGTTGAATGGGTCAAGTTTATAAGATGCAAAATATATAGAAATTATTCAAAATATATTAAATTCATTTAGTGTTCAATTGTTCTTGTGTAAATTTTGATGAGTTATATTATAAGTTATTGATATTTAAAAAACAACTATATTGTGTCATCTAAATCTCTTAATAGAAAAATACTAAAATAGAATTAAATCTAAATCTTATAATAATAATAATTAGTACTAAAATTTAACATATAAAGAATCTACTAAAAATTTTAATTTATATTATTTTTATTGTTAAATCATCAAAATTAAACAAATGAGATATTGAAAATCTTCTAAAATAATTATTTACGTGGTATATATGTTTAAAACATATATTAAGTGTTTAAATACTATAAGTAAAAATTAAATTTTTAATAATAAAATAAATATTAATATAATTATATTTTTATTTAATTAAATAATATTATGTCTATTATAAAATAACTAATATTATATATATATACACGCACACGGAGGTGGCACTTCTACGTCCATACCAAAAGTGAGGTCGAAACACTTCATATAATTATAAAAAAAAAAAAAAAAAATTATTCTCTTGATTCATCTTCATTATAGACGAATTTAGAGTGCATGAAAATCGAAACTAATTCGTTTTTAATGAGGACGAATCATTTTAAGTATTTTGATATATAATTTTGTCAAAAGAGAATATAGATAATTTTTTTTTTTTTTATAATGTTATGCTAAAAATCTCACCTAATTGCTACTAAAATCCCAAATTTAAAAGGTAAAAAAAAAAAAGGATAAAAATTTCGCAATTACTCATGCATTTTCTTAATATTTAAGTGTGATTGATTCTAATTATTATTAATAATCTGTATGTGAAAAATGGTAATTTTCTTTCGAAATTCTGATTTGATGATGTTAGAGCAATCTTAATTACTGGTCTTCTTTTCACTCGGTAAAAAATATGTCATACATGCTAGCTAGAATTATAATATTATATGACAACGGTATATGTAATTACTATAATTATTTCAATGTGTATATATAACTCCGTCAAAGTTCAAAGGCATATAGCCCTTTCTAATGAATAAAAGAGCACTAAAATTAAGCATTAATGATTTTTTTCTTTTTATGGGAAAATTTTATTAATTGATTTTAGAGTAATGATCATCATTTTTTTTAAAGATACCATGTTCTTTAATTACGATATAATTCATTCTTAAATATTAAACAATATTTTTTATTCTTAATATATTTATTATTATAATTAAAATAATTAATTATTACACATAATTGAATAATTAATTACATACTAATTAAAAAACATAATATTTTCAAAAACATATAACCTCTCCTTATCATTTTATTTTTTAAAAAGATACGCCACCTTTTTCTATATAATTGTACCGGCCTACTTAATTTTTGCTTAGTTTCATATAATAATTAATTAATTTGTGGGCAAAGAAGAGAGAAAATACGTATAATATGATCAAACTTACATTTTGAGTAAGGGTTTTAAGGACGAATCTCAAAGATGTTTTATGAGTCTAACAGATATGATCTATCTTGAATCTGTAAAGTTATTTCATCAATTCTTTTAAAACTTGAAGTATCAGCCATCAGGTAAAACATCTTCATTATAAATTAAACACACACAAAAAATTATAGGAAACATCTTACAGAAAAATACAAAGAAAAATAACTTCAAACCAAAAGCTATATAATCTAAGGAACCTCCTCATCCTACCTCATTTAATGGCGCTCCTCAAAACGCTGTGAACTCTCAGTTAGAATCCTCTTCATTCTTCTTCTTCTTCCTCTTCCTCTTGTTTACCAGAAATCAAGTAAGGATTTTTAATACTAAAGCCATACAATCCAAGCAAACTCTGATGCCAAAGTAAGCTTTAAGAGTTTGAAATGGAGAAGCCTCTAAACATGTTAGTAGAAGATTTTAGTCTTCTGATGCTTGTAGGAAAAATCATCAATATAGTTTCAAAAGAAAAAATACAATTTGATCAACAAAGTTAATTACTAGTCAAGGTAATAACTTTATTTTGTTATTCAAACTTTTGAATTACTTAGATTTCTTATTTAGTATTCAATATACCTTAAGCATAATGTGATTGAATTGGAATTATAAAAAGTTCATGCCAAATCAATGTGATTTACTAATTTGATTTTACTTAAAGTGAATTCATACGGTCATAATTTTTATATTTTAAAAAATTATTAAAAAATATAAATACAAGTTTTTCTTTCACTTATTTACAAAAACAAAAACAATCTTTAGAAAATCAATATCAAAATTATAAGACAAAATTTTCTTTCAATGTAGGAACAAAATTTTAATAATTTTAAATCTCAAACAATATAGTTTTAGAGAAACTGAAAAAATTTAAACCATAATACAAATAAATAAATAACACTCGATGTCAATCTACTTACTATTCCCATTAGAATCTCCGAGTAATCCAGATCTCCATCATCGTCGTAGACGTCGTGGTCAGAATGTGAAACTTTGCCAGCGACAAAGTCTGTCCATGGAATCCCCCAGAAGCTTGAGACTGGCATACATGATCTTCACGCCGTCTTCATAGCTCGCAGAAACCCCACGAACCTCAAAGCTCAGTCTCACTTCTTGCAACTTCGCAGTGTACCTGGTTATGGGTGACGTGTGAGCCGTCATAGTCCCATCGGACTTCTTGAAAGCCACGAAGGCCTGCGACCCCACCATTGCTCTCTTTGTGGGATTAATGGTCCACGCAGTCCACCCATTGTGTTTCGCATTGTTATTCTTGAAAGCTAGGTTGATGGAGCTTGAAGAAGAGCGGTAGTTCCAGTGGATGGAGGAGTCAAGAAGGGCCAAGTCGTTGCAGGCTGAGAAGATAATGTTGTTGGGAGATTTGTATGAATTGCAAGGCTGTGGGGTTGTTGGGGAGATGGTGATCACAGTGAAGAAGACGACAAGAAGCATAGGAAGCTTGCAGAAAGAATCCATGGAGAGCGTGAAGAAGAGTATATGATCGAAGCTTCATTATTTATAGACCTAAGTGAGTGTTGTGTTGTACAAGAAACGAACCAGTAGGAAGCTTAGTATCCTAACAGGAAAAGGAAAAGAATTCTCAGGAAAGCAATATCTTTTTTTCCAAAACTTTTAATAGTGCTAATTTATGTTTTTCTAAACATAAATATGAAGCTAAAAATATTTTATAGTTTTATAAGTTTCATTAACTGATAATTTTATTTAGAAAGTTACTAAAATATTATGTTAAAGTGATAAATATAAAATATTCCTTTAACAAATTATTATTATTGTTATTATTATTATTATTATTATTATTATTATATATGTATTAACTTATTAATATTTATGCTAGTTAATGCCCCAATTTTATTTCTATATTTATTACTTAGCACGACTAATAGTCATCTCTAGTAATTGATGTGGGAAGAAGTAAATAAAATATAATGATTTCCCCAAAAACAAAATAAGAAAGAAGTCCCATGAGAAAAATGGAGGGAGAGGCATTATTAATTGATATGAGGAGATATATAAAATATTATATTTCTATCAAACAAAATAAGAAATGAAAAAGAAAATGTAATTTTGGCCTGGGATTTTAGTGATAATTAATTAGAATGATTTTTAATGGTGTGGATACAACTTAATTCGATTTTAAGATACATAAGTGCAAATTTAATATGTGATCTTATTATTAACAATAATTTTGATATACAGTGTAACACCCTTTTTACAATGTATAAAATTTATTATAAATTTAAGTTAAAATTACTATATAAAAATGATAAAAAAAATACATTAGAATATCTAACATAATATTATAATTATAAAGAACAAAAGTTTGTACATAAATTTGTTTATAGATCCATATAAATAATTTAACAAAACTAAATAAGGGTATTAGACATATATCTAATAAGATTTATACCCTATTGTGACACAAACATAAGTGATATGGCGAATAAGGCAATATCACATCTTGCAATAATAATTTTAATAATAAGCGCTTTACAATTTGTAAGACAAATATTCATTTCATACGAACTTTAAGAAAAATTTGGTAATTCACCATATAAAATCATCAGTAATATTTATTTTTATTTAATTCTTTCTAATTTTCATTAAGTAATTTAGCTTATATTAAAAATCACAACTTTAGGGATGTTACACATAGCATATGCTTAAATTACAATTAAAATTCATATAAACTAAAATAAATGATATGCCTTGAATATTATATCCAATATTTAATGAAAATGATCACAATTGAATTGGTAGATTGTTTAATGCTAATTGCCTTTTTTCACTTACACATGCCTTGAATATATATATATATATATGTTGGCCAAACACATGCCTTGAATATTTTTATATTGCTTTGAGACTGTTGTTGGGGATTGAGTGAACAGATTAGAATTTGTAATGTTAGCTTATTTTGATAATAATGTTGTTCAATATTTTAAGTGTAACATATTTTTTTATTTTAGTTTTTAACTTATCATTAAATTATTATTTTGATATCTTACTTATTTTATGTTAAATTATCCCTGTGAATAGAAGCACATAAAATATAATGATTTCACCAGAACAAAATAAGAAAGAAGTCCAACAAGAAAAAGAGAAGGAGAAGCATTATTAATTGATGTGAGGAGATAAATAGAATATCCTATTTCTATCGGATTAAGAAAAAAAAAAAAAGGTAAGATTTGCATGGGATTCTAATAATAATCAATTAGAATGGTGTTTTTATGGTGTAGATATGACTTAATTCGACTTTAAGAAACATGAGAACAAATTTAATATGTGATCTCAATCTCAGCAACAATTTTGATGCATGGCATATTCTTAAATTACAATTAAAATTCATAGAAACTAAAAATATTAATTCAATAAATAGGAAAAAGGTTTCATTTAAATATTAGAGCAAAAATATATTTTTAAATTTTAATTTCTATTTAATTTTAATTTGATTTCTTAACTTTATTTTAAAATTTACTTTTATTTCTTATCTTTATTCAATTCTAATTTGATCTCTAAATTTATCTTAACTGTAACGTTTATTTTTTCAATTTATTTAATTTTAATTTTAATTTTTTTAACTTTACCTCTTTTTTTTTTTTTTTTAATTTGATCTTACTTTCATCATTTAACTTTATTTTGTTTAACTTCTAATTTAATTTTACTTTTATCCTTTAATTTTCTTGTTAATTTGGCCCTTAATAAAAAAAAAAACGATTTTTTTCTCTAACACCTCAAGTTAACATGTTTTAAATATTTAGATTTTGTATGAATTAAAAATTAAAAAACACCATTAAACTAATAAGGCGATAAAATGGGAAAAATAAAGATAAAAACAAATTTGACTACCAAATATTAAGTAATATAGTTTATAAAAGAATAAGATATAGAATTGAACCTCCACATAAAAATTACTACATGTTTTATGAAGTTTATTCATATCAATACGTAAATTGAAAAATAAAAAATGAAAGGAGAAAAAATTTTCATGGATAGTTTTTGAGAATTAAGGGCTATATTAGAAAAAAAAAATGAAATGAATGAATACAAGTTAAAAGATTGAATTAAAAATTAAATAAAATTAAATGACGACAGTGAAACTTAAGTTAAAATTAAAGGATCAAATTAAAATTAATAAAACAAATTACAGGATAAGAGAGTATAACTTTTTTATTTGGCCAAAGACAAGAATAAAACTTATAATAAAATTAAGTGATTAAATTAAAATTAAATAAAATTAACAATAAAAATAAAACTTGAGATAAATTTAGAACGTAGTTTTCACTAATGTTAACTACCCAATTTCTTTATTTTTGATACATTATAGTTCATTTCTTTGTAATTTCTCCGAGATTAAGTTATTCATTTGTGTTTTAATACGTGTAATTTAACACTCATGTGATATGTTTGATTAATGCATAATCACCCTCTGATATATGATAAATGCCTTTTTTCGCTCGTAAATGCCTTGAATATTTTTATATTGCCATGAGACTATTTTATGGGATTGAGAGAACTGTTTTGATTTTGTAACTTTAGCTAATTTTAATAATAATATTGTTCAAAATTATTAGTGTTATTTTTTTATATTGTAATGTTCATCATTTTAATTTTTATAGAACAAACTATAGAGTAATTAAATGAAAAAAATTATATTAAATATAAGCAAAATTATTTTAAGATCAAACTATATGAAAAGGAATTTTTTTTTTTTTAGTTTGAATGCTAGCTAGCTTGTTTAAATTGTTTTATGTGTTCCCTTATTGAATTAGGAAACAAGACATGGCAGATGTATTATTCCCTTCACTCCTTATAACACAATTTCCTTTTTTGTTTGTTAGAACAATTGTTGACAACAAAATTATGAAGCAATTTTTCTTTATTCTTTTTTATTTTTTAAAAAAACTGATCCTGAAAATATGATTCAATCAAGTCATTCCTATTATTTTTTAAGGGAGGGCATAGAATGCAATCATTCTCTTAATTTTTTAAAATTTTAATTTGTATATATAATTTTATAGTATTTTTTTATATTTTTTATTTAATTCTTAATTAATAAAAACTCGTTCTTTTAAATAATAAGAATTTGCATCATTTGGTTTAAATATTTTATTTGAATATTTCTGTCACTTTCATAATCAAATCTTAAATTCATTTCAACATTTAATTCTCAGCCATGTACTTTAATAATGGTGTTTTATGTCATGGTTGATAGTTGACACTTCCAAAAGATATAAAAAAAACTCTGCAGATGCACATACATTCTGCCAGTAATACAAAATATCTTTAAATTTTTGTCATAACTCGTTTTGCAAGATATAAAGTTGTGTCATTTTGTATGTCATTTGTCAACTCTCTTCATACCAAAAAAAAAATAAAAGAGCCACTGAATCAGACTAAAGAAATGAATAAAACCTGAAAACGTTATAATGCTTACACAACTTTCCTTAGGACTAAAACCAATATCAAAAGAAGTTATCATTAATATCGTAGATAAACCAGACAAGAGCTTATGAGTATAAAAATTTCTCCAACTTCACGCAATTTTCCATCATATATAAGTTACAACTTCTATGTTTCTTGCTTCTTCTATCTAAAAAGAAGAAGAAAACTTGCTTCTTGCTTCAGAATGACCATATTAGGTGTCCCAAATCATCACAACTGCTATAACTCCAATGCCCAATAAAACTGCAAGAAACTTGTAATAGGGTGTATCAACCTTGACGGGGTTTTTGGGTACGTACCCCTTTGACAAAAGATGGTTTATTGCAACATAAATGAATACCCCACAAGCTAGACCCATCGATATGGCGAAGATCCAATCTGCCACAGCACCTTGAGTTGTGGCATCGATTATGATCCCAATGGCTACACCAAATGGGCTGGAGATAGCAAAGGCAAAAGCATAAGCAGCACATGAAAGAAGGGGACGATTTGGGATCATTCTGAGGAGAGCTATGCCCATGGCAATGGCTGCAAATATCTTGTGCAGAGAGATTGTCCATAAAGCTTTCCATGCATCCCCTTCTGTCTCTGCAACTCCAATTGCTATGCCCTCAAACACAGAATGAAAACATAGCGCAATGATCAACAAGATGGTATCTCCAAGTGAACTCGCAGATGATACGTTTGCAAGGTGGTGGGTGGTGCCGGCACGGACCTGTTAGGACAGAACAAACAAGAAGCTGCTGCTAAATACAAGATGATGAAAGAGCCTAAATGAAAGAGTCACAAAAGTAATATTAATAAATCTAATCACTAAAATGGAGTTAAAGTTTCCATAATGGAGTGGTCAAGAGTTTGATCTTGTCACTTCCCATTCTCATAGTTAAAATCAAGTTAAGATATAAACTATGGTGACTCTATGTTTTAGCCACACTTCAAGCCCATACGACTTTTTGTGGAGGGGGTGTGGTAGACATATCTGTAAAACCATTATGGACCTCTGCTTAGACTTTTACGCTTTTCATCAGAAATGGGTTTTGAGAAAGGGAAGACTCTGTTTAGCAGAAACTTCAATGGTATAAATGTCTAACCTGGTATTGTGATTGAGAAGTTAGACCATTGTTGCTTCCTTTGCCTGTCTCAGTCCCTAGAACCAGAAAGAAACTAAGGACATACTTGAATAATTGTTCCATTATAACATAGGGAGGAAAAACAAAAAAAATAAAAAACAAAAGCATCATATGTATTTAAGAAAAGAACGAGATAGTGAGATTGCATGCAAAAGGCAAATGTAGGTAAACAATCAGAGCAACAATAGAAGACTAAATCATAAAGACCTATTCAAAATAGAGCCACCAAATTTACATATGTATATATGTATCCTGTATATCATGAAACTTAGGAATAGGTATTCATAGTTTCATCCAAGACAATATTATTATTATAAAACAACCAGAAAATTTTGTATGGCGTGCAACCATCTTCAAAATTTCAACTCTCTAAATGAGTAAACTACCACCGTCCTTTTACTTCAAAATGAATCGTCAGATATTCCTCAAAAATAAATAAATAAATAGTTATCCGGAGTCGAGGACTAACAAAACGCATAAAAGTTAACTCAGCATTAATTCAGCCAACGTCACCAATTCATCTCTTCTGAAACTAGCAAAATTGCAGTCTTAAATGTTCTAACACTAAGTAGTTGCTTAATGACAGTTCATCAGCTGAAGAATAAAAGACTTCAAAGGAAATTGAACTGAGCAAGAAAGATGCTAGTTTTCTCAGTATCCAAACAGCAAAAAATCCACCGCTCAAAAACATTTTCTACAGTCAGAAATAGTAAATTACCAACCTTGAAGTTCGACATCAGCACCAATGCCATTTCTATCATTACTCTGCTTCACAAAAACAGAGGAAATAACACAATCAGCCAGCATAGTGATCAAATAGCCAGCACAAGCCAACATGAACGCAAAGGGATACTCTTTCTCAGTCAAATCCCCGAACGTCTCGTTGGCGTCGCTGAGAAAATGCATCATCGCAGTACCCAGAAACACACCCCCCGCAAACTGGGTACCCAAAACCAAGAACCCCTCGTTCCAATTCAACAAGTACGGCGAAACCCCAGCAATGAAAGTGGCAAAAAAAATTACAATTAAACACCAAATTTTAGCCAGAATCAAGGGTCGCGATCGGAGATCGTGATGCTCATCGTCTGATCCACCGCCATCACCGCCGCCATCGTCGTCGTGGTGGCCACTGTGGGCGGAAACAGAGAAGACCAGAAGAAGGAAGAATAGAGAGAATAGCAAGAAGCGGAGGAAGCGACACATTGGGAAGAACGGAAGGAGGCTGTAATAGGTGAACTCCAGAGGATATTTTCATGGCGAATTGGGATTTATATGAAATTTGGGTCAATGGGTGCTCGAAGACTGCAAAGAGCCGGCAGATAAGGAATGTACTACACAGTTATGCGAAGGGATAGAATGTACTGCGCGAGGAAGACGAAATTGACTATTGGTGTAAACGTGTGTACTGCAAAGTTACAGGATGGCCGATGCACCCCACAAGCCTGGATTGGAAATGTCAGATGAAGTGGGTCCCTTTTCGATTAAAGGTCTTCAAAAAGATCCAAACAAACTCGTCGAACCACTCAAATTGATCCAAAGTCTAATTTGGCTGAAGTTTCTTTCTTTGTTATTTTTGTAATGAATAGTTGGAGTATAATGAGAAGTTTGGTGCAAGGTTTCGTCGCTTCAAATTCAAATGTACAACCTTGGATAATCCAATATTTTCATATTATTCTTATTATATGGGTTACTCCAAAGTGGAATATGTATACAATAATTCGGTCAAATATAATCACGAGTATAGTATGATATATCGGTGAGATATTGTGATTTTCATTGTCAAGGTCTTTTAAATATGTCTTTTTTATTTTTAATCTTTAGAACTATATCATAAAGAATAACAAATTCAAATTCTTCTTTTTTATCAAATCCTTAAATCTAAAATAAGAATCTTATAGAGAAAAATGTCGTGTGGTTTTTACATTTTCGTAATTTAATTTTAAATTCCAACTACAACAATTTGAAACCAAAATCCTATCAAAATGTTCTAACTGTACAAAAATGAGTATCAAGAGCTGATAGTAAGAAATTTTGTAAAAGGCTAAGACAATTTTATGCATTTTAGTCTTTAAATTAAAAAAATTATAATAGAATAATATAGAAATACAAGTGGCGTAAGACATATATAGAATGTATTGTCCACATATATTACTGTAAAATATGATACATTGTTAAATACTAGATAATTATTTTCCTAATTTAAAATATTAGTAGTTATTTAATCCAAACAATTTCATCATATTATATATGTAATACACACTTTTTTCTTATTTACAATGCCTCTAATTATACCTGTTTATTGAGTTAGACATTTAAAAATGAGGTCAAAACTCATGTCTCAAATCTAATTATTTGTTATTACTTAGGATTTAAGTCATAATCAAGTCTAATTATTACTTAAAATTTAAGATAAATAACATAATTATTTGTTATTATTACTTATAATATTATATATAAAAAAACTGTAAATATAAATAAATTTTTGTAGTGAGATAAATTCTTTAAATTAAATATATTAACTTTTATTTTTATTAAAATATTACATTACACTAAGTTTTAAAAAAAATTTTCTTATTAAAAGAATATTAATTTAAACATTTTGAACTTGGATGAGATTTTAAAAAAAAATTGAAACTCAATCGTTTTATAAAACAAATTTTTTTAGCTTTATTTTACCCTAATCAAATAAATTTTTTAAATTATAAATGGGTATATTTTTAATATAATATGCACAAAAATATATGTAAATTTTGATGCTATTAATATCTAGTGTGTCATCGAACCGTATATATGACGCTATATTTGGACACAGAGTAAAGTTGTACGTAAGCCCATGACACGTCAGCCTGGTAGCTAAAACTGAAGAAAAGATGTAATGTTAACGAGTGCATTACACGCTCTTGGAACGCGTGGGAATGGGGATGCATTGTTCCTCGGACAAAATGCATCTCCGGCGTAGGATTATCCGTTTATAGGACAAGTTTATATAAAAATCTCCGAAAGGCGGCTTTTTGATTATGATATCATAGAAAAAGAACAAATTCTATGACAATAAAATGTAGTACAACTATGTAGGATATTTATGGGTGATTCGGATTCAAAGATATTGAGACCCCTTTTATTATTTATAGGTCTCTTAGCTTTACCACTTTACCAAACATGGCCTCAAATAGGCGTTTAAGCCTGATGCAGATCAATCAATTTAGTTCATCACAATTCATTTCGGTTGGATCGAATTTGATGTCAAAGTTGGATTTCAGACCATTAAATAGACTTAGTCCGGTTTGGTTCTTTTATTTTTTTTATTTTTATGGTTTAATATATGTTTTTTTTTTAAAAAAAAAACTACTTTTATGTCTTTCTAATTAAATATAGACTATTTTTATTAAGTTATGATACCTTATTTATTATATAGATCATTCTTATTATTTTTTAAAAAAATTTTAAATTCAAATATTTTAAAAAATAAACTCTTTAATAGTAGACCCTATTGGGTCAATTATTGAGTTGATAAATAACCTGGTCAGCTATGTGCACCCCTGGTCTCAAAGGGAGCGCAAACCACAATTTTTTTTTTTTTAAAATTTTGAAATTCAGATTTAGAAAGAAATCATTTTTTTAAAATATATAAAAAAAAAAAAAAACTTTTTACTAAGCGATCCTATTAACCTAATCTAACATTATGAACTGAATCATATTAAATTGGACTAAGTCTCAGGTTAATAAAAAAACCTAACCAGTTAAATATATGTGAACCACTGGCCTCCAAGGAAGGGACCACAAACCACAAACCTCATATATGTTTAGGAAAATCAAATAATCTAATACCCGCGAAATTCTTTGTGAAGAGCCGTTTTACAATACTTGACCAAAACAATCCCAAACATATAATTAACATGACGTGTCAAGGTAAATCATATTTACATATTTGTTAATGATTGTCTTAATTTTACATTTGTAAAACGCGTTTACCTAATACTTTTTCAATATCTAACTAAATCTGATTGTGTGAGTTGTAGAATTGCAAATGAGGTGATCAAATTTATCAATAGGTGATTCAACCCCTGAAAACTATAGGTGCCTTTCAGCAACGTGATTAGAGTCAAAAATGGATTATTTCAGAATCCAGACTCGAGGAAAACAATCTGTATTTCTCTATTTCTAAACATTAAATTTGACATGATAACAATCACTTCAAGATCTTTGGTGAATTAATTTGCAATGGAACTCCACTGGAGCATCCATGAAAGTCTCCTCATTTTCCTAGCCCCAAGGCACAACAATGAATTATCCACTCTAGTGTTGAAGGTATCAGTGTCTCCAGAAACCACGCTTCTGTCCTTGCATTCTCCTGCATCACTTGGATGAACAAGTTAAGAAACAAAAGAAAGAAAAAGAAGAATAAGATGTTAGTAGAAAAGGAGGAAATCAAAGTGATTTCACCATTTATATCCTCACTAAACACCCCGTAGCCCTGAAGGTGAAAAGGAATTAAACTGCCTCAAGGAATGTATCTCATGTACAATGCCTGATAGACACTTTCCAAAGCTTCCCTAATCTAGTACAGACAACATCCACTGCACACAAATCGGCAAATGGTTGCAACTTGTGACTAGTTCAAAAATAATCCACTACAATTAGGCCCATGCCTGCCTCCCATACACTTATCCTCAGACATGAAATGGGATGACAAAAGGTAAACTAAAACAGCAACAGAACTCATCCATCCATTAACAACATGATTTACTCAAGTTCAAGGGACAACAGTATCCTCCAATTGAATGATAGAAGAAGGTAAAAATAATCTTCTTTTTTATTTTATGAGCTTCACTGAGACCAAACAATAGCCTCAAGGCCTGCAAAAGTTAAACACAACTTCAAATGTTACCTCTGATGCTCCTTTGAACGTCTAATGAATTCACTTGGAATCTCACATCCTTGATAAGATGTTAATACTGGTCTTATATCAGCTGGACTGCTTCGGGCAACAACTGCACATAAACAAACAACGGAGGACATAATGCAATTTTCACCAGCATAAAAGGTCAACAGTAATTTCAAACATAAATTCAGTAACATGTCTTGCGAAAATGCTTACGCTCAAGAAATGTTATAAAATCCAAAAGAGCTTTGTCATCTTTATCATTTTGCTGCCAGGGCTTAATAGGGACACAGTTCTCAGGTTGGAGGCAACTTTCCAAAGCATGGCCACTCAAATAGAGAACTTTTGCCGGATCTCTGTTTAGTTTTGAAAGGTCCTGCCAGGTAAGGGGGAAATAAAAGAAACAGGAAAGAACATCCTGTTACAAGAATATGTGATAGAACACAACATTCAAGGGACATGGGAAGAAACACCAAGTTACCATTAACTTCTGCAATATTGTCATTACTTTCACGAATGTGTTGCTATCTTGTATTTGCCACCATTGGCTTTCCTTCCTTTACTATTATTAAGAAACTCGTCCTAAACATATAACCTCGTTAAAACATCCCTCTACATTAAATTCTAGCAACCCACCACAGCCCTCATGTATGCATTAGCCTAAACTACACCACCCAGCAAGCTCTGAGATAAGAATCATACCACCTAATGATGTAATGTCATGAACTCCTATCCATGAGTTGATCCTTTCCTTCTCCTTAAGTACCCATGAACTCCTACCACCATAACCATATTACTTTCCAGTAGCCCCCTATATGCTCTCCAACATGCTAAGCCGTACTACAATTTAGTAAGACACACTTTCCTTTTGATGAATTACAAGTTACAACTACACTGCACTACTTAACAAGGCAATAGATCCAGTTAACTGGATCTGGTATTAAGAATCTTAATCAGTTCTACATTGCCACAATTGATGGGAAGCCTCCTTGTGTAGTAAATTTTTATGATAACTTACTTGTACTCAACATGATAAAAACCTGTCACGCTAAGCACCAGATATTTAAATTCTAATTTGATGCTATCAACAAAACAAGTCACATATACTTAAGAGTTTACACCATCACAGCAATACTTGGAGGAAAAATTAGAATTGACCAAAATACTAGGCTATATAAGAAAAGAACCCATCAATCATAAAATCTGATAAAGATGATTATATCTCAGATCTACTTCCGTATCAAAGCATTTATATATGAAGAATGAGTGAAAATAAGCACGACTTTATGTCATACATATAAAAGTCAAGGTTAAGTGTTTGTGACACTGAGGCTTCCTAAACCATGTGACTTAGAGGCATCCAGAATAATAACAACATAAAGAAAAATATATAGCTGTAGAGAATAAGAAAAACATACTCTATAATGCTTCCCATCCTGATATTTGGTAGCAGATTACCATATTTTGTTCGTCTGTGTACACAAAAATTTCATAAAACTGTGCTAGATGCTCTAAGAAAGCATCAACTCCAGGTCGTTTGAAAGTCTGCCACCCTGTATACCGCTTTACATGACGAGTGAAAGAATACAATGCTCAATATTGAGCTCAGCCAATTTTAATACATATGAAGCAATATTATGACATTAAGGGGTCAAGAACTTTTACGTGACAGTGTATGAAGTTGTTGCTTAATAAATTATGGGCAGTACCAATCATATTGTCCGTATAGACAATTTCTCAACTTATATTCTACCAAAACAAAAAGTATATTACTATCTACAGTCCAAGCCTTACCGTCCAGGTATAGTGAATAAGGGTCTCATTGAGATCTAGAACAAGTGTAAACACATGTCGCTCCTGAGGAAGCAAATCTGGAAGAAGCTTATCCGAGTATGGTTATGTGTAACTCTGAAATGTAGGAATAGCAAGGCATTAAAATTAAAAAATAAACATTAGCAGGAAAATGAAGGGTCAAATAAAAAAATCAGCACAGTAAGAACAGCCAAATACCTGAATCTGTTCTTCTATTAGCCTTCGCACATCCAAGTAGAGTTCTACCGCTTTGGCAGGCACTAGAATGTTACAGAAAAAAGAACCAGCATGCTGTCAATACTAAATACAAATATAAAAGCAATTAGGCCATATTAAAACAGATGAATATAGCTTTATTTTGATATGCTTATCGCAAATCAAAGCAAATCGCAAGGGCCATGAAATGAATCCATAAGGACTCAAAATACCCTAGCAGGGAATGCTTAATCAAACATTCAAATAACATTGGCTGCATCACGACGATTATAAATGCAATTATATTTAAGGTATGAATTTGAAGAGATGATCTACTAATGACTCTCAGGTTTTCAAATGAGATTATTTTTCTGGGACTTCGATGATTAACAACATATTTCTACAAAATCTAACCAGATAGTTGTTAAATTGTCATTTGTTGTGCTTTACCTACAGCTCTATTCTAAAGATCATTCTTTCTTGAAATCACAATGAATGGGTTCTGACTGGTCTGATTAATTTCGGAGATGATGTAGTTTAAACAGGTTGATTTTGAGTATTTGACATGATGCCCATTAGGCCTATGTTAACAGCTACATATTTTATACCCAGCTCAGTCGGAAAATTAAAAGTCCCACAAAAATGCCAGGCTTGCTTCTCTTTGTAAATGCTTAGAGCGGAAGCATACTAGTCAACCAGTGTTATGTATATTTTTGTTTTAAAATGCAGCATACTCATGCCACTCTCACCTTTCTACTACTGAAACCCCCACCAACCAGGAACAAAAGGCAAATGCATGTTCCCACAGGCTAAATTTTGCTACTCAACGAATAGGAGTTTGTCATAAATGGATTGTTTATATGCTACCACATGTAAATGAAGTATATCTATAAGGTAATATTACTTCTACTACCAAAAAAATTGTTGCTGCTAATACTTCAAATAATCCAGTTACAAATAATGAAATAATTCCTACTTGTGTCATTTTGGTTGATTAATTATGGGGGGAAAAAGCTCATGCTCATACAGAAAGGGAACAAGAGCAGGTGACAAAACCACCCACAAAGTAGAGAGGTCATCCAATTGACTAGCTCAAATCCATGCCATTCATATAACAAGAATAGATATTTTTCCTTTATAAGGTTAAGTTGAAGCAGCAGAACAACACTAATATTACATGTGTATGTAAGTAATATAGCTCATGCAGTTCACCTGTCATTGCAGTTGAGTATAGCATCCCTTGAAATTTCTGCATAAAATTTGGACAACCACATGTCAACCTAGTAATGTTGTGGTGAATTAAAAAATATGAAAGCTGAAGAAATAGTGATAATATATCATATGAAAACAAGCTAGAATCCAAAACTTAACACAAGTACATGTCAAAAGTGCAGGCACTCAAAAGTAAGATGTGAGATTTCCATATCTAAAAGCAAATGCATTAGTAGAAGAACATACTAACAGTTCTCATAATCAATTTAGAGAAGCAACATTTAAACCAGTTAATCCATTTCAGATTAAGAGTAATAATTGGGCCTGCTCAATTACAATTTTTTGTGGCTGAAATCCTTATGAATAGGACCAACTATATGATTCCTTTAATGGATCTAAATTTATCCAGATACCTATTCACAAAACATGAACAAAACAAGCCTGTGCTTGTAACAAATAAAGCAAAAGAGAAAGAGATAACATGCCTCTTAACAAGCAGGAAACTAGCAAAAATAATATGGAAGGAGCAAAATGTATTGCACTATTTACACAACTCTTTTTTTTTTTTTTAATGCTATTTATAGTGTTAACTCAATGGTTTTTTCTGGAAGAGTGATTGCCCAAAAAATATTACAAATAATTAATTTAGAATAAATTAATATTTTGAAAAAAAAAATTATGATAGAATATAACGGAAATGAGAGACTTTAAGATTTTCTTTCCCATCCAATAATTCCATTTTTTATCTATCTAAATTAGGAGTTTGAGATGAAAAGGAATAGGCACATGGTACAATTATTATAATATCCTTTTTAATTAAAATTTTATTGTAATAATATTTTATTTATAATATTAATTTATAAATCATTCTATTCTATTAATAATTTATTATCTTCCTTAATTAAATTCTAAAACGATAGAATTGCGCGTACCTTGCAGTACCAATCCTAATTATTTGTTATTTTATTTTATTCCATTATTCGGTTATTTTATTTTTTTTCTTAAACTTCTAAATATATTCTAAGTTGGTTTATACTTTTCAAAAACATATTTAAGATTTGATTTTAAGACGCGAAAGTTTTTAAAACAAATATTTGAAATACAATAGAGACAAATTTTGATAATTAAAGAGAAATGATCTCTAATCAATCAAATAACTAAATAAAAAATGTATAAAAAAATTACATCTAAAAATTAAAAATTTTAAAATCTAAAAGAACAACGGCCTCATGCTTCATAGATCCATCCGTGCTACCTATACTCATTAAACAACTTCAAAACCCAATAGAAGAAAATTTGCAATAAGAAAGGGACATTTGCATGGGGGAACATTTTTGTGGCCTCAAAGAAATTATTTATCAAGATTTTGTAGGAGTGTCCAATAGGAACCGTAATAGCTTATGGTATAATATTGTGTGTGATACACAAATCTTGCTTTTGAATTAAGGCATCGTGGCAATATTCAATGTTCAGATAATCATGCATGTCATTAATGTAAACCAAGTTGGATCGACGTTTACCAGTTTTTGATACAACAATTTATGGCTTAAAATCAAGCAACCAACCTAATTTAGCTTCATAGAAAGTTATGGCTCTAAATTAAGCAACGCTTCATTTTGAAATAGACCTGTGCTAATTGTTTGAGGTGTCCGTTATATTTTCCTCATTAAGTTTGAATTTTGATTTTTGATTTAGACATATCTTTTGGGATTTTAATTAAAAAATTATTTGTCCTTGTAGCATGCAATAATTGATATTTCGTTTACTGTCATTATTTTTTATTCTGAAATATTATATATTTGATATTAGACATAATCATAATTTAAAAAATTCATCCAACTCTATGAATATAGTTTGAAAAAACTGAAAAATAAATAAAAAAACTTAATTTGTAAAACGAATCAGACTAATACTTCTTTTAAACCTAACTTAAGTTGAATAGGTTTGAATAAATATTTTTTTAATAAAAAAAATTATTATTTAAAAAAAGTTTAGTGTAACATAATATTTTAATATAAAAATAAAAATTAATATATCTTATTTAAATAATTTATGTCAATATAATAATTTATTTGTATTTATAAATTTTTTATATTTAATTTTATAAATAATAATAATAATAATTAATTATATTATTTATCTAGAGTCTTATATAATAAAATAATTTGATCATGATATTAAATATCTTATTTAGCCCAATAGACTCAGGATAAAAATATAAATTAAAAAATTCAATTAAAATATGCCCGAAGTTTGACCTAATTTTTAAAAGTATGATGCAATCATTTAAGTCTATATACGTTCATGCACAGAATGCTTACAGTGGTGTCGAATGTCATTCTTGTTTTAGGTGATATCTTATGTTGACAAATTTTTTCTTTTTTTAATTTGTATTATCTTTACAAAAATACCAATCTGTAATTTTTTTTCTCGGAAAATTGTTATAATTATAAATATAAAAACGTTAAATAACATAATATTTTGATATACTTTAACATTCTGTGGTATATTAAGGATCGACTTACTAATAATTTGGACCTTTGTCATATTGTAATTAAGTACCATGTAATTAATTTCATATTGTGCAAATGAGATTGAATATATAGAGTAAATTAATAATTAAGCCTCGTCATAATTTTACCAATTTAGGTTTCTTAAGGAGATTTTTTTTAATTTAATCCTTTAATTATTTTGCTCACAATTAAAATGATCTATCATTTTAGCCAAAGTCACAATCATTTACTAAGTCATTCAATATGGCTCAGACCTTATGTGGGTATTAACTAACGATTGAGACTTCTCTGGTTGTCAGTCTCGCACGTGACATTGAAATACTTAATTCTTAAAACCTACATGTTCCAACAAGATTATACAAATCAAGCAAAACAATATCATTATTCAGGGAAAATAATAATAATAACATCTAAAGTAAGTTCATATAATTAGTTAATGGTTGTGTGAGATCTGTTTATGTAATGTCAGTTAAAATATTAAGTGATTGTGCTTTGCCTAATCCTATTAATCATTTTAATTAGAAAAAAAATGATGAAGAGATTAAATTTAGAAGCTTTATTTTCAGAGGATCAAATTTAAAAAAAAAATTATAATTTTTCAAAGACTAAATTATTGATTTGTTCTCAAATAAACCAAATATAAAATATTTTAAATAACTAATGGTGAGTGAGTTATCAAACAATTAGCTACTGCCTAAACCACAATAAATCATATGAACACTATTAGCTTTCATCTCAAGGCTCTTGTTTTTCTAGAAAATACTTTTAAATAATATATAAATGCATTAAAATAGTGTTAAAAAAACCTTTTGAAATTATTCAAAAATAAATATTTAAAAAGAAAAATACAAAATTAGTCCCCACTTTTACATTTGTGACAATTTAGTCATTCACAAATTAACTTTGACATATCAGTCCCTCACAAATTCATATTTGTACAAAATCAATCATTCACAAATTTAAATTTATCCAAAATTAATCATTCTATTTGGATTATAAAAGAAATAATTTTTTATAAAATATAATTTCTAAGAGAATACTTCATTATGGTTAATTTGTGAAAAATTAAATTGTCACAAGATATAAAAGTGAGGGACCGATTTACTACTTTTTTCAAAATTAAACCTTAATTTAAAAAAAAAAAAAAAAGCACTGACAAATGTATAGTCTCATGTACTGTCACATACAAAAGACTCATGCATTGAACTATAACTTTATAATGGGGGTAATGTGGGGTTGCTTTGAAGGAGGTTCACTTCCTTCTGTCGTCCCTTCTTCCAGTCACACTCCCATGGGGTTTGGGACCAAAGCCCCGTAGAAATGACACTTTGACAAGTCACCTTCAAATTGGTGAAAATGAAGACAATTATGTGGCCATTGTGTGACAAATAGTATGTTGAAAAGTGTACACTTCCTCTTCTTGTAGCAATCTTCATTTATTACAACTTCTCATTCGGGGGAATTTTTGAGTGAATCATCATCATGTATTTAAATAGATTTAATTTGTATATATAATTTGATAATATTTTTTTATATTTTTTATTTAATTCTTAATTAATAAAAACTCATTCCTTTAAATAATAAGAATTTGCATCATTTGATTTAAATATTTTATTTGAATATTTCTGTCTCTTTCATAATCAAATCTTAAATTCATTTCAACATTTAATTCTCAGCATGTACTATGATAATGGTGTTTTATTTCATGGTTGAGAGTTGATACTTCCAAAAGATATAAGAGAAACTCTCCAGATGAACATATATTCTGCCAGTAATACAAAATATCTTTAAATTTTTGTCATAACTCGTTTTGCAAGATATAAAGTTGTGTGTGTCATTTTGTATGTCATTTGTCAAGTCTCTTCATACCCAAAAACAATAAAAGAGCCACTGAATCAGACTAAAGAAATGAATGAAACCTGAAAACGTTATAATGCTTACACATAACTTACCTTAGGACTAAAACCAATATCAAAATAAGTTAAATTTAATATCGTAGATAAACCAGACAAGAGCTTATGAGTATAAAAATTTCTCCAACTTCACGCTATTTTCCATCATATATAAGTTACAACTTCTAACTATGTTTCTTGCTTCTTCTATCTAAAAAGAAGAAGAAAACTTGCTTCTTGCTTCGGAATGACCAGATTAGGTGTCCCAAATCATCACAACTGCTATAACTCCAACGCCCAATAAAACTGCAAGAAACTTGTAATAGGGTGTCTCAACCTTGGCGGGGTTTTGGGTTTCGTACCCCTTTGACAAAAGATGGTTTATTGCAACATAAATGAATACCCCACAAGCTAGACCCATCGATATGGCGAAGATCCAATCTGCCGCAGCACCTTGAGTTGTGGCATCGATTATGATTCCAATGGCTACACCAAACGGGCTGGAGATAGCAAAGGCAAAAGCATAAGCAGCACATGAAAGAAGGGGACGATTTGGGATCATTCTGAGGAGAGTTATGCCCATGGCAATGGCTGCAAATATCTTGTGCAGAGTGATTGTCCATAAAGCTTTCCATGCATCCCCTTCTGTCTTTGCAACTCCAATTGCTATGCCCTCAAACACAGAATGAAAACATAGTGCAATGATCAACAAGATGGTGTCTCCAAGTGAACTCGCAGATGACACGTTTGCAAGGTGGTGGGTGGTGCCGGCACGGACCTGTTAGGACAGAACAAACAAGAAGCTGCTGCTAAATACAAGATGATGAAAGAGCCTAAATGAAAGAGTCACAAAAGTAATATTCATAAATCTAATCACTAGAATGGAGTTAAAGTTTCCATAATGGAGTGGTCAAGCGTTTGATCTTGTCATTGCCCATTCTCATAGTTAAAATCAAGTTAAGGTATAAACTATGGTGACTCTATGTTTTAGCCACACTTCAAGCCCATACGACTTTTTGTGTGAGGGGGTGTGGTAGACATATCTGTAAAACCATTATGGACCTCGGCTTAAACTTTTACGCTTTTCATCAGAAATGGGCTTTGAGAAAGCGAAGACTCTGTTCAACAGAAACTTCAATGGTATAAATGTCTAACCTGGTATTGTGATTGAGAAGTTAGACCATTGTTACTTCCTTTGCCTGTCTCAGTCCATAGAACCAGAAAGAAACTAAGGATATACTTGAATAATTGTTCCATTATAACTTAGGGAGGAAAAACAAAAGCATCATATGTATTTAAGAAAAGAACGAGATAGTGAGATTGCATGCAAAAGGCAAATGTAGGTAAACAATCAGAGCAACAATAGAAGACTAAATCATAAAGACCTATTCAAAATAGAGCCACCAAATTTACATATGTATAAATATATATATCCTGTATATCATGAAACTTAGGAATAGGTATTCATAGTTTCATCCAAGACAATATTATTATTATAAAACAACCAGAAAGTTTTGTATGGCATGCAACCATCTTCAAAATTTCAACTATCTAAATGAGTAAACCACCACCGTCCTTTTACTTCAAAATGATTGTCAGATATTACCCATAAATAAATAAATAAATAATTATCAGGAGTCAAGGACTAACAAAACGCATAAAAGTTAACTCAACATTAATTCAGCCAACATCACCAATTCATCTCTTCTGAAACTAGCAAAATTGCAGTCTTAAATGTTCTAACACTTAGTAGTTGTTTAATGACAGTTCATCAGCTGAAGACTAAAAGACTTTAAAGTAAATTGAACTGAGCAAGAAAGATTCTAGTTTTCTCAGTATCCAAATAGCATAAAGTCCACCGCTCAAAAACATTTTTACAGTCAGAAATAGTAAATTACCAACCTCGAAGTTCGACATCAGCACCAATGCCATTTCTATCATTACTCTGCTTCACAAAAACAGAGGAAATAACACAATCAGCCAGCATAGTGATCAAATAGCCAGCACAAGCCAACATGAACGCAAAGGGATACTCTTTCTCAGTCAAATCCCCGAACGTCTCGTTGGCGTCACTGAGAAAATGCATCATCGCAGTACCCAGAAACACGCCCCCCGCGAACTGGGTATCCAAAACCAAGAACCCCTCGTTCCAATACAACAAGTACGGTGAAACCCCAGCAATGAAAGTGGCAAAAAATATTACAATCAAACACCAAATTTTAGCCAGAATCAAGGGTCGCGATCGGAGATCGTGATGCTCATCGTCAGATCCCCCGCCATCACCGTCGCCATCGTCGTCGTGGTGGCCACTGTGGGCGGAAACAGAGAAGACCAGAAGAAGGAAGAATAGAGAGAATAGCAAGAAGCGGAGGAAGCGACACATTGGGAAGAACGGAAGGAGGCTGTAATAAGTGAAATCCAGAGAATATTTTCATGGCGAATTGGGATTTATATGAAATTTGGGTCAATGGGTGTTCAAGGACTGCGAAGAGCTGGCAGGTAAGGAATGTACTACACAGTTATGCGAAAGGATAGAGTGTACTGCGAGGAAGGCGAAATTGAAAATTGGTGAAAACGTGTGCACAATGCACCCCATAAACCTGGATTGGAAATTTCAGATGAAGTGGGTCCCTCTCGATTAAAACAACTACTTTTATGTCTACCTTATTTATTATATGGATCATTCTTATTATTTTTTTAAAACATTTTAAATTCAAATTTTAAAAAATCATTTTTTTTAAATATAAAAAATAAACTTTTTAGTAGGAGACCCTATTGACCTAATCTGACATTATGAACTGAATCTTATTGGATTGAGCCAAGTCTCAACTTAATAAAAAACCTGGCCAGCTGAATATAGGTGCAACGCTGGCCTCGGGTTTAGGAGGTAATAGTGTCCTAGCATCCCATTTTCCAACAATTAAGATTATAATCAAGAATTTCAAGGAACTCAGCGTCAACGAAACACGGGAAAGGGGAAGAGAAAGGAAAGCATAGAAGGAAACCCGGAAACAGCAAAGAGAAGAATTTGACAAGAAAACTCAGTTTTGGATTACACCTAGAAGCTCCATAACATTCGAAGATCCAATTCCTTCCGTTTCTCTTGCCCTTTTTACTCTCTGTAAATTATTCATTTCTTCAGTGTATTTTAAGCCATAGCTTCACTGGCCCTTCTCCACTCCTTCAGACTTGGTAGTCCTAGTATGGCCCGATTTAACCTAGTTGTATAGGCCCAGTCCAAAACGCAGTCTACAAATAAACTCGGTCATAATATTAGGGTGGATCTTGGGTCCAGGAGAAACCTGCCCTGTGAACACCCATACCAATTACTTCAAATACAAAGAGATGTACCATCTCAAATTGCAATGCATAGCTACAATCTTCTTTTTTAAAAAGACAAAAATTTCTCATCTACCAAAAACTAGCCTTTTACCTTTTCTATTTAAAAATAAAAGAGGTGTTTTAATACTTTTCCTGCCATAGTTCTAAAATTTTTAATTTTTTCCCTAATCATATTTGGATAGTGATAACATGTTATCATAACTAGCCACCGGAAAAACCGCAAAATATAATTTTCTGCATAATTTTAGTGTTAAAAGGGAAGGAAACATTTGATGAATTTTATAAGTTAAGGAAGTAAATTAAAACAAGATGCAATCAGAGAATAATGTAAAATTTGAGATAAAATTATAGTAAAATAGAATTAAAAGATGAAAAGAGAAACTGAATTAAAACAGAATAAAATAAAACAAATACCCTTGATATTAACTAGGCGTGTGCTAGAAGTAAAAAGGTACATTGCAGGCCAAGGCTTATCCAATGAGATTAAACACTCCCTTGTTAATATACATTAAAATCCTTTGGCCGACATAGTAACGTGCTAAGAATATTACAAATTTAGCATGCGTATACACCTATGTTATTATTTTTGCTATATGATGCGGGATCAAGCTTGACCCAAAAGAATAATCAGCTTGAAAACCCTCCAGGATCCAACGAGTAATTCATTCGTAGTTCTGTTATAATTTTTATGACTACTGAACTTTTCATTGAAGGACATCACTTTCTGAAATCTAAGGAAGGAACCACCAACCACAACCTCAGATATGTTCAGGAAAAACAAATAATCTAATGCCCGCGAAATTCTTTGTGAAGAGCCGTTTTACAATACTTGACCAAAACAATCCCAATCATATAATTAACATGACGTGTCAAGGTAAATCATATTTACATATTTATTAATGAATTGTATTAATTATACATTTGTAAAACGCGTTTACCTAATAATTTTTCAATATCTAACTACATCTGATTGAGTTGTAGAATTGCAAATGAGGTGATCAAATTCATCAATAGGTGATTCAACCCCTGAAAGCAATAGGTGCCTTTCAGCAACGTGATTACAGTCAAAAATGGATTATTTCAGAATCCAGACTCGAGGAAAACAACCTGCATTTCTCTATTTCTAAACATTAAAATTGACAAGATAACAATCACTTCAAGATCTTTGGTGAATTAATTTGCAATGGAACTCCACTGGAGCATCCATGAAAATCTCCTCATTTTCCTAGCCCCAAGGCACAACAATGAATTATCCACTCTAGTGTTGAAGGTATCAGTGTCTCCAGAAACCACGCTTCTGTCCTTGCATTCTCCTGCATCATTTGGATGAACAAGTTAAGAAACAAAAGAAAGAAAAAGAAGAATAAGATGTTAGTAGAAAAGGAGGAAATCAAAGTGATTTCACCATTTATATCCTCACTAAACACCCCGTAGCCCTGAAGGGGAAAAGGAATTAAACTGCCTAAAGGAATGTATCTCATGTACATTGCCTGATAGACACTTTCAAAAGCTTCCCTAATCTAGTACAGACAACATCCACTGCACACAAATCGGCAAATGGTTGCAACTTGTGACTAATTTAAAAATAATCCACTACAACTAGGCCCATGCCTGTCTCCCATACACTTATCCTCAGACATGAAATGTGATGACAAAAGGTAAACTAAAACAGCAACAGAAATCATCCATCCATTAACAACATGATTTACTCAAGTTCAAGGGACAACAATATCCTCCAATTGAATGATAGAAGGAGGTAAAAATAAACTTTTTTTTTTAATGAGCTTCACAAAGACCAAACAATAGCCTCAAGGCCTGCAAAGGTTAAACACAGCTTCAAATGTTACCTCTGATGCTCCTTTGAACGCCTAATGAATTCAC
This sequence comes from Delonix regia, assembly GCA_037074485.1. Classification (NCBI taxonomy): domain Eukaryota; kingdom Viridiplantae; phylum Streptophyta; class Magnoliopsida; order Fabales; family Fabaceae; genus Delonix; species Delonix regia. Next base: position 18,751,433 of record CM073452.1, on the reverse strand, counting down.
TTGGAATCTCACATCCTTGATAAGATGTTAGTACTGGTCTTATATCAGCTGGACTGCTTCGGGCAACAACTGCACATAAACAAACAACGGAGGACATAATGCAATTTTCACCAGCATAAAAGGTCAACAGTAATTTCAAACAAAAATTCAGTATCATATCTTGCGAAAATGCTTACACTCAAGAAATGGTATAAAATCCAAAAGAGATGTGTCATCTTTATCATTTTGCTGCCAGGGCTTAATAGGGACACAATTCTCAGGTTGGAGGCAACTTTCCAAAGCATGGCCACTCAAATAGAGAACTTTTGCCGGATCTCTGTTTAGTTTTGAAAGGTCCTGCCAAGCAAGGGGAAATAAAAGAAATAGGAAAGAACGTCCTGTTACAAGAATATGTGATAGAACACAACATTCAAGGGACATGGGAAGAAACACCAAGAACACTGAGCAAGCGAAGTTACCATTAACTTTCACAATATTGTCATTACTTTCACGAATGTGTTGCTATCTAGTATTTGCCACCATTGGCTTTCCTTCCCTTACTATTATTAGGAACTCCTCCTAAACATATATCCTCGTTAAAACATCCCTCTACATTAAATTCTAGCAACCCACCACAGCCCTCATGTATGCATTAGCCTAAACTACACCACCCAGCAAGCTCTGAGATAAGAATCATACCACCTAATGATGTAATGTCATGAACTCCTATCCATGAGTTGATCCTTTCCTTCTCCTTAAGTACCCATGCGACCATAAACATGTTACTTTCTAGTAGCCCCCAATATGCTCTTCAACATGCTAAGCCATACTACAATTTAGCAAGACACACTTTCTTTTTGATGAATTACAAAACACAACTACACTGCACTACTTAATATGGCAATAGATCCAGTTAACTGGATCTGGTATTAAGAATCTTAATCGGTTCTTCATTGCCAAAGAAGATGGGAAGCCTCCTTGTGTAGTAAATTTTTATGATAACTTACTTGTAATCAACATGATAAAAACCTGTCACACTAAGCACCAGATATTTAAATTCTAATTTGATGCTTTCAACAAAACAAGTCACATATACTAAAGAGTTTACACCTTCACAGCAATACTTGGAGGAAAAATTAGAATTGACCAAAATACTAGGCTATATAAGAAAAGAACCCATCAATCATAAAATCCAATAAAGATGATTATATCTCGTATCTACTTCCGTATCAAAGCATTTATATATGAAGAATGAGTGAAAATAAGCATGACTTTATGTCATAGATACAAAAGTCAAGGTTAAGGGTTTGTGACACTGAGGCTTCCTAAACCATGTGACTTAGAGGTATCCAGAATGAATAACAACATGAAGAAAAATATATAACTGTAGAGAATAAGAAAAACATACTCTATAATGCTTCCCATCTTGATATTTGGTAGCTGGCCTTGATAGCCTATATCTTATGCAGTGCTTGGTATCCAGCCTATCGATAACTGGATCTACAAACTGCAGAAAACAAAAACGTGATATATTAATAAATAACGATAAGTGTCCATTGAGAATAGGGAATTGAAAAAATATCAGATTACCATATTTTGTTCGTCAGTGTACACAACAATTTCATAAAACTGTGCTAGATGCTCTAAGAAAGCATCAACTCCAGGTCGTTTGAAAGTCTGCCACCCTGTGTCCCGCTTTACATGAAAAATGAAAGAATAGAATGCTCAATATTGAGCTTAGCCAATTTTAATACATATGAAGCAATATTATGACATTAAGGGGTCAAGAACTTTTACGTGACAATGTATAAAGTTGTTGCTTAATAAATTATGAGGAGTACCAATCATATTGTCGGTATAGAAAATTTCTCAACTTATATTCTACCAAAAAATGCATATTACTATCTACAGTCCAAGCCTTACCGTCCAGATATAGTGAATAAGGGTCTCATTGAGATCTAGAACAAGTGTAAACACATGTTGCTCCTGAGGAAGCAAATCTGGAAGAAGCTTGTCCGAGTATGGTTCTGTGTAACTCTGAAATGTAGGAATAGCAAGGCATTAAAATTAAAAAATAAACATTAGCAGGAAAATGAAGGGTCAAATAAAAAAATTAGCAGAGTAAGAACAGCCTAATACCTGAATCTGTTCTTCTATTAGCCTTCGCACATCCATGTAGAGTTCTACCGCTTTGGCAGGCACTGAGATGTTACAGAAAAAAGAACCAGCATGTTGTCAATACTAAATACAAATATAAAAGCAATTAGGCCATATTAAAACAGATGCATAAAACTTTATTTTGATGTGCTTATCCTTAATCAAAGCAAATCACAAGGGCCATGAAATGAATCTGTAAAGACTTAAAATACCCTATCAGGGAATGCTTAATCAAACACTCAAATAACATTGGCTGTATCACGATGATCATAAATGCAATTATATTTAAGGTATGAATTTGAAGAGATGATCTACTAATGACTCTCAGGTTTTCGAATGAGATTATTTTTCTGGGACTTCGATGGTTAACAACATATTTCTATACAATCTAACCAGATAGTTGTTACATTGTCATTTGTTGTGCTTTACCTACAGTTCTATTCTAATGATCATTCTTTCTTGAAATCACAGTGAATGGGTACTGACTGGTCTGATTAATTTCAGAGATTATGTAGTTTAAACAGGTTGAATTTGAGTATTTGACATGATGCCAAAAATACAGAAATTGCAGGAAGAATCAACCTACGTCCAGTAGGACCAAGGATATCTAATAAATTGGCGTATCTTAAAACAATGATGAACATTATCATTTGCAATTTCGTTAACAGGCTAAATAACTTCTAATCAAAACCATCCCCAGAACTTCAGAGCCCAAAGAAACACATCTCCACAAGCACTGATAACACAGAATTACATTTATTTTGCCAAAAACTCAGACATCAATATTTTGAATTTAGGTGCAAGAAATCTGAAGCAAAAAATGAATATTTAGGTCCCTCCAATCATGAATCAGTATATCCTTATAGGCACCATGCAAGAGGTGGCTCATATGGAGATCATCAACAAGCACCCATGTCTGACTTTAGTGCCAATAATCCACATAACCATCAAATTGAGATGAACAATTTTAGACCTAGAGTTCAAGAATTTCACCAGTTAGTAGTCTTGAAGCAAGTCTATGGGTTTCAAGGATCTGTGTCTAATATTTTTGTTTTGACTCCATGTGACAATCAGGTGATTCAGGTGGCCATTGAAAGAACCCCTACTGTTGACTCCATTTTGGAGTCCTTATCCTAGTCAAATTTCTCCATTATTTCCATCTTTAAACACTCAAAATATATCTCCATACTCCCTAGTGAAGAAAAACTAAACGATTCCATCAAACAGAAGATGAACTTGGGGTGAAAGATAACAAAATATACCCAAATCAGATATAAAATGAGTTGTTTCATGAGTAAAACAATGGTATCTCTTAACATAGAAGGCCAACGCAATTACATTAACAAGTGTAAGACAAACCTTTGTGATCAGAATGCACAGCTTAAATGATTGGCTACGAGACTGAAGCTTTAGGATTTCACCAACTCCACTAAAAACAAGATTTAGGTGCTTAATTTAAAAATTTTGCTATCGAACTTGATCTTTTGAGCTGAAACCTTGGTCTACTGCTATGGGGATATACTTCTATGCTACCTGTACTAGGGAAAGATTTGTTCTGTGGTGAGATTTTAGAACTGAGAATAGGTTACCTAGGGCTAGGGGCTGATTTGACTATAGCCAAACTGAAAATGTTTTCTTTGGCATCTTGCAGTAAACACTTAAAGGGGAAATAGGATACAAACTGATGTTAGGCTTGCAATCGTAATCTTGTAGTGTTATTGGAAAAGCTCTCGAGTTCACAGAGGTAGGATGCAAGAATAAGTTGTCCAGAACTATATGAATTAGAGTGTTGACCTGCCTGTTCAAATTCTCTCTATATACTTCTGAGCACTTTACACTTATATCTTTACTTGCTCTATATTTCTGGCTGTATAAGCATTTTACCTTAGAATAGGTTGCTGCCAATCAGTAATATTAAGCTTGCTTGATAAAACCCAGTTCTGTGCTTTTCATATTAGAATAGCTGCATTTGGTTGTTGCAAACTGTTCATAAACCCTATCTTGAAAAGTGCGTATTGAATGTGATAATGCTCAGTTGACCCCCAATCTTATGCCTATTAGGCCTATATTAACAGCTACATATTTTATAACCCAGCTCAGTTAGAAAATTAAAAGTCCCACAAAAATGCCAGGCTTGCTTCTCTTTGTAAATGCTTAGAGCTGGAAGTATACCAGTCAACCTGTGTTATGCATATTTTTGTTTAAAAATGCAACATACTCATGCCACTCTCACCTTTCTACTACTGAACCCCCCACCAACCAGGGACAAAAGGCAAATGCATGTGCATATCTCACAGACCTGCAAACTTCCCACAGGCTAAATTTTGCTACTCAACGAATAGGATCTTGTCACAAATGGATTGTTTATATGCTACCACTCGTAAATGAAGTATATCTATAAGGTAATATTACTTCTACTGCCAAAAAAAATTGTTGCTACTAATACTTCAAATAATCCAGTTACAAATAATTCCTAATTGTGTCATTTTGGTTGATTAATTATTGGGGGGGTAAAAGCTCATGCTCATACAGAAAGGGAACTACAGCAGGTAACAAAACCAGCCACAAAGTAGAGAAGCCATCCAATTGACTGGCTCACATCCATGCCATTCATATAAGAGGAATAGATATTTTTCCTTTATAAGGCTAAGTTGAAGCAGCAGAACGACACTAATATTACATGTGTAATGTACGTAATATAGCTCATGCAGTTCACCTGTCATTGCAGTTGAGTATAGCATCCCTTGAAATTTCTGCAAAAAATTCGGACCACCACATGTCAACCTACTAATGTTGTGGCGAATTAAAAAATATGAAAGCTGAAGAAATAATGATAATATATCATATGAAAACAAGCTAGAATCCAAAACTTAACACAAGTGCATTTCAAAAGTGCAGGCACTCAAAAGTAAGATGTGAGATTTCCATATCTAAAAGCAAATGCATTAGTAGAACTTACTAACAGTTCTCATAATCAATTTAGAGAAGCACCATATAAACCAGTCTATCCATTTCAGATCAAGAGTAAGAATTAGGCCTGCTCAATTACAATTTTTTGTGGCTGAAATCCTTATGAATAGGGCTAACTATATGATTCCTTTAATGGATCTAAATTTATCCAGATACCTTTTGAGAAAGCTTCTACATTGAAACTCATATTGCGTTCCACCAAATGCAATTAATAGTTGAAAAATACTAGCAACTTCAATCTGGCATTACTAAATTCTTTTTATAAAATATATAGAAAATTCAGTAACTAAAATAATGTGTATATAAAATAGCAACCCTCAAACAGTCTATTGAAACCGGCCAAAAATAATTATATGCACAAAAAGTAATCCCAAAAAAATTTATTGATACTCCAGAATTTTCAACCTTCTGCCCACAGCCAATGCACTTTGTCAAACAAGAAGAGCAATATTTCTTAATCATTTTATCTGAAATATTTATTCAGGCATTGAATCATGCATATTATTCCGGCAAACATTACAAACTAACCCATGCTAAGAAAGGGGAAAGACAAGTCACAGAACTAGCAAATAAGATAGAATGTCAAGACAGCTTTAGGAGTACTCACATCGAGGGCAGTGGCATTCTCGCCTGCACTGTACTTCACTGATTCGCGTAGAGACTTTGTTTTATCTTCTATTTCATCCAAACTGTAAGCTGCAAAATTCCAAATCTGTCAAATTTCCAGTCTAGCATATATAAGAAGGCAAGTGGCAGTGTAATGATGTTACGAACACAACCAATACGCTTAAATCAAATAGCAGCGCTAAGCACATCAAAATGGCAACCCCGAATTCAAAATTAATAACATTTTCATTTCCCAATCATAAAATTTAACCCGACATTAACGGCAAACCATCCAACAACACCAGTGATACCAAAATGACAAGAAGAACGAGAACAGTAACGAGAAAAATCAAACCATAGGTGGCGTAACCAGCTGCAGCGGTGGCTCCGGTGAGTGTACTGATGAGGGCTAACTTGAGAAAGTTCCAGCCCTGTTTGGTTGAACCAGCATCGGATTCGGGGGAGGCCGAAGGGAGCGGCTCCTTGGGAGCACTGGAAGCCGCGATGGAGCACAGAAATCGTCCATTGCGCTTTGATACGAACGGAATGGCTCGCGATCCGAGAATCCTCAAAGACATTGTCGTCGCTTTTGTTTGATCAGCGTCAGCGTTGGCTGAGGGTTCTGGTAGGGTTTTGCAGAGGGACGAATCAGGCGTGTTTGGGTGACGATAGCGGCTTAAGATATGTTTGGAGGCGGTTTATCTGGTTCTGGAGGAGGAGAAAGGAAAACCCTTGTTTGGCACCGACTCCTTTGAGTTGGCCCAGCCCATCCCGCTATTTTGGACTGATGCTATTTCAGCCGGTTGGGCTCGAGCAATTAGAACAACCCTATAAGGGGGTTATTTGGGCCTGGCTTGGACCGGCCTATCAATTTTTGTTTTCGTTATAAAACACTGTTTTGATCCTGACCTGTAAGTTAAGTTTTACTTTGATCTTTTATTAATTTTTAATTTTAATTTAGTCCCTTGTTTATGAACTTAATTTGGTCTACTATTAATTTTTAATTCAAATTTAATTAAAATTAAGATACTAAATGCATTAACTTTTATATCAATGAATGATCAAATTTAAAATAAATCTATAAGTAGAAGTAAGTGATCAAATTGAGATGAAAAATCAATTAAAAACCAAATTATAACTAAACTCATAATGAAGGACTAAAACAGTGTTTTACTTAACTTTTTTGAGGCAAACTCTTTGATCTTTCACATATTGATTATTTTTCTATTTAGTCTTTTAGAGAATTTATTTATCAATTTAACCTCTTATGATATTTCTCAATTTAACCCTTGATAAAATGGGCTTCTCAATGAATTCTTAAAAATTAGTCTATTAATTAATAATAATCCAAATATATTTATATAAAAAGTATATATACCCTAAATTATGAAGGGCCAAATCATTGTATTTCTAGGTACATGCACGTTCAAATAATAAACAAGAAAAGTCAAATAAAGGCATTCTAAAAGCAATGATTATTGCAATAATTGGCAAACAATGTGAGCTGGTCGCTCAACAAATCAAAAGTGATTATAACCTTATTGGGGTTCGTTTGGTTGTTAGAATTGATATAATGAGAATGAAAGTGGGAGTAAGAACGAGAATGAGAATATTAAAATACTGTTTTGTTGAAAATGAATGGGAATGCGTATGTCTCTCTTTACTTTGTTTGGTTAATAAATTACACATAGGAATCAATTAGGTAGTGTGTATATTTTACCATATTATTCCTTATCATAAAACTAAAATAAAAAAAGATAAACATCTCTTCGAATTATTAATTAATAATATAATTATATATTAATATTTAGTTAATTATATATTAATATAATTTTAATTAATAATATTAATAATAAATTTTAAATCATAATTTAATAATTAATAATTTATTATAAAATAAATAATAATAAATTAAAAATTATAATTAAATAATAAATAAATAATGATAATTTAATAATTACTAAATAATAAATTAAATAAATAATTATATAATATTAATAAATTTAAAATATCATTTAATAATAAATAATAAAAAATTAATATTCATAATTTAATAATAAATAATTAATAAATTAAATAAATAATAATATAATAATAATAAATTAAAAATAAATAATTTAATAATAAATTAGGGTTTTGATATATCACAAGGGTATTTTTGTTTGAAAATCATTATAAATAGGGACATTTTTGTCAAGTATATTTTCATTCCCAGTAGACCTTCCCATTCTATAGCTTCAACTAAAGAGATAACTCTCCCTTATACGAGGGAGAGCAAACTCCCTAGGAAATGGAAATAAAGATTCAATCTGTCAACCAAACAATGGGAATGTGAGTGTCTCCCATTCCCTTGCCCTGATTCTAACAACCAAACGGGGCTTTGGTATTTTTTGCGGCCTATTCTCCTCTTCACATTTTTTATATTCCTCTTAAATTGAAATAAAAATTATGAAATTTTTCTAAATAAATAATATTTTAATTAGAAGAATTAAAAAGATATGCATTTTATTATCATCGTCCAATTTTTAAAAAGATTTGTATATATTTTTTTAGTAAAAGAAAAGATAATATAATTTAAAAATCTCTCAAAATAAAAAATCATTTACCTCAAGTAATAACATCTTTCTCATCAATTATCATTCAAACCATTCTCTTTATAAGATATTCAAAGAGGGAAACCTATTTGTTTATTTTAGAAAAATAATGCAATAAGTAACTCATGTCTAAACTAAATCATAAGGACAACTTAGTAATAAACTTTAGATAATGTATAAAATACATTTAAATTTGAATTATCTACATTGATTAGTAATGCAATATAAGAAGAGACATTTATTAATTAAACATTATAGTTTTTGAGGATATATAAGTATATCATACACAAAACATGAACAAAACAAGCCTGTGCTTGAAACAAATAAAGCAAAAGAGAAAGAGACAACATGCCTCTTAACAAGCAGGAAACTAGCAAAAATCATATGGAAGGAGCAAAATGTATTGCACTATTTACACAACTCTATATATTTTTTTTAATGCTATTTATAGTGTTAACTCAATGGTTTTTTCTGGAAGAGTGATTGCCCAAAAAATCTTACAAATAATTAATTTAGAATAAACTAATATTTTGAAAAAAAAAATCATGATAGAATATAATAGCAAATGAAAGACTTTAAGATTTTCTTTCCCATCCAATAATTCAAATTTTTTATCCATCTAAATTAAGTGTTTGAAATGAAATGAAAGGGGCACGTGATATAATTATTATAATATTTTTTTAATTAAAAGTTTATATTATTTATAAAGATAATATTATAATATTAATTTATAAATTATACTATTTCACTAATAATTCATTGTCCTCCTTAATTAAATTCTAAAACAATAGAATTGCACGTACCTTGTTATACTACTTTTAATTTTTTGTTATTATACTCTATTCTATTATTTGATTATTTTATCATCTATTAAACTTTTAAATATATTCTAAGTTCATTTACACAAATTTAAGATTTGATTTTAAGACGCGAAAGTTTTTAAAACAAATATTTGAAATACAATAGAGGCAAATTTTTATAATTAAAGAGAAATGATCTCTAATCAATCAAATAACCAAATCAAGAGTATATAAAAAATATTACATCTAAAAATTAAAATTTTTAAAATCTAAAAGAACAACGGCCTCATGCTTCATAGATCCATCCGTGCTACCTATACTCATTAAACAACTTCAAAACCCAATAGAAGAAAATTTGCAATAAGAAAAGGACATTTGCATGGGAGAACATTTTTGTGGTCTCAAAGACATTATTTATCAAGATTTTGTAGGAGTGTCCAATAGGAACCGTAATAGCTTATGGTATAATATTGTGTGTGATACACAAATCTTGCTTTTGAATTAAGGCATCGTGGCAATATTCAATGTTCAGATAATCATGCATGTCATTAATGTAAACCAAGTTGGATCGACGTTTACCAGTTTTTGATACAACAATTTATGGCTTACTATCAAGCCACCAACCTAATTTAGCTTCTCTGATAGAAAGTTATGGCTCTAAATTAAGCAATGCTTCATTTTGAAATAGACCTGTGCTAATTGCCTGAGGTGTCGGTTATATTTTCCTCATTAATTTTGATTTTTGATTTTTGATTTTTGATTTAGACATATCTTTTGGGATTTTTATTAAAAAATTATTTGTCATTGTAGCATGAAATATTTGATATTTCGTGCACTGTCGTTGTTTTTTTATCCTAAAATATTATATATTTGATATTAAACATTATTATAAGTTAAAAAGTTCATCCAACCTCATAAATATAATTTGAAAAAACTAAGAAACAAATAAAAATAATATGATTAGAAAAGCTTAATTTATAATACAAGTCATGTTAATACTTTTTATAAATCCAACTCAAGTTCAACGGGTTTGAATGAATTTTTTTTAATTAAAAAAGTTTATTATTTAAAAAATAACTTAGTGTAATATAATATTTGGTAAAAAAATAAAAATTAATATCTTTTATATAAATTATTTATGTCAATATAATAACTTATTTATATTTATAATTTTTTTATATTTAATTTTGTAAATAATAATAATAATTAATTATGTTATTTATCTAAAGTCATACGTAATAAAATAATTTGATCATATGTTAAAAATCTCATTTAGTAAACTTAACTTAAAAATTATGAATAAAATCATAAATAAAAAACCTCAATTAAAGTATGAGTTCCTACTTTTTTAAAACCTAGAAGTTTGACCTAATTTGTAAAAGTACGATGCAATCATTAAGTCAAATATACGTTCATATACAGAATGCTTACAGTGATGTCGAATGTTATTATTGTTTTAGGTGATATCTTATGTCGACAAAATTTGTCTTTTTTTAATTTGTATTATCTTTACAAAAATACCAATCTGTAATTTTTTTTTTTGGAAACTTTTTATAATTATAAATACAAAAACGTTAAATAACATAATATTTTGATATACTTTGACATTCTGTGCTATATTGAGGATCGACTTACTAATAATTTGGACCTTTGTCATATTGCAATTAAGTACCATGTAATCAATTTCACATGCTGCAAATGAGATTGAATATATTGAGTAAATTAATAATTAAGCCTCGTCATATTTTTACCAATTTAGGTTTCTTAAGGAATTTTTTTTTTAATTTAATCCTTTAATTATTTTGCTCACAATTAAAATGATCTATCATTTTAGCCAAAGTCACAATCATTTATCAAATTATTCAATATGGCTTAGAGCTTATGTGGCTATTAACTGATGATTTAGACTTCTCTGGATGTCACTCTCTCAAGTGACATTGAAATACTTAATTCTTAAAACCTACATGTTCCAACAAGATTATACAAATCAAGCAAAACAATATCATTATTCAGGGAAAATAATAACATCTAAAGTAAGTTCATATAATTAGTTAATGGTTGTGTGAGATCTGTTTATGTAATGTTAGTTAAAATACTAAGTGATTGTGCTTTGCCTAATCATTTTAATTAGGAAAAAATGATGAAGAGATTAAATTTAGAAGCTTTATTTTCAGAGGATCAAATTTAAAAAAATCATAATTTTTCAAAGACTAAATTATTGATTTGTTCTCAAATAAACCAAATATAAAATATTTTAAATAACAATAATGGTGAGAGAGTTATCAAACAATTAGTTACTGCCTAAACCACAATAAATCATATAATCACTATTAGCTTTCATCTCAGGGCTCTTGTTTTCTAGAAAATATTTTTAAATAATACATAAATGCATTAAAATAGTGTTAAAAAAACCTTTTGAAATTATTCAAAAATAAATATTTAACAAAGAAAAGTACAAAATTGGTTCCCACTTTTAGTCATTTACAAATTAACTCTGACAAATTAGTCATTCACAAATTTAAATTTGTATAAAAACAGTTATTCACAAATTTAAATTTGTGCAAAAATAATCTTTTAATTTGGATTATTAAAGAAATAATTTTATTTAAAATATGATTTCTAAGATATTGCTTCATTATGGTTAATTTATGAACAATTAAATTATCACAAAATATAAATGTAAGAGACCGATTTAATATTTTTTTTCAAAATTTAAGCCTAATTAAAAAAAAATGCATTGACAAATATATAGTCTCATGTACTGTCACATACAAAAGACTCATGCATTGAACTATTACTTTATAATGGGGGGTAATGTGGGGTTGCTTTGAAGGAGGTTCACTTCCTTCTTCCACAGCCACACTCCCATGGGGTTTGGGACCAAAGCCCATATGAATGCCACTTGACAAGTCACCTTCAAATTGGTGAACATGAAAATAATTATGCGTACATTGTGTGACAAATAGTATGTTGAAAACTGTGCACTTCCTCTTCAGGTAGCAATCTTCATCTCATGAGGGGAAATTTTTGAGTGAATCATCTTTATGTATTTAAATAGATTTAATTAATCAAAGTAGACATGTCCCATAATTTTAGTCAATTTGATTTGGGCTTTTTTTTTTTGTGGAAAGAATTTATTCTAACAATAAAACATGTGGTACTACAAAAATTGAGCACAAGATTCTTGTGTCAATGCAGCTTCAACTTATCAATTTAGCCAAGTTTTTAGGTCATTCAAATGAATTATAATTAACATATTCATATGATTATTTTTTACATTCAAAAATAAAAATAATTTTGAATATTTTCTGTTAGATTTTTTAGTAAGAACATGACAAGCATATATATTTTTTTATATATCTTGTCATTTTATGAATAGGTTTCTATTTTGAAATAGTCCTCCACAAATGATTATTTTTATGAAGAAAAAATGTTAATAGCAATGATCTATACAACTCACTTCTCTCTCATAGCACTTCTTCTGGAACTGCATAAATTATTTTAAAATAAGAAAATTCACAAAAATCCCAAGCAACTTTGAAGAGCTTTATTTTATTTCAATCATTCTAATTATTTCTAATTAAAGTAAAATATTTATTTAAATAAATTTATGTGATCACAACTAATTGACATTTTAATTCTGATCAACAATAAACAATTATTCACATTGAAATTAGTAAATTCACAATGAAAATCATTAAAACTTTATCGAAAAAAACATTACATAATTAATTTTCAAACACAGAATAATCCACCAAATTGCAAATCACATATTGGTTTCAATCACTAGATCATGAGCCTAGATTAACAATATCTGATAGACCTAAATTGTCTACTTGTCATGAGCACGTGAGCTGCTTTAGGATAACATGAAGTTGTGCTATCTGCCCCATAATAATTTGCCAACCATGGGTATTTTTGGAAATTAAAAAAAATTAAGATATCCCCACCAATATATATATATAAGGAGGCCCTCATGGCCTGTACACACAACCTTCCTCATCTCAAAACAACCTTCTTTTAGAAACAATCCTTAGTTTCATTTCCATTCTGAAACTATGGATCAAGTAAGGTCTCTGCAAAACATAGATTTCTTCACTACCCAGAGCTTCAAAGCTCACTATGTCATCAAGATTACTCAATTATTAGTCTCTGTGTCTTTGTGTTCCTTTGTCTTTTCACCTTCTTCCTTGCTTGCTTTCCTCCATTCCTTCAACTTCTACTTCTCCACCTTCCCTTTTCAGCTCTTCACCCACACCATAGACAAGAACTGCATGTTCCTCCTCTGTAATGGCCTTCTTGTTTTTGTTGGCATAACCAGATCTTTCTCTGGGTCTGGTAGTGATGATCCTTATGAAGGTGATTCTAAGTATGTTGATGATGGTTCAAGGTCTCATTTCTCAGATGTTGAGGCTATGCAGTCTCCCTTGTTGGAGATGGAAGGTGAGGAGAGAAGTAGGGAGCCTGATGAACAGAACATTCCTGCAGATGAAGCTGTTGAGATTGAAATCAAGTACTCTGATGAAGTAGAAGAGGACATTGAAAAGGCAATTGTAGAGGATGAGGATGAAGAAGTGGGAAGCTCTCAATCAGTTTTGGAAGATGAAGAGAATGAAAAGTTGGACACAGGGGATGAAGAGGAAGCAGAATATAAAGGGCCAGAAGTTGATGACTTTCTGATTGAAGAAAACTTAGAAGAGGAAGAAATTGAAGAAGAAGAAGAAGAAGAAGAAGAAGGGAATTGTCTGTTAAGTACAGAGGAATTGAACAAGAAATTTGATGACTTCATCAGAAGGATGAGGGAGGATCTGAGGATTGAAGCCCAACAACAATTGATCATGGTTTAATAACTAGAAGCAACCATGATTTTGTTTTCTATTTTTCTTATTTTAGGATCTTGTTCTCAGGATTTCTTAGGCCTGATCGTTAGTTGTAATTGTCCTGTAGATGGTTGCAGTTGTAATTGCAAGTACTATGAAGCAACCTCTATAAATGAACCTTTTAATAATTGCTTTGGCTTTCTTGAATGCGCAAAATCATAAGCACAAACCTTATATGATTATCTAAGATTTGATGCAGAAGTTAACAACATTAAATCATATGACGTAGCTTAACAGAATTGATAGACGCCTGTTGTTGTTTTTTGGGGTGAAAATTTCAAGGATTCAAGTCTAATGGTAGAGACTAACATGTAATGTGCAAAATAAATGTATAATTACGGTCTAGGGTTATTCTTTTTGAACATAAATTACTTGTTTTTGACCATATCGAAAAAGTAAATTACTTTATGTATACATAATTAGGTTAAATATAACTTGATTACACTCGTTTATAAGGATTTTATTGATCTAGAAATTAAAAATTCATATAGAAGAATAGATAAAAATTACAATTGTGTACATAAAAAATACCCTAATTTTAAAGGTTGAAGCTAATGCATTATTAATCATTGAGAAAAAATGTTTTAAGATAATGGTTGAAGCTTTGATAAATGATAAAAGAGATTAACATAAAGCACAATTTGAATTAGTTACAAAGTTAAGAAGTTAATCTAATGGTAAAGACTAATACTTGATGTGTGATTAAACCTATCAAATTTTGACTACATTACTCTTTTAGGGTTAGAATATAGGAATTCTCTTTATAAATCCTTCGGTTTCAACATAAATGATTTCCTCTTGACCAAATCAAAAAAATAAATTATTATATGTATACACAAGTGGCTTAAACATTAAAAAAAAAAAAAAAAGTTGAAGTCACCCAAAACCTAAAAGATTCGGTCGATTTAATAATAGAGATAAACATATATAGTATACAATTAATTAAACACATTGTCATAAGTTCAAATATTATCTTTGTCACATTCTTGAGACCTGCTTGTGAGGCTGTCTTAAACATCATTGAATTGTGATAAAGTGCAGTGTTAACTGATAATCTGAATAATTTAAGAGAAGTTAAAAACTGGAGATACAACCACCTACTTTTGGTTGTGAGTATTAATTTCTGTTTGTGAGGCCAAGAAGTATGATAGAGGCATTAGAGATGAAGTATGGTCGAATTGAACACCAGTGTGTGATTCCACAGTGTTCCGAAGGAATATTGAAAGGGATTGATGAACGTTATAGAGGCTTGTCAAATCTGACTTATACAGGTTATAGCTACTAATGTTACCTTTTTTACTTTTATTTTTTATATAGCACACTGAATCACTGATATGTGGTGTTTATATTAGAGAAATACCACAGATTTATATTTTCTATATTTAAAAATCGAACCTTATTGTATTTAAGAAGATTTAAGTTATTAAATTTTTACTTAATCATTCCAATTTCAACAAATATTAAATTGTTTCTAATAATTTTTAAAAATAAAACCATCGATTTTTCATAACGGTTCAGATTTTTTTTTTAATTCATATGCATTTAAATTTTTAATTTTATTTAATCCATTTCCAAACTGTAAATCAATGATATGAACAAATTGCACGTTGCAAATATTGTACCTTCTCCTTATTAGTTCAAAAATTGTATTAGGTTTTTTAAAAAAATCTCTTACAGCTTATTTTCTGTTAAATATGTAATTGATCTTTCATACATTATGTGTTTTTTAAATAAAATTATTTCATAAATTTTGTTACAGTCATTGTTAAAAAAATTACAGTATCATAATGAAACTTAACATTAATTTAGTCTAGTTCTATTTTTAAGAACCAAAATTACTGTTTTATATTTGAAATAATTTAACTTAATTCACTAAACGTGAATTAGAAGGAAAATTTTAATTTTATATATATATATATATTTATATCAAATATTACTAGTGCTGATTGTAATTTTTCAAAATTAAGAATGTATAAAGTGTAACTGAACCAAATACTTTAAAAAGGTTAAGATAATTTACTCTCTCATTAGTGTAATTCCTTTAATGGCTAATATACTAGGTGTGAAATGTAAACGCATGCCTGACATGTATACTACACTTAAAATACTAACATCTTATAAACTAAATTTACTTAAAATTTTTGAAATATTTTATATAATTAATTGGATTTAAGTTTAATCTTCGTGTCGCTAGATATTGAAAAGAAAAAAACAATAATAATGCTGATTATATTAGTGGATCTTTTTTTTTCTTGCCTTGAACTTCTTGTTCATGTTAAAGATTGGATGTGACACCCATTATAAAACGAGTAAATTATGGTTTTACTCTTTCATTTTTAGTTTTAAGGTTAATTTAATATTTAAAAATAAAAATTTTTAAATGGCTCTCTATGAAAACAATTTTTTTCAAAAAATAATAATGGTCCTCTAAAGATGAAAATGGTCATTCAAAGATATCAATCTAGATTACTATTTTCATTTTTAAAAAATTATTTTAACATTTTTAATCTTTAGAAAAGTAAAATAATTTTAACACTAAAAATAAAGGATTAAAATTACATTTTTCTTACATAAAAATTACAGATTTCTCGATTCAACCCGCCTGATTATTTATTTTTGCTTTTTCTAATTAAGATGCTCTTGGAAGAAGAACGAAACTTGAGTAAAATCGAATCAATCAGCTTTCGATTTTCTTTTTCTTTATAATATTTCATCCGCAGGTATTCGCTAATTTCGATAATACTTGTTACTTTGGGATTTTTTTTTCAAAAAATATATTATCTAACTTTTAATTTCATAAATAACCCAAAAAAATAACTATAACACTTTTTATTTTTTATTTTTGGTTGGGACCATGGGTAAGCATTTGAAAGATAAAAATAAGGATAGGCCTCTTGTAATGTAATGGCTTGGAGGGTAATGCAGAGTTCAAAAATGATTGCACCAGACATAAAGGCCCTGTGTGAAAGTGAAGCTTCAGAAATATCAAGAGGAAATTTCAAGCCACCGCAAAGTTAGGAATACTTGGTACATATCTTTATTAATTGATTTACTCTCAGAACCCAAAAAAAAAACAAAAAAAGAAAAAAAGAAAAGAAAATAACTGTGAAGATTTCAAACTTTGTGATTTCTCTTTGGATGGATGGTTGATGAGGACATGGTACCAAAATATGTTAGAGTTATGTCTAGATATTTTTTTTAAGGTTGAATGAAATGGTAAAGGAGGAACACTAAGACCTTTTTTTATCATCCAAATCTCCAATTTTGGTATTCCTTCAAATTGGAGAGGTCAAAGATAAAATGAAATGGTTTAAGAAATTAAATTACTAATATATCCGTCATCCATAGACAACCATTCTAATTATTATAACATTATTTAATTTCTATCAGTATGATTATAGCCTTTCTCTTTTGTTTTACTTAACATTTCAATATATATATATATATATATATATGTATAAGAGAATGAAAAATCTACAAGGTAGATTATTTTCATCCATTTTTTAAAACTTTTTTCTCAACAATTTTTCTTTTTGGTTTTTTAAATTTGTCTTTTAAAATTTTTTAAAATAATATAAATGTTTTGTAATATATGTATAAGACGAAAAAAAAAAAAGAATAATTAGTAAATAAAAACAGAGAAATATGAACAGGAAAATAACGAACATGATATAGTGAACAATGACAAAATTATTACTCATATGTTTATGTTATATAGGGTAATATTAAAAACAATAATTAATGAGTCATTTTATTCCATTCATTTTATTGTAAATTTTAAATAAAATTGATAAGTATTCAGTATCCTTCCATTTTTTTATTAAATTTTTTTAATAACATGCTTATTCAAACTATTTTACTTTATTTCATCATCTCTTAAATTTTTAAACATAACCTTAAAGTCAGCCTAACTTTTTCTTATTAAACTTGAAGTTGAAGGCGCTCGCGCATATATATATATATATATATATATATATATATATATATAAAAGAACAATTTATTGCTTCTGATATACACTAACTGAACAAAAGTCCCAATAACAACAATATTCAAATGATATATTTTGCACAATATTGTACATGAAATATGATCTTCATTCTTACACAAGAAATTATTACTTAACCAGTGTGCTTTTTGACCCTCTTGTTTATGCCATGTATACAAGCTAATTTGGTCCTTAAGGCATGAGAGACTTACTGGGAGATGATACATTTATTTATTTTATCTCTTTGTAACTTTGGATGTTGTTCAAGATCTAATGAAGCATAAATGGTCAATATATTGAATGATATGCATGCGATAATATTATGGGGTAGAGTTTTAATTTGCTTTGTTTACAACTTTAAATGTGGGTTGAACCTTAATAAAAATATAGGGTTGGGATTAGTTAAAAAATGCCCAATATTAATTTTGAGTGTGATTTTAATCTTAATATTCTATTTGATGTAGATTATTCTTTTTGAGATATGTCCTAATTACACAATATTCTCTTTTGTTTTGAAAATATATATTCTCTACTTTTAAATTAAAAAAGATATGCTACATTTACCTTATATACACAAAAAAGATAAATAAAAGCTATAATTATATATACTTTGATCAAAAAAACTCTATAATTTTTACATATTATAAAAGTATTAAATTATATTTGACCAATATAAAATAGTGATTTTTTTAAAATTCAAAAAATTGTAAGCAATAGATAAAAAATAAAGTAATATTAACAAAGAACTTATTCGCAAAATAATATTTTAAGATTAACTAATTTAAATAAAATAATTTCATTTCAAGAATAAGATTTGTATTAAATTTATATAAATAAACATAAGTACTCTCATGAATTTAACAACATTTTAGAATAAATTAAATTCATGATATTTAATATAAAATAAAAAAAAATGAATAGAAGTTTAATATTTTTAAATTTAATAAAAGAAATCAATCTTATTGATGAAGATATTTTAGTCACCTTCTAATTTCAAGGAGTAAGTAAATATATTGAAAATAAAAAAGAGTGTCATATAATTTTGGGTTTTGATAATCATACAAACTATGAGAATCTTAGCTAGCTACTATAATACCTTATAATGTTTAACATACTAAAAAACATATAATAATCATAATGTACAAACTAATACAATGATTAAACTACAGAAGCCCCTTTTTAATCAAGCTAGCGTTTGAAGCCAACTGTAGCAACATAAAAATGACAAATGAGTTTGCTTTCAGAAAGCAACTCATAGTTTGTCAAATAATGACATGGTACGGCAAAGGAGGCGAACCAGTCCAAAATATGTGGGCCTACCCTAGCTAGTTAGGCTCATAGAGGTAGTTGGTGGTAGAGAAAACCAAGGGCCTTTCGTGATCATCTTCTTAAATGGAATTCCATTATGCAGAAGCTTCTTCTTCACCAGTGGGGTCCTATATATATAAGCATGGAAGTGAAGTCAGTCTCAGAATTGAATGAAGCTGTTCCATCTCTCCCTTCTGTAGTGAGATCTGGAAGGACGCTTCCAAACTTGGTGGGACAGCCCCATAAGCCACGAGGCACATAGGTATAATAAAGTATAAACTGCATTATAGAGGTATAGTCCAACTCATTATCCATATGCATGCATGTTGTCTCGTGGAGTTTTCTCATTTATAATTCAGTTTGCATGTAAATATATAAGATAAATTCATCAGACGTAGACAAATTAAGGATTATTGTTATATATATAGGAATATGAGGTGTGTTATTTTTGGAGCAAAACTTTATTTTGGTTCTTTATTTTTAAGGTATTTTTCAATTTAATTTTTTATACAATTTTTTTTTCTTAATTTAGTCTTTCATATATAGATATTTATTAGTTTGACCACTTACAAATATATGATTATAAATTATATTATAAAAAATATGTAAAATTTTAAAAATATAAATTTAAAAATCATGGTGATCATAGTAGGTTAATGGGTTGATATTGCACAAAAAATCTGTCATTTTTGTTGTTTTACAAAGATGAAAGTGTCATCTTATAGAATTTATTATAAGGTTATAACAATTTACTAAATTAATGAAAATTTGTTATGAATGAGCTTGAAAATTGATGCAGAAGGAACAAAACATAAGTTTTCTTTATTTTGCTACCTGAAAAAAGCGAGTCTTTTTGTATCTTCTCACTTGCAGTCTTTTAATTATAATTTTCTTTGGTCATTGAAAAATATAATAAAAAGAAAGAAAGATATCTTTTCTTGAAGTAAAAACCAAGACTGTCCTTGTGTGTCCTGCAACGTACTGATTCAGCAATGGATAACTAAAGCAATATATATAATGATCCAAACAAAAGCACAATCTGAGAAAAGGAATAAGGAAAGGTACGTACAGATAGGTACAGAAAAGGATGAAGATGAGAGCATCCACGTGAGGGTGCTTATATATGAAGAAGCTGTATATATGAGGGCGATGAATTATTGAAGCAAAGCATGTCTGTGAAGGAGTCACTGTGGATGAATATTATTTATAAAACTTGGCATTTCATCGATGATGACAGTTGGTATGATTGTTCATTTTGTACCAATAATGCACTCTATGCTTAATTATGAGGTGGGGCCTTTTAGTTCAGTGATTTGGTCCTAAAAGAATAAAAGTCTTGAGATGAAAAAGGCTTAATAGAGATTGTTTACTGTAGTTAGACTCATTGTTTAATGGCCAAAAAAAAAAAGGGAGACTTAGATTGTTGATTGAGTTTTGAGGTTTGTTTAATATGAAAAAAAATTTGACAAAAATCAAGGTAAGCATAGAGTTGAGGATTGCGATTTGAAATTTATTTTATGTAAAAGTACATAAAGAATTTTAGGGTTTGATTCTTTAAAATTTGATAAAAGTCAAATTTAAAAGTTAAGTTTCAAACTTCATTTTATATAAAAGTTAGTCAATATGAGCTAATAATTTGTCGAGAGCTTTTTTTCTTTTAAAATGGAGTGTTAAAGAAATGACTTTAAGATTGTTTATTGTTATTTAAATTTCTTTTTTAGATATTTTTAGAATACATAAGAGATCTTATGGTTATCCAAAATCACTACAAGGAAATGAATCATAACCACGGTTTCTTTTGTGATTTAGCCACGGTTATAACCATGGCTAGAATCACTAACCAAGGTGCCAAACCATGGTAGAATCAATTGTGGATAAGGAATTTCAACGTTTATTCTAGATCGTGAGGAGAATTATGGTTAGGACAAAACTTAACCATAGTTTAGATGCAACCGTGGCTAAGTCAAAGTTCAACCATAGTTTTAAAAACTGTGGTTAATCCTTGTCTTAGCCACGGTTTATATTTAACCATGGTTAAGAGTATATTTGAATTATTTATAGTGGCGTTTTTAACTGCTGCTAGTAGATTTTTTTTTAAATCATACCATATACTAATTATATATATATATATATTGTCATAAGAACCTATAAATCCATAAAAAAATAGCTCCAAGCAACCAAGATTTAACTAACCAATAATATTTCGTTTCAAAAAGAGAAGTTGTCCATCTTGAACAATGTCCAATCATCAAAATACCATTACATACATCTACAAATATCCAAATACATACTAATATAATTATAGTTCACCTAAACTATTTATCAAAGGCACTTGATCCATGCGGAGAATGAGTTGTATTCCCTGATGGTAAATGTCCACTATTTTGATCACTTGGTACCTAGATTTTAAATAAATTAGTAATAAATAATGATATAACAAAGACTAAGATGCATGAAAAATTAAACTGAACTAAAGAAAATAGTGAGAATTACTCTTGTATTTTGCAAGGTAGCGAGCTCAAGTGGCACTTGGCCATGAAAACTTCGAAAGAGGAAAGTCATCCTTGCTTTTAATTGTTGTATCCAAGCATCTCTTTTTACATCCTTGACATTTCTTTCCGTCATCTTAGCCTCTTTTTTTTTTTTTTTTTTATGATTTTCTGCTTAAACAGTGTTAGCTCAATTTGTTGCTCATTGTAAGAAGGATTAGAGGATGAACTTCCATGGTGTTTGAATATTTAAATTAGGCAAACTCCTAAGCCAAATCCACACACTCGCCCATGGTGCACTTGTGTTCCCAAGACCCTGGCTAATGCGTTGTTGACTGAAATTGGCTATGATGCAATGTCTTGTTGTATATCATATTTGAATAATTAAAATCAAAACCATGAAAAAAAACACAATAATAAAAAAATAAAACCAGAAATAATAATAAAATCAAAAAGTAATTGTAACAAAAAATAATAAAGAAATTTGGAAAAAAAATAAAAACAAAGATTACCAATAATATTTGAAAAAAAAATTGCAATAATAAAACAAATAAACTTACATCCTTACAGATCAAAATCATAACCACAAATTTTCCAATCAAAGAGAAAAAAGGGATATAATACTAACTTAGAGCTTCAAATGCTAAGCAAAAAATCACCTCCTCCATGCCAACCAATGTTGCTAGCGCTCTTTGGGTTGATTGGCGACTATAGCTGCTTGTCGGGGGTAAGGTTGAAGTCACTCCAACAGCTCACATAGTGACAAGGAGAGTCGACACAGAAGGAAGGGAGAAGTTGTTGTGCGAAAATGAAAGAAGGAAAATATAAGTAGGGCGAAAATTTGATGGGCTTAACCGCCATAGTTAAGCCCTTTTAGGCCTAACCACATTATATGAAAACTGTGGTTAGGCCCAAACTGGCCTAGCCATGATTTTGCTAAAATCGTTCCTAGGACGTGTCTTAGCAATGGTTTGGGCTTAAGTGTGGTTATGAAACCATGGTTAGACTAAGTGTCTTAGCAACAGTTGTCTCAAAACCGTGACTATGACACTTTAGGCCTAACCACGATTGGTCAAAACCGTTACCAAACTATTTTTTATAGTAGCTTGTTGAATGTTTTTCACTATGGTCTAGCCACAATTTATATTAACTGTGGTTGAGACACAATATTACATGACCCATATGGCTTAACCATAGGCTATTATAATTGTGGTTAAACCTATGGGTTTAACCACGATTGTGTAAACCGTAGGTAAGACTATATTTAACCACATTTTATTAAATTGTGGCTAGACCACCTTTTCCCTGTAGTGAATCTAAATTCTACTTTTGTTGTGGATGAATCTAAAAATATTTGAGTGATCTACTATGTATTAACTTAAAACCTTAAAATAAAATGTCTAAGTGTTTTTTCAATTATACATCTTTATTCTAGTTCAATTCTACGGGTTTCATATTTTATTTTACATGAAAAAAATTTCATACTCATAAACTCAAATCCTTTCAAAATTGACAAAAACCAGGTTCACGAACCATCCCAGAATCAGCTCTTGTTGCAATTGAATTTTCAAACAGATTTGGTACCAAAGAATAATAATATGCTACGAATCCTAACATGTGAATCAGAATCCAAGCCCTACATTGTCATGTCAATATCTAACTACATGGAAAGGCTCAACTAAACAAAATTATCTAAAGCCAAAGTGATCTTAACCAGAAGTTGGAGCGGCCTCCTAGTATGAGTTTTGATGTTGATATACGATATGATCATTTCTTCTGCCTAATAAACCACAGCTTCAGTGGCATTCTGATAAGGATTTCACTATATATTGCCTGACCCTATTTCAGTTCTATGCAATCTATATCATCCACAATTCTTTTCTTCATGGCTTCTACACCACAGCTACTATATATATATATGCATTGTATTCTCAATTCATTGTTGTCTGTACAAGTAATAGTTATTGGATTTTTAAAGTATGATCTGTCTCTTCAACAACCCTAGCCATATATATATATATATTGGGAATCTTTTATGATCCATTGTATATATGTATGATGCAGCCCTAGCTTAAAGCTCAAAGACAAACTTCAAAGTAGGACCACCCAAAAAATGAAATTTTTTTTTTCTGTTTATTTTTATGAGAAAAATATCTAGATGAAAATGACAGAGGCTTCAGGGACTTGATGTCTCTGTCTAATGACAACAAATTTCATCCATGATCCATAATACTTTTGAAGTAGATGTTGATAGGATTTTTTATTTTTTAAGAGGATCCTGCTCACTTGATGTTTATTTCTTTTCAATATGGCAAAAAATTAAAGGAAAATGAAATGGAGAGAATTCATTCTTAAATATAAAACAGAAAAAATAGTACGTGGACAAAATGTGTTGCATTTTCTTTTAAGTGGCTGTATTAGTCTTGTAAATTTCCCAAAACTGCTTTCTGCAATACCCTTAAATTTTTTTCCATTAAACTCATTTTAAAGGGTGATTTTAATTCAATGTATCAAGCAAATACCATAGTTTTTTTAAAAAAATTATTTTAATTTATCATTATATGTATCACTAATAATTGAGGATACACCCACATGACTAATACCATTTCCTACTTCCTACATTATTGTACAATGCCCATGTGCCTTTTCCGATTTTCCATTTTCTCCAAATGTACATCCTCTAAAGAAATCACTACATGGTGGTGGTGGTGGTGGTGGCAGTGCCCAGAATGGTGCCAAAGGAAGAGGAAATGGCGGTGCCACTTGGAATGGTGCTACCAGAGGAGGAGGTCCTAGTGGTGGTAGAGGCGGTGGTAGTGCCGGAGGTGGAAAAAACCTGAGATTTGCTTCACACCATTGGCGTTGAGGACATCCCAATGGAGGTGAATATGTACTATTTATCATACCATAGGGAGCATATTCATGTTCTCGATAATAATAATAACATTGCCTTCTTTCTTTAGTCTCACCATCAACCCTAACATATTTGAGCTCCCCATGTTTCCCATACTTTTCCAGTACTTCCAATAATGAACTAGGGTTTGCTCTTCCTGTAACTTTCACTGTCCCTTGCTCTCCATCAATGGTGATCGAGTAGGCTCCTGAAATTAAGGGTAAAAAATTGATATTGTCTTATATGAAATAGACATGACTGATAAGATATTTTTGTCCAAACTAGAGAGAAAATAATATGTAAAGCATGTATAGAACTATTATTATTCCGATGAAAATCAACTTATTGTAATAAAAAAGAAATCTTCAAAAAAGAGAATCACTATCACTGGACCCCATGTGTTCTAATAGAGTTTTACATAATTTAGAATTCATTGAATTGGATTTTTTCATAAGAATTATATGAACATATCAAGATCAAGGGAAATAAATACTTACCACTGAGGTTCTGCAGAATCTTCATCATCTTTACCTTGCATTTCTCACACTTGGAGTTTAGTTTCAAAACACAAGTCTGGAAATTAAAAGGAAAAAGAAATGAAGTTTAAAGAATGATGTATTATTGTGTAATAAACAGCGTAAAAAAACTTTAATTTATCAAATAGAATGAAAAATGTGTAGAATTTGATGTCATTCACCATTTCTGCAGAAGAGTGCTCCATGGCATGCATAACTCTTTGAATGAGAAAATTGGTGATTTAACTTTGAGAGATTAAGCAAACATGAAAATGGTCTAATGGTTTCTTCATTCCTCTTATTATGCACAGGGTAAGTTGACTTTTTATGCTTAATGATTTTTTTTTTTGAAATTTTAAATAAGCTGTAATTAAGTTTATGATTTCCATAAATCTCTACCTGTTTTTACACTATCAGTTCCTGAAATCTCTCCCTCATGTCCTCCCTTACTGAAAAATTAATTCTCTTCACATAATATCAGCTGTATGTATTCAAAATCTGTTTAAAGTGGAGAAATATTGACATTAAATAGAATATTTAATGATTCCATAAAAAGGCATAGTCAACGGACAGTATTAAAGTTCATATGTGGGAGGGAGTATGATACAAAAAGAAATATTGTCAGATAGGCTGTTCTGATTCCTTAATAAATAAAACTGAAGAACATTTGTGTCTTTATAGAATAATCTTACCAATTAATCAGATGGAGTTATTTTTTTTATTATTAAGGTTAAGATAGTATTAGATTTTACTCAAGTTATTCTCTCCGTGGACGATGATCTTAAAATGTGCATTTAGAAATTTGATTCCTAATTATTGTTTAAAAATTAAACTTAATTTAATAAGGACAGATATGGGATTCTATTTTTATGTTTGTGTTTTAAAATAGTTTTTTCAAATTATTTAAAAAAAAGTTTGAAAATAGAAAAATAAAACTTATGTTTGAATGAAAATTGGAGAAAAGCATTATTTTAGCATCCTAGCTACTTTTTACTTCAATACCAATTTGACCTTCTAAGAATTTATAGTGTCAAAATGGTCATTCAAAAATTTAACACCGATAAAAAATAGTCTCTCATTAAATCATTAGCAAACCAAGTTATAACTATTTTCAAATACTACATTTTAATACTGTTGAATTTTTAATAGGCTATTTTGACACTTCAAATTTGTTAGGAACCAAATTTATATTAAAACAAAAAGGAAAATACCAAAATAGTCGAAAATTGTTTTATTAAGATGTGTTTTATGTTTTTTTGTTAAAATTATAATGATGCCACTAATAAAATCTAATCTCTCAATTGTTTTTTTGTTTTCTTTTGATTCTAAAATATGAGGGGCCAAAACCTCTAAAAAATATTATATATTTTTCATTTTTTAAAATATTCCTTTTTTAACATTTTAGATCAGTGGATGATAATTGAATTATCAAACAATGTTTTATTTTTTGTTTTAAAAAGCAAAAGATTATTTTTCAAAACAGAATTCATACAAGCCCATAATCTCTACCATATTCAGAATTTTTCCTAATTTTATATATAATTAGCGTATAAAATTTTGCAAATTACAACTTTTCGGGAGAGATCAGAATTTTTTGTATTTTGAGAAAAAAAAGTGTAGATTATATTTGTAAATTTGGATAATTACATGCAATAAAAAATTTCAATATTAACTATATGGAATCTTAATTTTTAATTCAATGACCAACTATTAAACAAATTGAGTAAATTAAGAGCGGAATTGTAGAATATACTCTTCGCGAATCTAAATTTGTTATAATTGGTAAACGTCAACTATAACTACATTAAAGATCCAAAGATTATGATTTATTTTAAATAATTTTGTAAAGTAAAAAATTAAATATGATTGTATGTAATAATCATTTTCACATAAATTAAAGTGTAATTCAAAATCAATTTCTTCTCGTGAGAGTCAACTAGGAGGAAAAGTCCACCGGGAGAGGCGGACAAGGTTGGTAGGCGCACGCCATGTCTCAAGGGAAATTTATGCACTGAAATTGAATGGTGACGTTTTAATTATTTTGCCACATGATACTCACCCTTTTATCGTCCGCCCAAAGGAATTAATTTCTTGCTTCCCCACTGTCCCCCTCTATCATCTTTTTTTTTTGTTTTTGGATAGAAAGGAAAGGAAAGGAAAAATCATTTTAAAAGAATTGGATTGAGATGCCAAAAATTCTTGCATGCTTCAGATGTGCGTACAATCAATAATTGATAATGAAGTTTTATGATAAATTTTATAAAATTAAATCTTGATCGTAAAGCATACACAAATTTAATGTACATCAATATTTTCTTGACATACTCTCGTTCAAGAAAATTATATATACTATCATTTTAATTACATTTGGCTATATATTTTGACCACTAAATATTAACATTGTCGAATTTACAATTCATTGACTATCATCATTTTATTTAATAACTTATTTTAATTAAAATAAATGCTAAGATACAATTAAAATAACAAAATGAGATAATTTCAGAGTTTTCAATCCAGAACAATTGGTATTCATATGTTTAAATCTTCTAATAGTAGAATGCACATGCATTTTGAAGGAGAGTGACACCAGGAAAACATATATTAATTTTCTGTATTTGAAAAAGCTCGGATTTGGTGCGTTTGATCTATATTTCATACATTTAAATTGACTAGATTACAAAAAGAAAAAGGAAGAAGAGAAGAAGGCTTGATATCCCTTTTTTTCTTTAAAAAAATTATACCAATAAAATATAAACTTTTTTGGTTTGACATAACACTAAAGTGTCAAAATTAACAATATAACAAATAGGTTAAATTAGTGATTTAATTTTTTTTATTTTTATATATTGTTTTAAAAAAATTCCTTAAGTTTGAACTATTTTATACAGGTCATTTCAATTTCGAAAAGGGTATACGCAATTATCCTGCACATATTAAGAATATGCTCATTCTAAATCAAAGGGAGTGGCCCCTAAAACAGCCTTGATGACCAAAACAAGAAAGTAATGCTGTTGGTTTATGCCTTTATACACTGAATGTCTGAATGTGGCCAAATCCTATTAGTTCGCAACGCAGATAGCCAAATACACTAATGTTCTAACGTATATGCTAGGCCTTCAGTTAACCTTGAATTTTAGACGGTAAATAAGTCTCTGACAAGAAAGAAAGTGTATGCACAGACAATGCTTCAATCTCAAACTTTACCCCTTGATGCAGCATGAGCTCTAGCTCCAATCTTCACAGGGAGAAAAACAGATACTCCAACCAATCTCAGTCCAGTTGAAGAAGCAGACAAATATATTGGAAATTGTACATGAAATATTACCTCCAATCTGGCACTTCCCTTTGCAGGTAGCATCTATGCAGCATGGCTTTGATTCTTCTCTTGTCTGCCAAGAATTTTGGAGATACATTATTGATTTGACTGGATATGCCAACAAAGTCAGTCAGAAATTCTAAAGGACAAGTAATATGTTTACCTTCAGGAGTGAGAGGAAGAAGACAATGCTTTGGAACAGAAAATCTTTCAGAGTCTGAAGGAAATGCACCAAGCCAGCGTATCTCAGGGACACGAAGATATTTCGTATCATATGCCATTTGCTAACAGAAACACGGGAAAATAAATAACTTAGCTCTAAATTCCGGATCTAGAGCTCTATAATGATATATCATCTGAAATTGGTAATCTTACAAATACTGACCATTGAACCAAATCTGTAAGTGGTCAAGATATCAAAGCCATATGGATCACAATCTACCAAGCAGTAGGCAGGTATATGCAAATGCTCAACCAGAAGCCGCAGAAACCTATTTTAATACAAAATGCACAAGATCAAACAAAGGCCAAGCAAGCGCATGGACCAGTTTGCACACACACATATGCCAATACCCAAGAAAAGACAAGGCAACCTGAGATGCTGAATGTTAGCATGATAGTTTAAAAATATGAAAAAAAAAAAAGGGTCCATACCTTCTTGTAGGAATATCCGGGTAGCCTCTTCCCTGAATATAGATAGATTAAAAGCATGGATGTGCTTAATAGAAAATGGGCATATGCTTTTGGAAAGTGCTTACGGTGATGATGATGCAGCGGCTTGCATTGCAGAACTGGTCATTTGCTAGTCTTTGGAAAACTGTGTGTGAAGCTCAACATGGAGAGTCTTGTCAAAAGGAACTATATCTGGGGTAAAACCATCTTTATATTTTTGCCATTCATTTCTCAAAAACAAAAAAACATGTGCTTACCTGATTCTTTCTCAACAACTAATATGAAATGAGCAACACTAATAATATCTACAAGCAAGAGTTAAGCTATGTTTCTCTCCATCTGTGATTATTCTGAAGTCAAAATTATTATGAAGTCAGGAAGTTACCATTTGATGTTATTGTTATCATTTTTAACTACAAATATTACATGTTATATCCTGGTCATGATATATTGTAGGATTTTGGCAACTGAAAAATTGCAGCAATTCTTCCTGCAATCAGGATACCTTTGACTTCTTCAACATGAACAGGAACAGGGTGTGCCTGCAGGAGAGTTGAATGCCATATGATCTTTGAATATTATAGAGTAAATTTCTACACTCAGATTGATTCTTACTGTATTAGGTGAATTGATACAATCAAATATCTTTTCACCTTCAAAGAATCGTATCCAACCCATAACCAACCTATAACAGAAACAAATTTGATCCATTAGTATTAGCAGTAAGCACAATAGAATATGACATTTTAGTAAGACGAAATGGGATTGCTGAGAAAAATTCAGACGGCAGAATATTGTATCTGCCACTTTTTATTATAAAACAAAGAACTTAGCGAGGAAGCTTAATGTAGCTCTATACCTATTAATAGAATGGACATAATCAACAACAGATCTTGAAGCCAGTCAGAATAAAAAAGTCTTGATAATTGTGCTTTCAATTCTATTGTAACTTTTCGATACACCAGTGACCAGATTATATTTCATATTAAAATTTATGAAGTATTCACAGAATAAACATAGTATAGGATCTCAGCGAATATATAGATATTAGTAGTATTATCAGAAAAAGAGATTTCAAGAAGAAAAGTGCATCTTCCAAGATTGTGTGTGAGCTCAAATGTACCCATTCCCAGCAGAGACCTACAAAAATAAAAAATAAGATAATTATGATATGGACATCCTAAAATGAGTGACTTTTATCGGCAGTATTATAAGTGTCATAATTTTATAAGGATAGGTTCCTTGGCAAGTATATTAGTCTCTTATTTAGCAGGTACAAAAATAAGGAATTTACAGCTGAAAAAGAATGCTAGCAACGAAATTGGTCAACATGTCAGCAGCATATTATATAACAATAATAAATTAGCACTAAAATATTATGTTAGTTATACCAGAAAAAAGTTTTGTTTTTCCTTTTCATGCCATAGAAAAGAAAATAAACTTTCAGTTATCACATTTAATGTTACTTAGTTTTTCTTTCAAACATTTCTATATTCTTGGGCAGAGACAGAGGAGGAAAGATAATAATGATTGTTCAAGCATTCAAAATCCAGCAAAAAACTTTAATCACCACAAGGTGAATTGGGTAAGAATGTACCAAATCAAAAGAAAATCAGCCAAGAGAAGATAAACTATGGACTTTAAAGACATCTACCACATTAAGATTATGGCGACTGCATTCCATAAGCACACATATGTCATTTATTGCACGGTCTACAGCTGACTGATCTGCATCGTGAAAAACATATTAGAAATGATTTTGAAACAGGTATTTCATGGACCCATGCAAAAGATGATGTGATACTTCGAAATATATATATTGCTTTGGGAATTAGCAGTATAGTATAGTCATGGCACTGACTTCTAATACAAACATTTAACAAGGAAAATTTCAGCATAATGAAGAATCATAATCCAATTTTGCATATTTTGACCAAAAGGAGACCCTTGACCTGTCATACATGAAGACCAGTGTGCAAATGGAAATGGAACATTCTAAAGCAGAACAACTTGATTTGGATCTCGTAGTAGTAGACAGGTGAAGAGTATGCTTTCGTCAACGATATCTAAGAGCTCACATAAATTTTAAGTTGTAATAATGCTAAAATGAGTAAGGCACGGACTTTCAATTTATCTTTTGGTATGAGTACTGGTCTGCCTAGTTTGTGGCAACTTTTCCCCGTAATTTCAAATCAACAACATGAACACTATAACCATGTAATGTCATTTATTATCTAAAGACATAGTAAACCAAAATGGATCTCAGTCATCTCTTTAAATTATACTCAAGTTCAGCATCATGCTGCGACTGGCAAGACATATATACTCACCCAAAAATACAGAGGGATGCATATAATAGATGTCTCTCTTGGAACTATGCTTGTTTTCTTGCAAAAGTTGCTGAATAATCAGTAGCACTCTCAACATGACATCTGAAAGATACCCAAATAATAAGCCATTAGCTGTTTAAGATCAAGAATGACCCACAATTTGATCCATCCCTCTTTGCAGAGCAAAGCATAAAATTTCATAATTGCAATCCACGCAATTCAAGACACTCCTAAAGGATAAATATATCTAGTTAAAAAATGAATCTCCGCAAAATCATACTTAGAAAGCGCAACTGAACTGACCGACTCTATGTACTTGTTTTTCCGTCCAAAGTGTGAGAACTTCCTTTCCACGTGACAAATCAGACCCACAATAGCTGCATTTATTGCATGTAAGCATAAGATTTTGATTAATTGGGCCTTTCCTATAATAGATTATTATTGACGAAATCACAGATCTATCACATGAATTCTATATAATCTGATTATTCTTCCAAGGCAGAATAGAATGAACGGTACCATTTCAAATTATCATCGGTGCAGTAATTTCTGAAGCGATCAATGCGAATACTGGGTGACCGTCCGTTCCTCAAATCATCAACCAAAGCTCGAGTAAATTCTGCAAACACAAAGCGAAAGACCTCATCAAATAATTTCTTTGACATTTCTGAGGTTTCATCCTGATTCTTTACCTTTAATCTTTCTTAGCAAGTGGACGTTTTGTGACAGCGAGCTCCATTTGTTTCTCTTTCCCTCCATTTTTGTTTTTCTCTTTTCCCGATCTTCCTTCAGTCTTAAATAGTCAAGATAATGACACGTCGCGCTATACAGCTCTAGGGATTTTTTTTTTTTTTCTTAAAACCGCTTTTACTCTTTAGTGGATTTTTAAAATATGTTTGTTAATTTTATTTTTGTCCTGTTTTTCACAGTAGAGTTAAAAATTCTTTAGAAATTATATACTGTAATTATGATATTAAAAAATTTAATAATGAAATTATATATATCTTGTTAATGAAAAATACATCTTCCCTATTTAAAATTTTAAATAGTCATCACAGAGAGCACTGTCTTAACATTTTATTTGGACTAAATCTTGAAACCAAACACCTAAAGAGACATACTATTTTAATGATTCAATTGGAATTTTTTTTTTTACCTAATACAAAATTCTATTGCCACAGAATCTCATTTTGAAAGGTGAAAAAGGAGCTTGACAGGAGAAAAACATAAATAAGCTAAGAAATTATGAACTTGATAACCATATTAATTTTCTTTCCTAACATTTTCAAAAAAAAAAAAATATTCAGCAATATTTGAGTGAAAAATTTTATTTTAAAAAATAAAATAATAAGCATGAACTCTTTTTATCATACGAAAACTAGATTAAGAAAAACTATAATCACTTAATTACTTATACAATTTTAAGTTGAAAAAGTTATTTAAAATTTCAATTCAATGGACTGTAATATACAGTTAAGATGTTAGTTACCTGCTCATAGCTCATAGCTGTAATACATGATATGGATTATTCACACTGTGCTATTAAATTTTTTATTTAATTGTTCATATTTTAACAAAAAAATCAATCAATTTGTTCTTATAATTTATATAAATTCGTAAATTATTCTTTATTTTTTATTTTAAAAAACTCACTTCTTATACTTTTTATTTATTGCAATTTTAGTTCTTATTGTTATATTCATTCCTAATACCGTTAGATTTTGAATGATGTGGCTAACTGTGTCTATGTGGATTGCCACGTGTATTTTCTTTTATATTTTTTTTTCTCTCCACCTCATCTTCTCTCCCAGATCTCTTCACTATGTCTGTTTCTCATGTTGTCCTTTCCAGGCCCCAAGTAGGGGGAATCTTTAATTCTTTGGAGAAAATAGGGGGAGAATCTTCCATGAAAGCGTCCAAAGAAGAGGTCTTGCTATTTATGTCCATGCTTAAACTAATGTCAAGGTCATTCGAATCAGATTCAGCATCAGGTCGTAAAGGAATGAAGTTTATGTCCATGAGGTCAAGTTTGGAGATTCGAAGAATTTAGGAGTTTTCTCCTTTGTTTATTAAAATTTTTAAATAATATATTTAATCAAATTATTTTATTTTATGTTATTCTATTAATAATTATTTTATTTTATCTTTCTTTAAACTTTCAAACATAACCTTAGACCCATTTGGTTTAGGGCAATGGGTGGGAAAGGAAATGGAACGGTAGAGGGAAAGATCACAAGTAAGAGTGATCACGGGCTTGGTTGGACTGAGTTTGAGTGAGTTCAATCCAATATGATCCAGTAAGTGACTAGGCCATAATAGATTTGACTCGACTAGGTCAGGTTTATCTTTATTTTTAATAATTTTATATTTATAAAATTATTTTTTAATTAATAAAAATAGTTTTTAAAAAGAAAAATAAAAAAATTAAAATTTTAGTGTAAAAAAATAAAATAAATAAAAATTAAAATTTTAAATGAAAATAAATTAAAATTTAAAAATAATTAATATATTAAAAGCTTATTATAAATAAAAAATAAATCAAATTATATTATAAAAATAATATTTAAAAAAAATAACCAGACCATATTGATAACAATCCCTAAGACCTGACTTGACCCAAGTATGAATTCGATCCAACCTAATATATTTGTAATTTTTTTTATATAGATCCAACCACCATTACATAAACAACCCAGTAAACTCTATATTTTGGCATTGTTTCACTATAGGGACAGAGTACTTTAAGCTCTCTTCAAACCATTAGCCCTGTGCCTTCAAGTTTCCAGCCTTTATATATATGATTATTAGTTATATTAAGCTTATATCCAAATATAAATTAGTTTTTGACCAAGTCAAGATCGGGTTATGAAAAGAACTCTGTTCTATTTCACACAGAGGTCTTTTACAGTGTTTATATACACAAACCTTTCACATTCAATCCTGAACTAACACAACCTTTCGTCGTTTCCTACTGGAGGTGTATTCAGTTCATATTTCAATCTAAGCTTATTATAAACAGTAACCTTGTCGGTGATTCATACAAAAGGATCAAATCATATTTATGACTCATGAAAAATAAACTTTACCTTAGTTTCCCCTTAAGAGTTTAGTTACTCATACCTTAGTGTTATTTAAATAATCTTCAGAGAAATTATTGACAGATGATCACAAGACTGGACTTTGAAATGCAAATAATTGATGGAATTATTATGGAATTTTATTGATGGTGGAGAAAATATACATAAAATGGATGGATGGGAATACAGAAAAATGGTTTGAGTGCTGGAAGAATGATTACTTAGAAAACTCAATAAGTATTCAAGCTCCGATGCTCTTACAAAACATTCTAATGGTCTTATATAGCCTAAGGAACTATTATGCAAGATGCTAAAGTAATAATCTTTAATTCTTCATACTAAAGTTGGTGAATAATTGTCCTTTATATGCTTCGCGTGCCTTGGTGATGTTACTTTAGGTTTTCATTATAGCCCTTGATGATGTATCTTCCTTATCTTGTTAATCACGTGTTGTCCTTACTTCTTTGATGGTTGTCAGTTCCTTGTCTCCTGTCGGTAGTATCAGTAGATCCATAATTGTCCTTGACAAGTTGTAAAGTTTTTTTTTTTTTTTCATGTGCTCAAATAAATTGAGTAAGAGAGTTGGGTATATTTGGAATCATTCTATTCTTGGCAGTATTTACATGAATGTTCTTGGCATTCATATATTTTTTCACATATTCGTATCTTAGTTTGTTCTGAATGGTCCATGTTATTTGTTCAGATTCGGTCATACCAATTCTTAAATTGTCTATATTGTTAGTTGTTTCGTCCTGTGGAATAAATGCAAGTTGTTGGGCTTGTGAAGTTGGTCCATTAGGCCTCATCTGTTCAACTCGCTCATAATGATATGCATCTCTTGGGCTCTTAGTCGGGATAAAGTTGAGAAAATCTAATCTTCAAGAATGTCTTCTTTTGTGGTGCCGAATCTAATAAAGTTTATTAATAGGTAAAATTTATTAGTTGAGAATTCTGCTATAGTTGAATAACACCTTATATAGACTTGATACTGGGTGACAATACTAAAAATAGTGCTTAGAGTTTTTTATTAAAGATTTAGATAATAAAGAAATTTCTTTCATGTCTGCTGAAGGATAAATGGATTAGATTAGCCCATAACTGAATAGAGTTCTGACAATCTCCAAATTTGCTAATGGCATAATGGGAAATGGTTGATGATATTGGGAGGTTAAGGTTGTTTAAATATTGGATTAACATTAGGAAGTAATCGAAGTGCTCTTAAAGTTGTGGGTTAGGTTTTTTTGTTGGCTTTGGAGGTGGATTATTGGATTCTTTTGTCGGAGTTAATGGACTTAAAGCTAGAGTCTTTCTTATTGGGTTGGCTATTAGTTTGAAGGTTTAAACTTCTTCTCTTTTTTGGTTATTTCTAAAAGACTCTAGCTAGGAAGGATTTAAGCTTAAATTATTTGGAATTTGGCTAGAAGAGCTTGATCAATAATGCTCTTTAATGTATTGGAAATATTGGTGAAGCAATTAGAATTCTGGGATTGTGTTAGCCCCACGTTAACTTAAGTCTTACAGCTATTTGTTTGATAAATGGAGTAGTCGTTTCCCTTACAAGGCTATTTGGTTGAGTCATATTTGTCTCGCTATTTGTTGGCTCCATCTTTACTTAAATAATCAACAACCAAGTTATTTTTGCCTTTAATATATTCAACAGAATAATCATAGTAAACTAAATCACTTTGTCATTTAATCAACATTTTATATTGATTGGCTTGGATTAAAATTTCCACTGGTAATTCTAGTAATTAATTATTTTCCTTCTTCATTTTCATGATACAAAGCGGCGCCCTAAGGCATCAGTATATATAATCCATTCTATATTTCTAGTTGTAAGAAAACTTAATTTAGGTAAATCTTTACATAAATGTTTGATTTTTTCTATAATATATTTATTATGGTTGTCCCATTTCCATTCAGAAGATTCTTTTGCAGATATGAAAGAAATTTCTTTATTACCCAAATATTTAATAGAAACCTCTAAGTATTATTTTGGTATTGTCACCCAGTATTAAGTCTATCTAAGGTGTTATTCAACTATAGCAAAGTTCTCAGCCAATAAATTTTTCCCACCAATAAATCTTATTAGATTCGGCACCACTAAATAGCCTTTTAAGTTTCAAGAATAAAAGAAAGAAGACATTCCTAAAGACCAGATTTTCTCAACTCTATCTTGACTAAGAGCCTAAGAGATGCATATCATTATGAACGAGTTGACCAGAACACTAACAAAAGATGAGGCCTAATTGACTTACTTCATAAACACAACAACCTGCATTTATTACATAAGACGAAACAACCGACAATATAGACAGTTCAAGAATTGGTATGACCGAGTCTAAACAAATAACATGGACCATTCAGAACAAATTAAGATAGGAATATGTGAAAAAATATTTTAATTCCAAAAATATTAAATGAGGAGCCCAAATTTTATATATCTATCTAGTAGTTTATACATAAAGAGACTAACAAACAATAAATTTGTGTTTATTTCTCTCATTTGAGATGAACATTAAATGAGGAGCCCAAATTTTATATATCTATCTAGTAGTTTATACATAAAGAGACTAACAAAACAATAAATTTGTTTATTTTAAGGACTGAATCCTGTTCGTCACTGATTTTGAAACATTAAAATTTAATAAGCAGACAATAAGAGATCCAATTATTAGTTTATGTAAATATATAGTATTTTACTATAAGTTAAAATGTGATGTGGAGGATGACAAACACGTATGAGATCTTCGCTGCAAAAAGGAAGCTTGTATTGATTTTGAGATAAATTAAATTGTGCATATATAAGATGAAGGAACCCTAGTGGGAAATTAAAGTAATTAAGTACCAAGAAACGGCCATGAACGTATGAAGAGTGCATACGACGAATGAAAAATGGATACTCCGATTGGAATGCCCTTGCTCTCTCTAGTGCTCTGCTACTTTCACTATCTTCTAGTATTGGACCTTCTTCTTTGGAATAATCCTCAGGTTTTGAGAATTTTTTAGTGTTCTTCATGCATCTTCCATAACTTCCTGCACATTCTGTATAATCAAAGAAGCACAATATAATAGATGCTACAAAAATAAAAGAAAATTGACATTGAACTAGATTCATGTCTGAGTACTTTGTAAGTAAGTTTACTTCTAGCATATATAAGGCTCCAATCCATCATACCCAGGATCCATGTATAAATAAATAAAAAAAGAATAAACTATATATATATATATATATATATATATATATTTGTATGCATCTTTCTTCAGTTTTGTTGAAATAATCTTTTTTTTTTTTTTTTGCATTTTCAAAATATATACAAATGTCCTTGTAACAAAAAGTTATACAATATATTATTCTAGTTTTAAATTTTTAAATTTTTTTCATAAAAATGTTCCATTAACCTTAATACATCCCAAATCTATTTAGGTTACTTTGAACGTCATTTAGTACAGAAAATTAAAAATTAGACTAAAAGACAAAACCATATACTACAAAATTTAGGAAAGATTTGTGCTCAATGTAAGTTAAAATTAAATGCATATAATCCGATAAATTTTAGTCTTTTAAAGTAAAATATTAAGCTAAATTTTCAATGTATTCAATTAAATTTTAGCTAAATTTTGTGATATTTTCAATGAAAAAATTAAGCTATATATTAGCATAATAATGAAAGTATAGAAGCAAATTGATTAATTACTAAAACTAAAATTTCTACGAAGTATTTGCCAAAACAAAAAGAGAGAGAGAGAGAGAGAGAGCTGCATTTGCTTTGAAGAAGTTTCATCATTGAAGACAGTGTCGATTTAATTAGGTAATATTTTACCTTTTACAATTCCATTTGTTGTTTCAGATTGTTGTTCTTGATGAAGTTTCATATTATTGTTCTTGATGAATTCTAGTCAAAGTGTAGAACTCTTCGTTGTCAAAAAAAATATGCAAACAAACATTTATCACTAAGTTTTTTTTACTAGAAATACAAATAAGAATAAATATAATGTTTATTTAATTTAATATATATATATATATATATATATATATATAAAACTAAGTTTTTTTACCAGAAATACAAATAAGAATAAATATAATGTTTATTTAATTTAAAATATATATAAAAAACCATAGGAGTATAATTAATTAAAATCCAGTTAGGATAGTGAATATAGTAGCCTCTGTTTGAAAGAGGTGTTGTTTGTAAAGAGATAGGTGAGCTCTCAACTTGGATTATGTATAACTTTGATTATGTTGATTTGCATGAGAAACACACACACACACACACATATATATATATATATATATATGGAAGGGAACTCTGTTAGGTTATTTACTTTAATTTTTGTTTGATAGGTTACATCAAAAAGTTAATAGAATGATATTGACAATTTCAAAGCAATCTAGAAATGGAGTTATTGATTATTTTAGTATTTGTGTGATTAATTAATTATGTTATAGATAATTAAAAGATCACTAAAACAAAAGGGTAAACAAGGAATACGTAGTAATAGATATATTGAATAATACACTATAAATTACAGATAATTGATGCAACAAGAGTGTGTGATACATGATCCATTGGATATAGACTTGGGATCAATGAAGATGCCATGGCATGTATTCAAGTTCTTTTTTTTCATTGTGAAGAGGAAATTGTAAGTAGACACTTTCATAATGTCATGAGATTAGTGATATTATTGGAGGAATATTTTCTTAAACAAAAAAATGGAGATGAAGTCTTTTCAGAATGCACAATAATAGCTAGTAGGGTAATCTATCTTCTTAAAGACTTTGAAGATAAGCAAAGTTTGATTAGTTAACATTATTATTTGCAAAAGCTGTTGGAGTCAAATTAAAAGGTAATGCCAATTAATTAACAATAGTATATCCCAAGAATATAAATATGAAATGTTAATTGTGTATCATTGTTGGATAGAAGCTTTATGTATTGTTCAATTGCTTAGCAAGATGTGTAAATTAATGTGTAGTGCATTTATCTTAAAATAGTACAATTTGCACACCACATGATGAGATGGATAGTAATATCTTCTAGTTGGTTGTGTATCATAGATATAGTTGATGTTTAAAATATTATGGTCTTTTAGTGATAATTTTATTGATTTTAATTTGCCAAAAATGGATAGGTCTTGTATTATCAAACCTCAAAGTACTCTTGAATACTTAGAGGGACTTAATATATTTTTAGATTTTGCATTTGCTAATAGGGGTGTTAAGGGCAAAATAATATGTCTTTATCTAAAATATAAGTTTAAGAAATAACAAACTAAAGAAGTTGTGCATGACCACTTAATTGTTAAACCATTTCCCTAAGGGTATACTATTTGAGTAAGGTATAGGGAAAATGGTAGAAATTTACCTCCTGTACAATCTGCGTCAGTGCCACAAATTGGTGAAGAAAGAATTTTTAGGGTTGATCCTATGTAGGATATGGACTATGATGCATTTGACATTCATAATGACAATGAGATGATAGATGACATTGAAGGTCCATCACCATCATCTTTTGACCTAATAATGGATGAGGTGACAAAAAAGTTTTATGAGTTAATTAGGAATGGGCAACAAAATTAGTACAAAAGATGTGAGAAATATTCAAAACTATCATTTTTGGTGAAGTTGTATCACATCAAATGTTTATGTGGAATTAGTGATAAAGTTATGTCTATAATATTAGAGTTATAAGTAGAGATTTTGTGAATACAAAGATTTCTTATATGAGGTGAAGAAAATTATTAATAAGTTAAGACTTAACTATAAAATAATTTATGCCTGTCCTAATAATTACATGTCATATTGGGAAGAGGATGAAACTAAAGAAATGTGTAAATGGTGCAACACTTCTAAGCAGAAACTAAAGAAAAATGGTAACAAGCTTAAGAACATGCCTCCTAATAAAGGTAATAATGCATTTGTTAATTTCCATATGAATTTAACAATTTATGTAATAATATATATATATATATATATATCTTGCAAGCAAAGTTTGTTATTGAAGAGGTTCATAAGAAAAATATTATTGATCACTGGGATGCAAGTAGAAACATTTTGGCTCTCAGTTATTTACTTACATAGATGATGAAACTAAAACAAGAAACGAGTTAATTGCCATGGCCCTAAAGGGCACAAAGGAACCAATGGACATCATTTGTTGATTATGGATTCAACTCAAAAGCTGAGGTACAATAACACTATATATTTTTCCTTAACTAGTTTATCTTCGTATCAATTTTTGATTATCTAATTAATATGTTTTGGTCAAATACAAGACCATTATCACAAAAAATAAGGAAAATAGAAATAAATAAACAATTTCATACATTGGTGGATCAAAAAGTCTTGTGCAAAAAAGGCTGAGATGGTGAGTTTATATGAGTAAAAAATATTACACTCAGATGTTGTATGATTGTTTGAGATGTCACATTATGGAATACAATTGTAGGAGGAAGAGTGTTGGGGTTTAGTTTCTCGAGGAAAGGTTTAGACTACAGTGCATAAAAGGGCTGATGAATCATCTATAAATGAGGATGTTCAAGCTATTGATGTATATTCACAAACTTTGTGATATTATATCATTCATTTCTGATTCACTTCCAATGGTTTGATGTTGAAATAATTTATTATTCTTTTATTTTGAATCAATATATAGGAAAAGATAACTGAGATTGAGACATTTGGCTCTTGTACGCAATAATTTTTTATGCATGACTTATTAGCATTGTTTTTAAGGACTCAAGAGGTGTGTTCGAAGAATGGGGATAGGTGTTTTCCCTTCCCAAGTGTTAGGACATCGTGTTGGTGAGATTCTATCACCTGGACCTTCCTACCATGAGTTGTAGAAGTTGCATCACTTAGGGCAAAGATGGAAGGAAGATGCATACAAGATGCATAATAAAGAGCTCAACTTGCTAAGGTATTAGCAAAACAAGAACGAACAAGTGTAGTCATTTCTTTTCTCCTAAAAAATT
The DNA here is from genome assembly GCA_037074485.1 of Delonix regia. Taxonomy (NCBI): domain Eukaryota; kingdom Viridiplantae; phylum Streptophyta; class Magnoliopsida; order Fabales; family Fabaceae; genus Delonix; species Delonix regia. Next base: position 18,709,880 of record CM073452.1, on the reverse strand, counting down.
TTCAAGAAAATTTGCCACCAGATTTTGCATGTATACTATCCCATAGGGTATTTATCTAAACTTTTTATTTTATATAAATCATATGTCATAATGTTTTTATTCTTTTATTTATTCAATTTATTGCTTATAATACTTTGCGTCCAACTTTTAGGTACATAGTGATTGTGGTAGAGTAAACCCGCCTCCAAATCAATTGTCAAGTCCTTCTAGTAGAAACAATTAGCTAGTTAGGATGACTTCTACATTATTTTAAAACTTAGTTTGCCATTAGACTTTGTAATTATTTAGTATCTAATTATGTTTAGATTAAACTATAGTTTCATGCTAGACTTTGTATCTAATTATGTTTAAAATTGATTATCTAGTAGGCCTTTGTTGGCTTCACTTGAGTATAATATTTTGTTGTTGTGATTGGTGATAAATTTATCATATTTACAAGATATTGGTTCAGGGAAAAAACCTTGACATAAATAATTAAAGTAGAATATTTAAAAGAAAACTATCAACGATGTTTTAAATTGCTACCATAAAAAATATATGACTATTAACAACATTTTAACTAAACTGTTATAAAGATGAGATATTACAACAATTTTTATTGACTATCGCAGGGGCATGAGATTGTGACGGTAAAAAAATACTGTTATAAAATTATGACACGATAACACTTTTTATGACCATTGTAGTAGTATGTGATTGCGACCATTGCAATGGTATGTGATTGTGACGATCAATAAAAAACTGTCACAAAACTATAACTTTGTAACACTTTTTTTAACTCTTACAATAATGTATTTTTGCAATGACTTTAAGAAGCGTTTCTTGAATGTTGCATGAACATGCCATCATGATGACTTTTACAAGGGTTAGTGACGTTGTTAGAATCGTGAGTTGACTTAGTCTTATTGTATGCACTGCTGCTTCTTCACCATCTATCCAACATTAGCATTCATTATATGTGTGTCAGCTTTTATATATAACATAACTACAATCCCTTTTTGAAAATACAAGAATACAAAGATTTTGAACATACATCCCATTGTGAAGTTTGTTACATATATTCCACTAAATCAAGTCGCAATAGTGATAATCATTTGATAAATTTTATCTGCACTGTAAATTTATATTTCATTGTAGGGATATTAACAATGTAAAAAACTAAACTTATAACTATCAACATTTCTTAATGGACTCTTAATTAAAAGATAATAGCTAAATTTTTATATAATACCCTAAATAATAAAGATAAAATTTGAATGAAATAGTTGTTAAAATTATATTATATGTATTTTGAAATATCAAAATGCAATTGGATATTCAAGATAAGTATATTAAAATAACTTTGCTATCACTTTCTTTTTTTAAAAAGAAAATAAAAGATGACAAATTTACATTTGATTGGTTTTTTAATTTTAGGTTTTGCAAGGGTATTCCCATTCATTTTTTTAAATATAATTAATGTATAAATAAAATGTAAATTGCATATTATATTTCAACTATGTAATTATATATTTTAATAGTTATTTATTTATTAATAAAGGCAAATTCTTATAATTTTATGTTACATGTCTACATTATGAGCTCACATCTGCTTTACAAGTTTATTTAAACTCATGAGTTTGACAACTTTAGTTAGCAAAAAATGTTGTTGTTTTATTTGTGACAGTAGCTTTTGTGATGCTTTTGTCGACTATTATATAACTCATCTACAACAATTCAAACTCTCGCACAAGTCATTAAAAAACTATCACAAAGGTCTTTTTTTTTCTTTGTAGTGCTTACTAATCATCAATCAATTCATCGATAATATAAAAGGTGAAGTAAGGCTTAGAAAAGAGATTAATTTTACTTCAATATTTAGAAGAATGATCACATTCAAAGACTAATAATAAAATAGATTTACCTTCAATCAAGTTGACTTTCCACTTGGCAATACCAATTATGAAAATAATCCGATAAGGGAAAGGGATTATACAAAATACCAAATTCTATATCTATTCATAAAAAAAATTATCAACATGAGATTTATATAGGCGTGAGAATTTTTATGAATACTTTAAAAGTTTGAGTACAAAAAGTATAATAACATCGCTAATGGTGTGGGTAGACTTGAACTCTGTGAAAGTAGGCAAGCCATTGATACATGGTATTGATGTCAATCAAGTCTAAATTCACAATTGAAAATCGTCCAAGTAATTTCTAAATAATCTTTCCATTGACCAAAGTGTTGGGATCATGAGTATAAAATTGTTGTGCAAGAAGATAAGATTGCGTATGCATAAATACTATATGAAACTAAAAGAAGATTTCGGTTAGACCAGCAATTTTGCTCAAGGATCTTAACGAGTAGGGATCTAATTGTGGTTAAGAGGCGAATGCCTTTAAAAATATGAAGTTATCAACATGTAATTGGTATATTCCTTGAGCTTCAATATGACTAATGCTAGTTGTTTCAACCAAGACTATTGCTAGTTGTATAAACCAAGATTGGGGCTAAAAGAAGATGTCTTGCTCCTGAAAGAGATGAGTTTGAAGACCCAATGGAAATGCCAATCAAAGGGCTCTTGCAAAAGGACAGAGAAGAAACAGGTGATTAACTGATTCTGCAGAGTTATAACCTAATTTACGGCATGAATCAGTTGGAATATGGTGTCACTGAAGAAGACCATCAAGTGGAAGAATATTAGAGAGTAGTTTCCAAGTAAAAGTAATAATTCTGGAGGGCGATGAACAAGGATGAGATTAGCATTGTAAGGTCAGCTTGAAGAAGGTTGTAATCATCCTTAAGAGAGTTATTTACTTGATTTATTACTTTTCCAGATCGAATGATCAAATATATTAGATGGTGAGATTGGCAAATCATTAATGATGGCTACATTGGAAGGAATGTTACAGTAATTCACTCCAGCTAGTTTAAAGAAATTTAGGTAATTTAGTATTTTAATTAAGCTTTTGACCTTATTTAAAGTTTAGAGTTTAAATTTTAAAATTACATTTCAAATTAATTCTTTATATTTTAAAATTGTGAAAGTAGTTTATTATTATTATTTTTTTATCTTTTAAGTAATATAACTTGTCAAGTTGGTCAATCTAGCTATTAAAATAATTTTAATACACTTATATCATATTCCACGTAGCTCAATTTTTTTAAAAAATTTTAAATTAAAATATAAATTAATTCATGAAAAAGTTTATAAGAAGAAATTATAAGATAACTAATATAACTAATTATCCAATTTCGCAAGACACTATAATCATCGAATAATAATGATATATTCTTTAAAACATTATATATTTTTTATCTATAATGTAATTAATTATTAAGAATTATTATTTATAAAAAATATTTTATATTTTTATATAAATTTATTACTAGAATCAAATTCTTAATTACTACATACAAATTTTTTGATAAAATATTATTTAATATTTAATTGTAAATTACATTATAACTAAAAATTATAGTGTTTTCAAGAATATATAGTCATTACTCATTTTTAACACATAAAACTATGCTTGTGACATTAAAATGAAAAAATTAACTATGTAAAACATTAATAAAATAAAATGAATAATAATTTTAAATTCATTTTTTAAAAATTAAACGATAAATTTTTATTACATAGAACATGACTTATAAACTTTTTATAAACATTTCAATTCTGAAATCCTTTAAAATAATTTCAATGAATGATTCTTTTTTTCCTAATCACAAACTATTTTGGCACCCTCCCATCATAAAAAAAAAATTGTACTTAATTTATAGCACCAAAATATCTGCTTTTTTTTTTGGGTCCATTATAGCACCAAAATATCGATTTAACCCAATTGGTTAAAATCGCTGCGCTCCGAAGTGTGATGACTGAAAAGAATATAGCTCCGTGCCCGCCCGGCCCTTTCCCTGCCTTGGAAGCCTCTTCTTACAGTTTAGCTGCGTCGAAGACTTGCTCTTTGAGAAGCTCTTCATATCATCGGGTAATTGCTCTACATATTAGGGCACTGACAAATTATTGATTAATTGCTCATAGGTTACATTATTATAAGCTTCAGGCGAAGCAAATCTTCGTAGAAAATATTTCAGGACGAAGAATGAAACTCCATTTCTCCTATGGCCAAGTCAAGCTTTAATGAACTGGCTTTTGTTCTCCTGGATTTGGTAGCTCATACTGTATGGTTTATTCTTCTATGAATTTATGCAAAGTGCAGTAGGCTGCCCTGCGAGTACACTGCGGCATATTGGCTTGGGTGTGCATACATGAAGACTCTCTTGAAGTGCCAAGGTAATTTTTGTTTGAAATATTATCGCCGTTATTGATATATGCTCATCCAAGGGTTGCAATTTTTACCTATTCAATTTTGTTTGTTCACGATTCAATATATTTTTTTTCCCGCACTTTTTAAAAGTTTTTTGCTGTTATTGTCGTTGTTGCAGTATTAAGCTTCCGCTATGGTGTGAAGTGCCGGCAAATTGACCCCTTATTTAAAAAGTTTTTATCTTCGTCAAATGGGCCTCCTCCTTCTGAACTGAATGGGAAAGTTGTTCCCTTTGTGGATGGGAGCAATCAAGATAATTCAAAAAATATGGTTAGTCTTAGACAAGCAGTGGATGGTGTATGCCGGGTTTTGGAAAGTGATCCTTGGGGACCAGCCCTGGAGAATGCACTGTCAATGTTTGTTGAAAAGCCTCAACCAGCAATAGTTGTTGGAGTATTAAGGAGGTTGAAGGATGTCAAGAAGGCTTTACAATATTTTAGGTGGGTGGAGAGAAAAACTGAACAGCCCCATTGTCCTGAAGCATACAATTCGCTTCTAATGGTTATGGCTAGGAGCAGAAACTTTGACTACTTGGAAGAGATTCTTGAAGAAATGAGTATTGCTGGATTTGGACCATCTAGTCAAACTTGTGTGGAATTAGTTGCTACCTCTGTCAAATCACAGAAGCTAAGAGAAGCTTGTGGCATCATTGAAACAATGAGGAAATTCAAATTTCGCCCTGCTTTTTCAGCTTACACAACACTAATTGGTGCCCTCTCTGCATCTCATGCTCGTGAATCTGATCTTATGCTCAATCTTTTTCATCAAATGCAAGAACTAGGTTATGAAGTAAGTGTACATTTGTTCACAACCCTTGTTCGTGCATTTGCCAAGGAGGGTCATGTTGATGCTGCACTTTCCTTATTGGATGAGATGAAGAGTAATTCAGTTAATGCTGACATTATCCTCTATAATGTATGTATAGATTGTTTTGGCAAAGTTGGTAATATGGATATGGCCTGGAAATTCTTCCATGAAATGAAAGCTCATGGGTTAATGCCTGACGATGTGACATATACTAGCATGATAGGGGTTCTTTGCAAGGCTGAGAGGATGGATGAAGCTGTTGAGTTGTTTGAGCAAATGGATATCAACAGGAGGGTACCTTGTGTTTATGCTTATAATACGATGATTATGGGTTATGGTTCAGTTGGAAAGTTTGATGAAGCATACAGTTTACTCGAGAGGCAAAAGAGGAAAGGATGTATTCCTAGTATAGTTGCATACAATTGTATTCTTACTTGCCTAGGGAAAAAGGGTAAAATAGAGGAAGCATTGAGGACCTATGAAGAAATGAAAAAAGATGCATTGCCCAATCTTGCGACCTACAATATTTTAGTGGACATGCTTTGTAAGGCAGGAAAACTTAAGGCTGCTCTGGATGTTCAGGATGCCATGAAAAGAGCTGGGTTGTTCCCTAATATCATTACTGTAAACATAATGATTGATCGACTATGCAAAGCTCAAAGACTTGATGATGCTTGTTCCATATTCTTAGAATTGGATCATAAAGTTTGCACGCCTGATGCAGCTACATTTTGTTCTCTTATTGATGGCTTGGGCAGACATGGCAGAGTGGATGATGCCTACAAGCTGTATGAACAGATGTTAGATACTGGTCAGATTCCTAATGTTGTTGTATATACATCCCTTATTAGGAATTTCTTCAAATGTGGTAGGAAGGAGGATGCTCACAAAATTTACAAAGAGATGGTCCATAGTGGCTGTTCTCCTGATCTAGTGCTCCTAAACACTTATATGGATTGTATTTTCAAATCTGGTGACATTGAGAAAGGGAGGGCTTTGTTTGAAGAAATAAAAGCTCTAGGGCTAGTTCCCGATGTTCGGAGCTATTCAATTTTAATTCATGGCCTTGTTAAAGCAGGTTTTGCTAAAGAAACCTATAAATTATTTTATGAGATGAAGGAGCAAGGGTTGCATATGGATACCCGGGCTTACAATGCTGTTATTGATGGATTCTGCAAGGCTGGAAAGGTAGATAAAGCTTACCAGCTGCTTGAGGAAATGAAGACAAAGGGTTTCCGACCTACTGTTGTGACTTATGGTTCCGTCATCGATGGACTTGCCAAGATAGACAGACTTGATGAAGCATATATGCTGTTTGAAGAAGCAAAGTCAAATGGTGTTGATGTTAATGTAGTCATCTATAGTAGCCTTATTGATGGGTTTGGGAAAGTGGGAAGGATTGATGAAGCATATTTAATTATGGAGGAGTTGATGCAGAAAGGTCTGACCCCTAATGTATATGCATGGAATTGCTTACTTGATGCATTGGTGAAAGCTGAGGAAATTGATGAAGCTCTTGTCTGCTTTCAATCCATTAAAGACTTGAAATGTGCTCCAAATGAAGTGACTTATACCATTATGATAAATGGTCTTTGTAAGGTTAGAAAATTTAATAAGGCCTTTGTGTTCTGGCAAGAGATGCAGAAAAAGGGGATAAAGCCCAATACTATCACCTATACCAACATGATATCAGGACTTGCAAAGGCTGGAAATGTTTATGAGGCTAAAGATCTCTTTGGGAGATTTAAGGCAAGCGGCGGCATACCTGATTCGGCTTGTTATAATGCTATGATAGAAGGCTTAAGCAATGCCAATAAAGCAATGGATGCATATGCACTTTTTGAGGAGACTCGGTTAAAAGGCTGTCGTATAAATAGTAAAACCTGTGTTGTTCTTTTAGATGCATTGCATAAGGCTGATTGCCTTGAGCAGGCAGCAATTGTTGGCGCTGTCTTAAGGGAAATGGCCAAGTCCCAACATGCTACAAGATTCTATTGAGAACAGGATGTCTAAATCTTGTTGGTTCTGAAAGAATTGGAAGTCTTTCTTTTGAACCAATATAAATGCTACATTTCTGAGTAACAGGCTTTTATATCCTGTCTCTTCTACTGGCCAGGCAATTTGTGAGAGGGAAAAAATTATTTTCCTCAGTCAAGGTAATTCTTACGATTTTTATTCAGCTCTAAAATTATTTGACTGCTTCTTGCATCTGAGTTATAGAAGAGTTGTGTATTGCCATCCTGTTTTAACTCTTATAATGTGGGTTCAAATGGAGTTTTTTTCCTAGTCGTTGGTTTTCTTTGGAAAAAAAAGGTTTATGACTTTGCTATAGATATTTAATCAAGATAATTATAATTGATTATGCTTGGTCTTGGTCTATATGCTCAGTTCGAATCTCCAAATTACTGCAATAACCTAACTTGATAATTTTGCTCTTAGATTAAAGAATGATTTCCTAAACTAGCATATACAACTGAAAATGACATAGTTAGCAGCATGGAATCTACAACCACTAAATGGACACTAGGCTAATTATGATCTTTTTTTTTGAAAAATTAATCATGCTTGATTTATGAATTGAAGGGAGCAACTTATTCTTAGAATTTTATCTTGAAGGATATTGACACAAAATTTTCTGCCAATGAACTGGCTTCAGCTTGCTCAGCAGTTCTGAGGTAATTCTTTGTTAGATGCCATTTTTTACTAAGTCTGTCATTGGCCAATTGCTTTTGGATAGATTCAATTTTGTCTCCACCCCCCCTCCCCCACCACCTCAAAACACCCGCTGATTACCTTGGAAAACGATCAAAACTGAAGGAATACCCACATTGACATGATGTTATTGAACGTATTGTTCTTTCTGTAATGTGGGGATCTCTATTTCAGGGCTGTTGTATAAATTAGCAATATCATGCTGTTGTGCCATGATGTCTGCAATTAATGACTAAATGGTTTGTCCTTTATATTCTTTTTTTTTTTTTTGGTCACAGTATAATATTTATCGTAGTTGACTTGAGACTTTGAATAATCCATGGGTGGTACTTGTCTGGTTGCTCTTTACCAGAAAACTGGCGTATCATTTGTATTTTATTCAGAGAGATGGTCTCCTTATTTTCATGATATGGTTTATAATGAGAGCCTGCAAATTGCTGTAGTCCTTTCAATTTATTATTTGTGGGCCTTGCTAATGCTCACACATTTTACACACCTGCAATATCTGATTGTTGCTGCTGCTGCAAGAATTTAGCAGTCACCTTCCCTTGAGGATATATCTGGATTAAAGAGAATAAAGGAAACATTTAATTTTTATTTTAATCTAAAGGAGATGTCCAATTTAAAGATTTTATTCCCTTCCCCTCTCTTTTCTTCAATTCTCGTCTATCCAAATATATCCTTATCCATATAGAGTTCTTCCATTGAAATCTTGGCCACCCTTCAACCCCCTCTCTCCCCACAATGGAAAAAGAAAATCAAATAAAAGGAAAAAAAAAAAATGAATGAGAACCATATTCAAGAGAAAAAAACACTTTTAGTCTCTTACTTTTTGCAATTAGATCAATTTAGTCTTTGAAAGATGAAAAGTAAAGATTGCTTCGTAATCATATTTTGTTGTTCCGTCATGATGGCGATAAAATTAATTTGAGCTGGACTGTCTTTTTGCTCGCGTAACATGTTAGGTGGATTAGTAGCTTACTTCTCATTGAATAATTCGATCATTCATCTTTTGTGACTAGATCAATTTTGTTCATAATTTTTCGCAAATAGATCAATTTAGTCCCTCATCTTTTGATACTAAATCAATAATAATAGTGCTACTTTTGATTGATTCTTAATGTTATCTAAAATAAAATAAGAATATAGATAGAATTTAACAATAACACAATCAATTATCTGCTATATTAACACAAATATACACTTATACACATAACATTCAACTTATACTTGTCTCAAAACAACAAAACACACATACCTCTGCACCAAACGTAAATGGCAGAACATACATATGAACTATTCATTCGAATGCTATAAAACACAGTTTGAATGTTCAAGTACAATTGATACATATTTAACACTTTGTAGCCCAAATACAATTCAAATAGTTCTTTAACTAGAATTACAAATTGTTGCATGAGGCATATACACTTATAAGATTTCCTGCATTTATCTATACACTTATAAGATTTAAGGTTCATTCATCAGTACCTAAATTGATGAATCATTCATTAGTGTTTTTTTCTTTCCACTTGATAATCATTTTTCTCGATTTAAATATTCACTTTTACTCTTTTTACTTTGCAACAAATGCAAGATTAGGCAACATATATAACTACTTCTTTAACAAATGAGACCCTCAATCCTATAATAAGAATACAAATAGGATTTAGCAACGACGCATAATGAATTATTTGTTAAATTAACAAAAATACACACACATACACATAACATTTAACTTATATTTGTTCTAGAACCCAAAACACTCATACTTCATCAGAATCCAAATTGATAGGTCATTCTTTTTTTTTTTTAACTTAACCGACACAATGTAATTATTTGCAATTATTTATTAATATTTGACTTTTTTTTGTTAAATTTTATAAAATATAATACTTTTTAATTTATATATTTCAACTTAATATCATATATTATTTCTTATATTTTTGATAATCTTTCTTAATTTCCTTTTCCATTATCTTCTTTATATTATATAATACTAGAAAATTTTATATAGGCATCAATTTTTCAAAAACTAATATAATTTCCTTCTACTTATATGAATTACATAATTATTATTCAGATATTTTTATGTCTTTAATAAGCTTGGAAGCATAACATAATTACTTTTCAAATCAGTAGTAATCTTTTTAACTTTTAAACATAAGATAATTCTTTTTGAAATCTTTAATAATTTTTCAATTATTTTTATATGATATAATTTTAGAAATATAGGCATTCATATAGATCCTATTTATGTAACATAAAGAGTTAATTAATTATATAGAATCATTTAAAAGTATTTATTTTTGACAATATTTTACCCTATTAAATATCATTATAATTATAGTATGAGCTTATAAGTGAAATGTAATTTTAAAAGTAATTTCAATAGTAGTGTTCAAATTGTTCATGTTATAATTATGTTTGCAAACATTTAACAATTTTTTGAAAGTAACACCATAATTATTTTTATTTTTATCGTTAAAGATCAACTTTGATCACGTTGAAATCTTTGAGGGACTAAACCCTAAGACCAAATGGATTTAATGACGATAGGCGAGGGACCAAACTAATTTAATGCCATATATTAAGGGACCAAATTGATCCATTTGTCAAAGAAACTGAATCAATCTAGTGGCGTATTATAAGGGACCAAAATATTCAATGATTGAGCAAACTTTTAATCTACCTCAGCAGATAACATGTTGCATCAGTAGAAAATGGTCTAACTCTAACTAAGTTCAACGACTCCATGACTGAACTGAAGGACCAAATGTGATCACGGTGCAATTTTTGAGAGACCAATTTAGTACTTTTCATCTTTTAGAATTTAAATTGATCTAATGACAAAAAGTGAGGAATTAAAAGTGTATTTATCTCGTAAATTCAATTAAGATGTTGCATAACTAGAATCGTTAAACATTGTACTCATCCTTACCCTTTCTCTTGAATGTATATGCAATCAGAATGTACTCAAATACACCTTGGTTACTAGTTGCTAAACTGATTTTAGTTTTGTATCAAAGTTAATACTATGTGGTGTTTGGTGTGACAATGTATAAGATACTATTTTATATTTGGTGACACATGTATAATATTATATAGGATAAAAATGAATTATTTTGACAAAAATGTCTTTTACTTAAAAAAAGTTATATTCATCAAAATAAAAGGGTTCAAAGGAAAAGAATTTGATGTTGTTTGGCATTTACATGCATTCATACTAATATTAATATATCAATACACGTTTAAAGTAGAATGAAAGAAATTAAGATTTGAAATAAAAGGAAGTGGAATGAAAAATTATTAAAATTTGAAAAGCATTAGTATTTAAAAATTTATAGTGAATAAAATTTGTTGAAAAAAATATTTTTTTAAAAAATTAACCAAGTTAGGCCAAGTATCAAGTGAACTCAAGACCAACCAAACTCGATTTAATTTTTTCTTTTTCAATAGCCTAACCCAACCTAATATGACTGGGTTGATAGAGCTAATCAAGCTTATGTACATCCTTACTATTGTGACTTAGTAAAGGGAAAAAAATCAAATATTCAAATTGCCTCTTTAGAAGTGTTTAAGTGAAAATTTAAAATTTAAAATTTCTTAATCTATTTTTGATACAATTACGCCTATTATAGTATTATGCTATATTAAGTAAAGTTGACAGGAAGTGATTGTATGCGTTTATACAATTTAGTGTCTGTACCAAATATACGATAACAGTGGACCGCATTGTATAAACTTATACAATTTAGCTATACATGGTGTGCCAAATGAGTTCATAATGTGCATCATTTTATTTCCACTGCTCTCACTTTGTGTGATCATGGACCTGCTTTTTAATAGCTTCACCAACAACTCTTGCACATTCTATTGTTCAATGCATTTGCTATAGTTGTCCAATGTGTCCTACTTACCATCTTGGATAGTCATAAAAGCCATTTAACCATTTTGCTCTTGGATAAGAATCTGTTTAGGAAAATGCATGTTCATCCTTGTCTCTAATCCTTTACAACAGAGTTTGTTTTACTCAAGTCACATGGTTCTTGGTGCTATTAAGCTTAGACTTCCATTGGTTAAGCATCATTTTCTTGGTATTATAGATTGATTTTTTCATACTAGTACTATTCATGGTTGTAGAAAATGATCTGATTCATGATTTGGTACAAATAGTTTGTCTCGATTCATCAACCTAGCCATATTGATGACTGGGTGAAGCGGAAATGAACCAGAATTTTGTCCTAAATTGCGGGAATCATGGAGTTGAGCTGAAAATGCCAATTCGCAAAGTCAGTTCATTCTTCCCCAGACGTCGCCCAATAACAAAAAGTCTTAACTCCTCGCCCTCCCCTGTCTCTTTTCTATATTTTTTTTCTTTTTTAAATGAAAGGCAGCAGAAAACTTCGTTTGGAACTTTGAGGCACTATTTGGAGATTTTGCAACGTCTCCAATTTTTTAAGATATTATTCATGAGACATGATTCCAATTTCCTTTATACTTTGGCTGCAGGAATTTCTCCTCTGACAGCCGTGAGAGAAGTTTCCTGTCCCAAGAGTGTTCCTATAATCCTATTCTGTTCATTCTCAAAACTTGTCTCCTATTCTGTCCCAATTATTGGTTTTGGACTACGTTGATTACAAGTTCTTCGATCCATTAGCTCATATGAGTTCTCAGCTAGTTATAATTTTGTGAGACTTATGGTTAATTTCTTTGATAATTTTTAGTTTAAATTTATTGTATTAAGCATTTTGGTTATGCTACTTGCATATATAGCATTCATTTGGTATGTTCAAAGTTTTTTTTTTTGGTTGTGTTTCCAAATTGTACGATTCATCATCTTTAATCCTGACAATGTTCGTAACCACACGTTGTATGCATATTTCTACCATGGTTTGAATTTGCATTTAAATTGTATAAAATTTATTCAGAATTTTCCAATCATACGTTTCCTTACAGAACAAGTATTAATGAATTGAAATACCTTAAATCTATCATCAAAGAAACCTTGAGGCTTCATGTTCCTGGTCCTCTCTTGCTTCCAAGGGAATGTAGTGAGAGATGTGAGATTAATGAGTTTGAAATAGCTTCCAAGAGTAAAGTTATTGTGAATGCATGGGCAATAGGAAGGGACCCAAAATATTGGGTTGAAGCAGAGGGGTTTCACCCAGAAAGGCTCCTTCATAGTTCAGTTCATTATAAAGGAGCAGATTTTCAGTTCATCCCATTTAGTGCAGGAAGAAGGATATGTCCAGGAATTGCATTTGGTGTTGCTGGTATTGAACTCTCACTTGCAAATCTTCTGTTCCATTTTGATTGGAAGTTGCCTCATGGGATGAAGCCGCAAGAACTTGACATGTTTGAATCTTTTGGCTTGTCAGGGAAAAGAAAGCGAGATTTGCTGTTGATTCCCATCACTTATTGCTCCACATAATATCAAGGCCTTGTTGCATAAGCTTAATCTAGTCAGATAAAGATAGGTGAAAAAAAAAGGAGATGCCTTTTTTATACTTTATTTGATAGATAATGACGGATATAAATAGATAGGTTTTTTGACTCAGCCTACTTTCACAGCATTTAATGCTCTAAACCCTCAACCATCATTTTTATTTTCAAAAATCCGTTTATTAATTTCTTTTTTAAATTCTGTATAGGGTTTGTTTACTTTGTTAGCCTACATCCCTATAATATTTTATTAAATTTTTTGGGTTGGAAGTTAACATGATTTGGGGCACGTGTCTCCCATTACAGGTTTAGGGAATGTTTTGCCTTAATTAATCTCTTCCCCATTTTTTTTCTAAAAAAAATCTAAAATTTTAATTGATAAAACAAAATTTAATTTAATACTTGATATTTATAAAATAAATTTTATAATGAAACTATGTTTCTAAAATAAGATCACTTTAAAAAAATTCTTAAATAATCTTTTAATTCAAAATACTCAATTTTTAAATTAATTTTTTTTGGGGATAAATTTATCCATATCTTGAAATATGATCAATTTATTTTAACTAAAATAAACTTAAAATAAATAAATAATTAAAATAGATGGAGGGCACGAAGATGAATTCAAACCCATAAAATGTGTGAATACTCAGCTGTGATTAACAGTTATTTCAAACTTCAACTCGTGTATTTTCCCCATTAGATTTAATCTTATGCCTTTCATAGCTTCATTTCTATATATTTATTATTTATTTGCATATTTTTTCCCCTTTTGTTATATATTTTTTAACTTAGACCTTTATTTTATTTCCTCTCAACTTAAAAACTTTTAAATCAAATTCTCTTGGCCCTAATTTATTAATTTGAAAATTTCAAAATTTGTGGGTATTACAAAGCCCTTTAGAATTCTAAGTCATACATGACTTAGAATAGTTAGCTATTAATAACTAAATTCGTATAAATATTTTACACTTATCTAGGTTACATTGTACAAAAAAATTCTCTTTTTGCTATTTGTTCCAAATTTCTTTCTCGAAGAGTCTGATAGCATATTTTTTACGCAACTCAAATTAAGTTTTATTTTCATTTGGCTGCCAATATCCTATAATTCTCCCATCACTATTGCTTCTCTCTTTTAGAACAATGTCAAAGTTCGTCATCCTCTTCTTAACTTACCTCCTTTCTAGCCTTCTTTTTTTCCTTTCTCCTTTACTCAATACCACAACCCTCATTCTCCTCCTTTCCCTTCTCTCACTCTCTTCCTATCCTTGTTCACAGCAAATAGGGGCTTTTATGGGTCTAATAGGAATAGGACCAGATGTTATTGAGGATAAAAACCCATTGGAAGAAAATGATGATGATAATGTGGAAGCTATTAGGCCAATTGCAGAAGAGAACAACCTTGAAAATAATATCAAGTTTGAGGACATGTTCTATCAAAATGAAATTGAAGAAGTTCGTGAGGAAAATGATTCACAAAGCTATGGTTCATTTAGAAAAGAGAAGAAGTATTATAGGAGGACATTGGCTTGGAAGCTCTACGAGGAGAGACATAGTGAGGGAAGAAGTGAAGGAATGGATTTCCTTTGGGAAATTTTTGAGGATCAGACAGAGACTAATAATAAGGTTCAAGGACAGGGAAGCTTAAACAGTGAGGATAATGATGATGTGGATGAAAAAGAAAAAGAAGAAAAATGCATGAAGGATAAGTATTGCTGCTTGCCGGCATTGAAATTCTTAACACAGAAGATGAAGTTGCGAATGAATAGGCTGACTTGAATCTATGCTAGACTGCTATAGTGAAAGATTTATTCCACATGTGCCGTCAATTATGCAAAATATTTTATTTTATTTTATTTTTTATAAACTCTATCAAAAATTAAAGTTTACTGCATGAAATTCCAAATCTTTTGACTTAATAGGAGATGGATCAAATTATTCCTTCTATCCTATTCGCTTCAGTCTTTAAACTTGTTTACTGCATCAACTATTAGAATATTTTTGATATTATATGAATTAACATTAATTATTTTATTAGATTAATTCTTTGTTATAACTCATTAAACAATTGATATTATAATTTATAAATTATGAATGGATTGAGTTTATTTTTTTTATTGTGGATAATTGGTAATAAGTTCGATTATCTATAAATTAATTGGGTAAAAACCCAATCTACAATCTAAAAACATTAGTAATTATCCTATCATATTACAAATTGAGAGTTTGTTACCTAGTGAGATTTTAATAAGCTTATTTTTTCTTTAAATAATTAAATAAGAAATCATTTTAAAGAATTTCTGAGAATTTTATTTTAATAACGAATTTTATTTTAATAATATAATACAGTATTATTAAAATAAAATTCTATAAATTATATTCTGATACCCTAAATTTAATATACACAAAATATGATCATTCTCTTTAGTTGTTTAACACTTTAAACTTTTTCTTGAATGTTGAAAGTTAAAATATTCTCATTATATAATACATATTTCAAAATTATTTTTTTTTCATTAAGTCAAACTTTAATTAAATATTCTCTTTATTTTATATTCATATATTATTTTTAATAATTGCATGATCAGTTTTGTTTCCGTAAACTTCAACATCTTGTGTATCAATAATGAGTATCCTTTGGTACGATGTTGGCTTACCTGTAATCTGCTTTATCAAACTAGGCTAGTAAGTTTTAGTAGATCACGTTTCTGGCGATACATGGCTTTAGCATATTAGATTTTTAAGTCATCGATCTAACAGCGAGTTGGTGCTGACAGTTTTCAAGTCTCACCAGACCCTGCAACATTGAGTTTGCAGATTATATTTTGATATGGATTTGGTTCTTTGAGGCTAATTATCACCTTTAAGGAAGCATAAGAGATAAAATCAATCTGGGCATATTACCAGCTTTCTTCTTTCTTCTGCTATGTAGTCTTCAGAAGAACAGGAAAATGGGCGTGTCCGCTGTATTGTTGGAGGCTACAGAAGCAACCAGTAGCAGTAGGACCCAAACATGCCTAAACATTTCATTGAAGATTCTTTTTTATTTGATTAATATTTTTTGCTCTGTCAACTGACAGTAAAGTAACAATAAAGAAATTCAATCGTAAAGATACAATGGCTTTTACCGTAATTCTGAGGTTCATGAACATTGAGAAAGACGACAAATAAAGATGAAGTTGAAGGGATAAACACTGATCAAGGATAGGAAAAAAAGATGAATAGGAGGAAAAGTAGAGCCCACGAGCATTTCATTAGCAGAACCAAAGGCGATATGTAACTTTAAGTTTTGATAGAGTTTTAAAAAATAAAAAAATTAAGTGTTCTGCATAGTTGGCGGCGGGCTTAAATCATTCACTGAGGCATTTCACCTCAATGTAGATTCAGCAAGGAGTGATTTGCAACTTGGTGAAACTATAAAGAGCGAATTGAAAAAAAAATAAAGTATAGGGACCAATTTAAAAGTTCAGTAGAAGTATAGGGACCAAATAATGAATTTTCTCACTAAAGAAATAAGATAAAGAAATCATAAACGAAAATTTTCAAATATTTATTACCCTTCTGCTTCCAAATTCCCTTCGAAGACAAGAAGCGATCCTTTCGTAGTGTACCCGTACTACTGGCAGTCTCTTCGGTTTCCTTCATCTCTCCGTTCTTCGTACCCTTCTGCTCTTTCTTTCTTTTTTTCTCGGCACACTTTTTCTCTCGTCTCCCTTTCTCTTTCTCCCCGACCCAGAATGGACTTCAAACCGAAAATGGAACCTGGGTCATTGTCTTCCGGTGACGTTGGCGATGACGAAAAGCTAATCAACATGAGCATCCCGGACCTCATTTCTGAACTGCGAATCGCTACTCGCATAAAGCAGTTTGATCAGGTGGAGAAAGTTTTGGTTGCTAGAGATGCCCAACTCAAAGGCGAGCTTGATAAGACGAGAGAAATTTTAGATGGTGAGAGGTTGGATAGGATGAAGATTGAAGAGGAATTGAAGAAATGCGAGGCACAATGTGAAAAGGGGAAGAGGGCCGAAGAGCATTACGAGAAATTGTTGGGAGCGGTGAAGAAGAATTGGCTAGAAGATGGAGACACGACCGTTGATGAGCTCAGGACCAAGAACCGCAAATTGAAGGGTGAGCTGGAGATATGGAAGAAGAAATATTTGGAGCTGGATGAAAGGATTTTGAGGTTGGAGCATGATACGCAATTGTTGGTGATGGAGGGAGGAAACAATGAGGAGGATCGTGGGGCCCAGCTTGGGGAAGGTGAAGGGAAAAAGGAAACCAATGGAATCCATTTTCATGGCCGCGAGTCTGGGAATAACAATGCAGACTCTACTACTACACACCGAAATGGTGATACCTGTGCAGGAATTGGGCTGTACTCGAGCAATCCAAACATGGATGGATCAGGTATTGGAATCCTGGTAGCTTGTCTGCTTACTAAACTGACATGCTTGTTTGAATGTTGAAAATTTTCTAGCAAGAGAAAGAACGGAAATTTGATAATTAATTATTTCATGATTCAACTATGCTTTGAGATTTATGACATTATCATAGACAATAGGGTTAATTGAATGATTAGTTACGAGTAACCAATAATGTATTTGTATGTATGGAGATTCTATCCCACAGTATATTTTGTTAGGATTAAGGATTCTATCTCTGTATTTCATAGGACTAGGACTTCTTGTTTGTGTTGCATATGGAAAAATTTTCCCATGATTATTGAAGTAAATTTGCTGTTGATTTTGAAAAATTGTTGGGTTCTCTTTATTTGCCTCCATCTACTACATCAGAAGGTAGTATGTTGGTTTTGTTTGGTCAATCATCTACTCATCAATAACTCTCTTGTAGGCAGATAGTTTCTCATTTAATAAAATTTAAAATATGAAACACCAAAAGATTTGTTTGGGTATTACAATTTTGTGTACTGTGGAATACTGCAGAGCGCTTTTTAATTTTACAGTCTATAGTATTAGTTATTGATTAGGAAAGTAAATGCTTATTTGTACAAACAAGACTTGAGGTAATTTTTGTGAAGAAGTAATTATGCTGAACGATTACTCTCCATTGCCCAAGCAAACATGATTAATTTTTGCGAGCACCAAATTCTCTCCTGGCACATGTTCTTTTCTGTTCATTTTCGTAGGCTGCAAAATTCTGTTGGATGGTCTCATTATATGTTAGTTTAGTTCTCTGCTTCTGCCCCTAGTGCAACTTTTTCCAATGATTGGGGAATAAAAGCTAGAACACTTATGTGAAACGGGATTCTTAATCTCTCTTCCCTCTTACGTTCAGCTCATGATTTGATTGGCATGCTTGTGAATACTTTTGAGGTCCTTATATCACAACTTGTAACTTTTGTGATTGTGTTTTATTTTTGTTGTCCTTTATGTCGCTGTGTTCTCAGTAGACAGCAAATCCTCCTGTCCTTAATTATATAGTTTCTTCCTCATCCCTTGATAAAATTTCCTTAAAACCAAGATTTAAAGGATATCTTTTTGTAGATGTTATCTGATTTTTGAGAAAAGCATTGATTCCAGACACTTTGAGAGTCAATGCCTGTATGTTTTATTAACTGCTGAAGAGACTGCCATTGTTATTGATAGAGATAATAATAAATCTATTATGAGCCTTCACTTGAGAGTTTAAACTTTTGGGTTGAAGTGGATTTGGATGTGGTGTCAGAGCCTCTTCGATCCCTGCTGACCCCCGACCTCCTTAATTATAATCAGTTTAAATACAAGGTATGATGTATCTATGCTATATTTACATGTCAAGCCCACGGGTTTTCATAAGAGGGGACATGTTCTGTGATTACATAAAATTATTCATAGGCTTTCACATAATTTTAGCATTTAAGTTGAAGTAGTCTTTGACTAATATTCCATTTGGGTTACAGAATTTAATGTTCTTCATCTCCGAAGCTTTTGCTTGACTTCTTTTCTAGTACCCCTAACGTATCTTTTTGTCCTGTATCAGCCATTGGAAGAATGGGATTGGGATCCATTATTGAGATTGAAGACAGTGATGATGATGATGTTTGTATCTCAAAAGGAGCATCGGTTAAAAAAGAAGAAACTTCTCAATTTGTCACAGATAATGGGCATCCAAGTTCATTAGTAGCAGCTGCCCAGCAGAAATGCGTTCTAAGTGTAGGACAGGATGTTATTGGAAGAGTAAAAAGAAAATTAGGCTCAAGAGATTCTTCTTCCAGCTCTTCTTTTGAGTCTTCTGACGTGGAACGAATTTTTAGGAGTTGCAGTGGTCATAAAATTGACAAGAGGAGGAACACTTAGCAGACAGTCTTGTTTTCAATTCTAGGCGGAGGTAAATGGGCTTTACATATAAAACTTAGACTAAAATATTGACTTCTCCTGAATTTAGCATTAAATACCCATATTCCTCTATCTTTAAAATGTGGATGGATATTTTTAATATTTAAAAAATACACTGTCGTTTTGTCCTTATTTCAAATATATAAAATCAATAATTTGGCTTAGCATATTGTTATATGAGATGTTAGAGGTCAATCACGGCAGATTCATTAGTCAAATGGTTAAAATCATCTTTGACTTATTGTGTATAATGGGTTTAAACTTTATTTGTGTCCCTGTCAAGTGACTGAGAGTGAAGCCAACAAATTGTTAGAATATCATATATTTTTAATATTTGCTGTTGTAGGCACAACACGATCAAACTCAATATTCTGATTGATTTTGTATGTCTTAATTCACGAGTACGATGGATAAGCATTGAAAAGACAAAATGGCAGCATCTTCTTAAGAGATACGGGGACATTGATTAGTGAATAGCTTTTGTTACCTGATAGCTCAGGGGACTGAGCCAAGGTTTTTGTGAATTGCTCAAATTTATTTGATTTAGAGTACTTGTAAATATTCTAACTTCAATGAAAAGCTTATTTATTTATTATCTAAACTGTTAACGGAATCAAAGGGTAGGCTGGCTCTGTAACGTTGTTTATGAATCAATGTTTAGTTTTATTCTCAAATTTCAAATACCTGTTGAAATTGCATATCATGATTTTGGTAGTTTCGGGACAGTATTATTATGTACTTAGTTCTTACATTGATATATTGGAAGTCATCAATTAATCGAGTGTGTTTGGTTTAGCGTTAAAAAGATTTTAAAACTTGCTTGCATATGTTAATGGGAATTTATCTGACAAATATATTTATTTGGTTGTGTTTGATTTTTTTTAAAATCAATAATATCCTTTAAATCTCTCTTTGCATTGAAATTTTAAAAAAACATGCTTTTATGTTGAATAAACTGTACAAATGGTCAAAATTAATTTTGGAATGCAAATTTTTAAATATAAATCACAATTATGTAAAATTACGTTTGGCTAAAATTAATTTTGAAGATCAAATTAACTTAAAATTATATTAGCTTAATACTAATTCAAACACACTAATTTTGTTTCAATTCAATTTAGTTTATGCATGTAAAATATTAAATTTTATAGTTATATCTCTAATTATCACAGTCAAATCTCATATAATGCTAGCAATTCTGCAATGTTTTAGTACAGGGATCTGCTTTCGGTTTAAATGGTTCAAATATAGTTGAAATCTTGTAGTCGCTTGCTGATATATTGATCATGGACTGGGTTGGGGGTTTGATTTTTACTAGATTTTAAAAGATCTTAATCCAAAATTGGTTAAAACTTTATGTTAAATAAAATATTGATCAAATGTGGGTGAAGGACTGGGAACAGAACTAGCATACTGGGGATCCCTTCATAGTCAAATAGACCCATGTCACATGAATAGGAGGAACACTTCTGATGTAGCTCACTCGCTTTGGGTTTTGAAATAATTGTGTTCTTGCCTAGTTTTCTTTTCATACATAAATGTAGGGACTCCCTGCAATTTAGCAGTTGAATTATGTACCGTCAAATTGTGTAATTCACTTAATGTAATTTGTCAAATCAAATATTTAGATTTTATCGAGTAAGTAAAAGTTATTGATTTTAATTTTTCAATTTTAAATACGAACTTTTATATTTACACGATTCTTTTAACTGAAAATATTGTATCTTATTTAACTAAAGGGATTCCATGGTTTAAGGTTTAACAAGTCAAAATCTATACCCGATTGTCGAGTTTGAATAAAAGTTCTAATCCTTTTTATCATTGGTTAAGTTGAGTTGAGTTTTTGTAAATTTTAAGATTTGATTTAATTTTAGATTAAATTTTTTTTAGAGATTTAAGACTTGGCTTGACCTAATTTGACTTTGGTAAGTAATTAGGTTAGGTCAAATTACACTAGGTTTGGATCGGATCAATATACTATTTGTTTAAAAATTTTTATTTTATAGGAAATTTTTTTATTAATAAAAAAATTTTTAAAAAGAAATATAAAAAATTAAATTTTGAAATAAATAAAAAAATGAAAGGAAAAAGTTTAAAATTTAGAATATTAAATTTTGAAAAGAATTAATAGTTTAAAAAATTTTATTTTAAATAAAAGTTATTATAAATAAAAAATAAATTTGAAAAAAATTAAAAAGTATGACACTAAATTAGATCTTATCCTAAGATCTAGTTTGACCCAATTATGTAATCTAATCTTATCTAATTAAAATTATAATTATTTTTATTTTACTTGAACTTAATTCAATATGGTATGACTAAATCGACTCCAAGTTATGGGTTTCTTACTCTTTAGCATTTGGGGTCACTATTTTAAAAAGTTCATGATCATTAGAGTTTGTTTAAAATAGACCATGAAAAGTGAAACTAGAATGCCAAGCAGTAAAAATCATTAGATTGGAGGTGGGTCTCACTTAATCTAACAATTCTTCGAGTTGTACAACAGATAATCTAGGTTCGACATCAAGAAGAGTTAGTATTCAGATTGCTATTCTTATATCCCCGTGTGTCTATTTTCTTTGATTCTTTGTGTACCTTGTACTATTTTCTTTTGGCCGAATTACCTTGTACTAACATGATAATTATGAAACAAATCTGACAATTTAAACTATCATTTTAAACAATTGAGAAATGTTAAGGTACTATTTTCGAAACACTTTAAATTTGACCCAATATTTTAAGCATTGGATGACTACAATAAACCATACTGAAGCCAAGATAACTAGAGAAGAGCATGTAGCCATAATTATTATCTAAAAAACACAAAATGCCAAGCCACCCACCATTTCATTCATACCCAATCGTGGCATCTACGTTGGCTCAAATTTGGGCAATATTCTAAGCATTGGATGAGACCATTACATTTGAGGCAATTTTCTATGTCTTTAGCAAGACCATTATATATATTAATGCCACCTGATATTATCTCAAAATATGATAGAGTGCAATTTATAGGTCCATGTCTAGAGATAATAAGCAATAAATGAGTGAATAAATGGTGTGAAAGAGTGAGTGTGCAGTGAGTGGTAAGTGTAGGGAATGTGTAGATCATGGTGAAAGTAGTAAGTGATAAGCTCTATTTATATCTGTATTTACAACTATTTTTTTAATTACATTTATCAACATTTATATTTTAACTATATTAAAAATAAAATTTTTAATTATAATTAATATTTATTTAAATTAGAGATTTTAAAAAATTCAGTAAATATTGCTTAATGCATTTACTAGTTTTAAATTCCATTACCTGTTATTCTTTTCTATTTACTTTGATTACATTATTTATCATCATATTTACTTACTATCCTTACTTCTAATAATTATTATTGTTATTCAATTAAAAAAAAACTGTTACTTTTTTATTGTTTTCTTATTATTGTTATTTTTAATTATTTTGAAAAATATTAATTATTTTCTGAAAATGATTATATAATTATGTTAAATTAATAATTATTTATTCATTTTTGGACTTAACAATTAATTCATATTTATTTTTTCCTACCCAATATTTTAGATAAGAGATATTTTTTTAGTTTATGAATTTTTAACATTGACACAATTTTTTTTTCATGAGTTTAGTAACTTGATTATTTTATACTAAATAAAATTATTTTGTATCACACTATTTATTATAAATATTAAATATGACATATCCTTACCTAGCATATTAAAAACAAATCATTAATGAGAAAAACATAATAGTCATCAACCAAAGTTTTCATCTTTTTTTAAACGTAACAATTTTAGTAATTTTTTAATGAGATTACTTACATAATTAATTTTAGTTAAAAAAAATAAATTCGTTATATAATACTAAAATTATAACAATTTAAATATTATCTAATAATTA
Organism: Delonix regia; assembly: GCA_037074485.1. Taxonomy (NCBI): domain Eukaryota; kingdom Viridiplantae; phylum Streptophyta; class Magnoliopsida; order Fabales; family Fabaceae; genus Delonix; species Delonix regia. The sequence continues at coordinate 18,686,357 of CM073452.1, read as the reverse complement.
AATGGGATAAGATATGAATTGTCAAAAGAAGTAAAAAAATTACATACCTATGCGTCATTTGAAAGAGTCAACCCACATAGCCTTCAAGGGAAAATGTCGTAAGAAAGTATATGAAGAAAATAGGACTGGCCAAAGAATCCTACTTCTGAGGTGCGTGGAAATGGTGTGTCTGAGAGTGAGAGGAAACCACTCCACTTCAAAAATTCCACCTTTTTCTGTATTCAGCCAAGGTCTTAATTTTTGGGTTCTATTACAACTTCAACTCAGGTCTGAATTTCTCCGAAGGATGAAGGGGTTTCTTTACGCTTGTCTTGTTCTGATGCTATGTGATTGTGCTGTGGGCACTACCAAAGAATGTACCAATTCTCCCACCCAATCACATAGTTTTCGCTATGAGTTATTAACCTCCAAAACCCAAGCATGGAATGCAGAGGTGATACGGCGTTATCGTTTGACCCCAACGGATGAATCCGCCTGGGAAACTTTGCCACCAAGGAAGTTTTTGAAAGAAGAAGGAGAGCAACATGAGTGGGCAACGAAGTACAGGAAAAGTACAGATTTGGGTTCGTTCAAGCCACCAGAAGGCCTTCTCAAAGCAGTGTCTCTGCATGATGTGAGATTGCATCAGGATTCAATCCACGCGCGAGCACAACTTACAAATTTGGAGTATCTATTGATGTTAGACTTGGACAGCTTGCTTTGGAGCTTCAGGAAAACAGCAGGTCTGCCCACTCCTGGGACGCCATATGGAGGCTGGGAAGGTCCAGAGGTTGAGCTCCGGGGTCACTTTGTTGGTTAGTTTATTTCATTCATCGCCTTGACTTTGGTTTTGCCATATCTAATTCGTATCTTTAGTTATGCTGTGTTACTCCTGTTTTATCATAGACTACTAACTACAAGGGATTGAGAAGGAAGGGCTATCAAAGACCAATGAAAGCCAAATAATTCACCATTAGCCTATTGTTGATATTATCATTATTCATCAATTTTAACACTGGTAGAATAACTCCATATCGGTTCCTTTCATTTTCATTTCTCCTTTCTTGTAGTTGTAATGCATTTCCCAGTATTCTATTGGTATTTTCTTAGACAGGAGAAGATTAAAATATTAATTTGAATAACATTGACGAGGTTTATATCTAGAGGACAATTCATGATTGAGTCTTCTGATAGCCGACCACCCAAACAACCAACAATTATTCTCCAGCTTTTGTAAGGCATGCCTTTCTATATGCAGGCTTGTCTTGGAAGATGTCCTTAGACTCCATCATTTGTCTATATCATGTACTAAACTTTGGCATACATGGTTCGATGTTTTTCATAACTTCTTTGGAAATGACTCTCTCACACACACAGATGTGTGGAGTGTAGAAGCACTTATGCACGTTTCCTTGGGCTTTTAGAGCTCTGCCATCTAACATGTAGCTACAACTTTAAGCATATGCAATTTACTTTTCATGGTCAATTTATAATTGCTTGCTTTTGACATTTTGAAGGGCACTATTTGAGTGCATCAGCTCTAATGTGGGCCAGCACACACAATGATACCCTGAAGGAGAAAATGTTCGCTCTTGTTGCCAATCTATCTGCCTGTCAGGAGAAACTTGGCACAGGATATCTTTCTGCGTTTCCATCTGAGTTTTTTGACCGCTTTGAAGATATTAAGCCTGTGTGGGCTCCCTATTACACCATTCACAAGGTACATTTGAAAGTGGTTTTTGAGTATGTAACTACTATTAGCCTTAAGATTGTGGGTTCTAAGCTAGTCAACATTGACAGATTCTGGCTGGCCTGTTAGATCAGCATACTATAGCTGGAGAACCTCATGCTCTAAAAATGGTGACATGGATGGCTGAGTACTTCTACAGCCGTGTGCAGAATGTGATTACAAAGTACAGTATCACCAGACACTATCAATCACTAAATGAGGAAACTGGAGGAATGAATGATGTCCTTTACAATTTATACAGCATAACAGTAGGTTCACCAGTTTTGTTGCTTCATTGGCTTGTATAATGTTGTTGACTCCTATATTTGATTGATATAAGTATAAGCACTATAAAATACAGATTTCCATAGTTATGGTTCATAGTACCTAACCATTGCTGTTAATTTCAATTCTGAGTGTACTTATCTTGTCAACCTATGCAGCGAGATCCGAAGCATCTCTTGTTGGCTCACCTTTTTGACAAGCCATGCTTTTTAGGGTTGCTTGCTGTGCAGGTAGTTATTATGTTTGTTCATTATATAGGTTTCCTCTTAATTTTAACTGTATTTGTGGCTCTACATCTTTGCAAATTAGACACTTGCACATCCATTTAAACACCCAAACATCGAAGGGCTGGAAATTTCCCATGAAATTTGATCTTCCTCCAAAAAGGTTATTGTCTTGCAGATAAACTGTTTAAGCCACATATGACAGTGTTGCTTTCTATGTCCACATTGTCTCATGTTTTGTTGTGGCTCTTAGTTTCAACAAGGTTGCAATATCAACATGATGGTCTTTAAAATTATTTTACCTTAAATTAGGTGTGATCACAGTTAGAACTAAATGCTAACTCATGGTATTTAAAAATTGCATATACGTTATAAAGTGATAGGGATATGGGTAGTATGGGATGTTTAAATCCCACATCGAGTAGTATAGGATGTTTGATGGGTAACTTAATGGGTGTGGTTCTTTCCCCTTGCAAGCCGGTTTTTAAGGGTGAGTTCCCCACACTCCCTTGGGTCCTATCAATTGGTATTAGAGCCTGGGGTCGACGTCAAGGAGAGGGCTACCTACGAAGGGTTCTGATTGGTAAGAAGGTCGAGTGAAGTATCGTAGAGTGCAGCCGTTGGGACGTCGGCTCTTTAGGGGCAATGCTATGATAGGGATATGGGTAATATGAGACGCTTGATGGGGTACTTAAGGGGTGTAATTCTTCCCCCAAGTCGGTTTTCAACGGTTTTCAAGAGTGGGTTCCCCGCACTCCTTTGGGTCCTATCACAATGCAAACCAGTAAGTTTCCATGTAAATGCACTTCTGGCCTTAGATCATATTTCACTACAAATGAAAAGTCGATCAGGTTAGAAGTAATATGTGGAAAATCATTATTTCCTCAATAATCCCAAAAACAAAATGGTTCCTCGATGTGAATATTGTCAACACTATCATGCTCACCTCTAAATGAAACATTTAGAAATTTGGGTTTGAACTTCAGCATTTTTATTCTAGTTTGGATATTGTATTTAGTTTTCTTCAGGAGTTCTAAAATTCTCCTTTTTCCATGTAGGCTAATGACATTGCAAATTTTCATTCTAATACTCATATTCCCGTTGTTGTTGGATCTCAAATGCGATATGAAGTCACTGGAGATCCACTTTACAAGGTCAACTGCTTTAAGTTTGAAAGGAACTATGCTTGTTTACTATTTTCTTGGTGTACATTTATTTATTTTTATAATATTATTTATAGAGTTTACATGTGATGTTTTCTTCTCAATTATCTATTATGACTATTGTGGTCAATGCCTTGTGAAAGAAACACTTTCACTTTTTGGCCTAACATGGATATAATAAACATTCAAAACTGACTAGTTTTAGGCTTTCATTCTATTATAATTTGGAAAGCACACTCTTACTCTGAACACTGAAGGCCAGAAACAAAAATAATTCTCTTTTTTCTTCAGTAACTCAGTGGTTCAAACTTCAAATTTGAAATTTCAATATGCATCCTTCATTTTTTTCTGTATTGCATTTTTGTTTCTCTCTCATGTCTCTGTTATTCAAACTTCAAATTAAATGTCTATTCATAGCCTTTATTATTTTTTCCCATGCTAGCTATGTTCTGTGTTTGTTTCATCGGATAAACACATTAAGCCTAGAAGCTGTCGGCCTTTTTGATGATTTCAATTTTCTAATTAGATTTCTTCTTGCTTTTAACTATGTTAGGAAATTGGAACATTCTTTATGGACCTTGTTAACTCTTCTCACAGTTATGCAACTGGGGGGACATCAGTCGGTGAATTTTGGTAATGAGACCTTAATTAATTTTAGTTGCAGTTTATTCTTATGAAGTTCAAATCATCCATTGAATATCTGTTTGCTACAAGGGCATTGAGTAGAGAGTGTTTTGTTCCATGTAATAGCAACTACCCCTTGATTATTTTAACTTGTGTACTTCAACTTTTGTGAAGGAGTGATCCAAAACGAATTGCAGAAAACCTGAAAACAACAGAAACTCAAGAGTCATGTACAACTTATAACATGTTGAAGGTACTGCCAAGCATCTATTTTTTTATTAGCTCATCATGGAATGCTTTTAGAGTGGAAGATGCATGAAGTTTGTGAAAAGATTTCACAATTTAAATTTTATATTTGGCCAAAATACACAGAACCTCCCTGAACTTGGCATGTGTAAATAACTACCTAACCTCCAAAGCTTAAAATTGACCCCATAAACTCCTAATTTCGTGCAAATAACCCCTACCATTAGTAAGTCTGTTAATGGAGGCATTACTTGTTGGACGCTTTCATCCATGTGGCAAATGATGAGAAAATAGAAGCTGAGGAGGTTATAATTGTAGTTTCCTGAGAGCCCTATCTCTTCTCTCTCCTCTGTCTGCTCTTCTGCAGTTCTTTCTGGAAATTAGCGACGGTTTCTTTTTGAATTACCTCTGTTTTAATCTGGGATTGCTGGTAATTCCATGTTTGTTGTGGGACTTAGGAACAGGGGCAAAATAGAAGTGAATAAAGCTGCAATAATCTGGGAAAAATAGTATCAAACTAAAATTATTTCCATATTTGAAGAATGAATTTTCTGGGGGGGATTCTGGGAAAATTCAAGCAAATGTGTAGTATAATCTGAGCTGCAATTATATTTGAAATTCCCATATTAGGAGTATAAATGGTTTTTGTCTTTGATGCTTTGATTCTTCAATTTTTCTCCAGTAATGCCACTAGTGTTTTATTGTTATTGTAGAGCTTTGGATTGATGAGAATTTAGAGAGGAATGTTTTGGCATTTCATGTTGCTTGTGCTTCTGAGTGAATAGTCTTTTTTAATCGTTGTTTTTTTATTATAGCTGGAAATTATGGAAGTGTTAATTAAAGGCTCCCGTTGATTTTTTTAAATGGAGGATAAAGAAAAGGATGACACTTGACCATAAGAAGGTGATGCAAGTCAACAGATTTGACTCCAACATTAGCTATTTGAAGGATTGCTATTCTGCAATTGAGCCAATATTAATTTTGTTTCTGTCTTTCCAAAGTAAATGAAATAAACTTACTGCATTTGATACAGGTTGCATTTGCATAACATAGAGGAGAAAGGGACAAGCAATTTTCAGTTTGGTAATAAGAGAGAGAAACCCATATTCTGAGTTTGTCATTTTGGAAACAATGGCATATTTAGGGTCTAGGAAACAAAGAAGACAGAGAGTGTGAAGCAGAGTGAGAAGAGGAGAGAGGGAAGAGAGAGGGCTCTTGGAAAATTACAATCATACCATCCTTTATTTTCCACATCATCTGCCATGTGGACATAGCGTCCCAACATGTAACTCTTCTGTTGGTATATTAGCGAACTCACTAATGGCAAGGGTTATTTGCATGAAATTAGGAGTTCAGGGGATTCTGTGCATTTTGGCCTTTATTTATGTATGTGTTTACATGTGATAGGGGATGTAACAATTGATATTCACTGCTTAATTTTAGTTTATTTCTGTTGTATTTATTTTTTCCTGTGCATCATGCCTTGTCATCAGTTGCTATACAATGTTTCCATTATATCAGCAATGTAAAATTAAATGATTTATCAGGTTTCACGACACCTATTTAGGTGGACCAAGGAAGTTTCATATGCAGATTATTATGAGCGTGCCTTAACAAATGGTGTACTAAGTATTCAAAGAGGTACAGACCCTGGAGTGATGATATATATGCTTCCACAAGGCCCCGGGCTTTCCAAGGCTAAAAGTTACCATAATTGGGGAACAAAGTTTAACTCTTTCTGGTGCTGCTATGGAACAGGTGTGCATATGTTTTGCTCATCATATAATTCAAATTGTATCAAATTACAGCATATCCTTTTTCAACTCAATCATACATACTCTACATACTCAACTATATCTTTTCTTTCCTGTTCATCTTTAGGTATCGAATTATTCTCAAAGCTGGGGGATTCCATTTATTTTGAGGAAGAAGGAAAGCACCCTACGCTTTACATCATCCAGTACATATCAAGCTCTTTTAATTGGAAAACTGGGGGTGTCAAGCTTAATCAGACTGTAGTTCCTGCTACTTCATGGGATCCTTACCTACGAGTGACATTGACACTTTCTCTTGTTAAGGTACTGTTACATTTTCTTATGCTTCGCCAGATATTCATCTTCCATAACTTTTAGTCTAAGCATCCTCATGATCCTTAAATTGGCTAAGTTTGGTCACTTTTGTCCTCACCCCCTCTCTTCACTAAGGCTCTATTGGTTGGTGGCATTAGACTGGGGGATGGGATTGGAAATCCCTCCTCAGCCTATTCCTACATTTGCTTCATAGCTCAGCCGAAGATTCCCTCTCCCTAGTGAATCTGTATTCCTCATACAAGGGGGAGTGTGCAAACCCACTGGATGTTGATGGAATCAGATTGGATCCGTTAGAGTGCCAAATATATGGACACATGTACCCCTGCACCCCGGCATTCAGTTTCTCTCATTCCCTCATTGTATTATGTCTCACTGGCCTGATCAATGGCAGTCCTCCATTGGTAAAGGTAGGCTGCAGTGCAAAAGAAATTTGGCGAAGGTGGACTGAACCCTAGTGCTGCTATGTGGAAGGATATCAGATTAGGAAGTAGAGAGTGCTCAATATGATGGCTTCCTCTAACCAGACCTCTCTGACCTCAGTTTCTCACCTTGACGGCAACCTCCATCACTCAGATTGATGGCAATCCTCCATGGGCAAAGGCAGGTTGCAGAACAAAAATTTGGGGGAAGCTGTGATCTTGCAGGAAATAGATTTAGACATTGAGAGTGAATTAACTTTGGTTTTTTTTTTTTTCCGTATTTTATATTTTACATTATATATTAGATAAATGAAGATTTATTCATTAATATCACAGACACAGAATATCTGGTGGAAATATTTTTTTGGGAAGATTTGCTTTGCTGTAATTTTATTTTTAAGGGGCATGAGGGTCATTTTAACAGTATTCCCTTCCTTTCCAGCTGTGTTTTTTTCTGACCAAACATTTCAATGGATTGGCATTCTTATTCCTTTGCATGTCATACCAATGTAGTCATAGACCACAAAATTCCTTTTGTATTCCCATTTCCTTTCCTTCACCTTAATTCCAGTAACCATGATGAGGCCTAAGGGTTTCAGTTTTCAAAAAAGAAAGTTGCAACATATATTATTCTACTTATCTAGGACCATGGTCATGAAAAAGGGAGGAATACCATTTTCTTTTCTCTACTTCTGGTTTATCCATTATATTACCCTTTGATTAATACATCATGATTACTCTATGAAAAAACAATTTGGAGTTAGGTTTCTGAAAATGGTCTGCTACTCACTTCAGCACTCAAATTTTGGTAATGATTATGTATGCTGATATTACATACACTTTGTCACAAACAATAATTGCTTTTGCATGAATTTCAGTCTATTAGAATCGTGGCTTCCAATGAATTCCCTTTAATAACAGAACTTGAAGAATTCTGGCAGTAATATAGAGATTTAGAACTGATACGAAGTGAATATTGCACTAGAAGATGGGTTAGTTATGTGGTTCCAAAAATAAATCTCTCAATTTGACATTGACAATGCAGTGGCTTATCCTTATTTTAATTGTATAATTACTTCAGATGATAGGTGATAAAAATCGGGAGGTTATGGTGTCAATTTTTTACCTTGTTTTGCAGAAACCTAGAAGCTGTTAAGTGTTGAGCATAAGATACTCTAAATTTCTCTTTTGCATCCTTCCATTGAAATATTCACTTTTGCAGGGAACTAGCAGTTCATCTACGTTGAACTTCCGAATACCAACATGGACACGTTTGGACAGTGCCGAGGCAATATTGAATGATGAGGCTTTATCTCTACCATCTCCAGGTATTTAACTCCCTTCATTTGTAGGGATTTCATCATAGTTATGTAATACTTTGGTCTAGCCATTAGTTTTCAACTTTGATGCAGTTTAGTCTCTCCAGTCAACATCTCGTTGATGAGGCTCTCCTTTTGCAAGAACTTTATTCTGCATGCCATCAACATGTCAGCAAAAATGAAAATTAAAAGTACAAAACTATTTAAATATTAACTAGGGGGATCAAAATCCAACTATTTGTTTAGTCTGGATGGACCATAATTTTGTAAGTATACATGTACTCAGAAAATTCAACTCCTGAAAGGCTGAAAGTTGAAACTTAAGTTTTAATTTGTGGAATTGTAGGAAACTTTTTGTCAATCATGCGAAAATGGAAAGCCAGTGACAAGCTGACCCTTCAGTTGCCCGTTACTCTCAGAACAGAGGCAATAAAAGGTAGTAATCCATGTGTGCAAGTCACTGCCATATCATATAAGTGAAAAATTGTTCACATTACTCATAGGTGTTTTGATATAAATTCAGATGACAGGTCAGAATATGCTTCTATTCAAGCAATTCTTTATGGTCCTTATCTTCTTGTTGGTCATACCACTGGTGATTGGGACATCAAGGTTGGGACAAATGAATCTGTTGCTGACTGGATTACTCCAATCCCTCCTAGCTACAATAGTCAACTAGCAACTTTTTCTCAAGATTTTGAGGACTCAACTTTTGTTTTAACAAACTCAAGACAATCTCTTGAAATGGAAAAATTACCCGAACCTGGCACAGAATTTGCTCCTCATGCTACCTTTAGACTTATCTTAAGTGAATCTTCCACAAGGTTTTTAACGTTGCAAGATGCTATTGGTAAATCAGTGATGTTAGAACCATTTGATCTTCCTGGAATGCTCTTGATGCACCAAGGAGCAGAAAATCCTCTTGTCATTGCAGATTCTCCGAGTGATGGGGCTTATCATGCTTTTCTTGTCGTAGCAGGATTGGATGGACAAAAAGAAACTATATCCTTAGAATCCAAAAGCCATAAGGGTTGCTTTGTGCATAGTGGTGGCTCTGGTGCAGGTGTGAAGCTCAGATGCAAGTCTGATTTTGATATTTTATTCAATCAAGCAGCCAGCTTTATAGCAAAAGAAGGACTGAGCCAGTATAATCCTATCAGCTTTGTGGCTAAAGGGGCAAAGAGGAATTTTCTTTTGGAGCCATTATTCTCCATCAGAGATGAACCTTATACGGTTTATTTCAACATTCAAGCTTGATACTGGTTTTACTTTTCCTCCTCGAGAGATGGGGAATTGATATGAAACTGTACCTGGCTCATCTTTGGATGTTCAAATAATTAAAAACAAGTTGTAGACCAAATGGTCTATAAATTTCTTCCTCTTATGTTCTCTTTCATTGAGATATACTCAATGATTAGCAAAATTTGTATATAGGAAGTATACTGCTGTAACATGAATATCTTTGTTGTAAAGAAAAGGAAAGAAGTGTTCATAACGAATCACTATACTTATTACAGGTTTTTTCTTAAAGAAAATAAAGTAGTTTCCTTCAGATTTTGATTGCCAGTTCTCATATAACGTACATTTTCTGAGTTTTATCAGTGTTGTCTAATTTGTTTGTCCCCATTTGATCCCTATCCTCCCTTCCCAAACACGATGCATTCGCATACTGGAATGCTAAGTGAACGCATCAAAATTATTCTATATTCTACAACATCAGAGAGTGTCTATAGATAGATTTTAAATCTATAATATTTATATTATTTTAAAATTTCTTATATATAATTTAAGGCCACGCAAAGTGTACAAACCAAGTATACACCATCGTATTGCAAATTATTGTATTAAGTGGTGTACCACGTATCCATGCCTTTGTATAAAAAAAGTATAAAGGCTGGTCACAATTGCTGTAGAGTCTTTGTGAATATTTCCAAATGATGAGTGTGAACAAACAAGTAGGCCAAAATTTCAAACCTCCATCTTTAATTTAGCATAGTTTATTCCAGCTATGCATGTGAATTTGTGGGAAAGTAAATTAAATTTTCAAACCTGTAATTTAGCTATCAATTTTGTCCATCAAACTTAGGCAAACGTAATTTTTGCCTCTGCCTTCGTCAAACCACGTGCAAATATATTTTCTCAGTCTATTGGCATATTTATTTTAAATATTTTCAACATGAATTTTTTAAAGAGGATTAGGACTAATAATAGTCCGAGTTAGCTTTGTCAATATATCATTTCCATTATCACCTATGGCTGAAGGAGGGGAAACTAAGTAGAAAACATTGGCTAATAATAACACTAACCCAATCAAATCTGTGACAGAGAAAAAAAAGTCACATAATTTAATTGAGTTAATATTATTTTATCTCATAATTTGATTAAATTAATACAATGTCTCACGTGTCATATGAGTGTGTTATAACCGTCCAATATTTTTTCGCCTGGAGGCAAAGGTGGTGGGAAGGGAGACCAAAGGGTGACAAGCACCCCTAATCATATAGGGTGTATATTAGTCTATTTAATTTCTTATAAAATAAAATTTAGATGTGTAAAAAGATATTACAGTATAATAGGATTAGATTTATATACAGTTTATTATATTTTTATTATGTAGGTCACTAATTAAAAAATAATAATTGTATAATCAACATATAATTATAGATAACTTAATTTTAAAATAATCAGTTATATATAATGAGTATACACGTGTTGTGATTTAATAAGAAAATAATATATTTGTCATTGTTTTAATTGGAGAATATCATAATAAATATATAAGAAACTACATATAAATTTTATTGTAATTACTATTTTACATTCTAACATACTAATATAATATATTTTATATTTTAAATAATAAAATTAAAATAACAAAATTCCCAAACAATATCTTACGAAAGTTTAGAAAAATAAGTAAAAAATTCTATATTTACATTTTGATATGTTTATAGACTAAATTCTGAAAAAGTAAATATTAATATTTTCTCTTAATCTTTTGTTTTTTCGTTTTTTTTATTTTCATTTGGCTTCTTCATTCTTTTACTTTGTTTGATATTCATTCTTTCTAATTTTTCAACGATTTTTTATTTTATTTATAATATTTTTCAACTCACTCTTTACATTTGCATTACTTTTAATTTTTCAAACTCTTTTCAACTATGGATTTGATAAATTGTCATACTTATTATCATTATCATCATCAAATTATCAATTGGCCTTTTATTTATTTATGCTTGAAATTATTTTTAATTTATTAATTATATATATTGTAAATATAAATTTTTTACTTATAAGCATCTTTCAAATTATTTATAGACATTCCACTTATACCAATTCATTGTTCATTATGCAATCGATTGAGAGACTTAACGGGAAACAAGTCATAATGTAACTTGGTATATATCTATCTTACAAGTGAATTAATTCGCTTAACATTATAAGTTTCACAAACTCACACTACTCAATCCATGGTCTAGCCCTAAATTTCCATTCTCAATTTCCTTTAAATTTCCTAAATCATCTAATAGTTTTCACACACTTAAAAAAAAAATTAAGAACAAGATTGGGTAATCATATCATATCAACAATTGTAAGTAGAGAGACTAAATGAGTTGTACTATGTATTAGGCTTTACCATAATTTCAAAATATCAAATTTAGCTCATCAATACAACAAAAATAGACATTCAAAACACGGCACAAAACAAATGAGCATAAAAATACAAAGGGAAGCATTAAAAGAAGAAAAAAATTGATTTAATCAGTGAATATCTTTTAAACCCTAAGTTTCTCCATTGCCTTTGAAACTCTAAGGGACCTTCTTTTCATACTTGTTGATATGTCATTGTGACCATATCTTAGCTGGTCTTAGCAACATTCTATTTTATCCAGAAAATTTCTTTTCTTATTCTAAGGCCATGACCAATTGAGGATTGGTCATAGCACTAAAACGTGTTGGCTACTTTTATTTAGCATTTTTCACATTTTATTTTCAATTTGAGTGGTTTAAGTTCTAGGTGTTCGTAGTCATAACTCTAATATTTCAAAGCGGAACCTTATTTGTAATATAAACTCTATAAACATACATGAAATTAATTAATGAAAAATTATCAATATATTAAACAAAAATTTAACACTTAAACTACATAAAAATATAATTAAACTTATTAAATAAACATAATTGAAACTAGAGCTAAAACTGCAAATACAAGTTTAAGACACAAGTTTAAACAATAAGAAATACAAAATTGCAAACAAATTGTTAGTAATAGTTGCCAAAGGTATCAGATTCTGGTTCGGCATATCACGAACAATTTTTTGTTTTTCGAAACAAAAAGAAAAAAACATTATTTTAAATTGGGTTCTGCACTATTTTTTTTCTTTTTAAACAGAGACTTTGATAACTAGTCCAATAAATCTAACCTTTTTCAAAATTTAAAGTGTCTTCCATCTTCATCGACAAGGCATATTCATTAACAGAGAATAGTAAAACCAATGGCTAAATCCTAGATGCAAATCAAGTAGTTGATTAATTAGGTAGTTAATTTGTCATCTTTGTGATCATAACCAAAATTAGGGTGATTATCTTTCAAGACTACTCACAGCTTGAACATACTGAAAAAAAAATGAACATCAATTTAAAAAACAGAAAATACGAAACTACCAGCAATAGTTTGTCAAAGGTATAGAACATGGTTCAACCGTTATAAGATTTCTTTTATCTTTACCATGTATATTTCTTTATATTTTTGATATGTTGTTCTTAAATTAAAACACAACAACTGTTTTGGCTAATTGATAATAGTATATAATTTAACTTGAAAATATTACAGTTATATGTAATAATTATATACTTGTGATATAATTAAAAAATCAACTACTTGTTATGTTTTAATTGACAAATAGTGTAACAAAAATTATAAGAAACTACATATAAATTTTTTCTTACTTTATTAACAATATCTATAATAATTTCAATGTATTTTGGTCAAATTCTATGTGATCATAACCAAAATATGTGACATTATCTTTCAAGACCACTTATAACTTTGACTTGTGGAGGGTGCAGATTACTTTTTCTGGAAAACATAATGGATAATTTTAAGGGTAACTCTACTTTTAAATTGAAAACCTTTGCAATCAAGATGGATTTAAGGGAGGTGTGGGTGTGGTCACCCTTTAAATTTTTTAAACTTTATTTTTTATATATTTTTTATCTTATATTTTTAATTTAATTTATTAATTTATAAGAGTCTATCCCCCTTAAATTTATAAATTTGTTTTCTTTTGTTTAAATATTTGATTCAAAAACTTTTGCCTCTTGAAATAAAATCCTAGATGCATCCTAACTATAACATCTTTCAAAAACACTTACTAACACTAACTTGCATGTGGATGTCGTACAGGGAGGAACTCTTGAACATAATGAAAAAGGAAATGGATGATTAACCGTAATTACGACCGTTAATGGCCACTTTTTTATTCTTTTAATTTTCTATATTTTTTACAATTTATTTTTTTAATTATATTCATCTTTTCATAAGATTTGGTTAACTTCTATATAATATTTTTTTATTTTAAAATTATTTCACTGTCATGAAATTAGATCTATTTTACTAAAAACTTATTATATGTTTTTTAGTTATATTTTACACAACATTATATAATACTTTTTTTATTTATTATGACAAAAAAACAAATATAAGTTTATTTGAAGCTTCAATAACCTATGATTTTTTCATAATGTGATAGTAAAAGTAATAAAATAATTTAATATTTGAAGGAGTTAAACATTGTGCACATTTATTAATATAAATTAAATTAAAAATTTTGTAATATATATATATATATATATACATATATCAAATGTTAAAAAATTGAATAATATTTTTGAAACAATAAAATTGTTAAATACATTTTAGTCCGAATTTCCTACAACATTTGGTCAGAAGTTTTCAAAAATTGCTCGAAATCCCTTATAGTCTTCTTCTGTTCTTCTTTTTGGTTTTTTTGTTCTTTTTCCTTGTTTTGCCATCAATATTCATTTTATTGTTTCCAATTTTTTTGCTCTTATTTACATAAAAAAACTTTATTATTAAAATAAATTTTTAATATTACAATGGTTATTCTGCACTGAACACAGAGTTGTTAAGTAAAATAGACACCAAAAAAAAAAATGCAACAAAGAGGAGATGAGACTATGATTTTAGATTAATAATAAAATAAATAAAGTAAAGAACAACTAAATTGTAATTTTTAGAAATAGAAGGAATTAGAATAATACAAAACTAAAATTTTTTAGAGGTAAATAAAATAGTTTTTTTAAATATTGGGATCTTTTTAAATTTTAACATCTCATTCCACCAACAACAACTTAGTTGAATTGGCATCAAATGATTAGTCTTTATGTCATCAGGCACCGATGCCTCCTATTTCACCATAACACCAATAAAATTTGCTAAACTTTATTCAGCACGCCATTTAGTTCCCAGAAAATATTATGGTTAAAAAGTATAAAACTATTTAAATTTAAACTGAGGGACCAAAATCCAATTATTTTTTTTAGTCTAGATGAACCTAAATTTGTATAAGTACAAAACTCAAATCCATCCTCACTAATTATTATGCTAGCCTGGATGTGAGTCTCTAAAACGAGATCTAATCTATAACCAAGTTGAATCTCAAGACTTATAAAACTTGACCCGGTCTAACTCATGATCAATTTTAGCAAATATAATCCTATCAGCTTTGTGGCTAAAGGGGCAAGGAGAATTTTCTTTTGGAGCCATTATTCGATTAACCTTATACGGCTTATTTCAATATTCAGGCTTGATACTGGTTTTGGTTTTCCTCTTTGGAAGATGGGGAATTGTATGAAAGTGTACATGGCTCATCTTTGGATGTTGAAATAATTAAAATGAGTTGTAGACCAAATGGTCTATAAATTTCAGCCTCTTATCATCTCTTTGATTGAGACAGTACTCAATGATTAGCAGAATTTGTATGTAGGAAGTAAACTGCAGTAAAATGAACGTCTTTGTTGTAGAGAAAAGAATAGGGGAAGAAGTGTTCATAATGAATCACGATACTTAACATAGGTTTTTTCTTGATGAAAATGAAATAGTTTCATTCAGATTTTGATTCCCAGTTTTCATATAACCTACATTTTTTTAGTTAGATTAGTGTTTTCTAATTTGTTTGTCCCCATTTGATTCCTATTCTCCCTTCCCAAATGTGACAATTTATTTGTGCATGGTTCTTGAGTAAAAACAATATAAGAGTGTCTCCAGGTAGATTTTTAAATTTTAAATGTATAATATTTACATTATTTTGAATTTTCTTATAAATAATATGTATAAATTTAAGGCCACCTGAAGCAAATACTGACTGGTCAGCCTGTATATTAGATTTTCAAACTCGTAATTTAGCATCAATTTTGTCAATTTAAGCTTTATTAGTGAACTTGATTTTTGTTTTTGCCCACATTAAACCATGTACAAAGATATTTTCCCAATCTATTGGAATTGGCATATTTAATTTCAAATATTATTGACATGAACATTTTGAAGCTACGTATTATTATCAAAACTAAAAGTAGTCTGAGAGTTAGTTTGGTCAATCTCTTGGTCTCATATTGTTGTATCATTTTCATTCTTGCAAATCACCTAACACAAAAAAAAAAAAAAAAAAAGAGTCATTTGCATAAAAAGTTGAAACACTGTTTCAGAAAGTTTGAGGTTTTAAAAAGAATTTAAAATTTTAGTTATTAATTTTCACAAATTTATATGAATTAATTCTTTATATTGTATATGAATAATATACTTTAAACCTTTTTAGTTTTAAAATAATTGCAACTTAGTTTCCTTAATTTAAATTATATCATGTCAATTTTTTAAATAGTATAATTATATCCATTTATCTTATATTTTATCATAATTTCAATATTAAATTTAATAATATTTTGCTTAAACGTCAAAGTTAAATATAAATGAATAACGTTCAAGTTTAACATTAAATTTTGTGTATGAAATAAAAAGATAAAAAAGATATTTATATAATGTTATTTATTTATAAACTCCAAGCCTAAATTAAAATATATATAAAATTAAAAAATTAAATGATATTTAAAACAATAATTTCATATCACTCTTACCTTTTTTTTTTAGGACAATATATCGCACTTTTACGGCTTTACCCTTCAACTCAGTTCTTTGGTCTTCTTCACATGCATTTCACGTTCACTTCTGAATAAAGCAAACGTCTCCACCATTCTACCATTTTAAGTAACTTCATCTTCATAGGTGCTCTGAGCCGAGCACGAAAGAGGCAAGGCTCAGTGCTGGTACCATGAGAGATGTGTGGGAGAGAAGAAAGAGAAGAAAGGGGCAGAAGAGAATCACGGGTAGTGAGAGAGAGTCAAGGGAGGGGAAGAGAGAACACTGAGACGGGAAGAGGCCTGGAGAGTAGAGAAAGAATACAGAGAGTGATAGACGAAAGAAGAGAACGAGAGCGAAGAGGAACCGTGAAAGAGAGGGAAGAGAAAAAAAGAGTTCCTATTTTTGTGCGGAGAAAGCAGAGACTCGAGAGAGTTACGGGAAAGTGGAGAGACTAAGGGACGTCGGAAGGAACGAAAACACAGAAAAATGAGGAAGCCGGAAGGACCATGAGTGATATCCAGGGAAGGAAAATCAGATAAAAGAAAGGAAAGAGATTGAGGTGTGAAGACTAAGAAGAACAGAAACACAAGAAGGAGTGCCATTCAGAGCAGAGAAACAAGAAACAAAAAGAAGTAAGGTGAGCTCGTCACCGGCGATTTTCGGCACCGTCCGTCCTGTTCTCTCTCGGCGTCCAGGTGAGCTCTCATCTTCCTCTTTTGATGGCAAGGCTGAAATTTGTTTGAATGTGTATTCTCTGAAGTTTTTCAGTACTTTAATCTTCAATATTTGCTATTTCTATCATCTCCAAAGCCTGTGATTCAAGAATGAAGAATTCTAATGATTCAATCTCCTCAATCAGAAATTACTTCAATCTCCATGTAAATCATATATGTGCCATCGTGTTTTTAAGATGCGGCTTGTTGTAATACACTAATACTGTCGTCCATTGATGAGATGAATTATTATTTCAGCTTTTATTAGTGTACTTCTTAGGCCTAAAACTATCCTTAGGTAGCTAGTTGCTGATCTTCATGGAAAAAGAAGAAAAAAAAGAAAAGTCGGATGGGTAATGCCATTTTTACATTTCAATATTTACACATATAATAATATTTGTTTCATTGAATTAAATCTATAATCAATTCATATAATTGTAATTGGGGGCTATATGAATTCTTGGTGAGCTGAAATCATTTACTTGTATATTGCCAAATTGTCTACTTATAAAGTGAAGATGTTGCTAATGTGTCACAGAAGTGGATGACATGTTTATTTTCAAATTGGGTCTCTAGTTCCTTTTTGTTTAATGAGGTTCTCCCATTTTACAAAAATAAATGAGTTTTATGTTGTGGATTACTTAAAAGGTCTTGGTACATATAATAGCATTTTGTGCCATCCTATCTTACTTTAGTTTTTCGTATTGAGCTCACTAATCTATTATCATGCCATCTTTTTAAACATGGGTTAAATGTATTGTCAGGTAACGTAATCTCATTTATTCCTTCTTTCATGTTTTTGTCTTTCTTGGTGTTAATTTAGTGAGAAAGACGAAAGCTCATCAGTAACTTTATTTACTGCAGCTAGTACCCACTAATATACCTTAGTGTATTAAATCTTAGAGATGGAAGTCTGGCTTGTCCATCATGTTTTGGTGCTCGCTTACGTCCATTATTCAACATGATGTCATAGGCAAGTACATTTGGTTTTATGGTATTGATTTTTACTTTGTATAATGTGCAACTGTGTAAATAGAGATAATGCATAAATTTCATACATTTTGGGTGTTCTGAATGGGTTCATGCAAGTTATAATATGGTTGTCTTTTTCTTCCATTTTTGTCAATATGAAATGATAACTAAGCAAAAACCTCTATGTTCTTCTTGCATTTCTTTTCATTTCCAAGTTTCTGTCTTCCACAGGGTTCTTATGGACTCCCAGCCGAAGCCAGAACCTCCTCTTCCGCCACCTTCCAGCGGTGACACTAGTGATGACGCAGAACTAATGAACATGAGTATGGACCTGATTTCAAAGCTGCGAGCCATGATTGATGCGAAAGCCCACCTGAAAGGCGGGGTTGAGAAGATGAAGAAGGATATTTACTTACTCCATGAGCGAAGAAAGTTCGTGGAGTGGGATAAAAGGCAAGTTACAGAGGAGCTGGAGGAACAATGCGAGAAGAGGAAGAAGGCAGAAGAGAGACTGGAAGCTGCGAAGAAGAAGAAGCAAGAAGATGGGATTATGGTTGGGGAGCTGAGGAGTACGATTTGCAGTTTGGAGGAGGAATTGGAGAAATGCAACAAACAATGTGAGAAGGGGAAGAGGGCTGAAGAGCGATATGAGAAGTCGCTGGAAGTTGCGAAGAAGAAGGAGCGGGAAGATGGAGATATGATTGCGGATCTCAAGTGGAAGAACAGCGAGTTGGAGGAGGAAGTGAAGAAATGCAAAGAACAATGTCCGAAGGGGAAAAAGGCTGAGGAGAGGTATGAGGAATTGTTGGTAGCAGCGAAGCAGAAGAAGAAGCAAGAGGATGGTGTTACAACTGGTGAGCTGAGGAGTAAAATTTCCAGTTTGGAGGAGAAATTGGATATATGCAATGAACAAAGTAAGAAGGGGAAGGCTGAAGAGCAGTATGTCAAATCGCTGGAAGTTGCCAAGAAGAAGGAGCAGGAAGATAGTGATATGATAGCAAAGCTCAAGAGTAAGAACAGCGAGTTGGAGGAGGAATTGAAGAAATGCAACGAACAATGTGCGAAAGGGAAGAAGGCTGAGGAGACTTATGAGAAATTGTTGGAAGCTGCGAAGAAGAAGGAGTGAGAAGATGGAGATATAATTGCGAAGCTTAGCAGTAAGATTTGCAAATTGGAGGATGGGAAGCGCGAGGCTGAAGAGTATTGGAAGAGAAAATATATGGAGCTGAAAGAACGAGCTATAAAGTTAGAGAAAGATATTGAATTGTTGATGAGTGGAAGAGATACCAGCGGAAACCATGATCATGGCCGCGAGTCTGAAAATAACAATGCAGCGTCTACTCGTTGCCAAAGAAATGGAGATACCGGTGCCTGCGCTGTGCAATTGCCAAGCATTCTAAACCAGGATGCATCAGGTATGGGAATTCTAGAAGCTTGTATGCTAGCTACACTGATATGCATATTTGAATGTCATGTTGAGAGAGGACACCTTATAAGGTTATACACTTAGTTAAATGGGGTAATATTAGGATTTTGGAGTAACCAAGGTGTTTGAAAACTTGGGAGATGTTATCTCATCATATATTTTATATTTTTATCAGGACTACAAATTCCATTTCAGATTTTTGGTCTTCTAGTAGGATTAGGATTTCTTATTTGTGTTGCACATAAATGTTGGTGAGACAAAATATTTACCTATTTGATTATTGATAAATAAATTTGCTGTT
Organism: Delonix regia; assembly: GCA_037074485.1. Classification (NCBI taxonomy): domain Eukaryota; kingdom Viridiplantae; phylum Streptophyta; class Magnoliopsida; order Fabales; family Fabaceae; genus Delonix; species Delonix regia. The sequence continues at coordinate 18,666,709 of CM073452.1, read as the reverse complement.
GATTTTAAGAAATTGTGATTCTCTTTATTCGTTTTCATGAACATCAGCATATGTTGGTTTTGTTTGTGATCATTTAGTCATAAAAAACTCTCTTGCAGGTAGTTTCTCATTTTCATATAACCATCGTATTTAGAGGAAAAAGAAAGGCTTATTATTCCCTTTGCTAACTGTGAAATGGCTTCGCCTGTCACTGATTGACATTGTAAGGCATCTATGTTTTTCTGTGTGATAGGCTTTACTGCTTATGCCGAGTATTAAAAAACACAGCAGCCAATCATATACCAATAATACGTAATGAAAATTTGTTTCTTAAAATCAACATAGTTCCTCCAATACATTTTCCCGTGATATGGTTACCTAGGCTGCTCTATTATCTAGTTATCGGTCAACAGGTTGCTTTCAACTCTTGTTGTTTTTTAAGATTGAGTTGATTTATCAAAGTGAGTAAAAAAATTGCAGAACCAATAGATGGCATATTTTGTCTTAAAGCAATTACATTTGAAAAGAATACTTCCCAAGCAAACATGATGTCACTGCAATTATGAAGCACCAAGAATTTTATTTTGGTGTATGTTTTTTCGTAACTTAGAACACTTCAGAGTTTTCTAGTATTAATGTCATGATTTCAGCCGGTAGGGCGTGACTAACATAGGGATAAGGTGTCATTCATCTTTGTGAACCTGTTGGAACTCTCATTATGGCAAAACTTATATAAATACATATTAAACAAACATTGATCACATAACTCTTCATATAGATAGTTTATGACACACCATAGTAATACATTAAATATTAAACATTTAGCATGTATACTAGGGAGCGACTAAACTGAATTATAAAAATACTGAAAGACATAGCTCTAGAGTAGGTTAAGCTCACCAAAGAATTAATCACCAAAATTAAAATTTCGAAGGTGGATGTTTTGGATTGGAGTTAAGATATAAAAAATGTTAAATAATGGGGTGAGTGGAAACTTAGTGGCTAAATAATTCTAATATTGCAAAAATTAAGACAAACTTATGGGGTACGTCTTTCAAAATTTAAAACCAGATATCATACAAATATAATTAAGTAATATTAAATAGAGAAAAATCATCAATAGAATGTAATTGGAAATCTCTTATAGAACCAGTTATAATTACAGAGTACAGAGCTAACCCAGGGCTTGTGATAACTGATACTCATTCAGCCATAAGTTCTGAGTAAATATCATAATGGCCCTCAGCCTCAAATAGAATATGGAGGTAAGGGTATCATACCCAACCTTATCAGAATACCAATCGTAGTGTACTACAGTTAATGTCAACTGCCATTAGCTACAGGGTTATGTTTTAGATATATTCCCAATATTTCAGAGACAAATAATTATCCATGTATAGATATTAGAAATTTCAAAATCGTACCATTTCAGAATTCAGATTTTAGTACTAATAATTCAATATTCAAAATCATCAAGAATAATTTAAAATAATATTCTGCATAATTAGGATTATCTACTCACCAAAGGAGTATACCAACCTCCTTTTATCCTTGATTATACTTCCTTTGTTGAAAATATTCTAGTCACCTCAAAATATTAAATAAAACACTCTTATCATCTAATCCTGACAAATAAATTTGTTTATTTTAATTCTATCACATACCTAATTAATTATCTCTCATTCATTTTTATCCAATTCACTTCTTTCTTTTCTAAATGTTAAAAATTAAATGTATGAGCCACTTAAAGAATACTTTAAAATACTTCTAACCTATATTTCATTTTATTATCCTTATTATCATTGTTATTACTATTACCATTACTATCATTATTATTATTATTATTATTATTATTATTATTATTATTATCATTACTATTATTATTATTATTTTACTTAATTAATCCATTATGCACTTATAAAATTTCTAACACCTACCATAACACAAATTTCACTTAAAGGTCATCTAATAAATTTCAAATTTTCCATTTAACCTCAAATAATATTTATTGTTATACAATCAAGCCATTCATATTTTTCATTCTAATTTCTTTCCTTTTTCTTCATGAAAAATCATTAAAAATTCAAATTTTGTTCTAAAATTCAAAATGAAATTTTTAAAAATTCTAAATCACTTCCTATATGCATAAAAAAAAAATTTAATAAGTCCTAAGAACACAATTTTTACTAAATTCCCAAATTGCCCCTAAACCCCTAAATTGGGTTTTTCAATCTAGAAGCCAAATTTCACAATTGATCAGTGATTTCAAGGGAGAAATGTGCAAAATTTACCTTAGAAGTGTAATCCTAACTCAATTTGAAGCAAACAACCCGAATTGAGCTTAATTTAATCACTTTCTTACATGAAGAGTGGTTTTTGCAAATGAACAGTACTCAAATTAGTTGTTCTTCGATTCTGAGCAAATTGGACCAAATTGGTTAGTGAAAATAAGGGAGAAAGGTGTGAAATCAATGTAAAAAGTTAAGCTCTATGTTTAATTGGATTAAAAACGCACCAAAATCACGAATTAAAGCTTCGAATTTCGATTTGTTTTTGGGTATATCAAGTCGCAAAAAATTTGATGAAATTCAGGCGGTGTGGTGGCCAATGAAGGTGGCTAGGAAGTCAACAGGGCAGCTGTGGCTGAGAGAAGTCGTCGACGAAGTTGAACAAGGCTGGAGGAAGCTCCAGTTGGCCGAAAAAAAAATTGCACCGTGAGGAGTCTTTGACGCAATTTTCCACCAATTTTTGCTGGTGGGGAGGCTGGCAATGATGGGGGATGGCCGGCAGAGACACTGGGATGTCGGTCAACCTCTGGTGGTGGTTAGACGGTGGTGACAGTGGTCAAAAGTTAACAAAACAATAAGCACAGTGACAAAGATGCAATGTGAAAAAGGAGTATTCTAAGACGTTTTAGTGCGATGAAATGCTGAAGATGTTTAATATAATTTTAGGTTAGTTATATAATTGGGGTTAGGTAGAATTATTAGAAATAATTGAGGATTTTTTTAAATATTTTTAAATGTAAAAATATTGTTATATATATATTTTATCAAATCAAAATTTCTCTAACAAATATTTGGTTATCATATTTAGTTAAGTTACAAGTACTAAAAATGCACAAGGTGATGTTTAAGTACTAACTTTGATTATATTTTCAGATAAAATTTTATCTGTCTCTATATTTGTTTCAACTGAGTTCTTCCTTTTTTAGTTTAAATTTCTATGGGTATTACAATTAATTAGGCTTTCGGGGCTTACACCTCCCTATTACACAAGTTAAAAAAGGGCCTTTAGGGGCTTACTTGTGCTTGTGCTAAGGTAGCTTGCTGTAGCGCCCTTAGAATCTAAGCCTTTTGAAGCGCCGGTGGTTGTAGCTGTGTTGGGAAAACAAATGCTTGTGGGCACAAACAAAACTTAAGGTAATTTAAGTAAGAAAGTAATTATGCTGTAGGATTACTCCCCATCCCCAAGCAAAAATGATTGGTTTTTGCAATTATAGGCATCAAATTCTGTTTGGCAATAAGTTTTTTATGTGAATTTTGTTAGACTGCCGAGTTTTGTTCATATTCACATTTTTTATTAGTTTAGTTCTCTAATTCTCCCCTGGTGCAACTTTGGTCAAATGAATCAGGGAAACAAACGTGAAGCAGGATCCTTAATCTCACTTCCTTTGATGTTAAGTTCATGGTTTGCTTGTCATGCTTGTGGATATTTTGTGAGATTTAAGGTCCTTATATCTACACTTATATTGGGTTTCTTTGATTTCTATTAACTTGTCCTTATGTTTCTGTTTGCTTAGATGATAGCTAATCCTCCATTTTTACAATATTATTTCCTTTTTCTATAAAAAGAAGATTAGACGGATATCTTACAGTAATTCTGTAACTGTCATTTTTTTATGAAAGCATAGATCTTCGAACACTTACAGAACCAAAACCTGTATTTTCCGTAATCTCATGAATCAATTGCCATTATTATTGTTAGAGATTTGAATAGAACTCTGTGGGTTTTCTTACGAGGGGATGTAGTACAACTGGACCTTCACTTAACAACTTTAGCTCTAAAGTTGAGGTGGTCTTTGTCTTCGACAATTATTGAATCTGATCTTCTTCATTTCCCAAGCTCTTGCTTGCATAGTTTTGTTTGCAGATCTAGTATTAAGCATCCCTAACATATCATCTTTTTTCCAGGTAGTGACAGACTGGGATTGGGAGCAAACTTTGTTGAGATTGAAGACAGTGATCATGATGGTGATGCTGTTTGTACCTCAAAAGGAGCATTGGGTGAAAAAGATACAACATGTCAATTTGTCACAGATAATGAGCATCCAAATTCATTAGTAGTAATAGCCCAACTGAAAAACACCCCGAGTGTGGCAGAGGATATGACTGGAATGCTGAAAAGAAAATTTAGCTCAAGAGGTTTCCCGTGTCAATATCTAACAAATGCATTGGATCGTTTTGATATTCCTGTCACTTCCAGCTCTTCTTCTGAGTCTTCTGAATCTGACACAGAGCAACTTTGGAGTTCCCATCGTATTGCAGCTGACAAAAGCAGGAAAACTTAGGCCCTGCTGTTTAGTATGATGGAAAAGCGAGTAATGAAAAGGGAGAAGAAATGGGAAAGCTAAAAAAAGGCGTTTGGTAGGAAGTAAATGTATTGCCATGGGAATCAATATTGATTCCCATCTGGGTGGGTGAGCGGATTCTTTCTGACCATTGAAGGAAAGCAAGATCATTCCTGTGATTGGTACTTTTGCACCAATATTGCCCTCCTAGTCGAAAATTTGTGGACCAAATTATGTTGCCTCCCAACATCTCATAAATATCAACAACGCATGCTCCTCCCATCTAAACACCACCGTCTTTGACCATGCAGAAGCGGACAGGTGATGTACTCTGCGTAGCTCCAGCAGAGCTGATGTTTGGCATCCAGAAGTGACCATCGAAGGTGATTATGCATTTCTCTCTTCTGTTCGTTTTCTAGATCTGCCCCCAGTGTGCTTCCAGGAGAGTTGTGGCTACGAGTTTTGTGGTAGATTTGATAGTAGCATGGGAGGAGCTTTTTTGTCTGATTTCTGGTATGATTTTCCAGTGGAGCTTAGATTTTCTTGTCTACCTTATATGTTTTTATTCTGTGGTCTGATTTTATGGGTAACATTTTTTCGCGTGGGCGTCGTCTAATTTTCTGGCGGAGGTCATATTTTCCGGTATATGCTTTCTGATTGAAGATATGATACTTCTGTTTTGATTGGAGTTGTCTTTTAGGTGTCATTGTAATCAGTACTATTCAGAAGGTGTCGGTACTTATCAGCTCTGATCTGCAGTATTTGATATTGTTCCTTGAAAATTATGGGATTTGATCTGCAGCTGCAGCATTTCATCTGTGAGCTAAAAGCATTGTTTTCCGCGTGAGGCAATGTCTATGGCATTATTTATGGATCACACTTGCGAATGCATTATAGTAAATGATTTTAATATGGTATTACGTGTTAGGCATTGTCTGTTTGTTCAAGAATACATCTTGCTTTGGTAGTGAAGCTAGGACGAAGAGTGATATGTATTTGATCTGCATCTCATCTAAGTTGGTGCTTACGCTGAGTCTGTTACTTGTGAAATGGATTGAAACTAATAGAACAATTATTCAACTTTTGAATAAGTATTCATAATGAAAGAACAGGAAGATATAAAATCGCTATCATTGCAAAATTAAATTTGAAGAAGTAAAGTAGAAACGTTTTAATACTAGATGAGTGCTAATTGGTTAAACAATGTAGAATGAAATGGTATATTTTACTGTGAGGATATCGACTTTATTGCATGTCTTCTCCATCCAATTTTCATTATATCAACAAGATCAAAATGTTATTTATGTTATTACCCAAAGAAGGTAGTTTGTGCCCATATTGTATTTCTTGTTCTTTCCCATAACCAAAAGCAGAATCTTCTTGTTGGAAGCTGTAATGTCTAATGTCTTATTTTTAAACATGGCCTCCGCACTGAGATTGCAGAGATTATACACTTTCTGGCCTTTAAAATTTTCTTCTGCATCTATTCTTTCATTCTTAAGCATACTACAACTAGTTGAGTAGTCAGTGGTTGTATACTTGCATTTGAGCCAAATTTGTATAGTAAATCATTATGGAAACCTTTAAGGAGCTTATTTGTTTTGCACGTACATTTTGGGCTGTTGAAGTGGTTAGACAAGTTGTAATTTGATGATTCCCATCTATATGTTTGATTTGTTTGCAAAGGTGTTCCGGAAGTATTATTTCTTCTTGGTTTGATGGTTAGCTAATACATGCTAACTATTATAGGTGTCGCCTTCTATGTACGGTGTGCTCCGCCACCAATACTCGATGCAGCACCTTTTGTGGCTAGAGCACTTGCCACTGTTACTGCATCTGATGCAGCACTTGTCGCGTCTGAAGTACCTGCTGTCGTCGATGCAACACTTGCAGTTGAGAAGTATTGCATATATTAGATTTTTGTTTGTTTTGACACTCATTCTTCAACATTTTACTTCTGCTTCTTCTTTTACTTCCACTATGGATGCTTTGTCTTATGACGTCGGTTTGGTAGTCATTCTACATTCATCCACTACCTGCAGCGATTGTCAAGAACTTACCTACGGTAATAAGACTTGCATCAAAATTTGCAAATTTCGCCCACTCTATGGAGATGATTACTAACAGTACCTATAAACTCTTAATTGCTTTCCAAAACTTGTTGAATTAATTTGAAAAATTGGTGATAATATGTACTGAGATCTCCATTAATAGCATAGGCCGTATAACTACTCCCAGCATAGGCAGTATCAATGGCACACTTCTAGCATTAATTGTCATAGGAAGTATCGTCTTCGACATACTGCGTGCTCCGCCATCAACACCTGATGCAGCACCTTTCGTGGTCGGAGTGCCTGCCGTTGTTACTACATCTGATGCAACATTTGTCGTGGCTGAAGCACTTGTCCTCGTAGATGCAGCACCTGCTACCGTTGATGCAGCACTGGACGTGGCTGGAACAACTGATGCAGCACCTGTTGTTCATTCCTGGGTAGGTTCGATAGTGTTATTGTTCTCAGCCAGAGCCGCGGTAGGTGCTCCAACCGCGACAGTTGCTTCAGATGCCATAGTTGCTGAATCAATGGTGCCAGGTGCTCCAACCACAGCAGGTACTACACCAAGTGTAGTAATGGCATCAGGTGCTCAGACTGTGACAGGTGCTGCATCAGGTGTTCCATGTAACACATGACAAATATTACATTAAATATTTTATTTTGGAGTAGGCATGAGTGTTACGTTCCAGCCACCGCAAGTGCTGCATCTGGTGCAGTAACGACGGCAGGTACTCTAGCCGCGAAAGGTTACTAGGAGGGGAGCACGTCGTATGTAGAAGGTGACACCTCTTATGACAGTTAATGTTAGGAGTGCAATCCATACTGTCTATGCTGGGAATAGTTATGTGGCCAATGCTGCTAACAGTGATTTTAGCACATAACATCACCAATTTTTCAAATTGATTTAATAATTTTTGGAAAACAATTAAGAGTTTAACAGTACTGTTAGTAATCCTCTCCATAAAGTGAGCAAAATTTGCAAATTTTAATGTAAGTCTTATTGCCGTAGATAAGTTCCTGATAATCGTTACAGGTAGTGAATGAAGATCATGGAGAATGGCTACCAAACTGAAAGAATGAGCATCAAAACAAACAAAAATCTTAAATATGCAATACTTCTTGCCATAGAAACATATATGAGAACAACGGAAAGTTAATATTTTGCTTGAGGAGCTTTTCCACAATCAAATTCATCTTATGATTAGCATTAAGCCATGTAACCATTGAAGTTTTCTAAAATTTAGCTTACCTAAAACGACATAGCAGCAAGAAAAATTAGTTTGAAGAATGGGAAGATATAAAATCCATGTTATTGCATAAATTAGTTTGAAAAGTAAAGTAGGCAATTTTTAATAATAGATGAGTGGTAATTGTAAGATTAAGTTGGCCCAAGTTATATTGATTAAGTAATTAATTGGTTAAATAAATAATTAAATGATGTAATTTTTGATTGATTAATTGAGAAATAGTTTCTTTACATTTATTTGTAATTAATCACTTAATGGAAGTGGTTAACAGAATATCTAATAATTTGAAATTATTAGATAATAAATGTTATCAGATAACTGAGATCGTTATCAAATAAAAATATTTATTTGAAAATTGGTCTCTATCTATACTTATAAATAAGAGTCACATGTTTTCTTTTAATTCATCATTAACTCACACATAAATTAAGAGGGTTTAAGAGATAGAAATATAATTTTCATCTATCTCTTAGTTCTCCTCTAGGAATCTAAAGATTTATGCCTATTGAGTGATAGATCAAGGTATGATTTATTTTCTAATTTGATAGTATTGTATTTTTTATAGCATTTAAAAATTTATAAGTTCCAAAGATTTAGAAAATTATAACTGATTGATGATTTCTGTCATTAGGTTTAGACAGAAATTAAGAATAACTTACATGTGATATCAAAGCTAGGTTTAGGAACTCATAATTTTTCATTAAAAAATTTATTCTTCCAATGATGAATTCTAATTTTTTTAAAAAAATTAAAATTAAAATATTTCATAAATTTAATAATTAATGATGTCACATTAAAAAAATTATTGTTTCTATCAATTATGAAGTTTTAGAAATTTATGTCCGCTATATCAATCAAAAACTCATGCCGTGTTTGAATTTTTGCAAGCTGCATATGACAAATTAAGTTATGTACATTATTGTTGATACATTAATATTATGTAGTATTTAAATTAAATTTTATTTTAAATTGCTACATTTGTGTGAATTATATGGATGGCTTATTAGTTGTCGAATGACTGAGTTATAAAATTTGATGTTTATCAAATTTAATAGTATTACGATTTATTTTGATATCTATATTATTGATAATTTGTTAGTCACCAAAGTGACTAAATTAGAAAGTTTTGATGGATTTCAAATTAAATAAAATTCAAATATCCATAATTATGTAATGCTATGAAAGGTTTAATTGTCATATTTTTATGAGTATATTGAAGTTTTATTGATTGAAAAAAATATTTAGGGTTGATTAGTTAATTTATAATCATGAACATGATTCTAGTTAATTTATATACCAAGTTAGACATGTTTAACATATTCAAAGATAACAAATATGTTTGATTAAAGTATATATAATTACTAATTATGTTAAATTGAACTTCAACGTCAATTATGTTTTGTAATTGTATATTAGTGCATTACCCAAAGGTGAACATTAATATGCAATTGATTGTTAAATGAATTGTTTTGAGAATCTATGTAATATGACTCAAAACTTTAATGTTAATTAGGCATATTATTTATTGCAGTATCTATTTCTAATTTTCTTCATTTCCATGGTTTTTAAATTCTAATTTTAATGTGTTAATTGTTCCTTACCCGAGTAAATAAGTCCAATTTCACTTTGATGTATTGAATCTTAATTTGACACTCCAAGTTGAATGACTTGCTGCTATTACTGATGCCAGTAGCAATAAAGAGAAAGTCCATGATAAAAATTAGGGAAGGACAAATGGATTAAGCATAATGTTTATGTGAATATGTATAGTCAGTAATATTAAATAAGCTCTTCTTAAAATTGAAAGTGTTAAAAAAAATTGAAATATGTGGAAAAGTGCTTTAAACAATAGACAAGTCTCTTGTTAGCACATGAATGAGTACCTTAACCACCATGAAATGTGATGGTTCATGTACCATGCATGAACATGTCATTGAGATGAAAAATATAGCAGCAAGACTTAAATCTTTGGGAATGAATATGGATAAGAATTTCCTTGTACAATTTATAATTAACTCATTATCGTTTGAGTATAGCCCTTTCCAAATGAACTATAACACAATAAAAGATAAATATAATGTCATAAACTGTACAATATGTTAGTTCAGGAGGAAACAAGGCTTAAGAATCAAAGAAATCATTTTGTCCATCATGTGAACAATCAAGGAGCTAGAAAGAAGAAAGGAAAGAAACATGACAAGAGTAAAGGACTACTAAAGCTAAATAAGTCCTCTCATCAAATCTACAAGAAGGAATAAAAGAATGACAATGTCATTTTTGTAAGAAGTTTGGATACTTCCAAAAGGATTATCCAAAATGTAAAATTTGGTTCGAAAAGAAAGGTAAGCATAATGTTTATATATGTTTTCAAATCAAATTTAACTGAAGTTCCTTATAATACTTGGTGGATTGACTCAGGATGTACTACTTATGTTTCTAATACAACGCAAGGATTCTTTACAATCTAAACTATAATCTTTGACATTGGGCATCATTTAGACCTATTTGATACTTTTTATGTACCTACTATCTCTCAAAATTTAGTTTCATTGTCCAAACTTAATGTTACTAGATATTTTGTTAATTTTGGTCATGGATGTTTAAGTTTGTTTAAGCATAATTATCTTATAGGCTCAGTATTCTTTGTGATGGATTATATAAACTAAGTCTAGATAGCCTTTATGCTAAATCGCTTTTGACCTTGCATCATAATATTAGTATTAAACGAGGTTTAGTAAATGAGCGCTCTACTAACTTATGGCATAGGTGTTTAAGTTATATTTTCAAAGATTGGAAAGATTTGTAAAGAATAACATCCTTCCAAATTTAGATTTTACTAACCTAAATACTTGTGTGGATTGTATAAGAGGTAAACAAATAAAACACACAAAGAAAGGAGCCACAAGAAGCACACAACTTCTTGATATTATACACATCGATATTTATAGACCTTTTGATGTCAATTCTTTCAATAAATAAAAGTACTTCATCACCTTTTTCGATTATTATTCACATTATGGATATATCTATCTATTATACGAGAAATCTCAAGTAGTGAATGCCTTAGAAATATTCATGAATGAAGTTGAAAGACAATTGGATTAGAAAGTAAAAATTATCGAATCTGATAGAGGTAGTAAATATTATGGGAGATATGATGAAACTGGACAACACCCAAGTCCATTTGCTAATGTATATGGCTAGGAGTATGACTTGTAATTCATCTTTACCAATTTCATTGTGGATATATGCTTTGAAATTTGCCATTTATATATTGAATGGGGTTCTTAGTAAGGCTAAGACATGTTTTGAACTATGGACTGATAGGATACCCTGCCTGCATGTTTAGGGTTGCCTTACAGAATTAAGAGTATACAACCCATAAGAAAAAAAACTGGATGCAAGAATAGTTCCAAAGATATTTGATTGTCCTAACTAATGCACAAGCATTGTTAAAACTGTAAATGCCAAGTTCATTAATGTTAATCCATATAATATAAAAAAAATATTCTAACAATCTTCCACTTGGATAGTATTAATTAAATTATTAGGTTAATCAATGAATACATAATGAGGCAATTAATATTCACATAAACACATGGATGTGTGTATATTTCTAAACCATACAAAATTCAGAAATGAAACCACATACAAAGATTACTGAAACTGATAGGAAATCAAGTGATATTAACATTGCCATAAATAAGTTTCAATATCTGAATAGAATGGAATACAAAGTGACATTTAAGATGTCATATTGTAATCTAAAAGTCCCTTAAGAACTTAATTCAGACTCCCACTAAACCATGGCTATATTAAAATTTTCAACAACAACCATATGAGTCACATGATTTTTAAAAACTCCTATAGGTAAGCCTTTGGTTAACGGATCCGCCAATATATGTTCACTAGGAATGTGAAGCAAAAGAGTCTAAGATTCAGCAACCTTTTTTTTGACAAATAAGAACTTAACATTAAAATGTTTAGTGCTACTAGAGTTCCTATGATTTTGAGAAAAACTAACAGTAGACGAACTATTACAATATATGGTTAGAGGTCGTGATATAGAATCAACTAAGTGCATGCTATATATCAATTTCCTCAACCATAATGCCTAGCAGGTAACCTCATAACAAGCGGTATACTCTGCCCCCATAGTTAAGGTAATTGTTACTGATTGCTTATAACTTTTCCATGAGATAGCTCCTTCTAACATCATAAAGATGTATCTAGAAGTGGATCTACGATCATCCACAAAAGATGCATAGTCTAAATCTGAATAACCCACAATTTTAAGTGGCTCATATCTTCTAAAAGTAAGCATATGATGTTTTGTACCTTAAATGTACCTTATAACTTTCTTCGCAACTCTCAAATGATCAAGACCAGGATTACTCAAATATCTACCAAGTACACTGACAGCAAAAGCAATATCAAGTCATGTGCATACCTGAGCGTATATAAGGCTACCAACAATAGATGCATATAGAATTTTATTCATTACAATATTTGAATCATTATCTTTGGGACAAGATGATCTAGACATCCTCTCACCTTTCTGTACAGGTACAGTACAAGGAGTGCAAGCATGCATGTTAAATTTCTTCATCACTCGATCTAAATAGGTTGCTTGAGATAAACCAAGAGTGTCATGAGATTTATCACAGTGAATCTAAATTCCTAACACAAAATAGGCTTCACAAAGATCTTTCATGTCAAAGTGGCATGACAAAACATGTTTGATCTCATTCAACATAGTCACTGAGTTACTAGCCAACAATATGTCATCAACATACAGTACGAGTATCATGAAGTTGTCTTTGCCAAATTTCTAATAAATACATTGATCAGCAATATTCTCTGTGAAATCGAATGAAGTGATTATTTGATTAAACTTCAAATACCACTGTCTTGAGGCTTGTTTAAGCCCATAGATGTATCTATTCAATTTACACATTAAGTGCTATTTCCCTACTTCGGTAAATCCATCAGGTTATGTCATATAAATATCCTCAAGTAAATCACCGTTTAAGAATGTTGTTTTGACATCCATCTGATGAAGTTCAAGAACTAATTGTGCAACAAAAGCCATTACAACTCTGAAGGCATTTTTAGTAGATACCGATGAGAAAGTTTCCGTATAATCGATCCCTTCCTTCTAATTATAGCCTTTAGCTATAAGTTTGGCTTTGAATCTTTCAACTTTACCATTGGCCCCTTTCTTGGTCTTAAAGACCCATTTGTAACTAACAGGTTTGCAACCATCTGGTAACTCAGTCAATTCCCATTTATGATTACGAGACATGGAGGACATCTCATCATTCATAGCCTTTACCCACTCAGATGAATGATAACATGAAATAGCCTCATCATATGAAACTAGATATGTGCCATCAACAATATCTGACTCAAATTCCTGCAAGTACATGATGTAATCATTTGAAATTGTAGGTCTACAAGTCCTCTGTGATCATCTTAAATTAACAACTAGTTCTCCTACATCAGTTATAGGAGCTTCTACAATAAGATCAATTGGATTCTCAAGTAGAGTGTCATCTCTAATATCATGATCCACAGGTAGAGATGACAAAAATGGTATAGGTAAGATGGTATCCATACAATACAGGTTGATTACTCTAAGAACACCACTCTCACTATCTAAGTCATCCTTAAAATAGAATACTCTATCAGATTCAATGACCTTGGTAGTATGACTAGGACAATAAAATATGCATCCTTTGGATCCTGAATAATACCCAATGAAGAACATGCTAATAGTCCTAAAATCAAGTTTCTTGAGCTGCAGATTATAGGTCTTATCTCTACTTTACAACCTTATAGAAAGTTCCTCAGACTAGGCTTATTACTGGTGAAAAGTTCATATGGTGTCTTTTCAAATGACTTACTTGGAACTTGATTATGAATATAATATGTTGTCTTAAGTGCATCACTACACAGAAACTCTGGTAACGAAGAGTAACTAATCATGCTTTTGACTATGTCTATTAAGGTGCGATTACACCTCTCAACAACTCTATTTTATTATGGAGTGTCAGGCATAGTATATTGAGCTTCAATTCCTTGCTCCTGTAAAAATAAAGCAAAAGGTTTAGGGTTTTTGCCTATTTCAGTATACCTCTTATAATATTCACCACCTTTGTCTGATCTTACAATTTTGATTGCATTCCCAGACTTTAATTCAACAGTAGCCTTAAATGCCTTAAAGGCATCCAATGAGTCTAATTTATCATGCAACATATCAATCCATCCGAATCTAGAATAGTCATTTATAAAGGTTATAAAGTATTTGTAATTACCCATAGCAGCAGGAGTAATTAGTCCACTAATATCTGTATGGATCAATTCCAAAATAGTATCAGATTTATTTGTCCCTTTGCTTCTAGCTCTAGTGGAAAGTTTTCCCTTAATGTAATCAACACATGATTCAAAATTAGAAAAATTTAAGTCATGTAATATTCGATGTCTAACTATCCTTTCTAATATCTCTTTAGAGATATGACCCAAACATCAGTGCCATAACAAGGAAGAGTTTTCATCAATTCTCTGGCATTTGTGTCCAATAATAGAATTAATAGATGCCACAGAGGTAGAATTTGAACTAACATTTGCATTCAAGCAATATAAACCGCTTATTAAGCTAGCAGTTCTAACAATGAATGAATTAAAGTAGACATCTGTCACACCCCGAAATCCCCAGAATGGGACCAGCACAGATCACGAGGAAATTCCCCTGACCTGCAAGCCTAACCCTAGGGGGACAATCACTATCACACCGATCCAATCCCCATGAATACTGTTTACCTTAATACATAAGATGAGAATTTCAGTACAAAACAAGGAAACTTGTAGAAATTTCGACAGCATCTCCCCAGTAAATAGGATGTCCCGAAATTTCTACAAGGTCCTGCAAGACAATACATAAATAGGGGAGCTCCGCTCCCACCAGCCCAGTCCAATAATTTACAATATATGACAAAATGTGGCGGGTTCAGCTGCGGTCACACATAATCCCCATATACAAAACTGGCTACCAATTTAAATATACACATCCAAAAGAAATGCCAACATCATAATCTAAACAAAAGGAAACGCCTCGCACCTAACCCAAGCGGCTTAACATGGCTCTCCTGTCAGTGCTCCGCCGGCTCTAAAGGGTTGTCTATTTCTCTATCTGGGACCAAAAATTTTCTGGCAAATAGCACCCCATGTCAGTAAACAATTTCATATACAAACAGAAACTTTAACATAATCAATAATTTAATACAGTGCAATAGTGTTTAAATCCATTTGCTTGCAATTTAATAGTTGAGCTAATTAACCCACTTTTCTGAAACATTAAGTCAAAAAGTCATTCTCAGATAAACAATCAATTTGTGAAAATCATTCAGGAAAAAGACTGCTAAGAACCAACAAGCGAGGGTACACAACCCTCGAGGGCATCTAATCAACAAGTGAGGATACGCAATCCTCGAGGTAACTAACCAACAGGCGATGATACACAATTCTCGAGGGTAACTAACCAACAGACGAGGAAACACAATCCTCGAGGGTAACTAACCAACAGGTGAGGACACTCAGTCCTCGAGAGTAACTGACCAACAGGCGAGGACACTCAGTCCTCAAGGGTAACTAACCAACAGGCGCGAGTTACGTCTAGCGAAGGTTTATCATTCGTCATCTTCCCAAAATCAAGGATTTAAGTCAAACATGCATACAAAGATGGAAATATACAGAAATTATCTGTGTTTCTGATCATAACTATCTAGTGATCACCTCTAAGCATATCACAAGCCCAATACCGTAGTTACAGTCATTCAACATATACAGAAGGTCCCTTACTTCAGATCCCCTAATTCGGTAAGGCATAATCACAAAGAATTTGTTTATATTTAGAAAATAATTAAAGCAAGAACAACCCAGGTATAATAAGAGTTTCTGGGTGCTATCTGCATACCTGGACTCCAGTTGTCACGAGCAGTACGCTGCCCTTTTGGGGTGTTGGAATTGCTCTTACGATTCACCTACACCAACGTTCACGTAGGAATTAATCGTCTTTCGGTTCATTATCCCAATTTAGGACCTAACCCCCCATCTCTTTAATTCTATACTTTCATTCCCTAACGTGTGGTAACTTTACACTTCTGCCCCACATATTTTCCAAGTTTTTCACTTTGGTCCCTGTTTCAAACCCTAGCCTCCATTCTAATGCAATTCAAGACAAATTCCTAGTTCTCATGCCTACCAACTTAAAATTATTAATCTAGAGTTAATATGAACCAATTACAAGTCAACAGTTTTCCATTTTCTCAAGAACCCAAAATTTTTGAAAATTTTCATTTTGGTCCCTGTCAACCATTCTTCTCACAAGCAGCCAAAATCCATGGTTTTAGAGCTCAAATTCGTTGTTTAAGGGCCAGAAATGCTACTGCTAAGCTCAATCTCAAGAGAAAACCAGTAAAAATGTACCAAATTGTCCAAAATTTCCTATGCTCGAGCTCCTTGGTCTCGCCGGAAAAACAGCTCCACCGGCGGCCAACCGAGCTCGAATCCAGGTGGAAATGGCCGGCCAAGAAGCAAGGTACACAACCCATCCAAGACACACTGGAAAAGCAGCTCACCGACGGCCAGGCAAGCTAGCGTTTTCCACGGTTTTTTTCGCTAAGGAGGTGGCGATTTTCCAGCTGGAACGGTGGCGAGAAGTGACCGGTGACTGGCCGGTGGTGCTCAGGGGGTGTGGCTCAGCTTAGGCGAGGTTGGGGCACGACCATGGTGGCTCCTAGCTGCAACCCGCGAAGCTCTCTCTCTCTTTTCTGCACTTCGGTTAGACGAAGGAGAAAGGAAGAAGAAGAAAACTCTGAGGGGCATTTTCGTCCTTTCACTGTATGAGGGGACACGTGGCAGCTCTAGAAAAAAACAAGGGAGGTTAGCTTCCCAGTCTCAAACCCACGTCCTGAGGAATGCAGTCTGGAGCCTGACCACTGAGCTAACCTCAATCTCATTATACTGATACACATAACAAAATAATATACCGTCAGATGAGTTATTAATCCTAATTACTTGGGTTATTACAACATCAATTCTACCATTTCTTTGCTAAAGGGAATATCTATGTTTGTCTAATACAGAACTAGAAACCAAAGTCCTCCTTGAAGAAGGTACATAGACAACATCATATAAAGTTAAACTGTGTCTAGAATACAAGTTCAAAACTACAGTTCCTATGCAATCCACTGCAGCTGAACTTCCTTCCACTCCCAAAATGGTCTTTTCCCTCTCATTTAGGCTCCTCCTATCTCTGAGGCCCTACAAGGGATTAGTTACATGAACAATTGCTCTAAAATCCAACCACCGAATGTCCATAGAGGTTACAAAACTATTGGATTTAAGATAAACTAGAGCTAAGGGGGCAATTTCAAGAAAGATACCTTCTTTCTCACGCTTGTCCTTCAGTTTGAGGCAATCTGAAATATTGTGGTCAGGCTTCTTACAGTAATGACATTCACCCTTAAATGTCTTCTTTTTTATACTCTTATTCTTCTTATTGTTCTTCTTGAGTTCAAAGAACTTTTTACCATTAATCTTGTCCTCATGCTTCTTTCCCTTAAGCTTCTCATTTCCAGCCTTGCTTAATGAACCATGAGAGATGTAGTTCACTGAATGACCACATGAACTTATTTTCTTTAATGACTCTTCCTCCTGAGTCACGATGGACATCATCTGATTAACTGTCCATTTAGTTTCTCGAGAGTTGTAGGTGGTTTTGAGAACCCCATATTCAATTGAAGAGACTATAAAACTCTATAGGCGAGGTAAATTTCACCCAAGTCCACATTTAGAGACTTTCAGCTTGTTGAAGTAATTTACCAATTTCATCATATGTTCACGTACACCAGACACTGTCATAATGAGTGTTATCTAGTAAAGAAAGATAGTACGCCTTTTGTGTCTTATCAAACTTCTTAAACTTCTCACTTATAGCCTTAAGGTATTCAACAGTGGTGTCCTTCTCATGAATACTCTGTCTGATTATTTTCTCAATGGTGTACTTCATAATTGTCAAATAGATTCTGTTGGACTTATACCATTGCTTGTGATAAGCTCTATCAGCAGCACTAGACTCAATAGTAAGATCTGTCAGTTTTGGTTCTCTCATAGCCAAATCCTCTTTAGAGATAATCAGGTACATGTCAAAGGACTCATGCCAGTCATAAAAGTTAGTCCTATTCAGAGTTTTCACCACAAACAGTTGTTGGAACACAAAAACTAATGCAACAAAATTAGGAAACATTAATTATGTTCGGAAACATAATTATAAAACAAGGTTTCCTTCATAAAATTCAGCTTATGCAACTGTATCATAAGATATTTATTATAATCCCACTTAAAAGTTTTGGACTACAACAAATCAAGAAAGGAAAACTCATATATACCACAAATTTAACCACAAAGAGAAATAACATAAAAATGCATCCATGGTTTCCATATTGATAGGATAGAAGTAAATATGAAAGAATCAGTTAAAAAAACAATGTTGCTAACCAATCGTAAATATATCTATTTCACAAAATTATATTAACAATGTCACACCAATATGGTATGTCCATTGTCTACATAATATATACATACACTCTCTCTAGTAGACTTATCATAATATTTAGACTCATCCCTGATGATGACAATTAAATTGTTCTTAAATATAGGAAATGAAATGTCAAACACAGTATATGTTGTTTATAAAAGATACACCATCTTGATTGAGCCCACGATAGGCGAGCACACAATCAATAGGTGCATGTGACATAAAGTCATAACAAATTCCATACGTAGCTTATTCTTTAAGGCATGTGCTTAAATTAGGAATAAAATCTAACAAATAATACAAAGAAATTAATTATAATATATTCACACATAATCAGGGAGAGTGAACTAAATATGTTGTTCCTCACTATGTCTAGTCTATAAAAAAATTTTCTCAGATCAAAATACCTTAATTACATACTATTTTAAGGCCCTAAATCTTCAAACAAAAATTTAAAAACTTATATCCAAGGCTTAAAAAATTCTGGAAAAATCACCATAATTTAAAACAAGGCAAATGAAGGCAAACTGTGAAATTTTGGAGCTCGTCTAACTTGCACGTGAATGCGCCAATGCTATGTGTGGGTCTTACCCACGTATATCGTCTTCAACATTCGACCCACCAAATGACCCGACAACCCAGATTTTTTACCCACATATTTTCAGTGTTTCAAGCTTTGAAAGTGGGATCAAATTGATCTTCAATCCACGATATGCAAATCCCCTTGGTGGTTTCAATTAATTCCCTTCCGGTTGAGTTATTTTTTCATTCGAAGTTTTGCATTTCGACGGTGAGTTTAGTTCGAACTCAGGGAGAAGTTTTGATTGATGGGTGCCGGTGATGTGAAATATCGGTGGTTATCAACCGATGGTGGGCCGTTGGTGATGGTGGTTGTCGGCGGCAGTGATTGGGAAGGGAAGTAACGAAAAACAAATAAAAATATTCTAATGAAGATAAAGGCTGATAAAGATGTTTCGAAATTCAAAAAAGAAATTTAAAAAAATTTCATAACCATTTAAAAGGCTCTGATACCATTTGAAATAGAACATGTAATAATTATGGATAATACTTGAATACAAAATAGGGAGAATTTAGTTTATTAAGGTTTGACCTAATGAAAACAACATAGTTGTGAAATGTGTTCTGCTATATAAGAATAACTTCAACCCCCAATACCTAAGAGAGACCTCAGAGTGTTAAACGGTCAGAGAGAGTTATCATCTTAGTTATTTTTTAAATTATGGCATCACAAGGTAATTTATAGAATTTTGTTTTAATAATAATAATTAATTATATTATTAAAATAAAATTCTCATAAATCTTTTAGAATAATTTCCTATTTCATTATTTAGAGAAAAGGAAACTCATTAACTCTCTCTAGGTAACAAGCTGATAATTAATAATCTGATAAAATAATTACTAATACTTTTGAACTGTAGGTTGAGTTTAAGCCCAGTAGGCTTGTGAATAATCCAACTCATCACTGATTACCTACAATAAATATAAATCTAGTCCATTCTTAGTTTATAAATTATAATATCAATTGTCTAATTAGTTATAATAAGAAATTAATCTAATAGCATAATTAATGCTAATCTATATAATATAAAACAAATATTCTAACAGGAGTTAGATAGAAATTAAAAAAGACTTACAGCAATAGGCTAAACAATGTCCAATGAAATGACATATTTTATTATAAGGATAACGCCTTTATTGCAAGTTTTTTCTCCACCCAATTTTTTATATCAGCAACGTCAAATGTTATTTGTCCAGTTAATTTGTTTGTCATTGTAAACTGTTATGTATAAGTGTATACGACAAAGGGATGAGTTATTAACTTCTCGCGTGATATGATTTTTTTTTTCTTTTGTTTTTTAATTCATCGATTGATATTCAGAAAGCATGGACACTCTTTAATAATGAGAAATTTCATTGCTGAATTATAAGAACTTTTATCACCGCATCTCCTCGATATTTGTTTCTCCGGAGAATTTAAAATTCTCCATGAATAAGTCTCAATTTTTTCAAATACAGAGTTTACCTTTAAAAAATAATTTTTTACATATTTTTCTATTGTTTTTAATACAATAAACATTTATTAGAATCAAATCATTAGAGTTGACTATTTCTTTCTATTATTTGAAAGTAGAAAAAGCATTTTCTTTCCAATTTAAAAAATTGAATATAATAATATTTTTTCCCAATACTTGAAATGAAAATATATATTTTTAATATTTTTGGAAATATTTTTTACATATTAAAATTAAAATTATAGTCAGGCAAGCACCATTCCTTTATATTCCTACATTGATTTTCATGTCATACCAATGAATTACATCATTTTATTATATTCTTATTCACATTCTTATAATATAATTTAGTCTTAGACAAGAACTCATGTATCTGGGTAGAGGTGAATTGGTTATAAATATAAAATATTTGAGTAAAATAGTTTGTCTCCTTTAAATTTAGCATTGAATGTGTATATCTCTTAAAATATATATGGATCTCTCTATTTAGTTTTTTCTTTTTTTAAACATGATACTTAGACTTAGCATACTATTAATTATATATGTATATATATATATATGTATATATATATATACATGTATATATATGTATATATATACATACATATATATATATATATATACATATACATATATATATATATATATATATATAATATTTAAGGCCACTCGGAGCGAACCAATCAAATATACACCGTAGCATTGTAACTTATATTGAGTGATGCAACACGTATTTATTATTGGATATTTATATGGTAGTTTAAATGAATAAGTTTCATAATCTTTTACTAAAATTATTTTTTGTTATCAAGAAAGTGTCATATTAACCTATTTGATTTTGATTTAATGCGAGGTACTAGTTTTAAAGCATTTTAAATTCTTCCATTAGAATAATATAAACATTTTTGTTTTTAACTGTCACTGAGTTTAATACCTAATGTAATCGTTTATAATTTATTACATTAGTTTAGTTATTACAATTTAGCAAAACAACTTATTGTGTTGATTTTAATATTGCCGAAATCAATCATTTTTGAGTTACAGACACATTTTTCTCAGTTCCTCCAACATTTATCCCTTTCTAGCTACTTTTGCTCATAATTTTTTTTTTAAATGAATCTATTTAACCTCTAAAAAAAATTTACATGTAACAAAATATTTTTTTAGAATTATTAGAATATTTTCGTAATAGTTAAAAGGATAAGTTATTTTATTGTACCTAGAGTAAGTATCTAATCCGGTAGCCTGGCTAACTTGGTCCAACTCAATTATATTGGTTCAAGTAGGGTTAGGTCTTAAAAAAATTTATTGGTCTAAGTTAGATCTCAATTTCATTCACTACTTGACCTAGCCCAGTCTTTTTTTAAAATATTATTTTTATGATATGATATAATTTATTTTTATTATTATATATGAATTCTTTTCAAATCTTAATTCTTTTTATTCCAAATCTTAATTTTTTATCATTTCATTTGAATAAAATTTTTTATTAATTAAAAAATTAATTTTGTAAATAAAAATTATAAAAGATTAATGATAGTCCAAGCCTGATTACTTACTAGGTCATATTAGGCCGTGTCAAGTTTTAAATCTTGTTCAAACCTAACCCAAAATCACCCTGTGTATATGTGATTCAAACTCCATTATACTAGAGTGTGGGCAATTGTGAGAATATTCCAACATTCAAACCTTTATGAAAGTATAGTGGCTGGTCACCATTGCTTTACATATCTATTAGGTGCTCAATTTGTGCTTCATTAAAGAAATAGACATGCCAAAATTCTAATAAAAAAAACTCCAAGACTCCATCTTCTTTAGCTAAGTTATGCATGTGAATTTGTGGTTGTTCATTATTCAAACCCCATAAAAGATTGGCTAATTTAACATTAATTTTACTACAAAATTTTTTTGACCGTTTGAAGCATGAGAGTGAACAAATAAGGTTGGAGTTGACAACTAATTTATTTTTTAAAGACATTTTGACCTGAAAACCCAAATTCTAAAAAGTAAAAATAATAAAAATTAAGAATTAAGAAAGTAAAAAAGATTAAAATTAAATCAATTAAAATTAGGGGAAAAAAAAAAGAGAAAACGGACAAGGATAAAATTGGAGACAAACAAAAACCATGTGATAAAAAAAAAAGTGGAAAAGTTAGAGTAAAATAGGAAAAATGGTACCATCAGTTCCTATAGTCATTCAACAATTTAGTCTTTTTATTGGCCATAAATTAATAACCTAAAATAAAATATCGAATAACAATGTATCTTATTCATTCGAGTCTTGGATTCTATTTTGAAAGAACAAACTAAAATTTTAATTTTTTTTAGTCCATCTATACAAAAATAAAATTGTATTTCAATATCCCCTAAAATGGAAATTAAATATTGATAATAAAATTTAAAAAAATATATGTTAATGAATTTGAATTTTTAAAGAGAGGTTGAATGAAATTATCATGAGATGTTATGATGCAAATTGGCAACGACACATGAATCATAAATTTCAATATTATATTGGTGGCACAATGATACATATTAGGAAAAGTAAGTTTTATACTTATTTTGACTATTAATTTAGGAAATTTGGTGTCTTTATCAAATTTATATATATATATATTATAAATGTATTAGGGACAAAAGATGAAAACATCAACAAGGATACATTTGCAAACTGCCAATATAAATTTGGGTGAAGTGGAAAAAGGGAAAAGGGGAAAGGAAGAAGAAATGACAAAATTAGTTTTTTTTTTTTTCTTAACATGTGGGCTTGTTGGGAGTGAGATGGCATGTTAAAGCTACGGTGTCATATGAACTTTTCAGATGGAACTCATCGTAGAATTTGGAATGTATCAACTAACGAAAGAATTACAAATTAATTAGAGCATAAATTAGGAACAATTATTGATAAAAAAAAATCCATGTAATTTGATACCAAAAAATTAGTTTAATTAATAAAAAATAGGAAAAATTGTATTTTTAATCCTGATAATTTTACTTATTTTTTATATTTATCATGTTTGTTTAATTCTATACATGTAAGTACACGTGATCATGATAAGTAATATAAAGTGAGTTAGATATCGTTGTCACGAAGACCTAGCTTTAATTCTATGTTGATACTACTATCAAAATTTTTAACTCAGGTAGTTGGATTGAATTATTAAGTAGACAAATAGAAAATAATGCAAATTTGAGTAAACTATCAAATAAATAAACCTAAGACTCTGACTTCATCACAATGTATAGTTATTTTGTATTGATAGTTATTCTTTATTGAGTTCTAAATTAGTCTACTAACATATGGATTCAATTATTTATGTAATTTTGTCGAATTTACATAAACTTAATTGCACCCCCTAACTACCTATATTCCTATGAAAATTAACTGAGAAGACAATTGATAAGTCCTACCTAATTATAGTTATCTAAGACAATCAAATATTGTTGTCTTAACTATGAATTGTTATACTTACTACTCATTAAGCATGCAAACAAAGATTATCTTTATTTAATTCTTAATTTAGGGTTTTTCTTTTAAGTTAACCTAAATTTTACTTCAATTCCAAGGTAAACAAGCTCAAAAAAGTATTAAGTATATAATGAAAATGAGTAAATTGAATTCAAAACATCAATAAAAAGATATTGTCATACAAAAATAATCT
The DNA here is from genome assembly GCA_037074485.1 of Delonix regia. Classification (NCBI taxonomy): domain Eukaryota; kingdom Viridiplantae; phylum Streptophyta; class Magnoliopsida; order Fabales; family Fabaceae; genus Delonix; species Delonix regia. Next base: position 18,642,564 of record CM073452.1, on the reverse strand, counting down.
TACAAATGGTTTAGTCAAAATCTTAGATTAAATCTATTAGTTGAGCATTAGCATATATTCAAAACATAAAAATAAAAGGAAATTCTAACGCCTGGGTGCTAAGTCTATGGAATTGGGGCCTAGGCGTTGGAATTCTTATACCGAGTGCTGAACCTTCATTTTTTATTTTTTATTTTTCTCTTTCCCTTAACTACTATGATTATTTCAGCTTCGTTTTCTTGAAAATTTATCATCAAAAATCTTTTAGAGGTCTATTTAACTCTTTTGGAGAGTTAACAAGTATAAATTATATATATATATATATAGAGAGAGAGAGAGAGAGAGAGAGAGAGAGAGAGAGAGAGAGAGAGAGAGAGAGAGTATTTAGACATTACATAGATAATTAAATCAACAAAATTTAATAAAAATAAGTTAACAATTTAATTGTAAGAAATAAATTAAAAATTAATTGAAATTATGAGAACTATAAGTATAATTTTCCCTATAAAAATATCATTATTAATATATTAATGTAAAAATATATTTCTTATTAATTTTAAAGGATATTTTTGAAAAAAAAAAAGTAATTGCCATTTCTTTTGTTATTTTAATTAAAGATATCTTATTAGTATAATTCAAAATAAATATTTTTAAACACATCTAGAAAAACATTTTCCGTATCAAATTTTAAAAAAATGTTTTTATGTTGACCAATTTTCAAAAACTAAATCAATCATTAATTTGTATTTAAACTCAACTGCTACAACCTCTGTACTATCAGATATTAACTAATTTACAAATGCAATACGTAAATTTTTTTTTTATTATTTGGCATCACAAAATACGTATGAATCATTAAAAATTGTTAATTTTATTTATAAAAAAATTGGTTAATGTAATCAAAATATTCACGAAACCTTTCCGATTTGCACTTATTTGAAGTTTTGAACTAACTTTACAATTATAGGTTATAACATGTGATATTTTATTTTATTTATAATTTTTTAATATATATATATATATATATATAATGTATATTTATTTAATCGATATCATATAAATATATTCAAATATATTTAAAAGTCAATAACAATACGAAAAATATGGCATACTTTAAATATTTTTTAAATGTTCATATGCTTAAACAAATTATTTGAGTCAATTGACACGTATGAATAGAATACAGTACGACCAAATGAAGATTAAACCATTACATATACAAATTCTGTAATTTAAGTTACTTGTGAATAAAGAAAAAGTTACGTAATTAAGATACATGTGAGAAAAGAAAAGAATTTGGCCCAAAAAAAAAAAGGGAGAAAAATAGATTTTATGTTCCTATTTATTTAGAAAGCCAATATTGTTACATCAAATCAAATTTCCTATTCTTCTTTGTCTCTCTCGTCCACTGCAACTGTAATTGTACTCAAATTATTTTCACACGATAAATAAGAAGTGCGTTTGTACATATTTGCTATAAAATATGCTTTGTTCTTTCACTAAAATAATTTTCAAAAATTAAACTAGTAATTGTAAAGTATGACGATTTTAGAGGTAGTTTAAGATGGCATTATTTGTGTGCAAGTTATTAGCTTGCTGGCTTGTTGTTTTTGTTTATAGAGGTATTTTATTTTTATATTCTTCGTCAAAGCCACTGCTTTAGAAGTATATATATTAAGATGTTTTCTTGTTGATTTAATTGGTTAGGAATTGGTGTTTCTCCTTAATGATACATGAAGTTTTCGTATCATAAAAATTATCATTTGAATTAATTAAGTTTAATATATAAAAAAATATTTTTCAAATTATTATTTGGTTATAGCTAAGATATTTCTTTTGTTTATTAGGATTATCGTTGGGCCTAAAATGTTGTAATATAAAGTCCCCATTTGTGTGATATGGTTCTCCATATGAAATTATGGTCCTTAATTACTCTTATCAGACCTATGATCTTTGACCGTTGATTTTGGATTTGGATTTGGATTCGAATTTTTTATACCACTTTGTGGCATAACACAAAATTTGAAAATTTGGCCATGTATATATATCTTCTAGAGTGTTTCAAATTATATTTGGGTAACCATTTTTCATCATTTAGAGCACATTTATAGGTGTGATAATAGAGAAGGCTTGGTTACCAAATAGCATTGTGATACATGCTTCGATGTTTGCCGTGCTGTATAATAATTGGAAATTATACGAGTTCAAAGACAAAATACGAAAAATTCAAAGGAAGTATCTACGGATTATGAAGACCATCAAGTCTCTTTTAGAATGACCATAGAAAAATGGAAAAGAAGGTAGTATTAATGATTTTCATGGATCTTCCTAAAAAAATCAACGAATTAATTATATATAAGTTACCTGTTTTGAATTATCTTAAATATCATGTTGTTTGCCAAACAATAGTTAATAATGCCATGGTACACGAGTGTAGTGTTATTCTTAAGTTATCAAGGTTGTTAAACTCGTGAGTTTGGATAAACTTATAAGAGAAAGATAAACTTGCAACGTAAACTCATAACGTAAACTCATAAGAGTTTGCCTTGATTAATAAATAGTTATCAAAATATGTAATTTTATAGTTTAAATATTATATACATTAAAAAATTATTCAAATGTAATTCAAATTATACTTAATCAAACAAAAGTTATTCATATTTCATTATTTGTAATACTCAACATGAATATTTTAATATGGTCATACATAAATAATTATTCAATATAACTAATTAAATAATATTTATTTTATTTTATTTAATAAGTACATATTAAATGTAATTTTATTATTATTTATGCATATTCAAATTTGTAATAAAATAAATTATAAAGACTTTATGAAAAAAAAAAAAACTTGTCTATATCTTATTTAGTCTTTAGTTTAAATTATTATGTTACTGATTTTACAAGCAATTTAACACGTTAAATCGTAAACTCGGTAGACTTGGTAAGTCAATTTGTGAGTTTACCTAAATTTGTACTAAGTCTGAGTTTACAACAAGTTAACTCATTTTTTTTATGTACAATCGTAAACTCATAAACTTGAATAATAAACTCGCGAGTTTGACAACTATGTTAGTTTTTCAACTTCGATACATTTTGCTTAGTGGCAAAAAGAGTAACAAACTTTTGAGTCTAGGCCGAGAATGAGTTTTCGTGTAAATGTGACAATTCAGTTGAGAAATGGTCGGTAATAAGTAGTGAGAGCATTCATTATATTTTCCTTCTGAATCTAGTATCGGGTCGTATGATCATGCTCCCACATACACCAACTATTGCACACCAAAGCCTTTATGGTAACCCTTTTAAAATTTGTGATTGCTTTTTGTACACTAGATTCCCCAGAGTGTACAGTGGCAGCCATTATCAACAACGTTACATCCGACATGTTAGGATTTTGTAGGATTAATGATGAATCTTGAACTACAATGGAGGATGAAAATGTTAGGGACAATAGCATTCTATGTTAACAAGTTATATTCTATGAATCATGTGGCAACAAATTATACAATGGTTTTCAATTTTAGAAATGCCAATGGGTAGTAACTCGAGTTTGGATCCTCTCCGGTAGCGTAAACTATTGGAGATTCTCCAGATTTTATAGATATAAAATAAATTAAAATAAAAAATAAATATTTTATTATTAAAAAATAAAATAATTTTTAGTATCTTATAATTTATTTTACATATCTAATTTATTTTACACTTCTCACAATATAATTTAAAGAAAAAAATAGAATACTTTTTAGTATCTTATAACTTATTTTATACATTTCACAGTATAATTCAAAATTGTTTTTAGTAGAATTTAAAATTTCAATATATCTTATTTTTAAAAATATTTATTTTTATATTTTAAATTTTTTTTATATCTATTAAATCTAAATCTAGTGGCTCCAGATTATTAGCTCAGCCATTGTTCTTGCTTGACCATATACCTCGCAGTGGACGCACTTACATTGATATGTGCACATGATGCATTTACATTTCATTTTGATGTGGAAATGACTTATCTAGTGATAATATGAAAAAATGTATGATACGATATGATTGATTCCCTCCATATCATATGCGTATGATCTCAGCTAAGAAAATCAGCTATAATTGTGATATTGAAAGGAAAAAAGATAATAGTAAGTTAATCATAAATGTCATCTGAGTACCAGAAGAGCAATTTAGTAATGGTCATTTCAATTTCTTAGGCATTCAAGATGCTCTATATATTTAACTGAAGTTTGGGATTCTTTTTAATTACTTTATGCAAAACATAATGTCATTACCCATATCTTTAATACTATAATACCACTGCAGTAAAATGCAACCAAGTAGAACCTAAAACAAAGACTCACCTTAAATATGTAGGTCAATTATCTGTTTTCGAGTTTGTGATATGGAATTATTAATAACAAGATGTTTTCATGGCCATTTTATTAGACCATTATATGAAAATTTAATAATTTAAATTTTAAAAAATTTATAAAAACAGTTTAATATTTATTAAAATTTGAATTATTTAATAAAAATTTAACGGCATTGATCCTCTTAAAGGTAATGAATTTAGATTTTTAAATGTTGGGAATCCAAATCAGGTGATTATCATATATTCCTTTTTCTCTAAAAAAAATTCTTAAGAAAACATATTTAAAATTAAAATACCAAATTAGGTATGAAAATATATATAAAAAAATATATAAACAGAAGTCTTTGTTTAAAAAATCATTTAGTCGACTTGCAAAATCCATCTCTATCAATCAGTCGGCTTAAACCGAAAGTATTTATCTAAGAATTTTTCAACAATTAATTCTCCTTCAGCATCTTTAGAATGACTCTTAAATATGGATAATTATAGGCTATTTATGTAATATGCAGGTGTTGCATCTGTTACTTTTGAAAGGAATGACAGAGATCGAATGGTGCTAATAGGAGAAGGAGTTGATGCAGCCATGGTGACCAAGTGTGTTTGAGGAAGAAGCTCACGTACGCCAACTTAGTTAGCATGGCCAAAGTGGAGGGGCCCTAATAACATGCAATACGTTGTTTGGGAATGTGACCTTCGATTCTAATCTTCTCCTTAGTGTGCATTAGAAGTTCTTTTCTGATGAGAGATTTAGGAAATTTTTTAAGGCCCTGAGTCCAATCTGCTGTGTTATTATGTAAAACAAAAATGCATGTACAATATAGTTAAATGTTTCAATCAAGCATTGGAAAAAAAACTGGTTCCATAATCGAACATGAAATTACTGATGCCGATTACCAAACATTAAAATGGAATTGTTCATTCGAGTCTAAAATGACATATTTTTAATAGTATTCAACTTTAAATAATTCGTATAAGACTACTTCCATTTCATTTTGATTGTTTAAACTTGAATATCTTGTCCTTCATGGCAATAGTTGCATTTAAAATCTGAAAAAAAAATTTGATAAGAATTCAGGAGCTAATCAAGGATCATGGTATGTATTGTTCATTTTAATTTCCAAGTAAAACATCATTTTGGTCTTTTATGTATTATTTGATTCTTAATTTAATTTTTTATTAATTTTTATTCTCATTTCAATTCTATTGAAGAGCTTTATTGCAACGTTCAGACTGAAAGTTAGTATGAAATATGCATGAACACATAATTTGCCCACCAAGAGTTCCAGTCATTAGGCCCAACACATATTGACATACAAATAAGAATGGAATTTGAACTCAATGATACCTTAAAGCAAAGAAATTCCACATATCTAATTTAGGTTTTTCATATAGACATTAAATGTTTAAGAGACTATATTTTATCATATAGTTTGAGCATAATTTTTAAGTAGTTTATTCCTTAATTTTAATAATCTATTTTTCATTACTTGTTTCATACCCTATTAGAAGGTAGTCCGTCATCACGAGAAGGACTTGTTTGCCAATCTCTAGAATTATGCTTGAAATATCGTGTCATGCATCTACAGTTATGCTTGAAAGATTAGTATAACTACTATATGACACACTTAGTAAAATACATGAAACAATGACATATTAAAATATACGAATTATATGTCAATTCTAAATAATTTATTATATTTATATTTTGATCCTAATATTTTTATTATTTATTTATGAACCCTAAAAATTTAATAAAATTTCAATCTATTCTCTTTACTTTTTATTTTTTAATAACACTAAAACATTAGTTTATAAATTGAAAATAAAATTAAAATTAAAAAGTTGTGAGGTTATTGAAAAAATAAAGAAAGTACAAAGGTAAATCAACAAAGTTATAAATTAATATATTTTTGTGGGCCACTGAAAAATAAAAAATAAAAAGAGTAAATTAAAAAATTCAATAAAAATTGAGCTGATAAATAAAAAAATATTAAGGTAAAAAAAATATATAACAAGATATTTTAAATTAAGATACAATTAACATAATATGACATGTCATTGCCATATATTTTTTTTTATCAATATGCCATATAATAATTATATCGATGCACTTAATTTTATAATTGTACAAAAAAATGACACTATAACATTATCATATTTATAAAGATTATTACATTTAGTGCGAGGATTCGCCTGTTCCATGCTGCGAGGTTGTCGTTTTGAGGGAAAGGCACGAGCGGGCGGCCTGAAAAATTCTACACGATTCATGTTAGAAAATTAGAAAAGAGAGATTTTCTTGAGATAATTTCTTTTTTATGCACCATCATTGTAATTGTTACATGACATGCTTGAAGAAATATACATTATCATTAAGCCGTTTGGAGCGATTTAAAATTTTGTTAGTAGGTATTTGTTATAATTTATTAAAATTTTAATATATTAAATTATCATCAATTCAAATATGATCAACCAATAAACCAGAAATCATTATTTTCACCGATTTGAAGATTGATGCGATTTTAAAGACATAACAATTTCACACACACACACATCATTTCAAACATGATCAAACCAATAAACCATAAATCAATGTTTTGATTGGTTTAAAGATTGATGCGATTTTAAAGACATTACAATTTCACGCACAAACGCACACATATTGCAGCAAATAAATTATAAATTTATGTATGAATAAGTAAACGGTAAACTTCACTGAGAAAATATAATAATATACTTTCGTGTATGTTAATGATTTATTTATTTTACATTTTTTCTAGATTGAATATGCTTAAAATTATCATTACCTATTAATATCTCAGAGTTTACTCTTCTCGGAACAAGTTGAAGAAATCAGTCAAGCCATTCAGATTGTAAGCATGCAAAGATAGCATTTAGCACTCATTTTCCTGCAACCTACCAGAGTATTTTCACCAGAAACTAGTGGACAGCTTTCAATATTTCATTACATTCCTTTTCTATCTGGTTACATTACAAATATTTCCTTCTACATGTATACATCAACTCTATAAGCCTCCAGAATAAATTACAGACATACTAGAAAAAATGCTAATCCTAAGATACTCATGTTCATAAGTCAATAGATATGTTCCATTGATATAGTTCTTTCTCTGGTACTCTCAGATCTATAGTGACCAATCCAGATTCTTCCTCATATCTGAATTCCACCTCCTCTGAATCAACTGTGTCATCTTGGGTTGGACTTTCATAACTACATTTGCAGTTCCATTTTCATGGTACATTTCTTTGATGGCTCCTCCTGAGTCGAACATCTTGAGCAAACCAATAGGAGCAAATTTTACCCCATTTGTCAGTTCCCTAACAATGTGGCATTCTGTAAAGCCTAGAAACATACCACCAACATGGGAAAATATACGGTTTTTCCTATGCATTTACCATTTGCAATTCTTGACAAATAATTAACATTTTTTGCCCTAACAGTGCCTATTATTATGGCTGGATTGTTCGTCACGGATAAGGTTCTTCTTTCCAACTTTGCACAACCCAGTGCCCCGACAATTGAACACCCCAAATACTTTAGAATAATCATTCATATTCAATATCTTCAGAAGGCTACAATAGCAGCTTTCAATGAGTTTGTAGAACTAAAAGAAAAAAAAAATGCTTGATCCATACAACTCCATAGAAAGTAAGGAACAAGAAACTACGTCAAATGTTCAAACATATTTAGGTAGCTAGCTCATTAAGGATTCTTTACCTCTTCCCATCTCTAGTCGGATATGAAATTAAGCAATCCTTGGTTGGCCTTCCTAGAAGTTTAACCCTAAAAAAAAACCATCAGGAAGTGCAAGTTTCTTTAGTAGATTGAAGTCATGGTGTCTGATATAAGAAATTAGAGTTATCAAGCACCAAATATGTGAAGAAAATGCATGTTTTCAAGTCTTTCTTTTTAGTTTTTATCTGATTTCGATTCTTATTTTCCTTTAGTTTGCATGGATGAGTTGTTAGCCTAAACAAGAGACTTAGGAAGAGTAATTTGAATAAAAAAAATGATAAAGAATGATGGTTGGTGTAGTTATTATTCATTTGTAGGTAAAAGGAAGTGGAGTTCTTAAAGCCAAAATTTTTATCTATTGTCGTGACAAAGTTATGGCAATTGTTGTAACAAAATCCTATACTAACTTGGATTGTTAAAACACACATTTTGGTCTTGTGAAAAGTGGGTTGAGTGGCACATGATTTTTGAATTGAGGTTGATGGAACCCTAATTTAAGAAGAGGTACAAAAGAATGAGAAGGGGAGGCAAAGAAAAATGTACAAGAGGTAGTAACCAAGAAACTATAGAGGCAAGGGTTGATATCTTATCTGAGGGATCTTCTTTAGCTTTTTGACAACAGCAAAAAGGAGATTAGCAGTAGGAGAGGGAGGACAAGTTGTGACAAGAGAAGGTGGTACACTAATTGGAATAAAAGGATCTAGAATATGACAATCAATTTCATTATTATTGATCTCTATTCCAATTTTTAGTTGTACTAACCTATGGATAGTTTGAAGACTATTTTGATTTTTATTGTCATGAACTAAAATTTGGTAGCTAGGATTATTATTTGAACATGAATTTACACAATGCTTTGAGTTGTTAACATTATGTGTAGTGAATTGCATTAGAGTTTGATCAAACTTGTTATGAATGATTATGCTCTTTGTTGATTGGCCACCAATAAATGGTAAATTAGCTTGAATTAGTGCTAGAAAGTTCAATTCAAGTGATATCTAACTTGATTAGTGTGAGTTCTTCAAGTAATTTTGGGATTTACATCTATATAAGAATATATAAGTTATCTCACATAACCTATTCAATATTGAGCTTAAATTTGACTTCTAGAATTTGAATTCTCATAAAAATGTGTTGAATTGCAAATTAGGGAGGTTAGCATAGCAATTTTGGAGGAAATTCTATACAATTCATTATTGGAGTTAACACTAAGTTTTGCCATGACATTGTCATGACAATGCTGTGACAACAATAAACAGAGTGCAAATAAAAGGGAAAATAGCAATCCTAGTGGTTTTCTTGTTTGGAATTTGTTGATATTTCTCTGTTATTACCTATTTCCTTAGCTATTGAGTTTTATTTCTAGTTCACTAATCAATTTCATTTGTTTAGATTAGTCATATAGTTAAAATATCATACAAGACTTGATATTGTTACTTCTCATTCATTCTATTTTAATCAAGTTAATTAACATTAGTTTTTAATACACAATACTTGTGGGACAATACTTTTTTCACTACTATATTACTTAAGCAATTCAGTGCACATGCTAATCTGACCAACAATGTCCTGGCTTATCACTACAAATGTGAAAACATCAAATGCTGAGAAACCGTTCATCCATTTTTTTTTTTTCCTATATAATGCTATGAAAAAAAATTGACAAATATCACTCATCACCAATCACCGTTGATCATACTTGACATGAATAGGACACCTTCTAATAGCTAGAGCTACACCATAATATTCAACCATTGGATGTAGGCTCTATTATAGAAAGTTCTAATTTGATTAGCTGCCAAAGAGGTAAGTACATTATATGTTTTTAAAAAATGCAGGTAATCCTTTATTTGCCAACTTACTTGAAACATATCCCAGTCTGGCTACATAAATTCACCTAAGAAGTTAGTGTTGTAAGTAATTAATGCAACGTGTATTGTATAAGATGCCAATTCTTTTGGCTAGAAATCATCAAATTGCACTACACGTAAGTAAATTTATACTAAATCATTATTAATAATAACATTCATTAAAGCATTCAATTACTGAAATTTTATAAGCAATCTCTGCTACCTAGAAAGCCCATATGTGTTGTGGCTTTATAACAAATAAACCCATTATCAGGGAGTTTTTAGAGATGGATGCCTTTAATACCTAGCAGTATTTCCTTGTAAGTTTCACCTTCCCTCCATAGCCTACCCTTAGAGTTTCAAGGATATTTTGAATATCAACTTTGACACCATTAATACCAACAAATGCCATATACGAGTAGAGCTCATCGTAAAAGATATAATAGACATAATTATTGAATGGATAAACACAGTACTAGAATATGATGTTGACTGGTGTGTCTTTGCAAGACCAGTTAAGCCAACACCATATGGGGCCATTTGTACCTTTTTACATCATTATCATGTATCTAAGGCTTCCATGTTCCTCTTATTCTTCTCAATCTATAACAACATTGCAAGTAAATTCCATCTACTGCTTTTCTTCAAGTGTGTGTGTGTGTATTCATAATGTGTTATTAAACTTATTTTAATTAGTAGATATCTTTAATCAACCTACCTTTATAATAAGATATAAGTCAGTTAACTAATTAATATTTATACATTGGATCAGCTACACAACACGGTTAAGTTATCAAATTTTAAAATAGTAAAATACTTTTTTAGTCGCTCAGTTATTATAAAATTACCATTTTGGTTTCTCACTCATTGAAATGTCTAAAATGATCCCTCACTTATTGAAAAATGTCACACATAATCCTTTATTTTTTAAAAATAAATGCCAAATTCAATCCCTTAAATTTAAGGTTTAGAGTTTAGTAAAAGGACTAAATTTGGTTTTTTTTTTTATAAAAAAAAAATGGTGCATCAAGTGTGAAATTTTCTAATGAACGAGGGACCAATTTTAGCATTTCAATAACTGATGGACTAAAATGACAATTTTGTAATAAGTAAGCAACTAAAAAGGTATTTTCTCAATTTTAAAAAATATTAAAACTAAATATACCAAATTAAGATAATAATGATGATGTAACTGAAAAATGACATCTTTTTTATGTTCATCCAAAGAGCTTTAAGATCTAAAATATAATACCAATTACAAAAGAACATGATTAAGGAACATTAGCTGAAAGCTTCACTTTCAAGATTTATTTAGTATTTAGAAAATCATAAAAGCAAGTAGAATTGCTCATTCATGGCTATGTGTAACATATTGTTTTGACCCCAAAAAGAAAAAAAGTTTTTGTCCTACATATCAATATTTAGGAAATCACAGTAGTAAGCAGAGTTGTTCATTCCTAACTATGTGTGAAAAATTTATTATTCTCAACCGAAACTACCTTATTTGTTATAACTATGGCAGGTGCTGCATCAGGTGCTAGTGCCAAAGTACACAAGGACATGGGTAGTATGGGATGTCTAAGTCTTGCATCAAGTAGTATGGGATACTTGGTGGGGCACTAAAAGGGTGTGGTTCTTCCCCTTTGCAAGTTGGTTTTTAAGGGAGGGTTCCCTACACTCCATTAGGTCCTATCAAATGGCATCAAAGCCTATGGTTAACATCATAAAAAGGGCTACATGTGGAGGGTTTTGACCGGTAACAAGGCTAAGTGAAGTGTCATAGAGTGCAACTGTCAAGACATCCCCTCTTCAGGGGTAGTGCTATGAAAAGGACATGGATAGTATGGAATGCCTAATAGTCATGCCGTCGATGCTACTAATAGTCATTTTTGTACATATCTTTACCAATCTTTCAAACTAATTTACCAATTTTTCAAAATGAACTAGTAGTTTAGTAGTATTGACTGCAATGATCTTAATAGAGTAGACGAAGTCTATTAATTTTGATACGAGTATAGTCGCAAACGATAAATTTTTTTACAATTGTTATGAATAGTATAAGAGCATATAAGCATTCCCTCTTGCAAGCCAGTATTCAAAAGTGGATTCCCTACACTCTCTTGGTTCCTATCAATTGGTATCAAAGTTTGTGGTCAACATCACGCAAACGTAACTTATAGAGGGTTTTGATTGGCAAGAAGGTTGTAGAAGGCAACATCTCTTATGACAGTTAAAGCTAGAATAGTACAATCAATGTTGCTAATACCACTAGTAGTCTTGCCATCAATTTAACTAATAGTTAATTATGTACATATCTTTACCAATCTTTCAAGTTGATTAACTAATGTTTTAAAAAGAACTAGCAGTTTAGCATTATTATCTATGAACTCAACAAAGCAGACGAAGTTTACCAATTTTAATGTGAGTGTAGCCATAGATGGTGGGTTTCTAACAATTATTATAGGTGATGGAGGAGTATCTTAGCATTGCCCCTTGCAAGTTGCTTTACAAGGATAGGTTCCTAACATTCCCTTAGGTCTTATTAATTCATATCAAAGCCTATGATCAACATCACGAAGAAATAACCTACAAAGAGTTTTAATTAGCAAGAAGGATGTAAAAGGCAATACCTCCTATAATAGTTAAAGCTAGAATTTTTCCATCGATGCTGCTAGTAGTCATGTCGTTAATGCTACTAATAATCATTTTTGTACATATCTTCACCAATCTTTCAAGCTGATTTACCAATTTTTCAAAAAGAACTAGTAATTTAGCACTACTGTCTATAATGATCTCAACAAAGCAGACAATGTTTACTAATTTTGTTATGCGTATAGCCGCAAATGGTAAGTTTCTAACAATTGTTACTAGTGTTAGAGAAGCATCTTAGCATTCCACATTGTAAGTTAATTTTCAAAGGTGGGTTCCCCATACTCCCTTAAGTCCTATTAATTGGTATCAAAGTCTGTGGTTAACTTCACAAAGAAGGCTACCTATAGAGTGTTTTGACTAACAAAAAGATCGTAGAAGGCAACACCTCTTATTACTTCTTCTCTGTAGTTTTCTTCTTTTTCTTCCATTATGATCAATGATTTTGATAACATCAGTTTGTGAGTTATAACTAAAGTTATGCCACTATCTACGAGTATGGTAAAAATCCTACCACCTATAACTACATTAACCTAAAAAATGGAACACTTTGCATTGTAGAGATTGTTAAAGAATATACTGATAAACTTAAAGGTTTGTAAAACTAGTTTGAAATTTAAAGGATTAACAAATATGTGTAAAGAAATTACTATGAGCAACATATGAGGGACATTCTTAGCCTTAGATGTTATTGGAGGTGCTGCCAACTATATACACCATGCTCTGGCACCTAATGCTTTAACACCTCTAGTAGCTACTGCACCTAATGCTACTAGTAGTCTTTTTTATACATATCTTCACTAATCCTTTAAGCTGATTTACCAATTTGTCAAAAAAGAACTAGCAGTTAAGCAGCAGGGTGTTCACAAGCTAGGCTGGTTTTTTGCAAGACCTAGGACTCGGGCCAGTTTTACATTGGGTCTCATTTTAGAGACCCAGGACCTAGCCCTAACCTTATTTAGCTCGATTAACGACTGAGTCAGGTTAGGTTATACTGGGTCTAAGACAGATGCATATAAATTTTTTAATTTTATTTTATAAAAAAGTCTTTTATTAATAAAAACTAATTTTAAAAAAAAATAAAAAAAGATTTGAAATATATAAAAATGGAATGAAAAGAAAAATCAAGATTTGAAAAAAATTATTAAAATTTGGAAAGAATTAATATTTCAAAATTTTTGTTTAAATAAAAGTTATTATAAATAAAATAAAATAAATTTTGAAAAAATAAACGTATGATACTAGGTCGAGCTGGGCTGGATCTTATTTAACCTTGGGACCCAGCTCGACCCGGTAAAATTACAATTTTTTGTTTATTTTGACCCAGCTCGATTTGATTGAGCTAAGACCAAGTTGGTCAAGCCAACTGGGTCCATGAATGCCCCTATTAAGTAGTATCATCTATAATGATCTCAACAGAACATAAGTCCACCAATTTTTGAAACAAGAGTAGTCACAAATGGTAGGTTTCTGACAATTGTTGTGAAGAAGCATCTATATATTCCCCTTTGCAAGTTGATTTTTATGGATGGGTTCTCCACACTTCTTTGGGTCATATCAATTGGTATCAGAGCCTATGGTCAACGTCATAAAAAGGGTTACTTACGAAGGGTTATAATCGGCAAGAGGGCCATAAAAGGCAATACCACTTATGATCATCAAAGCTAGAATTGTGCCGCCAATGCTATTAATCCTTATTTCTACGCATATCTTTATTGATATTTCAAGCTTATTTATTATTCAAAAAAGAACTAGTAGTTTGGCAGTAGTATTTGTAATAATCTTAATAGAGGATACAGAGTCTATTAATTTTGTTGCAAGTGTAGTCGCAGAGCATACGGCAAGTTTCTAACAATTATTACTGGTAATGGAAGAGCATCTAAGCATTCCCCTTTGCAAGTCGATTTTCATGGGTGAGTTCCCCATACACCCTTGGGTACTATCAATTGGTATCATAGTCTTATCAATTGGTATCAAAGCCTATGGTCAATGTCAAAGAAAGTGCTACATACAAAGGGTTCTGACCAGGAAGAAGGTCATAAAAGGCAACACCCAATTACTTCTTTGCTACAAATTTCTTTTTTTTTTTTTTCTTTAACTATGACCGATGATTCTAGTAACGTCAATCTACGAGTCATAATTGCAGTTGCACCACCATCTATGAGAATGGTGAGAAACAGGGGTGTTCACGGGCCAAGTCAGGTTTTTACACAACTTAAGACCCGACCTGTTTTTGGACTGGGTCTTGTTTTAGAGATTCGGGACCTAACCTAGCCTAGTTTAGGTCTGGTAAGTGACCAAGCCGAGTCGGGTTATACCAGGTCCAGGTCATGTGTGTGTGTGTGTGTATATATATATATATATATATTTCTAAAAGTCTTATTTTATTCCAAAAAAAAAGGTTTTTTATTAATAAAAATTAATTTTTTTCCCTAAGATTTAAAATATATATAAAAATGAAATGAATATAAAAATTAAGATAGAAGAAAAAGTGATTAAAATTTGAAAAGAATTAATATTTTAAAATTTTAGTCTAAATAAAAGTTATTATAAACAAAATAAAATAAAGTTTAAAAAAATAAAATTAAGATACTAGGTCAAACGGGCCCAGGTCTTGTATGGCCGCGAGACCTGGCCTAACCTGGTAAAATTGCAAATTTTTTATTTTAACCCAACCCAACTCTTCCCGATATGACCGTGTCAGATCAGGTTGGCTAGGCCAATAGGGTCCATGAGCACCCTTAATGAGAAACCTACCACCTATTGAAACATTAGCAATGAAATTGGTAGACTTTGTCAACTCTACAGAGATTATTAAAGAATGTATTGATAAAATTTTAGGTATATTTGTAAAACTGGTTTGTCAATTTAAAGGATTAACAAAATTGTGTAAAATAAATACTACTAGAAATAATGGAGGCACACTCCTAGCATTGGGTGTTATCAAAGCTTACTATATACACCATGCTTCGACACTAGGTACTCCGACACTTTATGCTATAGCACCTCTCATAACTACCAAACCTAATGCTCTAGCACCTGCATCAGCTACCACACCTAATGCTCTGACCCCTGTGATGGCTTTGACTCCACCTTAGGATCCGCTGGAGAACAAAGATGAAGCATATTAAGACATGAACAACTCTGCATACTGCTTTTGTTTGATTTCTTATATACTACTCAATAAGAAAATTATAGTGAAAATATTAAGATATTTCATTTCTGTTAGTTTAGATAAGACATCCATCATCATTCTAATATAGCATTGTTTTTCACATAGATTTATGTAAGATGTTATCCTTTCATTTTAAAACAATTCTTTTTTCATTTTCAAACTCACTGACAAATTCTAGAATATTTCCTTAGCATTATACTAAGGCAAATCATTTTCCATATATTTCAAACAAATTGTATTAGTAAATGGCTGTCACTTTCTCTTCTATTTAAAATAAGTTACATATTTAAAAATTCTCTACTATTTAAAAATAAATGAAATGCTTAACTGACAAGAGAAAGAAACAAAAATTATGTGTAAACAACATATGCAGGAATTCTAGGCTGAAGAGGATCTAAAAGGTAGTATAGGAGTTAGCTGTTAGTAAGTGTTTCTTGATGAGGTTAGTTAGTGAAAGTATATATGAATGGGGTGGTTTGAGTGAAGAATGGATATGGAAATTCTTAAAGGGCATACTTAAGAGGTGTGGTTCTTCCCCTTGCAAGCAATTTTTAACCGTAGGCTCCCCAAACTCCCTTAGGTCCTATCAATTGGTATCAATGGTTGACGTTATAAAGAGGGCAACCTACAATGGGTTCTGACCGTCAAGAAGGTTGTAAAAAGCTACTCCTCCTATCACAATTAAAGCTAAAAGTGTTCCACTAATATAGCTATTGAAGCTAGCAATCATGCCACTGATGCTGCTAATAGTCATTTCTATACATATCTTCACTAATCCAAGCGGACTTATCAAGTTTTTGAAAAGAACTAGTAATTTAGCAGCATTGTCTGTAATTATAATAATAATTTTTTATAAATTTCAGACAAACTATGTTAGTAAATGGTTCTCACTTTCTCTGTTGTTTAAAACTAAATTACATATTTTGTACCCAAAAGATAAATGAAATACTTAATCATCATAAGAAAGATACAAAAATTATGTGTGAACAATATTGGCAGCAATGCTAGGCTAAAGAGAATCCAAAAGGTAGTATAGGAGTTAGCTATTAGTAAGTGTTTCTCAGAAAGGTTAGTTAGAGAAAGTCTATATAAAGAAAGGTATGAGTGAAGAATGGATATGGAAATTCTTTAAGGGTGTGGTTCTTCCCCTTGTAAGCTAGTTTTCGAGGGTGGGGACCCCTTGCAAGCTGGTTTTCGAGGTTAGGTTCCCCACCCTTTTTTAGGTCCTATCAATTGGCATCAATGATCGATATCACGTAGAAGGCTACCTATGGAGGGTTTTGACCTACAAGAAGCCTGTAGAAGGTTACACCTCCTATGATAGTCAAAGCTAGAAGTATGCTACCAATACTACCAATAATGCTAATAGTCACGCCCCTGATGCTACTAATAGTAATTTTTATACATATCTTCACCAATCCAAGCTAATTTACCAAGTTTTCAAAAAAGAACCAGTAGTTTAGTAGTATTGTCTATAATGATCTTAATAGAACAAACAAAGTTAACCAAATTTGATACTAGTGTAGTAACAGAAGGTAGGTTTCTAGCAATTATTATAAGTTATGGAGGTGTATTTAAGCATTCCTTCTTGCAAGCCAATTTTCATAGGTGGGTTCCTTATACTCTCTTGGGTCCTATTAATTGGTATTAGATCCTGTGGTCAACATCACCGAAAAGGCAACCAACAAAGGGTTTTAATCGAAAAGAAGGTCATAAAAGGTAACCCCTTCTATGACAATCAATGCTAGAATTATACCACCAATGCTACTAATAGTCAAGTTGTTGACACTTTTAATAGCCATTTTTGTACAAGCCTTCACCAATCTTTCAAGATGATTTATTAATTTTTCAAAAAAGAACTAAAATTTAGTTCAACTATCTGTAATGATCTTAATAATGCGTACGAAGTCTACCCATCTTGATGCAAGTGTAGTTGCAAACAATATGTTTCTGACAATTGTTATAAGTGGTAGAAGAGCATCTAAGCTACTTTTCAAGGATGGGTTCCCCACATTCCCTTGATTCCTATCAATTGGTATCAAAGCCTATGATCAACATCATGGAGAGAGCTACCAACGGAGGGTTCTGATCAGTAAGAAGGTTGTAAAAGGCAACACTTCCTATTACTTCATTTCAACAATTTTCCACTTTTTCTTCCACTATGCTCAGTGATTCTAGTAATGTAGTCTGTGAGTCATAACTAAAGTTGTGCCACCATCTACGAGGGTGGTGAGGAACCTGCCACTTGGTGCTACATTGGCAACAAAACTTGTAGACTACATTTACTCTGTAGAGATTGTCATAAAATGTACTATTAAATTTGTAGCTATTTATAAAATTGGTTTGTCAATTTAAAGGATTGACAAGGATGTGTAAAGAAGTTAATACTAGCAACATTGGAGACACACTCTTGAAGGTGTTGCCTACTACATGCACAATGCTCCAGCACCTAGTACTCTAGCACCTAATGCTCCAGCACTTCTAGCAATTACCACACCTGATGCATTGACACTTGTGGTAGATTCAGCTCCACCTCATGATGTGTTGGTGAACAAAGATGAAGCGTATTGAGACATAAACAACTCTGCTTACTCCTTTTGTTTGATTTCCTATTTAGTACTCAGCAAGAAAATTATAGTGAAAATATCGATATATTCCTTTTTTGTTAGTGCTGATAGGAAACCTCTTATCATTCTAATGTAATACCTTTTTTCCATATAGATTTATGTGAGATGTTATCCTCTCATTTTCAATGAAATAGATTAATTTATCAATAAAAGAAACTAAAACAATTTTCTTCTCATCTTCAAATGCATTAACAAACTCTAGAGTCTTTACTTAGCATTATACTAAGGCAAGTCATTTTCTATATATTCCAAACAAATTGTATTAGTAAATGGTTGTCACTTTCTCTTTTGTTTGAAAATAAGTTACATATGTAATACTTGGAAGATAAATGAAATGCTTAACCATCATGTGAAAGATGCAAAAATTATGTGTAAACAACATGGGTAGGAATACAAGGCTAAAAGAATGATCCAAAAGGTTCTATGGGAATTGGCTGTTAGTAAGTGTTTCTAGGAGAAGTTTGTTTGAGAATGTCAATAATAAGGGAGGTCTGGGTGAAAAATTGATTTAGAAGTGCTAAGGAAAGGTTTTGTAAGAGATAGCTAGCATCTTAAAGGTTTAGCACTACTTATTCTTTTCTTTTCTTTTCTTTTCTTTTTTTCCTTTGCATTTTCATCTTTCTGGTTTAGCAATTTTTTTGTGTTACTTTATTATATTTTCTGCTCTTTAAGTGCAACTCCATTGTAATTGCTCCTTTGTTGCTATTTTCTCAATTATCATACTACAATACAAATACTTTTTTGAGTTTTCTAGCTGGGTTCCATCAAATTGCAATAATTATTTTCCAATCCTTGGATGAAACATTTAACTAGATTGTACAAGCATATGAACACCTCACCCATAATTACCTAATTATTTAATTAATTGATTCACTAATTAATTAATAATTAAACAAATGGGGAAAATAAAAATGACAGAGGCTTAAATGGCATTCTCAAGTGGAGGCAATTTGAAATTAAAAATAAATAATGGGAGAACTTTAAGACAAGCAAAATCAAAATCTGAAAATAAGAATTAATTAATAATATTAATATTAATAATAAAAATCAAAGTAAAAAATCATTAAAAAATGAAAAATAATAAAAAAAACACAAAAATAGGAAATTAGAAAGTTCAAAAATAAAGATTAATAGTGATAATAATAAACAATTAGAAAAATCAAAATCAAAATGAATCAAATCAAAAAGTAAAGAAATATAATATAATATAAATAATTAATAATCAAAAAGAAAAAAGGGAAGTGACAAGAGTAGAGCACGGAAGTGATGGGAGCAAACCACGGAAGTGACAGGAGCAGAGCATGACATGATGGCTAAAATCTCTATAAAAAAAGGGGGCAAAGGCGAACAGAGGGAGGAAAAACTAAGAAAATAGGGAAGAAGAGGAAGGAGAGAAGAGAAGGAGATAGGTGAGGGGCTATAACCAAGAAGAGAAGGAAAACCACAGGCCTAATCGAAAAAGGAAGAAAGGAAAAAGAAATCGACGGGGAGGAAGTGCACCAGTGTTGGATGTGTTGCAACGACAAGCCGAGAAGGCAGCTGGTAGTTTGAACCAAAAGAAGGAAAAGGAAGAACAAAAAAACTGAAGGTGAAAAAGAACCAAAGGCTAGAGAAAGACCGAGAATAATTGGGGGAAGGCGAGGTAACCAAATCTAAAACAAAAAAAAAAAGAGCTAGAAATGTGAGTTGAAGAATAAAAACTAAGAACGAGTTTAGGAGAGACAGGAAGGAGTCACGCCATTGCCTAGCCTTTTTTCATTGACCCACCAAAGCAACAAAAATTGAAACTAGAAAAGCTGATGAGAGGAAACCGAGAGAGAAAACCGAAGGAAAGGCCGTGAAAAGGAGGAGGAGGAGCCAGCTTCTAGAAAAAACTGAGAAAAGAAGAGGTCCGCATATAAGAACAAGAGGGGGGAAAGAACTAGAGTTGGGCATCCACTACTAGGAGCAAGGCACTTCATTCTTCTTTCTTCTTTTGGTCACAAATTTATTTGCTTAGCTACTCGAATAGGGTAAATTCATTTAACCATGTAACTAGTGTTTGAATGCATCATGTTACATCCCCATAGTTTTATCAGAGTCTTAGGCAGATGACATGGAATCATGTGTACGTTTCTCCAGGGTATTCGTTTGTGTTCATATACCAACAGTATCATTTTCGCTTATGTTTTTAGTTTTATATTTTCATGTTAAATCCTAAATGAAGTTCTTTACACCTATGCCATGCTTGTGTGCATGGTGCGATTACCTTTGAATGGACTAAGAGAGAAATAAGAGGGAGGGAGGATGATCTTTGAACTCCCATGTTTCCATGGCCAAGAAACAGATTTAGAAAAGGTAAGACGAGATAAAGAAAATAGGGAGGTGAACTAGGAAAGAACCAACCGAGAATGAGTTGAGATAGGGGGTTGGCGACTCAAGTGAGTGGGTTTGGTGCCAATGAAGGAGTTTTGTTGTTTAAAGGAGCAAGTAAGTTTCAGGGGCTTCTTTTGTTTTTGCTTCGATTGGGGAACACAGACAATGGAAGGAGAACCATAGAGGGTAAAAAGGAAACCATAGAGAGCTTAAGCAAAGTCGGCAGCGTTGAGTGGATGATGATGGGTCCATCATGTATGCCACCACCAACTTCTCTGCACAAGCAATGTGGGGTGGATGATGTCGGGTCCACCATGCACGCCACTGCCAGCTTCTCTACACTAGAATCAAGTGGCCGACATCGTGTCCACCATGCATACCCACCGCCATGGTAAAAACTACGTAGGCCCTCCTCACGCTCCTCTCCTCAACTTGGCTGAGCTCAAGCTTTAGTCTTTTCACAAAGCTCTCATAGCCGAGTTTGTTGCCACCCTTCTCTTCCTCTACATCACTATCACCATTGTCATCGACCACGAGAACTAAATCGAACCATGCGATCGTGTCAGCATTCTCAATATTGCTTAGGCCTTTAATGGCATAGTCTTCGTCCTCATCTACTGCACCATCAACATCTCCAGTGGATACATGGCATTTGACTTATTCCTAGCTCGGAAGGTATCACTTATTCATGCTGCAGCTTAGATGGTGGTGTAATGCCTTGGAACCATTTGTGGTGTTCAGTTAGTGAAGGCATTCATGAAGCATTCGTGCAACTCGCTTAGCACCTCAACTCTGTGTCTCCTGCATAAGTACTAATTTGGGTGCTGAGATTATTGGCACCTTTATGCTTGCCTACACCATCTTCTCCACCACTGACCCTAAGAGAAAGGCATGTGACTCCTATGTCTTCGTTCTGGCTCCACTGCCCATTGGGTTCGCTATTTTAATGATTCACTTAGCTACTATTCCCATCACCAGTATTCGCATAAACCCAGCTGGAAGCATTAGTGGCTATAACATACAACCAATACATTATAAGGGTAGCAACTATCAAGGCATTGGGATCATTTCGAAGCAAACCCACTCTGGTTCCACTATGGTCCGAAAGTTTCAGGCCGTGATAAGGAAAGAAATAGGGATACAAGCTCTGTAGAAATGGGGAGGCAAACCTAATGCGCTTGAGGCATGTGTGAAGACAAGCTCCAATGCCTTAGGTCGTTCCACGAGTTCATAAGAGATGTGGATGTAAGGGTGGTTGAAGTTAAGGTAAGTGGCTCTAGGTTAGAAAGTGATACGAAGTTTGTAGGTGTTATATGCATGAAAAGAATGGGTCTAATATATAGCAAGTTGCATGGCAAAAACGTGGGGGTTCTCTTTTTTTTTAATTTGTTTATTTATTTATTTTATTTATTTTTCTATTTGTTTCACCTTATTTTATTTCTTATTTCTATTATTATTTATTTTATTTTATTATGTATTTCCTCATATATATATGTATATATGTATATGTATATGAATGTATATATATATATACATGCACCAAGAGACGTCGCTATATATAAGGTAATTGCATGGATTTCTTGATCGACATGCATGGCAAGACATAAGGGAGTGTCTCTTTCTTTCATATTTTTGACTTTTTAAGAAAACTTTATTTTATTCATTTATTTATTTATTTGTTTGTTTATTTATTTATTTATTCTACTTTATCTTATATTATTGTTTATTGTATTCTTTCCACCACTAGTATCATCATTATTATCATGTCCCAATTTTCAACAGTGCCACATGAGAACACTAGTCTCCTTAAACACTTAAACAAAAGCCACGTGAGAAAATTAATCTTCTTAGACACTTAGACAACAGTGTCATATGAGAACACTAGTCTCCTTAGGTGCTTAGACAAAAGTCACGTGAGGTTTTTTTTAATCTCCTTAGGCTTTGAAAGAGATAAGATTTTTAATTTGGCAAAACTCTAAAACAAAATTTTGAAGTCATCATAATAATCTACCTTCACGCTTTTAATAATCGTCACGTAACATTTTTCTCATTTGGCACCTAAGAAGTAGACTAGTGATAGCATGTGAGACCTTTGGTCTCTTTAGGCCTTAAAAGTCAGCATATGTTTTTGGAATACCAAAAATCATAAAAATAAAAATCTCAAGAAATCCCAAATAATCTTACATATTTTGGATTACCGCGTGATATTCTTGATCTCCTCAGGCACTCAAAAGTTAATTGGTAGAGGCTGCGTGAGATTCTAAATTTCCTTAGGCACTCAAAAGTTAATTGGCAGGGGCTGTGTGAGATCCTAAATCTCCTCAGGTGTTAGTAAATAAATTAGTGAAGCCGTTTGAGATTCTTAGTCTCTTCAAGCCTTGAAATTTAATGCCCATTTTCAAAAATACGAAGATAAAATAAATTCCAAAAAATATATTAAAAAATGGGTTTATTTTACCTGTTGTTCATAATTAAAATCTTAAGAAATTCTTTCTTCATTATGATCTTATTTTTAAAATTAAAACAAAAATCTAAAAATTAAAAAATATATATATATATTCAAAAATTTGAAAAATGGTTTTATTTTCATCCTAATTTCAATGACAAATTCCAATTTTGAAATCCAAAAATAAATAAATTCAAAAATTCAAAAATATTTCTTTTATATAATTTCACTTCCACTCCAAATAATAAAAACTCCCAAAAATCCTAAAATCTTTGCTCATTATCATTTCATTTAAATTTAAAAACTAAGATTAAAATTCCAAAACTAAACAAAAATTAAAAGAGGAAAAATGAAGAGATCAATGGAGCTAGATTAATCAAGTTGTTGTAAATTAAAACACACAAATCAAATTGCAATCCTGTTTTGTTTGCAAAAATCTATTTAATTTGCACTCTCATATTCTCATCATAAAATTTACAAATTATTAACCAACAAATACGTCTTTTTGGTTGAACTATGTGGATTTTGATCCCTATTACAAGGTATGTAGGCCCTAGGCTTTCATCCTATGTCAAGTACGCTCTTTGTAAATATTTATTTGTTTGTTTTCATTCTTATTGTTTTTGTTTTCTTTGTTAAATGAGCATGCATGTCAATAAAAAAGTAATTGAGATAAATTTAAGATCATATTCTACCTCATTTGAGTAGTTTAAAGTAACTATCCTTATAGATGGGTGTTGTAGGGAGCTTAACTCTTTCCCTACACACAAATAAACTCTCAAACCCATCTTCGTTTTCACAGACCATTTTTTCTTTTTTCTTTTTTTTCTTGGTTTTAAATTGGTTTTTCTAACATTTTTCATTTTGGTGACGACTCCAGTAAATTGATTTTCAAAATTCAGTTTAGGAATAAATTTAAACTATTTTTATTATCTATGCTGAAAGGTTGGTTACAACAAAACACTTATGTTTTTCATAATAACACAGAAGATTGAACTTGAGATACTAAAAATTTCCTAAATCTCCACCATTAGAATAGAACTTCTTATTATATGCACCTTTTTATTAACTAATGACCCAAATAATATATGAATTTTACATACACACTAAGGAGAAGACTAGAATCTATGGTCACATTCTCAAAGAAGGTCTTAGAATTTGATTAAGCCTATTCCACTTTGGCCACGCTAATTAGGTTGGCATACTTGAACTTCTTCCTCAAACACTTGGTCACCATGGTGGCATCAACTCCTTCTCCTATTATCACCACTTGATCTCTGTCAGTCCTTTCAAAAGTAACAGATTCAACACCTGCATATTTACATAAATATCATATAATTACCATTTTTATGAGTCATTCAAAAGAAGATGCTATAGGAGATATTGAAATGAAAATTTCTTAGATAAAAGTAACTGGGATTAATTATATGATAATCACCGTTAGCTATTGTGGCTGTGGTCATGGCTGTGGCCCTGCATTTCTCACACTTCAATGGCACCTCAATCACGATCTTTTGCTGTACCAATTTTATATATATGTGAAAACATCTTGTCATTAATAATCTCATATCACAAACTCAAAAACTTATCAAAAATAGATAATTATATTGACCTATATATCCATTGGGATCAAAGAAAAACAAAAATGGAGAAAGATGTTGGATTCATTCAAGGTGAGTCTGAAGATTTTCAGAAACAGTTATGGGAAGAAGAAGAAGAATAAGAAAAAGAAAAGAAAATGATGTAAAGGAATTTAGAAAGAAAAGCAGTGGCTTACCTTCATGGTATATCAAGTATTCTCTGTATAACCAAATAAGCAAAAGTTCTTCTTAGTTCAGTGAGGAGAGAAAGCATCATCCTTACATATATATATATATATATATATATATATATATATATATATATATAATGCGAATGTGGTCTAATGGAAAAATTATCGAATTAAAGAATGGGGTTGAAGATCCACCTTTTATGGGTTCAACGCACTTTGCCATATTATATTATCTAAACCAAACAAGTCAACTATTTATGCTAGAAGTCAAAATTATGGTTTCAATTACATCTAATTATCAAGTTAATTTTGAATGAACCTACGAAATTAACTATTAATAAAATCAAAACTCGCAATTTAACCTATGATCACATCTATTCGTTTTGGAATTGACCAAAATGAGAAATTTAGAAGTTGCAGTATTAGCCATCGTGAACCAAAAAGAACAGTAACATAAAATTAATTAGAGTAAATTAATGATTTAGTCTTTAAATTTACATATTCACTTAATTAAATTTAATCCTTGAATTTTTTTTGTGTAATTTTAGTTTTTAAAATATTTAATTTGGTTCAACGATTTGTATAATTTTCAAAAATTAATTTCTGTATTCCAACAAGTTAAAAACTAATAAATCTAAATATGAGTCCTAGTTTCCTCAACTCAACCAAATTTCTCTGAACTCACCCAAAAAAGAAAAAATATTTGAAATGCAAGCTGATGACGTCAGTTTTATGTCGTATTGTGAGGTAATGCCCAGACTAACCACGTTGGGACAGCCATGCAAGCATGCATAGCTGCCAAGCAATAAATATATATATATATATATATATATATATTGATAATGATTTAAAATAAATAAATTTAAAAAGAATGTGGTCACGAGATCTCAACCCTTACGACTTCAACAAACCAGAGAATTAAGGAGTTCTACCTAAGGAACAAAGGATTACTAGAACAAGGCCAAATTCAAGAATAATATACTATTTTGAATACAAAATAGTCCACAAATTATTTAAAATTTCCATAGTTTACTATTAGAGTGACTTTTAACTAACCCAAGTTGATACGGATGATCTTCATTATAAATAAATAAATGTTCATAGCTACAAGTGAATAGAATCTTACTCATTAATTAGGAATAATCTTTTATTATATGTAGGATTTAATTATAATTAATTAATAGTTGCTATAAACCATCCGTTTTAACCACAGAAAATTTTTTCTTAATCTGTTTACACTTAACAGCAAGTTGATACGGATGACCTTCATTATAAATAAATAAATGTTCATAGCTATATGTGAATAGAATCTTACTCATTAATTAGTAATAATCCTTTATTATATGTAGGATTTAATTATAATTATAATTAATTAATAGTTGCCATAAACCATCCGTGTTGACTACGGAAAATTTTTCTTAATCTGTTCACACTTAACAGCACATAAAAAAATTTTAAAAGAAAATTCAAGGAGGCAAAGTTGACTTGCTTGGCTGCTTCTAGAACATTTGCACGTGCTTCTACTACTTAAATGCTCCTATATTTAGAATGAAATTTTAATTTATATATTGGATCTCAATTTCATTTTAAAATATTTTGCGTGTTTTGCTTATGAAAATTTCAATCTCCATGCAATTTCATCTTTGATTTTCTTAATTTTGTTCATGTGAATGAAAGACAAAATGCGGCAATGGAAAGAAGATGAAATAAGTATATTAATTTGTTCATAAGATGTAAAGAAAAGATAATAAAGCTGTTGACCAGTTGGGCCAGACCATAAATGTATTAAGTTTAAATGGGCTTGGGTCCATACTAAACATTTGGGCCTGAGGTTTATCTAGCCCACTTCAACCACCAACGAGTAAGGCAATCATGAATAATCTTAAAACAGTCATTGTAGCATTTGGTTTTATTTTTGGGCCAAAAAAGCAAAAGAGTTTGGTTTTATCTCAATGATGTAATTAGGCAATTATCGGATTAATAGGTGTATGCTCAATTATAATTCACTTTCCTTAAGCTAAAAATATATATAATTCACTTTCCTCGGCTTAAATTTATTTCAGTGTTTCTGCCCACACATTACCTTCTCGTCAATTAATTATTCAATATACATATACATAAAAAAAAATTAGGTACAATTTTTATAGTTTTAATTTGTTATCAGGTTCATAATAACATGACAAGTATATCAACTTTACATGAATGTTTCTAGAAATATCATATTCTCTAATTACAGCACAATTAATTATTAAATATAAAATAATACTCATTAACTTATTTAATAATTTATATTTTTTAAAAGAATTTATTTAATCTTTGTGTAATTAAACAAGTCTAATTATAATAATAAATTTATCAAAACATCCAAAACTTTATTCTATATATAATAACATTTAATAATTATTGTTTTATAATTAAGAATATGTTACTTTAAAAAACATATGTTCATCACTATTTTGCATATTACTACGCACATGCGTACTTGATTTTTAATTTAAAAAAAAACCAAATTAATAAAGAAACTTATGTTTAAAATAAAATTTTATAAATATGAATTAGGGTCATAAAATATACTTTTTAACTAAAATTAAACTTTTAGTACTCTAACCCAAACACGTATAAATGATTATTTATAATAGCAAATATATGTATATGTATATATATATTACGGTAATATGGATACATTTTTTTTTTACCAAAATTAAATTTGTAGAACTCCAATCCAAACTTATTAAATAGTAAATATATATATATATATATATATATATATATATGTAGAGAGAGAGAGAGAGATGACTATTATGCATATATAAATAAATATTCAGTGATGATTTAAACGAATTGGTCCTTACTTGTAAATCAGTTGGTCCAACTAATCAACCAATCTGTGACCCCAAAGTGGTCCAAAAAAATCTGCAGTTCAATTTTTGTCAATATTTCTGAAATTTTATCTCAATATAAATCGGTAAAGAACTCAAATTAATTCCTATGTAATCCACACGCACATATATAGCCGTAGGGTAGAGAAACACACTTAAAGATCATTTGAATAAATAGCATTTCCTTTTCACTTAACTTGAGTATTTATTAAAAGTAGAATTGGTGTATTCAATCGATTATCGATAGAGTGATGATGTAATATATGTTTTTAAGAGTTATATATTTTTTAGTTTCAACATAATTAATTATTAAATATTACTAAATGTAAAAGAATATTTTACATGTAATAATTAATTGTGTCATAAATAAATATTGGAAAACACATAATCATATTTATTCAAAATGATCAGAGACATCCTTAAAACTATTTGTTAATATTTATTATTTTTGTTGTGAAAAAAACACACACAAAAGGACAATAATCATAAACATGCCTTTCATCATTATATTGAAAGAAAAAAAAAAAAAAGAGAAAAAAATATTAGGTGGTCCTGCAGTGTACGATTAGAGCCATGATTGAATAGAGAAAGGTGGGGACCAAAATCTAAAACCCAGAGTATAAGCCACATCTTCCTTCACTCATCGTTGCAGCCCAATTAGTTGCTTCATTTGCGGATCATGGGATTACTTCTACTTCAGGTCTGTGCATAAATTTAATTTTTAAAAAAGTCATTGCAGCTAATTTGTTGTACCAAATTATAATCCAAAATATATATTCAAAAATATTCTGTTTTTACCACAAAACTAATAATATGAGGCGAAAATGTAAAGAGAAATAAATGCATGTTGTGGACCACTTTTAATAAGACTTGAGTGGAGTAGGTTGGATATATTGATGCTTGTAGAAAAAGGTAATGTGTTGGAACGAATGGTGAACGAATTTTCTTATACATAACGAAAAATCAATAATTTAGATTTACAGGTAATAAATTTGACTACATGCAATCATATTAATCAACATAAATTTTGGATAATTGAACTTTTATTCAACGATCTATATTATTTAAACATGACTCCTATGTTTTGGCAAGAAAATGAAGGAATCTAACTTGAAAGAAACATGATATTAGAAAATAGAAAAGGTTTTGGCATACAAATAGAACCATTAGTTCAATGTATTCTATCATCATGTGCACCACTCTTTATATATATGTTTCATATCAAATCGTTTCTTTCATTATCTTTTCCTTATATAGGAACCACAAGAATGTCTTCTAATATCTTATATAAGAGACATAACAATCATCCAAAATAATATACCTAAAATGAGACATGTATATTAAAATATAGAAAATGAGAAAAGTTATTGAAACACTCGAAGTAACCATGCTATGAGGGACAAGAGTATGATGGAATGTTGGCATGAAAATAAAGAGTGGATATAGATTATCAAATAGACTTTGAGACAAACGTTCTAGCCAGATCATCTTCAATTTGTTTTAATTGAGCTTTGAGATTTTTCATTTCAATTTCCTTTCTTATAGAGCCTTAAAATTTTATCCACCCATATATGAGTTATGAAGTAATTATTTTTTTGAGTTATTATGAGTCTAAATGCCTTGTTAGACTTACTCTTTTTTTTTTTTTTTGGCCACTTCACGTAATGATGGAATTACTGGTTAAAGTCATGTGTTAAACAATTGAGTTGGTATAACATCTCAGTCAAAGTTCATTAACATGCATCATACAAGTCACAATTTTTATTATTGGGTTATATAATTGTTAATATTCAACTTTGTATCTTTAGCTTAGTCGCTATATTTTATGTGTATATATAGTAGTGTAAATGTCTTATGTCATCATTAAAATATATACATTCATATTCTTTATACCTAATTTCATATTTCTCTTCGTAGTATTAGAGAACAACTTATTCAAGCCTTCATATCTTTTCTTTCTTTCTTATCCTTTATTTCCTACGTTCATGGCTAAAGAAGATATTTCTTCTGTATCGTGAGATCCCCTCACTCTCCATAGTTTTGATAGCCCTGATATTTCTCTCATCTTTACTCTTTTTAATGGGAAAATTTATCGATCTTGGAGCAAATCCATGAAGATTGATTTAGCCACCAAGAATAAACTTGGTTTCATTAATGAGAAGCTTCTCGTGCCAAGTGAATGTTCTGAGAAGTATAAAACCTAGGTTGAGGCCAATTCTATGGTCACTTCTTGGATTATAAACTCCTAGAGCAAGGAACTTCATAACTCTTTTATCTGAACCACCTCTATCAAGGACCTTAATGACAAGCTTGAGCATCGATTTGGAGAATCTATTACAAATATACTAGTTGAATTGTGAGCTTCTTTCCACCAAACAAGGTAATATTTCCTTATCTCTATATTTTACGTAGCTTAGCAAATTTTTGGGACGAGTTTGACTCCTTAATGTTCATGTGGAAAGTGTACATATGGAGTTTATGTTGCTATGTGTAAGCTCACTAAAAATACTAAGATCATGAAATTTTTAATGGGATTAAATGATTCATACAATTATGTAAAGAACCAAATTCTAATGATGGATTCCCTGCCTAATTTGGACAAAAAATATACTATGTTGCTTATTGTTGAGAAGCAATGTCAAGCTTTCGTACCACCTTCAATAGTGACTGACCATAATGTTATCCTCACACTATCACTTACGCCTGATAGTTTTAAGACTACTTATTCTCCAAAAAAATCCTTGAAAAAGAAAGATTATCATAAATCCAATTATTCCCATGTAAAAGGCTACACTATTGATACATGTTTTAAGAAACATGGGTATCCTAACTGGTACAAGGAGCTTCACACTAAATAGAATAAAGCAATGGCTAATTATTGCTTCTACGATATCCACCATTGTTTAAACTGAGTTGTCCAAATATATGAAAGGCAAGGAGGCTTCAAATGGCCTTGTTCATATTGCTCAGTTATCTAATTTCTCATGTATACCATCACATTCTTTTTCAATTACTTGATAATATTGTTAGCTCATTTTAGATTTTATATACTGGTTCAACTAATCACATATGCTCTGATATCTCTCTTTTCACTCATTTTACTACCATTACACCTAATGGTTTCATTCATCTTCATAAGGGTACTTCTCAACCTATCACACATATTAACACAATTGTCTTACATTCTCACCTTGCTTTACATAATGTCTTATATTACCTTTTTTCCATTACAATTTTATTTCCATTAGTCAGGTTGTAGTAGTTAATTAGTTGAAGATTGTTTTCACCTCTTATTTTTGCATTTTACAAGACCAAAACACCAATTCCATTTTTGTTATGGGCAGGTTAATAGGGAGTTTATACATTTGTGACAACAAATCACTTTCTTCAAATTTTGTTATAAAATGTATTGTTTCTAATGTAACTACACATGACAATACTTCTTCCTTTACTTTGTGGCATAATTGTTTATGTCACCCATCATATTAAAGAATGCAACATATCACTTCCATTGGCAATTTTCCTAATAAAAATCACATTATTTGTGAAGTTTCTTCATTGGCAAAATAAACAATCCCTTTTCGTCTTCATAGTTTCTCTTCCATTGCTTGTTTTGAATTATTACATATTGACCTTTAGGTTCCTTATAGTATTATTTCCATTACAGGAACTCAATATTTGTTGATGTTTATTCTATAATGACTTGGACTTCTTTGTTACAAAATAAACAAGAAACTCATTCTATCATTAAAACCTTCTACATCATGATCATTAATTAGTTTAACACTTCAATCAAAGCAATTTGAATAGATAATAGAATTGAATTTTGCAATTCAAATTGTCAAACCCTTTTTACAACCTTTAGTATCATTCATTTGCATACCTACACTCATATTCCTTAACAAAATGGATTAGTTTAGTGCAAATATCATCATTTACTACAAGTTGCCTGATCATTAATCTTACAACTTGGACTTCCTTTTTAATTTTAGGGAGAATTAATTCCCATGCCATATTCTTGATAAACAAACTTTCTACTAACCTCCTAAGATGGAAAACTCCATATAAATGACTCTACAATCACACTTCCTCATATGATTATCTCAGGACTTTTGGATATTTTTGTTTTGCTACTAATACTCTAACACATAAGAATAAATCTTCCCTCGTGCTACAAAATGTCTTCTCTTAGGCTATGCATATGGTTAAAAAGCTTAAAGGTTGAATTCTTTTGACACTAAAAAGATCTTAATTGCCAGAGATGTTGTGTTCTATAAACTCATTTTTCCTTATAAATCACAATCGGTTATCATTACCAATAATTGTCTTGTCCCCATCATCCCTGTCCATTTTGATCCATTGCCTGCTTCTTCATCTACACCCACTATTGACACTTAACCACTTACTATTCATTTATTTCTTCCATCTTTTACACCTGATACATAATTATCTATTGACACTAATCCTCCTAGAAGAAGTATTAGATTCATCAAGCAACATAATTGGATGACAAATTCTCTTGTTGGTTATGCTCATTCTTTTCCTCATACACCACTAACTAATCTTTATCATGCCTCATACATTTTCTCTCTCGTATATGTTAATTTTTTGGCACAAGTTTTTGGAATCCAAAAGCCAACATCCTATAATCAAGTTAAGAATGATTCTGAGTAAATGGTTGCCATGAATCAAGAACTTGCAGCTTTAGAATATAATCATACACAGGAGCTTACTTCCCTTCTTACAAGGATGAAACCAATTGGTTGTTATTAGGTTTATAAGGTGAAACTCAAGGTTGGTGGTTAAGTAAAGAGGTATAAAGCCCGATAAGTGGCTAAAGGTTACAATCAAGTGGAAGGTTCTAACTTCATATACAACTTTTCCCCAGTGACCAAGGTAGTCACAATTTGCATACAAAAGCCTTGTGCATGGCCTTTCTCCCAGTTATATATCAATAATGCATTCCTCTATGGATACATTACTAAAGAAGTGTATATACTTCCACCTAAAGGTTATACATAGGCTCAACCAGGTCAAGTTTGTAGGTTAAACTATCCTTTTATGGCCTTAAACAAGCATCATGCCAGTGGAACTATAAGCTGACTTCCAAACTTTTACAGTTTGGTTTTCAATTTTCTTGTAATGATCAATATCTGTTTATCTATAATCATGATTATGTTTTCGTTGCCCTGCTAATTTATGTAGAAGATATACTTTTGACAGGATATTATACTTCAGCCATTAGGCTTGTTAAATCCTACTTACATTAACTGTTTACATTCAAGGACTTAGGTGATGCTAAGTATTTTTTTAGATTGGAAATAGCTCATTTACTTGCAGGCTTATATGTTAACCAATGTAAGTATATACCCGACTTGCTTTATGATTCAAGTCTCCTAGGCTTTAAGAAAGCTTGAACTCCATTACCTAAAACATAAAAATTCACTACTGATCAAGGTCCAAAATTGGCTAATCATAAGAGGTATCATAGACCTATCAATCATCTTCTTTCCTTGGGTTTTATTGGATCTGACATTTCACATTCAGTGCAACACATCAATTAATTTGTCACTGCCATATGTAAAGCCCACTGGACTACTACAAACCACATTCTTAAATTCTTAAAGGTTATCCTTCAAAAAAACATTTCTACCTTGTCCAAAAACGTCTTTAACTTAAAGGGTATTGCAATGTTGATTAGGCATCATGCCTACACATTAGAATGAATCTTACTAGGCATTTCATTACTTGGTCAGTCACTCATCTTATTGAAAACAAAAAACAACCTATTATATCTCTCTCTTCAATTGAAGCTAAGTATAAATCTCTTGTTGCTACAGTTTACAGTATATAAGTTACATACTGCATGATTTTGCACTTTTAGTACCTCTTCCTATCCCATTTTAGTGTGACAACAAAGCTATAATCCATATTTTGACCAATCCTATGTTGCACAAAAGCACCAAGCATCTTGAGATTGATTACTATATTGTGCAAGATAAATACAAATATGTTTTATTCATCCCCAGTATATCTCCTCCGAAGACCAACAAGTAGATCTCTTCACTAATTCATTGTGAACAATTCACTTACTTAGTGTCCAAACTAGGAATGGTTGACTACCATTCTCCACCTTGAGAATGAATGATGGAATTACTATTTAAAGTCACATGTTAATTATCATTTTTTCCACATGGAGTTGTTATAACATCTCAGTTGAAGTTTATTAATGTGCACTATACAAGTCACATTTTTTATTCTTTAGTTGTATAGACTGTAAATATGAAACTATGTATCTTTAGCTTAGTCCCTCGTTTTTATGTGTGTGTATATATAGCAATGTAAATGCATTGTATCGTCATCGATATATATACATTCATATTCCTTTCCTTCAATTTTATATTTCTCTTCATATAATTAATTTCATTGAACTTCATTCTTTTGTCAATCTCATTTCTCACTAGTTTTCTTTTCATAAAAGGAAATGAATTGATGACACACAGGCTTAAAATTAATGAACTAAAGAATGCCTCTTAATTAGTATTAAGGTCTATGTCTCAAAACAGAACATTCTTGCTTTGTCTTGTCTTTCCTTTATACTTGTCCTTTTAAAGCCAATGACTGTTTTGTGTGCTTCAAAATAAGTTATTTTGTTCATTGAAAAATTGGGAATAAACCTTTCTTTAATTAAATTTTTTTGTGATCAATATCGGACTTTGTTATTATTAGCTTAAAATTGTAATGAAAACGTTCTCTATATTGCTTTAAAAAGTCTGGACAAAGATCACTTGCAATAAAAGAGATTCTCAAGTAAAAAATCATAGCCATTCATTCTATTCCATAGTCTAAATTTATATTAAATTAATATAATTATTTGTAGTTTTATTTTTAATTTGTAAATTTGAATCGTTGAATCTCCATCCAATAGTATACTATAATTAAATATGATCTCATATTCTCTCCACAATATGAAAGGATATGAATTGTTCTATTTTAGAGTCTTCCCTTGATTTACGTTGGCGCCAAGCTTCAAGGTCTTGAATCAAAGCATCAACATCTACATAAGAAGTCCCTCCTTTTTCAATACCTCTTGTCGCTTTCGCAGCAATCTCACTTAATCCCTTTTTCATCATCTTATGCTTCTCCGTTCTTACCCATCACTTCCCTCACTGTCTTTTCCACCTTCTCTCTCCCTACCACCAATCTATTCATTGTCCCAAGACACCCACTTAGGAGTTCTCCACCTTTGCCCCAATTTACAATACCCTGCTAATTAAACCTCTAGTTTGAAAATTGTTCCGCCAAAAATGGCCATGTCATCATCGAAACCCCCCAACTCACCCCTTCTAGTGTCGAATTATATTCCACCTACATTGCATCATAAAACCTCCAATCCAATCATGTTCAAGTATCAATAGTTACAAAGCCCAAAACCTTATTATCAAACCCTTGTTTGATTCTTTCATTATCTGTTTGAACCCACCGTGTTGGGTGGGAGCTCCACAAGGAGTTGCCAGAGAGGTTGTCAAAGGATGGCGCTGTTATAGAGGGGTCGGCAAACAAGTTCTTTAAAAGAATTCTAAATCAAAATCACTCTTCTATTTTTACTTTATAAAATCAAGAAAAGATATATAAGAGAATTAAGTGCAACAGCTAGAGGCCAGAGCAGTTAGTGTTTAATCTACTTCAATGAACATTACGAGTTTATAAGGGAAGGTACAGTTTCTTCTATCCATTACACTAAAATATTCTACTAGGCTCTCTAACTTAGGCTAGGGTTTTGCTACATAAGCAAAGTGACCATGAAAATCTAACAAGTTCAGATGGTGACGAGTCTCGGGATTCCATGGAGATTTAGGATATTCTTACTTAGACACATTGCCAATATGTTATGCTGCTATATATATGGAGGGCGTGTAAGACCTTCCGTAAATAAGGCTAAGCATAACTCCGTAATAGACATGAAGATAAAACAAAGTCTTGCATGTCAACTTCCGATATATATATATACACAGCAATAAGTGCTTCTTTAACACCCCCTATATAATAATGACAATTGAAAATGATATCTACCTCCCAAAAATCAAACTGAAAATTTTAATAGATATATAGCTCAATCATCACAATAGTCAATATTATATATATATATATATATATATTTGTGCATTATTGTGTACAAGGTACCGTCAAGGATTAATTATAGTATTTTTTTTGGTCAATTTATATCATGCATCACTTGAGAAAAAAAAAAAAGAACTAAAAGCTTGAGAGTGACAAACACTTTGGCTGCCACCGGATACAACATTAAATAATACATAGTACTGTCTATATGATAGTCAATTAAGAGTACTCAATATTGATAAGAGCCAAGTTCAAAAGACATTTTATGCAACTGATTAATTGCAAATGAACATTAAAGCTTAGATTAGCATTATGCTACAGTATCAAAAACTGAAACAAAAAAGTACAAAACTAAAGTATTCAATTAGTACCAAATATTTTTTTTTTTTCGGGTTGACATCACATAATATAATGTTTTGAAAAAGAAATTTCACGTCTTGTGTATTATTAAGAAAGCTAAAGCTTAAAAGTTTTCATTTAAATCTATTTCTAGAAAAATCATCCTCCTACACGATGAATCTAGTGCGAAAAACAAAAAACAAAAACTATAGCAGAAGAGTTTGATTAGACTAGCCTAATTTGTCAAACAAGTCAAACTTATTTTAAAGTTTGAATAAATTATTTTTAAATAAAAAAATTTTATTATTTAAAAAAAATTTAATGTAATATAACATATTATTATTATTTAAAAAATTTATATCAATATAATAATATATTTGTAAAAACAACTTTTTTATATATAATCTTAGAAGTAATAATAACAATTAATTATATTATTTATCTCAAATCTTAAATAACAAATTGACTTGAAAATATCCAATTGGCCTGATATACTTGGCCCAAAAAATATACATATAGGAATTTAAATAAAAATTCAATTAAAATATGAATTTAAGCTTTTTCCTTTACCCAAATTCGAACTTAGGTCTGATCCAGAGGCCATGTTTTCCTAAGCAGCTTTGTGGGAAGGCAATGACAGAAGCAAACATGTATTCTTCTACACTTTCAGTTCTCAATTACCAGTTTCCTATATATAGTATGAAAGTCTCAAGCCAAACCATAAAATAATGGCTGGCTTATATATGTGTGTGTGTCTGATCGTATTACTTCCTTTCATTAATTATCTATGTGGAAGTACTTGGGAGATCAAACAAAAGTGGAGTCAAAATTCCCTTTTTTCTCTTTGCAAGTTAGATTCTTTAATGTAGAAGAGAAAGAGAAGAATTAAAGCGTTGGCTCTACCAATACTCCAGAAAGAAAGAAAGCTGGTCATTGCTGAGCAAATTTATTTTTGCTTTTTCTTTTCACTACTTTTTGTTTTAAAATTTGAATGGTAAACACGCACACAAATATAGATATATATATATATATATATATGTGTGTGTGTGTGTGTGTATGTATATATATATACACACACATACACACACACTAGTGTTAAGATCAAATTTGATTTCTATGATTAAACAATATAAGATATGTCCTTTTACTTCTACTACCATTCTTGGGTCAGTCCTGTAAGTTTTTATATGGTGATTTTTTTTTCTTTCGTGTTTTTCTATTTCAGCTTGAAACTTGAATTTTGTTATACTAGAAAACTTATATAATAGTGAAAGGAAAAAGAAAAAAAAATAGACCATATCTAGCAACCCGAGTCTCTAAATTAACCAACAAAAAGATCAAGAGATTGGTGAACTGCATCAGTTTGAATAATTTTTTGTTTAAGTCATGTTATTAATGTAAAGTTGCTTTGTTTTTTTTTTTTTTTTGTGGACATTTTAGGTAACGGAAATTGTTAGGTATTAATGTATTATTGAATTCTCTTATAAATATATAATATATAAATTTCCTTTTCGTAAGATTCAACTATATAGTATTAAGTTGTAAACAAATTTACTTACTCTATTTGTGTTAAAAAATTGATTGAAAATAACAATATACTAGTTTTCTTCTTTTTATACTTTCTATGATGACTATATATTTTTGTAATAAAGAAATGTTATTGATAATAATTATTATTGATTATTAATTATCATAATTTATTAGAGTAAAAATCTTATTTTTATATTATATATATATATATATATATATGCACGTGCGTGTATAAAACTAAAATATATTATATATTTTAAGTAAAAATGTAAAGATTTTCTATATGTTAAGGTATTTTTTTAATTTAAAAGTTAATGATAAATGTTTTAAAACTTATTTTTATGCAAAATAATTATTTTTATTTATTTATCTTTCTGTGTAAATTTTAATATCACTTGCCAAAAGAATTTTAAACTGACTTAAAAGGAAGTCATTGTTTACCACATAGAATAACAAGTTAATTTTTTTTCTTTGGTTGATTTAGTCTCTTTTAATATACATAGACAAGAAATATTTGGATTTTAGACGAAAACATTAATAAGAAATTTATGTAGCTCAAATTTAAATTTTAAATGTTCTATAATCAACTTAATTTAAAAATTTGAAAGAACCATATATATATATATATATATATGTATGTATGTATGTATATGTATAAAATCCTCTAAATTGAATTTGTCTTTTTTCTACGGTCAGTTATCACTTCAATGTATAAATGGACCAATGGACCATGAATCACTTTCTATTTATTCAATAATTAATTTACTTAAAAACATTGAAAAAGTGAATTAAATTTAAACACCACGTGCCTGAAACATTCAAAAATATAAAATAAAATGCCTCCACGTTATCTGATTTATCATATATTTATACAAATTTCGTTTTTATATGTGGTATCTATAATATTCATATGGTACACAATATCACCCTTCGTAAATCTTGTAATATAATCATTATATAGGCTAATAGGATAAAAAAAAAAAAAGTACTGATCTCATATTATCATAAAGGATAATCATAGTTTTCTTTTTCCATATTGGGAAAGTTAATAAAATCAAATGCTTATTGTTGAATTGTCGATTGTTTCTGAATGATTCAATGTATAAAAGTGATACTGTGAAAATACCATCATAAAGATACAATGGAGATTTTAAATTAGAGAAAAGTATTAAATTAGTATCTTATTTTTATATTTTGTAATAATTTTATCCCTCACATATTAATCATAATAAATTAATTTCTTATAAATCTTATTTCATACAAAACTAATATCTTATTAATTTATCTAAATAGATTGATTAATTTTGTATAAAATTAAATTTGCAAAGGACTAATTTGTTATAATTAATTTATAATTAATGAAATTAATTGTCACAAAATATAAAAATAGAAGACCAATGTTATACTTTTATCCTCTATATTAATTTACTAGTTTTGTATAAAATTCACCATTTTTAAATCCCATTCAATTCAAATTAATTTTATATATACAATGCAAATGTAAAATTTTTGACACTTTGACTGATTCACCGCTTGAAAAAAACAGTTGCAAAATTTACTCCAGAATAAACGACAATTTCTGTTTCTAATTAATAGTAATATTTGCCTAAGTCAAAAGGCTTAAAATCAACAAAAGGAGTAGTTCAACTGCACAAAATAACTTAGGAGAAAATTCAGGGGTAGTTTCAACGTGTTTATCAATTTATTAAAAAACATTAAAGGATAAAATATATTTTGATATTTTATGATTTAAAAATCTGCATTTTAGTGCTTTAATTTATATTATGAGAATATCAGTATCTCGTAGTTTATATAATAATCTTTTGCGTGGGTTTTGTTAAAATTTATTTAAAATTCTTAAATTTGCTTAGAGATGCGAATTACTTTTATATTAAAGACTGAAATTTCTCCTATAATCAATTGGAATATTTAAATTGACATATATCAACGTATACTTTTTCAAATTTTTTATTTTAAATTATATTACTATTTTTATCTGAAATTTTGCTCTATATTATTAATTTCTTATGAATTCCCAAATTTCCTATGTAGTAAAGACTAAATTTCTTTTCTTAATGAATTAAAATCTCAAATTTGACACATATAAAACAAAACCTTTTTCAAATTATTTTAAATCAGAACTCTTATTTTTGTTCCTAATTTTGTTTTAAATTTTTTATTTCCTTATAAAATTTTTAACTTCATAAATAGTGAAGATCGAATTCCTCACATGGCCAATCCAAAATCATTCTCAAATTTTGCCTCTAGCTTTACCAAAATTCCCATTTTTCCCATGAAATTTTTTAATTATATGCAGATTAATGGTTGAAAATTTTCCCTCGTACAATAAAAAATTTTAATTTTATTGAAAAATTAATAAAAACTGAAAAATTAGGGCTCAATAAAAAAGTTGGAGCAAATTTTCATTAATCTGTT
This sequence comes from Delonix regia, assembly GCA_037074485.1. Classification (NCBI taxonomy): domain Eukaryota; kingdom Viridiplantae; phylum Streptophyta; class Magnoliopsida; order Fabales; family Fabaceae; genus Delonix; species Delonix regia. The sequence continues at coordinate 18,602,293 of CM073452.1, read as the reverse complement.
TAAAAATAGAATAAAAATTATAAAATAGCAATTTGCTAACAATTTAAACCACTGAGCATACAAATGCAAACTTTTAAACCACGAGATATCATAAGGAAAACAAACCAAATTACAAAATATTAAAATATATTTGACCCAAAATAAAAAAAAAATTAACAACTTGATACTATATGAATGATCTTTGAAAATAAATTACTGCATATGTTGATTTTATTTATTGAATAAATTGATAATAAAATATTGGAAAAATTACACATTTGATCCCTATATTTCAATTACTTTTTAATTTAATCCCTATAATTTGCAAATGCTCTAATTTAGTCCCTATAATTAAAGTTATGTAAGTAGTTTATTAAATTTTATTGATATGCCTATTTATATGATACCTTAATGCTTTAAATATGTATGATTTATGTTAACAATAAAAATGAAAATAAATACTAAAGTAAAATTAACTCACATGTATAGCAAAATATTCACAAAAATATAATAATAAAGACTAAATTATAAAGCATTTAAACTATGGGGATTTAATTATAAAATTTTAAATTATAAGGACCAAATTAAAATGCAATAAAATTGTAGGACTAAAAATATAATTCTTCCTAACATATATTAAACATTGGCCACTACTATAATTTTTTATTTGGCCTTCCCATCAAAATCCATACAGAAATCTCTTGATTTTTTTCCCATCAATTTCTCTTCCCTTTTATAGATCATATTATTCAAATCTTACCCTTCATCCTGTTTCCGTTCACCCTACACTTTTCTAATTTAGATTCCATATATTTAAAAATTTAAATTTATTACATTTAACGAGATTTAAGCCATTAATTTTTTTATCTAATAATTTATATTTTTATAAATATTAAACAAGTTCTAATAATATTTCAAAATCTAAATCACTTAATTTTCATCCAATAGTCTAAATTTTATATTTGATATTTAAATTTTTTAATTGTAGATTATTATTTCCTATATCATTCTCCTACAACCGATTGACCCAGTTACTTCACTATAGCCTACTTGGATCACCAAATTTACTCTTTTCTTATTTTAATTTTAAAACCCATCAATAATCAAAATTTTATTTATTAATTTTTTTACTTTATTTTTTATTTTCCCCCTTTCTCCCGTTTTAATTTCTCTATAAAATGGAGCATGTTATTTTGAATAAAAATAGAACAAAAATATACATAATTTTTTTGGGTGTTGAATCACACTGAGATGTATAGGACTTACTATGATAAAAGGTAAAATATCTCTATTTGTATTATTGAATGAATAATGAACAATATTTTAGTTAGTTAATTTTCCTGTTTGAAACTAGTTATTTTTTAAAATTGGTCATGCTAATTTCTTTTAGAAAGAGATAGAACTAATTTATAAAATTTACAATGATGTTGATAGGTCACAATTAAATGTATGGAATATTTTACTGTAATGTATATATACTACTATTATAAAGTAGTTTTTTACAATTAAAAAAACAAACAAACAAACCACTACTAGGAGCTACATCCCTTTGGCCACAAATGTTGATCCCAAAAAGATAAGATTCATTTGAATATCAACACTTCTTGCCCTCCACAGGGTATACTTATATAATCCAATAAACAATTTCTTTTTTTTTTTTTTTCCTTAATAATGTTCATGGCCTAATGTTTGACATTATATATATATATAAATGAAAACTCATAGATGTTGTGGGGCCCACGTACTAATGTAGGAAAGACATTAGAAGAGAGGACATGGGATGAGGTGGGGCATGACATGTGAGTGTGGGATTTATGGAACTTTTTATGTTGACAAAAATAATGACATATTCGTATTGTAGTATTTGTGTGGTTCTATGTGTTCCCTCCCGAACGACTTGAATTTTTCCACCTCCCAGGTTTATGGTAGACTTTTTTATTTAACAAAAGAAAAAAGTTATACTTAAATGTCTTCAAATTATATATATATATATGGTAAGCATTTTTAATTATTTATTTTTATTGATAAAGTTAATTTTCTTTACAATTTACATGATATATGGTCATTTAATTTTTTTTATTAATATTCTATTAAAATCTCTTAATTTTCATTATAGGACTATAATTTTATTCTTAATATAGCAATAAAAATAATAAGTAATTTTATTTTAAAAATAAAAGCAACATTAAGTGCACTTTAGCTAAATCTCATCAGAGTTTTATTTATTTATTTATGAATAATAAATAGATTCAACCAATTATTATAAATTACAAAAAAAAATACATAAGTATATCGAATATATATTTAAATTTGCAAACTATAAACTTATTAGAGAAAATCATATATGTTTCATGTTTTGATTTTAAAATTATTAAAAAAATGATTTAATGAAAAAATATAAAGAAGTATAGATAATTTTTTTCCTTTTAAATACTTATCTCGTACATATTTATATCTCTATAATTAGTTTTTTTTTTTTGGCCAATCTTTATAATTAATTTGATTTCAAATATTTTGTAAGTCGATCCCCTTTTTTCACGAGATTTGAGGTTTTGAACCACAAAATCACATGAACTGTTGCAGATTCAAGTGGGGCCCATCTTCTAATTTATACTTTTTCAAAGGCAGAGAGAGCCGAAGGAAAATCCATGTTTGTACCATTCAAGATACACAATGCCGACCTGTGCAATTTTTCAAGTTCTAAATTTAGCAGCACATTGGTTTTTCCGAAGAATCACTAAATTTTTTATTAAATTTAGTTAATTCTTAAAATAAAAAATTGGATGGGTATATCAGTAATTTAGAGACGGAAGAGGTAGTTATGGTCTTCGAGAATTAAGGATAATATTTTGCCTCAAATCTGTGATTATTTAACAGCTGTGTTTGATTTATAATACAGCACAGAGCTCACATACATCTCATTATCAATATAGCAGTGTAGTGCGTAAATGCCAGAGCCAGTGTGGTATACTCGCTCGCTTCTTCAAACTGGTCTAGTGTACGAGTGAGAAACACTTGTGTGTAAATCTCTATAGATTCTGAGTTTTTCTCAAGCATTTCTCTGTTTAAGGCTTAAAGATTGGAACTTGAAGCATTTGAAGAACTGGGTGTCTTCTGGTTTTTAATGGGTATGTGCAAACTTGGAAGATGCCCCTCGTTATCTTTTCTTTTTTATTCGTCTTATTGTTTTTGAAAAAGGCTTTAAGAATTAACTCACTTCAATTTTTGTAACTTCTTTCAAAAACCAAAAAAAAAGTTCAAATTTTGAAATGTTGGAAAAGAGAGAAACATTAATTGGGTGTGTTTCTCTGGCCTTGCCTGAAGCATTTTGTCTGTTTTAAGCAATAAAGATTGGTGCTTTGAACATTTGAAAAACACGGAGTCTTCTGTTTTCTACTGGATATGGTTCTCTTTACCTGCTAATTTTGATTCTGAAAAAATATTTTGAGATTCAACCAACTTCTATTGAAGAAAGGTCTGAAACTCTGGTTTCAGTTTATAGTTCTGATATTTTCGTTCCTTTTCTTAGAATCGGCTATTAGTTCTTCTGTTTTTGCGGGTATTTTGCTTGGAGATTACGCTTTTGTGCGTTTTTTTTTTCCACTCAGAACGTTCTCTGTTTATTTCCAAGTCAGGAGAAATACCTGTAGATTCTGTGCACTAAAAAAAATTCCCTTTTGGGGATGACAGAGAAAATTGAAGAAAATCCAGTTCACTGTCAAGTGTTATTCTTATTCGAAATTCTTCCTTTCTCCGTTTTGTCATGTATTAATAACTAGATTCATGGAATAGGGTGCTACCTTAGGGTTGAAGAACATCAATTTTCATTTTCTTTTCTGAGGAGTTATTGATATGCTAGTTCGCTTTTAACACAAGGCTTCAGATTTGTCCTTTATTCTTTATCCTCAATCTATAATGGCCGCGTTGTTTTGAGTTTATCTTTTTAATATATATGTATATCTTTTTGGCTGTGCAAGATAACCTATGGATATTTCAGACTACACAAGGATTGTTTTCGATAAAATTCGGAAATTCGAAGCTGAACATGCAACAAAAATCGTTGGCTTCCTCCTCTTGCAAGGTCATGGTGAGCAGGAAATGGCTAAATTGGCATCATGCCCTGATCATTTGATAAGAGAAGTGGCATTTAAGACCAAAATGGAGCTTCAAAGGTTGGCTTCTAAATTTTCCATGCTTCCAGTCGTACCTCCCAAGAATGCTCCACAACAAGGTTTAAGCCAATTATCTGCAATTTCTTCTAGAAGCCCTACTTCTCTGGCGACCTTCCCAGTTCCCTCGGCCTTTTGGGAACCACACTCTACTACTGACTCTGTGAACACAGATTTTATGGCAACGAGTTACTTGGATTCTGTCTCAGAACTTCAGAAGCAGACCCAATTATTTGGTATAGAGAATCATATATATCCAGTGGATGCTGGAACTAATGGGATTGCTAATGATTACTATAGCTTGGGTGCTTCCATGGGAAATTTGAGTGTGAAAGCCCGGAGAAGGTTTTCGGCTGAATTTCCGGTCAGGACCTGTCTCTATTTCAACAAAGGTTTCTGTAAGCATGGAAGTAGCTGTAGATACTATCATGGGCAAGTTGGTCAGGAGAGATTCACTCAAATGAATGGAAATGATGCTACTAATGAGGATCAGGTAGTTTCACCGGGATCACTAGCACAGTTAGAGTCAGAAATTGTTGAGCTCCTGAAGCTGAGAAGAGGCAATCCTATTACAATTGCTTCCCTGCCAATGGCATACTATGATAAGTATAATAAGTTGCTTCAGGCTGATGGTTATTTAACTGAGAGCCAGAGACATGGTAAATCTGGCTATAGTTTGACAAAGCTTCTAGCGCGATTGAAAAATAGTATTCGGCTAATTGACAGGTGAAATCTCATGAACCTTCCATATGTATCTGTATACAATAGTTCATCAAATGCTTCTTGCTCTAATGTGTCCTGTAACTTGTGGTTGATTTATTTACAGACCCCATGGACAGCATGCAGTGGTTCTAGCAGAAGATGCTCCAAAATACTTGGAAAAAGGAGATCCTAGTCAAAGTATTAGTGCATCGAGACAAATTTATTTAACTTTCCCAGCTGACAGTACTTTCACAGAAGAGGATGTCTCAAACTACTTCAAGTAATCTTAATTTTTGGATTTAACAGTACATTTTATCACTTAATTGTAATTACTGGTTGTGTTGTTTCATTGTGTTGAATTGCTTTTGTTTATAGAAATTTCGGAAGTGTTGAAGACGTAAGAATTCCATGCCAACAGAGAAGGATGTTTGGATTTGTAACATTTGCTTATCCAGAAACTGTTAGGATGATCTTGGAAAAGGGGAATCCCCATTATGTTCGGGGTTCCCGTGTGCTTGTGAAGCCTTACCGAGAAAAGTCTAAGATCATTGACAGGTGAATTCCCTGGAAGCTCCTTCCTTCCTTTCTTTCTTTCTTTCTTTCTTTTTCTCATGGGAAATTGAGTTTTATTGCTTCAATTTGTGTCTCTGATCAAAGCTTGAAATGATTGTGTATGTGTCATTAATAAATGAATGGATAGTTGTTTTAAGTTTCGAAAGTCCTTAATTCTCTAAATCAAAATAAATTAAGATGGATTGACACATGCTAGTATCCTTTACCATTTAAAAACTTAACTGCTCATTACAATCCTTCTCAAAATATTCTCTTATTCACTACTAATGCGCATGCTATTCTTTTTGTTCCCATATGTATTTCAATTATGATGCAGGAAATACGCAGATAGAATTGAGCTTCCTGTTTGTTTTCCACCACAGTATGTGGATGTGGATTCTGAACTTACCTCAAGTGAGATGATCTTTTTCTCTTAGTTTGAAATCTATAAACTCAAATCTTCTGTTTTATTAATTTAGAACTGTGGCTAACTTGCATCCATGATCAGTCTTTTTTTATCTGTGATGTAACTAATCTAAATGAAAATGAGTGTTGAGATATGCATGTGATCTGATTTCAGTCCGTTTCCTTTTGTTAGAGATTATGATAAAACTATTTATGAGCCTTCACTTTAACAGCTTAAGCCTTGAGGTTAAAGTAGCTCTTTACATAGTTTCAAAGTCTTTACGACCAAGTCATCTAGGATTCAACCACTACTAAAATAAATTTTCAGGCACAAGGTATGACAGGCCTGTGTTTTGCCCAAAAAGATTCCATTTGAGGAGGGATGTTTTAAAATAAACTTTTCAATTGAATTGGTCTCTATTCTAACACCTATGCTATAAGCTACTATACTGTCTGATACACCAATTTTGTAGTGCCAAGAAGCTGTGGAAACCCTAGTTTTTTGAGGAGACAGCTCTATGAAGAGCAAGAGCAGGCTCTTGAATTTCAGAGAAGACGTCTTGCAGAGCTGCAGTTAACCAGAAAACCTGTCTCTGTTTCGCCCTATCTCGGCTTTTCCACAGATGGGCTAGAAGCTTCAGAAGGTGTGTACCATACGGATAGTTTAGTTGCACAACTCCTGTATCAGTTCATCGTTCCTTACCCATACTTCTGGACGGTTCCTTTTTTGTTTATGCTAACTGAAATTATACCTTGTGCAGACCCTATCAATTTCCAGCCTACAGAATCTTTAAATTTTACTCTGAATGACAAACCTAGGTATATAGAGACCAATTGCAATGACGAGGACAGGTATGAATCGATCTCTTGAAGATTTTATAAGTATTCTTACATTTTCAAGCATCTCCATACAATTATTCCTTCATGTCAACAACTTCAGAAATTTCATATGGAGTTATGGACCATACTTACATGCAGCCTAGTATGCCTTTGCTATCTGGTTCTTAATAAATCCATATTAAGGAGATATTCTTTCCAACCCAACACTACTTACTTCCTGGACTTTATAAGCAAAAAGATAAAAATCCATGAATTGAAGAATCTGATAACCAACCGTGGAAAAAATGCTTTAAATTTCGTTACTAGGAGAAACTTCCTGACTGGTGTACTCTTCTTTACACAATTCAAATATCCTTATCTCTTTATAACTATATTTGTAATTCTTCTTTTTCATATTTTTATGCAGTAATCAAAGACTTAATCTCCCAGACAGCCCCTTTGCATTTCCCTTAGATAGTGAAATTTCGGCAGTTATGTAGATTCTGAAACAGATACAGGAGAAATAGAATTACAACACTTCCATGCCAGAAGCAGCATCTTTAGCTTGATACATAGTACAGCCCTTCCATACACCTCATCTCAACTAGCTCGAGGTTTTAGTCCAAGTACATAAAAGCCGAAGAGACTCGAAGAGAAATAATTTCCTCCTTTCTTTTTGAGTTGTTGGAAACAACAAAAGAAAGAATATGATACATGTAAGAAGGTTATAGTTTGACCTTTTAGTTACAGATAGAAAATTGATGGTTTCTGTTATTTATAAGGTTATGTAGCTGGGAGTTTCATTGGTATATCCATAGTTCCTCTCATTAGTGAATGAAGAAACTTGGTATGTCCGTAGTTACCGTGTGAAGCACCTTTTAGAATCTGTGGCTCTTGACAGAGAACAACCAGTTATTGAGAACATTTTGATAATTATTTATACTAATTCCAGTTGGGGTGTTTGGTATTGTTCATTTTTATCTCCCTCTATGCTGAATTTTTGATCTTTTATATTTTTTTTTCTCTATTTTCCCTCCAAGAGGAAATGGAAAAAGAAAACGTAATATTTGGACGCCTCATTTTATTTTCCCTGCAATATATATCATCTCTAACATCCTTTGCCCATTTTCTTTTCGTATTATGTGTTGGCTAAATTAAGAAAAGGAAAAGAAGAAACAAATGAACATCAAGACATTGTAGTTTCTTTTTTAATTCACTGGGGGACAATGAAAATAAAAAGGCAATAAAAATTTTGTAATTTAACAATATTAAAAATTAAATGTTCTAGCCTTGTAAATATTATAGCTAATATATTAATCTTAATAAACTCAAGAAAAAGCCTATCATCAAAATTATTCCATTAGAATAGTTTAACTCCAATATATACTGCTCAATAATTGTGATCTTCTCTACTTCTCCCAAAACTACAAAATAATACGGTTGTCATGACTCATGTGGACTTGAAAATTAAATGGTGTGATATGAAAGGAACACTAGATGCCAAAAACCGTAATTCTTCTACCTGTCTTCAATCATGAATGGATCCAATGGAAATTAAACACGGCGGGCCTGCTCATAATTGTCAAGGACAAATTGACCAAAAAATATTGTCAAGGACAAGGCAGACATACAATTTATTTATTTACAATTTTGATGTAAATTATTCTTTAAGAAACAATGGTAAATATCTTTAGTATTTTGCACGTGCAGCATTTGCGTATGATCAAATATCAAGTACAATTCTAGCCAGTTTAAGAGGATAAGAATGTAGTGGGAAAATTTTAAGCACTACATTTGCCACGTATTGATATTAAATATCCGCAAACATCCAGTAAGAATCGACAGTCTGTATGATATAGATGTCCGTCTTCCTCACAATCATAAATATTCTTTTTCTTTTTTTTCCACACGAGAAATCCACCAGAGAAGACACCAAGGTGATATGCTATTTATTACCTATATAGAGGAAAATAATTTCAGGAGGATAAAATACCAACAAATAGATATTTCAGTGCCAAGATCTAAACTATAGTCCAAGTAGGTATTCTGAAGCTATAAGAGCAACCAGTAACAAAAACATGCCAATATGATTACAGCTTGCTGTGTACATATCAAAAAGTGAGCAGTGATTATGATTAGGATCACTGCAACATGAAAATTTTTTTTTCTTTTGTTATTGTTATTGTCATTATTTTTCTTGTGAGTGCAGTGACAGGTGTTACAACTGAAGTTTTTTTACGAGATATACAAAAGAATGAAAAAGAAAAAAAATTACTAGAAAGCATTATGAAAATAAAAGAAGGAAGCAACACCCACAGCATCTGTAAGCAGGATCTCTAAGTTATTACAGCTTCCTTCATCAATTTAGAACATAGCTTGCAATATTGTCCACAACCTGCAATAAGTAGGAGGTCAAGCTACAGAGCAAATAGGATTTATGAACTATTAGACAAGCTCACCTCATGATGAAAAACTTCTACATAATGTGTTCTGCCTTTCAAATGGCAAAAACTCTGCAAACAACCATCTGACTTCAACATAAACTGTAATAATCAACTTTCATAGAAGTGGAGCAGCTTCTGTAGAGATTTGACAGAAATTTGAGTGTCATGAAACCTCAGTGCAGAGCAGCATAAAATATACTGAACAAACTAGAGTGATTGAGTTTCAGCCACAGCATCTATACCAAGTTATCAACAATGTTGTAACTTGCTAATAATATAACTTACAAGAGACTGCTCTTCAGTACTCATGTAAGTAGACCAACACATTTGATTTTGATCTCTTATATTTTCTTTTGATATTTTTCTGCAAATTTCTTGAGTAATAGTCTCTGGCGAAATGCTAAATATTTATCCAAACTAGTTCCAGCCCACTGCTGACAAAAGCATTCATCAGTTGGAACCAACGATCCAAGTGGAAATGGTCCTTTCGGAGCTTTCTTCAGAGAAACCAAGAACCTGTGACGCGGACGTATTCTCTGGTCTAAAGACAAGCTAAGGTACATTGGATATTTGGTCAAGGACTGAACCTCATTCTGAAGTTCATTCACCAGATACAAATACTTGGGCTTTAGATTCTCCTCCAGTGACAGAGATAGAACCTGTAGGAGCAACAGTCAACAAGAGATTTAAACTATTTTCACATTATGAGAAGGATATCTTCGAAAAATTATGACTGTTTGATGACAATATTTCATGTTATAAGTCTGTATTGTATGATCCTACAAAACAGTAGAAAATGAAATGGAAGAATGGGAATTTGCAACAAAAAAGCAGTATACTTTTAATATATCAATAATACGGCAGTAAATATGTCAGACAATGACCTGTGTAAGACTAGTCAAGACTTTTAAGATGTCTGAATTTCGCATTCCTATGCTCCTTAGGAAATTAATCCTGGGCAGTAATCCATCATCTATACTATAATGGAGAAATTGGGGATGTTTGGTCACCATCTTCACAATGCTATCTCTGGGTGCTCCCAGCTCTTTGGCTAGAAACATATATCGAGTATTCCAGGAAATGTCAATACGCTGAACTAGAATTTGCGGGCTCAGCTGAATGACTTTACCCAGATCTTTTTCCTTGATGCCAACTTCCTCAACTAAATATCTTACTGTTGGTTTTAATGAATTCTCAACACTATAAGAAAACAGGGATGGAGCAGCAGCAATTATTTGGCCTACTCTGGAATTTGGTATACCCAAACCCATCAAGAAAGCAACATGGGACTTCAAATTTTTCTCCACTGTATACTCCAGAATTTGTGGCTGCCTCAGAAGGATTCTTCTTACATCTCTATGTTTGACACCAATACTCAATAAGTATTCTAACCTTTCCTGTGCAGAACATACATTAATTTGAAGTGAGGGCATATGCCTCTCATACATCTGGATGAAGTGTGATTCCTTGAATCCAAATGTGGTTAAGTAGTCAAGAAGTGGTAACCACTTCTTATCCAAATGAATCTCTTCTGACAACCGAGGATATCTGTTCTCCATTAAATTTCTACCAACCTGCAATTAAAGAAAGAATACGGGGTTCCTCAGCTTAAAATGTAAATTAAAAGGCATGACATGATTTCCTACTTACAGCTTATCACATCTCTGTACCTTTACACTGCTATTTGGTTCAAAGGAAGCCACTTTCTCGCTTTTGAACATTTTAGGGCTTTGTCCAGAATCAAAAGATCTCACACCCCACCCTTTTTCCTGTTGCCTAGCTTTTACTGCACGGACAAGATAAAGCAGCATTTAATTTTCCACTTAAAAGTTGGTCAAAAAGATTTATATTGAACATACCTTTTGTTTTCTGTGACTTCAATTTCTCATCATTAACATCAAAGTCAGCAGTCTCTGCAAATTCTTCCTGGATAAACATTACATAATGAACACAGAGGTGGTTACCAAAAAGCAAATATATATATATATATATATATATACACACAAATTTCATACCAAATTTTAATGGACTACAAAACATCAAGTTACAAGTATGCCAATGGCAGATAGACAATATGATGTCAGAAGTGCAGTTCTTCACCATAAAAATATCCCAGCACAAATATCTAAAATGGTAAATAAGCATGGTTGCCACTATGAACTACTCGTCGAAATAAAATGCTCGTCAAAGAGCTCTTCCTTTAACGATAAGATGGCACCTACGTCGTGCGAAGAACACATATCCTACACGGAATTCAAACATGGGTGACTAAGAAACAGAACCATCCAAAACTCTAAAATGTTTTTATTGTAAAGTTTATCACCTCTAAGGCGTAGAATAAAATGCCAATTTTCAGCAACACTAACTCTAATGCTCTTTTCAAATATGTGGATAAATTTGTGAAATCTATCTCGTTGATAACAAAATACTCGCTTCAGCGCTAGATAGCAAATAAGGAATACGACATATAATTTGACGATGAAAAATCACCATTAACCATGTACTATAGAGCAAGTATAGAGAGCAGAAACAGTAACCTTTGTCAAAACGAACAGTAGACATTCGCGAAACAAGAATGTAAAGATAAATTCAAGTTATAAACTATCAATTTCTCATTGGAAGCGAACGACCATACTTCTATTCTAGGAGAATTCAGCTAAAGCTGGGATGGGGTCAAAGCTAGAATTTCCAAATATGGTTAAGCAAAACAAACCCATCACCCAAAAGAGCAAATAAATGTTAACTACAGCTCAAAGAAAATAACTGCAGGAACTGGGCGAGAGAACCTACATCAGATAGCCAATCATCTGGCACAACATCATCGTCGTCCTCCTCGTCCTCGTCTTCCATTGCTTCATCTTCTGCGTCACTGTCGTATGGCGACAGCGCCTGTCCGAACCTCGATTTCCGGTTGTTCTTCAGAATCTTAGGATTGGAATGCGCCGCAAGCACCACGAACTTGCGTGTTCCTCTTCCACGAGTAGAATTGGGGGCGAAACGCCACTTGTTCAAATTCGGAAACAAAGAGGAAGAAGAAGAAGAAGAAGGACAAACGGGATTGTAAGGGTAGAAAGTGGAGATGGTAGCCATCTCTAGACTAGAGAGAGAAAGAGAGATAAGAGAATATACTCAAAAACCCTAAACCAGAATCTCTCCACTCTGTTCAACAGGTTTATCTTCCTTCCTTCTTCATCCATGATTGAACATTAATCCAAATTTGGCGCGTCATTAATACGTGGGCCATGCATGAAACGGCGTCGTGGAACCGGTTCACCAAAGTCAGGCGTAGATGGCACGAGCTCATTGGGCAATAAGCCCTGTCCAAAACCCCAAACAGAACCAGAGAACACACATTGCAACAAGCCGGAAAAGTTCACCTCCGGATGCATCTTGTGGCTTAAGTTGCGCCACCAAATCACACACTTAAAATGCGTTTCATTTAAATGAAGTAGTGACTTATGAATTTTTTTTTTTTTAATTCTTTCCCGAGCTGAAATAACATCATTTTGCTGCTTTCTATATATATATATATATATATATAGATAGATGTATATCCACAATCAACACGCAGTAAAACGGTGCGTTTTAACTGTTTTATTTTAAACTCTTCAACCCCCTTAGACGACGTCGTTGGGATATGTACAAATTGTTTCGAGAGATACAGCGGCTGTCTTCTTCCATTAGAGCTCACGTCGCTGCAACAAATTTGGCGCCAAAGAAGATGAAAATCTGGAGCTCTTTGTTGCAAGAAAGGATGGAAAATTGAGGTGTTTACTTTGGACCACTTTGTTGCAAGAATGAGAGGACGATTGAGGCATATGTTTTTAACTCTGATTCTGTAGTTTTTGGTGCGTAAACTCCCCATTTTTGGGCTCTGATTCTGCAATGGATAGGTCTGGTTCCAGTGCTCTTTGACACCGATAAGCATCGCAGATTCATTCCATTCTCAATGTTGTGTATCATATGTCAAGTTCATGACGTTGGAGGATATGTATATAGAACACTGTTTTATTAAACTAAGGCCATATGCAGAACCCATTTTGTGTTAAACAAATTTCTTGCTTTGAAACAAAAAAAAAGAGTACACTTGATATGTGTGTGCTTGAAAATAAAGACAAAAAAAGGAGACCACACTTCATTTATAATGCAAAACCCAACTCTATAAAACTTTTCTTAGATAAGTATTGGTTACATTAATCTTTAAGGTATATATTTGTTTTATTTTAACTAATTTTAATGATTAACAAAATCTGAAAAATAGATTAGTTATACTTAAAAATTTTAACAAATGAAGTTTAATGAAGGTATACTTGATATTCTTATTATATCAAACAATATATTGGTTTCTCTTCATATTTTGATATATTGTAGAAAGGACTTAGCATATATATACACACACATATACTTAGAAAGTGATGTTGGACCAAGCAATATAAGTATGATAATATTGAATGAAATAGCTAACTCACATAGTATGATATTCTAAATCTATTTTGATAGACGAATTTCAAGGAATCAAGTACCTCTACTACTAAATTCACTAGTGATGACGACTTTGGAGTTAAAGGCAAATTCAAAGTTGATATGAAATTTGACAATGTAGATATAACTTGGCAATGTTGGAGTAAATATAGTTTGCAAGTGGGATTTGGAGTACGGAAGCAATACTTGAACAAAAACAAGAAAGATGAAACTGAGACTTCATATAGATTTGTTTGTTGTAAGGATGGATTTCAGAAGCCAAATAAAAAGTGACACTCTAGATACAAATCATATATTTGAAACTAGAACTAATTGTAAAGTTAAACTTAACCTTATATCAAGGAAGGGAAAATTAATAGTTAATGAGTTTATTGTCATAATCACCCTATTCAACCTCTGAAGACTACACATATGTTGGTTTCCTACCGCAATATATCTAAAATTCAAGCACATGAGATTGAATTGGCCAAGGACTTGGGATTAAACCAAAAAACTACATTTCAATTGATGAGTACACATCATAAAGGTAGAACCAACCTCAGCTTTACTCACTTAAATGCCAAGAATTATATACGATCTAAAAGACAATGCAGTATGGTTTACAGAAAAGTAGGTTATTTGTAACAATATTTTTAACGACAGTTATTAGATAACCAATCATTTTTCCATGCCTATGAAATGGATGCAAATGAGTAGATAACAAATGTTTTTTGGGTGGATGCACATATGATCGTGGACTATGGATAATTTGGTGATGTGTATTCACTAGATACAACTTATTATATGAATATTGCATAAAGGGCACTTGTATTATTCTCTGGATTCAACCACTATAGGCAGACAGTTGTCTTTAGAGCAACATTAATGTATGATAAAACATCTGAGTTATTTAAGTGATTGTTCAAGACATTTTTTGAAGCACACTACAATAAAAAACCATAAACCATTTTTACTAATAAGGAATAAGCTATGGTACATGCACACAATAATACCAAATACCATTGTTTAGTTTTCTCAATTAAGTTTCTTATAGGTGAGGTGATGCCTAATACTCGCCACGTTCTTTGCATAAGGCACTTGATACAAAATGGGATCAAACATCTTGGCAATGTGATGAAAGATACATCTCATTTCCTTATAGATTTCAAGAAATGTATGTACTAATATAAAGGTTGGGCAAAAATGCTTTTGGAATATAGTGTTCATGAGAATACTTGGTTAAAATCTATATATGCACTACATGAAAAATGGTTTATGTGTTATATGAAACAAGTTTTCACATTAGGTATGCAAAGCACACAACTAAGTAAAAGCTTGAATTCTAATTTCAAGGCTTCCATGAAACCAAATGTAAACATTACACAGCTTTTCAAACTTTTTAAGTACGTAATGGAAGAAAAAAGGTATAATGAGTTGAAGTGTAGGTAAAATACTTAGCACAAGCTTCTAAGGTTGAGTTACCAACCTTTATCTTGAACCAAGCTGCATAAATCCACACACACACAATTTTCAACTTATTCCAATAGGAGTTTGACTTATTGTTTGTTGTTTCAATATGGCATAGAAATGAAGATTAACCAATATATGCATATGTTTTACCCATGGCAAACCAGGAAAGTGAATGGCAAGTCTTACTTAATCATATTTAAAAGTTTATTACTTGTACCTATAGGTAGTTTGAGATGTATGGGATATTATATAGTCATATCTTGAAAGTTTTCATTGTGCTAAAAGTTAAACAAGTGTCTAACCAACATATCCTAAAGTGATGGACAAATAATTCACGTAATAGTATTATGCATCATGTAAGGGGAAAGAGGTTATAAGAGACCCTAAGTTAGATAGCACATGACAATACAAGCAACTATACTCTAAAGTTATTAAACTGGCATTGAGGTGGCTACGTGTGAAAAGTTGTACTCTATTGTAGACAAAAGGTTGGAGACTTGTGCAAATAAGTGATGGATGTTCATTTGAGACAACAAAACCATCATGAGTAAACCAATTAACCTATAACCTCAAAATACAATGGTCTAGATCAAGTAAAAAGATTGAAGACGAGAGTTGGACTCATGAGATGAAGATGAACAAAGAGTTTGGTTGAGCTTCAACATCTGAAGAGATAAAAGACTTCAACAACTATATGTTCACGATGTCCACCATATTAAGTATATAAGCTTTGTATTTATGCATTATAAAATTTGTTGATTTCATTCCATCTAAAAGTAATAATGATTTCTCTTCGTCGTAGGGTAATGGCTCTCAAAGTTCATTGCCGAGCGGAGTGTCATGCTTAGCATCTTCTACATCATATGATCCATCAAAGAAATGATAATCAATTTAGTTTTACAATATTTTAAATGGTAATTGTGTTCACTATCTAGTTCTTACTTAAGTGCATTTGTCTTCATCTGCCATTATAGAAGCCATGGGAGATTCATACAAAAACTAGATAGTAATAAATCAACAACGAAAGCATTATGTACATATGAGTATGACTTTTGAAAATGAGTGGAATATTTTGCCAGAAAAGGTTGATGTTGATGCATGGATCACAATCTAGAATTCAACAACTACCTCATAAAAATCATATGCTAAAAGGAAAACAACTAAATTTTTATAATGCAAAACTCCTATATTGCACCATTAAAAACAAAAAAAAAATGTCGTTTGCTTTTAGTAAATAGTTATAAACTATGTCATTTACCTTTGTAAATGGATGGATAGAAAATGTGCTTCCATAGTGACATTTTATTACCACTAGCCAGTTTTTTTCCTTTTTCATTTTGGCAAATTATGTGCCCCATAAAGTAAACAATGCAAGTTATTGTAAGAGCCATCAAATGAAATGTTAAAGTGCAGGAAATGGAAACTGCTTCATTTAGACATATGGTTTATAGAGTTCAAGAATCCTATTTAATTTACTGGCACCCTTTCTGATCTCAAAGAGGTTGAAACATTTTTTAGGAATATATATCATATGGCGCATTTCAATCCGGGAAAAGAATAAATTGCATATATACATAATCAAACAAAACATACAGGCTCAAATTTTCTATGCTACACAAGAATCTAAACAATTTTTAGAGGAATGTAAATTCTTATCTCTACTTAGCACTATTGCTATTTTAGCTAACTCTATGGTTAATTACCAAAATCATAGTACTGCATAACTAACTCTATTCTTATACTTACTTTCATAACCCTAACAACATAGTTACCATTAAAAAAACTTATACTAAGTATTATCTAATTTATAAAAGATAGTATCAAAATTATAAACTCCAACTAATTAAAATTATTAATGTGTGATGCTGAACATTACTTTCAAGAGGAATTGTGACTTACTATGTGTTGAGTGTGAGGAATATAGTGTTGCAACCTCTAATTCTTGAAACCTCCAATCATCATCTACAAAATGATCATATCATCCAAAAGTAAGAAAAAAAATGAGAACTGCTTAAATGCACATTCTTATGCAATGATATGTATTGATTATGCCACATTGAAACTCAACATAAATCTCAAAAGCCTATCAACTTTCAATTCTTGACTTTGTTAAACCAAAAAGACAACATCTACAATCATGAACTAGAATTCAACACATTCCCTTCCAACATTGAGAAACAAGAAAATGAATCTAAGTACAAATATTTGTAATTCTCCTTCTTTCATCATTTACAAATGAACAAGGATAGTCAAAATAATAGAGTGAGGATTCCTTGCAGACCATGTACAGTATAAGAAATCCATATAAGAACATAAACCTCGATAATATTATATAATTTGTAAATCAATCAGACATAGAACAAATCATAATATCATAAGCAAAAGAAAGCCCATTTGATAAATTGCAACCATATATTGTTATTATGGTGGCATATTTACATAACAACTTTTGAGACATACAAAACTTAAAATTCAAGGATTGTGTAATAACCTTAGATATATATATATATATATATATATATATATGGATTTTAATAATAACATTATAAAAATAAAATAGAATTTTACAAACTAAAATGAAAAGAAAAATATTTACAGATATAGAAATATAATTTTCACTATTGCATAGTTACTTGCATAGAAAATGTTGGCAAAAACGTGTAGTTACTATGTAAATTGTCATAAAAAACGAGTTTGGTTACTGTTTGTATAGTGTCAAATAGTAATTTGCATAGTAACTTGAAATTTTCTATAAATAGTACAAACATTTCTTAATTTTTTTTATTTAAACTAAAAAGAGAAGTCGTGGAAGGAGCGTTCATATTTGTGTGAGAGGTAGCTTTGCGAAGACCTCTTTAATCTAAGTTGTGCTATAGAAATAAGGGGACTCTACTTTCGATCCCTATCGACGAGTGTATAGCAAAGTATCACTTTTCATTTTATTAAATGTCTTTATTTTTTAGCCTAACATTCACTTTCCTTATTCCATGTTTTGTGCTTTATAGTAAAATAAATCTATATTCTTTTGAACTTTTCAACTGCATATATGTGATATACTATGTACGAATATAAAAGTAACACAATGATAAACGATATTACCAAATTTTATGAATTATTGTTATTATAAAAGACACTTAATATACGAGAAGTGCAAAGTAAAGGTTATAAAATATAAGGAAGTAGCATTACATGAAAGGAGAAAGGTTACGGTAAAATTCTTAATGATAATTGTTTCTTTTACTTTATCTACATGTTTCATATTGGTAATTTATCTAAGTTTATTTTAAATGATTGTTACATTATTGTATTTTCCATTTTAATCCTTTATATTGTTGTCACTTCTCTCCTAACCACTTTTTATTTTATTTTATCTTTAAGATTATTTTTATTTAAATTAGTTTATACTAATAAATATGTTTAAATAAAATTATTTATTTATGTATCCTATTTACACAATTTATTTATATTCAATGGATTTTATAATTTAAAGGATGGATGGAAATTCATGTAAGAACCCCATAGCCATTAGCAAGGATAACGGCCTTAATACACCTTGTTGAAATGAATTATTAAGACGTATTTGGTTAAGAAATACGATTATGAATTATTTAGATGTATCCAGTGAATGGATACATATATGAAATATTGAGATGTATCCAATGAAGGATACGAGTATGAACTAATAAAACGTATTTAGTAAAAGGATATGAGTATAAATTAATGAGACATATATGGTGAAGAAATACAAGTATAAGATATTGAGACGTATTTAGTAAAAGGGTACAGTATGAATTGTTAAAATGTATTTAATAAAGGAATATGAGTATGATGATCTTGGTTCTTTCCTTGATACCCACCTTTTACAAAATTATAAGATTTAAAAATGGTGCTTTTATTTAATCAAAAATTATTTCTTCACTTAAATAAATATTTGTTAAAAACTCTAAGGCTTCTATTATTTCCCCTTCCACTTACTTTGTAATTTATGCATTCACTAAGTCAGTGGTAAATTTACACATCTCTCTTTAACAATATAGATTAGTAAATGATTAAGTAAGTTAGGACTTTCTTATCGCTCAGATATTTTAATGTTTCATTTTGGGTTAATCATCATGTACGTCTAACTCCAAGGTTATGGCTACTAGATGTGGGATTGCTTTAGATTTATAAATATTGTAAAATGTTATAAGTCTTGTGTAGGTTATTTCTATAATATACTAAATGTATAATTTGAGAGATTTTTAAATTGATTTATTGATTATCATTGTGATACTATTAAAATATGACTAGTAGTACAAGTATGAAAAACATTAAAATTTATAGAGGTGTTGTCAAATTTTAAACAACCTCCAAGAAATTTCTTTGAATGCATTGAATGCGTTTTATTGATATCTTATAAACTTTATAAGAATATTTCAGGCTTTCTAGGCTAGGTTAGATTAGCCTATGCATTGGTCATGACTAATGATTTTAAATCGTGACAAAGTTGGCATCAAGGCAAGGTTTCTCTAGGTTTATCGTGGTCCTAGTAGCCACTGGATTTAGAATATAATGGAATCTTGTATGTAATTGTGTAACTAGCCAGCACACCTTACAGGAGGCCATTGCTACCAAATCTACATCATGGAGTCTTGTGTCATAGTCTGTCTATTGATTATGTTAGGAATTTAACTAGTCTTAAGCGATCATTATGATGAGAGTCATAGTGATAGGCCTTAAAGGTTGATGAGAATACCTGATAAGTAGCCTTCAAGATAACATATTACATCATTATTAACTATTTAAACTTGAATTGAGATATCATAATTTTTTTTTATGCGTATAGCTTATATATTTGTCACAATTAATATTCCATGACAATTTATAGTGAGATTATCTACATACATGTTTAGATAGATAAGCTTGGAAGAACTGTTGTGAATGTTTTGAGGAAATATATCATTTACCACTTGACATGTAATTCTAACCCCCCCAAAGATAAGTCATAATTTTGATTGCAACCAGCAAAGTTGCACAAAATTATAAACCATATCAAAAGAATGAATTATATAGAAAAGAGATCTCATACAACAAATAATGAATGTTTCAAAGGAAATGTTAGCCTAGAAATAAGATGCTTACAGTTGAAAATTTGTTCAATTCATAACTAATAAAGGAACCTAAACAGTGACCTTTAGGGAAATCTTTGAGTTTGTCCAATTAAAGCAAGGGGCATGATTGCATATAAGTATGCATCTTGGTTTGAGAACTTTTCTCTTTATGTAAATCATGCCTATGAAAAAGCATGGAACGTTACATACTTTGAGAAAGGATTGAGAAAGAGAATTAAAGAAAAGGTTGCTACCGAGAATGTCAAGAGTTTTGTTGAGACTACAAACAAGTGTCAAATAGCTTATGTAAGTATGATAAATACTAAGTCTGAGAGTCAAAATAACGTAACTTTCAGGAGAATAAATAGTCTATCACAACTGGATAACCATGATCAATCGTATACTTTTACACAATATAAAGATAATCAGCCTCCTAGTTTAACTCAAGGGATGTCATTTATCTAAACCTTTGAGAATGTTATAGTTATTTAAACATTTTTTCAAGTATACATTGAATAGAAGACTTAATGTAGATATAAGTGCACCTTTAAAGTATTATGTGATAAGCACTAATCAAGAAATTGATGTTAACTCTTAGTGGTATTATAATTAAATGAAGCTATAAGATTAATGGATTGGAAAAAAAAAAAAAAAAGGGTTATGGGAAGTTTAATATTTTATCCTTTAACATTTAAATGTTCCAAAATTAGGAAATATAACTTGTGACAACTATAATGAAATTTGGATATATATGTGCTAGGAATTTTATTTTAGTTACCACCATGGAATTAGAATTAGGAGATCATGTAATTCTTTAGTTTTCCCAGTTAATTGTATCCTTGACAAGATTAGCCAAGAAAGATCAACCTTTCATGTGGGAAGACAGATGTAAGGCTAGTTTTCTAAAACTAAAAAGTAGGTTAACCTTTACCCCAATATTAGTATTACCTGACCCTGTTGAAACTCTTGTAATTTATAATTGATCTTTCAAGAAGGGTTTAGGATGTGTCATGATGCAACATGGGAAAGTAGCATATGCCTCTACATAACTTAGACAACATAAGGAGAGTTATCCTACACTTGTTTAGCCTTGGTTGTAACTGGGTTTTTTTTTTTTTCTTTTGCCCTTAAGGTTTAGAGATACTATCTTTATGGTGCTAGTAATTTTAAGGATTTTAGTAATCATAAAAGTTGAAATATCTCTTTAATCAGGAAGAGTTGAACATGAGGCAAAGAAAATGGATGGAAGTCTTAAAGGATTATGATTTCACTCTGAGATACCATCTAGGAAAAGACAATGTTGTCATTGATGCTTTGAGTAGGAAGTCTGTATATGTGGTTGAAATGATGAGTAAGGAATATCATTTAATAGAGGACTTTTAGAATTTGAATTTTTCAGTGTCCTTTAGGTCAATAAACTTAAGATTCAAAATTATCTTAAGAAGCTGATCAAAGATGCTCAAGTTTCTGATGAGTTTTTGAGCAAGATTAGTGATCAAACATCTTGGGGAAAGTGTAAAGAGTTTAACATGTTAGAAGAGGGTTTGATAAGATTCCATGATAGGTTATGTACTTGAGACTAAAAATTTGAGGAAAATAGTTTTAGCTGAAGCTCATGGAAACCAGATATTGCTGAGTTTGTGTCCAGATATTTAATATGTCAATTGGAAAGAGTAAAACATCATAAACATGCAAAATTACTTCAACCCTTAGTTATCCCAAATGGAAATAGGATAGTATCTTGATGGATTTTGTTATAGGTTTACCCTTGATATCCTTAGGTTATAATTCAATTTAGGTCATATTGGATAGAATAACTAAGTTTGCTCACTTTTTGCTAAACATGACTACCTATACCCTAAATAAGATGTAAAAAATTAACATTAATAAGATAGCGAGACTTCATTAAATGCTGAATAGCATTGTCTCAAACAAGGATTCAATATTCACTTCTAAATTTTGGAAATCTTTACAGAAAACTTATAGCTCTAGGCTAAATTTCAGAACCATTTGAACTCTTGAGAATATGTTAAAAGTTTGTGTCTTAGAATTCAAAAAGAATTTATGTTGATTCCTTTTAAAGGCATGCCCAACTAAGGCAAGTAACTATTTAGCAAATTTAATAATACTGATTTTATATTGCTAATGCCATAATATTCCATTATCTTTAGGATATGGACCAAGTACTTATAGGGATTTCTATCTCAACTCATTCAAAGTTATCCACTAAATTCAACTCATTGGAGAACTGTAAATATAACTCTAGTTAGACATTAAGACACGAAAATAATCACAACATTATAAAGTAGATTTTTAGTATATATAGTACATAATATTAATGACCCTAGTTTAATGTCAATAGTGGCAATAAGATTCAAAGAAAAAGGAATGATAAAGAAAACAAAAAGGGCATTGAAAAAAAAATTAAAAAAATTATACATTCAATTAGTCTAGTGCTCCAAAAGGGGGGAAATCACTTCTATTTTGATTGGATCAAACCTATCTAGAGAAGAAAAAGGAAAAGAAGAAAATAAAGATCTCCAAAACAAGTATCAATAGTTCGGTCATCATCCCTACCAAAATAGATGAATTAGTAAAGAAAATATAGGAAAACATTCAAAAAAAAAAATGATATAAGCTTACCGTTTAATCTCTGATTGACCACCGAAATGAGAACCCTTCATCAATGTCAAAGATGAGAAAAAAAATGCTAGAGGAGGAAAAAATTTCAAATCTAAGTGGTAATTCACCAAATTGAAAGCTAAAATGGGCAAAGAATTTAAAAATAAAAAAAATTATGCACCAATTTGATCAAAAATTTCCAAAATCTGGGTAAGATGTTGGTCTGCCAAAAATGTCACATTTTCCAACCAAAACAAGATTGAGGAAGAATGATCCTAGGCTAGCGCAAGTACAAGGATGTCAAACGAGCACTGACAACCTTGAATATGTGATTAATGGGCAGAGGTGAACTAGACGAAAAGGAAAGCGTGAAAGTGCTGTAGAATTGCCAAAATACGAGAGAAGGGAATCTAATGGTAAATTAATTCAATATGGAGAATTTAGATATGTGTAACAGAAAGAAAAAGCCAATGAAGAGCATAAATGCAGACTTATAGCCACAGAAATTATGAGTAGAAAGAACAAAGAAGTGTTAATGATTTGTTACAGAAGGAAAGGAACGACAAGTCGACGGAGGAGGTTAAAGCCTAAAGAAGTGAGTAACAAGTAAGTGGAGAAAGGAAAAAGGACGAGGAGAAAAAAAAGGATCGCTGGAAATAGGGTAGTGCGAGAAACCCTAACACCGATCAAATAAAATATATAAAAATAAATAAATGAATAAAATAATAATAATAATAACAATTAAAAATTAAAATAATATATATAATGTAACATCCAAAAATATAAGTTGTTAGAAACATATGATCTTTGTAAGGATATAAAAATTAGTATAGCCTATGAATTAAATTAAGGATAACTTTAAGAATAATACTAGTGAAATAAAATAAAATTTCAAGGTCTAAAGTGAAATAGAAACATTAAGAAAATCTAATATATTTGGTAAGACCTACATCAATATTAAGGACCCATCAGCAACAACTAAGGAATAAGACAATCCTACTTAGTGAAAGTAGCATAGGAATGATTGACTTCAAAAGAAGCCACTTTGGAGTAAAAGGAAGGTATGAGACAAAAATTTCTAGAATTAATTGATTAAGGTAAGAATTTATAAATTTTAAGGATAGAATTTTATTTAGTGGGGAGAAATGTAACATATCTAATTTTATGATTTTTAATAATTAAATTATTTAGGGAAAAAAAATGACTAGTTTTGAACTAGGGGCGAAATTATAATTTTAAGAAGTAAAGAGACAAAAACATAATTTCAAGAAATTTAGGGTAAGAATTGAAATATTTTAGAGTTAAATCCTAGATACATTGGGACGTTTAAGATTCTAGATATGGTAGGCACTATAGCATATCATATGGCTCTTCCACCAAATTATTCAAGTGTGTATCTTGTTTTCCATGTATTTATACTTTAAAAATTTTTACCCGATTCTTATGTCCTTCAACCATAATCAATACAATTAGAAGAACAACTTTAAAACATAGAACAACCTATAGCTATAACTAACAGACAAGTCAAGAGATTGATGAACAAGGATATAACTTCAATCAAAGTAGTGTGGCAAAATCACACTAGTAAAGAAGCAACTTCAGTAGCCTAAGTGGTCATGTGAGACAAGTACCCTCATCCTTTAACCATTAACGGTAAGTAACCTTTATAAAATTCAAGGACCAAATTTTTTTAAGGGGAAGAGATTGTAATAACTCTATATATATATATATATATATATGGAATTTAAGAATAACATTATAAAAATAAAATAAAATTTTATGGACTAAAATAAAAAGAAAAAATAGTATTTATAGTATAAATTATAATTTTAACTTATTTTTAGGGACTAAAATGAAAAAATATTTACAAAGATAAAAATATAATTTTAACCATTGCACAGTAACTTGTATAGAAAATGTTGGTAGTAACGCGTGGTACTTCGCAAATTGTCATAAAAATGAGTTTTGATTACTATTTGTATAGTGTCATATAGTAACTTATATAATAACTTAAAATTTTCTACAAATAGATTAATATTTCTTGATTTTCTCATTCAAACTAGAAAGAAAGGTCATGGAATGAGCGTTCATATTTGTGTAAGAAGTAACTTTGTGGAGACGTCTTTAATCTGGGCTATGCTATAGGAAAAGGGAAACTCTACTATCAATCCCTATTGGTTAGTGTATAATTAGTAAAGTAACACTTTTCATTTTACCGAATGTTTTTATTTTCTAGCCCAACTTTCAATTTCCTTATTCCATATTTTGTGCTTTATGGGAAAACAAATCTATAATCTTTTGAACTTTTCAACTACGTATATTTGATATAATATGTACGGATATAAAAATAACATAATAATAAATGATATTACTAAATTTATGAATTATTGTTATTATGAAAAGCACTTGGTATATAAGAAGTACAAAGTGGAGATTATAAAATATAAGAAAGTAGCATTATATGAAAGCAGAAAGGTTACAATAAAATTCTTAATTATAATTACTTTTTTTACTTTATCTACATGTTTCATGTTGGTATTTTATTATTTTATGTGATTGTTGCATTATTGTATTTTTTGTTTCAATCCTTTATATTATTGTCACTTTTCTCCTAACCACTATTTATTTTATTTTATCTTCAAGATTATTTTTATTTAAATTAGTTTATAATAATAAATATGTTTAAATAAAATTATTTATTTATGTATCCTATTTACATAATTCATTTATATTCAATGGATTTTATAATTTAAAGGATTTCATATAGGAATCCCATAGTCGTTAGCGAGGATCACGACCTTGGTGTACCTTGTTGAAATGAATTATTGAGACGTATCTGGTGAAGGAATACGGTTATAAATTATTGGGTTGTATTAGTGAAGGGATACGTATATGAGATATTGATATGTATCTGGTAAAAGAATACGAGTATGAATTAATAAAACATATTCGGTGAAGGGATACAAGTATGAATTATTGAGACATATTTAGTGAAGGGATACGAGTATAAATTATTGAGACTTATCCGATGAAGAGATATGTGTATAAGATATTGAGACGTATACGATAAAGGGATACAATATGAATTGTGAAAACATTTTCTGTAAAGAAATATGAGTATAATGATCTTGGTTGTTTCCTTGATACTCACTTTATACAAAATTATAAGATTTAAAAAAGGTGTGTTTATTTGATCAAAAATTATTTTTTTACTTAAATAAATGTTTGTTAAAGACATTAAGGCCTTTATTGTTTCTCCTTTCACTTTGTAATTTATGCATTCACTAAGTCAATGGTAGATTTACACCTCTCTCTTTAACACTTTATAGATTAGTAAGTAATAAAGTAAGTTAGGACTTTCTTTTTGTTCAGACATTTTGATGTGTCATTTTAGGTTAATCATCATGTACGTCTAAGTCCAAGGTTGTGGCTATTAGATGTGCGATTGCTTTAGGTTTATAAATATTGTAAAATGTTGTAAGCCTTGTGTAGGTTATTTCTATAGTATACTAAATGTATAATTTGAGAGATTTTTAAACTGATTTATTGATTATCATTGTGATACTATTAAAATATAATTGGTAGTACAAGTATGAAAAACATTAAATTTTGGAGAGTTATTGTCAGATTTTAGACAACCTCTAAGAAATTTCTTTGAATTTATATTTTAAAAGTGCATTTAATGTGTTTTATTAATATATTATGGACTTTGTAAGAATATTTTAGATTTTCTAAGCTAGATTAGATTAGCCTATGCATTATTCACGACCAATGATTTTGGATCGTGACAGATTGACCAGAAGCTCAAACATAGTTGTAATCATATGATCATTAGAGAATTAGAATACTTTTAAAATGGAAAAGGAAAAAGAAAGGAACAACCTCTATATAACAAATCAATATCAAAAGTGAAAGAAAACACAACGACCACTGCTAAAGTATAAGTAAAGAAGATTAGAGTATCTGATTCCAACAACCTGTCACCATTCATCGATCGAGAAGTCTCGACCAACGAAATCGGCCCACGTCGATGACAGTGCTCACGATGACAACAGCCCAAGAACCCCATAATGACACCGTTTGGTGTGCATAACTTACGGAAGAAGAAATTTGATAAATTTTATCCATCATGTATGGGTTCGATTAAAAAAAATGAGTAAAATACAATTTTTGTCTTTCACTTATTATAAAATTATTATTTTGTTCCCTCACTAATTGAAATATCTAAAATATTCCCTCACTCATTAGAAAATGCCACATTTGGTTCCTTACACTTATGAAAAAAATATCAAATTTAGTCCCTTAGATTTAGAGTTTAGGATTTGGTGGAGGGACTAAATCAAGTAATTTTGTGAAAAGAGAAGGACTAAGTGTAACATTTTTTAATGAGTGAGGGATTATTTTGAGTATTTTAATTCATGCAAGACTAAAATAATAATTTTATAAGAAGTGAGTGATCAAAAATATATTTTTTTTAAAATAAAACAACATTGTTTAAGCCATGGGAAGAATTTAAAAAAATAATAATAAAGTCAAAATGCATCATTTCACTCGTGTGAAATGGTGCATTTTGAGTGTGTGATTTGGTGACATTATTTAAGCCACAAGATGCGCCATACGACCTAAAATTGCTACGGGAAAAAAAATGACTATAGAGAATAATGGGATATTAGTTCATTATAATATATACAACATAATGTGTATAATTTAATTAAAAATTATATAACTGTCTAAAAAATTCATACATAAATTGTATTATTATTTAAAATGTATATATTTATATTTTAATAGAAAAATAATATAACAAAATCATTAAAAATTATATATAATTTTTTTAAAAATTTAATAATTATTAAATCAAACTTAAGGACAATTTTATAGTTTTTAATAAAATTTCATAATTAATACATAAAATTATATTTAAAAATTTTTAGTTAATCTAAATTCGCGGCGTGATTAATATGTTGGATTGGGTTTATGAACAAGCTCAACTAAACGACGTCGTTTCAGCGAGATTATTCCGGTAAATAAACACCGTTCACAAAGTTATGCGTGGGTGGCGCGAACCCACGAGCCACAAGCCCACGTGGTTGTACACAAACTGTTTGCTCAACTTGTGAACCGGTGGGACAGTGGGTGAACCGGAAAATTGCCATGGAGGCTTCAGTGTCTCCGTCTTCGTCCTTGCTTTCCATAACCCATAGTAGAAGGAACTGTCCAGAATCAAAAGCAACGGTTCATTTTCCTCTGAGGAAAAGTTGTAATTTCTTGGTTAAGAATGCAAGAAGAACAAGAGGGACGAGGATAGCAGCTATCAACGATGTACAGACAATACTCGACCCATCTCCAGTGGAAGTCACATGGCAAATTGTGGTTGGCGCTATAGGTATTATTATTATTATGGATAATCCCTCTCCTTCACGCCCTTTGTTCTTCTTTTCAGTTCTCTAGCTAAGATTTGATTTGCTAGATAGTTGGGTACGGTTTGGTTGTTTAGAAAGAAAATTGGCGTGCTCAATTATCTTGTATTTAGGTTTGATTTTCTTTGCTTTGTTTGATTTTTTTTTTTTTTTTTCTTTGTGCAGCTGGGGTTACGCCTTTTGTGGTGGCAGGAGTTGAATTTAGCAAAAGAATTGTAAGTGACTCTTGCTCTTGCTTCATTGGGCCTTGGCTAGTGAGAGATTCTTGTATAAATTCAGTCTGCGAATGATGATAATTGCTAAACCAAGACAAACATGAATACTTCTAAAGACAAATCTTAATTGCAACTTTTAGGTATTTGTTATTAAGTTGCTTAGCGAAAACATGACAAATGAATATTTTTCATATCCCAATGCCACATGATTGGGTTTGGTTTCTTCAAATATGTTAATTCACGTGCTATGTTTTCATTGGGAATTATAAAAAACACTTAAGGATATTTATTTAAGTTGTGTCCTTATAAGCTTGTTAGGGGAAGGTCATATTGAAAGCATGTTTGATATGAATGGTTACTTGTCTATTCGTTATTGACTTGATCTACCCATCTTTTCAGATCCGGTCTACTTAAAAATTTTTCTGGGCTAACTCATAAGTTGTGAATCTTATTCTTATATTGATGTGTATAATTGCATTTTATGACAGATAGCTCAGAAAAGATGTAAAGAGTGTGGAGGGTCAGGGCTGGTTCTTAGAGAAAAGGAGTATTTCCGTTGCCCAGAATGTGGTATGATTGCATGTTCTTCTTCTGCATAATTGTTGATAATTGTGACTCCATCAGTTGAATTGGTGCTGTATTAATATTTTGCCCTTCTCTTCTTTTGGATTTCTGGCTTCTTTTAAATTATTTTCGTGGTCATCTTTTATGGTTTTAAACATACCATGTATACAACCGTGGAATTTTACTGGTATGTCATTGTATGCCATGAAATGTTGTCACTTATAGGGCTTTTGGAGGAGTTTAACATGTGGGATGTCAGTATTTTAACACAGATTCTGATTATCTCAAGTGTATGAAATACAAAATATTTTCAATATTACAATTAAAGATTATTCAAACATTCAGAGGATACCGAAGAATGTAAAAAATTGAGTTTCCAAACACTTAACATATATGATTTTGTTTAAATATGATGCCGGCATGTCAAACATAGGCATCTGAATCCACAGAAGCACAGACACCTTTATTTTGGTATGCAAGAAGCTTTTTTGCTTCTACCTACTGCTTTTCTCTTCATTTGTCTAAGCTTTTTTTTGCCCCCTATTGCTGTACTTGCATCATCACTTAGTATGTTACAGTTTTGGAGACACATACGGTTTCATAGGAAGTATCAATGAGAAAGAATGTCCTTTGAAATATCTTGGCCACTTAATTAAGTGGTGTTAATGGGAAATTTGAAGACTTTATAGTAGCATTGGTACACTTTAAAGACCCAAAAATGGGGAATTTTATCTTAAGTTAACAGCAAGCTTGGATTTCAAACCATTTACTCGGATAATAATAGCCTTTCAATCATGAACATTATGCAATTTGAAGAAAACAGCCATGAATCCTTTTGTTCTTCTGGTTCTACATTATATTCCACTAGTTTGGTTACAACAAATAATTCGACGATCAGATCTGACATTTCTTCAGTAATTCCAGCAGCGTAATTGCTGTTACACTAAACAATCTCATTTATCATCTATTTCAAACCTGTGAATCCTACAAGAAGTTAGAATTATATTTCAAAACCCGAATAAGAGTTTCAAAATTTTTGTAAATTATTATCCTAGCATGAGTTGTATGGATAAAATTCTATAATTGTCTATCTATTATTCTTTTCATTTGTGTGAGTCTGCTAGTCTTCATTTCTCAGTAACTGCTTCATTTTAAGTTTATTAGCATATAATCCTTTATATGCTATGTATTTCAGGTGGATTTCTTCCTTGGCAGTCTTGGAAAAGGTTTTTTTCTGGTTAAATGTCTACATGCACGGTGCAACAATACTTTGTGTTTGTACAACAATGACAACTTCATTATAGGCTTGAATATGAGTTTTCTTCTAGTATGTGTTGGAACAATATATGTCCAACAAAAATAGTATGCTATTTGTAATTATCACCTAAAAATTTTATTGGCAACTTCGTATGGAAACTGCCATTTTCTACCTTATTCTTGGAAAATCCCTAAATGTGTCTTAAAAAAATTTTTAATTATCTCAAAGTTAAAAATGAAATTTATCAGAAAATTTTTTTAATTATCAGAATTATTAATCTAGGCCAAATTTATTTAAAGTGTAGGTGGACACATATCAGAAATTTGCTTTGCATTTGGCCAAGCATGCATTAATGGGCCTTTTGAGAAAAGATGTTTAGAAAGCCCAAACTCATGATTTCATGGGCAAAAGAATAATAGGCTTTAAGAATTAAAAAAAAAAAAACCCATGCTGGCCCCTTCTGCTTCTCAAATAGAGTTACTAACTGAATGCCTTTTTTCTTATTTTTGTATCTACGATGCTTTAAACGATAGGGCAGAAAGACTGAAGCACAAAAACAAAACAAAAAAACAAGAGCTGAAGAATAAAAGGAATGTAAGTAATAGTTTCTGTCATCTACAAGGATGCAAAAGAACAGAAAAAAACCAGGAACCTACAAGAGAAGAAAAATTGCAACTTACAAAATTTTTCAGCAACTCATGTATTTATTTATATACTCAGAGTTATCAAACTCACGAATTAACTCGCATTTTTAAATAAAAAATTAAACTAACTCAATTGCTAATTTAGAGTCCTTTTGAACTCGTTTTAATTTGTGCTTAACTCATCTAAATTCAGTCAAATCGGGGGTTGAATCCGTTTCAAGCAAGTTGACTTGCACGGTGCTTCTCCTCTTCATTTTAAAAAAATGGAGCTCCAAGAATCAAACTCGAGTGTCCCAATCAGCAATCCCTGAATGACCACCACCAAGCCAACATTGATTTCTATTATATATGTCCAATGTACTATATATATTTGTAGCTCATTTTCTTAGATTTAAAAACACGCATCTCCTCAGATTCAAGCACAGGTGCTAAAGAACAATTACATCAATCACTACGTAACCAGTGGGAACTTCTTTTTATATCTGTATTATATATATTTATTATTGGTTTCTATTTTTGGAAATTTCATTTTGAATTTTTTATAATTGAAAAGTTATCAATTATTATCTTAAAAAAAAATCTATATTTAACTATCACTTACTCAACTATAATCAAACTAATGAACTATTAAATATTACTTTCAATAGTTTAGTTACTAGTCTAAATTTTAAAATTTTAATTTTAATTATATAATTACATATTTTAATAATTATTTCTTATTATTGATAATCTTTTATGGTTTTACGTTACAAGCCTACATTACGAATTTATCTTCTTCAAATTATTTTGTCTAAACTCATAAATTTGACAACTTTGCATATACCCACCAAGTCAAACAAAGCATGCCCTTCTTCTAAAGGAATAAAAATAAAAAATAATTTTCTTTTAAGGTTATGCATTGTGGGAAAATGCTATGCAGTAAAATCCTTGCCATAATTTAGTCAGCAATAATTATCACATGACGACTTGTGTCTAACATTGCCACCATTTCAATCTTAATTATACCAAAAATCAATTTATTACTTCACACCATGATTTTTACTCCAGGAAAATGGATTATCTTTCACATCTTTATTGTGATCATATGACTTTTTTTATTGTTTAATGAAAGAGGATAAGTAAGACAAAAATTAAAATTAAAAATTAAATTTAAATAAAAATATATAAATATGTTTAGGGGATAATTATTATTTTTTCTATAATATTATTGATACAATAGGTTTTACTCCATGTCCATATTTGGGCTTAATTTTTGATATACTCACAATTTTAAATGTATCAATATACTCACAATATGGCAAAATAAAATTTTGTTATATGTTACTGACATATAAATTTATTAATTATTAAATGCTAAGTTTTTGAATTTGCATGTTATTCTTTATAGTTTTTTATTTTAAATATTAACCCAAAAAATAATAATTTTAAATTATATAACTATATAATAACTAAATTATAAATGCATCAAATATTTCACTCATATTTAATGATAACAAAAATAAATAGTAAAAATAAAAGCAAAAGACCCAAATTTACTCTAAGTCCAATACTTGAACGTCTTTGAAAAATTCTCTTCTACTCTGTTTCACTAGCATTCAGTTATAGCTGTCAAAGTGGATAAACTCGACTCACCTGAATTAGTGAGTAAAACGAGTTAACCTATTTAACCTACCATAAAATTGAAAAAAATAAAAATAAAATAAAAAATTATAAAAATTCAAATATGACTTTTTTTAAGCACATAATTTATTTAATCAATCAATTTCTATATCAATATAAATAAATAAAAAATAACTAAATAAAAAGCAAGTTTAAACAAATTAAAACACGTAGAGTAATCCAATAATTCAATGATTCATTAATAATAAGAATATTTAAATTTGATAAATTAAAAAATAATAGAGATAACACAATACATACATTAGGGTTAATCTTTTTAAATAGAAAAGTGCATAGAGGTATAGCGTTAGATTGAGTAAGTGAAAAATTTAAAAAAAAAAAGGGCAACACATTTAACCCGCGAGCTGACTCATTTAACTTACGAATTAAACGAGTAAAGTGGATAGAAATATACTAAACGAATTCTTAAATGAACTTTTTAACCCAACTCACCTCTTAGATGATTTATACGAACTCAACCTGGTGAATCAAATTCGTTTTGACGACTCTACATTCAGCCCAGTGTCTCTTCACACTGCATCTCTATCAAACTTTGATTTAAGATGGTTTATGAGAAACAAAATTAGCCAGCCTTGCATAGAAACAGTCATCCTTGGTGCCAAAGCAAGTATCATAGATCCAATCAATTGAGAGTAACATAATATGAAGAATGAGAAAAATACAAACCTAGACCCTGACTTTCAACTAAAACACTTACTTAATCATTTAAAGCTAGAAAGTATTTAAATTTAAACTGATTTTTCAAAAATAAAAAAATGAATTGATTTGAACTCTTTGGATGGCGAAATTAATTTTTGGTAACCACCATTTTATAAAGGATTTCATCTTTAAAAAACTATTTTAATACTGTTTATTTTTAAAAAACTAAAGCTTAAGTTAATTTTAAGACCAAAAATAAAAAAATTAAAATTACATTTTTCTCACCGAAGGAGGGATATTTTAATGATAAGATTATGATGTACATTTTATAATTTATTAAGTCATATATGACATCATATTTGATATCTTTATAAACGTTGGTGCTTCAGATAGGTTTTCCTATAGTCATCCATGAAGAAAAAGCTTGAAAAGCCATACCAGCGTTTCATATCACTCACTTTATTTATACAAACTTTAGTCACTATCCGTCCTCAAATTTCTCCTCTGTTCGTCACTTCTGACACAAAGCAGTTTGATCTTTATGCCATTATTATGCACCAACTAGTCCTAGTTGTGCTTTGTGATTCAAGCTCCACATAATAATTTTGACTATATATACTATTTTTTAACATTATTTAAAATATTTAATTTCACAAAAAAAAAATTCATTTTCTTAAAAAAAATCAAACAACTTATTTATTTTAAATAAAATATTAATAATAAAACTATAGAAATTGTACCTGAATTTAAATCTGGAGTTGAAACAGCGAGCTATGAAATTTTCTTTGTCTCTTTGCAAATATCATACCAAGTATATGAAGTCAAGCATATTTTTTAAGACTCCCAAAAGTCATCCATTCCACAGAAAATGACGTCTGTGTCAAACATTTGTCGTAAATTATACTACACACAACCGAATATTTTAAGCACAAACCATCTCATTTACTTTCAACCAAAATTCAAGTAATATATTAAATATTAACCATCATTCTGTTTGCTTTTATGGAGAAAAAGAAGCTTATATGTAATTTTTCTATATTTTTGTTATACAATTATGTAATAAAATATGAAGAATATATAAATTTTAATTATATTACAATATATATATATTTATTATAGATAATTATATTATTTTGGCATTAAAATATATATTATTATTAATTAATTATACGTATATCCTGTTTTAATGAAAAAATAATATGACAAAAATATAAATAATTATATATGAGTATTAACATGTCAAGTAATATTGAATTTGTTTGATATTTCAATTTTTAAAAAATAATTAAAATATTAGAATGAATAATTTAATATTTAAATAATTAAATAAAAATAATAAATTTTAAAAATTAAATCATTAATTTAATCTTCAAAATTATCTAGATGATTCTTCATTATGAATACGTCATTCCTTATGTCAGTGTTTTTTTTTTATTATTTAATGCTGCCACCTGCCTGACTCATTGAGACTTGAGGTATAAGTCTTCGCATAAGATTGTCTCAGCCATTATTGTTCTGTTATACTGACTTTGAAGGCTGTATAAATGCTTTGTTTGACTATATCTGCTTGCACTTGTCTTTTGAAAATTGATTTTTTATATTGAAAAATTTAAATATAGATAAATTTAAATTTAAAAATTTATATTTAAAATTTTTTAAAAAAATATTTCTTATTTATTAAAATTTTAATTGTTAAAAAAATTCAATAATTTATATATTATTGAATACAAAAATATTTTAAATATAGAGAATCTAAATCTGCACATAAAAAGTTTATAAAATCTAATCATATGTAATTAAATTAAAATATTAAACACAAGTTGAGATACAATTAGATACATAAGAATAAACAAAATGATAACTGAACTAAAGATATAATCAAAACAATAACTATAGTATTCAGATGCTGCAATCTTTGGTCGGGTTTCTTCCCAATCAAACAGAAGCATTATGATTTTGTTTGTTTCATCTACAAAAATTTACTTTTAATGAAAAATTGATATTATTTTTTAAGTTATCATATTTTATTTACGAAAAAGATATATGCATATCTTTATGACCAAAGAGAAAGTTATATAATTTATGCATATTTTATAGAACAAGAAAGTAATTTATTTATTTTTATTACTCATTTCACATGTTATTTATCTCGATTTCATACGTCACTTGTTGCAGTTTTGCCCACGTCACTAAACTCCTATTTTATATATAATATGATATGATCCCAAAATAGGAGGAAAAAAAAAAATACTCCAAAACAAGAAAAAAAGTAATTATAAAAAAACTAATGCAACATTGGTTAAGGGTTATTTATTATGTGTAATAAATAAATTTTAATCAATAAAATTATTTTGTAAGTATCTATTATTATTGGTAATGAGTATAATAAATTATCATTGATTAATTTTATTAATTAATAATTATTTATTATAGAATAAATAATCTTTATTTAATGCTCTAAAAACAGTTATTAACAAAATCTTTTTGCATTTGATGTGGAGTGATGGAGAATCTTGTTGGATTGTACACTTTTTAAAATTTAAATTATTAAATTAAAATTTGAGATTACGTGTAATTCAGTCAAAATTTAAAATATTTGTGCAATTATCAAACATAATTTGAATAATAAAATCTGGTAGTTTCTTGGATATTAATAGTTGAATATATAGAGTTGCATGGGGTGAGAAAATTATAACACTAAAAAAAAAAAATTAGACTAAAAAGCTTGGGAAGAGCATTAACCAAGTTGCTCATAGACCTCAATCAATGCCAATTTAACAGAGTCACCGTCATTGGTCAAGTTCGCATATACGAATGGAAGAAGAATATTATTCGTAGAGGTAACTTGAAACTAGGGAAGGTTTAGTTGGTAGAAATGAGAATAAGGATAAATTAAATCATCAAAATATTTTTATTTAATTTAAATATTAATTAATTAATTATTATTACAAAAATTAAAAACAATTATCACACGTTAATTATTGTTATAATAACATTTTGAAATTTTAATTTTTGTAATATAATAATTAATTTTATTTTTTTTATTTTTTAATTAAAAAACATAAATTGAAATATTAATTTTTCTATGTTAAGTTTTGTAATTATTATTATTATTATTATTATTCCTCTTGAAAGATCGAGAGGCAAAGAGATAATTTTGTCAAAAATTATATATTCTCATAAAAAGCTTTACAATTCCACCACTCAACTATGTAATCTACATTCCCCCGGTTGTGAAAAAGAGGATTATCAAAAGAATTCAATCCCTTAACAAAGATTTACAAAAATCATACCAAACATGAGAAGTCCCTCTCCCTTTCTTCACCTTTGCCTAACCAAACATACCACAGTATCTATGTTAACACCATATCACTTGCAATTAATTGCTAG
Source organism: Delonix regia (assembly GCA_037074485.1). NCBI lineage: Eukaryota > Viridiplantae > Streptophyta > Magnoliopsida > Fabales > Fabaceae > Delonix > Delonix regia. The sequence continues at coordinate 18,565,770 of CM073452.1, read as the reverse complement.
TTAGATTTCAAACCCCATTTACCCAAAAAGTTTGTCAAATCAATGGTGTTTCTGTGTTCGGTTTTTTTTTTTCTTTTACATTGCAGTTAGATAATTATTTAACCAACTATAATTAATACTAAAGTCTAACTAATTTGTTAATGGAGAAATCATAATTTAATTTCTTAAATTTTAACCTAATTATGATATTAATGTTTGAAGTTCAAAACGTAATATTTTACTGGAAAAAAAATTAATATCACTATGAACAAGACTTTTTTAACAAATATCAAACAAACTAACTTATTTAAAAAAATAAATAAATAAGACAAGTTAATTTTTGAAATTTTGACTTTTTTAGGTTACATGTCTATGAGATGTTAATAATAATAAAAGGTTAATTATTTTTCTTTCAATGCTAGTTCAGAGCCGCAGTGGCAAATAGCCAAAGCGCACCGAGTTGAGACCAATCATGGGCACCATGGACTCATCAATTGTTCCACTGAAGTAGCCAGGCTTTGTTATTTTAGCCACACCATTCTCAAACACAAACGACACCGTTTTAGTAGAAATTTATTTTTTAAAATTCTTTTATTTTTCATAAATCTTTCATATATATTTAGGGTTAAATAGACATTTAGCAAGCCGGGTTTAGTATCATAATCTACCAAATTAAGTAAATTACACAGGTCAAGTCCCGTGAACTAAATTAAATTATTTTGACAACTCTAATTTCATTTTATTTGGCATAAAAAAATCAGGTCATCACTTTAGAATTGAATCTTGTAATTTAAAAATAATTAATAAAAACTAATTCTAATTTTTACACTTAACCTAAACAATTATTAAAAATGCTAGAATTGAGGTCGACTCCATCATGAGCAAAGGCCTAGCCATTTGAAAATAATTAAAATACATGTGAAATTTTTGGTAAAAGATAAATATGGCTCCTAAAAAGATAAAGTTTTCATATAAATCCTACAAGCAAAATTAAAGTTTACATGTAAGTCTTTATAAAATTACATATAGCCCTTAAAAATAATTTAATTTTCATATAAGTCCAAATAAAATGACATAAGTCCCTTAAAAATCGAAGTTTGCATATAAGTCCCCATATTACATGTAGTCCCCTAAAATAATTGAGTTTCCATGTAGGCCCTCATAAAATTACACTTGCGAACCTTTTAGAATGTTCAAAAACCATAACAGTACTTATAATTATATATATATATATGTATATATATATATATATAGTACTTATCACTCATCCAAAAATAAAATTTTGCTGATTCCAATTCCTAACGATAAATGGATTAATATAATTTTCTGAAAAAAGATCACTGCATACTATTTAGATTATATATATATATATATATATTTGTTTTTATGTAACAAATAATTATATATAGACACATACACTATATATATGTATATATAATATTTATCACAATTTTTACATGTAGAAATAAAAAAATAAATTTTATAAACAGCCATAATATATTATAATTTTGTGCCCACTCAATGTGGGGGGTTATTTTTATTGTAAAGAAAAATCAAACAATGGGATTGAAAACGGATTTATAAATTAATTTTGAAGGACAAAATTTGGATGTTTAGATATTAAATTAAGGGTGTAAATTTTTACAAAATAAAAAAGAGAGTCAATATCGATTAAAAAATTAAAAAATATATATAAAATAAAATTATACATAAAAATTAAAATTTTAAAAATTTAGAAACACCATAATGTAAACATTGTAAATGCACAAGGGTTGGTGAGAAAAATTTGTTGTAATTGTATAACATGAATGACGGTATTATGAATAATGAATGGGCGCGTGCACACGCGCATTGGTGTTGAAAACAAACACAAAACAACAAAGTGAAACATGTCGATACCAGCATTTATGTCATTTGAAAGACCAACCTGTAAAGTCTGCGATATTATTATTTATTTAAAAAAAATTATAAATATTTATATATATATAATATTAATTTTTAAAATTATCATGTATATTAAATAAAAAATAAAAAAGAACAGGACCCTCTCCTATGCCGCGTGAACAGAGGATCCTGATTCGTAAAGTCTTTCTCACCCTTTTACTTTGAAGCACAAGGACAAACCCATCTTGTCCTTCACAGCGTACCCCCATTAAATCACATCCACATCAATGAATCACTTGCAAAACCATTGTTCTTTGTTATCAATCAAACAAAGTTGGTCTAGGAGGACTTAATTGAAAAACCTTGGTTATATTATTTTTAAATCTTGTAAGACTATAGACTATATTCAAGTAAAAATTTATTATTTAAGGTCTAAAATTATTATTTTAGTCATTTATTAACGTTCAAAATAATTATCTATTAATTGCAAAATTATTATATTTCCCCATGTATTTTTTAAAAAAGATACCAAATTTAGCCTATCATTTTCTTGTGCATGCAAAAGCAACCTCTTCATTATAATTTCTCCAAATTCAAAATGTTTAAATTAAATCTCTCATAAGAGCAATTCATCTTAAGTTAATGAACTATGAGATTCTCCATTAGGGTTTTGGATATAATAAGTCAATTGGTTTGATATTAAGAATATATAGTAACATTCATATAACATTTGTATTATGTATATAAGTATATAAATATAATCTAAAATATTGATATGTAATAAATTAATAAAATTGATATTGTATCAAATTGGATCAGATTAAAAACTTGCTTTACCAACCACAAACAATTCAAAAACTTAATCAAACGGTCCAACATTTCTACTGCATCCCTTATTGCAGGGAGTGAGGATGGCTTGACCAACTTGGGTAGTAAGTGCCAAAAAATATTTGTTAATACTAATACATGTATGCGATATAATATTGTGTGTTAATTTGATTAGTGATAATCTCACATATATAAACATTTATTAATAAAGTGATTTGATTAAACTAACACACTACATCAATTGGCATATAAGTATATTAGTATCGGTTAATATATTTTTAATAAGTACTACTTCAACTATTTTTTTCTTTTTATCTCTCTCAATTTGGTTATTTATATGAGAATAAATACAGAGTAAACATATTCTATTTAAATTATGTGTCCCACCCAAGAATTTGAAATCAATTGGAGCAATTGGCACCATTTGCTCTATATTTATTTTTCTTTAAAATTAACAAAAGAAAAACCGAAAGAAAATTAGGAAATTCCAAATTGAGTCTTTCTTTGTGGATTGCAATTTGTTCTAGGTACAAACACAATTGGAATTGAAAGAATTAGTTTTGATTGTGCCAAATCATTGTTGGAGAGTGCTCATTATGTTCGATAATTATTGAAATGCATGGGCTTGGGGGAATTTAGCAGATTTATTTGAATTCATTCTATACCTCGTACACTTATGATTAATGTTTTAAAGCCCAAGCATTCCCATGATTGGCTATTATGAAGTATGGTTGATGTGTCATAATTGAATTAACAAAATTCGTAAATAAAACTTTATGTGAATTTTTCCATTCGTGGAAGTCAAGCATAAATACATGGAAAGTCGTATTGGTTTACGTCATCTATTTCTCAAATGCTGATCTAGGAAAATTTTGATTTTAGACAACTAATTTTCATAATAATGAAAATTATTTAAACTGATGGTACATATGGTAATCCAAAATTCCGCTAATTGATGCCTTAATGGTGATCTCTTCTGTCTATCATATCAATTTGAACTTAGATGAGCATCACATGTAACATGTTCAAGTTCCATGAAATAATTAATGAGAAATCAGTTTTTAATTTTTACATTTATTAACAATTTAGTTTTTTACAATTAATTGTAAAAATAATTTTTTAAAAAGATTATTTTATGTAAAATCATTCTTTCATTAGTTTAAATAGAGAGATTAATTTTGTATAAATTTAAATATGTGAGAGATAATTTTTATACAAATTTAAATTTTTAATAAACTAATTTATTACAATTAATTTATAAAATATCAAATTATTATAAAGTACAAAAATGATAACCGAATTTTTACTTTTCTCAATGATTAGTTAACCAGTAAACTACACAAATTATATTTTAAGTTGGGTTAAAATTATACAAAATTTTTATTTATTTTCAATATATAAATTTTTTTAAAAAATAAAAAACTTACATCTTATTTTTAATATAATTTAAGAACTTTTAATTAAGATATCTTCAATCAACTCAAATACATATTTTTAACTACTATAGTATCTAAAATATTTTGGTCAAAAAATGTAAAATCACTCTTAATTAATTAATCATAAACAAAGTTATCACATACTTTTTTTTCCTTTTCTAAGTCAAGGCATGCATCACCTAAACCCACCTATTTTGAAGTGGCTTTTGTACCTTAGTCTTTTACTACATCAGGATTAAACAAATCACAAATTAACCTATTTCAATCAATTAAATTAACCTTCTAGAAGCCTAAAACATTAATATATAATTTTGTGAGAAAATGTAGTTTAATTGAAGCAATGGAGTTGGTGGGTCATCAATAAATAATTGGAAGAGAATCAAAGCTTTTGGAGAAGAATTTTTTTTAAGTGGACTATATCTACTAAAGTATATTAAACTAAATAAAATAATTATATGCATATGTTAGAAGAGATCTTTTTTTGAAACTTACTGGGTCACTTATTCTCATTAATTAATTAATTTACCAACTAAAAGTATGCAGATGTAATCAAGAACCTGAGGTCAAAAGTGACATAATGCCTCTTGTTTTGTCTGGCCAATAGTTTGGTTATATAAAATTCTTGTAATCTTAATCAATAAACAATTATAAAAGTCTACATCAAAACTTCAAATTAAACTAAAATTACTTGCGCAATTCTCCATAATTTTTTTAATATTGAAATTATGTTAATAGTATTACTAATTAGAGAAAAACTGATTGGAATTTTTGTAGTCCAATTATGAACATTACAACCAAGGATCAAATTAAAGATGTTCTGCAATTTAACTCCAAGCCACATTTCGTTTTTGGGTAAATCACTCTTCTCCAAGATTCTTAAGTTACATAATTTTTTAATATAAAACTTTACATAAGTATATAATTGATATATATTTAATAAATATTTTTATTAACTGGTTATAAAAGTTTATTATGTTTATATTACTCAAATATATAAAAAGAGTAACTATGATATCGATTAAAATAAGTATAATCATAACTCATTTTTTTATTGCTATAATATATTTTTTATTTTACATAAAGAGAAAATATAAAATTTTAAAATAAAACGTATAATTTAAATAATTTTAATTCATTAATGCTTCGAATTTCAACCTATTATTATTAATATTTTTTTTAATAAAGTTATAATATATTGAAAAAATAATAATATAAAAAACAAAATTTGAATGAAATCACTATATAAAGTAAAATTATGAGATAAAGAGAGAAAGGACATCGAATCATAAAGACGTACAGCGGCGAAAACCGCGTGGGCCAAATTCACACGTTGGCGACGACAGCCCTTTTCCCGACACCTTTTATTATGTTTTTCCCTCCCATACCGCCAAAGTCACTCATCATTACCATTTTGGATCTTCATTTAGGAAAAAATAACTTGCTCCATTTCAAAATTTAATTAATATTGTTAAATAAACTATGTAGATCTAATAGTTTAAAATGAGTTTAATAATATTTTGACTACATAGTGATAAAAATTTTGATTTAATAATTCAAATTTTTTATATTAAGTGATCAGGTCAAAATTAATAGAATTTTCACCATAGATCGTAATAAATTTAACTCTCTCAATTTAAAACCTTAAATGGTAAACACTTAAAAAAATAGAATAAAAAACAAAAAAAAATTATTACTAATATATTTATGTGATAATTAATTTAATGTGTTAACTTAAATCAAATTATTTTGTTAATAATTTTCACTGTTTTGTCTAAATAATTTAATTATAATTAATATATTAGACTAACTATTGCATAAATATGTAATTACTAACTAATATTCTTTCAAAAAAAAAAAAACCACCTGCTATTTGAAGTAAATTTCTCACTTTCTAAATATATCTATCTCTAAATATATTTACCCTCGAAATGTTAGAGATCCATGTGTCATCATGTCACGCTCATCAAACACTCAGTTACCATTTTCACTTTAGTTTTGTACCTTAATATGTTGCATTAACTCCTAATCTTTATTAGTTATAATATGATTTAGATCGTAAAAAATTTAGTGTAAATTGTACGAGTTATTATTATTATTTTTTGAAATTATTTAAATTTGTACTTTTAAAATATACACTTTAGTGTGATTTTAAAATTTTTTGAATTAGAAAATATATTTAAGTTGAAAAAAAATGCAATTTTAATTAATAGAAACTCATTTACAAAAGAATTCTAAATTAAACTAAAGTATAATTTAACTTTATGAAAGGTCTTTGCATATTGTAAGACTAAAAAAATTATATGATTTTAACGAAACTCAAAAAATTAATATACTATAAAATTTAAGTAGCTTACTTCTTATTTTGACATTTCAGTGTCTGAAGATAGAATTTGTATTGTCATAGTTGTATCAGTAACTTTGTCTGAATCTAAATTGATTGGTAATAAAAACATTTAGGTTGTTTGACGGGGATTTAATTATTAAAATTTACGGATAATAAATATGGTATATGTAAGCATTAATAAATTATTAATAAAAAATTTGATTTATTAAATTTTCATTCAATGATTCAAATATTATAAATTGTTTCTTTAATCTAGATTTGAATTGAAAAGAATTTAAATTCAAAAATGTATGCTTTAATTATTTCCTTTTTTCCAAAACATGTGTGTTAAGATTAAAGAGCACATATTTTTATCTATGTTCAATATCATAGGAGTTGAATAGAAACTTCTTTTATAAATTACTCGAATGCGTTATTATTAAATCACGGATAGTGATTTCAATATTAAATTTTTTTTGTCAAAATCAAAAAATAAAGATAAGAGTTTTTTTTTTTAAATCATAACCGTTTGAATTCTAATTTTAATCCATTCAATGATACTTTATTTGGATAAATAATTTAATCAAACTGTCAATGTTATATAGAAAAAATTAATATATTACCATTATTTAAAAATAAAATTTACATTATGAATAAAATAAGATGGTTCGAAAGAAACAAGCTGCAAAGTTGACTTGAATTAATTATGTTCATTTTTTTTGTCCGAAAGAATTAGGTTCATTAATAACTAACAAAACCAGAATTTCAGAAACAACAAAAACAAACAAACACAGCTCAATTTTCATTGACGGACAGAGATCAAAAGTTTATGAATTTAAAACAAATCTTCAATATGTACAAGCCTACGTAATTTTAGTTCAATGCTAGTGGCAGCGAAGTAATTTTACAAAGACCAGATTTTCATTGCCTCCATATAAAACAGCTAAACGCATTTCAAAGGACCAAGAAGGCAAGAAGCATTCACCAACCTTATAACCTGTGTTTCTTTGCATGGTCCTAATCTTCAAATTTTGAGCTGAGTTCGAGCTGGGTGTTCACTGGTTCTGTATTATTTGGTTTCGAATCAGACTCTGTTGGTTAGTAAGGTGAGAATCTCTGAAATTATTGAGCTTCTGGTGTTTTCCTCTTCGTTACAGTGAGTTTATAATGAAGTGTCAGTGCTTTGAGCCTCTTTTATGAAGTTCAGAGCAAACCCAAAAGAAAGAAACTACCCTTCATGTTTAATTTTTCAAGAGCTTGTTTTTAATAATCTGGTTTTGCGGGGAAGAATTTTAGGTTTTAATATTGTTAGCAGAGTGATTGATCTGAATCTTTCCCTGTTTAAATTTCTCCGTGTGTTTGAGTAACTTCATTCCTGAATTCACAATTTTTGGTGTAAGTTCTTAGCCAAGGAAATTGGTGATCGGAAGTTTAAGGTTTTGAACTGTTTGTTAAGCAATTTTGTCTCTTTTGGGTAATTAAGTTAAGAGATTTAAAACATGTTTCCAGAGCTACAGAAAGCTCTATATATATATATATATATATATATGTAAGTGAGTATCACATAAATCAATATTCCTACATTATGTAGGGCATATGCAACACAAGTTTTAAAATTTACAATTTTTTTATGCTGAGACATCCTACAAATAGGTTTCAAAGTGTTTGAGAAACTGAAATTTTTACAAACCAATCAGTACCTAATGGACTTTCCGAATAGCCCTTTTGGTGTTGTAAGTCATCTGCATATCTTATAAATTTTCCTTTCCTGATTGGATCAAATATGAAAACATCAAAATAGCATGTGGTGAAGAATAAAGCGAAGGAAGTGCTGATAAATTTAAAGATTCAAATAAACTGGTAATATTGCGTTGAGTCATGAGATTGAGAACTATTACATCTTGCCCCCATTGCTTCTGAAAATTATACAGATTAAGTTGACGATTGTGATATAAGCTGCTGCTTTTTCTTTTTTTAGTGATGCAATTTCGAAATGCATGCTTAGGCCTTTAAAAAATGCTCTGATTCTGTTCTTGCTAGTTTCCTATCTCTATGTGAGTAATTCATTCCATAAACCTCTAAACCTAACCTCAGAGTAACCGAGTTAGGTAACCAATTGTGCCTCCTTGATAAGTATTTCAATTTGATTTCGTTAATTAGGGTTTTTTGATTTGGAAATTAGCGTTCAATCAAGATTTTGAATAAAGTCTTATGGGCCTAGGGCTATATAAGCCATAGCTAGTCAAGCATAATCGTTACCTTTCTCTTATTGATATTAATAAATCTAATTCTTGAATTGTTTATGGAGTGTTCTCTGTGTAATTTTTTTAACACTGCCCAGCTCTTCTTTTGGTGGTATCAGTACTGCATCTTTGTTTTCCATGGTTATGGTTCTTTTATCATGTTGTTGCTGCTGTAATTGTTGTCTTGTCACGCTTTCTGCAGAATAAAATCAAATTTTCGATATACTGCTCTTCCCTGGTGCAATATTGAAAGGTCGACAACAGCCATGGAGCCAAAATAGTAAAGCTTAATGAAATTTTCTGTTGAAAAACTCTGGGAGTATTTGTAGCAAGGCACTTGATACTTCTTGAGAGTATTCAAAGAAGTGATTATTTTTCAATGCAAACTTCTGAGAAACATAAAGTTTCCTATGGCCCTGGAAGGTTCTACATTGAGAACAAAGACAATAACTCATCCTCTGATAACACCAGCCAAGCAACCTACTCGTCAGTTCAGACTTTAGAACAATATTGTACCCTTGAATCTTCTTCAAGAACTGACAGTTTCCCTCACCATAATAATTCTCCATCTGCTGTCAATTTCTCGCCCAATGACAGCCCAGTGTCACAGCTGGAGTCAAAATCTTATGCACTAATGCCACAACACTCTCTCGACATCATTCATGGCTCACTGGAGGACAAATCTTGCTTGACGCATGATCTTGATGACTTGAGTCACAAGATAAGAGAGCTTGAAACTGCTATGCTGGGACCTGATACAGATATTATAGATATATATGATACTCTAGTTCCATTGGAATCTAATCTGATTTTGTCAGAGGCAGAGAAGTGGAAGCCAATGATGGAGATAGTGTCTAGAGGGGATTTGAAAGAGATGCTTTGTGCTTGTGCAAAAGCAATGGCCGTGAATGATATGGAGACAACTGAATGGTTAATGTCTGAGCTGCGGAAAATGGTTTCCATTTCAGGCAATCCAGTCCAACGAATAGGAGCTTATATGTTGGAGGCTCTTGTTGCAAGGATTGCCTGTTCTGGAACTGCAATCTACAAAGCCTTAAAATGCAAGGAGCCCACTGGTAACGAACTTCTTTCTTACATGCACCTGCTATATGAAATCTGCCCATACTTCAAATTTGGGTATTTGTCAGCAAATGGGGCAATCGCTGAAGCCATGAAGGAGGAAAATAGAGTCCATATCATTGATTTTCAGATCAATCAGGGCACCCAGTGGGTAAGCCTAATTCAGGCTCTTGCTGGTCGACCAGGAGGGCCCCCAAAGATCAGGATAACTGGCGTAGATGACTCTACTTCAAATTTTGCCCGTGGAGGAGGGCTTGATATTGTGGGGAAAAGGTTATCTAAACTTGCACAATCATGTCAGGTTCCCTTTGAGTTCCATGCTGTTGGAGTTGCTGCTTCTGAGGTGCAACTCGAAGACCTTGAGCTTCGACCTGGCGAAGCTGTTGCAGTAAATTTTGCCATGATGCTGCACCATGTGGCAGATGAAAGTGTGGACAGTCAGAATCCCCGAGAACGGTTGTTAAGATTGGCCAAGCACTTGTCCCCAAAAGTAGTGACCCTTGTGGAGCAAGAATCTAACACCAACACTCTTCCATTCTTCCCACGCTTTATCGAGACTCTGAACTATTACTTGCCTGTTTTTGAGTCAATCGATATTGTTCTGCCAAGGGAGCACCGGGAGAGGATCAATGTGGAACAGCATTGTCTGGCGCGAGAACTTGTCAACTTAGTAGCGTGTGAAGGAGCAGATAGAGTGGAACGCCACGAGCCTCTGAGGAAGTGGAGGTCGCGCTTTGCAATGGTGGGATTCACACCGTATCCATTGAGCTCCTTTGTCAACTCTACCATCAAGAATTTGCTGGAGAACTACTGTGGAAATTACACTCTAGAAGAGAGAGATGGTGCACTATACCTTGGTTGGATGAATCAAGCTCTTGTTGCCTCTTGTGCTTGGAGGTGAGAATCCAACTGAACTGGGAAGTTGATTCAGTTTTGTTGGTGAGGGCTTTTAGTTGGTGACTTAGTTCTGTATCTTTCTCAAATTCTCATTTTCATAGTGATGTTACTCTATACTTTTGTCAATAGCATCTTGGATTTCATGTCAACAATTACAGTACCACCAGGTAAGGAAGAATGCAAAATTATATATACTATGAAATTTTCACTTCTTTATGGGATGGTTTGGGCTTGGGCTAAAGCCTTAAGCCTTTTTATGTGTTGGGCTTAAACTCACCTTAATTCCCATAATTTATGGCCTAGTATGGCCTATGCATATATCTAAATTGTGAGCTTGACCTATGTTTATTTATTTATTTTTAAACAAATAGTTAAGTGAATTTTTCATATATTACAAATAAATTAATCATAAGTACATAAACCTAAATGTTTAGCCCAGTCTCAGGCCTAGGTCTACTAAGTTGGGTCAAGTATTCCCATAATCTGGCTTAGCATTGACTTTTTGAACCGATCCAGAGGAGTTAACCTAGTGGTAAAATAGTGATAATAAACTTGTTTGATTCTATTTTTTGTTTTTATGTTCTTAGAATAATTTTGTGAAATTTTTTTTAGAACAGTTTTTAAAAATAAAAACTTAAAAAAATTGTTTGAATCCTTTGTTTTTATAAACACTAAAAATTTGAAAAAATACTGTTTAAAAAATAATTTAAAAATAAGTTTTGAAAATGTTAAGACCTTCTTTAGTACCAACAATTAAATTTATAATGTAGAATTATAATTCTAATTTTAATATCATTAAAATTGAAATTAATTTAAAATTTTTAATTTTATATTTAGGCTATGTAAAGAATTAATATAAATTTGTAATTCCAAATTTAATTCTAACTTTATTATTTAGACAAAAGATGAATATATGTTCAACGTATTTATGTGTTACATATTCTGTATATATATACACACATGTGAATGCTTGTGTATATGTGTATTTAACAAATTTATTATACATACATATATATATATATATTTGTGTGTGTGCATACATGTGTATTTGTACATGTATATATGTATGCATGTGTATTGATATTATATATTCATTATATATATTTGTGAGTTAAACATATATGGTAATAGGCATATGTGTGCATGCTTGCATACATATGCATGTATGTGTATATATATAACAAGTTTATTATATATGTATTTGTATTTGTGCGTACACCTAATATGTGTGTATGTATTACATGTTCAATTAGGAGTGTGTGCACGTTTTAATCAGATTAGGTTGCGTATTGCGTTTATTAAAAACCTAGTTATGTATTATTTTTTAATATTAATTTATTTTATTTATAAAATTTAAAATGTTAATTCTTTTTAAATTTTAATTATTTTTTATTTTAAATTGTATTTTTTATTTCATTTTTTTCATTTTAAATCTTAATTTTTAATTTTAAAAAATAATTTTTCTGAAATTTTTTTTAATAAAAATAAGAGGTAACTCGATTCAATTAGTTACTAACCAGTTGGATTTGGTCTCAAACTTTATTCAAACTAACTTGAAATCCTACTTATGAAATTACAAATTTGTCATTAATAAAAACAATATTGAGGAATAAGGAAAAACAACTTAAACTTGTTCTTGTTTTTTGACTCTAAAAAACTCTTTTGTTTTTTATTTTTTAGACAATTGATAAAAAACACATTACTAAACAAAATTTTTTATTTTTTTATTTTTAAAAATAAAAAACTATTTTTTAAAAACAACATTCAAACAAACCTTATATCTTTCCTTATCAATGGGTAATAAGTACTTGGGAATATCTGAGAAAAGTGAGATTGATTCCATGCTCACTTAAACTGACTATGTTGTCTTCTGTCACGTAGTGAGAAGAAAAAAACCATACAAATAAATTTTTTTTTAAATTCTTAAGTATATTTAAGAGTCGAAAATATATTGAGGATGATGAAAACATGAGTGCTTAAATGGCATTTTTTATCCTCCTTATTTGGAAAAATGGTTAGTTATAATTAGTTTAATTTAATAATATTTAATTTTAATAATTTATAAATAATATAAAAATTCAAAGTGATGCAAATTTAAAATACTTAAGATATATGAAAATTAGTGAATAATCCTTCATCCTCTTTTCATAAGAATTCATAAATATGTTTTCTTTTCATTTTTTTAAATTTTTTCGCAATCTAAACAATACGTATTTACTTTTATACTCACTCTATATCAGCTTCTACATAGTTTCACTTTTCAAGGAACTTTCACATTCTTTTAGAATTTCCAAGTACACCTAAATGAAACTAAATTTTAGAATCAGCGAATCGCCTATCCGGAACTCAACTGAAGACGACACTTCGGTCTTTGGACAACACGGTGTGGAAAGTTAACCTTGATTTTAGTACACAAGGGCAAATCGAGAGGAGGGACAGTATAATAAAATTCATGGTTATTCTTGGGAACGAATATCTAAACATGTATCATCTAATATCACTTTCAACTGCAAAGATTGTGAAGGAAAAGTAAATTAAATGTAATTTCAAAATTTTTTTCCCCAACCATTCAAGTACAATTTATTAATAATATTTCGTGTACAATTCCATAAGATTTCACAACTACCAAGCACATCATAAATCACATACAAATTGTTTTGAACAGAAGTTGCCAGCTTTGGATATACAACAATCTCTTAATTACACCCAAGAGTTCAATAAAAGACTATACGCTACTAACATAAATATTTTAATTGAAGAGCTTTTACAAGGGTTTTCATAGAAGCAACTCTGAAATCAGCTTCACTTCTGTACAGATGAACTCCAACTATAGTATACAAACAGTAATTAGATTTCCAAGTCAACCTGAAGGAAGCCAGCTACTACCAATACTAATAAAGGGCAGCTCTCAGAAAGTAAATCTAAACATAAAAATAACTATCTGCATTATCAAAGTGATAGTACGATTTTTACCTTTCCAGCTTTCACCGCCAAATAGAAGATAGCAAAATGATACTCACTTTTTTATTTTACTTAGTACAGAGTAGAGAATTTCATGGGCCTGTTAGTATTCTTCCCATATTCTGCGGGCACTGATAAGTTGAATGGTTCAACGATGGAGGTTCTCTAGACGAACCAAATGGATTTGCGCCATTATTTAAAACACCAAAGTATGCCGGTGCTGGGGTAGTATGAACGAACTTGAAACTGGAATTGCTGGCATGAGTTTGACTGTTCCCGAAATCAGAGAGCAGCATTTGCCCTTGCCCGTTCAATTTATTTTCAGCAGCTGGGCTAATTCCCATGCCAAGGTCAAGGCTAATAGTATCACTTTCTTCTGATCTTATTCTTGTCTGGCCAACTGCAGCTGCTGGTCCTGCTGTATCATGGCTACTACTCCTTGCAGTAGGTACATCATGATTGTGCTTACCCTCATATGTGGTTATTACTGCTTTGGGATCATGCGATGCCCTCTCCACATGTTTTCTAACAGGGCAACCAGCATTCGTGCATTTATAGTAACTCCTGCAAGATGAGTGAGCATAATAAGAAATAAAACAAAGATAAGAAGATGCAGCTAAAGTCACGTTCATGTAAACCATGACAACTTAGGGATCACGGATCATGAAACATGCTCATCAAGGTCCAGAAATATGCTTTTGAGCCATTTCCAAGGCACCAAAAAAACAATTATCATTGCAGTAGAAACTCAATAAAACAACAGCACTCACAAGGAAAGGCATATGCCACAAGTTCACTAACTTAAGTAATTTAAATGGTCCCTTGAAAATAGAAAGCCACAATATTTTGCATGTCTTAGGCAAGGAACAAAAAGTACCGGCTTTGGTGGAAGACATATATATACAATTTAAAAAATGTAAATGCAATCAGATATATTACACCAATGGAAAAAAATTTTAAGAAAAAGCAAAAATTAACTTTCAAATAAGAAATTAGCAGAGCCCACTAAGATTGCATAGATAATATTGCTGCAGGAAATAGATAGTAGAGCATAATGATGGAGAAGTGCTTATGTAACCTTCAATAGCATACTTATCAAGCAGAAACCTCACTTCAATTGTTGTCTAGACAGTGAGTGAAAGACCAAACTAACTCAAAAACGAAAACGAAAAAAATCATTTAATGATGAACATATTTTAAATTATATTTGTAATTTGATCAATCTAATTCAGTTGCCTAGTCATACATGTCAGGACATACCTAGGGTTCGGATTGCCTCTCACCACCTTCTGCCCATACTTACGCCAGCGATACCCATCATCCAATATGTCAACCTCACTCAGAGTTTGCACAACAACCCTTGGTTCCCGAATAGGCTTAACTATAGGGGTGATGTCAGCATTTCCAAGGTCCATCTTCCTGCTTGAGAAAAAGCTCAATGGTCATCAAATGAGCACAAGTGGCAGGAATAAACCTAGAGCTTTGGCCTAAATTCTCGTACCTTCGCTTAGAGAAGGGGTCATCATCATCAACCTCATCACTGACTTTATTAGAAGCTAATCCTGCACCCTCTAGACTATCATCATTTGCTGCGACAGGAGATAGCTCTGGAGTACTGTTGGGCTCAGCAGTGTGAGACACTTGACCATACAAATTGGCTGATTTATACAGAATGCAAGAATTAGGCTATAAAGAAAACCCACATTATATGCTTTGTAACAAGTAATAACAATTGGAATAATGAGAAGCATCTGGCTGGTTACCATCTTGGTTGGACAAAGATGAAGGCTTATCGGATCTCTCCTCATTCATAGACATAGTAGTTCCAGCAGAGTATCGGCGACTCGGTTGAGGTTTAGGATGATCATGTGATCCCTTGTAAATTATCTCAGTAATTTGCCCATCATGAGAGCGTTCAAATAGTTTTTTCACTTCACAGTTAGGATGTGTACATTTGTAATAGCTGCGTGGAAATTCACTCCCTTTAACATGTTTCTGTCCATATTTCCGCCAATTATATCCATCATCAGATGTTCTTTCACCTGCAACTGAAAGACCATTGCCTCTAACCTCAACTTGTGAAGCTTGAAGCACATAGGGCACGTTGCCTCTGTGGTTAGAATCATCTGAATCGGGTTCGACAGGTGCACTAGCCCCTGAACAAACCATTTGAACAGGTGACGATAGACTTAATTCATTTGAGGGCACTGCTATCTCAGTTTTCACTAATGGTGATGAAGCAGATGACTGAGCTTGGCCTGAATCTTCAATTTGCCTAGATCGTTCATTAACATGGCAGCTGAAATCTGCGGGAACCTGGCATAAGTGAATAACATTGGGTAAGTACTGTGCAACTAGTAATTTCAAAGAAATAATGAGAATGTAATATGAACTATGACAACCGAATTTTTTTCCAACTAAACTTCAAACAAACAAAAGAACTTGAAAACAACACTAAAGGGAATGAATTAGTCAAATGTGACATAGTGTTGTTGATTAAAATATCTAATTAATCTTTCCATCTTGTCAACCTAGCACGCAAATTAAAAGACAGAAGTAAGAAAGCCAGGTTCATATATCCACCTGATTAAACAACCACCTGATTAAACAAGATATGTTCATCACTGCATTATTAAGATCAACTAATATTCCATTACCATATTTGATCTACTGTTTGGATTAAAGTCAAAGAAGCCTGATATTCTGTCATCAACAGTATTGGTATTGAAGCATACAGTGGTTACAGGATATGTAGCAGAAGCAACAGAACCCTGAACAGACTGAGGCTTCGCAAGGGACCCGGTAGTCGGTGAAAGCTCCACCTGTAAGTTAAGGAAAGAGGTAAATAAATTACGAACCTCAATGTGCAGTAGCTGCTTCCTTAAATAAAACACACAGGATACAGGAAACACGTTGGTTTAGTTTCTCGGGCAAACAAAAATGAAAAGGGAGGGAAAGAAGGACAAAATCACAGCAAGTTTCTCAATACCAGAAAATCCTTAGTCCCCAAACAGCAATCCAGCAATCAAGGAAATCAGTAATAACCTTACAAATATTATGCATATATATTCCCGGTCTGGGAATATCACACTGATTTCAGGTATATATGTCTCACTAAAGTGAAAAATAGAATGGAGAGAACATATATAAACATCTGAGATAAGCAAATTACTGGACAGATTTATCAGCCAGCTATGCAAAAAGGCCCACAATGTTTGAGCAAAAGAAAATCTTATTTCTTCCCTCGCCGCATTTTTGTGTCCATAGTCCTAGGTGGTCATATGATATGGGTTAGTTATATATATATACAACTATGAAAAACCACCCCTACACGAATCTTGCATAGAATTCTACACATATGAAGACCACCTAGATGATTAACATCTAGATAATCATGTCCTTTCAATTTAAAAAAACTTGACCCACAATCTTTCTGACATTCCTTATACTATTCTCAGTGCACACTTAACAAAAATCAATCCACTAATCCTCAAATGCATCTATTCGTTTGCTTCAAATATATAAATGGAAAAAAGATTTTCAGTACAGCCTACAACACCGTAAGCCAAAAACAAACAAATAGAGCAAGCACCAACAAAAAAGGAAGATTCATTATGTGAAAAAACAACACTGACATTAAAAAAGAATGTTGAGTGATCCTAAGAGAAAGTCATATTCCAACGAATACTGTATTGGGCAATGGGCATAAAGCAGCCAATACAGAATTCTGTAAGAGCAGGCATCAGAATCCAACGGTCCCAGCACAAGCACCGGTATATAAAATCTACTAATTGAAAGATCAAACAAGAAAAAGCCAACTCTACGAAGCAATTGCCACGAGAAGAAACAAGCACATACGGAGCACTAATGAGAATTTCGAATTTTCATTAAAGAAAGAGCATCTTCAGCTCATCAGCATTTAAATCACGTCATATAAGTCATCAATTATTCCTTCCAGAGTATAATCCTAGACGACAAAAGCTTGCGGGAGAAAGATTTGAGCAGAGCAGAGCAAAACATAGACCTAGATACGCTCTGTTTGGCTGCTGAGTATTAGCTGGAAAATTATAGTGAAAATAACAGATTCTCCAAATGCCACTTACACTGGGAGGCCTTTATTTCACTTGGAGTCAAATTAATAATACAATCCTTGACTCACATGAGCTAGATAAAAACATTCGGTTAGCGACTTCACTTTCCCTTTATTTTCCTCAGTAACCAAACAGAACGCAAATCTCGAGTATATCCCAGACACTACATTTTTCAAGCCGAAGGGGAAAACCACAAGTAAACCTAAAATTAAGAAACCAGAGCTAACCTTAACGTTGGACAGAAGCACCGGCGACTCCAGAAACGACGTCGGACTGAGCCCGGGCGGAATCGTGATACAGGGCGACCTGGAGATCGGAAGGCTGGCAGGCGACATGAGCTTGTACCTGGCACCGCGGGAAACGACGACGTCGGAGCTCTGCCATGAGCCAAATTGACCCGGATCGGTCGACGCGGCTTCTCGGAGCCGAAGCTCCGAACCCGAGTGGGTTTCGGCGGAGTTGATAGCGGCGTCCATTGCGTGTGTTCGAGGGAGAGTCAAAGAAGCAGGAGAAGAAGACGGATGTTGGTGAGGGACGGAGGAGGGAAGGGCAAAAGGGTCATTTCATGAGGGGGTCTCTCTGGGAGTGTGGTGTGTTGTGCGTGTTGTGAAGCTTTTGAGAGAGAGAGAGAGAGAGAGAGAGAGGGTGAGGGTGAGAGAGTGAGACGCAGTTGACTTGCAAGTATGGATCTGTTCTGAGTGACATTGCCTTCTTGTTCTATGTCATTTTAAACATTCTCTGAGACTCACTTTCATGTTACATCTTGGCAACCCCACCCTTTAAAAAAAAAAAAAAAGGAAAATTATAAAATTACAATTTCAAAATTAAAAATGGAAGGAAATTTTTGGAGAGGAAAGGAAGATGAAAGTGAAGAAAATAAAATGTAGTGTAATTTTCAGGTGGGGTAAGGAAAAATTTACATATTGTAATAGAACTTTGACACTAGTCATGTAACGCGGAATTAGACTCACAGACATTTTTATATGATATCATTTTATTAGAAAATTTTGATGGTGAATAATTAAAAGCTATGTACTTATTCATGCATTTTATTTTAACCAGTGGATTTAATAGCAAAAAAAAAAAAATACAATTGTAGAGTAAATTACATCAAAGTAAAAATAATTGGATCTAATCATCCAAAGTCCTTTAAAATTATTTTAAAATTTATAATCCTTTATAATAAGAATTATAAACTTATAATTCTTAACTGTTATTCTCTCTAATGTATTTATTAGAAAAAGGACTTGACGTGAGACAAAGTTATGGCATGCACAGTTATGAATAGTTCAATTTTAACCATTTTTTTAAAATGAATTTTATCCTAAAGCAAAATGAGGGTTTGTGGGGATTTAACTTCTAGACTTTTTTTTTTTTTTTCCATTTTGGCCTGAAACTTTTAGACTTTAAACTAGGGAGGGTGATGATTGTGTCAAGTAATAATGTACTATAGGACAAGGATTTAGTAACAAAAATGTTTCTATTTTTTCGTCCTACAAAATGAGAAAAAATATTTAATTGGTCATTCATTTTTATACTTTGTGATAATTTAATTTTACATAAATAACTATAAAAAATTAATTTCTCAAAAATTCTATTTCATGTAAAATTAATTCATCATTAATTTAATAAAGAGAATAATTTTTTACAAATTTATATTTATAAGAGATTAGTTTTATCTAAATTTAAATTTATAAGAGATTAATTTATTATAATTAATTTATAAAGAATTAAATTGTCACAAAGTGCAAAAGTTGAGATCAATTTTATACTTTTTTTCTCACAAAATGTGTAAAATAATTGTATATTCTCTTTATAGCAAGGTAAGATTTTGAAAGTGAAAAGTGGTGCCAAGTACCAACTCTATGTTACCCTTTACCACACTATCAATACGAGTGAGTGATTGGTGCAAAACTGCAAATCCCTTTCGCTTTGTTGAAAGCCCAATTAAACCAAATTTGGTTCCATTTTGGGTTAGATTCAGATCATTTAATTTCCACATACATAGGAGAGTCCATTTCAAGCAATTTCACCTTAGCTCATAATTTCTATATTTTATTACATCATATACATATATATATACATTTAGTTATTTATTTGTTTGGTTATTTTCTCTACTTTAATGTAAATCAATGGTGTCTTTTGTCGGCAATTCCCTGTGGGATAATTTTAAGTAACAACAAGTGATGATTCAAACCCCCAAGACAGTTTCTTGATTCTAACATTCTGAAATGTTAATTATGTTTGAGGAAGACTTTGAGGTTGATTCAGTCTATAACATAAGAAGACTAGGTTAATTGTATGGAAAATTATGTTTTATCTCTTTAGATTAAGGTTTATTTACAAAAAATTTTAATTAAATTAAAAGCATCAAATTTTAATTAAAGTTGACTTTGTTTCAATAATCTTCATTTATCAGCATTAGATAAGAATA
Organism: Delonix regia; assembly: GCA_037074485.1. Lineage (NCBI taxonomy): Eukaryota > Viridiplantae > Streptophyta > Magnoliopsida > Fabales > Fabaceae > Delonix > Delonix regia. Next base: position 18,545,614 of record CM073452.1, on the reverse strand, counting down.
AAAATAAAGACATATGCAATTACAATTGCATGTCATAGTTAGGTTTTAGTTCAAAATAATCATGTATCAATTTTATAATTAGGTCTTAGTTAAAAATAAATAAATAAATGTAACTTCCCCATAATTTTATAAAAATTTCTCATACAGAGTCAAACAAATGAATTTTATGAATATGAGTATTTTGCTCATCCTGGTGGGTTTTGGATACCATCAAATTGTGACTTTGGACACTAACTAGAATTTTAATTGCGTTTAAATAGTGCAAAATATTTGACTCAATTATTGGTAATTCAAAATCTGCTGTTCCTTTAAGTATGAGTCACAATAAATAGAGGAGGTGGTCAGTTTCCATGGATATGCTGTAAATATCTATGAAAGAGTAAGCTAACATGTAGGACTCACACTATTTGATTATAATTTTGTTGATTATGAAGGTAATAGCAATTAATGAAAATGGTCTAAAGAGGGGAAAATTATATAATTATTTTCTATTTCTACATTAGTATTCAGACTTTAGAAGAAAAAAAAAAAAAGACAAGTATTTATGGCTGAGTTAGGTGAGGAAGAAAAGAAAACATGAGAAAACTTGAGCATTTAACGGCTAGCCATGCATTTAAAGGGTAGAAGATATGGTTGGTTTTTCAATTCTTCACATACTATAATTGTAGTTATCTCATTCCACCTAAATGAAATGAATTGTATATTAGAACTTGTCACATCCATTACACTTGCATATGATAAATGTCTATCCGGACCCAAACGTCACCTCCCTATCTCTCTCTAAGAGAGTTTTCATAAGAGATATTTCTTCACTAATATGACACTCATAAATGCATGTTATGAAAATTTGCAGTGTTTGTTATATGCCATAAATATAGCGTAATCATTTTTTCTTGGAAAAAAAAAACTCTCCGGCATGATTAAATTCAAATTGAAATTCGAATCTCTTATTGAATTAGTGTTCTAATCATCTGATAATTTATATCAAATTAACAGTTTCTATTTAAAATTTAAAAATCAAAATCAATAAGTTTTTAGAGTTTAATTTAACGATTACAGATAATTCAAAAACTTGATTCGACAACTATAAATAATTTAACAACAATTGCTAATGAAAAAATCTACTTTAGGTCATCCATTTTATTTAAATTGATAATCAAATTTATATGAGTAAAATTATTAGTGTAATTATAAGTATACTAATATATCTAATTATAATATAGAGATATAGTTATAATATTATTATTTTTTGAGTTAATAATATTATAATTATGTCCTTACATTACAACTAGGTGTATTAATATATTTAAAATTATGAGTGCATCAAAGTGGATGGTATAATAATATATAACTGTATTTCCATTGTTGAATTCTCAAATTAATTCATGGATACAAATTGTCATAGATGAAATTTACTTTTTAAGTATGCATTTAAGAGTAATATTCTTAACGTATGACTACATCATTTTGAATTTTAAAAGAATTAATTTTCTATTGCTCTATTCTAATAACGAAATTAAACTTGAAATAAACTAAACTAAGGTAAACATTTGCAGAGATACAACTGCAAAATACTCATATATCTTTTAACTCGGAAATCATCCTTCAGACTTTACACAAAGTTGTTGTTTTGGTTTTTGTTTTTTGCTTGGTAAGAAGCTATAAACACTACAAATTGGTATGTTTAATCTTGTTGGTGATTGAATCCTGAGCACTCACAAGTCACAAGCACAAAAAGAAGAAAGCTGGGCAGTCATGCAGGAACATTTTCATGGAACGCACTGAGAATACGTCTCAACCATTAGTGGAATAAAGATTTCCATACATATAGAAAACGAGGTCTCTTACATGTTACATTACTCAACTATCAATACAAAAGGATTAACTTTGTTTTGGAAAGGTGGGAGGAATAATCTTATACAAAACAATATCAAATAATAATACAGACATATCTTTTCCATAGGTAAAAGATCACTTCAAAGGTACCACAGTTTAAAATTTCTCCAATACATTTTTATTTTCACCTTACTCCCATCTTTCTCAGGTAGAGTCTTAAGAATTTCTAGATGTAGAACAACTGCAAAAGGGAAATGAAACCCAAGAGACAATAACTTGCTCTGATTAGAGAGTTAGTGACTACAGCTGCTGCGCAGAAAAATGAAAGCAGAAACTCCAGAAATGGTCATGTCTTTTGCTTTCTCAGTATCTACTTGTGCTCATACTGTGGAAAATAAATACCAAATATTCATTTACTCAAGGGAATTAGTTCAGTTCGTAGAAATGAGATATCCTATAATTATTATGTGTTTAATATTCCTGCCGGGAAAGTAAACTCCAGAGGCCAATGTAAGAGACTGACCCTAAGATTGCCACAAGAGAGATTTTATTCTTGGGCAAAGCACAAAAGCATCCTCGATAATTCATTTAATACAAACTTTGAATTAAATTTTTATATTTTACCACTTTTGGCAACTAAATTTTGAAAGTAGACTATTAAATTTGTTATTCATTTAATATTAACTGTTAAATTCATAAAGTTTTTAAGGAATCTAAAGGATTTAGACAATGACAAAAATGCCTCTTCAAAAAGAAAAATACAAAAGGTTTCTTCACGTTACCAACCTATGAGAGAAAGGGGGATTATCTTGATTGTCTATTAGTGAATGTACTTAACTTGACCTCCTCGCTTAAATGATACACAATTCACAATGACTAACACAGACCAAGAGATTTGTCACTTCGGTTGGATTGAAAATCAATGGGACAAACCCGAGGTACAAGTGATAGATGGGAACCCAAACATACTAGAATTTGGGCTGCGTTTTGCAAGAAAGAGACTTCAATTATTACGGGAAAGAGGCATACATGATATGGCATTACCAAAAGTCACTAGCGTGATTAATGTCCTTTCATGTGCCTCTACATAAGCCATAAGTTATTCAATTTGTGTTTAGTTCTCGTAGTCACCTTGAAGTAACAAGTAAAGTTATGTCTTGTGTTTTAAATTACGAGAGCGGTTGCACTGTAGTTTTTGCAATTTTGGGTGTCACAAATGCAACCATGTGTATTTTTAATTTTGCGATGCGTATTGCGATTGATGTGGCACTTATTGCGGACAACAATTTAGAATTCTTGTCTACTCAATTATTAAGTAGGTTGTAAGATATGATCTCTATGTATAGATGGTTACCAGAGTATGAACCATAATCCATACTAAGCATCCTTCAAAATTCAAAGCTACAAATCTATTCCAATAGTGTAAAACACAAATACAAGTATATGCAATGTCAAATTTGACAAGGATAACACATAGCTTACAAAAATTAGAACTAAGAGATTAACTTCGTATTTCATCTAAGACAACCTCGGATGGGTAAGAACGTAAAAGAAATTGAAGAAACTAGAGGAAAGAGAGTGCACCTAATCCTACATTCAAGAGCAATCGAAAGAAAGAATAAGCGATTTATGTTGAACATAGATAGAAAAGTGTAAGAAGAAAGATGAATAAGAAAAAAAATACTAATAAAATCATTGCAGAATTATCATACCTATATATGATTAGAATGACATATAAAAATGAGAATGATATGACCTAAATATGCAATAGACTTGACGAATATTTTCAATGTAAAAGATAGAGAAGAGTGCGACAACCCACGAAATCCAGCTTATTTTGAGTGAGAAATTTTGAAAAGATTTAAGATAACTCTAATTAGATTTACCTGAAATAACTGATAGTCTTATTTATAAACCATTCAGTCACCCTATTTTATTTATTTATAAAATAAATAAGTTTAGTAATTTTAAAATAAACTCATAATAATACTCATTTAAATTGAGTTTAGTATTCTCTTTCTTTTAATAATTTGATGTGATAATTACTAATTAAGCTTAGGTTGTAGGTTGGGGTCTTTGACTAATGGACTAATGGATAATCTGATCCATCAATAATTATTCACTATTAATAATGACCCAATCCATTCTTTGTTTAGATTAATATTGATTACCTAATTAATTATTACACAAAATTGTTCTAATAGTACGATCAATGCTAATCCACTAAAATTATTCCAACAATCTCTCACTTGAATAACATTAACCAATTACTATTAAGACAATCAATTATTATTAAGACAATCAATTAACAAAGCTAAGTAATCAATATTTGCTAGAACACATAAATGTGTATATACTAAACCATACAGAGTTTAGAAATATTGAAACTACATATGATCATTGGACTCGATAAGAAAACAAATGATGTTAATATTGTCATAGACTTAGTTTCAATATCCAAACAGAATATAATAGAAAATGATATCTTGATGTCATATTACACGATATAAGTCTTTTAAGGACGTAACTTATATTCCCACTAGACTAAAGCTATCATTAGGGATTCAACAAGACCCATATGAGTTTCAAGATTTTGAAATACTAATATGGGTAAGCCTTTGCCCAATAGATCCGTAAGCATATGTCTACTACAAATGTGAACCAACGAGTTTAAGATAAGGAAAATTAAGAAATGAAACCATGAACCAAGAAGATTGTTCGATAAGGGAAACAATATTGAAAATGCTGACAAAGTTTCAATTTTGAATTATATCCAAAATTTTAGCACAACAAAGAACACAAAATCCAATAGGGAAAGAATTGTTATAAATGTCAAAATACACCAAAGTGTCCCGTAAGTACACAACTCAAACCTCCACTAAATTGAGACATCAAAATTTTCAAAATACCTTAGAGTTAAAAGTTTCCAAACCTATAATGGGTTAGTCTTGGTGAACGGATCACTCAAAGTGTTCAACATAAGTATGAGATTTACAAATCTTCTCTTCAACAAATAGGAATTATTTATCAAAAGTTTAATGTAACTAAAATACGTATAATTTTGAGAGAAGCCTATAACAAAATCACTATTACAACAAAATGGCTAAGACTTAAAATACGTCCACAACATAATTTCATTTCTTTGACCACTTTCCTTGACAAATTGTCATAGTAAAACAAGTGACATACTCTCCACTCATGTATATGAGCGAGTTGCAAGTGTCCATATCACACTTCTCAATAGAACAACTTCTCCAAACATCATAAAAATGCATCTAAAAGTTAAGGCAATTATAAGTGTTCATTGACACATCTCAACAAAATAACTCATCCAAAACATCATAAAGATACAAACAGAGTTTGAGTAACTGTACATGTTTGCATGATACTTTCCAACATGATAGTTCCTTTAGGACATCATAAATATGTATACAAAAGTTGAGGTAACTGTAAGTGTCCGAATGACATTTTCCAACAAGAAAATTCCTTCAGGACATCATAAAGAAGTATACATAAGTTAAGGTAGTTATAAGTGTCTATTCAACAATTCACCACAAAATAGCTCCTCCTAAAACATCAGAAGATGTACATACAAAATAGGTTTCAAATAATCAATTAAATCGCATAATCAAAATCTAGATTGTCAATAATTTACAAGTGAATCAAATTCATTGTAACAAAATATGTGATTCCAAATACCATGTAGGTAAAAATACAATTATCTAAGCAACTATCTAATAATCCAATATAGGATTACTCAAGTATATTCAAAGTACACTATAACACTGGTTATATCAATACAAGTGTCTACTTGAGCATACATCGAGCTACCAATAGCAGAAACAAATGAAAATTTCTTTCCATCTTAGTCCTTTCTTTGTTACATTAAAGATTCAAGAGGTTTAAATGACCTTTCTATCACAAAAGGAATAAAAGTTCATTCTAAATTTTAGGAGCACTCAATCAACAGGAGTTCCATGAGACAAATTGAAAAATATGATACCTATAACAATGGAGTTGAATTCTAAGAACACAAAAGTCTCACTCAGATTTATCACGTTGGGTTAACACTAAGAAGCTAACATCACAAAGAGGATAATGTCACTTTAAACTAATAGTATGTCATTTAACATATATTACAAAAATAAAACTATGGCTGCATATAATATTTTCTAAGCTTATTTTAACTCAAGAATGATCATTCAATTTTCACATCATGTGCTTAATTCATGATAAAACCATCCACTGAGGTTTGTTGATCTCTCATTAGAAGTCCAATTAACTTTATAATCATTCTAAGAGTGTCCTTTAATGGACAATAGCAAAAGGTATAGGAACAATCAATTTCTTTTACCTTATTACAATCACCATGATCATATTGGGCTTAAGAACCCTTTTTAAATTTCTCTTGAAATCCCTTATTGGGTCTTAAAGACCCACTCATAATCAATAGTGTTAGATTGTAATTTTGACATATTTTTAGTCTTATTTTGATTACATTTTTAGTAATTTTCTAAAGAAATCAAGCTATTTATATTTATTTTGGTTGGTTTTAGGTCAAGGAAGCGATTTTGTTGAAATTTAGGCTAAAATAAGGCATGGTTAAGGCTTACACTGCAGTTGAGCTAGATTCAAGGAGATAAGTTGTGGGCATGACTAAGAATGTTGATTTTAAAATTGAAAATGGATTGCTTAGCATTTCCAACAAATTTCTCTTTGTTCGTCATTGGGAAGCATAGCAAGGAGCACGGAAAGTTTCATAATAGAATTTGTTAAGCAATTTCCATGTTTTTGTTGGAGAAAATTAGTGAAAAATTATGGGAGCTGAAGGATTTCAGTTATTAGGTCATTTTCATTTCCTTTGAAAGACACTTTTAGATATAAGTTTTTCTTTTTCTTCTTCTTCCTCTCTTTCTCTCTCTTCTGAACTTAGTGAGAGAAAATGATTCAATTCGAATTTCAGCTGTGTATATAAAATTTCAGCAAGGATTTTGGATGTTACCAATAATGGCAACTAAGTTTTATATTCTAATTAAGGGATTTTGTGTGGTTTTTTCAATGTTTTGAGGCTATCTTAACTTTCTCTTCTCGGTTGTTTACATTCCCATTTTAATTGCTTCATTATGGATGAATGAATGATTTGAGCTCATTATTTATCTTGTCCAAAATTGATTATTTTTTAATTAGTTGAGGTAAATCCGTAATTGTTTATTTTAACTAACACAAGTGGAAAATTAGTATAGAGGTTGTTGAATACTTTCTTTTGTATTAATAGAATGTGAATGATGATTTACTGAACATGCTTCATACTTTAGTAAGTTAGAAATTGTAGCTTTGTATTCTTAAAGCATTTAGTCCATAAATTCTAAGTGCTTACTTAGGTTTTTGATTAATTAGAGATTAAGTTAAGAGTTTTTCTTAGCTAACATACTTAAGAAAGACTAAGTTGCTAAAAATTTTTAATAACCATAGCCATTTACCAAGAGGGAAGAGGAATTTATCTGGAGTTATGCTCACTCTTAAGATCAACTAAAAAAAAAACCATACACTACCCCCTTAGTTAGAAACTTATCTCCCATTTAAGTTTCTCTCACTTTAACTTGTTTCAAATCTGAATTGCTTATTTTGAATTTACTTGTTTAATTTCTCTAGTTTAGTTGTTATTAGTGTTGTTTTTAATTTGATAACCCTTCCATTTTTTTCATTCCTTTTGCGTTGTTCTTGGTTGTTCTTAACTGTTAGAATTGTCAATCCGTATGGATTTGACCCTACTCATGATTATTGCAATATATATTCACTTGAGAGTATGTAATTTTATTTTAATGGATTCGACATCCACCAACCAGTTTGAAAGACCTAAATGTGAATTCTAATATTTTCAAATATGGTGATAGGTTATGACTAACTTTTATAAAAAGGGTATCAAATATAAAGCATCAATTATTACAAAATATTTTTTGCAAATAAACCATACTAGTAGTTAGAAATTATTAAGGATCTGGCATATCATACTATAGTATATCAAAAACATAATAAGGATATTAGGGTTACAAACTTTCATGTTTGTGGTTAACTTAATAGTCTTAAACTCTCACTTGTCCCTTAGCACCTAACTCTAGTAAGAATAACTACTTTTAATAAAGTGTATACATAATCCAAAAAATTAATGTTGTATAAGATGATCTGTTCAATCAATCTCATTAACTTTTCTTTCCAAAAATATGACTCACATAATTACCTCACAACACTTGAGAGTATTGTAATATCATCCAATGATGGAATCATAAAACTCAAAAAGCAATTAAAAACAATAAACTCAACAACATTAAATTCAAATTAGCTAGATCCAGAAGGACGGTCCATGTTCCCGTTACTATAAAAGATATTTTGCCCTTACAAGTTCCAAAAATTACCAACTTAAATATTACATTAACTCATTATCCATTATTCTTATCACTAATTAGGACTTGAGCTTTTAGATCTTACATTTAACTCACAACTGGATCCAAAATTTAAAGAATTTACTACGGGAGTATTACCTATTTCCTTTGAGTTTATCCTTTTAGGGAACAACCTCAACTGATTCATTGACTATCCGTTTTTCTAGCTGGGTATAATATAAAGCTTTCAATAGTTAACTTACGACAGGAGATACAGAAAAAGTGTGTCATATGTGGGGTTTATCTCCTGAGACATGACTGAAGGATTTAAACTTTATGTACTCAGATTTCAATATGTGTTCTTTGAACACTAAAAACTCCTTCAAATCGAGTGTTTTCAAATTGGGAGAGGTCATGACCTTTCTCAAGCCTTAACAACTTGTTTAAACAATCTCCCAAATGGCCCTTACATATTCCACTGTTGTTTTTATTAATGTTTTCTCACACTCACACTCACATTCTAATTTGGATGGTGTCACAACTCTAGAAAGGCTCTCCAAGACATTGGAATTGTTGCTAAGTGTAATAGGTATATCCACCCCTGGGATAGGGCTAGGGCCATCAATGTAGTTGCTAAAACAAATTTTAAGGACTTTTTCATATTATTATAGTTTGTCCTATTAAAAGCTTTCACTGTTGATAGTTGTGGTTAACAAAAGCTGAGGTAACGAAATTAGGAAACATATATTGTGTGTTTGCACATAGTTATAAATTGAAGTTTCTTGGAGAAGGTTCAACTTATGCAACTATATTAACAAGGTTGTTTATTATAATCTCGCATAAGGGTCTTGGATTATAATAAATTAAGAAAACTCATTAAATATAAAAAAGCCCATACAACCAAATGTCTCTAACATCTCCATAACAATAGGGTACAAGAAATATTATGACATCAATTCAACTAAACCTAAAAAGTATCAAATCATATTGTCAATGTTACACCTATAGGGTTTATCCACTACCAATGCAATTTACCTGACAATATCTATACAATATTAATTTAAGATGGATGTCCTAATTAAATTAACCAGTAAACACCCATACAATTAGTCCTACAATAGGTGAGCTCACAATTACAATGTGCCAATTGTCTAAGTGATCTTCACAGTAAGTAAAATCACTTAATCGAGCATAAGAGCAATCAAACGCCAACACTTTGGAAGTTGTGTTGTTTTAAGGATGCATGATTAATGACCAAGAAATATAAAATTAATCATGCTTTTAATCTCTAATTTTGTTCAAATTAGAGAACATCCAAATAGACAATATTGGACTTTGTATAGTTACCATTCTTGATGGGAATATTGGCTTCAAGCAATTTTTGTTAGTCTTTTATATGAAGCCTAAAACAAGTTTCTTAAATTTCAAAGTCTCAGTTAATGAAAACGATGGAATTTAGGCTCGAAAATGGATGGAATCACCTTTGGCAATTTACCTAGGCATTGGGCTGTGAATTAACTTTCTGAAATGGTATTATAAGTACAAAAATTCCATTTGTGCCAAAAGTTATGGCTATTTTAAGTCAAGTTACTCATTTAGTCATACACTTGGGCTTTCGACAGCCAATTTGGCTCAATTGTTTAACCACAACAATTCATGTTACCAATTACAGATGAGTATATTACCCAAAAAGGGTTTGAAATAATTAAGATAGCTATTTTCATAACCAAATTTACTAAATTCACACAGAAATTGGGCTCAAAATTAAATCCAATATAATATTAAAGTTATAAAAGCATAATTTTCTCTAAAAAAATTAGTTGACCCATCAAAGTACTCAATCTCTAAGAGTGTGAAAAATATATGGTACTAGGATGCACCTTGAGTATGCACAAAAATTTTTAGTCCAAAGTTCAGAGAGCACTTATCTAAAATACAATTTGGAATATCATGAGAATTTGAGAACTCATATTTCTAGATTTTAAAAAATTCTAGAGAAATTACCATTAAATAGAAAATAAAAATTTAATGTGAGAGCACAAAATTTGGGCTAAATTGGGCCCTTGAAGTGGGTGCACGCACCATGCATGCCACAAGGCATGAGTGGGTGTTGATGAACAATATTGTTCATATCTTCTTTACTCGTTTAGGCCTGAAAGTGGGTTTTTTTTACTCAATTTTGACCCATTTCTAGAACTAACGAAATTTGAAGCTTTATTGCGTGATTCATATGTCATAATGATCCTTGTTTAAGAATTTATAAATCCCCTACCATGATTTTGACCCAAAAACAACTATTTGAGATAAATTTAGTTCAAAATTTTTGTAGGTTTGAACTCATTTTCAAGCTCATGATTTTTTAAACTTTGAGGGGTGATTTAAGCATCATATTACTTATATTTTGGAAGCCTATAAAACTCCTAATATAATTTCAAAGTACTCCCATTCATTTTGGTTCAATTTTGCTTTTTAAATTTGGGATTTTTTCCACATCATCCTTGACGTTCATCTTATATGATTGTATTTGAAAAGTGCCCATATGGCTACCATTCAACCAAAACATCTATAAACATGTGTATCGAAGCTTTTGATCTTTTTTATGGCATTATAGTACTCGAAATTATTTCATTTGTAAGACATCTATGATAGTTTTGACCAAAATTCCCTTTGCTTTAATGTAATTGGCTTCCAAAAATTTGGGGTTTTTAATTAGTAACATGTTCATGGCTTATACATATATGAAATATTTAGGCTAATAAATAGCAATGGATTTGCACAAATAAATAATGAGAATTAAAACCTGAGGCTCTTATTCCAATTGCAGAATTATTATATCTAAATATGATCAAAATAGGAGATATAAAAATAAGAATAATCTAACTTGAATATGCAACAGACATAGCCAAAATTTTCAATGTAAAAGATAGGAAAGAGTGCAACAATCTACAAAATCCTTGCTTATTTTGATATAAAGAGTTTGAAAGATTTGGAATAACTGTAATTAGTATTACCTTGAAGTAATTAATAATCTTATTTATAAATCATTCAATTACCCTATTTTTTTTATTTTAAATTTAGTAATTTTTAAATAAACCCATAATAATACTCATTTAAATTGAATCTAATATTCTCTCTCTTAGTAATTTAATGACATAATTACTAAACAATATTAGACTAAGTTAAAGTCTTTACCTAATAGGCTAGTAAATAATTCGGCTCATCACTGATTATCTACTATTAATAATAACTCAATTCATTTTTTGTTTAGATTAATATTAATCATCTAATTAATTATTACACAAAATTATTCTAATAATACAATTAAATCCACTAAAATTATTCCAACAATATTGTTATTGCCAATGCAACCCTGAATGATGATGCTTAGGGCTGAGAACAATCAAATTAAAATGAATAGATCCTCCTAAACAATTCTTAGCAACATGTCATTCTCCTTGGCCTCGGCTCAATCGACACTTCCCCTGTACACAAGTGCCAAGGGGTCCTGATGTACATGTATTCGATCCCTACCCCACCCCTTTGTCTACTCGCAACTTCCAAGGCTTTGTGCCTCCTTTGTAACCCCAAAAAAGATCCCTATGTCTTAGGTTTGAATATTGACATCAAATGAGAGAATTATCTTATGAAGGTATATTTCTGTTTTTGGGTAGTGGCGAACAAAGTAAAATATATAAATAACTAAATCCCCGAAATGCTTTCTGGGGATGGCAGAGTACCTTCATCCTATGCATTGAATTGACAAGGCCAACCCCATTGAATAATACAATAGCCTTCTTTTACATTTTTCAAATAGGTCATGAAAAAAAAAATCTATGTACATATGAGCCAACAGTAGACTCAGTTGATAAGAAGTTTCCCCAAGTAAATTACTCTAGACTTGATAGAAAAGCTTTGCTTTTCAAAGCCTATATAAGTCCCATCCCTTACCACAAAGAACAAATAGGAGAGAGAGAGAGAGAAGTCTGGAAGACCATGATCAACCTAAAAATATTCTTATTATACAAAACGATAAAGTAATCAAGAGTGTGAAACTAAATACTCCCTCACAATTCTTAATTACTGAATCTAGTTCCTATTCTACAATCATGGTGATTTACAAAGCAAACTATGCTATTGATAATCAGAAACCAAAAGTGCAAAGCCATGGAGAAACTAAAATAGTATAATACCACCCCAAGAGTTCAATGTTCAAGATAGAAACATTTTCTTGAACTATTGAGGATAGTAAGATGTATGGTAATAATGTTGAAGACCACCATAAGGAGTAATTCTATCATAATAACCAGATGGCACAATTGGCTCTGATGAGTATAGATGAGAACCAACTTGACTGGGGTTGCCACTGGAACCCATAGGTACACTACCAAAACCATAAGGTCCAGCTGAATGACCTGTATAAGGCGAGATGTTCGGATTTGGGCCCACCATGCCATATGGCATGTCTTGCGAGCTCATGTATGGGCTCTGATGTTTTGCCAACAAACCTGTTGACTGGACAAGAGGCTGTTGGTATTGGTGTAAAGCTGAATTGGCACCACCGACATTCTTGAGGACAGCTGCAGGGGCAACTGGAGCAGATGTTTGAGGAAGCTTGTTTCCAATATGTTGCTTCTGCTTCTGCCTCTTATTATTTTTCTTTTGCTGTTGATGTTGTTGTTGCTGATACTGTTGAGGCTGAGGTTGAGGCTTTACAGCAGAAGCAGATGCAGGCCGTTTTTTATCTGCCTTCTGCTTCTTTAGTTGCTCTATACGCTGCTCAAGGCTTGCTGTTGGATATTCAGATTGAAGGTTATGGCTCTCAATAGCCTTAATTACAGATTTTAGTGCGTGGATTTCTCTAGCTGTGGCCTCAGCCTACAAAAGCATCACAATAAATATGGGCACTAGCATCACAAATAAGGACATCAATTACAGGGACACACTTACCGGAGGCTTCCCTTCCTGGAGAATTCTTTTAGCAAGTTTCTTAGACTCATCCACAAAAGCTTTCAAAATGGGTACCGGTGGGATCTTATCAGCAAGGTTAAACTCTAAAACATACTTTACAGCCAAAACATGTTTGCCCTTACCTATAAGTTTCTGAACAAGATCTGCAAAACACATTCAATAATTGTCGAATGTCTTGTCAATAAAACTACCTGAAAAGGTCAAACAAGTAATATACAAACATGACAGTTAAACACACATGCACGCCTGTTTGTGTAGATATGTAGTATATCATCATCTGATGATAAGACGCCGGCCAATCTTTTTGTCTCTACATTTTTTCGCGATATGTTTTTCTTCTTTTAATCCATCCATGAAATGCACATAAAGCCCATAAACCAAGTCCACCGTAATTTGAAAACACTTAGGAAGCACATGGAACTTCAAGAAAGGACCCATTTCCATGTTAACCTGTGTCAAACACTACTCTACATTTTAAATAACACATGAACACTTAGATTTGTCTTTTCATTGTTTGCCTCTTAGGCAGATACCGTTTATCCTGCAAATTAAGATTCCAACCTCCACATGTTGGATTTACCTACAGGAAATTTTAAAAGTTATTTACAGATGAGGAACCCTTCCAAATGATCTCTTCCCTTACTTTTAATTCAAACAACTTTGCATCGTTCATTTCAAGCTAATCTCTATCTTCATACCAGAACCCAATTTCAAAACATAAACATATGCCCAAACCTCAATCTTATAAAAATTATAATTCCTATAATATGTCAATATACGCATGCACATACATGAACCGGGTCGTCACCAGGGAGCCTGTAACCAATAACGTGCTACAATTAAACACAAAGGGAAAATTTACTACATAATAGTAATACCAGATTCTGAAGCTCCAATAAAATCTTGAACAAAATCAAAATGGAAGACACTAGACGGGCCTTAAAAGGGCAATGGTCTTACCAGGAACTTTATCTACCAAACCAATAATTCGGCAAAGTTCAGGAACCTCCTTGTTGTTCGCAGCCATAGCAGAAAATTCAACAAGCTCATCCATGCTGACTTCGGAAACCAAACCATAGGCCAACACAAAATGCAAATAACCCAAGGACCCCAATGTGTTTGCACCATCATCAGTCATCAACTTCCATTTCCACTCAACAGCCAACTTCCTAGCTTTTTCTTTCACGTTGAATTCTATCTTTGGAGATAGAACCCTTAACTGTTCCAAGAAAAGCAAGCAACACCTCCTAATCTTGCGCAATTCCGCGTCCTTCATGCCATTAAACCCAAGGAACCCATCCATCGAATCTAGAACCAATGCCGCAGCATCAGGAGCACACCGTAACGCATCCGGAAGCTCAACTTCAACACCTTTACCATTTTTGAAGTGCTCAATTACATACTTCCTCAAACCCTTGCCATCCATCTTCTCGCACAGAGCAATCAACTCGTGCCTAGGCATCACCGAATCCGAAACCACAAGGTTTTCGGTAACTAAATTAGTTCCATTCTGGCTCGGAGGGATCGAAGATGAAGACGGGTCGTTCGGCAACGAGGGATAATTTTCCACTTTCGGATTTTGATCGGCCGGTGAAGAAGAAGAAATAGGAACTGACTGGTGGATTCGTTCCGATTGAGGGTCGCATTGCCGGGATTCGAGGGACTCGAGGTGGTGAAAACGTTGAACGAGAGAATCTTGGATTGAGGTAAAATGGGAATCGAGGTCCAACCACGAGAGAGAGAAGGAGGAGGAGAGAAGAGAAGAGTGAGCCTGGAGCTCATCGTACGCCTTCTTGAGATTTTCCTTCTTTGTGTCAATGAGTTTCAGAGCCGCCGAGATTGTCTTCAACGTAGCCATTTTTATGGGTAGCGGAGTTCAAGATTGAAACCTGAAATTGATGCACTAACGTAGGTTTACAATTTTAGCTAAATAATTGGTCCATACAGCAAACCCTAGCGAGAATAGCGAGAGAAACAGAGAGTTCAACTCAACGAAGATGGATGGAGTGGAACAGATGCCGTTTTCGGCCTCGGGGAAGGGGATGGTATTTGCTCAGAATTGTCGTCGCGGAAGCTTTACACCTTCTGCAGACACTAAAACGCTATTGATGGAACGTCGTTTATTTAAAATACCACGTCAATATTGGGTTCGTTCGGTCAACTCAATGTGCCTTCCACATGGGGGTTTAGTTGGGCCAAGTAAAAAAAAAAACAAAAGATTTAGTTTGGGTCTCACATACACTTAATATTGGCCTGATTCAATTTTTTTATAAAAATATTTTCAATAATTTATTTTTATTTTATCTAAGATAATTTTTAATTTATGATAAAATTTTAAGATGTTAAATTTTTTTCAAATCTTAATTCTTTCCTATTTTAAATTTTAATTCTTTTCAATTTCGTTTATTTTTTATTCCACAAGAATTTTTTATCAATAAAAAATTCTTTTCTTTTTGAATTTACAAGAAAAAGAAAAAAAGACCTAATTTAACTCAATATGAACTTGTCCCAACTCAGTCACTAACTAAACCTATCCATGTCAAAACAAATTGCTTTTCTCTCATAAAAATAGAAAAAAAAATTACAACATATACTTTTTATTTATATTTTATATAATCAAATTTAATGATAATAAGAAAAGAATTATTAATAATATTATGATAAAAAATATTAAGTAAAATTAATTAAAGTCAGCCGTATAAAATTTATAATAAGACATATATTTAAAAATGTGATAAATGGCCAAAAAAAACATGTAATAAAAATAGATCAAATATACAAGTCTGTAAAAATTGATGTGTGCATATATGGCCGAGGATAATTCTTTTATTTATGAACAAGGATGATAATTATTTATGCTATCAAAAGCTTATATATAATTTATGGACTTTAAATGTCTTGGGCTTAAAGAGGGTAAACTAGCAATTTGATCAAGTTAAAAGCTTGGTTTATCCAATAATTTAATAATTTTAATTGATCAAATAGTGGTGTTTAATTGACACACATTAAGTTTGTTGGCTTCACATTTTCCAATCAATACAAAAGAACAACGTTGAAATTATTTTGTTACCTTTAACAGTTTTGTCTTCATTTTAAGCAAGATACTCATGAGTACGGTAAAATAAAAATCAATTTTGTCATTCATGAAAACCCATTCGGAAGAGTGAATAAGTGATTGAAATTTTTAATTTTTTTCAAACAATGAATAATTAACTAAAGAAATTATAATAAATTGGAAAAAAAAAATATAAGTAGCTAGTTAGCTGAATTTTAACAAATACAGAAATCAATTAACTATATATATATATAACTGAAAAACTTGGATATAAGAATTTGATAAGAGCTTGACCTTTACTCTCTATCTGTCACTTATTTTCATTTACTAAGAATGCTCTCACAAGTAAAGTAGAACCAAAAGCAAAGCACCAAGTTTTTGTTTGGCACAACATGATTCAGATCTGATACCAACTTTAGAAACTTGCATCCTTTTACACAGCTCGTGGAGGTGACTATTTGAATCTCCACCCAGCTTGAGTTGATTTCTCCATTTTCATCCATGATTTTTCGGATAAGAGGAGGATGGAGACCAAGCATATTTGAAGAGCTTCCTTGTGTAGATCTAGTGAGGAGCTAAAATGGAGAAAGAATGCCTTGTGATATTAAAGAAAAGAGAAAAGTACCAAATGGTCCCCCGTATTCATACTTTGTCACAATTTGATTTTTTATAAATTATTTATATTAAATCAATTTCTTACACTTCCTATTTAGTGCAGAATTAATTTTTTATTAATAAATTGGTAAAATAATAGGAATTAGTTTTGCACAAAATAAAAATTGTGAAAAATTAATTTAGCATAAATAATTTGTGAAAAATCATATTGTCAGAAAGTATAAAAATTGAGGATTGATTTGATTCTTTCTTTTAAACAAAAGAGAGCATAAACTGCCAAATAGAGTCAGCATTAAAGTCTTGGATTTCTCTAATAATATCATGTATTTTTATGAAATTTGAATGTCTATTTACTAGAAGTGTTTATTGACCCAATTAATATGGTCAACTTAGTCTAGTCCAATCATATCAAATTGGTTTGAAATGAAAAAAAAACATTACAAATTTTACAAAACCTAGTCGAGTTCTAAATTCACACAAGATTCAGCCCAGCAGAGTTATTACATTTTATTTTTTTAACTTTATTTATAATAAAATTTTAAAATATTAATTCTCATTCAAAATTTAATCACTTTTTACTCCAAATTATATTTTTTTACTAACTATTAAGTCATATTCACAATATTTGTCTTTGTAAGGATTTGAGCCCAAAATCACTCGACTATTCCTACGATACTCATTTATATTTTTTATTTATTTCAAATCTTAAATTTTATTATTTTTTTCTTTAAAAAAATTTGCTTTTATAAATTAAAAAATTAAAAAATATTAATTCTCATTCAAATTTTAATTACTTTTCATTCTAAATCATAATTTTTTATTTTTTATTTTTACTAACTATTATGTCATATTTTATAGTGTTTGTTCTCATAAGCATTTGAGCTAAAGATCATTGGACTGCTCTTACTATACTTATTTATATTTTTAATTCATTTCAAATATTAAATTAAAAATTTTTCCTCTCATTTCGATTTTGTCAACTACCAAATAAGAGTATTAGCCTATTTTTAGACTAACAATTAATGCATCACTTTAATCTTTTTCTTTCTGGCCAGACAGTCATTAATTTTATCATTGCATGCAAAGTTTTCTTAAATTTATTTTCGAATTACTTTTAGGATGGATGATTGATAAAGCATCACAAGATGATACAATGTACAGTAGATACATGACTATTAATTTTAGTAATTTTTGAACCATTATTATGTTCACTCGTATCTTTTTAATTTGTTTTAATATTTTTGTCTCTTTTGATGGCTAAAATTTTTCTTATTACCACCATAACAACTACTACAATAATGATAATTGTAGCATCTACTACATCTATGTTTACATCCGTAAGCATGATCGTGATTATGACTTTGGTTTTTATTTTTCCTTTTAATTATTTGTTTTACTTTCAAAGTTATTATATATTGTTACATTCACTTTATAAAATGAAGCAAACCCAATGGGATTCAATAGCTCATTATTCTGCTTATATACATAAAGGCATAAAATTAATTGGTAGTAGTTTTTCTTTTTAAAAAAAACACCTCTTTCATGGTATGTTATTGTATGAGCATATTTAAAGCCAAAAAAGTTTAAAAAAAGAAGTTTCTTTTTTCAACAAGTCCTTGTGTGTTATCTTTTCTCCATATAATTTTAGTTGAGAATTTATTTTGAAATTTGTCAAATAATACTCACTTATGGTTTCAAAGTTTTCAACTGTAAATTTATCCAATCATAACGAGTTTATGTAGTATTATCATTCGTGTTGGATTTAACAAGAACGAATAAAATAATCAACTAGAAAATGATAAATCTTGCATTCGAGACAAGGGTAATCTCCAATGGAAAGGTTTGAACATACAAAATTAGAATCAAGAAAAAAGAAGCTCCCCCCACCAATGATCTTCACATGCAAATACTATCAACAGCTAATAACCTTTTGGGTCCCATACATAATATTCCCTAACAAACTACACGTGACCGCCTTGAGTCCTTCAGCTTATAACATAGTGCCGAGCCCACACTGGTAGCTTTTTCTCACGTACTCCTTTCGTAGCGTTTAGAACCAACCCATCATCTTGGCCCAATTCTTTTATGTATCCTACTAGATCACCTGCTAGGTCACTAACAATTGCCACCCTTTCTGCATCAACCTTGCCCTGAAGGTCCAAATAAGGAAACAACTGACGCAAAGTCTATAAATCCTCCCATGTAGCTTCTTTGGGAGATTTGCCTACCCATTCCACCAAGACTTCTTTTACTGCTTTTCTTGCTACCACCAATTCTCGACCATCTAACAAAGCATAGGGCTCTATTGGCGATGGTTCGTGCAGAGGCAGATCATTGAAAATGATATGATAAGTGTTTCCAATTGTTGCCTTTAATAAACTCACGTGAAAAATAGGATAAATCTTGGAGTTGTCTTGGAGCTACAACTTGTAAGCTACCTTTACTATTCTAGTAATCACCTTATTGGGGCCAAAATACCATTTTGCCAGCTTAAAATTAAACTGCACTGTAAGAGAATGTTAACGATACTTGTGTAACTTCACCTACACTATATCACCCACTTGGAACTTTTTGTCTTGGTGTTTAACGTTATAGTACTTCTTCATTCGCTGTTGAGCCTTCTCCAAGTTACGCTTAAGGATCTTTAAAATCATTGTCCTATCCGACAACTGATGATCCACCAAGGCTACTGAAGAATTCCGATCAGTGTACAATAGTGGTTGCTTAGGTGCTTCACCATATAAAGCTTGGTATGGTGACATTTTAATGGTTGAGTGATAGTTGGAATTATAATGATACTTAGCCCACACCAGGTATGAATGCCATAACTTTGGTTTAACACTAGTAAATAGACGTATGTACTATTGTAATCCCTTGTTGACCACCTCCGTCTGGCCATCGGTTTGCGGATGGTAGGCTATGCTATACTTTAGAGATGTACAACTATGCTGGAGTGTATGATGCCAAAAATTACTGACAAAGATGGAGTCTCTGTTAGTTGTAATTCCTTTGGGAGACCCATGTAAGCAAACCACCCTGTCCACGAATGTTGCTACCACTGTGGACATTGAGTAATTAGGTTTGAGCCTAATGAAGTAAGCATATTTGGTAAGCATGTCCATTACTACTAGAACCGTTGTATATCCTTGAGAAGATGGTAATCCCACTATGAAATCTATGGTGATTTCCTCCCATGGAACGGTTGGTATCAATAAAGGCTGAAGCTTCCCATAAGGCTTCTGTGGGATATATTTCACCTGTTGGCATATTGTACACTCACTTGCGTACTTGATGATATCCTTTCTCATAGTTGGCCAATAGAACAATGAGTTGATAGACTTTATAGTCTTAGGCATACTAGCTTGTCCTCCTAACGGCAAGTCGTGAAATTCTTTTAGGATGGTATGAATAAGCAATGAGTTCTTAGTTAAATAATAACGATAATTGAATAAAAGGATTCCATTACTAACACGAAATCCAGGTCGAGCTGTATGCGTGTCCACAGATCGATGGATGATCTGTAATTCAACATTATGTACGTTTTCTTGTTGTAAGGCAATCCAAAAACTGCTGTGCAAGGACCCTCGGGTACACGTCCCTTGCTCATGCACAATTTCTATATCAAATAGCTTAGATGAATTCATATCAACTGCTAATCTTGATAAAGCATCAAGAACTATATTGGATTTTCTAGGATGATAAACTATCTCGTATTGGAACCTCATCAACTTATGTAGAAAATATTATTGGTTGAGTTTGAATAACTTGCTCCAAAAGTTGTTTCAAACTTTTGTGATTAGTCACAGTAAAAAATTTGTGACCCAGAAGGTAATGTCTCCACTTATAAATAGCCTCGCGACTATGTATAATTCCCGGACATAAGTTGAAGCCTTTCGTATAGTAGGAGGTAATTGCTTGCTAAAGAAGGCCAATTGATGTTTGCCTTGAACCAACATCACTCCAATCCCTACTATACTGGCATCTGTGTGAACTTCAAATTTTTGGAAAAATTAGGCAATGCTAAAACAAGGGTTGTGGCTACTTTATGTTTCAATAATTCAAGCACATCTTGAGCTTGAAAAATCCAGGTGAATTTGTTCTTCTTCAAAAGGTCAGTAAGTTGCTGAGCAATGGTAACATATTATGGAATGAATTTTCTATAATACCTAGAGAGTCCCAAGAATCCCCTGAGTTAGGTAATGGTAGTTGGAATGGGCCAATTTTGAACGACTTGTATCTTTCTAGGATTTGCTTGGACCCCCTTAACTAATATCAAATGCCCCAAATACTCAATAGTGGCTTAACAAAAGTGACACTTGGAGTGCTTAACAAATAATTGGAGGGTTACCATTGTTGTCAGTACTTGTTGAAGGTGTGCAAAATGATCATCTGCAAATTTGTTGTATGCTAGTATATCATTAAAGAATATGGTGACAAACTTTCAGAGAAATGGAGCAAAAATCTGGTTCATCAGAGATTAGAAAGTGGCTACCACATTTATAAGACCAAATGGCATGACTAAAAATTTGAAATGGCCATGATATGTGCAGAATGCTATCTTGTGAGCATCAGCCTCATTCATATGAACTTGATGATATCCCGATCGTAAATTAAGTTTAGAGAAAATGACAGAGCCATACGGCTCATCTAGTAGTTCATCTATAGTAGGTATAGGGAATTTGTCCTTCACCATAAGCTTGTTTAAAGCTCTATAATCAACACAAAAATGCCAAGAACCATCTTTCCTTTTAATATACAGTGCCGGTGATGAAAACGGACTATGACTAGGACGAATGATACCTTCTTTTATCATCTCTGGTACCATTCTCTTTATCTTAAAATTTTGAAAATATGGATATTGATAAAAACGCACATTAATTAGAGTAGAACCATCTATTAAATAAATCCTATGATCATAATAATGACTTGAAGGTAGGCCAGTAAGTTCCCCAAAGACGGATACAAACTGATCTAGTAAGGCTTGTACATCATGATTAGTCTATGTGGAAGGTGGTGCTAAAATTAAAGTCAATGGAAGCAAATGAAACATGTTATGAATATGAGCAATAGTTGACATCTTTAAGCATTGTTGATATAGTAGAACGTCCAAAGAGAAATAAGAATGCCCTTGTAGGCGAATCTTTTGGCCTTGTTGTTTAAACTCCAAATAAAGCTTGTCATAATCTATTACCACATGACTCACAGTTCGTACCCATTAAACCCCCAAAACAATGTCCACCCCATTCAACAAAATAACATACAAATCTGTTTTCACATGATACCCCTGAATATGCAAATCTACCTAAAGGCATTTAGAATTACATGACACATTTTGACCACTTCCCACTAAAATTCCAAACTGTGGAATCTCAACTAGATTCAACTTTAGTTTTCTAGCTACTGAACTCTTTATGAAATTTAATTTACTCCCTCCATCAATCAAGATAAGCATCAGAATATTGTTACATTTACGAGTTACCCGAAGAGTCATTGAGCAGAGATAGCCATGCAAACCATGCAAGCTTATTTCTGCTACAGGTTTAATATCCTGATTTGTCTCTTGAGCATCGACATTAGCAGTGTGATTCTGCTAAACCATTTCCGTTTCTAAGGTCGATTCAACTTCATCAGGACTCACTAATAGATAAAATTGATTTTTACATTTATGATTGGCATTAAACTTTTCATCACAATCGTGACAGAGCCCCTTTTTCGCACTTGGCTTTAATTTTTGCTTGTGTTAGCTTTTTCACTGGAGTGGTCACAGACGTGTTCGGCAGTTGCAAGCCAACATTTGGCTTTAGTTTGTAACTTGAAGATGTTATGGTAGGAGTTTTAGTAAAAGGGGTCGACACCATCCCCATAGAAGCCGCTTTGAATTACCAAGGCAGTTTGGGAGACAATAAAGGGCCAAACAACTTTTCCTTATTAAAACATTGTTGATATAGTTTTGCCAACAACACCGTTTGGAAATAGGTCGAAGATTGAGCAATTAGCAATTCGTGTGGGATGTCCTCCTGCAACCTCGCAATGAAAAAACTTATGAGCCACTCATATGGAAGACTTAAAACATGTGTTGAGAGCTGCTCAAACCTTGCTTGATAGGTTTCGACAGTGGTTGTTTGTTTGAAATGCTTCAAGGTTGCTTTAGGGTCAGCATATAGTGTCTTCCCAAATTTATGCTAAATAGCAGAAAGGAATTTAGACCAGGAAAGATGCATATTTTTCTTATGAACCACTTATACTAACTATATGCAGCACTTGTCATATGAAGAGAAGCAATGGTCATTTTATACATAGCAAAAAATTGCTAAATCTTGAATACCCAGTCCTTCATGATAGACCCATCAAACTTCGGAACTTCAACCTTCATCCCCTTCAATAAAGGAGAGTCTTGCAAATTGGAGGACTCAGATGATGTCCCTGTCCCTTAGCCACCGAAGGAACCAATTCTTGGCCACTTCATTTACCGTTGTCAAGATATTGTAAAATAGCCTCCATACAACTAAAAAAAGACTCAATGTGCGACAAACGCTGATCATTAACAACCTGGACTGCCAATGTCGCTTGTTTAATCTTGTCATTTTCTACCTTTAAGTCGTGTATAGCTTTGTCAGGTCTTGCTACTCTGGTATCCTTTGCCATTGAAGAGTTGGGGTGATCAATGAAAGCACCAGTGTTGGATTTAACAAGAAGGAATAAAAATATCAACAGAAAATGATGAATCTTGCATTCGAGACAACGGTAATCTCCAGTGGAAAGGTTCGAACATACAAAATTAGAATCAAGAAAAAAAGAAGCTCCCCCTACCAACGATTTACATATACAAATACTACCCAGAGCTAACAACCTCTTAGGCCCTACACATAATATTCCTTTGACAAACTACATGTGACCGCCTTTAGTCCTTCAACTCATAACATAGTCATAAGCCCACACCGGTAGCTTCTTCTCACGTACTCCTTTCGTAGCGTTCAGGACTAGCCCATCATCTTGGCGCAATTCTTCTGTGCATCCCACTAGATCACCTGTTAGGTCACTAACATCTTGATAGTTACATTATTCTTTCAAATTAGTCCATAATTCAAACAAATCTTTTGTGGTTAAAAATTTTTCTTTTTAGTCATTGACATAAATGATGACAGGAAAATGTTTGTTTTTGTCTTGTTTGATTAAATGCTTATTTTCTAATTAAAATTGTATTACCTAAGCCCCTAGCATTTAGGTAAATTATAGCATATAGCATTTACAATGTATAATTTTTGCCTATTGTATCAAGAGCCACAAACTTGAGTTTGGCAAGATTTGAGATAATCCAAATTAATTAGAATAAATACAAGGTAATAAAAAAACACGGGTAATAATATGTGTTAAATAACATTATATATTACAAAAATCTCAACGTAACAAATAAACATTAATAATAATTTGAAAAGAATATTACTGATATTAAAGAAAACGAGTTTTCTTTTTAATATATCAACCGTGTTTCTTTTATGGTTAGTATAGTATGTTTATTTTCAATAGTATATTTATAATTTGAATGCTAATTATTCACATGATTTACTTGCCAACCCAGTTATAATTATAATTTTTCTACAACGTAAATTATAATGTTTTAACGTAATTATAAGGATACAACCAAATTTACGTGCCAATTAATTAAACATTCACTTTAAAGATTAGTGATAAGAAGAAGAAGCATAGAGAGTGAAGTGCAGTTCTCTAAAATAAATAATTCTTATTTCATAAGCTAATTGACAATTTATGTCAATATAAAATAATGACGTTTGCTTTATAGAATAAATTAAATAAAATGACAAAAAATACACTTTAAAAAACGTAATATTTTATGGAAAATCTTAAAAATTCAATAAGTAACAATTTAATATATAGATGATAGTTATAAGGTGATCTTTGAAAAAAAAAAATTGGAAAAAGAGAGATAATAAAATGCAAGATTCTTCACGAGTTCGAAAAAAAAAAAAATTCTTCACAAGAAGACCAGAAACATACATAATTAAGATTTATATCTTTTGCCCATCAATGATTCAAATGCAAGATTCTCAGAATCAATGACTTATGATTCTATTATTTACTCTTCTTTAATTATTAAAATATTATTTATATTAATTACCCTAGATGTATGCAATAAATCTCTGAATTATTGAGTTTTTATTTTCTTTGTATAAAAAACAAGAAAAAATAAATGACAAACACATGCTCTCCCCCTTCTAAATGGTAAATGTCTCAACAACTTTAAACAAAAATAAATTTTCCACAAAAATCACATGCATGATTTGAACCCAACTCATTACTGCAGAAGATATTTCACATGATATTTGCTTGTAATATTGCCAACACAATAAGTTCAATTCGACAAATAAATAATAAAATTATTAAAAGCGATTTTAATTTACAAAAAAAAAAAAAACACCAAACATGCAGTAGAATGAATATATATATATATATATATATTATTTTTTTAATTATATTTTTTATTTTTTAAATAATAGTTATAATTGAAAAGTATTTTTAAAAATAACAATGACTATTTTAAATTTAAAATTTTTGAAATTATTTTTTATTTAATGAAATTTTATATGAATTTTGAATCTAGATATTAGTATTAAGTTTACGTAGTTATTTGTATGTATTTCTTATGTTATTATTAATCTATCATAAAACACAAACTATTCCTGTCTGTTAAAATATAAAAATTATGAACAAATTTTTTTATATCTTATTTTTAATGATACCATTTTCTTCTAATTAAATTTTTGTTTATAATTCTATATCTATACTGGAAAGTCGTCAACTTTCATCTTTATATTATTTATTTCAATCTAACATTAAACTAATTTATGTTATTCTAATAATTCAATATATTTTTTATAAATTTTAATAAACATATATAAACCGTTATTGTTACTTCCAATATTCACAGCAAGTTTTTTAAATTATTACTACACAAATTATTAATTAATTCTGTTAAAAGCAAGTTCTATAAGATTTTTATGTAAAATTATTTTTTATCTTTTTCCAAAATAGTAACTTTTCCACAGCATTTATAATTTCAAGATATAGATGAGTCATGCATTCTTAAACGAAATAAGAGTAAGCTAATAAATTAGTTCTAAAAAATTTTTTAAATTAAAATTTGAAAATTTAAAATCTTTAAAATTTTTTTGTCAATTAAAATAGTCATTCCATTAAGCAAATTTTATCCTAAAACGACAATTTTTTTAGCATTTTTCTTAAAAATTGTGTTATTTTGGTAGTCATTAATTTTGTGAACTTTGATCAAATGACACTGCTTCACTGAAAAAAAAAAAAAAAAGTACTTGAATAAGTTTAGGTTATAAATTAAAGCTATTGTTCATTAACTTGGGGAAACTTCTCTAACCGAGGAAAGATTTTGATTGAAAAATTTTGGAGAATCAAATTACAAAAAATTAAAATCTAATAATTAAGTTACTGATAATATAATTGACTTGATCAAATCTATCAGACTCAACATATGAAAAATTAAAATAACTATCGATTTGTAATTTGTCTAATACACAATATTTAATTCCATCACCTTCTCAGAAAATTTCTATGCTGGCAAACTTCTTCCCTTCTTCCTCATTACTTGGAAGCTGTAGCCTGTGGGAGAATCTGGACCGTTCATCTTAGTCGGCACCTTTCGACACCGTTGACGCGTAGACGCGCCGCCAAACGCGGCCTCAAAACGTTTATATAAAATAAAATAAACACAAGTGCTGGAGGTTTTGACTTTGTCTTTAAAGATGAAAAACTTTTAAGAAAGACATGACAACGAAAACATGGAGTAAATATTATTTTGATCTATTACTTATTAGTTAGTTTTTAATTTGGTCCCTAATTGATTTTTATTTTTAATTTAATCTCTTACTTATCAATTAATTATCAACTTAGTCACTCATTAATACCAAGTTAACACATTTAGTCTCGCAATATTAATTTAGGCATAATGAAAGATCAAATTGAGAATGAATTGATATGTAATGAATCAAATTAAAAATAAAAATAATAAAAAATTAAATTGAGAATAAATAGATAAGTGACTAAATTAGAAATAGAAATAATTAAAAGACTAAAATAAAATTTTACTATAAAAATGTACCAAAAATTATTATTATTTTGGCTAAAACACATAGAAATTAATTGATATAACATAATATTTATTTATTTTTACTTACTATAGATTTGAGAAAATATAGTCTTAAAATTAGAAAATGAACATATATTTGGGCAAAATTAAAAAATATTATGATCTCTCGATATAAAAAATTTAAATCTATAGGATTGTGTGGTTTAAATAATGTGATACATTTAACCATCAAAGTTAGTGTTGCGAATGAGTGTCGTAAAAAAAAAAAAAAAGGAACTTTTGATAATTTTAAAGTTTTAAGAAAATTTTGATAAGAATATATCATTGTAGGACTACCAATTTAATTTGTATGCATAAGATCAAAGGAGCAGACAAAAATTCAAATTAAAGAATTTTTTCCAACAATTTTTACTACTTGAAAGAAACTATTCAACTAATCACAAGTATTAGAACATAAAGTTGACCACCAAACGAAACTATTCCTTAAAAGAAATTTAAACACTTACATATGAAAATATAAAAATTTTGATCTAAATTTCTTAAAGACTTGAAACAACCTTCATTGACATATTATATTTATATTGAAAAAACTTATAATTCTTTATTCAAACAACAACTTACCTAGCAAGCTCAGCCATTGTCATCCAGCTAAAGTTTGTATTTTAAAATGATAATAAGACTTTTTTTTTTGTCCTCTTGAGTCTTGAAAATGATGGATCATTCTGCAATTTTGAATAGTTTTCAAAATATTATAATTGACAAACATAAAATCCCACCAAATTAAATTCCACAAAAAAAAAGTTAAGAAAAAGGTGGCGAAAAATTATTATAGTGGACCACAAGTTTAAAATATTTGCTATAAAGTACTTTAAGTTTTAAATATAATTTGGAGGATTTAGAAATTAATTTTTTTTTGGGTATTATGAAGGATCTTGTCCAAAAAAAATTCAGCTGTAAGTTAGTAATTTTAAAATTTATAATATTTTAAAGTAAAATATCTTTTCAATCCCACATTTATCAAAAATTAATATTTTGGTTCTTTATTTATTGTAATATCTAAAATAGTCATCGAAAATATTATATTTAATTTCTCATTTTTTTAAAAATCTTAAATTTAATCTCTTGAATTTATGGTTTATAATCTAATAGAAAGACTATATTTAATAATTTTAAAAAAAGTGAGAAATTAAATATGACTTTTTAAATGAGTGAGTGATGTTACAATGAATGAATGGCTAAAATGATAATTTTGTGATAAATGAGAGATCAAAAAAATGTTTTATTAAATACTTTATAATAAATATTTTAAATTTATGTACCTTAACTGCAATTTTTCTAAAGATAAATGTGAATTCGAAACGAATTCTGGAGACTGCGAGTCCAAAATCTAAATTAGAATAGATTGCCTTTCAACTTCACCAAGCTCGTTGATTTCCATATAAAGCCCACCCTCAAATTGCGTCTCTTTCTTCTTCTTTATGCTTCCTTCTCCTTCGCTTTTCACATAGGAGCTGATCGAGTTGATTGCAGAGTCTCCCTCTTCCCTCCTTCAGGGTCAAGCAATCGGTTTCTCTTCACGGTAATGCTCGTAATCTTGCTCCCTTCAGCGTTATGTTTTCGCTCTTATTCTTCAATTAGACGCATCAACCTTCTTCTTGATTCATTGATATGCCTCTTGTAACTGATTTGACTTTCAAAGCACGCCAACCAGAATTTTTATGTATATGTATGAACTTTAGTGTCTTTTTCTTCCTTTTCCTTTCGGCGTTTTTTAATTTTTAAGTATAACTGATCCCTTTCCCTCACCGAACTTGTTTCTCATTGTGTTTGAATCTACCAAGCACCGTGTCTCAAATTTGGAATCGTATGTTTCAGTATTTGATTGATATGTGTCTGAACTTCACAGTGCACTTGAAATCTTGAACTTCATATATTGTTGTGTTTTGTGTTTATGTGAATTTACGCTTAGGTTTGAATTCATTTGATTTTCATGGTTTTCTGTTCAAATTGGCAATAGATGCCGAGTGCGAACCCTGACTCATCGGACAAAGATTCCGAGCCGTTCGTCGAAACCGACCCGACCGGAAGATACGGCCGGTACGGTGAGCTTCTGGGATCCGGTGCGGTGAAGAAAGTGTACAGAGCATTTGATCAAGAAGAAGGAATAGAGGTGGCGTGGAACCAGGTGAAGCTCAGGAACTTCAGCGACGACCCAGCCATGGTGGATCGGCTCTACTCCGAAGTGAGATTGCTGAGAAGCCTGACCAACAAGAACATCATTGCGCTCTACAATTTCTGGAGGGATGACAAACGGAACACTCTGAACTTCATCACTGAGGTCTGTACGAGCGGAAATCTGAGGAAGTACAGGAAGAAGCACAGGCATGTGTCGATGAAGGCGCTGAAGAAATGGTCTTTGCAGATTCTGAAAGGGCTGAACTATCTGCATATGCACGAGCCTTGTATCATCCACAGGGATCTCAATTGCAGTAATGTGTTCGTCAACGGGAATACTGGCCAGGTAACAATTTTCACTTTGAATTGAAGATTTTTTTCCGTTGTTTGTGTCTCCCACATGATTGCTTAACTGTTAAGCTGAAAATGGTATGAAAGGTAAGTAAAAAAAATTTTAAACAAGAAATTGGTGTCTGTTATTAAGTTGGAAAATCAAATTTGATATTGCTGTTATCGAATGGCAACTTGACATTGCTATGGCATTTTATATTTTCTATGCTTATCAGATTAATTTCATTTCATGGGAAAGTGCTAAGATCAATGAAACGACGCAAAGAAAAATAACCCAAACTAAACTGATGCTAAACTGAGAAGAAAGAAAAGAAGTCTCTGATATTGTTTTCGTTTGCATGGTGATCAGGTTAAGATTGGTGACTTGGGATTGGCAGCAATAGTGGGGAAGAACCACTCTGCACATTCAATTCTGGGGACACCAGAATTCATGGCGCCAGAGTTGTATGACGAGGACTACACTGAACTGGTGGATATATATTCATTTGGGATGTGTGTGTTGGAGATGGTGACAATGGAGATTCCTTACAGCGAGTGTGACAATGTGGCGAAGATATACAAGAAGGTTACTTCAGGGGTGAGACCTCAGGCATTGCACAAGGTTAGAGATCCAGAGGTAAAGGCTTTCATTGAGAGGTGCCTTGCTCAGCCAAGAGCAAGACCTTCTGCTGCTCAGCTCCTCAGGGATCCTTTCTTTGATGGGATTGTTGATGATGACGAAAGTTACTATTCTACTTCTTCATGACTCAACAAGGATGATTCTATTCTATGTGCAGTTCTATTTTTTAAGAGATTGTTCTTTTCTGTCATTAATTAATTATAAATTATATTGAAAATCTCAAAATGCATATATTAAAATTACTATCCTTCTAATGTTCGGTTTTTTTTTTTTATTTTGATTAATTCCCCATTTTTTAGTTTGCATGTCGATACAATTTGGAGTTAGGCTTGGCTGTGTCATCGTATTGGTTTTTCCATTTTTGGGCTGTCAAATTGGATGAATAGATTGCTGATATGATTTTTGTCGATTTTTTTAAAAAAGTTTCAAGTTTAAAAATTTAACAAATTTTATATGAAATAAAATTCAAAATTTGATTTCTATTAAGGTGTTGTTAATGTTCAAGATTTGCCCATGTATTTGTTGTCTTGATTTTTATAATGAAGAAGCGATAGCCTAAAATCATTTTGATAGAAAATAAAAATTATTAAAAAAATAATTTTATTAAAATTGGTACATTATGAAAATTACTACGTCTCAGTGTTTGTTTTGGGTTTGGATCCAGTAAGGCATAAAGTGTCTCTAAAATAGAAAATGTAACACAAAAATGTGTATGGAGCATACTTCTTCTCCTTCTATTTACTCCTTCTCTTTCTACCTCTCTCAAATTAGAAACAATTTGCACTTTAAAAGATTTAAATCAATCAATTTATTTAACATTGATGACTATAATATAATAAATCCACCATTACCAGCAATCAATTTTTGACTTGGTGAAAAGTCAAAAATATAAATAAATAAATATTTTTTAAATTTTTTGCTAAAACTATTTTGACAATATGATCAGCATTACTTTCCACTGATCACGAATTATTTCTATCCAACCAAAAAGTAAGAATGTATTTTTATTCTTCTTCATGACATACCAAATATGATTATAGGTCATATAATTCTATTGCAACAAGTCATTATCATTCTCATCCCTATTTACATAAAAATCATTTTAACCTAACAAATGTAACCTAAGATAGTTCACTTGATGCAGCTCGATTTCATCAGTGAATCAATTATTCTCGTGAATAGGGTATTTCTGAAAATGATCAAATTCTTCTGTTTCATTGCCACCTTCAAGAGTAAAAACCAGGTATCGGAACAGTCAAAAGCCATGTGTGAACTCAAAAAAAGTTTTGCGTTAGGTTTCAAGTCAAACCAACAAAAGAAAAAGAAAGAAGAAGAAGAAGAGAAGAACTTTGAAGGTTTGAATGACCTTTAGTAACATGGAAGGCCTGCAAACTTCAACAAGCAAAAATGGATTTCAAATTATATTAATTAATGGGAAGCGCCATTGTTGGAGAAAAAAAGCTAAGCTTCAATCATAAAAAGCCTTCAACACTTGTAAATCGTGCAATCCCACTCAACTTTGCTGGCAAATAATAATTGCAGTGCCTTGTGGGGTATCATATCCATTTTTATAAAAGCATTAAGGGATTTACATTCTCTTAATCATATGCTTTGTCGGTTTTCAATATTATTCTCATATGTATTTATTTATTGATGCTATATATTCTTGTATATTTATAGTGCTAAGCACTCTTATATTTTTTACATTGATAACATTATTCGTCAAGCATGCAGAGCACACATGGCCCTAGGGAAATAGACCTCGCTATTAATATATTTGTAGCCAATAATTAACCTAATAGTTTAGCTGTAGCACATGTTTTATTCTATATAAGATTTAGAGATGCCCTTAGTGTATTTAGTGACTAATGCGCCAGTTGACGGTGGTGTTCTAATCCAATTAAATTATGACAAAGAAAAAACCAATTAATATTTTCTCGTCCTGCGTCGAGTTTCATTTCATATGAAAATATTTCTCAAGCTTAAATTATTTTTAGACCATCTTATAGTCATGTCCAAATTATGTTTTGTTTCTATAAATAATTTTATTTTCAAAATGTTTTCTCCAAAAAATTAATCCAAGGCAAGTTGATCAATATAGATTAACAAAAGTCAAACCTAAATATTTATCCACTCTACTTTTCTTAATTCTGGGGTGGCTTCTAATGTAACTAACAAAATTTGGAGATCGTATCATGTTAATCATTGAATCAGGGATTTGCTCCATAGGGTAAGTCAATGAAAAATTGTCTGTGTAAGTTGGCTATCTATATATAAAATTAGAGTAAGATATGAGATATGCATAATCCAAGGCAAATGGTACTATGAAGTGTTTGACTTTTATATGATAGTGGTCCGGAAAACCAGCCACAGATGTAGCTTTTATGCACTTTGGTTTATAAATTATGTTAATTAGGATAATTGTTTATGATGCATCTTTGCCTTTCTGAACTTTGGGTTCATCTAAATTAAGGTTTCACAATGAGTTTCTTTTTTGTAAGCTATACGTTATAACTTATTCAAGAGGTATTTCAGACTGTAATGCTTTCTTCTTATTAGACTGTAATGCTTTCTTCATATTAATTCCTTACTTTGGTGTGTTTGATGAAATTATATATAGATCCAAGAAAGGAAATTAATTACTTGCTTTTACGCGTATTTAAAAAATTATTATTATTATTATTATTATTTACCGAGTTTACTGCCTATTTCTTACATTTCATGACAAAGTTAGTATAGGTATATTATTAACATTTGTATGACAATACGTACTTACAAATAATAAATAATTTATGACATAAAATTTAGTGGTGGAGTATTATAAAGTACGAGGTTAAAGACCCACTAAAATATTTGATATAACAATTTTTTTTATTAACTATAAAATATATGAAACAAATTTGATATTTAATGAAATTATATATATATATATATATATATATGTATCATATTTAAGTATATCCATAGTTAAAATCATCAAATATTAAACAGCATAAGGTGCAGATGTATTCATTTTTTTCAAAATTTATTATAACAATATAAATAAAATATGATAAATAATTAAATATGTATGTATGAAGGTACATATAAATGTATATTACGACTGATCCCCAAAACCAGAAGAATAAACAAAATATGTAGTACACTAGAGAAAACCAATAGTAAGCATAGACGTGAAGTAATTTTCCAAGATAAAATCATTTTAGGCATGAATAAAAAAATTAACCATGAAACAATAAACTAAAAATTAATAAACTATTATTCCAAAAAAAATTGAACAAGGGCAAAAACCATGACGCTCCCCAATGGTCAAAGTCCTAGTTAGAGGAAGTTGCAAAACTTGGACAATAAAAAATGAATTAAACTATAGAAGATGAAGTGAAATTGTGAAGTGTGAAGAGAGTTGCAAAGTGTTGAAGCCTTTATTTAAAGTTGCGCACACATGCATGTGATTGAGTGAAGACAAAAGTTAGATGCATAAAATACATCAACAACAAAAAAAGTAAGACAAAAATCATATTTTAATCCTCTACTCTTTAGCCCATTTCCATTTGGTCCTTTAATAAGTTAAAAGCCCAAATCAGTCCTGCATTGACCTGATCATTTCTCAAAATCATCCCTCTTTCCTTCTACAAAGAAATAAATGATGACATAGCACATTAAAGTTGCTTGAGATTAAAAATACACTCCATTCCTTGCCATATAAGATCTCTAAGTTGTGTTTGGTGCATTCGAAGAATTAGAAAAGGAGAGAGAAATGCTGATGGGAAGGCAATGTACAACGTTTAATATGATGGAAGAGGCATTCCTTAGGAGTTTGGGCTTCTATTAGTACGACAAAGAGGCTTCCATAAGATAAGGCTAAGAAATGTATGGTTTCCTTTAGTTGCAGACTGCAGATGACATAGTTGCCCCTCTATTTTCCTTTGCCACATTACACATGTCTCTTTGATTTTTGCTCAAAAGGAAACAATGTATAGCTTAGAAGGAACAATTGTGGCATGAAAGGGTATCTTGGACGCAGAAAAGGTTAAGGGTTCCATTTCTGCCGATTGCTTCCATTGTCGAACTTCGTACTAGGTGAGTTGACTGTCTTCAATCTTATAATATGTTAGATGCTAATATTATCATATCTGCAATGTGCTCTGTGTTTAGGGGGAGGCATAGGGCTGAATGGTTTGTCTCCTCCATAATTCTCTTATATTGTTTCCATCACCATTAATCTCTAATGCTCTACAATTCTCTTGTGCTGTAATTGTTTGCATTTTCTTAATAGATAGATCAATATTGCAAGAACCCAGGCCTACTCTTTCGTTCTTTGATGCGCTGTATCATTTGTTTGCTTTCATTTATCCTACTCTCTGAATAGATAGTGGTTATGGTTTGTATTCCTAAAGAACGACATGCTGATTATGACTTAGAAAACACTTTCCTTAAATGATACCAATTCAACAACTGAGAAAAAAATTATTGGTTTTTATTTCAACCAAGCAGCTGTGTGTCATTACTAGATGCTAGTGGATACAAGAAACTCCCTATCCGAATTTTTCCATCATATGCTATAATGGATTGTTAGCCACTAGGTAGAGCATTGTACTTTGGAGTATAGTTGTGTAGGAATCTTGTGAAGGGAAAGAGACGCCTTCTAGGATTCTTGTTAAAGTTAATATAATTTCATGGCTGTAGGATTTTGCTAGTAGGGAATACAGTTGGAGAATCTTGTCTCTGAATATGTATATATGCAACCATCTAATTACTGTCCTAGAGAAGTTGTTGGGGTTCCTCTTTCAGTTTCAGAGAGACAAAGCACTTGTTATGTTATGCATTGCCCTTTAATATATGATGCAAATAATAGTTAAGGATGGTTACTTTCTATTAATTGTTACATGAATCATGAATGATTGGAACCAAGACGTTTGAAACAAAATTGTTAGTAGTTTCTTAAGCCATTGAGATGTTCTTCTTAACTCTTGGTAAGATCGGTATTGTTTTCTTACTTAATGATGAATGAGAAATTGACTAGAAGCTTTAAGTAATATGAGATAGTGAGAGTTTGCTTGTGGGTGTAGCTACCTCCTTGACATAATCACAAATTAGTGCTATATGCAATTGATCTTCTCTATATTCTAAAACAAAAAAATAATCTATAAATATATTATTTTGCAAATTTATGCAAATTTGAGAGATAAGGATACATAGCAAAGAAATAGTGGATGAATGTCCACTTTTGTATCTTTCTTTTGTATATTATTCAAACCTAGATACCTTTAACAGCTCAAGGCAATATAAAGGTAAAGGCATCGGGATGTGGGTTGAAAGGCATACCCCACATCTAATCAAGGTTGAAGATAGTTAAGACTAATTGGCAAATAGTTCCTGATATGGTGGTGGGTAAAGACACTAGCAGGTTCAGGTAAGACTTACCACAAATTGTGTGACAACAGACAAACTTGTGTGGGGAGAACATTTTTCAACTTTGTAATTATGGATATTGACTTATTATATGGGTGTGTGACCTTATTGTTTGTGTTGTAGTTATTTTGCAAACTCATAAGAAAGCCTCCTCATATTGCAACAGGCCTCTTCCTCACTACAACGAGTTAGCACTGATTTGGGACAAAGACCGGGCAATAGGGAGTGATGCTTAGTCAATTGTTGACATAGTAGAAAAGATCCAACAAGAGACACAAGGTGGTGGATATGAAGCCAGAGGCGAAACAGAGCTTAATGTGAGCATTGGAAGGGATGAGTTGTTTGTAGAGCTAATTAGAGAAGTGTTTAACAAGGTGGATAAAAGGATTAAGATTGCAACTGGGAGGGTATGTGCTATCATAAATAACCATATGAGAAATAGGGACATTCAGGATAAAACCAAGTCCTTGTTCATTAATTTATTGTCTGTTCCTAGATTATTTGTTGACGAATCTTCGCTGGCCACCATGTTGTTCAGAGAGACACATAACTCCTTGTGTCATTTGGCATGATCTTAGATGCAACCAAGGCTGCCTAGCTCCAACATTTGATTAAGTAACTTCCTTACTTGATGGGGGGAACGAGGTTTGCTATTTATGTGAATGCCAGTGGATAAGCATATATGGTTATTGACTTAAATGCTTGAAGACCTCACTTGTACCCTATATAGTCCATACATGATTACTTTTTTGGCCTATAAAGGTCGTCTTTACATTATGGTGATGCATAACTTCTATTGCACTCACTTCCACTTACATAATTTTTTTGTTTGTACCATGACAAACATTACATATCAATAGGAGATAACATTGGCTATGGATGATATTCATATAAACCTATAGGTGTACTATAGATATATCAGTGAATTTATGTATTTGAATTTTCTAGTTTTCATTACCATTATTATTGTACTAGACTTAATTCTCCCATTTGGTTCATTGTAGGTAATTGAATGGGGGGTTGTAGTCAGTAAAGAAGCATAATGTTCACCTCCATGCTATTGTATGGTTGAATGTAATGGATTGATGGACATAAATAATGTGCATGTAGACAACCATGTAATAATGGATTGGTGTATGATCCCTGGAATGAGAGTTTAATGTGGATTGATGTATTAATGAAGTTTTGTTATCAAGGTTTTTACATGTTCAGATGCCTTTATATTGGTTCACTATTTGATTGTAACCGTCTAAATTTGATATTTAGATGACTCCCACCTTTTTTTTTTCTTTCTGTATACAGATGTCATTACTTCATTTAAGGTGTTATAGTAATTCTATCAATTGAATAATGTTTGTTACTCTAATGAGTTTTTGCAGCGTTCTTTGGCAGCTAACATGTTTAGTGTTATCATATGAATAGATATTGATGTTTAAGCAGATCAACCTATGTCAGCAGTGCTTCATCTTCTCATATCAACCTATGGATAGGAAACAAATTTAATTTCTATTCATGTAATTCTTCCTTAATTGGTATACCTATTTATCTTGGTAAGTCTTCTAATATTTAAATGGTTAACAACGTTTTTGGAGTTACTTGTGCCTTTACAACATAGCACTTTTATTTAATACTTAACAAGTCTAGCCTTTTTTTTTTTTTAATCTTAATTGAAAATATACTATTCAAATCCACAGTGGCGGGTAAAGAGGCTAAAATTGTATCAAAGCTGTCCAATCTCCTGCACATAAGAAATGAGACTAATATATCCAGTATTACATTTGCTTTATTTCTCACTGATGTAGCTAATGATGAAATGTGCTTGTTTGAACTTTTATAGTTTTTAGATTTAATATTTTGTAGCTTTTAGAAATGAAACATAGATATTTGTTATATATATAAAAAAAATACCTTTTCCTTCACCATTTGCTCATAGTCAAGCTTAATTTTCCTGGTTTTAAAGTTTTGCTATTTTCAGATTTATTATTATGTAGTTTTAATGCATATTTTCCAATGGCGATACCGTTAGAATGAAATATATTGGTTTAAACTTATAGGTAAGGCAAACTGTTCATGTTGGTGGCTTAATAAGGCTTGACCTTAATGAAGTTACTATTGAAACAATATATGTCACAATTTGGGCATCACATAATGTTCTTTACACTTTGAGGAAAATTAAAAATGCTAATGAGATTTAGAGGAATTATGTTGGTGTTAGGTTGCAAGTAAGAACCTTCCTTTTCTCCTACCAAACTAAGTTTGGTTTGAATCAAATATTAAAGTAGTGGTAGTAATGTTATACTTTGTTTGAATATGATCATTTAATACCACCTTTCCCATATATCTATACTTCATTTAATAATTTAAGTTGTTCACACTTAGATACTTATTAATAAGACACTTGCTCAACTAATTATGCACCTTTAATCCATTTATGTTCGTAGGGAAGAAGAACCTGTAAAGCTAATTTATTTGTGACATAAAAGGCTTGGCTGAAACGTGGACATAGATTTCCCATAAACATATTGGAAAGTTACGGACGATTATTTCTTCTCTTTTTTATTCCCTCTTTCATCTTATAGTTTTATTTTCTTCAACTGGCATTCCATGGAAGAAAAAATTTAACAGAGTTTGGGGCTTATATAGTAGTGTAATTTTGAAACTAATTATAAGTGTACCATTAGTCTTTTTTTTCTTGCATAAGTTGTTAGTTAGCATATGCCACCATTTGTGGGCAAGGAGAAGAGTTGCAATCATTTGTGTTGTAAACATTAAAGCCCTATGTTGAAGAGTCACAGGTAATTCTTTCACTTAAATCTGAAAAACTTAAATATGTGAAATCATGCTTATTAAACTATCTACTTCTTTATGAAACTTTGACATAGGACACTCTTACAAGAATGACTTTAAGCATTCATTGTTTTCCTCATGTTTCTATCATAATGCTTAAGCTTTAAAGTTCATCTAGATTTGATGGTAATGTTTTTCTCTCTTTCACAGGATAAATATCATGTTAAGTAGTAGACACATGTTTTAATGGCTAATGAGCTCAAACCTAACACAGTACTTAAAGATTATGAGAGGTATGTTAATGTTAACAATTTGAGCTACTTGCTAATAATTAAGTAAATTAGTTAAAATATTAAAGTTTGTGTACTTTAACATGGAGGGTTTGGAGAAGGTAAAGAAAGAGTTAACTGCAAGTATTGAGAATAGGATTTTGTTTGTTAGGAAATTATAAGTTAATGAACACTTGTTTTTATTATATGTGAATCCTCTTGTCCTCTAAGAAAGGTCACGTGATTCTTCGTCTCAATTATTGCTGCACTTAAATTAGTCGTGCTTAATCAATAAAGTTCGTCAGCATACCTCCTTTCATCTTCATATAGCTAAATATGGAAGGAGGACTTAATGCACCATGTTTTTTTTCATTCCATTTTCTCAAAATTAGAAGGTTCACTATGAAGCTTATTGGTTCATTGGTTGTTGAATAATCTTGTAAGATGTTTGTCTTGTATCTCTTCTTTAGTACATTAGAAATATAAAATTCCTCCTATAATCTTTTACTCCTTAGTTCTCTTTGTATAAATACTAACTTGTGCTTATTCAACTTCAATTTCCAAGATTTTATATGAATTTGTGTACTATCAGTATTAAAAACTCCTCTTTGTAATGTAATTCCATCAACAATAATCTCTAACAAGAACAAAATCCTTACTTGAACATTATCATTAACAATGGCTCCCTTTTGCATAATTTTGACACTAATTTTGCTAATGAGTGACAACTAGAACACATCCTACTATTCTAGAATCACCTTACAATGAATAAAAATAATTTTCCATTCTGTTTGAGTCCTAAATTTTAACATTCTGCTTTGTTTAAATTCAAGTCCAAGTTTGAAAATTCTTAAAGCAAATGTAGCATATCCTGAACTGATAACATCCTCACTTGTAGCACCAAAGTTGAATCTTGTAGCAACATTTAAGAAGAAATTCTCTTGAAAATCTATGGCATACTCAAATGTGTAGGATACACAGATTTAGAACAATTGAATAGATGTTCCTACATTGAACATATTCATTCTTCCCACAACTTGGCAACCCCACATATGTAAGAAAAGATAAAACATAAGAACCATTAGAAGGATAGAAAGTACATTTCTCCATAAAAACCTACTTCACATTCACATAAATGAAACATACAATAGTTTGATATACGGAAGTATCTTGCACAAAAACCATAATCCCCAAAGATACAACCATGACTACATCACACTTCATGCCAAGGTCTTCTAGTACATTGCTAAATACATAGGAATACCATTATCTACCAAAAAACATCATCCCAAAAGTCACAAGACACATCTATCAAATTACCCCTTAATGACACAAGCAAAAAGTATGACCATGAAAGAAATGCACACAAGTACAAGAACTGCCCTAATAATCCTGATCCCCACCAACTTTTTCTTTAATCTTACCATACACTGGGTAAGCCCAATGTTGTCTGAATGTACAACATGTCGTTCATTAGTATGAGTGCATATTGCATCATCCTTTGGGTTTTTTTTTTCTTTTGAATTTGGAGATCTAGATTACTGCTCGTTTGCTACAATATCAATTCCTATTCATCTACCACAAACTATCATTCTTGCAACTGACTCCTACAGTTGATTTATTTAGCAATGTCATCCCAATTACCTAAAAAGCAGTGTAATTAACTTAGCTCATGAACTAATAAGTCCATATTTTGTATAATGTTTTATATCTTATTTTAGGACTTTTATCAAATTTTATTGGGCTTAAATTCATTAATTATGATAAATTTAGGTCAAGAGTAATTACCAAAAAAATTTTTAAAAAGGCTTAATTGTTATATTTTTGTCATTAATTTTCAAGTATAAAATTTTGGATTCAATTATTTTACATAGTTTTTTTTATTGTTGGTTTTCTTGGGAATTTAGAGAAAGAAATCAAGGAAAAAGAAAAAGAAAATTAGAATTTTCAACACCTTCCTCCCATTTTCTTCCATCTTCACACTTATCTCTTTTCTTCATCCTACATCCACCTTCCATCGTCTCACTCTTTCCATAATTGACGCCTCTCATCTCTTCATTTCTTCTCTTCTTCATTGTTCCTCCTTCATCCTCCACTTCTTGCGTCATGGCTGAAGAAAAGCAAATTTCCACATCTACTCTAATGGTTGGCTAGAGGTGGGCTTCTTAGAAATAGAGATAGTAGCTTGAGTTCCAAAACTTTAAAAGGGAGTTTTAATTTCTCAATTTAATTTTCAGATTGTATAATTAATTTCCTAGTTTTAGGATTTTCTTTATACAATTATGAAACCTAGATTTTGGGTTCATCATCTTTGTTAATTAAGTTTATGATTTCTAATTAGTGAATGTAATTTAGCAATTGTATGGAATTATTACCTTGTAATGCTATGCAATATTATTTTCTATCATCTTTATGATTAGAGTATATAATGTTGTATGCTTGTGTTTGACTGTCTCATTTGAGCATCAATTGAAAAGAGGAACAAATTGCTTTTACCTAATTTTAATCACACATTAAGTGCTTTTTAAATAATGTCTTAATTAGTGGTTGCTAGCTATATTAGTAGGAGTAATTACTAAGTAAGAACACTAAACTTAAGTGCTATCTTGAGATTTTTTTCCCCTTAAGACTTAATTAAGAATTAACTTCCATATTAATATGAGCAAAGATAACTATCTTTCCATTTTCAAGAGCATTCATTATATATTTTCCAACTCACTTTTATACTCCCATTGTCATAAATGAAAAATTAAAAAAATAGTAGGTTAGATTTATTTTTATTGCATTTAAATTTACCTTGATTACATACACATTTATTCATTTAATTCAAAATTCCAACATAAAACCTTTGCTAATTGTATGTTTTTAATGCTTAATTTAGCTTAAGATTTCAAATAAAGGCTCTTTGAGTGAATACAACCCAGATTGCATTGCTATATTGCATTTAATTTGGTTTAATTTTGACTCCTTACAAGGTGGTTCGATCATGAACCATGGCCACAACATCACAACAATGGATTATAGCAAATATAAACCTTCCATCACAACTTCAATGCTCACTTCTTCCACTCATATTGACATCTATTTGAATGTTAACAAATGTAGGAGGACTCATACCACACCATTGGGATTTGAAGTTATTCAGGGCATTTTCTAGCATCTGTCATTTTTTTAGAAGGAATCAAATACTTTTGTTCTAAGGAATTTTGTTTTGCCATTTTTAACTTAATATTATGTTAAACATGAATTTTAAGAAAGCATTTTTCATTAGAAAATCAACATATGCCATTCACAAGTAATTGACCAATTATATGGTTCATAATTATCTATTGTTATCGCTCATTATTTTCTGAAATCAAAATAATCGATACATTGCTAGTACCCTATGCTACTTATCAGTTTTGTTTAGAGCAAATGA
The DNA here is from genome assembly GCA_037074485.1 of Delonix regia. Taxonomy (NCBI): domain Eukaryota; kingdom Viridiplantae; phylum Streptophyta; class Magnoliopsida; order Fabales; family Fabaceae; genus Delonix; species Delonix regia. Next base: position 18,503,594 of record CM073452.1, on the reverse strand, counting down.
GGAAGATGAACAGAGCAATGGCATTGGCTTACACTGTAACAAAAGAGTTAGGAGGATGGAGATGGTGTGCCCTAGCATTCCTATGTTGAACCCCTCTTGCCATAGCGAACAAGGACGATGGCTACATTCTTCAAATAGGACATCACAAAAGGTTGTAGTGGTCGATGGCATTACGTGTTGTCATAGTTGTTGGTGGTCATCAATGGCAAGATGGGCATAAGTCAGTTGAGAAAAATGAATGAAAAATAGCACGTCATTTAAAACCTACATTCTGGACATTTAAAGTGTACAATAAATGCCTTATGGACTTTTCAACATCATTTGAACTACTTTCCGTCAATATTTTCTTCATACCAAACATATTTTCATATTCCATTAAGCTTTCCATTCTTATTATACCAAACAACATATCATATCAAAACCTTTCATTCTATTCCATTCATATCCCATTTTCTTTCTTCCTCCTTTTCCCATCTACTTTCCTTCTTTGTACCAAATAAGGCCTTAGTGCCCAAATGACCCAAGAAAATTCTGATTTGCCTCTTTTAAAAGGCTGTCATTTACACATGTAAAATCTCCTCCTTTTGTCATCTCTTTTGCCATTGAAGGAGGTCGATGAAGAATAAAGTTTGTTTTGTAAGGCTTGGACTTTGGGGATTTATGTGTCTACAACTACAAGCATTTAATAGAGGTTTAGGATTCTAATGCTGACAAGTGAAGTGGTCTATTGCAAGGCACCCATGGATTCTACATGGAGGAGAGGCCAACGATTTGACTTGAAAATTAGAGAACAAGTGAGAAGTGATACAACCATTAATTAATTTTGCCAATGTATATATGTTCTATGTCGCTAGCTACTAGGAAATTCGAATAAGAGCCATTGTGCTCTCTACATCTAGAATTTTTGTCATTGAAGGTTCAAGAAATCTTTATTGGGAAAACAAAGAACAAGGCCTCATAGATTCAAAAGCACATCAACTATATTTTTTTTCAAAATGAGTTTCTGGAAATTAATCTCGTAGTTTCCAACAAAACAAGATGTTATATTTTCTACTTGACATCCCTACCTAGGAATGAAACACTGGAGAGAAAAGTTCGGGGGAACCCACCTCCTCACTGAATTGAGGACAAAAATGTACAACTTCTAAATTGCCATATTATGTTTCTTCACATAAATTTCTCTATTCTTTTTTCTTAATTTTAAATCTTGAATAATTTGGTATAAATTTAGAAATAGCCCACCTTGAGTCCCTGAACCCACGTATATGTGAATCAATGCGGCAAGCATATATCAACAAATATGGTTTTAATGACTTTTTCTTCTTCCATGGTACACACACACAAGAAGTGAGAAAACAAGAACTAAACACCCTAGACCTTTTTCCCTTCGAAAAAATTGAGCAAATAAGCTTGAAGCTAGGTTTCTAGTTTTTCGTAATCAGAATGATTTGGCATGTGAATGATTTTGATACTTTTAACTTTGATTTGCTTCTTTGTTATTGTAATTTGCAATGAACCATCTCAATTTAGGTTTGGTATAAAGTGTAGACCCTAAATTATATGATATAGAAGAGTCGTTTTTCATTTCAAAGGAAGACAATGGGTGGTAATTTCCTTATCAAAGTTTACAAAGGTTGAAGATACATTGTCACATATACATCTTTGTTTGTCATTGGAAAGGAATTCAAATTCCCATGCTTAGATGGAATTTAGCTAATACAAGATACAAAATCTAATACTTAAAGAAAGAAAAGGTACTTTATGCTACCTATATCCCCTTATATTTCCTACCGTTAAAGCAGTGAGTGAATGACCAAAATAAAATTTTTGTCAAAAATACAAAGCCTAACTAAATTGAAGCTAAGTAAAACAACCTTTTTTTTTTTTAAGAAAACAAAAACTTTAAAGGAGAAAAGAATTGTACATAATATCAAAATTGGAAAAAGTTGAAAGGGTTTATCTAAAAAAAAGTTAATATTTGACAATTCAAAAGTAATTTGAGGGCTTAAATGAAATTTTTATTTATATTTTTTTATATGAGGCCAAAAACTAAATCACACATAAATTTGGAGAGCCATAACGTACTCTAACTGTCCTTTCATCCACTTTTGATAAAAGTTATAATATTCTAACAAAATGATAGTTCAATTCCTATTATAAATAAATAAAAAAATCAATCAATCAATAATCATATTTTTGCAGCAGCTCTATGCATTAATATTTTTTTATTATGAAATTAATGCATTACCTATATATACAAGTCAATTAATTAATATTATGAGTGTAATTCGTAAATGAGATGAAAGACCCTCTCTATGTTTAAAAAATAAAATTCAAGCCCGTATTGAAAAACATATAATATGTATTTTGAGATTTCATTATCCTAAAACATTATCATTACCTAATATGCACGACTATATAGTCCATAAGCATGTGAAGACTTGACAAAAAAGAGTTGATCAAACTCCACCTAGCCTAGCCTTTATAGACTTCATGATTAATGAGTTTGAAATAAACTTGACCATTGGAATAAATGAGACTTCATATGATTGGCTTACGGTTGCCTTTCTTGGTAGGGGTAGTTAAAACGGAAAAAATGTTGGATGCACTAATAGTAAAAGACTAATTTGCCCTCTTCTTTCTAAAAATAATTAAAAAACTAATAAATATATATATATATATATATATATAAGAAATATTAAATAAATGTATTGAATATTGAAACAAGAAAATAAATACAAAACATAAAATATAAAATATATATTGAGTAAAAAATTTACATAATTAATAATGATGACTAAGATATGATAAACATAAATAATATAGCACTTGAATAATTAAAATAATAGTTAGCACAAGATTTGTAATTTTGAAAAACTGGTATGAAACAAACATAAAAATATTAATTTCTTCTAGAATGTAATAACATGTTCTCTATGATAACCAAACATAAAAATGCTATATTATTGAGAATGTCATTCAAGAAATCACACTTTTGAAAATACAATTTTTCCACAAATAAGGTTTCGTAGACCAAACGGGCCTACGACAACGTTGTGTATGTGCAAGCTTGATGTGCCTATGAAAAAAATGTAAGCATAACAAACAGAAGAACATATATCAAGTGAAAAATCAAAAGCAAGGAATATTGTGAACATCAGGCAAAAAAAAACAAAAAAAAAGAATATAAATAATAGTTAAAAAAAAAAAAAAAGAGTCAAAGTAAGATGGTATACATTCATGCCTTAGGTATTGAAAAGCCAAAAGAAGAAAATGGACCTTTGAAACAAGAAGTTGCATTCTTTGAAAGGGAAGAAGAAGATATTTGAAAGTTATTTTATGCAAAACTGGAATTTCCTAAAAGATCAAACCTAACGTGAATTTATTTTCAAAGGCATCTAAACCATTTATCCATTATGTGAAATGCTTCTACCGCTGCATTAATGGACATGCATCATACAATTGTGCTTAAAAGAAAAATTAGCATGCTTGTTCTAAAAGTTGTATGGATGCCTATATGTAATTATATACTTATAGGAATGGATCCAAAGAGAGGTATGGGAGTGTAGTTGCTCCATCTGAATTTTTAAATTTTGAATTATTATATGTAATTTTATATTATCTTATTGATTTAGTTTTTTAATTTATAAGAATTTGTCTTCTTCGAATTTTAAAATTTATCTTTCTTAATTTAATAAATCCTTGATTTAAATATTTTCGTTCATTGAAATCAAATTCTAGCTTCATCCTTATATATACTTAAGGGAGTCAAAAAAACAAAAAAAGAAGCTCAAAGTATGGAAATCTGATATTTTGCACTACACATCTATAAAGGTTGTTAATACAGACATATATATATATATATATAACAAGTGACACAATTCAATAACAGAAACAAAGAAAATATTTTAGAATGTTAATTGCATAATACACCAATAGAGCTACTATACACTATAGCCAAGCACACTTAAGCACAAATATTCCTTAGGTCCTAACACCTAAGGGGGAAGACCACTTTGTATCATTACATGCAAGTATATGTCTGAGATTTAGATGAAAAAAGTCAAATACAAAGAACTCTCAGATCATATCAAGAAAATGCCTCAATAAGACACAAAAGTGAAAAATGTGTTGTCCCAAGGCTTCGAAGCTACACGGACATATCAAATGTCTACCAAAAGAAAGATTCAATATGTTAAAATTTGTTTGACTAGTTGTGCCATGTTATTGGCCAAGAAAAAAATTGTGGCATGTTGAAATTTTGGTAGAAATTATGTTTTACATGAATTCTATATTTTCTTGTCGAAAAGCATTTGTTCATAATTATTTCAGTAGAAATTTTTACTAAATGTTTTAAATATTTTGTAACTTTTTATTAGAGAATTTGGCACTGTTATAAATTTGTTATGTGTTTCAGTCCACAAAATTGTTTTTCAGTCAATGGAATCTTAATGCTTTCAAGTCAAATTTAAAAGAAAATCTTATTTCTTTCATTTTTATTATGATCAAGCTTATAGTTATATACTTCTATATCTTGTTGAAGGGAATCACATAAAATTTTGAGTACTGTATGGTAAAGTTTATTTTGATTGAAGAAAATCGACATTTTGACTGTCAGGCTATTATTAAAAGCCTGATTTAGCATATGAAAATTTTTAGATATGTTTAAGATTTTATTAAAATTTTTTTATTAGGATAGTGACTTGTACCAGATTGCAACCTTTATATTATTTTATTAATTTTATTCGATTGTGAGCCAACGACCTAAGTATCATGTGTGGGGGATGTGCCCGCATTCCATTTTTGAGGGACATCCTCTATTATTAAAAGTAATTTTTATTAATTAATAGGTATAAAATTAATTATAATATATACGTTATAATAAAATTACTTATCTTTTAAAATAAGATCAATTTTATAAAAATTTATAAAACCATTTTATTAATTAAAATACTCAATTTTTAAATTAAAATAAACTTTTTGATAATTTTCTATCCAAAATTAAGATTTTAAATAAAATAAACTTAGACTCCCCTAATTCTTTCTTGCTTTTTTTTTTTTTATTAATCGGGTATAAATTGCATATCTGGCTATTAATTTTTTTGTTTTATAAAACTAAAGTTTTTATGCTCCTCATGGCCCCTCTATTGAATAATTACCGCATATCAAAGTTTTGTATACTATCTTAATAAAAGTATTAATTGGTTTCAACTTTTAACATTTTAGACGCAGAAACTAGAAAAAACTAAGTTGACTTGCTTCAATTAAAAAGCTCAATTATTCTTTTGTTTCTTATAGTTTTATTTTTTTATTTTGCATTCAACAACTATAATTCAAATCAAAGACTATATCAACAAATAATTATCTTTTTATTGTTTTATACTTGATTAGCCCATGAGAACCACCACTTCCACTAACTTTTTTTAAAAAGGAAAAAAGTAGTTAATTTTTATTTATTTATTTTGGTTTTAAAAAAGTATTAGTAGAGTTTAATTTATCTATCTTTTTGAACAAGATCAAATTTTATTAACTTAAATAAACTTAAACTTTCCTAATTCTTTTTTTTTTTTATAAAAAAGAAAGAATTAAAGGACTTTAAGTTTACTTTAATTAGAAAATTAATTTTGCTTCAAAAGATAAATAATTTATCAAAAAAATTATTTTATTTTGATAAATTAAGTATTTTGATTAATAAAATCATTTTATAACTTTTTATAAAACTAATCTTATTTTAAAAGATAAATAATTCATTATAAATTTTACTCATTATAATTAATTTTATATCTAAATTACTTTTTTTTTTTAAATTTACAAGTGAATTTTGAATTTTAGATTTACAGGATTTCATGCAGGCCATATTGGATATAAATTGTGTGTAAGAAGTATAGGATTCCAAATAAGTCAACCTTTGTGGTTCTCACATAGTGGACATTGGTATTCTTGCATGAAAAGGCATTTAATTTAATTCTTTTACATGATAATTGAATAACTTTTAATTTATATTTTTGCTGCTTGTACCATGTAATTTTACGGGACAACTCAGTCGATTCTTTATCTAATTTATCCTTCTTTTTTTTTTTTTTTGGTGATGTAATTTTGTAAATATTAGTTGGAGCTATATGGCGATTAAACACATACACATTTAAATTCAAAGTTGTACATGCTTATATTATTTCTATTTTTACTTTATCTTATTTTGCTTTTATTTTATATGTCTCTTAAGACATCTAAGATTCAATTGGCAGGAGTTGTACGATATTTTTGTCACAATGTTCACCCATTGCCAATCTAGTGGCATATGTTTTTAATAATTAATTTTGGATTCCAATTATTTACATCCAATTATAATTTTTTTAAAAAAAATTAAATTATAGATAGAGATGTTTAATTTAATAAACTATTTATTCCTTTGGAGTTTTTTCCCTTGAAATTTTAATGAAGATAAGACAGCTAAAATGAAATTTTTTTTAATTATTTATCATTTTCTTTTGATAACTCCAGACCATACTGAAGATTTCTTTTTTAGAAATTCTTCTTTTCAAAATGTCACTTTTGTAAATTTCCAATATTAAACATGAAATAAAAAAATATTTCATAAGAAATACTCTTTAAATAATTCACATTTCATTGTAAATTTATATACAAATAACGAATTCTTTTAAGTATAATGAAATATTATTACATCTCACGTAAAATCAAAATACGAATAAAATTTATTTTCAAAATTTTCGAAAATAAAGAAAGATCAGTCCTATTTCACAAGTTGCAACACACCCATCAACTCCTCAGTTCATTTTATTGATGAAATTAAATTATTTTTTGTTTTTCTTCTCTTATCACATGAATTAAAAATTACCATATTTTCTATCTAGTTGAACTATATAAATTTTTATCATTATCACTAGATACGTAAGCTCTAGGTTCTTGTCTTTTATCACCTCATAAATATCTGAATTTTTATTTATTGAGTAATTTCTTTAAATTTTATCTTTTCTTTTCTTGTGCATGTGTCCGATGAAGATAATTAATAATATAATTTATGAGATACATAGAAAAATTTTGCATGAACAAATTTGGATTTTTTATCCTAATGCTACAATGCCCGTATTTAACGCCCTTTATCTGTCACCATCATTCTTGTTTCACTTATACGCTGTATTATACTTTTTTCAAATTTTATTTATCAAGTCACCACGTGGCGTAATACCACACAACATTGACGTCGTACACATATCGCGTAGTCTAACATCATATGACATATGTTAAAATACAAAAAGTTTCGCTTGATGTCATACTAAAAGGTGGCACTCAGCCATTGGTCACGTGGTTCTACACCCCGCAACCAGTGAGGCATCACCTGCCCTAACTCAACATGGCTCGGTTGTCACAGATGAATAGCGCAATGGGCAAAATTAAACGGTAGCTTCCTCGCCTCCTCCATGCATATGAACTATCCTCAGAGCCATTAAAAAAAGTTCGATTAATCATATTGAACCTGTTTAACTCATCTAAAATATAGGTTGGGTTAAAGAATTTTTTTGAGAACCCGTTTAATATATTTCTATCAACTTGACTCGTTTAACCTGCGAGTTAAACGAGTTAACTCGCAGGTTAAATGAGTTGTCTGTTTTCTTTTTTTTTTTATTTTTTATTCACTTAGTCTAGCGTTCCAGTTTATTGCAGTTTTCTATTTAAAAAAATTAATCATAATATATGTGTTGTATTGTCTCTATTATTTTGTAATTTGACAGATTTAAATATTATACTGATAATCATATTCTTATTATTAATGAATCATTGAATTATTGAATTATTCTATTTGTTTTAATTCGTTTAAACTTACTTTTTATTTAGTTATTTTTTTATTTATTTATATTAATATAAAAATTGATTGATTAAATAAGACATATGTTTAAAAATAGTCACTTTTGAATTTTTATAATTTTTTATTTTATTTTTATTTTTTTAAAATTTTTTAGTGGGTTAAACTAGTCAACTCGTTTAACCCACCAGGTGAGGTGGGTTGAAATTTTTAACTCACCAAATTCATTTAACCCACCAACTCTGGTGGATCGAGTTGATCCACTTTGACAATTATAATTATATCGAAACTTATTTCTGATCCTCATTTCCTCCATTCGGCTTGTGTCCCCAGCTGCCTCTTAATTGTCTAAGTTTGAAGATCAGTTTTTTGATCTGGAGTGGCCGCCATCATTAGAAATTTGCACTTGGGTTCTGATACAAAAAGTTAATCAAGTGCTAATCAGATAAGTTTTTATTTGTTTGTTTAAGTTCAATATATGAAGGAAAAAATTTATATTTTTATCAGTGATAATATTGTTGTATGAACCTATTTTTTTCAGAAGTTTTGTACATACATGGGGGATTTATGTAGTTTATTTTTTATTTCAACTTCTTTCAATATGTAGATGAGATGAAGTTATAAAACAATTCATTTATATTTCTGTCAAATATCATGAAATTTAAAAATAAAATGTAATGTAATTTTAATTTATGAATGATATGTAGTGTAACTTTAGGTTAAGAACGTAATAAATTGTAGCATAAAAATTTTTAATATTAAACTTATACTTTAAATAAAAATTGAAACGTGTAAAACCTAAGAAATTGGTCCCCTTTATCAAGACCAAAAAGGTAAAGAATAAAAAAAATTAGTAATTTTAGAAATAATTATAAATAATGCTATTAGAAAGTTATTGATTAATATGGAAAATGAGAACGAAATTTTGTTGATATAGAAATGGGAGAGAATATAAAGAATGAATAAAACACTTTTAGGCTTCTAATAAACAAAAAGATTGTATATAGATTTTTTCCTCGGTCAATAAGATGAGATATAGAGTTAAATTCAAAAAGTAAAGCAAAAATATTGTTAAATGGAAAAAAGTAAAGAATAATGTTACTGAGAAAACGAAATAATGAAAAAAGTAAAGTGTAAATTTTTTTTATAAATTTACAAAAAAATGAAAATTAGTAATGTTAGAAATCCTTATACATTTGTGGCATTTTAATATAATTAATGGAATTAGTTAGTAATTGATTTCTGTGACAGTTATTGGAAATGAAAAAAAAAACTTCTAGAACTAAAAAAAAGAACACAACAAGAAGATGAAATATAATAATACTAAGAAGATTAAATTAATGAAAAAGGTAAAAGAGTGAAAAAAGTAATGAAAATAGAATAGAATTAATTCTAATTTTGTAGCAATTAAATATAAATGATGGTATTAGTAATTAATTAATCAGTTATTGTGGAAGTTAAGGTAAGTATAAGAGGATTTTTGTGCTTAAAATATCTAATAGTAAATACATGTGATGAAAAAAAAAAAAAGAAATTTTAATTAATTCAAAAAAAACTAAAGCAATTGTAGGACAATTGAAATAATTGGTTATAGGAAATTTGAAGAATTTTTTTAAAATTAAAATTATGAGAATAAAGTATATGTTCATATGATCATATGAGACGAAATAGAAAATATGAAACATAAACTTAATATTAATCTTAACATAGGTTTTAAAATGAGCAATCAAAAGGAGATTGTTGTTATTTATGCAAATGGGGAGATGTCAATACAAATGAGGGTGCAACCTTTATGTGTGAGATGGTCGATGCACTAAGGGTAAACAAAGACATTACATTAAATGGACTGAAACAAGCTATAGTGCAAAAGATATAACTAGGTCCCAATTAGATTATGTCGCAACTAATATATAGACATCCAGTATCATTATGTTTAACGCAATATCGAACTTGTAAGCTGCGAGATGATAATGATATATAGTCAATGTGGGAGACAAATACAAGGTTTTTGACACAATTGAGTTCTGCGAAGTTGTACTCTCATATTAGAGCGATGGATGTGAACATAAACATAGAGACACAATAGGTAGTGGACTATGTGCCATACACAGTCTTATTAGTTAATCAATTTTAGGGAATTGACGATCAATCATATTGTTCATGGGCAAACCTTGTAGACATCCACACATGCACAACCCAGCCCTCATATGCCCAACAATATGCGGTCCCTCTTATTGATTACACTTAATAGCCAAGTTCTTCTAGTCAACTTACTGCCCTCAATCCACCCCATTTTCCTTTAGCAGATACAAAGGATATAATAAACAAGTTTAAATTAGAAGATGAATATGATGCTTCGCTTATTGGGTTAGATGATGTTCCTGATGGTGACAATGAGGATGAGCATGAAGAACCAAGTGATGGTGATAGTGATAGTGATGTGAATAAAGACTATAAGAATTAATATGTTGATCCAGGAGCAATTTTCTTTGAGCAGGTCGATATGGCAGCAGCAAGATGTTGAAGGTAGAATATTATGGCACATGACAACAAACTTGGCAAAAATAACATTAATGTTGTATTGAAGGGTGTTAGGTTCTTACCCGTGTTGGGACTAGTGAAAGCAATGTATTATCGATTAAATCATTATTGGACCCAACATGTATAGATAACCTATGCATAAATATAAGGTAAAGAATAATTCTTAAAGGGCTTCAGAAAAAAGCTATCTACGAACATTAAGAAAGCATTTATTATGCTATACATACATTTAATAGGCGATCCTTAGCTTTTAAGCTTGAGGAGTTGTATGATCCAACAAATTTCAATACATAAAGTGTTGTAAGGTTAACTTCACAGTAAGTTCCAAGCTAAGAAGTATCCATGTGGTCATATATTGAAAGCATGCACCAAGGTTGTAGTAAACCCATTTTAGTATGTTGATCAAATATTTCGTCTTGAGACTATGATGAACATTTATAATAATGAGTTTTGACTTATTGGAGATGCTTCCCACTGGCCCTATCCAAATGGTCCAATACTTGTGCTAGATCCCATAATGATTTGAGGACAGGGTTAATCAAGATCCACGAGAATGCAAGATGAGATGGAAAAGGTTAAGAGGACCTTCCCAAATGTAAATTGTATAAGTAGTCAGGTCACAACCGTACAACTTGTCCATCACGCCAACAATAATAGTTATAACTATTATTTCATTTATACATGTATGTTTGACTTATATGCAATATATATGTATATATAGTTAAAATTGTGTTTGCATATTCGGCAATTTCAACTAGAACCCTTTATTTATATTTATTTGAATAGGTATCTATTCTTAAACAATATGCAACTATCCCTTATATGACTATAATTTTTTCACATGTAGGGATTTGCCATGGCAAGACGTGAATGTGTGTCGATCCAGGTCTTAAGAATGAGTCTGTTCTTTACTTGTAAACTCGTAATGTGTCACTGGCAATTTGGCTTGGTCGTGTACATTTAATAAAAGTTTCATGCTTTCTACCTTAAATAACAATTTAATGGTCATGTTAAAACTAACGTTTTCAAACATTTGACTTTGTCCACATAAGAAGATTGAATCCTCAGATTCGTTGTATTGCACAAGCTGATCGGTTATTGAACCCCCATTAGTTAATTTTCCGTACATGACACAAAGTGGGTTTTATGGTGTAGCTTGACCTACAACATTTAGCTACGATGCACCACTTGTGTCCTTTCTCATTGAGAGATAGCGCCTTGAAATGCATACCTTCCACCTGACTGAAGCTAAGTGAACTATCACATTGGAAGATGTTGCAAAACAACTTGGACTTTCATATGTCAGATTGCTAGTGATCGGCCATACCACTTACCTATGGTCATAGTTGTGCCAATACTTATTGGGTGTCACACCAACCTCGAGTAGTTTGATGGACAAAGGCTAAGTGTTACATGGCTAATTGACACTTTTAATCATCTAGCGAAGGACACAGACGATGAATATATTCGATGTTATGGTCATGCACATATCTTCTAATAAAAGGGTACTTGATGCCAGACATAAAAAGCCATAAAGTCCCCATTACGTATCTGACACCTCTTGAGGACTTTGAAAATGCAAGCCAATATAGTTAGAGAACAATAGTCCTTACACACTTATACAGAGAGATGTGTAATGCCATTGAGTATATAGACAAAGAGATCAGCAGCTACATTACATTGCTACACATGTGGGCATGGGATTGTTTCCCCATACTAGTACCAAAGCGACCACCTTATCTAGATCCTTGCCTCGATCTATATCTAATACAACCACTATTAGGCTTTAGGTATAAATTATTTGATCATCAATTTGTATATGCTAGAAATTATTATATTACTAACTTAACCCAAAATGTTTAATATGATTGATCTTATTAGTGGAAAGGCATTGGACAACACCCTCATCCCATTTGAAAAGTTATAAAAAAATATAGAGTTCTCCTAAATCAAATGTGCCATAAGGAGGTATTTTCACTTCATTTGACTTATCACTTCCCTTATAGCATTTTCTTGATATGAAATTCACTTTTTATATGCAGGTTATTTGGTGCCCATAGGAATCGCTTAGTATATGCAAGATCATACAACATACTTTGAAGCAAACCTAACATTTAGATGGCTCTAGTCCTACTCATTTGCTTCCATATTGTTGAGTGGCACCATGCAGATCATGTGCTCTACCAATTTGGAAGGCAGCAACCTATCCCACGTGAAATTCACAGCGTGACAACAAAATAACTAGCGACAACAACACAACCATTCATCCAAGTGTAGAATTTAAGGTGTAACACTCTTCCATAATCGCCCACACTTACACGCCCCTTAATCGCACCTTCGAGTACATGCGTCGGTATTGAAGGAATACACGTAGATAAATCCATCTTGCGAGTGTTGCATAAAGCTTTGTGGTGATTTTCTGATGCTTGAATCCTTTATTATGCATTTATAATATTTTCTACCTACCCATGTCTTATGCACTTTGCAAGTTGATTTGGTAGAGGTTGGTTACCCTTAGTGGTGACCATAATATGTGCCTAGATTGTTGACAGTTTTAGGAAATTGTTACCCGCAAATGTAATGTTATGTTGTGTGCTTTAGGTGATTACAAGATATGTCAGTATTACATCTTATGCCACTTGCACCTAACTTGCTAAGACTAGAAGTTCCATCGAGCAAGCCTGGAAAAGGAGTGTATGACTTTATGTCTACCAAGTAACCAATTATGGATGATTAGGGCCACCATGCTAATTCAACACAATTTCAAGATTTTAGTGGTGTCGACCCTTGTGTTATGACCCCACCTCCACCATCTCCATTCAATGTTTCTTACACATCCAATTTTACTCCACACCCTAACATGCGTCCTTTGCATATGGGTCAATGACGACACTATTAACCAATCCATATCCTTTTGGTGCTAAGTATGCCAGTCATTCTTTTGATTTTGGAGGCTCTTCTAACATGCAACATGAACTTGTCACCCAAAATTAGTCAATCCTTCCTGTTCAATCACCTATTTGGGATTTGAACTCACTACCAACTAATGACCAAAATGCCAAGCCACAATCGGATACTTAAGAGAAGGAGGATGAAGTTAAACCTTTATTGCATCAACCACAATGACTACAAAGAAGACTTGGTGCAGCACCAGAAGCCACTATCTCGATAAATGAATAATTTTAGTTTTTCATATCCTAATCTAAATTAATCTTTTTTGCTATTTCAATGTGTTAACTTGTTTAATTCTCAAATATACCATCTATAAGTCATTGTTTGATACCTAGTAAAATTATCAATCTTGTTCAATATAATATTTTATGGTATTTAAAAAAACATACTATATGATTAATTTATATCTAATTTCATGTTTACCAAATTACATATATTTAATTTATTTTACAATTTCAAATGGTTTACTATTTAATATGTAAATAACACTATACATCTATTCAATAATTAATAAAATTATTTATACTAGCATTTTCACCATTAAAAAGACATAATTTTTAATCCATGTATTAAATTTCACATAATTTTTATATTTCATGTTAAAAGTATGAACTATGTTTAATATGTATAGTATACATTTACAATAGTTTTTCTACTTAATATCATACATATCTTTTATGACTATTGATATAATTATTCTAAGAAAATGTTTTTCAATATTTGATAAATACGCATAAAATTAAATTATTATTTTTATTATTTTTTATTTTTATGCCTTCCCTTAATGTCATTTTTTTATTTAACATATGACTAATATAATTAATATAAATTTATTTTACATTATATTATAACATTAAACATAATCTTCTATCATAAAATTATATGCTTTATTTACATCTTCATAATATTTAAATTAAATTATTAAATTTTTATACTCAATTTAACAATTATTAAAATATATATTATATTGATTAAATTTTTTTAATTTCATTTTTGTTTTGATGTTACCTATAATTGGTCGCGTGGACCTGCTCCACGTGACCAATGACTAGCGTTGTCACGGTGTCAGCATTTTACAAGTCATGTTGTTTAACCTAACACAACTTTTTTTAAAAAGATAAATGTCACGCGATGTTAAACCACGCGACATGTGCCATATGTTAAAGTCACAACGTGTCAGACCATGCAACATCTAAGTATAAGAGTCATGTGGTACTACACCACACGATTTTATAAATAAAATTAACAAAAAAAGATGCAAACATATTGGTGGAACAAGAATTGCAACAACAAAATTTGAACATTAATGACAATTATTGTAGTGTCAAACTTAAGAAACCCAATTTCGTAATAAATATTATGAGGTGTTTAATATCTTCTTTACTCATAGTGAAGACCTGAAACTTTCTAGATTTTGGTAAATTATTTTGCTTTCATCTTTTAAAAAAACTTAATTCTTTTTTTCAAATTTTACTTTTTAAAAATTTTGATAGCAACTATCAAAATAAATAACTTTCTGAAATTGATTTTAGAAATCTTTTTTTTTGTTAATTTCCATCCTAATTACATCAACTTTTTAATTTGTTGTCAGGTGCGACAAATATTATTATAATTTCTAAAATTTAAAAAGAGGTAAAAAATAAAATCAACCTTTGAACCCCTCTTTTCTCTGCAGTTCGTACTTCCTGTGTCCTGGAAGAGAAAAACTGAAAAAGAAACAGAACATACTAAGTGACAATTAACATGTATAGAGACATTCAATAACACTGCCAAATTTCATTTTTCTTTAAATTATCAGTTTTCAAATAACGATATATGGAGGCAATTATATAGCTTGATTCCTATGTCCTCATCATTAAACTTAATTGTCAATATCATATTTGTTCGCTACCTTGGATGATGTTAATACCACATGCATCACCCATCAATTTCAGAAACTCGGTTTTGCATGGACATCAACGAGAAGCCGATGATAACAACTACAGTTATTTCACCTAAAGGAAAACAAACATTGTTAAAATCTAAGAACACAAACATGTCCTTATCCACTGCCACTAACAAAGAAGCAGCAAGCAGAACAGTGTTGGTACTATGATCCATTCGAGGTACCTGTTGGGAAGTTTCTTTCTTCTGCTGCCGAAAAACCAGACCACAAAAATGCAAAGCACAAGAGGTATCAACTTCACTGTGTTTTTAAGGAAGACCCTGCAGCTTTTCCTTTCTCTTCTTCCTCTCTTCATCATAATCTGTGTAGAAGGTGAGTTTTCAGAATCTGAGCCTTTCTTCAAATTCATTAGAGCCATTGATCCCCAAAACGTGCTTAACATTAATGGGTCGGCAATGATATTACATCCCTGCATGCTCAGGTTAAAGGGTGTGAGATGCAACTCCAAAGGTACCAACATTATAGAAATAAGGTTAGAAAACTTGAACCTTGGTGGAACGATCGATGCAGATTCGCTATGCAGGCTCAGAAAGCTGAGAGTTGTGAGCTTAGCTGAGAATAATATTAGAGGAAATGTTCCAAACTCAATTTTGCAATGTGCAAGGTTGAGTTATCTGAATCTAACAGGCAATCATTTGAGTGGGAGGTTTCCTACAAGTTTAATGAAATTGAAATTTCTAAGGAAATTAGACATCTCAAACAATAATTTTTCTGGGATCATCCAAAGTCAACAAGAAATTAGACATCTCTCTGCTTATTCAGTGGCTTCAAGAATATCACTGAATGATCATATGAATACCAGACTTGGCCTAAAGGAAGAGGATAAATTGCAACCAGTGGCAGATCCTCCTAGTACTAGCCATAGTAGATCTAATAAGTTCGGATTCAATTTCTCCAACCCATTAGTTTGGGGCATTGGATTGTTATTATCATTGTTGTTCTTTTACTTTGTGGGCAAGAAGGTTGCAAAATTAAGCGCAGAGAATGGGAAGGCACTGAAAAGTCATAAGGAGTCTAAGATCAGAAAGGCTTCAACTGAGGTCACAAACCAAGAAGAAGAAGAAGAAGAAGATGATGATGATGATGATGATGAGAAGCTGAAGAAAAGAGACACAGAGCTTGTGTTCTTTGTTGAAGAGCACGAAAGGTTCACACTGGAGGACCTGCTTCAAGCCACGGCTGACTTAAGAAGTGAAAGCTTTTGCAGTAGCCTTTATAAGGTAAAACTCAAGAACGAAGTCCATTATGCAGTCAAGAGATTAAGGAATTTGCAGGTATTGTCAGATGACTTCTGCGAAATGTTGAGGCAGATAAGTAAGTTGAAACATCTAAATATCCTTCCCCTTGTTGGTTACCGTTCTACAAGTGAAGAAAAACTCATCATTTACAAATATCAAAGCAATGGAAGTCTGCTAAATCTTTTTGAGGGTAAGTTGAGACTACAATTTTCAAGAATTGCAAGACACTCACCACCACTATCCATCCTTCTATTTATGTGTGCTCAAACATTCGTGTGCATATTTCCATCTTCATCACTTACACATGTACAAAAAACTTGCTGAGATCTGTACTAAGGATTTGTTATACAGTTATTTCGATCCTGGTATATTGGACGTCAAGAGACGTCCAAGCTGCCTGTGTTTGGTAGGTATACTGGTCTTCAAGATGCTGGCTGTCATCCAAGTCCAAGATATTAAAGAATCATAGGATGACACAATTTGGGTTTAACTTTAATAAAATACCATTTGTATCCCTTTCATGACAGCTATCAATTGTTTTACCAAACATAGGCATTTTGAATACCATGGTATCTCACACTTTGGTATCTTACAGCATTGTACCTAAGATACCATGGAATGCTGTGTACCAAACGCCTCCTAAAAGTGCACTATTACAACTAATACAACCAATTTATAAATTCAGAGAGAAGTATAGTAATGTCATTAACTACACAGTACGAACAAATAGTTTTTTTTTTTTTTTTTTCTATGCAGACTATCTTGAAGGTAAAAAAGATTTTCCATGGAAACTGCGGCTATCTATAGCATGTGGGATTGCAAGGGGTTTGGCATTCATATATCGGAAGGTGGAAGAACAGGAGATCATTCCTCATGGAAATCTTAAGCTATCAAATATTCTTCTCAATGATAACAATGAACCACTAATAAGCGAGCATGGATTATCAAAATTCCTGGACCCAAATAAAGGATTCCTCTATTCTGCTCATGCATATACAGCTCCAGAGAAGGCTTTAACAGAAAAAGGCGACGTTTACAGCTTCGGAGTGATTCTCCTGGAATTATTAACAGGAAAAAGCATAGAAATGAGTAGAATAGACCTTACAAGATGGGTCAGGTCCATGGTGAGGGAGGAATGGACAGGAGAGGTCTTTGACAAAGAGGTTAGGGAAGCTGAATATCAGTCGGCATTACCTGTGCTGAACATAGCCCTCATGTGTGTATCCCGTCAGCCTGAAAATCGGCCAAGCATGGAAGAGATTTTGGAGAAGATACAGGAAGTAATGAATGAAGAACAGCAGGAATGTGATGTTTCAATATGCTGTCCTGTTGGATCCAACCATGAAGATTGCTGCTCACTTCACAAGATCATACCCGATACATGGGATTCTCCAGGATCAAATTATTGATGATTCTCATGGTTCACACACAGAATGTGTTTTAATACATCTGAATTCATTTCAAAATCTGATCATGAAAGATCAGAACAACAATAGTGATTCCTCTATTCTACGACAAGTTATACCCTGTAGTTATCCATTGTCAGTTAGGAAGATTAGACTCTCTAACTATGCTTTGAGTTGAGACACTTGTAATTCTTATCTTTACCCTTTTATCACAGTTGTTGTTTTGACAGCATTGTCATGCCAATACCACTACGAACCACAGCTCAATTAAACAGTCTTTCTATGATGCTGGTCTAATTTATACATAGAAAACGTGCCAAAAGCACGTCCTTGATTGAATTAGAAACAACGATCTCCATTTTTCCAGATAAAATAATGTATATGAGTTTCACCTAGAATTTTCATTCCTATCTCAACACTCCCCGTTCCTCCCATCCTTTCCATGGTAGTGCATCCAAATGCCGTAAAATGGAGCAGAAATAGAATGAAAGTTCCCTTGACTTTTATATATCACTCCTTCAATCTTCATCCTCATCCCCACCAAACATACTATGATATCGTACTCCTAGAGAAAAGATCAATATACGTAGCAAGCAGAGCAGAGTCAGATATTTCCCTTTTCATCAAATGGGTTATGTCGAAATTCTCATAAGTGAGTTTAGGGTTAACCAAGTAATAAAATTGATGAATTTCTACCCTACATTAAAAAAGGGTTTTTAAAAAAATTTAACCTTCAGCAACTCTCATCAAGTAATTGCTGTGCACGTTAGGGAAGCGACATTGAAATCGAGGTTTGTTATTTCTGAGCACGAATTATATAGCGAGGAATATATGGCCCCACGCCACATATAACTCAGCTGATGAAATCTCTTTCAATTTCATCGTCCACGTCGTCGTCGTCTTCGCTTCCGCTGATTTTCCCATACGCGAAATTGAACTATCGTTTTCGCGTTCGCTTAGCTGACACCGTATATTCATTGTTCACAGTTGGAGTGAAAGGTGCAGTGCGAATTCGCCTTTAAGTGTCAACGAAAATTTAGGTGTACGAGGCCAACGATTAGCGATTTGATTGCTCTTCAAGGTTGGTTATAAGTTGCAACCATAAGCTTTCATGCATCATTTAATATTTTATTTGTATAATAATTGTATTTTCAAATAACTTTAAATATTTTAAAAAATTATAATAAATTTACTAGTTTTCGCTGGCCAATTTATATATTTACTAATTAAGAGTGTAAAGTTATTTTGACTTTATTTGGTAAAGTGGACTCAAATTTGCAAGGCAAGAACAATTAGCACCTTGACATGGCAAAGACTTTGGCACAAACCTCAAATGCCAAATCAGTTAAAAACAATCTTTTACTTTATATATCAACAATTGAAATTTGTAAATCTTAGAGGGAATATAATAGAAAACAAGATTAGTGCAAAAAGAAATTATTAGATTCAATAACAAAATATAAACTTTTTATACACAATATAGAGAATTAAACTTAAGATTTCTTATTAATTTTCTTAAATGACTCATCATAAACCACAATTAATCTCCTTGAAAAAAGGGATTTGAAAACATGATCAAACAGAGACAAAAACTACCCAATTGGGGTTTAAAAGCAGCCTTTTAGTTTGTTTTTCCCATCTTCAAGAAATTCTCGTGTCAACATGTCCCACTAGAAAGCAATAAAAAGCTTTTTTTTCTTATAGTGGTAAAGTATTTATTTCCACCCAATTGGGCTCCTTTGCTTCATCCTTTTTCAGAAAATATCTCTTAAACTCTCAGAGGAACTTATTATTAAAAACATCAAAAGAACCCAACAACAACAACAGCAACTTACAGGAAAAACACAAACTTAACTTTGACACCACTCGAACCTAAGTCAATGTATTGACTTGAGGAAGCTGGAAATATCCCAACTTGGTATGACATTGCTTTGTTTGTGTCCAAATCATTTTTTCTTTCAAACTGAGTCCTTTTATTGCAAGACAAGCCCTTTAGGGTTGAGTAGATTAAGATTATTGTTTCATTATTGCATACCATTTTTTGAAATATATAAATTTCAATTTTGATAATTTTTATTTAAAATTCACTTGTTTCCAAATTTATTTCAAACCTCCAAATTATTGACCCCAGCTTCCTGCTCCCAAACACTAATTTCAATTCTCACTTTTTATTCTTTTCCCTAAATCCATGGACTTCTTTAATATTAATAATAATCATAATCATAATAACTTAGTCACATAATTAAACAGAAAAATAGGATTTTCCATGCTCAAACCCATTTTCTTCTAGATTTTAGGGAATCAGTGTATCAGCCACAAGCTCAACGAAGACTTGGAATCTCATTGTCCCTTTCAATTCAGGTCAGTCAGATGAGGTACCCCTTTCAATATATAAAAAATTATTTATCATTTTTTTATTGTCATGAAAATGGAAATAAATAATTAAATTGAGAAAGCCTATCTTTCACTGCAATTTACTACTTTCCTATTATACAAATTATTGATTATTCTAAGAATTACATATCATCATTTTTTTCACCTTTGTATCTCTAATATATAAAATATTACACAATTACTTATATTATGAAATTGCCATTATGGATATCGTGTTTTTTTTTTTGGGTTAGAAGATACATTATGACTTCAACTTATTTTTTTTATTTAAATTTTAATTGGTTTTCTGAAAGTTGCACTCTTTAATTATTCAAACTGATAAGAGTAAACTCCTTTTGAATACATTAATATTTTAATTCTTAAAAGATATTGCAATTACCAATTTAGTTTTTAACAGTTTAACAACTTCAATTGTATCCTAACGTTCAAAAAGAAAAACATGGCTTTAATTTTAACACGACAAAGTTGATATCATTTGAATCTTTCAATGATTATATTAATACCATTAAATTTACAAGGACTAAAGTGATGTGATTATAATTTTTTAAGATGAATATAATCATCTTCCTTTTTTTTAATTTACCCAAATACTTGCTTAAATTTTAGTCAAGACAAAATTGATGTTATTAGGATTCAATTGATAACAATAAATTTGTAAGGACTAAAGTGATATCACAAAATTTTATTAAGATCAATATACTCATCTTCCCTTTTTTCTTTTATTTACCCAAATATTTGCTTAAATTTTACATATCTATGCCTAATTTCACAAATTACACAGCTTTTATGACCCTTCATTTCTCACATGAACATAGACCAAAGACAAAACATGCATAGAGCAAAATCAGAAGATATCATTATTAATATTAACAACAAATTAAAAACCATTGATATAAAAAGGACAGCTTGAGCAATAAATTGAGACAATTATATTATATCAGGAATATAATTGAACTATGCAAAATTGAAAGAAGAAAAAACACCTTATATTTAATTTTGTTTTCTAATTTTAAAGAATCCTATCATTTGTATTTGACTTATATGAATCAAAACTCAACCTTTCGTTCATTATATATATAGATATTCTGCATTTCACTTCCTCTTTATATATGATGATAATCCAAAGCATATGACGCCAAGTTTAATCAAACATATTTTGTAGTTTTATTCAACAGAAAAAAATTATACATAGTGGAGAAGTTGATTAGATACTTTATGTTATTGATTTCAATAATATAACAATGGACAAATTATTCAAAATCTTCAATGAATATTAATATTTAAAGATAATAACGGTATTTTTTTAATGTTTAAAAAAATTATATAATATTAAGTTGCAACTTTCATATATTAAAAAATTATCCTTTTGTCTGTTTTCCTTCAAAAAAAAATTTTAAATAAAATCCGTAATTTTAAATTTTAAATTATTATTATTAAATAAAAAAATTTAGTATATCTATATACTTAATTATAATATAAAAATATAATTATAATATAATTACATCTCTTGAAACACGTCGACTTATCATTATCATTTGTTTGAAAAAATATCATCATCTGCTGTCATCTCTTGCTCGTCCAAATATTCTTGCACCAGAGGATTTGCAGTCTCTCTCTCTCTCTCTCTCTATTTATAAGTCGTCTCCTTCTCATGTTTGCTGCCATTTCTTCTTTTTTTTTTTTCTTTTAATTGAGGGCAGTGGAATCACCAACGAAGAGATAAAAAGCAAGAGAGAGGCTTTCGAGAGAGGATGAGCACATCCTCTGTTTTCCTTCTCAGTTTTTCCTCACATTGAAAATTTTCCAGATTTTTTTTTTCACCAGTTTCATCCTTAAATGGTAAATTAATCTCTGGCTTTTCTTCATTTTCCATCGATCTCTTGACCCTTTTGAGTTTCGTCTCTGATCCAGGAAAATTCATTTGCTTGCCTTTTTTTTTTTTTTTCCAGATAATCTGGTTCTTCTTTTGATTGATGCACGAAAGATCCGATGCTCTTAGATCGACTTTGATAAAACCCACTCCGTAGCTGATCGAAGGACCAACTGGGTTCTGTCTGAAATTTAAGTTAAGGTGCCTTCTTCTCAGATTTTCTTCATCTGCATTCTTGATCGCTTTGGGTTGCTCTAGCAGGTAAATATTGAATTTTTTTTTTTCCCCGGGGGGGGGGGGGGGGTGGGGTAGGATAAATATTAAGCTTAATTAGGTAATTAGATTGGTTCTGACGTTGGAGTTTTGGCCATCATTGAACAATTTTGACGTCCTTGTTGAATTTTAATTACTTTTTAGTGAGCCATGAGAATTTTGACCCGAAATCAGTGCTCGTTTGAATTTTGTCCAATCTTAATATAGAAATCAGTTACTGATAGTTAAATGATCATGTTTGGCAGGAGAACAGATGGAATCAGATCTTGGTAAGCTTTTCATTGGAGGAATTTCTTGGGATACTGATGAAGAACGTCTTAAAGAATATTTCGGGAAATATGGAGAGGTGATAGAGGCCGTGATCATGAGAGATCGCACAACAGGTCGTGCTCGTGGTTTTGGTTTTGTAGTGTTTGCTGATCCTGCTGTAGCAGAAAGAGTCATTATGGATAAGCACATAATTGATGGCCGCACAGTGAGTTAATTCATTGTAGATATATATTTGGCGTTGTGCCACCACTTGTGTCAAGCTGTGCAGTAGTGGGACTAGCTAAAGATATTGTTCTAAGCGACAACATAATCTACTTTTATTTTCATAATCTGTTGATGATAGGAATTGATTTACTTCTGGCTTTAGCCAGCTAAAGACTTTCAACTTTGATGGCAGATTTGAATTGTTTATATGTACATTGGAGCAGAATAGGCTTTTGTTTATAAATTGAAATTGAAGGTGCCTTGCAAATTTTGATCTGTATGCTGGGTTCTCAATTTTCAGGTTGAAGCAAAGAAAGCTGTTCCCAGGGATGATCAGCACGCAATAAATAGAAATTCTGGTAATGTCCATGGCTCTCCTGGTCCTGGGCGCACAAAAAAGATTTTTGTCGGAGGTTTGCCTTCAAGTATCACTGAAAGTGAATTTAAGAAGTATTTTGATCAGTTTGGCACAATTACTGATGTTGTAGTAATGTATGATCACAATACCCAGAGGCCAAGAGGCTTTGGCTTCATCACTTATGATTCAGAAGAAGCTGTCGACAGAGTTCTTTATAAAACATTTCATGAACTCAATGGAAAGATGGTTGAGGTCAAGAGGGCAGTTCCAAAAGAGCTTTCCCCTGGACCCAGCCGGAGCCCATTGTTAGGAAATAATTTTGGTTTTAATAGGGCCAGTAGCTACCTAAACAGTTATGCTCAGAGTTATAATATGAGTCCAATCGGAGGCTATGGAATGAGGATGGATGGTAGGTTTAGTCCTCTTACAAGTGGTAGAAGTGGATTTTCCCCATTTGGCACCAGTGGTTATGGAATGGGACTGAATCTGGATACAGGATTGAGTCCTGGATATGGTGGGACTTCAAATTATGGGAGCAATCTAGGATATGGTCGGATGATTAGTCCTTTTTACAATGGCAACTCTAGCAGATATACCACTCCTATAGGATATAGTGGGAATAATGGGAGAAGTGATTCTCTTATGAACTCAACTCCTCGAAATGTCTGGGGAAATGGTGGCCTAAATAATGCCAATAGCCAAGTCAGCACTGGTGCTAGCTTGGGATCTGGAAGTGGGACTTTTGGTGTTTCCATGAAAAATAGTGGCACAAATTGGGGTCAATCTCTTCCAGCGCAGGGTGGAGTTACTGCCTCTAGCTATACCGCTGGGATTAATGTTTACGAAGGTGGAGATAGCAGTTTTGGGTTAGGAGGAGCAGGGTATGGAAGAAATGGCAGTATAGGTGTAAATTCATCATTTAATGCATCACCTGGTGGTTATGAAGGATCCTATGGGGACTTGTACAACAGTGGTTCAGTTTACACTGACTCAACTTGGCGATCTGCTGCTTCTGACCTAGATGGTTCTGGCCCATTTGGTTATGGGCTTGGTGGTATAGCCTCAGAGGATCCTGTAAAGAGTTCAGAGGGTTATATTGGAAACTACAATGTTTCAAGCAGACAACCCAATAGAGGTAAGACTTTCGGCTACAGCAAGTAACCTTGTCTCCTAAAGAACTCCATATTATAGTTCATTATTATTATTATTAATTTGCTGATATCTAAATGTGATATTAAGTCACTCTATTTCAGAAATGATTGTTTAGAAAGAACATATAAAGAAACTATGTTTATTTACTAATCGTCTGTTATAGTAGTCATTTAACTTGGGATCAGCCAATTTGTAAATGTGATAAATTGATAAAGGCACAACAGCAGCTTTATTAATGTTTTATTTTTATTTATACCAAGTACTCTAGGTTCCACATTTATAGTATACACATGGATTTTAATTCTGACATTAATCACAATGCTTTCTGTAGTGCACACATTATCTTTCGTTGTTTAAAATGGATTATTGATGTAGCTTACTTACGTGTTTACTGTAATCTAATATATGATTGTAGCCTGCATCTTCTTATACATATGCCTAGTATTGTTGGCTTTCTTCATCTTAAATTATGATGAAATTTGATATTTTCTGAAAAATTTCAAATGAAATTCACGTTAAGAATTAGCTTGACAGACAGATGAACTTAAATGAGACAAACTACACTCATGTCAGAAGTGTATGGTTGATTTTGCAGGATTAAACATTGAGGTTTTAATATCTAATTTGATCATTCTGTTAATTTCTGTGGTCATCCAATGGACAAGGATCATATGCATAGCTTTGATAGAATGACTTTGTTGTTAATTATTATTCACTTATCATGTCATTAAGAAATGGTCGACATCTACGGATTTACATTCATAAAATGTATAAATATTTTGAGACTTTTTCTGAATTAATTTTGAGAGTTATTAATTTCTCTTCTTGTATTTCTACTTGCTTTAGGAATCGCTGCCTAGAGGTGATATGTTAAATGGGTATGTCCTGGTAACAGTAGATCAAAGGAAACTGGTCAGAAAAGAGGTTTTGTGAATTCGTACATCTCCGTCATTTAAGAGATTTCAGCTTATATGGATATTATCATATATAGCTAACGGTGTTCTTTCATTTGAAGTATACATGTTCAAAGAGAAAGCAGTTTACAAGGGATTTATGTAAGTTTTGGGATTTTTTGGTCCTCTATTAATTTTTCACGACTCAGGTTCCTTTCTTGGAATTTGATTGAGGTGTAAAATCAGATTGCGGGATATACTCAGGAAGATTGGTTACGATAGTGTAATAGTGCATCTCTGGCGAGGTGCGCCAGCATTAGCATGTTTAATGATAGGATATTAATTTTTAAATTTCTTCTTTCTTTTGCCACTGTAATGCCAGGCGAAGGTGTTGTTCTTGCCACCAAGTTCTTCTAAAATATCTTTCTGATCAAATTGTAAGTGAGGTTGAGTTTGATTTATCAAGTGTGAAACATGAGGATTTCCCGTGTGGGGGCCCCCATCAAATAATTAAGTTGCTAAACAGTTTTATTAATTCTTGTTTAGACAGATTATTATACAAGTCTTACACTTTAGTCTACTTTTATAGTCATTGTCTGGCTCCTCCTGTTTATGATGACTCTATAATTAGTCCATCTCTTCTCTCCTGTTTGGTTTTATCAACTGCTTAGTGCAATTAATATGCATATTATTGGTAATGACCAAAGTTGATTGGTTGCAATAAGTGGGTATGTTTCAAAATTAAAAAGCTGGAGCTTATGCTTGTCACTGGAGACTTTTATGTCATTTAGCTTTCTGTTTGTCGGTTTCATGGGATACCATCCTTCTAATAGCCGAATAGATTTTGGTCTTATACTAAATTTCTGTGTGGTTATCCTTGGATAAATCAGGATTTGTCTAGCCTATAATGTCAATTTCAGTTTTCCTCCATTAGAAAACCCCAGTTGAAATGTGGTCCTCTCTCTCTCTCTCTCTATAGATATATATATATATATACCACAAGCACTATTGAATACACCTCACAGCACTTGGAGAAATGTTAATTGTACAGATATGCATTCACAATTGGCTTCATGTGAGTTCAAGTGGTCCCATTTCTAACTCATGCAGTCTTCTCGTGAGGATAAATTTTGCTCTCGGATTTCTTCTGCTTGATTAATTTGACTCTCTTTCCATTCCTGGGGCTTCTTAATAGTTTGTTTGGTATTTTTGTTAATTTTAGGTGATTTATCAAAAGATGCTTTTAACAGTTGATTAACAAGTTGTTTAATAAAGTAATGTTTGGTAATCAACTCGAACAGAAAAAAGTAGCTTTTGGCAGGGTAAAGATACTCACGAAATATATGCATAGAATTATTGAGCCGTGGGCAATTATTTTAGCTTTTAGTTATTTGTGAACAACGTTAGATTCTTTTGGAATCAGTTATTTGTAGACTGTTTATGAAAAGAAAGTAAAAGTTATAAATTCTTTGGATATAGTCAATTTACAAACACATCCACCATTTTTTTTATGAAAAAAAATGTTACATCAATTCTCTTATAATATTATATAACCTCCTTTTAATTAGAAGGTGCGTTTGGGTGAATTACATCTACAAGTTGGAAAGTTTAAAACATTTATTATAAAGAATTTTAGATCTTAAAATGATTTTAAATGATTTAGAATTAAATTTTTCTGAATTATCATACTTTAGAATTTTAAAAACACGTAATTAAAAGAGATTTCAAAACAAAGTTTTAGAATTTTAAAATAAGTCCTTCCAAATGAAAAAGATTTAATTTTTTTGAATCTTTCAGAATAATTTTAAAAGTTAAACCTTTCGTAATAAATATTTTAAATTTATAGTCATTAACTATAATTTTCTCAACTAGTTTTGTTCATCCACCAATAAATGTTACAGAATATGGCAACATATTTTAATATTTTCATTAATCATAAAGAAATTAAAGTCGATCTATCTGTCTTTTATTTATAAACGTGGTCCCATAATTATTATCAAGCATGGAGATAGACAAGATCAATTACGAACTGAGTTCTAAAAATCATGAACTCAACATTGACTAAATTTTTGTGCACGAGGATCAACACGTGGAACTTGCTTTCTTACGCTATTACTTCACTACTTTATTTTTTTTTAATCCAACTTTTAATTGGATAAAACGAACATCACAGCAAAAAATCATTTTATAATCAAAAGAAAAATCTTACCTACAATTTATTATATTTTTATTAGTGTATGATGTTCTCTAATTAAAACAGAAAAAGTATATAATTTTTTGATTATATCACAATATATGTATAATTACTGAAGATAATTATATTATTTTTAAATTTAATTAATTATATTATTAATTAATTATATACTTGTTATATTTTAGTTAAAAAAACATAATAAAATATAAATAACTGCATATAAATCTAATTAATCGTTAAAAAGATCGCTTCATTTATATTTTAAATATTTCATGGCAAATTCAGACTATTGTTGGGATTAAATTGATATTTTAATTTTCAACTATCATATCAGTCACAACAGTAACCTAATATCATAAATGAGTTAGTAAAACAAACTATTTAGCATTCGTGTCAATTTTTTAGTTAGAAGAGAAGACAAAATACCAGTCTTGTTAAGTGATAACCAAATAAACTAGAAGAGTTTAAATAACATACTAGAATCACAAGTGACTGCGGACCAAACCACAGAAAGAATATAAATTATAATTTATCCCTTTTTCAAGATATCGCACTAAACTCTCTCAAGCCATTTCATTAAACAGATTTTCGAGAAGCGACTGCTAGACCTGGCGAAATTCGCAGTCAGCTGCATTTGAATCGCATTATAGTTCAAATCACCTAGACAGTATTCAATGAAACCAATTTATGCGATTCCAGCTTCAATTCATGATAAATCAACGATTACACCTTTGATTAGAATATAATTGTTGATTATCATGATGATCATACAGTTCCATCACTGTGATTGACAACATGAAACCCACCTAAGTTCTTACAATATTGTTGAAATGGTTTAAAGAAAGTTAAAGAGAGTCAAAACTCAACACAGTGCATATTTCATTTACACGATGCACCCTGATTTCTCATTGAGATGTGGGAAAAGTGCCCTTACTGCGATGTTTCAGAGACTTGTAGAAAGCGGAAAAGGCTCCTTTCATTTCATCTGGGAGGGGGAGTTGAAGGGAGAGGGACAAGGCAGGAGGACGTACAGTGTAGTGCACACTTGTTTTCCTAGAGATGGGATGTGCAAGTGCTGGCTGCTGCTTGTTTAGCCCTTCAAGGATAAAAGAAAACGCCCCAAAAGTGATGCAGCTCTGCAGAAGTGCTTGTGGTGCACCTGGAAAATCGTAGAGAATAAGTCAAGATAGCAAAAATAACTGAAGAAAATGCCACCTTCATCTGTATTCAAATATGCATTAAATTGATTTTTAAAAATACCAACGATCAAGAGGAGAGTGAACAAAGTTTTTCTTTTTTGGGTCATTCAATGGAGTAATATTTACGCCTCAAAGAATCTCCCTACTTCCCAATCAGAGATTAAAAAAATTGGGAGATTATCTCAGTACGTTGCCAATAAGATGAAGAAATTTGACATATATGCAGAATTCACAATATATATGCATTATTAGAGCACAGTGATATCATGCAGACGGATTCAGTGAATATAAGCTCATTGGTTCTAGAGTGGCCTGAGTCATCATTGTGTATAATGCGTGTATTATTGCTGTTGTAACAATAGTGCCATGTGTCACAACATTGTGCATTGCAAACTGTATTCATAGACCTGTATACGTGAATGAAAGTCAAGCCCATCGCAAAACTGTATTCATAGACCTGTATACGTGAATGAAAGTCAAGCATTCACTGCATCGTTTGCATTTCTTTTCGTTTATCCATTGTTTGGACTCAGTATCAGCCTATCAAGGTCTTAGGCATCTGCCATGGCTCATTTATTACTCAGCTGAATCGAATTTGTTTCATCAAGTTGGACTGCAACAACTACCTTTTAGGGTATTCCACGATTTTTTTGCATCATTAGGGGAAACAAGCTTGATGGTTTCGGTTTAGGAACCAAGCCATGTCCCTCTCCTGTGATCTCTAAAGGTGCAGAGCTTAGCCCTAAACCTAACTATGAGGATTGGGTTAATACTGATTAATTAGTGTTAGGCTGGCTATACAACACAATGACCATGGATGTAGCCTCACAAATGCCACATTGTACTACCTCTACTAAGCTGTGGAAGGCAGCTATGGAAATATCTGGAGCTTAAACACGCTCCAGGACTCTGTTGATTAAACATGAACTTCAGTGTTTGAGAAAGGGTCCCTCAAAATGAAAGACTACTTAAACAAAACCATATCATTGACAACTTAACTTAGGCTGGAAATTCCATTTCCCTTCCTAACTTAATTATGTGAAGTTGACTGACAAAGAAGATTTGTGTTGGATTGATTTACAGGCCACCCTTCTTACATTTGAATGTCGTCTAGAGCAGTTGAATAATCTTACCCATTTGTCCATGACCTCCTCTACAAATGTTGATTACCGTGAAAAATAAGTGTAGAGGTGGTTTTTGGAGGGGATCACAGCGAGATTCTCAAGGTCGTCGCTCCCGTGGAAGAGGCAATTGCTCCAACAAACCCATATGTCAGTCTATATAGCAGAATTGGACATATAGCTCCAAACTGTTTTACCATTTCAATAAGGCCTATATGGGAAGCCCACCTGTCCAGATTAGAGGGCAATCTTCAACTTACATTGCTTCCCCATATACTGTAGCATATCGGACCTGGTATTTCACTAGTGGAGCGAGCAGCCACATAACCAATGATCCAAATCTGATCTTACCTTCAGGTGATACCAATGGTAAGCAAAAGCTGATAGTTGGCAATGGCCAGTCACTAGATATTTTGAAAATTCGCACTCTTATGCAGAGCAAATAGTCCGTAAATAATACTCTTGCAATGTGAAATATAATAACCAAGACTATACCATGCTAATAATGTTGTTTTGGAATTCAATATGAATAACAAATGATACCAAGAACTTATTAAGCGTTCCTCGATTAACAAATGATAATACTGTTGTTGTGGAATTCAATTCTTCTGACTGTTATATGAAGGACACGGAGACAGCACAAATACTTCTGCCCAGGAAGACTAAAGAGGGACTTTCAAGTTGATCGATCCAGTACAATCATACCAGCACATTTCAGCTCACCTGGAGCACAGCAGAACAAGTATGAACCTTTTGTTACTTCTGTCAGTATATCAAAATGGCATAGGAGAAATCCATCCTCGAGTTTCAGCTCAACTTCTGAAACTTTGTAATGTTGAAAACATTTCTAGTAAAAAGAATAAGTTCTGCAAAGCTTGCCAATTTGGCAAATCTCATGCAATGCCATTTGAAAACTCTTTCACTCAAGTTTAAAATCCTCTTAATGTGGTTCATACAGATTTGTAGGGATCATCCCCAACTGTAAGCACTTCAGGCTTTTGGTACTATATTCATTTCTTTGATGATTATAGTAGATTCCATGGATTTCTCTGTTAAATAAGAGTGCTCCAGAGTTACTGGGGTGGCGAATTTAGAAGTTTCAGTCCAAGAAGCTGGCAACCATTTTCGACACTCTTGTCCCCATACCTTTGAGCAAAACAGAGGAAGCACAGGCATATAGTAGAAATGGGACTCACACTCCTTGCACAAGCCAAAATGCCACTTCATCTATGTTGGGAGGCTTTTCATACGTCTACCTTCCTTATCAAGGACTGCCAACCTCTGTTCTACAAGGAAATCATCTTATGCTGTGCTCTTCAAGCAGCAACTTGATATCACTGCTTTTAGAATCTTTAAATGTGCTTGTTATCCTTGTCTAAGGCCCTACAACCAACACAAGATGCATTTTTGCACAATGAAGTGTGTTTTCATTGATTATAATGGCTCATACAAGGGCTTTAAGTGTCTAACTCTCACTGGTAAAAAAATTATCTCTCGGCGTGTTACATTTAATGAAGAAGTTTTTCCTTTTGAAGCAGGTTTCCTGAACACTCAAAGGGCAGCTAAGGAAAGGGTTGAACCAGCCTCATTTTTCCCACTTCCCACTTGACTTCAGGGAATCACATCAATGTCCACTGATCCTGCAAATTCCAGCACCAATGAATCATCATCCAGTACTAACAATGAACAAGAGCACAATCCTCCAGCTTCAGTTTCACCATAACATTCTCTGCAACAACAGTCAACTTCACCTCAGCTACAGAATTCAGCACCAGGATTTGACTTCTCTTCTAGTGATCATGCTGATCAACAGCAACAATCAGTAGCCTGTGATGATAACAACACTGCACACACAAAGGTTCAAAGGCCTGGAGTAGTAACTAGAGCTCAGAGAGGAATCTTCAGGCCCAAACACCCGTTTACTTGCAAAGCATGACTTGACTACTGAACCAGAGACAGTAGACAAAGCACCAGCAATACCTCACTGGAAGCAAGTTATGTTATATGAACTTGCAGTGCAGGAAAGGAACAAAACGTGGATCGTAGTACCATACAGTGGTCATAAAAACGTGATTGACAGTAAATGGGTCTTTAAGACCAAGTTCAATGCAGATGGAACAGTGCAACGACACAAGGCAAGATTGGTGGCTTAAGGGTTTCAACAATATCCTGGAATTGATTTTGGTGAAACTTTCACCCGTGGTCAAAGCCTCAACAGAGAGTATAATCTTGACTTTGGCTGTATCAGTGAACTGGCTAGTTAGACAACTAGACATAAACAATGCTTTTTTGAAAGGGTCTTTGCTTGAGACTGTTTTCATGTATCTGCCAGAAGAGTTTAAGGACCCAGCAAAACTGGATCACATCTACAAACTGTCGAAGGCTATATATGGTCTAATACAACATCCAAGAGATTGGTTTGATATATTGAGGAGTACTCTGTTGCTGTGGGGATTCAGTAATGTTAAAAGTGACCATTCCATGTTCTTCCTTAAAGATAATGACACTGTCAATATATGTGGATGATATTTTGGTTACAGGAAACAAGAGCTCTGCCTTAGAGGCCTTCATCAAGAAGCTTCACAACCTCTTTGCATTAAAGGATTTGAGAAATCTGCACTGCTTCGGCATTGTGGCTCATAGAGACGAGTCTAGGATTTTTCTTAGTAAAAAAAAATGTGGTTGATTTACTGAAAAAATTTGACATGCTAGAGGCATCTCCCTATCCAAAACCCAATGGCTGTAGGAAAAACTTTATCCAAAAATGATGGCAAGCCACTTAAAGATCCTCTGAAGTATAGGAGTACTGTTGGGGCCCTTCAATATTTGACCATACATGACCTGACCTGACTTGTCCTTCACTGTCAATAAGCTAAGTCAGTTCCCAAGTGCATCTACCAACATCCACTGGCAAGCAGTTAAACGTGTGTTGATGTACATTAAGGGAACTGCCAACCATGGAATTCTAATTAAGCCTGCACATTAGTTAAGCCTTGTTGGGTTTGCTAATGCAGATTGGGCTGCCTGTCCCAATGACAAGAAGTCTATGGGAGATTTTTGCGTCTATTTTTGTACTCATTGCTCTCTTGGTCGTGGAGAAAGTAAAAAATGACCTCAAGGTCTAGCACTGAGTTGAAGTATAGAGCACTAGATAATCTTGCTGCTGAGTTAGTATGGGTGCAAGCTACGTTGAAGGAAGTTGGACAGCCCTGTACACAGATCCCTGTCATTTGGTGCGACAATGTGAGTGCTGTTGCTCTTGCAGCCAATCTAGTATACCATGCACAGACAAAACATATAGAGCTCAATGTGCATTTTGTCTGTGATCAAGTTTTGAAGAACTAGCTTTCTATTTGCTATGTACCTACACTCGATCAAGTAGCTGATTGTTTTACTAAAGCATTGTCTCACACCAAGTTTTGGCTCTGTCAGGACAAACTTGGTGTAGATGACTTACTCGTTTGAAGGGGGTGTTAGAGCACAATGATATCATGCACACGGATTCAGTGAATATAAGTTCATTGGTTCTAGAATGGGCTGAGTCACCATTGTGTACAATGCATGTATTGTTTCTGTTGTAACAATACTGCCATGTGTCACAATATTGCACATCACAAAACTGTATATATAGACCTGTACACGTGAATGAAAGTCAAGCATTCCCTGGATCGTTGGCATTTCTTTTTGTTTATCCTATATTTTGACTTGCATAGTTGGACTAGGAGGGCTCTTTAATTTAAACCATGCAGGACAAAATTCAAAGGGCAAACCATCATTCCAAAAAGAAAAAGGAAGCATTGATACCTGGAAAACTTAGAGCAAGACCAGTACAACATCCAGCTACCCCAGCATTAATGACTGCGGATAAAAAATTAATCAAATATCACAGAAGGATCATTATAAAACACAAGTACCACTTCCATGGTTAACAATTTCATACCATCGTCCTTTCCTCTGAGTCTTTTCAAGATGCAAACAACCAGACTGTGAACTCCAGACAGGACCGCAAATGACTGTACATATAAACAAAAAAAAAGGTTAAAAAATAAGAAATACATCCAAATATGAATCAAGTATACCAATTTAAAACAGCTGGCGAAAAAATAAAAGGACTAAGGCCTCTGATGTACCTT
Organism: Delonix regia; assembly: GCA_037074485.1. Classification (NCBI taxonomy): domain Eukaryota; kingdom Viridiplantae; phylum Streptophyta; class Magnoliopsida; order Fabales; family Fabaceae; genus Delonix; species Delonix regia. The sequence goes on along the minus strand of CM073452.1, from coordinate 18,469,629 downwards.
TGCATAAGAGCCGGCATCTACAAAGGATCCCTTAAACCCTTTCTTCTTAAACAATCCAGCACCTGAAACATGCCCGACAAAGACATCCTTCAGCAGGATCACAAGAATTGCCTGTACAACTAATCTCAAAAAGGTCAGATTTCTTTAAAATAGTCCTCTGCCAGCATTTTTTTTTCATCGTGAGCAAAACCTATCAGTCAGTTATTCAGAGGTTATTAAACTCTCTAGTTACCTGTCAGGAATTACTCATGTATACTCAAAATACAACTCGTCAAAAACAGTCACACGACTAACAAATAATGCACCAAATCCCATCTGCATCAAACTTACAGCCAGGATGCCACAAATTGCCAACACTGAGTAAGCCTTTGACTAAGTTTATACAGAAAGACTCCAAAGTCCAAACTAACACATCATTGGGGTAAAAAACGAATAATCACAACATATCGTCAGAGCTTGCCCCTGAAAATTGACATGCACCTGTTTCCTTGTTTCCAAGCACATTTTTAAAAGGATTACAAAGATTTGCTGCAAAAGTACATATCATTCCAAAACAATAAAACCTACCACCATTCGAAACCAAGAACATTTGCCCCTTCTGAAATAAGGTAATGACAATTGCAATAACAGAAGAGGCTATCGTCATCCTTAAAGACAAAAATTATAGTTCATCAGCCATTCAATACGCACTTTGTTCTCTGTTAGGTTCATCTAAACATCTAATACTCACCGACTGGAATTAAATCCTCAAAACCAAGCTATTTAAAGAAATTTTATGTAGTATTCAGAAAGAGAGAGAGAACCATAGCCAAAGATGGAGCCCATCAGGGCGCCGGAGGCAGAGTCGCCGGCGAACCGGAGAAGGCAGACAGAAGGAGAAGCAGAGAGTGCAGGAACTTGAGCTGTATGACTAACGCTTGTTTTAGTGGAGACCTCTCCGTCGGAACCAGTCTTAGAAGAATCCGTCGTCGCCATTGCTACTCTCTCTCTCTCTCGGCAAGCACCAAATCCGAAATAAGACCGAGGCTGGAGGCAGCGTCTCTTTTTTTGGGAGCAATACTTGTACGTACGTACCTGAGAAGATCCTTCGCGCTTGGAACGACGTCGTTTCCTTTGAAAAAACTGTTCATTTTAATATGTTAACTTATTTATTTACGTCAATTTAATTTTCTAACTTTAAAATTATGCCATTTTGCTTTTTTATTTTTGGTTATATTCAATCATTTTGGAAAGACTGGGAAACTTTAAAAAATGGTAACGGGGCCATTTTAAAATACTAACTAAAATTAAGCGATGATTATGGTACAATTTAAGGCTACAGTAGCATATTATAATGAGTGTGAAGGAGCTTAAAGCAATAATAAATTGCATGACGGGCTGGACATTATTCAACATAAAAGACACGCAAGGTGTAAAAGTGGTACAAATTGTTCAACCTACGCAATATTTTAAGGAAAGAGGAAGGAAGAACAACATCAAGATAATGCAAGAAGGAAATGGAGTGTATCTTGGTAAAGGAGGAATACAAAATTGACAAAGGTGATTACAACATGAAAATGGTGACTAATCCTTTATCTGGGAAAAGGATGGAAACTTCTAATATTCACTGGTGTAGTAGCTACAAATTATATGTCACGACCTGAGTTGGTAGGATGTGATCGACATGAGTATGAGGTGTTTTTCATCCTCGTGAACCCATTGAAATCTTTATAACAGTAGAACTTATATAAATTTAAATTAAATAGCATGAGTCTCGTAACTCTCCACACAAACATTTTCTGACATACCATAGTAATACATCAAATATCTATCCTATATATAAGGGTGTAACTAAACGGAATCATAATATTAATAAAAGGCATAGCTCTAGTAGTAGGCTAGGCTCACCAAAGAGTTTATCACCAAGATTAAAATTCCAAAGGTGGATGTTTTGGAGCGACAAATAATGGGGTAAATGGAAACTCAATAAACAGGTAATTCTAATATTGCAAAAATTAAGACAGACTTACGGTAGTACATCTTTCGAAATTTAAAACTAGATATCATACTAACATAATTCAGTAATATTAAATAGAGAAAAATCATCAACAAAATGTAATTGGGAATCTCCTATAGAACCAATCATAATTACAGAGTATAGAGCTAACCCAATACTAGTAATAACATATAAGAACAAATACTCATTCAGTCATAAGCTCTAAGTAAATATCATAATAGCCATTGACCTCAAACAAAATATGGAGGTAAGGGTATCATACCCAACCTCATTAGAACACCAATCGCAGTGCATTACGGCTAACGTCAACTACCGTTAGCTATAGAGTTCTGTTTTGAACATATTCCTAATATTTCAGAGACAAATAATTATCCATGTACAGATATCAGAAATTTCGAAATCGTACCACTTCAGAATTCAAATTTTAGTATTTCTAATAATTCAATATTCAAAATTATCATGAATAATTTAAAATAATATTATGCACAATTAGGATTATTAATTCACTTGAAAAGAGTATATCAACCTCCTTCTATCATTGATTATAATTTCTTTGTTGAAATTTTCTAGTCACCTAAAATATTAAATAAAATACTCTTATCATCAAATCCTTACAAATAAATTTAATTATTTTAATTCTATCACATACCTAATTAATTATCTCTCATTTATTTTTTATCCAATTCACCTCTTTCTTTTCTTATTTTTAGAAATTAAATTTATAGGTCACTTAAAGAATACTTTGAAATACTTATAACCTATATTTCATTTTATTATCCTTATTATCATTATTATTACTATTATCATTATTATGATTATTATCATTACTATTATTAATATAATTATCATTATTATTATTATTATTACTATTATTATTATTATTATCATTACTATTATTATTACTATTATTATTATTATTATTATTATTATTATTATTTTATTCAATTATTTCATTATACACTTATTAAATTTCTAACACCTACCATAACACAAGTTTCACTTAAGGGTCATTTAATAAAATCCAAATTTTTCATTTAACCTCAAATAATATTTATTGTTATATAATCAAGCCATTCTAATTTTTCCTTCTAATTTCCTTTCTTTTTCTTCATGAAAAATCTAGAAAAATTACTAAAAATTTGAATTTTGTTCTAAAATTCAAATTAAAATTTTCAAAAATTATAAATCACTCTCTTTCACTAGATTCCCAAATTGTCCCTATACCCCTAAATTGGGGTTTTTCAATCCAAAAGTCAAATTTTATAATTGATCAGTAATTTCAAGGAAAAAATGTGTGAAATTCACCTATGAAGTGTAATCCTAACTCAATTTAAAACAAATGACCCGAATTGGGCTTAAATTTGTTTCTTTTTATGATGAACAATGACAAAATTAGGGTTCTTCGATTCTAAGCAAATTGGTCCAAATTAATTAGTGTAAATGAAGGAGAAAGGTGCAAAATCATTGTAAAAAGTGAAGCCCTATGTTTAATTGGATTAAAAACGCAACAATTTCGCGAATTTAGAGGTTGAATTCTTGAACCATTAAGCCACCAAAAAATTTAAAAATTTTAGCGATGTAGTAGTCGGTGGTGGTCGTTAGGAGTCAACAAGGCCATTGTGGCTAAAAGGAGTTGCCGGTGACCCTTCAAAATGGCTAAAACAGCGCCAATGGTTGATAAAAGATCTGAACAGAGGCCTCGCAGGTTGCATAATTTCTCGACGAAATGACCGGTGTTGAGGATGCGCCAACCGTGCTACTAGTGGCTCGCCGATGCTCATCAGCAATGGTGACGATGGCCAGAAGTGAGGAATCGATGGCAGCACAATGAGAAAGTGATGATAAAGGTTGGTGTGCGATAATAATGGAGTTTAAGTTATAATTTTCATGTTTTTAATGATTTTGGGATATAATTGGGTGTTAAGATAAGATGAGTGGGAGTAGTAGGTATAATTATGATATAAGTTTAATTAAGTGGGTTAATAATAATATTAGTGAAAATAATTGGGATATTAATTTAATTAAAGTGGGGATAAAAGATGTAATTATTGTGATAAAATATTTTTAGTGGGAATATTATGAATGATTTAGATAATAAAATATTTAAAGTGGGGATGAATATTATTTTATATATTTTAATATATATATATATATATATAGTATTTTACATTATATTTCTATGAAAAAAATGGTTAAAATATTATTATGAACCTTCAATTATAAATTGATTCTCAATTTGATCCTTCACTTATCAATTCATTCTCAATTTGCTCCCTTACTTATCAATTTATTATCAATTTGATCCCTTACTCAGCAGTTTATTCTTAATTTGTTATCTCACTTATTAGTTTATTTTTAATTTGGTCTCTTACTACATGAAAATTAGCATGCTTAATCCCGCAATTTGAACTAAATTTGGCGTAAATGTGTCAACATTTAGATTAACAAGAGACCAAACTAAGAATGAACTAATAAGTATATAACCAAATTGAGAATAGAAATTAGTAAATGACCAAATTGAAATTGCAAATTGATGAAGGACAAGAATAAAAGTCAACTAATTAATAAGAAACTAAAATTATATTTTACTTAAAAAAGATGCAATGTGGAAGGGTATTGTAGGAATAACAGTTATTGAACTTGTCATTGCTTGAAGAAAATTCTTGAGAAATGTGTGGTTGCGTATTGATTTTGCTATGAAAGGTTGAGATGGAACTCAATTGCCAAGCTCAATCTATGACTTTAAGGAAGAGCAATTGGGATGTTAGATCTTTAGATACAAGAAAAGTGGCAACTTGGCTTGCAAGTATGTATGGTTCACAATATAAAAATGGAGAATCATATTTAATAAACAAGATTGGATTATCTATAGTAATGTAGATTTAATCCAATGGTTTATAATTTTTATATTTTTATAATTTATTTTGTATAAAAAAAATTTAAACTATTGGATCAAGATCCAATGATCTACATTTCTATTAGAGAATCTGTATTACTGCAGGTAATCTAATTTTTTAAATAAACCTTTTAGGAGATGTGCCAAATTGTTTCTTGATAATATTTGTATCTCTAGGTTGGCTTTGTTAGCCCTTCTTTGCAACAAAGGAAAAAAAGTGGAAAACAATTTCACTTGATAATAATGTATTTAAACATATAAGTTTCTTTATTTAATAAATATAATGCATAATACTTTTTTATATACTTAATGTTTATTTTATTTTATTTTATTTTTTCCAAATGGATACTATTTTACACTCTCATATGATCTCTTAGTATTTTTAGTATAAGATATAATTTTTATTGATCTAAATGTTTAATTACAAAAGTGTTTACCATATTGATCTTGCATGTCAAATATTATAAAAATTGCATAACTACAAAAATAAAGTCAAATAGGATATATCAGCAAGTTAATTTTGTAATATGTGATGCGTAATAATGTTAGATTGATGTAAAATTTTGTAGATATGATTAGAATTTATAAAATAATATTAAATTCTGTAAAAATTTCCTTAAAAAGTTACTATATGATTACTTTTAATATTTACTGGCACTAGTATTCATTGATTCATAATATATATATATATATATATATATATTACTCTCATTTTCTATTCTCAGCTAAAATTATATAGTCCTTCCCTTTTTTGTTATAAAATAAAGCCAACATATAATTAAAAGATCCTCACAAATTATGTTATTTTCAATTAAAAATATAATTATTAAACTTTTATCTTAATATTATTTGTTTGGGTTAAAAATTATAAATTTAATATATTTTAAATTAAAAAAAAGTTGACTAATTTATATTAATTAAATACATATATTTGTTAGTTAATATTTAAATGTATTTCAATTTGGTCAAGTTATAATTATAACTTATTTTATATCACAAGATATATATATATATATATATATATATATATATGCACAAGAATTTGTACAAAGTTGAATTGATTTTGTGCGAATGGCTTAACCTTGTTCATTGAATATCCAGGATCATGGGTTAAAAGGTAAATGCTGGGTAAGACAATTTGAGAGTAACTCCAAACTCAAAAGTTTTGGGAAAACATAGTAATCTCCCAAATCCCAATGTAACTGACACACTTAACTTTAGTGGTATTTGTGGCCTTAAGAAGGGCATAATGGTCACTCTAATTAACTTATGTATGTACATAGTAACAACAGCTTAGTTCACTACGTCGGCTTTTCACTTTTTCTATTCAACCTACCATCGTCACCTCCTCGCCATAACACAACCATTGTATCCCCTCGTTGGCTTGCCATCGTGGCTTTCTTCAAGGTCCATCCTTTTTTATGTCTAGTGGGTTTTCTTGTCTTAAGCTTTTTGCATTGACAACCTTGAAAGCTAAGTAATCTCTTTCTTTCTCTTATTGGCTTTGTGGTTGTTCATCAATTTTGTCTTGCAACATGTCCTAATATGGGTATTTGGTTTACGTTCTTTTTAGTTAATTGGGAGTGTCTTCTTTGTTACCATTTGCTAGATAGTAAAAGTGATAGGTTGAAGAGGCTGACTTCGATTAAAACAGAAAGATTTGGAATTCATATCGAGGAGAAATTTCAGTTTATAAATTTTGTCTTCAATTTTTTTTATTCCATGCATGATTGCAAGTCTGTCATGGTTTCTGTTTGCAATTTACAGTATCAACCTTTTTTTTTTTTTTAATTTAAAGGGAAGCAAGTTTTTCATAGGTGTACTTTCAAGGGTTAATTGTACTTTATGGTGTGATCAAATTAGATTGCTAATTCGTATCATTCTTAACAGTGATTGTTAAAGATGTATCATGTTAAGGGTTGTTAGCATTTTTGTGAGCTGCTTTGTGTATGTGTTTGGTAAACGTGGCCTAAGATTGATGGCATTATCTTTTAGTTACTTTGGTTGTACTTCATTAAAGTCAAAACAAGGTCATCTTTTTGTTTTACCAAATATGGGAATCATTTTGGCAATGCTTCACCAATGATCTCCTTTACTACTTTTGTCATTCTTATAATATCTACTTACTTATAGTACTTGAACTTGGAAAAGGCCACTATCTTAATAATCTTATATGACTATAAGTAGATCATTTAAACATGCCTTCAGCTATTACTCTGTTGTAGTGAATATTTTGATAATTAAATTGTCAATTTTTTTCTTTTTAGTTCTAATTTGATGTTTTCATCTATATAAAACTGCATGTTACAACTATTCTGCCACTTTTATCCAAGAAAAAGGTTGTTTATTATAAGAAGGTTGTAAGCTAGTCATATTGCTTTAACTTTGATGTTATCTTATAAAGACTGAAAATAACCATGGTAAGCTTTAGAAGGTGTAGACTTTTATGTCTTTGCTCAAGTAGATGTTGATATAAATATTTTATATATCATGGACTCCTCTCAAAGAAAGGAGAAAAGTCATGTCTTTGGTAGTTTAGAGTCTAGTTTGATGAGTTGGATCTTAAACTCAATTGACAATTTTACCAATATGATTGATTTTCTACAAGAAATAGTTCTTTTGTTACTTTACTTCCTCTACATTGTGATAGACTAACTACTTCTAAGGATTTAACTCAGCATGCTAAAACTAAGATTGTGCATCATGTCCTTTCTGTTGATGAAATTGGAAGCATCCTTCATAGTGTAGAAACACAATTACTAGTAGTAAGTTTGTGGACTTCTTTGATTTAAGTGTATGTCAAATTTATATGATATGTTGTTTACATGAGTTGTGTGCCATTAAGATGTCACTTCTTTAATATGAAATTGAAGCATGGAAGTGAGAAGAAACTTTGATTTCATTTACACCGTTCTCTTTTTTTCTTTTCAAAAATATTTCTAAGTACTATAAGTTAAAGGTGCTTCACACAATTTTAAGACTATAAGCACTTTTATAGTGATTTTGATAATGAACATTCTTCTATATTTTTTTTTTAATTTCTATGTCTAAAAGCCAAATGTGCATGAAATAAGTTAACTGTACCTATTGTTCTCACTTCATTAGCTTTAAAGAGTTTTTAAAATAACGGGGTAAATGAATGGTAAACTTTCATTATATAGGTAATCTTAAGAAGAAGCATATAGTCATAGACATCAATATAAGGACACTTGACATGCCAAATTATGAGTGTCCAGGTATTAATTTTTTGATATATCATTCTCTCAAGATGTAGAATGTTGGCATCCTTAATTATGGTTCCATAAAAAGGTATCCTTCTTATTACCATTTGTTTTTATTTTAAAAGGTGAAAATGGCTAAATGTTTTTTTTTTTTGAAAATTGATATGAAAGTCCTAAATTCTTAACCTATTGGTCTTGCCATTTATGGATTGCTCAATTAGCAGTTATTAAATGTATTTGATTAAAACATGTGTTTTATTAAGTTAATTAATCTTCAAAAGTTGCGCACTTGATATTTTTTCAATTTTACATATCGTAGATTGTTGGGAACTTATATGAAACTCTTTTGAACTTCCCCATAATAATGTTGTGAAAGAAGAACCAACAGTGTCAAATATATCTAGTTTTAGCTCATAAATGGAAAAGCCCCGTCAGCAATTCGTTGGCTTGTTGTTTAAGAGACACACCTTTCTACTAGTTATATTTGATTTAGTTTACAATGATTTAGTTGATTTAACTTATCTTCTTGAAAAAAGTGTCAATTTCATGCTTTTATTTTAATGTATTCTTTTAATAATAAATTTATGGGTAACAATTGGATACATTTATCTGTTGAAGATAATCATACACCAATAAGAGTATATGTTAAGGTAAGCTTGTACAATTATGGAAATAAAAATAATGAGAAATAATGGATTTTGATTTAGTTGAATAGTCCTACTATTTTTGTGACATTATTCAGAATAAATGGTCCTACGCAAGTTGATCAATCTAATTAATTTGTTAAGACATGTGTTGTAACATTTTTAATTTAATGATTTTTAATATAAGCTAAATTATTTATGGAAAATCAAAAAGAATTAAACAAGAATAAATATGCCTTATTGAATCATTTAAAGAAAACAATATATAGCTTAGTTTTAAAGGATAAGGACAAAACAGTCATTTTAAAAAAATGTTAACGGTAAAATGGTAAATTTACAAGGTGAGACATGTGGCATTACCTTAACATATGGGGCTCACACTATAATTCTATCTTTAATAATTATGATTTGAGATTGAATCACAACTATTAAATTAAAAATAAGTGGTTAAATCCTAGCCGTCAATTTCTCTTTAAATACCCTACACTCTACCTATTTTCTTCACACCATTCCCTACATTCCTCTTATACCCATTTCACTCACTCTTGCCTTTCCACTCTACACTTAGATCAAGAAGGAATGAAACAAGAAGGAAAAGAGCAATTTTATGAGAATTACAAAAAAGGATAGTGTATCTAGGTAACATGATTTAACATATTCTAATTTCTCTTTTTCTCTTTTCCTTTTTATTCTTGAATGGTCATCATAGTAATCCCTTTTGGCCTAGGGTCATTTATTTTGAAATTTTGTCGCCATGAGCTCATTTAAGGTCTAAAAAGGGTAGAATTAGAGAAGAATGAAGATAGATAGATATTTTGAAATATCTGGAGAAATAATATGCAAGCCATAATAATTTTAAGATAAGAATTTTCATGTGTGAACTTTATTGTGCATTATATATTATTATATGAATATTTTATTATTCATGCATTAAAATTGCCTATGTTGTTGTGCATTTCAACTTTGTATGACGAGGTGACAATATGATTGTTTGAAAAGAGAACTACTCTTTAAGAAAATAAACTATTCATGTATATTATATATTTATTGATAGTTTGGAATTTCATTTGATAATAGTTGTTTATGCCGCCTTAATAAATAAATAAATATATATATATATATATATTGTGAACCATTTAATAATGGTTGGTTATACCGCCTTAATATATATATTTTGAACCATTTCATAATGGCTGACTATGTCGCCTTAATATATATTGTGAATCCTATGAGTTCCTTAGCAAGACATTATACTCCATAAATTCTGTAATTTATGGCAAGTCATACCGCTTAAATGATTACAAGGAAATGATGTTATTACACTTCTTGGGCTACAACTTGAATTTTAAGATCAATGGCAGGTTATGCCGCTTAAATGGTCTTAAGAATTCAAAAGAAGACAAGAATGTATCATTGCTGGAAACATCTTGAATTTAATTGACATTAAAAGAGATTCCCAATTGTAATAAGAATATCAGTGCTCCGGGGATTACAAAAGAAATCTTGATAGTTCTCTCTCAAACTAATCCAATCTTGACTATATGACGGTTTAGGTGACATATTAAGATAAAAATTATATTGCCTAACTTTGTCTTAAGTACCTGATGGGGGACATATCAACTAAAGGTAAGGTGGTGCCTACGGTTAGGTGTCATATATTAGGGTTCAGGAGACTCGACCGCCTGGGTATGACAGTCATATGTTGGGCTTCGTGAGACTCGAATAACTCAAATATGACTTTTCAATGCCTAATGGTTAAGGCATTGTCTACCTCTACTTGTCATATGTTTACAAATACATATTTGTATGTTATTATATCTAACATCCACACATATTTTATAAAGATCATAATTTATAGTCATATTATATTCGATGGATATTTCGAGTATCATATATGTTTTTCATGTTACTAAGAAACTATTATCACCACTCTATTAATGATGTTTTTGGATGAAGAATTACTAAATTTCTCTTAAAGTCCGTGCCAAGTGAGTATTTATTTCACCAATTGGGAAACGCTTGTTATTGATAACGTCTTTACAAGATATGATATGGCCATACGCGTCATACCACTTATGTTCGTGTCATAATAAGGCATGAATCTTACTAATTTTTCAAGTTCTAAATAAGTCCTTAATATTATGCCTAATTTCGACAAATATAGATATAGAGATGGCCTAGTACCCCTTCTCCCAGTTTTGTTAAATTATCTATACGGATGTATGAACTTTTATTATCTATAATTATACTATTATGTTTTAGATATTTTAATGTATTTCATAATTCTCGCTTCATAGTAATATTAACTTAAATTTATAATAGATTTTATACTTTGTAAGAAAGTACATAAATGTTTAATAGGAAATATTATGCATATTTCATCTTGTTGATGCCACTTCCTCACTAAAAGTTGATTGCAAGGCAAAAAATAATGTAAACCTATAGGATTAGTGCCTTATGGAGGTGCTCTAATGCCATCTAGTGTTTGAAAAAGATGGTCAAGAGAGCAATCAAAATGACAGATGGAGAACATACTTTCCATTGATGAGTGAATCTAAAAGTTTACATCTTGCTCCCTTTTGGGGCATTTCCTTGATGAATAATTTTACACCTAGGTGTCTTCCTTGGAGTGGACCATCATTGGATAGGAACCATGGCATGCATAAGCCACAACTAGATTCTTGGGCTAGTTAGGCTAGTGTGACTATAAGAGTAATTTATTATCCTCTATTATATCTTAATTTCTTCTTATTGATTCAACCCTTTAAAAGGGTGGGTCTACAAATTACTTACCTTTTTTTATTAGAAACCTTAAATAACACTTGAGAAAGTGTGATTATATTTTTTTCATTAACAATTAGTTCCTTTTTCATAATATCTATTCTGACTAACATTTGAGCCTGTCACCAGAGTAATTATTTTTTTAAATATAAAGGAATCATTATTTTCACTAAATACATCCTTGATTTTCACCTGAAAAGGAATTCTACTACAATATTTTCTAATGTATCATATATTTTCTTTTGACATCATACTCCAGGGTGCAAACTCTTTGAAAGGTGACTTTGCCAAATAATGCCTTCTTTTTTTGAGTTGTTCTATACACTTGCTTACTTTGTATATGCAAGAGATATCACTAGTTCCCCTAAAAGATGTCATTTTAAATTCAGTTTACCTCAATAACTTAGTCTTAGGGGAATATAATGAAAAAAATTGAGAGCATTATATTTAATTAATATGAAGATTTTAATGATTATTGGCTCTTTTTTGTGATTATTGATATTCAATTGGAGCCTATCAAATTTGACAATTTAGCTAGTCAACATTATTTAAATTTTCTTCCATACATTTAGAAGAAAATTTTGAATAAGCTTAATCATTCATGTTTTAACTAGACATCAAGAACTATGTGAATGAGCTATTATCTAATCAATCCCATTCTGACCTATAAACATGCTTGAGCATCGTGATGCAATGAGTTTATCAACTTCATTCAAAGTCATTGCTTTATTCCAAATATTCCAATTTAAACAAAATTTTAGCAATGAGATCCAACAACAATGAATAATAATACTCCCAAGATGTCATTTATAGCACACTTTGAATGTTTGACTTATTAAACTAAGTGGTTCATGGCATATGGGCATGTGAGCTAGGATATTGTGTTCTATCTCTATTATATGGCATCATGTTGCACAAAGTGTGAAAAATGATTTTAGTGGATAGCTAATTGTCCCTTTTATCTTGCAATGAGTCATTAATCAATCGTTGGTGAAAAACTAAAGAGAAACTTTAGAATGGTAATCTTGTTTCATCATAACCATATTTAAATTCAAAAGACATGTTTTTTCATGTGACCTTACCTATCATGGTCTCATTCTTGGAGCATATTTGTTTCAATGATTTTCATTTTGCTTAGAGACATATTTGCAAGGCCTTCTAATAAACGCAGAAAGCCACATAAAAGAAAGTATTTTCCCGATCAAGAACTATGTGTAATGAGAGGTTTGTATTTTAAAAAATATGAAGTGGCGAACAGCAATAAAAATGGACAAGAAACAAATCCACCTCTGAACTATTAGTTCATAAGAAGAGGCTGCTCACATATATCAAAGGTATTACTGTAAATTTTATATTATGGCTTTTGCTTGTAGTCCTATTTGACAACAAAAGTCATCAATTTCTCTTTGGTAGTTTTTTATTAGTTCTTCTTCCAATGTTTTTAAAAGCCACATGTGCTTTTAAAAAATCCCTTATGAGATGCTTATTTTTGTCAAGTTGTAGTTGTTAGTCAGGGTGTAATTCTATTTCCTTAACAACAACCTAGCACAAGTGCTATGTTTTAACTGTGACTGGACCCCACACTTAGGCCTCCGCCACAGGATAATTGTTGCCATACATTTTGGCTAACATGTGGGTATTTGGTTTATGTTATTTTTGGTATCATTCCCATTACCTATTTACTAGATAAATATGTTTCATTATGTAATCCTACTACGTCTAATATTTTAGTCACGTATATAAACAATATTTTTAAAATGATGTAAATAAACAAAATGCCTAATCTTTAAACTGAATTAAATTATGTAAGTTACTTGTTAGTCCAACCAGTTATAAATAAAACTTACATGGTAAGAAATAAAAAATTTTAAGTAAGCATAATTTATAAGTAACACAAACTATGATATTAATAAATTCAAAGTTATTTGTCAGTCTAACCAGTTAAGAATAAAACATACGTAGTAAGAGATGCAAAAACATTCAGTAATTAGAGTGAACATGATTTGTAGGTAACACAAACCATGATAGTAATAAGTATATAAATTATTTGTTAATCCAACCAATTAAAAATAAAAATTTCATGATTAGAAATGCAAAAAACATTCAATAATTAGAGAAAACATTATTTATAAATAACACAAACCATTGTAGTAATAAATCCTTGAGTTTGAGAGTAATTTTATCTATTGAAAAGTTATAAATGAGATTAGGTATTTTATGGTAATTACAAAATTTAATATCTTTTTTAGTGATTAATTGCATCTACTAGTTCTAAACAAAAATTTTTTCAAAATATTATATAGTATTATTTTATTATTTATTTAAATAAAATTGTATCTTTTATGATTCGTAATTCTGATCCATATTTGCTGTCAATTGTCAATACATGCCTTGAATATTTGGAGAACTATGTTCATAGTTGTGCCGATACTCAAGTCCATTGGAGAACAAGAATTAAACTGGAAGATATTCATGTAGACAAAAGAATTGATGTACTAGAAGTTTTTCACAATAGCACAAAAGAATACAATGAATGTAGCAGCCAAAAAAAAAAAAAAAAGAACAAAAAGAATACAAATGGCAGCTGTAGGAGTGCTGCTTTTGATCCGAGTGGGATCTGAAGCCAGTGCCATGCTAATTTTACAAGCAACAGATGAGAAACTAGTAATGCTCTTGATAGATTGCTCCAAATTCTGCTCTCCATGCCTGATCATCATCGTCTGCATTGGGGATTGCATTGTTGCGTACAACATCATCAGAGTCCTCTCTATATAGTGGTTGCAGTGCAGACTCCGGTAATTTGCTTTCTGCAAGGTACTGCTTCATGGTTGTCATCTCCATCTTATGTTTTCTTTTGAGCTTCTCTATTTCCTTCTTCAACATCTCATTTTCTTTTTGTACGTTCGCAAAATTCTCCTGTATAACATAGAAATACAAGAATCATGAGATAACTTAGAAGTATGGTCAGACAGTACACATTTTGGATCTTCCCAGCAGCAGTAATTCTTACCAAAAGGATAATTTCTCTCTCCTACGCGCCAACAAAGTTGTAATCTCTCCCTCAAACACACCAACAAAGGTATAATTCAATATATATCTCTATATGCTTATTCTGCTATACCATATTCGCTTTTGAAAGGTGCAGAATAATATCCCCCTCTTTTTTCTTAATTCAATTAATGGTATGTTTGAAAGAGAAAAAACGGAGACGAATCTAAAGAAAAAGAGAGAGAAAAAATGAGAAGAGATGATTAAATGATAGTCTTTCTTCCTCTCATCAGAGAAATTTTCTCCCCCAAATTATCCCAAACTAAAATGCTTTATGAAAAAAGACCACAAAAGAAGTACAGAAACACGCAGCCCAAGACAGGAGATAAGGCCTCACACACACACACACACACACACACATATTTATTAGAAGAACTTAAAAAGTAAGAGAATAGTTAGGGTTAGTTGAAAATCTTTCATCATCCTCCCATCTCCACTACTAACACACACACATATATATTTATTACAACTTAAAAGTAAGAGAATACTTAGGTTTAGTTGAAAATCTTTCATTATCCTCCCATCTACTAACACACACACATATATTTATTGCAACTTAAAAAGTAAGAGAATACTTAGGTTTAGTTGAAAATCTTTCATTATCCTCCCATCTACTAACACAAACACATATATATTTATTGCAACTTAAAAAGTAAGAGGATACTTAGGTTTAGTTGAAAATCTTTCATTATCCTCCCATCTTTACTAATAATTCCCAAACAAAGAAATGGTTTCAGTTGGTTTCAATAGCCTTCCCTTCTCCTCCACCATGCCCCATGTCCAAACATACCTCAAGTTTTCAGCGTAAGACAATTAACACCCTGATAATCTGAAGCAATGACTAGAAACCTATAGGATGAAATTTTACCTCGACAACAGATACTGCATGCTCAGCTTCTCGAAGTCTAACAAGTAGTTCTCCAGCTGCATGGACAGCTTCTGCAGTGTCTCTAAGCTGAATCTTAAGACTTTTGTTCTCCTTTTTCAGAAATTCTCTCTCCCTTTCTCTCTCCACTCTCATTGTAGAAAGCTCAGCTGCTAGAGATTTGGCAAATTTAGCATGACCCTTTTTGCCTGCCTTTGCTACTGCCTTCTTCACCTCTGCTATCCCTTCCATAATAGCACTGTGCTTTGCAACCAGGTCATCATATCTTTCTTGTAGCTCAGCATAGTGTTCGACCATTCTAGCATGCCCCAGAACAGATCTTTTCAATGCATCATCCAACTCTTCGGCGCACTTCTTCTCTAATTTCAATTCGCTCTCCACCCTCTCTGCACGCTGGCGGCTTGACTCAAGATCACCTCTCAGTTCGTCAGTGAGACAAATCCATTCACTTTCCATTTCTGTCCATCTCTGTCTTTCTTTATCTAGCTCTTCCAAATCATTAGCATGAAAAGATACACCACTTTTTCGCAGTTGTATGGATTTTGAAATTAGTGAAGATCTCAATTTGTCAGTAGACATTTTAACTGGTACATCACTGCTTAACTGCAATTTGCCTCTTAGATTCTGAATTTCCTTCAGAAGTGCTTGCTTCTCAGTATCATAAAAAGATTTGTCTCTTTGAGCAATCTCTTCCTGGACTCGTTTAATTTCATATTTTCCCTCTGAAATATGTCGTAAAAGATCATCTGATGATGAGCCCCTCAGAAGCTGCAAATGACACCAAGAAAACAAACGAGAAAGGGGCATTCCAACCTTTCAGTGATATAATGTATATAGTATATAAATTACTAAAGCAAAGCAACAACTGACCTTGTCTTCGTCTTTCAGTGAGTTATACTCTTCATGTCTGATCTGCCCGTTGATTTCCTGACCGTACACAATGATGGAGTTTTTTTCCTTTTCTCCGTTGTATTTCTGCACCTGGACAAGTCAAATTGTCAATACCGTAAAATCCATACCCCGGACATAATTTATGAGGGCCCAGATTTCTCTTACCAATTGACTTAACTGCTCAATTCTAGCGCTTTGCTCCCTGCAAACAATTTCGAGCTCCTTCTCTCTCTTGATGGCTTTTACCATTTCATTTTCCAAATGCTTGAATAAAAAGAAATAAAAAATTAGCAATGGTTAATAAAATTATCAGAAAAAATTGAGTCAATGCAAAGTCGCATACTTTTGGATTTTGTGCTTTTACAACTTCGTCAATCCAGGAATTCACGCTATCTTGGACCTCGGTGGAAGCCTGATCAGATACTTTTTTGCCACAAGATGCGCAAAGGAAAGTAGCAGGTAGCTCACTTGAAGGTCTCTCCTGTGTTCTTTTCACAGAAGAATCAACCTTATCAATTTCTTGGCAGGATGTCAAGGTTAAGTGCTCGAAGGAGAAGGAAGCTGAGGATTTATTTGATGGAGAGCTCCGCTGGTGATAGTCAATTATCTGTAAGCCTCTCTGAAGGCTAGCTGCCAAGGACTCAGTGGGACCTGGTAAAACCTTGCTTGACTGTAACGAGGATTGCATAGGCTCACCATGTTTAAATGATTGTCCTAACATGTCTTTCGTATGATTGGAACTCTCTGCCATATTATTCCAACCTCCAAGATAACTTGATGAAATAGTCATGCTTTTCCTTTGGGTATTTCTGATTTTTGGAGACTCGGACAATAGTGGTTCATCAAAGATCGAAGGTTCACAGCATGACCTGACTGACATGCTGTTTTTAAATGTAGATTTAATCGCCATTGAGGTATTAGCAGTGCATAAATGGCTATCTGTTGATGCCATTTTGTCGTTATGACACAGCTTACTCAAAGTTTTTTCAGAACTCACTTCCTCTTGTTCAATTTCATCACCTTCAGTCATGTCGGCATCACAACTTTCCTCACCAGAATAAAAATGGACAAAATCTTCACTGGCAGGTTTGTCTTTTGGATTCCCCGTTTCACATGAACTATACAATTCATTAATCTGCTTGCCTAATTGCCTTATGTCATCCTCGTCCACATTTACCTCTTCTTCGGTATCATTATCTATGTGAGGTAGGAGTAAAGAGCGGTTTAAGCTGACTCTCAACTGATTTAAGCTTTCCCGCACATTACGTCCTTGGAAGTATCCATTATTACTGCCAGTTGAATTATGAACATTAGCCTTTTCTCGAATAAGTTCTTCCTGCACACCAAAAAAAGTTGTTTTTATATTTTCAGAATTGCGTTAGCTCAATCCTTCAAAAACTATTTCGAGTAACATGTCCTGGAGATGACGTATACCTTCAGCAGCCTGATTTGATCACTGAAACCATTACCTCCATCCTCTTTTATTTCATTGATAATTGGCTCACTCCTTATGGATCTTACTCGCTGTCCGAATCTGAGAGTCTGTAGGGTTTCACCATCACTCCTGCGATCAAAAGAGGTACAATCTTTACCTTTAGAACAGTAGAGCTCACAAAGATTGTCACTGTTACTAGTCTCTACACATGATTTAATTATGCTATTTAAGTAAGTACTTATTATCAGGGGAGATGGAACAGATCACTGAGAGTTTGGCATTTCCACCAAGTGATTCATGTAGTAAGCGTGTTAAACAAGAACTCCAGTTTGGTATCTCTTCAGCTTTAACAGACTGAACTTCTTTAGTCAGAGCATCCACTAGGCGCCTACACCAATGAAACAAAACTGTAATAACTGATTACTATGATATCTAGAATCTAGATAAAAGTCAATCAGGGCTTTTGCGGATTCATCTAGGTAAAATAAAAGCAATGTTCTACTTTCAACCTACATAACCAAAAACCATCCCTTAAGGCCGTAAAAACTAGATGGCATCTTACCCAAGTTGAGATAAGGACTTCTTTACATGTCTGCTTTCCCTTGGACATATTCTGTCTGCATCTTCAGCTTTATTTTTGTTCAGTCCGGCAAGATCAATAAGGGTAATTCTGCTCATTTTTGAACTACTGAAACCCTTTGATGAAGTTCCCTGCAGCATTAGTTAACACAAATCACATCTAGCAATAAAAATAATAATCAAAATGAAAATTACAAGCTTTTTTTTAAAGATACAATATAGGTATTGTTTCCATACAGAAAAGCAGCAATTTTACATATATATGGTCTGCCAGCACTAGTTAGCATTCAAATATTTAGTGATACCTTACTCCAAGACTCAATGACAAAAGTAAAAATGATATGTGATCTGGAGCTCTCAGAATTTAAGCTTGCTGCTCCAACTTTTCTGCTTGACAGGCCCTGCAGCATATGTAGAAAAATTTACTTAGCCAATGAGGTATAAAATGAATACTGCAGTCGTCAATGGATCAAATGCCCACAATTGATTCACCATAAAGTAATTACTTCAATGCTTCCACACCTTAATCAGAATTTGTGCCACATCCTCATAGCTAGTCACATATTCCTCAGTCAGATACTCAACATACAAATCATTTTTGGAATCCTCCTTGAGCTGCGATATGTTGGACCAAGCCATTATTAAAATCAAGCAAAATTTGAAAACAGAAGTTGCGGAAAATAATGTTTTGATGAAAAAGTGTACCAGAAAGGATGGCATTAGCCTACCTCAAGGTTCTGCCGGACTGGGTCAAGCAAATCCCCAATTTGTTCATTGTATATCTGTTTATAGTTTAAAAAAGAAAAAAGTACCAAGCTCATCATGATCTAAACAGGAACACCACCCCCACCCCAGAAAAAAAAAAAAAAAAAAACGATACACACACACAATTGGGCCGAAGAGAAAATTTTACGAAGAAACAAAAATTCACCTCAAGAAAAGAACAACGGCATTGATGATTGAACTGTTTCCCTTCAGAGATATGTTGCTCCTACAAATAAAAATACAAAGTCACCGTCAAAACTCAAAAACCATGGATACAGAATTCCTAGGACTAGCTGTTATTATAGTAAGTAGAACATACTCTCTCAAGTTCAGAAAATAACATTTTGAAGATCCGAGGAGCCATTCCCTGGTGACTACTACGTGACGGTTCTTCAACCATTGCACTTGGGGGACCCCACATTGTATAAGTCTTTCCACTTCCAGACTAATAGAAAAGAATATATCTCAGATAATCCATCATGAGTGCTACTAATCTTTTTACTAAATATTCAACTATATATGAAAAATTGATGGTACCTGTCCGTATGACAGGAGCGAAGTATTGTAACCAGCTAAAGCATTTTTAACCAACGGGATGCCAACTGACTGAAAAATATCTTCCTGTACAAACCAAAGCTTGTCAGTGTTCTCCGCACTTGTATGTAGTAAGCAAGAGTGCAAGATAATTGAAGCAGAAAATGTGAACTACTAATTGTATCGTCCTAACAGCTAAATTATCTAATTACCCTACTATAATTCATATTAGGACCGATGATTGAAGATTAAAATGTATATCATGATTCCTGAGTAAATTTCTTTACCTGATTGGAGTTTGAATCAAAAACCATATCAAATGTGAATTGCCGTTCCGCAATACATAATGAATCAGAAGAAATCTTCTTAATTTTTTGATCTCCATCTCTTTCATCGCTTTTAGCTGGTCTAATTCTTACAAAAACCTGTTACAAAACCGCATTAGAGTTAAAAAAAAAAAAAAAAACTGATAATTCCCAATTCACATTCGCGTCCCTACGATTACAGATTCAATGATCAACATCAAGTCGAAGGAAAACAAATTCTCTACTTGCCTTTACTGGTGGGTCCCGAGGAGCGTCGGATTCAATAACTTCGAGCTGGGAAGATGGGGTTTTGGACTGCAATTGCTTGGTAGTAGTGGTAGGCAACGATTGGTAATCGCAACCGTGGATGTTTGGATCGGGTGGTGGAGTGTTTTCGGCATTTGATTTGGGGATTTTAGGGTCTAAGCTAGATTTCTGTTTGGAAGAGATTGATCTGGGAAGAAGGTTTCTGATCGAGGAAGACGAAATGCTACCGAAGAAACGAGTCTCGGCACTTTCTGCGTTTCTGCTTTGCCTCATGGTTTTGCCGAGCAAGCAAACGAGCCAGCCAAAGAACTGTACAGAGAGAGAGAGAGAGAGAGAGAGAGTTTGGATTCAAATGTTGAAGGAGAGGGAAGAGGAAGAAAGTGTCTTTTTTTAATTCAGCAACTGAGTAATAGACGATGATCGATGATAACTGAGAAATGACCGTTGCAAGTTTTCACTACCCACGCCATCCGAAATTACCAAATTGCCATCCCAGATGCCTCTCTTATGAGTATTGAACCTAGGGTCAACTTGTCCTAGAAATTGTAACTTGGAGTGGGACGCCTTTAATTATTAGACAAGACATTTTATATATGTATATATATATATTTAAAAAAAATTATCATAATTTATAAAGACTTAATAATATTTTTGATTTTTTTTAATAGATGATGATATTTTGTTGAGTAAACAAAATTAGACTACACAGGAGCATTAGAAACTTTTTTTTTTTTCTCCAACACCAATTTATACATATGAAAGGATTTAAAATATTATTATATTTTTATGAATTATGATAATTTTTTAAATTAATATTTATTAAAATTAAATTAAAAATCATATGAAATTTAATAATTTAAATATTCACCTGCTAGAAACTATAAGAATCTCTTAGTGCAAAGGATGACCTCCGCTTCATACAATTTTTTTTTTTTTTTGCAAGAAGAAACTCTTAATATTGCTATTGGGTGTACTTGCTTTTCACTTACTCTGTCAGTAAGAGTAAATTTAATTTACTTATGTTTGCCATTATAATAGTTTTTTGAAATTAATTATTATTATTTTGTTTTATATTTTCCATTATGTCAATTTTATGAAATTTGTTATTATTATTTGTTTGTACAATTATTGGGGCCCTTGAATTTTATTTTATTTCTGGTTTAAAATTGATTCTCCCAATAGTTGGGATTAGCCTTGGTAGTGGAATCTTATGTAAGTCTTACAAAATAGAGAATGGTGAAAGTGATAGAAGGGAAATGAGAGACCAAAGGCTTAATAATTAAATAGACTTGAAAATGAAGCTACTCTGAAAGTATATAGGTGAGCTCTTTGCTTATATTTTGATGTTTTCAGAAAGCTAGACTAGAAAGTGAATCAAATTCAAATTCATCATATATCTTTTTCATTGTATATTTTAAATCAAGAAGATATTAAGGTGAGAACTAGCTTGCAAGATTTTCTTAAAAATATTTAGATAGTGTTTAGTATGTGAAAATTGTGATGCTTCAAACATTTAAAAATTTATTTTTAAATTGCTTAGACATAGCAATCATACACTGCTTCCAAATTTTTATCATTTGTGGGCTTTTCTCTTTCTTTCTTTTGCATTTAACACAACTAAAGATAACTAAAATAGAAATGTCTTATTGTTTTTAAATTAAACGAAAAAGAATCTATTTATTAGTTTAGAATTACTATACTATAAATAATCATTTTATTAATTTATAATTAATCTAGAGAATAATTTGAGTTATATATTTATATATCTAAATATTATAAATAGAAATTCGATATTTTTATCGCATTTAGAATGATATTGATTCTCCAAAAACATCTCATTCTCAAATTTTTCATACAATCAATTTCTAATTACAAAGAAAACTAATACCCTCCCATGATAAATTTTAAATAATAAAATTTTGTGTCCACTCATAATTTTAAATATACTAATGTATTTATTTATAATATAAAAATATGATTGTAATATTATTAATTTTTAAGTTTAGGGTTTATAGTTTATAATATTACAATGCAATTATATTCTTACATTGTAACTGAATATATTAGTATATTCAAAATTATGAATACACGAAAAATGAAATCATTTTATATTCATATAAACCTATTATTTGCAATATTCATATCAATTATCGGTTACAAGGTTACAGGATTTGATTAAATTTTTTTAATAAGTTAAAAAAATAAATAAAGAAAAAAAAATATTATTTTAGTGCTCCACTTTTTAAATTTAATTTAATTTTAATTATTTACAAATGAAAGTCTCAAATTTGTCTTTTACTTTTAAACTTATTTTAATATTAATTATTCATAAATTCAAATCTACAAAATAATTTTCAACTTCTCAAAATTTAACTTACAGTAATCTCTTTTTAAATAAAATTAAAAAAAATTATTTTGAGTCAAATCTTAAAGTATGAAAAATTATTTTAAAGATTTTAATTTGTAGAACAATAAAATAAAACTATGTTAAAATAAAAAATTATTTAAAGATTTTTAATTTATAAAAAAATTAAAATTTAAAAAAATAAATAAATAAATAAAATTTTCAAAAAGAAAAAAAGTTAGAAAGGACGCTCCATCATTGAGTGGGTAGCTGGGGGACAAATTAGTCCACGCAATAAAGAACAATTCAAATAAATAGCCGTTGCGGGCGGCGGAGGGTATAAGACTTGTTAAAGATAATGGAATTATATAATTTTCAAAAAAGCAACATATCCCAACTTCTACTTGCCTAACTGCCCCCATTATTTAATTTGAAGAAATAGTCAATTTTGTATGCCGTACCTTCTGTAGCATTCTTTTTCTGTGTCACGGTGTTCCACAGTCATCACTTTTTTGATTTATTGGGCCTTTTTCCCGCTTTGTCAAATCTAACCATCTTCAGAAAAGCTGGTAGATATGGACCGTTGATGAAGGTCAGAATCAACGAGAATTAGAAGAAAATGGCTTGCAAGGAAGGAAGTCATGGGGTATAAAATTGATTGTCTTGCTCATGGTCTAGCAAGTGTGCAATCCCATATATTCCCGTTGAGAAAATTACATTTTTGGGTCACAGGAAAATTATTAAGTAAGGTCTGGTTATTGAAATTTAGGTTAGGAAATCAGAATAAAAATCACATTTTTATATTTGGTTGCTTTGAATTCAAAATATTTTTATTGTTTAAAAAATTAACTCAGTATTTTTTTGTTCAATTTAATTTTAGGCTCATTCTATTTTTCATTTCTATTATCATTTTTTTATAAAAATTTCAATAACCTAACAAGTCCTTAATATGTTTGTAATGATCTCTCAAAGGTTAAAAAATATTATATTTGATTCCTTACTTATAAAAAAATTAGATAGAGGAACTAAATCTAATATTTTATTCAAAAATAAAGAATTAAATATAATATGTTTTAGTAAAGAGAAAATCATTTTAAGTATTACAATAAATGAGTGGCCAAATAATAGTTTTACAATAAATGAGATACTAAAAGTTTTTTTGGCTCTATTTCTCCGGGCAAAAGAACATGGGACAATTGTTTATTTGTATTGGGTTTTGTAAGGGCAATAACATTTATTGTATCCACTTATGGCAATAATTAATATTTTTTTACTACTTTTTCTTGTATCTAATTAATGATTTTTTTTGTTTTTTTTAATGACAATATCACCTTTCATTTTTTTAAGAGCCATAATTAATTTCTTTTATTTATAAAAATTTATAATCAATTTTTAGTAAATTTTCATATCTTCATATATCTAAATAATAACATCATATTACTCTTAATATTTCGTGAAATTCATTTGAAAGTGTTACCTTTAAAATAAACAAACATTATTTTAAAAAATAAAAATTAAGAGTAATGTGGTGATATTACTTAAATGTATAGAGACATAAAATTGTTATATATTGATTATAAATTTGTATAAATAAAAGAATTTGATTATGCATTTTGAAAAAGATGAAGTATAATATTGGAGAAAAGTATAAAATTAGTCCCTTACTTTTGTATTTTGTAAAAATTTGACCTTTTACAAATTTAAATTTATACAAAATTAGTTCATCTATTTGGATTGATGTGAGACTATTTTTGTATACATTTAAATTTGTAAGAAATTAATTTATTACAATTCATTTGTAAAGAACTAAATTGTCATAAAGTATAAATATGAGAGACCAATTTAATATTTTTCTCTATAATATTGTCATAAAAACAAAATTAAAGAAATTATTAAGTAGATGCAATGAAAAATAATAAAAATATTAATTATTGAAGTCGATAGTTACAATAAATACTTTTCAATCAGAGTGGCAGTGATTAGCAAAAATTATATAAAATTTAGAAGACATGTAGTAAAAAAAAAAGATTAAAACAAAGAAAGCTTGTGAAAAGGGCTGAAATAAATCTTATATACATTTGTACTTTACTTAGTTGTTTTTTCCTTCTTTTTTTTTTTTTTTTCTAATTGCACGGTTTTACGAAAATTATAATGAACTTATTCTCGTGCACTCAATTAGAAGTGAAAAGAGGAAGAATGATTGAAGTGAAGAAAGTAGACTGTTTAGTTATACTTTCTCTTTGTACATGATGCAATTATTTAGAGATGATTCATTTTAAAAGAAAATAAAAATTAAAAGAGTTATGGGCCATATTTGTAAAAAGTACAAGATTTGTCTCTTATTTCTATATTTTATGATAATTTATTTTATCATAAATTAATAGTAACAAATTAATTTTTTATAAATTAAATTTATACAAAATTAATTATTTATAAATTTAAATTATATAAAACTAATTTATTTGTATTAATAAGTGACTAATTTTACATAAAA
Source organism: Delonix regia (assembly GCA_037074485.1). Taxonomy (NCBI): domain Eukaryota; kingdom Viridiplantae; phylum Streptophyta; class Magnoliopsida; order Fabales; family Fabaceae; genus Delonix; species Delonix regia. Next base: position 18,444,543 of record CM073452.1, on the reverse strand, counting down.
ATAAATGTTTTAAAAATTTTATTTATCATAATTATTTATAAAATATTAAATTATTATAAAATATAAAAACGATAAAAAATTTAATTATTTTTTCCGCTTTAGCTATTCTTATTCTAATTTCAGGTTTCCACAGTAGGGAGTGGGTGAGGAAGGAAAGCATTTGGCAAGCACATGAATGGGAGGAGACTTCAGATTTAATTATGAAGAACTTTTTCATTTTTTGCAATCTTTTAAAAACTAAAATATTATACTTAAATTTTGAGTAATAAAATTATCTCTATTATAATTCAAAAAGTTACTAGTGTTTATTTTTATATTGTATGTCAAGGGTATCATAATCTTTTTTTAATTCTAAGTTTTTTTTTTGTATTTTGTATAACATTTTTTTATAGAAAAATATGAACAATTATTATCTTATAATTTCTAAGCATTATAAATAATTTATCAAGAAAAAAATATTTTGATGTTCCATATATAGTATCTCCATCAAGTAAATATTTGACATAGTTTTTATATATTTAATATTAAAAAATAATTAATTTTGCTTTCATTACAGTTTTATTTTTCCAAGTATCCAATGATGTTTACGTCAATATTTAAAAATAAATGGTCGGGGAAGTTATGGGGCGGTAGTGCCGACAATGGCCGAGACGTATTAATAGCAAATAGTGTAAGATATATATATATACATAAGATAAAGCAAAAAAAAAAAAAATAGTTAAAATAGAACACGGTAATGATATATATATATATATATATATATATATATGGTATTTTGAAGAGGAAAAAAATGTCTCTTACTTTTGAATATTTTTCTTAATTAAATTTGTCTTTGTCGTTGTTTAATAAAATCACCATCATTTAATTAAATATATAACATGACATAAATAAGAATTTATATAGGTGTTAATTAATGATCTGAAATTATTTGTGTATATTAAAAAAGGCTTCTTAATTTATGCTCCGGAAAATGAACAAAAATAATTAATATAATGTTAAGGATGTCCAACGGTTCAATTCAATCTGTTTTTTCACATTTGCCAACCGAACTGCCAAGGTTGATTTAATATAAAAAAAAAATTGATTGATATAGTCTAATAATATAAAATTAAAAGTTATCATATATTCATGTTTACTTTATATATGTTTATATATAAATTTTCCAAAAAATTAAAATGTAAATTAATTAAAGCATGAATATTAATCAATTAATCTGATTTAGTTTAATTTTGACATTAGAGAAAATTTCTTTCTGTTGTTTGTTCTCCTAGCTCTTTTGATGAAGATCTAGTGATTTATCTTTAAATATTTAAATAATTAATTAAATTTGTAAACTTAATAAATACTAATTGTTAAAAAAACTATCGTAAAGCATATGAATATTTTAGATTATATCTTATATAAAATGGTACGTGTTGAAGAGAAAAAAAATATATCATAAACAATTTCTCACAATTCATCGTCAATTTTATTTTTTTATTTTATTATGTTTTAAAAATATATAAAATATTAATATATCTTATAATAATTTATTTAAAAATTAATATTTGTTAAAGTTAAAGTATTTTTAAAAATATTTAAATATGATCCAGTGATTCAAGTGGAAACAATACTCTAATTGGACATCACTAGATTCATCGTTCTTCTTTAAGTGGAAAATAGATGTTCTTCAATCCCAATATGGATGGGAGAAGCAATCAAAAATGCCCATATTAAATGAAAATTTAATTAATTAAATTTATGTACAATAAATATAATTAGATATGATTAATTATTATAAAAAAAAACCTTAGGTTATTGAATTTTTACCGAAAATTCCACAAAGCCAAAGGTGAATGAGTTTAGGAAAAAATTTATATCCAGTTATTTATATTTTTATTATGTTGTTATTTAATTAAATAATAACAAATATATAGTGTTTTTTCTGCCATTAACAAATATATAGTTAACAAATTATATCATGGCACATGAATGATTAATGTAGATAATTATATTAATTTTAAATTAAATTATATATTATTATCTAATTATACAATTATCCTTTATTTGCAAACAACATAATAAAAATATTAAAAATTACATATAAGTCAAATCGCTAAATTTATTCCTAATGATTCTCATTCCTACATATGGAAAGATTATGGTGAATAAGTTTCATTTCTGGCGTAGCTAATTAAGATTAAGTTTATTCCTAATTATTCTCGTTATAGAAACATTATGGTGAGGAAGTCTCAAATTAGGCGCAGCTATAAACGCAAATTACGGCATCTACCACTCTTACTCCTCGAGATGTGTCATAGATGTGGGAAAACACGTCAACGGACTCCATCACATGAACCCTATACCCTTAGCTACAACGTCTCACTCACCCTCAACGGTCCCCGAATTGAAGGGCAAAACGGACATTTCAATCACCGTCCCTGTCACAAAGGACCCTATCAACTTCATGCCACGCGTCCGAGTGAGAAAACAAAATACATGGCGGTTAATTAAATTATACATTTAATGGCTCACATTTATTTTTTTAAATAATTTAATTAAAATTAATATATTAGATCAATTATTGTATAGGTGTATCAAGATTAATTAATTTTTTTTTTTAAATAAAAAGGACCGATTAGTAAGACTCAAATACATATTTTTTAAGATATTGTTAGAGAGTCATTGAAATAGTGGGATTATTTAGATGGAAAGGGACACACAACACAGGGTCCCACCACAATCGATCTATGATCTTTGATTTTTGTGTATATCTTTGGTGTAAAATGATTGCCCAATACCTCGGGTGTAGCATATGCTTGTTGGGCCCACAAATTGAAAGGAAACAAAAAAAGGAGCATGGTTTTCTAAATTAAAGTGCAAAAGTTGCTTTCATAAAATGTGGGGTTTTTGCCACACTTCTCTACAGTTTTTACTTGGATCCCTTGCACTTTTCTACGTTAGTAAACTTGGGTTGTTAAATTTTCATATAAAAATCTAGATTTATTATTATAAATTACTAAATATTTTATAAAAACTTTAAATTGTTAAATTAAAATTCGAACATTTATTATATTATTGTACACAAATAAATAAATAAATATACTGTTGGAGATTCTTTTAGAGTTTTAACCTCTACTTTATTTTTTTTTGGTATACAGTTTTTATTGCAAAATGCATTCATTTACTTATTTTTATTGTTATTTAGTATTAATATCATAAAACTCTATTGTTTATTTACTTCTCATTATTATCATTAAAAAACATTATTTTACAAGCACTACTTATGTATTTATTTATTATATCATAATGCTATTGTATATTTATTTATTATTTTAAAGCTACAATTATTATATCCTATATTTATATATTTATTTAATGTTTCATAATTTCAACCAACCAAAAAAGGCCATGTGGAACTACAATTTGATTGACTTTTAAGTTTATTTGAGTAATAAATTTTATCTATGTAATTGTGATAAGGTCAAAACAATTATTGACAGAATTAGAGATGAGTTTTAACTCAACCCAAGTTAGATTGTCATATATTTTTTTTGATAAAATAAAAGCTACTGACAATTTTTTTAGTAGATTTTGAATTATTGGATTAAAATTCAGTGGTTTAAAATTTACTGAATTATTTATTAAAAATAAATTTAAAAAATTATCTAATAAATTTTAAACTATTAGATTTATTAACTCTCTATGATACCCAAAATAAAAAAGAATTTCTAAAAAAAAATATGCATGCTCGTTGAAAGATATTTTTATGAATAGTGATTCTTAGCATTTGAAAAAGTTAAGATGATGTGTAATGAAAGTGTGTCTCAAAAATCATTTTCCTACTTTTTCAACTACCTTTTTGCAAATGCTATTGAGTAGAAGACTTCATAATTGTTGGGCATTGACGTATTGTCCTATAGAGAGCTTAGGAATTCAGACTATTGGTGAAAATAATTTACTTCGACCCTTCAACAAATGGAGAGACAGAGTATTTCAAAGCCTATTGCATTGTTTGTTGACTTTATTACTTCTCTTTTTTCTTTTTCTTTTTTGCTAATAACTTTATTGTGATTTATGACTCATTTTTAGCCCCATAATTTCCACATTCCGAGCTTTGTGCTAATTGGGATATAAGGGGATGACGTATAGCATGATATGTGTTAGAGGAACTTACACATGTAAAATAGCTTTCTTTTTATTTTTTTAATTTTATATTTATGCACTTAGAAATGACTGATGTTTACGAATAGCTTTATGATGCATTTGAAAAGCAATTCTCAGCTACTTGAAACCAAAATAGTGTACTTTTGGGGATTGAAGACATTTAAGCATAGTTAATGATTTTGTATGTAGGAAAATATTTAATATCATATTAAAAGAAAATAATTTCTTGTTGTGTACGATATATGCATAGGCGCAATGTCCCCAAGTGCCACACTTTTATGTATTTTTAAACCTTAATAAATATTTTTGAAAAATTAATAAATAATACTAACACTTTAGATGGTATTATTTTTGTAAGCACGCTAGATTATATACTAAATTAATAATGATTCTAAAAAATCAAAACGTTAGTGATGAAAATAATTAGTATTTTTTTTTTATATTTGTGCATTTTAACAATGTTCTTTTAAGAAGTTTGTATTTATCTAAGTTTAACAAATAGAAGAGCAACATGTGCTGTGGGAGCATAACGCCCACTGCTGCGCATTATGCATTGAGAATCCATTTCCCAATGGAAAGTTTTATCTCTTTAATAATCAAATTAAGTGAAGGATAATAATTCAAAAACGCAATATAAAATTTTATGTTTGCAAAATATATTAAAAAGAGAGTAATTTTAAAAATTTAAATTATTGATTTACTCTTAATTTTGCCATGTTTTTATCCTTCAAGCGCAGAATAACTTAAACTTCTTAACTATTCAAATTTTATTTCAATAATTGAAATACCAAAGAATATACGTAATAATAATCACAACAACATCAACTAATAAAACGAATTTGTGGAAGTAGCACACTAGTTTTGGACAATATAACTGCAAATCAAAAGAATTTAGGCACCTGTTCTTGTAAGAAACAGGTTTTGGAGAATAGAGTGGGAGTCATATTGCAGTATTAAATACCGAGGAACAGCGAGGTGGGGTCATGTGTGTAAGAGACGAAAAAGTCATACATGTGATGCCAGCCCCTACCTACAGAACGCACTCAAATTCATTCCTATTGGTCTTTCGATTATCTGGGGCCATCGCGTGGGACGGTGTTGCCCTTAGCCCATTCCCTTCGGTTCACACACAAAATATCCTATATATACATTCCCAAATACCCACATCCACGCTCTTGAATTCTCAGTAGCATTCAGCAGTAGGAGTAGATTTTATTCTCTTCTTTTACATTTGGATGGTTGTATCGCTACAAGTTCCCAGCTTTTTGTTTGTTCTTTCAATCCCTCCTCGATTCACGAACTAGGTCGTCTTTTGATTGTGTGGATTAGAGCCACGGCAGATTCCACTTTGACTTTTGGAGGCAGCGCGAGGTGAACCACTCGCTACTTTGTCCTGCTTTTTCTGCTCTTTTGAGTTTTCCTTTTCTTCTTTCATTTCCTATTTTTGTCAATATTTTTTTTTCGTTTGTTTCTAGTGCTTTTGGGTGATTGGAATTTGTGAGGGGGAATTTTTAAGTGTGATTGTTTTGAAATATTGTGCTTGTGCTTTCCCTGCTTTCCTCCCTTGGATTCTGGCAGTAGCGTTTCTGTGCAGAAAAAGCTGGTAGGTGACGGTGACTTTATTGGAATCTGATCAAAGTTGGCTCCATCCATTGATTATTTTTTCTTTTTCTAGTCTTTTTAGTTTGGTCCATTTTGGGTATTCGAGCAGTTCACTTGAATTTTTCAATTTTGGGGACTAGGGTTCTGGTTCTTGAGGATCTTTCTTACCCCTTTTGAGATTTGTGTGCTTTGGTTCTCAAATTTGGATTTGTCTGCTCTTACAACATTCTGGATTAATTATAGTGAAGGCTTCCCAATTCTCTCACCTGTTGAAGGAAATTGAGTGTTGCATTTCTTTCCCTCTTTATTTCTTTTCATGTTATTTTACCTATAATTGTTGGATCTGCTTGTGCCTTGGTTTTAAAGTAGTTTATCGAAGCTGTGCTTCTATCATATGTGGGTTATCAAGTACTAAATTTTAAATTCCGAGTTCTAGACTTTTATATTTGTTTTAACAACTGTATTTTGGTGTTGGAGTTTAAGTTTTTAGAATTATCTGTCTTCTATCTTGAGTTGAAGCTTGGCTTGACTTAGGGTGACTTGATTTTCTTCTAGTTCTTGTTCTGTAATATGGAATCCCCACAATCAGTTGTGTCACCATTCAAGAGCTCTGTATTGTCAAAGGACATTGAGGTCAATGGAAAGGAAGCTGTTGTGTCTAATCTAGAAGACAACTTCATCGGTGTTCTTGACGTTTACATACATCAAGCCAGGGACATCCACAACATTTGCATATACCACAAGCAAGATGTATATGCCAAGATTTGCCTCACTAGCAACCCCGAGAACACTGTGTCCACGAAGATCATCAACGGAGGTGGACGGAACCCTGTGTTTAATGAGAATCTTCGTCTGAATGTTAAATCTGTGGAATCTTCTCTGAAATGCGAGATATGGATGCTGAGCAGGGTGAAGAATTATCTAGAAGACCAGCTTCTTGGTTTTGCTTTGGTGCCTTTGTCTGAAGTACTTGTAAAGAATAGTGGGACACTGGAGAAAGAGTTCTCTCTTTCTTCAACTGATCTGTTTCATTCCCCAGCAGGTTTTGTTCACTTGTCTCTTGCATACACTGGAGCTTCACCTGATGTCATGGTGATTCTGGCTGAAGAAGTCACCGCACTGGACTCTGAAACTTGTGAGTCTCTGGCCAGAGACTTGGATAAAATTGAGTTCCCGGATCCAAAAATAGTGAAAGAAGATCACATAATGGTTTCAGAATATTTTGGCATTCCATGTGAGGAAAGCTTAGCTACTTCTGAAGCTGCTGAAAGCCATAGCTCTGAAGAAGCAGGTGTTCAGCTTGTAGAAAGCTTTTCAGCTTGCAATGTTGACTCTGTCCAACCTCATAAAACTGATGATTCACCAAAGGGCAGTGTGTCAACAAATGAGGTTTCTTCATCCTCTTCTGTGCCTGCAAGCGCTGAGTCACCTGAGCTTGAACAAGTCTCCGGAACCAAAGAGAAAACTGTGGATATCAAAGATGGTGAGAGTGATTCCTCAAATGGGGTGCCAAATGATCCATTTTCAAAGCCCGTTGTGACTGTGAAGATGGAGCCAGAGCCGAAGGTGGTGCAGCAGGAGATAGTAGACATGTACATGAAGAGCATGCAGCAATTTACCGAGTCACTTGCAAATATGAAGCTTCCTAATTTGGACATTGAAAGTGGACCAACTAGTTCAGGAAACTCAAGCTCTGAGCAGAAACTACCGGCATCATCATCATCATCATCAAAGAAAGGTAGTTCTCGTGTGTTTTATGGGAGCAGAGCTTTCTTCTGAGCTTAGGCTCAAGGAATAAACTTATGTGAAATTCCTTAGGCGTTTGTCGTTAGATTATTCAATAAAAATATGACGTGTGAAAGAACTTTGTCAAACAAATCAATCATATGATGCTGATCTATAAAAATTGTTAAGGTGTCATATTTTTATTGAAGAATCTGATATCAAACATCTAAGGAATCACACTTGAGTTTTGTTGTTTGCTTAACTGGTTGAAGAAAATACAGGCTCGTGACTAATGACTCTAGAATATAGAACTAAAACTGATATCAGTAGTTGTGAAATGTAATAGTGTACTGTTCAGTGTGGTTTCTTCTTTGGTACTCTGAGATAGTCGACATGTACATGATGAGCACGCAGCAATTTACTGAGTCATTAGCAAAAATGAAGCTTCCTAATTTGGACACTGAAAGCAGAAACTAAGGCATGATCAAAGAACGGTAGCTCCTGTGTGTGTTATGGAAGCAGACCTTTCTTCTGAGCTTTTTAAGCATGGATGGTTGAGAAGGGAAATTCTGGCAGGAGTTTAGAACCAAAAATGATATTAGTAGTAGTGAAATGTAATGATGTATCTTCCAGTGTGGTTTCTGCTACTTTGAGATGTTTTAGGTGTTAGGGAATCATAAATTAACGTTGTACTCTCACAAGCTTGGTTCTATCTTTATCTTAGCTGCTTCATGAACTTTCCTATGTTACTGCCACACTCTTTCCTGGCTTTGGATTTCAATAATTGCAAATCAAATTCCATCTAACTATAGGTTAATCATGAGTGATTGTCTGGTCCCACGTTCACATGGTGAACACTAAAGTTTACTGTATTCAAGTGTGTGTACAGGCCAAAAAAAACAAAGTGTGCGAGCGTATGTATATATATATATATATATATATATATTTATTTATTTATTTATCTTATTGCTGAAAAACTCGTCGATGGAAGTAACATTGTGGGAGAAATTGAAATCCACTGCTGAAGCTTCGAGTCTAGTATCTGAGTTTTTTAAAAGAGGTTTGGGACATCTCGTATTTTAGTTTGGAATCTTTAGTTAGTCCATAAGAAGAAATAAAATCTCGAGCAAATTTCATCAATTAATATAATTAAATGAATTTCATCAAATATATATAAGTAACACTAATATTATTATTTAGATCCATCAACCAACTTTTTTGTGAATCACAGTTCACAACTCTAATACAAATTCATTTTTTTTACTTTGATAGTTTTCTTATTATGATGATTAATCGGACCACATTTAAGATTTTGGACAACTTAATTGAAATTTTATAATTAGGTCACAATTTGTTTTTTGTTATTGTAAATTAGAGCACATTTTTAAAATTTAAATTCTCTACATTTAAAAATTTTTATTTAATAATTAAAATTTTAGTGAGTAATAACATTTTTTATTTCACCGAGAAGAAAAAAAAAAAAAACTTTCGGAATGTAAAACTGCGCGTTCAAGTCGGGGGATGCTTGGTTTTCTCGGACCATCTGCTAGGGCATCGCAAGCAGCAGCAATCTGCAGCAGCGAAGCTTACCGGCTGTTGAAATATCAAATAATTGATCGCATTTTACAGTAAGCCCTTCTTTCTCGCTTCGCTCTCCTTCTGATGATCGAAACTATACTTAGATTTTACTGCTTGAATATAATCTTTTGTCGCCTTCCCTATTTATTTTTCTATTGCAGTGTGTGCTCTTAAATGAAGTGTTTCAATGATGACTTGGGTCACCGCGTTTGATGCGAGAATTAGTGATGTGTAATGATTTTTGAAAATTTAAAAATCTCGAATTATGTTTTCAAGTTTGTGACTCGAGAAAGCTAAAATAAACCTATAGTACTGTAAAAAAATAAACAAAAGGATCGTGCTTTACCATAACCAATTTATTGATTTTGTCATGGAATCAAACTCTAGATGGAAGTGATCTTTTATAACAGGATTCTATGGCTACTGTAAGAAGTCTGAAGATCAAAACGAGTACCTGCAAACGCATTGTGAAGGAGCTGCATTCCTATGAGAAGGAAGTTGAGAGAGAAGCTGCCAAAACAGCCGACATGAAGGAGAAAGGAGCTGACTTATATGACCTTAAGCAGCAGGTAGGACATAACATATTCACATTGATCCAGATGGAACCATGAGCTTCTCGGCTTATCTGTGGTATCAGGTTATTGTCTTGTATTATCTTTGTTAGATCCACAATGTAAAGATAATCCCTTTCCAATTTTTTTATTTGCTCAATGCTGATCAGTTGACCATGTTGTCTTGGACTACATGGCATATCAGTTCCTCCATTAGAAAAAAAAAAGGTGCATATTACTCCTTTCAGCTGCTAGAGCTTGCTTTTGCTGGAACACCAGTTGTCCAATAAAATATTTTCATTCATCTTTGTTGATCATATGTATGCTGTTTAGCAATGAAGCACTCTTGGGAATCTTTTCTCTTGCTTCATAAATTGAACCTTGTGCTTGGTTTGTATAGGAATCTGCAGTCTATATTTTCCTTACCCTTTTCTTTATGTGCATGATTTGACTACCATTTGCTCCTTTTGAAGTCATCGGGATGCAAAGTGTCATTCATTGTTTACATATATTGTTTAACCAATTTTTGCCTTTCAGTTCATGAAGTGAGAACTTGGAAGTGGACACTTTTGGAATATCTTACTAAGAGGTCATTGGTCGAAATTAGAACTTGTTTTATTTGTTCTCTTTTAGAACCCTCTGGTCGTTGTAAATATTTACTTCCTTTTACCTACACCCTTGCGTTGCTATTACAACATGCATTCTGAATAATGTGCATAAGAGAAGTTTTCCAATCTTTCCATTGCTCATGAAAGGGCGTGAACATAACTTGCCTCTTTCTGTTGAGGTGAATTCATCCTTACATATGAAATTCTACTCACTTGTGTTTCCTTTGATTTGAAAGTACTCCGTTTTGCTATTTTAATTGACAGGGAGTGGCAAGATATATCTGCAGTTAAATCTACATGAGGTTGAAACATCTAATTGTTAATATAACCATTTTTTTTTTTGAAATTTAATTCTTAAACAATTGCTATTAGTTGACTTGGAACTAGTACTTTTAACCCTCCACATCTGTTCTCGAAGGACAGCCACAATGCTGGACCATACCTCCTTTGGAGAGAAGATGATCTGCATAGCCACCAATCAGAAATATTACTTTAATACCCTTTCAATGGATTCAAGAAACTGTTGAAGCTATGAGGGTTATTTATTTCACTTGATTATGTAAATTCTGTTATTTGATCTGATAACTGATGATACAAATGATTTAGCATATTTGGAAGAGAATGTTTCAGCCTTATTAATCTATATATAGAATCATATCCGTGGAAATATACTTGGCTCAAGTTTTTCGGTTTTGTTGATGAGTATACAAATTTTTTAAATTGAAATGAAGCACAAAATATTAATACTTTATGCCAAAAATTTATGGTGTTGAAATGTTAATAGAGGTAGGTTCAAGTTAGCAAATTTTGTCACATCAAGTTGCGCTTTTCAAAGTATGTGAAAGCCTTGTCTTGTTTGATGTATGCTGATTTAAGGGCAACTACAGCTTATCTTAATCTATACTTTTATATGGTCCTCCTCTCCCCGCTTTCTCACATTCCAAGGTCTATTCTCCATGAACTCATAGCCCCAAAAAAAATAAATAAATAAAGAAAAGAAAGAATGACACTTGAAGACAGAAATTGAAGTTCATATCCTATTTAATTGAAGGATACAAAGAGAAATGATACTCTCAGCATCTTGATCCTTAAGATCGATCTTTTACTAACTTACTTGGGCTGTGTCTCTACAATTGCATTATGATTGAATTGAACATCACTTCTGTATTATAGATGATAGGATATTCAATCAATGAAAATGCTTTTGATTTCTTTGCCTCATGAAACAATGGTATATTTTGTTGATCTAATTTGACAGGAAAATGTACTGGCCGAGTCTAGGATGATGATTCCTGACTGCCGCAAGCGCCTAGAGGCCTCTTTAGCTGACTTGAAAGGAATAGTGGTACTGTATACTTCTTGTTCTTCCTCTGTCTCAGTTTTCAACTGTTGTCTGATATCATAAACATTTTCTACCGAATTAATACTCTGAGCACTTTGACTTGGCATTATTAACAAATCACTCAGTTGACCACGTAGTTTTGATTGGACTTGTTGGAATATGCTACCCCTTGTTGATCTTTAATGATTGCAAGCAAGAGATTGGTATATGAATATGGGTAGATTACTGCTGATTTAAGGATTAGTTAAACTTAAATAGTTGACAGTTTAAGGGCATCAAATTTTATTCTGCAGAAGTACCCTAAAAAAATAATCATGTTTCGCAAGTTTTCGTTCTCATGTTTTATGAATCTATTAGTTTCTGTCTATAGCATAGTGTCCGTACAAACCCACTCCGTATTCCGTCATTCTTGCTTTTTGCTTTTGTTTCGGTTTATATCTTTATCCAAATGCTTTCTCTTAATGAGAATAATAATACCGAGCTTTTTGTCTGGCATTTGCTGGAAATTGGATTCGTCATTTGTGCCATTGTTTTATTTGAGAATGTTGTCTTCAATTTCAGGCAGAGATGGAGGAGTCAAATGAGAAGGAAGGTCCTGAAATGGAGGAAGCTCGAAGCACCATTGCCGATGTTGAAAAATTATATGAAACAACTGAAGCTTAAGAGTGCTGTTTCATTGATGTTGCCAATGGAAGATATTTGACCTGAGTTATGTTGTCTTCGGGTCACAAACATCCAGCATACCTTCTATGTGTTTTCTTCTCTTCACCTCTTTTGTCTTATCCCAATTAAAAGCTTTGCTTATAAGTTACGATACTTAAACCATTCCATCTTGTCTGCTATTGTTTTGCTTCTTTGAAAATGAGTATGATATCGATGAGTTTCGAAGCCTTTAGCTTATCATTTTCTGAACTTGATGCCTGTTCAACCAACTTTTTTCCAATTTTATGTGCTACGCATCTTGATGGTCGCAAAATAATGACTACTTTGTAACAATAAAATCAACCTTGTGACACTAACATTTTATATATTTACTGTGATTTTATTTTTTATGTTTTAATTAAATAAAAATTTAAAATTTTAATTATAATTAGCCAGAATAAAAAGTCTTAAACAATATATTCATTCAAATAATATTTATTCATTTTTCATTATATGATAGATAGCTTCCTTTTTAAAAGATTTATAAACATAAAATATTTTTTAAGCATTGATAGAAGTGCTTATTAAATGGTTTTGTCAAACATTGTTTTTCTCCTTCTGACACTTCATTTAAAAGGAAGTTATTTCAAAACAGGAAGAAATTTATAATAAAATCAAACGGGCTTTATAGTTTTCATATCTCTGTAATGGTTCAGCTATTACAAACAATCATTAACAGTTGAACTAAGTTATAATGTGGTGGAGCCTGACAGTAATACTAGTATTATTAACAGCAAAACAGGAACCAATTCTGAGGAAAAGGATGGAATTGTGATTCAGGAAATACAAGAAAAGAATAACAAAGCTAAGAACCTCCCTTGGCTCGGGAGGCCAACGACTCTTCCAAAACATTACTAAATTCTTGCCTGCCCCCTCTCTTGATTTAATGCCCCTATTTAACAACTCACAGCCCCAAGCACTCCCCACCTCCGAATCCACTTGTCCTAATCAGTTACAACCTCCTCTAGCTAAGCATCCTTTCTGTTATTCTTCCTCTCTTTCCCCTTATGTATGGGTTGAGACCAACCTGCTCCGGGCCATCATTACCTGGCCCTCAAAACTTCACCTTGCCCTCCAGCACTGGTAATGTCTGTCCAACTCAATATTGTTCTTGCTCTCTTACAGACCTGAAACATGGTCTGCCAATTTCCACGTGTGCCTCCATCATTTGGATGCTTATTGTTACACTAGTGGGGAGTTAATAAGCATCTCTGGTGTGTGTGTTCAACCAATGATGGAGAAATATTCTACCTTCATGATCGTGTCTTTTAGAGCTGCTATGAAATTCCATATTATAAAGAATAATGAATGCACTAATGATCATGCTATGGAAAGGCAGGAGTATAGTGGTACGGTTGCACTCGTAAACTTTTGCCCATGCAACAATGTTCAGCTGAATAGTATTTGCAGCAATTACATTCCCTGAAATAAGCTCATTAACCAAGCTTCCTTTCCCTGTGTCACCACCACATTCAAGAAACTCAGCAGAAATGTCGATTCCCTAAAAGACCAATTACCATTTGTCACCACTTTATCTATCAATTTCATTATCTCCACATGTGTATGAAGTGAATATGGCAACAACTTTAAACTTCACTTCCATAGCGCTCTAGGCCGGACCATATGGTTGGAAAATGGAACTTTCCAGGCATTTCTCATCTTAAGCCAACAATCAGCAACTTCCGCTAAACCAACCTCTATTATGCACTACTTGAATAAACTATACTAGTTTCTGAGTCCATATCTCCATGCAGGATAGTCCAGAGATGCCAAGTAATTCAGAAAACAAAAAGCCAGAGGGGCTGATTCTCCGATCCCCTCATCCTCTAAATTGTGCTCCAATCTTTTGAGAGCCTTAGCATAATGACCTGAGAGCTGTAAGTGACCAATTACATTCAACAATGCCATAGCCTCTCTACTTTCCTGAAGTATAACTGATATTGCACAGAATATAGTTGATCTCCATGTACTCATTTCGTTCATCATTGTTTCTCTCTATAGAACTGTTAGGTTCTTACCCGCATTGACATATAACGGACTAATAATCTGCTGATTATGTGTTTCTGGCAACCCTTGTATTTTCATTGACATTTCTGCGCCATCAACAGCTACTTCACTGTTCGTTCTTCCTTCTATCATCTTTAAGTCAGCACGCTCAACTTCAAATTGTTTTGACAACGATACGAAGGGAAATAAAGGAAGAGAATGAGTAGAAGAAGCCAATCGCCTCACCTCTCCAGCATCTCCATTCGCCTATTTCTCGTAGGTGGTTTGTTTAAAACGTCTTCTCTGATAACTAATAACACCGCTTGAATTTTGAGTGATCCAGTGGTGTGTCTCGAGCTTCCTCTGACCATTGCATCTTGGGTATGTTGGGACAGGGGTCATCGATTAAAGTGCGAGGAGTGGAATGATTAATACGAACAAAATATATTCAAAACAAAATATATATTTGAATGATTTTTTTTTAAAATAATGAAATGGCAAGACTCTCCATAACTATTAAAAGTATTTTTTTTTTGTCTCATTAAATTATGGGGTCAAAAGTGAAAAAGAGTGATTCAATAATCTAATATTATTATTATATTTTTATTTTTTATTAGTGACTATACTTTGTTGGTATTATCCTATATAATGTATGCCTACTTTATTAGTTATATATCCTTTCTTTCTTTTTGTTTATGCATATTTCATCGATATAATATTTATAATGATTGATTGTTGTGCAGTTTATAACTAATAAATTTTGTTTATATTCGCAAGATGAGAACAAAAACATTAGATGAAGTTAAGTTTGTAAAATTGAAAATATCTATTTATTTATTTAAAATAACTTTAAAATAAATTTTTTTTACATATTATAAGCTGTTTACATAAGATATATATATATATTAATTTTATTTCATAATCATGTTGCATTTTATGAGTTGAGAAATAAAAAAAAGTGAAAATAGAAAAATTAATTAAAAAAAAGTAAAAATATATATATAAGAAAATAAGTCAAATTCTTATTTTATGTATTCAACAAAAATAAAAATTAGTAATTGTATGTTTATATTATAAGGAATAATATTAAAAAAAGTCATTAATTAGTTATTCTATTTCATTTATTTAATTATAACTTTTAAACAAAAAATTTAAGAATTTTTTTTATTTTATTAAAATTTTTAAACAACATATTTATTTAATTCATTCCATTCCATTCTATTTTATTTTATATTATTTTATTAATAATCACTTTATTTCATCATTTCATAAACTCCCAGTCTTAAGCATAAGGTTCCTTGTTTTCGTATTAAGCATAAGAGTTGCACCATCCACTTGATCTTCATGAGCAAGAAAGTCAAGAGTGTTTTCGCCGCACCGTTACAGAAGAAACCCAACGTCCCTCTGATCGATACCTCTGCATCACTTAGGAGTTGCAGATTCCATCCTTATTTCGCTAATGGACAAATTGGGTGCGTGAAAATATTTTTAACCTTTTTCCTCTGGAGGTGGGTAAAAGGTCCAATATTGTGATGCCTTTGGATTAAAGATGTAGCAATTGAATGGCTTGGCCCAATAAGAGCCCAGTAAATCACATTGCTTCATTCAGTTTTAGGCTTCTCCCTGTTTTCATTTATCTGACCAGGCCCGGAATCCACTTACTCTCTAGACCTATTTTATTGTCCCCTCTAAACAATACAGGGTCATGGGTCGGGTAAGACCCATATCCACTCTGAACTTCTTTTTAACGCCGATAGATGCCATCCGTATGACGTTTACCATCTTCTGGTTCTCTCCTTCTTTATCGTCACCTCCGCTAACGCTGCCTCCTTCCTACGCATCTTCTGAAGATTTCCGAGGAAAACCCGCTTCAATCTCCTCTGGTTTGTTGCCTAGAAACAGTCCATCGGCTATGAGTTGCTGTCCGAGGTTGAGCTCGTCTTCTTCATCCTTCTCCTTTTCTCTTATCTCGATTGTCTCTGTAATCTTTGATTCAACCAATTCAAGCCAATCTTCATCAGACTAATCTTTTTCTCTAACTTGATCACCTCCATTGCTGTCGACGAACTAACAACTTGGATTTGCTTCAATGATTCAGAAACACATGACACTTCTTGAGCTGATACACTTTCCTTCGCCTCCTCTGCAATCTTTTCTCCCTCTTCGATCTCCTTCACCTCATGTTCAGCTATTGATTTTACAGACCCATCCACTAAAAAGAGTGGAATCTCTGATCTCGGTCAGTTGACACTTTGCCCTCTTCCTCCCCCGCCGTCCTCTTCAAGCTTTGGATGATGTTCCTCATAATCTTTATCGTTTCCTCCGTGTCCCTTCTGTATTTTTCCATCTTCCACTTAGTAATAGTTCTTTCAAATAGCAATCGTTCTTTCAAATTGTTCACTGAAAATTCCCATTGCTTTAGGCCTCCACTGGATTGTCAGGGCTCTGATACCAAATTGATGGAGCCCCGATAGTAATACTAGTATTATGAGCAGTAAAACAGGAACCAATCCTCAGGAAAAGGATGGAATCCTGACTTAAGAAATACAGAAACAAAAAAAAAATAGCAAAGCTAAGAATCTCCCTTGACTTCTAAGAGGCCAATGACTCTCCCAAAACACTACAGAATTCTTGCCTGCCCCCTCTCTTGAGTTAACGCCCCTATTTAACAACTCACAGCTCACATCCACTCCCTACCTCCCAATCTGCTTGTCCTAGTCAGTTACAACCTCGCCCAGCTCACCGCTCTTTCTGTTATTCTTCCTCTCCTTCCCCTTATGTATGGGCTAAGACCCAACCTGCTTGGCCATTATAATGTTACTTAATTTGATGTGTCCAACTTCACTATTTCTACAAAGTTTTCGTTTTTGGTCAAGGACATCTTTGGATATTATGAGGGTTTAATTTACTCTAAAACTGGTTTTAATTTTTAAGAATGCATTCCTTATATGCAAGGTGCTTCCCTTTTTCATTATATGTTAAAAAAAAGAAAAAGTATTAAATCAACCTCTTAATTTTATATTATGATAATTTAGTCTTATAAATTATTTATGTTAAATTAGTTTCTCACAATTATTATTTTGTATAGATATAATCTTTTATTAATTTTTAATTAATAAATCGACAAAACATCATGAAAACTAATTTTGCATGAAATGAGAATTATGATAGACTAATTTAGTATAAATAATTTATAAAATATAAGATTAGGAGTCCAATTGACAAAATAATATCATCATGCATGTATATAAACTTCTTGCATGTAGTTTCTCTAACAAAAGAACTTGACAGCTGCTAAACCAGTGAAACCAATGCCAAATATCAAGATTATAGCACTTGTAGAGAAGGATGAAAGCTCTTCTTTTGGAGAAGCCACTCATAATGCATCATTTGTAAGAACTCATTGTATCAGAAAAGTGATAGGATTGACTATTACAGCCTGTCCCAATATGAATAGAACTGAATGTCAAATTGCTTCAAGAAACACCTATTTATATCCCATTATGATCCTTGTGAATTCGTACTATTTATTCTTCAGAAAGAAACCCACATGATGGCTCATTTGTGCATACAATACCAAGCATCAGCTGTGTGCAACTTTATGTACTACCAAATTCATTGCCCAACAGAGAGAACCATATTTGTAACCAGAATAGCATATTCTAATGCCTATCTGGTCAATTTGCAAGGATAAGGGAATCCAAAACCAATCTGCTCAAGCAAATGGACATTGTATGAATAGGTAATGTGAATCTCGAGTAGCTTGACAAAAAGGACACATCATGTTAATATGCAAAGCGGATCATGTGTTGTACAGTATGTATGTTGTGTAGCACTGACCGCTAAAATAAAATTTTCTAACAAAAAATAAAAAATAATTAGTGAAAAAATATCCTCATGCTCGTGATATTTAGGTTTTGGCACCTTTATAATGCTAGGGTAGACATTAGTTGGATCGAATTGAGTTTGTAGAAGGCCACCTTGCTTTTAGGCTTGGTTAGTGATGGGATCATGCTAGGTGCCTTTTTCTTTTATAAATTACAAAGACAAAAAAATCAAATTTTTATTAATAAAAATTAATTTTTTCAGGTGGAATAAAAAAATTAATATTTGAAATAAAAAAATAATTTAGATTTAAAAAGAATTAATATTGAAAATTTTATCATAAATAAATTGATTTTAAATAAAATAAAAATAAACTATTAAAATTAATTTTATAAAAAAATATAACCAAACCATGCTAGGTCTCAAATATTCATGATATCTGACATTTTTTTTTTCTTTCCTGACTCAATAAAGACCTAATATGACTGGACAAGGTCAACTAGATTAATAAAACAAGAATAAACACATTGTTGGACAACACAATGTAGCTGGGGATCAATTGAAAGATAAAAATTAAAATTATGAAAAACAAATTTTAACTAAACAATTCGAGCAGTGGATTAGTAGTGGTTGATAAACACTCTTACTTTTGTTGTGTCTAGCTTAAAAGCAATCCACCCTTTTTATTTCTTTCTTTGTTGCTTTTAAAAAATTTTCTTAAACTAGTAACTTTACTGTAACTAAAATTTCACTTTTCTACTACAAAGAGAAAGTAATACAAACCTAAACAAAATGTACTGAAGATCTGGAAAAGCAGAGATTGGCCCATGGTACGAACATTCACTTGTTGGAGTGCAGCAGACTTTCCAAAATTCTACTTCAAAATGTCCCAATGCAGCACAGTTTTTTGCAACATGTAGGAGATTTTTTTATTAAAAAAAAAAAGTCCAATATGTAATACTAAACTATAAAAAGTTTCAATTTATTATTTTTCTTATTAAAAAACTCAATAGGAATACAACACATTCAGAATACAAAACTTCTGCAAACTCAATTCCTTTCTAAGAACCCAAGACACTGCCCAACGGGCTGATAGCTCGTACATCAATGTTCAACATTAAGCAAGGTTTATGTGTTAAATTAGCTCCAGATCCCATGCCCTTAGGGTAAGTTTGGGAGTTGAGCGAAGATGGGAAGTGAAGGAATCCAAGAAAATAGAAAAAGAGAAAAGGAAGGGAAAGTGATAGATAAATGATAATTTCCTTTTACTTCGTTTAAAGTCACTTTCTCTTATAAAATTCTGACATTGGGAGAAATTGAAAACTTTAAAAAGGTGAAAGCTTCAGAAGATTTTTGAAGGTCAGTGGAAAATCTTCCATTATCCTAATCTCCTTATTAAAATCTCCCCAACAAGGGAAAGGTTTCAATAAAACTATTCCTTTCCCTCCATTATCCTCCATCCAGACATAACCTTACAAAACATTCTGCAACTCAAACATTTTTTTCAAATGAATTATTTTGGTGTTTAAAGATAAAAGGGAAAAAAGATTTCCTATCTATATGCTTTCCGATTTAATTTCCTTCTTCCATGTATCACTGTAAGAGATGTTGTAAAACTCAGCAAGGTAAGCCAAAGCCTCTGAGTTGCTTTCGCAAACCTTCCACAGTGATGCAACCTCTCCTTTATTAACAGTGCCCCAATCCTCACAGACATCTAGAAAGTCAAGCAGCTTCGAATAGAATGAATCATAGTTCATCAAGAGGAAGGGAATGGGAAGCTTTGATCCAATCCTTTCTAGCTGAATCAATCCCAGCATCTCAAACATCTCATCTAGAGTACCAACACCACCAGGAAGAGCAACAATGGCAGTCTTATCAGATGAATTGTTCCTCACTGCAGCATCCACCAGTCCATGCTTCCTTGCAGAGAAAAACCTGAACTCAAGTAAAATCAGTAAAAGCTGATGATTCCTGAAGAATGCATAGAAACTGCTTGGCCTAGACATGGAAAAAAAAAAATCTGCTTTTCTTTTGGTTTGATCAAGACATAAATCAGCTTTCAAATGATAGCAGAATTCTAATTTTCCGCTGAGAGAGAGAAGCACAAAGTTAGGGAGCTTCTCCTTTGAAGCAAAATTTAATTTTTATCTTGGACAAAAACACCCCCACTTTACATATATCATCCAACATTATAGTGACTTTTTCATTACAGTACTTTCTATGAAACATTGGTGCAAAATTTTAGGTCATCGCTACCAAATTTTTCAGTACAATTATGACAGTTTGACTTTTTTTTTTTACAGCTCACATCACACAATTAGGTCTTTCCAAAATTTTCCTCTATAGATATATTTTTATTGGAGAACCTGATAGTAAACAATTAAGGAACCTTGCCATATCCTTTAAGGAACTGATTTTTTCCCCCCTTAAAAAGCAGCCTTAAAATAAGCAAAAAGTGGAAGCACAGCCAAACAGACACTAAGCAATCAAGCAATGGTGGTAAGTTACCTGCAAGTAAAGTAAGTTTCTGAAGGTAAGTAAGGATGGAAGCTCGAGGTCGTCCGTTCCCCTGGTTCTCTTCCAATCTTAAATCCACCAACTGGTTTTCCTGCTTGCAAGGCACCTTGAGTGACAGCATCCATTAGCCCTGGCCCAGCTCCTGACCATGAAGTGCAGTCTAAAAGATTTGCTATCTGTCCAGTAAGAAATGTATGTTAAAAAGACACATAAGAACAGCTGCAGGAGATCCTTGTCACTATTATTATTGTATATGCTGGAGATAACAATGTTGTTCACTAAAAAAGGGAATGTGGCTAGATTGCTGTTGCTTATATTGTCTTTAATGCTTATATCCCCTCAAGCAAGCACGCAAGAGAACAGGAAGGAAGCTACAGCAAGAATATACTTGCCTCTTTAGCCAGATCTTGTGCTTGCATGTAATGTGAATGACTGGGCCCCATCCTTGAAGAACCCAGATACACAACTCCTCTTCCAAGTCTGTTTATGAGTTCATAACATCGTTTGATCTCTTCTTTAACCTTGATGTTTCAAAACCAAAGTGAGGAATCAGCCTTCTGGTTATTCAGTGAAATTGCAAAGTTTCCAGAAATCCTTGATATATAAATAGAAAAGAAGCCATAGGTTAGTCACTAGTGGCAGACAAGAACATCCATGAGCATTGCCATAAAATGCTTTTCTAGAGAATCTAAAATATTGTCCCAGTTCCCAACTAGACCTATACACTCAAAGTCATGCTCTACTCAACTGTTCCATCATAGTTTATTTTTTTGTCTCATTCAAATATGAATCATGATTATCCAAGACATTTTACAACATTGAATAGCACCATTTGGAATAATAGGAATAAAAGTGAGTACATATTTCAGAATCAAGACACTAAGTAGAGGCAAATCAGCAAGCAAGCCTGCTAGGTATAAACTAGAAGGATCCCATCATTATATTGATCCATAATTCAGTTTAAATTGAAAGTCCATGATCCTTCCATTCATCTCATCATATTATATCATTAGTTTCACAAAGACACAAACAATATTAATGAATTATTGCAGCATTCAGACCAAAGATGAGCTGAAGATGAATGTCAAACAGTCACACACAAGCTTATTCAGAATCATCTCCTTTTGTTGCCTCAGATTCCCAGCAACACCCCTCGCTCCCTCCAAACCCTAAACCCAAAACAACAGAAAGAAGATCCCTAGTAACGGCATTGAGTCACAGAATGTTAACCATCAGAACACTTCCTTCTTGAGTTACACACATTCAATAGTGAACAAGGAAGAATGTAACCTATAGTCTAACAATTTGTTCCTCATTAAACCTATTTAACTTCATTTTCCAAAAATTATTGAATAAATTAAAAGAAAAGACTTGTTGCACATTACAGTGACCTAAGAGTGCTATAAGGACTAGCATGCAAGATTTTATTGCTTATGGAACTAACTCATAAATTTACTAATTTTGAGGGACTGAAAACTAAATATGGCTTCCAATCCAATAATCAAATTGTTAGCTTAGTCAAAAATAACACATTAACTGCAATATTTCTATCCCAGTCTACTTCGATTCAGCTACTCCAAGAGCAGTCCATCAAAATAGAAGCTTATACAGCAGAAAAAGGTTTCCCATCACACAACAGCACAAGATAAGCAAAAGCAAGGCTACAACATCAACAATTGCGTCAAAGAAGTTGATTATGTGAAGTGGATATTACTGTTACCTCATCCGGGCTTTTCCTCTCATCAAATTCAATTGACTCTTGTTTACTCAGAGAAACCCCTCCTTGAAGAGGCCTAGGCTTTGAGAACCTGAAACTAATAGCATTCTGCTCTGTTCTACTGAAAGGTTGGAACTTGATCATTCTTTGATGAGATTGAGAACCCCCCACCAATATATGAGAACCCAACGAACCCACTGTTGAAAATCCCATCCGGAAGAACCCACAAGCTTCAGAGAAGGGGAACTATCATGTATCAAAAGGCCTGTACCATCTGGGAAAACAGGGAAGAAGAAAATAATCCCAAAGCAGAACTAAGAGTCAAAAAAGTGCGAGCGTGTCTCTCCTTTTGTTTTTGTTTGGGGTTGGTAGAGAAGAGGGTCTTAAGTAGTTGCCGTTTTAAGGCCCATGGGCTTTTGGGCCGCATGGATTGTAGAGTAGGTTTTAGTTTGGAATCCAGCGATTTTTAATTCTTACGTTACGACATGAGAAATTTAATATATAATAAATTACAAGTAAATTTTGTACGAGAAATTCGATAACTAAATATTAAATTTTTAAAAATTTTATCTTTTAATGAAAAAGAGTTAATATTTCTCGGGAATAAATTGGTTTTACAGCATAACTTTGATAATTGGCTAGCTCCAACATGAGACTGGTAAGTTAATAATTTACTAAATTTATAAGATAATACAGTTTAAAAGAAATACATAAGAATTAATAATCTCTTTATACATTTAAAAGTTTATATATGTGTGTGTGTTTTTTTTTCCTTTTATGGGAATTGATGTGTCATTGGACTTTATATCTAACTTTTCATTCTATAAATGTTCACGAAGCATATTAATTAAAGTACACATAGAATGTTAATACGCTTGGTGAAACGGAACGGTGAAGAGGAAAATGAGAACGGAATTTGACATTCATGGGCTACCAAAATGTATGGATCAATGACTTCTGCTAATTACAACTAGATTGTTTGCTTAGTTTATTTTATTATATGTTAATATATTTTAACTTAAAAGTGTTTGTAAGTATTAGTAAGAAATTAAATTTAATAATATATTATGATATAAAGAAAACATAATAAATTATATAAATTTTACAAAATTAGTTATGTAAAGTTGATGATAGAGAATTGATAATAAAGAACTTATTGCAAGAGTATTTTATATATCATTTAATTATATATTATTTTATTTTGATTTAATTTTAAATTATGTCAAGTTATACTTATAATACTTTATTAGAAAATTTAAAAGACAATTGATTAATTGATTCATTATTTTTTTTGTTGACTCAAAAAAATATTTGAACTTTAAAAAATTTTTGATTTAAATGGTAATTAATTTATTTATTAATTTTTTTTCATTCACTCTAATGAATTTTTAGACTTTGAAAAATAATTCATTAATTTTTTTGTTTATTCTAAAAATATTCTCATAATTCAAAAAAAGATGATTTAAGAGGTAGTTAATTAAGTTTTTAATTTATTATTTTTTTTGTTGATTATGAAAAATTTATGAAATTAATTATTTATTGTTTTTCTTATTAACTACAAAAAATTATAAATACATGTATGTAAAAGATAAAAAGTCATCACATGGAGAGTTAAGGATTTGATAAATATAGCTTTTTTATTAGTTAAACAAAACTCTCACATTAAATAAAGTCTACCTTACTTTATATATAATAGGTTATGAACTTTAGTTTAATGAAAAAAATAACTAGCTATATATCATATGTAATTTTATTTTGTTATGAAAAATGGACAGATCCATGAATTCTATTAAAAGAAATTAAGTGCATTTATGAACTTGATTTCATCAAATGAATTAACATAATAATATTATATAATCACAATATGCAATATGTATATTGACTAAGTTTAATATTTTTTGAAAAAAAAATAAATTACACTTTGATGAGTTAATAAATTCTCAAATTATATGGCAATAAATATTTCAACAAAACATAGACTAAAAATTAATATAATGAGAGTTATGAGTATGAGTAAAGAGAAATCTAATAATTAAAATTGTTATTTGACATGTTTAAAGAATTTTTTTTTCTTTTGATTTATAATTACTTGTAAATAATAATTTGGTGACATTATTCAATAGGGTAGCTTATCAAAAGATTAGTTTGGAATAACTATTAACTTTTGTGGTGTGAATTTCTTATTGCTAGGTGGATAGTTTTCTCTTTGAAACATTCCACAAGAGCTTCCAATTTTCTGAGAAAGATCAATTTGCGAAGTGGAAGTTGGGGCACTAACTCATTTCGTGGAACACGCACAAAGGCCATGACTTGACTTTGTAGAGGACAAAATGTAATGGATCACTGCGTGGTTGACATATATTAAAGCTAGTTTATTTGTCCTTGCAATGTACAGACCTTAAATAAATAATTAATTTGTATTATTATATACATTATAAATTATTATGTTTATTGATATGACACTATTACAAAAATTATTTAACATACAAATGAGCTCTCATTGTTCTTATTTTTTAAGAATTATAAAATATAAAAAACTGATGGAATCACATTTAATTTTACCTTTAGTCTTGAATAATTTAAACGGTTGAATAAATCATTTGCTCTCATGTCATTTTTTTTAACTCTAATTTTGAATCATGCCAAGTTATATTTATAATTTTTTATTATAAAGTATAAGAGATAGTTAATTATTTCATTTATTATTTTTTTGTTGACTTTAAAAAATGTTTAAACTATAAAAAATTATCAATTTAAGAGACAATTGATTAATTGATTCATTATTTTCTTATTGACTCAAAAAAAAAAATTCAAACTTTAAATAATTTTTTATTTAAAATGCGGTTAATTAATTCATTAATTTTTTCATTTTAGCGAATTTTCAGGCTATGAAAAATAATTTATTAATTTTCTTGTTTATTCCAAAAACAATTTCATAATTCCAAAAAAATGATTTAAGAGGTAGTTAATTATTTTGTAATTCTTTTTTTTTTTGGTTGACTATGAAGAATTTACGAATTTTTTTTTAGAATTCTTGATTTAAGAGGCGGTTAATTAATTTATAAATTTTTTTTATTTACTCCAAAAATTTCTCAAATATAAAAAAAGTAATGATTTAAGAAGTAGTTAATAAATTTATTAATTAATTAATTCATAATTTTTCTCATTAATAACTAAAAATTCATTAATTTTCTTATTAGTTTTAAACAATTATTGATTTAAGAAGCAGTTAGTTAATTCATTAATTAATTATTTCAAAATTTTCTTGTTGACTTACATACTTCAAAAGATATCAATACATGTATAAAAAAGGTAAAGAGTCATCATACCAGGAACTGAGGGTTTGATCAACCAATGCTTCTTGTTAATTAATGAATTTCTTATATTAAAGTGAGTTTATTTTACTTATATATAATAAATTTCATAATGTTATTCTTCTATATTAAAATAATTAAAATGTACACTCCTTTTAATTATGATTTTAGCATATAAATTTTAAAATATATCATTTTATCTTGTTATTATATTCAATGTTATATTGAATTAAAGTAAATTTTAAAATAAAAACGAAATTTGCATTAAATTTTAAGGACTAAAATTGGATTGTTGAGAACAAGAAACAAAAAAAACCATTTCAAGCCTAATATGCCACGCCATACGAGATTAAGTTGCATAAACTTATACAATATGATTCACTTTTATAAGGTGTTTGGTGCATATGATTATAGTTGTCAAAGTGGGCCAACCTGTGCCATCCGAGCTGACCTACTCGAGTTTGTGGGTTAAATGAGTCAGTCTGTTTAACCCACCATAAGGTGGTAGGTTGAAAATTTCAATCCACCCCACCTGGTGGGTAAAACGAGCTAGCTCGTTTAACCCATCAAAAAATTTTAAAAAAAATTATAAAAATTCAAATGTGGCTTTCTTTAAGCAGATGTCTTGTTTAATCAATCAATTTCTATATCAATATAAATTAAAAAAAACTAAATAAAAAGCAAATTTCAACGGATTAAAACAAGTTGAGTAATTCAATAATTCATTAATAATAAGAATATGATTATAAGTAGAATATTCAAAACTGACAAATTACAAAATAATTAATACAACACAACATAAACATTAGGGTTAATTTTTTTAAATAGGAAAGTATACTGGATTGGGGCACTGGATTGAGTGAGTGAAAAATAATAATAATAAAAAAAACGGGCAATCCGTTTAACTTGTGAGCTGACTTGTTTAACTTGCGGGTTAAATAAGTTGACTTGATAAAAGTATACTAAACGAGTTTTCAAATGAACCCCTCAACCCAACCCACCTCTTAGATGGGTTGCACAGACTCAATCTGGTGAGTCGAACTTATTTTGACACCTCTACATATGATATATTGTATAAGTTTATATAGTCAACTCTAATCAAATCTATTACCATATTATTAATAAAGGCTTCATTGTCTTAATTGGGTCAAATTTCATAAATACTGAACTAAGAAAATTTTATTTCAATCTCACACCATCTTATTTTTTATTTTAACACCAATCATACATAGTATTAAAATTTATTAATTCTTATATTATCAATTATAATTTCATAAGACTTTATCCTAAGAGTGTACATACACCCAAATGACTCAATTAACTCAACTCAACCCAATCAAATAATGACAAGTTAAAATAAAAAAATTTCTTTTCAATGGGGCATAACAAATCAAGTGTCAGAATTATAGTGAACTCAACTCAGCTTAACTCAATTTTTTAAAATATTATTTTTAATAATTTACCTTTTATTTTATTTGTGACAAATGTTATTTTTTATAATTATTTAAAATCTTAATTCTTTTCAAATTTTAATTATTTTTCCATTCTAAAACTCATTTTATATTCTTCAAATCTTTGAATTTTTTCCTTCTTCTTTTATAAAACTTATTAGTTTTGTTAATTAGACTTAACTAATATAATTTGACTCAATTTATCTGGTTCAATCGATCTTAAATCTTAAAAATATGATATAATTTACGACTGAGTCAAAATTCAACCAAATTATAAGTCTAAAAAGTCGACCCATATACGATCTTACTTAACCCTATTCAGTCTTATCAGATTCAATGAGTGAAGCAAAGGAAAGTGATGCATAACCCTAATTGACAGCCATTAACGGAGAGTGCATTTTTGATTGACAAAAGAAGAAGAAGAAACTCATAAGAGCGGAGGTAGCTTGATCATATTCATAGGATTGCTAATTAGGAAGACACATGGGGACCACTTTTTTACACAAACGAGACGTCAACATTCAAAACCAACTTCTATTGTATGCTTTTTTCAAAGAAAAACTTCTCATAATTATACTCACAAAAGTCTTAGCCTTTTTCATTAACTCTTTCTCACACAGTTTTTGCTATAATTGCTGATGGCCCTAGATGTTATCCGCCAATCACATGCCACTTTATTTGGCAATGGAAAGAATGTGAGAAAAGTGACCCAAAATTAAATAAAAAAATAAATTTGTAGAATCATTCCCATTCATGGCAGAATAATTCAACTCTTTATTATATGCACAATATTAATGTTAATGTTTGGGACTAGCTCATCTAATTATAAATCCTTAACATCAAAATCAAATACATCTAATAAAATTATTATTTACTTTGAAAGGTTTATATGTTAACTATTTATTATATATATGTTTAAAATTTAGAGTTTAGGGTTAAAAAAGTTTAGTGTAAATACTATTTACTGTTTACATGTTAATTATTTATGCAATCTGAAGAGAGAGACATTTCAGACCAAAAAAATCTGCAGAGAGAATCTGTATATATTATTTTTTCTTTTTTGTATATATATTTTTTAAAATCATTACGAATACGTGCAACATAGATTATCTTTAGTGAACAGAATCATTGGATTGAGTATATCTGGTCCTAAATGCATCATGATATATTTTAAATTTAATTTTAATAAAAATTTATTTTTAAAAAAATTATGATGATATATAAAAGTATATTTATATTTTAAATCTTTTTTATAAGATGGTATGCCATGCGAAAGAAAAAATAAATATATAATTATGATTTTTTTTATAACTCTGTTGATTCTTTTATTAAAAAGACTTACTGCCTAGTCAATTAATTTTTTAACATCGGGATGAGGTGGCAAAACATCGTGAATCCATGTGGCATGATATTGATGCTTTGAAATTTACAAAAATATTGATTTGTCTTAACTTAAAATTATTTATTTAATGATCCTTCCTTTGCTTATTAAATAATTTTATTAGAACATAATTTAATTATGTTATGATTAGCTAATATTTATTTTTTGAATTAAAGCAAAGCATGAAGGTAATTACTCATAAATAAATGAAATAAAGATTGAAAGTATGCAAGTGTGACATTTGGTGCGTACATATATATTATTTTTTATTTTATTAAGATAAAATTTTTTGTGTATTTAATTATAATGTAATTATATAATTTTAATATTATTAATTTTTGAATTAATACTTACAATAAAAACTTATATATATTAACATGAGTGTACAAATACATTTAAAATTATAAGGGCATTCAAGATAATACAACTAATTATTATTCATAAATCTTAAAATCTTTTTATTAGAATAAAATATCACTTTGCCTCGTCACTGATAGAGAATTTTAAATTTTTATTTTTATAAAATTCTTTTATCAATTTAATCTTTTATTGTTGGTTATTTTTTATTTGATCCTCTATAAATAAAATTATTATCAATAATAATTTTTTTATAAATATATTATAACTAAAATTAACATATTTAATAATATATAATATATTTCTTAACAGGCTGTCAATAATGTCTTTTAATAGTGAGAGAATGGATTAAAAAAATTTCCATCTATAAAACACTAAAATAAAGTTTTGGTCATTTATGTCATACCCCTATCTTCCAAGAAGCATCCAAAGTCGCACTCTCATTATGAGATTTTTTATTGCTTCATAACATAATGGGCAAGACTTGGAAAATATTTTAGCCGGCACAGTTAGGTTTTTTTCCATAAACCATAATTAATTAATTATAGACAACGTATGATATTAAATTTGTTTTTATTTAATATAAAGCTCATTTCTTATTTTTAATTAGTCACTGAGACAAATGAATTTCGAGAAATGAAGGATGAACGTAGGGAAATCGATATATATATATGATGTTTGGTTGGTAAAAAATTTTAAATTTATTTTAAAATAAGAACAGTATCAATTACATAAATATTGATATATTTAGATAATTATCCTCTCATTAAATATTTTTATACCTTGACAAGGTCTATCAAATTAAATGTTCGTGCATACAA
The DNA here is from genome assembly GCA_037074485.1 of Delonix regia. Classification (NCBI taxonomy): domain Eukaryota; kingdom Viridiplantae; phylum Streptophyta; class Magnoliopsida; order Fabales; family Fabaceae; genus Delonix; species Delonix regia. The sequence continues at coordinate 18,414,920 of CM073452.1, read as the reverse complement.
GTCAGAGTAACACCAGCCATCATTAACGCATGTTCTTGTCATTATTCTTTTTCGGACATTATTTTTATATCAACGAGAATATCATAATTATTTTTCAGATTAGTATTTTATAATTAATTTTAGTTGGAAATATTCATAAACAATTATGTCACTACTAATTCCTAGTCAAAGAGTGGGAAGAAACAAAGATTAGACGGCAATATTATTAAATAAAGTTTTGACATATTTAAGCAATAAAGTAGTAAACTATTTTTTTCCCCTTAATATAAATTAAAAAAATTCGGCTAACATTTTTTTTCTTAATTGTTGACCAAAAAGATTTAAGAGAAACGAAAAATGACAAAAGGGGTGTGAAAAGTTACAATAAAAGTTAATACAAATTAATTTTTTTAAGAAAACTTTTTAATATAATCTTATAAATTTGGGTATTACTTCTTCTAGTTAATGTTAGAGAAAATAAAGATAATATTTATCCTGAGTTTTATAAATAACTATACTTATGAAATACATACATACTATTATTTAACCTAAAAGCTTAAAATATTATGTCTATAATTAATCCATTTCTATAACTTCTTCATTTTCTTAAAACTTAAAATTTTTCAGTGACACTTGAATCAAACAATTAATTCCTATCACAAGTAATCTTTTAAAATCTATTCCATCACAATTACTCTGTAAATTTAAAATTTTCATCACTCTCAAAATATTATGCTGGAAAATGAATCAAAGTTGAAAAAAAAATTCTGTTTAACGACACCATGACTATGAATGGGGTAAATTATGATAAATTGATAATCATTAGATCATAGGAATATCCGTTTATAAATTGTGGTTCATGAGTGTGATTTGATAATACGCAGTACGGTGATAATTTAAAGCAAACATAAATATGCAGAAATGTTAGCTGGGCTAGCATTTACAAACAACAAAGTTGAGTCTCTCACCTATTATTTAGTCTTCCTCTCCTTCTTCGTCTTCTTCCTCGCTCTATCCTTTTTTTTTTTTCTTCATTTATCTCCGTCAATCATTGTAACTGAAGAGGGGTTGATTTGATTTGCATGAAGTTTTAAAACCGCGTCATCATACTACGTACAAACCTCGTTTGATTAAAATTCCATGGACATGTACAGAAGAAGAAAGGAGCCAAGGTGGGGTATCCTATGCCTCTGATTCCTCTTCATAAATCAGACAACTCCTTAACTTCCTCATAACTGGCTTCTATCTCTAGTGCCACTGGCCATTTGTCAGTTCTCACCACCAGTTTGTTTCCCGGGAAAACACCAGAGAAAATTTTTCTGGGTATGATTTTTATTTGTACCATGTGGGACTCTAGGACTCGCTCTCGCTTGCTTGCTCTGCTTGTTCTGCATTCGTTGGTAGCATTGGTCTCTTCTTCTGGACATGGCTGGAAAACACTGCGAGGTATATATGTGTTTTTGAGTCTCTTTTCTTTGTTCTTCTTATCTGCAGAGAAAGATATGCTTATAAGAAGCATTCCAATAATAATAGCAATGTTTGTCTTCAACTTCCTCAATCTTGAAAAAGAAGTATACCATCGTCCATCAAAGCCTCAAAAGTCAGTAATTGATCCAATTCATTCGGAAAGAATAAAGCTGATTTTGTTCGGCTATTTAATGAGTTTTATTATATGACGCATTAAATGAACAGTTGATAGTTATAAAAGATTTCACATGTTTAAGTTTCGCTGTTTCATTAATTTCTTACGCCAACGCTATCTGTGTGTGATTAAAATGCCTCTTAAATGATAATGAATCAACGTTAGACTCATACCAACATCCGCATAAGCATGATTCCAAGAAAACGAGAAATTCCAGATTTTCCCACTTTTTTTTGTCTTATTAAGAAATTTTTGGGTTGGTTTACTAGCCAAAAAAGAACATACTTTTAACATTTTAAGAACAAATTACAGATAATCAAAAGGACCAATCATAATAGCAATGAAGCTGGCCACAAAATGATGGGTTATTCTAAAAATTCAATCTTTCGTGTATGAACACTGAAGACACACACATTTCTATCTTCGACTTCGTGATATTCTTTCTGCAACGCAGGATCTCCGCCGCTGGTGATAGCGCGTGGAGGGTTTTCGGGGATTTTTCCAGATTCAAGCGTGGCTGCGTATGAATTGGCATTAAACACAAGCACAACGAACGTCGTTCTGTGGTGCGATTTGCAATTGACGAAGGATGAAGCTGGGATTTGCTTTCCGGAGTTGAAGCTGGACAATGCCACTGACATTTCCATCGTTTACCCCAACAGAGCTAGGGTTTACTCCATTAATGGGGTTCCAACCCGAGGATGGTTCTCCGTTGATTACAACTTGAGCCAACTCGCACCTGTCTTTCGTGAGTCCCATCTATCTTGGATTTTCTTTTCGGTCATGTAAAACCAACTGGCTATGGCTAAGCATTCGAGTAACGTATTATTTTTATCGATAACTCTGTTTAGATTTTTTTTTTAAGTTGGCGCTTTACTAATTTTTATTTTTAATTTGATTTTTTTATATATTAATTTATTCTTAATTTAATTATTTATTAATTTAAATAATTATATATATATATTCTAAATTTAATTAAGACTAACAGATTGAATACGTTAAATGAAAAATCAAAGAATGAACCAAAAACTGAATACCAGTGACAGGCCAAAATGGTGTTTTATCATTTCATTATGATATGATATCTTGCATGTTAGGGCAACATCCAACTTGTTTATTTTACATTGAGAAAGTTTACAATCTCAGTCTCGTAAACAAAGAGATGTGTAGTTATATTTCATATTCTAATTGCTTGGTGTCATTTGAGAAACTACGACATCATGCTGGATGGTCAAAACTATATCACATTGCTTTTGTTAAATACTATCAAGCATTAATTTAATCATTTCTGTGATATTTTTATGTATCTCATACCTTTTAGCGTCTATCTTGGTATTTTAGGATACTAAGAAATGTAAGATAACGATGTAGCGAATTGCCCGTGGCTCGTTCATTTTAGCTTGACCAAAGGCATGGCTATTGTTGTTTTTTTTTTTTTCCTTTGAATTTTTTGAATTTCTTTTCTTCTTTAATCAACTAAATAAGATTATTAGATTACGTAAGAATAAGATGGGTAAGTGAATTAAATTGATTTCTGGATGATGCTCACACGGATTGGCTCACTATGTGAGTTTAGGGTCTACTAATATTAGGAGCTCATGTATAACGGTAACATGGGGAGTAAATATTCTTGTTGTCTACTAAACTAGTTAGTTGTGCTTGCGTTTGATAATTGCTCCGAGGTGGGGAAAATTTTATTTTTTTGGCCCAAGGTTGGGAAATTCATTTATCTGCTTTAGTGCTTTAGAGGCATGAATGTGCTTGTATTCATTGATAATTCTCTTTTGACTGGTCAGTTACTCAGGGAGTCTACTCTCGAACAAATAAGTTCGATGGCAATTTTTCAATTCTCACCGTTGAACATGTAATCAGTTTAGTAAAGCCACGAGGCCTGTGGTTGAATATTCAGGTAAATGCTTGACAATGTGCTACTTTGCCCTAATAGAGAGCTGCATTCTTTTGTGTTTCAAGGGAATTCCTGAGAAATACTGCATGATAGGATCTGCTTTTGTATCTATATTATTTACTCCATAATTTCAAATGCAATGCAGCATGATGCCTTCTTCAAGGAACAGAATTTGAGTACAGAAAGGTTTTTACGTTCACTATCTTCTCGTAGAGTATCTGTCAACTACATCTCATCACCTGATGTGGGTTTCTTGAGAAGCATAGGATCTGTCATCAGTGATAGAACAACCCTGGTCTTCAGGTTTCTAGAACAGAATGAGATTGAACCTACAACTAATCAGACTTATGGTTCACTCTTGAAAAATCTCACGCTTATCAAGACATTTGCTCGGGGAATTCTTGTTCCCAAGGGTTACATATCGCCGACAGACTCAAACCTTTATCTTCAACCACCAACCTCTGTTGTCTCAGATGCTCACAAAGAAGGGCTACAACTTTTTGTATCAGATCTTGTTAATGATGTTCCATTTAGCTACAATTTCAGTTATGATCCTCTAGCTGAGTGCCTGTCTTTCATCGACAATGGTGCATTCTCTGTTGATGGTGTGCTGTCTGACTTCCCAGTCACTCCATTGGCAGCCATAAGTAAGTTGCCTTCGGAAATTTTGTGGATCCCAGTTATATTGCTGAAGTCTAGAAATTGTCCACTTGGCGAACTGTCACAAATGCTTTTTAATTGTTTTTCAAACTAAGGATGCTTCATTGTCATGATGCTTGAAATTTTGTTAACCCTTATTCCTTTTGATTTTTTAATCAAGTTTCCCCCTTTTGTCTTTTTTCTATGACCATGACCAAATACTATAGTCTGCAAGATGTATTTGCAGAATAGTTAAAACTGGGGAATGATCTATCTGGAGATGACTCTGCATCTTATATAAGCAGTAGATGAATATATAATCTGTTGAGACGTTAAATTACATGCAACTTTTTATTCTAACTTATGAATTACCACATGACAATTAGCATATTATTTTCAGCTAATTTTATCATTACTTTTGTGATTTCTAATTTCAAATAGCATTCCCATTGATATTCTGAATTCTTTCTACTGCAGATTGCTTTTCTGGCATAGGGAAAAATGCAACCAAAAAAGGTATACATTTATTTGTGCTCTCAATTGATATAAGTTATTTATTTCTTGTGACTAAAAAGTTGTAGTGATGTGTAGCTATTAGAACATCTTTGTTGACCTGTTCTTGCTTCTTTACAGTGGACACTTTGATTATCTCAAAATATGGAGCCAGTGGAGACTATCCTGCCTGCACTAACTTGGCATATGAAAATGCTATATCAGATGGTGCAGATGTGCTTGATTGTCCTGTTCAAATGTCCAAGGATGGAATACCGTTTTGCTTTAGCTCTATAGACCTTACAGAGAGCACAACAGTTGCTCAATCAAGTTTCAGAAATCTTACAACAACTATTCCAGAGGTTAAGTCTGGCAGTGGCATATATGCATTCAGCTTGACATGGAATGAGATAAAAAGCTTGACTCGTAAGTTGCATGTAGTTCTTCTCTTTTCTTGATGTCCTTTCCCTGGTGGATATCACTGAAGAACTTGGAACTATTTCTAAAATTGTTTGAAAGATTTTTACTCCAAAGTTGTAACTAGCCGAAGTCCTATACAATGAGAAATACATGTAAAATAAAGTAGCAATGAATGCATTAAAGAAAGTATTCCTGCAAGAGAGGAAAAATATGTCAATGCTTTAAACTATAGATTGAAATGTTAATGTGAATAGAAAAATATTTTGGATTTTTTAATCAATTCTACCTCTAGCTGTACCATGTTTTAAAATATATTTTAAAGCCTTTGTCCTTTATGAACTCTACTGATGGGACCAATATGGTTAAATATAGCTTTTGATTTTTTGGGCATGCCGTGTTTTTTAATTCTATTAGTGATTTTAGCTTTGCTATCTGGGCCTTGCAGTCATGTTTGCTTCTATCACACAGTGAAGGATCTATAAATGTGTTACTCAATAAATGTTAACATTTTTCTATTTTTCTATTCTCTGTTTTTCGATGCAGCCTCAATATTGAAACCTTACCAAAAATACAGCCTGTACCGGAATCCAAAAGCAAAAAACCAAGGGACATTTTTAACCTTGTCTGATTTTTTGACCTTGACAAAAGGTCGAACACATGGCATCTTGATCAGCATAGAGGTGAGTTTTGCCTGCCAATCTTAAAATTTTTTCTTCAGGACATGTTCTTTTGTGAGTTATTGATCCTCACGGGATAATACTATGCATCTTGTAATTATGTTGCTGACCATATGACTTGATATTTGGTTAAAGAAATAATAGTAGCTTTATGAAATAATTTTAGGACAAGATTTGCCATTAAAATCAATGCCTTGGTTTCATCATTCTTTGATTAGTAAATATAGCATCTGTGTGCATATTCTGCATTATAGTTAAAAACCTAAATTGTGGTAATGAAATGAAACTTATTCTACATGAATGTAACTGGGAAAGCTCTCTCTTAGGCTGGTAAAAGTGCTTTCAATTCTTTCTATATGAACAGGGGCTGCTTGAAAAGGATCTTGCTGTGAATTTTTTATCATTTAATTCTTGACCCCTCCTAACCTTAGTTCTTTAAGAAAAAGCAGAAGGTTTAAGTGATTCCTACCTAGATAATGCTGTGCTTTCAGTTATCAAGAATGATTACTTAAATCACCATTAATATGTGATTTATTAATGACATTTTCATATTGTTTATACAACAGAATGCAGCCTACCTTGCAGAGAAGCAAAGATTAAGTGTGACCAATGCAGTCCTTGATGCTTTGCACAAAGTAGGTCATGATAAGCCAGGGCCCCAAAAAGTCATGATTCAGTCCACCCATAGTTCGGTGCTGATAAAATTTAAGGAAAATTCCAAATATGAAAGGGTATACAAAGTTAATGAGAGTATTCATGATGCTCTTGATTCAGCTGTCAAGGACATCAAGACTTTTGCTGATTCTGTGGTCATTGGAAAGTCGTCTGTTTTCCCAGAAACTTCAGCCTTTCTAGTTAACTCTACAAAGAATGTACCAAAGCTACGGTCATTCAACCTCTCTGTGTATGTGGAAACTTTCAGCAATGAGTTTGTGTCTCAGGCATGGGACTACTACTCAGATGCATTTGTTGAGATAAATTCATTTGTCGTTGGAGCTAAAGTTCAAGGCATTATCACTGATTTTCCTAAGACGGCTGATAGATACCGAAGTAAGTGGAAACTTCTTCATAAAACCTTGCTTCTTTTACAAGCTTTCTAGAAAATTCATATCACTTTAGAGGCATTTGATACATCGTTATCTTGAACCTGGTATCTTGAATGTCAAGCAGCATTTAAGATGCTTGCTTTTGGTATACTAATATCCAAGAGGAAGGGTGTCTTGTGTCATCCGAGATACAAGGAAGGATTGGATGACACTATTTTGGGTGGTATCTCTTACCATCTAAAATCTTGGGATTTCACATCCGTGCACTTTTAGCTCCATTAACTTTTATAAAGAACACCAATTGTATCATTTTTGTAACAACTTTTCAGTGTCATGCTTAACATATAAGATACCAAAGAAGGGAAGATAACAGAATACCAAATAGCTCCTCGGTTCTTAGTGTTTGGTAGCACTTCAAGGCTTTAGTTTTGCATGATGATGGTACAAATTCTCTAAATTATCATACCCCCAAGCAAAAATATCTGCAGACTAATATTTTATGGCCATTTCCAGCAAGCTTTTCACTGTTTACAGCTGACCCTAAGTTCTTACATGATTATTTTCAGCATTGTTTAGTATTAAAAATTATTGAGCTAACTGTCACATATGAAGCCATTAGCCATAGTTGCTGATGTGATAGTTGATGAAACTGTTGCAGAGAACCTGTGTTTAAATCTTGGCAAGAAAACACCTCCTTATATGAGCCCTGTTGAACCTGGAATTCTCTTACAACAAGTTAACCAGGAGTATCTTCCACCCCCTGCCCCTCCACTTGCAGTGTTGAATGGTACAAACGTCACAGAACCACCTTTGCCTGCTGTTTCTGGATCAGCCCCGGCATCTAGCCCAGTTTTTGGGTTTAGAACAGCAGCTCCAGCTCCAACCCCAGCATGAAGAAACTAAAGAGGATACAAAGCGTAGTATAAGTATCTATGCCATGAAATGGAACACTGGATGTATTAAGTTTTGTTTTTCAACATGATGGAGTAGAGGTTTGAATCTATGACATCTTACAGATTGTGGCTCATCTGTGATGAAGTATGATAGTTCATATATAATATCTGATAATCCATGAGAAAGCTTTTTCCTTTTCACTTGGTTAAATTCCTTTGCTTCTACAATCAAAGTTGACCATACTTACGGATTCGTTCATGGGTAGATAAGCTTGTTTAGTTATAGTCTCTAATGAGTGCACGATTTAGTCCTTGAAAGTAACAAAATCATTGCACGTTAGTTTTTTTAACATCTTTGCGTCACTTAATAAAATGACTAACATGTAATGAGTTTTTAATTTTGATGATTTAATTTGTGAAAACAAATTATTGGTTCAGTCATCAAAGTTTGAACAGCGAATTATCTCTGTCCCCATCAGGAGACGTTGTCCCTGTCCATTCCAATCAGAGAACTTCACGTTACAGAATCATTCTCATGATGATCATATAATCAACTATAGAACCAGAGATTGGAATTCACATCAAATATATCATTGTGAGAAATGTTCAAGTTTACTTATTGTGGCGAAAATAAATATATCTGACATGTTCATATATTTAATGAATACACTATATATATGAACATGTATCATAAATAGACACTGATTCTATAAAAAAAAAAAAAAAATCCTCATTAGTTATAGCAAAACCAAGGTTGGCAAAACCCATTTCTATGCTTATAATGCCTACCAGTTTTAGTAACAGTAACTTGATAACAAGTAATAATACTTGTAATTGTGATTATTTTGAATATAATTATAAGTATGTAACAGAAAAGATGGTACATATAAGCCACCATTCAGAATTTTCATAAATGACTATCTGATAGAAAATCAAACACTTGTCACTTAATTTAGAGTTGCAATGTTTCTTACACATTTTTCAAAGAAAATAACACTTCACCTGACAATTCAAAGTATTAATAAGGGCCAAATGTCTTTTAATTACTTTTCTAGCAATAACATAACATAAAACTTTTGTCAACTTATATTATTGATACACAGAATTTGTGAAGAATCAGTAATTGTGCATGTCAAAAAGAAAACAAGAGAACCATTGATGTGATACTAAATTGTAAAAGTTGTTTATATATGTTATATTTTCAATAAAAATTCTAAGAAAAACATAACATAATTTTTGAAGACTAGCTTCTAACTTTTTGCTATAAAAAAAAACCTTTGGAGTACAGTATTAATGTTATACAACGTAAACTGTTGATTAATGTAAGGTCTATTGATTAAGATAGATTTATCATTATTTGACGATCTACGCTAAATAGCACATAATCTTTGCTGCGTAGGATTCATTTTACAAAAGTTATGATAAACCTTCTTCAATTTTTCCACATTGAAAAAGTAAATTATTGCCTACAATAGGAAAAGTTAAATTGAGAGACCCTAAAGAGGACAAGTCATGAAAGACTAGTAAGAGTTTGTCTGAGCTTTCTATTTACTCTCAGTCTAGTTCACAAAAAGAAAAAGAACCCTTTCTTTGTCTACTACCATGGAGGATTGGTCCCTTCCAACCAATTACTCTAAATGAAGGGTCAGTACTAAATATATATATATAATCATGTTCATATGGAACACCTTACTCTTATTTGATTCCTTTATAGTTTTGTTCAAAAAATGAAATTAGATAAAAAAACCCAATTTTTAATGATTTGAATATATGAACAAGAAACTAATTAACAATTATGCAGATGTTGCAATTTAATCTGTTACTGATTAGATCATTTAATTTGGTTTTTTTTAATAAAAATATCTTTCCAATTTTTCTCACGACGTATAAGAATATCTCAACTGAATTCCTCATACATAAAATTAAGTAATTATCAATAGTGTTCTTCTTTATTTTTTAAAGAACATCATTAAGAATAATTTTACGACTAAATTAAAGAATATCTATTTACAAGAAGCCAAATTGATAAGATAATTTATGAAAGACAAAATAAAAAAAAAAAAAGATACTTTTATCTATAAATTTTAGTCCCTCTACACTTCTAAAATGCATTATTTGTAATTCTCATAAAATCTCTCTCTCTCTCACACACACACATCTTTACTTTATGTTGAAGTTATAGTCCTTTAAGCCTTTATTTATGTCTTCAACCCCAAATTAAATGGCACATGGAATTTATTTCTTTGTTGGTAGATATATAGTACTACCTCCTTATTTAGTAAGAGTCTGCATTTTGCAGCATTTCTATCTTTTTCACTTCATCAAAAGCTTTTGAAATTGACCAATTCAATGCTCTACTACTAACTTTTTAAATTTGGAAAAAATTGGACCACATCTTATGTTTTGTCATCAAATATTGCAATAGACATATATATATATATATATATGTATATGAGACACATAAAACAATTTTTTTTTCCAAAAATTAACAATATAATGCTGAAACATAAAAAGTATAATAAAATGTAAATTTTTTTTAAAAAGTTAAACATTAAGAGTAACTTTCTGTTTTTTTCTTTGACTCAAACAAAAAATTATGGCAAGTCTGGCTGGTTCAGTTTTCGTATTGAAAAAGTAAAATAATTGCCAATAATAGGCAAAGTAATTTGTGACAACTAGCCACTAGGGAGGACAATTCAAAAAGACTAGTAAAGATGTGTCTATGTGAGCTTTCTATCCACTTTCATTTTAGCTCATAGACATAGAAAGGTCCTTTCTTTGTATGTCACCGTAAGTCATGGTCCTTTTCAGGTCTCAACCAACTAATTACTTCAAAAAGAAGGTCCTTTTAGTATTATGGATTAACCTAACACATTATTTTTTAATAAATTTAATTAATTTACCGTGGATTATTATTATTAGTCCAAATGGTGAATAAATCCTAGAATATTATGGATTATTATTATTAAATTGCACATTAAAATAGACGCTTGCTTAATAAATATTTTTGTTTGATTTAACATTTAATTTTTTTTAAATTACTTTGTTTTCTAAATTTCTATTTGTATAGAAGTTAAAAAATTATTTTTGCATTAGGTAAACTGTATTGATGACAAAATTTAATTTTCAAATGAAAACTTCTAAACATAAATTATGACAATATAATATTACATTTAATTAAAATTAATTTTAAAAATAAAATTAATTCAAAAGTACCTTTATCCAACTTTAATCTAAATATATACCTTGTCTTTCAAATAATCAGATTGGTTTAGTATTTAATTTTCTTTCAAAATTACATTAGTTTTTCAAAACTCCATTTGAAAGAAGTTAAAACTCCCAAAACTTGTTTTTCATATAAAAATTTTCATATATAAATTACAGTCATACACAATTATTTTTAATCAAAATTATGTTTACCAATTACATTAATACAAAATTAATTTTATACAACTCCAATGCAAGAACAATGTAAAAAAAAAAAAAACTAAATCTTATCCCTGGCCATTAATTTTGGTAAACTAGTTACGACTTGTTCTTAGAAGTTTACATGATAATTAAACTAAAAAATAATAAAACATTTAATAAAAATCCTTAAAGAAGAAACGAAAACAAATAACGGAACTTGGCGGTGCCAGTGGTGGGGACAGAAGTGAGGTCTGAGAAACGTGACGTGTGAGTGAGTCTTGCCGATGAATCGACCGTTATGCGTCATATTATTTAATATATATCTCTCTCCATGGCGGGAACGCACCAAAAACCCGACCGTTTTGCGCGTTCAAGGAATCCGCGCTGGCAGCGCCAATGAGGATGCGCCACGTCGATGCTGTTCCCATAACTTGTGGACCCCACGACATGTGTTATCTAGCGGTCCCATTGCAGCTCAGTGGGAGTTGTGAACCAACGGCGGATTGGCGCAGTGCCTGCAGCTTCGTTCACAACTGTGCTGTGCACCCTATGGAGTAAACTAACGCTACTATACATTAAACTTAAAGTATAAATTAAATAAATTAGTTTAATTTCTCCTAAATTTTAATTAAACTATATGAAAAGATCAATCAATTTATGTTAGTGAAAAATACACCTTTAGTCTTTGCTTATTTCAAAATAATTATTTTAATTTTGTACTCATTAAAATATTTAAAATAATTTTTTATTTATTAAACAAAATCATATTTAATTTTTTTATTTTTAAAAACTTATTAAACTTAATCTTTCTATCAAATCTTATACTCTAAATTTAAAAGATTAAACTTAATATTTTTTTCAAAATAAACAATATTTTTGATAAATATAAAATAATTTTAAACATTTGAATAAGTAAACAACTTAAATAATCATTTTATAATAAATAAAAAATTCAAATAATATTTTACTTGCTATGAGTTTGAATTCTTACACCAAATTTTGTTCTTTCATTATTAAATGGTACTATATAGGTTAGAGTAGTTTGATTAGAAATGGAAATCTTTATTAATATCTATATTTACTCTTTCTCTCCCCTCAAGATTCTTTAATAAATACAATATTTACTCTCAAATTTATCTTTTTAAAGTTATGGTGAATTATTAAAGAAATTAAAGAATTTCATATCAATTCAGTCAATTTATTATTTCTTCTATTTGAAAAATAATTACAGGCATTTAAATTATATATTTGTGATTCAATCAAAATCTTAAATATTTGTAAATTATTATTGTTTAATTTGGTATTACTCAAATGAAAATTTTGCTCTTATATATGAGCTAAAAGATCAGCATAGTTCTGATGAATAATAAAGAGATTAAAAATACGATTAAACTTAAAATATCTAATGAACTTTTATATATGTTGTCATTATTCGTTGAAATTCATGTGGGAAGAACAAGAATTTCTCCTTTAGACAAACACCGCACGAATTGGAATAATTGCAAACTTAGGATAAAGATACAGTCATTTTCCTTATAAACACATTCCGTGATTTCCCTTGCTTTAATTAAACTAAAAATAGAAATAATAAAACCCAAAGAAATTAAATTAAACGGTAAAAGTAACTAAGGAAAAAAATATATCTAATTTTTATATTTTTAGCATAAAATTTTGTTATAAAAATATAGTAAGTAGATATCTTAAACAGTTCAAAATTTAAATATTAGAATTTTTTTTAAAATTTTTTTAATTTTAAAAAAAGTTTGAATATACCATGATGGTATTCAGTAGTATTCTTTCAAGATTGTCCAAGGAGGAAACTCTGTCCCTCTTAAAGTTGTAATATCATTAGTAATAAATAATGCCAGTATTATAATAATTAATATTAAAGTAATGATAATAATAAGTGAAAAGCAACAGAGGTCAGCCTGTAGTGAGAAGGTTCGCACCAACTGGCTTCAGCGTCACAGTTCACAGTTCCTCTGTCACGCATTTGGCTGAGAAAGAATCCAGAATTTTTCTCCGACGGAGATCACCGTAAGTTCGTCACGCGCTGCAAATTTCGCCGGAATGTGGATCTCACGCGCACTCTCTCGTCTGCTCACTGTGCTGCTTCTTCACTCTGTGCTAGCTCTAGTGTCTGCTCAGCAACCTCACGGAAGCGCTTGGAAGACACTCAGCGGTATGTGTCGTTTTACTTCGATTTTCGGTTCCGTTTTCTTCTCGATTACGATGAACAGGTGGTTTCTGCAATGCGGCTGAAAAAATGTACGAAACATAAGATGAACACTCAGATGTTTGTCGTCTGTCTTTTCTATTCCTTCGTGTTCACTGATTCTGGAGAATGAAAGGCTAAATTGAACTTCCTCCGGTATAATCTTTTGTTCTTGGTACTTTGAGGGGTTGGGTTGATTAAGTTTTGTTTGATGGAAATTATCTGTATCTGCTACCAAATGGAGGATCTTTGCATTTCTTGCATGTTTGAAGTCTAAACTTTGATGATTTTTTTTTTTTTGGGGAAAGGGAAATTCATGAAGCTGACCGTCTGATTAAGTAGAGCTGAGTTGTGACTTTCCACTATTATTTAAACGAGATTGCCCATTTCTATGCTCTGCTGCGAGCAAAGTAGTCTGTTATGATGCTTGAAAGCATTTACCGTTTCTTGTGTTAAATAGGAGAACAATTGCTCAAATAATGAGCTAAAGAATGATGCTTTATTGATAATTATGGTACATATTTCTTGCATGCAACATCAGAAACTTAGGAGTGGAAACAAAATGAGACTTTGGAATTTCAGTGCAATTTTTTATGGAATTAGTTTCTTAGGACAAGTTTAGTGAAATGAAATGTTTGCAAATTTTAGAAATTCAACCTTATAAAATTGGGGGACAAAGGCCAATTAACGATAGAATACTGTCCCAATTGTAATAAGATCTCCAGGTATGTTAATAATTTCTACTCTAGAAGCCATTAGAATAGCATTTCATATATGCCTGTACTGTATATTTTGCTTTTTTTCTTGATGTGGCCCATCTTTTTTCATAAGGAGGAACACCCATGATCGTTATGTACCATGTTTATAGGAACTCACTCATGCTCTTCTTATGCAGGAAGTCCACCGCTAGTCATAGCACATGGGGGGTTTTCAGGGCTTTTTCCAAGTTCCAGTCTGGATGCCTATAGTGTGGCATTAACAACTAGTATACAAGATGTCATTGTATGGTGTGATGTTCAATTAACAAAAGATGGAGCTGGGATTTGCTTTCCAGATATCAACCTTGATAATGCTACTAACATTGCTGATTTTGAAAACAAAACTAAAAATTATGTAGTTAATGGTATCCCAACTCCGGGACATTTTTCTGTGGATTACACAATGAAGGATCTATCTAATGTCATGCGTAAGTTCTACTATTTCTTTCTTACCATATATAATTGTTCACTGATGGAAGGTCTAATATATCATGCAGGATATTTTTTGTTGTAATTAGTTGAAAATATCTAGTAGAGAAAATTTTAAAGTTTAATAAATTTACTTTAGATAAAGTTTGTAATTCTTATTAGGAGGATGGAAGAGTAGAAAAATATGAAGAGTGTTGGGGTTCATCTTTCAAGGGTTCTTGGTCTTCAAGAACATAGAAGATAGAGCCCATGTTCAGAACATAGAAGATATGCTAGTGCATCAATTAAAAGGAGGAATGAGGGATATGTTTTACATAAGCCAGTGGTTTCATGATTTTCAACACACGTAAATCTTACCAAACTGAAGAATGTGGGATAAAATAGTCAACCCAACATTAATACTAGACCTTACATATTTTATTTATTTATTTATTTTTTGCTGCATTCATTATTATCTTAGTTTTTTTCTGTTTTAATTTAATTATCAAGAGAAACAATAACTTTATGATAATATATTATTTATCAGCAACGTTTTGACAATTCTATGTTGTTTAGGAATTGATTGGGAGATTTGAAGTGAGTAGGGTGGGGGGAGGCAACCCACTCCATTTATTGGAAGTTTGATAAAAAAATGGATAGTCACCCACTCTACATTGTTTGGAAGTTACAATGACATTAATGGGGATCGGGGTGGGTTTGAAGGGTGAATTCCCCATATTACACCTGTGAATTCCCCATATTATTGAGAGTTGCGCTGTGAATCTGGTTCCTCAGTGAACTTCTTGCTATCTAGGCTTGCTTATGTGCTGTTAAATATTTTTATAATTGCTGACAATTTCTTATTTCTAAACAGTTGTTCAGGGAGTCTTCTCTCGATCTAACAGCTTTAATGGCAATGGATTTCCAATTCTTACTGTTGAAGACATGGTCAAACAAGTCAGCCCCCCAAGCTTATGGTTGAATATTCAGGTACATGGGAGACATATTTCACTCCAGTAATTCAGTCTCCTAGTTTGTCTTAAAGCTAACTCTTTCTTTTTTGTCTTAAAGCTAACTCTTTCTTTTTTCCTGATGTTTTGCAGCATGATGCATTCTACGCAAAACATAATTTGAGTATGAGAAGCTTTATACTCTCTGTTTCTAGAAGAGTAATAATTAGTTATGTCTCATCACCAGAAATTAATTTCCTGAGAAGTATAGCAACACGCTTCAACCCGAAAACAACTAAACTGGTATTCAGGTTTCTGAGACAGGATGACACAGAACTGTCAACCAATCAGACATATGGTTCACTCTTGAAAAATATTACTTTTATCAAGTCATTTGCTTCTGGTATTCTTGTTCCCAAAGAGTACATATGGCCTGTAGATGCAAGAAATTATCTAAAACCACATACCTCTTTGGTCTTAGATGCTCACAAAGAGGGGCTGGAAGTCTTTGCATCAGATTTTATGAACGATGCTCCATTAAGCTTTAATTATAGTTATGATCCTCTTACTGAATACCTCCAATTCATTGACAATGGTGACTTCTCAGTTGATGGTGTGCTGTCTGACTTCCCTATAACTCCATCTGAAGCCATTGGTAAGCGATGCTTTCTTTTTTTCAAGTTTCTTAGAATGACTCTCCATAACTAGTATGCATTTGCATTGACTCATAAGATCTTGTTTACTCAATAATTCATTTTGTAAAGAGTATTATATTTGTGGATGGGAATGGAACTGACTATGAGAATCTATTTGATAGGCCTGGGGGAGCTAGGCCCATAGTTTATCAGAGGCGTAGGAAGAATAGAGGGTCCAAGGAGGTTAAGCATGAGTCAGAGGGGAATAACAGAATGGGGCAGCTGGCAGGGAGTAATAGTGAGGCTTAATGGTGTGGGTATTTTGTTGGTAGTGAGGGGGTGAGAGGAAGACAAGTTGTTAGTAGAGACTTGAGAGAAGAGAGCCCTGACCTCTCGAAAGTTAGGGATCCCATTGGTATTTTCTGCATTTTGTTTTGCTTATATTGAGCTTTTAGCTCTACACTGATTTCCACATCATTATATTAGAATAATACAATTCAAAGGTTTGGTTATATTAATTGGTATCAGAGCAGGTGATGGTGGGGAATGGTTGGTACGTGAATGGAACAGAGGGTGGATAATCTGGAGTCAAAGGTTGAAAACGTGAATGGGAAAATTGCTTCACTAATTGATATGGTCATCGAGATGAGGGGGCAGATGACGGAAATGATGTTGAAGACGATGGGGAAAGGGAAGAAAATCTTCAGAATTAGCTTGTCGTAGACTGAGAATGCACCAGCGATAGTGGTGGAGTTATCAGAGGAGAAGGACACCAGTAAATTCCGACGATTGGAGCTTCCTTTAATTTCCAAAGAAGATCCTTTCAAGTGGATTTTTAGAGTAGACAGGTATTTCCTTATGAATTCTGTGACCGTAGAGGAGAAAATGGATGCAGTGGCGATATGTATGGAGGGAACGACATTGAGCTGGTATCAATAGATGGAAGTGAGAGACCCAATTCATACATAGGTCGAATTTAAGCGAGAGGTGATAAGGAGGTTTAATCAAAGACAGATGGGGGAAGAGTATGAAATCATGATGGCACTAAAACAAGAAGGAACAGTCATAGAACATAGAGAGCAATTCGAGAGACTTTCTGCACCGATGAGGGAGGCATCGAACAAGTTTCTCATGGGGGCCTTCAAGAACAGCTTGAAGAAAGAGATAAGAGTAGAGATACGCGTACTTTACCTGACTTCCTTGAAGCAACTCATGGAAATGGCGAGCTAGGTGGAGGAACGGAACAATGTACTAAAAGACGCAGAGGATAAGAAGTACCAAAAGGGGAGTAGACAATGGATAGAGCCTAAATGGAGTGGCTATAAGAACAACTTCCAGAAGTTGTTAATGCCTGAAATGAGTAAAACTGTGGCTAATAATACCAGTGTAAAAGAAGGGAATAGTAAAGCTACAGAAAGCACGAAGGGAGAAGGTTTGATTACTGCTAGTAACGTGGTCTTGAAAAAATCTAAAAGACTATCTGATGCAGAGATAGCTTGATGCATAGAACAGGGGCTTTGCTTCAAGTGTGAAGAAAACTACGCTCCAAGTCGTAAGTGCAAAAATAAGACTGCAACTGATGATCTATGCTGAAGATGAGGACGATGAGGCTTTGGAAGAACTAGAAGCAGAAGGGGAACCTAAAACCCTTATGGAACTCTCAATGAACTCCATTGTTGGAGTAGCTGGACATTGAACAATGAATACAAATTGTGAAGGATTTTACCCATTTGAATTGGATGAGGCAGATCTGGTACTTGGCATTGAATGGATAAAGTCATTGGGAGAAGCTCGTGTGAATTGGAGGTTACTAACAATGAAATTTGAAGTGGCAGGTGAGTGGAAGTGCTTAAAAGGGGATTTCATACTGGTTAAGACCTTAGTATCACTAAGCACTATCCCCAGATCAATTAAGGGTGGGGGTGAAGGATTTTACTCAGAATTTGGAGAGTTGTCCCTGCAACATTCTAAGGCAGAATTGACCACAGAAGTACTGCAGTTGTTAGAGGAATTCTCTGATGTCTCGGGTAGTTTGTGTGAGCTGCCTCCACAAAGGCCAATTGATCATGCAATTAATTTAAAGGAAGGAGCACAACCCCTTAATGTTAGACCCTACAGATATGCTCATTCCCAAAAGAACGAGATAGAGAAGCTGGTCAGAGAAATGTTGGTGGCAGGTACTATAAGGCCAAGTAGAAGTCCTTTCTCGAGTCCAATACTCCTGGTCAAGAAGAAAGATGGTAGCTGGCATTTCCATGTAGACTACAGGGCCTTGAACAATGTGACAATACTTGACAAATTCCCTATTCTAGATGAGCTGCTAGATGAGTTAGGAAGGGCTGCCATTTTCTCTAAGTTAGATCTAAAGTCAGGGTACCATCAAATTAGAATGAGGGAGGGTGATGAAGCAAAGACAGCTTTCAAAATGCATGAAGGGAATTATGAGTTTATGGTGATTCCTTTTGGTCTCACCAATGCACCTTTAACGTTTCAATCACTGATGAATAATATTTTTAAGCCATATTTGAGGAAATTTATACTAGTATTCTTTGATGATATACTAGTATACAACAAAGATAACACTGCTCATTTGGAGCATTTAAGGCAATTACTAACAATGCTCAGAGAGCACAAGCTCAAAATCAATAAGAAGAAGTGTGTCTTCATGCAACCCAAACTTGAGTACTTGGGTCATGTGATCTCAGCAGCTGTGATGGAGGCTGATTCTTCAAAAATAGAAGCTATGCTCAAGTGGCCAAGATTGAAGGATATTAAAGCACTAAGGGGGTTTCTTGGACTGACGGCTTATTTTAGAAGATTTGTGAAAAATTATGGGAAGATTGCTGCCCCTCTTATAGGCTTATTAAAGAAGGACTTATTCTTATGGAGTAACAAAGCTGAAGAAGCTTTTGAGGCATTGAAGCATGCAATGACTACATTACCCATCCTAGCCATGCCTGACTTCTCTGTACCCTTTGAAATAGAGATAGATGCGTATGGGAAAGGAGTTGGGGCTCTGTTAATGTAGAAGGGACACTCAATTGCTTACTATAGTCAGACATTATCTGCAAAAGCTCAACTAGCATCTGTGTATGAACGAAAGTTGATGGCCTTGGTTTATGTGGTCAAACGTTGGAACCACTACTTGTTGGGTCATTAATTTGTGATTAGAATGGACCTAAAGGAGCTCAAGTATCTGCTAGAGCCGACAGAAATGGGTTTCAAAGCTCTTGGGGTATAAATTTGAAGTCAATTATAAACCTGGAAAAGAGAACCGTGCAACTGATGCTTTATACAGGAAGGAGGAATCCTTGGAATTCAATGGGTACTCACTTTGGCAATATAAGGAGCTAGAAAGATAAAAAATTAGGGGAAATTGTTCAAAAAATTTTGGTTAGACAGGAGGTGATTCTTAGATATACATTAAAGAGAGGGTGTCTTCTATATAATGGCAGACTAGTTATTCCAAAGAATTCAGCAAGGATGCAAACTTTAATCATTGAGTTTCACAACTCATCAGTGGGTGGACCCTTAGGTTACTTATACACTTACAAGAGATTGGGAGAAATTGTCTTTTAGGATGGAATGTAGAAAGACATACAGCAGTGTGTATTGAAATGTGACATATGCCAACGTAATAGTACGAAGCCATGCACCCAGCTGGTCTATTGCAGCCGTTACCTATTCCTCAATAGTTATGGGAAGACTTAAGTATTGACTTTATCATGGGCTTGCCAAAATTAGAGAAATATGAGGTTGTGTTGGTTGTGGTGGACCATTTGACTAAATACAACCATTTTATTCCACTGGCTCATCCATTCACAGCTAAGAGTGTGGCAGAAGTGTTTATTCAAGAGGTGGTTAGACTACACGGGTTTCCTAAATCTATAGTTTCCGATCGTGAAAGAGATTTCATCAATAATTTCTAGCAAGAGCTTTTCCAATAGGCTGGAACATCTCTTAAGTTCAACTCTGGTTACCATCCTCAAATAGATGGACAAACAGATGTGGTAAACAAAAGCTTAGAGACTTGTTTAAGATGTTTTATTGGAGATAAACCAAGGCAATGGGCAAGATGGTTATCTTGGGCTAAATATTGGTTTAACACATCATACAATAAGTCTATTGGGATGACTCCCTTTAAGGCATTGTATGGACGTGACCCACCTACATTATTAGAGGATGTTCAATCAAAGGTGGAAGAGGTGAATGTTAATATCAGAGATAGAAATGCTATTTTGGCCGAACTCAAGCAACATTTGGAGAAAGCCCAAGAATACATGAAGCTATACGAAGATAGAAAAAGAAGGGAGGTTTCTTTTGAAGTGGGGGATCTGGTCTACATCAAAATAAGTCCTTATAAGCTCAAGTCTTTGTCAAAAAGGGTAAACGAAAAACTTAGCCCTTGATTTTATGGACCTTATAGGTTGGTGGAAAAGTATGGAGCTGTGGCTTATCAATTGGAGTTACCTCCCACATCCAAAGTCCATCTTGTATTCCACGTTTCCTAGTTAAAAGTGTTGCAGCATATCCACATATTGTCAACTAGCACATTTATTAGTCTCACTCTTGTATTTATTAGTCCAACTAGTAGTTAGTAGTTCAACTATTGTATTTATTAGTCTCATTTCTAGGTGTAGATTTTGTATATAAATATCCATGTTGTCTATGTGATTCAACAAGGTGAAATACAAGTTCTTTCCCTTCACTACAAAAAGCCCTCTTCATATGACAGTCACCTCTCAGTCGTTGCCTTATTTTCTGACAGAAGACATGGAGTTGAAGGTGAATCAGAATGAGTAGTTAAAGCAAGGAAGTTGATCAACAGATAGGTTGAAATTTTAGTGAAGTGGAAAGAGCTTCTTGATTTTGAGAATACTTAGGAGGACTATGATATCATCGAAACCCAATTTCCTTCTTTTCACCTTGAGGACAAGTGCAGCTTATTGGGGGAGGAAATAATGGGCCCGGGGGAGTTGGGCCCATAGTTTATCAGAGGTGTAGGAAGAATAGAGGGTCTAAGGAGGTTAAACATGAGTCAGAGGGAATAACAAAATGGGACAGCTGGCAAGGAGTAATAGTGAGGCTTAACGGTCTGGGAATTTTGTTGGCAGTAGGTGAGAGGAAGGCAGGCTGTTAGTAGAGACTTGAGAGGAGAGAGCCCCGACCTCTTGAAAGTCAGGAATCTCATTTGTATTTTCTACATTTCGTTTTGCTTATACTAAGCTTTTAGCTCTACACTGATTTCCACATCAGTGTACTGGAATAATACAGTTCAGAGGTTTGGTTACATTACTATGACATGATTTTCCTAATGCCTTATCGACTTGTGCTCTGCATTTTAGTAAATGGCCTTAGATGTGTCTCTCCTACTTATGAATGCACTTTCACCATTTCAAAGAGGTGAATCATTATGTCAGATGATTGCTTAATGATCAATGTCCCCTGAAGTTGATCTGTCTGTATGTTAGAACATCTTTACTACCAAACCTTGCTCAGGAGATACTGCACTTCTCATGAGAGTGCAACTTGTATAATTGTGTGTAATAATATATCAGGAAATTTATTTTTCTTTTCTTTTTAAATGTTTATATTTTTAAATTTTGGTTGCTGGATTGTATTAGTATTTTCTGGAGATATTAAATTCATTTATTATACTGCAGATTGCTTTGCTCACCTTGGTGAAAATGCCACAAAAAGAGGTATATTACTGCTTTGTTTAGCATTTGTGAATATGTATATTATCTTATTCATTTATATTTCCCAGATTCTTTCAACATATAAATCCTCTGGAACATAGCTTGCTCCATTATTGATCTATCTCTCGTATTTCTTTTTTCACATTTTAGTTAAAACTTTGGTTATCTCAAAATATGGAGCAAGTGGAGACTATCCTGCGTGTACTGACATGGCATATAAGAAGGCCATATCAGATGGTGTGGATGTTCTTGACTGTCCTGTTCAAATGTCGAAGGATGGAATACCATTTTGCTTGAGCTCTATAGATCTTATGGAGAGTACAACAGCTGCTCAATCAGAATTCAGCAAACTTGCAACAACTATCCCAGAGATCAAGTCTGGCAGTGGCATATTTGCGTTCAGCTTAACATGGAATGATATAAAAACCTTGAAGCGTAAGCAAAATAAAATTCATAAATAGTTGTTCCTCTAGTTCCAGTATAATAGTATTCAACTCTCCCTTTTTGTCGGGCTTTAGGCTTTATTCAAATTGAATTTGTTAGGTTTTGGCCTCGGGCCTTTTAGAAGTGGCAAAAGTCAAGCCTGTGGTCCAGCCGTGATTAGCTATGTCAGCTTCGTGTCACAAGACCTGTCATGGGGTGAAAGATTTATACTTCAAATGATCCAAAGTTCAAGTAGTATAAGAGACATAGAAACTGTACTACAAATCAAATATTGTGTATAACATGAGGAAAAATGAGCTTGCTTCTTCACGCTATTGGATAGTCAAAGCTATTCAGTAATTTATTACCAAAAAAAAAAAAAAATTGACATGCTTCTTAGTTTTTGTATTTTGTTATTTTAAATCTTCTATTTGTATAATATTGCTTTCCTATATATATGCTATAATGAAATAGCAGATGGACCTAATAGTCACGACATTTACATTTGTGCTTGAGGTCATTACAAGTTCTTACATGCTATTGAGTTAACCCTTCTCAATTGTAAACCCATTCATTTTTCCCTCACTTGCAAAACGTTTGGAGATTTTCACCTTGATGTTTTATCATTATTATACTTCATATTAAATAAAGAATAAGAGTATCTGAAAATTATTCCGAATATATATATGACATCTGTGTTTTTCTGTCTACTGTTTTCCCTGCAGCCTTAATATTGAATCCATACGCAAAGTACTTATTGTTCAGGAATCCAGATAATAAGAATGCTGGGAATTTTGTAACATTATCAGATTTCTTATCCATGACAAAAGATCAGACATCTCTATCTGGTGTCATGATTATCATTGAGGTCAGTTCTTTCTCCAAAATTTGTTTTTTATGGGCTGTATATGAACATATAATTTGAATGCACACAATTATTAATATGTTTGTTGAAAAGTAATCATCCTAATAAGAGAAACCTTTGCTAATTGTTAAGCTTACCATTTAGGTTTTATTGTACTGAAAGTCCATAGTTTGATGTCTAGTCTCTGGAGACTTGAAACACTAAGCCATATGCTAAAATCTTAAAGATATGACGTGTGAACTTATAGCTCACATGGCACTAGCCTCACTGTTTAAGATTGAGGTAATTATCATGTCAAGGGTTCAATCCTAACCCTACCCCCTTTCCCATTTCTAGCTATTATAGAGGTGCTTCACAAGTCTAGCATTGATTCTTTCAAACCTATATACGCTGGAATATAATAGTGGTCAAAAGTTGAGTAACCGGTGGTCCAAACTTGGCCCAAGTTAATAACTAGCCTAGATCCCATAGCATTTGCTTCATATTCCCATTAGGCTTATTACTGATACAACAAGAAAAAGAAAATTAGAGAGCTGTGAAGACATGAGTCTGTCATTTGTGTCCTAGATCATTGTCTATGCAAATTCTTACAAAATTCTTTTATCACCTCTTCACTATTGTACTCCGTTATTTTAGTTTTGCTTGGAAGAGTGTATGGTTAAGAATGGTGGTGACTGAACATTGAACTGATGGCATTTTTAATGTGTAACTATAATTTTATCTTGATTATTAATATAGTTGTTGGAATCCCATGATTCTTGGGAAAGATCACATGGAATATTTGTTGATTAATGAGTCATGATTCATGTGCATTTAGTGGTAGAATCTCATGATTTATTATGGGTTAATGCGCTGAAGTCAAACGTTTTTGTTTCCTTATTTGTTTCTTATTTAATTAGTCTTAATTTTATATTTATATTTCTATTTATTTTCTCTTCTGGTTGAGCATGATTGGCTGATTTTCTGTGGCCAACATCACTCTATATAAAGCTACTATTGCTTTGAATTAAATAAGAAATTTCAGAGTCATTCTTTTCTGAAATTCTTCAATAATACTGAATATGATTACAGGAAATGAAAACAGAATAGGGTATTTTAAAATAAAACAAGTTGCTTGTCATACCATACATTTTGTCAAGTTTTGTAAAAAAGTAAGTTTGTCATACCATATATTTTTTGTTTTAAATTGAACCCTTGATGAGAAAATGAAGTCATATGTCAGATGCAAGAAACTCTAGATTTTATTAAAACTAGACTTAGATATTTTAAGATTTAGGTAATTAGAATAATTGAGGAATTTGAATTATTTTGAATTTAGATATTTTGTTAAGATTGAATAATCTAGGAATTTGAATTTGAATTACTTTATGATTATCTATTTGAATTATTTTAAAAGGGCTATTTATAAGCACTTTGTTATTAACAGACTATCTCATCGAATATTATTGAGTTAATCTAATTCTTTCTCTCTTTTCTCTTCTTTTCCTACTACTTTCCCCCAATTTTTCCTTTTCTCTTTGGTGTTATACATCAATTTGGTATTAGAGCTTGAGCCTTCTTCACTCTAGCCATGCACCCTTGCCTGAACCTTGTTGGAAACTCGCCAAAAAACACAAACTCACCTCTATCTACCCAAAAACATCGTTTTCCAACCACCACCACTGGTTGACGTGGAAGGAAGAATCTGGCAGACCCCAAAGCCCCATCTCTGGTGGCCACCGCACGCGTCGCCATGTGCTAGAGAGAGGTGCTGCATGTGGGCTTCAAGCGCCTCACACACCAGCAAAGGATTTTCACGATTTTGGCCTCCATCTTGCTCAATACACCTCCTGTAGCTATTAGGAAAGTATTAGGGAGTTTCTATTACTTTTTGGCTCTTAAAGTTGCTTAAAATAAGGCAAGTTATCTTCTCTTTGAAAATTTTGATTAGTGGTTACATTGGAGGTTTCTTTTAATAAGTATGTTGCCTTTTCCTTTTAATTTCTTTGTTTTGTTACCTTTTCTTTATTCCTTCTCCCTTCTTTTATTGTGAATCATTTTTTTTTATCTTCTTTTGTTAGTCTTTATTGCCCGTTAATTACCTAGTGTTACCTTAGTTCTTAGAAGTTTATAATAGTTTTTGTGTAGAGCTAATGCTCTCACTAGGTTATTGTGAAGACTTCGCCCTAGTTGTTACTTCTTTATTGGGCTTGATTTGTGTTAGTTACCCTTTTGTAAGGACAAGTTTAATAAGTAAGGTCTCTAACTTTGTATTGGTGGTAACTTGGGTTCATCTTTTCCCTTAACTAAACCTATAAACCCTAGTCTAAAAAAAAAAGTCATTCTCTTTAATTTTGTCTGCTAAGTGTCCATCAATTTTGTTTATTGCTTTTAAGTCACCTCAGCATATCAACTTTTTGGATGACCACTATAAAGAATTTACCTAGAAATAATACCCCTTTAGAACAAAAACTCACTCCTTCACAAATTTCCATGGAACAAAATATCCAAAACTTGCAAAAGGGCCTGGACAATCTTACGAACCAGTTGAGGAAGTCATGGATGTCCTTAGTTTAACCAATAGGCGGTATACTAGTAAGAATGTAGAGGGCCTACTTGGAACCCCAATAACCATGATTAGAACAAGGTAGATGAGGTCTTTAGGGAAGAGAGTATGTCAGTCCATCCTAATTCTATGACTCCTATAATTGGCTCTAATGGGAATCAACCTTTTGTAAGCCCTAATAATGGGTATGATAAAAGATTCGGTCATAGGCATGCTACCTGACAATTTGAGTTTGTAGATGGCCTTTGGGAGGGTTAAGACCATGTGGAGCAACAACCTAGGAGGTATGAAAGGATCCTTGGGCATCTCTAAGATAGGTATAGATGTGACTTCTATGACCTTAGCGATATTACTAGGAAGTTGAGGTTGAGGCTTCTGAATGATGTAACCTTAGACCCTAATGTCTTTTTAGATTAGTTAGCCAATATTAAAGACTATTTTGATTGGTACGTGATGGGCCTGGACCTTTAACTCAAACTTCTGGAAAGTGTGGCTCGACTACCTGGTCAGGTGTAGATGGCCAAGAGGGTAGAGAGGGAGGTTGGTTAGTTAGTTATATAGTGCATTGGTGTGTTCAGGGAGGGGTAAGGAAGAAATCAGTATGTGAGGGAGAGTCTTTAGCCTCACGAATGCTAGAAGAGGCCTGGTGGTTCACTAGGAGTTGCTTTTCTGTTTCTTTTTCTTCATACCAATGTAGTTTTTACTCATGTTGGTTCCTTGCCAGTATAGTAGCCTTGTTTTACTAATATTACCTAGGCTACATTAGATTTGGTATCAAAGTTGTTTTGGGTCAAGAGGAATGGCCAACACCCAAATGGAAGGACGGGTCAAGTCGTTGGAGAAATCTATGGCCAAGATAAAGGCTGAGATGATGAAGTTGTGAAGTCACGGGAAGAACACAGAGCTCTTCAGCTCACTCTCTTAGAGATACGAGAGAAGTTGGTAGAATTTTGTTATTAGAGAAGAATGAAGGAGAGATGGGAATCGATAGTGGAAGTACTTACTAGAAAGAAGACGGACATTGTTGTTAGCAGTAGCGGAATAAGAGATGATCCGGAGTTGTTTGATACGGTGGCGATAGAAGTTACTGAGGGTGGGAAGAATGCTGCGAAGATGAATGAACTGCTAAGTGTTGATAAAACAGGTGAGAAGGAATGCGGAAGAAGGGATGTTTTGCCGGTACAGGAGACTGAGCTTATAGATGGCAGTCATGGTAGTAGGGTTGAACCGGAGTTGTTGGACATTGAGTCCTTCGGATATCGTTGCATGGAGTTCCTACTATATTTCGGTGATAGGATGAGGGAGATTGAAGCTGCCTTTCCTGGCAATTTTTCATGTGCTTCATGAAGGAAGTTAATCATAGTCGACATGAGGGGAGAAGAAGGAGAAAAGGTTGGTCGCGTAAGGGGAGATTTTCTTGACCTGCCATATGACCCAGGAGGTGATAAGAATTCTGGTCTAACATAGGAGAAGAGTTGGGTTAGGGAAGCTTGGTTGGATGGAAGCCCAAAATTGAATATGGGGGAATAGTTGTTTGGGCCTCACAACTTCTCAAATCCTATTAGTGGGCTGTTACACCTTTGTATCACATTAAGATCCACACCTTCTGATCACTATAAATATCAAGCCCAAGAAAAGGTCAGTATGCTTATGCTAAACCTGAGCCAGGAAAACTTGAGCAATGGTCCACAATGGGGTGGCATCAACATTTAGTTGTCATGGGTTATTGAAACATTTGACCTGACCCAAAACACTATACTTGGGTCAAACTAGATTCCGCATTTGAAGGAGAACAGAGAGTCAACATTCCCAAACGGTGTTTCCCCATCTTCGACAAAACGGAGTAGTAGAATTGGAAAGGACCCGGCCATAGAGATCGCACATTTTGACGAACAAGTTGTCGTCTTCTTGACACAACGATAGTGAACATGAAAAAAATACAAGTTGGGTTGTATTTCGTTGAGCTATATAAAGGAAAAGCAACTAAGATGGAGCGAGCTGGGGTGAAAGAAGAGGTGATTCGATTGCCATCATCTCAAAATGTGTTTTTTGTGCTACTGTTTATGGCAGAAAAAGGACAGGTTGGTGAAGTAGCTCTCGGTGGTGTGGTAGGTAGACATGGAGCTTGCCAGGAGGTGGTACGAGCAGTCTGTCAAGAGATAGGGTCAGCAAATGGAAGGGAATCTGGGGCTTGCTATCATAAGAACAGAGCATCAGCCAAGGTTGCAGTTATGTGTCAGAACCACAAGCCAATAAAGCTGATTTTAGTTTCTTCAAAGAAGACCATTCCTAGACACCTGCCTGATATTTTCATCTACCTAATACGTCACTTTGTTGGCAAGGATGATAAATCCTATAGCCTGTGTGAGGTGTCCATGTTAATAAAAATGGGGAGTCATAATTTAGAAGAAAGTATCCTCTGTGCCATAATAAAGGGGAATGACAACATGCAACAAGATTATAGTTCCTTTCAGTGGGGTAGTACAGATCTTGCTAGGGAGGATGATAGGGGAAGACAGCCATCATTAGAAGTTTCAGAGTATACAGATGAAGGTGGGCATGTTTTGGGTGATTTTTCATCAAGTCTTTTTTGCTCTCATGTTCAACTAATTAGCTTAAATCATTTTCATGAGGTTCTAATCCTTGACACATTTCTTAAGAGTCAAATAGAATGCGCAATGGGCAATTGATCGGGTATATTTTGGGGATTTCAAGTTTCTATTGAGGTTTTGGGCAAAAGAGTTTTGGATCCCAAAAATTTTGGAGTTTTGATTCGTCTTGCTTGACCTCATCAGCATAGAGGGATTTTCCATTTTGTATTACACTTTAATAGTATAGCAAAACATAAAGTGAGCGGATTAGATCACTTCTCAACACCTAAAGCATTAGTTTGGGTGACCTTGTTGAAACCTTGTGCACGTTCAGGGGTAAACATTACAAAAATTGGTTTGCTAGTAGAAAGTTTGGTCATGGGTTTTCTTTGTGACCATTTGTTTATTAGATTTATATTTATTGATGATTGGCACCATTGTTCTGGTTATATTTGCACTACAAGGGCAGTAGTCTTATTGAGTCTGCATGGAAAAACTCCCTCAAAAGACCTATAGAAACAATGATGGGATTTTATAATGGATTATTATGGGTTACTTATCCATTATAAAGGAAGTGGGTAAAATTGATTCTGCTGGTGTTTTAGCTGCTACGAATGTGTTGGCTCCGATAAGCCTCTTGATGAATGGGGTGTTGAGTTGTGGGCTGCAAATCTATGCTCAATCCACATTTGGGTTATTAGCAGGTGAATTATTGATGAGAGATTTTGGGTCAACAGTAAATAGAGCTCTTAGTATGCCTGCAACATTATTCCTGTTGAGGACCTCCAAATTACTCGTAGGTAGTAGTGGAAATGGTGGTAAAATTTGCAGCGTTGTTGCTACCAATTTCTTAGACTTGAGTACTACTGTTGAAGAAATTAAGGTGATTCTACATGTTGGAATTTTTAATAGAATTGTTAGCTTGTGGCTGCAAGCAAGTGGAGATGTGGTCAATTTCTTTTCCATCAATCCAGTGGTAGCATACTATGGCAAAGTAGCTGACTGGTTATGGCCCAATAAGGACTACTTAGCAAAAGGAGAATGGGTATTATATATGGGATTGGGACATGTTTGTTTTGGTTTCCGAAAGAGGGAAAATCACAATCTCATCAGAAATACACAGCTAGTTCCTACTTCTAATTCTCACCTTGAAGGCAAGGTGAAGCTTTAGGGGTCGAGTAAAGATGGGCACTAGTACTATGAGCCTAGAATTGAGAAAGATTGTCAAAAGAGTGAGAAGAATAATGAACTGATTCAATTGCAACTTGTTGGGGTGGGTAATGATGGGCCTGGACCTTTGAGTCCCTAGTCACGTGTAGATGGCCAAGAGGAGAAAGAGAGAAAGGTTGGTTAGTTGGTTATATAGTGCACTAGTGTGTTCAGGGAGGGGTTAGGAAGAAATTAGTATGTGAGGGAAAGTCTTTAAGCTCTCAAATGCTAGAGGAGACCTGGTGGTTTACTAGGAGTTGCTTTTCTGTTTCTTTTTCCATTCCTTTTTCTTCATACCATTGTAGTGTTTGGTTCCTTGCCAGTATAATAGCCTTGTTTTATTGATGTATTTGAATAATATTAACTGGGCTATATCAGTATGACATGACTGATATTCAACATGTTTACTTTGCTAAGATGAAACTTATTAGGTCTGCTAAGAGTTACTTGCAAACTATTCAAAGAATCCTAGAATGCTTAAGGCATCCTCCAATAGAAGTTTAGGCTGAAATGAAAATGAAACTGAAGGAAAAATATTCGCCTACTCACTACCGAAGTTAATTACTGAACCAATTGCTTAACCTTAGGGAAACATCTAGTGTTTTTGAGTACATAGTCGCTTTGAAGAGCTTATTTTGAGATGCGACATACAAGAAGAGCCACGGATGATAGTCACTAGGTTCGTTAATGAGCTTCGACCTGACATCCAAAAGGAGGTTCCATTGAACTTCCTTAAATTTGTTGAAGAAGCTTATCATAAGGGTTTAAAAGTTGAATCCTTTTTTAGGTATACCCCAATTAGGCGTTTCCCCTCCCAGAGCATAGAGTCATAACAGACTCGAAGCTCGACCCTAGGTGATTGTTCAATAAGAATACCTCAACCTAGGGTTAACCTTATGTTCCCATCCACTCTAGTTACTAAGAGTAATATCACAAAGGATAGTGAATCCATTGGCTCTAGCTCACATCTTAGTGGCCTTACCCTTGAGCAATTTTGTTGCCACTCTAAAGGTCATATTGCCTTTAGGTGCCCACAACGTACTTTAATCCTCAAGCATCAACCTGATTATTCAAATGACCTAGATGATGTAGATATATTGGTTGACCCTATTGAGTGTCCCTTTGATATTGACGATGAGGTTCTTGTAAATAACTCTAACCAAGGATTGGGACATGTTAGTGTGATGAGTTGTATTTTATATGTCCCAGTATCTAGCGATTCATGGAAGGAAACCAATATTTTTCACACTTTTGTGGAGTGCAAAGGCAAGTTGTGTAAATTAGTCATTGATGGAGGTAGTACATAGAATGTGGTCTCCACCATAGGAATAGATAGACTTGGCCTTAAACCAAAGTCATACCTTACACCTTTTCATGTAGCTTGGGTAAATTTGACTTACTTACCCGTTACCCAACAATGTCGTGTACCCTTTAAACTTGGTGACTAAGAAGAAGAAGTTTTTTGTGATGTCCTTCTTATAGATGTGGTCCATTTTTTACTTGGGAGACCATGACTTTATGACCATAATGTTACTAACTATAGTAGGACGAACACATATGTGTTCAATCATAAGGGAAAAAATATTTTGTTGTGACTTGCCAAACCTAAGCTTGAGCCCATAACCTCAAAAAAACCTAAGAGTCAAGGGATTAGGAGCCAACTCATAAGCAGTTTGAGAAAGAAAGTCAATAGGTCAATGTGGTATTTGCCCTAGTTCCTAAGGTTCTCACTAGAATTACCTTGATTGTTAATGAGGATTTGCCTAGTGAAATATCCCAACTTTTAAGAGAATTTCAAGACATTACCCCTAACATGCTTCCTTTAAAACTCCCATCTATGCGGGATATTCAACATGCTATTGACCTAATCCCGGGAGCTTAATTACCCAACCTCTCACATTATAGAATGAACCCAAAGGATAGGGAGGAGTTAAATAGGCAAGTCTAGGGACTACTAGAAAAGGGATATATCCAACATAGTCTTAATCCTTGTGCTATGCCTGCCCTCTTAACTCCAAAAAAGGATGAAACTTGGAGAATGTATGTGGATAGTCAGACAATTAATAAAATCAATATTAAATATGAGTTTCCTATCCCTAGGCTTGAAGACATGTTGGACCTCGTAGCTAGGTCTAGTTGGTTTTCAAAAATTGATCTTCTTAGTGGTTACCACCAAATTAGGATCAAACTTGGAGATGAATGGTAAACCACATTTAAAACTTAGGATGGGTTATATGAGTGGTTAGTAATGCTATTTGGCCTATCAAATGGTCCTAGCACTTCTATAAGAGTCATGACCCACATTTTTAGATCTTTCTTAGGAAAATTCATGGTTGTGTATTTCGATGACATATTAATATATATAAAGTCTAAGGAAGAGCACCTTCACCAGGTCCTTTTCACCCTTCGATATGAAAAATTTTACGTCAATCTCGCCAAGTGTTCTTTCCTTAGGAATCAAGTTATATTCCTTAGGTTTATCATTTTTGAACAGGGATTAGTAGCTGATCTCGAAAAAGTCAAGGCCATAAAGGATTGGCTTCAGACTAAGTCCATTCTTGAAGTGCAAAGTTTCTATGGTTTAGCTTCCTTTTATAGGCATTTCATTAGGGAATTTAGAACCATCATGACCCCTATAACAAATTGCTTAAAAAGGGACAAATTTCATTAGACTCTTATAGCCTCACAAGCTTTTGAGTCCATTAAGAAGAAACTTTCAGATGCCCCCATCCTAGCTTTACCAAACTTTGCCAAACCTTTTGAGGTTGCTTGTGATGCTTCCAAGGTAGGAATAGGTGGTGTTCTTAGTTAGGAAAACCATCTAGTGGCCTTTTTCAGTGAAAAGCTCAATGAGGCAAACAAAAGTACTCCACATATGACAAGGAGTTTTATGCAATTGTTAGAGCCCTTGAGCATCGACAATTTTACCTATACCTTAGGAATTTGCCTTGTACTTTGACCATTAAGCCTTTAAGTTTCTCCAATCCCAAAAACACCCAAATGCTAGACATGTAGCTTAGGAAGAGTTTCTTCAAGGGTTCACCTTTATTGTGAAACATTGTTATATAGTAAAGAATAAAGCTGTTGATGCCTTAAGTTGCATGCTTACTATTCGAAACTTTATGAGTGTTAGCATTATAAGATTTGATAGGTTAAGAGATGAGTATGCTTTTTGTCTAGACTTTGGCACTTAAGAAGTGAGTGAGGGAACCATCATGGTCATGTTGATTTTATCATTAAATATGGTTATCTTTTTCATAAGTCTAAGTTGTGCATTCCTCGTACATCCATTGGGGATTTTCTTGTGTGGGAATTGCAGGCTAGAGGTTTAGCTGGTAATTTCGAGAGGGATAAGACCATAGCCTTAGTTGAAGATAGGTTTTATTGGCCCTCTTTGAAATGTGATGTCGCTAAAATTTTGTCTCAGTGCCATACTTGCTAAACTTCCAAGGCCAAGAAACAAAACACGACTTGTATACTTCTTTGCCTATTCCTGACTCGCCTTGGAAAGATCTTAGTATGGACTTTATCTTAGGGTTACCTCGCATGGCATAAGGACATGATTTTGTCTTAGTTGTTGTGGATAGTTTCTAAAAAATGGCCCATTTTATTCCATGTAGTAAGACAGCCGATGCCTCTTTTTTGGCTAAGTTGTTCTTTTGAGAGATTGTGTGCTTACACGAGTTACCCACTACTACTGTGTCTGATAGGGATGTCAAGTTTGTTAGTTATTTCTAGAAAACCCTATGGAAACTCTTTGGCACTTAGTTAAAATTCTCTTCAGCCTTTCACCCACAAATTGATGGACAAACTGGGGTTACAAACCATAGCTTAGAAGATTTTCTTAGGAGTCTAGTAGGGGATAGACCTAGGAATTGGGATCTAGTTTTACCCACAGTTGAATTTACATATAACAACTTGGTCAATAAGTCCATAGGCAAGAGTCCCTTTCAGATTGTCTATGGCTTTAGTTCGCGCCAACCAATTGACCTTATACCCATCCTGTTGACATCTCGAATCTTTGAGTTTGCAAAATCATTTGTCCAACACCTTCGTTAATTACATGCTGAGATTAAGTGAAAGCTTGCATTAAGCAATAAACAATATAAGTTGTTTGCTAATGTACATCGATGCTTTCAAAACTTTAATGAGGGTGACTATGTTATGGCCCACATTCGTCCTAAGCGTTATCCTAAAAATTCCTTTAAAAAGTTGCATGCTCGAGCCTCTGGTCCTTTCTGTATGTCCAAGAAACTTGGATCTAATGCATACTTATTAGAGTTACCTCCTCATACGACCATCAGTCGAGTTTTCAATGTTGAGGATTTATTCCCTTACTGGGACACTTTCGAGCCTCCCTCTTTGCTTTATGATGGTTTTGTAGGTACCCAAGTTCACCCTTTTCCTGTACCTTCTCTTCTTGTAGTCCCACCACTTATTGAGACTATTGAAGCAATTTTGGATGACCAAACTATACTTTTGTCAAAGGGTCCTTTTTGTCGCCACCTTGTTCGTTGGAAGGGTCATTCAGATTCTAATGCTATATGGATCACTGAAAAGGAGTTTTCGCGATTGGATCCAGCCTTATTAGAGTCGTGCCAACAGTTTCCCTCTCTAGAGGAGAGTCCTCTCAAGACGAGGGGAAATGATGACAAATTGAAGGCATATGTTAAGCGCAAAAAACCGTAGATTTTATTAAAGATAGGCTTAGATATTTTAAGACATAAGTAATTAGAATAATCTAAGAATTTGAATTATTTTGAATTTAGATATTTTGGTAGGATTGAATAATCTAAGAATTTGAATTTGAATTACTTTAGGATTATCTATTTGAATGATTTCAAATTTAGATAGTTTGTTAAGATTTTATATTATCTTATTTTATTACAGGACTATCTATAAATAGCACTAAGTATTTTATTATCAGCAGACTTTCTTATTGAACATTATTGAATTAACCTAATTCTCTCCCTCTTCTCTCTTTTTCTTCTACTACTTTACCCCACTTTTCCCTTCTCTATGGTGTCCTACATCAACCCTTTAATCTTAATTGCAATTATCTGCAAAGAAATTGGATTAAATTTTAAACATAAATAACCAGCTAGCTTATATCAGTGGATTTCTCCATTCAAAATTTTGTTGCAAAGTTGCTTAATATTGTGATTTTCATTCTGCTCCTTGCCTCAGTTATCATGATTAAATGATGATTGCTATTCATTAGCTTCAACTTTTGTGGAAGCAATGTGTTTGTAACTATTAACACTTAGCACTGAGATTGCAAGTTTTTGACCTACGGAGGGCCCACATCAGAGAACCCAGTGGGCCCTATGTTCATTCTGAAGCTCTTGCGTGTTTTTATTATCTATTTTTATTTTTTTCTTGGGTACACAAATTGCTGTCTTTTATGGTGAAGAATCATGATTACATGTTCTGAACCTTGTGAGAAAAAAAATTATTGAGTAATATTTTCCATTAATTGCTTTCTTTTATGTTCAATTTATATTCACATTTTTGTGTTCTACTGTTTTCAGAATGCAGCCTATCTTGCAGAGAAGAAAGGATTAAGCATGACTGATGCAGTCATGGATACTTTGAGCAAAGCAGGTTATGACAAGCCAGGGGCCCTCAAGATTATGATTCAGTCCACTAATAGCTCTGTGCTAAAGAAATTTAAGGAGAAAACCAATTATGAGCTTGTCTACAAAATTGATGAAAACGTTGGTGATGCTGTTGATTCAGCTGTCAAGGATATAAAAAACTTTGCTGGTTCTGTGGTTGTCGAGAAGAAATCTGTATTTCCTGATCATGCGGCATTCCTGACCGGTTCCACAAGGACAGTGTCGAAACTAAAATCCTCAAACCTCTCTGTTTATGTAGAAACCTTCAGCAATGAGTTTGTATCTCAGGCATGGGATTTTTTCTCAGATGCAACTGTTGAGATCAACTCATTCATTCAGGGAGCAGATATTGATGGTGTCGTCACAGACTTCCCCAAGACAGCTAATAGATACAGAAGTAAGTGCAAGACTACTGTAAATTTTTTTTTTCTTTGGCTGAAAGAAATTCACATGAAGGTTTCTAATATCATACAAATCTTTGTGTCTAATTCCTGATTTGCAGGCAAAAACTTAGGCCTTGTTTGGTTTTATAATCTCCTTTTGAACTTTGTACTGCCAGTTCTCTGCCATACTTGCAGTACTTTTGGCCCGGGATAGCTGTAGACATAACAATACAAGAAGCAGACCCATTACTTTTCTTGTTTTGTTAGTGATTGACATTTTTGATCCTCACAACATACACCTTTTCTCAACTTGGTCTTCTAAATTTTGACGACCTCATTTCAAGTATTTAAAATATATTCCGTCTATAATAAAGCCCTCACATTAAGACTGTTAACAAAGAGTCAATTAAAAAAGGTTATGCTGCCTAACTAAGAGCTGACAAGGCTGTTAAAAACTTAGCTTCTTGATTTTTTTGACGTTTCAATCATAGCCAAGCATTTAACGGCATGAAGATGAAATATACTTTGAAGAACTGAAATGAGAAGGTCAAAATTTTAAGGACTTTTATGACAAGATGTATCTCTCAAGAACTTAAATATCAGTTCAGTCTTCTGCTTTTGACTGGGTTGGTTCTGTAGCATATTGAACTGTATTGTGAAAGCTTCCCCCCCCCCCCAATTCCTGATGCTCATTCTTCATCTTACTGCAGGGAACAAATGTTTAAATTTGGGTAAAAGGACACCTCCTTACATGCTAGCTGTTCAACCCGGCAGTCTTTTAGGACTTACTACCAAAGATGCCTTGCCTCCAGCTGAGGCTCCACTCCCTGTCCTTACAGAATCTGAAGTGTTAGAGCCACCTTTGCCTCCTGTTTCTAAAATACCCCCGGTGTCTAGCCCTACTACCGGAACTAGCTCAGGTGCTTTGCCACCGGAAAATCCCCAGCCTAAGGTCACTGTCTGCATCTTTTTTTCCAGTCTAGCTTTGTTTGCTGCTTCTCTTCTGTATTGAGGTCTATGTTCCTCCACCACCCGTGGAAATGGAAAGGAAACAAAAAATTAAATTTAAAAAAATTAAAAAGGTTTCTTATGCATATTTTGGCCCGCTATGTTCCTATCTCTTGAATTAAGTAGTAGTAACTTCTTCTCCTTAGTTGTTATAGTTAGGTATGTTCATTCCTCCTTCCCTCTTCCCCAGTCTCTTGCACTGAACACAATCCTGAGTATATTTCAATGTATTCTCTTTAGATGAGCCTTTTGCATATTATTAATATATAAATATTTGTTTTTGCTTTTGGTGTACATCTCTTATGAGATGAACAAGCTGAGGTTCAGATTTGTCAAAAGTCAAGTATTTAATTTCTAGCTTCTGATTCCACATGAATTTTTTGTATTGCGTAATAGCTGTATGGATTTGGAAAGCAAAAGTATTATAGTAAATCATGGATGACTTTCTGGTTTTTGAAACTGTTTGAGAGTTTTCCATAATTAATTTTTAGTCTCGTAAGGATCAGATATGTGTAGTTTTAGAAGATATATCAATATCTTTTTGTTTCATCACATCAAACTTGAATCTCCCTTCTAAAATATACATGAATCAGTCTTGAAACTAATAATTATCCTACACTTTAGTTTAAATTTAAAATTTTTAATTAAAATACCCTCTGTTATCTTAGAAATTACTTATCATGTACTTAGGTAAAGAGTCAACAAACTTAAAATTGAACTAGATCGTATATTTTAAAAATAAAGGTGTGATTTGTGTAATTTTAACAAAATTCATGGGAAGTTTTTATCATTTACTTCTAAACAATTTATAAATTAATGTATAGATATGTTTGAGATGAATGTCATTAAAAGTGTATATAATGTTTTTCTTAAACAATAAAGTTAGCTTTGTTTGTTGTTTTTATTAAACTAAGGTTATTTAAGAATATTTGAAAGTCATAGGAATCTAAAGCCATGTGGTGGGGCACTAACAAATGAAGTATGTGTAATAATAAACACCTTGAAATATTATTGACTTGATTCAATTATCTTTATTAGACTAAGGTCATTTAAAAATATTTTAAATTTATTACAAAAAAATCCAAAATAAGCATTAATGAATAAAGCATATGGGACACTAAAAGCCTCAAAAGATTATGTCAAACAAGCAAAATACTAGGTCTAGTTTCTCCTCTCTTTTGAACCCAATCTCTGCCTTATATGACACTTTTATAGTGGATTTCACAAGCCTATGAAAGAAAGGTGAAGTATGACACTTCCAATTTGAATTGGGTATGTTTTGGTGGCCACATGCCCCAATATAATTAATTATTAATAGGTATGTCTTCATGTTCTCATGAATGTCTGATCCTAAGTAGCATAATCATGAAGAGCAAAATAAATAGTTGTTGGAGAAAAAGTAAAGATTTGTGTGTATGTAAAGCACGATATGTGGATTAACATGAACACACTCAATGCTCACCAGAAACTTTTCTATCAATAACATCAATCAGCGCCTTGAAGACTTCATTTCTCTCCATAATGTGTTGTTTGCGGATATGATGATTGAAGCACATGCAATTAAACATGAATATGAAGTATTACAAGATTAAGAGAATTGTTAACAAAGTTACAAATTATATCATACCTATTATTGTATATAAATGTCACCAGGAGCAGAGAACTACCTTTTGGGAGGGCCAAACCTGAAGATGACCAAAGATCAGTACTATATTATAATGCCTAAAAAAATATATTAAATAGTCCTAATATACTTATATGATAGCTGAAGTGATGTAGTAATTCTAATTAAATCTTTTAAAAAGAAAAGTGTAAATGATTTAATTAAAATTAACATACTATATTAACTTCCGCATAAAAATATTAAGATTAATCAATATTTTTTCATATCTTAGAAGGAGGGCCTTGTCCTTTTTGTCTATACGTCATAAATTTCATCAACAACTCCAAAATTATGATTTTACTTTAAAAAAATGTGTAACTTTTTTGAGATATAGAAAGAGCAAGACAATGGTTCAAAATTCATGATCAAAGAGACACAAACAAGCTTTTTCTTTCATAAAGTTATCAAACTCCATTAATTTATTAACTGAAAATTGTATAAAAATATATTTAAACATATTACGCAATACAATAAATTTCTTTTAAATTAGTGTAATTTAAATTAATTTTTTATATTATAAAATATTTTAACTATGTAATTATATATTTTAATTATAATTGTTAACTTGTTTATACATTTACAAATTTATATTATAAATTCATCTTCTTTTAGAAATTTGTTTAAATGTATGAATTTGACAATCTTAATTATAAGAACCTTTTCCATTCCTTATTCCCCCAATTTGAGCCCTAAATATTAAATAATTTAAAACATAATAATTATTCAATCAAGAGGAAAACTAATTGGAAGGCACTCCAAGAATTCGGTGTAAGAGACTTATGAAATTGTTCGAAAATGAAATTTTGGTTTTGAATAAAACCTAAAATATTAGTCAGCATTATATTATTGGATCCATTTCATCGTACAACATATATATCTAATTCAGAGTTGAGAATATGTGTTTAGGTATTAGGAATAAATTATCCAAGATTATTTAGTAGGCCCTCGGTCATATACTTAAAATTTTACAAACGAGTAGGTAAAAGTTTAAGTTAAAAACCTCTAGAAAAAGTTTGATTCAAAACATTAATTACCCTAAAAAAATACCAATAAATTACCAATAAAAAGAATCAAACTTTGCGTGTAAAAAATGTAAAATCTTAAATTTAAATCCTTTCACTTCCATTGCCTAAACTCCTTAATCTAAACATTGAGATACCTCAATTAATTAAATAAAAATAAATACAATTTTAGTCTTTCACTTTTTGTACTGAGATCAATTTCGTCCTTAAAAAGAAAATTATTAAAATAGTTTTACAAAAGAAGAAATGTGAATTAATTTCGTCTTTGGAGGATCATTTAGGCAATTTTTATCTTTTGAATATCAAATTGATCTCGAAACAAAAAGTAAGGGACAAACATTATAATTTTTTGTGAGTAAAATATCTTTTTAATATTTATTTATTACAAAATTATTATTTTAGTCTATCACTTATTATAATGTTTAAAACGATCATTCACTCATTAAAAAATGTTACATTTACTTCTTCCATTTAAAAAAGAAATACCAAATTTAGTCTTTTTAGATTTAAAATTTAAGATTTAATAAAGAAACTAAATACAATTTAAAAAAAATGAGAAACTGATTATAATATTTTTCAATAAATAGATTACTATTTTAAGCATTGTAATAAATATAAGATTAAAATAATAATTTTGTGATAGGTTAAAAATTTAAAATATATATATATTTTTGGTGATTAAATATAAACTTCTGCGTTAAGAATTAAAAGGAAAATATAAGTTGAAAGGAAGAGGGCATGAGAATCCCCAAGTGAGGAAGCAAAAAGTGAGGAGATGCAAGCATCATCATTGGCAACCTCAAATTTTCATTCATCTTCCATCTTTTATCATTCCATTTCAATTATACTCTTCAATTAATGCCTCTCTCACATTCCTCTTTCACTCTGTTTTCAATTTTGACCTTCTTTTTCCTTACGTCATGCTTCTGCTCTCATGATGTCACTCATTTACAATTAGCCTTTTTCCTCTAGGTCTACTTGTATAGATTCAATCTTCACAATCCCTTGCCATCTGTCCAAAAAATCGATAGAAGTTTATTAATGGGAGAATGTGAATATCATAAATAATATATATATATATATGAATATTATTTTTTAAATAATAACTTAAAATTCATTATTTAATAATTAATTTAATTTTTGTGTAATTAATGTGTATAATTATTGTAATAAATTTATTAAAATAAAAAATATGTGTTATTTTACATTTACTAATATTTAATTATTATATCATAATTAAATAATATAATAATTTTGGAAATATGAGATCATCATCACCTCCTCCACACAACATGCACATCAATTTTTTTTTTTTTTTTAATCTTCCTCTCATCCTTCGTCCAGTTTAGTAGCTATGGTGGGATTTTTTTTAATTGAAATTGGAGTAGTTTCAAACTTTGTTTTTACTGAATCATTTTTTTTTAATGATTTTAAGAATTTACTCTTCCATATTAAACAGGTGTATTTAGGATTTTTAATCCAAACATTTCGCATTTGGAAAAAATCTTTAAATAAATATAAATTGTACTTTTTAAAAATAAAATACTCTTCCCCTCCTGCAACTAAGAAAATATATACAAATCACCGTGAAGCTAAAATATGATTCAAAAAACTAAAAGGCTTATATTATTATATTATATAATTCGATCCAAATTTAAAAAATTGACTCTTTTCATATCAGTGAAATATATATTTAATACTTATTATATTATATAAATAATAGATATAAAAATATTTTGTTCAAGATATAATTATATATGATCTTCTACTGTAGAAGATTTCAATGTGGAGCATATTTTCATTTCAGAAATATAATTATAAAATTTAAAAATATAATAGCGAGCCATAAAAATTAAATATTTTATAGTAGAGAAGAGTACAATTTATCTCTTTTTTATTATTATACATGAGGCACATAATTTCAAGATTTAATAGTAAACAAATAAAATAAAAAATCAAACCTAAATTGGTTAACTCTCTTTAATATTTAATTTAGAGGAAGTACGTGTCAATTAACCCAATATTCTTCCCCAACTTACGACACACCCTCTTTCTCATCATGTTATTATATCACGAAATATTTTATATTTTTATTTCACATTATTATATCTAAAACTAATTATTTACGTGTTGTCATTATGTTGAATAATTGATAATAAATACCAAAAATTATATTCAAATTTTTAACAATAATTTTCCTTTAATGCATATTTGAAAATGTGGTTAGAATGGAAACTCGTGGGTGACATATATATCATTCATGGAATCAAATTTCAACTCTTTGAATTCTCTCAATGTTTGATGATGAAATGAAAGATGTGACTCAGACATTATAATATTTTGTGGGATCATAATGAATTAATTATCTAAAAAATTATTATGATCATGTGGACGTTCTTCTGCACATAATTATGATACAGTAAATATTGAAAATGACGTCAATAATTTCTTTGATGAGTACTGAAAAGTGAAAACGGTGAATTGCTTGAACATCACTATATAATGATTTTTTTTTTTTTTTCGATACGTAAAAAACTTTCACAATTGTTAGTTAAATTATTGGCCAATATCAACTCTTGTGTTTGTCCTATGTATACTTATAGGATGTTGAAATTGTAATTATTTGAAAATTATAATTTATGATAAATTTTCTGTGACAAGCTATTTAAAATTGAAAGAAATATATACACACTTGGTGTGAAAATGGTCACGCCAATGTAAGTTCCAATTTTGGTTATGTTAATTTTTAAATATGATTCACAAAAGAAAATTCTTATGAAACTTCTTTACATATTGGATAAAAACTTTGATTCTCAAAGTGAAAAAATAACTATAGCCTCATTGTAAATTAGTATCCAACTTTTAAAATATAATATTTTATTTCTTAAAGAACTATAAAAAAAATATTTGAAAACTTACTTAATGTCAAAAACTATATTATTTATTATCATTTTAAATTATACAAACTTCCTTTGAGTTTTATTCAAATTATAGACTTTTTAATTTTCCAAATATATATTAATTTTAATTTTTTTGACTAAAATATCTTCTAATAGAATAATGTGAAATCATATTTTAATTATAATATACATAAGTTGATAGAACATTTTTAGTAAAATAAATTAAAATTAAAGTGGAGTGTAATGCAACACATAGTTTCATAAGAAATTTGTCAATAGTTAAAAAATAGAAAAATGATGTAATCTTATCAAAACTAAAAAAAAAGTATGTCTAATTTACTCCATTTTAAAACTTTATCCCTTTACACAATTTTTTAATTGAGTGTATTATCTGATTTTTAAAATTTAGGTTGAGCTCATAAAAAATTGCACGGGATTTTAGAAAACAAAAAAGCTGAAAATTAAAAAAAATGATAAAAATAGTGGCAAACTGAAATTCATACATATATTGATTAATTTCTGTTCCAAAAATTAAATTTGAAGGTGGGGCCCGCGGAAAGTTTGGGCCATGCCTAGTCCACATAGGATTTGACATTTGGTTGGGTCTGTCATGGGCTTCTGGTGTAACCAAAACCCATACTGACACGTGGCAGTCATGTAACGGCTGAGATTGTGATTTCCCTTACCGCGCATCATCAGCACGTTATGCTGACGTTCATGGAACAGAAGAAGAATAAACGAAAAGTCCTTGATCCCATACTGTCAAGCAAACTCCTCTTATTTCGTTTTCCATATTCATTCATTTGGGTCTTATTTGGCCGCCAAACTTCACTCTTTTGAATGTTTCTTTCTCTCTCAACCTTCCTTTCCTCATTTCACTATATATATATGTTTGGCTCCTTAACTTTTCAGCAATCTTCTTCACTTATTGTTTTGTCTTGTCTTGGAACTGTTTTACAAAATGCCAGAAAGAGAAGTATGCAGTTTGATCAGAGAAACTCGTCCTGTGGTCAGGAAGTTCTTGGCCAGACCTCAACATGAAGGTGTTGGGGCTGTTGTTAGAAGAAGCATTGGACGGTAAGCAGAAATTCTACACTTGTAGTTCCATCTTTTCTTTCTTCCTTCCAGCGTTGGAAACCATTGAAAATAAAAAATTCAGGAACTTGAGCTTCCGGGACTAATGGGTTTTTGGGCTTCTTCATGTTTGAGCTTGTATGCGGTTTTTAGTTTTTCGTTCTATGATTTAATGAGACAAGTGGATAAGTTAATTTCTAAACATCATACGGTTGAATGTTTTTTGAAAATTTCTCTTTATGTTATGCTTTAATTTATTGGAAAACCTTAAGGCAAACCCCACTTTTGTTCTGTTCTGTTCTGTTCTGTCCTACACCTTTTCTTCCTATTTGCATTTAGAATCAATGAACATGAAAAACTTGAGATTTATTTGGATTAATGAGTTCTCTGGATTTCTTCAGGTTTGAGCTAAAGTACTTTGATCCATTCCTTGTCTTGGATGAATTCTCGGGTGGGCATCTCTGTATTTTGCCCTGCTTTCTCCAAAAAAAAAAAAAAAAAGCACTCTGCTTGCAGTTTTTTATTACTTGAGAGATTTTCTTCTCTAACAATGCAAATATTTTAATTCTGCAGTCACTGCCCCTGCTGGCTTTCCTGATCATCCACATAGAGGTATGCAAATTGGCTATTCTGTGTCAGTTACGTTTGTTCTTAATTCTTAAAATTCTTCTTTTCTGAGATTCTGACTCCCTTCTACTTCCTCGCTGTGTTTTCTCTCAACAGGATTTGAGACAGTCACATACATGTTGCAGGTATAGGACAATCTGATCATTTCAGTGTTTAAATTTCCTCCCGTGCTTATTTCAAACAAGAATTTATCATTTCCTTTTCTGGGGTTGCAAAACAGAACGACACACGGGAAAAAAAGAGAATATGTTTGGCTTTCTTTTCTATAAGTCTAATTCTATATTATTATCTCAAGTTTTGTTGCAAAAGGAGGTTTTGGAGTAGGGAGTGGGAAAAAAAAA
This sequence comes from Delonix regia, assembly GCA_037074485.1. Classification (NCBI taxonomy): domain Eukaryota; kingdom Viridiplantae; phylum Streptophyta; class Magnoliopsida; order Fabales; family Fabaceae; genus Delonix; species Delonix regia. The sequence goes on along the minus strand of CM073452.1, from coordinate 18,370,884 downwards.
AGATTTTGAGTAAAGTTTTTTAGCATCAAGTTCACTTTTAATTTTAAAATCTGAACCAATGACATATGACTTATGAGCTATTAGTCCATCAAAAGTTCAAACTTTGATTTAGTAGAGCTAGCTGTAAGTTCCATTCATGGCAAATCTGTGTGCTGGCATGGCAACGTATAAGTCATAAGTATGTGCCTGGTTACCAAACTAGCCCGTTTAATTAGTGCTACCAAAACACAACCATCTAAAGTTGACCTCCATGCCCACCATAGCTGTTTACATAACCAAGAAAAACAGGATGACCCCACATTTCGATGTCTTGTTTCTTTTCTTAGAATTACAACTTCCAGCTAGCCTTGTGTGCACTAGAATAGACCATCTCCAGTAATTACTGGAGATTTTATTGGGGATGAATAAAATAATAATTTTTTATTAATTTAATATTAATAAAATATTATAAAATATTTTTTTTTTCATATTTTTTGGCTATTGGAGATTCTCCTGAGGAGAAAATCCGAGCTCTGTGTGCACCTAAGTTGATACGTGCTGCGTGTGTCACATATACGTATTGTTTGTGAACACTATGTACTTAAATTATGCAGACCGATTCCTAGCCATTGCATGCATGTGCATACTTATAATTTTTTCTTTAAGTGCTATTGTATGTGTGATCAGGGTGCTGTAACGCATGAAGATTTTGAAGGACACAAGGGAACAATAGAAGCAGGTGATTTGCAGTGGATGACTGCAGGGAGAGGAATAGTTCACTCAGAGATGCCTGCAGCTCAAGGAACTCAGAAGGGCTTGCAGCTGTGGATCAACCTCTCTTCTGAATATAAAATGTAGGTGCCCCATACCTTTTCATCTTTTTGGTACATTGAAATTTAAGGATTACTACTCTTTCTTTTTCCATATTTGTTACCTTGTCTATCTCTTATAGGATTTGAATATAAACTCTCTATATAAGAATACCCAATGCTTGAAAATATTTGAAGTAGACTCTTTTATAAAGAAATATGTAGATAAAGCTACACATCATACATGTGTGTGTGGAAAATCTAACATGTCAACTATATTTTTAAATTGATTCTAGCTCTATCATATATTTAGCTATTAGTTCATCTTTTTTGACATTTGCTCTTACTGATGAATTTTTGTTTGATTAAGTCTAAAAAATTTGATAAATCAACTAATTAAAAATAAATTTGGAACTTGTTAAAATTAAGTCTTATAAAGATAATCTTAATATGTTTACAAATAAGTCAATTTATGATAAATTTAGTTAATCTCTTTTTTTTCCTTTGGTTAACTGAGTTTAATTAAAAAATGATTGAAATACCAAAATCAAAATTTAAACTCGGCCCCAGGGCCAGTGACATATCTTTTACGTCATTAAACATCATCATTATTTGTTTGGACTTTGAAGGATCACAATGGATGAGGCCTACCGTGGATGAAACAAAAAGGAACTCTGTTCTTTACAAAGAAAAAGTCAAGTATATATTTCATGCTTTTCGAGTATATAGTAATAGGCCAAGCTCACTGTCACACATGACTTTATCTCATAATTCCCCATCATGGACCATTTCATATACAAGTGCTTTTGAATAGAGCACTGAATGATGTCAAGTGTGCGTGTGGTCTGGAATGGCCAGCATCATAAGCAATATGCCTCTCTCACCCATATTCCATGGTGATGATGAAAACTTCAATATAAGGGCAACATGTTGATGTTGGTACTCCTTGTGTTTGAATTTTTTGCTTTTGAATTATCCATTACAGATCGAGTCAACTATTTGACAATAGTGTTTTTTAAGATTGTCTTTTGGTAAACAACGAAACAAAGAATAGACTTTAGCTCTTATTATTTATTATTATTATTATTATTTTGCTAATTAGTCACTATCTCAACTCCTGGAGGGCACCTGGGAGTACTTTGTTCCATTATTATTCCACATTCTTTGATGTCTAGATAGTATGGAATAAAATATTATAGTCTTTAAGATGCATAATATTTAGGTGTTTATTATAAAGACTTAACAATAAGATAAATAGAACTTTATTTAAATTTATCTAATTAAAATTGTCATATTTGAAACCACAGTTGAGAGTTACTATATAAAATGGCAATTGAAATTTTATGAAAGTTAATAAAACTCAAGGTACAGATAAAAGTTGACTAGTACAGAACTAAAAGTACAAATATCATATAAAATACCGCCTAAAGTAGAATCATCTTCTATCACTTGATAATAAGCGTCTTGATTACTAAAGCTTAACAATGTGCCAAGCATATACATCATCAGTACAGCTTGACTTTTAAAATACAAGAGTGAGATCTCCTTGGTAACTTCGAAGAACCTTTTTTGGTGAGTGTCCTGGAGGTTCTGTTTACAGTTCAAGAAACCATGATTAGCCTTCATTTTCACGTCAAATCTGTACTAAATAGATTCTTGATTTACAAGCCAAGATTTGGTTTAATCAATGTTTGTATTGCTATCTCAGGATTGAACCAAGGTATCAAGAAATGCTGAGTAAGGACATAGCAGAAGCCGCAAAAGATGGGATCAAGGTGAGAGTGATAGCAGGGGAAGCCTTAGGAATAAAGTCTCCAATCCAAACAAAGACTCCAACAATGTACTTGGACTTCTCTCTGAAGCCAGGATCTCACTTGCAGCAACCCATACCCAAGTCTTGGAATGCCTTTGCCTACGTGTTAGAAGGAGAGGGCGTGTTTGGGAACCCCAAATCTCAGCCTGTAACTTCGCACCACATTCTTCTTCTGGGTTCTGGGGATGGCTTGGAGGCATGGAACAAGTCCTCTAGTAAGGTGCTTAGGTTCATTCTGGTTGGGGGTGAGCCACTGGGTGAGCCTTTGGTGCAGTTTGGACCCTTTGTGATGAACACACAAGAAGAGATTGACCAGACCATTAGTGACTTTGAGAACTGTGTCAATGGGTTTGAGAAAGCTAGCCATTGGAGGTCTGAAGCTGCACTTGGTCTTGACTTCTAATTAGTCTTGTTTAGTTTGATTTGGAACCCATTTAGTATAGAAAAAAATATATAAGTAAATAAATAAATAAGTGTTGTAAGCCCTTAACAGTGAAGTTGAAAGCCATTACTAGATTTGGCTCTTAATGGGTCTTACAGTTACCGTCCAAATCTGTTCTTTTACTTATTCACCTTGTCTTTTTTTCTCTTTTAAAAAAAATAATTTACCATGCTAAGAAACTACAAAAGATCTAAAAAATAATAATATAAATCACCAGAAACCTATCACTATTCTAATTACATTTTCTGAAAAAAGTATAAAATTAGTCAATCACTTTTACATTTTATGATAATTTAATCTCTTACAAATTAATTATGACAAATGAGTTTTACACAAATTTAAATTTGTATAAAATGAGTTCCTCACATATTTAAATTTGTACAAAATCAGTAAATTGGTCCCCAATTTTGTACTTTATAACAATTTAATCCCTTACAAATCAATTGTAACAAATGAGTCTATTATAAATTTAAACTTGTATAAAATTAATTTTTTACAAATTCAAATTTCTACAAAATCAGTTATTATATATGAATTAATAAAAACTTGATTTTTAATAACGTAAAATTTTTAAGAGATTAATTTGTCATGATTATTTATAAATAATTAAATTATTATAAACTATAAAAGTAAAAGACGAATTTGATATTTTATCTGCATTTTTCAATAACTCCATCGCCATGGAAGAAGTTGTCCTTAATCACAATGAAAACTTATCAAAGGTTCAAATATTTGGGCTTTCGGGGTCCGTTTTTGTCTAGCCTCCAATGCCTGCATCAATAAATCTGTGAATCCAGATTCACTAAGCGAAATACTTCGGGCCTGTTTGGTTTCTGTTCTCAAATATAGTTTTCGATTATCAAATATTAAAAAAGAAAATCTTGTTTGATCATGTTATTTTTAATAATTGTATTTTAAAACAGAAAAATAGAAAACTTGTTTTGGGAATTAAAAATTCAAAACATCTAATAGATGTTCTCTGATTCTTCCTAACAACAAAGGAGGCAGAGAATGACTCGTTTTTATTAATGACAGTAACGTAAATCTCTATAACTTTTATGACAATTTAAAATTTTCCCTAATATTTAAATGTGATATTATAAGTTTAGTATTATTATTAATTTTGTGTTGTCCCAAACATTTATTTTATGTCAGTCCTATACATTGGTCAAAATTCTTCATACCATCTTCAAAGTTAACTTCATATATTGAAAGGGTTATACATTTTCTATTTAGATATTATATTGCCTAATTACATTAATCATATAACTGAAAAATAAAAATGACAACATTTATTAGAGTCATAGAGTAAAATAATGTAATATCTCCACAGATTCTCCCCTGTAATTAGCAAAATAAAAAATTATCAACCGCATCGTTCAATAACTTGAATCCTCCATTGGGTACGAAATTTTATATCTTTATCTTCGAATCCCTAACGGAGAAAATCTATATTTTTAGTTCTATATTCGTATTCTAGTTTATTATATTTGGGGGCAAATGGGTTCTGGGTAGATTTGGATTTGATAAATTTAAAATTTCAAATGCATGTAAATTTACAGGATCTATGTTATTAGATAAAAATTTAATGATATAAATTTTAAGAAGTTGTTAAAAGTTATTTTACATATATTGAAATTTGAATCATTTGATAAAAATTTAATAATTCAAATCTTCTTAAATATAATAAATTTAAATTTTTAAATATAGAGAATTCATATCCGTTCTTGGCAATATCGTCAGTTCTATAACTTGACTGGCTAATTTATGTACTTAATATAGTTATAATAATTGTTTTCGGTGAAAAATGGGCATGGGGATGGCTTTTGGAATTCAAGTTATATTTGTCAACGGTGCCTCTGATGTAATATATTGTATGCATTACTTGAGCTGGAGTGACTGCTTCTTTTTCTGGGATTCTTTTTCCTGGGTTTTCCATTGATTTCAGTCTTGATAAATTTCCTTCGTCCTTGCTTCTTTAATTATTGCAAATAAATTGTAGGTTAAACTATGGAAGGTATGCGTATTTTGCCATGATTCCGGAGAAAACCAAAGTATTTTGCTTCCTTAAATGGTACAAGTTTGTAATATTATATAGCATTTGCAAGGATTGGAAACTTACAGTTTCCTTGTTCCTTCCTTTGATGTAATATATATTTTTTTCCTTTTTTGAAAGCTGAGCAACATATGTGTGGCAACTATGGAGTTAGAATTTTTCAGCTTATTTCCAAGGTCTTTTTCTTCAAAGTCAAATCTTCAATTTTTCAAATTGATGCTTGTAGGAAGCTAGTATTACTTACTTTCAATCTCACGCTGCTATCTTTTCTCTATTATTGACTAAGTTTTAAATCTATGCCAGATTCTTACTTCAAGCTAGTATATGTGTGTTTGTGTTTTTGCGTGTGTATCTTCTATGAACATGTGTATATACATGTTTGTACATGCATATATACACATATATACTATAATTTTTTGTGTTAATTCTGTTGCAGTTTAATCTTACTAGGTCAAAAGTTTCATCCTGGAAGTGGTTGTTGTAATGGATATAATCTCTCAATTACAAGAACAAGTAAATTTGATTGCGCATCTAACTTTTAATACCACTGGGACTTTGCAAAGGGATGCACCTCCTAATCAGTTCTCTCCAAATTATCCAGAACCACCTGCACGACCTGTGGAGGATGCAGCAAATCTGGCAGAACAGCCAAAGCAAATGAGCGCTGCTTTGGCAAAGGCTGCTAAGCAGATAGCAGTGTTTTAGGTTTCTTCCTGTAAAAATTCCAATGAGTACTGTCCACATTTAATGTGTTATTGGACAAACAAAGACATGTTTCCACTCTTCAAGTGTGGATGTTTCATTGTTATGGAACTTAAGAGAATTAATGAATACAAATATAGATTAAAAAATTTCGGGTAGGAAACTTATATTGATATTTTAATTACGGAAGCTTATTGATTTTTGGTTAAGATTACTGATCGAATGAGATATTCACAGTGTATTAGGTACATCTCGGGTTTTCACAGCCTAAATCTCCTTTCAAATACTACTATAGAATACTCGCAAGTATCTACTCAGAGCGTTTCAAGTTTCACTCTCTAATAAATTATTTTATCGTACAGTAGTATATCCCTATTTATAAAAAGCTAAATAGAGTTAGAATTTAATAGTAATTCTTATAATTACTATTTTATACTTATTTAATGAGCACCCTTTATGAGTGCAAATAATATAATATCTCAACAAACTTACACCCTAAATATTATACGATATTCTAACACGAACAATAAAAATGATAGTCTTTTATTAGAAAAGATTTGTCTCAATGTACATTCTAACAAACAAATTATTCATCATTTATCATGGCCAAAAGATATAGCATTGTTTGTTGCAGAAAGAAGGTTTCTCTTACCTGCAGAATGTGATTGTCAGTTTAGAATAGTTGGGGAAATGGGTGCTGGACTGCTGGACCGCTGGTTCTCTTACCTGCCCTCTGTTTTCATTATGACCTCCAAAATATTTTTATTACACCATTCCTTAGTGGTCTGTTGAGACAGTTCAGTTGTATTTTCTGCCGTTTGATGCATTGGTTGCAGCACTTCCGATATCTGTGGGAGGTGAGGAAGCCCAGCTCTATAGGATTGCCGAATTACAGGTATGGAGTTCATACTGTTCTTCATTTGTGAGTCTATATTTTGTGGTTCATGAATGGTGATCTCGTGAGTTAGTCACCAATGAGCTAGCGAAAATTTATACTGAAGATATGAATTTTCATGTCCACAACTTGAGTGTGGTTGTGCTTATAACACTTACTTGAATCAGAACGAACAGTATTCATATTGTTACACTACTTTTTGACTCTATTCATCAGGCTGAGAATGATGCAATTGGCCAAGAACTTCAGAAGCAGTTGGAAGCCGCAGGTGTATTTCCAGTCTTCAGCCTTTTTTCTCAGAACTTCTGCCTTTTTTTTTTTCAATCAAATACATATGAAAGTGAAAATTCATGTTAAATAGTAAATATAGGATTTGCATAGTCCTTTTATAAGATTAATCGGAATTGAAAAAAAAAAAAAAGAAAAAGAAAAAGAAGATGGCCTGGGGCATAATTTACAGATATACCAAACAGTATGCTCGGAAATCAATTTGGTGAAAACGATCAGAGAACTGTATCTTCACGAATAAAGCATCGTCTAAGTGGAAGTGATTCAAATAGTGATGTTGGCCCACCATTCATTGTCCCTTGAGTCTTTGGCAAACCCAAAATGGTCATTGGGCTCTCTGTCATCCTACCGTAAAAGAAAAGCTAACCTAGCCCATTAAGTGCTGAGTTGCCACGCTAAATGCTAAATAGGATTCAGATTCACCCTTCTCAATGCCAAATCAAGTTTTCGGCCCCCAAAACCCAAACTCTTTTCAGCCCCCCAAAATCACATTTTCTGACCAAAATCTCCTTTCTCACTTACCTCATACTCTGTCTCTCTTATAGTCTCTCTCTTCATTCTCCATTGCAAACCCCACGTCAAAATTCCATAATACACTCTCTTCCTCTTAATCGCGATCATCGGATCCATCCAATACAGTGCAATAATACTTTAAAGATGGAGCAACATTTTTGTCTGATTCATTTTTGACTTTACTCTTATAATTATCAAGCAACACCATATATTTTGTCATATCAATAAAATCCCTCCAATGTTGTGGTGTGGAAGTAAGCACCGTGTTCATGGGGTTGTCAGAGGAAGCTAGCTTCGCTGATTTTTTCGTATCTACCTTAATATGTTTTTGTTTTATTATGGTAAGAATTTTTCAGTCATTACTGAAATTAGCTAGCTACTTTGCTGGTTTTGTTTTTCAGTAACTCGTGGCTCAAAAAGAATATCAGAGCAAATGCTTGAACAGGACAACCTTGCATGAGAAGTTGATGGTGTCGTTGGCAGAGTTGCAGGACCTCTCTACCTGCTCCCGGAAAAGAGGGTGGACGACTTGATGACGTCGGAGCTGACCAGGTATCGCCGTCAAGACTAGCCGACGTAGATGGGGTGGCGGTCTGACCTGGAGACAAAAGAGCATTCGTCGGAAACGTGATTTGGCATTGAAGAAGCATAGAAAATGAAGCGAGAAAGAATGTGTGAGAGGATGGAAAGGAGATTTTCGATTTTCTGGAGAGTGGTAAAGGTTGACTCCAGGGCAAATGGATCAAGCCAAGTTTGCATTTTTGGGTCACCTAACGGTCAAGTCAGCTTTTCATTAACGGCAACATCACAGAAGAACCAACATGGAACAGGGACTATTTTGAATTTTTAGAAGAATGAAAAATCAAAATGAAAATGGAGGACTAAAATAGAATTTTTTTTATCGATTTTGATTCTTATTTTTTTGGCACTTCATTAAATCTGGATTACCAGAAATTGAAAATTAATCTGTCAACTGGGAGAGATAAATGGCGCGAAGAAAACTTTCTCATTGAATAATCAAAATGCTGTGTTTACTAGAAGAAATAATTTGGTGCTTTTTTTAATTCTTGATAAAAAAAAATTGTTATTATTTTTGAACCTGATGTTTCTAAAAATTATTTATTTATATGATCACTTAGTTCATGAGAAGCTGACGGTTCTAATCCTTATCTTTGTTGACAAATATTTAAATATATATAATGTACGGTTTAATTGTATAAAGAACTAATAAAAGTTTATTATAATATGAAAGACCCAAGAGGTAAAATTCATTATGAAGCTTATATTGATACACAAATATATTATTTTGATACTTTATAAATTAAAATTTTTAACAATTAGTCTTTCATCTTTTTAAAATTTAATAGAACTATTTAGTTAATTGCCACCTATACAGAATAATCTAACTATCAATTACTCTTTAAGATTGGGGTCTATTAATAGGCAAACTAATTCCATTAATAAAATAAAATAAAAAAACTTCTGATGATTCCCAATTTAAAAGCTTTACTATTTGTATGGCCAATTTTACTATTTTGTATAATTAATACTTCTTTTCATGTATCAGCGAGAATGAGATTCTCACGAATATTAACCAAAAATAAATTACCTATTGATCCAATTGTTGAACAAGTTTCAATTTTTTATTTCTTGGTAAAAATTTGTTAAATTTTAAATTTTAGCTCAACAAAATTAACCGAATTTGAATTTTGACTAGTCTCATGATCAAATCTAATTATCTAAAATTTGAGCCATTATAATATGAAATTGTAAAAGTAAAAATTGTATAAGTGAACCAAAGAATAATTTTTATATATGATGATCGTTGATAGAGTTGCTAGAGCTGAGCATTGTTCAAAATCAATTGTATTCAGTTCAAATTTACGAGTCGATTAATCAAATTCAATTAAAATTAAAGTTTTCATTAGATTGATTGGTTAAAACTGAAGTATGAGGCTGTGAGGCACGATGGATTTGGATCCAAATATTTCTATTATTTTACAGTTGATATGAATATTTATCCTCATGTAAATGAATTAAACTTAAGTGTAATTTCTTATATCATTAATACATAATAAGTATATCGCTAATAAATAATAATATAAAAAACTATAATATAATTTAAAAATTATACAATTATTTTAAAAGAAAAGAATAAAGAATAAGTTAGTCAACTCTCAAAATGGAGATTAACAAAATATCATGTAGTGAAAGAAAGAAGAGAAGGAAAGTATTAGATTTGATCATAAGAATTCACTTTGAATTCATACTTTAAAAAAGTTCAAGCCAGTTTTTTAATCAAAATTTTTATTGATATTTTTTATTTATATTTTTTGAGTCAAACCAATTAAATTTTTTTAAAGTTATATTTAAGATTATTTGCTACTCCAAATTTTGAGACAAATAATATAATTTATTATTATTATTATTTACAATATCATAAAATTTATAAATATAAATGAGTTATTTTGATATAAATTTTTAAAATAAAAATATTAATTTTTAATTTTTACTAAAATATCACATTACACTATATTTTATAAAAATAATAAATTTTTATTAAAAAGTATTGGTTAGAGAACCTAATTTTTTAAAATAATAATTTAACTGAATCCATTTTATAAAACAGACATTTTTAATTGACATTTTTTATTTATATTTTTCTTTTTTTCTGATCAAATTTATTTCACCAAACAACTTTTAAAATTATAATCCACGCCTAAGTCTATCAATTTGACAAAAAAGAGGAAAGAATCAGGAGTGAAAATGCTGTTTCAGGTATATCGTGTGCTCATAGACTTGTGCTCTGTTCATTCCAAGAAACATTCGGTTTGCGGACTCAGCACTTGAAAAAGTTGTAAAAGAGAACATTAACCTTGCGTTGTCGCGAAGGAAGCATCTTTTGGTGTAGTATATAGTATCCCTCTTCCACCTTCTCCCGCTTCAGCTATTGATGGAGCATTGAAGCCAGCAAAACCAAGAGAAAGTTCTAAAATCAGCAGAGATGGCATTTCCAGATGAGCGTCCAGTGATTTCTTTGAATGAGGTCACGGCTGCTGCTACTGAATTCGGTATGTGACTTGCTGTATTTCCTTACTTAAGTGTTGTGTCTGATGTGACGTATGGAGTCCAGACACAATCGGCTATAGTTTTTAAGTATTGGTGTTTCACAGTTATCGCTTATAAACTCATAGTCCGGGCAAAATATCCCTCGGAGTCACAATATGAGCAATTTAAACCACCCCAAGTCGCCATCCAAGTTTCCAAGGTCTTGATGAATGTAGGGGATGGGTGGCAATTGAGTATCATGCATTAATTATTTCTGAACCTAAAATCCAATACAGGTCACAAACAATGTGATAGCGCAACACGATAAAATATGCAGTGTCCAAATATGCCCCAGTCCGACACAATCGGTGTATTTTTTAGTACTGATGTTTCAAAGTAGTCATTTTTTATCTCATTACATAGCTTATCAAGTATGTGTTTGGATTGGTAGAAAGTTGGGAGGAACAAATTTTGGGACAAAGAAGATGACAAAAGAATGTTTGTTTTGGCTTTTTCCCCCTCACCCTTGTTTAGAGATTAAAGGGTGAGACGGGGAGAGTACAATTTGACAACAAAATTTTACTTTGTTTTGGGCTCTTTTTCTTTACGTATGAACTCTAATTAAACTTAGAGGTCCCTCTTTAGCTGTAAAGGTTACACTTTAGTAGAGTCCTTCCTTACTTGTAAAAGTTACACTTTACTACTACAGGGGTCCCTCCTCAGTTGAAAAGGTTACACTTCTTACCAAATACCAACTGCTTTATATTATAATCTATCAGTTGTTCCTTATATGCGTACTTGATGCTGACACTTCTGTGGCATTCATTCATTATTTTCATTTTAGATTTAGAACGCATAGTGCATGACTATTTGAATAATTTCTTGAGCCATTAATTTTCCTGTTTCAATATAAATTAACATTGTGTTACTGCTAATGCTAAAAGCTAGGGGATTTAACCACAATTACTACCACCCCTTGCACCTAGCCATACTCAAAGGTGATTGGGAATCTGCAAGACTGTTCTTTGATCATGACCCAAGTGCATTTACAGCAAAGATCACCACAATTGCCAGGACTGCACTACATGTGGCAGCTGTAGGAGGGCAGTGGCAAATTGTTGAGAAGTTGGTGGAGCAAATGCCACTAGAAGCACTTGCAGGGAGAGATTTGATGGGATGTACTGCCCTACACTATGTTGCATTGGGTGGAAATGCAACAGCTGCCAAGGCATTGGTGACCAAGAATCCTTCTCTGACACAAGTAACCGACTTTGCAGGATTCCCGCCACTCCTCTATGCAATTACCTCTTCTACATGTAAAGAGTTGGTATGGTACCTTGCTTTGGCAACTACAGATGAGAGACCTACCTGTCCATTCTCTGGTACTTCTTCTGGTCGTCTTGTTGCTTTGCTGACTGCTGCAGGATTTCATGGTAATTAATATGCTTCACTGGATAATATAAGACTATTCATGTTTTCAGAATGCCTGGTTAATGAGATTGAATATATTAACATTGAAAGCTTAGTGCCGTCAACAATGAGTATTCTTCTTAACATGTTATCTCATCTTAGCAAACTAACATCGACAACATTCAAGTCATCAATGGTTGTCAAGGGAAAAAAATTGTCTATGACAACAATTGCATGAATGATTTGGTCTTACAGTTGAGTTAGCTGTGGCATTGGCACGTGTTTCTTTTAACGTGGCAGACTAATGTACATGCACACCAAATTAATCAATATCCATAGTATACTCTCTTGTTTCTTTTAAAAATATTATGCTACTTTCTACTGTGCAGATATCACCCTGTTTCTTCTCGAGCGCTATCCCAACTTGGCCACTATTGCTGACTCAAATGGGAGTATTATATTTAACGTGTTGTCCAAAATGCCATCAGACTTCCAGAGTGGAAATAAGCTTGGGTTTTTGGGAAGCTTCATTTACCATTGTAAGTACCCTATTTTAGCGTAATTATTTTCTCTTTCCAAGCTTCATTTTGATACTGCTCTGCCCTTTATGATATTTAATATTCTTTTTCTACTGCTATATTAGTTGTTCCAGTAGGAATTGATCATTTACAGCCAGGTAAGCCGAGAGGAGATTTGGAGGATCCTTATGGTGAATCAAGCAAGCACAGATTTTGTTGTGGAGGTTTCATTTGGAAAGTAATCAAGAAGCTGGGTATGTTCTATTACATTAGAAGTATATTTTCAGATTTCCTCAAAATGCATCATCTTAGCCCCACTTTTCTGTTAAAATAAATTTGTATTTGCAGTTCCAAGCATAAAGCTAGTTAGAGACACAAAGTTGAGACACAAATCTGCTGTAAGATTGGTGGAATATGTTTGTTCACAAGTTTTGACCATGAATGACTCGCTGTTCTGGCAGTCTTTCATCAGTGCAGACATTCTTTACAATGCCGTATCATCTGGGATAATTGAAATTTTAAGGATATGTTTCCAGTTCTTTCCTGATTTGGTTTGGACTAAAATGCCAAATGATGGATATATAGTGCAAGTTGCCATTAAGAATCGGCAAGAAAAGGTCTTTAGTCTTTTATGTAAGATGCCAATTGGTAAGCTGTTAGTTTTGGTGGTTGATGAATCACAAAACACCACGTCGCATCTTGCAGCAAGGTTGACTTCTTCTCCTCAGCTGGCATCAATTTCTGGTGTAGCATTTCAGATGCAAAAAGAGTTACAGTGGTTTAAGGTATGTTTAGTCTTATAATTAGCCTCCTTACGGATACCAACAATGGGATAATTCCTTTGATGCAGAACAGGAAGGGGAAGAAAGGAAAAGAAGCAAATTTCCAAATTTCAAATATCAGTTCAATAATATCAATAAGTAAAGGATAATGACTATAATGGAGTAGACAAAGATTTAAAGATAATGGGAATATGGACTAACAAAATCTGAAGCATAGAAGGCTTTTGTCAATTCCATAATTAAATCCTAGGTTATGCCAATTGCCCAACTACAAACCTTAATTACTAAATTATTGTCACGTTGTTACATATTAAAATAAATAGTGAATATATCTTCTTATATTGCATTACCCTTGTAGGAAGTGGAGAAATTGGATCATCCTCTTCATAAGGAAGTGAAAAACCAATATGGGAAAACACCTTGGCAGTTATTCAGGGATGAGCATAAGGGTTTGCTTGCACATGGGGAGAAGTGGATGAAGGATACATCAAACTCCTGCATGTTAGTGGCAACTCTGATCGCCACAGTTGTTTTTGCTGCCACTTTCACTGTACCTGGAGGCAATGACCAGACCAAAGGGATCCCGATATTCTTGCATGATAATGCATTCATGGTTTTCGTTGTCTCAGATGCCTTAGCTTTGTTTTCCTCTATAACATCTCTTTTTATGTTCTTATCGATCTTGACTTCATGCTATGCTGAAGAAGAATTTCTCAAGATATTGCCTAGGAAATTGATCTTGGGTTTGGCTTATCTATTCTTTGCTATAGCAACTACAATGACAGCTTTCGGTGCAGCTCTTTCTTTGGTGCTTAGGGGAAGACTAAAATGGGTTTCAATTCCAATCACTCTTCTGGTTTCTCTCCCAATTGCTCTATTTGCAGTGCTTCAATTTCCTTTATTTGTACAAATGATCAAATCAACTTATGGACCTGGCATTTGTTGCCCTCGAGATCTTTGGTAGCAAATTTGAGGTGTGATAGAGAAATCCATTGGTTCTCTGATGCAATGTAGATCGAGGGAGAACAGTGGAAATTCAATGCCTTGGTGGTCACCCCACCACCCCCCCCCCCCCCCCCTGCGGCGCAGAAAAAGTGGATTTTATGAAGAAAGAAGACTAACAATAATGTATCACTCACACTGGTCACTAAAGGTGGTGCCGTTGTAGGAAGTTTCAGAGGTCACATTTGTGTTCTAACAGGTTTTGCAAAATGGTTTAGTCTTCAGAGAGAATGCATGCACAGTCGTGCCTCGTTTGCCGTCTGGTCTGGCCTTGTTACCCAATGTCATTCCTGAGCAATCGAGAGTCTTGTTAAGAGTTTCACGAAAGGGTAATTACTCCATTGTATATAGTATAAGCACAGAATAATATAATTAGCATCAACTCCTACCTGCTCTGCAAATTTCATTTTGTGAAGAGAATATGTGGCGCCCAATTTTGCCTCTAATTTAAATTATAATTCAAATTAATAGAATTCATGTTAGCAGCATCCTTCTGATTTATACCTGGAAAAGACAAGTTGAACTGTTGAAGACTTGAAGCATGGTTTGGCTTTATCAATGTAGGTTTACTTTATACCAGCAAGCTTGAGAATTTTCTTTTTCTCTTTCTTATATAGGATAAAATTTAAATATAATATATTAGAGTATATTATCATGTTCTTCAATCAAAATAACGGTTTAGTATCGTACAATAAAAAAAAATTTCTATATGAAAAATATAATAATGAATACCTTCAAAATTTTACTGAAGTTTTATCTTTTATAACATAGCCAGTACCCTTCATCAAACATGGCATCTCGTGCAACAGAGTGAAAAAGTCTTAAGTGCGAATAGCATGCGTTAGTTTTAAAATTTCTTGGTTTTTGGGATAACACATATTTTTCAACAAAATTTTTATTTTAATTTTTCACTCATTTCCCATTTCTATTTTGGTCTTCCACTACTTCAAAAATCCAAAATAATCCCTCAATGAGCTTATCTTTTTCCATTTGATCCTCCCATCGTTCCACTATTAGTGAACAGCTGACATGGCCAAACAAAATTGCCGAGTTGTCTCCATTACAGACTGCTCTGGATTTTGAAAATGATTCCAATTGCCATATCAAATTTGAGTGGACCTCTTCGGATTTTGGATTCTGGATTCTAACAACAGATGCAGCACTTTGGATTCTGAATTCACAGCAGCGTCTTCATTCCCTGTGTCAACCTCTTCTCCCTGCGGCAACGTCTTCAGTCCCTGCGTCTCTTCATTCCCTGTGTCAACCTTTGGGCATAACATCACCGGCTTGGCCTCTTCTCACCAGATCTGGATATCCTTGAAGGTGTACGCTACTGCATTATGGAGAAGTGACTGCGCTGAAGTCTCTTCCTATACGAGCTAAACCCCACTCCTCTGTTAAATTTTTCCTCTGGCCACCATTGAAGACCTGAGAGCTTGGTTCCCTTTGCTGCGATCTACATAATTTGAGTTTAAGCTGTTGTTATTTTCCTTTCCACTTTTTGTCATTATCCTGCGAAAAACTCGAGCCTCACTGCTACAGAATAAAGGCTTCCTGTGGAGTTCGTACTCCATCTCTGTTTTCGCTCGTTCCCCTACCTTTTGTGTTTCAACTTTGCCGTTCTCCCTTCATTTCTGGCTGCTGCAACGTCATTCTAGATAAGATTGAAATTACCCCCTATTTTCAGTAAAAGCCTTATAATTATTCAAATATTATCTCGCTGCCACACCGTAATTATATTAAACCATTTTGCTACAAAAAATATATAGGCATCTTTCTAAGTTTGGTAATATAATTCATTAAGGAGGCTATTGCTTGAAACCAGGAGTGGCTATGGCGTGAAATAGGGGGTAAGCTAATGTTGAAGTCAAGTTAGTCGCATCCCTTCTGCTCCTTCGATTTCCTCCCGCTTGATTTTCAGATTTTTCTCCCACCTTACATCTTAAATTTTGCCCACTACATTCGGTTGTTAAGCTCGAAAATCACGCCCACCTTCTTCCTCTGTATCTCCATCATTTGCTATCAGTCTTAAAAGGGTGGAAGCATTAGGATGTTGTTTTGCTGTGTGCCTTCTCTCGGTGGGCGATTTAGCTAGCTGTCCACTTTTCAATATGGGAGTGTTGAGTTGCCATCTAGATCCTTGAATCAATTCGGGAGGAGTTGATAATGAGACAGAGGAGGACGTTGCCAGAAGGAGAAGAGGTCAACGCAAGTATTGAAGATGTTGCTATGAAGAGTTGGATCTAGGTCACTCAAGTCTGATATGGCATAGAGAGCAACTATCAAAATCCACATTACTCTTTAATTGAAACAACTGAGCAATATTTTGGCCATGTCCGCATTTCACTGACAGGAGGACCAAATGGGAAAAGATCAGCTTACTAGTAAACTATTTTGAATTACCAATAGACTATTTTGAATTACCAAAATAGTAATAAAGGACCAAAATAAAAATAAAAGAACGAGTAAAAGATTAAAATAATATTTTTGTCCAATTTTTCTTCAGAGATTTCTCCTGATCGCAAGACGTAAAAGGGTCTGCTACACTAAAAGGTGTCCCGCACTACCGGACAGTCTATAAAATATCGATTTAATGTAGAACCATACACCAGATATTACCAGTGGAATTAGGCCTAAACAGAATATATTGAGTAGCACCAGCACAACCTACGAACATGCCGCAAACAAACTAAATGGTTCTTGACATCCTTACGTTGCCCATATTTTTCCCTAGATGTATTGTATGTCTTTTAAGCTCCCAGCATTTCTTAAATGTCAGGCCAAGAGGACTTTTGCACAGTATTCAAAGACAGCCCAGCCAACCAAAGGCCGAAAGCTAAGATTCCTTGAATATATCATAATCTACTTGATTAAAAATGATCTAAAATTAACCATTTGATTTTTCTTGTAATAAAATTCTATGTGCAATTATCAGTTTGAAGAGGTACATTGACACAGGCCCTTCAACAATTTAAAACCTAGTTTTCTCCGCAGAAAACTACGAAATATAAAATATTCTCCAAGAGAAGATAAAAATCCACTAGTTTTCATTATCTTCAAAAGATCTTCAGTAAAAACTTGAATATAAATTTAGTTTGGGTTCCTTGAAATGATTCAGACATAACCCTACCTAGGTACACTAACTGAACTGTTCGAAAGAAAACCAAAAAGAAAAATTGTTTTCCAAACCAAACATAATGAACTAAAAACTGCCCAACAGAATAATCAACTCTGATCACATTTTATAACAATACAAGCTATGAAAATAAATGCACTAGAAAGTTGTAATGGCAGATATTAATAAATTAAAA
This sequence comes from Delonix regia, assembly GCA_037074485.1. Taxonomy (NCBI): domain Eukaryota; kingdom Viridiplantae; phylum Streptophyta; class Magnoliopsida; order Fabales; family Fabaceae; genus Delonix; species Delonix regia. Next base: position 18,353,316 of record CM073452.1, on the reverse strand, counting down.
CAGGAAAATAATGGCAAGGGATGAGCTAACGTGACACCCAAACACCCTCCCACCATATGGCAAAGAAAAAAAACACAGATCCTCTGGCAAAACTGATAATCTGATTGTGTTTTCGGATAAAATAGCTCTAACATGACATTTTGATACAAGAGACAAGATCTTAGGCACCACCAGCACCCTTGCCCTTTTTCCTTTGAATCTTCTTCATGTAAAATTCCAGCTCTTTGCCCTCCAATATGTACCTGTCAGAAATCCATTTGAAATTAATTCCAACAGCCGCATCCATCCAAACTAGAGACTATAGTCCATTTTACAATAAGGCTTACCGTATTAGTCTTCTTTTTAACAGAAAAAAACCTTACAAGCAACATCTGATTATCTCATTCATTTTTCTAGCCAGATCACCAGCCACGCTTCTCAGCTAATGAATATAAATTTGCTACATCTAACAATAAGAACACTATTGATCTAATTCCATGTCCTGCAATTCCAATTATTGGTCTCTAGAGTGTAGTTCTGAGCCATCGTACCACTTAAGGCCACTGGAGTTAGGGAGATTTTGGAACGGGGGAGAAAATCACATACACAACCAATTGAGATTTTCAGACATTTACTTTGGATATGGGAGCCTTAATTCCACACAAAATAAAAAATTATAAAAATCCTAAATTCTGAAAACCAGAAAAATTACTTACTGAATGCTAGAAAATACATGATTGATATATCTGGTGGGTAAAGGATTAAAAGATACATACCCATCAGCACGACCACATTGACCAGGTCGAGATGAGATGCAAGCCAATAGACGACCACCTCCAAATTGTTCTTCAATATGAGGATCAAGTTTCCGGTCCTGTTGGCGCTTTTCCAACTTCCTCAAGACATGTTTGCTTTTTTTCACTTCCTCAGTTGCAGGTTCATCCTGCTCACCAGAGACACAATCATTTAGCTTATATAATCCTTGAATAAGAGCAATTCAATATTGGATCAATTTCTCATTGATGGAAACAAATACACAGTTTTCATTTAAAACATAAAAGTAGCACCATGCTAAGACAAAGCCTCTTAGCATATATTCTATGGACAAAGGTTTCTTTAAAAACAAAGAATTCCACCATGCAATGCATAAGTTTCCCAAACCATATTAGAAGAGTAATAGAGATCTATCTAACAGAAAAAGCTACATACACTAACAGAGTTGTGCAACTCAATTGAAATGAGTTAATCAAACCAAACATAGAGAATGTTGCTTGAATAACATTGTCACATTATAATAACAAAAACTCATGCTTTGAATAGATGACATTTGAAAAGTTATTCCACAATATCTCACAACAAACAGTTCAAGTTGGAAACCACAGCAAGGGCAGATATGCAAGAGGCGAGTATTTATTGGCACATAGCACCAACTGAGCAGTGAGCAACACAAATAGAGTAAGCGCTTGTTCTACCTCCCCTTCCTTCTTGACTGAAGTGGCACTCTTCTTCTTGCGGCCAATGTCAACACCATAATGTTGAAGATACCACTGCTTGAAAGGTGCAGCATCAACCTGAACAATGGCACTCTTGACCAATGTCTGAGTACGGACCAGCTCATTGTTGGATGCATTGTAAACCACATCAAGAATTCTTGTTTTGCGAGTAACAGCTTCACTCCCCCAAGAGTAATTTCCAGTATCAAGCCTCAAAGCCCGCCACTTCACATTTCCACCTCGAACCCTAACCCTCCTAACTGTTTTGTTGCTTGATAGCTTGGTGTTGGCAGGCTGCCTCCCAAGTTCATACCTGTAAACGTGGAAGCCCATTAAACAAATAGATAAATGTCACTAACTTTATTTACTCTTTAGTTGTTAGAAAACGAATTAATCCTTGGTAGATAGACAAAGAATATACAATTCAACCCCTCCCCTCCTTTTTCTGTTATGTGATTAAGTACTCGAGATACCATGTTGGAACTTCAGCTATTCAGCCACAATGCTTATGAAAAGGGTCTTCTATTTATCAGGACGGTGAAGACAGAAGGGAACAGAGATAACTGTAAGAACAGGGTCATTTTCTTTTTTCTTGTTTTTTTTTAAATGTTTCCCCGCTTTGCATGATCATTTCCTCATAATCCTGTCATTTCTTCTCGTATCTTTATTATTTATAAAATTTCACTCATATCAAATCCTCCCTACCCGTATGCGCCTCCACAAAAAATAAATAAATAAATAAATAAAAGACATGTAGCGAGACCATGAATGCTCGATCAGGTCTGTCTTCCACAAACACTACAAAGTGATCATACGTAAGCTGTCATTTCTTCTCGTATCTTTATTCTTTATAAAATTTCACTCATATCAAATCCTCCCTATTCATATGCGCCTCCACGAAAAACAAAAAAAGACATGTAGCGAAACCATAAATGCTCGATCAGGTCTGTCTTCCACAAACACTACAAAGTGAGCATACCTAAGCTGCTACGCTTACAAATTTTTCCAGGATCCTTGACATAAAGACATTTACGATAGATTAAATGATTTAAAAAAAGCTCTCCTTGGTTAGATTCTGGTTCAAAACTCTGAAAAGTCTATCAAATGAATCATATTTCCATATATCAAGCTTCCCAAAATAAATTTTGGACATACTTTAATTAACCAACCAAGTCAACGAATAAAAATAGAAACAACAAAATCAACTTCATTTCTCGAAATTTCAACAAATTTTCTCATCAGTCACCCATAAAGGAAAAGAACCTCATTGTCTCGTCTCCAACTCCACACCACATCAAGCGAAAGATACAAAGACAACGCATACTAAAAAAAAATTTGAAGCAACGAAAAAAAAAAGTCTCAAGTATCAACTTACTTTCTCTTCTTCCTCCAAGCCTTCTTCTTGCCTCCAGTGGCACGCCTCTTGTGCATGGAATCACGAGAGATACCTACAGATTCACATGAGTCAGCATTCCATGCTCAGAAGCAAACAGTAAATAAATCTCAAGAGAGATAAAGAGAGAATTTGAAAATACCCATTTTGCCTAAAACGAAGGACTCTAGTGCCGCTACTTGCCGGCGACGAACTCGAACTCCAAGTCAAGTTGTGAGGCGAGCTCTGAGGAACAAAAGGAGGAAAGGCAAAGCTAGGGTTGCGATATATTGCTAAACCTAGAGAACGAGCAAAATGGGCCTATACCTCGAGGATTGGGCCTATGATGTTGGCCTAATTTCCTTTGTAGACGATTGATACAGTGAAGAGGTTTCTTTCTTTCGGCCAACAAGTGAAATCTTGTTCGTTTGTGTTCTCCATTTTTTTAGTTTTTCCAAAAGGGAAAAAATAATATGGATCAGATAAAACAAAGGGGAACAAAAATTAATTTTTTGAATCAGTTTTTTATCATTATTTTATGCTTTATATAAAATTATAAAACTTTTCTCAGAACGATAAATTGGGAAATAAAATACCAAATTTTGTAATTATATCTAAGGAAATTTTGCCTTTTAGTATTATACAAAATTTCATTCTACGTTCACTTAAAACGTATTGGACACCATATGAGGTTATATAATGCAATTCAATTTTATAATATAATCAACTCCATTTAACCATATGTCATACGTTCGAGTACTGTATTATTAATATAATCTCTATTAATTTGATTAAACTTAATTGTATTACTAAGATCTTTTACATCTTTTTAGTAAAATCTTTTTTTACTTCCTCGTATATAAAATATTCAGCAATGTACTCTTGTAGAAAAAAATTTTTAATTTAGTTCCTCATAGATAAGATGTTTTCAATTTGATCCCTCACTCTCTTCTCAATTTAGTCCCTACATAATTGTCTTTTCAATTTAGTCCCTTACATATATACATTTCTTTGTTTAATCCCTCACAAATAAAATTGTAATCAATAATATCCTAAAAATAAATTAATTTAAAAAGTATTAGCTGCTATTTTTTTTTTACTTGGATCCTTCACACATAAGATATTTTCAATATGATCCCTCATAAAACTGTCTTATCACTTTTGTCCTTCAAATATAGACAATTCTCCATTTGATAAATCACAAATAAAATTGTTATCAACATTATTCTTTAAAAATAAGTTAATTTAAAAAATACAAATCCATAGAAATTTTTTCCAATTTGGCATCTCATATATAAAATTTTATTTAATTTAATCCCTCACATAATTGTATTCTCAATTTAGTTCATCACATATATACATTTTTCCATTTGATCTTTCACAAATAAAATTTTTATCAATAATATCCTTAAAAACAAGTTGATTGAATAAATACAAACTCATACAAATTTTTCTCAGTAATGTACCTAACATATAGTATACAATTTGATCCCTTGTAGAATTGTCCTCTCAATTTAGTACTTCACATATGTACCTTTTTCTATTTGATCCCTCACAAATCAAATTGTTATCAATAATATCCTTAAAAAATACATTAATTTAAAATATATGAACCTGTAAAATGTTTTTCCAATTTGGTCCCACACATATGACATTTTCAATTTATTCTCTTATAGAATTGTCTTCTTAATTCATTCCCTCATATATGGACATTTCTTTATTTATCCTCATAAATAAAATTGTTACCAATAATACTTTCAAAAAAATAAGTTAATTTTAAAATTATAAAAGACATTATTGATAATTATTTTAGTTATGAGAGACCAAATTGATAAATATCCATATGTGACAAACTAAATTAAGAATATTTTATTTATAAGGGATGAAATTGAAAAACATTTTATATGTCAGTGACCAAATAAAGTTTTACTCATTTATTCTTTATTTCAAATTTATAATTTATCACCATACATATATATATATATATATATATATTATCTTATGCAATGCAATATCTTTTATAATGTCACACCAAACAATGTATAGTATTAAATTTCTATCAAGTTTTATATTATATGGCCTTATACTATCAAGCCTTATGTAACATCCTACAAATTTCTTTCAATTAAGTCCCTTGTCCTTAATTGAAAAAAATAAAAATCTAGGGCTAAACTATAAATATGGTATAACTTTTTACATATAGCTCTATCAAAATTTTATTTGGGCATTAGAAGGTGAATTAAGAAAAGTGTGGGGAACCTATATCAATTGACAAACCGAGAGATAGTTTACAATATCGATAAGAAAATATTAAAAAGTGATGTACTAAAGTGCAAAGTTTCTTAAAAGCTAGGGTTCAAAGTTAATTAAGGAAAGATAAAGGAAATGTAGACAAAATATATCCAATGAATGGAAGACATGGCGTGAGATTTGGATGGAAGAAGGCAAAATGCAACTAAATTGATTACATATAGATCATGCCAACCAAATGGCAAAGGAGGAAATTTCCATGTAAAACAAAGTAAAATTTTAGTGTCCAAAATTGCAATCATTTTGTGTAAGCTTGGTGTCACCATTGGGCTTAGTGTCATTCTTTTAGTAGAAACACTTGGCAAAAGGGTTCTAATAAAAGTATTAAATGCTTATGTATGGAAGGCTAAGTATAAATAGGAGATGGATGATGCCTTGGTCATTCACCATTTGAGCAACTCGTGTGGTGAGAGGAAGTGAGAATTAGAGAGAGAGAGAGTGAAAGTGTAATGAAGGGTGAGAGCAATTCTAAGGAGAATCAAGTAAGTTTTAGTCTTTTTATCTTCTTTCTTCAATTGTTACGTGTACTATGATGGAAATAATGCAAGTATATATTCTTCTCTTTACTTAGTCTCTAGGGCGAGGCATTGTAGATCAAGAAACCAAGGATTACTAGCTTGAATTAAAGGTAGTTAAACTTGCTTATGCACAAGATATATTTATCATGTTTACTTAGGCATGGTGGCGGCACCAAAGGGGTGCATTTTGAGCATTTGAAACCTTGCTTTGGAAGCAAGTTAAATTGGCATGCATGTGGCGATATTATGGATCCAATTATGTGATAATTTCATGTTCATTTGTGATAATTGCTTAATGTGATATATTTATGCAATAATGTGATAATTAGGTTTGTTTAACTAATGAGAATTTTTTTAGATTCTCATTCCATTATCTCACATATTTTTAGGCCAAAATGACTCTAATTGACATGTTTAGATTTGTACAAGACTATATTGAATTTTCCTAAGTGTCTACAATCTCGATTTATCTTGTTAACGGGGACGCAGTGGCTAAACTTACAACTAGAAGGATGCATGTTGGAAAGCATTTCCACGAAGGGGACATCATGCCAAGAGTGGCATTTTGTATGTTGTTTAGGCCACATAACATCGCTCCAAGTTGTAATATGGTTTAACTTAGTATTTAAGTATGAGAAGATGTTGCAATAATGGCCATATGATATCTTTCGGAATATAGGGTGTAATGGCCGAGGAGTGTGGCCAAGTAACTTAGATTGAGTATGTATGTAGGCTAAATGTGTGCATGTGTTGTAACCTTAAGTAAACCATATGACCGATGCTATGTGTAGAATGTTTTAAGTTAGAATGTCCCATGATAATGTGAAAGATATATGTAACATAAAGGTTACAGCTACTTTGTGTCTTTATGGTAAAATTATTGGTGACATGTGCAAAAGTTTTCAAATGGATAAGTTTAAAACTATTCTTGACAAGATAGGTACATGGTATATAATACAAATGACATAAGAAACAAATGAAACAAGATGGGATAGATGTATAAGAGAATAAGAATCTTGAAGGGATAAGATTGATGGAAGAATCTATGGGAATAAGATAAACTTTGTTGCATACGAATAGCATATAGGGACTAAAGTGCAAATTTGTGGTACAAAAGGGTTAAATAACGAAACAGAATTTCATATGTCTTTTACTAAAGGGACTTATTTGTGAACATTTCACTTTGTCTTATATTTATTTGAAAATGACACCATAAGTATTGAACTGAAAATATAATTAGGAGTATAAGAGAAATTGAATAACTAATGAAATTCTCATGCAAGATACGTAGTTGCATGAGGGAGAGTGTGTACACATAAGTTCTTGTTTGAATTTATTAAAATGTTATTTTGATATATTTAAATTTTTTATTTGATTATTGGTATATACATAGTATTTATTTTGTTTAAAATTTTTGTTTATTACTTAGTAATGGTAACTATGTGTTTAAAATTGTAGTAGTTATATTTTATTTTGCTAAAATTGAATTATAAGTGAGGGAAGAATTACATAGTATTGGTATATGATTAATTACTTTACATTTTAATAAGTATAAAGATGTACTTAAATATATAAAGTGATAGGTTAATGATTTGAGATAATAATTTGATATTGTAACTAGTAATGTAAATATGTTATAATTTGATGGTGTTTTAAAGAAATATTGTTTGACATACAAGTTTGAATCTTATGCCTGATGCTTAGTTATTAGTTATATAAATATTACTTTACTTTATAAAATATATGATAAATTTGTTGAGAAATAGTTAATTAAATTGTTATTTGGCATGGTACATTTCAAATGGAGGAAGTAAGGTTTCATAGATATACTTCACATAGTATTTCCAGATATTGTCTTTACGTCAAATGTTTTATGTAATTGTTTTAAGGAAGTTCCCACTTTACTATAAATATTAGAATAATATAATTTACATTTTTTTCACATAAGTGTACATTATTAACATGTTACAAAATATGATATATTAAAAAGAGTAAGATATATTATGATGTTTACATTCAGCCTTTTTGGTTGTTTGGTTATATAATTTAATGAAATTGAATAGGTATATTTTGTTAAGTTATTTTAGTATTTCAAATATTTAAGAATTTAGAATTACTTGATGGAATTTGTTATTTACAAATGTATTATTAAACATTGGATTCTTAATCATTATACATTATCCGTATTGTATTTTGAGGATACCATTATATATTCATAACGTATAATTAAATTATGATTTAAGTAAGTAAATGAATTATTTTTCAAAGATACTATGGTATTTTTAAATGTTTTGGTATTTTCACAAAATGTATATACACTCTGCTATGAAGTTTTTTCGTATTTAAATTACAATAGTATATAAGATGTCATTTTAAATTTATTTTCCATTGTCTGATAATAATTCGTTATACTAATGGTAAATTTTAACCACAAAAATAGAAAAAATTTCGAGATGTCACACCTTATCTTATTAAGACTTATACAATGTGTCAAACAAATTCTTAGGCTTAAATACTTATTTTTTAAAAAATTGAATATCGGCTCCTCAAACATATATTTTCATGTAATTTAGGCATTCTTTTAAGGTTTTTGGTCAAATTACTAATAAAAACATATTGCGTGGCATTTGCAAAATCCAACATTGCACCTAGATATATAACCGACAAGCAAAGTGTGTTTTCCCCGTTTTCATCTTCCTTCTTTAACGAAATATAATAATATATGCAATTTTTTGTATTATTATAATATATATTTTTTTTTAATAAAACCTGATAAGTGTATAATTATAATAAGAATATATATTTTTTTGTATACTTCAGCATTACATGATTACATTTAAAAAAAAAAAACGCATATATGTTATAATTTTATTAAAAAAAATCATGATAAAAATATAAAGAATTACATTTAAATTTAGTCGTTTCTCCGACAAAGTCAAATTTTTAAATTTTATAAACTAAGTTGTTTATTCTATTGGCTTCCTCTGAAAATCTAATTAGGAGGACCACATGACACTCTTATTTTATACCTACTTTATCTTTCGCAGACTGTGAAATTAAATATTTGAACTGTTTAGTGAAAATCCATAATTTTTTTTGGACATTAAGTGAAAATCCATAATTAGAAGCTCTTTATTTTTACGCTTCCGATAATACTTTGGGGGACTGGACGAAGAGACGAAATGCTAAATTGGATGAGGCATGAATCCTCTCTCTCCCAATATGAGGTGTTTTGAAGTAATAAACTCAATAGTTTTAGGTAGACTTGCCAAATAAATTTTTTAAAAATAAAAACTATTTTGACATAAATCTAACACAATTTTTATTTCATTACTTTTACTTTTTCCAACAGTTTTGACATTTTATACTTTAAAATATATATATATCAAATTCATTTCCTATGTTTATATTTTTCGATAATTTAATTTTTTATGAATTATTTATGTGGAATTAATTTTTACAATTCTTATTTTATATCAAATTAATTTTTTATCATTGTATTAATTTATTAATAAAAAATTAATAAAATAAAAAATGTATATATAATTTTTTATATACTTATATTATATTCTTTTAATTACTTGACATTAAATAATATCAGTGTTAATAAAAAAAGAGAATGAAATATAAAAATTATTCAAATATTATTAATTAATTAAATAATGTGATATAATTTTATAAAAAATAGTATATAAATTTTGTGTTTAATAAAATATTAATTTAACACAAAATAAAAAAAATTAAATGATCACATAATATAAAAATAAAAGACCCATCTAATTTTTATTTTTTTTTTGACATTGAAGTCGTTTCATAGAAATAGTTCCAAGCACGTATTTTTTATTTTCACCAACCGGCTCAGAGGGAAGAGGAACCCGCAACCTCATGCCATGCGCGTGCTCTTCAGAGTCAAGAGCTGCTTCATCTTCCTCAACTCTTCAGCTTCGTATTCCACTCACTCCCACTACCTCCATCGCCAACTCAATATTCTCTACAACAAAATCTCAACTTTCCAATCTCTTCTTCAATTTCACGCAGTCACCGTCACAACTGGCAACTCCAACAATGTCTTCATAGCATCCAAGCTCATATCTCTTTACGATTCCTTCAACTACCCTACTTCGTCCACCATGTTGTTTCATTCACTTGATGGTTACAAGGACGTCTTTATTTGGAACTCCATTGTCAAATGTCATTTCTCCCATGGCAATCTTTGGCAAGCTCTTAGCTTTTTCTTCCAAATGCGAGGTTCCGCTGTTTCACCTAACCGATTCACTATTCCAATGGTTGTTTGCGCCTGTGCTGAGCTGATGTTGCTAGATTATGGGAAGAACGTTCATGGGTTGGCTGCGAAACTTGGGCTTTTTGCTGACGAGTCCGCGGTGGGTTCTTCTTTTGTGTTTCTGTATTCCAGGTGTGGTCAAATGAAAGATGCATCTCACGTGTTTGAGGAAATTCCTGTGAGAGATGTGGTTGCTTGGACTGCGCTCGCAATAGGATATGTGCAAAACGGTGAGAGTGAGAAGGGGTTGAGTTGTCTTTGTGAGATGCATAGAATTGGTGAAGATGATGTGAAGCCCAACTTTAGAACATTCGAGGGTGGATTTCAAGCTTGTGGGAATCTCGGTGCTCTTTCAGAAGGCAGATGTTTGCACGGGTTAGTGTTAAAAAGTGGAATTGGATGTTCGCAAGTCATACAATCTTCACTTTTGTCCATGTATTGCAAATGTGGGACCCCTCAAGAAGCTTATCAATCCTTTTGTCTAGTAAGTAGCAAAGATCTTCTGTCATGGACATCAGTCATTGGTGTTTTTGCAAGGTTTGGGTTGATGACGGAATGTATAAGGTTTTTCTGGGAAATGCAGGAAAACCAAATATGGCCTGATGGAATTGTCATTAGCTGCATCCTTTCTGGTTTCAGTAATTCCAAGAATTTATCTGAAGCAAAAGCATTTCATGGATTAATTATAAGGAGACATTATGTATCTGATGTGATTGTTCATAATACGTTGTTGTCTATGTATTGCAAGTTTGGAATGTTAAGTTTAGCGGAGAGGCTTTTCCATGGGGGTCAACAGAGCGGAGAGTGCTGGAACTCGATGGTTTTTGGCTATGGTAGAACAGAAAAGAACGTGAAGTGCATTGAACTCTTCAGAGAGATGCAGCATTTAGGTGTTCGATCTGAATCAAACAGCTTAGTTTCTGCAATTGCTTCATGTACCCTGCTAGGAGCTACCAAATTAGGAAGGTCAATTCATTGCAATGTAATAAAGAGTTTTATGGATGACAATGTCTCGGTTGCCAATTCACTCATAGATATGTATGGAAAATGTGGTAAGATGGCCTTTGCTTGGAGAATATTTGATAGGATGGAGAGGGATGTTATCTCATGGAACACCCTGCTATCATCTCAAGTTCATGCTGGGCATCATCAAAAGGCTATAGACCTATTTAATAAAATGGTTATGGAAGACCAAAAGCCAAATACAGCCACATTTGTGGTTGTTCTTTCAGCTTGTTCTCACCTTGCATCTCTGGAGGAAGGAGTAAGAGTTTACCACTACCTTAATGAAAGAGGTTTTAAACTCAATCTACCACTTGGCACAGCTTTGGTTGACATGTATGCTAAGTGTGGGCAACTAGAAAAATCAAGACAGTTGTTTGATTCAATGGAAGAGAAGGATGTAATTTGCTGGAACGTGATGATTTCAGGCTATGGAATGAATGGAAATGCAGAATCTGCTGTGGAGATATTTCAGAAAATGGAGAGAACAAATGTTAAACCAAATGAAATTACCTTCCTTGCTCTTCTTGCAGCGTGTGCTCATGCAGGGCTTGTTGAAGAAGGGAAGCACCTTTTTGCTAGGATGCAGAGTTACTCTGTGAAACCCAATTTAAAGCACTACACTTGTATGGTTGATCTTCTAGGGAGATCAGGTAATCTGCAAGAAGCAGAAGCACTAGTTCTATCCATGCCCATGTCTCCAGATGGTGGTGTCTGGGGAGCTTTGTTAAGTGCTTGCAAAACTCACAATCAAATTGAGATGGGAATAAGGATTGCCCAGTATGCTATTGACTCTGATCCAGAAAATGATGGATACTATGTAATGATGACCAATATGTATAGCTCTATTGGGAGATGGGAAGAGGCAGAAAAGGTGAGAAGGACGATGATGGAGAGGTGCTCAATAGGAAAGAAAGCTGGTTGGAGTGTGCTCTAAGCTATGGAGTATTATTAGTTATTAAAGGTTGTCTCACAAGCCTAAACTGTGGAAATGTCAAAGGAAAGTTATGAACTTAGCATCCATCTTGAACCTAATGACAATTAACCCAAGTGTTAATAGATTATCCATCATCAAAATTTGGTCCCTTTTGGAACAGTGACGGAGCTAACTATTGGGTCGAGGCAGCTAACAGGTGATTTATGTTTATTTTTGGAAAATGTTTATTTTGAATAACAGGGGTTGAAAATATGATAATTATGTTACAAAAAATGGTTTTTTCATTACAAAGTTAGTAAAACATTTGAGAATCAAAATGATTATTTCTTTAAAAAGTTATGATTCAAACGAAAAAAGTCATGTGAAAGAGAAACTGGATTAAGAGAAATGCTGGAGCTTAAGGTGTGTATACCTTGGGAGAAATAGTTGTTGGGAAAAAAAAATTCTCAAAATAGCCTTTCAATCTCTTTCGGTCCTTCTAATTGTGACCCAATCTCCCTTTCCTTGTTTCTCTTTTCAGAAATTCCTTTTCTAAATAGAAGTCCTATGTACATACATTACCGTCGGAGAAGTCTTTTTGATGTCTACATGGGACCTATAGTTGGGGACCCCTAATCCCCGTGCTAATCAATCAAAGTTTTAGGCAAATGCAGCAAATCATTGACTACGCACTATCTCAGGTGATGTACTTGGAATTTGTAATTCAAATGTACCATTTCAGTTCAATTTGAAGACTAATGGCTGACTTGAGCGTTCATTCCCAATGTCTTATGATGCTCAACTGGAGCTCATACCTTCAAGTCAGTAACCAGCTGACTTTTAAATATTACATGGGAGTTCTTAGCCACCACTGTTGTGGCAAGTTGGTAGCAGCAGACTTTTTTTAAGTTTATTCGTGATTTGGAAATTATGGTGGTACAGATTATATACTTGTTTTATTGGGTTAACTTCATGAGCAAGTGGGATGGTTTATACATAATGTCTTCTATTGTCATCTTTGATCCTGGCCTACTGCTCCAGAGTGTGCATTTCATAGTTTTTTTTGGTTTAAAAATGGGTACACAAAAATGTTTAGCAGATTGCACTAGGAATCATAGATACTTTAATATTCTTGTAGGTATAAGGAGAAAAGCATATTGAGACTTCGGAATTGTTGTACGTCAAATTCCTTTGTAAATTATGCGACACAAGAGTAACAAGACACTAATACATCAACTTTTTACTTGCAGACATATGAGAGGAAGGAACTGAATAAGGATACTTTAATTATTTATTTGAGAGGCAGAAGATGCTAAATCAAAAGCTTTTCCAGTGTTAATGAAGCACACGAAGGCAAACCAAGAACTATGCTTGTAATGGATATGATCTTCAAGTATAGTTTCACTTAGCTGCAACAACAATGAAGATTGAGTTATCAGAGTGTCCAAACCAAAACAGATCTTATCAAATATAAGTCCAAAGTTGTTCATATGTTCATGTTAAGTCAACCTCAAGATGATGATTACCTTGACATTGAGGAGGTGTTTTCATACCACATTTACCGGGCAAAGCCAATGCATTTTTGGGGTCGATTCCAGCTGCAGGTAGTAGAGACTTGTAACTGCAAAGACAAGGCAGATTGGCTTGCCGGACAAGTGCACAACATTTCTTAGTTGGCGGTGGCGGGTACTTCCCGGTAATTGCTGCACGGCACCAGTTCAGCTTTGTTGTTTCTATGTTACATAACAAAACAGCTTGGGCACCACCCAGCAAGGCAATGAGCAATGCTGCCACTAGCCACCGCACCAAAGCTTTGCCACTAGTCTGAGCCATGCTTTCCTTGAACCAGGTAGCACTGAGCAGTAGTGAATTAGCTAGGACTAGTCTATAATGTTCTCCTGCCTGAATGCTAATTTATAGAGAATTCATAGTTGTTGGTGGAATATTTTGCATTTGTTTAGTTTAGCATAAAAAGTTCTCTATATTTTAGGTGTGTCATGTGAAGCCAGACTGTAGATAGTTCACGAGATAGGTTTACATTAGAATTAAAGGTAGGGATCCTAACCATAACCGGACAAACTTAAACTGGCCCATTACTTGCTAATAAACAAAAATGGGTTATTTTGTTTCACAATCGCCAAATTACTTATTATTCTTTTTGTACTCCTGCTACAGTTTGCTAGAAATGGTTTTCATTGTCGGAGATTGCTTACCAGCCCGTGAAGGCATAGTATTGAATTAGAAAGAAGAATCTTATCATTTTGCTTTGTGAAGGAGTCAGCAGATTAGCAGTGCTGTGCTGATTTGTTGTACTGTCATAGTCAATTATTATATCTTATTTCTAACTGCTTTAATGCCTGCCATCTCTAATTTCTTATATTTGCTTCTGTCTCATGATTATATTCAATGTAACCACTAATTTCTCAATTGCTCTTTCTTGAGACAATTTGTATAATGTCAATTTTAATACACAACCAACTAATGAATGTCAACATATTTAGTAAAAAAAAATATTATATTTTGTACAATAAGTCTCTGAATTATACATGAATATGCTGGTTTGTACTTGTAAGTACCAAAAATTTCTCATGATTTCTCTTCTCTAAAGGACAAACGGATCTTCGATCCAATAGTCAAGCCATGCGAAGGCATCAAGGCACCCACAAGTCACATCAGTTCCCAGAAATTATATATGAAACTCAGCTCCCAATTCAGGGGATTTGGAAAAAGACGCGAAGTGTATAGAATAAAGATAGGGAGACTTCTGCAATGGGCTTTTTTTTTTTTTTTCTTTATTATTATTGGGAAATGAATCCCTTCAATTTCTATAACATCAGTCGTCCCTTTTAAGAAAGCTCATTTCTTCATTCCAAGTGTGGATCCGACTAGCCCTCAATGACTTAGCATATGTAATAGGAAAAAAATATAATTTCAATCCTTTATTTTGGAAGTTAGTGTCATTTTACTCCTTAACAAATTGAAAATTTTGAAATAATACTCTTTTTAAATTAATTTCATTTAATTTTATATGAATTAAAAGTATCAAAACATTCTCTATTCTATAAAATTTGATTTAAAATAGTATCTCACTAAAAGAAACCAAAATTTAAAAATAAAAAATTATGTTAGATTAACTCTTCAAAAGATCATTAGAAGAATTTCAATTCATAAAAAATTAAAATGAAACTAAATTCAAATGCAGAATATTATTTTAAAATTATTAATTTGTACAAAATTAAAATAAAACTAAATTTAAAAATAAATAATTAAAATAGTGGTTTTAATTATCTAACAAACACAAAAAACAAAATGGCCTATTAAGGTGCCTTTTAGGGATTAGCCGGTAAGAGCAAAGAGTTTGAGATTATCGATGGTGAGAATGTTAAATACTGCAATGGATGAGCAGCACATGGAAAGACATGGTCAGGTTTTTGCAAAACCTATGACTTAGCTCAACTTAATTTTGACAATTGACCAGACTAAATTAGGTTATATTGGGTTTTAGTCAAGTTTAGAGTTTAGGGTTTTAAAATTTATTATTTATAGAAAACAATTATTGTTAAAAATAACTTTTTAAGAAAAAAATTTAAGAACTTTAATATTTAAAATGAATAAAAAATTAATAAATATAATTTGGAATAAAAAAGAATTTAAATTTGAAAAAAATAACATTATAAATAAAAAAATAAATTAGACAAATAAAAAATAATATTTAGATCGGGCCAAGTTTTATGTGAACTTAGAATCTAACTTAACCCGATAAAATTTTACAATTTTTTTTCTATTTTAACCTAACCCAATTTGACTAATATAATCAAGTTAATCAAGTCTATAAATACTCCTAATTAGATAATTAGATAGTAACTTGTGAACTCACGGATGTAGAAATATCGTAACCTTTGAAGCATAAATTGTTATTTAAACAAATCTCTAATTTAATTTTTTATAGAAAAATGGTTTATTGTTAAGAAATTGAGTTAACATTATAAAAATTTGAAATAAAAAAATTAACATAGTATTTTTAATTGAAATGGATATGCATGAATATTTTATAAACTTTAAAATAAATTTTAATAAAAAACACAAATTGCACAAACTTTTTTTATGTCTTGTTGAAACACTATATATATATATATATATATATGTGTGTGTGTGTGTGTGTGTGTGTGTGTGTTAAATTTAAAAATTTTAAATAAATGATATTTTAGTCAAATTTATTTAAATTAGACTAAAGTAGAGGATAATTTTTTTCATTTTACAAAAGATCTATCTATATTTTGAAAATAAAAGAGAAATATGTATATTTTCAGCGAAATTAATAAAAAATTCACATAATTTTTTTAAATAAAATGTGTAAGTATATATTTATAAAAAATAATTCAATGTTATAATATTATTCATATATATAATATTTAAATGAAATATTACATGGAGCCTTTTATTAAATTGAAACTAGTTAGCTTGTGGGACATATAGAACTATCTCAATTAATCTGAATGCATTTAGCAATCAAGTTATGGTAGCAGTACCAACCTAACACTACAACTATCACCTTCCACCTCTCATCATTCGTTCAATTTCCATTTTTGTTTGTTTTTCTCAGAAGCTTTTTTTTTTTTTTTTTGCATTTAATTATATTATCTCTTTGTAACTGAAGTTTGACTTTTAAAGTAATTTTTAAAAATATTTAAAAATTATCTGAAAAAATATACTACAATAATTTTTGAATTAACGAAAATTTAAAACTTTTTTTAAAAAACACCATGAACATTTATATTTGTATTGTCTGTCTCATACAATTGTAATACTTATCAAATTCATTAAGAATATTACGTACAGTAATAATATAATTTGTATTTAAAATTGGATAAGATATTATCTTTTATATTTATTTATTATATATAACGGATACATAAATAAAAAGATAGTGCAAATTGATTGGATAAAATCCAATAATACATATTTATTTTAATTTGCCCCAAAATCTCATAATCATTTTTAATTTGAAGAAACAAAACCTATCAATGTGATTATTATCATAATAATTTATTTCAGCCAAACTCTTATATAAATAATGATTTGTCATGCAAATTTTATTTACCTAACTAATTTACCATGACCAACAGTGTGATTTACATATTTCATGACAAAGGAAGTGCACGTGAACTGATATGCCGCAATGCGAACTTTATATCCTACCCATAAATTGATTTGATATCTCTTTTATTCGTCAGACTAGATATATATTTTAATTATTTATATTTTTTATATTGTATTTTCTACTTAAAATATAACAAATTTACTAGAATAATTAACAACATAACAAGTGCATTATTTAATTCGAGAATCATACACTTATTTATAAAAATTATATACATGTTGTAATGTTATTAAAAAGAATTATATACTTATGGTAATTTAATTTAAAATTTTTACAATAGAAATGTAAATTGCTTGTCATATTATCACCGATTATGCTCGTTTAAAAACTAACAGAGCTCTGTTAGAATCCTGAATTTAATTATATTTAATATAATATATAAACATATATATATATATATATATATATATATATATATATAAATAAAAAGACAAGTTGGGTTTTAAAACAGGTCCAACTTTGATACGTTTTATATGTTTGGCTATTTTATACGTTCTGTCTAGTTTAGTTGAATCTAATGGTTCAAGCCTTCAACGTTAAAGCCAATTATCCTTTTACAATTCCATAATGCCCTTTCTCTCTACAAGTGGAAATATAAGAGGGAAGATGAGATAACTGGTCTATGAATTAAGGGAAAGAGAAAAAGATAAAAGCTATTTTGCTAGCATTATAAAAATTGAGTGGAAACCACGAAGCCAATATGTGTTTAAGGGTGTAATAGCTCTTTTCATCCCGGGGGCAAATTGCATTTCGATTTAGATTTTTTTGTAGTCATTGCAATTGTATAATAAATTATGACTACATACAGTCATTAAATTATATTTGAATCGTTGGATGATGAATTTTTCTATAGAGAATAAAGATCCATTGCTTTGATTTGAAAACCAAAGGTGTTAGGCATACTCTAGACCTAGAAATGAATGAAAAAGAAGGAAAGAAAATTAGAAAATCCATCGAAGTTGTGGTTTTGTTTTTTTTTAATGCCTAATTCACATAGGCTTTTTAGCATTCTCAATCTTTGATATAGGAGTGAAAATAAAAGGTTAAGATTGTGTAACATGATGAATCATGCTATTTTCTTGTATGAGAAGTTTTAAATTTATTGAGTAAAATATTATTTTAGTTGTTTACTAATTTAAATGGTATCGAAAGGTAAAAATACTAAATATACTACCATTTAAATGAGTGGGGGACTAAAGTGGTAACTTTTTGATTAGTGAGGGATTACATTGAGAATTAATTATCAAATAAATAACCTAATTGAAAATGAAAGACTAAATTGAAAGTAAGACATCAAAATAATATTTTACTCCAAATTTATATACCAAGCGATACAAATTTTAAAATGCAAAAAATTACCCATTATATAGTTTAACTTTGACAAAAATCTCATTTTAGTTTCCCACTCAATTCCTTATTTCCATTTTAGTCCTCTACTCCTTCGAAAATCTATCTCAGTCCCCCACCTATCCAAGCATCCGTCATTTTAGTCTCTCAGTTATCTTACCATAAAAAAATACTGATATGGTCTGTTAAATGATGATGTGACCTGTTAATTGCTAAGAGAGATCCTACTCATCCTTTCTAATGCCATGTCAGACATCCAATTGACCCTAAAAAACCAACCAACTTGAAATACTATCATCTAGAATTCCCTTTGCTAGCATCCCACTATTGCAATCAATTCCCTAAGGTTCCTTATTGCAGTTATCTTGTTGACTTGTCATCGGCAACCATCTTGTTGCCTTGCCACTATTGGTTTATGCTCTATCACACCGTCGTTCATCTATATTGTGAGAAGGCATCCGATAAAGGAATGACACACGAGAAGAGGATTAGAGATTGATTTTGGTTGGCCCAATGAAGGTGTTCGTTGGTACGTGCTCCATCTCACTGTCATTCATTACTAGCCCTATATGAGTGTATCTTATTCTATTTCTTTGTTTCTATAACATCCTAATAGTTATAAACCTATCTTAATTAAAAATATAAATATTAATTCCCTTATGATTTGGACAATAAATTAAATTCAACCCTCTTTATGTATGAATATTAGTGGCTATGCCTGCTCAATTTTAATTAACCTCAAGTGTTATAATTGTTGCCTACTTGGGTCAGCCCCATGTCGCCAAATGAATTATTAGAATTTACTTATTTTAAAATTTTAGAAAATAAAGCATAAAAGAGCTTATACATTAGACACACACACACTCGTATGGGGTGTGCATTAGTTACAAAGGAAGGTGGTGGCAAACCTTTAAAATTGGAATAGACAGGAAGGTGGTGGCAAAAGTATACTAATTAAATAATAATGCACATATATACAGCTTCAGGGCTGCTCCTTAAATAATAATGCTAGATTTCTTCAAGCTCTGTTTCTTTCTCTTCTTTGGCACATTCAACTTGGAACTCAATCTCATTTAATATCTTCTCAGTATATCTAAAATCATATAAATTAGTTCTAAATACTCACAAACGAAATTGTGTGAATGAAAATGACTTAGATCTCAACTAAGATAACCATAAATGATGCCAGCTTAATTGGTTGTCACTATTAGTAAAATGTGGATGCTTCTTATAGTCAAAGAATGCAAGTATTATGCAATAATGGCTTGTACAGTAAAACAAGGAAAGCATAACACAAACTAGCAAGTAGATATTATTCTTAATATCCCCCAAACTTAGGTGTCCCTCTATGTAACCTCAAGTTTCAGAGCATTAGATATTATTCTTAATTACTGACAATAAGAGAAGGGTAAAGATAAAATAACTAACACTAGTTTTTTAGTTGGTTGGAAAATCTTGATGCATTGGTTAGTTGGACGGATCTTTTTTAACTGGCTTGTAATTTGCAAACTACTTTCTAGTTAATAGTTGGTTGAGACATGTTCCTTTCTTATTCAGAACCATCATTACTCACAGGGCATAACTTAATTAATACATGGCAGATGACATGACATAAAGATTGATCAAAGTTGGCATTTAACAGGCCATGTTAACGTTTTTTGGATGGTAAGATAATTTAGAGACCAAAATGATGGATGCTTGGATGAGTGGAGAGGATTAAAATAAATTTTCAAATGAGTAAATCATCAAAATGGAAATAAAAGCTGAGTACGGACGAAAATAAAGTTTTTGTCATCTACCTTTTTTAATTTAAAAGTCGACTAAATGGGCTTTCTCTTGCAAAGCCCAAATTAAGAGAATAAGCTCGGTTGGTCCATGTTGTATGAGGGGGTAGGATCCCATACGAAGTACGAGTCCTTGAAACTCATAACATAAATGCAATGGCTTACTTCTAGCAATGGTTCTGAATCCATATATTAAACAGTGTTTCTCTTACTATCTTATTCTACTAAGAATTATGAATATTCTTTCAAGTAAAGGCTTTGATACCATATGAGGGGGTAGGATCCCATACGAAGTACGAGTCTGTGAAACTCATAACATAAATGCAAAGGCTTACTTTTAGTCATGGAGATTGGACATAGTAAATTCAGAATCAAGGTAAGGCCAAGTATAGAAAGCCCCTTCTTGGGCAACAAACCTTAAGGCTACTGTTATGATTCTAGGTTTACTTAATCACAGATCTCTATCACTATGATGTAAGCTATTCCAAATACATTATTAAAGCTCTTCATAAGGAATATAGCTATCGTGAATTTTTTTTTAATACACAGGATCCTCATCAAAGGCAAGTGTAGAGCATAATAGAATTAGTTTGAATGTAGAGGAATATTCATAATTCTAGAGATAAGATTTCAGAGAAATGGGAGTTTTAGAAAAAACTCATGGAAATAAACTGTTATTCAAACTGGGAAATAGCATACAAGGCTTCCTCTGCTAAATACAAGAGGGAAGAGCTCCTTATATAGGCAGAGCAAATAGCTATAAGACAAAGCACAAAAAGCAAAGCAACAATAATGCTATAGACCACTAAAATAAAAGGATAGACAGGAAAAAGAAAAAGCAGGGGTGATGTAACATCCAAAGGAAAATAATACAAAAGAAGACAATCTACTTTCTGCTTGAGGTGAAAAGTCTTCAGTCTTTGTTGTGGCTCAGAATGGGCTCATGACTTGGAGAGAGATTGAGCTCAGATAAGTCAGGTGAGTTGTCATCATATAGGTCTTGAGATCTTGGAAAGTAGAGTGAAAGTAGTCATCGTACAATTGATTGAACAATTCATCTTTAGCCTTTTGACGTAAGCCTGATATGGATGGAGCGTCGGTGATAGCTAGAGGTTGGAGCCATAATTGCTTTGTCTATAATACATGAGGATCATATGTGGGCATTGGTAGAGGTAGAGAGTGCTCGGGAATATGATCAGGAATGTCAAGTTCTGGGAATCCGGGTTCACTAGGGATAAAATCACTAGGGTACGGTCCCATTGTTGTGCATTCAACAGAGAGAAGTCTATGATAATTGTTTAAATCACTTAAAAACCATTTTAATGATTTTAAGATTTGCTTATTGTTCTTGTTAAAGTTAGGGAAGGTGTTCCACTCTAAAGCATGATCCTGGTAATATAACAATCTAGCCTGATTTCTCTAGTAAGGTTTATGGATGATGAACACGGATGAGGCTATTGAACTTAAATCAGGCATTTCCTAGAGTTTCACAGTGTAATGGCTTCATTGATTTGCGTTCTCCACCATAGGAAAAGTGAGAACCATTCAAAGAATGTCTAGATGAGGGACTTGTAATTTTTAGCATTATTCAAGTGTTGGAACATTGCCATGGTATTGAACTCTATGGCTGCAGTGTATAGAACAACTAAGGACCATAGAAACTAAAGAGCATTTTCATTGAAAGTACTTACATTCAAATGAAATAATGTTAAAAAAGGGGTGTTCGGATGGAAAATCTGGCAATACTAGGATAAAGGGACATCACGAAGGTATCAGTGAACGTAGAAGAACATGGAGGATTTGGCTAGATCCATAACTTCTGACTTTTGTGGGTCGGGTTGGAATTTGGATGGAATAAGGGAAAGCTTTCTTGGTAGTTACAGGTTTGTTGATAGGCAAAGTGTATAGGTTAATCATAAGGATTAGAGGAATGAAGGTGACTAGAGTTATGAGGGAAATAGTGTTTGGTTTTAGACGGGAAAGGAGGTCAGCAAGGTGGTTTGTGACACCCTTGATATGTTTGACCTCAAACTTATATCGGGATAGCCATGCTTGCCATCGTGCAAACTGGGGATCTAGAATAATCTTGTTTTTAAGTTCCAAAATCTTGGGAAATGTTGTGTTGTCCATCTCAACTATGAAATGTTAGTGGGCTAAATGAAATTCAAACTTCTTAATGCCATTTTTCACGGCGAGAATTTCTTTGTGCATGGTATGGTAATTGACCTTAGCATTTGAGAAAGATCCACTTTATGTCCACAGTAATATTGCTTTCATCCTTTTTGTTCGATAGGAATGGCACCTCAGTGGAAGTTGCTTGCATTTATTTACAAAATGAAAGTGGAGTCAAGATCAGGAATCTTTAATGGTGGTGGTTCTTTTGCAACTTCTTTCAGGTGTTTGACAGTTATAGTTTGAGTAGGACCCCAAGAATAAGGAGTTCCTTTTCAGAAAAGCTTGGACAGCTAGCTTGTGTGGTGAAAACACTTAGAGATGAAGTCTCAGACAAAGTTGACAATACCAAGGAATTGTTGGATCTGCTTGAGAGAAAGATCCTTGTCCAGGACTTAGGCCAATTGTTCAATTAAGTATGGGCTTGGCTTGTACCAACCATTTTCGAACATCATTCCCAAAAACTTGATGAGAGTTTGGGCCAACTGACTCTTGCGAGCCAAAAGCATAAGGCCATGTTTTTCGACAAGATCAACAAATTAAGTCAACAGTTGTAGGTGCTCTTCTTCAGTCTTGGAGAATAGGAGGATGTCATCAATGTAGATGAGAGCATTTTGTCTAATAGGTCTGAATATTTTTCCCATGGCCTTTTGGAACAGTGATGGAGCAATTTTGAGTCCAAAGGACATAATAGTCCATTGGTTTTGGGCATCAGGTATGCAGAATGCTGTATTGGGCCTTTCATTAAGGTGAATGCCAAGTTGCCAAAAGCCTGCTTTAAGGTCAAACTTGGAAAATAATTGGGTTTCTTACAGTTGGGCCCTTTGGGTAGCAGGGTTCGGAATTGGGAACTTGTCATCTTCTAAGAACACATTGAGAGGCTTATAGTCTATCACCAAATGTTTCTTGCCTCGAGTTTGGTCTGCTCTCTTATTCACATAGAAAGCTTGGCAGGCCCATTCAAACTTAGTAGGCTCAATCAATCCTTGGTGGAGAAGATAATTGCATTCTTCTCGTGCTAACTGCAAATCATCGAGATTCATCCCATGATAGGTTGCTTTGGTTGGATTGATGTCTTCATTCTTCTTAAATGGAAGTTTAATGAAAAACTTCTTATTTTCCCATTGAGGCTTGGGATCCTTAAACTCAGAGTGAGTTTTAGGACAATACTCCAAAAGCTGTTGCTTAATGTCTTTATAAGGAGGAGGAGCATTATGAAACATGTAGAGTTTAGGCATGTCAGTATAATAATTGAAATGATGTTTATAACGGACTCTTTTTCTTCAATTTGTAACTTAGGAGACTTCTGTATAACGTTCATTCAAATATTTATAAATAATCCATGACTAGATTTTGAGCAAACTCAAAACCTAACAATGTATTTTTTATCTTGACCTAATACTAAAGAATGAGTGAGTCAGGTTGCAAGACGATTTTTTGCAATAAAAAAGTTTTTAATAAAAATCTAATAGTCTAAATTTATTATTATAAAATATTTATATTTGAAAAACGAGTTAATCTAATGATCCAAATTTAATAATAAAGAAATATTGAAGAACTTGTGATCCAGAGCAGAGTGAAGTCGTCCATCAAGTTGGTATTTATTACATAATTATGTTTTGCTAGTTGGGTGCACAAACGATGGTTCTTAAAAATTGGATTTCACTAAAAAAAAAAAAGTTTGAACCCGTGTTTTAATTGATTTTTTTATTTATATTTTTTTGGCTTAGGTTAATTAAACTTTTTAAATAATGATCAAATTAGTTTTTTATTTAAGATTTGAGATAAATAATATAAATAATAATTATTATTATATATAAGATTATATACAAAAAAATTGTAAATATAAATTAGTTATTGTATTAATATAAATTCTTTAAATAAAATATTTTACTTTTTATTTATTTATCAATGTATGTTACACTAAAAAAATTTTATATAATAATTTTTTATTAATTAAAATATATTTACTCTACTTTCAAACTTGGATTAAATTTTAAAAAAATTTGAACTCAACCTATTTTATAAATAAAAATTTTTTATTTGAATTTTTTTTTTCAAATCTTTTTTTTTTTTTTGAATTAAACTCATCAAATCGGATATTTTTTAACTTATGATGATGTATAGTTAAGAGTTGTATATAAAGTGGGCCACGCCTAAGTGTCTCTCTCATCTCACCCTTCATGCCAGCTGGAAGGGCTTGGCTCTTGTCGAAGGGGTCCATTTTGCATTTATTTTTCTTCTTTACCAATTGTAATATTATATAGTTGTATAAGGGGCGTAGATAACAAGTGATTAAAAATCTCCATGTTAGATTTCTTCCTGAAAAATTAGAAAAGGAACAATTTTATAAAAAAAATGATAATATTAAACAATTTTGAGACATTTATTAATTAAAATAAGTTTTTAAAGCTCAAACCCAACTCAAAATAAAAACTCAAAGAAGTAAAAACTGATTTTTTATTTTTTCGATTAACGATATTACATCCGCAAGCATTTCATTCCCGCAGCAGCCTTCGCAGTGCTCTTTCCAAAAATAGACCTTGAATCTACTTTTCGTATATAACATTTAGAAAGAAAAAAAAAACACAAAAAGATAACCAAACAAACAAAGTCATGTCATTAGTTACTCCCACTGAACAATCACATCACCATTTTTTTATTTTTGAATTAGGCTTAATCTTTCATTAAAAATTTCACGCTGACCCTGGCTTAGCTAAAAAAAAAAATAGATGAAAGTTTAACTTGAATTAAAGAAAAAAAACCAAACTTGAGTTTTTTTAAATCCAATTTGATTAAAATTATATATTTTAATATCTTTATTAAATATTTTGACATTATGTAATAATTTTACATAATAATTTTTTTAACATTACATAATAATGAATTACATAAATACATTTAATATTTTTATTAAATTTTATAAATAATAATTATTTTTTTTAATTTTTTTAACAAATTATATCTATTAAACTTTTTTATCTTGTAAATTTTTTTATTATATAAATATAAAATAAACCGGCTTGACTTTTTTAACAAAAACAAGACCCGTCTTCTGCCTATGCTATTGCTATTACATAGGGAGAGAGAGGGAAGGAGACGCGGAGAAAAATGGATAATGAAATCCAAAGCTTCATCAAAGTATGGATTCAAGTCATCTTCTGCCTATGCTATTGCTATTACATAGCTTCAAAAATTCCCAAAGGCATCTTCAGGCTTCTCTTTCTCATCCCCATCTTCTACCTCTTCCTCCTTCTTCCCTTCAGCCTTCATTCTTTCCACCTTGGTGGGCCCATCACCTTCTTCCTCGTTTGGCTCTGCCCTTTCAAGCTTCTCCTTTTTTCCTTCGATCAAGGCCCTTTGTCACCCCTCCCACCAAACATCCTCCATTTCATCCTAATATCCTCTCTCCCCGTCAAAATCAAACCAACCCCATCTCGCCAAATCACCCAAAAACCCCAAGATCTCACAAAAAATCCGAAAAAAGGAATCCCAAACTCGCTTTTCGTAAAAGTGCTTCTCTTGGCTGTGATCGTCCGTGCCTACGACTACAGAGAAAACCTGCACCCGCAATTCATCCTGGTTCTCTATTGCTGCCACTTGTACCTCGGCGTGGAGCTCGTGCTAGCTCTCTTTGCGACTCCGGCTAGAGCCGTGTACGGCTCCGAGATGGAGCCGCTGTTCGACGAGCCGTATCTCTGCACTTCGCTTCAGGACTTCTGGGGCCGTAGGTGGAACCTCATGGTCACGAGTATTTTACGCCCCACCGTATACGATCCTGTACGCCGTATGTCTACGAGCGTGTTGGGCCCTACGTACGGCCCTCAGCCAGCGATGATGGCCACGTTCCTTGTGTCGGGTTTGATGCACGAGTTGATATATTATTACCTCTCGCGTGTGCCGCCCACGTGGGAGGTCACGTGGTTCTTTGTGCTACACGGCGTGTGCACGGCCGTCGAGGCGGCGGCAAAGAAGGTGGCGGGACGCCGTGGGTGGAAGCTGCACCGGCTGGTGTCGGGGCCGCTCACGGTGGCGTTTTTGGCGGTCACCGGCGAATGGCTGTTTTTCCCTCAACTATTAAGGAATGGCGTTGATAGGAAAGCCATAAAGGAGTATTCACTAACGATAGATTTTGTGAAGTCCAAGTTTCGATGACATTGTGAGCCTCCCATATATATATTGCCAATTATTACAAATATAACTGACGTGATGTGTGGAAAATGTTGTGATTTTAAATGTCAGAGTGAATTTGATTTTTCGTCGCCTAAGCATAAATTTGTTCTAGTTAATTTGGATTAAAGGATTCATTTCAATTTTTAAAAATTATATGTTTTAAAATAATTCTCACTTTAAATTAGTCAACAAATAATTAAGAGAATAAATAATATAATATAATAAAATTACGTGCCTATGTTATATGTCAATAAAATGTTGTATAAGCACTCATGAAAAATATAAGCAAGCAATGACTATATTATCTATTTTGTTAGATTAGATTATATATTGTATGAATTATTTATTGACGAGCTTATACCAGAGAATTTTTTACAAGACAAATAAAATTTTAATTTTTAGAAAATTAAATTAAAACAACAAATTATTTATAAAGATAAAATTTAACTCATTCTAAATGTTTTTGGTGTTGCAATGTTAAGCAAGATAATAAAAATTTGGTTTGGTATAAATATGATAAACATGATTCTAAAATGATTGGTAAATAAAATATTCCAACAAATTTTACAAAATTATTGTACATATTTGAAACTATTCCATGTATTAGTTATATCATTAGGTTTATAAAGTTTTAAGTTTTAATACGTATACATATGTTAGTTATATTGGTAAAAAAATTACATCTTGCGTTCTGGATTTTCTCTCTGGCGTGTCTTTTTTTTTTTTTTTTAAATAAAATTGTAGTGTTATATTTTAGACGACTTTCCCCATCAAATTTGAAAAAAAATAATTTTGGTCTTTCATGTTTTGCCATAAAATTAATTTCATACTTCCAAAAATATAAAATATTAGAATGATTATTAAAAATATGAAACCCTTCATAAAACAAAATTTTTTAAAGATCCATTGGATCCTCTAAAGAGACCAAGTTAGTTTACTTTTTCATCGCTAAATGATCATTTTAATACTTTTCATTTATAAAAAACTAAATTAATGTTTGGCAAAAATTAAGAAATCAAAATTATATTTTTCTCTATAAAATTTTGTTTTTTCCTTCAACAAAAAGACTTTCATTTATTTCAATTGCTAGAGTTACCGCGCTTTATCTAAAATATACTCCCCACACTCTATCCTCTTCTTCAGCTTAACAATGTAAGTACATATGGAAATTAAGATAAATAGATACAAAGATTTTATTTTAAACGGAAGAGTCACACGGCAAATTGAGACGACAAGCAACATGTGAAGGCGAGCAGAGACCAAAAAAAAAAAAGGTTAAAAAT
This sequence comes from Delonix regia, assembly GCA_037074485.1. Lineage (NCBI taxonomy): Eukaryota > Viridiplantae > Streptophyta > Magnoliopsida > Fabales > Fabaceae > Delonix > Delonix regia. Next base: position 18,325,524 of record CM073452.1, on the reverse strand, counting down.
AAAATATATAAAAGATAGGGACTAAGTTGCAAATTTTATAAATAAATAAAATTCAGTAAAAAAAATATATTAGACACTAAATTACAAATACACATATTAATGTCTCAATTATTTGTTTTTTTTTTTTATTTTGATATTTTAAATCATCAACTTCACCCCACCTGTTAAAGAATTTTTACTAGATCACATGTTAAAAAGCATTACTACTTTTTAAAAGATGCAGGAGCGAATTTTACTTTTCTAACATACAAGTGTGATGGAATGGGATTTAAATTTTTGATATTCAATAATTTAAATTTTATATTTTAAGAAATTTAAATTATTAAATCTTTATTTAATGATTAAATTATCAAATAACAGCAGCCGAGTAAATGAGACTTGGCAAAAGCACCATAGCTATTATTAAAGACAGCACCAGAGTCTCGTGATGTTATGACACATGCTAAACCAGAAGGTCTGAGCCTCGCAAAATCGCCAAATCTTCACTCACGTGGTTGATGCTTTTGGCCTTTACATTTAGCAAGAGAGAGAGAGAGAGAGAGAGAGAGAGAGAGAGAGAGAGAGAGAGATATATATATATATATATATATATTGTATGTATTTATAATTTTAAATTAATTCATATATTTATAACGTGGTAGAATAAAATTTTATTATATATTATTGACATATAAATTTATTAATTATTAAATGTTAATTGTATATATATATATATATATTTTAATTTATATATTAATTTATATTATTTTAAATATTAATAAAAATAATAATTTTAAAATTATATAATTAGAGTACAATTCGGTGGAGCAATGTTAAAAGAGTAAAACCCCAATCTGTTCCCTGAGAGATGCTGTTATTTTCAATTTAGTCCTCTAAAGATCTTTTTTTGGCAAATTAGTCCTCCACAGACCATTTCATTATCAAAATGGTCCCTCTATCCTCCTTCTGTCAATTTAAAGCTGAGCTGGCATGTTTTCTTATGAAGTGGCAGGTTAAGGCGTGATGTGGCAGTTCAAAACACTCCCAATCAGCAAAAAAAAAAAAAAAAAGCCGTCTCCCTATCAGAACCTAATTTCTACAATTTTCTCCTCCATGTAATGGTTGTAGAGCCCTAAATCTCCTACTTTTGAGTTAAAACCAAGCACAATGGCTCTGAACTCCGAGGACTAGGTATGGGTTCCTTCCACCTCTAATTCATCCTTCGTTTTATTGCTTTCATGGTTATTGTTCGATCAACTGTGCTCCTTTCGTCTTACTTTGTTGATTTTTTACTGCTCCTCTAATTCACCCCGAAGTTGATCGACTGTGAGTCAAAACCATGCACCAGTTTCGTTTGACGCTCCTTTTGTCTTCATCCCTTTATGTGGTTTCGTTTTACAACTTTCATGGTCCCATTCTGTGTAAAATAGGATAAAATGTGGTTCGAACGAGTTTGAATCCTGGACCATACAACATACATGCTATACAGTTTCTTAGCACAGCAATTTTTTAAATTTTTTGTGTTAAAAATTTTCTTTTTGTGTTAAGAAGGGCCGTACAGCCCTAATGTTGTACAGCCCTTGATCCAGATTTGGTTCGAACCATCATCGTTTGCAATAATGGTTGGGCCCTCTTCTCGAGGTGGGTTTCCTCTGAGTTTTATTTCCTCCTCTGAGTTGGGGTAATGGTTTGCACTAGAAATAAATGAAGAGTGCATTTGGTCCTATTTCTTTGCTTTTGAAACAAAATGAATGAAGAAAGTCTTTGTATCTGATGTAGATTGCTGAGAAAATTAAGAGGTATAGTTGTGTTGGCGTTCCCTGAAATGGTATAGTGAACAGAGATGGAAGATGCAAGCAGGGATGCAGAACGTCCTTTTTAATTTGCTGATTGGGAGTGCTTTAGACTGCCACCTCATCAAGAAACATACCAGCGGAACTTCAAACTGACGGAAGGGGGATGGAAGGGCCATTTCGGTAAGGGAATGATCTGTGGAGGACTATTTTGAGAAGAAAGATCTTTGGAGGACCAAATGGAGAATACCTGCATCTCTTGAGGACCAGACTGAGCTTTTACTCAATGCGAAAACTTTGTCTGAAGATCTCTCATTTATCATTATTTTATAATACCTAAGCCGATAAAACATTTGTGGCTCCGCTACAATCTTAAAATGGGCTCATCACAATTATCTTCACCCAATACAGCAAAATCGAAACTCCAATCTCCGAAAGGGATTTTAAAAAAACAAGATGTGGCTTATGTGGCAACAACAATTTATGAACTGAGACCTGACAGGATGAACAAGTTAATTTCCAGAAGATTAAAGCAACAACCACACAGTTAGATAGAGGTTGGGCTAGAAAAAAGGAGAAGAAGGAACAGAAAATGTCCGGCCCAAAGTGCATGGAAGAAGGAGAACTCAAGAGCCTCATCAAGGTACATCTCACAGTCTTAGCCTCTCTATCATACTGCTGCATCATCGGTTCAAGAATACCAAAAGGCATCCTCAGATTCATCTCTCTTTCTCCTGTCTTCTACCTCTTCACCATCCTCCCTCTCCAAATTTCCTCTGTCCTCCCAGTAGGCATCGTTGCGGTGTTCATCACATGGCTCTCCACCTTCAAACTCCTCCTTTTCTCCTTCGATCTGGGCCCTCTCTCTTCTTCCCCATCAAAATCCCTCCCAATTTTCCTCCTAATTTCTTGCCTCCCAATCAAAACCAACCAAAACCCTAAAAAAACCCCCAAATTGCCTCTCAATTTCCCCATCAAATCCCTCCTGCTTGTTCTCCTATTGCTCCTCCTAAACGACCATAAAACAAATCTCCACCCAAAAGCCCTTCTGGTTTTCCATTGCTGCTTGTTATACTTACTAGTCGACGTCGTTTCGGGACTCTGCAATTCCGTGACGAAAGCTGTTTTCAGAATGGAATTGGAAATGCCGTCCGATGAACCTTATCTGTCTACATCATTGCAAGACTTTTGGGGAAGAAGGTGGAATCTCATGGTGTCTAGCGTTCTGCGGCAGGCCGTGTACAAGCCGGTGAGATCTTTTTGTGGGCTCATATTGGGCCCCCAATGGGCTCTGTTGACTAGTGTCACTGCGACTTTTGTGGTCTCTGGGCTGATGCACGAGTTGATGTTTTACTACGTCACGCGTGTGGCTCCCACGTGGGAGGTCACGTGGTTCTTTGTGCTTCATGGGGTGTGTTCGGCCGTAGAGCTAGGAGTGAAGAAGTTGTTGGGCCGACGCAAGTGGGGACTTCATTCGACCGTATCTGGGCCCATGACGGTGGGGTTTGTGGTTGTCACGGCCGAATGGCTCTTCTTTCCGCCGCTGTTGAGAAATGGGGTGGATGAGAGAGCCACAAAGGAATTTAGGAATTTTGTGGATTGTATAATTGGAAAGTAGATTTATCGCAATTAAACTATTAAAAAAATTATTTGGAATTAATGTATTATATATTTATTTCCTTGATAGAAATATATAGCTTTCAATATTCAATTTCTTCCGTACCATATATAATCATTTTTCGGGAAATGAACTTCACGAAATTCATATATTTTAATATAATTATTGAACAAAAATTCATTACTTGATATTATATCTTAAATTTTCAAAAAATTGAAGAACATTAACTATAAAATAAAACTTTTTATACTAATTTAATATTTTAAAAATTCTTCGATGTTAATGTTATAATATATTTATGATTAAAATATTATTATATTTTATTTATTAATTAATTCTCAATTTAATTTTTTAATAATTTTTATTATCAATTTAATCTTTCACTTGGTCCATTATTAATTTAGTATATGTGATTTTTATAATACATAACATAATTAAATGGTTATTCACTTATTTAAAATTAAATCTTAAATCTATTTCTAATTTTGACTCTTACAACACTTGACAAATTTATCCTAATCTTATTTTACAAATTATAATTGAATTCTCACCTAATCTATATAATTGGGCTCTTTTAATAACTTTCTCTTTTTGGGGACTCGAAGGACATTTTTAATAAATCTAGATAATAGAGGGCTAGCTAATTGTGATACATATATATGATAAGGCTAATAAATTTAGGAATTACATTGCAATGTTTGTTTTACAATAAGGGAGATATTGTAATTGTTGCAAAAATTAACTATGGTGAATAATAAGTACAATTTAGTAACTTTTGTACTGAGCTTCATGATCGTGAAAGGAGACTTATTTTATTACAAAAGTACTTAATGCCATATAAGATAAAAATGATCAATTTCAGCTTATTCAATAAATCTTTGTGATTCATCTTTATAAATTTAGCAAAACGGTCCTGTAACAACATGTCTCTATGTTGTGGTTGTAAACATCTGTATATAGGTTGGGGGAAAGCAAACTAAACAGTTTTCATTGAATAAAGACTTATATGATTAATAATTTTTCCTGCTCTGATTAAAAAAAAAAACATGTATTAGGTACTAATATTGAGTGTTTTTCAAATTAGAGAGACCAAGAAGCAAACAAAAATAAAATGAAAATCTATTACATCTTTTATTTTTTTTTAGTCTATTCATTTCATGATCTTCTTCTTCTCTCTCTCTTTTTTACTTTAAATTTCTTTAGCTTCATAAATATTTTATACATTCACCCTTCGGAGGACCTAAACTCTTCCATTGTCATGTCTTACCCTCCTTCGACATCTTGCCACACTCAAAATTCACAATTAATATTTTTTAAAAAATGTTAGTTTATTAATTTTGATCTTGAAATTAAATTGATCTTTTAAGAATGAAAATATTAAAATAATTTTTTAAACATAAAATTTTTTTAAAAAATAAAAGTTTTCTAAAGATCAATTTAATTCTCTATAATAATGAAATTTATTTATTTTTACAAAAATTATTTTAACTTTTTAATATTAAATTCATACTTTAACTAAAAGTAAAAAAAATTAAAATTATATTTTTCGCGACTTAACTTCCGTATTGACGCTGATAAAACGTGAGTGGATAAGATTCGGCTAAAGTACAAAAGCTATCATTAAAGTACAGCACAACGGTTTCCTGATCCTGTGGTTCTGTGGCCGCATGCTAAACCAATGTCTGAGCTGAGGCGTCACAAAATTTTACCTACTCTTCACTCACATTCATAATGCTTTGCCTTGTGTTTTATGATTATATTAAGATTTCATCGTCGATCTAATTATAAAATTAATATTAGTATAATTATTATATGATATATTAAAAAAATATGAAAATAATATATTAATTAAATATCAACTTAAATAATTTGTTATATTTATATTTTAATTTTAATATTTTTAGATTTTATTTATAAACTCAAAGTTTTTTAAAATTTTTGTAATTTATTTCTTTTAATTTTTTTTTATTTTTTTAGTAATCCCATAAAATATTAATTTATAAGCTGAAAATAATTTTAAAATTAAGGTGCGTGGAGTTATAAGAAAAAAAAAAAAAGGAGTGAGTTAATAATTATAAGCTATTATTTTTATATGGGTTACTAAAAAATAAAAATAAAGATAACAAATTAAAAAATTAAACAATTAAAAATAATTTTAGATTTATAAATAAAATTTAAAAATAATCAAATCAAAATATAAATGAAATAAATTATTTTAAGTTCACGAAGTTGCCACGTGTCCTATTCATATATTATGTAATAATTGTATTGGTATCATTAATTGTATAGTTACACCTAAAAATTTATCTAATTAATTATAAAAGTACGAATGACATGTTCCGTATATCTAAAATAAAAATTTTAACTTAATTTTACACAATTATTTATTAATTTGACTTATTTTATAATTTGTACGCATAAAATCATCATAAAATCGCTCATTTATCATTATTTTATAATACATTTGTCAATACAACCATAATACAAACCATGCAGGCTGTGTCATTACCCTAACATTTCTCAAATCACAAAACTTGTCTTCACCCAAAGTATCAAAATCGAAGCTTCTATATAATGCTTCAAAACAGATGTGGCTTCACCGTCAACATTATGAGAATTGAAACTTGAAAAGAATAAAAAATGTCAAGCCCAAAGTGCATGGACGGAGAAATGGAGAACCTAATCAAGGTACATCTCACAGTCTTAGCCTCTCTATCATACTCTTACTTCATAGCTTCAAGAATACCGAAAGGCAAGCTCAGATTCCTCTCTCTTTCTCCTGTCTTCTTCATCTTCACCATCCTCCCTCTCCAACTTTCCTCTGCTTTACCGACAGGCCTGACTGCATTGTTCATCACATGGCTCTCCACCTTCAAACTCCTCCTTTTCTCCTTCGATCTGGGCCCTCTCTCTTCACCCCCACCAAAATCCCTCCCGATTTTCCTCCTAATTTCTTGCCTCCCAATTAAAACCAACCAAAACCCTAAAAAGACCCCCAAATTGCCTCTCAATTTCCCCATCAAATCCCTCCTGTTTGTTCTCCTATTGCTACTCCTAAACAGCCGTGAACAGAATCTCCACCCGAAAGCCCTTCTGTGTGTCCTTTGCTGCTTGATGTACTTACTAGTCGACGTCGTTTCGGGACTCTGCAATTCTGTGACGAAAGCTATTTTCAGAATGGAATTGGAAATGCCGTCCGATGAGCCATATTTGTCTACGTCGTTGCAAGACTTCTGGGGAAGGAGGTGGAATCTCATGGTACCGAGCCTTCTGCGTGACACCGTGTACAAACCCGTGAGATCATTTAGTGGGCCCGTCATGGGCCCCCAATGGGCCGCGCTGCTTGCTGTCGTGGCAGTTTTTGTAGTCTCTGGACTAATGCACGAGTTGATGTTTTATTACGTCACGCGTGTGGCTCCCACGTGGGAGGTCACGTGGTTCTTTGTACTCCATGGGGTGTGCTTTGTAGTGGAGCTATATGTCAAGACGTTGTTGGGCCAACACAAGTGGGGGCTTCATTGGGCCGTGTCTGGGCCCATGACGGTGGCGTTCGTGATTTTCACGGCCGAATGGCTCTTCTTTCCGCCGCTGTTGAGAAATGGCGTGGATGAGAGAACCGTAAATGAAATTTGGAATTTTGTGGTTTGTGTAATGGAAAAATTAGGTTTGCCACAAATAAATGATTAAAGAAGTTTGTCTGGACTTTATATTGTATTTTTGGTTCAACTAATGTTTAAGTCCCTAAACTTCATTTGTTATTTTTACATTATCTTTTTACTAAAGCATTTTAAAATTGTGTTTTATATTTCAAATTGTGTTAAATTCATTTTCTAAGCACTTTGTATGGCAGTAACGGATCAAAATTTGAGATGAATTTAAAATTTAAAGAAATACTTTAAAATGTTTCAAATTTAAAGAATTAATTTAAACGATGAATAAAATTTAGAGATCAAAATACTATTTAATCAAAATTTAATAAAAAAAAAAGTTCCTACGGTCTAACCAAAGCGAGACACATCTCAAGGGGCTTTTTGAACTACAAGCTTCAAAATTGTTTTTAAAATGCTATGTACATAAAGTATTAAATCATGATGTTATACTTTTTGAGATTCGAAATAAACCACAAATTCTAAACCCCAAACTTTAAACCAATCCGAGTCTTTTATTTTTTTCACAAATTATATGTCAAAAGAACTTGAAAATTTTAGCATAGTATGAATGAGTGAGCAAATACCTGCTTTCTTCTATTCACTCTTGATACAATCTTATCCCACGTTATCGTTCATAAACTTGTCTTTTCACACTTCCTTTTTTTTTTTTTTATCTTCCATACTTACTTAAACTTTACTTAATTTTAGGTACCTAATTATATATCAAAATCTAAAACATATACTAAATTATGTTAACGTTTGGAATAATTGATATTTATTTTTTATTATGTTAAATTTTCACATAGTAAAATGAATTTAATTTTGATACCGGAATAATAATAATTTAATTATTGTTTATAATAAATGTACAAAATATTTATATGATATAAATATTTATAAAAATATGAAGAATAAATAGCTTTAAAATAATAAAAAATAAATATTAATTATTCAAAACTTTAACATAATTTAGTTTATACTTTAAATTTTAAAATACGACCAAGTATCTAAAATTGGGTAAAGTTTGAGTAAGTATGAAAGATAAAAAAAATATAAAAAGTGTGAAAAAAAAGTTTATGAAAAATAGCTTGGGACACGATTGTATTAGGAATGAAGAGAAAAAGGCAAACATCTGCTGACTCATCTATGCTTTGCTACAATTTTTTTTTTTTAATGAAACTAAGTGAGTCAAAATATATTTTCTGAATCCCTTTAAAGTTGTTAGGGGAAAATTTTTTAGTTCCTCTCACATATATTTTTTTCTTAAAAAAATGAGGGACTTGGAATGAATCAATGCGAGTCCACGAAAAAAAGGATGAGACTTGGATTGGTTCATTTTGAGTCAAAAAAAAAAATAGTTTGAGATTTGAATTGGTTCATTTCAAATTCCAAAAAGTATAATATCATAATGTAATATTTTATATACAGTAGTATTTTAAAAAAAAAATTTTGAAGCATGTAGCTCAAAAAGCCCATCACAAGGCACTTCCCGTTTTCAACTCAGCCAATTATTCTTCAGCCAACTATGGTCTCAAATCTGTTTGATTTATAAACTGTTTTCTCGCAATAATTAGTTTTTCTAATTTCTATCCTTGTGGCGGTTGTAGTGCAAGATTTGTGAAACTGAATTATATGACATATGATAGTCAGCAGAATTGCTAAACATCAATCGGAGTGGTTATATTCTATTGGGCCCAAATGATTGAGCTATGTAACTTATTTTTCTTTTATCTTTATTTTGAAATTTTGGTAGTTATCGAGTTTTCACATAAATATACTGTAGACGAATATTCTATGAGAGCGTGTTTCTATGGTTAGTATAAAACGTGCAATTAGTTTGTTTTTCCAGCCTATTGACATTTGTATGTATTCTCGTCCCATAGATAAGTTAAATATTCAAAGAAAATAATATTATGACCGTTTAACCTTATTTATCATTTAAGGACCGTGTAGTTAAAATTAGACTTGCTCTTATTGAGAATTTAAACATCATTTGTAATAAAACTTTTAATTAAATTTGAGTTTTTTTTTTTAAATTTGTATGTACATTTATATTAAGAGAATAAACAAAATTAAGAAGACCTTGAATAAGTATAGAGTTTATTCATTATGTTATGATGGGTTGAGGAAGTTAAGTGTATTGTAATACATAGAAGGTAATATCGAGGATTTATTGTTATGATTCATGCATTTAGTTTTCTCTTATTTGGAATGTAATACTCATGAATTCTAAAATCATTACAGACAATCGGATCAAATGGGAAAATGTCTGTTATTTTTGAAATATTCTAAAATGTTGGTTATCAAAATTCAGGATGCAAATTTCACTTGATTGTAGTCAGATCATTTTGCGATTTCAAAAAGTATATGAGAATATTCTATTTTTGAATACCCGTTTGAGACATAATCTAAGAAAATTTCATTTTTAAATACCACTTTGATGGGAAGTGGGTTTCCACCTTTCTTTATAAATATGAAGGTCCCTTACTTTATTTTTTACAGCAAAATGTATTCTGCTTACACCATCTATCAGTAAGAAATAAGAGTTAAAAAAAAAACTCATATATAGTGTGTGTATTTTATTTTTATATTACAGTATTACAAATTTAGAAAAAGCATTAATTGAAGGTATGTGTGTTTCGACATCATATTTATTTTATATGAATATATTAATTATTTATTGCATCCATGTATATATATATATAGTTCTAACATTGACTACAATTCCATTGTGACACACAAATCTATATATAGAGAATTTTTGATACCACCTTTTCACACCAAAGCAAGAGCAAGGAAATTTTGGTAGGATAGGATGGCCTGTGTTGTTCTTCAAGAGGCAGGTTTAATATATAACCAATATTTGGGAAGAAGCAAAACATGAAAAACTTCAATTATTAATATACTGATATGGTTATTAAAGCTAACAGAAACTTGAAGAGTTCGCTGATTATTCTAATTATACTATTGATTAAAAGAAAATTAATGTTCTATAAATTTGTGCAATGTTAATTGATTATTAGTATGTCTTTCTCATGATGTTGTAGAGACCGAAATTAACCCACTTGTAATGCTCAATGGGGTAACAATAAAGTTTAGAATTGTCAAAGTGGGTTAATTCAATCTACTTAAATTGGTGGGTTAAACAAATCAACCTGTTTAACCCACCATAAGGTGATGCGGGTTAAACGAACTAACTTGTTTAACTCACCAAAAAATTGAAAGAATAAAAATAAAATAAAAAATTATAAAAATTTAAATGTGACTTTCGTTAAGTATATATCTTATTTAATCAATTAATTTTTATATTAATATAAATAAACAAAAAAATAACTAAATAAAAAGCAAGTTTTAACCAATTAAAACAAATAGAGTAATCCAATAATTCAATGATTCATTAATAATAAGAATATGATTATGAGCAGAATATTCAAATCTAGTAAATTACAAAATAATAGAGACAACACAACATATACATTAGGATTAATTTTTTTAAATAGGAAAATGTATTGGGTTGGAACGTTCAATAAAATTTTTTATTTTAAAAAATGGACAACCCATTTAACTCGCGAGTTAAATATGTCGAGTTGATAGAAGTATATTAAATAGATTCTTAAAGGAACCCCTTAACCTAATCTACTTCTTATGTGGGTTACATGGGCTTGACCTGGTGGGATGAACCCGTTTTGTCTCTTAAGTCATTTGCCCTCCGTTTTTTTTTTTTTCCTCCTTATGTATATAGGTTTGATTTTAGGTGAGATCATATAATACAATATGACAATATATTATTAATCAAGGGATCTTATATCTATATATAACCCATTTGCAATTTGTGTCCGAAAAATATTTGAAAAGCCATTTTAAAGAATGACCTCAATTAATGTGGGTGGATTGTAATATAATAGAGTATGATATATAATCTATACGCTTTTTCTTGATAACACATGGCATTATATTAGCACATTTTGTGAAATAATTTCTCGAATCTCATCGATCATTAAAATTTAAAATTGAAGTTAGGCTATATAGAATTTTCTTTTATGAAAAAGTTTGGTTTAAAGGTGCAATTTCACATACATCAAGGCACATGAATATCACTATACTTACTTATTTATTCGCACCGTACGCGTGTTTAAACTTACTAAATTAAAATGGTTCTACTGGATTCTGTTTAATTCGAGGGACACACTTTGCAATATTAAACACACAAAAATTTATTCACAAGGTTTCGTTATAAAGAATAGAAAGCACCCTGATTGTGCTGATTAAATGTTAGATCAAGCTGATTAATATTTAATTAACATGCGGGAATAATTCCCTTTTTTTTTTTTTCACACTTCCTCTTCCTCTTGGTTGCCTTCTATTTTGTTGAATTTAATCCTTGAAATACATTCATTTATTAACTGTGGAGCCTATTATTTTCTTTTATTTTGAAAATATTCATTTATCCACTAAAAGTAAAATATGACCAAAATTAATTTTAAAGTAATATTGATTTCTTTTATTGAAATTATAATATTAAAATAATTTAAAATTTTTATTCTAATATTATATATTATGTGAAATCCAGAGTTTAATTTATTAAAAATTTCATCAAATTTACAGAAATACCTTCGTTTATTATAATATATGTTCTAGAGTTTAAATTATTATATATAACTATTTAAATTTTTATAGATATTTATTATTAAATATGCATTTCCTTCCTAAAGACTGTCTCATTGAGCGTTCAGCTGTATACCTGCACCAAACCCCTTCTTTATTTAAAACCTATTTTTATTAAGAACAGGCTTTATAAATTTTGATAGATATTTTTTTATTAAACAAGCAATTTTTTTCCTAAAGACTGTATCACAACATTGAGCGTTCAGCTGTAAAACATATATCTCTGTGTGTCATGTTCTTATTAAAAAATATGATAGCAAACATTAAAAATTGTATAGTTAAAATTTATACTTTAGATAGTAAACATAATAAATGATCCCCTCGCTAATTTTTCTCCCATCTTATTCCAACCCTTTTCGCAAAAATGAATGGTGGTGACATGTTTGGAAACTCATCAACACAATATTTGATAATCTAAAAATACAATACAAGCAAACTAATTAAAACTCAACGTACAAAAAAAAAAAAAACACACACACACACACATATGTGTATATATATATATATCTTCACTTAAATCATACATAAACATTATATCATAACAAATAAAAAAAATACTATATCTCTTCATCATCCGACCACAACCAGCATATTACTTGCACCTCCCGTGATTTTTGGTATGTACGTTAAGTTTTTTTTAATTTTTATCTAACTCTAATGATAGAAATCATCAATCAATTATAGTCTTTTAGATTTTAAGAACTCACAAATTTTCACATGGTACACAAAATATAATACTATCAAATTAGAAAAGAAATCATACATGGATCCATCACTCAATAGGCTTAAATATTTTATAATCAATGAACTTCAATATACTTATAAAACAACACGGTGACTAACAAATTATGTGTAATATAAATGTCAAAATAAATCATAATACTATGAAAATTGATGTTTATCAAATTTTATAACTCAAGTCATTCAATAACTAATAAGTCATCCGTATAATACACATAAATGTAGCAATTTAAAATAAAACTTAATTTAAATGATACACAATATTAATGTATCAACAACAATGTACATAACTTAATTTATCATTACAACTTGCGAAAATTCAATCATGGAATGAGTTTTTCATTGATGCAGCAAACATAAATTTTTAAAACTTCATAATTGATAGAAACAATAATTCTTTAATGGGACATAATTAATTATTAATTTTCTGATATATTCTAATTTTTATTTTAAAAAAATTATCAGTAACGATCATGATTATTAGATAACATTTATTATCTAATAATTTCAAATTTCAAACTTCAGATTTCAAATTATTAGATATACTATTAAGCACTTCCATCAAGTGGTTAGTTATATATAAACACTATTAAGGAAACTATTTTTCAATTAACTAATTAGAAATTATCTCATTTAATTATTTATTTAACCAATTAATTACTTAATCAATATCATTTAGACCACTTAAGTCTTAAATGTACCACTGCATATGTGGCAAAATTTGTGTCCACCAAATTCATAGAAGTGGAAAAAATATGCCACAACATGCAGTAACACTAACACATACCAAATTAAGGTAATACTAACTAGTAACAACCTAGTAATATTAATTATGGACTAGCTTTGAATGCAGATAACCCTTCTCCAATGGCTACACTAAAAACAACTTTGGCTTCAAACTTAGAGGCTATTCTTTCAGTGATTGCACCACCATTAGCTTTGGCTCCAAAAGACCCTTTTCCGGTGGCTGCCCCAGCTGCAACTTTAACTTTAAAGGACCCTCTTTCAATGGATACACCACCTCCAGCTTTGGGTCCAAAAGGCCATTTTGCAATGGTTGCAGCAGCTGCTTTGGCTACACTAGCAGCAGGGGTGGACCATTTGACATTAACGAGTAAGGGTTGTGGGTGTGGTGGATTTTGAAAGGAACTTTCTGTGGCCTCGGTGAGCTCATAGTAAAGACCAAAACATGTTCCAGTATAGTAGCCTTGCTTTGTTCACTAAGGTAGACTCACCACCATAACTGATTGTTGTTGCATGCATTCATCCTTCTGCTTTTAATGCCTCCTTTGTATACAAATGCAAAAGGAGAGTGCAAGAAATTAACCCAAAAAGTGCTTAGTTTATGACTTGTAAGACTATCAATTATCCTTAGAAGAATATCTTTTTAGTCTCTCACTTATTAAAAATTATTATTTTGGTTGTCATACTTGATCCTTCATTTTTCAAAAAAATAAAAAACCAGATTTAGTCCCTTCAATTTAAGATTTAAGGTTTTATAGAGGGATTAAATTTGCTAACTTTCTAAAAATTGAAGAACTAAGTATGACATTTTCTAATAAGTAAGGGACAATTTTAAGCCTTTCAATGAATGAAAGACTAAAATGACAATTTTGTTATAAGCAACGGACTAAAAGCATATTTTCCTCATCAATTGCTCAGGGAAAATTTGAGTCAATTGACTTGGTATATAGAAGATCATATTAAACTAATTATATATAGCTCATACATAAGTGAATGTTTGACTGATAGCATACTATTATCATATTGATTAAAAGTTAAGTTAGTTGTCAGATGTACATGAGTTTGTTAGTTAATTCAATATTATGTTACTCATGTGTATTTGCAAGTTTATGTGTAAAGCTAAGGCTATATATAGGTGTCATTTTGTATTGTTCAGAGATGAATATCATAGCTTTATTTCCTTTATTTAGTCTATTGCTCTGTTTCTTTAATTTTATCATGGTATTAAAGCTTCAATCATGATTGTCTTCCATGGAGAGCAACATACTTTCAAATGTGGCTTTTGCTTCAAATACTAAGTAGTCACCTGTTACATTCAATCATCCTATATCCATTAAACTTGATGGCAAGAATCATTTACTTTGGCAGCAATAAGTTTTAGCAGCCATTAAAGGACATGATATGCAAGATTTCTTAGTTGGAGAAAGTAAGATTCTGACAAAATTTGCCAGTGTAAATAATGAGGCAGTAAAGTAAATTTCTTCAAAATACTTACTTTGGGAGAAAGATGACCAATCCCTCTTGCCATGGTTGTTATTTTCCATGATAGAGAGTGTTCTTACTTGTGTAGTCGAATGTGACAGAACCTATCAAGTCTAGAAGAAGAATCAGGTCTTCTTTGTAGCAAAAAATTGAGACAACCTTTACCAATATAAGACTAAACTCAGAAACACCAAAAAAGGAATCAAATTAATCACTGAATACATTCTTAAGATTAAAGCCTTAGTTGATGCAATTGTATCTGTTGGTCATCCCATTGTCAAATAAGAACATATTGATGTGATCTTAGAGGCACTAGCTGAAGAATACGATGTTTTTATCACAACAGTTCATGCACAACGCAATCCAGTCTCCATCACTGAAGTGGAATCCATGTTATTGTCCCAGGAAATCAACATTGAACAAAATATGAAGATTGTTGTTTATATGAATCTCCATCTTTTAACATTGTCAGTAGTCAGTCAACAAAGGAGAAAGGAAATCAATCTGGCAAAAATTACAAATATAGTAATGATTAGCAGAGTTATGACAATTTTAATAATGGTAACTAATAATTATAAAGGAGCAAAGGGCTAATTTAGAGGTTAGGAGACATGAATCATTATGGAGGACAAGGCTATATTGTCTGTCAAGTATGGAACAAGCCAAGACATCTAGCTTCATACTATTTTTATCACTATGATCATAACTTCCAGCTATCTCAATTTCACAATTATTCAAATCTAAGGGCTAGTTCTAATATGGTCGCATTTAACACAGCTCCTACACCAAAAGTGAACTGTGATTTGTCCTAGTTTGTGGATTTAAGGCAACTAATCATGATACATCTAACGAATAAAATTTAGTAAGCAGTAGTCATTATGAAGGAGTGACAAATCTTCATGGGTAAAGGTACAAGTTTGAAAATTCATAATATTAGGCATTCTTTTGTTGAATCTTCATTACATCCTTCTATCACTTTACATCTCAATGGCTATTACTTGAAATTTGATTAGTGTTTCCAAATTTACAAAAGATAATAATGTATTCTTTGAATTTCATGCCACTTATTGTTGTGTTAAATCTCAGGATACCAAGCAAATCCTTATAGAAGGTTCCCTTCAACTTGATGGACTTTATAAGTTTCATCCATTTCGATTCCAACATTTATTCCTTGTTCAGAAGTCTAGTCTTCTTGCTTTTTACACTCATACTTTGTGTCATTTTCCATCTATTTCTTATTCATCAAATCAACAATGTAAAATCAATGTCTCTAGTTGTACAAATCTCAATCTATGACATGCTAGGTTGGGTCACCCAAATTAACTGTTGTACACAAATTTTTTTCTAGTTGTAATATCAAAATACCTGCTAATAAAATTGCTAATTTTGATGTCTCATGTGCCTATGGTAAAACTTATAAAACACCATCCCCTTCGTCTAATAGCATTTATACAAAACCTTTGGAATTACTCTATGCTAATGTTTGTGGTCCTACGCCATGTGCACCCATTCTTGGTTCTCTCTCTATTATGTTGCTTTTACTTATGCTTTTCCAAATTTACTTGGTTGTTTCCTCTTAAATGAAAAGTGATTCACTAAAATCATTTGTTAAGCTAAAAACCTTACTTGAATGTCAATTTGAGTGCAAAATAAAATCCTATTAAACTAATGGAGGAGAGAAGTTTAAATCATTCACTCCTTATCTAAGAACTCAAGGCATTGTTCATAGATTCACATGTCCTCATTCTCATTAACAAAATGGACTTATTGAGAGAAACATTGTCATATTATTGATGTTGGTCTCACTATTCTAGCTCATGCATCTTCACCTTTTCATTTTTAGGAAGATGCTTTCATTACAGTAGTCTATCTTATCCATCATCTTCCTACACCATCTCTGGATTATGATACTCCATTTCACAAGCTTTTTCAAACCTCGCTAGGTTACACATCTCTCCAAGTATTTGGTTGTGCATGCTATCCATTGCTAAGACCATATAATAATTACAAACTCAGCTATAAATATAATCAGTGCACATTTTTAGGTAGTCCACATCATAAGCGCTATAAATGTATTTCATCCACTGGTTGACTGTACATTTCTTATAATGTCCTCTTTAATTAAACTTCATTTCCATTTAAGTCACAAATTTGCTTATAAGGTTTCTTATAGTCTAAATTCACCTTTCACTTTTGCCTTAATTCCAACACCTCTATTAAATGCCTAACATGATGATATTTGCAATCTTAACACTTGCACTGTAGATTCTTATACTTTTTCAGGTGCCACTGATACAAGTGAACCTATATTACAACAAGCTTCACATAAACAAAATTCTATAGAATCAGAATCTCCATGTCAGGAAGGTATACAACTACATTCTTTAGAAAATAATGTTCAAATGTCTATTGTTCTAACTCACCCCATGGTTACAAGATCAAAAAATGGTACTTTCAAATCTAAAACTTATCTTGATCATTCTACTCCTTCATCAGTTCGTGAAGTTCTTCAAAATCTTCTATGGAAATGAGCTATGGAAGAGGAATATTAAGCTTTTCTCAAAAATAAAACTTGGACTTTGATTCTATTACCTCAAAATAAGAATTTAATTGGTTGCCAGTGCATTTTTTGAATCAAAGAGAATTCTGATGGTACAATTAACAAGTATAAACCAAGATTTGTTGCAAAAAGGGTTCCATCAAGTTGATGAATTAGACTACAATGAAACTTTTTTACATGTTGTCAAACCTATCACTATTATAATAGTTCTCATGCTAGCTTTATGTCATTAGTGGAATGTACTCTAACTTGATGTCAAAAACACATTTCTTTATGGTCACTTACAAGAAGTTTATATGTCACAACTTCAAGGTTTTAAGTCTACAGACTGGAAGTTAGTTTGCAAGCTATTAAAATATCTCTATGGGCTAAAGTAAGCCCTAGAACTTGGTTCCAAATGTCATACCTAACATTGTGGCAGAAAATGAGACAAAGAGGAGAAAATAAATTGATTCCTAAAACTAATTTCTAGAACTAATTTACTTGGAGTCACCACCAAAATTTTATGATTAAAATTTTGGAAAACCAAATGAAAACAAAAGATGGTTAGCGAAATCAAAGATGTGTTCAGGATTCATTTAAATGTGGGGAAGGTGTTAGATACCCCACAACACCCGTCCGTAAGGACTGTTACCTTAAATTAGTCAAGCAAAATAAAGGATACGATATTAAATTTATTTAAAATTGCCCACATTAAACACACACGAAAATAACAAAGAAAAATAAAATGAAATTAATGTACACAGAAAAAATTGATATTTATAGTAGGCAGACTTGATCTGGGATGAAAGTTTAAAGCCTATGTATTTTACGATAGGGATTAAAGTCTACATAGTTCGTCTAAAAATGCATGTCATTGGGTTGTTTTTTTAATTTTGTGAAAAGAATAAAAACAGTTGAAATCGAACTGATTTTCATAAACAAAATAATTTAATAAATGGGTTGGAGAATTTTAAATTTACAAAATCAATTTAATTTATCCTCTTTTGTTCATTTTATCTATCTTTTTTTTTTGAATTTTTTTTTGGAAACATGATTTATTGGCACTTAAATTGAAACATCTACCAAAAAATGTGGACATTTATTTTTTAATTATTAATAAAATGAATTTCAAAATAAACAATGAAACTTTGAACTCAATACTTTATTTAATAAAAATGACATCTTTATTTGTTTTCTAAATTGCGTTGTTTGAATTTCAAAATAGCAAAAATGAAATAAATTAATAAAAGAATTTTTACTAAAAAGATTGATTTTATTTACATTTGGTTATTTTAAAATTCATGATTTTTGTAAAAGACATTAATTGGATATGGGTCCTTGAAACCCAACTTTATTTTTAAAAAATGCGTGTAATAAAATACAGGTTGTTGGAACCCTAAGTTTATTTTAAACGTACACATCCAATATTAAGTAATGCCTACGGAGTTGTTGAATTTTATATGACCTCACTGGTAAATCATTATGTGCTTATGAAGACTATGGTCTCACATGATAATAAAAACATGCATTGGTGTTTGTGAGTGTCGGTGTTTAATCAAGCATGCATAAGTGTTTAAGTGTTTTAGTGTCGAATTAGGTACTTATTATTACATATGTTTTGCCAAAAAGTCCAAAAGTACTCTAGGTACAATTAAACTCAAAGTAACTACACAACTTGATCTTACTAGCTTTGCCACCAAATTGTGTCATTATTGCATTGGTGTTTCTTTGCACCTTGGTTTGGAAACAACTTAGCCATAGTTCTCAAGTTTTGAATCACCAAGATCTTACATAAATTTGGTCAGCCAAATCTCACATACTCAACCAAAAAGTGAGTAACACAAAGATTGATCATGTGAAGCAAAATTAATGAGGTGAGCATGCAATTTGTGGTGTCACTTTGATGGCAAAAGAGGAAGGGAAAGTGCAGCAAGATGACACAAAAATATGGGAATGAATACACATATTTCAACATGATTCATTGATGTAAAATATATACAAAATGGACAACACATCCAAAAATAAACATGCAGTGAAATTATACCCAAAAGTGGACAACCCTTTAAGCTAAACATGCAACCAAATTATGCTCAAAAGTAGGCAGCCCTTTAAACTAAATCATACAATGAAATTATGCTAAAAAATGAACATCAAATGGGTCATTCATGAGGCGAAATTAGCTGAAAAATGGACAGCAAATAGGATCATACAATGAGACAAAACTAAGCTGAAAAACAGATAGCAAAATGAATCATGCAATGAGGCAAAATTGGGCTGAAAAATGGACAGCATAATAGATCATAAATGCAACATAATTATGCTAGAAAATGGACAACAAAATGAACCATACATGAGGCGAAATTAGGCTGGAAAGATGGACACCAAAATGAACCATGCATGAAATGAATCATATATGGGGCGTAATTGTGCTGAGAAAATGGAAATCAAAATGAATCATATGTGGGGTGAAGTTATGCTAGCAAGTGGACAGCAAAGTAGATCATGCATGAGGTGAAATTAGGCTGAAAATGGACAACATAATATATCATACATGCAATGGCAGTTTGTCAAATATCTCAAAATCAAACACCACAACACCAAAAGCAAAACCATGGCAGCCAAACCATCATATAATCAGCGAAAATCACAACCAAAAGAGAGAAGAATATAAAGCAAAAAAAAAAAAAATCAAAATTAAAGATCAGTCATGAATATTACCAAGAATCCCTTCCACTAACGGCTTCTTTAGGCCCCTTTTTCCTTCCTCTAGCGCCTAGGTCTCCTTAAGCCAAGATGAAGACAACCAAAATCTCCAAAGTGAGGTGTGAGTCTAAGAGAGTTTAAGGGTATCATGAATCACTAAGCAAAAATAGGAAAACATCTTAAACTTAAGTCCAAAATGCCAATGCAATGCATATGAAATGAAATTTTAATGAAAAGAATGAATATGGCTTGAATTGTATGCCAAGTGGGAAATAAAATATGAAAAAATAAATAATGCAAATGCAAAGGAAATTGGGTAAGAAAAAAAGAGAGAGTGCCACATGTGAAGTGTGAAAAAAAAAAAGATCAAATGCAAGTGAAATGAGACACGAAGACATGTGAGAGTGCCACATGTGAAGTGTGAGAGAAATGAGAGATTAAAAACCTGAAAAATTAAATCAAAGGAGATCAATTTATGGTGGATCATAGGTCATGATCTTGGGTTTAAGAGCATTCTTGATTTGAATAGGCTTTTGGATCTTTAAGCTTCACCATAAATGGACCTATCACATTTTCATTGTTT
Source organism: Delonix regia (assembly GCA_037074485.1). NCBI lineage: Eukaryota > Viridiplantae > Streptophyta > Magnoliopsida > Fabales > Fabaceae > Delonix > Delonix regia. The sequence continues at coordinate 18,305,024 of CM073452.1, read as the reverse complement.
TAGGCCCAATTTTAAATATATCTTTTTTTGTTTGGGCTCAAATAGATCTCAATTTTATTTGATTCTTCGCTCTCATTTTCTTTTTTATTATTATTATTTTTACATTTTCTTTTTTATTATAATTTTTTTATGAATTTCATTATTTAACTAGTTGTTTAGTATTCCTTTAATTATTGTTATTTTTTAAAGTTGCTTGGACAAATTACGTTGTTCACACCAAAAGCTAGAAGCCACATTTCATTGTTCTAGGTTTCTTAGCAATAAATGTGATCCCTCATTATTCATCAGAATTTCATCAGTTCATTCTACATTTCTACATGTGTTAGTATATGTTGATGATATTCTTATTACAGGAAACTCAAAGGACTTTATTATTGGGCTTAAGCAACGATTGAACTCTGAATTTGCTCTCAAACACTTAGGCCACCTAAACTATTTTCTGGGCATCTGAGTTAAGTCCCTACGACACAGCATGTTATTGTTATCTCAAAAGAAATACATCATTGATCTTCAAATATAGAAACCTAGAACTAGACAAAGGCTTTGTTATCTCAAGAATGCAAGTTTAAGGGGGCATGATAGTATACTGTTATCAGATTGATTAATAGTTGAGTTAGTTGACAGTTGTACATGAGTTAATTACTTAGTTCAGTATTCTGTTACTCACGTGTATTAGCAAGTCTGTGCGTAAAGCTAAGGCTATATATAGGTGTCATTCTGTACCGATCAGAGATGAATATCATAGTTTCATTATCTTTCTTTAGTCCATTGCTCTATTTCTCTGATTTCATCACAGACACACCTTATAAGAACTCACTTTTGCCATGCTCATGTATGATCAGTACGTGTAGGAGTGTTTGGTAGTATCTTAGATACAATGGCATTTATATGTTACCAATTTATAGAGAATTTTTTTAGTAGAAATGAGTGCCACAAATATATAGTGATCGACTCTACTCTATGCTTATATATCTTGAATTCACTCAATAATTGGTTGTGTCTAGGAATTACACGGCAGGCACCATCTCACTAAGAAAAATCCCTAAAGTATAAAATGGCACATAATTGAAAATCATCAGAAGAAAGAATGCAATAACTGATATTATACATACTAAGAGATACCGGGTTTATAACGGTGTAATATAATTTTGTGCCTTCCAGTATAAAAAAAGTTAAGCATTATTTTTAATCAAATACAGGTATTTGAATACCTCTTGACATCTAAAATATCAAAATAAAAATGAACACACACACACACACACACATCTATACTGAGAAGATGAAGAATTCAATACAATGACTTGCAATAAAGTATAGAAGTAAAACTAAGGAATGCAGATAGAATAACCTATTAATCATTGTATTCACTCACTGGTTAGAGTAGCTTCAGGTATCTCTTGTGCGGCTGCGAGTTGTGAGGACACTTAAAGAGAAACCATGAACAAAAGAGCAAGAGAAACACCAGTCTTCTTTTGAGCCATCTTCATCATTGAACAGACTCAAGCAATGCAGAAAATGTTCCTGAGCTGCAGTTTTATATATACAGTTGTTTGGGAGATTGAAGCACTCCAAGAGTTAAATTTAACTTTAAAATGTGTTGAAAGAAAACCAAAATTAAGACTTTTATTCTTTTTGTTACCCCAAAGTGAGAACAAACCATTGCAAGCCACTAAAAGCGAGCAACAAATTAATGACGATAAGTTAGTGTCTAATTTCCTACGAGCAAGAATGGCACTTTTAAGTATAAGAAGTAATAGCTTGAGCTTGTAAAATTATACCACATATATATATTAAACCTAAAGAAAGAACAATAACTTAAACTGAATTTTAAGTCCGAAAAAAGATCGAGAATGAACAAATTATTTGATTGAAACCATTAAAAGAAGTAACCAATGAAATTTAACAACGAAGAGTAGTAGGATTACTATAATGTTATCCTTTTTCTTTCTGGAATTCTATATTGGACCGCTTGTTGTGGTTCAAAGGTAACAAATTAAGCTGATCGATGTCCCAAGAGATAAGTCAAGGGCTTCTCTTGATTCAAGCTACACGTTATTTCTAATTTGAAAATGGGGGAAAAATAGTTGTGGAGCTACTGTTTTAATCCATTTGAAATTGGATTTTAAATTAGTTCTTGAAGGTGGATATAATGATAGATATTATACATGACTAAGTGGTAGAGTAAGGATTACCCGGGGCAAAGTTTACGTGTTTTATATTTTATAGTGCAAAATATATCAGAAGCATTTGCTTGTTTATAGCTGATTTTATTTGGACAAATTATATTTTTTCCCTCATATATTTTCACATAATTTTTAATTTGGACCTTCTTTAAAAGCTTATAATCAGGTCCTCATAATTTAAATAATTTACAAATTAGTCTCTATTACTATTTTTTTCAATATTTTACTCTATATATATATGTGTGTTAATTTTACTTTATTATCTACTTTTATTTCTATTATTAGTATAAACTATACATATTTAAAATATTAAGACAGTATATATTTGGTTACATCAATAAAAATTAATAAAATACTTATATATAAATTTTTAAACTATAAAAATTAAATTAAAATTAACTGAAACTATGGAAACCAAAAGTATGATTTTTCTATTTTATTTTGAAGTATATCGAAGGCAAATTTTGAATTGAACGTAAGCAATTCATAACGTAAAACATGAATCGGATATGTAAACAAGAAATCATGGCAAGCTTTCAACCCAACTCTTTATTTATTGGAAGCTGAAACTAATTAGATAAGAAGGGGCAAAGAAAAATGGTTAGTAGGGTTATTTAGCAAAGTATTTTAACTTCAAATTGTTGCAACTCATATACGACAGGGTTAAGCCAGTTGGGCTAAGTTCAATATATACTATATATTAAATACATTAAATCATGAATCGGACATGTGAACTTAGATTTTATCAATATTTAAAAGTTTAATTTAAGATCTCATTAGGGAGGGCTCCTCAGCTATTTGTGGGGTTATTATCTACCTTGTGTCGGATAGTTTGGCGATCGATTTGTAGCTGTAATTGGGATTTTAGAGAAAATTTTACGATTTATGGATACATGATTTCGAAAGCAATAATAAATGTAAAAGAATTGTATATAAGACAAAATTTATGTAAATTCCTTATATGCTTACCATCAGATTATTCAATAAAATCATGACATACAAATAACTTTTCTTAGAAACCATAATCCTGTGTTACTAAGCTACAATAAAACATTCACTTATCATGTCTTTATAGTACAAAATTGCGCCTCATGTTTACAAGGTTAAACTCTGAATCTGGTTTTGTTGTTTCTGAATGTGGGTACCAGAAAACCATTAATACGAATCTTTTGGGGTATTCTTGGTTTGTCAAATGCACTGTCACTTCCAAACTGATAGGGTGGTGATGGTAGTTCTGAGTGTTTTGGCATGTTGAGCCTTGCAGTCATAACAGGATTGTTGATAAGGATATTCTTGAGACCTTGATTCAGTAATAAGCCATCGATTTTGATTTTTAAGAAATCCAAGTTTTGGGCTTGCTTGATCTTCGCTTGTTTCTGGGGTACAAGCTGAATAATAGAATGCTAGGTTTTAAGGCACCATTGGTTACTTTTTTTAAAACAATATGGTATTCATGGATATTGGTTTCATTCCAAATAATGTTGAGCACAAATCTTTATGAATGTCTTTTGAACAGGATAGCTTTTCTATAGGTTGGCCATTTACATGATGGCAGTCCTTTTGATCCTTTCGATATCTAAGTGTAACTCAGGGTAATATACTTGATATTATGAGTGTTCGAACTTGGTATGGCTGCAAATTGAATTTTGGCCAGGATCATTGACTTCATAATTCAGTACTCAATTATTAGTGCGGAATTGATGTTGATATGGGACTAATCTTAATGCTCATTAGTTGTCCTTTATGTCTTTGGAACATATCTTTTATTTCTACAGTTTCACAACCAATAAAACAGAGCTTAGGCAAAAAAAAAAAAAAAAAAAAGAAACTACATTCATTTCTACAGAATGGTACATAACGAAATAAATTCTCCATTTCATCAATTCTTTTCCCTAAACTTGACATAGTTATAACATAAAATTCTCTTATCAACTTATTGCACCAAAATACGTACTTTAGTACCTTTGTTTACTGAAATCTCCGAATGAATGAGGATTAAGTACAGGAATGTTAAGAGGAGCTAATGTGATGCAGTAATGCAAATGCATATTGAAACGCCACTGCTCAGCAAGAAATACATACAGATCCACCCTTGAAAGATACTTATGATTCACAAGAGCGAAAACATATTCTCTCCAGCAGCCAATCTGTAAACCATATTTTCCAACTTACAAAGAACTACTTCTGTTCATGCAGAAATTTATTCGCCCTCACTAAGGACAGGTACTATGAGTGGTTTCATCTGTGCCAGATATACAATCGCCCACCTGATAACACAAAGGAAAGACCCAAGTGAGCTTGATGAAAACTATTAAAAGGAAAAAAAAAAAGATGGCTATTCACAGCTAAGAATTACGGTTGGATGAAATGATAATGTTAACAAACTTAATTAACTCAATGCAGGCATATTTAGATCTTCAGAAATTCGCTCACAGAAAGAATAATACAGATGGCCCTTGTTGATAGAAAGAGGAAAAAAAAATTACTATTGGAATGAATTATTGATAAAAATCCCTTATTCATAAAAAAAATTTTGTTCATTCCATGTAAAAGCTATCTTGTTCCCCGCCCTCTATTGTATGATATATAGTGTTTCAGACAGCATCTTTTCCATGAGATGAGGCATACAACACCCTCTGCTTGTGTCCACCCAATCACATTCCAAGCTTCTTGTAAAATGATCAAATATGCATAATGATGAGCAGTAAATCAAATCAGTAAGTACATTAACTATATAAAATTTGAGTTTTCTCTTGTAAATCATACAGTTAGGATGTGAACACTGCTTTTATATGACAACAGGTAGTTTTATTATAGAAAGAAGACAATCTTCAAAGCTAATTGAATCACAGACTACTCACAATTCAACACAACTATATAAGAATACAGTAAGTATGCACAAAAGCACAAGCCCAAGTTTCTCAGAACATATCCTTTGTCTCCCTATGGAACATATAGTGGCACAACACCCCACTTTAAACAGAGTAAACCTATAAGGCCTGCACATGTTCAGGCATTATTTACTGAACTTTCCCAATTTTAAGAGTTGACTGTTCGTCTCTCTTTACTTTTTTCCTAATACTGCTGCAATAAAATTTGGGTAATAATATGACAAAAAATACACATATGAACTTGTGTCAGTATAAGGGTCACGTGAAGAAAGGACAACTATGTATGTGTTTGTTATGAATGCACAGCAGCCCATGGATTTGCTTGGAGGAAAAAAGGTCTCACTATAAAATTTTCTTCTTTTTCCAAGGAGAACACTTTGGTATAGTTTTCATATCTTTGATATTAAGTTTTCCAATAAAAATATGACACGTGGATATTTTTTACATCTTAGCGTAACATATTTCAGTCATTTAATATGTCAATCTTATTATTGGAGAACCAGATAGCAAACACTTTAAGAACTTTTCATAAATCTAGTTCTTTCCTTAATTTATCAAAACTTTGTCAAGTGACCGATACAAACTAAAAGAAGAATGCCAATCAAACTTACATCATCCAGCAACATACTGTTGCAGTGATAACCAAGGTTAAGTGAAACCTGTAACAGAATAATAAGAGTTTAGCAGCATCTAAATGAGAATAACATAAAATTTTACAGACGACAACCATCAGAAATCTATAGAGCATGCAGAACAAATATCAAAGAAATAAATATTCTTTTTATTAAGACAAAAGTATATCATCTTTAAAACCTAATTTAGTTAATAAATAAAGTGCTACATTACAGATGCAGCAAGAAGTTGGGATGAATAATCAATGAAATATAGAGTATAAATTAGCAACGTACCAGAAAAGATGTGGAGAAATGCAAAAATCATGTAAAGGAGGCATTTGTGAATTTTTTCAGAAAAAGTCATTTCTTCCCTCAATGATACAAGATGATAAAGACAAAAACACGGAGGCACCAGTCCTATATAGTTCTATCAGCATAAGATTTGTAGAAAAGTAAGCAATTCCTAAACTATAGCCAATTCACTTCTCTCCAGGTTTAGCAGTAATGTCTATTTATTTCCATTTTCTGAAGGAAAGGCTTAAATCTAATTTAATTATTACGAAGTCTTCTATGAAGTCTATAGGGCAGTACTAAGGTTCTCGATAGTAGAAAGTACACTTCTAGATAAAACCTTGAAAAGTTATGACTGAGATGTTTGGCTTTATTTGTCTCAGCATTAGTAATTGAAATGCGATCTACCCTGATCACTTTCGAGGTATGTTCACTTCAGATGCCCGATAACAGCATCGACTTCCATGTTTCCCCACCCCATTTAAACCCCAAAATCTCTGGCAGAATTTAACCTAAAAAGGAAAGAAAAATAGACAAAACTTTAAAAATAAAAAAGAAAAACACAGGTTATTATAAAATATTATTACAACAAGAAACCAAAACCAATTATGTAATTACTTCTCTGATAGCAAAAGCAGTTAACATAAAAAAGCCGTCTCGTCAAATACTCCAAATATGAGAACGGTAATTCGAATCAACATATATAGCAGCTCTAGATTGCTAAGGCATCCGAACATATATATTAGATACATAAGCAGAAACCAAAATTAAAGAAAATCCGGAAATTAGCAGTACGATCAAATATACGAAAAGCTTCAGGCAGAAACGAAGCAAAGAAGCGTACAGATTAGTAGAAGGTCCTCTGTTGCAGCAAATTCTGGTACAAAGGGCGGCTATTATTCCAATCACTATGAAAATTAGCGTTGTTACCAAGAAACCCATGCTGATAATACTAGATCCAGATCAGAGAAATAAATTCCTGCATCGATGGTCAGAGAAATGAACTAATTTTACATTCCAGGACGACAGGTAAAACTAATGAAGTAAAATGTAAACAGCATTTGGAGATCGGTTATATCAGACTTCAGAAAAATAGCATGGCGGACCCTTACATGGGTGTTTGGGTGCCGAGAAAGCGTAGGAAAAGAAAAGTGAAAAGAGACATGAGGATCTTACCCTGAACTCCGAAGTTCGTCGTCGTTTACATCTCAAGGTACTGTCGCTTGATCACCTCCCGCATATATAGCGCCTTGTGATCGAAAACGAACAGGTTTGGGCTTTGGGTCCACGTCACCCCAAACTTGGCGTCTTTCCATTTGGGTTTTTGTTGGGTCTGATTATCACACTTCTTAAAGCCCAACTCTATTGGGGTACATAGAGCATATCAGTATCATAAGATTTGGATTCGATGAATTTGAAATTTTAAATCTACGTGAATTTGATGGAATCTAAATTTTTAGATAAAAATTTAATAGTTAAAATTTTAAGAAGCTGTTAAAAATTATTTTATATGTATTGAAATTAGAATCGTTGGATAAAAATTTAGTAGTCTAAATCTTCTTAAATGTAATAAATTTGAATTTTAAAATACGAAGAATCCGGATCCTAGTGCCTTAGGGGATTTACAGTATGTTGTGCTGTAAAACACATCTGAGTCATGCGTTTCATCCAATGCCTATGTAGTTGCCATGCGTTAATGTATTTTTTTTTTGGTTTAAATTTCAGCAAATTAAACAACAACCTTATTCATTGTAAACGATCGGTATTTTGTTTAGCCTTCCTCTCATGATTTCGAGTGTCTCTTGTGCAAGTTGAAATGCAAAGGCATGATTTCCACCATTTGAACGTTCCACTATACAAGCCAAAAAGCTATCTCGGGTGAATGAATTTGATCTTAATGTTTGTCGATTTCTCTTTATTCTGGTCTAACTATTTCCTCAATTCTGGTTCCATCCTTGCAAGTGAATGTAGATTTGGTCTTGTTCTTTGTTTTGTTTGCAAGTTTCTTAGGAATCTAAATGCTGATAACTGAAATACCTTTGCATTCTTGTCTTAAGATGTTGATATGTATGGTTTCCTTACACATTCTAGATAAATGTATTTAACTCACCTATGAATGTGTAGTTGTTCGCAATTCAATAGCTAGACCAACCTCACCGAATATGTAATGTAGTTGTTCACGATTGAATAAGATGATGCTCTTTTGGACTTCATTTGTTGAATTTTCTTTCAAAAAAAAAAAGAAGCATATGTGGCAACAGTAGAGTTGTCGGATAAAACGGATGGCTTAGATGTACTTTACAGTACAACATGATGTAAATCTCTTACAACATTATATCTGCTCTCTTAGGGTATACATCACCATTATAGATTTGTCCATTCTTCCCAATTCTAAGTAAGAAGATAAAAAGCAAATTGAAGAAAGTGATTTTTTTCCCCCATTTATAATAAGTTAAAGTAAGTGATTTAAACACATATGAACTAAAAGTTTAGACTTCGTTGGCAAATGTATTTCAAAAAGGTATTGACTAGGCAGTCAAGGTGACAAGTCTAAGACCTTAGCAAGAAAATTTCACTGAATTGGTTCATGTAAAGTGCAAGAGATTACGGGTTACAAATCTTCTAGATGAGATTTCCTTGGATCCTAAGTGAAGTTAGACTTAAAGACTAGTCACTTTAATACAAAAAGCATTATATTGTTTTCGAGTAAAAAGTAAACTTTGTATATAAGCTTAGCACAAATTAATGACAAAAATACAAAAAGAACAGCATACAAATGGACGGTTCAAAAGGCTTGTAAATAGAAGCTATGAAAGAAAGCTATAAAGAAAATTGGTAAATGAAAAAGGAAGTTGTAAGGAGTGTTTCTTAATGATATAATGAAAGCTATAAATATAACACCTTAACCACTTTCTTGAGTGCACGATATGAATATCTTTTGCCTACTAATATCTCTTCTATGAATGTTTTCCAATTCCACCCTATCTCCTTCATCTAAATCCTCTAGTATAGCCTTTTACTTTGTCTCAATAATCAAAATCATAGAAGTTCTTTGTTGAGTCCTTACAACGCTTTATCATTCCATTTTTTTTTCTTGTTAAACTACTACATCTACAATGCTTTGGTTTCCATCTTGGACTATCAACATTTATTTTAAGGCCAAATGCATTCTCCTAATTGCCATCCTTGTCACTTCATATTCTAGGAGTTACATCATGCATTAACTATTCAATCTTTTAAACCTTTCTTCAAACTCCTCTACAAGTTCATTTACCTTGTGTTTTAAGACAAGGTTGTCTACATTGTTTCACAGAGTTAAGCATTGAAATAGCAAATTTTGGCATCTAAGGCTATTCCTTCAAGCCATCTAGATTTTCCTATGTTAGAGGTTGTTAGAGTTATAGCTTTGGCTTCTGTAACTAGCTCTATTGGTGACTAAAGAGGTTAATTGAATAAAAGTCACACAATTTGCCTAAGAGCCATTTGTCGTGATTGACCTCGACAAGATCATAAATGTAAACCTAGATTGCCCCCAATTAGTGAGTTCAACCCTCTAGCTCAGGCCACTTGCCTTCTACATGTTTAATAGCTCTCTCCTTCTCAAAGTGTGTCTTGTTAAGCATCTTTAGCTTGAGGATTTGTGCTTCAATTGTTAACAAAATAGGCATGCACTCTTGCATAACATCCATTATACATTACTTTAATATAGGGAATGCACTGGTCATTAGGGTATAAGATTCAAATTTTCTACTTTTAACTGGGGTGACTTTTGCATGGCTTTCAATGGATGACAAAGGATTCTTAGTAACCATTTCTCCCTCTACCTCATTAGTGAAAAGTATAGTTAGTAATGTAGGTTATGCCTTTTGTCATGCAAGATATTGACTAACGTAGGTTGCACCAAGCATGCCAAAATGGAGGCTATGATGGCAAATCTATAATATAAAAGTAAAGTTGCACCCATTAATGTGAAATCTCCATTTGATTGGGAGCTCTCCATTGATCAAACTTTCTACTCTTCATGGAATAACTCTTCACCATTCTTATACATGTATCAGAAATTCTTTGAAATGCATAAATTTTTTGGAATCAACAAGAAAAATAATGAAGTATTTAATTAATAAATTAATTAACCATATCTTAATAAGGAATTCTTCAAAGTTTAAGAATTCTTTAGAGTGAATGAAAAAATTAATAAATTGATTAACTGCCTCTTAAACCAGGAATTATTTAAAGTCTGGACATTTTTTTTAGTTATCAAAAAATATAATGAATTAATTGATAAATTATTAATTAATGAACTAATTAACCGTCTTTTAAATCAAAAATTCTTCAAAGTTTGTGAATCTTTAGAGTGAACAAGAAAATTAATGACGTAATTAACTGCTCTTAAATTGAAAATTCATTTAAAGTTTGGACAAGTTATGCAGTCAGTGAGAAATATAATGAATTAATTAATTAATTGTCTCTTAAATTTCTAAATAAGGAATTATAAATATAACTTAATATAATCTAAAATTAAAGCTAGAGAATTCCTTGGAATGAACGAAAAAATTGATAAATTAATTAACCACCTCTAAAATCAGGAATTCTTTAAAGTCTAAACATTTTTTTGGAGTCAACGAGAAATATAATGAATTAATTAATTGCCTATTAGATTTCCTAATGAGGGACTATAAATATAATTTGATGTTGTCCAAAATTAAACTTAGAGAAAATGATATATGGTTGAATGGTTTATTGTGGGACGGCTTGACAAGTGTATTGAATCGCTCAAGTAATATAGAAGTTAATGAGTATCATTCCCATGAAGATTAAATATTAAAAATTAATGTAAAACTAACTTGATTAGAATAAATGAAAGAAGAGTAACAATATCAATTTTTTTTATAAGAGATTTAACTATATAACTAAACTAATCAAATGTGATTGACTAATGAAACTAAAATAAAACTCAACAACAAAGGTGAAGGAAATAATAATGAAGGATCAACCACTTTTAATCAAGATAGGCACTAGAATTGTCATTTTTCCCTTTAATTTCATTTTGGTTATTGTTGTCATAGCAATGTCATGACAATATTGTGGCAAACACACTATGTTAACCTCAATCATGAATTGCATAGATTTTTCATAAAATTGATATGTTAACCTCACTAAATTGCAATTTAACATATTCCTATAAGAATCCAATTTACAGAAGTCAAATTAAAGCTCAATATTGGATGGGTTATGTGAGACAACCTATATATTCCTATATAGTTGTAAATCTCAAAGTCACTTGAGGAACTCACACTGATCAAACTAAACCTCACTTGAATTGAACTTTCTAGAACAAATTCAAGTTAAATACTATCTATTGGTGGTCAATCAACTGATAGCATAATCATTCATAACCAGACTTGATTAAACACTAATGAACATTGTGTCTACAACTTAAAGCATTGTGCAAATGTCAAGTTCAAACAATAATCCTAGCTACCAAGGTTCGGTTTATGATAATAAAAATTAGGTGTCATCTTTGGTGCATTCACAATTTTAAGTACACAAATGCATCCAATTATAATGTAGGGACATAATTGTAATAATATCAAGTCAAAAAATAGTAATATTGCAATTATGTCCCTATATTATAATTGGGTGTACTGGTGCACTCAAAATTGGGAGTACACTAAAGATTTTACCTAAAATGTTAACATAATCTTAAAACTATCCATAGGCTAATATAACTGGAAAATGGAACAAAGATCAATAATGACTAAAACTAATTGTACTTGTCCCAATTATTGTATTACCTTCTCCTTTCACAATTTGTCCTTCATCTCTTACTACTAGTCCCTTTTCGCTGATGCAAATAGTTGAAGAAGATTAAAAAATCAGAGGTTAGCACCTTTTCTATGTACTTTCCTCACCTCTCTCTATACTGTTTGTCCTCTCTGCACTACCAAAAACATTTTTAGTTACAATTAGTAGTGACATAAAATAGTCGTTGCTAAAAATATACTTTTAGTGGAGAGAGAAAATGGTTGTCACAAAAAGTCTTCACAAAAATGTATACATAATTTTTCGAAATACATTTAGTAATGACCCTAACAACGTTGCCAATAAATATTGTACGGTGGCGATATATTCATCACCATTGAAAGTATTTAGTGGTGACATCGACAATGTCACCACTAAAATACTCTTAGTAGCAACCCTAATAATGTTGTACAACGGTGATGTATTCATCACCATTAAAAGTATTTAGTGGTGATATCGACAATGCCATCCATAAATGTCCTTAAAGGTAACTCCTTTTTTCGCCACTAAAAACATTTAGTGACAATATTGTTGGGGTCCCCACTATATACCTTTTTGTGGCGACCTTGTTTGTTGCCACTAAAGATCTGTAATGACAACCTAACTTATGTAGCCACTGGATATCTTTAGTAGCAACAATCTTAGCCGCCAATTTTTATGCTCATTTTCTTTTCAACCAAAATAGTATATAAGAAATATTAGAATAAAAGTAAAACGACAATAATTTTTTAAGGATGTAAGAAAATATTATTTTATATCATAAATAACTATTATTAAATCATATGTAATAATATTTGGAAATAAAATAATATACTTAAATCAAATAACATAAAAATGATGTAAAAGTTTTGAAAACATTAAATTAATAATTAAATATCTTACGTATGTAATGCTAAAATATAATAAGCTATATTAAAACGAAATAGTTGGAAATTTCTTCTTCAAAAATTTGAAAATCTTCAATAATTTGAAATTGAAATTGAAATAAATAATTTAGGACCCATTGAATTTGAGATAGCAAATACCTTAGTAGGGGGAGGAAGAGAAATTATGTGGGTGAAGTTTTAAAATATGAGATAAATAAATAAATGGTTTAAAAAAAGAAGGGTTTATTAATAAAAAAATTATGGATATAATTCCAATTTTTACTTTTAAAAAAACCAAGCTAAAATTTGTCTTCCACTTCCAACATCCCAAATTTTTTTAGGTCACAATTGTGATATTTTTGTTTCAATTTTTTATCAATATTGAAAAGTCAAATTTTCAAATTATTACAAATACAATATTAAATTACTGTTGTTATTGTAGCTATTGTTATTGTTATTATTATTATTATTATTATTATTCATGTTATGGAAGCCTCATAGCCACAAAATTTTCAACATGCTGGTTAAAAGCTAGAAATTCTAGGTTTTGATCTAAAACTAATTAACTTCAAATATTTTATCTTAGATGTTGACAACTCCATATTTATGCTTTTCAAATTTGATGAGATAAAAAAGAAACTTTTATATGAACAAGAATTAAATTTTTGAAGCTGCCTTCCATAGTGGTGTTGCATGTAAATAATAGTATTTGATCATAACACTAGGCTTAGACTGTTCCATGTCGATTTATAAGAATATAACCATATTTTTAGCTGGAAAACATTATTTGATGATGTAGAAAAATTGGAGCTACATAAAAGATATATTTCACTCATTTATGTTTATAATGTTATTTAAGAGAAATTATGAATGAAGATAATTTTGGATTTATTTAATTTAACATTTGAACTTTGTTAGTTCTCTTTCTTCAATCTTGTCAACCTTGCCAAGTTTGTAAGAATACAGCGAAACTTTTCTGCTGGAGAGCACTACCCAGCGATGATGAAAATTTTGAGCTAAGTGAAAAGCAATTTCTCTTCTTTTTTTTTTTTTAATATATTTTTTAAGAAAAAATTGTAAACAATGATCATTCTCAATTTTAAATACAAACATTGAAATAATTATATTGCATTTTATTTCATTAAATAATTGAATTCATTGGTTTGTATTATTATATTTTAGATATTTTTAAGCGCATCACGTTTATTAAAAAATAAATAAGTGAAAACGGCTATAAATAGATATATAGGTGTGTTAGGAGTTGATACTATACAAAAGTGGCATTAGCAATAATTAGGAGTAGATACTATACAAAATTGACATTAGCAATAGTGACGCTGCTACTACGTATAATTTTTGGATATGCTCATGGAGCATGAAAGAACTTAGAATTAATGTTAAATTAGTTGATTTACCCATACGTTGCACATGCCTTTGAGAAGATTAATATAATTTGCTACAAGTTTATACATTGTAGAAGAATGGTGTTTGTGAGTGTAAGTAAAAAATTAAATTGTTTAATGTATTATGATTTGACATATCATGATTTTGAATTAAAGAAAGTGAAAAAAATTGAATTTAATAATTTATTATAATTGGATGTCTATTGATTTTATTATATGATTAGTAAATTATTTATTGAATTGATTTTTTAATTATGAACAACATTAATAGTTGAGACTATATAATAAAACATGGTATATTAGAGAATGTAGATTCATTGATAATACTAATAATATTGAATAGTTGTACATATAATAATGACTATTACTTTATAGGTATATGTCTTAAATTAATGTTGTTTATCTTTATTTGAGAGAGACACTTTTCAAACTTTTGATACAATATAATTGTCACTATCTTGAGAAATAATATTATCCATAGATATTTTTGGACTTTTAGTGGTCCTTATTTTTCTTTTTGAATATTTTTTTTAAGATTAGTACACTGAATTAGTTGTCACACAAGTGGGTTAAAACCAACTAATATTTTTTTTAAACAATGTATGTTTTGTTCAATAAGAGTTCTTTTTTCTTTGCGCCAATAAAATTCAAAGAAATGAAGAATGTTAAATTTAATTCAATTATTATATTCACACATGAACTGCATTAATTGTAAATATCAAAATTGTTGGGTCTGCCTATAAATTTATATTGCAATTATATAATGGCATATTATTATCATCAAAATCATAAGCCTTGTATTAAACCTTAAGGCTAAGATCAATAATTGGCGTTGAATTGTAAAACATATTGATCTATTAATGATCTAATTGTAGAGTATATAGTTTATGTTTAGGAAAAATTACCAATAAATATTTTTTGTTAGAAAGTAAATTATTAATCTTATTCCATTATAGAATCCCATTTTAATCTTTTAATTCATTCCAATTTCTTCAATTAATCTTTAAATTAATTTTATTTAAGTTCATACTTCATGAGATATTTGTTTTCTTATAGTACTTCAGGTAATTTAAAATTTGTGCTTTATATGCATATGCATAATGGCATTAAAGAAAAAAAAAAAATATATATATATATATATATATATATAGATTAACAACTTGCGTTGCCTTAACTAACATGATATAGATTTTTACTTTTTATATAAGGAAATCGGTATAATTTATCTGTCTTACTAGAATATGACTTTATTATAACTTGGGAATCATTATACTCTAATAAATTATCAAGGAAAAAATTAAAGTGATTGTATAACATTGAATTGAACTCCACTAAAAACAATTTCATTCTTCCAATATATATTTATAGAAATTTTAGTAAAATACTGAAAAATTGAACATACATACATGAAAGCCTATGAATTTCAAAGAAACTACGAACTACATGGATCAAATAATTTGATTGTTTCTTGAAAAGTTAAACTTTACATTAACTCATGGGTACGTATAACTATGACTCTTGACAATATTTATGTTAAAGGAGGAAGAGATGTAAAATATAATACTAAAATCAATAAAAATATTTATGTTAAAGACAGTTGAATAATCATTGCATAAAGAATTAGGAGTTTGATCAACCAAAGTTTCTTGTGACTCAAACGAAGCTTCCAAGGAAATCTACTTTTAATTATATATTAGTTTATTTGCCTGCACAATGCACGGGCCTTTCAAAATATTAATTTGTACTATTATAAGTTAATACATTTTAAATTATTAGGTTTATTGAGAGAGTACTATCATAAAAAATCTTCTTTGATGTACAAAGCAGCTATCATTGTTGCTCTTCCTGAAGAACTCTAAAACATCCAAAATAAATAAAATAACATTTGGCTTTATTTTTTACTTTAAATGATCAAAACCGTTCAATCATAATGACAAGTTGTTAAATATGTAAATTTTTTTCATTCTATACAATTTCTTTGAACTCGTTACATAAACTTGTAGGTTACAAAGGAGAAGGAAACAATGACACGTAAGTTGCAAGTGACCTATGTAAAACATAAGTTGAAATTGTTCATGCAATTGCCTCATGTCGAGTTATATAAGCTTCATTCCATAAACTAGTGCTTGCATGCATGTTGCTACTTAGCTACAACAAAAGCAACAACCATTGATTAAACTACTCTTCCTGGACATTGTCATTCTTTATCAACGCAAGGCCAACAAAGAGACAACAAAAAAAAGTCATGCAGCAGCATAAAAAATAAATACGGAAGGCCATGTTTAAGACCCGCAAGCACCACAAGTGAATGTTTTAATGTTTAGAATGTGAGTAAATCAGAGAACAATAAGGTGAAGAGTTGAATATATGTCCATAAATTTAGGAATTTTGAACCCTTCACAGCAATGTCAACCTGCAGAAAAAGAAGAAAATGTGATGTTATTGGTATAGGGCATTCAAATTAAGCAGGATGATAACCATAAACCAACAATGGAGAAATAAAGAATAATTAGTTAACATCACGTTGGAAAAGCTTAAAAGTATCTCAAGCTAAGGTAAAGATGGGAAAAAAAATTATGTTTAAATATATAATAATTCTCAAAATTGATTCTTTCCTGTCAAACCTTCGATAGCGCAACAATTAAAGTTATTAATTAAATTGATGATGAGTGAGCATGAATAATATTAGAAAGTTATAACAATGATACTGGCAATATTAAATTCAATAAAAAGCCTTACCGTGTAGACCTGGAGTATGTACATGCGGAAGAGAACCTATAAATTCAAGCTTTGCCCTAAAACTTAAATGACTTGGAATGAGATCTGATGAGTTGAAGAAAAAACATTTATATGAATGAGAAGGAATTTCTTACATAAGCTCCCTTTTATAATGGTAAGCATGTAAATAAAACCGTCCTGACATAGAACCTGCCTTAGATGGTTTACTGTTGGTAGCCATGCCGAGTTCGAAAGAATAAAGCCAACCTCCTTTGTTGGAAAGCGCTACTTGGTTTGGTAGAAAAATTGGAGTTACATGAAAGACTGTATCATTTTTTTTTTTTCTGATGTATTTCTTAAGAGAAATTGTCAATAAAGATACCTTTGGAGTTTAAGGACTAGATTATTACATAGGAGAGTTGCTTAATTTACTATTTGGACTCAATTACTTCACTCTTGTTAGTCATGACATGGTTGCAAGAATATAACCAAACTTTTCAACTAAAAAGTATGATGAGAAAGAAACATTGGAGCTATGTGAATGAGGGTTTCTCTATTTTGTTTCTTTATGAATTTTTAAGGAACAATTGCTAATGATAATATTGACTTTCTCGTTTATTCAAAACAAATTTCAAACGTCAAAGAATTCACGATTTAATAGGCAGTTTATAAAATTATTAATTAATTGCTACATAATTTTTTTCGTTAATAACAAAAATTCATTAATTTTTTTATTAATTTAAAAAAATTCTCAAATTTCAAAAAAAAATTTATTTAAGAAGCAGTCAATTAATTTATTAATTGATTGCTTCATAATTTTTCTCATTAACTACAAAGAATTTACACAATTTAAAATATTCCCAATACATGTATAATTTAAAAAGAAAATTATAAAATTTAATATTAATAAACATAGAATATAAATATATTAAAAAATAAATTTAAAGCATAAGCTTCTTATTTACATTAATTAATAATTGATTGGCACTTGTCATTCTACAAAATCAATTTAAAAAGAAAACAGAAGGAGATATACAAAAGAAAAAAAGGGGATGATGTAGAGAGGAATATATTAATATAAAAAGAAGGGTGAGAGTGAGGCAATTTACAAAAGCCAAGAAATTTTATTAATGATCAATAAAAAGACAATCCTAATTTTAATTATTATCACCACAAAAAAGTTGCTTTTAGTGCAACCAAAGTCGCTGTTAAAAGTTACATTGTCGCCATTAAAAACTTTTAGCAATGACAATTACGGTCTTATAACTAATTACTTTTAGTGGCGATGAACTTGATCGCCACCAAAGGTCACATTCAGTGACGACCTCAATTGTGACTAAAACTCTTATGCAACAACAAGTAGTTGCCACTAAATAAGCACACATTTCATCTACTTTGATAAGTCGTCATTGAAAGTGTGACAACAATGATCACCACAAAATAGATTCAATGACAACAAAAACTTATTGCAGCTAATAATTTTTTTGTGCCCATGACTTTTGTTGCTACTAAAAATAATTTATAATGAACTATTTGTCATTATAAAAGCTATTTAGTGGCGACAGAAACTCACCACAATATAGCTTTAATAATGACATGTTAAGTGTCATTATACGTTTTTGTGGCGATCTAAGTCACTACTATAAGATAAGTAAATTTTTAAAATAGTTTTGACATATTTTGGATCCAAAAACTATTTAATCAAGATACTTAAATACATAACTTGTGATAATGCATATAAAACTAGCTATTGGTAGCCCAAACATGTATAATAATATTAAAACACAAACAATTGTAACATACATTCAAGTACATAATAGTGTTTTATAAATAATGGTACTTCAATTGCAACTAAAGATTTTGACATATCACACTAACTATTTCAATTCCAAACATAACAAAAAAAATTTGAATATCAAAACAGAGATGACATACAATCAACCTGAATGATATTTCCTCCAACTTGCACCCTGCTGTGTTGTAAGGTTAGTGCCCCCATGTCTCACTACCTATAGCACTATTTAATTCAAGTTATAGTAACTATAATATCATTAAAACTCACATATAATATCACTCCAAGTATCTTTTACTAAATTAATTAATTATATATAATTAAATTATTACATATGAATTTTATTTTATTCCTTGGAATTTCTTTTTTTTAATTTATTACATTGGAAATTTTTAATATTGATTTTTTGATTTAGAATTAAAAATATTATTGCAAAACTTACTAATTATATACACAATAATTATTATTTATCTATTATTTTAATATGTGAATTTAATTTTATCTTTTGAAATTTAACTTTTTATTTATTCTATTGAACATTTTAAATTTAATTATTCAACTTAGAATTGAAAATATTATTAAAATTATTTAATATGAAATTTATTTCTTTAATTTTTAATTTTTATATTATTTACTACAAATTTAATTTTCTTTGTATTATATATTATTTTTCTATTATTTCTATAATATATATTTATTATATCTATTTCAATTTTATATTCTAAATTTGCTAAAATTTATATTTAAAAAATTATATATATTCACTTATAAATTGAATTATACATTTTATATTATTTAAATTTTTATTAAAAATTTATATTTCACTTTTACATGATAAATCAGCTATTAAATATTTAATTGTTAATAAATTAGTTTTATATATATATATATATATATAATTACATTATTATATATTTATTTATTATTTGAAATATTTGAATATCATTTTATTATTTTATTCAATTTAAAATTTAAATATCAATTATTATATTAAGTAATTTTACTTGAATTTTTTAATAAATTATGGTAATTAAATTTTATGAAATAAAATAAACTAAGGGCCAGTTTGATTGTTAAAATTAATACAATGAGAATGAGAATAAAAGTGGGAGTGAGAATGAGAATATTAAAATATTGTTTATTTGGGAAAAAATGAGAATAAACATATCTCCCTTTATTTCGTTTGGTTAGTAGATTACATATGGAAATCAATTAAGTTGTGTGCATATTTTATTGTATTATCCCTTATCATAAAACCAAAAAGAAAAAAAGGCAGACATCTCTTCGAATTATTAATTAATAATATAATTATATATTATCATATGATTAATTATATATTAATAATTTTAATCATTAATATAATAATATATATTTAATAAGTTAATAATAATAAATTAAAAATAATAATTTAATAATATATAATAATAAATTAGGGTTTTGATGTATCACAAGAGTATTTTTATTTGAAAATTATTATGAGTTGAGATATTTTTGTCTAGTATATTTTCATTCCTAGGAGACCAATCTCATTCCATAGCTTCAACTAGGGAGAGAACTCTCCCTTAAATGAGGGAAAATAGGTTCCTTAGAAAATAAGAATGAGAACTCAATCTGTCAACTAAATATGGGAATGAAAGACACACTCATTTCCATCCTCATTCCTTCGCCTTGATTCTAGCAACCAAATGGGTCATAATAGTCATCATTATAACCAAAATCATTTTTATTGACAAGAACTGAGTAGTCGTCACAAAAAAGCATTTAATGGCGACCATCCAAGGTTGCTACAAAATTTATATTGTGACAATTATATAAAGCCGCCACAAAATACATTTAATAGCGAGACATTATTGCCCCTAAATCAATCTTAGTGACAACTTTTCCCTGTCACCACTAAATGTCTTTAAATTAAATATTTTGCTCTAAACTTTGGTAGCACCACATGGAAAGTCACCCCAAAAAGTGTTCGGTAGTGAGTAAAATGGCACCACTAAATACAATTAACGGTGACTTTAAGTTTGTCACTACTAGATGTCTTTAGTGACAACATATGTGTCACCACAAAAGTTATTTAGTAGCAAAATCAAAAGGTCACCACTAAAGATATACTTTTAACAACGAATATTTTGAGACATTATAAAGGTTACCAATAAAAACTCAATTTTTTGTTGTGCCTTGTTTTTTCTTTTCCTTTTGCCTTGTACTTTCTCCTCTCTTTTTTAGGTTGAATTTGTCTCTCCTTGTTAGGGCCTCTGCTCAATGCAAAACTCTCTTAAGTCTAAATACACGTTTCATTAAAATCAAATATGCACAAGTTTTTATTATAGCAATTGTCATAGCTTTGTTAGGACAATTGGGAAGAATTTTGACTTTGAAAAAAATCACGTTCATCTCACTTACATAAACAACACTAAGTATCATTCTTTCTCCTATTTTCATGTAAATTACTTTTCCTAAGTCCATTGTTTAGGCTAAAAACACATCATTGCATAAGAAAAATTAAGAACCAAAATTAAATAAAAACTAGTAAAGAAACACTTGAAACAAAACATTTTACACAAAGACTTCATGCTTGATAATTATAATTTCTTAGAGTTATCAATTATTCAACGATTTAAATTGTTCATTATCATACATCATTCAAAGTCAAAATTAGAGTCAACTATTATTTCATTAATTTTTGAACTTCTAAAGTTCTTCAAAAAAACAACAACGATGACTGTTTCGTGAGATAACACTTACAAATATAGTTGTTCTAAAATAAATTTACATATAGCAAAATAGAGTAATTTTGTCTAATGTGCAGGCAAATAATTTAGTTTTAATAAGGTATCAACTACGCAATCAAGGTGATGACCATGGGCCTTTAAGAAAATTCCACCATAATAGTGCCTATGGAGTGCAAGAAACTGCCAAAAAAAAAAAAAAATTAGACACGACTCTTGTAGAAGGGATTTCACTAGGTCCTAAATTTAGTTAAGCCTAATGGCTAGTCGCTTTGATGCGGTAAGTGCTATATTGTTTAACATAAGCAAACAATAAAAAAACAAAAGGAATTGCTTAGAACTTGTAAGTGAACATTTCGAAAAGGGTGTAAGTGAAAGCTATAAAGGAAAGTTGGTAAAATTATTGAATGCTAAACGGAAATTATA
Organism: Delonix regia; assembly: GCA_037074485.1. Classification (NCBI taxonomy): domain Eukaryota; kingdom Viridiplantae; phylum Streptophyta; class Magnoliopsida; order Fabales; family Fabaceae; genus Delonix; species Delonix regia. The sequence goes on along the minus strand of CM073452.1, from coordinate 18,283,312 downwards.
AGGCAAGTTTTTTTGGATGTTATTTCTATGTACGTTACTTTGTTTTTCACTCATCTTTCTATGTGTTATTCAACGGGTAAGATTTGTCGCCATGTTAACTGGTGGGAAGGTGATTCCAAGTTCACGCTATTACTAGATCGTAGGGAGCATATGAGATTAGATCCTCTACAATAGCTCATGCTACTGGAGATTTTTTAGTAATATTTGAAATTATTAAATTTAGATTTAATAGTTTTAAATTTAGTAAATATAAAAATAAATATTTTAAAAAATAATAAAAATAAGATATGTTAAAATTTTAAATGTTATTTGGGCAACCCAGCCTCATTGAATTGAATTATATTATGAGATATATAAAATAAATTGTTAGATATTAAAAATTAATCTATTTTTTAATAATAAAATATTATAATAAAAATAAAATATTGGTACTAGAGATTCATCAATAAGATTCGAAGCCATTAAATCCAAATCTAATGGTTTTAGATTTAACATATATCAAAAAATTTTAAAATATAATAATAAATATTTTTAAAAATAAAATGTATTAAAATTTTAAATTTTACTAAAAATAATCTAGTCTCCTTGAATTATATTATAAAATGTGTAAAATAAATTATAAAATATTAAAAATTATTTTGTAAGGTACTAAAAATATTTTATTTATAATAATAAAATAAAATATTTTATTATTTTTTAAAATATTTATTTTTATATTTTAAAATTTTTTTATATCTATTAAATCTAAAACTATTGGATTAAATCTAAATCTAATGATTTAAAATATTACTAAAAAATCTCGGATAGTAGCGTCCACTCTCGTGGTGATACCCATGCCTCCACCCAAAAGTTGTTGTCCGGTTGCACTCATTGCTCTTAGATTTTTGCTTGGTTTGTTCTGCTGCATTGTGCGTGGGACGATAGCCCAACTAATATTTTGTTGCTCTGTCGATTTTTCTCCTAGACTGCTTGCCTAACATCCAATTAACAAACTCGACTATTTCTAGTACTAGCAAAATTATAAATTAAATAATTATGAATGATGAAGAAATTATATGTCAAAATAGAGATTGCGTGAATAATGTAATACAGAAGTAAGAAAAGTGAAGATAAGTATTAGATGATAAGAAGCCCTTGATTTAAATATTTATTTCATCACGTAATAATCAAGTAAATTCAATAATGTTATTTAAAAATTTTTGGATGCACAAGAGTAAATACACTCAACAATCACAATTTGATTTATGCATAAGAAGTCTATAATATGAATTAAATCTTCAGTATAAAAAGAATTCAAGACAATATTCCCCAAGATCATTATAGCATCTATGATATTAAGGATTAAATTACTAATTGCGTAAGTTATTTTCTTATTCCTCATAGTTCTACCTTTTTTTGGTCAAAAGTCCTTATAGTTGTACTTAATTTCAAATTTAACTTCTATGATTTAAAGAATTTATAGTTGAATTCTCATAATTGGAAAAAATAATTTATTTTTTTATTATTAAATTTGACTAACTTGATGAGTTGGGCATAAGTTTGAATAAAATTTATTTGGAGTGGTTGGATTTCTTAGTTAGCAATTGAAATTCTCAATCGAAGATAACGTTAATTTTTTGGTCACCGAAGATAATGTTAATTAAATACCCTATTTGTGGATTAACGATGTCTTCCGTTTGTGTGCAACTCGCCGTCCTCAATTCATGAAAGATGGAGGGGAATGAATATAAATGAAATGAAAAATTTTACATTTTTCTTTTTTTCTTTCACTTTTTGCTAAAACCCTAGTACTAAAATAGCGTATACTCGTTCATCTCGCTCTCCCATCGAAAGGATTCAGAAAGCAGAACCCAGGAGGATCATGGCCTTGCTTCCCCTCACCAACCCAAACGAGTTGGTCTCATCCTCGTCAATTGCCACTCTAATTTACCCCAATGCATTCTCTTCCTCCTCCTCTCGTGTTTCTTTAAACCCCAGAAGAAGAAGTGCTTACGAACGCCAGAGTCGTCCTTCGCGGTCGGTGAGCTGCTCTTTCGCACCTCTAGAGAATGCAAAGATTAAGGTGGTCGGCATCGGTGGTGGTGGCAACAATGCTGTTAATCGCATGATTGGCAGTGGCTTGCAAGTGGGTTTTTGTCTCCCTTCGCTTTTTTTGTATGGAATCTCAAATCTTCATATTTATCCTCTCAATTACTGTTGAAGTTCAATTTTATCAGTATTTTAGTTAATATGAATTGTGGTTCTATGAGGTGCTTTAACCTATACATATGTAGTAACTTACGTGCTTTGCTTCTTGTTTGGGAGGATGGAGTGGATAGGCATTTAACGCAAAGGCCGTAGGGTGACCGTTTTACTTATTTGGGAGATATCATTTTACTATGGTTGTAGTTTTGGATTGATTTATTTACACCAGTATTAGATTTAAGTCGGTGACACTATTTACTAAGCTATCCTCTTATCTGGAGGCCTTGGTGTTTTGCTGCAACTATAAGTGATTAATGATGTCAAATTCTACTTCATTTTGATTCAGGGAGTAGACTTCTATGCAATAAATACTGATGCTCAAGCACTATTACATTCTGCTGCGGAGAATCCGCTTAAAATTGGGGAAGTTCTGACTCGTGGATTAGGTCAGGCACTCTTCTCATACGTTTTGAAGCTTCCTTTATTCCGCTTTGCTGCGAACTAAGCATATGTACATAACTACCTCTAATTTGATTACACACAATCATGAGTTGGTGACAATCACGTAATTTGTGTGCTCTTATCACTCACCTGTTATTCCCTTGTTAGATGTTGAGAATTCAAGTGTGGCCTTTGATTCTAATTACTTGATAGAGATGTGCAGGTACTGGTGGGAATCCACTGTTGGGGGAACAGGCTGCTGAGGAATCAAAAGAAGCAATTGCTAATGCTCTTAAAGGCTCAGATCTTGTGTTCATAACGGCTGGTATGGGTGGGGGCACAGGGTCTGGTGCCACCCCAGTTGTGGCACGAATATCAAAAGAGGCCGGTTACTTGACTGTTGGTGTGGTTACCTATCCTTTCAGTTTTGAAGGACGCAAAAGATCCTTGCAGGCAGGTGTTATATTGTTCCTTATTCGGAAATAAGACTACATTATTTATTTATCTAACAAATTACAATTTTAATTACAAAATTGTATTATAAAATATAAATTTTTTTTTATCTGGTCTAGCTTTTTAGCAATCGTATTTTCCCTTCTGAAGCTTCGTGAGAGCTAGTATTTTTTCCTAATCCATGCACTATGAATGCTGTGGTATTTTCTATTTGAATGAGAGTTTTCTGTGGGACTGTGTTCTGATTACCAGTGTGGTGCATATTACACAACATATTGGCATTGCTTGTCATGTATGCACATTATAGGGAAAATGCTAGAGTCAATGGGACTGTTATCTAATGATTGATGCAGTGTATAATGCGTTGCCTTTTGGCATTTTTTGTCACGAATGCATGCTAGAGAGAAAATGCTAGAGCCAGTGGTAATATCATTGAGTAATATGATTAAAGGTTCAGTCTATAGCATACATAGTTGGCATTATCTGAAAATATTACCTTGTTATCTGAAATTTTTGAAACTGACTGTTTGGTATCATTTTATTCATCATCAGGCACTGGAAGCCATAGAAAAGCTGCAGAAAAATGTTGATACACTTATAGTGATTCCAAATGACCGTCTGCTTGACATTGCTGATGAGCAGACACCTCTTCAGGATGCTTTCCTTCTTGCGGATGATGTTTTGCGCCAAGGAGTACAAGGAATAGCAGATATTATCACAGTGAGTTTATTTTTAAATAATGTACTTAAATTTTCTCTCAAAAATTAATAACTTGTGATGAGAAGGGCCCTCCACAGAAGGCCAAAGTCCCATTAACCTGCATTCCTACATTCTCTCATTCATGATTGAACTTTTATTCAATTTTAAGACATTTACATGCTGGTTTTTATTGATAATATGAGCAGTTATGCTATTGCTTTACAGATACCTGGGCTGGTAAATGTGGATTTCGCTGATGTTAAAGCTGTTATGAAAGACTCTGGAACTGCAATGCTCGGGGTAGGTGTTTCCTCCAGCAAAAACCGTGCTGAAGAGGCAGCTGAACAGGCTACCTTGGCTCCCCTAATTGGATCATCTATTCAGTCAGCTACAGGGGTAGTATATAATATTACTGGAGGAAAGGACATAACCCTACAGGAGGTGAACAGAGTGTCTCAGGTACTACTGAAAACATTTTGTTATTCTTATTATTCTACCTGTTCAATATGTAAATTGCAAATGTATCATGTTAGTATGGCAACATGTAAACCTTGCCAGATAATGGATATCGTCTTTATGTGACTCCAATTTGATTGCAACAGCATTTGAATTCGTTGATATGCTTTGCATGGTTTACTATGAATTCTGGTAGTAATTGACATAACCCCTATACTAGAGCTTTGGTGGGCAACCCAACACTTTGCAGGAGAAGTAAAACAGTTACTTGCATCCAAGGATCGTTAATCTTTTTACAGCGTATCTCATTTAATGTGTAATGTGTTATTATTTTATTTGCTTTTGATGGGTGGTAAACTGCGCTCCTATCTCCTGTTATCACGTATAGCTTGGTTCCTTTCTGCATATTCTGCCCTTATGGTTTCCTATCTTCAATACTTCATAATTTTCAGGTTGTGACAAGCTTGGCGGATCCTTCTGCTAATATTATTTTTGGGGCTGTTGTTGATGATCGCTACAATGGGGAGATTCATGTGACTATAATTGCGACTGGCTTCTCACAGTCGTTTCAGAAGACACTACTTACAGATCCTAGGGCTGCAAAGCAGGTTAATAAAGCGGCTGGGGGCCAAGAAAGCAAGGCAATGACTCCTTCACTTAAGTCCTCAAGCTCCCCAACAGTTCCATCCAGGGCATCACCGCGAAAGCTCTTCTTTTAGTTGCTTGCTTAGTTCTTTTTCCAGTGATTTTATTTCTGTAGTCAATTTTTGTGTAGTCATTTGGTTGTATATTGATCTTGAAGATTAGTTGAAATATAATGCCATTTCTTTTCTGTGATAAGGAGAGATATAATGCCTTTAACCCTTAAAACACAGTTTTTTGCTTTCTTTCTTTTTCCTTAAGCAGTTGGGGTTACGGAGATTAATTATTGTAACAAATAACTCAAGTGTAAGTACTAAGCATGCTAAAACAGTTTTTCCTTCCAATGATATTGATATATAATCATATCCTAAGCCAATACCCAACATCAAAACTTGCATTTCTAGTCATTGATGGATGCATGTCCTATATATAGCCTTTCACGTTTAATAGTTGTCATTAATCAATATTGGGAATCATCGCCTCAAGCCAACAAGTCAGAAGTTTAACAATTGTAGATTTTCCGCTTCCCTCCTTCACCTTGTGTGCTTGATTTCATGCGTAATAGTCAGCTATCAATTTGTTGAATCTTTCAGATTTTTTTTTTTTTTTATAGGAACGTTTCTACAATTTTATCTCAAGGAGTTGGAAAAATTACTGAACGTGAGTGGTACCCAAATTCGCTATTTATATACTCGTGAATCTTCCTGAAGTTAATAGCCAAAATATCTATCAAAGTTGTTACTTTTTTTTTTTTTTTTTATATGATCGTATAAAGAATATATTGATTGCCACTTAAGATATGACGTTCAGTTTATTTTGTAATGCCTCCATTTGTCAAATCGGTTCTATACCTATGATTATCTCGTCAACTTTTTTGAACGCACTGCACGTTATAACAATAAAAAGACATCTATTAACAACATTTTTTTTTCTCGCATCTTTTCTTTATACGAACATAGGAGTGAGAAAATATGCGTGTTCAAATATACTTGCACACTACCGTGCTACGTTTTTACCAGTATATAATCAAAGACAAAAACTCGGACTGAAAATTTTTCCATAGTTAAATTATCAAGAATTTGCATACATATTTCTGTCCTAGCGTATGATCACTTTTCAGCACTAAGTCATATACTTAATACAAGTACAGACAATTACCAGTATAATATTACATCTTTCACAAGAATATAGATGCCTCAGCTTTTGGAATGAAGGAGAGCACACTTTCGCCAAATAGTTCATGCACTAATGATAGCAAATGTCCAGCATCTATGTCATCCTTCCAAGCCTGAGCAAGAGTGGCAGATACCTTGACTTGTTGAGCTCCAACCTCTCTTCCCGGGGCTTTTTCATTTAATAACTGATGAGCCACTGATGCTCTGCCATAGTTCAAAGCTACCGTTGTAGTTGAAAATCCACCAGGTGTCCCTTGCATGTCAACTGGCATGGAGTTCATCGCCATCAAACCCCCAGGACCATCTGTAGCAATCTTCTTCAGCCGAGGTTGCTGCATTAGATTGTCTGTGCTGGCTTTACGTTTGCCTTCATTTATTGGAAAAAAAAAAAAGGCATAAGGATCAGAAAATAAAACTTGAGGTTTGATGTGAATTTAGAAAAGATGAGTACTGACGAGGCAACTGCTTTGATGGAAAAGGTTAGCTCTAAGCGCAAACATACAGAAACTCATGCCTTAAGTGCACTTTCAATGAAATGCAAGAGTTCAATTATTTGAACCAATATCACTTCAACATTTCTCAAGCTGTTATATACTCATTTATTACTTTAAACTTCTTTGTCAAAAATAAAATTAATCCATTAAAACTAATTATCCCATAATTCTCAGTATAACCAAAAAAAATTACTTGGCGTGGCTGTCATGACTTTTCCATGGCCTCTTGAAAAACCACGATTTGGAGGAGGAGAGAGCAAACTGCTGAATGTTCTGGCCCTATCATGAATACATTGGCCTGCTGCACACTGAAAGATTTATGACTTCAGTAACTGACTAGAGAGATGTTCAGGAAAAACGGACCAGACCAATGTTCATTAAAAACTATGTGTTTTGCAGGATTAGAACTAACCAGCAAGGCACCATAAACTTGCCATGCTTGATGCCTCTTCAACTCATTCTTTTGTTTCTCAGGTTGCATTTCTGGCTCAAGAAGATGTAGATATGGCTCAAGATTTGGAAGTATAAGCATGCGAACCTGCTCAAAGTGAAAAAACATTATACATAGCTCGAATCCAATGTACTAAAGGTCATACATCTCAAAGAAGTAAAAATCACTATATACATACTTATATATGGTAGCAATGAGAAATAAGCATTAATAGTTGCATATATTTGAGATACTATTAAAAAAGAAAGTGTATGTTTGTTGTTAGTCCACAAGAACCAAAGCAAGATAGGGAAAAGATGTCAAGCTTGTATGTAAATTATCATATTTAATCGAAAACAGTTATATAGTAGTCTTGTTTGAGGCTCAGCCAACAAGAAAGCAACAGATAATTTATTTGAAAACTGTTTCAAGAAGGTCAGAAGATACCATGCGGGATCTAAGAGTAGGCATTAACAGTTGCATATATTTGAGATACTAAAGGAAAAGAAAGTGTGTGTTTGTTGTTAGTCCATAATAACCATAGCAAGATATAGAAAAGATGTCAAGCTTTTATGTAAATCAACATATTTAATCAAAAAGCAGTTATATAGCTGTCTTGTTTGTGTTATAGCCCGCAAGAAAGAAACAGATAATTTATATGAAAACTGTTTCAAGGTCAAAAGATACCATGCTGGATCCAAGAGCTGCTATCCCTTTAATTGCACCATAATGTTGAGGTAGAGATTTTGTAGGGTCCAAGAAAGCATGAAGCAATGTCTTGGTCACACGTGGCTGAAGATTGTGATAAACATGTCCAAACCTGTGAATTTTCAGACTTGGAGAATAAGACTTAAAGTACGGAGGGAACTTACATGCTCAATATCATTTCATTCTTCTATAAATTAAAATTTTAACTACTAAACTTTGTTAATATTCCCGACTTGTTAATGACAAAGATCAAAAAACCTTCATGCTTCTTAAGACAAGGGATAAGAAATGTTAATTATCAGATAAAATACTTTTAAGTCAAGGAGCCACTCATGTCTTCTACTGCTCTACTGGACAAGAATATCTCATGCATTAATACCAATTATATATAGTACTGCAATTGTTTCCATGAATGCATAACAGCCTCATTAACCAGCAAACATCCAAATTTACAAACTGGAATCACATTGCATAACAGCTATCGAAGTTTTAGCAAAGATTCTACAAGTATACCTCCTTGCTGTTTGTTACACTAAGGATGACTTCAAATTTTTTAGTAGGCATAAGCACCAAATGTCTGCCCAGGAAAGATGTTGTAAAGGCCAAGAACAAGAACTCCTAAGAAAATGAACTCCGACATAGTAACTTATATTCTTATTCAGAAAGAAGGTCCACACCTTTTGCATATTGAAGCAACCAGGTTTGCACTGAAGTTTCTAAGCTCCCAGTGATTATCAGATAGTCTATTCCCTAGCCTTTTTGCAACAAGGCAGGTCATAATAGAAGGCATCAATTGATGTAACTGACAGAATTTAACAAAATATAAGATAGTCAATAAAACTCAAGGTGCATTTTACTAAAATTAAAGCTCAAGTATTAGGAGAGTATAACGGCCACATGGTCCAAAAAGAAGGTAAACATTGTTCTTTTTATGTATAATCACTGATAACTAAACAATCTCAGCAGAATTTCACACAAAAATGACAATAATCATCCGAAGTTAATACATAATAGATGTAGAAACAGTTATGACATTAGCACCATACTTACATAAGGCTCTATGTGTATGTGAGGATTTTGTGTAAGGCTCCGAACAAGACGCATCAAAGCAAATAAAAGATTTAGATTATTCAAATTTCGTGTCACCTGAAATGATAATTTAAAGAAAAAAAGAAAAGAAAAAGATAAAATTGAATAATGTAAGTTTCTTTGGAACAAGATATATAGTGCAAAGGGTTAAGCACAAACAATAACATTGATAAACTCTTGTCAGTACCTCATCAGCAACAAAGTATGAGAAATAAGGAACCAAAGGATGGAGCCCTGAGTCAGTTGCCAAGCTAATTAATGCTTTATTAAAGAGAATAGAGCCTGGCTTATTTGATATCAACTCAGTTATTTTGTTGAAGTAAAGCTGCAGAGGAAATAATTTTATCAAGGTTCATCCTTAAAATGAAACTGAAAAAAATCATTGCACACAACATGATAGGGTATACCTGAAGCTCTCTTGAAATTATATGCTTAACAGGTAATTTAATATCAACGGGAAGACCATCTTCCTTATATTCAGATTTTCTGGTCTCAGAGGGAGCTGCAAGTAACCATAAAATGGATTGAAATGTCAATGGAAAGAAAATCAAACTTTCATATAATAATATTTAAGCTCATAGTAGTTAATTGGCAAATTAAAAAGCAAAACCATGTAGATTATGAATTCAAAATTCTGAGTAGCAGATCACAAGGAGCATATAGCTGGCAGGTTAATCAGTACAAAAGCCGAGTGCACTAGGGACAGTATAGTTTAATTGCATCTCAGCTGAGAAAAATACCTTCAACTGGAGCATTTTCAGGAATTGCAGGTTGTACACCTTCAATTGCCAGCCAGTGAGTGGTAATTGATGTATCAAGGGGTGCTTTTGGTAGTGGTGCTTCAATAACCTGATCAAATTAGGAAAGATGTTAGAAATAAGAAAATCATGCCAGAAAGCAATTTAATTTTCTTCAGTATAGCTGTCTTGTACCTAGTGAATACTCACATCCTTAAAATCTACATCTTTGTCATCAATGTAGAACAAATCCTTGTGTCCAGCAGCTCTTTTGAACCGCAGAGGATCGTTAGAGGTGAAACCATATATCGGCTGATAAATAAATGCAAGAATAAGTTTATGAAACCAAAAACAGTACAATAAAAATAACAATTCCAGCATACAGAGAGCAGATTGGAACTGGCACTAAAGATTTTATGGGTAAATAAACACAACTCATCAAATGGAGAAGTGTTTGCCAACTTAAAAGCTCATGCTAACTTACCTAGCATATTACAATTAATCATTCATATATGCCTATAAGAAATGGCATCTCCACAATGACAAATAAGAGCCTTTTTAGGTGTGCCACTACAGCTTAATGGGCTCCCAACTCCCACAGGCCAAGCCTATAAAGAATGTCTGTGCTGATAATGAAACGTTACTAGTATCTAGCCTCTTAACACCTAATTTTCAAGAAGAAGATTGCACACTAAAAAGCATGGTCAAATTTATACCTTCTTCAAATTTTTTTAACCTAAGAAGCACCAATGATGTCATTGATTAGTGTACAGTTCTCATACAACATCCATACTTCTGAGCACCGGCACATACCAACCATGCAGCAAAGCATCAACAAAATATTAGACAGAATAGTTGTAATTCCAGAAATTAATCTAACACTTCCTAATTCCTGCTCATACCTGGTACCATTTGTAAAACAAATTCAAAAAAGGGTTGAACATACCAAACAGAACTCCCATATACAACTTTTTGAAATTTTGTTGCTGCTAGTTTATAAGATGTATATCTGTTGAAATGTAAGAATCCTACATGCTTTGACTATGTTGATTAGACATTCATCGATTATCAATAGTTTGTAAATGAAATTTACATTTTCTTTGAATCATAAAATTGCACTGTTGTTATATTTTATTTTATTTTTTACTTTTCCTTTCTATAGTCACTATTCCACAACTCCCTCGGGGCATATTTCAAAAGAGTGTATCAAAAAACTAAAGCAAATTTTGATGCAAGGAATAGAAGAGTGCTTAAACAAGCTCATGGATAGAACAAAAGTGATGCCAATACAGAAATATACTCGATCTAAGTCTGACCCACGTGACATTTAACTCTTATCAATTAAGCCAAAAGATGATATGAGAAAAATGTTTGAAAGTATCTATAAGCATTTCAAATTCAGTTTTAGTTTATTAATTATAACGCTATACTGAAATTAAAACACACACAGCAAAACTAAAGCAACTTACCTCCAGATTTCTCAATTTAAGTGCACCATCCACATCATCTGACGTAAGAATAGTTCGCTTTGAGTGGCGCATGCATTTTATGGACTCCTATACATTCAAAACAAACAAAACACACATGTCATCCGCTAATACTTGTAGCTTATGATAAACATTATAAAAACAATGCCAGAACCTCAACTCCCACAAACTTCTGTAACATACTCTTCCCACTCCAACCATCCTGTTTCTAGGTTTCTGTATGACGTCCCTCACTCTTTATTTTCATTGTTTAACTTTTACTCATTGATATACTATTCGATGGCAAAACTTCTTATATTTTCCATTAAATTAAGGAACTTATTGTAGAATGCAAACTGAGTATTGAACTAAATCGCCTTCTTAAATAAAAAATTTACACTTTATTTAATGAATACTATTAAATGGCCCACGTTACATTTGAATCTGCAAAAGCAAAAGCTTTGTAGTAGATGGTTCTTCATACCTGCATGATTTCCCGAACCCTATACTCGACATCGGGAGCGAGAGCCAGGGCGACATCAGGGGACAAATTGGTGATGCCAATGCTCTGTGCAATGACTTCAATTGTCTCTGTCGGAACTGCACTCATCTCTATTAACTTTCTTTGCTTACCAATCAGTGGTCACAGAGAGCCTTCCACAGAGTCCGCAGAATAATCAATAAAACCTAGCTAAACAGAGTGATAAAAATTCCATACTTCCGGTATATGAATATCGAATAATCAAATGGCTATATCAAAGGCTCAATTAGAAGGTTTTTAGACCTTTTCTGAATCAAAAAGGAAAATTGGCCGTATCTGGTGCGATTAGGACATTCAGGACTTACAATGCGAGGGAAAAAAGGGGTACCAACTATCATTTTTTCCAATTCGTTCCGAAGTTAATATACGAAGAATTTTTATAGTTACCTCGCGAAGATCTGAATTCTGAAGTCAATGAAAAGCCGTCAAATTTTAATAGTAAATTAGTGTCTTCTTGTGGTACACAAATAATTCTTGTCGAAATATATTTAGGGTAAGATTTGGATTAAATTTAAATAGAGTTTGTTAAATTTTTGTTATTGAATCTTTTAATTCATACATAATAAGTGTATTATTAATTAATAATAATATAAAAATATATAATTTAATTTAAAAAGTATATGTTTGTCATATTTTAATTAAAGAATAATATAATAAAAATATAATAAATTACATATAAATTTTAAAAAAAACATAAAAGTTCATTTTGACGCTTGATCATTGTGATGGTACGTCTTTCTTAACTTCAATATTTGTTTATGTGAAGATATTGGAGCAAGAGGTGGAAAATGTAAATTGGGTTTACTGTTGAGACTAGGGATTGGGGAATTATTGATAAAAAAAAAAAAAAAAAAGAATGAATGCGTTGACCGATTTACAAATTGAAGATATTGGAGGTTAATGAGAAATAAAATATATATAAGGGGTAAGTTTGACCAATTTAAAAAGAAGTTTTGAAATTTATAAATAAAATTTTAAAATATTTATATTAATATATAAATATAATAAATTATTTTATATTAACATCTAATCAGCATATTTTTATTTCATCATGAATATTCTGTAATTAAATACACCATACATTTAATTAGATAGTGATATAAGAAGTGTGAAAATAAAAGCTAACTTTCTTTGTTTCACTTACACTTACTTTTTCTTTTATCTCTTTTTAAGCGTGCTGTGCATTCGATTATACAAGATGGTTTCTCATTTTTTTATACATCATCACTATACGTCTCGTTTAAGTGTTTCATATAATATCAGGCCAAAAAATAAAAGTGTAACTCACATAGATACTATTCTTTAAATTGAATTTTTTTATGTTGTATTTGGTTTTGTAGATGTTATGAAATTTGATATCATTATCCATAAATAATTATTTGTAATCAATAAATAAATTCATTTATTTATTTTTATAAATTATCATTAACTTTAATTATATTTTAAACGTTATAGTTCGTTTATAACTTCCAGGCCAAGTTGGAAAGAATCTGTTTAAACCCAGCATTTTAGTTTTTCCACTTTGACGAAGTATAACATATACTTATTTCAAATACTAAAATTTGGATACAATGCAATTGAATTTCACTTCACTTTTATAAATAATTATGAGTATTTATGTAAATTTAAAAATCATAACCAATAAAATTAGTTATAAAAAGTTTATTGTCAACACTATAGTCAGTTTATTAAAAGTTAATTCAATATATAAGTATTTTAATATAATTTAAATTTTAACAAATTTTATAATTGTTTTTTGGTTATATTATATTATTTAAAATGAATTTTTAAAGAAAATATGAAGGAAAAAAATTACTACAAATTCTAAAACATGGGTGCTCATATAATATTACTCCATTCAAGCAAACTTGACAAAGACACAAGTATCATAAATTTAAATAAGGTGTTGTACAACATTTATTATGCGCCATATGTCATTAGATTTGTAATGACATCATGTGATGTTATTAATTATTCTGATCTTACCTAATTACATACTATCATGAAAAAACTTATTATATTTATAGATTAATCTAGATATTTTAAAATTTTATTTATAAATCTCAGAACTTCTTTTTAAATTGGTCAAACTTACCCCTTTTATATTTTTATTTCTCAATAACCTCCATTTTCTTCAACTTGTAAATTTGTCGATTCACTCATCAATTTTTTTAATTTTATGAATTAATACCATATTTAAAAAAATCATTCAATTAGCCATTACATCTATAGTAATCCTTCTCTTGAAGAAGATTTTGTGTTAATGTTTAAAGGCCAATTGAATAATTTTTTAAAATATGGTATTAATATTTTGACCTCTAATTTTAATATAATTCATCCTTATTATCACTGTCGCACCCTAAAAGTAATTACTCCAAACTTAAAACATAAAAATAAAAATAAAAATCAGCTACACAACAAACATTTTTGTCGCCATATAAGCTCATCTGACTAAAACATATTAAACTCGAACTGAATTTGAATCTATATAGTTAACTCCCTACAAATTACCATGCAAATTTATTAACTAATTAATATATTATATAACATATAAATTAATAAATATTAATTTATACATTTATTATTAATAACATTACGAAAAACGACAAAGATGATAAAGTTGAATACAACAACTTTATACCAAGACATTTTTTACACAAAGATGAACTTAGAACACTAATTATATTGCATAATCTTGGGATACAATACGAGAACCTTATGCCAGAGTTTCTTAATATACTAACAAGATTGATAGGTAAGACTCGAGAAAACATCGATTTCTTAGAGAAAATAAGTAATATTAGAGTCACATTTTACATAGGCCTCATAATTAAGTCATGTATATATATAATTTTAATATAGTAAAAAATTAATTAATTTATATGTCAAATGAAACTTATGCAGGTTTTTTTTTCAAAATACATTATCTTAGAAATTTAACAAATTATTAATTTATTACAAGGTTATACTGTAAACTAACCAGTCCATGAATTCCGAGTAGAGTATTGCATATATTAGATGTTGGTATGCTAGGCATAATCCAGACGTCATGATTTCATAGGGTTGATTTTACACTGTTATATTCAATATATTAACAAACTAGTCCATGTCTTAGGATATACAGTTCCCCAAGAGAGCCAACGCTTAAATGAGGATCAGACCAAGCATGCCATTCTAGAAGTACAGTAATATAGTACTATCACTTTCGTGATGCTAGAAGGAAGATAGATATTAAATTAGGTGCTAATAAGGAATCCAAAGTTGACAGGCAGCCATTACAGGACATGAAAACTCGCAAGAAGCTTGCTCGGATTCATTTAACGGAATAGATTAATCAAAATCCAGAGTTTAAATATTTACTATCATTTTTTTAATAATATTGTAATATATAAAAGAATATTTGTTTTATTAAGTCAATAACATAGCATTGAGTTACTAAGAGATCACATAGTAACATATAAAATCTGAACGAAAAATTTTTTCAGTCTTGTCCACACACAACTCGCATTAAAGCTTATATAAGAACCAATCATGATGCCACTGAGTCTGACTTAAACTTTCATACAATTACACAGAGAAGAACACACACAACAGTTAAATAATATGCTATCTTACAAACGCTTTCAAGACCTCAACAACTTCCAAGTCACTGACAAAACACAAGAAGTCAACAAACCCAGTAATTATGACGTTTCAACATCTCACACAACCAGATATATAGGTATGAAGAGAAGGCGATCAACTTCTGGAATCATTATCATTACAAGAATTTGAACAACAGAAATATAACAGCAACCAAAACTACTATACCAACAACTGATAAAAGCATGCACAAGCAGGAGCAACTACCCTTGGCACGCTTACTCAATATTGCCAAGTTCTTCTGCACACGCTGTTTACACCACAAGAACAGAAAAAGCATTTTTTAGAGCAAACTTAAACAATATTGAAACATAACTTTTTAAGAGATGAAATAATGTCATTACAAAATCGGTGTATACATGTTTGCAATATACCACTCTTCGTGTGATTACATTCATACACATCTTACGTTGGTGCATCTTAGTAGAGAACATTTTACATTATGCCTGCTTATTGTGCTCCTATCAATTTTGCCATTGGTACAGTTTTGGATTAATGCAAGTTCACAATTATACCTGTTAACAAGTCCCACCATGAATCTAGGAGGGTATTTGGAGGATGCGGAGCTTTATATAATCAGCCTTCCTCACTCATCAATGTACATAAATGTCAATTTTGACAAAGCATACTATTTTCACAATATGCAGATATATTTTGTCCTAAATAAATTGTGTCTACTCCAAAAGACTGTCCTGAAACTAAAACAAACTACTCGAAGGAGTTTATATATCATTCTGAAACTTTAAATCCTTGAATTGTTAAACGTCTTAATTCACAAATAGCATAAGCATTGGAAATTATGGAGTTTATTGAACAAAAAAGAGGAAAGCAGAGGTTTCAGTTAGGATACTGCATGGTGTAGATCGGTGCTAATGGCAGGATAAGACACACAGTATATTGCAAACGTTTTCATTAGATTAAATTATAAAAGTAAATTTAAGTGTTACCCGCATCCGAGAATCCGTAACATCTACATGCTGGTCCAAGTCATCCTGACAGAGGAATCAAAAGGATTCAATTTAAGAATAGAGAGATAAATGGGCTAACATAAATAAGGAAAGAGAAAATTTACAATTTACAATTTACAAAAGAAGGGAGCATACAATGAGTCTAGTGTGTAGATCCAGCTCTTCATTCACAGCCAAAGCAATATGTTTTGTACTTGTTACACTCTCCTCCAATTTCTCAAGGCCCTCATCTTGCTCTGTTTGAATAGCATTCCACATCAAGATCCAAGGTGCAAGACTACAAGCAATAAATTCCAATTTTTCAGACTAAATAAATTAAGTGACCTCTCATAATATGCCGTTGAAGTCCAACAAGTCCACTGTTATCCAGGCCAACTGTTCTGCTCATTGCATCAGCTGGTTTTATATCTGGTCCAAGCAAGCTATCCCTGTTCGCAAAGTTAGACATGTTCAATGTTGATGCCATTTGGTTAACTTTTGATCTCAAATTTGCAAGCATGTCCTTGCGCCGATTCATCTCCTTGTCAGATCTGTGCATCATTAAATGAAGCTTCAGATAAAAATAATGCAACCACATCAAACAGCTTTACAGCTAGAAAAAAGGCATTGAATTTTTTATTAATAACAACTATGCCCTTATGGTTAATACCAGAGAATTAGAGCATAGCTCTGTAGAAATCCCAAAAGATAGATAGTGTCAGGAATATTTTTCAAAATTAAAAGTTTCAGAAGACTGCAGTCCATAGCATTCCAAGTTGAAATTGCTCTGCTGGGATAGCATGACCTTTACTCATTGACATAAATTAACTTGTAAATACTTACATAGGCTGCTTTCCAGGAAGCTTTGACAAAAGGGATTGCAAGCTATCAAGTCTGGTCCCTAATATTGTTATCTTTCTTCTTATAGCAGATGCATGGCGCTGGGTTTCAGGTCCAGTTGTGGGAAATGAACTCCGTTCAGAAATCATGCTGCTGATATCATCAGCAAGTTTCAAAGCTTCATTATATTCCTTCATCCATGAGTCTGAAGAAGATGCCATGGGCCTGAAAAAATGTTACAAAATAAATGACCACGGCACTAAGTGAATCAAAAGAATATGGTACCTATCATAACAAATGATAAACAGAATATCATATCTAAGTAGTAGAAACTGGAATCTAGGAAGCTCAACAGAACTTCAAATATCATCTGACAGTACAGAAAACTTTTCCAATCCACAAGATAAATTCTAACACACTAGCAAAACCAACAAAAAGATCACAATCTACCATCCCCCTGTTACATTTAATAACCATGGAAACATTATAGCAAGCCTGTGTTATCCAACTACGGTATATTCATCTCAAGTAACAGCATAAGCAAATACATTTCTTTCCGTAGCATTATATTTGCAGGCAGCCTAGCAGAAAGTAAATAAAAATAAAAATACTTTCATCAATGATATAACAAGCAGGTAACATTTATCCTCAACCATATGAATCTACACCATTCTGCCCTAGCAAAAGTGTTATGTAATGTTATTCCAAATTACTTCTGCAACTAAAACATGGAATCTCATAGTCGTAAGCAGCAAAATCTCATGCATAATTGCATATCATCTAAGTACTAACAGAAGTAAAAACTTAAGAAACATTGATATTGATATGCATATTGGATACAATAATACACAGGATACAACAATTTTTTAAATTTTAGAATACAGGTATATATATATATATTCATAACTTAAGACATTAAAAAATGAAGAATACAAAAAATTGACTACGCAACTTGATAGATATGATACATTAGAAAAACCATGCATAAAAGTGGTAGCTACTAGTTAATGCATGCACAGAGCAAACCAGAAAAGCAATCTGTACACCCACTGATGCATAGAACAGAAGAAACAAACAAGGTGAACAATGCACTGAACAATGAACAAGGATTTCTCTACTTCTAATGTATCTATGCACCCAAAAAATGCACAGAACAAGGTGAACAGAAGATGCAGTAGTGAAACAAATCGAATAGGAGTTGAAGGCACAGGTTAAGTTTTGAAGAAAGACTTTTTTTTCCACTAATTTCCTTTTCAATCTGCTAGGTCTAGGTTAAATCTGGATTTTTTTTATGGAGAAAGACGCATCAATGGGTTTTGAAGCATTTCAGACATATCAGATGAAAAATAGCTCTAAATACAGGTGCAAGCATATCATACGCGTATCTGATCCATACTGGATACACATGCTCCAGGGCCATATCTGTGCAACCTAGGTTAAAACTAATGCTCCACTTACTTTTTACAGTAAAGAAAAAGTATTCATTTTACATCTCACGAGCTAATTGAAAAAGGGTAGAGAATCGCGCTCAATAAAGAAATCATATGATATTCAGTTATTATTTTGATGTATGATTAAGTATACCCACACTTCAACAACATCCCACATAAGTGATCAACTATATTGATAGACAACAAGAAGTCATTGTTGAAAAATATTAAGAAAAGAATTATACAAACCATAATTGATACATTTATCTACAGATTTTCAATTGAATGCAAGAAAATGTAGATTGAATCGCTATGACATTTTACAAATTAACAAAAAAATAGTCAGATATTTCTTTTTATCACACTGGCCAACAGCCAAGCAAAATAGAAAGGACCAAATTTAGTTTAGCACAAATAACTCCTTAGCACCAAGTAAATGGATAACCGACTATCGACGTGACTAAGACATTCATCTACACTCATACTAGCAAACATCCCTATTGACATAATATATTCCATTAAATCTCCGCCTATATCTTGACCAGTCGACCTTCCAAAGCTAGAAAATCAGACATGTCTCAAGTCAATGAGAGGACCAAGAAAAAAATTGAACAGCCAATAATTACGAAAAATATTGAGAATAAACAATAGGGGGTGCGGGGGAAAAAGAAGAAATCACAGGCCAAATAATTCCCAAATATCTTGGGACACCCAGAGAATAAACCGAACTGAACAGCATAATTGACATCAAAATGGAAACAAAAAACAGACACAAAATGCACAATTCTCATAGAAACAGCATTTCCAGCACATAAACATAATAAAAGACTAATGAAAATTTTACCCTCAAAAACATAAATACACGTTCAGAAGGAAAATCACCATATCCAACAGCCCAAAAATGCAATTAAGAAGGAAAATCACGCTTCGGATTGAAAGTGACTGAAATCAAGCACAAAAGGGAAACGATCGGAGCTGGGTATACCTTTTTCAGGATGTGTTAATTCTTCTTTGAGGGATTTTAGAAGATAGGGTTTCGAGGATCGTGATCAATATAATATCTTCCACAAGAAATCAGGATGTATAGAGAGAGGCGTACGGCGCCAACACCAACCGGCAACGATTGTCCGCCCCCTCGTCGTCTACCTGGCACCACTACGTAGCTTGGCCGTTGAAAATTTTCTTTCACCACAGCGTCGTTTTTTGTGTCCTTTGCGCGATAAGCATCGCCTGAGAGTCGTTTTCTTAGATTGTGGTAGCGTTATGCTAGTGGAACGCACAGAAAGAGTTTGCTGCTCCCCGCGTGTTTTAGCCAGGATATATTATATATTATATTTTTTTTCTTGGCCAAACTTACATATCATTATTTATATTTAATACCAGGCTAATGCATACAAACGTGAAGATAATTTTTGGTTGTCAAAACTGTGCTTTTTTATTCTAATATTATAATTAAAATAATCAGTCTGTCCCGTCAAGTCCATGAGGAGTTTCGACTTTTTCTTCGCCTACCGCAAATAGAATATAGCTTCGTCCAGGATATTCGTCAAAGCGGTCGTCTTCTAACGACAGAGACCTCCTAGAATGGATCAAATTGCCATATGGAAAAGCTTCGTTCTACCCCTGCTATGGGTCAAGGCTAGAAATTGGAACACATTGATTCCGCTCGTTCCTGTCCTTCGCTTCAGGGCTCGGGGAAAACTCACCCTGTATTTCATGTGAGTCAGTTGATATCGATTACATTAAAATTTCAAATCCTCTTCTGATAAAATTATTTGTTTAATATGTTTAAAACTTTTGTTTTTATATTTTTTTATGGCAACATCCAGGTTTTTTTTAATGGGAATTAGTCATGGTTGGTGATAAATTTAAGAAGTTTTTTTTTTTATTATAACTTGTCCTCAAAGATGATAAATTATATTTTTTCCTTTGCAACTCATCCTAAATGATGACTAATTAGAATTTTTTTAAAAAAAATTATAACGCAACTAGCCACAATTCAAATGAAATTCCAATATTTAAATTAACCTAAATACCAAGCACAAAGCTGCTATGTTTTAAGGGGAAAAAAAACATAATATATACATGATAATTTCTAGTCAAAATAATAGTTTTCAGTTCTACAACTGGGTTTGGGGTCTCCTAGCAACCTTGTGAGATTTGTGTTGCACCAAAGGTGGTGTGTTATCATCACTATCATCGTCCTCGTCGTCTGTTGGTTGAGGTATGATAGTAGTTGCAAGAGAATTTAGATTCAATATCAGAGATTGCATTGGCAAAACTAATTGTTATAGAGTGACAAAGTCATATTGCACAGTATGTGATGATTCACCAAACTCAAAAAATAGAGTGGAATATGCGGTGAAGAATGCAAATGGCTCATTAAATAATGACATGAATGATCTATATGTGAAATCCTGATGCAGTGGTGTAGATGAAGACAATACTGTAGGCTATATCTGATATGGCATATAAGAGGAGGGACCAACATGACTATGATCAAAGTAATGATGTTGAGCTACCTCAATGATAATGGGATTGCATAAAGACATGTATCTATGTATCCATTTCACAGGCCTACCCTCTGATATATGCGAACGAGGCAATTAAGTTGCAGACAGAGCAAGTTGAGAGATCAAAGGCTCACATTATTCTCCAAGAGCTTGTAATATGTTCCTACAGTAGCATATGGTAAAAGTTCATAATTGCTGAGCTTGTATTAATCCTCAGCTTTATCAGCCTAAACAAAGTTACAAGAATATAAGGTTAGAATTAACATAATGTGTATGCATATGAAGAAAGAGATTAAAAAGTATACAAGGGTGATAAGTATGCAATAATATACCATGAAGCTAGCATGACCACTAGTTGGATGGATCCACCATCTCTTATGCCTCCAATAACATTGCATGTACTCAGATATTCTATCTAAATGCTCGGTGGACAATAAGGTGTCAACAATTACATCATGCCATTTATCCCATAATGCAATCAAGCTAGTGTGCTCTTGCAACCAGTTTTTCATGGTTTTTCCTTTTAGCTGCAATGTATGACATGCCCCTATATTGACTAGTTCACTAGGTATTAGTTACATAATGCTAAACTAATCGAGCACACAATCAGGCTAATGCCACTCAACAATGTGAAAATAGATAAGGGGAACAAATGCTCACCAAATATCTAGGAACACTAAATAATAATCAAGGATAATTTGCTGCACACTAGCTTATCTATATGGGCGGCAAATTACCTGTATTCACCACATTATAAAGAGAAAGAATTAACAGCTATTAGATACTTTATATATTAGAAAAGAAAGAAAACACAACTTTATAAGTATACCTCGTTGTCTTCAATCTTGTTTAAAATGACCCTATATTGGCGCAATGCTCACTTACTTGGTCTTGGTGGTCGCTCGACATTTCTCCATCTGGAACCCAATAGGGGTAGTACAGGAAATTGCTCCATGTTTAGGTCTTGGAGGAATTAGCTGTGGGAAGTGATCATATGCCCATAAATGAAATAGTGACAAACATCCACTTATATTTTGCTCTTCGTAGTTAGTGGCGTTGCGCATCTCTTTATATAAATGTCCTAACATGGCAAACCCCTAACACACTGTCTCACGGCTTCCATATCCATCAGATGTGGTAAGTACATGATATAAACTCTACACTTTGACATGCCAAGCATCAAATAACCCCAAATTAGGTGAAAGATGTATTCATAAGTGAACTGCAATATTGTTACGTCTTTTGCATCGTTTGGAAGGTTATGAAACCGCTTAGCCAACCATGGAATGATAAGTCTTTAGCCATCTATCTTGTCAGGGGGTGGTCAAACCCCTAATAACAATTCATAAATAGTAGGCCAAATTATAATTGGTGCAACCAAATATTATAGTGCTCTTGCATGGTAACCCTAAATACACGGCCACGTCCTCAAGTGTGACAATGCATTCTTTAGTGTGGTCTTAAAGGTATGAGTCACAGGACACCACCTCTCTATGAGTATTGATACAAGTGCTAGGTCGAAGTCAAATTGCCCAAGTTAAGTAGCACTGTAAAATCCTGCCAATCAAAGATTGTCTATAATGGCCAACGGGGGATCACCCAGTCAATTTGCATGTTCGACATTTTGTAAACAAAAGATTCCATCATCCTACAATCAATAATAATTTATTAATATGAGTAAATATACAAGTAATATAATTATGTAGTAAGAAAATATAGTTAGTCGACCCAGCCACACGACCTATGATATGTGTCGAGTCTGTAAGTAAATTAATGAAGGGTCTTCAAATCCTGGGTTAACAACATGGCGTGGACAGTCCATCACACCTAAATTCCTAAAAGTGAGTTAGATTTTGAAGAAGTTAGCATTGAAAAGGTATTGACATGTATAATAACAGTCACATGTAAGGTTTGGTATATAAGATATATTAAGCTTATCTAAGATTGGTACATATATTATATCAGCCATGTGCAATCTTTTAGTACACAGGTATTTCACAGTCCATACTTTCCATACATTTAAATGACAATATTTCACAACATATCATCTAGTTTGCCAAGTTTCATCTAGGACACATTGCATAGTTTTGTCTAGTTTCTCTACATAATCCATACTTGTAGGTGTCACCAAGTTGTATCCAATCCATCTTATTTCATATACACGTTAATCAAGGTCAACCTTTCTCTTGAAGCATAGACGGGTCAAGTATCAACTTTGGACAATCAGAAGGTGGCCACTACATCTCGCCACTAATAAGGTTAAAGGTAATGTTCTATGCTTTTTACACTTTGTCTTGTCAGAAGACTGGATCCAGATACTGATAGGGGTCAATAGAAACCTTACTATATGTTGCCAAAATATGTAGGCAAGGGAGTTTTTCTACTTGGAACTCGCGACAGTCACATGAACGATTAAGCAAGCTAACTTTGCAACATTGACCAAATTGACAGTTTGTAGTGTCATATGGTTCTTCAACTTAAAGAATGATGCTTATCAATTAAACTAGCACACAAAGCATGCATAGGCTACCTGAGCATTCTCCATAATCTTTTCCCTAAAGGTTTCATAAAATACTTGACCAGCATCTATCTGTGTGTTAACTTGTTTGGCATATTCCATAAAGTATCTATTAACTTTGTAAAATGTTACCTTAGCAAGACCAGTTATTGGTACAAATCTAACACATCTAAAAATAATATTCATGCTCTCTGCTAAGTTTGTAGTTATATGACCATAACGATAGCAACCAACGTCATATGCATAAATCCATTTCTCTTTTGGTGCCATTGTAATTCACGTTGTTGCACGATTATGCTTTTAACATAGTTTATCTAACTATTCGTCCCCTTGATGACACTTAATGTGTAACTTGTACAGTATAAACATAGAAGTTATCTAAATTTATTACAGCTTGTTATGGCTTTAAGTGTATAATACAAGTGTTAATAACGTACCAATTTCCTTGAACTTATCTTTTAGCCATGTAGTCTTAAATCTGTTGTTCAGGTTATTTGCCATATGACGAAGACAAAAAAACATGGTAGGCCTACAAAGGCTGCCATTAGAGTCTATGATTTATGACGATGGCTATTATTGCAGCTTGTCTATTAAAAATCAAACAAACCCATTGCTTTTGCTTCACTACATGTCATTTAAGGTTGAAAAAGAATCACGCCCATGTTGTTTATATGTCTCCTTCAACTACTGCAAATGTAAAGGGCACAACTCATTTATCACCATCTTGTGAGGTTGCCATAAAAAGTATGCCTTTGTACTTTTCATATAACCATGTCTCATCTATTTGGACGATCGATTTGATGTGATCAAATGCTTCTATGCATGGCTTGAACGTCCAAAAAAATACAATGGAATGTTGCAATAGATTCATCTTTAATCGTATGTTGTGTGCATTCCTTGTTAAAGAACTCAACATAGGATCCTAGATTAAAATTTTGAACTACAACAATCCACTTTAGTAATAAGGCATGAGAACTCCCTCAATTCCCAAAAGTAATTCCTATGGCATGATGTTTTGCCTTCCAAGCCTTCTTATATGACACTGAATATCCAAACGTACTCTTTATTTTTTCAATGATCTGGGACACAACTATCTCTGGCTTCTCAGTTATCATGCCAATTATATATGGTGATATCACATTGGAATCAAGCTTCATATGATCTTGCAAAAGTGATGCTGACACACATGTATGCAGTCCCTCATATATTGAAACCTTCCGCTGCCTTCCATCCATAGTATGGCATGCTCTCAACCTCTAATTGCAACCATTCTCGTATTGAATACACCAGTACTCTTCATACTTTAAGGACAAGTAATACACCTTAAATATATGCACTAAGTACAATCTGGTTACGCGTCGTAAAGTTAACTTATTAACATATCACATCTCTATGTGGGACTTATTATTGTTGACATTCATATGAATTGGTGCATAAAGAAAATCTGGACCACTCTTGGCATCAACGTTAACTTGCTAAAAAATGATAGCTATAGGATCAACATATTCCAAGATCGGCTCAACTACAATGCCTTCAGTTAGGACTTCCCCTTCATCTTCTTCCCTATCTTCAGATTCATCAAACTCATCTATACCATATACATCATCATATTCATCCCCTTCATCAAAATCATCCATTATGTCTTCCATTATTGTAAATGGAAACATAGATCAACCAAAGTTGTATGGTGTGTTGGGTGAACTTGAGTGGAATGTGTGATCAACTTGTAGGCTTCCATATGGCTAAGTATAGTGGAGCTACAAAAGTGATGGCTAAACAATAGATAGGAGTGTGTCAGGTATGTAGTTGTCCATTGGCTGAGATGCTACATTTAAATCTACTTGATTGGTGGCAATAAATGCACAGAACTTTAGACAACTCAATTGGGAAGGAAATCATGAGTTTATTTCCCACATCGTTTATAAGTCAGAATCATCTTTTAGGCCGCATACACAATACCTAGTAGGGTTTAAGGACACTAAATATTTGTAAACAAACTCAATCACAACCTATGATGTGCCTAGTCGCACCTTTTCTCCCACCAGTTCCTTTAACCTCTCCAAAGTAACATTGACATCAACTCTCATAGTTCTCACTATTTCACATTTAAATATTGCTTCTTCATCAATCTCATAACCTCCGTCCTGTTGCTCATTCTTACCTTACTATATGCAATTACAAGTACATTAATATAATTCAAAAGCATCATCCCATTATCATTTAGTTCTATAGGAAGGAAAAATAACTAGAAATAAATTATAACAATTTCACATAATTTTATTCTAACAAGGAAAAATAACTACATGTAAATTATTAACAATATCATTATTTAATTATTATTATCATTATAGCATTTTCTATTTGTAAATTTTCATGGCAATTTATATTTTTTAATATTAGAAACAATATTATTTAAATATTACTTATCACTTTCAATAATAATCAAATATTGTGCATTCCAAATTATAACATTTAATCTTCAAGTCCTTATTTTTTTCCAATCCTAAATTCTCAAGTAATTTTACTATTCCAAAATTTATTTGACCAAAACTAACAACATACTACATTGTCTTATCCTAATACTCAAGCATAATTTTGGAGTTAGACATATTATTTTTTTTCCCTTTCTCTCTTCTCTTTATTCTTTAACTTATATTTATATTATTATATTTATGTCATTTGTTGTTTATTAAATTTCATATCTTTAATATTTTAAAATGTTATCGACAACATTTTTTAAACATTACTTAATACTTGTATTAATTTTTATCTAAATATTGTGTACACCAAATTCTTAAAATTATTCTACAAGTCCTTTTTTTTTTTATTTACATTATTACTTATTTTTATTATTAAAATAATTATTTCTACATATTTTAAGTCTATATACATCTTCTTATTAAAAAATTTCACACTATATTTATCATTTTTGAAATTTTTTTTGTTTTTTTCCACGAAATATGACATCCAATAAATTATTTTCTAGCAGCTAAAACCATATAATTAGTTTTTAATAAAATTTTTATATCTAAACATACTAATCAATATTTGTCTAATATACAACAGACAAATATTGATAAAAAAAATTTAAATTTAGAAGAATGTTAAAATTTACATATCAAGAAGGAAGACAATTTCAGAAGAGTTCAGAAAGGATTTTTCAAGTTCTAGCAACAACAAAATTCCAAGGTCTAGTAGCAAGAAAATGACAAATTGGGGCCAATATAAATTTCTTCCAACACAATCACAAACTAATATCAACAAACGCAAGAACTGGCAGTTGTGTAGAGCTGAATCTTGAATCACCTTGTAATTTTCATTAATGAAAAAAAAAAAATCAAACTTCCAGATGGAAGGAAAGATGGTGTTGGACGAAAAATTAATTTTAACCAGACACTCGTTGAGGCAGTAGATCATATTGTGGAAGACAAAAAATGGGACCACTATGTAATGTTCTCCGGCACAAATCCAAACTTTCATATGCACAAACACACTTCAACACACCTAGGGAGACAATGAGACCATTATACAATTTTTTCCAAACACAAATGGTGCACCAGAATAGACAAATATAGAAAAAGTCGGCTCAAAATATAATTTCACCCACCTTGTTTTTAAACAATCTGAGAGGAAGAAGTGCCAAAAACAATGAGTGGAATTAAGCACACTAACTAAGGCTTGGTTCATCCCCATTGTGGGTGAATTAGGAAAGTTTAGAATATATATATATTAGCTGATTTGGCCAAATAGGAGATGAATCAACTCAGGGTTTTTTTTTTTTTTTTAAAAAAAAGAAATCTGCTCCCTAGTTGATTTGTCTCCAATGTTAGTGAATCAGCCAAGTAATTTTAAAAAAACAAATTAAATGATCACAAAAAACAAGTCTAATTTGTCTACAAATAGAAGGAATCAATTTAAGCATTTTAATATAAAATCCTATCAGAAGAAGTTATGGAGAAAATATGTTTTTATAATATTAGGCTAAAGTTCCCTTCAAAACTAATGGTAAATTTTCTCACATTTTATTATGTATATCTAGTTTAGTGAGTTCATTGTATCATTAATAGATATATAACATATTAGAGGATTATTTATGCATATTGTTAAGTATAAAACAATTTATTTGTATAAATAATAAAATTAAAAATTCATGTATTTGAAGTTATCACTATCTTTTAGCCTTATTTGGTTAGAGACATCAAAACAACTTTGGCCCTATTTAACCCACCAATGAGGTGGGTTAGGTAGGAGGGTCCCTATGACAACCCATTTAATAAGTTCATATAAACTTAACTTGTTTAACCTGCAAATTAAATAGTCCAGCTTGGTAGATTTGCAGGCTGGTTTTTTTTTTTTTTTAGTTCCAAACCTAGGCCAAATTGGAAATCCCCTAAACTAAAAGCTTAGTTAAAAAAAAAAAAAAAAAGATTACACTAATGCATATAAGCCTAGTCAAGTCCAAATTTATATGTGGCCCATTTACTAACTAAAATCCAAAAAGGAAAAAGCTCATTTCCCCTGGCTCCCCTCCTCTTCAACTGTCACTTTCTTCTCTTCCTCGCTGTCACTCTCCTATCCTCATCAATTCTAGCCGACAGCAACAAGTAACCCCTATCTATCACATTCAAGTTCAAGAAAGGAAACCTAATCTCTCCTCACTGCCAATCCATTTCTTCCGTTTCTCTTATCCAGTTCGAGAAAAAGAACCAAATGCTTATTCCCTTAGCTCTTCTTTGATGCTTTATCTCTATTCCAATATGTAATCTGTAAATGTTAGGTTTTGAGTTTACGTTTCACTTTCTACAGATATTGTTTATTGTAATACTTCTCTACTGTTGTTTGTTTTTGCTTCGATCTCATCTTTAGATCTTATTTGCTTTGTAAATCTTGTTTGTAAAATTACATTATATGTGTGTGTATTTGTTAATGTTAAGTTTTTTTGTAGACTTTGTATTTATTGGTTTATGTTCTACTGAAATTCATTGGCCACAAAAATTATTTCAATTTATTAAGATAATGTGTTTGAAATTTTTTCATTTAAATTTTTTTTTTTGTGTTAATCTATTAGGTGGACTAGGTTGAGGATTTCAACCCACCAAATTGAAACAGGCCAGCCTATTTAACCCATTAACTCAGATGGGTTGGCCTAGGTTTCAGAATCATTTTCTACTAAAACTAATTGACTTCACAGCCTTGGAGTAGGTGATGTTGGTAAGAAATAACATTTGATCACTTTTTATTTTGGTTTGACATGTCAAGCTGTATTTTGGTTTGAGTAGCCAACTAATTCAAATAAACAAATCTTAGCAACTAAGACATAACTTACGCTACCATATTACATATTATTTTAAAATACAAGGATGAAACCTGAATCATACTATAATTGGTAAGTTCATAAATCTGACATCCTTCTAACACCATACTTGTACTTTACAAAAACTTTAATTTTAATATCCTTGTTGTACATTCAAATTCAAGAATGGAATGTCTCTTGTTTAAAGCTCCTCACCTCTTTATTTTCTGCAATATGCAAAAATCATTGAAAAAAATGGAGAAAACTTCTCATGTTTGTTGAAGCTCAAAAATTTGATGCCTTCAATTCCCAAAGGTCATCTCTTATGAAGACTTATATATATAAAAACTGCTCTTTCAAAGAAAAGTAAGATCTGTAGGTTTATTTGCAAAAATAAAGGAGTTGTGAGCTTGTATCTAGTTTATCATACTTTTATTTAGTGTGTCTATATTGTGCTCCCTTTGTATTATTTCTCTTATTTGTGAACTTCCTCTATTGTTAAGTGGAGTGAAGGTTGGGTAGAGTTATAAAAACTCAGAGATTAGTTTAAGGGTGAGTTTGAAAACCTCATGTTAGATGTGAGCTTGAAAAACCTTGTATTAAGGGCGAATATGAAAAAACTCATGTTAAGGGTGAACACAAAAAACTTTTGAGTAAGTGTTGTAAGTGCATTGAAATAATGAAGAAAATCCCTGGGGTGCTAAAAGGATTAGATGTAGACAAGTTGTGCTAAACCAAGATAAAATTCGATGTTGTTTATCTTCTTTCCTTACTCTTATATTTACTTTTATTGCAATTTAGATCATGACATTCTCCATAAAGTTAATTGATTATTTCTAAAATTAGCATACTTAGCTTTTGTTTGTAAATAGTCAACTAGTTAAAAAAATATAGTTAATTGTATAATCTTAGTTTTGATTATGTTTGACTATATTTAACTAGTTTCAATATACAATTAACTTATTATTGTCATAAAATACTTTAAATAAAATTTTGTTAATTTAAAAAGCAATTTTAAGAGAATCTATTCACCCACTTTAGTTTCTCCATAAAAAACCACTCATCCATTAACCAAGTCAAATTCTAAAAATGTCATTCTCCCTTTTTTGGCATTTCAAAGCAACCTAAGTTGAGATCAACAAAAAATCATATGAATCAAGGACTCTTAATTAAGTTAGGACTTAACAAATTTCTAAATCGCTAATAGTAAAAATCAAATACCTCTCTTTCTAGACCTCAAATGAGTTTATTCCAAATTCATTGGAAACTAGACATCATGGACACTAGAATCACTAATTTTGGGCTTCTTGAGAAGAAGATATGCTTTGACAAAGTTGGACCAACTTTTTACCTTCATGCACATATTATTGCATAGGATAGGAAACTACAAAATTTATATATCGTGCTTTCCTTATCCAAATTGCATGATTGTGCACTTTTTGGAAAGCTCCAAATGTTTACTTTTACCATAATTTGGAGGCTCTCCATTTTTATGCAACATAGATGAAATTATGACAAAACTAAGGGGCACTATTGGCCAACATTTCAACACTTTGCTAAATCTTATAAATTTGTTTTTAAATTCTCCAATTCGACTCCAAATTATTCACTAGCTCCTAAAACCCTCCATAACATATAAAAGAATATATAAAAATAAAATAAAATATTTAAGAAACAAGTAAATTAAGCAAGGGAAAATACATAAAATAGCTATATGAAATGTACTTATTAGCGTAATAGTTAGAGTCATAGTAGTTCATACTTCAATAGATGTAGTAAGGTGGAGGTGAATCATCTTAACCATTATTACAAACCTATCTCTTAGAGAAATTTTTTAATTCATGGTTGCTTTTCCCACAAAAAGCAATACCCTTCATTACTCATAGATGGGAGAATCCCAATATGAATTCTGCACTAATAAGAATCGAAACTCAAAATGGGAAATTAACCCAAAATGCAAACCTGAATTCCAAATGATATCAAATAAACATATAACCAATCCAAATGCCTAAAGTAACATAAAGCTACACCAAAACTAGCAAGTCACTAGCCAAAACAATAAAAGAAAAAGGGTCTCTTTGATATTGGAGCTGTTACTCTCAATATTAGCTTTTGTTTTTATAGACCCCAGAGAGAGACATGAAACTGGTACGAGTTGGGATTGTTACTCTTGGATGAATTTTTGTTTCGTTTGCTTAGTGATTTTGATAGTGCTCAAGAACCAATGTGAAAAGGGGAGGTGTGTAGTACCTGGGGAATGGGCCAACTAATTCTACCGGTCTTGTTCTTTGGTGGCTCAGGGGAACAAGATGGGAGTAAGGTAGCGAGGGAGATGTGAAACCAGACATAGAAACATGAAACCAAAGAGAGAGACGTGATGGGCGATAAATGGGAATTAGAAGAGTTTTTACTTTTAAAAAAAATGAAAAAAGACTTAATAATATTAAATGATGAAAGATAAAAAATGAACTAGGTATAAAAAATTATTTTTATATTTTTTATTAATTAAAAAAATTAATATAACTATATAAAAAATCATTTATAAGTTTTTTTTTTTAAATAGCCTAACTTCTTCCGTGGCTTACAGTAAAATTATTATTTTGCTTTTTACTCATTATAATATTTAAATAATTTATTTATTTAATAATGTTATACTTAATTTTTTATATTTTTAAAAATATTAAATTTAATTTTCTCAATTTAATGAGTGAAAATTACCGAGTCCAAAATAGCAAATTTGAAGGAGGTACTGCGATTTTACTTGTTTTACTGTAGAGGTCGGCGACAATGGGTTAATGTAAACTGAAATGTCTCAAATGCCCTTAATTAGTTGGACAGTTTTTTCTTCTGTGATGTCATTATTTCAGACAATGATTGTCAGGGGTTTTGACAAAAATTTCAGCGAAGAGTTTTACATACAAAATAAAAAATTTAAAGATCCGTGATTTATCATTAAAGTTGAAAGATGAATTTATAATGTCTAAATTCAGAAAGATTCGTGGTATTTTGACTAAAAATTAATAGCAAACACCAAGATTTGTCAGATTTGTCTTGGTATTAATAAAAAAAATTAATTCGACATAATTAGTATCAACTAAAAAGTACATGCTAGTTTATAAATAAAGTAAAATAGAGGGGCTCCGTTGCAAATATGTAACCCAGAATTGAACTCACAAGCAGCGATATTACCCGTACAGGCGAAATTCTGTAAGAGTCACATAGATTCAATTGAGGAACGCAGGGAGTGGTCGGAGCTGGCTGCTTCTCTGGGCCCGACGAAGTAGGATAGAGGGGGAGAGGGAGAGAGATGTCAGACCTAGATAGGCAAATAGAGCAGCTGAAGAAGTGCGAGCCGCTCAAGGAGTCGGAAGTGAAGGCACTTTGTCTCAAGGCCATGGAAATCCTGGTCGAAGAGAGCAACGTTCAGAGGGTCGACGCCCCCGTCACCGTGAGTAGTTATTTCCTTCACTAGGGCCACTCCGAATTTGTTTTGCCCCTTGTTTTAGTGTTTGTTTGATTCATCTAAACTAAATGCTGTCTCGTTGGTATGAGCTTCATAGTTTTTATTGGTTCCTAGGTTGTGGTTTCCGCCCGTGGGTTGGGTCTCTTTCTTGTTATTTTGTTGTAATTTGAACTGAATTGAAGGAAGAAAATTGCTACATGATGATTTGTTTTTGGGCCCTGATAAATTACGCATTCGATAGAAAGTTACTTTCCTGGAAATGCTGAGCAGTTTGCGGAAGGCTTAATATGTTACATGAAGTAATGAAATAAGGTGCTTATTTTTGGAGAGTGTAAATTGGTTACAGTAGTATTTCTCTTTTAAGGGAACCTGGTAGCATTTGTGCCTTTTTAAGTGAAATAAGATGAATAAAGCGCATTCTGTAAGTACAGGGAGGAACTTTGCTGGATCCTGGCCAAGTTACAAATTTCACAGTTTAGTGCTGTATTTTCAAGGACAGGATGACTTGATGCTAATAGGAAAGAGTTTCCTAAGGCTTCTTTTGGCGTTAGCCAATAGCCCAGGGTTTTTTTAACGCATAAATGGTTAGGTTAGAGGGTGAGACATGAGACATGAGAAATGCATTACATGCTTCATTCTTTTCCTGTTGTGATGGAGTTAAAGATTACATTCTCATTACTTGTTATTCAGCAAAATACACGTGTCTAATATGTAACAACAGTTGGGATTAAGTATATAGCTTACGTGCCCTGTTAAAATTCTGCTTGTGATTGTCACTGTATGCAAATAATTAATTGGTTGTCTTATTTTTAACGTAGATATGTGGTGATATCCATGGGCAATTTTATGACATGAAGGAGCTATTCAAAGTTGGAGGTGACTGTCCCAAAACAAACTACCTATTCCTTGGGGATTTTGTTGATAGAGGATTTTACTCGGTTGAAACATTTCTGCTTTTGCTGGCTCTAAAGGTGATAATCTTGTATTCTCTTAGGATTTCTCTTTTTTTCTTTTTTATGAACTCTTATGTCAGATGCATGTTGCACAGTTTTCGGAGACACTTGTAACTGTCATGTGTTGATCTACTAATGCATTTGAGTGTGCGTTAGATTTTACTTGTACTCCATGACAAGTTCAAAACGTTTCAGTCAGTTTAGTCTCCAAGGCACGGACATAATGATTAGTGAATAGGTTGTCTTTGAGAAGATGTAGATTCTTGTATGCTTTACATGAAATTTGCTTTGGAATGCCTATTTTCTGTTATTGGAATAAAAATCTGAAAGTGTTTGTGTGGGATGACACAGTGTAATGAAAAATTTAAATATCTACAAAAGAAAAGAAAGAGGTTTGGTGGAGGGCATAGGGTCCAAAGTTATGGGGTTCTTAAATAAAAAGAATGATAAGGATTTGGAAAATGAAGACTGCTCTATGGTTGGGACTTGGGAATCTGATTTTGGAATAATTGAAGTTAATATCATAATAGGTTAGCTGCAATTATTGGATTAAGATTTTTGGTGGTGATGGCAGAGGACTTCTTTTGGGATCTTTTGGGGTTTAAGGGAAAGAAGGAGTTGGCTCCCAATTCTTAGAAACAATCGATCCTCATCTGTTCACATATTATGGTAGGATGTGTTTGGGAATTTATGAAAAGATGGAATGAAATGACAAATAATGGAAGGGAGTGGAGTGACAAGAAATGGAATGGCGAAGTTTGGAAGGATGATCATTAATATAATGGAATGACTTACATATCAATTTAACAATATAACCATTTTAAATAGAATGTTAGTATAGTAAACTTTTAGCCAAAGAGGATATTATAGTAATTATACCACTTGACCATTTCATTTTATCCTTGACCTTCCAATTTGGAGGAACAATAAAAATAAGGCTTTGGATGGCTAGGAGTGACTTTGGAGTCCTTCTTTTATCATTCCATTCCATCCCAAAATAAGCTTCCAAACGTTCATTCACTCTTATTTAATCAAACTAGAGTGGGCCGCTATGCGGATGCATGGGAACAGAGAGGAGGAGGAGGGAGTTTGAATATAACAGAGGATTAAAATACAAATGTAGCAACACAAAGCCCAAGGCAAATTGGTGGCTTTTGAACAGTGCCAATTTGGCTTCAAAACAGTGCAGGCAGGAAATTTTCTTCTGAGCTATATATATATATATATATGCAGATTCCAATAATTTAAGACTGAAATTCTATGGCCATAGCACTTTCCATACATAGAACTCTGATAATCCTAGATTTACTGGAAAGAAAAGGTATCTCAATAATAAACTAATCCTGATCCTAATTTATGGAAGTATGGTGCCCTAAACCAAGAAGTAGTATAAACTCTTAACTATCCATAAAACTAAACTCTAATACCCAAGTTATATAAACATCTTGAATTATTACTGTTATGAATTATCATAAATAGTCTTATCTCATTCGTAATCATTCAGACCCATTATAGAAAAAGATGGACATATTTCTTTTAAGACAAACTGTTAATAGAGAAGGCTTGCCAAGGATACTTCCATTAAGAACAGAATCAATACAACAACCAACACTCTTCTCTCATACCCCTTATACCTAACTAACATACTAGCTAACAATTTCTGGTAGTCTGCTATCTAACCAACAAATTCTATTAATGACAGTTACACTAAAAATAATACCGTAACACAAACACAGTAAATGTTTATTTAACTGATTAATTCTGGACTTGATTATCTTTTAAGAGCTATTTCATTTGGACCAATAGAACTTGTTTTGCATCTTGGGATTTCCAGGAATGACCTTTAAACACAGCTGAACACCAAGTAGCTCAGGGCCGTCTGAGTTGAAATGCAGTATTTAGCATATTATTTTTAAATTAATTGGATGTTGTGCAATCAGGTTCTGTCTAGAGTTGAACTAATAATAGCATGTTTATAAATTTTATTGTTAGTAATTATTCTTCTCTCTTTTTGTGCATTGTTTTTACAACTAATAAATGACATACTATCAGGTGAGATATCCTGATCGAATAACACTCATCAGGGGGAACCATGAGAGCCGTCAAATCACGCAGGTTTGACTATTAATCAAAGTGGAAGGAAAAAAAAAATCTTATTAACAACTCGAAAAAAAAAAAAGTATGGGACTGCTTATTGAATTTCCATCTCATGGGTTGGGCAGGTATATGGATTCTACGATGAGTGCCTTCGTAAATATGGATCGGTCAATGTTTGGAGATATTGCACTGATATATTCGACTATTTAAGGTTTGCTAATATCTTATACGTATAGTTGCTTAGAAAAATTATGGGCCAGCTTACTGCCTCTAAATTTGTTATTATTTAAATGACTTATAACCTTATTTATTTTAAAGTACTAGTTTGCATGGCAATGATAGTATGATTTTTAAATACCTGCAATAGCATTATAATTTTCGTTTTATGAAAAATAGCAATTATTTTACTTCTAAAATTTATAGCAATTTCACAAAGGTTGTAACAATTAGGGCAGAGAGATAGTAGTGATTCTGGAGACTGATAAGGCATTTGCAACATGAGGTGCCATAAGTGTTAAGGGTTTATTTAACTAGTAATTACATGTTAATATCTTAGCGTAGCCTAACATGTACATAATTGCTTGTTTTAGCTAGCCAAACGTGAAAAGCTAGAGCTTTAACAGGATGCATTTTACATTTCTATTTTGCTTATAAGAGAGCATAATTGGATTTAGTTGTGATATCTTCTATAAATGGCCTATCAATGTTATTAATGAGTCAATGCCACACTGCAGCTTGTCAGCTCTTATTGAAAACAAGATTTTTAGTGTTCATGGTGGTCTATCTCCTGCCATCTCGACATTGGACCAGGTTGAAATCTCTGCCCTGATTATTTGTTTCTTCAGTTAAAATGTATTTAAAATCCAACTTATATCATCCATATCCAGATACGAACTATTGACCGAAAGCAAGAAGTACCACATGATGGTGCCATGTGTGATCTCCTATGGTCAGATCCTGAAGATATTGTAGATGGATGGGGTCTGAGTCCCCGTGGTGCTGGTTACTTGTTTGGTGGTACTGTTGTTACTTCTTTTAATCACTCCAATAACATTGACTATATATGCCGTGCTCATCAGTTGGTTATGGAAGGGTATAAATGGATGTTCAATAACCAGATAGTTACAGTATGGTCAGCTCCCAATTATTGCTATAGGTATATCAACCATTTAAATGTCTGAGTTCGCTTGCGTACTTTAATTTATGCTTTAAGACATAATTTTTTGTTTGTTTCAGATGTGGTAATGTAGCTGCAATTCTGGAGTTGGACGAAAATTTAAACAAGCAGTTCCGTGTTTTTGATGCTGCTCCACAGGTTTGTAGACAAAATCACATGATATTAATTATCATTGTAAATTTAGTTCTCAAAGTAAGCTACTGGGAATTGGACAAGACTTAGGTAAAGTTCTTTAGGTGTTTGCTATTGGATTCTCCATTGAAAATATAATATATGGAAAATTTTTATAAGCCAACACTAGACTATTGATTGTTTAAAAGAAAGGTCTTTTACATGTCATATGTTTATTAGTGAACTTGGTTGCAAGCACTTAAGCATTGCATCTAGTTACTCCCTTGGGAATTCTGATTTTCTTGGATAGCACATGAAACTTTATCGCAATGTAGAATCCACTGGTTCATGTGGTCAAGCTATAAAGGATGTGCTAAATATAGGATCTCCAGGGTGCAGTAACTGTGGACTGGGTGTCTTTGATACCACTTAAGTATACTTACTTTTCTATTTGCATTGCTCTACCTCTGCACATTTCTGAACAATTTGTTCGGAATCTATTGTTCCATATTGTTGGTTGCTTTACGCCATACTTTTATTATAATGATTTTTTCCCATGCAAATCTTCTTTTGTCTTGAATTGCCAAATTGATATTTAAATGTTTGGTATTCAATGGAACTCAGGAATCAAGAGGAGCACCTGCCAAGAAACCACCACCTGATTATTTCCTATGAAAGGGACTTTATTGTTGTCATGATCGTATATGCTCAAGTTGATAACTAGAGAATCACATGGAGGAGATAATTTTTGCCCAACACAAAATCATCAAAGGGCAATTGTCTGTTGCTGAAGCAGTTCTTTGTCCCCGGTAGTGATGGCAACATACTATTGGGATTGCTTTTCCTGTCTGCCTGCTTCATCTATCTTTGTTATTATTGGTGTTGTGAATTAGTTGTGATTTGCAATATAGGGTTGTTACCTTTGTTCACCTATAAGTTATGGGGGATAAAGGTTATAGGGTTAAAAGTTATTTTCTCATAGAAGGAAACTTGGATTAGGAAGAAATGGATTGGACTAGAGACAATTGGGAGAGTACTCTCCAGATAATTTGTGGAAAAAGTCACTAGTTGAATATTGATTGTCCTTCTTACCATAAGAGTTTATGATGATTATTTTCAATTTACCTTGTTTGGGTATGCAAGTATGCTGTCGCTCAAAATTCACTCGCTGAAAGCTTGCATTACCAAGTTATATAGGTTCGTGTAACCAATATAGGGTTAATCTTCAACAGAAACTGGTAATGTTTTTGGGGAGAAATTTCCATATCGTGCGTAGCCAGTTGGTCCAAAGAGTCAATACAAACTTGCCAAAAAGGGTAGCCAAAAATGAATACCTTTTATGGGTCTGATTATAGAATGCAGACTTTGATTTGTTCTATGTTCTTATTAACACAGTCTATATGCATGTATTTCTCGTTTCCCTGTACGAGCACATGGAACTTCTCAGAACAGCACTGGCTTTAACTACAAATTACCAAAATGATTTACTTTTCCTTATTTTGACGGATATGAATGTTCGTGTTTCAAGGCATTAGAATTTCGGATACCCTGTAATTTGTATTTTTATTATTTATAATATAAATGATGAGATTATTTTGAAGGTGCAGCTTTAAAAGTGGTTTGTATTGGTGCAATAATTACATAATATGCTAAGTGGTAGATATATGTAATTTGAAATAATTGGTTATATTTACATGTTAATCCTTAATATTTTATAAATTTTATTTACAAACCTAAAGCTTTATTTGAAATTTTCAATTATTTCTCAGTAATTCCATAATAATCAATTTATAATTTAAAATTAAAGATAGAATTAGGGATTTAGGGAATTATTTAAATAAATAAAGGAAGTATATGGTAAATTAACAAATTTACAAAGTATTGTATTTTGTGGGGATTATAAAGCAATGAGAAGTAGAGAACGTAGAATGAAAAATAAAAAAAAAAACTTAGGTTATAAATGAAATTTAAGAAACATTGATGTTAAAATATAAATATAATAAATTATTTTGAATTGACATACAATTAATATTTTTAATATGTCAATGCCATGTTTTGTTTTTTTATTGGGTCACATAATGATATAATTACTTTTAAAGTTGAAGAATTCACTTTATTTTAATTATATATATTTTAAAAGATTTAAACTTTAAAAATAAATGTAATATTTCATATTTAGTTAGGCTCCGTATGATATGAAGAACTAAAATTAAAATACAGAATTATAACCCTAATTTTAATTTTATGTTATATGCATTTGAGTGGGCCAAAGATTAATTAAGATATTTAATATGTTGAGAAAAAATTTACCACTAATATACTATATAGATCAAATTTGATGTTTATTCAAGTAATATGTATTATTCAAATATATCTAGAGACAATATCATCAAATATTAAACAATATAAGGAACATATATACTTATATTTTCAACTACAGTATCTAAGAATGAACTTTAATAGAAATTAAATCATAAAACAACTAAACCAAAGACACTCATTTTTATAGATTTATTGCTACATTGTAGACATAACTAATAATAAAATAAGAAATACAAATAATAGCATAAAGCTGTTATATAAATAGTCATTAATACTCAAACAAAGAATATAGGCAAAATTTGTAGTGTAATAGAGAAAATGCACGATATAGTTTTACACAATGTGAAGTGATTTGATAAACTAAAAATGAAAATATTAAGGATGACAAAAAATGAATTATGAGACAATGAATAAAAAATTATTAAGTTAATATACCCAAAATGAAATGAAGGTATAAAACAAAGCTCATAAACAACCATAATTTTTGAGAAAGGTGTCATATTCAAATAATAGAATGTGAGTTAAATTGAAGAAAATGAAATAAAAGTATAAAAGTTTGAAGTGAGAATATGATTGTGCTAATTATTGAAATTTCTACGTAAAAATGTCTATACTTTTAATTGAGTTAAGGTTCATGAGTGAAGGTTAGAGACATAAAGTAAATAAAAATTAAAAAGAGTATAGAAATATAATGGAAATGAAGAAAAATTAAGCAACTTCAGAAAATTCTTAAGAAAAATAAGAATTTTTTATTTGAAAAAGTTAGTATTTATGTTTCTTTTGAGTAATATAGGGACCAAATAAAAAATGTATCCTTTATATATGGAGTCAATATTGAATTATATATATATATATATATATATATATATAGACCAAGTAAAAAATTTTAGGGGGCATGACATATGGAGGCTCTCTTCTCTGTGCAAATGGCCATATGCATATATACATATGTACAATATTGTATTTATTTGTTTAATATTGTGTTTGTGCTCTCGTATACAAGTGTATATATACATATAGATACGCATAAAATTTGTGCACACAATATCAATATTAGTGTAAATGTGTGTGCATATGCAATTTGTACATGTAATAACAAATTATATGTGTTTATTTATATTATTTGTGTGCAATGCTATGTCACGTGGCTATGTTATATATATATATATATATAATTTTGATTTGTTAACTTGTGTTTATATGTTTGTGTATAATACTATTTCATGTGTCTATATTAAAATTTTAATATATAATTGAGAAAATATATGGTCGAGAATTGAGATTTGTTCTTTAAGTAAATATTATTTATATTTCAGAGAATCTTATCCTAAAATTTCAATATCTTTATAGACAAAATTTCATCAAGTATGTTTAACATTAATGATATATTTGTTTTTTTTCCGGACAAAATTTCATCAAATATTTTTAACATTTATTTATTAAGTAAAACTTCATTTTAAGTCGTTAGGTATGGATCCTCATAATTCTTTTAATTTAATCCTTAGTAGCATTGCTTTATCAATTTAATCCCTTAAGATGAGTATTTATCAATTTGATTAATTACAAATAAAATTTTTATTTATAATGTCATTATAAAAATTTATCAATAATATCTGTCTATCAATTTATTACTAATTATGTTCATTATATATGGGTTGAAGAATCTCATTGATGATAGTTTTATTTGTAAAAAATTAAATTAAAAAATATTCATAAGTAAAAAATTAAATTTAATAAAGTAAATTTTATAAAGAATTAAGGTAAGAGACATATATTTTATGAAGAACTAAAATGGATTTTAATTTATTACTAATTTGAACTTCACTAAAATTTGAATTTTTATTTTCAAAGTCCTCCCAAAAGGAATGGAATTTATTTAGGTTGAGAAAGATTTTTTAACTAGTAAAATCATGATCATATTGAAAATTTTATTAACAAATTAATAGCAATAAAATTTGCTCACATAAAATAGTCACTTTACAGTAAAATCTAATAATCCGTAAACTCGCTGAGTCAAGTTACGGGTTAACCGAGTCGGACGTCGACTCAGAGGGCGTTATTTATTTCCCAATCTCCCTTCCCTCAAAATCTCGGTATCGCCCTGATCAGCTCGACCTCTTACTCTCTCAAATCAAAATCAAAACTCACCCATAATACGAATCCCGTCTCTCCCAAAAAATTACCCGCCAAAACCTATATATAATTAGCCCCTTCAATTCGTTTCCCTTTCTTTCTCTCTTTTTCAAATCTTTTCCATCTCCTTCCTCTTCCCTCCTTCTTCCCTCTCTCCTCTCTAGGGTTTCTTCCCATCCTATCTCTTTCTCTCTCTCGTTGTTCTTTATTTTGCTCTCCACGGCGTCGTTTCCCGACTTCGCCTCTTGGATTCGGGTCTCGGGCTATGGATTTGACGCTGGCCGCTGAGGTAAAGGAACTGGCGGAGCAGCCGCAACCGGAGGGCTTGCCGGTGAAGAGGGCGGTTGAGAATGGCGGAGGGGAGGAATTGGTAAAGAAGGCTAAGGTTGAAGCTGCTGCGTCTAGCGGGGAGTTGAAAAGAGTGGCGGAGATTGTGCTGGTTTTGTCGACGATGGCGTCAATGCGGGGTGGTAGGAAGCCGACTGATGTGGAGATTGAGCTGATGAAGGAGGCGAAGGTGAAGTTGGTGGAGTTGTGTCAAGGGCTGGCTCCTAAGGATATTGTGGCAAGGGAAGCTGTAGGGACTGTAATTGAGGATCTTGGGTTGAACGGAAAGATTAAAGATCAGAGATTAGGGTTTCAAACTCCGAAGATATCGATAGCCGAGAGGTTTTCACTCTCCAAGTTGAAGGTAAGGTCTTAATGCGAAAGATTATTTTGGTTGAATGCAGTCTGGCATGTTTGTCAATGGTTTATTGAGTCAGTTTCGAGTTAAATTGCTGGCCTTATTTCCATTTGGCAAACTTCGAAGGCAAGTTTTTTGCTCCATGATTTATGATTTAGAAGTTTTAAATGGGGTTTCTCCCAATTGGCGTTTATGCTACTGAGCTAGATGCTTATTGGCTTATATTACTGTGAGAAATTTTATATTTTGAAGTAATGCATGTGATGGTAACACTTAGGGTCTCACGATTTTGATGGGATGATTTTTTTCTCCTTTATTCTCTTACAATTTCTTCTATCTTTTTGGTTCCTAGATGGAAGAATCAAAGAAATTTTCTGCACAATCTGCAACATATACGTCTCAGCCATTGCAAACAAGCATGGGTGGAACAGTAGAAAACCGAATGCCATCTCATACTGTTCGCATGTTTCCATTGGACAAATCAAGTCACACAGCAACCTGTTCTGCAAGTACCCTAGCTTCTACTCCTGTGACTCATGTTTCTGCAGGATCTTCTGCAGCTTTGCAGTATCAATCAACTAGTAGTGAAGTAAAACCATCTATAGTTTCTGGCGGAATTCCTACCAGTCACTTAAGTAGAAATTTATCTTCAATAGCCTTGCCTAAAGTCGAACAACCACAGTTCAAAGTTGATGGAGGATCAAATGGGTCTTCTTACTTACTACATGTACAAGGTAACGTCCCTTGAAACTCCTTTAAATTCCCCCACTAGTTCCAAGGAACGATGTAGTTGCTTTTTCAATTAAAGAATGTTTTATTTATGCCTCTTTATATTATTGTGATATAGATTGACTCATGAGCTTGTAGACTTGGTATTTTTATATTGTGAACCAATTATGTTAACTTGATTCTTAACTTCATTTCTAAATTTCATAGAAACAGTGCTTTTTTTTTTTTTTTTTTTTTTAAATCCACTTAGAATTCTTTAAGTTGCTGAAGTCTAAAGGTTCATCACATTGGTTTATATCTATGTCT
Organism: Delonix regia; assembly: GCA_037074485.1. Lineage (NCBI taxonomy): Eukaryota > Viridiplantae > Streptophyta > Magnoliopsida > Fabales > Fabaceae > Delonix > Delonix regia. The sequence goes on along the minus strand of CM073452.1, from coordinate 18,240,638 downwards.
TTTTTGAGTTAATTGATTGGATATGATATACAGTCAGGTGGTTTTCCTGGGTACATTGAAAACAGCTTATATACTAAAACACCTATTAAGAACTTCAGGTAAGGGTTTGAGGGTGTGGAATTGAATGATTGTCTCTCTTCCATCGTTCAACACTTCAACTATTTTCTTTTCCAATTTGTATTATTTGTATGTGGGTGAATGTTTTGGAAGCTGTAATTTATGACACAGCTGGCCATTGACATTTTCCTTTTGCATCTATTTATTCTCTTCTTTTTTAATTTTAAAATGTGTGCCTCATAGAATTTCAACTGTAGAGTTGGGTGCTAAATTTGATAAATTTTGAACTGTAGCAAATTCTTCACCAAACCAACCTTTGGTGAATGCTCCAACATGGTCGGTACAGACTCAATCCGCCTCATTAGCTAGAACTGCACCAGATAACAAAGGACATAACTCTTTCAAGGTTGAGGGAATGGGTGACCTAACTGTGTCTAAGGCAGCTTCGCAAATACCAAGGGATCAGAGCTTTAGACCATTTGTGACTCAAACAGCACCTGGAAATTCATCTAGCTTTCACCAGCCATTGCAGGGCATGAACATTGTTCAGCCTCCTTCACTTGCTAGTAATCACACTGAAGTTGCAAAGATTGTCCAGAAATTGTTACAACCAAAGTGTCCTGAGCATCCCACATGGACTCCTCCATCGAGGGATTACATGAATAAGGCATTCACATGCCAGATGTGTGAGCTAACTGTCAATGAAGTGGATACTGTGCTTCTTTGTGACGCTTGTGAAAAAGGGTTTCACTTGAAGTGTCTACAGCCTTCAATCTTAAGAGGAATTCCTAGAGGTGAGTGGCACTGCATGAGGTGCTTGACATTAAGTGGTGGAAAGCCTTTGCCTCCAAAATATGGTCGTGTCATGAGGTCCTCGAACACGCCACCAAAATTGCCCTCTAACACAGTTGGAACCCAACCGTCATTAGAGAAGAAGGCTGGAGTGTTAGATCCAAAACAGAAGTTAACACTGTCAACTGATGCCACTGGTAACAACAAAAGTGCTGAGCATTCATCTGACTTAAAGATTTCTGATACAAAAGAAATACAAGATAAAACTTATTCGTCCAACAGTAAACATATGGATGAGAAGCCTGACCCAAACATCTCAATAAAATCCCTTAGTGCTACTACTATTTCTTCTGTAGCCTTGCCATGTGAAAATTCTGCTGAACAAATAATTTCTGAAGCATCTACCTGTAATGAGAGAACCATTTCTTCTGAATCAGCTGCTCTTGCTAAATTACCTGAGTCAGGTAAACTTAACAATTTGGAATTGTGCCAAAATGTACAACTTGAGCAGACTCTGCATCCGAACAATGCTGAAGTCTCATCAGATAAACACATTGAAAATAGTTTGACTGATAATAACGGAAAGGAATATCATGGTGGAGAAAGTTTGACATATGATATCAAACGCGATGCTCAATATGTTGCACTAGCAAATTCTGGTACTAATACTGAAGGTAGACAGTACACCGCATTATATTCAGATGGATCTCATTCAGTAGAATGGGTTGGTGATTGTATACTACTTGTGGATGAGAAAAAGTTTTACCAAGCTTGCTGTGTTAATGGGATTGCATATAGGCTGCAGGATCATGCCCTTTTCCCATCCGGCCATGGCAACTTAACACCTTTTAAACTTCAGGCAAGCAAAACATTATTTGGCACTTAATTTTATGTATAGAAATTTATCTGAGATCTGAAGATTGTGATGAATCAGAAAACAATTCATGTATTAGTTGTACACTTTGGTTTCTATCAGGATTTGATTGGTGTCTGCACATGTATGAAACAATATTAATTTGTGGGAAATGTGAATTTTGTTTTCCATTTTATTGCAGTCTATGTGGGAAGATAGCAAAACTGGGTTGAAGTGGGTAAAGGTGACGAATTGCTATTTTCCAGGTGATTTACCAGGGAATATTGGTCATCCATGTGTATCTGAAGTCAATGAGGTAATTTATTATTTGCCTGTCTTCATACATACATACGTACATATATATATATAGATAGATTGATAGATAGATAGATAGATGGATAGATATTTCTGTACTCTGAGATTGATACTGATGCATATATGTGTGGGGAAAATTATCATTGGCATCTGAGCTATCAGGCATTGAGTTAAGCTATCATTGGCTTTGTAGGTCATGTATGGACTTACATGTCACTCTGTTTTATTGCTTTAAATTTTATAAATTCTAGGTTTTCAATTTCTGTTCCATCAAATGATAACTCTCCCACATCTTGGACATTTGGAAATTATCTTACATATATGTTTTCATTTTCATTTGTAAAGGTTTATGAATCTAATAACGATAGAACTGAAATGGCTGGCTCTATTCGAGGTCCATGTAAAGTCCTCCCATCTGATAAATTTGAACAAGAAAACAGTAGACGAAGTCAGTTAGAACTTGAGGAAAGTGCTAGACTACAGCCAATTTTCCTATGCAGGTTTGTTTCTAAATTTATCTATCATTTGAAACAGATTCCTCTTGTTTTATCCAATTATTAAAATTTATCTTATTTTTAATTCAGCCATTTAAGCAGTAATATGAAGAACAGTTATTGCATTTTGTTTTGAAAGAATTGGTTGAATTGATGTAGTTTAGTAACGTGGAGATTTAGATAAATTGGAAAATAAATATATATTTATTGCCCTATTTACTTCTGCCAAACTCTCCAAAATAAATAAAAAGAAGTTGCTCTACACACACACACACACTGGCACACATGCACACATATTATGTTTCATTAAACTTGCACCTATGTTTGCTCAGCAAAGCATTTTGGTTGTGTATTGCGGTCAAGCACCAGAAAAACCTGATGCTTTTATGTGCATTGTGCGCCTTTAAAGTATTGTATAGTGATTTTTGTCTATTTATGATTTGAACTTGTTTTATTCTGTTTCTTTGTTCTTGCATATTGTGCACACAAATTGGCATTTCTTAAGTAGCCATTGTCACTCTCCAAAGCTCCTGGTGTGGCATTGATTGTCTAAATCGCTACAATTCTTCCTCTTCTGTTTGTATGCATGTCTGTGTGCTTTAGATTAAGGGATACTGTTGGTGTGGAAAACCTACTGCTGGTATGCTCACCTCATTATAATCAAGACAAACATTTGTATCTATTTGATGGGGCTGGTATAGTTGTCTTTATTGCTTATTGTTTTCTTTTTTAGCATTTGATATTATAGTTTGTCCTGGATATTCTTTGATGGGAGGTTTATTTTGTGTTGTAGATGGTTCTATGATGGACTCAAAAAGCTATTTAAGCCTGTTACCAGTTGATGCCATCCTAAACACCATGATTCTCCTACACAAGGCTATTCCATGGTGATTATTCAATCCTGTATCTGTTAGATTGTCTTTTTTCATTTATCTGCTCATCTGAACTATTATGAAATTTGACCATGAGTTATAGCACTTGAATTTCATAATTGTGGGAATTTTTTTTTTGTTTCTATTCTTTCAGGAAAAAAAAACAGGGGGGGGGGGTGGTTTAGTTATGATCATGCATTTCTCTGTGTTTTTGGGTCCCTAGTGATAAAGTAGGTGGGTTGTGAGGCCGATGATGAACCAAGATAAGTCAGGGCCTGAAACGGAATGGAGAAAGTGGAATTATTCTTTCCTGCAGGGAAACAAGTTTTGGAAGCTTAATGATGCTGTCTCACAATATTCATGTGTTCCCTCTTATTTTTAAACTATTGGGCCATTTGGAATTGTTGAGGATTTCTGCTTACTTTGAGAGTTTTGTTTATTTTTTTTCCCAAATGGTGTTTTATAAAAAGCACTATAAGCAAATAGCAATTTGTGTTGGGAAAATCATTTGATAAATGTTTCCATTAATATTATTGTGTTTGGCAAATCTTTCAAAGATAGTGTTTCTTACTATCAAATTACGTAAAAAGGCATGGTAGGTAAAAAAAGGTTAAAGGTTATTGTGTTAATTAATGCTTTTGAGTATTGCTATTTTTTTAAAACATAAAGTTGGCCAAACACTATACACTTTCAAAATAAGTACTTCTGTAAAAATTCAGCACCTTTGGCTAGAGAAGCTCTAAACAGGGGGCCACAATTGGGTGGCGTGACAATTAATTTCGTCAACATTATGAATTTGCTTTTTGATTTGCTCCACTTTTTGTTTTACTTGTTTGTTCGTTTACGTGTGTTCTTTTGTTAGCTGTAGTATAAGGCTAAATATTGTACTTATTTTCTAACACCTTAAGCAGTTGGCAATCTTCATACATGGTGGGGTCTAGCTTGCTGTCCTTTTGTTTCCGTTTGACATGAAAGCCTTCGTTATGTTTTGTTTTGTCATATATTTCTTCTCTTATTTCCATGTTTCCCTGTTTGATGATAAAATCTGATGCATTAAATCACTAGATAAATTGAAGCATGTGTACTATACGTGTTAAAGCAGATGATAAAGCTGCATTTTCAACATGATGCCTAAATACTCGTACCTTTTAAACAGTACTAAAAATATATTGAAGGGTGATAGGGCAGAAATTTATCCTTATAGAAGAAAAGGAGCAAAAATAGAAGCACGAATTGACTCGATCGAGCATTGCCCTTGGGCTTGCAGAGACAAGAAGAAATGCAGATTGATTTATTATGCGCCACAGAATGTCTGTGAGCCCGATTTGGGCTTTTCTTAGAAAACTTGAAGAAAACAAGAGTACTTCATATGTCTTCGTTTGCTAAAAGAATCCTTCTGCTCTTTGATTTCCATGACGCCATGTACCAAAACTCTAGGTTAATGTATATGATTGGTGGGGGATGAAGGCTATTACTCCGACTTGTATATTTCATGTCATAGTTGATATCTTTGGTTTAAATGTTATAATAATGTTCTTAACTCTTTAACTCTTGATTTCGAAGTTTCTTTCTTGATCTAACTGGGTTTGTGTCAGTGCAGGTTTGTAGCTTTCAGAAACTTGACGAGTTCGAGTTCTGTTTGATGTAAAATATGTAGTTGTAGCCGTCACTTGGGTTAAGTTTTTTGCTATAGTATTTCTACTGATAGCTATTTATATTTTATTATTCTTTTTGGGTCTTTAGGTGTTTTGGGCCCACTAAAACATTATCGTGATATCATTTAACAAATAAATTGATGATATTGTACTCCGGTTAGGATGTAGACATGTAAATTGTTTCATTTGTACAAAGCCATTTTTTCTGAATTGCATAACCTTGGGATTGTTTGGTTTCGTCGTTAAGTGATAAATCTTATCTGCCGGCAGAGCTTGATGCTTGGTCATGTATGTTTGGATTAAGCGTTAAATGCACTAGTTCATTTTCAATTACCGAGTGTTGAATTCTACCTTCATTTGTAATTTGCTTCATAAATTCATTTATTATTTTTAAAGTTATTTGATTTGATTTTAAATTATAGTTTAATTACATTTTTAAATTTTAAGTGATAGATTACTTGTTAAAATATTATACTTTTAGTGCTATGAAAATATAGTAAGTATTTCTTAATGCACAGCGCAGCATGTATATGCTATCTTTTAAAATTTGCAGGTTCGTCATGAAATGTGTATGAAAAAGTTAGGGTATCATCCAAGTAACACCAAATCAAATGCTCTTAGTGAGGTCTAACATATAAATTTGACTGTCATTCAATCAGTGAAGAGCAGTATATTATAAACTGCTTTTTCTACTTAGTTAATAAAAGGAAAGGTTTCAGAGCATTATATTTATTTAATATTAATTTAATAAGAACCTATTCAAGATCTCTCACCATAACAGGCAAAACATGCTTCCCCGACAAATGTCCTTTTTGTGAAGTATAATCCTCTATGCTTATCTCTGTAGGGCAAATTCCATCCCAAGAAATTTTTCTTGCGGCCTGAAAAATCTAGTACCAAAAGCTTCTTTGTTTTTTTTTAGGTCACTCTGTTCCCCTTAAGAGCTACGTATCAATATTTTAGATGAAATGTTCTTTCAAGATTTGCAAAAACTGATGAGTTGCTTACTATTTAAAGGGTTAAACTTAAAACAGGATGAATTGTAGCTAAAATGTATGTGAATCACATGTCATATAATATGTATGTTATGTAGTGTTTCCACACACAAATTTTTTGTTTCTATTAATTTTTTTTTTAGTGTGTAAATAAGACATACAACATACATGTTGTACGACTTACGATTTGTATTCAAAATATAAATGGTTAGACAAAATCCTATAAAAGCCATAGTCCCATAGTCTATGAGATTTATTGTTAATTTCAACAGTGTTTGAACTTTCCATCACTATCGTTAACTGCTCCATATGTTTACCTTAATTATAGTTTGTCCCCAAAAGAAAAGGTATAGAAAGACAACAAAATCATAAAATATTTCACCTGTACACATTTCTCTGTTACACGAGGGTTTTTTATGCTTTTTTGGTAGTTATAAACTTTCCCAAAAGGAAACTGTTTGTTGAATGAACTTTTCCTACCTCTAAGCCTACATATAAACATAAAATTCAGTATCTGATCACTTGCCTTAATTAATTACTTAGAAGTCATATATTCATATGAGGAACTTCAAACTTCATTAAACTTTTTGCAATTATCTTAAGAAAGTGTTTTATACATTGCAATAATTTTATAAAAGTTTAACTTTGTTAATTTTATAATATAATAATTGTATTTTTATAATAAATTTTAATTTCTATATTAGATATATAAACTTTAAATACTGTATAATATTGTGTTCAACATAGATAAAAGAAATAAAATAAGATAGCAATGTACCAACTTTTTACACTCAACATTCCAGCCACAACCGACAAACTCATTCGTGTTTGTGGCAAAAAGTAAGCATATATTTTGTAAAATCAAATGTTCCTCTTTAAATATACATGCATATAATTTGAAGGGGAAAGGTCCTAATAAAGGACCAAACATCAGAAGTCAAAACACAAATCCAAACATTCCCATTATTGCAGACTTTTATTCCAAGGCTCCTCTCATTCTTTACCTCCATTTGTTCAAATCTGAGTGGGACATACCAGAAAAGAAAAGAAAAATAAAACTAGACAGAGATTTCACAAGCATATTAAAGTTGAAAAAAACTATGAACTACCATCTTTTTGACCATCCCACTATATATCTCTCTGTCTCTCTTCTTTCCTTGTGGTTTTTAAAGTCTTCACTCTCTTTTGCTGAAATGTCCTTAATGTGGTAACTTATGGTAGCCCACATAAAGCATCATTGTTCTGAAGATTCCATCAAGAAATGTCTAAAAGTTAAAGTTAATTAAGCTGTGATGATTCTGACCCACTAATTAATTAAACAGCCACAAATTAACAAGGAATGTCTACGAGCTAATTTAATTGCTTGTAACTTTCCATGGCTAGCTATGTATATTGATTGTAATATAACGAGCAAAATATTATTATGATCCTTATTTATTAGAAGATATTCAATTTGGTTCTTTATACACTTTTATTTTTAATTTAGTCTCAATTTAAACTCTCTATTTGGTTTTGCACTTTCCAATCAATTTTTAATTTGGTCTTTTGCTTGTCATTCATTTTTAATTTAGTCATTTTTTTATCAGTTCGATATTAATTTAATCCCTTACTAATTTTAAATTTAGTTAGGATTAAAGGATCGAATAACTTTTATATTAGTAAAGTATTAAATTGAAAATAAATTGATAAGTAAGAGAATAAATTGAGAATAGATTAATAAGTTAATGATTAAATTAAAAATAAAAATGCATGAGAACTTAAAGTTAAAAATAAATCAATAAGTAATGAATCAAATTAGATAAGCATAAGATAGTTTGGTCGTTGCTTATAAAGTGTAATTGAAGAGGAAGAAGAAAATAGTTCGGCCTGGTTTCGTGTGAACCGGCGACCATCACGGTGGTTTGGACTCTGAAGCAGCCTAAAAAAGGAGAGGAGGGGGCCATAAAGGTTGACTGAAAACTATAGAGCAAAAAAATTCCAACCTTTTAAATTGCATTTTCCAATTATGGAAATATTATAATGTCATTATGTCTGGTACTTCATTCAATGGGTAAAATCAAGTTATTAATTTAATGGTGATCACTAAGTAGGTATTTACTAGTTGCGATGCGATGTGTCTCGGAGCTAGATAAAACAATGTAATTATTTGTCTCATAGTTTTTTAAATGAAAAAACTTAGTTAATTAGTACTTGTTACATGGCCATATATGTTGATCAATGTATACGAGAACACTCCAAATCATGAAAGAATATAATGTTAACTAGGCAAGATACATTAATTCATCTTCAATTGATTGATGCTAATTATTTTAAAGTGGTCTAGAAACTTAAAAATTGATATCCATAATGCATGTGGTTAACTGATATTAATTAATCATCAAATAGTAATATCAAAGTTGATAATTTTGATGAAACAATGATGCTAATCATTAAGGTGTTATATTTGGTGCATTCATAAATTTGAGTGTATTAATATACGTGGTTATAATGTAGCGATATAATTGTAATAATATTAACTTAAAAAATAATAATATTATAATTATATCTTTACATTATAATTGAGTACACTAATATACTAGTATGCTCAAAAGTATAAATATATCAAAAATTTTATTTTAATGTAATTACGATGTAAATACTTTTTTAAATGTTACGAAAAAAAATATATTTAGTATATCTCAAATTGTTAATTAATTTTATTGAGAATTTATTTATTTTTATATAAACTAGTTAGCGCTTTATTTATAATGTGGACTATGGGTTTAGTCAAAATCACATCATTTAGTTTTGAGGTTCAATTTTGACCGTGAATAACTCGTTCTCAAAATAAGAATGTAAACCAAATAAAGTTTGCTTTTACCATCATTGTGAATGGACCTCTACTTTTTTTTGTCAGAAAAACAGAATAAAAGGTAAGAACAATATATTATACCATAGGACTTGTGTGGTAGGATTTTTCACACACTTATCTAAGTAGTCTTGAACTTGAATTTTAATAAAAACAGATACAATTATGATCTAATAGTAAAAAAAAAAAATTATATGAGAGAGTTAGATAATAAAATTATGAAGCCGCCTATAAGGAGATAGCTAATTAACCTCTATACATAAGTTTATGTAACTATATGACCCCTATACATGCATACATACATTTACATATACATATACATATATATATATATATATATATTATAATTTCATTGAAATATAATATTTGTTTTATTGGTATTCTTTGTCTACTTTCAAGCTTTTGCTTATTTAGATTAATTAAAGAGATAGTGACGTATGCATATGTTTCTACAGTGAATTAATTGTATTTCTTAATTAAGTTTGGAATGATTACCAAAAATCATGATATTTTGCTACAAATTACAAAATTAATTAACTTTACTAATGAGGTAACTAATTGTAACCATATGCACTAAACTTCAAAGAATTATTAATGAAATGAGATTAATATGATTTTTAATACATAAGATCTGCATTTATCTGTTAAAAGTTTATTATTACTGCGGCAAGTTTCTTAAAGATACTTTCAAAGGTAACAGTTGTGACATGAATATCTTTCATTACTTGTACTCAAGAATACATTTAAAATTGTGCAAAACCTTGCAATTTCTCAAACATAATCTTTCTTCAAATAATTGAAATTTGAACAAATATCCCTGTAGAAATATAACTTTTCTTAAGTACTTTCATATAGAATATGGCTCGTGTAAGAGACAAGTTAATAGAGCAGCTCACTCTATAGCCAGAGTTTCCATTCGATATACTAGTTTTCGTATCTGAAATATAGCTTCCAGTTTCATCTCAGTTTAATAATATTATGTTTTTCTTACTAGAAGAAAAAGAATGTTGCAGCTACAATTTTCTCACAACTTTCTAGTGCTTGATGTATTATTACAAGGGTGAGCACAGACTCAACTGACTTTGACGATATGAAAAAAGTCTTCAAGCCTCTATAAGTTTAATGTATGTAGCATTTGGAAGTTTCCCATCAACAATTATTGTGCAAAATTAAGATCCTTTAATTCAGACCTTGGTCCCACACATTATAATGACCTTCGGATAAACTTGAAGACCTTTACGAACTTTTTATGACTGTGCCGCCTCAGTAAATTTTACACAAACATAAGTAAAATATGACTACACATTCACTTTTTTTTCTTTTAATATAGGTACATCAATCCCTTAACAGGATAACTAATTATTGAAACACCTGTCTTACTATATTATTACAAATAGAACACTTCGGCGTTATAATTCGTTAATCCAGTATTTTGTTCCCTGGCTAACTTTCGGTGAATCCAATATATATTTTGAAACTATTTCAACAATCTCATAACCAGTTTTTCTCTTCTAGCCCGTTCTAGTTTCTTACATCTTCCTCTGTATCTGTGTGCGTGTATGTCTATATCTATATATATATATATATAGATTCCTGGCTGGCTGCAGAAGCTATAGAAGCAAGCAAACATCGCATTCTCCTTTTGTCTATACTCTTAGTCTATATATTTTACTCTTTCTCAGTCACTTTTCCTTCAGTGAGTTATCATATTTAATGGCCCCAAAGGGAGACAATAATGTTGCAGTGTCTAATATGGAGTTGGAGAGATTGCTTAGCATGAAAGGTGGGAAAGGAGAAGCAAGCTATGCCAACAATTCCCAAGCTCAGGTATTAAACTTCTCTCTCTCTCTCTCTGTGTGTCAAATCTTTATTTGGTTTACAAGAGATTTTAAGAGACAAAAGTAAGTTATTTCAAGTTAATACAGTTCGATCTTGTCAATTAAACCAATTTTTGTTGAGTTATGTTCCATAGAACTCTTTTAAAACATTTGAGCGTGCATGATTTTAGCTAAACCATTGTTTCAAATTTTCAAATTTAAAAGCAGGTATATACCTTCTCTCTCACATATCCTCAAAAGATAATTTTCTTTTTGTTAATATTTCATATATTCACTTTCATCAGCGCGTGTATATGTTTTTGAACTCACAAACCCAGATGATTTATATATGTTACAAATAATTTGCAGGCCAGACATGCTAGGTCTGTGCTTCACCTTCTCAAAGAAACCCTAGACACAGTTCACCTTGATGATAACTCTACTATCCCATTTACAGTTGTGGATTTGGGATGTTCATGTGGCAGCAACACCATCGATACAATGGATGTGATCATCAAGCACATCATCAAGCGGTACAAGGCTTTAGGCTTTGTGCCACCGGAGTTTTCTGCATTTTTCTCCGATCTTCCTAGTAACGACTTCAATACCCTCTTCCAGTTGTTTCCTCCACTACTGATCAACTATGGCGGTGGTGTTAGCATGGAAGAATGCCTTGCTGCCAACAACCATCGGTCCTACTTCGTCGCCGGAGTTCCTGGCTCCTTTTATCGTAGACTTTTTCCGGCAAGGAGCATCAATTTCTTTTATTCAGCCTTTTCTCTCCATTGGTTATCACAGGTCAATTTATTAATTAATTAATTATCTTTTTACTTATTCATCTTTTCATGACATATTATACAAATTTTACTCGTATATTACTAATTTAAGACATCATCTCACACAGTCCTATTTTATGGTGCCATTGCCAATGCCATATAAGGCATGCATGGCTTTAATTTTTCAGTTAAAATGAAAATCTCCAGTAATATCTTCAATTCTTCATTGTTGTTAATTGTTTTAATGTAAATATTAAGCAACATGTATTTTCTAGGACTGGCTTTCTTCCATCTTTATACTTTCCCTCCCTCTTCTTGTTTAGAATTCCCAGTTTAAGAGCCATACATTTCTTTCAAACTTTAGCTGATTGACTATCAAGTTTGTCATCATTATCTGTTCCTTTTATGACTTTCTTATAGTCTACCCATTAAGAGAATCTATGTGGTCCATGTATGCAGTAATAATGTCTACCACAAAATAAAAAACAGTTGCCACTTCCCAACAAAATGATAGCGAAATATTAGTCAAATCTTTACATGTGCAAGCCAAATGGAAGTCCTAAATATTATGATGCAAGAGACCCAAAAAAAGTTAATGCAAGAGATCATGCATGCGTGGTCTCTAATCTCAAGGGCGAGTCTTATTTCAGATAGTGACGTGTTTAGACTATTTTTTAATGCATGCACAACAACAAGCACATATTGCTTTTCATGCATATAATATATATATATATATATATATATAGTTAAGTTCAACGTAAAAAATTAAGGATTTTAGATAAATTTCATTAATTAACAATATGAATTTGCTATATCTATATACTTTTTTATAATTTATTTTGTCCACATATTTTTATAGATTAATTTTACTTCAGAATGATATATATAGACACATGTCAATAAATGCAAAGCTGCACTAAAGTTTTCTTTTAATTTGTTTTTGGAAACTTCGTTGGGACACAGTTGCCGGAGAGTGTGGGGGACAAGAGTTCAAAAGCATACAACAAAGGGAAGGTGTTCATACAAGGAGCAAGTGAGAGCACAGCTAACGCATACAAGAGACAGTTCCAAACAGACTTGGCTAGCTTTCTTAAGTGTAGATCTATTGAGATGAAGAAAGGTGGGTCCATGTTCTTGGTTTGCTTGGGTAGGATCTCACTGGACCCCACTGACCAGGGTGGGCCCGGCCTCCTCTTTGGTACCCATTTTCAAGATGCTTGGGATGATCTTGTCCAAGAGGTATATACATATTCATCATTGGACTAACATTACATTCCTTTTGGCAATGAGTAATTTGTTCAGTACATTCATAGGTATTTACTCTCTCTCTCTCTCTCTCTATATATATATTAGATCTACTTGAACCAAACAAAAGTGACCCTATATGTGAGATTTCTATTCCAACTTGCATCTAGCCTGCAGGAAATAATTAATTCTTGGTTGGTGAGTGGTCAATATTGACCAACTATTTGGGTTTTTTGTTTTATTTTTAGAGAAGCCCAAAATCATATATATGTCTTAAACCTAGACAAGAACAAGAATATGCATTCATCTCGTCGCCTATGGGGCCCAGCAATGTCTTTGAATATAGAGTAAAGCACGTGCCCATCTATTATCTTAAATCAGTTATATTCAATCAAAACATAAATTAATGAAATTAATGATGATACAATTTATGAACAAATTAATAAGCGGTCATGATATTTTTATTACATGTCTTCTCATATAATTTTATATATATATCTGTATCATAGACTACTTGATTACCAAAGAGTCTAGTTTTCCACCCAAAGAGAAAGTCTAACTTTCATTATAACTCATTTTTTTCTAGAAAAACAATTAGTACATAAATCTATTTTGTATTAGTGTGTCAATGGTATAAAGTACAATGTATAATTTCTACCCAGGGATTAATTAGCAGTGAGAAACGAGACAACTTTAACATTCCTCTTTATGCATCGAGCTTGCAAGACTTCAAGCAGGTGGTAGAAGCCAATGGCTCATTTGTCATAAACAAGCTTGAGGTGTTCAAAGGAGGAAGCCCACTTGTGGTGAGCCATCCAGAAGATGAAGCCGAGGTGGGCAAGGCTCTAGCCAACAGCTGCAGGAGTGTGTCTGGAGTCCTTGTTGATGCCCACATTGGTGACCACCTCAGCGACGAGCTGTTTTCAAGAGTGGCGCGCCGAGCCACGAGCCACGCCAAAGAACTGCTGGAGAAACTTCAGTTTTTTCATATTGTTGCATCCCTTTCCTTTGCTTAATATGCGAAAGGACGATTTTCAGATACCGGTATGATACTTAACTATTTTTGTGTATAACTATTTTAGTGAAATTTTTTCCATGTTTATAGATATCTCTGTATAACTTAATTTGATTTATCTATCTTTTACAGATCAAATGTATCTTAGTGTTATCCTGCGGAGAAAAAGGTAACAGAACATAACAAAAGGGTGTAACCTCTTATATGTTGCTTTATTTTACAGCACATATAGATATGTTATAGTGTTCATTCTATGAATGTTTTATGAACGGAACGACTTGCCATTTGGACCTAGAGGAAATTGGGTACTGCTGGAAATGACATCTGATTTTAGTTACCCATAATTTACATTTTAATCTTGCTTTCTTGTCCTTCCCAAATCTCCATCTTACATTATGCGGTACCCATTATTATGATACTTGAAAGAGTGATGATATCTGTTTTCGAGCTGTTTTCAAGAGTGGTGCCCATTTAAATTTTATGATGTTATTTATTATTAAATATTATCAAAGCACAATGTTTACTTAGTTTAATAAATTTATTACTATAATTAAATTCATTAATTATTGAACACAAAATTTTTAAATAAAATAGTTTAGTATTTAATAATTAATTGCATCATAATTAAAGAATATAGTATCCCTGAGAATATATAAGATTATCACTCAATTTTTTTTAGCAAGAATCATCACTCAATTTTAATGAACATAATTTTTTATATTGGTCTACAATATAATATTTAATTGTCTTTAAATTTTAATAAGGCGACTAATTATGTACCACTTCAATTTTAATAATAAATGGTTTATTTACCCATGTGTTACATGAGTTTTTAAAGAAAATTAATTTATTTTATTGTATGTCAATATATTTTAAATCAATTATATTTATAAGTGTTAGTAAAAAAATTAAATTTAGTGAAAATAAAACATAATAAATTAGAGAAAGTCCATAAAATTATTGGTTATGTGATATTAATGAGAGAGTAGTAACGAGAATAAGCTAATTGAGGGGGCAACATCATAAATTATTGAACCATATATTATTTTTTTTATTTTAATTTTGTACCATGTCAACTTATATTTATAATCTCTTACTAAAAAATTTAAAAGACAATTAATTTATTATTTTTTTTGTTGACTTAAAAATTGTTTAAACTTCAAAGAATTATTGATTTAAGAGGCAGGTAACTAATTCATTGTTTTTCTTATTTCTTCCAAAGAATTATTGAGTTCAAAAAATAATTTAAAAATATTATTGTTTATTCTAAAAATTCTCACAATTTGAAAAATTGTCAATTTAAGATATGACTAATTAATTAGTTAATTAATTAATTATTTTATTATTTTTCTTATTAACTATGAATAATTTATGTAAATTAATGACTTTATTATTCTAATTGATTACGAATAATTTACTTCAAAAAAATTTTAATACATGTAGGAGAGATATGAAAAGACAAGAAGGTGAGGGTTTGCTAAAGGAAACCTTTTTATGCGTTAATAGAATTCTCATATTAAAGAGAGCATACTCTACTTATATATAATATATTTGTTGAATTAAATATATTATTGACACTTGTTTTTATATCATTAAGTAGTCTAACTCTACCAAAAGCCCTATAACACCATTTAACGGTTCAATCCATGGAGTTTTGATCCAATGTTGTGTAGTAGACCGCTGGATCAATATGGATCCCACCTTCATCTATTGCTGCACTGTGCAGCATGGGATCCTTTTACCCAATCCATGGTTGCCAAAGTAAAACAGAAACGGCAAAGTCAAGTTCTGGATCAAACTGGCATCCTCCTACATCTTTGCATAGTATACACAAATTTTTAACCGTTGAGTTTATTCTAGGCACAAAAATCTTGTGACATTAATTAGTTCCAGCATGGACCAGATCGCCAAACACAAACTCAACCTTTTCGGATCATTTAATTAATGAAACCCTTAAAAATATGCAAGAAAGCACAAGAACATTTAGATTTTTCAATCTTATCAAGAGTCTTGGAACTGCTATTACACATGAACTCTTCCACTCAGAATTATTCTGCCCAAAACCTTTCTATTACACGAAACTACAGAAAGGGTTTGTATCTTTCACGAATATGCCGACAGTTGTCGTCCACTTAAACTCTAGCACTGATCAGAACAGAATTATACACCCCAGATCTGTCTATTACATGAAAGCATTAAGAAGCGTATCTTTGAAAAAATAAACTATAAACTATAAAAAGTCTTCCTATCACTCTCTGAAAAGGCTAATGTAACGGACATAAAGAAAGGGACAAACTGATTAAGAATCTCTGAATATAAACACATATCTGATAGATGAAGACTGAGAATTGTAATCTGTAATGTATTCAGAAGAAAACCTACATACCTGTTAATTTAGTCATTGGGCATTTGGCCGGAAGCGATAACAAATCTGAGATGTCCGGTTGTAGAATGGCGTAGGCGAAAGAGCCTTATGTAATCTCCAGTTTTGAAGGCTTGGTCGCGCAAGAAAGTAGGCCAAGCTAGCCAGTAGCCTCCACGTAGGACATAGAAGCCTCTTCAACGTGCGACAGAGGAAAAGCTTTCCCGATGTAAGGTCATGTCGTAGGGCCTCCCATCTGTGCCATACACAGAAGACTTCGTGTGGGTTTAAGTGGGTCAAGATTTTGAATTTCGCATCCCTTCGCTTTCTTCGTAGCCTCTCCCAATCGGTTTCGGACAATCGCTTTCAGGAAACCATGATGTGTTGTGGCACATTATCTTCAGCTTACCGTGAGCATCCAATGTTGGAGCAAGTCGCTGTAGTATTTCTTCCTCTTCCTTTACTACCTCTTCTAGCCTCGTATCAAAGCTGAATAGTTTCCCATTGTTTCTTTTTCTCAGGAGAATGAGTAGGTTCGAGTTCGAGTTCGATTTCTGGTTTTGGGTTCTTCTGAAACGACGAGAGGGGTTAGATGCATGCACTGATGCTCTTAACTATTAGGCTTTAGCCGTGCTATTATTGCTATACTCATGGCTTCATTAATAAGGTAAAAAAAAATATTTTTTGGTTCCATAGTCACAAAATTATTTTAATTTTTTATTTATAAATATTTAAAATAATTACTTATTTATTAAAAATATTACATTTAGTTCGTTAAATTTTAAAAAGTTATTAAATTTAATTTATCTACCAAACTATAAAATTTTAAATTCAAATGATTAAATTTAATAATATATTAAAAAATTAAAGATTAAATATGACATTTTTTAATTAATAAAAAATTATTTTAGACATTTTAACTAATGAAATAATATTTTTGTGATAAATGTAAAACTAAAAATGTATTTGACTCCATTAATAATAAATGAAGTTATATTATAACATTATTTCTGTTTGGTTTGGTTAATTAACAGCATAATAATAGAAATTTTAATTTCTTTCATATATATGATTATTTATTGATTTATTTTATTTCTTTCACTTCTATATTTCACAACATCCTTTAAGCAGAGTAATGATAGCAAAATAGAAGATAGATAACAAATTAACGGGCTGAAAGTATATGGGGTTTTGGCATTTTGTTGAATTAAAGCATTTTCAAAATTGACTTTGTCTATTAAATGTAAATTGAATATTTTAATTTGGTATATTAAGGAAAAAAAGATTGCTTCCTTAACTTATAAGCCTTTAAATTTTGTTTATTTTTCCTATATTCAATTGAATAAAAGGTCACAAAATTTAAAAATCTTTGTTCTATTTTAAGATTTTGCTCGTTACTTTTAACAATTGCGATAAAAGATCTAAGGTCACTTTTGATAAACCATAACAAATTTAATAAGAATGAGAATGAAAATTAATTTTGATGAAATGAAATCATGTATATTCATAATTAATTATTGTTGGATGAAAACTCTAAACACTAAACCCTACTTTTGGTTGGATGAAAATATATATTTTTTCTATTGTCACAAAATTATTATTTTAATTTTTTATTTATAAATATTTAAAATAATGACCTACTTATCAAAAATATTACATTTAGTCCCTTATATTTTAAAAAATTATCAAATTTAATTTATCTATCAAACTTTAAAATTTTAAATTCAAAAAACTAAATCTTATAATATTTTAAAATGTTAAAGACTAAATATGATATTTTTTAATCGGTAAAAAATCATTTTAGACATTTTAACTAATGAAATAATACTTTTGTGATAAATGTGAAACTAAAAATGTATTTTACTCTGTTAATAATAAATGAAGTTATATTATAATGTTAGTTCTGTTTGGTTTGGTTAATTAACAGCATGATAATAGAAATTTTTTTTTCTTTCATATATATGATTATTTATTGATTTATTTTATACCTTTCACTTGTATATTTCGCAACATCTAGTAAGCAGAGTAATGATAGCAAAATAGAAGATAGATAACAAATTAACGGGCTGAAAGTATATGGGGTTTTGGCATTTTGTTGAATTAACGCATTTTCAAAACTGACTTTGTCTATTAAATGTAAATTGAATATTTTAATTTGGTATATTAAGGAAAAAAATATTACTTCTTTAACTTATAAGCCTTTAAATTTTGTTTATTTTGCCTATATTCAATTAAATAAAAAGGTCACAAAATTTAAAAATCTTTGTTCTATTTTAAGATTTTACTCTTTACTTTTAACAATTACGATAAATGATCTAAGGTCACTTTTGTTAAACCGTAACAAATTTAATAAGAATGAGAATGAAAATTAATTTTGATGAAATGAAATCATGTATATTCATAATTAATTATAACCGGTAGGTAGCGAATTCTTACTTTTGGAATTATAATTAATTATAATTGATGAAAATAAGGTTGGAATAGAAACATATATCTGATTTCCTGCGGAGGAAGAGCTTACAAGTTAAAGATAACTAGTCAACAAAAGGGCTTCTTGCTCCCTATTTCCACGGAAACTAAGGATATAATGTGTATGAGAATTCTAAGTATGCTTTTATATTATTTTTTATAAATTTCTCATGTGCCTTTGTATTAATTATGTATATATTGACTTAATATGCATGATAGGAATGTTATATGTATTCGCTAAATAACAATTATATACATTTCTATAACATTTCTTTTGTAATTTAAAAAATCATGATTGTTCGCAACTCACATTATAGTTTTCGGTCGCCCGCATCTACGATATACACTGTAACCATAATTTAAAACGTACAGTACTACTTCTGCTACCATTTAAGCCCTTTAATTAGTACAGTGTATAATAATATGCTAAGCTATAACGCCATTTAACGGTCCAATGCATAGTTACCAAAGTAAAAAGGAAACGGCAGAGGGAGTCAAGTTCTGGATTAAACTGGCACCCTCATACATATTTGAAAGTATTATATATACATAAATTTTTAACCATTACAGCAGTTGGTGTAAGTATAAATAATGATTGTGTACAGTCAAAATATAACCTGAAAAAAAAACTACCAGCGGGTGATCCAAATTTCCTTAATCCATTCTGCATGGAACTGTTCGCCAAACACAAACTCAACTCAATCCTTAATTTCTGATTTACATAATGAAACCCAAGATTCCCTAAAAGATATCCAAGAAGCAAGATAGCACAAGAAGAAAATTTAGATTTTTCTAGATTTTCAACAGTCTTGGAACTGCTATATGACGTCAAGCGAAACCACAATAAAGTGTTTACAATTTTCAAAATACCTACAGTTCTGAAATTGGACTCTTCCTTATAAACTGTAGCATTGATCAGAAATCTGTCTATTACAAAGAAAGCATCAAGAAGCGTATCTTTGAAGAAAAACCATAAACCATAAAAGGTCTTCTACCTATCGATAACTCTGAAAAGGCTAATGTAACTGACATAAAGAAATAAAGGACAACCTAATGAAGAATCTTTCACTGTGCAATAAACCAGGTATATATAAACACAATTCTCACAGATGAAGACTGACTCTTAATGATCTGTAATTCAGAAGAAAACCCACGTACTGCTAACGTTCCTCGCTTGTTTACACGGTGTGTACTTGGCAGCCAGCGATAACAAGTCTGAGATGTCCAGTTCTAGGATGGCGTTGTCGAAAGAGCCATACTGTGATGCGATCTCCAGTTTGGAAGGCTTGGTCGCGAAAGAAGCTAGACCAGTTTCGAAGGACATAGATGCCTTCACCACGTGCAACAGAGCTCGAGGATCGACGTTTCCGACGCAAGGTCATGTTGTAGGGCTTCCCATTTCTGCCATACACGGTGACGCGAATTCCCTCCCTGATGGCCTCGTCTTGGTTTAACATAGGCAAGATCTTGTATTCCACATCACTATTCTTTATTCGTAGCCTCCTCCTATCGGCTTCTTTCAATCGCTTCGAAGAAACCATGATATGGAATGGCACATTGTTCTGACCGTGCTGGGAGCATTCCAGTATCGGAACAATTTGTTGCATTATCTCTTGCCGTTCCTCTTCATTTCCTGCTTCTTCCAGTTGTCGCATCAAGGCTGAATAATCTCCCATTGTTTCTTTTTCTCAAGAGACTGAGTAGGTTCGGTTCTTCTGATGCAATGAGAGGGTCTAGATGCACCGATTGTTTTAGGCTTTAGTGGTGCTATTGCATGGTACGTATACTCTTCCTACTTATACAGTTAAAAAGCTTTGGCTTCTTTATGAAGACCGTTATTTCTGTTTGGTTCTGTTAATAACTGCATGATGATAAAACACTTATTTTCTTTATTTAATATATATGATTTTTTTTTTGTTGCTTTCACTTATATATTTCACATGTACAACATCCATCGAAGCAGAGTCATGTTTCTTTATATCGATAATAACAAAAGAAAACATAGAAAACAAATGAAATTAAGGGGTTGGAAGTATATGAGGGTTTGGCCTTTTGTTGAATTAAAGCTTTTGCAAAATTAACTTTGTCTATAAACTGTACATTAATATTTAATTTTGTACATTAAAGCATTTTCATTTATTAAAAAAAGATTCCTTCTTTAACTTATATACCTTTTGATTTTTTTCATTTTCTCATATTCAGTTAAATAAAAAAGTCACAAAATTTAAAACTTTCGCTCTATTTTAAGATTATGCTCATAAACAATAGTGATAAAAAACCTAAGGTCACTTTTATAACACCGAAATAATTTTTATGAAAATAAAAATGAAAATAAGGTCTGGTGAAATGAAATCTTATGCTCATAATCATACTCTCTTTCTTTTCTAATCTTCATTTTTTCAAGATTTTTTTAAAGAGAAGTTGATGTTTATACACCTATATATTGATGAAATTAATTGGGCGGATTTCCAACTGATCACAAAATTTAAGGCTCTTTCTGTTGTTGGCGTTATTTGAATTACTTTAGATTTCAGACTTAGCTGATGAACAAAATTAATGAAGTCCATATTATAAAAGGATCGTAGACTGAGTTTTTATTTTTATGAAATTTATCTAAAGTGAAATTACTATCTAAAAATTTTAAAGGGAAAATTTTCTTATTTTGATCTAGAATAATTAATTCTCCTTAAATTTTAATGAGACAAATAATTATGTATCGTTTTACATTTAAAAATAAATTTGTTGAATTATATGTCATTGACACTTATTTTATATTACTCTACCAAAAGCCCAATAGTACAGTGCTATGCTTAGCTATATACAACACCATTTAACGCTCCAATCCATAATTTCCAAAGTAAAACAGAAACGGAGGAGTCAAGTTCTGGATTAAACTAGCATCTCATACATCTTTCAAGGTTTATTTACATAAAAACGTCCTTCTGCACAAATTCTTAATGCGAAAAAGAATGCTTAAAACTTTTCTTTAAAGCAAAAAAAGGAAGTCACGTGTGTCTGTGTTAGAGTCAGGACGTGTGTCTGTCTGGGGTGTTGTTGCGCGTTTGTTATTTCTCATCTTCGTTGGGATGTGTTGTTGTTCCTTTATGTTTTGGTGCTTTTCTGTGGTTGATTTGTTTAATGAAATTTGTGTTGGCCAAAAAAGAAAATTAAGTTTTGAATGGTAAGCGCCAAGTTGGAAAGAAAGCAATTTGAAAGTACAACATGCCTCCTGAACTTTCAAATTTGGAGAAGTCAACTTTGAAGCTAAATTTACTAGTGACAAAAATCAAGATTTGATCATCTAAAATACTGTGAGTTGTGATCCTTACTAACTACAAAATGGTTATGCACGTATCAATGGATTCACTATCATTCCAATTGATGATGAATGACTTGTTTAGACCTTACATGTGTAAATTTGTGGCTATTTTTATTTTTTATTTTTTATGATATACTGATTTACAGCCCAACCATAGAGGAATGCTACACTTACAAACTGTGCTCTAGTTGTTGTAAGAATAGCAGCAGTATGCGGAACTATCCAAATGCAAGTTCTGTAGAACAACCACAGACTACCCAAGGCATATGATCGATGCAATTGGAATGAGTCCTGACCCTACAAAGGTGGAGGCAATGCTTTGATGGCCACTACCCAACATAGCGAAGCACCTAAAAGCAATGTTGTTAAATTTGCAATTTTAGACAGACTCAAGGAAGGGCAAGTGGACTCGTAATATAAACTTGTAAAGTATAATTATAAAAATATATCTACACCTATTATTAAATAGTTATTGAATATAATCATATCACAAAATCACATAACAATAAATATATAAATATTTATTTTATAATCCACAATTCATATTGTATGCTTCTCATTCAAATTAATGTATAAATTTCAATAAACTCCTTAATCCATATTCCATAATATGTAATAAACAACACAATAGTATTAATTCATTTAACATAACTAAATCTAAAAAACAAAACAAAAAAATCCTAATTTCCTAGCCATTGCAACAAAAGCCACACCTTGGTAGAATCATAAACCAATATGCATTAAATATCATTGAATACTTACACTAAAAAATATAACATCATTACCAGCAAAGTTAATTAGCTACATAGCTTCAAATTTACCAAATATCACATAATTCAAAGGTACATTAGATACACGAAGCAGTAGAGAAAGGCGATTTATGAGGTAATATTTTGCAAAGTAAGTTTCCTCTTTTCTACTTATTAATCATTTATGATCCTATGATTAATTGCTAATTAAAGAAAGTAACAGAGTTACACTCATGAAGAATGCATTCATGTAATGACAAATATACAATAGAAGCCCAACCTTAGACATACTAAATATGTAACAGCAAATGCATTCATGAAAAAAGTAATAGATCACAAAATCACAAAATAAACTGATCACAACAAAATTTAAATTTCATAACATCACAAATATTCACAAAATCACAGTAGGATTAGATGCAATTTGCACAAGAAATTAAAGGAAAACACATTCATAAATTGCAGTTCACATTCACAACTCACAAGTGGGAATCGGACATGTGCTTTGTCTAGAGGCATCAAAACGGTATGACCTACCAAGTTGAGCCCGTTTAACCCACCTCTTAGGTGGGTTAGGTTGAAATGTTTTCTTAAGAACCCGTTTAATATACTCCTATCAACCCAACTTGTTTAACCCACGAGTTAAATGAGCTAAATCGTGGGTTAAACGTGTTGGTTTTTTTTTTTTTTTTTAATTTTTCACTTATTCAGCCCAGCACATCAGCCCACTGCACTTTTCTATTCAGGAAAAAAATTAACTCTAACATATATGCTGTATTGTCTCTATTATTTTATAATTTATCATATTTGAATATTATGCTTATAATCATATTCTTATTATTAATAAGTTATTGAATTATTATATTATTTTACTTCTTTTAATCCGTTGAAACTTGCTTTTTATTTTAGTTTTTTATTTATTTATTTATACTAATATAGAAATTGATTGATTAAACAAGACACATGTTAAAAAAAGCCACATTTGAATTTTTATAATTTTTTTATTTATTTTTATTTTTTTGGTGGGTTAAATGGGCCAACTCGCTTAACCCACCAACTTAACCCGTTTAACTTACTAGCTCAGGTGAGTTCTAGGCTAACCCACTTTGACACCTTTAACTTTGTCGATTGCAAAATGGAAGAAAGGAAGAAGGAATCATAAAATCACAAATTGGATTACAAGTTGCAACGAGTCCAACAACTTTGTGGGAAGAACTATGGCATGTCGTCGATGAAGCACTTGCAAAGTTGTGACTCTGTAAGTGGGGCATGAACAACATCACTCTCATTCCACTTGAAATTAGGTGAATGAAGCTGTTGGTTGTTGCATTGATGAACATTCATCAACAAATGTGAGTGCACTATATCTGTGAGTATGAGTGATAATGTGAGAGGCTCCCACCCTATGGCTAAGTGCGTGATAACTGGTGTAACTCGTAATAGAGAATACAACTTAGGTTAAAAAAATAAAGTTTTTTTTTTGTCTAAGTTAATGTGTGTTTTTGGGTTAAGCTTCTCTAATGGTTTGCTAAACCGAAAAAAAAAAAAAATGCTTGGTTGCTAGATTTTGGCTTAAGAAAAACTAAACCTTACAAACTTGGTTCACTTGTTTAAACTCAGTGATTCTACCGATTCTACACAAGTTACCAATAAGTCTTAGCGAGTTTGCATTGATTCCTATTCTATTTTTGATTTAACTCAAAATCCCCATCTACGATGGTTAAATTAGTGACTACATTGAGTTGAATCACGATTTTGACAACATTAGCTGATAGGCTTCTTGGGGTTGATAGGGTAATATCGAAAATTCATCAGGAACTGTGCCACCATAACACTACTTACTAATCTATTCAAGAAATAGGCAGTCCATTGGACCATAAAAGCAACCAAATTATTTGAAGTGCTAAAACAAGTAATGACATAGGCTTTAGTTTTGAAGCTCCCTGACTTTTCCTAAACATTTTGCATGAAATTAATGCCTTTCAAATAGGCAAAGGGACCACCCTTCTTAAAGATAAGAGGCTGATCACATTTTTTAGTAAGAAGATGAACAAAAAACATGTCAAATAGTTTAGCACATGTACAAGAGCTATATGTTGTTACTTAAGCTATGGGGATATGGAGGCATTATCTCTTAAGGAGACATTTCACGATCAATATAGACCATAATGTTAAGCAAGGCTAGTACCCAAGAGGAGGTGAATTAGGTGTTATATAAAATTTTTAGACTTTAAACTTCTTTGAAAAGATTTTTCAAACTTGAAACAAACATAGTAAATTATGTAATTTGAAAATGATAAATGCAAAATACAAAGAAGGTAAGGGAAGAGAGTAAACATAAAGATTTATCCTAGTCTGACTTCTACCTAAGCCTACATCTAGTCCCTAAGTAATCTATTAAGATTTTTCACTATCTTAATAATCAAATACAATAACCAGGGAAAGTCCCTCCCTCAAACAGAATTCCCAAAAAGAACTTCTTCCTAATTCCAAGCACTTTTTGCATGACTTCTTCATGGAACCTCTTTAAATTTTAACAAGGGAGAACCTCTCCCTCAACTCAAGCACTCTCTACTTGACACCCTCAAATAACCTCCTTGAACTTCTCTCTCATAGGAAAGAAAGAATTATAGATGAATAAACTTGCTGAAACAGTTTACATAGAACAATTAAGCACTAATACAACAAAGAGCTTATAAGAAGATGAAACTTATGATATAATCACCTTTGAATATTTTTCCTTGTTGATTTAGAGCCCATAGGTTGTGTTTATATAGCTAAAGGTTCAATAGATCCGTTAAAAGTAAGAGGGAAGTTCAGGATTTCAAATTATGTCTGTTATAAATCAAGTATGACTTTTCTGCTATTGCCTAATCGATTGCTCTCTCATGGCCAGTCGATTGGTCCCTCTTTCCTTGTTTGAAAATTCAAATCTAGCTCTCGACAATCGACTGCTCACTCATAACCAGTCGATTGGTCTCTTACAGAGAGCTCTCAGTTAACTGAGGCTTAAGTTGGCAATAGACTAAGACCTCTTAGAGGCAGATCAATTGATTAGGACCAAGTGGCTAGTTGACTAGAACCTCTTTGAAACATCCCAATTGACTAGGATAAAAGCTGGCAGTTGACTGGCAAGGGGCCAATTGACTACTGGGCTACTTCTAGTCAACTTGAAACATCCAAAGTTTCCAATGTCAGCCATTTTCAATATATAAGACATATAATCAATATATAATGATTTTAAACAACTTTGATCATCTCAATGTTGCTTACAAAGGTTTCTAAGACATAATAATACATTGAAGAATTTCTAATCCTATGTATTACATTGAAAAAACTTTTATGTATTGTTTGTTATCATCAAAACCTTAAGTCTTTAGCAAATTTTTTATGATGCCAAACTAGAAATTGTTAGTTCTCTAAAAAGAAAGCTTTTCAAGTATATTAGTTTAAAAAAATACTTAGTAGTTGATATAGTGACAACATTTTTACTAGTTAAAGTGTATAATATCAACTACATCATTGTCAAAATCACATATACTTATTTAGGCATATTTATTCATTGATTAGTAATTATAACACAACATATTTACAATACTTAGACTTATTATATTGAGTATACAAATTCCAATCTAAAAAGCGTAGGATTAATCCAAACTTAATAGTATTTAATCAATTCTGATAAAGTCAATAACCTGATAAAGTTAATAACAGTCAAATAGTTCAACAACTGATAAATAGTTCAAATAAAAATGATAAACTGATAAAGAGTTAATAGCCTCTTAACTAACAATTCTTTATTTCTCTCCTCCTTTGTTGCATCGAAAAGGAAGGAAGAGAACATGCTCTTATACTAGATATCTTAAGCCTGTAGAGACTGATTGTAAAAACTCTTAATGCGTTAAACCCGAGCATCCATCTTCTGATGGAGAGCTCGGATCTCAGGTAACAGGATAGGATTAGGGATGATCAAGCCTTCTATAAGTGCCGGTGATGAATATGAAGTAGTTGGAGGTGATGGAGACACTGGAGGTAAATGACCTCTTACTTCCTTTGGAGTTGCTAATGGAGGATGCTGTGAAGTTTCAGATAGCCTTGTAGATAGTGCTAATAGAGGAGGCTTCTGAGCTCTAGGGGTTTCCTAACCCATTGCCTTGAGGAGTTTTAGTGAATCCCAACCTTGCCATGTTATTCTATCCAACCTCTTTGAGATTCCACGTCATCTTCAAGTGGAGAAACATTATGGTGCCTAAGTATAGCAAAGATGATGGTTCCAAAAGGTAAGGGTGAGATCTACTTTTTCTTGCAAGAAACCATCATATGGATAATCAACCATGTCAACCTAAAATTATCGCCTTCCAATATGCATTTCATCATAAATAGCTTAGGTTCACTTACATAGCCAAAATTCCCAGACTTGTTTATCATGTAGTGAGCAATGACATAGCGCAACCTATTTTCCAGTGATAAATAATTAACATTACGTTGAAAACTGGGTTCTCTCACAGGCACATAAAAAATCCTATTCAAAGCCTCTAACTTATTATATGCAACCATAGTTTTTAGAGAGTTTGGATTGTCAGTGAAATAATGTCCAGTAAGTGGGGGAAGCTGGAGTATCTCAGCAAGTGTCTCTTCCCCAGAAACAATCCTAATTTCTCTAACCTCAATAGTAATCAGATAACTAGTAGAATTATAAGTGAGGTTAGAGTAGAATGCTCTTATGACCTTAGGACTGTATTCTAGCTTTAACGTTAACAACCTATCCAACTCAACATTTGTAAAGTAATTAAATAATGAAAAGCCTTCATCTAAAAGAAATTGAAGATTGAGGCACTTACTTTGGAGAACATTCCTTTGTTGGAAGTTCTTAATGAATGTAACCTTTTGTGGTCTCGAAGAGAAGAGTAGAGGAGGTCTAGAGGATGATACACTAGGTATGTTCTTTATTCTTGGATGCTTAGTTGACGGTCTTTCTGACATTAGATACAATAGCTCTTAAGAGAAGCAAGAATGGTGAGAAATCTCGAGTGAATGAGTGTGGAGAGGAAAGTGTTATTGTTTTCTGCCATATATTTAGCTTCTGCTAATGAAAGTGTTATTGTTTTCTACTTCTTTGATGTCTATGAAACCATATTTGAACCTAGAATAAAACTGTATCTAATTATGTTCTTTCGATTGTCAACACTACTTGCCTAGTCACTATCTGTGTAGCTAACCAAATTATAATGGTCTTCTGCTTTATACATAATATTAAAATTCTTCGTGCCCTTGACGTATCTTAAAATTCATTTTGTGGCAAAGAAGTGTGATATACTTGGCTCCTTCATGAATCTTGTAATGATGTTGACCCCATGCATTATATCTAGTCTTATGTTTGTGAGATAAATCAACAATCCAACAACGTATTGATAAATTGTCTCGTCTACTTTTTCTTTTTCATATTCCATTGATAGTTTCTATTTGTACATATCAGACTGGATTTTGGCTTGCAGTCTTCCATATTTTCTTCAACAACTTATTTGCATATTTCTCTTGAGACCTAAATATTTGTCAAGGCCTTTGTTTGACTTACAATCTAAGAAAATATCTCATAAGGCCAAGATCTGTCATATCATATTTCTTCATCATGACCTACTTGAACTCTTCAATCGTTCTTATGTTATTATCTACATAAATTAAATCATCCATGTACAGATATAGAATGAGGAAATAATCTTCTTACATCTTTACATATAGAGATGGCTTACTTGGACATTTTATGAATCCATGATTGAGAATATTTTGTCTATTTTATTATTCCATGCAAGCAGTGCTTGCTTTAATCGGTAGAAAGCTTTCTTTAAATGGTAAACTTTGTCTTATTTACCTTAGACAATGTAGCCTTGAGGTTACTCTACGTATAACTCTTCTTCAATTTCTCCATTCAAGAATGCTAGCTTCATATTTAATTGATACACTTGCAACTTTAATTGCATAGCTAAAGCAAGAATCGTTCTTATCATCTCTATAAGGACCACAGGAGCAAAGGTCTCATTGAAGTCAATACTAGGATGTTAGGAATATCCTTTTACTATGAGTTGTGCCTTGTACTTCTAGATGGATCTGTCTTCATTATACTTGATTTTATACACCTATTTTAATCCAATGATATCTTTTTCCTCGATTTTTGTACAAGCTCCCATATTGATCTTTCTCGATCATCTTTATTTCTTTAACCATGGCTTTTCTCCATTTTTTTTTTGTTTTGCAGCTTTTTCAAATTTTTATGGCTTAATAGAAAGGAATGCAATGTTGTAAGTTTAATAAATAATTTTCAATGATCGTATCTTTCTTTGAGGAGATGAATGTGGTGACTTGTTATTCTATCTTAGAGGTAAACTCGTGCTTAGGTTTGGTTCTTCTCTTGCATTCTCATTTGCTTCAAATGTTGAGTTCCATTAGAAACTTCATTACTCCATTCCAACTAACATTTTCATTAAAAATCATGTCCCTTGAAATGATTAAACATATCATATCAAGATTGTAAAGACAATAACCCTTAGATTCATTATAATAGCCGATAAAGATACACTTTTCACTTTTTCTTGTTTAGTTTGTCTCTGCTTCCTTTTGGAATGTAAGCATAGACAATGCAATTAAAGACTTTGAAATGATAAACTTTCATTTTTTGCTTGAAATGATAAACCATGCTTCATATGGAGTTTTATTTTGAAAAGCTTTTGTGGGAGATCAATTGAGAATATAAACATTTTGTTGACTATTTTTACCCTAATTGTGCGAGCCATCTCGACAACAATTGTGTTGCAATTTTAGTTTGAACAGTATCAACTTAAGAGGAAACATATGCGTTGGACATAAAATCCAATCAATCTTCATCAGTTACAAAAAACAAAGGAAGAACATTGTAGCCATTAATCACTTTTGCACTAGCTATGCTTGTTCTTTAGCTAAAAGATACACATTCTTCTGGTCTTTATCAAGCAAATATAATGCCCATTTAAGTTTCTTTTACACATTATGAATACCCAGTTGATGGAATATGCAGATTTATAGCTTCCCTCATTGCAAGATGGTCATTCGCTTCCCTCTCTACAAAAAGGACGTCTTATAAGGTTGCTTCTCACTCTGCAACATCCATGGCTCTCTTCCTCCTCTCTCTACAAATTGAGAGCTCACATATTAGAAATTCGAATCTAACGAGCAGGAGACCACACATGCATGCCTGGAAATGCTCGCTTTACCTTAAACGACTCTCTCTTTGCCAACACTGTCACTCGTTGAGCCACCCACGTCAACCAGAACCAACACCTTGTTTCACGCCAATTAACATCACGAACCAGAGCAACATGAATGAAGGACAAAGATGATGGTTTGGCCGAATTTGAATGATGCCATTTCTGTTTCCACGTAAAAAAAAAAAAAAAAACCATAAAACGACACCATTTTGAGCCACTCATTTTTAAATAAATTTAACGGCCAAAATGCAAGTGAAACAGTAAGTTTCGGACCCCCAGAGCAACGTGGTACCATTCTGTCCGAGCAATCAAACGAATGGCCAAGATCAACTAGGGGAGAAAACTACAGGAGAGGCCTACAGGAGCGGATCTGCGCCTTAACCATTACCTACCCTGACATCCCTGTGGTCTGACATTGCCATGGACTTTGTAGTTGGCCTTCCACTATCGAAAGGGAAAACAGTAATAATAATTGTCATGGATAGATTGACCAAATATGGACATTTTGCTGTGTTGCCCACTAAACATAATGTTGCTTATGTTGCGAAGGTGTCATGTGAAATTGTGGCCAAATTGCATAGATCTTCAATGTCCATCATTATTGGTATCAGTACCCCATTTTTGTGACTAGATTCTGGAGGGAATTAATGCAAAGCAGTGGAACAACATTAAAATTCAACTCTGCATGCCATCCACAAACCGATGGTTAATCTGAAGCTCTAAACAAATGCTTAGAGCAATACCTTTGATCGTTTATGGTTGACTCTCCTAGAGCATGGACAAATTTTTTTAATATGGGCAGAGTATTGGTACAAGACCTCTTACTACACGTTTATCAAGATGACACTTTATGGTGCTCTTTATGGGCTAGAACCACAAGCTATAACTGGCGATGAACCATGAGAACTAAGGGGGCAATTGTGAAAGACCTGCTGGCACAAAGGGTAAAAATCCAGAATACATTGAAGAAAAGTTTATAAGAGGCGTGAAACGGAATGTTCATATATGCCAACCAGCACCGGACTGAGAAGAAATTTGAGATAGGTGAATGGGTCCTTCTAAAACTCGAACCCTATCAACAGAAATCAATGGTTCATCAGGTTCCTCAAAAACTAGCAAAACGTTATTTTGGTCTATATGAAATTATTAAGAAAATTGGGGACGTAGCCTATGAACTATGATTTCCAGCTGCGAGCAAGGTACAATCGATATTCGATGACTTAAGAAGTTCTATGGAGACTCCATGCAGTCACCAAATGATGAAATTGACATTCCCCAGCTTACTGGATTAGAAAAAGTGCCTGCAACTATTGATGACACCATTAGGAGAGCCATAGGGCTTGGTAGAATGGACAGGGGACTCACGTGAAGATATAACCTGGGAATCTCTAGAACAGTTGACCCAACGTTTCAGCCACATCAACCTCGAGAACATGGATGTTTTTGAAAAGTTAAGCTATGTTACGGACCCAACGAAGAAGAAGCGCACTAGCAAAGGAACCAGCGACCTAAGAGAGCCCAATCTCTTTGGAGGAACCAGCATTGGAAGAACCCGGAGGCCTCATTTTGCAAGGAAGAGCAATGAGTCATTCTGGAAGAAAGATTACGTGACTTCAGCATAACTAGGTGCCAAAAGGATTTTAACAGCCTAATCATTGTAGCGTATTTTGTTAGAAGGGAAAAGTTTGTCGTTTTATGGGAGAGAGTTTAAATAAATAATTGGCATAATTCTCTACACTGATCCTATCGTGAATGAATGAGAATTTTCGAGTCTCTTGCTCAAAAAGAGATTTTCTATTTCTTGTATTAATGATAGAAAAAGAAAAGAAAATAGATGACAAATTAAAGTGCTAAATATGGGGGTTTGGCATTTTGTTAAATTAAAGCATTTGCAAAATTAACTTTGTCTATTAAATGTACTTTGTATATTTTTATTCTGTATAATAAAACATTTTGTTTTATTAAAAATAAAGATTGCTTCTTTAACTTATATGCCTTCCAAGTTTTTTATTTTCTCATATTCAATGAAATAAAAATAGTGACAAAAGTTAAAATTTTTCACTCTAGTTTAAGATTTTACTTGCTACTTTTAACAATTGTGATAAAAACAACTTAAGGTCACACTAATAATTTTTGTAAGAATGAGAACGAAATCAACTTTTATAGAATAAAATCTTGTGCTCAACATTATAATTGGTATGACATAAATTCCTACCTTTGGTTGGATTAAAAACAATGTTAATGAATAGAAAGGACTATACAAATAACTACAATACCTTTGGTAAAAAAAGAAATGAATTAATAATTTTTTATTTTCGAAAATATATTTTTGAATACTCACCAAAAAATAGTGAAATTTTTAATTTAATATTTTAATTTGTAATAAATATTTTTGAAATATTAAAATAATTTTGTTTTTAATTCTAAATTATTATTTAATTCGAAAATTTTGTAGTATTATACAATAATAGGAAAATATTAAAATATGCAATTTCATTTATAAAAAGTGATAATAAGAAATTATTTTTAATTAATGAAAATCTTGATACTATAAAAAAAATATAAGAAAAAAATTCGTTTTTTGATTTTTAAATGCGCCAAGAATTTTTTTATTACCAATAATATGAAAAACATTATTAAAGTAATTTTTAGTTCGAACAAAAATGGTGCCTATTTGGGTTGGGGTAAATCATATTTCTTTCGATTTTTTTTTTCTTTTGGTCAAATTTTTTTTTTCACAATCAATGCGTAAATAAGCTCAATGTCAATATCAACTACATAAAATAGCTAAACGAAGGGTACATAAAGGAAATAGAATGAAACATAGATGTATATCAATTTGTTCATGTGATAAATTGGCAGATTTGTTTACTAAAACATTATTAACCATCACATATAGAAGTTGGTGTACGGTATTGGAACATGCATTGATTCAAAGATATTAAGTGATGTTGTTATTAGGGTAAATAAAATACATATTGTGCTCTCTTTTTTTAACTAAAATTTTGTCCCATTGGATTTTCCTATAAGGTTTTTAATGAGGCATCATACAATTGGTATGATAAATACTATCTACTCATTTTTCTTGACTAGGTTGTTATCCCATTGAATTTGTCGTAATAAAATTTTAATAAGACACGTTATTTGTTAATAGACATTTAAGGGAAGTGTTATGAATAATACATTTATTTGGATATCCATAACTCTTAAAAAATGACTGATTTTTAATATTCCTTTTCATGTTTAATTTCGTATATACCCAATAACTTCCATTGCATAGATTATTCTCTAGTTATGTTTGAAACTTATTTGCCTATGGGTCACACTTCACCACCCATTGGAAGGTAGAGTGCAACGTAGATGGTACAAAAAAATAACAAAAACAAATCAACTCCCAAAATGATTTAAAAAACAATTTATTTAAGAGTTGCACCAAATTTAAAAAAAAAAAATCTTTGAAAAACCATTTTAAAACAAAAAAAAAAAAAAGATAAAGCGGTCTGCGAAAGTATAAATGGATTCAGAAGTTTATTTAAGTGTAGGGAACGTATTAAACACCCCTACAATACCCTTCTGTAGGGATAGTTACCCTAAACTAGTTAAAGTGAAATTAATGTAAGATGACATTAACTTTATTTTGATTACCCTCATTAAAACACATGAAAACAAAAAAGAGAAAACTAAAACAAAAATAATTTAAAGAAAAAAATGAAAAAAGGAAAAAAAATGAATATTTACAAAGGATGAATTTGATCTAAGATGAGATTATAGGGCCTGCATGTCCAATGATAGGGATAAGAGTCCATGTAATTCAACTAAAATGCATGTCTATTAGTTAGTGATTTTTATTATTTTGTAAAGAACAAATTAGTTGAAATCATACTGACTTTTATAAACAAAAAAAATTCAAACTTGGTAAGTTTGTTTTAATTTACAAAATCAATGTAATCTAACTTCTTTGTTCTTTCCATTTTTCTTTTTTTCTTTTTCTATTTTTGGAATTTTTGGCATTTTTCAAAAGCATGATTTCTTAACAATGGAGAAAAGGAATATTTTGTATTTTTGGTTATTCAAAAGAAAGTAATTTTGACAAGTGGAAATGAAATTTTGAAATAATATTTTGGTTTGGGATTTTATTATTATAATAAAAGTTGGAACCCAAATTTATTTTAAAATGTGGTCAATTGGATATAGACTGTTGTAACCCAAATTTATTTAAAAGCACACATGATTAGTATTAGATAATGTTTAAGGAGACGTATGATCACACACAAGCCTACTAATTGACTCACTAGGTGTTTGTGGAGTGTTTGGGCCTCACATGACAATACTAAAATAGCATATCACAAACATTTGTTAGTGTTAGTGTATATTAGTGTTCAATTATACATCCATTATTCATATTTCATTTATAAAATTCACAACAACATGAATGAATTTGCTTCTCCCAACTATTGGAATTTAGCCTTACTAGCTTCTTGCTACCAATTTGCATTGGATCCTTGTTTGCTTCCTTCTTGCTTTTGGTTTGGAGTCAATTTTTCCATGATTTTCAACAAGCTTTCTAACACATTCCATGGCATAAATTCTTACTGCAAAGCCACCATAGGACACCACTAACCAAGAACCATAATATCTAACCTTAGCTTAATCCCCCAACATTTTCAAGGGAAATTTAAAACCCATGGCATTGTGACAAAAAAACTAAGAGAAATATGTGGTCACTAAATAACTTATGATGGCAAAAATTAAGAGGGATCATGCAAACGCTAAACAATCTAATGACAGCCAAAAGAAAAGGGGGAATATGTAGCCACTTTCTTGCCAAAAAATGACAGAGAAATAAAGGCAATGTGCAGCAAACTTTTTAGCATGTTTTGAATAGCAAAAGCGGAAATAAGTGCAGCAACTTGAACATCATTTAGGACAGAAACTAAAAGCAATACACAATAAAATTTTCAGCAAACTTTGGACAGCAAAATAAAAGCAATGTGCATCAAACTTTTCAGCAAACTTTGGACAGCAAAATAAGAGCAATTATGCAGCAAAATTCCAGCCAAGTTTTGGATAGAAAAATAGAGCAATGTGCAACAGAATTCCAACCAAGTTTTGAACAGACAATGAAAGCAATGTGTAGCAAAATTCCTGCCAAGTTTTGAATAGCAAATGGGAAAAATTTTGCAACACACTTCAACAACTTTTTGGATAGTAAATGAAAGTATATAATGAAGCAAAATTCTAGCCAAGTTTCACTGCAAATGAAGGTGTGTAATGCAACAAAATTCTAGCCAAATTTGATAGCAAACAAAGGGTAAAATGTGCAGCAAAATTCTAGCTAAGTTTTGAACAGCAAAAGAGGTAACTATGTAGCAAAGTTCAAATAAATTTTAGACAGCAACAAGAGGTAACTATGCAGCACACTTTCAGCATTTTTTCAATTAAATAAAGGCAGAAATGTAGCATAGTTTTAGCATGTTTTGGACAGCAAAGGGCTAAAATGCAGCAAATATCTAGCGTATTTCATAGCAAAATGAAAGGAATAATGCAACAAGTTTTCAACAAATTTTGATAGCAAAATGAAGTGAAATAAGTAGCAAGTTTTCAGCAATACTAGACAGCTAAATGTGAGGAATAATGCAACAAGTTTTCAAATTTTGACCGCAAAATGAAGTGAGTAATGCAGCAAGTTTTCAACAATACTTTGACAGCAAAATGAAGTGAATAATGCAGTAAGTTTGGCAACCCATATGACAGAAAAATATGAGGACATGTGCAGCAAAATTCAACAACCTATATGACGGAAGATTAAGACGACATGTGCAGCAAAATTCCAGCAATATTAGCACAAGGAAACTAAGCTGAAACAGTGGAGAAAGACATAGCAAGATTCAACAATATTAATGCCATATGAATGGGAAATGCAACGAAGTTCAGAATGAATCATTGACAGAAATGGAGGCAGAAATGCAGCAAAGTTCATCAATATTAACGAAAGAAACCAAGCAGAAACAACGGAGAAAGTGATGGTATTTTAGATTAAAAGAAAAAAGGGAAAGGAAGGAAAAGAATATATATAAATGGCTTTTTGGATTGCTTACACTACACTGCACGAATACACACATTTATATAATCTTATTGTTAATGCTACATTATTAAATTATTTATTGCTTATATCAAAATATCTGATATGGGTTCTTATGTGCAAGAAATAGGTCTGGTCTAGTCCAGTAAGACACTAAAAGTGCTCAATAGCCCATTAAAGCCCAAAAGTCTTCTAAAGCCTACTAAAGTCCATAATCATCTTGCATTCATATGCTTGTTCTCTTTCTCTCTCCTTTCTTGGACTACTCCATTTTTATACATTAAATGCCTTACCTAACTTCATCTTCACCAAGAAGGTAACTACCGCTATTTTTGAAGAAAAGTCATCAGCTGATGGAAAATGAACATTAGACATACTTTTGCCAATATAATCATTATTATGAATGTTGGACGTTCGCCTTATATATTGAACGTTGTTGTCCATTGATGCTTGTCTATATGACACAAAATATTACTCATGTTGTGTACTAGTTCTCTAAATCTTTCAATCCTTTAGTTATTCTTTGTGTAAGATCGCCTATTGTGATAATTTCTATGACTCTTCGTAAGCCTTTCTATTGTGACAATGATAAGTCCAACATTGTATAAAGTACGATTGTGTAATGGTCTAAGTTATGTATGTAAGTAAAGTTCCTATCTTTTTATAGAGTTACTTGAGTTTAGTGTGAAAGCGGAATTGTTGAAACCAGTGTGTATAGATTGATTGATTAAGAGCAATTTTAGTTTGTGTGTCTTTGAACAATAGATGTAGGATCTAAAACTGATCTGAAACATTATAATTATTGTGCGTTATTGATTCACTATTTCATTATCTTTGTATTTTGATCATATCCTTAGAAAGTAAGTGAATTGATGGAAAATTTTTTAAAAAAGAATTAAAACCTTAATAGCAAAATAAAATCAAGCAATTCACCCCTCTGCAATATTTGTGCTAACACTTACATTGTCAGTGAAAACATTTCCACATCCTTCCTAACATTGAATTTTTTAATATTTTCTTATGCTAATATCATGTATTTTCAATCAATTCTTTTGCATCCTTCTATAATTTCATTGCTGCTTACGTATAACCATAATAATATCTCCTACCAAAATCCATTAATGCGCCACACCTATATGCACCTTCTTGTCTCAATAGCCATAAAGATTTTTCTAGATTAATTTTTTACAGAAAGTCGCAGCAAGCTTCAGCAACATTAATGACAAAAAGTGAAAAGGAAATGGAATGAAGTTCAGCTTGAATTACCGTCAGAAACAGAGAAAGAAATGCAACAAAGTTCAGCCATATTAATGACAAAAAATGAAGCAGAAATAAAGGAGGAAAATATTAATGGCGGAAAATGAAAAGTAAATGCAGTGAAGCTCAGCATGAATTAATGACAGAAACATAGGAAGAAATGCAGCAAAGATCAATGTAAATCTATGGTAGAATCTTACCTTTCCTTCCCTTTGTTTTAGCTCAATTCAAAGTTGCTTCTCTTCACCTTTCTTTTGAGCTTTCAATTTTTGATATTCTCCTTCAGCTCTCTCCCCTCTGTTGTAGCGTCCTTCTCAGCCTCCTCTTCTCTTCTGATTTTTTCTTTCTTATGTATCCATGAAGGTCCAGCTACTTTTGGTCTCCCTCACGCATTCTCCTTCTCAGCTATGCTCTTTTAGCATTCTGCACGCTTCAAGTCACCGTCAGCCTTCCTTCCCTCTAACTCCTCCCTCAACCACCCAATTGTCCTTCTTGCTTCTTGCTTTACATTTAAGGAGGTAGAAATCAGTCACCCAAGGTTAACCCTTTAACTCTACTTCGGAAATGCCAGCTCCCATTAATGTTTCTAACTTCCTTCCTTCCTTCCTGCTATGGCTACTTCATGAGTATACTGGCATTAGTCCTTGGTTTTGCACGGTGTGCTTGGCTTTTGTACACTTCCTCACTTTTTTATTCTTCCATTGGTTCTTTCTTTCTTTCTCTATTTATTAAACATATATTTATTATATTTCTTCACGGCTTTCCTTTTTGTTCCTTCTGATCTTGTTTTTGTTTGTTTTTTATTTTCGTTTTTCTCCTCCTTTTTTTTTTTTTTTAAATTATAGTAATTCTTTTTCTTCATCTCCCACTTATGTTCTTGTTTATTCTTGTTTATTTGACTACTAGTTCATCTTATTTTGTTTTAGCTCATCTTTTTAACTTTTTGTCTTTAGTTGCTTAAATAATTTTATTTATATATTATTTTTTAAAATTTGAAATTTACAATTTTAACTTAAAAAACTAGTACCTCGATTTTGAAATTTTTATTTTTATTATTGATTTTTATCTTATTGTATTGAATTTTCATAGTTGGGTGTTCACACTATGTTTAATTATGGATTAACTGCCAATATATAATACAATTTTTTAAAAAAGACAAAAGTTTAGTAAAATAACATTTAGTTAGAAAAGAAAGTTTCAATCTTTTGAAGTGCTTCAACCATACAACTCTGTTGAGCTAGGACTACTTCAGAGACCTCCTTTACTCTAGATAAGTGATATCTCTATAGATGTTATGCTATTGAGAGACGCTCATCCTACTGGTGTAAGCTCCTTAGCCTTTTCCTTTCATGAAAAGCCACAGCACAATCCTATTTGTGGCTTGACAAGGCTGATATTCCATTTTTAGCCAACTCAGTATTTTCCTGTAAGTGAATCCAAGGCTTGTTTTCTTGTCCTTGATATTGACGAATCTTTAGGTCCAATCCTAACTTGTTGACCATTAAGGAAGGTTTTTGCAATGATAATTAGAAAGGGTACTCCCCGTTACATTTCTCACAAGAAATTAAAGTAGTCCAGTTATGGCCATTATAGAATTTTAACTCCTTAAAGGGAGATGTGTTAGTAAAATTACCGTGAACCTTCGATTTTGGAGTCATGCTAGGCTAGATTCGCTGTTGAAACTAGGTATTTAATATCGTTGAGAGCCCATATAGGTTTGGCATGGACTTCCTATACACTACTTTGTTCATTGTGTTCCAAATTATGTATAAGATTGCTAGGATGAAGTTTGTTGGGTAGCTTAATTTCTATAGGTTGCCTTCTACCAATGAAAACCATTTTTGGAGCCAATCAATAATGTCCTAGTTTTCGAATCTTTCAACTTTGAGGTTCAAAGGAGAAGCAAACCAAAGTGCCTTAGCAAAATGACAAGTGATGAAAAGTGTTTCATTAATTCCTTTTCTTCCATGCAGAGATGGTAAGGGGTCCGGGATTACAGGTGATGGGCATTAAGATTGTCATTGGTGCATATGGCTCTATTAAGTATTTTCTATACAAAGTGGGCCACCCTACATGGAAGCTTTACCTTATAGAGTTCGTTACTTCTAGAGAAAGAGCCAGTTGAAGGGTGTTACCCCTCTATTTCCTATACCCTTCCTTAACCTTATAGACACCTAAACTATTACCATTCTAGAGTTGTTGATCTGGGGCAACCATGATATAAAAAGATATGGAGATAACCTACTAAATTAGGCTCAAAGGGTGAAAATGATTTACCTTTTCAATGTTCTAGCTGGACTTGTCTTCCTTTAAGAGGTTTGAAACTTTAACACCCAAGGTGTCCACTCCCTCTTTAGTCAGCCACTATTGGTGGTTGTTGATTTGTATAGTGGAACCATCTCTAATGCTCCATTTAAGGTTTAGGGTAATAATGTGTTTTGCCTTTTTAATACATCTCTAGATCTAGGAAGAGCAACTCCTTTTAAAGATGGGACCCTTATTTGGGTCAAAGTACTTTTTAGTTAGGGTTTTACTTATTAGAAATCCATCCTTAGCTTTAACTATTCTCTAAATTTGTTGGGTGAGGAGAGTTTGATTAAACTAATGCAGACTTTTAATTCCCATGCCTCTTTTCTTAATCGACTTGCAAATGGAGTCCCAATTCAGAAGGTGCAATATGAGTTTGTCTCCCTGGTATCCCCAATAAAAGTTGGATATATTGGACTTTAGTAAAGTGTAATACTTCTTAGGGAGCTAAATGCAAGAAAGTTGAAATACTATGCTTAATTGGAGCGTTAACCTGATAAGAGTGAGTCTCCCTTCTTAGGAAAGCAAGTTAGCTTTCTAGGCCTGTTGTTTCTACTTGATAATGCTAACTATAGTTTGATACACATGGCTTTTCTTAGGACTTAGGTCTCCTTGTTGACAAAGATAATGTCCTATATTGTTAGCATATTTCACATCAAGGCTTCTAGAGAAGATTTCTTAAAATGTCTTGGCATGTTCGGGAAAAAGACAATAACAGATTTCTGCTTATTAACTTTTAGTCTAGAAAGGGAAATAAATTCATCCAAGGTCTTTTTAACTATTTCACATGGCTCAGTGGTAGCTTCAAAGAATAAAATGGTGTTATCAACATATATCAAGTTAGAGATTAGATCCGCCTTCCTTTCAATCTTGATACCCTTCCAAAAACCCTGTGATTCTTCCTTGTGAATTAGAGCTAAAGGAATGTTAAAGCAAAGGATGTAAATCTAGGGAGAGATATGGTCGCCTTGTCAAGTCTCGTCATTTTGGAATTATGTGATGAGATTTTGTGCCGTTCATAAGTATTTGATATGTCACTGTTGACACACAATGCATTATAAGCTTGATCCAGGCCTTTGGAAAGTTCATATGTAGGAGAACAACTTCTATGAAATTCCGTGAAAAGCTATTAAAAGCT
The DNA here is from genome assembly GCA_037074485.1 of Delonix regia. Classification (NCBI taxonomy): domain Eukaryota; kingdom Viridiplantae; phylum Streptophyta; class Magnoliopsida; order Fabales; family Fabaceae; genus Delonix; species Delonix regia. The sequence goes on along the minus strand of CM073452.1, from coordinate 18,199,983 downwards.
TTTGAAATGTCAATTTTGAGGGCACTAATAAATTTCATTACCTTTTCCTCTTCTTGATAATCTCTAGAAGTTTAGCAGTCAGGAGAATGTTGTAAATGATAAGTCAGCTTTTGAAGAAGGCACTTTAATTAGGTGTAACATAGTTGTTAGTGACTCGCTCTAGTATATTATAAATAACCGTTGACACAATCTTGTATGCCACATTGCAGAGGTTGATGGACCATAAATCATTTATAGACTAAAGGCATTGGGTTTTAAGGATGAGAACAATAAAGGATTTATTGAAACTATGTAGTAGATGAATGATTGAAAATAGTAAGACACCATTAGAGTTAGATCTTCCTTGATTATATCACAGTAATGTTGAAAGAACTTACCATTCAATCCATCCAGAGTAGGAGCACTGTCAGGGTTTATTCCAAACACTGCCTCTTTTACTTCCTCTTTAGTAATGTTCACTTTAAAGAGTCTCAGTGTGCTCCTGAGAGGGTTGGAATGCCCAAGAGGTTGAGCTTAGTAAAAGTTCAAATACCTCAAGGGCCTCTCCTAAGCTACCAAAGTGTTAATCTTAATGGTACCCAATGATTTCTAATGCCTTATAGATTCTTTACCAATCTCTTGAACTATTTTTATCCTTTCAATAAGTATGAGGCCCTTTTTCTTAGACGCCATAGTATGGAAAAACTTTGTATTATGGTCCCCCAAGAGCATTCATGATTGTTTTGCTCTTTAAGCTCATAATATTGCTTCACAATCATATAGAAATTTTAATTCCTTCTTTACTATTTCTTCACAATCAAGGCAATTGATTCGCCTGGGAATATTACCTATACGAAGGTTATTCTAGTTCTAAAGGGCATTTATGACTGCAAAAAGTTTACAGTAGAGTTTGTAGTCGGGTGATCCTTGAAACGAAGCCTGCTAACTGTTAGACATGTTTTTGTAAAATTCATGGTGACTTGTCCAGAAGTTTTCAAATCTCTTGAATCTTTGTCTATTCAACTAGTTGGCCATGGGATTGAGGAAGATTGGTAAGTGACCTAATGCAAAGAGAGGTAGGATAGAGAGCGACGTGTCAAGGAAAGTGATAAGCTACTTGTCAATGCAAAATGCTTTATTAATCCTTGCCCACACTAAATTCAACCTCTTCTTGCTATTAGTCCATGTAAATCGTTGTCCTTTTGGTAGTTGATCAATAAGCTGACAACTACCCAATAAATTTTTAAACACCTTAGCACCTATTATTGAGGTACACTAACTCAACTTGTCTGAGTCCAAGTGGGACTAATTGAAGTCCTCATTTAGTGCCCAAAGGGCATCCATGTTCTTAGCTATGAGCTTTATCGAAGATCAAAGATAATGTTTATGTTATGGTTTTAGATGCCCATAAATGAAACTTAGATACAATGTTTAATACTTGATCTCAATAGTTATATGTGTCCAGTTTGGAGTGCCTTCTAGGATAATACATGAGGTTTCTTCTTTCCAAGCTAGAATATTGCCACCTCTTCTTTGAATCAAATCATTCCCACAAACATAAAAGTAACCAATATAAGAAAGTTTGTTACTAATGACATTAACAAGCGCTAGCGATTCAGATAAAAAAAAAACATTGGATAATATTGATATAGGAGGTTTTTATTCTAAGAACTGTCGTGGTCTTCCTGAATTGTGGGCAACTTCCTAAGCCCTAAATTTGAAGCTAAGAATGAAGCTAAGGTGCTTAATGGTAAGAGTTTCTGACTTGTACTTGCAGGAAATTGTCTTCCTCTTTTTCTTAACATAGTGTTTTTCAGTGCATGAAAGTTTCCTCTTTTTTCAATTTTGCTGGACAATGCAATTTACTATTAAACAAAAATGTTTTTCTTAGGGTTCAACTACTTACTGTCCAAAGCCATCTTGGCAGATTCAAAGACATGCTTATTGCTTTTGAATAAAGCGAGTCTGTTTTGTTTAGCATGTAGAATAGATTCCAGCATCCAATGTTTGAAAAATTGATGTCTAAAGAAATTGTTGAAAGGTTCCCATTGAATGTTCTCTACACAATGTGAAAAGCATATTAGGACAAGGTCACTTTAAATCAATTTAGTGGTACTTAGCAATTGACTTGGCCATGTCTGCCATTCAATGATATTGTCATTATGGAATTTTGCAACAAGATTGATGTTTATCACGGAAGCTTCCTCTTGAATGTTCCAGGTACTGTTACATATTGTTTTCAAAAATGCATGTAACGCAAGAGTTGAAGCTTCATGGTTTGGGTACTCTAAGAGTCTGGCCATGAAGGTGCAAGAGCCTGGGCATGAAACTTCCAACAAAAAGGAAAGAATTGGCTAATCTATTATAAGATTAGAAATAATCGAGTAAAAAATAAGCTTAGCAGTATAGAAAGAAATATGGTTTGATTGATTAAGAGGGTCCATCTTAAAGTGATCTATCATAAGCCAACAAGCTTTAAAGTTCTCTTATTTAATGTGGGCATTTGAGGGATGAACTTCCAAAGTAGAGTTCTACTCAAGTTGGCATCAAGCTCTAAGTGGCACAACTAGACTTGATCATAACTTAAAAAGCCCGCCTAACTCGATGAGTGCAACTCGAAAAAAAAAAAAAGTCCAATTTGTAAAACGAATCAAGTTTGAACTTTTTGTAAAGCCCAACTTGAGGCCAAAAAACCCAAATGAATACTTCTTTAATTAGTAAAAACTTATTTTATATATATATATATATATATATAATTTAGTATAATGTGACATTTTGATAAGGAAATAAAAACTAATACCTCTTATTTAAAGGATTTATGTCAATGCAATAACTCATTTGTATTTACAACTTCTCTTATATAATTTTATATGTAATAGTAACAATTATTTATATTATTTATCTTAAATCTTAAGTAACAAATTGATTTAATCTTTCTTTAAAAAGTCTAATTGGATTGATAGGCCTGATCCAAATAATATAGATAAAAATTTGAATAAAAAAATTTTATTAAAATACGAGCTTAGACTTTTTTTAAACTCAAATTCAAATTTAATTTTTAAAAGTTTGACCCAATGACCTGGGCCTAGGCACAATATTCCAAATGGTTCCCTTTGTCTCATTCACCTCAAAGAGTGCAAAAAGCAGTGAGGGTCAAGTGATTCTACTTCTTTTGAATGTAGGCCCTACAAATAATGTTGCTACAGGAAATCTACGTTCGCATTGAAGAAACTTTGGTTTTCCACCATCGGGTTCTCTTGAAGCATCATTTGGTTTTCGTATGTTTGTTGATGGTTGTGTCTCGGAAGGTTATTTCGTGTAGCTCCTAGTACTGATAATCCATGGGTTGGGGTTCCACATTGTTCTACTCCTGTCTATTGTTGTCTGCCTCTAGCTCCTGTGGAGGGGGCAGTTCTAAAGGGTCATATTCATTTGATGAGTTTGAAGATAACGAGTAGCTGTTTGCACTGATCACGTTCCTCTGGTGATTAGGGCCTTCACGATTGTCCACTTCCTCCTCTGTTTCTCTGCCATGCATGAAGTAATAACCTCTGTCACTGCGTTCTTGCCACCTCACCTTCGTGGTGTTTCTGAGTGACCTCTTCCTCTTGAAAGCGATGGAGTTGTGGACAACGCACTGCACTCTGAGGAAGCATAGGTTGCTCGATAGGTGGAAGCTACCTTTGTAGTCTTTGGGCTTGCCTACCAAAAGGTAGAGTAGCTTTACGACTTCATTGATGTGGTACTCAAATGGCAGACCCCAAAACTACACCCATATTAACACCTGATACATCGTGATTTCTCTGAGAAGAACATTGGGACACCATTTCTCCATGATAAGCAACTTGTCCATGACTAACCACGGACCATTTTCGAGTATAAATTTCTAGTCTTCGTGATTTTGGAATTCGATCATGTAGATGTTCTTATCTTTCTCGATTACTCTAAAGTTACGTTGCAGGTGCCACGCTCCCTGGAGGGCATGATTCATTCTATGTAGGGGTATGACATTTTCATCGATAAGGATAGCTAGTAAATAAGTTTTCCAGTATGTTCTTGAATTTCTAATGTGGTTTCACTGAACCTAAAGTAAGGCCCATACCTCGGAATCTAGTATCAGCCTACTTCAGAGTCCGAGTTAATGGTGGTATTTGAGGGATCTGGGCCTGAAAAGTTGCTCTCCAACCACCCATTGCCTCTTGCCAATGATATTTGTTGGTCGTTCGTTCTAAGAAGGACATTGTATACAACAACAATAATTTGAAGGTATTTGATCCACGCAAAGCTAATGTAGAATGTAAAAGCAGAGGGGTGATAAGAGAGATCAGAAAGAGACGTTCAAGATCAAAGAGGGGACGGAACCAGAGCATTACAAGTTGGGAGTAGCACAGGAAATGATTATGGAGGTGGGTAAGAGTTAGCGTGTGACAATAGTAAATAAGGTTATGGGGGAGTCAAAAGGTTAAATTAGAACTAGGAAAAGAGATGGAGTAGGGGATAGCAGCGGCGTTGAGACTGACGAGGAAGATGCAGAGTCAAATTTGGATTCTTTGCCGTACAACAGATCTGTTGTCCAGCAACGAAACGAACAAAATTTTTTTTTAATTATTATTTTTATTTTTTTAATCCGTTACTATACAGTAAATCTATTATATTGCAGAGTCACACGTGCAAGCAGAAGTATCTCTCTCTTAAGAGGAGAACTTCTCTGTCATCATCAAAGGTGTCGCCTTCTCATATATAGTAGAGTTACGTATTAAGAAAAGAAATAATTTAATTAAGTAAATGAGTATTATTCTTTCTCCTCTCAATTTTACTCTTGCTTTTATCATATTTTCATATATCTTCAATTAGTTTTACAACATAGTACTGTGATTAATCTCTAGAGGCGGATTTACCCCGTGTTCAGATATATACATGTTAGGCTATGGATCACCTACTATGTGTAAATTAGTTTTGGTATCTTATAAAAGAAAAAATTTCCTTTTTGGCCCATATGACCTTTTTGAATAAAATAATGTTAACTTTACCATGTTAGCTTTTCTTTGTCTTATTCTCTTAGCTTCCTTGTGTCTAACCCTTTTTCTTCATCTTTTTCCTTGTATGTTAGAGTATTATGATCAAATGAGAAAAATACAAATTGTGGTGCCTCATTTTTTTGTTTTCAGATCAATTTTGCCTTCTAAAGATGAAAAGTATCAAATTAATCCTCCAAAAATAAAAGCCTTCAAAAAGTAAAGGTCCCCATAGATTAATTTGGTCTCCAAAAGAACCAAATTAGTTCTCTTTTTTTAATTTTTGGAGAATTATTTTGATAATTTTCACCTTTTAATTGACCAAATTGATACTATGATAAAAATTGTATTTTTCTCACTTTCAAATTATCTATAACTCATATATATATAACTTGAAAATAATTTATAAGTCTGTAAGAAAAATTATATAAAATAAGATATATTTGGTTTCATGCATATTTTATGCTTTAGTTTTTTTACAAGTAATTATAATAATGCTCACCGTAACGCATTATTGTTTATTTGATTTTATAAATATATAAATATATGTATATATATTTACAAAAAAAATACTACATATTATAATTTATAATTTTGTTCCCCTACTACAGAAACTGTTTATCTCTACTATAAAATATTAAAATTTTTTTTGAAAGTTTCTAATTAGAATTAAAGAACTCAAATTAAGTTCAAATTTTTTATGGCAAACTTTGAATTAAAGAAACGTAGCCATATTCCGTAACAGTGAATTCAAGTTTACTAATAATATGTATCATTACTCAATAATCCCCATCGAACAAATGATCTAAAGCTCTCTCTAACATTATGTATTATATATCGAAAAAATTATGAATTTTTCTACAACTTTATAAGTAAAATTTTAAATACGTTAGACCAATTTGACCCATGCGGAGGAGAATGTGTTCTTAAAATTAATCATTAGCTAGAGGCCCTACTAGGGACTAGGAGAGATATAATTTTGAGAAAAACCTAAAACATTCTAGCCCTTAGAAAAAGAAAAGAAAACAGTTACATATCATGAATATCCAATACTATATATACTGCTCTTGATAAATTATTATACCCAAAAAAAATGATCGCTTAGTAAATTGGACCCACGCCACAAATTATAATGACCTTTGGATTAGCTTGAAGAACTTTTCACATATTTCATGCAACTGCCGCCACGGTAATTCACATAAACATCTGCAAAATACAATGAATATATAATTCACTTTTTTCAATATACATACATCGATCTCTTACGGGATAATTAACTTGTTAGAAGAAAACCGCCTTCATATTGCAATAATTGAAAATAGAACAGCTTCTGTTATAATTAATTCCAGTATTTAAAAATTTGTTCCCCAACTTGTGGATACCCAATTTCAGAAACTAGCTAGCTTTAACAATCTGTCATAACCAAAAATTTTTCTTGCATCATTCTGGAGCTATATATACCCTATCCTGCTATATCGATTTCATTGTGATCTTCCTTACTATACAAGAATCAACATCCGGATCCTATATACAAATGTGAGGCCATATTCTGCGCTTTTAACTACTTAATTTTTTTTAATTATTATATATACGTGCTAGATCTTTCGTATCTACATAGCTAGCTAGTAGCTGCAGAAGCTATAGAAGCGAAGATAGCCTTGTATCCATTTGAATTTATATATATATTACTCTTTCTCTGTCTTTTTCCCTATCTTTTAGAGGTTATCGCCTTACAAACCAAACTTTATACAATTCTGATTTCAGTGAATTATTGTAATAATGGCCCCAAACGGAGACAATAATGTTGCTGTGTCTAACACGAACTTGGAGAGATTGTTTAGCATGAAAGGTGGCAAAGGAGAAGCCAGCTATGCCAACAATTCCCAAGCTCAGGTATTTAGCTTTTCTTTTTCTAATAACTGCATCATAAATTCTTCAACGATATATGCCTTAACTTCCCTGAACAAATAAGGAAAATAATCTCAAATCAGCTTTGAGATGGATATAAGACATTTAAATTCCAATATCTTTTTTTTGGGTTTTTTTTTTTGGCTTATAGATGATTTTAAATTGCATCACGGTGAGTGCATGTTATCATTATATCGTCCAAGATTTTACTGTAACAACGAGAATTCATGGATTGTGGTTTTTTCGACTTGATGCAAGTACATCTTGTCAATCATATCAATTTTGTTAAATATTCTCCCACGGCTTTTTGAATACTTAAACAAATTTTAGCTAAAACCAATATTGTTTCCTCTTTCACAAATATAAAAGTATAACATTTGCTTTCACATATCCTCAAACTAAGTTTTTTGTGGATATGTTTTGTGCTTTAACTCACACATTAATCGTTAATCATTCCAAAAATACCTAATGATATATGTTTATATGTAGGCCAAACATGCTATGTCTATGGTTCACCTTCTCAAAGAAACCCTAGACACAGTTCAGCTTGATCATGATAACGCCAATATCTTTACAATTGTGGACTTGGGATGTTCAAGTGGCAGCAACACTATCAATACAATGAATGTGATGATCAAGCACTTCATCGAGCGCTATGAGGCTCTAGGGTTTGAGCCACCAGAGTTTTCTGCTTTCTTTTCTGACCTTCCTTGTAATGACTTCAATACCCTCTTCCAGTTGATTCCTCCACTACTTCCCAACTATGGCAATAACGGCGTCATGGAAGAATGTAACGACCGCTCTTACTTTGTGGCCGGAGTTCCCGGCTCCTTCTACCGGAGGCTTTTTCCGGCCAGGTCCATCAATTTTTTCCACTCAACGTTTTGCTTGCATTGGTTATCCCAGGTTAAATCTTGTCTTCTTGCTTATCTTTCTCGTTTGCTTGTTCAATTCATATACTTTTTTATTACTTGTGGGTTATTTATAATTATGTCTCACACATTCCTATTTTTATGGTCCTACTACTATATACATAAAAGGCATGCATTTTTGTTTTTTGAAAATGAAAAAGCTCCTAATTATATAACTTCATTCCTTCATCGTTATTCATTGGTTCTGTCATTAACGTAATATTACACCATATATTTTCTAGGAGTTTTTTCTTCATTTGTCTATGCATTTTCCCCCTTAATCTATACGCAGTATATATATGCGGTAATTTCTACGACATTATAAAGAGATAATGCTAACTTCCTAAGAAAAAGATATAGTAAAAGACTACAAGCCTACAATATCCTTATTACTTGTATAAGGCAAATGAAGTCTTAATCATAGTGAGAGAAAAGAAAATCTTAATGCTGTTCATGCATGGTCTCTACTAATGTCTGGGGTTGAACATATTTCAGATAGTGACGTACAGGAGGTCGTACTTTTTAATGCATGCTTTAGTAATCAATTAGTGCTCTTTCATGCACTTACACTTCTAAAATGGGGCCGACTGATACCAATTAAGTTCTTCATGTATATATCTGTGTTGGTCAATATGTATGAGCTGCACTAAAATTTGTTTACTTTGGTCGGGAGCCACAGTTGCCAGAAAGCGTGGTGGACAAGGGCTCGAAAGCACACAACAAAGGGAAGGTGTTCATACAGGGAGCGAGCGAGAGTACAGCAAATGCATACAAGGAACAGTACCAAACAGACTTGGCTTGCTTTCTTAGGTGTAGATCAATTGAGATGAAGAAAGGTGGGTCCATGTTCTTGGCTTGCTTGGGTAGGACTTCACAGGACCCCACTGACCAGGGTGGGCCCGGCATCCTCTTTGGGACCCACTTTCAGGATGCTTGGGATGATCTTGTCCAAGAGGTAATTAATCATCATCGTCGTCGTAATAACAAAACATTATAATACAAATTAATGATCTAGTGTTGTAGGCCACACGAGAATTTATCGGAATTTTCACTGGTCATGATTGAAACAAACATCATGACTTGTAAAGCCAGTATAATTATATCCAAACCTTGATATAAATCGCAAGGGTACTGAAAATTAAATTTTAAATTAGATTCAATTCATTAAAATAAATAAACTAAGTCAATTATAAAAAAAACACATAAACATATCAAATATATTTTCTTAATGCGATTGATAGATATTCACAATTTATCATCTTTTTGTAACCATATCGACCTAAATTTTTTTTGTATTTATTACCTTTCAATGGTATATAAAGATAACTATTTTTTTTTTTTTTAACCACAGGGATTAATTAGCAGTGAGAAACGAGACGACTTCAACATTCCTTTGTATGCAGCGAGCCTGCAAGACTTCAAGGAGGTGGTTGAAGCCGATGGCTCATTTTCTATAAACAAGCTTGAGGTGTTCAAAGGAGGAAGTCCACTTGTGGTGAGCCAGCCAGATGATGAAGCTGAAGTCGGGAAGGCTCTAGCCAATAGCTGTAGGAGTGTGTCTGGAGTCCTTGTTGATGCCCACATAGGCGATCAGCTCAGCGACGAGCTGTTTCTGAAAGTGGCGCGCCGGGCCTCGAGCCACGCCAAAGAACTGCTGGAGCAGCTTCAGTTCTTTCACATCGTTGCATCCCTTTCTCTTAAGAAAGAAATTGATTAAAGACTTCTAGACGGATTCGATTTATAAAAAGTATATGGTGACTAATGACTATATATCATTAAGAAACATGTGAACATATTAAACACTTTTTTTTAAATATGTTCATATGTTTACGATTTATTCGATTTCACCAATTGACGAATCTTCCAAATTTTTATATATGAGAAGAGGCAGAAGAAAAGTTCATTTGAAGATAACAAGTCGACGAAAGGGCTTATCTTGACTTGTTTCTTCTAATTACTATATGTATCTCTAGGAGGGGGAGAGAGAGAGAGAATGAGAAACAGAAAAAGAGATGGTTCAGTGTTACTTTAATCAGTCTCTAATTTCTCCCTCTTTTTGTGTGTTAGTAGTGTGCTATTTGCTAACTATGATTACCTTATATGGGCTTTCTGGTTTGTGTCCCCATGGAAACTAAGAAAGTTAGTAAAGCTATATATATATATATATATATATATATATATATATATATATATATATATCAATGTGCTTTCTTACAGCACTTATTACAGTCTCCATTCTGTGAATGTTGTATCGATATATATGATATATGGTGTGCCATTTGTAACCAACAAGTTAGATTTCGGAAATGCCATTTGGTTCCAGTCATCTACCTCTGTACCCTTTATATCTTGTTTTCTTCTTATCCTTCACAATCTAAATTATGTCATATGTCAAATAACACTCTAGTATATATGGAAGAAAATGAAACTATATGGTAATGCATTCCAAAATGTCTTAAAGGTAATGCCATGTAGTATACATAGTTACTTTCAAAATCTTTAAATAAAATTGTAATATCAATTGATTATTGATATGCTAACTAAAAGCTATCAGTAAAAGTAAAGGCATTGGCAACATTTTTTGAACCAAACTCTCGAGTATTGAGGCTTCGAGCAAAGGCCAAAGTATAGAGATGTGCCTTTGTCATAGCATCACTAGCACTCATAGATCAAATGGGCTATATGTAAATTGACAATCTTGCGGTCTTAATTAATTTTAAACCACCATTGATTTTCGAAAAATTAAAGAGCATTTGGTCGATTGAACTCATCACAAATGCATATTTATTATATTGAACTGTGCACTATTAAGATTATACAATTTATTTAACGCGAACTATCAACCATTTATAAGCTTCCACTTCTATTTATTTTCTTTAATTTTTTATATTGTTTCATTCTCATTCTTTCTCTCTTTTCGTTTTTTCCTTCTTTCAAATGGTACGTGTTTATTGTCACAGCTATATATATCGGTATTTTGAAAATAAACCTTAAGGACCAATGGTTAACAACGGCTTTGATGGATGGATTTGCTAGAATAGGAAATAAAGAAATTACTGTTCTAGAAAATTGTGCTTACATTTTCAAATAGCTTGGTGCTACAAGTGTACTATATATGCGCCATAGCGTTTGGGAGCCCTTGGTACATGTGCTATAAATAGTGTGGTTGAGACAAACTCAAGAAATTAAATCATAATCAGTGATATTTCCTAATATTTTTCTTAGTACCAAGATTACATTAGCAAATTAATTTCCTCCTTTATTGACAACGTAATCTTATGTAGTACCATTTGATACACTAATCAACTATAAATTATTGCCATAGTAATTCTAACTACAGATCAATTATTATTCATATTGAAAACTGCAGAAAGAAACGAATGATCACTATTTGAGATCCACCACTGGTGAATTCAAAATGATGATATCTGAAGCTTCTGGTAGTCTAAAGCTTACCTTCTTTTCCTTAACATTGCGGCTTTTAGTCAATGAATATAACCCAATTTCTTCCACCTCATGAACCTTCTTTTCATCTTTCAAAAGTTTCTCTAAAGAGAAACTCAAGTCCCTAGAATCAGAGAAACCAACACTTTCTGTCTCCACCGAGGTATCATAATCACTACTGTACAGAAGTTCCTCCAAAGATACAGTACTGTATTTCCCGGAGTTAGAAACACAGCCACTTCTTCCTCCAGCACGATGCTTAGAACCACGATCTCCACCATTTTTGCTGTTGCTTTTCTTCTCCATTGTTGGTGATTTTGGAAACCCTAATGCAAGGTCCTTCTGAATCGCTATTTTGGGTTGTCGCCTCTCTTTTCTATGCTTTTGCTGCTGCTGCTTCTTCTTCTTTCTCGATAAGCATTGTGGCTTCACATTTTTCACGATCCTTGCCATTAAAGTGGGTTTTTCACCATCACCAGAGTCTTGCTTTTGCTTAGGTAATCCTTCAGGACTAGGACAAGGATCGGAAGAACAGAATGAGAAGTCACTTATTCTCATTCTGTACTTGCATCAACTGGAAAAGAAGGAGGAGGATGAGAATGGTGGTTTAAACTAAGCTATATAGAAAACCTAAGACGTATTCTCCAAGAAGTAAGAATATTAAATCCTGTTTTCTATATCTATGTTAACTTCAACTAGCAACTAAGGACCATTATATAGTAATCAATCTTAATTTATGTTTCACAGATAAGGCTGCGCGCAAAGCAATGAAAGAAACATTATTAATAGTAGAATCTATTTCTGTTCATTGTTCTCGAAGTCAAATATCATGATCATATCGAAAATAGATGTCAATAATTAACCCATTTAATTAATTATAAGGTTCTTAGGTTTAAAAGAGACATCAAATCATATTTAATATCGGATAAAAACAAAACTAATTTTTAGCTTGACTAATTACCTCTTATTCGCCAAAACAAGTCTTAGGATTCTAGCATGTTAGTTTGGCGGTGAAAACAATGATGATCCTAAAAAAACACATTGTTGAATAGAAGTATACAGTTAATTTACCTCTCAGAACTATTTGCCTTGGTTGCATCTACGAATCACTCCCATAAAAGGCGAAAAGGGAAGGCTCAAACCAATGTAATAACTGAAATTAGAGAATATAAAAGCTTTTTAGACATCAAGAATATGATTCGAGTTGGTGACAGATATCGGCGAGGACAAGACAAAAATGTAAGAGGACAAGCTGTACGTCAGAAACGCCAAAACCGAGGACAAGGTGGCTTCATAAAAAGACACCTACCAGAGTCCCTTCTGTGTCACTCACTACATCCAAATAAGCAGAATAGGCTGTCTCTTGGCTATGTATATATGTCTTTGGAAGTGACGAATAAAGTATCATCATGACATATGCATTACTGAAAGACAAGTTATTATTTCTCAAACCAAAATTTATATCCATTTGGACTAGAGGCTTGCCTGCTTACTCATTGTTACAATTATAAAAAAAGTCATCTGATAGAATATCGTCGCCTAAATTATTCTAAATCTGCTGCTGGACAGTAGAAAATACTGTTCTATTTGAGTATTAAAAAAATGACCACATACGGCGCAAAATAATTTGATTACAGTACTTATTATTGATAGAAGGTGATCTAAATTAACACTCTTCATGGATCCCCATTTCTGTCCATGAATCTCATAGCCTTGCCCTGTGGTCATATATGCTTCTTTCTCTTCATTTAATTTACTCTCTAATTCATAATATTTTACGCATACGAGAGAGAAATTCTTGTGTACATCACATGTATATATATATATACACACAACTGACTCTAACGGTTGAGAGTTTTTATCTATATATCAGGTTACATTTGAGAAGGGTTTTCCTAAAGAGCCCCATATATAACTGAGATTGGAATTTGTCAGAAAATCTCCTCTGAGAGTTTCTCTTCTCTTTATCTTACGCTAGGTTTCAAGCAGTGAAATTGTTGATATATACTGGATTTCTGGCTTCTGTTTTGAAATTACTGCACTATGACGGAAGGTATGTTTCCACTGGACAAAATTAAAAAGCTTTATGATCATGTAGGGAAATTCATTCTGGTTATGAAATATATTTGCCTTACAGTAGTACCATGATTCTACTGTGACTCGTTGCAATTGCATTATGTTTTATGTTTGGGTCTGGAAAGTGCGGGTAATAATCAATCAAACAGTATCCTACTGGTGTCAATGAAATTTAAAACGCTCAAACATAAGGTCACGATATGGTTTCTTAGGTAAGAATTGTTTAGAACAGTGAATTTTACGGCCTATAAAGGTAAAGACGTAAATAATGATGATATGTATCGTATATATTTTCAAAAAATTTAACATAACTCTAATATGGAATCTAAGAATATTATAGGTAATTACCATGCAATCTGATCGGTGACCTATGCGAGAAATTATTAAGTAGTGACAAAATATCAATTTGGATCCCCATTTTGGACAAAATAAATGAGGGTTCATTATAGTATATATTTCTGACCCTTCTTCCCCAAAAAAAAAAAAAAATCATGGTGCATGTATATAGATTTGATCGTCTGATTGTCCAGCTTCTATCCTTTACTTTTGTGTAATCTGCTAGGTGTCCATATTGAACGAACATATACTTATGCTTGTGGTTTACAAATGATACAAAAAAATCAACTATAAAAAATTTTAAGAAGCGTGCAATTTATAATACACAAATTTTTTAAAACAAGCTTATTGTATTTTTTTCTTCCTTCATATGAAGAAAGAAGGAATTACAAATGAATTTTTTTAATTTTTTTCATTATATTCTATTTAGTAAAGATAGTATAAATTTATAAGATGTAATATATTTAACCTCTATAACTAAGCATCGGAACATCATAGATTTTATACCAAATATATTATAGTATCATTAATATTATGAATATCATATAATGGAAGTGATTGAATTTAAAAAAAAACATGCGGGCGAAATTTCAGGTGACAAATTATAATATGTTGGAGGCTACAAAAATTAAAAAGAGACGGATTAGAAATGAGAAAAACACTATTTCGATCTTTCAGAAATTAAAAATATCAAAATAGTTCTCTATTTTTAAATATAATCTCATTTTAATCTTCTAGAAACTAAAAGTCTTAAATTAATCTTTTATTTTTTGAGATTTAACTCAATAATTCTTTTTAGTCTCAATTAGAAATGGGCTATTTTAGAATAAATTTTGAAAAGTAGATGACTATTTTGATACTTTTAAATTGTAGATGGCCAAAATACGATTATGTTTAAAAACAAAAAATTATTTTAAAACTTTTAATTTATAAAAAATCAAAATGAAACTAAATTTAAAAGTTAAGAACTAAAATAATATTTTACTCAATTAAAGATTTTAGTGAGAATATATTAATAATATTATATACATATATGATACTTATAACTTTTTTTACGCATAATGCCATAAATAACTATTTTTAGATCCATCCCCTGTACCATGGCATCTTGTATATTAGTACACAAAAAGGATGGGAAAATAGAACAACTAGCACGATAAATGTGAAGGAACCAGACTGGATGATTGCTATACATAAACTAATAAATGAGAAAAAAATTAAAAGCTTCAATCAAATTATATTAGAAATTGCAATCATGATTTGTCTTTACAAAAGGAGAAATTGCTTTCAGTTTCAACTAATTATTAGGTAAAATAAATAAGTACAAAAATAATCTAATAATTTAAACTTAAATGAAATTCATCCTTAATGCAAGACTGATATTTTTAGCAAAGTCGTCAACACTCGACTGCAAAATAAAGGTTTGAGTCAGGTGGCAAAATAAGTAAAAAGCAAGTTGAAGAGAATCTCAAGAGGGCAAATTAGGAAACGACATGTTTGGAGATATAGAAAGTACACGTGGCATCTTTTTTTTGGGTTCTGTTTAGTTGAAGGGTTAACGCCGTTTATGTTAAATTACAAAAGCTACTAAAAACAGTTGGGGTTGCAAAGTAAAGTTACACATCAAATAGATGCCAATCAATTTTCCTTTAAATCTCAGAAGTTATTGCACTTTTAAAATGTCTTAACAAAATTGCTACCTCCTTCATAATTGATAAGATGGTAACCATTAATGATAATAAATAATAATAAAATAATAATTTTTGTAAGAAATTATTATTCATAACACTTTTACTTTTATTATTACTATTATCATCATCATTATTATCATATGTTAAAGTTCAAGACAAGAAAATTACCCTAGAAGAATAGAATGAGAAGATTAAAATTTAAAAACAATAAAAAAGAAAATATATATTTTTGAATTCACTCTTGTTTTTATAACTTTTTGAAAAAAAATAAATTCTCTATTCCTATGAAAGTAAGCTTTGGATCTATAACCTTCGCCTGTGTTTTAAAGCTCAGGTTCAAATGGTCTTCAAGACATTTAGTGACACTAAACATGCAAGTTTCAATGTAGGTACCTTCATTCACGTTTAACAAGACAGTTTGTGAGAGTACATGTGCTTGGCGAAATTCGGACACAGTACGGAGTTATAATGTTTGACTGTTATAATGTTGAATATTCACATTTACAAAGCATTTACACTTTCATTCACGTTTGACAAGAAAAGTAGTTGAAGAGTCCTCAAAGGCTCAACCTAACGAAATCATATATATTGTTAAAAATTTTTCTTTATTTAAAGAGTATGGGTATTTTATTTATTTAGCACTATACTAATTATTAGATAAATTCATATATCCGCTTCTAATGATCATTCCCAATCTCTAACTAGAGTGATGATCCATCCATTATGAGTTTAGTATATTCGTTTCATTATTTAAAATTTAAAATTAAATATAAAAGCTTCATTTGTATTGTCCATGATAACTGTAAGGAAAACATTTTTAACAAAAAGAATTTTGCAGTTGGCCCTCCAAGAAGTCAGTAATAAGTCCATCAAAATACGTTTATTGACCTTTCATGGACTCCTTACACACCTAACTATGCAATTGCAAATATAAAATTCTTTACGTGATATGCAAGTAGACTTCACTACTTCACTACTGTGCATACATTAAATGCTTCGGCTGAGATCCTAAGAAAGAGCTCAGAAGGAAGTTGTGTAGTTCTTTTTCTTACCACAAGGGAGGGCTGGTACACCTCAATATAAGTTGGAACAGATCAAAGAAACGCATAAAATTTGTGAATGGCTTGAATGGACGGAGCAAAATATATTGATAAAACCTCCAAATGGTAATACAACATACACAGCTTAGAACTGTATCTCTCCAATTACTTCTCGGCGACATGTTATATTTTCCTAAAGCAGTAACTAGTAATATTACAATGCTACAAAGATGCTTATATGGGGTTGATGAAAATACAGTTCTCATTATTAGGGCGAAGCCGGGACTGGATCGCCACCAGAAACATGGGAAGCAGCATCATCTTTCGATATGGCTACGTAATTCACTGGAGCAACTGGTCTATTATTATTATCTCTTTTCCCTTCTTTAGTGGTGGACCGTGATCCATTCTGATGAGCATTGAGAGATAGCCGTCGGTTAGGAGTACCATTGGCTCCTCCATTAGAACGAGGTCCAACTATCTTCTTGCTGCCAACAGACACTGGCCGAGCAGGGCTGGGTCTTGAACCAAATATGGCTTCCTGTTCTGTGTTTTGCTGCTCGTGATACTTCTTCTGGTCCTACAGCGTGCCAAGAGAATTAAGAATATGATATCAAACTGAAATAGACCAACCTCATAGCTCATTTTTGGTCATGAAAAAACTTACCCTCAACCTGCGTTTCTCCTCTTCGCGTTCATGCCTAAGCATGGCATATTCTTCTAACATGGCAAGAAGAGGAACACCATCGTATGTGAATGATATGCCATGATCTTCTTCCCATGCACGAGTTTTGGCAACCAATGTGTCAACCAATGCTGCAATTTAACACAAGAAAAAGTAGTTAGTTATTCCAGGCACTTATGCATGCACATACGACATACAATACTATTTTGTCAGCCAAGCACAGATTAAAGTCATTTACTTGCATCCGCTGCATAACTGAACTACAGTTTCCACAAAATGGAATAAGTGCAATATCCCTTGTCTTCAGAAAGTACAAAGACGTCAACTTGCTTCTTATCAGTTTCATCAATACTTATGATAGTCCATTTTAAATCTTGTAAAAAAGTATAAATCTCTCATGCAGTAATAAAAAGAGAAAATAGAAAAAATGCTACAAATGAAAATGAGCAGTTATATTTCATCCTCAATACAAAATTTAAACAACAATTATTATTATTATTTAGTTACATCTCCTTTATGCAGGCTATTGTAATCTCTTTCAACAAATTTACCTGGAATTTTGTTGACCAGTATCCGAGCTTTCTCTGCACGTTTGAGGTTCAAGTGTGCACCTCTGCTTGCATTATACCTGTTTTCATCCTGTTTTAAAAAATCAGTGTCAGGGTAAAGTAAGATTCCAAACGAGGAACAGTCTGTAACCAATATATATAATGATCATAAGTTGTTGTCAAAACTAGAGGCAAAAATGAATTACTTTTCCATAGATACCATGAAGAAGGAAATCAAAAGTACCCGATTATAGTCTTCAAGCCAACTCTCTTCTTCACATGCTGACATCCATTTCTCAACCTTGTCCAATATTTCTTTTCGGCTTAAAGCTTCTTCTTTGGCTTTTGCTATTTGATTGTCCATGTCAGCCAGTAATTCAGCCGGTTCAATATTTCCAGAATCAATCAGTGCCATGATTTTCTCTCGAGCAGCTTCAGGATCTATTTCTACATGAGCACGGGTAAATATCTCTTCAAGTTCTCCTTGCTTCTTGAAAGCAATTTCCTTCATCCTGCTGGCTTTCAGCTGATCAAGCCGTTCAACTTCCACTTCAGCCTACATAACATGGAACAAGGAAAAACCTATATGTAAGTATCATTTTAATAGCCCCAATCTGCAAACTTCAGCAGGGTCTTGCATACCTGCTCAATCAGATCCAGAGCAAGGGCCCCAGGAACAGTGACTTCATCCACAGTAGCTGACATATTACAGGTAACATGGTCGAATAATCTCCTTTCTTCTACAGGTGTATCCATTAAATTCCACAGATCAATTAACTGAGAAGCTAATTCTTGGAGCTGCAAGGGATACACAAAGTCAATGTCAAAATGTTATATTGAATATTGTGAAGAAGGATGAAATAATCACTTCTAAGCAATATCACTTCCAAGGTACCAAATTAGAAGTGATTATTTCTTGAAAACATACACAAACTTCCACATGTGCAAAAAACAAATTCACGGTTTTCCAAAATTAGTAATCTGGAGCATATACACTTAAGAACCATATTATGAGTAACAAAGCATAAATTAAGGTGGTGAAATATACACAACCAATATACAGGATCTAATGCTTTACCTTGTGCAGTCTCTGCTTTTTATCTTCTTTGAGTGTTAAGACTGTCTTGGCCAGTCTAGCTAGGGTGTCATTGCTGATGCTTTTGGATTGAACACCAGTAGAATCATTTAAGCTTGGATGAACCTCAGTTACAGTACTGAAGAAGTCCATCCCAAGGACAGCACAAAGATCATGCACTGTACTCACAAATTCAAGAACTTTGTGCAACCTCTCACTCTGCCAAATAAGTAGAAGTAACAACACCCTCAACAAGATGTTCAGTGAATCAACTTGAGTTTTTAAAATTTATGGTTAAATGATATATTAGTTAGTCTTTGGAAGAATTACCTTCTCCTTTTGAAGTTCTTGGAGTTGAGATTGATATTCATCCAACTTTTTCAGAGACAGGTCAGATTCATCAACTGCAGGTGTTCCTGTTTGATCAGCAAGGCTCAGGCTCCCAGCTATTTCTCCACATATTTTTTGGATCTGTGACTGTACGTCTGAAAATTCCTTTATTCTCTCCTCCTTTTGCTCCCATAACTGTTTGAGTATTGGCGCTATAGCAGCAAGTTGTTCCTTGATGGTTCCAGAAGTGTTTTCAGGCTGTAAAAGAGCCAAATTATAAATAGGAAATTATTTTAATACATTTCACCATGGATGAAAACTTTACTAAATGCATTGCAAAGCTATAATTTCACTTGCTGTGAGATATCAACTATTATTTAAACAGTTACTAACAATTCCAGCATAGCTCTTTTCTCCTAGTGCTGATTGAAGACTAGAAAGCTCAAGTTTAGCATCAGATAAAGCTTGAAGTAGCTGTGCCCTTGACTTTGCAGCCTGCTCAACCTTTCTCTTGTACACATCCAAGCATTCCTGTTCTAACTGAAGAAGCATCTTGTCTCGATCCTCATCATTCTCTCCAACCTCATCCCATATTTCCTACAGCAGATAAAAATAACCTAAACTGTTCTGTACACCACGCACATGTGCAGCACCACAGATGAAAAGCCGGATAATGTTACCTGTAGTTTCTGTAACAAGGAACCACAGGTGGTATCTCCAAGAAGAGGATTTTGAGCATCTGTCACTGCCATTGAAGTTACAGCTAAACCCAACCTACACTAGAAAGGTATCATATGAAATTTCTTCCTTTTACGCAAGACAAAAAAGAAAATATCTCCTTTGAAGAACGTAAGGAACAAGCTGAAACAGAAAAACTTACATATATACTTGTCAGAACTACGAAAATGATTGGCACACAGGATAATCGAACAAGCAAAGTAAAGGCATTGATATATTTGTCTCTACAGGTAGAAAAGTAGTAGTAGTAGTAGTAGTAGCAGTAGTAGTAGATAAAAGGTGTAAAAATTACAGGAAAGTAAATCTGGAAAGGAAGCAGGATGCCCAGAAAAGAACGGAATCACAAATAATTACCCAAATTAATAGATGATTAGTGAACTCTAAATCCGCTATGGGCAACATTGAACTCATACATCATGAACTACCCATCCAAATAGATGCCATGATGAAATGGAAGCTTCTTTGAAAAGTTACGCCAAAGAATTATTCTGATTTGATGAATATATAACACTAAATATGCTAAGCAAATCTCCAAGCGATTTAACAGATCCAGACTCCGTTCAGCTTATAAGTATAAGAAATGAAAACACAGTAACACTAGTTGATCAATCGCATTAATCACAACAAAAGAAACTCATTTGACCAAAAGTAAAACCGCCGAGCAAAAGCAACGGGTAGCAAGCAAAACCAATTCTAAAACTCCCAAATTTTCCAAAATTCGGGGCCTGCTCCATAGAAAAGAAGAAAATAATTTAAATTATAAGTGAAGAAGGATCACACTCACGAAACAACTAGAAGCAGGTCAATTCTTCCATAGCGATAAATTGACCCAGTGACAGCTCACAAGTAGCAAGAACAAGATTACGACCTCATAGGCAATCCTGATAGAACCTCACTGTCAAGCTACAGTGAGCTTCACAACCAATGACGACAGAAAATCTCAAACAATCACATCAATGTACAAGCAAGTACTAAGTTCACAGCGTGCACTCACAGAGGAAGCCATTATAACTCGTATGATAAACTAGATCTCCGGGCACGGTAGATCAAGACAACAAGAACTGAACAAATCAAAGACAAAGGAAGAGCTGCATTTCGAGGGAAGAAGCACAAAACCTGTTAGAATGCTTTACTCAGATCGTCCTCCGAGCTTAGGGTTCTGTGGTTTCAGATCTGAGCAGCCTCTCGCCTTCAGTGTGTCTGTGAGTTCGTGAAAGAGAGATAGAGAGAGAGAGATAATGTATGACAGAAGTGAGCAAAGGACATAGACGGAGAAGAGATTATTACAGTATGCAGGGGGAAAATGGATGGAAGTGGGACCATCGAAGACTATTATATCTGTGATTGTTCGGTTATTCAATGCCATTATTGCCCGCGTCTTCGTGGGTAATTACGGAAATGACACTGTGGAGTGATTTGGAGTGTGTCAGTTCCCATGTGAATCGATTTTTCCGACGCAGAACAGAAAATGCCAAATTAATTATTGAAATTACATTTTTCTCCCTGCGGCTTGTCATATGTTCTTGAATTATGTAAGAGGATTGAAAATAATATCTAACTTTTACTCGTCTAGTAAATTCAAAAATTTTTGTAAAACAAATAAATTATTAATATTATAAAATATAAAATTTCAATTTGCGAAACTTGAAATATGAATTTCTCACGTATTAATTTTATCACTATAAAACTAATTAAAAATTAAAAAAAAAAAATTTTCATTAAATATTATTTTCTGTCAATACAAAATGAGAAAAAAAAATAGTTTGCACAATTAAATAGTGTTGTCTACCTTAGTATGCTAAATTGAATGACGTTTTGTTATATTAGCTAATTAGATATTGTTTCATTGTAACTAATAAATAACTAATGAATAAAAATTGTGCAAACGTAATTTTTTCCTTGTCCCTAAATTAATATATATATTCTTAATTTATTTCAGTACATAAATCATAAAATGTGAAAGATGACTTGTTATTAGACCATCATTAAATCTCAAACATTTATTCCAGATAAATTCATTAATTTATATGTATTAAAATTATAAAAACTAACCTTATCATCTTCTCTCTCTCTTTATATTTATATATATATATATATATATATATATTATCACCTATTTTCCTCTAGAAAAATAATCAGCATTTTCCATAAACAGTGCAGGGAGAGAGGCTATGGTGTAATTATAGTTAAGAAGAAGGGGAATTGATGGTGGGGGAGAAAGGTGTAAAAAAAATTTAATTAATTATTAAGAAAATAATAATAATAAAATGAAAAAGCAAATGATAGCCCAACTAGGAGGCAAAGGCAATGAAGGACGTGTGTGTCCAAATGAGATATGACAACAAAAATGTGACGCCACCGTTACTTTAGGGAAAAGAAAGCTTCCAAAACGCATTTATTAGATGTTTATGGCTTTCTTCAACCATAATTAAGAATTTGGTTTCGCATTCTACGTAAGCTTGTATTATTAGAAAATTATGAGAACGGCCTCTTGCGTGCTTCTTTAACATTTTTATTGATATATTTGTAACTTCATTATTGGCCGTATCATTTGTAGCCCCATAAATAGATACCTCCTTCCAATCTGTTAATAATTAATTTTTATGTGATTCTTTTATTAAACGAGTTAAAATAATTAAATTTGTAATAAAAGTGATACTTCATTTTAATTATAAATAATTACATAAAGATGGTGAAAATAAATTTATAGTTTGATTAATTTAAATGATTGCATTAAATTTTCTTATAGAAAATAATAGTAGAGCAAAAATTCTACAAAAAAAAAAACCGATTTTCAATATTAAAATTAAAAGGAAAAACTAAGTTTCATTTTTTACATTATTATCATTATCTTGACTATTAATGTTTTAGTATTTAGAGAAAAATATTCTTTTAATTTTTGATTTATTATTGAATAGTTATTTTATTTTTCATTCATTTTATTTCTTCAAATGATCCTTTTTAATTAAAAATTGTTAATTTTTACCTCCCCCTAAGAGTTAGAATAGTTTTGTTCAATAGATTACATATAATAACAGTATCAAAAATAGGATATCATAAATAACAAATTTCAATCAAAGAGGCAACATTTTAAAATTAAAAAAAGTGAAAAATTAAAATAATAATCCAATAATAAGTTAATAACTAAAATAATATTCTTCTGTTGGTATTTGTGATAAAGTATTTTTCACATTTTATTTTAATTATTTATCATTAAATATTAGACTCTCCACTTATTTATCAATTTTCTTTTTACTATACATATATATGGTAAATAATTCTTAAATTTTCCACTTATAAATCAATGTAGTACATGAGAATTTATGCTAAAGTGATCCGAAGGTACAATAATCAGCCTGTGTAACTACTCATGAGTTTTCTTTTAAATATTTTAACTTTACAGATAAAAACAACTCTAAGTTATTAATTATTCCTTTTATGGCTAACTTTTTATTGTAATTTTAATTCTACAATTAATTATAAAATTAGGTATTATCCAAACGGAGGGTTGTTGAGTTGGCATAATCTGAACAGAGACTAAAAAGGTTGGGTTCGAAGGGGGATTTTGACTAATGGTTGACTCACACGAGACATGAGACAGTATGTTCTTTGCGTGGATGTGTATGATGGATCATGCGCAAATCATGGTCTACCTAATCAGCTTGCCTTATGTCTCGCCATATGTTTTATGGTCCCAAGTGATTTTTTTTTATAGGCCTAATTTTTGTAATCACTCTCTTTTGTAAAGTGTGACTCCTTCTAACAACATAATTTTGTTTGATCTGTTCGTAACTTTACAACGTTGTTCAAAACAAAAAGAAAAACATATGTTTAAATTAAGCAAAACTAGTTTATTTGGGTTAAGAGAACATTATTTTATTTTATTATATGTCAATATATGTTAAACTAACAATATTTATAAGTTTTAGTAAAAAATTAGATGTAATAATATATTATGATATAAAGAAAATAGAATAAATTAGAAAAAATCTTTAAAATTAGTTATTTGTAATTAATAAGAAAAAAGTGATAATAATAAACTTATTGAGATAGTATGATAAAAAATATTTAAATATATATTATTTTTTATTTTAATTTTAAGTCATGTTAAGTTATATTCATGATATTTTATTTAAAAATTAAAGAGATAATTATTTATTTATTTATTTATTTTTCTTTTTGACTTCAAAAAATATATGAACTTTAAAGATTTTTTAATTTAAAAAGTAATTAATTAATTAATTAATTTTTATTATTTACTCCAAATAATTGTTACAATTTAAAAAATTCTTGATTTAAGAGATGATATTTCATTATTTTTTTCATTAATTACAAAAAATGTACATATTTCAAAAAATTCTAAATATATGTATAAGAAAAATAAAAACTCATCACATAAAGAGCTAAGAACTTAATAAAACTTTTTTATCTATTAAGAGTAACTTACTATATCTATATATAATAAATTTGAGTAAGACTCATCCATAAAAAGTAAGTTTAAATATTGTGTCACTATGCATTAATTTGAATAAAAGACTGTTTTAGTTTTTTTATTAATTTTTATTTTTAATTTAATTCTTTGTTTATCAGTTTCATATCAATTTGGTTTTTACGAGTTTGAATATTAACATAATTAACCTATCAATTTTAATTAAATTTGAACAAAATTTGCTAACATTTAAATTAATAAAAAATTAAATTAAGAATTAATTAATAAATAAATGGTCAATTTAAGAATAGAAATTACGGAATGACTAAATTAAAGAAAATTGACAAGTCAAAAATCAAATTAAAAATTTATTTATAAATAAAAAATCAAAATAATATTTTATTCATATTAATTTATTTTATCTCATTCTTATGTTAACAAGTTTAACATAAAAATAATATTAAAGATGAAATAAGTATTAAAATAAAACAGACGAATATTTAAAAAAATTAACTGAAAACAAAATTTACATATTATTCAGACCTAGGAGTTTGAAGCCCATGATCAGTTACGCGTACCCAAAATTTTCACCATCACATCCTCAAGTTGTTTCAACTTATTCAGACCTCACACCCAAATCACATCCAATGACATATTTGATCACTTGGCAACCATGAATGTAATCCCCAAAACTAGCGTTCGTTTTTCTGATTTTGAGTGAAATGCATGAAAGAAGTTAATTGCCTTAATAAGAACAAATCAAGGGCTAAAAAAATCATGCACATTTGGGGCTTACAATGAAGAAACCAATCTAAGTTGACGCGAAGTGCATCTTTTACGTGAAGCAACTCTGCAAAAAGACTTTTGTTCTGTATCCCTTGCTGGGTACGGTTCTCTCGTTTCCCTTGTTCTCTGAAAAATGTATAAACGCTACGTTCAGCGGTAGAACCTTTGTTCTCAACCTCATTGTTCCGTTCGACCCCCCTTTTAAATCGTCGGGTACGGCTTTCATCTCCAAGTAGTCAAGAATATTCTACCTGCTGCTTAATGCTTTATAATTTCTTATCATTTCCTGTCACAGCGATCCCATTTCAGGAGTCAATTTTTAATATACATATAATACTGGTGAGAGCTATGATTAAAGCCTTAAAGGCATTGAACTAATGAGAATGTAAATACATGTTGATGTTGCGCACATTAATTCCTGTTGTTTGAGATTAAGAACATCTTGGATCAAACCCAGAAATTTATAGTGAATTTCTTTTCCTTTGTTTTAACACATGGTGGATTTGGTTGGGTTGAAAAAAGGCAGATGGAAAATAGAGATCGAAAAATGGAAGTCAACCTCTCTTGGCATTTGCCTGGTACATTATATCTGTGAAGCTGTTGAAAGTTCAATGCAGCTCATTTTCATTCAGTGACTACAATTTTTGACCTCGGGAGGGGTTGCCTTAATAATGATTTTTCTCATAATCTTTTCAAAATCCCCTAATTTTTCATCCTCTCAACCAAGCGCTTATGAAGGAGTGAAACATAAATCTTTCCATCCCATTTCACTTTGACTTCCCTCTCTAATTTACTCATTCTCGCTACCAGTCATAGCCCTAGTTTATGTGGTAAATTTCTAAGAATTCACCATATATATGTGTTTTTGATACAGTACTTCCATTGGAGAACCTTCTGTGGATATCCTGCTCTGCATTATCTAATCTTCAATATGATGTCTCAGGAGGGTTAATCCAAATACCTGTACATATATTACTCGATAAAATATTTGAAGTGTCACTTCTTCAACAATGAGAGAGATGCATAAGGATCAGAACTGTACTTCACCACGAACACCTAATGCTCGGCAAAGAAGACACTCAAACGAGGTTGGTGTGTCCCCTTAATCTACATATATATGTGTCCTTGATTACCTATCTATGGGTAATTCACCTATGATTAGTATAATTTTATTACCAAGTTACTCATTTCTCTAGAAATCAGAGATGTGTCAAGGACCACTTCTACTCAAAAGTTTAAACACTCCTGACCACTTGGTCATGGCATTCTAAGACCATCTTAATGATCATTTCAACCTAAAAGGTGTTAAACTATTAAGTAAAAGGTCATGAATGGTTTTATTTTAATCTAATGGAATAGTTTTTGACTAGTGATTTTTTTGGGAAGCTATATTGCCTAAGCTTCTTTATAGATAGATCCATTACATAAATAGACAAAGCCTTACGTCTCGCAAATTACATCTACTTCTAGTTTATGAAATCACTTCTCTTGTACATATCAACTGTAAATTCCTAAAGTAAAATGATAAAACAAAGAGTGGTAGGGATAAAAGAAAGCCAAATTTTGGTTTGGAGAATTCAGTAACTAATCCTAAGTCCTATCTTTTTGGTGACAGTTTCCTCCAGAGATAATCAAAGCAAATGGAAGCCATTTATTACCTGTCAATGATCAACTCAAATACAGATCAATGTGGATCCGTGCACACTCATCTCTGTGGATGCTTGTGGGTGTTTCAGCTGCAATATACTTGGGTCATCTTTACATCTGCGCCATGGTTGTTATTATCCAAATATTTATGGCAAATGAGCTCTTCAATCTACTGAGAATAGCTCATCAAGATAGACGTCTCCCTAAATTTAGGCTTTTGAACTGGTAAGCTTTGATGCTACTTCAATTTAATATGACCCTATACGAAAAAGAACACTAATGTACAATGCACAGAGATGAGATTCTGAATACAGTGTCCAGGTATTTTTTCTTCACAGTGATGCTCTTCGTGTATGGCCGAATTCTCAGCGAACAGCTTGTAAAAACAGTGACCTCAGATAAATTCTTCTATAGACTTGTGAACAGCCTGATCAAGTATCAGATGGCTATATGTTATTTCTTATATATTGCTGGTTAGTACTTTCCAAATGTTTAACTAATGAAATATTGATGTCACATGCTGCTTGTTGCACCCTATTTGTTGTGAACCAAGGCTTCATTTGATCAGATGACTATGCATTTTCATTGAAAATTCAAATAGGTTCTATTTTTATTGGACACATGATTCAAAAATCTGATTCAATTTGGTCTTATAGCTTAATGTTGGTATCTGATATGCGAAATCCTTTCGACAATCGCCTGGAATATTAATACTTTGTAATCTTTTATTTGAGTAAAATTATCTATGTGTAAAATGACACTATTTTCTGCTTCTAATTCTGACTTCACAGGAGAAGTACCAAATTCTAATTACTTGCTTGCTTCTTTTACAATAAAAAAAAAATTTGCTACTTTTATACAGAATTTTCTTTTCCTGCCAGCCAAACTTAGACAGAAAATATAATAAAAACACCTCTTCCTTAAAAGAGCAGCTTTTTTTGTTTTCTTCTGCATTATGGCCAAATAGGCACTTATTCTGATCTTCTGTTTCTAGTGCCTGCCACCTTTTTGTAACCATAAAAGAACATCCATGAGTAAGTCATTTTACCTGTTCTGATTTCAGGTTTTGTATGGTTTATTCTTTCATTAAAGAAGAAGATGTACAAGTATCAATTCGGGCAGTATGCATGGACACACATGATACTTATTGTGGTGTTTACTCAATCTGCTTTTACTGTGGCTAATATATTTGAAGGCATATTCTGGTATAATGACTGATATAATTCTTGATTTATCTGACTCCTTCTTTTTAATTCTAGTAATTTTTACCTTCATCAACTTTTTCCCAAATATGGAAAGGAGACTGATTATATATACTTAGTAAGAGATTGTATATTATATAAATTTTTAATAAAGGTAGTATTGAACTAGCCGTTTTTTGATAGCTACATCTTGCTACACAACTTTTTATCTTCCATCTTTCTCTCTGAGCACTTCTTCATTCTTTTAAATCTAAACTCCAAACGATTGTTCTGTTGTGGAAATAATTTATTTTTGTCTACAATAGTATTAAAAAAATACAACATTTTTCTAATCTGTTATATCTGGTGTTGCAATGAACCAAGAAGGAGAATAGCATAGTTTGGGTTGGTTATCAGATTTTAACACTAAGATTATTTGGTGTTTACATATTATCTGTGAAGTTGCTTAAAGTCGTTTCTGATGAAGCTTGTGGTGTAATTGCTTAGTGTGACAATGGAGGAGAGTAGAAAAATACAATTATAGAAAAATGTTTTTATTTATTTATCTTTTTAAATGTATCCAGACGTCATATTATACTTATTCCCCCCCCCCCCCCCAAAAAGTGTTTCCTGTATAATTAACAGAATTCCTAATAATTATATTAATACTTACTACTTTGTTGTTATTAATTTTTACATTTTTCTTGTACACAAAGGCCTTTTATTTTAATATTTTATATTTAACAATCTAAAATGTTAATATCATTATTTAGGTTTCTCTTCCCTGCATTACTCATTGCTGTCAATGATGTTGCTGCATATTTCTTTGGTTTCTTTTTTGGGAGAACGCCTCTGATCAAGCTATCTCCAAAGAAAACATGGGAGGGTTACATTGGAGCATCTATTGCCACCATGATTGCTTCATTTATGGTAAGCATCATACACTTGATGATAGGATAATTTACCAGAAACAAAACTGTTTTGGTTCCAATGGAAAAATCATTTTACTTGTGAGTTGTGAACATCATATAAGTTGTTCCGATGGGTAATTGCTAACTGGTGTCTGATTAATATCCCAAATTTAGTTGAGCTCATGATGGATGAGGATAAATTATGTTATATTGTAGATGACAGAATTATTGTTTGAATGTTATTCTCGTAGGACGTCTAATTAGGAGGAATATTGAAATTTAGAGAATTTAAAGTTAAGTCACCCCATGTAGCAATCTACCTTTTGCTTAGGCATGCCCTCGATCTTCATAAACTTGTACCCTTTGTGCTTCTTTTGGTATTACAAAGTGAAAATACATGATTGAGTTGATAAATAGATAAAAATAGTTGCATGATTAATGTTGAAATGCTCCAATAGTTAAAATGTAGCATTACTCGTTGTAATTGCTCTCCATTTGCTAATCTTTTTGAATCCTTTGGTTCCTGATCAAGATTATTGAATTTAGCTGCCATTCTTATTCTCTGACATTCACAGATTGAGCTGAATGATGTTGTGATTGCCACTGATGCTGGTTTCTAATAAGTATATAACTCAATCTTAGTGACTCCCCTGTAACTATCATTGAAAAGCTTCTGCTTTCTTTTAAAACTTATGTTGTAGGCTTTATTCATATCACCGTTGTTTTATTTTCTTTTTTAAGCATAAAATCTATCCAAATATATCCCTTTTTTATTTCTTCTTCCTGAAAATTTAAATATGTCTGTTTAGTAGGGTTTTTTTTTTTTTTTAATTAATTACAGATGTTGATTTAGTACCAAGGCATTAATTTTCGTCACTCTGATACTCTAAGAAAACTGATGGGTCATCAGCTTAAAAACTTTATTATTATTTGTGCAGTTTGCAAACATCTTGGGCCGTTTCCAGTGGCTAACGTGTCCAAGGAAGGTAACAATTTTCTGTAAGTGTAATCACTTAAATCCAAAGAAATATATTTGTAGTTCTTAGTGATGCTCATTTGGTTGAACAAATGCAGGATTTATCTACTGGTTGGCTTCAGTGTGACCCTGGCCCACTTTTTAAGCCTGAGTACTACCCCTTACCAGGACTGATTCCTCGTTGGGTAAGTGAGAAATTGTGCAAGTTAGCATTTACGTAACAAGGTTGCTTTCAAATTGATCAAGATTTTGGTCTTGCACATCCATGTTTGTATGTATTGAACACTTATAGTTCACACTACCAAACAATTTTTTTTTAAGAGCTGCTTATCTGATAGGACTTCTACTGCTCCACAGTAAATTAACACAGATAAATACACGTATAGATGAAATTAGGCATTAAATAAGACCTCCTCACATAACAAACAACTTTGTGCAAGATGAAAATACCTCACTATCTACACTGAAACTCAGAAAAACAGCAACACAGCCAAATGGATGAACAAACACAGCAACTAGTGATCAGGAATTGACTGCATAGCATCACCTCAAGCAGCAAAATGAAGACAACTCTTGAACACTAGCCAAGAAATTGAAATAATCGAACACAGTTGACACACTCCAGCATTCGAGAGGCTAGCAACTCCACCTGATTTTTTCCACACCTCTTTACCCCCAGTCACTATCTCCCATTTCTCTGGTAACTGCCACTCACCCTATTAAACCACTTCTGCTAATCAGACAGTTATATTTTAAAATTGCCTCTTCCTAACTTCTATCCCCAGCTTTCTTGATTCCTCTAGTACATCCCATTCATTGTCCAGATTCGTCCTTTTTCTTTTCTGTGTTCTCCCTCGCAGCACTCCTCCTTTTATAAGTCTTAATATGGCTGCCATAAGTCCCATCATAATCATTGGCACTGCCCCATTGAGACTTGTTCAATCAAGAAAAGACTGCTTTTAAGTGAGAAGTGTTATGTAGTCTTGATCTATTTATAATCAAGTCAGGCACAAAATAGGAAAATCCAGAGAAATTTTCACTGCAATACTTGACTGACTCATCCACAAACGTTAAGTACTCATATTGGATATTTGTCACAAGGTTCATGAATTTGAGGATAATTTTTTTGCCCCTTTTCAAAATCTTGTAGTTTCCTTGGAAAGCGATAGCAATTTTGCCAGTACAGTGGCATGCCTTATGCCTCGGACTATTTGCATCCATCATAGCACCATTTGGAGGATTTTTTGCTAGTGGTTTTAAAAGAGCTTTTAAAATCAAGGTGCGTATTTGCTGCTTTGTGGCAAGTTATCTTGCAACCATATGCCTGCCCCTTGATCTCATAATCAATACAGGACTTTGGTGATAGTATTCCTGGACATGGCGGATTCACCGACAGAATGGACTGCCAGGTAAGTATGTAGATAGAAATTAGGTAGAAGATTGATCGTTGGTAGAAATCTAAATAGGAAAACTCTGTTTCAATATATAGCACTTTAATTTTTGTTATTGTGTCCCCTTTATATATTACAGGACAGCAATTATGGTACATCTGCTATGATTTTTTTCTATATGTTTGTCTGTATCTTTGTTCTGTTTTCCCCAGTCTTGCACATTGTTTATTGAGTTAGTATTTGATGCACTTCCCAGGGATTGATGCATATGGTTGGGTAAATTGAACCTCTTTTCTTTCTTTTTTTGCCCTACTAAACTCAATGGTAGAAGAAGTCATTCTTACTTTAAGGGGTTGCAGATATCAAATGCAACTGCTTATTTTACGTAACTTGCTAGAAAAGTACACTTTCTTTCTATTACATAATTATGATCATAAAAATTAGCACTAGGAGATTCCAATTCTAAGATGCTGATGTGGAAAGTTCAGAAAATAAACAAATCATCGTTTGGTTCTATTTGAAATATAGATCAGTCATAATGACGCAGAGCAAAACTATCCAACAAGAATAGGGCTTTAAGTTTTGTTTTATTTTTTATTACTAAATTAGGTATTTTCCTCCACAACTACATAAACCTTTATCATACTTTATATTTGGCTTTATTTTAAGCATTAGTCTGATATTTCAATTCATTGAAGTGTAATAGATTCATAATTATTAAATATTGTTGGCCTATATTTGAAATTTTCAAACCCTTGTCGCATTTACCTTGTGTGAATGCTCTGCACTTGACCATCAAACAACCTTCAATTTCGCCAGAAATCATGAACTATCTTCTTCTTCTTTCTTTCTTTTTTAAAGTAGTGACCATACTAACAATGAATTGTATCAATTAGTTCTATAATATAATTGATAAATTATGTGATGCATGTTTTCAGATGGTAATGGCTGTTTTTGTGTACATCTACCTTCAGTCATTTGTTTGTTCTGAAGACTATTCAGTAGACATGTTTATGGAACAGGTGAGCTTTTCATCTAAATAATTGCTCAGAACGTTTTTCAATTATGTGTAAATTAGAGGACCCTGTTTCCTTCTCTCCATTTCCTTCAGTTCCAGTGCTGCAAAGATAATCTAGGTTTAACAACCTTGCTTGGTTCAGAACTATGGGTTTGCTTTCTGTGTCTTTTACTGGTGTACCGTCCCTATTTGTCTTCTAGTGCTGCGGATTTAGATCCTCTCCTTTTCCTAAACCTTAAACCCAAATCCAAATGGAAAAATCAAAACAAAGGGATATCATTATATCTTCCATACTTTATGGTTCCCCTTCACCCACAAAGCAAAGGGTGAAATATTTTATGATACATCTTCTACAATTTGCCTCCTCCAGAGGCACTGTTTTATAATGGTGTCTCATGAGATTCACATTTCCTTTCCGTTGCCTCAAATAATTCCAGGGCGATGCTTCAGGCCAGAGGGAAATAAAATCTCATGTGACATTGATATGATTGAAATCTGGAGGGATTAGGGAAATATCCAATTTCACGTTTGAAGAGAAAAGAACAGAATTTTTAAAAAAAAAGAAATTCCACTCTCTTGGAAGTCCACTAAAGAGATAATAAATTAGGAAAAACATCTCAAAAGGTACTGAAATTCGTTCCATTAAAATTAGTTGGAAAAAATCCGAAAGTTGTACGTAGAAGTCTTAGAACAACCGTCCAAGAATTGGATAGCTAAAAATAGATTTAGTGCTTAGAACAAATCTCCAAACATTGAAGACTGAAAAAGTCCAAACTTAAGAAACTCAAATATTCCAGGACAGTCTTAAAATCTTGGAAATAACTATACTCATAAATAAGCTTTAAAACTGGATTTAGCTCGTTTTTTCCTTGGAATGTCGTTCAACATGGGCGCTGGAAAAGCTGAACACAGCTTGAGGCCCAATCAAAGCAGCATTTGATGCTAAACAGGAAGCAAAGTCCATTTTCGTCATTTGGGTTGAAAACTCCTCTACTACAGGATAAATTCCCTAAAGTTTTTGGGCTGTAGCGTAGGTTGAACTTCAACCTATTGTACTAGACCCATCATCATCAGACACTGTTATGGAATATAATGCATCTGGAGGCACCAGAAATTAATGAACTCTTTTTTTTTCTTTTTCTTTAATGGTGTAGATAACTAGGAGCCTTTCTTTTGAGGAGCAGCAGGCTCTTCATGAAAAGCTTGGGCAGATATTACATCAAGGGCATTTTATCATGTCATAAACATTCCACCGCTGTCCATTACATCCAGCTTGGTTTAATTGATGCTGTATCCATGGATGTTGAGCTTCTCAGAACTACTGGGGGAGATTGGAGAAGTTTGTTGGGTTTATACCTCTCTATCTGGAGAAGTGCATTTTGTGGAAAGAAGCAATTTTTGTATATTGTATTAC
Source organism: Delonix regia (assembly GCA_037074485.1). Classification (NCBI taxonomy): domain Eukaryota; kingdom Viridiplantae; phylum Streptophyta; class Magnoliopsida; order Fabales; family Fabaceae; genus Delonix; species Delonix regia. Next base: position 18,166,454 of record CM073452.1, on the reverse strand, counting down.
ATCTTTTCTTGCATGGCTTAGCTTCCAATCTTCTAGGTGTTTTTCACAATGAGAGATTTTTTCTTGTTTCTTCTGTGTATAAGTTTGTAACAATATAAATTTGGTCAATTATAATTTGCCACTTTCTGTTGCTACTGCTTGATATTTTAACATTTTTTTTTTTTTCCAAATGGACCTTATCTATTACATTTGTTAATTGTTGCCAATCAGAAAAAAGAAAGGGGGAGGGGGGGGGGGGGTGGAAGCTGAGTATGGGAGAACTGAAAAAAGATTAGAACTGTAACTTCAGAACAGTTATATAAGAAATTCTACTTTTTATTACTCTGATATTTTAAAAACTTAATATTTTTTTTATTAAATTAGCCAATGTCTTTGGAATTTTTTATGATTCTCCCACTTTTCTTTCTTAATGATTGATTGGATTAACACATTTCTTTTTTAATGATTCATATAAGTATCTTAGTACCAGTTAATATTTTCTGAAGTAGGTATTGTAAGCAACAGAGTTAGTGATTTTGTGTTTCATTTGTTCCACATAATTGTGCTATAAGGATGCAATGAAAAGAAAGCCAAAGAAAGCCTGCAACTTCTTTCAAACTCAATCTGCACAGATTATGGAAGAAATAGTTGATAAACTCAAACAGGGGTTCAAGTACGTTGTCCCAACACAACCTCCATAAGCGCCATGATCGGGATCAATTTGAACTGTTAAGGGATAGGTAGTTCCTCGACAGTACAGAGGGAGAAGCAACTATGCTCAAAATTAAATCTATTAGTTCTATTTTGGCAAGTAACCAAATGTAATAGTAGTCAAATAATAAAACTAATGTGGATTAGGAACTTTCAATATATTTATTGTGTCGATTTTATTGGAAGAAATGGCAAATTGTGTATATGTTTGAACAACCCTCTAAAATTTGATATTAGTTCCGCTTCCCAAAATTGAATTTATTATCATTAAAAGGGACCTCCTCGGGAGTTTTCTCCAAGACCACCTGAATATTATTAAGCTTCCATGGTTAGTTTTTGTGACTTATGCTAAAAATTTTGTCTTTGAAACAAATACTTTGATAAATTAATTTAATGAAAATTCCTAAATTTTATTATTACTGACATCTTTTTATGTCCTACGACTACAAGGCACCATGAAATATTCTAGAAGTTAAGCTCGTTGACAATTAAACCCATGTTAGTAAATCTTTGACGGTGTTTAATAAACAAAAATTCAATATTTCAGACACGTCATATTTAATTTTTTTATAAATGTTAAACACTTGAAAAAATATAATGCAAGATATTTTTTCAAGTGTCACAAACTCCTTACATAAGTCCAATATTTAAAAAAAAAAAAAAATTTAGAACAAAATGATAAAAGGTATTCATTCATTTATCTTCCAACGGTGTCAGAATATAGTTGGTTGTCAGTTCAAGCAGAGGCAGGCATGTAGCGAATCCGGAATATTTGGGAGAATCTCCAGGAGATAATAAAAAATTATTATTTTTTAATTTAATTTCTTAATATTAAATTAAAAAATAATAATTTTTTACTCATCTCCGTCCGCAGGCGGCAAGTAGCCCTGAGTCGCAGAAGCATCAGCCAAAGCTGTCACTTCGCTTTTACTCCGCGAGCTCCTTCCTTCGTGTCAACACACACGCACCCACCTGAACCCGTCTTCCCATAACCTCAAAAATGGAGGCGGTGGGGTCAAGGTTGGGTCGAGCGTCGTCACGCTACGGCACTCCCACGGTGTTCAGTGGACCCGTAAGGAAGTGGAAGAAGAAGTGGGTCCACGTGTCTACGCCCTCCGTCTCTCCCCATAACTCTCATCACTCCCATGCCAACGCACAAAACGGCAACGGCGGTGGCTCTCGCCTCCTCCTCTGCCGCTGGACCCCTATTACTGGGCAACCTTCCACCGCCGCCGACAATAGCTCTGGAAGTGCCTCCGATGAACCACCCAAGAGGAAGTTCCGCTACACCCCTGTAAGTACTCCCTTTACTATATTGATTCAATTTTGATATGTTTGTCAGAGAGCTTCAGTTTTTGCCTTTTTGTCGTCTCTGATGGACAGTACTCTTAAGTGGGTTTGAGGCCTTTTAGGATAAGGATTGCATGAGGGGGTTAGGTTGAACTGATTTGTGCTTTTTGGGTTATTGTATTGCGGACTAAAATTAGGACAAGTTCTTTAAGCGTTTATTGCAAGACAAAATATGTGGATGAACTTTTTTGAAATTGTTAGTTATGTTGTATGAAGTATTCATATGTTAGGTATTGATTAAAAAACTTGATAGTAGACATTTTCAAAGCTGCTCCTAAGTTTCTTAATTACTTAGCTTGACGCCTTGAGCAAGTTCTCAATCTTCATACTGGTATGGGCGCTTCTTACTTGTCCCCAGTCCCCTGGGTCCAGGATTGGTGGCATTAAAATCCTTCTCGATGGTGGGTTGGAACTTCTGGATGAATCTTAAGTTTCTGTAAGTTAAGAATCAGACACTGACACAGATATAGAAACCCCGACACAGCAGATAGAATTTTTAAGTGTAATTTTAAGAGTCGCATCGTAAGACAAGTGTTTGACAACTGTGCTTCCTAGCTATTAAATTACAAGTTCGCATTCTAGTTTCCAGTAGAACCACCTGGCTATTGTCATAGCAGTGGGTCTGATTCGGTGTGTGGGTGGTTTATTGGTAATTTGGTAGGGTTGTAGGTCTCTTCAATTGGAGTTGGTGAAGAAAGTACCTCACACAAGTCTAGCAAGGTTTCAATCTTTGTTTACTACTCTTAACAACTAGAACAAGAAATTTACAAAGGAAGAAAGATAGAAATAGGCCAAGAAAATCTGGCACTGCATTATCTTATCAGTATCATTTAACCCTGTTTTGTATGCATCAAGATTTCCATTGAATTATTGGTTACATTATCACTGAGGTTTGGTCAATGTGATCATGCAGATTGCTGTACTAGAAGAACAGAAAAAGGTGGCAGTTGGAAAGGCTGAAAATGGACCCATGAATGAGCCTGGCCAATCAACACCCAGACCCACAAATGTGACTCATGAGATGCATGGCAAGCTGAACATGAATGAAACTTCAGAAGAGGAGACCCAGGTGAGGCAACTAAATCCCCCATTTCTGCCCAGAAGGTTTTGAACATTTCTTTGGTTCCAAAGTGGGCATGATCCTCTGACTTTCATCTTTTCCACTAGTATCACACTGCTCTTAATTATTATTTTTTCCTTGTTATGATCAAGGACATAGTAGGCCATTGTCAAATTACATGATTCTTTAATTTGTTACCACAGCTGATTTTGGAAAGTACAAGGTAATCATATTATCATACAGTAGAACTGGATAATGATGGGAACCAGAGTTGTGCTGAGTAATTTTGGCAATGTTATTAGTATAAACAGTAGTAAACTGCCTCTGGTGGCTAACAGAGGACAATGATCAGTGGAAAGAATAAAAAGAAACGAAAGAAAAATGCACCACTGGCATTCGAGAGGCCAGCTCTCTCCACACTACCTAAACCATTCTCTCCCTCCTCCCTCTCCTCTAACAGACTAATACCCATGCATTCTGTTACACCCAATGTCCCGCCAAGCCATGTCACCCACACGGTTACAATCAGTACTCTCTTCCTCACCCAGCTTACGTTCTACTACCTTGGGTCTCCTAGTGTAAACTTTACCCGAGTATCTAGACATAGTCCCAGGCCCATCAGATAATTTTATTGTCCAAAGACTTGCAAAAGGAGTCTTATATGTTACTGATCTGAAGTCAATCTAGAGAATTTTTTAACATTTTCTTCTGAGCCTGGGTTAGAGTTTTGATAGTTTTATCACTGAATTTTCTAACTCCGGGTGGAAAGTGTAATTCTACAAAGTATTTCTTATTGATACAAAGGATTTTATCATCAGAGACGCATCTTAATTGGCATGGTTTTCAAACAGTTGGTCTACTCATGACCCAAGTGTTAAGATGGTTAAAGAAAAACATCCCCTGTACTGTTGTTATACCACTGTTCTGAACAAAAGATTGAACGTGATGAACTCTGCAACAAGTGGTGTGACCAAATTTTAGGGGTTTTACGAGTGTAAAACCAGGTCTACCTTGGAATTTATTGTATTACTAGTGATAAAAAAGCAGAAGCACCAAAAAAAATGACACAAACACTATGACTCAACTCTGTTCTACACCCTTTGATCTGTTGGGCAGTTTAAAAATCAATGACATGAAAGCAAAGTACACATGATTTATTTTATCCATAAAAACAACTTGAAAACTGCTGAGAAGGAATGCTGTATTTATTGGGTGACGCTGAGGACACATAATTTATAATGCTCAAAACAACTACATGTTTTTTGTTTTTCTTTTTAGTCATCAATTGTAAATTGTTTGCACTTGCGGGAATGAGTTTGAATGATGGGCTGGGCCTGTAATGCATGTGGTTGCCCTCTGCTTTGGCTTTAAACTCAGATGTTTTGTTATTATGCTGTGCTGATATTAGTGAATTTCTTTGGTAGTTTACCCTAGAGAATCGGTGCCAAGCGTCTAGTCTGGATAGCAGTTCATTATCACATTCAGAATATGGGGAAAGAGTGAATGAACATTGTTGGCTTAGAACATCTTTCCTGTGGCCAATATCACATCATAGGGCATTAGTTTGACATACAACCCCCGCCTTTTTCTTTTTGCTTCGTCTCTTCTTATTTTCTTCATGCTAATGGTATTTATCTTCCCTTTCTGTTAGCATACTAGCAGATTTCATTCATCAAAAATATGTAGAGATTTTTTTGATAAATTTGGTAGACAAAAAATTACTAGACTACGTCAATCATGAATAAACATTAAGTATGCTAAAAGGTAATTCCACGGAGAAGTGTAAATAACATGCTTACATGTTCATTTAAAATTGGTTTGTTTTTTTTTATCTTTTGTAATGTGCATACATACACACATTATATATAAGGGTTTATCCTGTGTATCCATGCAATAAATCATTATGCTATGTAGAGTGTATTCCCTTATTCCTAGGGAATATGGAAAGCAAAGAGAGATAATTAGATAGATCAAAATTTGCTAGAGATAGGTAGACTCAATCAATCATGGAAGAACATGTAAACATGTTAGTCATATTTATTAGTGAAACCATACCTCTAATATAGTCATATTTTCTATTTATGATTGACTTAGTCAGTATATTTTATATAAAATGTACTTATTTAAAAATTTTTATTTTGGCAATTCTGATATGACATTATAGATTAATGACATTGATAAACATACCAATTGGCGTCGCAGGAATCAAACATCAGTCAGTTGGAGCTTGGTTTAGGCTTCAAAGGTGACAGCAGTGACAACAGTCGAAACGTTCATGATCAATTGAAAAGAACAAGTTCTACTGGGAGGTCTGCGAGTTGAATCTTAGTGAATCTGGAAAATGAAAGTCAAGCTGTCTGGAAGCAAGTTATGTATTTCAAGAAATAGAATCGATGTTTTATAACCTGTGGCGTTGACATGGTGTGATTAACCAGAGTACTGTATAAATTGTGCTCAACTATCCTAAGTAGTATAGGATCAGTAATTAGTGTTGCTCAGAATAGGATGATTAGTTGTATTATATGCTGGCTAGATCAAATATAATTTGAGACTACTAGGTAGGAGTAGTGCATGATATAAAATCTTATATTCTTAAAACATGATTGTTTGTATGTGTCATCTCTGGCCTGCCAAAATAAATAGCTGGAATTTGTATGGTCTGATAATGCTTTGCTGCAACTCCAAGTCACTGCTTATCTTAGTCTGCGAGCCATCACTAAAGTAAGGTTGAAATGGAATACATATTCCAGGTATTGCGGCGAAGGCTGCAGAGGAGTTTGTTAGTGTTACATTACATGATACTTCAATTTTTTGCCCTATAATCGTCATAATCAATTGTATTATAGTGTTTTCCCACCAAAGAAGTGGTCAAAATCACCCAGTGGTGTTTTTAATTATGTATTAACACGTTATATGAAATCTACTTCATCTACACGCCCCAAAGATGTCAGGAGAAAATAAAATGGGAAAGCAGTCAGAAGGTAATATTTTATCAAGTGTGTTAAAAACTGATATTAATACAAGTTAATAACAGTTTTATATATATATATATATATATATATATATATATATATACACGTATAAGTTAAAATACTAAGTTGGTTTTTAAACTTTATTGTTTTAAAAGGACCTCTTAAATTTGAAGTGCTTTCAAATTGTCTTTTTAAGTTTTTGTTTTGTTTCATTAACAACATTTTTAAGTGAAAATTATTAGTAATTTAACAGTATTAATTTTTCTATTTATGTGAAAGTCACATATGTGATTTATTTTGTATTTTAAATAATGAGATGGCATTTAATCATAATATTTAAAATAATACAAAATCTCATAATCCTTGACCTAGTTGCAAATTAATACAATTAGAGATTAAAGATTCCTAATACAGTGGCGGTACGCCTCCCTCATACATTGGCTGCACCCCTCTTCTAACTATCTCTTTGCAGTGAGTGTTTATCTCTTTATTTCAGTAAGTGAAGCATCCTTCCTTGCGCGCTGTCGATCCATGCTTGGTATGAAGATAACTGGGCCAAAAATAAAAGTCTGCTCTCATATATTTACACTAAAAAGAGGGAAATTGGTTCCATCTGAATAATGCGACTCTTTGGATCAATAATTAAATAAATTTTTAAATTTGACTCATCAGTTCCACAACATATTTTTATGTAGAGCCATTTTTTTGTTGTCTTCTGCCGCCACATATAAGCACATCACAAAGTAGAATCACTTGTTTAAAATAGAAACACCAACCAAGAGGGCTTCTGGTCTTTGTATCAAAGCGGGATGTCGCCTCTAAGTTAGGGATAACGAAGCTTTTTTTTTTTAAATATTATGATTAGATCTCAGGTCATTTAAAATACAGCACAAATCATACATGTAATATCAATTATTATCATTAAATTACTACCGATTTTCACTTTAAAAAATTTTCAACAGGACGAAATTAAAAATGACTAGTGATAATGCTTTAATTTATTACATTAAAAATGAATCATATACTAGTAAGCAAATCTCTTCAATCTCATAAATTATTAGAAATTAAAAAAAAAGAATGTCATTGAACTCCAAAACATGAGTTAAAATCATTTTATTATCTTCGCTTCATAAATCACTCCCAAAACATACTCCATTTTTTTGTTTCTCTCCAATCCAAACATTCCAAACATAGCCCAAAGTACGAGTCTGGATATGAAGCGTAAAGTATTGATTTTCCGATAAACGGCTCTCAGTAACTCCTTGAGCTTAATAATGCAGGAGAGAGAAGGGGGCGGGGGCCTGAAGGCTCAAAACAATGTAAAGGTCCATCCAAACCGAAGATCTCCTACTATGAATCTGTGAACCTAAAATAGCATCGTTTAAACAAAATCTCAACCATATTATGGCATCTGGTTATTACAAAACAATAGAAGTTTAGTTATAAGATCGGGAGAAAAAAAATTAAGTCTGATGTGTGGTGGAAAAGTATAGGCCTTTTGAAGTGAGAGCTAGTCTGGAGGAGGAGATTTCACAATGCTTCTCAAAGTACAGATTTCAGTCTATCCTCAAAAGGAAAACTCCATACCATATCCAATAAGATCCCACTCAGCCATTTCTGTATTCTTTCGACAGCCCTCATGAGCTGCTGTTATCATTCTCGGTTGCATTGTTATCCTCCACTTCTCGGGTAACACCAACTTCTGCTGGACGAATAACTCGATCATAAAGCATATACCCTGCCTGTAAACAAAGCCATAAAATATATCTTTTTAACTCATGTTCCCAAAATCTGAAATGAACCACTGAGAAAATTCAACAAAGAGACCCCAGTAGCTCAATCTTTAAAAGAAACACCACCTTCTAATGACAAGAAATTATAAAGTTAAAAATCTCAATCTTAAAGCATATATGATGCCTGCAGACATAACCTTAGGAAAGATTTTTTTCGTGTTTACAATCACCTAAATGAACCACTGAACAAAACCAAGAACAAGACCACATTGATTCTCGTTTATGGGATCAACACCTCTGATGGAAAAACAATTTAAAATGTCAAAACCCTTCAACAAAAGACAATGACAGCAAATGAACAGCCTATTGATATAACAAGAAATTTAACATGAATAGACACAGATCATCCTAGACATAACATATAGCAACTTCTGCAGTTCAAATATAGTCTAGAACGTATAAAACACACGTCAATATTTTTAAGGTCAAAAAAATTTTACATTAGAAAACAGAACCAGTGTCCTTCCTCAGACAGTAATGTAGATTACCTTCAGAACAGCTGCAACAGTGCCTGGAGGCTTGGAGCCGTCAGGGATTTGGAAGACAGCATTATGTCTGTGTGGATCAAATGGCTCATTTGTAGGATCAAATTTTTCTAAACCAAACTTTTTAAGTACCTAAAAGCAGAAGCACTTGTCAGCATCAAAGTAGGCAGAGAAAGCACATTAACTATACCTAGAAGCACATTTCATACACACAATGGTGCAAAACATGAGTTGCAAAAACTTTCTCAACAAGCTTGTAGTGTAAATTGGAATTGGAAAAGATTTTGTGGATCTGGCAATTTCTTAAAGGGGAACCTAAGCAAGAGAATTAGGAGAAACTTCAAAAGCTTAAGTATATAAATGACTTGAAAAAAAAAAGTATGGATACTGAATCAGCTTTGACTATTGCAACTAACAGCCACTACATAAAGTGTAACATTCTACCTCAGCTAGTTGTTTATCAGTCATTTCAACACCTTCCAGAAGCGTTTTCAGGAGTGGCACCGCACCAGCAGAGTCATTCGATGTATCAATTTTTGAAAAACTGTCCTTTACAACTGAGGAAGCTCTTCCCAAATTGTCTGCAACATCTAGTAAACTCTTCGCAAAATTCTACAGCACATTAGATGCCAGTCAGCAAAAAGTTGAAGAGGAAATAACTTGGGAGCAAGGACTCTAGCATAAAAACACAGAAGGTAAAAAGTTGGACCTGAATAGCATATTTTTTTGAATTCTCGGCATCCCGCCTAGTCCTGTCCATGACATTCTCCATCTCGGCATAAGTACGTAGAACCTTGTCCTGCATTTTCTCAATCTCTTTATGTTTCAACTTCAAGAGTTCTTCCTTCTCAGCTACAAGTTTTACTAAATCATCCCTGGATAAATCGCATTCACTATCTGAATCTGAATCAGAATATGCAGTTCGTTTAATACCTCTCCTTCTTCTTTTGACAGATTCAGACTGAGATTCTGAAATAGAACCTGATTCTTTGGTTTGATTTGCAGGTCCAGAATTTTCAGCCTGATCAGGTACATTGGCTTCTTCACTTGTTTTTGCAGGATCAGCAGTTGTATTACTCTGTTCTTTTTCATTAGGTTCAGGTGATGCTGATGAAGAAAATCCACATCTTGCAGTCGGTGATATATTTATAGGTGGCCACAATGCATTGACTTGAACTGACATCAGCTGAAATATTAGAGAGCCAAAAGGGATCTTGATGAGAATTTCACAACACATTATTAAATGAAGATTTATAAGTTAGAGAATTGGATCCGGCAGTATAGAATGTTGATCACTATAAGGTTAATTTTCATAGTATCATTTACATAAGAAATACATGTAATTTAGGGGTCCTATTTGCAATGGTCCCCTCAAATAGAAATGGAAGTTTAACCCACTTGCACTTTTTAAAACACAAATATGGAGAGAAATGGGAATGAAAGAAGATTTGCAAGACAAGATATTAAGATAAAAGCTGAAGGACATCTTGTAGCATCTCCATACGAAAAGCAACTATACAAGTGTGAAATTAAAATTTTCCACTAATCACATTCTCTTTCGTTTAAAACTTTGCCAAACACGGAAGAAGTTATTTTCAATAATCACTTCCAACCCTTAGAGAAGATGCAATAAAAGAGTAGTAAAAATTAGACGATAAAATACTCATTAACTAACTCAAACACATTACACCCTTGTAACCTGACAAATATAGACAGTCAAAATCAAAACCAGCATAATGTTTTAATCCAGTTTCAAATGTTAAATTATCCTACTACAAGGGGAAATGGCTCGTCAGAGAAATTATTCTTCTAAGTTCTAAGATTGCTGATGGGGAGACTTCCCCACGCTTGGTGAGTGATTGAATTCCTGAAGGTCTCTGCATTATCTTAGTAACGTAGCTGAATAAATTTGATGAATCATCGAACTAAAAAATAAAAGAGATAATAGTAATAGAGATTACATAGCTCCAAAAGAGCTGTGAAGACAAACAAGGAGGTGTTTTCAAACTGCAAAAAGCAAACTACGGCCAAAATATGCAACTACCAGAGCAGTAAGAATAAAACCAACGCAATGAAACAAAAATGAGAAAGAGAAACGACATTGAAACTGAATCCCCAACATGGAATCCTTAAAAATCTTGTAATTTATGAGCCTCAATGCTAATCTTACAATCGAATATATCGTATTTCAGAGCAATAAAGTCCTAGTCTAATATATCATCAAACATAAAAACTCAGACACAATAATTCAAAACCAATGTATCATCACAAAGAAAACAGCATAGCGAAAGCTAATATCACAATCGACGTTAAAATATAGACAATTCTTTAGTAAATCCTAAAACCCTAGCAAAACCCTACTAAACAAAAATGTAAGAAAAAACTATATTTTCGCTGATTCTGGAAGCATACCGTGGTGGTCGATGGGTGAACAAGAGAATGAAACTGATTAGAGAGGGTGGAAAAGTGTTCCGGCTTTTGATAGGCAGAGAGAAGCGGAAAGCCTCGGCAGACACTCCTGGAAACTCGAGACAAAACCCTTGAGAGGAACATCGCTTAACAAGAAGAAGACAAGGAAATGGAAAGGCAAAACAATAAAACTTGGAATTGAGATTCAGTACGGATTATGGAGGGAGGTGGGGAACTATTCTGAGAAAAACGGAGAGAAAATGAGGGAAAAGAAGGGAGGAAGGCGTGCTTAGAGAGACAGAGAAGCAGTTCGGTAAGAGAATTATGGGTTTATCCTCATTGACCAAATTACCCTTGTCGTTTGTGTCAAACGACGTCGTCTCTGCCATATTTAGGTACTTAACGTGTGGCAACATTTCCCAGAGAGATGGACAATATGGAGATTTCATTTCAATAAGAGATTGGCTCGGCTTGTAGGGTTGCTTTTTGGCTTCGCCAAAAAAAAAAAAGTTGCTTTTCTGTCTTGGTAGTGTCTAGATTCTCGAACATGCAATGGAACTTGGAAAAAAAGGAAGGTGAGTGAATGAATGGTACTTGAGGCTTGAAATCGAATTTACATTGTTGTCTTTAAAGGAAAATTTGAAAAATAGGGTAATTTATATTTTTTAATTTTTAAAGTATAATTTTTTATCATTATATATGTTTTTACAATTTAATATTTTATTAAAATTGATATTAAATAAATACTGAGATATGTGTAACATTAAAGTAATTTAATTTATTGGATTATCGGATGCCATAAAATTGTATAGTTTAAATAAATTTATTGTAATGTGGTCAGCATTTTTTCGTAGTTTAAAATTTTACATTACAATGGAATTGAGAAAATTGACATTACACTTGCACATTTCAATTAGGACGATGTTACTTGATGATTTTAAATAATTAAATTTCAAATTAAATGTCCTAAATTTTATCTAATTTTTTGATTTCTCAATTTTTTAAATTTTATTTAAAAGTCCTCAACTATATCTTCTTGTTCGAGTCATATGTCATTCAGATTTTATCAATTTACTCACTTAAGCATCCCTCATTTTATAATTTTTTTAAAAAAATGTATTTCAAATATTAATCTCTAACGACTCTTTCTTTAACCAAGGGTTGGACTAAGAATGCCCTATGACTTCTAAAAAGTACGTTGCTATCTTGTAAGATTGTAATAAAGTTGCTCCTTATAGATATATAAGATAAAAATAAATTTCAGTAATAATTTTATGAAACTTACTTTAGAAAGTATAGTACACACATATTTACAAAAGTAAGAAGGGATAGTGAAATTGATTTTTAAAACTGTTACAAATGAATGAGAAGAAGGGTTAAAAAGTTCATTTAATTGATTCGATCAATTATAAAAATAAAAAATAATTAAAGAACTATTTAAATACAACATATATACATATTCTAGAGGCTAGATTAATTAATAATCACTCCTTAACATACTCCCTCAAAATGAAAGGTGCACTGCACACTACCAGTTCGTCACGCAAATATTGGAAATAATTAGTTAAAAAAACTAAGTTCTACATGTTTTGCTAGAATTTAATTAATAATTAATATTGACATGATATTCTTTTCCCTTCTTCCTTTTAAACATTTTAGAAATTTTTTTTAAAAAGATTACAAAAGTACCTGTCTATCAATTTTTAGAGTACTTAGTAAGAATAGTATACATTTTTTAATACAATTTTTATTTTTTGTAATTTTTTACAAATATTTTATCTATCAATCACTCCTCGTATTGCTTTAAAAGGAAAAGGTCATCTAAGAAAAGAGGTCGTCCAAGATGCTACGCTGGGTCTCTATTGAATATGTTTACACACATTTCAACTTCTTAATAAGAACATTCTTAAGAAAAGAACATTCTTTAGAAAAGAATGAAAAAAAGAGAGAGAGAAAACATTGGTTCGATAGGCTAGGCAATTCCTTAGAATAGCATTCAAGAAGAGGAGGCTAAATTGTGGCAAATTTCAAGGGGAGATCAATCCAAGGATTTGCCAAACTGAACTTGTGGGTCAGTTCCAATGAGGTAATATGGGTATTTATAATGGCATAATCGCATATAATGACAATTGTGGGCGTCCGTCCATTTGCATCTCTTTGCTTTAACCATAATTGTTTAACTCACGAAATTTACGTTATACATAAATAAAATGAGTTAGTTCATTGTAAATTTAAATTTAGTATAAATTTGAGTAAAGTCACAAGTTAATTTATCGATTTTATTGAGTTTATGATTTTAACATATCAACTAACTTAAAAAGTTATTAACATATTAATTTTAACTCAAGATTAAATAAGATATAGACAAACTTTTTTTTTATGAAATATTTACAATTTATTTTATTACAAGTTTGAATATGTATAAAAAATAATAAACATTTAATATGTACTTATTAAATAAAATAAAATAAATATTATTTAGTTAGTTATATTAAATAATTATTTATATATGACCATTTTAAAATATTTATGTTAAGTATTACAAATTATGAAATATGAATAACTTTTGTTTGATTAAGTATAATTTGAATTATATTTAAATAATTTTTTAATATATATAGTATTTAGACTATAAAATTATATATTTTAATGATTATTTATTAATCAATGCAAACTTTTATGAGGTTACTTAAATTCGCGAATTTAACAACTTTGGTTTCGACAATAGAAGCATTGGAATATCATATTATATTTGACTATAGAAATTGAAGAAAAAAAATAATCTCAGAGTAATGTATGATATTTCCGTGAAGGAGTCATTGTTCTGTGAGTTGGTTAATTAGATGCATGTTCATAAATTATTTTGTCAAAGCGATCATGTGTTTCATGAACTGATGAGCATCCCTCTACAAGAAACCAAGTTTCAAAGAATTTTATGCTTTATTTATCCTTTGTTTCAACTATTTTGATGGGCATGCGGCTCTCTGATTGAATCGAATGATGTAATATATTAATTTTAATAATATTATTCTTTTAATAGTTTCTATTATTCTTTTTCAATTATTTAATTCAAATTAATATATTAAATTAATTATTATTTAAATATATCAAAATTAGCTAACATTATTTTCTCGAATTGTACCGGTCAAAACCCACTTTGGAGGATTTACTCGAGAGTTGCGTCATTTTGATTTTGTGTGGGAATCAAGTTTAAGGTATCAATATTTATTTGAATATAATATTATATATGAAGTTGAAAGGCATCAATTTTTTACGAGATTGAATTGGCCGTACTCTGCTAGTTTTGTTTTGCCATATGATATATTATTTCATTACTATTTTATGAGATAGGATATTTGCTTGGGTTACCGGTTCTGATGTCTAAAAGGATAAATACATCGATGAATTAATATTTTTTTCCTCAAAAAGAATGAGAACATATTTTTCTTTTTCTTTTTTAAAAATAGAGTATTAGAGAAGATGAAGTGAGATAGTTTATTGGCAAGAGTATTTTTATGTACAAGTATATATTCTATTCTTTTATCTTTGAAGGCTAATAATTATATACTCTCATATGAGTGCCATTTTATCTAATTTTGAAGTGAAAAATTAGATAAGTTTTATATAGACTCAAATAATGATATATATATAATTTATTATAATGATTATTATCATATGAAATTCTAATACTAATTAAAATAGATGGTGGATGTATTGTGAAATGTTAATTTCAATTAACATTGTTAGCAGTGAACTGACAAAATAGTTTTAAGATTGGATATTATGAATTATTTTTATCTTGAATTCAAAAGTAGAAAGATATAATGGAGATTTACTAATGGAAGTTGTTAAAAGGTTATTAAAATTTTAACAACTTGGTTTTAAGATATAAGGATCCTTTATGGTTTTTAATATAAATAAATTAAACAATAGATAATCAATTATTTGATTGATTTATTGGATTCTTTTAATGCGTACAATTTTATTATACTAAAAGTAAATATGTTTCATAATTTACAAATTATAAGGCTAAAGTTGATATCCAAATACTAGTTATTGAGAATTAAGAATTGTCATAAGATATATTAAAATAAATAAAAATCTTGGACTAAAATTTAGAAACTCTCATATATTTGGTTGGATATATTTTTAACTAGTTAGATTACTAGAACATGTAAAAGATGAAGTCTACATTTTATTTAGCGTTTATTCATGTTCAAAAGATAAGGAGAGCTCTGTAACTTATTTTACATCATGAACTATGAGTTAGTGATATATAAATTATAAAACAATGGACAAAGAAGAAAATGATTAATAAATGAATGAAAAAAGAGTTGTAGTCACAACCAAAGTCAATCATTTCTTTGCACAGTGTCTATGAAGCAATATATGTCTAATGTATTGTTGATTTTAAACAAACATTTAGACATAATAACTTGAAATATATATTTATGTGTGATAAACTAATCACAAATTCAATATCTAAAACTAAGGAATAATTTGGTATATATGATACCAAAAGGACTTACAATAGAAGTTATGATGATTTTGAATGGAATAGGATTAAAGCCCCTCAAACAGAGTCATCAGTAATGGGAACATAACCTTTAACTAGACCAAATCATGTTTAAAGGTTCAATGGGTAAGAACAAGTTATTGATAAGTGACTAAGTGCACTAGAAAATAATTAGCCATACTAGGTTAAGTGCTTATAATAAGAACTTAAGTGTTCAGAGTGAGTTAAACTCTTAATGAATTTAAGAAAGCCTAAAAAAATTAAGGCTTAAAAGGAATCCACCTATGTTAACATAAGGAGTGATGTTACTTTTAGTAAGAATTTATGGTTGATTCTTAAAAATGTTTATGAAAAGTCTAGGGTAACACATGACCATATAAGTGCTACAAATTTTGTGAACTTCTGTGAAATTATAGATAAGACTATATGTGTGGTACTTCAAATGCAACTATCAATTTGTTAAAACTTTGAAATTTTTACACTAAATGGTAGGTTCAAGTTGAAAGATACCTATCTTTATGCATAGCCTTATAAATTAGAAAAGAAACTTAGTTTTCCAAACTAAATGGAGGATTGTTGGAAATAACTAGTTTAAAAAACTAAGTTATATATGTGTTGGTATAGCTCAAATTAAATTTTCCAATCAATTTAAAATAATTTAAATATAAAAATATATGACTTTTCATACAAACACAATTCTTCAGAAAATATATGACTTTTCATATAATTACAACTCTTTAGAAAATATATAACTTTTCATAAAAGAGTTGTATCTATTTGAAATTTAAAAAGATGACTCCACGTAAAAGATATAACTTTTTAAAAAAGAGCTTTGTCTATATAAAGTCTTATTTTAAATAGAACTTAATTACTTACTAGAATTTAATTAATAATTAACATTGACATGAGAGTCTTCCTCACTCTTTCTCTAAAACTTCTAAAGAATTCTTTATGAGACATTACAGAGGTTGTTGTTTATCAATTTCTAGGGTGCTTAGGATAACTTTTAAGAATAATTTACTATTAATCCTACAATAAATATAGTGGAGGCAAATATTACGTTAAGGACAATATAGTAAATACAAGTTTTTGGGCATAATTTTCATTTTCTCTATTTTCTACAAATATTTTATTTGTCACCAAAAACGTTGGCTCAATGACTTGGTGAGACGATAGGCAATTTGGTCAATTGAAGGAACATATCTGATGCTTAACTTCTTCTCCAACACTAAGTCATGTATGAAATAGGCGTTGATCTCAATATGCTTTGTGCCAGTGTGATACACTAGATTTGAAGCTAAGATATTTGCCTAAGCTTATCGTACAATGCCACAGGCGCAATAGATAAAGGAGAATCAACTTCATTCAAGAGTGAACATATCCAGGATAACTCTACAGCTAAGTCAGCCAATGCCTGGTATTCTAACTTAGTATTGGACCTAGCTACCATTTGCTGCTTCCTGGAAGACTAAGCAACTGCTGAGTTTCCCAAAATCTCTTATGGATTTTCAATCATCAGGACAGCACACCAAGTCTACATCAGAATAGCCTGTCAGGTGTAGAAAATCCAATGGCTTGATGTGGATTCCTAACTGAATGGTTGCATTCAAATATCTGAGTATTCTCTTTGCTGCTTACCAGTGTTTGTTTGTCGAATAACTCATATATTGACTCAGCTTGTTCACAGCATAGCTGATGTCTGGTCTGGTATTGGTATGATATTAGAGGGCTTTAAGCAAGCTCTTGTATTTCTGGGGTTCCTCCAATGTTTCCCTTCTATTGCTGTCAGTGTTTTACCAATAGTAATTAACATAGGGCAGGCAGAGCAATTTGTCATTCCAAATCTCTGAAGAATATATTTTATATATTTCTCTATTTTGAGAAACAATCCAGCCTCATTTCTTACTGCTTCAAACCTAAGAAAGTAATGTAATGCTCCCATATCCTTAAGTGAAAAACATTATTGAGCTTTGTTTGAGACTCCTCGAATTGCTACCAATTACTAATATATTATCTACATAGATTGGAATCAAGATGACCTGCTTTGCATTCTTGTAGACAAAGAGGGAGCAGTCAGCTTTAGTGTTGAAGAAACCCAGCTGATTAACGTGTTCCTTAGCCTCTCAAACTAAGCTCCAAGAGCTTGTTTCAAACCATAAATAGCCTTGTTTAATTTGCACAGATGATCAGGCCTTGTTAGATCGTTGAAACCTTCGGGTTACTTTATAAACACATATTCTTGAAGCAATCCATTTAATAAAGCATAATTAATATCCACCTATTTGATTTCCTACTTCATTGAAACTGCTATTTTCAAAACTATCCTTATTGTTGCTACCTTAGCTACTGGACTATAAGTCTCGAAATTGTTTGAGTTGGGGACCTGCGGAAAGCCCTTAGCCACTAATCTAGCTTTGTGCCATCAGGATTGAATTAGACACAAAAGATCCATTTGCTATCAATTGAGTTTTGATGATTTGAGCGAGGAACTAACTCCCCATATATGATATCTGACTAATGCATTGAATTCTTCATTCATTGCCTTTTTCCACTGAGGTTCGGCTAATGCTTCTTCCAGTGTCGTTGGCTGTGTTTTAATTGCCTTTGTGAAACCTATGAAAGGAAGCTTTGGCTTGAAAATCCCTTGTTTGCTGCGTGTTATCATTGGATGAATGTTGCCATCACTGCTGGATACATTAGTATCATATGCTGCCTCGATTTAAGGAACATGAGTGGCTACAATCTTTGTATTAGAGTGCATTTTAGGTAAAGAGTTGCCTTTAAAGAGTTTTCAGCAGTAAATGTTCCAAGAACAGTTTCTAAAGATGAAATTACTGGTTCAGTTGGACAACTTGAATTTTGATTTGAGGAAGAGGTTCCTGCATTTTTGAACTGATTAGTAAAGTTAGGAAAAATAGTGCAAGAACTAACTCAGAAAGTGATTTCGCCTAGTGTTGATAAGTCCAGACGAGAAGGGGAAACACTTTTTATTAAAGATAACATGTCTTGATATGAAATTTTTCCAAATGGACTTAACACTTGTATCCTTTACGTGCTCCATTGTAGCCTAAAACCACACATATTTGAATGTGATATTGAAGCTTATTTTGATTACAAGGCCTCTAAATGAGTAACATGCACACCTGAGGACTTTGAGGTAATTATAGTCAGACTTGGTTTTAAACAGAAGTAGGGTGAGTCATCCTTTAGTACAAAAGTTAGCATTCTATTTATCAAATACACAGCAGTCTGAAATGCATCAATCCAATAGTGTAAAGGCAAGTAAGCTGCAACCATCAACGTCAAACCAATATATGATGGTGCTTTCTTTCTGCCTATCCATTTTGTGTAGAGGTATAAGAACATGAATATTAAAATGTATTCCAGAATCAGATACAGCCTTAAGAAAGCTTCAAAACTCTCCTCCATAATCACTCTACACTGTTTTGATTTTTCTGTCAAAGAGATATTCAACTATGTTTTTAAAACTTAAGAAAGCTGTTAATGCTTTATCTTTTGTTTTAAGTGGATACAACTAGGTGTAATGACTATAATTTTCCACAAAATTAATATAATATCGATGTCCTGAGGTTGAAACAATTGGTGAGAGGCCCCATAGATCAGTGTGTACTAATTTTAATGCATGTTGAGCTAGAGAAGAGGATGATTCAAATGAAAAGTGCATGTGATTTACTAAGTTTGCAAGCTTCACAAAAAGAAAGTTCTTCATTATGTTTTACTGGTATATAACAATCATGCAGAATTTTAGATAAAACTTGTAAACATGGATGTCCAACTCTCTTGTGCCACATCTCTGTTTGATTAACCACAAGTGTTATAGCATGCTAAGGAGGAACTACTTCATATAGTTTGTCCTTCTCTTTCCCTTGAGCTATCATCTTCCCTGAGAGCTTGTCCTTTATAGTAAGACCATGTGAATAAAAAACAACAACCACTTCATTGTCTTTGGTTAACATTGAAACACTAAGAAGATTTTTCATAATTTGAGGAGCAACTGTACATTTTTCATATAAAGAGATAAATTTGAATTTGAGTTTACAAAGGTTGAGCTACCAGAGTGTGTTATTTGAATACAATCACCATTACCAACAACTAAGTATTGCTTACCATTGGTACTAATTGGATGGTCAATTTGGTTGGCATCATGTGTCACATGATGATTAGCTCCGCTATCAACATACTAGGCTCGTAGGCCACATCATTAACTACGAGAATGGATCATCTCTAGTAGCTAACGTTATTGGAGATTTTCCAGTAAGATTTGGGCCCCAGATTTAATAGATATAAATTTTTTAAAAAAATATACAAATAAATATTTTTAAAAATAAGATATATTAAAAATTTAAATTCTACTTGAGGTGATTCAGTCTCTCTAAATTATATTGTGAGATGTATAAAATAAATTGTAAAATAGTAGAAATCATTCTATTTTTTAATAAAATATTATTTTATATAAAAAATTTAAAATTTTAGTATATTTTATTTTTATATTTTAAAATTTTTTTATATCTATTAAATCTGGAACCATTGGATCTGAATTCAATGACTTCAGATCTTATTAGAGAATCTCCAATAATGTCAACTACCGGAGACGATCTATTCTCCATTAACTATAGTAGGAGTAGCATTGTCAGTACCATAAGGCTAATTCCCCTGTTAAGAAGCATCAAAACTGGGAAAGCTTCTATAAAATTTGTAAAAGCAATGAGTAGCAACGTGTCCTACTCTGGAGCAAACTTGACGAGTGGGTTTCAAAAGATTTCTTTGACCTCTGCCTCTCTGATAGTGACCGCTTCTAATTCTCGAGTTTCTCCAATTGCCTCTACTTTCAGAACTAGATCCATGACCATCTGATTTCACCATGTTAGCAGTAAGAGCAATAATAACTAAGTTATTGGAAGAATTGAATTGCTTTAAACGAGTTTTAAAAGTCATTAAGTAACTTGAATATCAATCCATGTTAATTTTTCTTCGTCCAAAAGTTGAACCACAATCGGGTTGTAGTTCGAGTCTAGTCTAACTAAGGTTTGGGTAATTAAATTAGTTATAGACATCGGCGATCTTGCTAAGGCTAAATTATCAGCAAAAGATTTCATTTTTGTTAAAAATTCATCCCTTTTCATGGCTCCTTTACGAGTGTGCTGCATTTTACTTTTGAATAGAGTAATGTAAGATTTGGTATGAGCTCCATAAAATTCTTTCACAGCAAGCCATAGTTTCGAAGAAGTGGTGTTATGCATTAATTGGGACCCAATGTCAATAGAGATTGTGCTCAACAACCAACCAAGGAACAACTGATCAATTGTTTGCCATTCATTTAATTCAAGATTGGGTCAAGTGCCACTAGTATCAGAAAATGGTGGTGGGCATGGCTTAGTTCCAGTAATAAACCCTTCGAGCTTATGTTCCTTGACCAAGGGTAAAACCATTGTTTGTCATAAGAGGTAATCTATTCAATCCAACTTGACTGAACAATGGCAGGAATCCCATACTTGGGAACGAGAGAAAGAAAGGGTAGAGTATCAGTGGAACAAGTGGAGCTGAAAGACTAAGAAGTGGCAGAGGAGTAGCCAGCCATGGCATGAGCTGAATGGCTCTGATACCAAGATAAACAGAAAGCCAAAGTTTGAGAAAGATTGATGAATAGTTTTAGGCTCAATGCTTAAAGCCTTGGCATTTCTTGCTATTTATAAACAAAGTTGCTACAATGAATGTTTGACATATATACACTAGTGAATTACTCAATGAAAGAATCGATAACAACCTTTTTGTAAAATTGGACAATACAACAAGTATACATGTTCTAGAGGCTAGTACACAAGACACAGATAAATTGATTACACATTGATGTAATACGTTTGAGGAAATTAAAAACATACAAATGAAGTTATAACTTATATTGTAATTGGAAGTTAATCCATGTGATTAGATGGGTGATAGTTGTTGATTTCATACTCATTCTTACTCAAGTTTGTAAACACAACAATTTAAACACTTGATGATGAGATTACCCGGTTCTTTTGGTCTAATATAGAGATCTTCCTTGGTGTGATTTTGGCATGAGTTTGCTGCAGTTTTGATTTGAAAATCTGGGCAGTAATCTGTGTAAACTGTGGCCAGTTGTTGTATTGATCTTTAACATGCGTGAATTTAGCAATGCTTTCTAGTTAGAAATCTGTACAAACCCATGCATGTTAACCTAAGGATTTTGGCATGATTTGGTCTAACTTTTTAACTCACTTGTTCCAAAATACTGCACAAACTCATGCTTACGGTCCTAGGGATTTTAGCACGATTTAGTCTTGCCTCTTGCAAATTTGTTAAAAAAAAAAAAACAGATGAGGTTTTCGAGTCAAAATTGAATTTTCTGCAACTCTTAAAAAGAACTAAAGGTTGTTATGGCGCAGTTCATTAAATGTGGGCTATTTCAATGCGAAAATTATTTTATTAATGCAGTCACTCAAATTTGCACATTTTTGCTCAGAATGCAGAACAAAGTTCATAGTTTAAAAAAATAAATTCAACTATTGGTCTTTCAAAATAATTTGAAAATTTATAATCCTTCTTAAAAAAAAAGTCTTAAATTTGTAATAGAATTTTGGTATAAAACGTTTGTGTATTTTGGCAGAAAAACTAGTTGAATTTAACAGCAATTGAAGTGTTACGTACCAAACTAGTCAAAGATGAGGTGAGTCTTGTTTGACTTTGTTTGACTTGTGACTCCATGCTTCTTGTCACCTCAACTTTCTCGTGCCTTCCATGAACTATTTCTACGGTTTTTTGGCCTAAAATAATGTTTCATCCTAGGAATCCTTTTTGTCGTACCAGCCATTTAAACTCCAAACAAATTAACATTAAACTATAAATAATGCCATAATCTCACAAAAAGCAAACTTGTATGGTTATTACCATGAACTTGCGTGAACGTAACTCAAGTACGCCTTTTAAAACCAACACATTGAAACACTCCAATTGATAAAAAAGAAACAAAATCAGTCTCAGAACTCCATTTCCAGCGCTAACAACTACTACGTATCCGAAGGCTAAAATATACACAGAAAAGAAGAAGAAGAAGTAATGGCTTATGTTTACAGAATAGCCTATGAATGCTTCCTCATAGCCTATGTTTTAGTAGGAACTGTAATATGCATGACATGGGCAAAAGTTCCAGGGATCATAGTGTTCGGAGACTCATCGGTGGACGCAGGGAACAACAACTACATTTCAACGATGCTGAAGAGCAACATTGCTCTTCAACGGGGCGTTTCTGCAACGGTCGTCTTCCTACAGACTTCATCTCTGAGGCTTTTGGAATAAAGCCTGTGATTCCGGCGTATTTGGATCCCAAGTTTAATATCTCCGATTTCGCTAACGGAGTTTGCTTTGCTTCTGCCGGAACTGGCTTCGATAATGCTACCTCCGATGTGCTGGTAAGTGAGATTAATTAGTTCATTAATTGGTTCTGTTTTGCAACAAGATATGCTTGCCTAAGATAAATCTTGCACCTGAAATTTTAGCAGAGGAAGAAAAATTGTGGGTGGTGGTCATATAGCTTTAGTGAAACGATTGTATAGTCTCTTATTCTATTTCCTTCGTTAAATCTTATAGGAGAGAAGAGAAGAGAGCGGATATAGAACCCAGTGAGACCCCCTTAATGTTATAATCCCACAAACCTATCTCTTTTTGCTTCTTAGTTGATCCTCTCTCATGGGATAATATCATGCTATGCAATGTTTTTTGTTACAGTCAGTGATACCTCTATGGAAGGAACTAGAATACTACAAGGAATTCCAGAGGGACCTGATGGACTATATTGGGAAGGAGAAGGCAAAGGAGGTTCTGAGTGAATCACTGTACCTAATCAGCGTAAGGACCAATGATTTTCTAGAGAACTATTATATGTTTCCAAAGAGGTCATCAGAATACTAAATTCAACAGTACCAGACATTCCTTCTGCAAATTGCTGAGAATTTCATAACACAGCTTTATGAGGAAGGAGCAAGAAAGATTTCTATAACAGGTCTTCCTCCCATGGGGTGTTTGCCTCTGGAGAGAACCACAAATCTCATATTTGGGAGTGAGTGTGTGGACGAGTAGAATGATGTGGCCAGAGACTTCAATGACAAGTTGAAAGGGTTGGTCTTGAAGATGAACCAGAAGCCCCCAGGGATTCAATTGGTGCTTTCAAACCCTTATGATATCCTATGGAATATCATCCATAACCCAGATTCCATTGGTAAGAGAGAGCTTCTTGATTTTAATGGAGCAAAAGAAAATTAAAGAAAGCAATTATTTCTTATTTAAGGTTTTCAATTTGCATAATACTTTATATATTTTTCATGTTATTATATCCAATTAAAATACAACAAGTATAAGAAATTATTTTTTATTTTGGAAAAGGAAAAAAATCTAAAATTTTTTTAATTTACCCTATATATCTTAAGGTTTTTAATTTCTCAAGTGTAATATTTACCTAACACAATATGAGAACTGTACTTACTCGTCTTGATATTTGTATCCAATGTATAATTTGTGCATGGATTCTATACCGTCCAGTTTTTTTGCAATTGTCTACATCTTGGGTGGCATTTTGAAAAAATATTAAAGTCCTAGTATATTTAGGTAGCAGCTAATTTAGTGTACTAATTTTAATAAAATCATTAAAAAAAAGAAGAATGAAAACCATTAAAGGAATGATGTTATTGAAACTGGTACACTAAATTAGCTACCACTAAAGTGTATTAAGACCAACTAATATTTTTTCTGACATCTTAGGCCATTAGATGAAGATCAAACTACATATTGTTTTTTATTGGATTTTCATGTCCAAAATATAAATTAAACAACACTTTACTATCTAATTTTAAATCTGGGTTCATATAAATTCCTCCCTAGTCTATCAATTGTAATAGGATATTAATGAGTTGGTTTTGCATAAAAAAAATCAATGGGTTAATTTGAAAAAGTAATTAATTCAGGGAAAAATACAATTGTGTTGTAAAAGTAAGAGTATTTATATGAACAAAATACTTAAAAGAGATAGAAAGAAATATAAGGGAAGAGAATATTTCTTTTACTCAACTTATGAATATTGTACATATCATCACACAAAGCCTCTATTTATAAGCTGAGGGACCTTTAAAGTTAGAATGCCAAATGCTGTATACACATTCATGGAGAATGTCAAAGGTTGTATACACATTCATGGAGAATGAAGGTTGGAATGCTAAAGGTTGCATATACATTGACGTGCGTGGGGGTATTCAAAGGTTATGGATATTCACATATAATATTTTATAACACTCCCCCTTGAATGTCCATAATAAGTATATGCATTATTGGTTGCCTCATTAAAAACTTTGCCAAGAAAACCTAGTGGGACAAACCATGGTCAAAGAAAAAAGAGTACAATGTGTATCTCCCCCTTACTGAAACATCATTGAAGGCCCCTTGATTGGTGCATTCCAATCTTGTGAACCAGCTTTTCAAATGTTATGGTTAGTAATGCCTTAGTGAACAAATCTGCTAGATTACCACCTGAACAAATTTGTTAAACATCAATCTTACCATCTTTTTGAAGATCATGAGTGAAGAAGAACTTTAGTGATATATGCTTACCTTTGATGTATCCTCTTTTCAGTTAGGTTATGCAAGCAGCATTGTCTTCATACAATGTCCTTGAGGCCTTTTTTATTGAGTGATAGGCAACACGATTCATGAATATATTGAGTCATGGATCTCAACAATACTCATTTGCGACCTGCTTCATGAATTACAAGTAATTCCGCTTGATATGATAAAGTAGTTACTATAATTTATTTTGTTGAGTGCCAAGATATAGCCATATCACCAAATGTAAACAAATAGCCTATTTGGGATTATCCTTTGTGTGGATCAGACATATACCTTGCATCTACATTACCAATTAATGGTGCACTAGATTTATTTGAATGCAATAAACTTTTATCAATTGTTCCTTAGTAGTATCTAAAAATATGTTTTATTCTTTTCTAACATCTTTGTGTTAGTGAAGAACTATATCTCGTTAGCAAATTTACTAAAAATGCTATATTCAGTCTTGTGTCATTAGCTATATATATTAGTGCCCCAATATCACTAAGATATCAGGACCAAGAAATTCTTCACCTTCCTTACAAGGTCAAAAAGGATCCTTTGTCACTTCAAGCGATTTAACCACCATAAGTGTACTTAATAGATGCGCTTTGTCCATGTAAAATCGCTCAAGGATCCTTTTGACATATGTTAACTGATGAACAAATATTCCTCCTTTTAAGTGTTCAATTTGTAGTCTAAGACAATATTTTGTCTTTCCAAGGTCTTTCATCTCAAACTCTTCTTTTAAGAGTTTTACTACTTCTGAAAGACATTTTGAAGTTTTGATAATGTTCAAATCATCAATATATACTGCGATGATAACAAATTCAAATCCTAACCTTTTTATAAAAACACATGGACAAATAAGATTATTTTTTTATCCCTTTTGTAGCAAATACTCACTAAGATGATTGTACCACTTGCACCTAGATTGTTCTAATCCATATAAAGATCTTTACAATTTAATTGAGTATATTCTTTGGTCACTCAAATTATATGTTTCAGGTATCATAAATCCTTCAGGAATTTTCATGTATATATCATTATCAAGTGATCCATATAAGTAGGCTATAACAACATCCATTAGGTGCATGTCAAGCCTTTTATAAGCAGCCAGACTAATCAAATATATAAAAGTGATTGGATCCACCACCAGAGAGTAAGTCTCTTCATAATAAATTCCTGGTCTTTATCAAAAACCCTGTGCCACAAGTCGTACTTTATATCTCACAATTTCATTTTTCTTATTTCTTTTTTGCACAAAAACTCATTTGTACCCAACTGGTTTTACACCATTAGGTGTTCGAACTACAAGTCCAAAAACTTCACGCTTTACAAGTGAGTTTAATTCAACTTGGATCACATCTTTCCAATTTGGCCAATTTTTTCTACGTCGACATTCTTCGATGAATTTTAGTTCATGATCCTTATTTTCATTTACAATTTCTAGAGCTATATTATACCCAAAAATGTTGTTGACAATAGTTTCAGATCGGTTCCATATTGTTCCAATATCGACATAACTTATTAAGATCTTATTATTTTCTTCATTTTTATGTACCCGAATCTCTTCTGGAGAGTTTTTATTAGTTATGCCTACATTATCATTTGAAATACCTATTTCCTTAATCTGACCATTTTGTTTATTTACTCCTTTTTCTTCTTCAAGGATTCTTATATTTGGAATCAATTGGTCTACCACGCTTCAGGCATGCTTTATGCTCATTTGCTATAGTATTTAGTTGTTCTTCAGGAACCTCAATATGAATTGGAGCATTTTCAGCTGGAATATGTGACTTCGTCACTTTCTTTGGGTCAATGAATGCATTTGACAATTGATTTGCAATATTTTGCAAATGAATTATTCTTTGAACTTCGAGTTCACATTGATTTATACGAGGATCAAACTGGTGCAATGATATTGCATTCCATGTCCTTTGTTTTTCCAGCTGTTTCTTTTCTCCTTTTAATGTTGGCAAATTATTTTCATCAAAATGATAATCAACAAAACGTGACGTAAACATATCTCTCATCTGGGGTTCTAGATATTTAATGATTGAAGGGGATTCACACCTAACGTATATTTCCAACCTTTGTTAAGGATTTATTTTGGTGCGATGTGGTGGAGCAATTGGAATATAAACTACTCACCTAAAAATCCTTAAATGAGAAATATTCGGCTCCTGACCTAAAGCCAATTGCATAAGGGAAAACTTATGATACGTTGTTGGCCTAGTATGTACAAGTGCTACGACATGTAAAATGACATGTCCACATGCACTGATAGGGAGTTTTGTTCTCATAAGTAATGGTCTAGCAATTAACTAAAGACGTTTAATGAATGATTTTGCAAAACTATTTTATGTGTGTACATAAGCAATGGGATGCTCCACATTTATCCTAATTAACATACAATAGTCTTTAAAAGCTTGGGATGTAAATTCACCAGCATTATCAAGACGCATTGTCTTAATAGGATAATCAAGAAATTGAGCTTACAATCTTATTATTTGAGCAAGTAATCTTGCAATTGTCATATTACACATTGATAATAGACAAACATATGACAATCTAGTATATGCATCTACCAATACCATAAAGTATCTAAATGGTCCACAAGGTGGAGCTACAAGTCCATATATGTCTTCATAAATGTGTTCAAGAAAGGCAAGGGATTCAATCCTAACGTTTGCTTGTGATAGCCTTATAATCAATTTCCCATGAGAACATGCAGCATAAGAGAACTCATTTAATAAAAGAATCTTCTAGTTCTTTAACGGATGTTTATTTGAGTTCTCTATAATTCTTTGCATCATTATTAAACCGAGATAACCTAACCAATCATGTCAAATTATAAATGTATCCTTTTAATTAGTGAACTTCTAGTTCACTGCAACATATACTTTAATTGTACTAATACACATGTAGTACAAGTCGAAGGCTAATGCAGGCAACCTTTCTAATATTCACTTTTCTCCTAAGACAACTGAAGTAATATAGAGATACTCCTTATCACTTTCATTTACTATCTCAATGTGAAAACCATTGAGGTGTATATCTTTGAAACTTAGAAAATTCTTTCTTAATTTAGTTGATAACAAAGCTTCCTTTAGAACAAATTTTGTTCCATTAAGTAAATAAAAAGTGGCTCTTCTAAAACCCTCAATTATATTAATTGTGTCTGATATTGTATTTACTTTTACCTTCTTTTAAATAAAAAATCAAAAATATTTCTCACTTCTAAGTATAGTTATTGCACAATCAACTAAGCATATATCTTCATCAACATTTTTGTAATCTCATAAAGAATGAGTTATGTCCATACTTCTTGATATCATAAAACAAAAATAAATATAATAAGTTCTTGGGTTATATAAAAGATAACACACTAATAAATTAAAAGAAAAGACACACAAATTGCAATACATTAAAAGAAAGTAAATTTAAACATAAATTTGTTAAACATCAAAAGAAGTATGGGCATTGCCCTCTGTCGAGTCAAAGAAGTCTGCAACATCCAAATAGGTTATCCCTAAGGGCTTATCAAAGAGGTCATAATCATCTTGATTGATAAAATTTGCCTTTATAGCTTTTTTTTTTCTTTTAAGGAAGCTTGGTAAAGTTCAAAAAGATGTTTAGCCATACAACAGGTATGCAACCAATGCCCTTTCATGCCACATCTATATCATGAGTTTTCAAATTTCTTAACATCCTTATTTTGTGGTGCATTCCCCTTACCTTGTGACTTTTCATTACCATGACCATGACGTTACTTAAAGTTATATCGCCCTTGGCCGCATCTAGGATTGTGACCCCACCCATGATTACGACTATTAGATGTTATCACATTCGCTTTAAGGAATGGAATGGAACCAGTTAGGCAAGATTTATGGTTTTTCATCAAAAGCTCATTATTTTGCTCAGCCACAAGAAGACATGATATCAAGTCTAATTATTTTTTAAATCCTTGCTCTTAATATTGTTGCTGCAAGAGCATGTTCGAGGCATGAAAAGTAGATAATGTTTTCTCTAACATATCTTCATCAGTAATATTTTCTTTGCGTAACTTCAATTGAGAGCTAATTTTAAATATTGTAGAGTTATATTCACTAATTGATTTAAAATCTTGCAATCGCAAGTGCATCCCGTTATACCAAGCTTTTAGGAAAATGATCATTTTTAAATGATCATATCTCTCTTTCAAACTTTGCCACAAAATAAAGGGATCTTTTACAGTGAAGTATTCATTTTTCAATCCCTCATCTAAATGATGCATATAAAAATCATAGCCTTAGCACATTCGTGGCTTGATGGTTCATTTCCTTCTTTTATTGTCTCTCCAAGACATGTAGCATTCAAATGTATTTCAGCATCAAGCTTCCATGACAAATAATTTTTGCCGAATATGTCACAGGCCACAAATTCAAGTTTTGCGATATTTGCCATGATAAATATTATAAGAAAACAATAAATTCATTAAGGGATATGATTCCTATATACAAAATATATTCAAAATAATAATTATTTTATCATGATTGATTTAATAAGTACACAATATTAATAGTAATTTAAACATATATTAAATACCATATCTATTGTAACTATATAAACATAGGCTAAACTTGCAAGTATGAGTTATATATATCTTTGTTAGATAAACATGCTTTCAAAACTAATACATATGATACTATAGGGCAAGGTTAACTTAGAACAATAAATATATTCATCAAATTCTCATGGTAAAGAGAACAAAACTATAATGACCCAATTAATGGAGAATTATAGGGATAAATTATAATTAATAATCTAGTTAATGAAAAATTGAAGGAGAGAAATTTTTGCAAGAAATTTGATTAAGGTATATTATTTTATCAAGTGAAACCATACATTGAGATTGAAGCTAGCATAGTGCTCAGACTCCATGTGCATATTCAAGAGGCCACAAGTTTGAGACCTAACTTTTCTAACTCTCCTTGTTTTTTTTAAGAGCTGATACGTGTCCCCCTCCAACGTGAAAAGACAAAAATTCCCTTGGCCATTTTTACTTCTTCTTCCCGGTACAACTTTGAAGTAGAGAAGCAGGGAGAGAGAGCCAGACTTCTGCACATCACTGAAGCCACCATTGCCTTGCCAGAGTTGTGCTTCACCACCCTCTGAGAGTCGCTGGTCTATCGCTGGCCAAAAATTGTACATTTTTGGCAACAAGGGCGCGGTTTCTATCGAAAAACTACAAAAAATCGCAACATTGACTGGAGCTCTAGTGAGTCTCTTTATTGTCGTTTCTTGGGTGGGTTTTGTTCCTTGCCTCCTTGTCATCATTTTCCAACTAATCATGAGCTCCGTTGATCGGCGGTGGTGCAGGATTTCCGGCGAGTTGATTTGGCCCATTGAAAGTGAGCTTCTCGACAAAATTTGCTCGGATTGGGTGAGTTTTTAGTTGAATTCTATCATACATTGTTAATTTCATCTTATTTCTGGCCATAATTTGTTGCTAATTGCATGGAATTCGGATTTGGAATGGAAACCCCTAATTTGGCCGAGATTTAA
Organism: Delonix regia; assembly: GCA_037074485.1. NCBI lineage: Eukaryota > Viridiplantae > Streptophyta > Magnoliopsida > Fabales > Fabaceae > Delonix > Delonix regia. The sequence goes on along the minus strand of CM073452.1, from coordinate 18,135,996 downwards.
GGTTCTTAGGGACCAAATTGAAAAGTTTTAGGACTTGAGGTAGAATTGGTAGTTTCAAGGCAACATTTGGGATATTTAGAAATTATTGATTGGTTAGGAATGATGATTTTGAATTTATTCATGTTTTTCTTGAATTTTTACAAGTATAGGAATGCTCTAGGGAGATTAGAGCTGCGTAAAAATGATTTATAACCTAGACAAGCTGGAGAAATCTAATTATGGGAGTTATAGAAAGTCAATGAATGAGATTTGAATGGGTGAGAATGGGAAAATTCATGGTTGCTTGATAATATGCCTAAGAGGGGAAAACTTGGCTGGGTGATGTGATTGGGACTTAGTTTTTCATTTTGGTGAGCTTCTTAGGAGTATAAGGACTCTTCAATGTTAAATTATAGGCTAAAAGATGATTCATTATAGTTTATGCTTAATGCCACAATTGGTTGAGGGAGAAATAATTCCTTTCTTTTCAGTTGGTGTAGGTAGGTCTTAAGGGTGAAATGGTCACCCAAGGGAAGGCATTGGGCTGCTGATAGTTAACGACACTCAGGTGCGTAGATAGCACTGGTAATTATCGTTTTTGTTGAAATATGCATTTTTTAGCTGGCAATGTTTATTTGTAATGTTGTTTACTTGTAATTTAAATGTTATCCTATTTCATTCAACTATTGATCACATTTTGATTTCAATTTATATATGTAACTTTATTATTGATTTTAGGGTGCTATCTGTCGGAAAAATTGTCTCAAATAGGGAGACAGGTGACTTCTCGGAGGTAGCGGAGTAGTGACGAGAATTCTTTTGGTGAGTCTGCTTGGGATTTATGGGACCTATTTCTTTTTTATTATTTTGATATTTATAGCTCATTCTTTTTTTGGGATGTATATAATTAAGGTGATAGCCATTGTTTTGTTATTCTATGATTGTATAGAGACCACAATTGAACTTTCCTTATTGTTGTAAATTGATGTATGCTATACTGGGTTGTGCTGATGAGAGTGGAGCTTTTTTATATATGTATTTGTTGCTTGACAGGATATTGTAGAAATTTTGGGATATTCTGTTTATGGGGAGCTTCTGCCGAAATTTCTACAAAACTTCCGGTTTTGTATAAAATTGTTTATCTTGATATAAAGGCAAAATTATTCTAATTATGGCGTAAATTGAAATTCTATCCAGTGTAGGCTTGCAAGTTCGGGGATTTTCCTCGTGTCTTGCGACAGTCCCACTCCAAGGATTTTGGGGTGTGACAAAAAGGTCATGACTAGATAACAAGATATATTCAATTTACGTGTATATAGTAGAAATTATACACTTTTATATATAAACAACATATATCCATCAATATACGAATATGCTTGTATTAAGAGATAAATATATGCAAAATAGAATTCATTAGAACATAAGAATGTTTATCATTTCATTTAAATATGAAAGAAAAGATCATTTATTATGTATATGGTAGATCATAAGCATGAAAGGATAGAAGGTGAAGTGATTTCATATACCTTGAACAATACATCCATTACCCAAAAGTCAAATCGGAAGATATTTGAACTGATAATGTGTTGTAAAATATGTAAAAGTAAGAGTATTTCTATAAACAAGAAAGAGATAGAGAGAAATATATGGGAAAAGAGTATTTCTTTTACTTAACTCATGAGTATTGTACATATCATCACACAAAGTCTCTATTTATAGGATAGGGTCCATAAGAGTTAGAATGTCAAAAGTTGTATATACATTCATGGAGAATACCAAATGTTCGAATGCCAAAGATTGCATACATATTGGTGTGCATGGAAATATTTAAAAGTTGTAGACATTCACATATAATATTTTATAACAAATTGAAGATAAAGATTATAATTTTTTTTTTGTCACTAAAGATAAAGATTATAGTTTAAGTGTCATCTTTTCATAAATCTGAAAATTTTAAACGTGTATTGTAAAAACTCTTAGATAGAACTGATTTAGAATTACTAAAATAGATAATTCAAGTGGATATGGACATATAAATATGTTTTACATACATTTTAATATAACTCTTCTCTAATATAATATATTATGTGCAGGATTTGAAGATGTGACAAGAGCATGCTGTGGAACAGGACTATTTGAGATAAGCTAAATGTGTGATAAGTTGAATCTATTCACTTGTTCAGATGCTAATGACCATGTATTTTGGGATGCCTTTCATCCTACCCACAAGACTAATGCCATCATTGCTGATCATTTGTTCAAGAATTATCTATTCCAGTTCCAATAATTATCAAAAGATACCCTCATAGAATTTGATGCAAATTTAATATAGTGATAGCTTACAACATTGAATACTCCTAACTCAAGACACATTTTTCATATTAAAATGTCAAAAGGGCTTGATATATCAATTTTTTTATTTCTTTTTTAACACTATCAGCTTAAAAAAACTTGTGCCTCATTAATAACCCAAAAACAAAATTCTTCTTCCTTTTTTTCTAGAGATTATTATATTTAAGATCTATTGTTAACTATTCAAACCTTTTGGATTAGTAATTTTTCTATCTTTTAGAGATGATTAACTTTTCAATTGAATCATTCATTACCTTTTTAAATCACTTTTGGTTTTCATTTTACATATTAAAGTTACAGGTCTAATTTTGTAACTTAGTACTGACTGAGAAAAGAAAAAAAGATAAAAGACGAAATTGAAAAAACTACATTTTGAAAAACCAAATTAAAAAAAAATAATCATTTCAACAAAAACGATAATTTAACAAGGGGAGTCATTTCTTTTCAACTCATTTATATCTAATTTTTTTTTTTCTGGGACTCTTTGACTGGACCTGTATATTCTGTTTTAACTTGATTTTGAGTCCTATTATTTTATTCTATTTATTGTTTATTATTTAATTTTAATTATTAATTTAAATTGTTAAATAAAATTTTCATTATAAATTATATTAAATAATATGCATAATTTAAAATTAATAAAAAAAATAGCAATCATTATGATCAGATGTGAAACCAATGAACCATGGTCATACCATGATCAATATTTTCTTGAATTACTTTAATTAATTATAGTATGAGTTGATATTAATTAATTCTTAGTACAATCATAGATTAAATTGAGCTGAGTTTTAGACCAACTCAATATCCAAAATAATAAGATCATTGTTAATTATACTTCCATAACTTTCACTTTATAAAACTCCACGTTAGTGAGTTGAAGAAAGTTGGGTCATGAAGGTTTAAAATTGCCAAAAGATCACTCCTCTGTTTTGGAAACATCTATCAAGAACTCTCAGTCTACCGTAACGCATAGCACAAACTCATGGATACAAGTATATAAGATTTCTTAAAAGTTTAACATAAGACATACTAGGACACATGTATCTTAGTCAACATCATACTAACAGATCAATAAGATATTTTCAAACTCTTGCATCATTTCTTGTTCAGTTGTTCCTGCCTTCTTTCTTTGTCTACCTTTCTACAAAGGAAAAAAAATGCAACATAAATTTGATTCAAGGCTCTGAAGTCCGGGATTGTTTAGAGCCAGACGTGCAAAGTCAATAAAACATGCTCATATTATGATGATAATAATCATGCTATTAAAATGAAAATAGTACAAGATGCAAAATAGTAAAGATAAACAGGAAAGTACAAGGGGTTCAACTTAAGATATTAGAAGAAATGAAAGACAAATAAAAATGGATTTTTTTTTTAATTTTCATATAGAAAATCAAAATCGTGTGGCTTAAAAATGGAGAAGTGATAAGTCATTATGATGTGTAAAGGGCTTAGAGCCTATTTGAAAGTTTGCTAGAGAATGAAATATGGGTGAGATTAACTAGTGTGAAAAGGGAGGAAATGAAGGTTTAAAGAACAAAAAATGATGATCTGACATAATAAAACTAATTACAAAATAAGAGTTTTCCAAACCCTCAATTTGGAGAAATTAAGTAATTGGGGTGTGGTGTGGGATAGGGAACAGAGGTCTGACTCTTACGTCTGAACCATCCAAACAATGGTTTAAATTTTCCTTTTTCTCACCCATAAGACAGAATTCAGAGGACGAGAAGAGCTTTAGACAAACAAATCATTGAATAGAGTACAATAAAGGTCATCAAATAACCAGAATTTTTAAAGTAGCATTGCAAACATTGTTTGCTACTAGCTTGAAATAATATCTAACTTGTAAATTTTCTCTAGAATTTTCAACATTACAGAGAACCACAAGCATCTCTATTTGGAAATACTTACGATGAGGCCAACTATGAACTAACTGGTATGAAAGCTAGACAAATGAAGATGTTCATATTATCTAACCAACGCAGAAGAAAACATAAAACATAAAACTGAGATTCCCATTGATGTTGAGATAAATTATACAAGTAGTACTGAGAACAATCATAAAATACAACGATTCAAAAAAGATTAAAATTAAGAGACAGAAAAATCTTAGAATAGACTTATAATTTACTAAATTTTTTTATTAAACAAAGCCAATGATAAAAAAATACATGTGCACATGTGAAAATTACAACCCATTTGGTTTAGCTTTTCTTTCACTCTTTTTCATAAAGCAACTTCAATTTATTTATTTTTTTAATGTTTGGAGAAATGTAACTCAATAGTTGAGTTGCATTAAGAAATATAAAATGTCTTTCCCACCAAAATATGTCATTTGCAGGAATGAGAGCTTATCAGATTGTGACAGTAGCCATAAGACTTTGCATACAAAACCAAAATCCTAACACATATATTTCCTCATTACAAAATTTAGACAGTGACAAAGCCACCAAGGGTGGTCTAGTGGCCAGGAATGTGAACAGTTAACAAGAAATATTAGATTCATACACCTGCTCTATCGTGTTCCAAAAATTTAGATGGTATGTAAAAAATAAAAATAAGAACAAATAAGGATTCGGATCTTGAGCAAGAGGTTGCTTTCTAATGAGGCAGACAAGGTGATTGGAATCATACACGTTACTTCGGTGCTTTTGGAAAATGCAGCTTGAGAAGCTCAGGAAGTTCTGCCAGCTCCACCTGAGATTTCCCCAACAAAATACTTCTCAGCTTTTCATCACAGTTCACCACATTCTTATTGTTAGCATCCTACACAATTAAAGTAAAAACTAATAATTTAGTCACTTCCAGTGAAGACAAATATCATCAATAAAATTAATACCCAAAATATGATCATGATTCATCGTCATAGCTCAAAATTAATAATACTCTATGCTACACTTTGTACATTCAAAACTTTTATTTCACATAACTCCATACTGCTAAGTTGAATAAAGTTGGCCCAAGTAAGTTCAAAAATGTCAAGAAAAAATCCCTCTATCTCGGAGTCATCTTTCATGAACATTTCTTGGTCTAAAGCACATGGGTCAAACAAGACATATGAATGAAATAGATGACACACAAGTGACCTCTCATCTTACTCATAGATACAAGTACAAAAGATTTCTTAAACCAAATTTAACATAGATATACTAGGACATATATCCTTGTCAACAAAACACTATAAGTTCACAAATAACTTTTCAAACTCTTTAATTTCTCATTTACATACGTAAGAAGACTTCCATGCCGATATTTGATCATTTCTTCTTCCTACCTCTGATTTGTTATCTACCATTTTACGAAGAACAAAAAACACAACATGAATTTGATTCAATGTCTCAAAGTAAAACCATGGTATTTCATTGAACTTTCATGTTTATGTGATAAGTAACAGATGAAGAATATGCAACTTAAGTAACTTCAGCCTATAAGCCAGAGAATTCATATCAGAAAATGTTATTTTTGAAAAGACTAAAACCTCAATTTTGGTACTCTAAAATTGACCACAAAGTTAATTTACTCAATCAGATTTTTGGTATCTCTTTAGTATTCAAAATTTTGATTTTGTTTCAACTCTAGAATATTTGATCCTCCAAATATCAGGTAGTAAATTGTACTACCTATTTATGAATTTAGAACAAAACTAGAGTTCCGAGCGACAAATTGATTTTCTAAAAAAAATAAATTGAGGGAGGAAATTGATACTACTTTATCTTTGAAAAGGAAAAAGGGGGTTTAAGTCTATTTGAAAATGAACTTCAATAAAGGGAAAAACAGTAAGATTTGAGGGGGCAAAAAACCTGGAGATTATTGGTTTTGATGTAGGACCAAACGCGCATAAAACAACCTAACCGAGAAATCTGAGATTGACCCACAAATTCTCGAAGTGTCGATGGAAGATTGACTAGATCAATCAGGTTGGCGAGCTTCTTCGGGTTATCAGTGATGGTCTTCTTCATACGCTGTGGAAGCATTCTCCTATATCGACAAATTGCCAATATTACTTGATCGCTGAATTAAAGTATAGCAAGCAGCAAATTCATGAAATGATATCCTTTTGCGGATTCTATCATATAGGTGGCTCTTGCTCATGGTTCGTTCATGCTAAGGGAGCAGCAAACAAGAATGTCAACACAAAGCTAAACACTTTCTAGTTTCTAATGCTATTTTTCGAACTCATACGACTTGCCTAATCCTAATATCCTAATACAAAGAGCTACCTCTAGCCTATTTCAAGCTTTCGGCTTACCTAAAAGAGAACTTGGAGTTGGAGCTTCAATGGAAGCAAAATGCAGGAGCAGCGCAGCCAGCACCCGAAACCCACAGAAGCACCCCCGCCAATTCCTAACTTCTGTTGCTGTGCGACGATCCTTCCAGTTCGAACGCTCTCAATTCTACTTGATGCTAAAGTAAGTGAATGGCCAATGGGTTTATTCGAGGTTGAATCGGGGTTTTACAACGCCATTATAGGCACCGTTATGGGACTTGATAGTCATTTGGGCTGGGTTTGGTGAGTTATAGTGGCAAAAGCCCAGCCCATAAAATCGCGAATTGGCGATTTCACGATTTCACGAGGTTTTGTTTGGGCCTTTTAGCGAATTAATCAAGTTTTTGTGCTAAAACACAAGTTTAACCAGGATGAAGACATGCCTGGGGAGTTCTTGTCTTATTTTATTTTCAAATATTCAAGAAAATATATCGATTATTTTCATGCAGTAATACTATTCATACAATTCTTTTACCACCTAAAAAACTCTAAAAAAGGAAGAGGCCCTCCATGGGAGTGAATCAAATTTTTAGCTAGTGAAGCTGACAAAATATGTAATAAATATTTTTGTTTTCTAAATTTATTGAGGTATGTTAAGGTAGAAAATGTACATTATATATTTTTACATATTTTTTTGCCTAAACCTTAAATCTTATATTTTATATATAATTTTTTTTTTTTTAATCTCAAGAAACAACTCTCCTTCACTTCACTTGCCCTAATCTTCTTTCCATAAAAAAATTGATGGAATGAGACAGCTCTCAAGGGAAAGAGAAGTTGACTTCCAAAAATAATCTTGCCTCCGTACCATACTAACCTATTTTTCATTTTTATTTTTATTTTTATTTTCATTCTTTTTATTATTCCCTGCCATTTCCTGATAATTTTAACAAGACCGTAGAAAAGCAAGAGGCCATTAATGTGAATGAATCAAACTTTTGGCTTGTGAAGGTGATAAAGTATGTAATAAATATTTTTGTCTTCTATTGATAGAAGTAGGTTAATGTAGAAAATGTACATTATATTTATTACATATTCTGTCACCTAAATCCTAAATCTTAGCATTTTATAACCGAACTGTTATTGTCATCTAATAGTCTAAATTTTTTTTAAAATAATTTAATTTTTTTAAAATAACAATTTTAGACCATTAAATGAAAATTCAACGATTAAGATTTATTGCTGCAAAAAATTACAGAGATCCCCTTCTTGTTTGTGTATAATCACCAGAGACTCTTGCTTCTCACTTTCCGATGGTTCTTGTCTCTCTATCCCTTGTACTAGCATCCTTTCACTTTCTGTGACAACATTCACATCTTCATTTCGGTGTCAAAAATGGAAGATTCAATGTATACACAACAAGAATGATTAGAAAAAGAAAAAAGAAAAATTGGGTCCAAAATCATAATAAACTTATGTGTAATTGGGCCAAACTAGTTATCGGGTCTTTAAAAAGTGGTCTAATGTAACTTTGGTCAGGTCTCAATAAATTTGACCCAATATGATTTGTGTACACACTTAAATTTTTCAGTGGATTAGAAAGGTATGTGACACAGTATTTTATTAACCGTTTATCATAAAAGTCAATGGGAATCAATCCAACCAAATGCTATCCAATATAGGAATCTCATATTAAGAATTCTCACAGGTTCTTGTGTCCCTTGAGTATAATGTGATAAAGTTCTATTACTTAAAACTTGTGTCGAAGCACCCAAAAAAGGAGCCCGTGTTTAATGTTTTTTTTTTTATTCAATATATAATTCACAATAAATTTTCTACTAAATTCCATGTACATATATCAAACTAATATTCCTTAACCCAAAATTGATGACTTTATCCTAGTACTAATAAATTGTTTGTGTAAAATTGTAATAATTCGTGAATTTTTTAAAAGCAAATTTGATGTGGATACGCAAAATATATAATATATGAACGAGTCATCATTTAAAATTGAGCCTAATTAAATATTAATTCTGTAAAGCTACCATTAATATTTTTAATATTTAACATATATAAGCCACTTCATCCTCAAATGGCAGTGTACGTTGCCACATTTCTGTTTCACAGACAATGCTCTCATATATAGGGAATTTCTCACTCTAATTCATCACTCTGCTAGACAGATTAATTAGCAAAAATTCTTAATAAAATCATGAAGATGCAATCAAAGTTATTAAAGAAGCAAGCAATATAGTCATTTCATGAACATGTACACATTTCAATTTGGATATGCTTTAGTACTAGTTTTATAATGGATTGCTGGACGGATATTCAATAGTTTATATTCATAGATAATAAAATAAATATACGTGATTATATTGATTAATATGACCACATACGATCATTAATTAAAAAAATTAAACTATTAAATTTTTATTTAATAATTCAAATTATATATTGCAAAATTTGCAACATTGGTTACAACTATGGCGGGTGAATATGCCATCATTTAAAATTAAGCCTAACTAAATATTAATTCTCGGAAGCTATCTTAACATTTTTTATAAATAACAAAAGCCACTTCATTTACAATTTTTTTTTTTTCTTTTGTGATACCCTTTATGGTTTTAATAACCATAACAATCACAATCACAGCCAAGAAAAAAAAAAAAAAAAAGAGAAGAGGAAGAAAAACAAAAATGGAACCAAGTGCTCTTAGCTATATTGAAAATATTTTAGGCAACCTTATATAGCAACAACAAAGCACCCGTTACTACATATTAACATGAGCCATCTAGGATATTGTTTATAGATGGTTTGACCTCAAGTTTGAAATTATTTAGATTCCATTATATTCTTACTCTATGGTATTTTTATTATGTTGAAAAGATATAGACAAAAAGTAATTAAAACTTACTTAAATGATAAATTTCACGCATTCTATATTTATCTTTCTCTAATGTAATAGAAATATAAGTGGATGTAAACACAAATTTTTGTGCAATTTAATGAGTTTGAAGATAGTGAGTGATACTCAATACTAGAGAAAATTAGTACCGCAGGGTTTACGAATGAAAGGTAGAAATAACTTTTATATAGATCCTTTATCAAACTTTGGTAGAATAAATCAATAGATAACATTCATTTACATACATATTCAAAGCAATGTTTATCACAATGTGATGCTAGCCATAGAACACTCATTTATGTACGCAAAAAATTCCAACAAATATATTTCCTCATTACAAGATTGACAACGGTAAACCATTGCTAAAAAAAATGTATTGCCCCGAAATCTTTTTTGTACGATGCACATCTAGAACTTTTGGCGGCGATTTTCAGTTGCAGCCAAAAGTCACTTCGAAGGTCCCTCTTTTAATAATGTCACATATGAAACTTTTGATTGTGATAGAAAAGTAGTAGCCAAGAGTCACATTTGGTGTTTGACTAAAAATCAACGGTGTTCAATGATGGCACATATAAGACTTCTAGCGTCGGACAAAGTCGCCGCAGCAAAAAGTCACCTAAATTGTCTTCCTCCAATAATGTAAAATGTGAGACTTTGATAAAATGTAACTTGATATTGAAAGGTAACTTTAGTGTAATTCATATATACTCTTCATATTAATGGAGGTCAACTCGCTCTAAGATGAGTTATCTAGTGCTGTTTTAAAACACGTAAGATACAAATCACCTAAATTTAGCCGCATTGTATTTGAATGAACAAATTTAATCCACACAATTACTTGTTAAATATAATTATTTATGCTTTGCTAAGGAGAGCTCTAAACATATTAGTTAAGGATCATTCATTGAACCAATTAATAATGATAATAAACTTTATTGACTAATTTTATTAGTTAAGATTAACTATTACACCTGCTAACAATAATAATAAATGCTTACTAATTAATTTTATTGGTTAAGAATTATTTATTACATTCACTAAAAAAAATAGAACATTAATGAGATGCAATAAATTAGTTAATAGACATTTATAATTATTATTACAATAAATGATCATTAACCAGTATTTTAAAAATACTCGTTAGCAAAATTCTTTTTTTTTTTTAATTCTTATTTTCAAAAGCTTAAGCAATTAATTGAAGATGCATAAAATAGTGATCTCATGCCAAATCTATGATAATTTTAATTAACTTGAAACTTAAAATTAGTAAGTGAATCATCATGTATTTTTTCTAACTATATTCATTGTAGAACTACCTTTAAACGATTTGAATGATGACTACACAATTATGAAATGGTATCTATTAAATATACTTTTAGGTACAAAATAAAATTTGACAAAAAAATAAAGAAATTGACGAGGACATTCCACTTCCCTTCTCCTTTTCTATTTTTACTCTCTGTGTTGCAAAAATGATAACTTGGATTTGAAATCCATAAGCGTCTGTTCATGACCCGAAGTAAGGAAGAGAGAGGGAATGAAGGAAACCAAAGAAAATAGAAGGCACAGGTAAAAAAAGGAAAATGGAACTTTAAAAGCTATTTTCTCAAATTTAAAAAAAAAACTTAAAATTAGAAAAAAGGAAAAATTCAGAGGACTAGTTCAAAATTTTCCATTCTAGTTGCCTCATAAAGTATCTAAACCAAAATAAATGCTTTAATATAAATTTAGTTTATCTTTCCTTCCATTTTCTCTATCCACAAAAAGAATGATCATGAACTACTACATAGATTGGATCCCCTCAATTTTACCTCCCTCGATTTTGCCTCAATTTAGGAGGGGTTTGGATCTCTTTATTTTTTTCATCAATTTTTTTGTTTAATTTTAATTCAAAGATATATAGATACACAGTGAATTGAGTTCACTTAAGTGAGGCCCATTTAAACTATAAGTCTCATTCACTTTGTATTTATATCTTTCTTAAATTGAAACAAATTGAGAAAGTATCAAACTAATATTAGTAAATTAAAATCTATATATAGAACGATAATTAAGAGATTAATAATTAATTTTAGAGGGAGTTGACTTGCCCCTACCTACTCGCATAAGCAATTTGCAATAATCCAAATATAACCTGACTTTGTGGTTTCATGGTATCTTAATAATAATAAGCTAGTCTATTTGAGAACGTAGCTATCCTACCTCATCATTATAAACTAAAGCCAAAACAAAAGCCATGCATGAACATCTTCACCATAAATACCTCATCCCATGCACCTCCATCTTCATCACCCAAAACCAATATACCATTATTCACTAGTTAAGTTCATAGAGCTTCCAATTGTGTGTGCAAGTGTTTGTTAGTAAAAATGGGTTCCAACAAGACTCTTGCATCGACTGTTCTTTTCCTCTTTCTGAACCTCCTTATGTTCTCCATGACTAGTGCTTTTACTTGTCCTGCAAATTATAAATTTATTCATTGTGCTCCTGTGTTGAGAAGTCATTCATACTATAAACCTTGTTGTAGCCTCTTTGATGGTCTAGCTAATCTCAATGCTGTCATGTGCCTTTGCGCTGCCCTCAAAGGCAGTATCATAGACATCGACATTGACCTTCAAGTCAGCTTAGAACTAATTATCTCCACCGCTTATGGAAAGACACTCCCTTCTGGCTTCAAATGCACCAAATAAGCATATCATAAATCATCCTTGTACTAAGTGTGTGTTTAGACTTTGTGGCGATATTACCAGTAGAATTTAATTAAATCCGCCATGTTAGTTTTCTTTCTTTCGTTGTTGCATGTTCAGATGGATGCATATGGAAGATTCTTTATCTTCATAGCTCTTTAACTATGCTTTTATGTGGTATGTGTTCTATGGCAAATGTCCTACTAATAAATAATGTTTCTATATCTCACTGATCCTTTCTTCTAGTTGTTTTTATTATTATTATTATTATTATCACACCACAAAAAAATTGAGTCATAATGACAAACACCTAGCAACAGTTAAAATAATCGTGGTTAAGACAACGTTTAACCACAATCAATCTAACCGTGGCCTGTACACCTGACTTAACTATGGTTATTTAAAATTGTGGTTAAGCCATGAAATAACTATGGGTATAAATAACCATAGTTAAGGCAAATGAGCTCTTAACAATGGTTATGTATTAACCGTGGTTAGATTTATAACTAACCATGATTATTAATAAACTATTGTTATGCTAGGCATAACAATGGTTTAAGTTAATCGTGGCTAAGACAAAGAATTGGGTCTTGGTACAGCTCTTAGTCTTAGCCATGGTTAATTTTGGTACCCATGGCTAGGACTTGGCCTAACCACAGTTATTTCTTATAACTATGGCTAGGACATGTCCTAACAGCGATTATTCAAACATGGCTAAGCTTAGTCTTAGCAACGATTAAGGTCTGACTATATTTTTAAACCTAACCCGTATGACTTTCTTCTTCCTTAGACCACCGATTGCACATCCTTTCCGCTTTTCTTCCTCTATGTATCACCTTTGCTCCCTCTACCGTGGTATTACTGACGCCAGCAAGAACGCTTAGCACATTCTACCACCAAGATTTTCCTCTATCACCGCTGACAAGTATATTTCTCCCCCTTTCTCTTTGATGTTATCGCCTATCATCTTAGTCTTACTCTCAACTCATGATCACTAAAGCCTATGTCACATAACAACTTGCAAAAAACAAAGTCTTCTGTTTATCCATGCAATGTTGTAAGGGCAGTTAAGGCCAGAAAATGCCACAGTTTGTAGCACAAAATCTCCTTCTATAAGTCTCTGATTCCTTCTTCCTTTCTTTGATTTTCCATTCTTAATATGTGATTGTGATTTTTTTATGTTAAGCATAGGTACTAATTTAAGATTTTTGCTTATCCTTCTCCTTAATGGTATTGATTTAGTGAATGTGGTATTGATTCAAAAGTTACTGATGTTTATTAATAACAATGCTTAAACCAATCCATAAGGATGATTCAACAATGAATGTCGTAGCCATCGTTAAACTATTTATCATTGCTATAACCGTGGTTAAGACCACTTAATAACCTTCATTAGGACCCAGTTTTTTTGTAGTATCATCAACTTTCCTTTCATTTCTAATTTGTTCCTTTAAAGTACATCACACACACTAATCTTGGGGGTGTAATAACTCTTAATTTCAAGAACACTAGAATTTTTTTAATTTGTATAAATTAAAAAAAAAAAAAAAGCAATTGTAGGTGAAAGTATAATTTTTATCTTTATCATAAAATGATGAAGTATGTCAGAAACTTTAGCTTAATCTTGATAAGGAATATAATAAGAATATAGGAGGAATTATTGACCATTTTAAAAGGTTTCAAATATATGATGTAAGGGTATGGAATTATTCTAGGCCAAAGTATAGTTTTAGGAAATAAACGAGGGGCTCAACAAATAGAAATTTTAGCAAAATATTTTCAATCAAAACCTGTTATTAGCATGATACAATTTTAAAATATTAATTCTCTTTCAAATTTTAATCACTTTATATTCCAAATCTTAATTTTTATTTTTTAAAAAATGCTTTTAATAATAAAAAATTTGTTTATATAAAATCATAATTAAAATAAAATAATAAATAAACTTGACTTATCGAGCTAAAATCAAGGCAGGTCACAGATCTTGCAAAAATCCAAGCCAACTTGGCCTGTATTCACCTAGTTGGGTGAGATGCCGTCTATTTAATCATGTTTTGTCCAAAGTGTTTTAGACACATTAATCCAATTAGCAGCCCTACATTGGAAACTAAGAAGAGAACAAAAAATTCACTAATGAAGGTGATTGGGGTAGGCTAGCTACTAGTTAGTTAATGTCCTAAAAAAGAGATCTTTTTTTGGTTTACTTTAGCAAGAGGCCTGCAAACACCCACTTCTATTAGCTGACATAAAAGACAAAGATTCTTCATTCTTTCTGAGAAAGAGTTTGAGATCAAAGAAGGCAGATCGACCACAACATTTGGCATAGTAGGAAATGGTGCCCTTAGGTATGCTAATGTAAAGGGAGGAGTTAAGCCTAAACTAGCAAAGCAAAGTAACTTTTAGAACCATACTTCCTATAGCTAAAACGTGTCCAATCCAATGGGAATGCGTAGCGCAAACGAGCGTAAGCTACTATAAACCCTAAATGTTAAACACTCTCTTCCATTTGTTTTCCAATCTCCTTTAAACCAAATTTAAAACATTTTTTAAGAACCAATTCAATTCCATTACATACAAAGCATACTTTTTGCCTTTATCATTCTATTCAATTACTTTCCATTTCATTCTTGATTCCTTTTTCTATCATTTTCTATTCGAATAAAAAAGATTCTTATGTACCAAACGTAATCTAAGGTAAGCGATTTTATTTTTTCCATTTCCTTATATGTTCTTGTAAGTTTTATATGACTTATTTTTCTGTTGTAAGTATCTATATATTATTATGTATTGAGTCAATTTTCCTTTATCTAATATTTTGCCTCAAGTCATGGATACAGGAATACAAGATTTCTTAAAACTAAGTTTAACATAAGATATAGTAGCACTAAAAAGATCACTAACTTATTAATTTTTGTATCTATTGAATTGCTTCCTTTCCAACATGTTACTTCCTACATCCACTACAAGAAAACATAAAATTATGGATGAAATTTAGAGAAAAAACAATTTTCGTGTCTAATCGATTCCAAATTTGTGTCAAATCCATGTCAAATATTTGTGTTTATTTTTCAATTTTTTAAATTAATTAGAGACGAAATTCTGGGAGGAAAAATTCCATGTCAAATACTCCATCCCAATTTCTTCCCCGAAACCGTCACTAAAATAATTTTGACAATTATTTTCTTAACCAAATGATTTTGGGGCAAATTTTAGGCACAAAATTTTTCCAATAAAAAATCCATGCCTAATTCTGTGTTAAAATAAGAATATGCTAACCAGGAACAATCTAACTACATTAAAGATAACGTTTAGGGAGGGAAAAATCAGTCTCCAATACTCATATTTTAAAAAAAATAAAGAAATAATTATGTCAACATTGAATATTATCTTTGTTATTATTCCATTTTTTTAAGAATTAAATAATAAATTGTTAAGGTATTTTTACATTAGAAAATAAAATGATAATTAATAATATAATTTTTTAATTTATATTTAAATATAATGTAATATATGAAAATATATTTTGATTAAATTGAATAGAAAAAATATTTGCTCAGATTAGTTTAATTTCAATACATTTAAATATCTTAAGATGGTAAATAATCAAAATAATTTATGATATGCTATTGAATACGAATCTAAAACAATTAATTTTATTTTTAATTTTAATCTTAATACTTATAAATTTAAAATCCCTTATTTTTAAAAATTAGAAATTTAAATTTTTTTAATCTTTTTATTTTTTCAATAATGTTAAAAAATATTAATATTAAAATCGAGCAAATCACTCTTATGATTACTTTCTCAATAATCCTAAAAATTTTAATTCTATTCTTTTTAATAATTTATAAATTAATTTTTAAAAGATTATTAGTCAATAAAAAAGTAAAGAGAGTAAGTCAAAAAAATTAAAAATAATTTTAGGTTTATAAACAAAATTTAATATATAATGTGGTTAATTAATATATTTTAACATATAATTATCATAATTTTTTCTCTTAATATATTACAGACTACACTTAGTAGTCACACTAGTGAAATTATATCCTAAAATGCATTAAAGTTAGATGATTTAAGAGAGATATAGTAAGTACTAAAATTTGACTATACTTAAACTAATACTAATATTGAAATAATTAACTAGTCATGGGTCAATGGTTAATTTGACTATAGTTGAACCAAAATTGAATTGTTTCGTGTAAAGAAATTATTGAAAAGATATAAATATATGCAATATTTTATGGTTAAACTAATATAGAAAGGAATCATTTTAATCTCACACTTTTTGTATTAATATCAATTTGGTTATCTATAAATTTTCAAAATGTCTTTTCCTATATTTTAAAGTCATTGGATCTAAGCCCTTTTATTTTGACATTAAGTAAGTGAATGACTATTTTGTTTTAGTAATTTTTATATTTTTAAAAGACTATTTTTAATACTATTAATTTGTGGAACATTAAATTAATACTTATGAAAAAAGTAGGAGACTAAAATAAAATAAAGTTAGAAGAATTTCTATGAGATGGGCTAGCTAAGCTGGTTTTGATGAAACTATATTATTGAAAGGTTCCAAGTTTGAATCTTGGCTTGCCCTCTTTATGATAAACCTATAATTTTTCCTACTTTGACATGTGGCCATGAGTGAAATGACAAAACTACCATTTTCTATAATAACTTTTTCCATTAAGTTTTTAATTTTCCCTTCCATCTATGCGTTTTCTTACATTCAAACACTACATAAGAATAGAGTTTTTATGACGGTCAACTCTAACTATTGCAAAACACAACCGTAACGATGGTGAGATGTAACCGTCATTAATTTAGCCATTTTATGACTGTCATTTTTTACTATTGTAATAATCAGTCTTAAACCCTTGGTTTTGTGACAGTTAGTCACAAAACCGAGTCCTAAAGACGAGCATATTTGACCGTCGTAATGAAAATCTTAAAAGAGGTGTGTATTGTTTCCTTTGATTTTATAATGGTTGTAATAATCAATGTTAACCATTGTGAAATGAGTAAATTATATATATTTAATAATATATAATATATACATGTATTCAATAATAACAATTAATATCCCATAATAAAATTTATTTGAGAATATTTAGATATTTTATTTCTATTGAACATTGAATTTCTATTTTTATTTTCTACAATATATCTAGATTTAATTAAGCACAATATATGTATAAATATAATTAAATAACTTTGAAATCTAAAATAAATATTTATATATATATATATATATAGTAAATTATACATATATTTAGCAAAATTTATATATAATATATACATAATATATATAGAAAAGGAAGAGAGAGGGAGTCCCACCTCCCACCACATGACCAAATTGTACCAACTCCACCACATCATTATTCTGCATTTGGCCCTTTCCCCCTTCGCAACCAAAAGACAATTTTAAAGCTTCCAAATTTGTTAACAATTCATACCCTCTTCCCCTCCCTACCTTCCATTCATTGACCCCATATCTCACCTACTCCTTACATAAAACTTTCAAATTTGTTGACAATTCATACCCTCTTCCAATTTGTTAACGTGCTTATATTATAATTAGAGTACCTTATACAATTTTTTTGAAATTTTATTGAAATTGTACCAATTTTTTACTTAATTTTGAAAATATATGCTTTGTTGTAATTTTAAATTTGTTTACTTATAAAATGTTCCCACAAAAATATGTATAAAAGTATTTTAGTTAAAAAAAAAACATATGTATTAAGGTTAATTGATGGTAATTTAGTAAGAAAATTAAAAAATTGACTAAAGTGTAGCACAACTCATGAAAAGTTTATATATATACTTTGAAAATAAAGAAAATATTCGTACAATTTTAGTAAAACTCAAAGGTAGTCTATATAATTTACTTTTATGTATGAGATTTTTTTTCTTTTACTAAACTAGTATTAATATTGATATCTATCACACTAAACCCAATGTTTTTTTTTTTTGAAATATGCTTTAAGTGTGTGAAAATTGTTAATCTCTACTATTAATGTTGGAGATATATATGATCATAAAAACTGAATGGAGATGATCTAGTCTAGTAATAAGATGGTGTATTATTTAGAGTATTTGAGTACGTACAACAACTACTAATACCTTGTGATATTTTAACCATTATTCATTTAGTGATGGAATGGCTGTTACTAAATAATGACGGATGAGATCTCCATTACCATTTAATGACAGATCATTTAACATTATTTTTATGGATTTCCTTCCTTTTTTGGTGACAGATTATCCGTCACTAATCGGTCACTATTGTAATTCTTATTCTAAATGTATTATTTGTTTATATGTTATCCTTATTTTCTTGTTTGGACCTAAATACTATATGCTACACAAAATTTATATAAACATAGTTAGGAATGCTCTATTACATTATTAAGATAATATCAAGTGAATACAATATCTTAAATTACAAGACAAAGAAACATTTTCACAACTTTAAATAATAATATCAAGTCAATCTATTATCTTAAATTACAAGACATAGAAACATTAGGACAACTTTAAATAATAACATCAAAGAGGTCTAAGTATTCCAAAGCACAACAATAATTACAACAACATCCAGTCATTTTGATGAAGTAGTAGTTTCAAAAGAAAAACAAAAAGAAAAAGATGATGATGATGAAGAATAAGAAAAAGAAGAAGCAGAAGATAAACTTGAAGTTTTCCTGTGCAGAGATTGACAGAGTTATCACTACCATGACCAAAATAGAGGGATTAGTAGAAGAAAGAGAGAATAACGCTTAAGCAAAAAAAAAATGATGATAGAAACTTACCATTTTTCACCGAGATGAGAATTCACTATAGTTTCCAAAAAGTGATTGATGGGAGAAGAGGAAGAAAAACCCTAAGCACTCCTACTAATACGAGTTTCTAGTGGGTGCAACAGAAGACAAAAAATATTAAAACAATAATAATAATAATGAAATAAACAAAATAAATATATATATATATATAATAATGATAAAAAATAATAATAAATATTAGGAATCACCTAAAATATCACAATATAATCTAGTCAATACTTGTCAAAAGTCTTTATGAAAATGAAGTTTGCGTCAAATTTTATTTGGCAAAACAAAATGGTCACTTGATGTCTTATTCCTAATTTGCGTCCAATCTCACTGCCTATTATTATTTTGTACTAAGAAACCCTAAAAATAATTTCTTCATTGTATTTTAGAAACACTTTAAGGCTAAGCAAGAAATTAAGACAACATATATTGCTAATAAATTTACCACAATAACACTTGAGAATGCAAAGTAACATTTAAGGTGAGTTTATAACAAAAAGCAAATGCATATATATATATATATATATATAAAAGAGGATAAAGATGAGATGAAGTTAACATAAATTGCTAATAAGTTTAGCACAATAACACTTGAGAATGAAAATTAACACTTCAGGCAAGTTTAACATAGCCAAAAACAAAAACAAAACAAAAGCGTGTGTGTGTGTGTGCGCACACACACACACACACACACACATATATATAAAAGATATGTGATAATCAAAGGGAAAAAGAAAAAAATTAGATAACTATTCTTAAGATAATAGTATGGGAATCATATTTAATACCAAACTTTAATAATATGTTTAAGATGTTTAGTTGCTGAATAAGTCATATAAACATTTCATTAACTAAACCATATTAAACTTAAATACTCAAGTCTAGAAAATATCATTCTAGCAAAGTAAAAGAATGCATACTTTATTTAAATATGCTTGTCATAGCTTGAAACTCCACGAACAAAAAAGGAAGGTGGGATAGATTACAAATTTATAAAATAAAAAAACCTAGAGATAAGGAACAAAAAAGGCCATGTTAAGCCTTGTACTTCCCTATGTACAATTCAAATAATTTTATATCCATTGCCTTACACGTATTAAATTTTCTAACGCATCATAATATAGAACATATCTAACAAAAGACAGTGAAAAAGCATCATAATAGATAATATGTTCTTTATCTTTTTTTATTTATTAACTATTGAAGAGAAAAAGTGAAAACACATCTTATCTATACATTTCTCATTCAATTTGTCTTGAAGATCAATTAAACCCCGTAATACATTATAAAATTGTTTTAAAAATATGATTTTGTTGGGACATAGATCAAGTTTTCATATTCAACTTCATGCAAGTGAAATAAAAAGAATGTATTAAAATATTATAGTGTTAATGTTTGTAAGAAATGTAATAAGATTCAAAACTAACTTTTTCTCCCCTCCAATTAGTATGGATGCAACCATATATAATGCAACTTGTGATTGAAATCCACTAGGGTTATTGGTTATAGCATAAATTTTAGTAATATATAATTGTGCTACTTTTGAACTTAATAATTTTCGAAGTCTCTATGGATTAAGACTATATAAAATATGTTTTAAAATGTTCAAAATCGCCTATCTAGGGTTTAATTGTCATATTTAAAATAAGCATCAATTACTAGTTCCTCAATAAAAGAATGCAAGAGCTTAACATAAAGTGATTGTGACTAAATTAATGTAATTTCTTGGTGTCCTTTTACTCAATTATTCTACAAATTGTTTAGATTTGGTTGCATTATATATTACATATTCATTTTCAATCTTCAAAATCATCATGAAAGCATAAAAATCCCAAAAGCATGTTATGACTCAAAGAAAAGAGCAACTTGATGCACTCCCATGCTTCAATATGTTTGAAATGATTAAATTGAAACTGTAGATTTGTAGAGAGAACTAGTCAAAAGTAGTAAAAGAGATGTGATTTGTTGAGCACAATGGATCCACTAACCATCAATGTTCACAAAGGTTCTATGAATATAGCTTGGGGTTATAAAAATAGCAGTTAATGTGCAGTGACAATCCAATCATGCAAAAAAGCATCAAGATTTTAAACCTTTAATTTTTTGTTAGGTGGAGACAGGAAAGTAAGCAATTATTGAAAGAAAACTAACACTAACTCTACCAATCTCCTTTCACCAAAGATGGATGGTCACAAAGATCAAAGCATGAGTTAAGGTTAGGATTTGCCTTACATTTTAAATGGATGAGACGAGAAGACGCGTGAATGTGAAGGACAATCAAGGGAAGAGACTTAAAGAAGAATCAGAAAAAAGGGATTAATGATGGTGTAAATCAATGGCTCAGATTTTGCCTTAAAAAAATCAATGGTTCAAATTAACAAATATTTTGTCCAAAAATATCAAGAAATTATTCCCTTCAAGAATATTCAAAATCAATAATTTTTTTAAAAAAATTTTAGATATTATTTTTCTATAAATATTTTAAACCTTTATTATTAAAATATTATTATATTGCTTTTAAATCTTCCAAGATTAAAATGTCTACGATAAACATTTGAGTATTAATTTATTATTTTTAGTGAACTTAAAATATTAATATATTGCTTCTAGAAATTTCATGATTAAATATTTCTTTGAGTTTATTTAAACAATCTATTATATAAATTATATTTATAAAATATAAATGAATTAAACTAAATACATATATGGGAGTCTATCACTAATTCATCACTAGCTAATAGATTTTTAAATGTTTTAAATTCTATTACCAATTTATCACTAAATAATCAAATTAGTGACTAATTTTAGTTCATCACTAACTTTGAAGATTTGAAAAAAAAAAAAAACTTGATCCTTTTCATTAGTCGTTATTAATTCATCACTAATTAATAAAATTTAGTTACAAATTTAAATCTGTCATTAATTTGCGTCACGAATTTTAAATTTTCTACTAATATATTCTATCATATTCTTGAACATATTCTGAAGTAAGCAATATTTAGTGGGTCTCACATATAATTTATTAGAGATTATTACATGTCAATTTTTTTGTATTATTATATTTAGTGGGTCTTACGTATGATTGGCAATTATTATATGTCAATTAACCTTTTTCACTTTTTACTTAAAGAATATATTTTTCTGTTGTGAT
This sequence comes from Delonix regia, assembly GCA_037074485.1. Lineage (NCBI taxonomy): Eukaryota > Viridiplantae > Streptophyta > Magnoliopsida > Fabales > Fabaceae > Delonix > Delonix regia. Next base: position 18,113,873 of record CM073452.1, on the reverse strand, counting down.
AAACATTTTAAAATTTTTCTTAACATGCTCGTCCTATATGCATTTTTTGGCATTCAAGTACGACAATGCTAGGGCTCAAGTCTCTCTCCATCTTCCAGTAAGGATCAGTTGATCTCTTCCCCCTAAGTGTTGTAGAAGACCCATAAACCGTCTCTCTTGTTCTAGTTGGCGTCAATTTGCACATATCATTTTAATTTTTGATTTAGGTTTGAAATTCATCCCTTTCTTTTTAGTTCTTCTTCTTAATCACTCTTCTGTGCTTAAGTAATGAAATCTAGTGGAAAAATTTTACTTGATATGGTAGCTTTGATTTTTCAAATGACGTTGGAAATCTCTTGTTTTGGTTGGCGTTGATTTGCATCTTCAGAAGATCTTTTTTTTGTTTGGCTCACATCTTCAAAAGGATTGAGTTGAGGGAGACTTCACACTATTATTCACACATAAGTATTAACTATGTGTACATTAAAACTTCAATCAATGGAAGTATAGAAAAAGGCATATTTTTCTTTTTCTTTTTTTTCAAAATAGTACCAATCTTTATTTGCTAGATGGATTTACCTTATAGTTGTCTCATCTTCATAAAAAGTATTAACTATGTGCCATAAGATGAATACTTTATGGCTTATGAAGATGATGGGGGCAAACAAATCTCTTCGAAACTATGGTGATGGATGCTGTCAGCCCAACCTTTAGGGATAATTTTCAGGAAATGGTGGATGAGGAACCAAATCCTAATACTCAAACATTTTATGACATGTTAGCTGCTGCACAAACGCCTTTGTAGGAAGGGTGTTCCAATCACTCTGAACTTTCAGCTGCTGTGCAGATGCTAAGTATTAAGGTTGAGTTCAACATGCCTAAGTAGTGCTACAACAACATCATGCAATTAATGAAATAGACAATGCCCTCTAATAACCAGCTTCCTATAGTCTTCTATAAATAGGGGTCCAAGTTGTATAAGTAGGGCTTGGATATAGGAATATTGATTGTTGTATAAATGGGCGTATGCTTTATTACAAAGATGACTTAAATGAAAGCCAATGTAAGTTTTACGGGGCTGTACGGTATCGTGTAAGAACTAGTCGAGGGAGATGTAAAATGATGGCAAATAAGCATGTGTAGTTCTTACCATTGATTGTTAGGCTTCAGAGATTGTTCACTTTTAAGGTGACAGCTAAGGACATTAGATGACACTATGAAAATTGGCGAGATAATGGATTTTATCATCCTTCTAATGGGGAAGCATGGAAAGTATTTGATCAAACCTACCTTGACTTAGCAATTGATCTACGAAATGTAAGGCTAGGGCTCTGTGCTGATGGGTTTACACCATACAGTCAATTTGGAAAAAATTATTCTTATTGGCCTGTAATTGTCACTCCATATAATCTACCAACTGGAAAGTGCATGAAACAAGAGTACATGTTCTTATCACTAATTATTCCTAGACTAAGCAATTCGAAAAGCAAAATAGATATTTACTTGCAACCATTAAGAGATGAATTAAAACTATTACGGAGTCAAAGAGTGTCAACATATGATATTTCATTGAAATAAAAACTTTCAAATGTGAGCAACCATTATATGGACAATAAATAACTTTCCAGCATACAAAATGTTGTCAGGTCAGACAACAACTGGGAGATTGGCATGCTCTATTTGTATAAAGAAATCAAAGGCATTCACTCTCAGGTATGGGCAGAAAATAACTTTCTTTGATTGCCATAGACAATTCTTGCCACTAAGCCATCTATACAAGAGAAATATAAATGCATTTATAAAAAACAAAGAGGAAAAATCACCTCCTTCCCCTCGAATAGATGAGGAGCAAGTGTGGGAGTGAGCGTACACTCTTCCCAAAGTCATTGAATGTGGACAATTCAAACACTTGAAGGATATGGAATTAATCATAATTGGACAAAATAAAGTATCTTTTGGGAGTTGCCATATTGGAAAACTAATTTGTTGCGACATAATCTTGACGTCATGCATGCGGAGAATAATGTGTTTGACAATGTGATTTACACAGTTATGGATGTTAAGGGGAAAACAAAATGCAATGCAAAAGCAAGAATGGATATTCAATAAATATGTTGACGCAGAGATTTAGAACTTGTTGACCGTAGAGGTAAGTTATTAAAATCGAAGGCAAAGTACACTTTCAATATTGAAAAAAAAACGAGTAATTTGTTAATGGGTTAAGAACTTAAAGTTGTCTGATGAGTATGCTTCAAATTTTTACTGATGCATGGACCTTAAAGACGCAAAGCTGCATGGATAAAAAGTCATGATTGTCATGTATTCATAGAACGATAGTTCCTATCACCTTAAATACCTTACTAGAAGTAGTTTGGAATCCCTTAACTGAGCATAGTTAGTTCTTCAGGGACTTTTGCTTAACTACATTGAGGGTGAAGCAACTAAAGTTATTGGAGCAAAACATTATCTTGACAGTATCCATTTAAAATATGAATCTAAGGTTGGTGGACCAGTTCAGTATCGGTGGATGTACCCATTTGAAAGGTAATCTTAACTTATATATGCCCTATCTACTAACCAATTTATGTATGTTTGACCCTCCACTGCTGCTTGTATAGGTTTTTCCATGCCTTAAAGAGGAAAGTAAAAAATAAAGCACGTGTGAAAGGCTCTATATATGAGACCAACATAATCAAAGAGATAACTATTTTATATTCACACTATTTTGAGACACATGTCCACTATAAGAGAATGAGAGTGCCTAAAAATGATGATGGTCCTGCCATCAATTTTAGTATTCAATTATCCAAGTCACTCATATGGGGCATGCAAGTTTCACTTTCTTGATGACAATGAAATGGTTGCGACCAAATTATATGTGCTCATGAATTGTGATGAAATGCAACATTACTTGAAATAAAAGTTAGCCAACTTTATATAATTTTGTATTCCCATAATTCAATTTATATTACTAATTTAACTTTGACCTGCTGTCGAGGGATTAACTACTTCAATGCCACATATCACTTATGCTGAGGTGGAACAACACATTAAATCTTAATTCCCCTCATGGTTCCATAACTATGTAAGGAGTTTTTGACTTACAACTTTAATCTTAACATACTAATGAATTTACAGGTCTTTATTTTAAGGTTCACAATCCTACAAACAATGTGAGAGACCCTTTCTTACAAGATATAGCTCAGGGGCCAAAGCGGAAAGCCCAAGTATGACCTATATATTTTATCAATGGTTACAAGTTCCATATAGATGCATTAAGCTTTCAAAAATCAACAGTCAAAAGTGGTGTTTACAAAATGGGAACTGACTATGGACAATCAGAAAATGAGTACTATGGAATATTGCAAGATGTTGAGAACTAGAATATATGTGGATACCAGTTAAGCAGATAATGCTTTTGAAGTGCAATTGGATTGATCCTACCCTTAACCATGGTGTATGCATTAATGATCAATATGGAATTGTTCAAGTTTAGGTAACAAGAAGATACAACAAGTATAATCCATTTATTTTTGCATAGCAAGCAACTTAGGTGTATTATACACCTAACCTTACAAATCGTGATAGGGTTGATTGGCTAGTCATTACCAAAGTTAAGGTTAGGCCACAATTAATGCTCCAACAACAACTGAAATTGAATTTAATACATTCCAAGATGGCAAAGTACAAGTTGTATTACCCGTAGTTATCAATAATGATGAACTTCAAACATTACAAGACAATAAGGGTGGCTATGAAGAAGTCAATCCCATCTCAGGCAACCGAAATGCCACTGAGAATGAATATGATTCAGAGAGTGACTTTGAGTCAAATTTTCAATCATCTGATGAAGTTGATAGTGTAAATGCCTCAACCTCCAACAAGTAGTGTTCATAGCACGTATATATATGGCAGTATGAAGCTTTTTGTTGGAGCATATTTGTGCCATTATATTGTTAAATATAACTGCGATTTTGCCTTTATGATTTGCATGAGTTTTGTTTCATGTTTATATGCTTTTATCATTTATATGTATATGTTTCTAAAATTCACTTTATACATTTATAAATGGCAAGTCATTACTCCAAACAAGGACAAGGACAATTTACAGCTTCCGTGCAGCGTGGGCTATCTGATGGGTCATCTTCTATTCCTATCATCCAAGCTGCAGCTAGTCCAATCATTCAGTCATCCTTTCCTCCTGACATTGCCTCAGCCTCATCAAGTAGGGTACCTTCAAGCTCTCAAGCTTTCTCTCCTGATGTTCAGGGTACGACTCCTACTTCTTTGCCACACCAAACTAATCAATCACAAGGACTTTCCCCTAATGGCATATAGCTTCCTACCTTACTATACGGCTGCGATCCTATTGATGGTCAGATATGGATTTATCTAGATAAACATACATAAGTTTTCACTTTCTTGCATGCCATTTTTCTTTCATTTTTTTGAACATATCAGGATAATCATGCAATAAATTGTGGAAATTACATAGGTTCAATCCTATAGTGGATGTTATTAGAGAATTGTCACCCATAATTTAAGAAAAATTTGATTATCCTTGTTACACTTGGGGTACAACTCCATCTGAGGTCAAGAAAATGTGGTTTAACGAATAAATGGTATGTGTGTCTATTCTCCCCTTCATAGTTTACATTGTATGCTTATACTCTATTCTTATACTTAATAATTGATTGCATTTTATTTAATGTTTATAGAAACTTTACAAATGGCTTCCTCAACATGATAAACAAATAAAGAATAACTAGAATAAAAAGTGTGGAAAGCAGCTACGGGTAATGATGTGCAGAGTCTGTAAAGACATAGCCAAAGGTATTAAGCCAAAGTGGATTCCAGATAATATTATGAACGAATTAATCAGACAATAGGATAGTGATATGTACAAAGAGAAGAGAGAGATCGCCAAGAGAAATTAATCATCTTAGATAGGGGGAATGTTGCTTAAGGGTGGTAGCATTCCCATTTCCGAGCATAAGAGGAGGCTAGTAAGACTTCTGCATATTCCTTCTATCAAATGCAATCACCTATTAATCAACTCTGTCTATTCATCAATGACAACTACAGGCCAATAAGCTTGGCAGGAAACCCACTTTGTTTGAGCTATTTATGAAGACATATCATGATGAGAAAAGCAGGGAATTTGTAGACCATAGAGCGGCATAAGTATATGTGAGTATGTTGAAATGTCTTTATAGTGATCTATTTTTTTCTTATTATGTCCCCATTGTAATCCTTTTAATATTTTCATTGTTTTGCAGGAAAATTATATGAGGTTAAAGTCGTCTAGATCTTCTCAGAAGTCAATTGATACTAATCATAATGTTGATTCTACTGAGTAAACTACACTATGGTTGGAAGCAATAGGTGGTAAGAATAAAAAAAGGTAGAATTTTTAGAGCAGGATCTGAGGCACCTGACATTGGTGGATCCAGTTTAACTCCCACATGGGCTTCTCAGTCAGTACTCCGCCCTAGCTTCGAGGACGAGCTACAGAGATGTATCAAGATTGCAACAACCCAAGAGACAAGAGAACTTAAGCAAACTATTTTTGAGCAAAGCCACTTGATTATATCTCTAAAACATCAACTTAGTAAGGTGATGACTCATATTCAGCTAGATAGCATAGATGAAGATCTAGACCCAATTGATGATGCACAAGACCAGCATTCCACCGTAGTTTAGGATGTTGTATTTATTTTTCTTTACTTTCATTGTCTTTGCTTAACATTATGTCTTTAGCTTTATATCTCTAGCAAACATAGAGTATTTACAATTTAGCCTGTTTTATGATTTACTTTAGCAACTTGGAATGTTTAGTTTAATTCCTTGTTTAGTTTAGTTGCAATTGGTGTTCTAAAAGTTGAATTTCTTGAAATTTTTGGGTGGCTTATTTAATCATGTCCAACTATTGGTTCACTGGATGTGTTTTGGACATTGGTTAGATTCGATGTGTTTTGGACATTGGTTAGATTGGATATAGTAGTGTGTTAATGTCAATTTAGGGAAGGATCAGGGATGGATTAATATTTCAAATGGTCAATTAGGGATAAAATAGGGACAAAATTTTTTGTCCCTATACTGTAGATTGCAATGGATTTGGGATGGAAAAATCCATCCCAGAACCTATCCTAAATAAGTGAATTCTACGATGAGTATTTGTTCTAAATCGTTTCAACTTAAGATAGATTTGGGATACAAAATTCTATTTTAGATTTTGTTGATCAGGAATGGAATATTTGTCCCTATTCCGTCTCAATCTAAAACGAATTTGGGACAAATTTGTATTTTTGTCCCAAACTAAGAATATGTTGTTCCTATTTATTTGGGACAGATTGTTAACTTTAGGACGGAAAATTCTGTCCGTCCCTAAATCAGAGAAAGATCTTTTTCCGTCCCTAAAAATCTGCAACGCTTGAATCAATAACAGAATTTTTTCCATCCCAAATTACATCTTTACACCATTAGAGACAGATTTTTCTTTGATTAGGGATGGATTTTTCCATCCCTAATTACCTGTTTTCTTGTAGCGATCTACCTCTTTCCTTTGTCTGCCTTCCTACAAAGGAGAAAAATGCAATTTATATTTACATTGATTACTAAAATATATCATATAATTTTGTTGTATAATAAAATGAGAGCTCCATATTCTCATTTAATATAATATTTATAGTCTTGCAAAGTATCACATCCTTTATTATTTTTAGTTGGGACGTTGACTCCATAGTTGGATCATTTCACGTATTTAAGTGTGTATAATAAAAAAATATTGGCCCAGTTCTTTTTCTGTTTATGATAGATTATGCTAAGTATTATGTAAATGTTGAATTATATAAGAGCGATTTGATTCAATCAATCTACATTAGACTGCAACTTCATCACTTTTGATTAGTTTCACGAGCAAATTGTATTTTTAGACCTCATAGTTTCACTTAATTTTTAAGTTGGTCTTCATAATTTAAAATTTTATAATTAAGTCCTTAGAATTTTAATAATTTTTAATTTAGTCCCTATTTTTTTACTAATATTTTGTCATATATGAATTAACTTAATTCCATTATCTATTTTTATCTCTTTTTGAACATTAATCATATATATTTAGAATTGGACAAAAATGAAAACAATAAACAATTTGTTGCATCAGTAAAATTTAACATAATATTAACAGATTTTTAATAATAGGGACTAAATTATAGCATTTGTAAACTATAAGGACCCAATTGCAAATTTTAAATTATATGGACCAATTTAAAAATTAAATGAAACTATAAAGAATGGAGGTATAGGTTTTTCTTTATTTTCACCCCCGAGGCAAAAAGTAAATTTAGTCGTCTCGTCAAAATGTAAATGCTGACGGATATTCCCTCTCCATTTTTTAAGGTTATTCAAATGGAAAAGAGAGAAAGAACTATATTTTACCATTGAGTCACGGCTCAAAGAAAATATTGGTACCTAAACTTTGAAAAGTGACATTTTATTCTCATTATATTTATATGTTAAATTTAAATGTACAATAGTCAAGTAATCAACAAATTTTATTCAAAAGTTAGTTGTTGCTATATGTCTCGAGAAGAAAAAAATCATGATTATTTGTTTTGAAAAAGAGTTATTTTCCTTAAGACCTAAGCACAAATTTATTTATTTATTTATTTTTGAAACACATAGTACAAGTAGACTTACAAAGTCTTGAAATTCTATTTCTCTTGGTCACATAGTCATTAATTAGATGTTAAATATAACAAATGTTTAATAACTTTGCTTTTTATGATAATCCTGAAGGTAAAGTGTTACATTTTAAAGTTCAGGCATCAATATTATAATTAGTATATGGTCCCATAGATAAATTCTTTTTTCATACAATAGTAAAAGTTCTTTTGTATATTAATAAGCATAGAAATGTGTAGTTAGTAGACTAATGCGAATAGGAGATTTGAATTTTTTTAAGTGTTAAACCTTTAAATATTTTTAAAATTAGCAAGAAATAAAGAGAAGTAAAAAATGTGTAAAAGAAAGGAAGTGAGTCTTATACACTATCTTATTTTTTGTGTCTCACTTTCTTTAACTTTATAAATACTTTACAGGTTTTATACTTACGAAGATTTAATTTTATAAACTCTATTAAAGAGAAATTTTAGAATATTGTAATAATAATCAAATAAGATGAAACTTAATTATTCAAAAGAATTTAAAGAATGTAATTTCTTATCATTCAAGTAATATTAATTTATCAAAATTTAATAAATCATCATATAGGCTAAAATTCAAATACCTGCATAAAATGTTATGGGCCTCTTGTACCTACTTTAGTAAATACATGCACTTATAAACTTCAGATGCATACAACTAACATAAAAATTTAAGAAGCGAATATTCAATGAAACTATACTGATTATTGACTCTAAACAAATTATTTTATCTACGATGAGTTTAACAAGGAATTCCCCCAGACTCACGCTTTATTCTCTCATTTCTTCAGAGTCCCTTGAAAATTCAGAAAGAAAGAGTGCATGTTTATTGAACTATAAAACTTCCTACAGAAGAACAGGTACATGTTAATACACCTATATTACATATGTGTATGCTACAATGTCAGAATCCAACCAATCTCTTATTTTTTTTGTATCAAAGTTGAGTTGCTCACAAACTTAGTCATAGGGATTTCTAAAAGCCTTCAAGAGTTTTGGAATGTCATAGCCTAGCATGTCATCAACTGCTTGTATCATTCTCGGTTTCAACTTCTCAAACTTGTCAATGTTGAATCCACTCAACACCTCTCTGAAGTGCTCAACGTTTGGGAAGTCCCCGGGTGGTAGATGGTACTCCCTTTGTACCTATTCCGAAACACACCATTGCACACATGCATTTAAAACGTCATCAAAGAGAGACAAGTACAAAAAATTTATTGAACAAGGTAATTGTGAAAAGGCATGTAAGTATGACAGATACGTTATTAGTGGAACTCAAATTTTAAATGCTTACTTGTTCTTCATAGTTGGCTTGGTCTATAGATTTCTTTTTTTACTGAGTTTGCTAAAGAATCTTTTGACAAGCACAAAAGCAAAAGAGATTGTAACAGTGCTGTCATACCTTTCCAAATTCACCTTCCAAGTTATCAATGAGCCTTTGCTGAGTCTTCGACTTGCCTATCATAGAAGGCATCTCCTTCTTAAGATGACTGATAATATAAGCATGTATCTTGGCAGCTCGAGCACGTTTCACAAATTCATTTATCTGAAATTATAGGTTATCTAAATCATGACAAGAAGCAAGTTCAATATATGATGCATAATAGGTAAAAAATTGGATACTGTGATAGACCCAATAGACCAGATAACAGCCTATTATTGCAGCGACAAAACCAAAACCTAAAGGAGATTCTAACCTATCAAATTTGTGTGAGGACAAAATAGCACTAATGTCCTTACACAAACTGAATTGGCCAACTAACGTCCAAACAATTAATGAAGAAGAAATTTGAAAAGATTTTTATATTTCTCCATAAAATGTTTGAAACTGATTGTATCCTCAGTCTTTCCAAAACAATTTAAAAATTAAAAAGAGCTAGCACTTTTTAATATTTAATATTTTTCTTTTTGAAGCTTTAATTTCATACAATGGATGATTCTTCTTGTAGATTATTTCTTAGGCCCATGACAGCATAAACAAATCTTACTTTAATAAAAATATAGTATAAAGAGAAAAAAAATTTATAAAAGAAACTCACTCTTCGATCGCAAGCCCTTTTTGGGATATCTTTCAGATCTGAAAGTAGGTCATCTTGTTCTTTTTCAAAGAGTTCCTTACCAATTGGACCACTGATAGCTTCATTTACAGGTTTGTCGTTAAAGGAACTGCCAAAATAAGTAAGATAACAACAGATCTCAGAACCAAGAGAAAGAAAATTGGTTAAATAACATCTAAACTGCTTAGGGACATGCATAAAAGTATACTGATATGGTAAAAGGTGAAAACAATAAGAAGAAAGAATCTTCATATCAAGGCAGACCACTTCATGATACAATCTCCACCAAACTAAAACTCATTAACTTTAAATTGTAGAAACAAAGTGGCCTCCATGTCAAAGACAGTGAAGTACATGCACAAATATCACTGACCTACCCAATATAAACTCGCATAACTTCAGGAATATTCAGCACCTTCCCGAGTGACCACATCAATGCTCCATAAACCCTCATCAGCTGCAACATAGGGATAAGCAGGTTAGGTTTCCTGACTATCAACAGATTTTGTTTACAAACATATAGATGCTTAGCCTTAGCTATATAGGCTCATACTTGTTGAGTATCAATTTGATCTGCCTTGTTCAAAACCACCCGAATTTTGTCATCATGCCCACGTAAGGATGATATTACACGTTTAAACTCATCACTGACATCAAGTTTGTGAGGATCAAACAGAAGGAGTATCAAATCACACTTAGCAGCAAACCAAGACGTTACACCTGTAAAATCATACTGTCGCTGTGTCCGTTGCTTTTCTCCAGATAAAACTCCCGGAGTATCCACAAAGGTAATGTGCTCCAGTAACTATGGACAATTGAAAACAAGTCAGTTTCAGATGCTACAAAAGTAAAATCTACTCATTTCACTTTATGGCTCTAGCACAACTTACAGGATGAGGCATTTGAGAACACTCAAACTTTGACAAAAAACCTGTGCCAAAAGATGTGAGACCACTGAAGGGCATATCAGCTTGGACAGCAACAGTATTACCAGGAATACTTCTCTCATCAGGTCCAGACTGCAGAGAAGTAAAAACAAACCTCGATAAAACAAATTAAACAACTGATTTGCTAAGATGAATACAAGAGAGAACAGATGCATGAATATAATCTTAGAACCAACATTTCAGGATACCAAACTTAGCACTGTTGCTATGAGTACAACATAGCCAAGTGCTAGCAATTAAAAAAATGTTGAGCAGAGATTCCTCAGAAGCCCCTTAGTTCAAAACCTGCCATGTCTCAACCATATGTGTGCGTGTGTGTTATTGTATGTATGTTTGTATAAGGCACTTCTCCTTATAGCACTCTGCCATACAACTACACCCCTTCCACTAGTAACATGGAAGAAAATTATAAATTAGTCGCAAAACAAGAGAAAGCCCTTTAAGAGACAAGCTTCATCTAACCACAAAATATACAGGCGCCAGAAACCTTTTTCTCCCATTCTCTCTCTACAAAATCAACTGTCCATCACAATATCCAATAGCTGTATCAAATGCAATATTCATCAAACTGGGTTCCCTCATTCTAATTGATCAGAGAAGCACTTGTGCACCACCATTTGCATGTCATTAGAAATGCTCAGCCAGGCTTGCAATACCAAACATAGGTTTCAGAATAGTGAAAGGAGAGCCAATCACTTCCTTTCACTACCAGTAATCAACTTATCAAAGAAGTCAAATCTTTTAAGAACATAGAAGTCAAATTGATATATAAACTTGAACTGAGAAAATCTTGAATCTATTTGGGATATTTAAAGACTGTATAGTATTTGTAGTGAAGGGAAAGAATTTGTATTTCACCTTGTTGAATCACATAGACAACATGGATATTTATATACAAAATCTACACCTAGAAATGAGGCTAATAAATACAATAGTTGAACTACTAACTACTAGTTGGACTAATAAATACAAGAGTGAGACTAATAAATATGCTAGTTGACAATATGTGGGGATGCTGCAACACTCCCCCTCAAGCTGGTGAATAGATATTCTGCATTCCCAGCTTGGATATAATGGTTTGAAATGTGGCACTGTTGAGCCCTTTGGTGAAAATGTCTGCTAGCTGGCCTCTTGTTGACACATAAGGAGTACAAATAAGACCACTTTCTAGCTTTTCTTTTATGAAATGTCTGTCAACTTCAACATGCTTTGTTCTGTCATGTTGCACTGGATTATGAGCAATGCTGATAGCGGATTTATTGTCACAGTATAGTCTCATAGGTTCAACCCGCTTGATTTTTAAATCATCTAAGATGATTTTTAACCACAATAATTCACAAATTCCAAGTGCCATAGCTCTAAATTCTGCCTCAGCACTAGACCTAGCTACCACGTTCTGTTTTTTACTCCTCCAAGTTACTAAGTTACCACCTAGGAGAGTACAATAACCCGTAGTAGACCTTCTGTCTATCACTGATCCTGCATAGTCAGCATCTGTATAGACCTCTAGAGTTAATTCCGTGTTCCGCTTGAATAATATCCCATTCCCTGGAGTGCCTTTCAGATAGTGTAGAATCCTGTGAACAGCATGTAAGTGTACTTGTTTGGGATTATGCATAAATTGACTTACCACACTTACTGCATATGCTATGTCAGGTCTGGTATGTGAAAGGTAGATAAGTCTTCCCACCAACCTTTGGTACATTTCCTTATCAACAGCAATGTCATCCCTGGCTTCTCCAAGTTTATGATTTGAATCAATCGGTGTATCAGCTGGTTTGCATGCTACTTTGCCTGTATCTTTTAGGAGATCTGTCACATATTTTTGTTGAGAAATAAAGATACCTTGTTGTGAATATGCTACTTCAATTCCCAAGAAGTACTTTAATTTTCCCAACTCTTTTATCTCAAATTCATTTGATAGATGTCTTTTGAGCTCCTCTTGTTCTATCTTGTCATTTCCGGTGACAATAATATCATCAACATATACCAGCAAGACTGTGACTCCCCCTGAATCCCTATGTTTAATAAACAGAGTATGGTCTCCCTGACTTTGCTTATAGCCAGAGGCTAACATTACTCTGGTGAATCTTCCAAACCAAGCTCTCGGAGATTGCTTCAAACCATATAACGCTTTCTTCAGTTTACACACTTTGTTTGCAGTTTTGTTGTCTCCAAATCCTGGTGGAATATTCATGTAGATTTCCTCATCTAGGTCCCCATGAAGGAAAGCATTCTTCACATCATATTGTTGAAGTGTCCAATTATAAATAGATGCTAATGATAACAGGATTCTCACGGTATTCATTTTGGCAACTGGAGCAAAGGTCTCTTGATAGTCTATGCCATAAGTTTGGGTGTACCCTTTAGCAACCAACCGTGCTTTATACCTCTCCAGTGATCCATCAGCTTTATACTTAACTGAGAAGACCCACTTACACCCTACAGGTTTCTTTCCTTTTGGTAATTGGACCAACTCCCACGTCTTGTTTTTCTCTAATGCTTCCATCTCAATTTTCATGGCTTGCCTCCATTCCTCCTTGGCTAGTGCCTCAGATAAATTATTTGGAATGACAATGGAATTTAAGTTTGCAAGAAAATTTTTGTGAGTTGGATAAAACTTGTTAAATGACACAAAGTGGGAAAGAGGATATAATGGGTGCTTTGTACATTCTCTAGTTCCTTTCCTAATGGCAATGGGAACATCAAGATCAATGTTTAAGGAGCTAGGGTTAGAATTTGTGGTTACCTCAGTTTCAGAACTACCAGACATAGGTGCAGAGAGTTGGGCTTGCACAGGTTCAGGAGTTGGAGCTTCCCTTCTTGTGTACACCTGCAAATACCTCACACTATCAAGATTAGTGTTATCCTTGATGACCGATTCAGTGGGAGGGCTAACCAAAGTAGGAGTAGGATCATTAGAAGTGTCAGGATTAGATTCAGGATCAGGTGGATTTTCAGAAATGGTAGGATCAGAAATGGTAGGGTTGGACTTGGGAAGGTCAAGAAAAGACGAAATATCAAGAAAAGATGCTTCCTTATCTTCCGTACTAGTGTGCTCCCCCTGAAGATAAGGGCTCGGAAAATAAGGAAGATGTTCTGCAAATGTGACATCAACAGAAACAAAGAACTTCTTCGTAACAGGATGATAACATTTGTAACCTTTTTGAGTAGAGGAATATCCCAAGAAGATGCATTTAAGGGCTCTTGGATCTAACTTCCCTGTGTTATGAATATGTACAAATGCAGTGCACCCAAATATGCGAGGTGTAAGGCCATTGGTAAGTCTTAGATCTGGATAAAATTGAGAGAGAACCTCCATAGGAGTTTTATTGTCTAGAACACGAGAGGGTAATCTGTTTATAGTGTATGTAGCAGTAAGAACAGCTTCCCCCCAAAAGGATTTAGGCATGTTTGCATGGAATAGATAGGCACGAGTCATAGATAAGAGGTGTCCATTTTTCCGCTCAGCTATGCCATTTTGCTGAGGAGTATATACACAGGATGATTCATGGATTATGCCTTCCTTTTGGAGGTAGGAAGACAATGTGTGATTGAAGTAATCTCTCGCATTATCAGACCTAAGCCTTTTAATTTTAACCCCAAACTGATTTTGAATCATGCTATGGAAATTAGGAAACAGTGTACTCACATCTGACTTATTTTTTAGAAGAAAGATCCAAGAAACCCTAGTGCAGTCATCGATGAAAGAAACAAACCATTTAGCACCAGAGATATTAGGAATAGGAGATGGTCCCCAAATATCACTGTGAATAAGAGTGAAGGGGGAAGAGCTTCTTGTATTACTGATGGGAAATGACACTCGGTTGTGTTTTGCTGTTTCACAAGTCTCACAATGAAAATTGGCAAGATTAATTTTATTAAACAAAGAAGGAAACATAATGTTCAAAGTTCCAAAGGAAGGGTGACCAAAACGACAGTGGTAAAGCCAAATTTTATTCTCAGGAGATGAGGATCCAGAAAAGGAAGACAAGGACATGGGAATCTTGATATCATCAGCATTTGTAGGTGGCACTAGATAGTAAAGTCCATCTTGTTCCTTAGCAAGCCCAATCCTCTTCCCCGTATCCTGGTCCTGAAAAATACATGAAGTAGAGAAGAAAGTTACTTGACAATGCAAATCTTGTGTGAGTTTTTTTTATGGATATAAGATTTGAGGATAGCTTAGGAACATGAAGTACATTTCTAAGAACAAAGGAGGGAGATATTTGGATATTCCCAAAGCCTGCTACAGTAACAAGTGAACCATTTGCAACCGATATTTTCCTATTGCTAGGACATGGAGTGTAAGTTTTAAAAGAATAAGAAGAATAGGTCATGTGATCTGTTGCTCCTGAATCAAGGATCCAAGAGTCCTGGATTAATTTATCTGAGACATTTAACCCATAGGAGTGATAGAGATTACCTGAATGAGCTAGAGAGCAAGTACTGGTATTACCCGGAGGCTTCTCTAAGGTCTCCAACAAGTTGCGTAGTCTTTCAACTTCATTTCTGCTGAATCCTTCAAGGCCTGGAGGTTGGGCTTGGTTAGGCTGCATCAAATGGGCTTGCCCTTGAGTTTTTTCTGATCCATTTTTCATATTTTTTCCATGTAATTTCCAGCAATACTCCTTGGTATGTCGCGGTTTTTTGCAGTAGGTACACCATAGATTATCACGATCCTGTGCCTTGCCTTTCTTGTCTTCTTTAGGTTGTTCAAGTGTTAGACGTTGATGTCTACCACCATTAAGGATCATGGCAGACCCTTCAATAGGTGGACTACTAAGCATTACACCTCTCCGAGTCTCCTCAGCCTGAACAATTGAAATAGTGTGATTAAGGGATGGTAGTTCATCTTTTCCAAGAAGTTGAATTCGGACTTGATCAAATTCAGCATTGAGTCCTGCAAGAAAATCATAAACACGATCCTTTTCAATAAAATTCTTCAGCATTGTTGCATCTTCACTGCACTTCATTTCAATACACCTATAATGGTCCATTTCTTGCCAAATGTTTCTCAACATGTTAGCATATTCTGTAACAGATTTATTTCCTTGTCGAATCCCTGCAGCTTTAATTTTGAGCTCATACACCAAAGCAGCATCCTTAGCCTTGGAATAAGTCTGCTTAACAGTATCCCATATCTCCTTAGCAGTAGTAAGAAACATGCATGTATCACTTATCTCTGGATTCATGGAATTCCAGAGCCACGCCATTATCATAGAATCTTCCTCATCCCATGCTTCATAGTGCTTCTCACTCTTTAAGGGACCAGTTCCCAAAATATGGCTTAACTTTCCTTTTCCCTTCAATATGGTCTGGACAAGTTGTGACCATTTGAGATAGTTTCTACCATTCAACCGATAATTGGGATGTAGGTTTTGTAAATCCCCAACTACATTGAAATTTTCAGTCATATTGGTTTTGGAGGATATGGTGACTTCAGACATTTCTAAGGATCAAAGAGGTCGAGAAATAGTAGAAAAAAAAGGAAGGGTTGCTTAAGGACACCTAGAAGAAAAATTTAACTGGTAAAATAGGGCTGAGATTACAGCTAGGACAAGATGTTTTATGGTGTCAAACCTGAAGGTTATAGTTAAAAAACAATTTAGAAAGTCTTTAGCTCCTTGAGGACTAACTTTGATTGACCAAAGAATGACTGATATTCAGACAATTTTACACAAGAAAATGAGAGTTCTCCAACAACAAACTCAGATTATATAAACCCAAGTTACACTGATAAAGTTGCTGAAGGTAGGGTGCATTAACAGAAGCTTACACTCATGAAGGATTTTGGCAGAAGGGCTCAAAAACGAGTATGCGTCAGTGGCTGGGCGGAAAAGTGCCGGAAAGAGGATTCCGAGCGCCAGAAAGTTGAGACGAGCCGGAGCAGATCCTCCACGCGCCTCCACGCGCCGGCGCGTGATACAGTGCGCAGATGCTTCGTCGGCGCGTGAAGACCACGCGCTGTGTTTCTGGCCACCGGAAAAAAGGGACAGGCCGACCGGAACCTTCTGTGTTCCTCTGTGCCGGCGGTGAGATAAAAATAGCCACCTAAAATATCACACTAGTTTCTCCAGAAGAATGAACCAAGAAAAATTGGCAGTGAGATACCCAGAAACGAGCCAAGGGCTCTGATACCATGTAGTGAAGGGAAAGAATTTGTATTTCACCTTGTTGAATCACATAGACAACATGGATATTTATATACAAAATCTACACCTAGAAATGAGGCTAATAAATACAATAGTTGAACTACTAACTACTAGTTGGACTAATAAATACAAGAGTGAGACTAATAAATATGCTAGTTGACAATATGTGGGGATGCTGCAACAGTATTCATGGGAGAGAAACATGCTAGGAACATACCATGACAACCACAAACCTATCAGTTGTCGGCTCAGGTCCAATATGGGCTCCTATGGACAATTGGGGCAAACAAGATAAAAATCAGTAACATATATTACAGATGTAAGCAGCCCAAAAAATCTATATACATATAGAATTAGAAAGTCGAGGAGCACTTGCCAGGATAACTACTGTTAAGCAAATGTTTGATAAATGTTGTTTTTCCAGTTGAGTACTGACCCAAAAGCATAACCATTGGTTTGGCATCAAAATCACTATTTCCCTGCAAAATGTGCAGAATTCACATCATAACATAAATATAGAAAGCTAATTGAAAGGAGAATGCTGATGCAGAGAGTAGCTAGTCAATTTTCTAAAATAAAGAACAAAATCACCAACTGACCAATAATGGAGACACAAAATCATTAAAACGGTAAGTAACTTCTAATGGCTTCAACTTTTCAATGTATAGTCTCTTCAGGCCATCAGTTATTGATGTCACAGCAGAAAGAGGCACCTATTGACATATGCACATAAAAAAATAAGTGAAAAGAATATAAGAATAAATTTGATACACTATTAAAAACAGATATTATAGCAAAGGAATAACAACACAAACAGTTAGCAGGGCCTGAAAAAATTATCTATAGAAATGCATTGATGGCATCTTTGACACAATTCATGTACCATCAGAAATCAATTCAAAGGTAGAAAGATAAATGCATTTGGTTACTCCAAATAGAAGAAACAAGATAATAGCTAAAACATTAAAGATGTTGTCATGTGCCTCCACTACACACACCACCATGACAGCCAGACGTTCACTCCAAACGTTGACACATGAAAGTGCATACTGTCCTATTTCTTGACATCATTCTCCTAGATCTGCTCGACTCGCCTAGATATACAGTAATAATAGCTGATGTTACTATGATGTGTTGTTTAACATTGTGAATCTTAAGCATAAGGACATGGACACTACTTATGTAAGTAGAATTTAGTCCCTCAAACATGAGTTTTGATCTCTGGTGACTCTTACCACCTCAACTAATGGACAGGAGAAGCAATGGGACAAATTATTCATGGTTATACTTATGACCATGATTAATCTTTGATCTGACAATGACCCTGGGATCAAATTTTGGGAGGTTATACTATTCCCACCCTAGATTATGTTCTCTCTTGCTTGGTGCATGTTTCTTCCTCACATGTTTCTATTTTAGAAAACTTTAGTGCTACCATCCCTAATGCTTTGGCCATATAAGTTCACATGTTGCCGTGGCCATAGCACAATACTCAACTTTTGCACAGGACCTTGCAATTATATTTTGCTTCATGCTTTTCCATGAGTTCAAATTACCTCCAATGAGAACAGAATATCCTGAGTTTGAAATTTGGCCGTCATGGCTGTTTGAAGGCTCGCCTTGTTACCAAGGGATATACTCATATTTATGGGCTAGGTTATGGGGATACTTTTTCCCTAGCAACTAAAATTATCTCTACCTGCTTGCTTATTTCTATGGCTGCTATGTGTTGCAGGCCCCCATTACCAACTTGATATAAAAAATGCCTTCCTCCATGGTGAGCTTGAAGAAGAGGTTTGAACGGAGCAACCTCTAGGCTTTGTTGCTTAGGGGGAGTTTAGTATGGTCTGCCTACTATCTCAGCTCTTTTATGGGCAAACAATCTCCTCAAGCTTGATTTGGTAAGTTTAGCTTGGTTATTCAGAAATTTGCAGTAGTTTGTAGTGAGGGAGATCATTCTATTTTTGTCGTCAATGCATCTATCTAGTTGTTTATGTAGATGACAACATCATTATGGTCAACAATCTGGATGGTAGTATTCAGCTTAAGCACTATCTATTTAGTCATTTTCAGACTAAGGATTTGGGAAAGCTAAAAAAATTTTTAGGCATCAAAGTGGCCCAATCTCACACTTAGGTGGCTATATCACAAAGAAAATACATTCTAGACATATTGGCTAGAACAGGTTTGTCAGATTGCAATCCAATTGACACTCCCATGGATCCAAATGTGAAATTCTTACCAATATAGGGAGAGCCTCATACAGATCCCGGTAGATATCAGAGATTATCACACTATTATTTGTCTAGATATCTCATTAGCAATAAGTATAATAAATCAATTCTTACAATCTCCATGTGACAGTCATTTTGGATGTTGTTGTATGCATCCTCAGATACATGAAGGCCTAGGATTGCTGTATGAAGATAAAGGCAATTCTTAGGTAGTTGGTTATACAGATACAGATTGGGTCGGGTCCTAATTGATAAACGATCTACCTCAGGATATTGTGATCTCATTGGATGTAATCTAGTCTCATGGAAAGGCAAGAAACAAAATGCAATTGCGAGGTCCAACATCAAAGTTAAGTATCGTGCTATGGCCTTGGCAACATGTGAACTTATATAGCTGAAGCGGCTCCTCAAAGAATTAAAATTAGAAAGTATAAATCAAATGGACTTAGTTTGTGATAGCCAAACAACAATGCATATTGCTTCTAATCTAGTATTTCATTAGAGGACCAAACAAAGTCAATTGTCTCTTTATTTGAGACAAGATTCAATTTGGATGTATTACTATTACATTTGTCAATTCAAATTTTCAACTAGCAGATATATTCACTAAATCTCTCAGGGGTCCAGCATATAACTTATATGCTCCAACTTGAGGGAGAGTGTTAGAGTAGGGTGTATATTATAGTCTAGATTCATAGTGTCTAGATTTATTATACCTACTGGTACTTCATGTACTTCATTATACTATGTACTTGTAATACTATTTTAGTTCTTTCCCCTAAATTAAGACTGAAAATAAGGAGTACTACCTAACATTTTCAATAGAAAACTTCATAAGAACAGTACTAAGAGTCTAATACTACCCCATATTAAATAAAAACAAACAAGTCAAATGAGAAGGTTGGTTTTAGTCCCCAAATTACTGCCTTAAACAGAATTGTATCAGCCCTTATGGGAAATAAAGATACAAAAAAACCTATTTCCATATATAAGATACATTAATTAGCCAAAAGTTTCCAACAAATCTTCCAAGTTGTCAAACTTTGAACACTTTTCAGAAACCAAAGAAACAATTCAAAGACCAATGGGTACATTAATTTTACCCTCTAGCCATATACAAGTCTTGGCTAAGATCCCCTGTAGTACTGTTGTGGACCATTGGATCCTGATCCAATGGTCCACATTTTTTCCATACAAATGAAATTAAAAATATATATAAAGAATGTAGACCATTGGATCAAGATCCAATGGTCAGGGGATCCTAGCTATATGTCTAGCATTCTAGAATCTAAGCCATTGACTGTAAATTATTAAAAAGCAATGGCAATAAAAAAAATACTCAAATTAAGCAGATCTCACTAGTAAGTTTAAGCTTTTGTAGTTATTTACAACTTGCAGTATGCCTGAAAGACAAGTATTTAAAACTGATGCTCAAATATCTTCAACATATGCTCTTTCAAGATCATGATGACACAAAATGCAACAAGAACTTAACAATTCAGAGCAAGTCTGGCAATGGTTGGAAACCTGGATTTAATCTCTGTATCAGAAGAGGAGGAAAACACACACTAAAATAATCATACGTAACAGAATCATCACCTTTTTTGTTGACTTTGAAGAAAACCAAGTTGCTGAAGCTGATTGCTGCAATGTAGAACTACCTGCATGACTGCCAATTACTGAACTTGGAACTTCACGAAATAAAGGAACAAGGAAACAATATGAAAGCATATATTAATAGAATGAAAAATATATTACCATTCAAATCATGCTCTTTATGTTTATGTTTTTTCTTCTGGATAAACAGCCAAACGGTAAGTACTTCCAAAAAATAAACATAAAATGATTAATATCTTCAGAAAAGGAAATACTCACTGCTAGTAATACATCCAAACCGTCCATTTCGGGAGGTTTAAGACTTTGAAAATCAACTGAAATAGAAGTTAAGCTTCCATTAGCTAACCTTATAAGATAAATGGGCATATAGATACATAAATGTGCACAGAACAAAATATAATGGATACACAAACGCAGAGTAATTCAATCAAACAACAGATTACAAAACAAGAGCTACATAACTTACCATCACTAGTCAGCAAATCATGTGTAATTGTGCGGCCAGATTGTGCCAAAGAAACTAGCTACAATACAAATAGGTAAGGTTCTAGAAATGAATCAGCATTGAACTTCAAAAAAGCAGAACATAATATACCTGCATAGCAATGATAAATTCTTTAAAACCAAGAAATCCTTGTCGCTTTGAATCTGCAATAGCCCAAACCTAATTAAAATAAGGGGAGCAACAGAGAAACAGTTTAGTAAGTTTCATTAACAGGGAAGAAAGAAATAAGAGAAAAGATAAGCTGTTAAAGATTACCAGCAAGGAGAATTTATATGGATAGCAGAGTCAAAACAGTATTAAATTCCACTTCATAAAATAAATTGGGAAATATTCAAAACAAATGTGGGTACTGGAATATTCAAATCAAATGCAAGCCAATTATCACCATATATGTTGACTAGGAAATATCTTTATGATCCCTTATACTGATCATCTTATATCAACCAATCAAATAAATTCAAAAGCAAGCACAGTGATTGATCAAGAGGGGTGAAGGGAGCGAAAAGGGAGAGGGAGTCAAAACTAGGAGAAGTGAAGAAATTTTGAAGTTCTTTAGCAAATGCTTCATAGGAAAGGGAGAACAAGATGAAGATTGAAAGCCAACTCCATCTTGTTTAATAATGGTGAACGTAAATATATCACGATTACCTTGTATCATAAAAAGTAACGATAATTAACAGAAGTAACAACTAGCTTCTAAATTCATAAATTAATTTTGCTTTGTCTCTGTTTCACCTCAACCAATCTCATTTATGAAGGGGAAAAAAATAGCGCATGTCAATTCTTTTTATTTATTCTTTCATCAAGTATTTAGATATTGATTCCCACTCCTAATGCTTGATGACTTAAATTGAAGAAAGAAAAGAGAAAGAAGGATTAAACCACTCAATTGAAGAAAGCAATCATACTAACAAATACTATATTGAAGACGAAGATTGATGACTTAAACTTCCAAAAGAATATCCATGACGAAGATAGAAGAACCGAGCCTCATGCACATGCAGAGTGGATTTACCAATGCATAAAACCCAATAACCAAACCATTCATGAAAACCATAAAGGGCAAAAAAATTATGGTACTAAACCTGCTTAAGATCTTGGCGAGACAAACTGGACATGGAGAAAAAATTAATGGCATCACTCCCCGTAATACGGCCATCACCATCTGAGAACCCCAAGTGGAAAGTAAACTCAGCATCACAAAAATGCATAATAATGTAACGTAATCCCAGTTTCTGTGCTCTTTTATCCTTTAAAATGTAACACAAACAGCAAGAGAAGCGAAATCAGATTAAAAATAAAATAAAAAATGGTACCTGAATCAGCATAATTGAACCACTCCTGGTAGATCTTCTGGTGCTCTTTTGATACTGAACTAATGGGCATCGTATCGATCTCCATCTCTGCGTTCTATTGATTCGCCGGGGTCGCCCAAAATCTCAAATTTGAGATCTTCCCCTGATCCTAGTGTGAACGGGGATCAAAAATTCAATTTTTTGGGGAAAGGAATAGAGAGACAGAGCCTTATACGACGAGGAGTTCCATTCACGGTGTCGTATTGGGATTTGGAACCCTGAGTTGATGAGATTCTCGTGAGGAAGAGAAGAGACAGAAAGAGAAGTAAAATGGAATTAGCCTGTGCTAGAAGTAAACCTTCATCCTTTTCACCTGAAACGCGCGAAAGAGGGCAAGACGCTGTTACTTATTGGTCGTACGCCTCAATGGCTGCGAGAGCCATGGCAACTAAAAATCCGCACATGCCGTTGCTTTAACATGCATTGATTTAAATTTAAAAACTTAAAATTAAAAAAAAACAAAAACAAAACAAAACTCGGTATGAGTCCTTATATGAATTTTAAATTTTACTTTTATAGGTTAAAATAATATTTTGATCTCTTAATTTCATTTGTTGTTTTAAATTAGTTCCTCAAGGGATCATTATGAAATGTTTTCAACTCATTGAACTAATTTGAAATAATAAATTAAGATAAAGGACAAGAATTTATTTTAGTTTTTTTATCCGTAACATGATTAATTTTTCATTTCTTCATTTTTTTTTTCTATACATTCTCTCTTTCACTTTCTTCTTTTCTTTTACTCTTTCTCATATTTTCATTTTTTTTTCACTTATAATATGTTTAACATTATACTTGATACATTCACAATTTTAAATATATCAAGACTCCCAATTATAATATATGGTATAATTATAATAATATCAATTCAAAAAATAATAATATTATAATTAAATACATTTTTACACTCAAAATTTTGAGTGCACAAAAAAATTTATCTTATTTTTTTATCACCACCACATTTATCAAATAAAGAAACTTGTAAAAGAATTATCTTTTTTTTTTTCGTTGCCTTTCTTAGCTTTATTATATTCCATAACATAAAAAAGAAATTATTACAAAATAAAGCCTGCCAAATTTCTTCAACTTTGATGACATTGCTCACATGGTCATAGTTTAAATAATATTCTTAATACTTGAAATTTTGAAATAATAACAAAGCATTTGTCAAGATTAAACACTTATCACTGGGCAAAGAACTTAAACTCACCTTTCCTTATACCTAGAGGTGTAAAGCCCTCCACTATGTGACATGTGGGCATGAAGAGTTGTGCCTCACAAAGGTCATGGGTAGGGAAATTAATTGCGACGTGTTACATTCTTCCGAGGCAAATGGTGGTGTTGACTTGTTAAAAAGGATTGCGGGTTCGGTAGTTAGTCCTGGATTATTACATTCTCTTAAGACAAAGGGCCTCGCCATAAGGCCAACAATCACTATTAAGGATATACAAAGAAAAAAATACATTATATTAATATTTTTCTAGTTTGCTAAAAGTGCAAATGACACTTCTCTAGTTTTAACAATTATATCCCGCCCCCTCAACATTTAAATATACGTTGTAGTAATCTCCCTTCTAATTTATTGTGTGTTATAGAAGTTTACGTTCCACAAAATATGATACCAATTTTATTCTAATTATGACAATGAAAGTATCTAGGTTGGTGTTACGCTTTAGTATGAAATATAATTTCATTCCTGGAAAAGTCCTATGGTCTTTAAAGATTCCTTTCTAAATTCTATTGTTCCTTTATATGCTTCTAACTAATCCTTTACCCCTGGGAGATAATTTAATCTAGCATAAGGTTCCAATTAATTCACTCTGCTCTATCTATGGAGGAGAGTCTGAATCTGGTGAGCCCCTCTTTATACAATGCCCTTTTGCTAGGGCTATATGGTCTTTTACTCCATTTTGGTATTCGCATAGAGGAATTTGAAACACAAAATATTCATTATCTTCAGTGGGATACTAGATTTATTGGATGATTTACGTACCATATGTAATCTGGAAAGCTGGAAATCACTGCTTCTATGAAAATTCTCGTCCAAACCCCATCTTGGCTATTCATAAAATTAATCATCTAGTGTCCATGATATAATTTTGAACCAACTAAAAGTTATATGGGTTCGACGCCAACTAGTTTGACTAACTCTTTTACTCAAGTTTCTCCTTCAGGTTGGTTCATCATAGGTAAAATTATAAAGAAAATGGGGAAGAGTTCTAATCATTTTGAAATTAGGTTTTACAATCATCTAGATGGTCTTCTTGTTAATCCTTGGTGTTAGACACAGAAGAGAACTTTTTATACTGATAAAAACCTTGTGCTGTCCCTCGGAAGGATTTTGTTCTGGATTCTACACCAACATTGCTTGAGCCATCCAAATGAGACATCAATGCAAGTTATTGTATGCAAGCCTCATCAAATATGCCTGTTGATGTTGACTGTTTTGTTTCCCTCATAAAAAAAAAAAAAGGATGAAATTATAATTTTATTCTTAATATAATAGTAAAGAGAGTTAAGTAATTTTATTTTTAGAAGATATACATATCATGCAAAAATGTTAACTTTATCACTAGGAAATAAATTATATAAATATTGGGTGTAGATTTTTAAACGTGAAGAGTATAAGTATAATTTAGTTGAACCTCAAAGAAAATTATTATAATTTACAATTTTATTTATTAATGAGGCATTAATTGGAATTTTTATAATATAAGTTGGATTATATTTTTGGTTCAGTTTTTAATATTTATTAACGAGGCAGTACACGAAAGGGACCAGATTTTTGGAGTTTGAAATCATATTTTGTTCATCTTTGTTCCCTTTTCAATTGCATTTGCTTATGGATAGTTTTAAAATCTTATTAATTGTTATTATTATGAACAGAACTTTATATTGTTATTTGAATTTGAAATTACACAATGTTTTGATTTGTTGGCATAATGTTAAGTGAAATGCATTAATATTTAATCAAATTTGTTACGAATAATTGTACTATTTGCTTATTGGCCATCAATAGATTATAATTTAGCTTGAGTTAATTTTAAAAAAATCAATTCAAATGAAATTTAGCTTGATTAGTATGGGTTCTTCAAGTGACTTCAAGATTTATAGGAATATATAAATTTTTTCACATAGCCTATCTTATATTGAGCTTCAATTTGGCTTTTATAAATTGAGTTCTTATAAGAATATATTGAATTTCAATTGAGGGACGTTAACATAGTAATTTTGGAAAAAAACCTATGTAATTTCGTAATTGGGGTTAACAAGTGTGTTTTATCACAATATTATCATGACATTGATGTGATAACGATGAATAAAGTATAATTAAAGGAGAAAATAAAAATTTTAGTACTCATATTGATGGCGAATAGTTGATCATTCATTGTTCTTGCCTTTTCCTTGGCTATTAAGTTTTATTTTGGTTCCATTAATCAATTACATATGATTAATTTAGCTATATAGTTAAAGCTCATATACTTTTCTTTCATTTATTTTAGTCAAGTTAGATTGACATTAATTTTTAATATTTAATCTTTGTGGGATGATACTTTCTTACTTTTATATTATTTGATCAATTTAGTATACTTGTCAAGTCGTCCACCATCATTGCACCCCTTGCTCCCACCAGCGGCATAAACCACCATAAATTCCCACAAGTTCAACTAAAATTGAATGTTGAAATGATAATCTTCTTTGTAATCTTTCTATTTTTCTCGTTTTTGATATAATCTCTATCAAGAAAATTAGATTGGGGTTGAACTTTGTACAAATGTTTCTCAATATCCTTCCTTTCAAGATTACCTCACAACCTTAACACTTTCATGATAATAAACTCATAGACCTGAATGCAGGTTGGGCCTTTTAAAAAAATGGGTCAGACTCTTGATTAGGTTCATTTTTTTTTTTCTTGTACAAGCCAGGGCTTAAACCCAAAATTTTGTCTATTTTTAGGCTTGAGTCCAACTCTGATAGAAAGCCTGAAAAGCCTAACCCAAACCAAATGTGTTTCTTGCAAAACATTATTTTTACTGTAACAAGGGAAAAAAAATATGTATACCAAGACCTACACTCAAAATAGTAAAAAAAAAAAAAGAAGAATACAAAAGTCTAGTTAAAGTGAAAAATCTAAATTAAATTGTCTTTCATAATCATTATACAACTATGAAAAAAGTCTCATAAATTAAAGACATAACTCATGAATTTATATAATATAAAAGACAAATAAGTATGTCTTATTCAAAATAATATATATATATATATATATAAAATTCAGGTTGGGTCAAGATTTGAAATGAAGTATGAGCTCGACCCATTTTTTATTTAGACTTATTTTCAGACTAAACTTATATCTTTTTTTTTTTCAAATCAAGCTCATCAAACCGGGTAAGCTTTCAAACAAATGATTAGGTTTAATGACCCCCTTACCCCTTGGTATTGTTTACAGCCACCGCTACAATTCTCGCGCTTTAAAGGAATAATTGAACTTTATGTATTAAAGTTCTAATTATATTCAATTCTCTTAACATTCACCTATTACATGAGAATAAACATGAAAATTGACGACATATTAGCGCTTATACTATTTATAAAAGTCTAATTGATGTTTTATGCAAATTTAAATTACAGTATCCGGAACTTATATTTATCAAATATATTCACATAAGCCAAAATATATTTTCTACAGTTTAAATTTATGGTTTTAATTTAGTCTGGGCTTCGGTTAATTGGGCTTAGAAAGCCCAAGAAAATGAGACGTGAGCCCAAACAATCGAAATGGCTAAAGATGTTTGGGGATAGGTTTTCTTCTGCACTGGTATTAGCTTAATGTTTATCCACGATCCACTCAAAGTCATAGATCCACCTCTCTCTCTCTCTCTCTCTCTCTCTCTCTCTCTCTCTCTCCCCCTTCGCGTCTCCTCTTGACTCATCTGCAACTGTACCAGACACCATCCACGGCTGCTCCGATCACTTAGTTCCGCCGCCCCCTCTCTTTTACTTTACAGGTGGGTTCGCTTATTCTCTCACTCCATCTCTATCGATTTCTCGTGCAGCCCCACTTGATCTTTTGATATTTTCAAACTAGATCTTCCGATTTCGTCTTCATATTATGCTTCTTAGCATTTTTGGTTTTTGCAATTTCCCCTTTCGTGAACAGAAATTTTTTTTTTTTTTCGTTTTTTTGCTACTTTTGCTCCCTATTTTTTGGATTGAACTTCTATTGATGGACCTGATATTGCTTTTGGCTTTTTTCTCCTGGTATTTTCTTCTTGGCTTGCTTATAAATTTTTCTCTACGATTTGGTAATTAAGAACCGATCGGCCTTCGGACATATATTTTTCTTGTGAAAATTGTTGAATACGATGTAAAAATCGTCCGCTTTTGCTCAGTCCTTTTCTCTTAGGGCATGGGTATTCTTCTGAGAGTTTGATGCTGGGATTTTGTTTCTGTTCCCTCCTAGTTTTTCGCGCCAGGGTTTATATTTAACATGAGCCCAGCTTTATGAGTATCATAGGCTGATTTTGTGTTAGTTTTAGCTGAATAATCGTATGTGTGTTGTTAATTGAAGCTTGAGTAGTTGCACTTGCACGATTAAAAGCTAACTGATAGTAATAACATTTCTTTTCCCAGCTGCATTGGTTTATTATACTTCGGATAGCTATCTAATTTTACTATCTAGATTGGATCGAATCTCGGGTCTATGGTTCAATGACTTTAATCTTACTATCTGATGATATTGACTATTATATTTTTTTTTATAAGTCTCATGAAATTGGGTGTTACAATTGGCAGCAGATTTAGTTTCTTTTTGGGATGTTTATATGACTGACTATAAATTATATGTCTATTAACAGAAATATGCCTCCTCAAAAGGTTGAAACGGGTCATCAAGATACGGTTCATGATGTGGCAATGGATTACTATGGTAAACGGCTGGCTACAGCCTCATCTGACCACACCATTAAGATAATTGGGGTGAGCAACACAGCCTCTCAGCATCTAGCGACCCTGAGTGGTCATCAGGGACCTGTATGGCAGGTAACATGGGCTCACCCTAAATTTGGGTCTCTACTTGCTTCATGTTCATATGATGGGCGTGTCATTATATGGAAGGAAGGCAACCAAAACGAATGGACACAAGCTCATGTCTTTGACGACCACAAGTCGTCTGTTAATTCAGTTGCCTGGGCACCTCATGAGTTGGGTCTTTGCTTGGCTTGTGGTTCATCTGATGGCAATATCTCAGTTTTCACTGCAAGAGCAGATGGTGGGTGGGACACTTCAAGGATTGACCAAGCTCACCCTGTTGGCGTTACTTCTGTTTCATGGGCCCCCTCAACAGCACCTGGTGCTCTTGTTGGTGCTGGCTTGCTTGACCCTGTACAGAAGCTGTGCTCAGGTGGATGTGATAATACTGTGAAGGTATGGAAACTCTACAATGGGATTTGGAAGATGGACTGCTTCCCTGCTCTTCAGATGCACACGGATTGGGTTCGAGATGTTGCTTGGGCACCCAATTTGGGACTTCCTAAATCTACGATTGCTAGTGCATCACAAGATGGTAAAGTCATTATATGGACTGTTGCCAAGGAGGGAGATCAATGGGAAGGCAAGGTTTTAAATGATTTCAAGACCCCAGTTTGGAGGGTCTCATGGTCATTGACTGGAAACATATTGGCTGTGGCTGATGGGAACAACAACGTGACATTATGGAAGGAAGCAGTAGATGGGGAGTGGCAACAGGTGACGACAGTGGAGCCGTAGAATTCTGATTTTGCAGTCTTGCTTGTTAATTTGGGATAATGGTTAGAATTTTCTTTTTAAAGTATAATTTACATATACAGTTGAGTAATTGTGCTTCGTAATCCTTAGTTCCTTAAACTCTGATCCATTGAACATTCTGTGCTTGCAAGAATGAAGTTGAATAGCTTGAGTTGTTTTTCTTCTATAAATTAGAAGGTTTATATTCAGTCATATGAAATGACATTTCTTGAGTTTTTCATGCGAGGTGCATAAAATGTGGCTGTGGCACTAATAATTACGGTCATTAATGTATATCTGGGTAGGGTTCAGGGGCATTAAAGAACTTTTTTGTTTTTCGTCCAATTTCCCAATAGTACTTTACTTTGTTGCAATTTTGCATTCTTCTTAACTTTCTTTGTGCACCGGACTGTGTTTGAAGAAAAATTTGTTAATGGTTTCCGTTATAAATCTAATGGGCTCTGGGCATCATATTAATGATATTTAGCTTATTTTATGCATGTTGCACTTCAACTAGCATTCTCATGATTATTCAAGGTTGTTAACCTTTATAATGCTTGTGAGGACAATTTCCTTATCTTATTGCTAACCACTAGATTTTGGGACATGGAAATGAGGGGCAGGTCCTTCTCCAACACCGCCATGACCTTGAAGATGATTATCCATTATATTTTGTTTCTTACGGGTTCGTCTGTTTTATTAAGTCCCATAAAACTTCCCAAAGATAGTTGTTTCCTGTGGTAAAATGTGCAGTGGTAGTTTCTCCTTGTCATGCGAAATTCTTAGCCAGCAGAAACAGAAGAAAAAAGCGGATTTTCAACATGTTTGTTTGCTTTTTTCGTTTTCTTTGGAATGCTGATGAAATATAATACATTTTACAAGCTCGAGACTGATTTAGATGATGAACAATGATAGGTTAGAGCAGGGAACATTCTGGTGTCCAGGAATTGGTAATTTCTTCTCGAAGTATACACTAAAACTGATTTTGTGATTCCGGTCAGGGTTATACTTGGACTTTGCTGGGATGAAGGGCGCGTATAGCTCACAGATCTCATTTTGAAAGATTAGGAATGAGAGTAGAGTAGAACACATTGACACATGATTAGACATGAGAAGAAACGAGAATGATTATATTTTATCATGTTTGGGTGTCTAAATATGTTATCAGCTGACGGGAAAGGTGAATAATGACCAATATGCGCGTAAATTTAAAATTAGAACAACATTAACACTGACGAGTCACGTTTGTGTGTCTGCCGCTGGTCTCTGTTCAGGCTCATTGTAGAACGATATCAACTGTGCATCCGTCAATAAGCGTTGGCAACCAATTTTCGATGAGTGGATGTCGAGAAAAGTACATGCGTTTGAAGCACCAGTGTTCGATTTGGAAATCTCAGTTTAACATTGCCATCTGCATTCGATATGCGTTCCACCTACGATGGCAACGCCAGCCACCGCACAAATCACAACCTTCAGTCCTCGTCGACGCTCAACACTCGTTCCAACACTTGGATAAAGATGAAACTGTGGAATGCAGAAGGGAGCTTCTGCCTGTTGAGTAGGGGTAAATTTTTAAGTGCAAAAGAGTCAAAAAATTTCAAATTCTCAAGAAAGATGAGCTTTCCATCAATTAGATGAGGGTTTGGATTTTCCTTCAAATTTGGGAGTGAGCATTGGGAAAGGAATAGTATTGTTCATAAGCACCCCACACATGGGATGTTAATCTCACCTATCCATTTTCTAAATCCATGAATCAAACAAGCCTTATCTTAAAGATATAATTTTTTTTACTCAATAGAATGTATTTAAATTTTCATTTCCCAAACTAACCGGTAAACTTTTTAATTAGAATCTTTGCTATGATATTCTAAAAATAAATGGACAAATGCCCTCGGTGAACAAAGTCAGATATCTTCATATTCATATCATGTTAGAAAAAATTATAAAATAAAAGATATTCAATTTTACTTAAAGATGTGAGGTTTATTTAAATAGTAAATTTTATTTATTATTTCTCTAACGTGACAAAAACACGAAAGAGAAGAACACGAGAGAAATTGAGTATTTCGGTATGCAAGTTTCACCAAAGAAAAGAAAGCATCTCATGGGTTGGTGGTACATTCGTGGATAAATGTTATATAAGATTTCAGGAAATTTGTTACATTAACATTATTTATTTTCATTCGATTATGACTTATGAGTGTGGGCCATAGATATTGTTATATACACTGCAATAGGATAACTATAAAACGACAATTATATGGCATCATATGTTTCTAGCTTAGCTGATTATACATTACTTTTGTATCATATCAGTCTAACGAGAGAAGGACATGGTACATAATCATATACGCAAGCAAATTCTGATAATTTATAATTAACTCACTTACTAGAACTGGTGGATAGAGAACATGTAGTTGAAAAAAAGACATTAAAAGGAAAAAATAAAAAAGCGAAAGAAAACAGAGGAGAAAAGAAGGAACCATGGGCAATTGGTGTAATCAAGAAATGCCAATGGTTTTGCCGAGTAGCCAAAGAACAAGGGATAGCTCAATTCCGAAAATGGTGTGGAGTGTGCTCCTATCCAACATGAATCCAAACACTGTTATCCCTGCCCCGTTGTTCTCAAAGTAATTCACTGCATTCATAAATTTAAATATATTCTGTCAATTTTAAATACGAAATTATTTAATAATATTAGTAAAAAAATTATATGTTCAATCTCTATAATTTCATTTAATTTTTAATTTGATATCTATAATTTCAAAAATTTATAATTGGGTTTTCACAATTTACAAATGATTTAATTTAGTTCTCATTGATAATATTCTGTCAAATTTTGCTGATATAACTATCTATATAGTATCTCTAACACTCAAAATTTATATGATTTATGTTAAAAAAATATTAAACTAAATGATAAAGTAAAGTTAGCTCATTCATATGACAAAATATTAATAAAAACATAATAACAAGGACTAAATTAAAAATCATTTAAACTCTAAAGACTTAATTACAAATTTTTAAATTATAAGAACTAAATTAAAAATGAAGTGAAATTATAAGAACTAAAAATACGATTTTTCTTATTAAAATGTGATAAATAAAATAATTCTTCAATAATGTCGCAATAAATATATGAATTTTACATATAGTTTCTCATGTTGTGTTATCATTAAAAAAATCCTATACTTGTTCCATTTAAATTGAAGAACTATATAACCCTAAATTTAACCCTTATTAATGCTTTTGTATTCAATATATGAGTAAACTATCTATTTCACCTTTAAATCAATGAATTCATTATTTCAAATTTTAAAATTTGTGAATATATAAGTTAATGTTTTAAAATAGTATATTTGTAAACATTAATTTTCCAAAAACATTTGAGTCATTTGGTAAAAGAGTCAGTTGGATATCTTTAAAAGCAAAATCATACACTTACTTATTTTTGGAAATTGAAACTGAACGATTTTAACACTTCAAGAAAATTAGATCATAAATTTTATCTTAATCTATTATGTCTTTAGCACTTGACAAAAGAGAAAACTCGGTCACCTAAAAAGGTGCCGCTTTGACCCAGCACATGAGTTGTCTACCAAACTAACAAAACGACAAGCCTTGATTGCGTAAAAGGGTATAGAATATAAGAGGAGAGTAATACTTCAGTACGAGTGACAGACATACCTAAAGCTTGTCTCTTTTGGTATGAGATTGTGCTGTAAGCATATGATGGGATTAATTTTGTAGTATTAATCTCATCTTCTTCATCACCTGGATCATCGCCTTCAGATTCGCCATCTGTCCCCACCGTCGGAAAGATTCTCTCGTTTGAAATCTGATCCGTCGGCGTCTCACCATCCATATCCAACGTCGCACAAACGTGCCACTTGGCAGCAAGCGCTGTGATGGCCTGTGCCTTGTGCGTGATCTTCGTTGCACTCCGTAGTATGATTGAGAGCGCAGAAACCAGTGTCATGGAGCACAGCTGCACCGGAATATTACCCCCCCAAACAAAGTTTAGTTTGAAGAAAATACCGGAATATTTGCTTTTCTCGCATATTGTATGGCAAAATAGGAAATTAAACTACAAAGGTTTTCCCAAGTTGTACTGCAGAAAATGTTGTTCATCATGTGGCTGAGGTATTTTCTTGTATATGATCTTTACTAAATTTAAATGTTTTTAATTTACTTTTATAATTATACATAATTAATCACAGATTAGGCAATCATTGTATCTTAGTTATCATCATGAAATTTAAAAATAAAATTTAAATAAATCATTTTATGTCATAATGTTTGACACTATTATTCATTATTATTATATATATATATATATTTAATTTTAGAATTATTGTAAATTATGAAAAATGTGATGTCATATTAATAGAAACTTTTTCTTTAAAAAAATATCATAAAAATTAT
This sequence comes from Delonix regia, assembly GCA_037074485.1. Classification (NCBI taxonomy): domain Eukaryota; kingdom Viridiplantae; phylum Streptophyta; class Magnoliopsida; order Fabales; family Fabaceae; genus Delonix; species Delonix regia. The sequence goes on along the minus strand of CM073452.1, from coordinate 18,080,131 downwards.
CTGTAATTATAACTTCTTTTTAAAAAGGAATTCAGTTTTTTGTGATAAAAAAGTAATTCAATTCCAATTTTAATCAAATATTACACATCTATCTATTAAATTGATTGATTAGATTGAAAATTTAATCGCTTTCAATTAAATTAAATCTTAAATATCTATCTATTGTTAAAAATTCGAAATTTAAATAGAGAAATATTTAAGAAATAATACCAAGTTTTTTTCTTCGACATATTTAACTATTGCCTCAGTTAAATATTATTCAATTAATAACCTTATTATTGAAGTGATGGTATTGTTATTTAATAAAATTGCAAAGACTAAATTTTCTTTTCTTTATAACATGATATCATAATATCATATTTTAAGTATCATTGTATACGTGGCAAAAGAAGGAGAGAGAGAAAGGGGCGTAGTACGCACCGCAAGCTCACCGGCTTTGTAAATGTTGACATCTCTGGTATATTTAGTTGTAATGAGGAGGCAAGCGAACTGGCTGCCCGTGACCAGGATGAGGACTGACAGTATGAACCCGCGGCATCGATGGCTGATAATGCGCAGCTGCCTCCGGATCCGAAGGTGCTCCGACAGCACCGATGCCACGTCGGAGTCCACGTGGAACATGGAGGCAAAATCATGTAATCGTAGGATTTGCAAATGGCAGATCACACGGAAGAGGACGCACACAAGGAAGATGACGGTGATGCGGTACAGCCACGAGAGCAACTCCATGGTGCATGCTACTGCGTCACTCACGTAGACGTTTCCCAGGAACGGGATTTGCGAGGCTCCAGAGGCGTACCACCATATCTTGTATGCACCCTCAGCGATTATGCACGGGATCACAAATACTGAGAGTATCTTCAATGACCTCTGTATAATGAGATGCATCAGAAACTAGCTCAGTGTGTCACTGTATTATAACATTTAAAGTAAGCAAAAACAAGTAGACACACCAATAGATGATAAAAATATTTATAAGGTTACTTTGCTAATAAAGTTATATGAAGATAAATTTTGAAATATATCAATTATGTAAACTTGAATTTAAAGTTTATATATTTTGTAAGAGAATTATAATCAAGGACCAAAAATTTAAAATATTTACTATGAATGACAGTAAATTTTAAAATATTTTAAAACGCTTAAAGATCATATTTCTTTTACTTTGACGGACTCTGCTCTAATATTTAGCAATTACGTAATATAAATGTTTCATGGAATCTCAAAATCTGAAAACAAGGCCCTTGAAAAAAATTAATCTTTAAGTCTCCCAAAATAATTTTAAAATTCTTTTATAGTAAATACTTTCAATGTATAATTCTTATTTATAATTTTTCTCATATTCTTTTAAAATAAGCATTGAACAGAAATATTTATTTTCTTCTCATAATATTGACAATTGAGTAAAATTACTATTCATAATTTAATAAAAAAATAATTTCTTTTACAAGAACTTAAAATTCAACTCAATCATAATTTAGAAAATAATTTTAAATTAAACCGTATCACAATGTATAACCGCAGTTAATTACAACAGAAGCATTGGAAATGAGCTTACATACAAAAATTAATATTTTTATTTAATTATACTCATAATAAAGCATAAATTCATTAAATAATAATAATAAATTATTAATTAAAAGATTGTGCTAGAATGCCCTGTAAAGACAAAAGGAACATAGTAACAATCACATCTAATGCATTAAAGAAGATTTGAATTCTTAGAGAACCAGTTCCAATCCTTTGAATGATTCTATTAATGGACAAATCCCTTTGTTAAGTTCTCTTTTCTCTCTCCCATTTAATTCGGAACCACCACTATGGGTTGTTCTAGTATAAATGTAAGATTATGATTCTTGAATAGGCGTGTTTGCACATCAATATGATACACTTTGTTATGACAAAATGAATAAAGTGAAATTTCTTAATTGATTCATATTATTGTTCAACAGCACACATATGTGAAATATCTATATTTTTATAATTAATTTCGATGTATATAATTTTAGTAGACCTATAAACATCTTTAATAAAATTGAAAATGACACCTTTATCAGGAAAGTAATAATAATAATAATGGCAAAGACACTCAATAAACTTAGAAGATCAAATGCATTTATTTTGCTGGTTTTCCTCACTGAAGACGTGTGAACCATGATAAAAGGAATCAAATCAGGCATTAATGGATGTTTCCCATATCATATATATCATTTCCTACAAGTTGTGTAAATTATTCATCTCTAGAGTCCAATAAAAAGACAACATATAACATCTGATAATTGAGGCCAAAGAAAAAGCAAACTGATAAATATCAATTACACAACCAGATGCAGTGTTAAAACAAAAAAAAAAAAAGAACTATCTGCCTTTCCCTAAACACATGATATATTATAAAATTAATAATATTAACTTATTTAATAACTAATAATATATTCAAAAGATTTATTTTTTGTATAATTAATGAGTATAATGATAATAATAAATCAATATATATATATATATATATAAACTTATTCTATGTTTAATAATAAGTAGTAATAATATTCTTGAATTCAGATAATCATCATTCTACATTATAACCAATTATGGCCCACAGGAGAGAAAGTGGTTTACCCACCCAAGTTTGGGAGATTAGTAGATGAAGTTCCATGACTTGGCCCCCTGATCATCGGCATCACAATAGATTTCCATTTATGAACATTTCAAATTTCTAATTCCTCAAGCAAAACTGGAAGTACGAAAAGAGCAAAAAAAAAAAAAATTATAGAGATTCGCGGTCAGTTTAATTTTATTTTTTGTTTTTATGTTTTAAAAACAATTTAATAGATAAACTTTGAATATAAAAACAAATGAAAAATATGTTTGAATAAATCTTTTTTAAAGTAGTCTTTAAGTTTTTATCAAAAATATCATAATATCACTAATAAAAGCTATTTGTAAGGTGTTTTTATTTTCTTTTAATTCTCAAAAATGAAAATCAGAATATCTAAAATAATATTTTTATTTTAGGATACTATTAGCGCTTTTAAATTTTTAAAACAATAAAATTTACACAATCAAACAACTTTTTTCTATTTTTTTATGTTTAAAACAGAAAATTGTTTTCCAGAATTCATAACTATCATAATACCACCGATAAAAATTATTTTTTAAGGTGCTCTCTTTATTTTTATAATTCCAAAAATTAAAAAGCAGAACATCAAGAACATATCAGTTATTTTTAAGACACTACTATAATTTTGAAATATTAATACAACAAATAAAATGCACGCAATCAATCAATTTGTTTTTTGTATAATTTATTTTTAAAAACAGAAAATTGTTTTTCAGAATGTAAACAAGCCGTGCCTCTGTATCCTCTGTCTCGTGACTTATCACAAGATCAATCAACAACACAATCAAGTATTCAATCTAAATTTGAAAAAAAAAAAAAAAAAAGATTCGTATAACTAAAAGGAAAAGGAGTTATCTGGATGCTTCTGAATGTCAATTCTATAATGTTATCAAGTTCTTAAAAAGATCATAAAATTGAATAAGAATGTAGAAACAGAGAACGAGAAGCATGGAGAGAATCTTACATTGAGCTGGCCGGTGTAATTAGTCCTCACGTTCTCGCTCTCATTGCAAAGCTTATCGAAGAACAAGAACTTCCGGAGGCCGTACTTCTTCACGGACCTCGATAGGCAGAGGAAAGACAGAGCGGCGATGCTGCTCAGCGACAATTGCACGACGGCGTCGTATGGCCTGGAGTGCCTGGCGTCACAGCTAGGGCAGGCCAGGAGGAAGTGAGAGATGGCAGGGACGATGACGGCGAAGAGGAGGAACATCGACCACGACATCAACGCCGTCCAGAGGTTCGATTGATCGACGCACATCCACCGGAGGTAGGATCGGAAAATGCGAAGCTCGTCGTGCGCGTTTGAGACGCTCCGAGCGAACTTGGCTCCAGAGTTCAACAGAGGCTCGCCATTGTCATCCATAGCTATGGCGACCAATGGCGATGGATGATTTGAACGGAATGGAGTGTGAACAGAAAGGGAAAGTGAGGGAAAGCGAAGAAGAGGAATAAGAAGAAGCAGGGATTGAAGCAATTTAACGGGGCTTTCTGCATTTGATGTCTTTTTCTACAACGGTGTTGTACAGAAGTGAAAAGATGGCGTGGCGTGTTTTGATTGGTTGTTGGAGATGGAAGTGAGAATTTTTGATAGGATGATTGTTAATTTGTTGTAATAAATATTCATATCGATGATTTAAATAATTCACTTCAAAGCTTATTCCTTTTGAGTCACCGCTCTTTTACATTTGAATATTGTAAAAGTTATATAATGAAAGTTATTGTGTAATTTATTTAATCAAGATTGTTAAATTTACACTACTTGTATATCAAATTTCTTTTAAGTTACGAATAGCGGCGCATATGAAGTGGAAATTAGTAAATGTATGAGTCCCTCAAGAGAAGAATCTCAGAAATTTTAAAAAAGAGAAAAATAAATAAAAGGCCAGCTGGTGAAGGAACTAAGGAGGGAGGGCCACATGGGAAGAGAAGAGGGGAAAAGACAACCCGAGAGGGCAACCAATGGTGAGCATCCACTTGAGATACCAAATTGTCAATAATAAATATGATAATTGTTTGATATTATTATATATAAAGTAACAATATTTTATTTTAATATAATTATTAGTTAAAAAATTTACATGTAATTTTTTATATCTTCATTACGTAATTTTTTAATTAAAGCATAACAATATATGATTTTTTTTAATAAAATCATGATATATGTATAGTTATTGCACATACTTATATAATTTTTAAATTAAATTATATATATATATATATATTTTTTATATTATTATTAGTTAACTACACACCTATTGTATGTTAATTGGAAGATTCAATAACCAAGATATTAAAGGACGTATTTAAGATTTTATTTTAAAGTAGACAAAAACTTTTAAATCGGATAATTAAATTAAAAAAACAAAAACAAAATCTTATCGTCAAAGGGAAGTGAGCTCATATCATTAATGAAATAACCAAATAAAAAATATAAGGCAAAAAAATATATAAAAGTTGAAATTTTAAAAATTTAAAGAGGAGAACCACTCCTCATATATTATATGAACTCTACTATTTATAATTTAAATTATATTTTTTAATTATAAAAAAATTAATGTTTTAAGCATTATGAAATATTAATTTTAAGAAAATTATTCAATAAATATTTTTTTAAAATTACCAGAATTATCATTTTGAGCAAAAAGATCAGGTGGTTTCTGCTTTTCTGTGAGATTCCTTATTGGTTCCAAAATGAAGTCATAAGCAATAAACAAAAGCACTGGGTTGTAACCTGGCTTAAGCTCATTTGTGAGATTTGCTTCTTTTGGCTTTTTATGTCTTAATTATTGTCATTAATCTGTTGTAAGTGCTGAACCGTCAGATTGGCAGCTAATTTAATTTGACATAAACATTTGCGTGAGATTTAATATTAGGAAATCAAATAACCAAGTTTGTTTGATCTTGACAAAAACCTACTATCCCACCAAATCTTCATGTAATTAATATGATCGATAAGAAATCTAAATTTTGAGATTTTAGATTAGGGGATGACAGCTTGGCTCATTTGAGGTTGATTTTTGGACCTAAACAATTACTTTCCATTCCCAATAGTCCAATACAAACCGAACCAGAGTATACATGAGAGAGAAAAATTATATATTCAATTTGAATATTATAAATTATTGTTTACATTCGAAATTAATTTGTCCTCATTTGATTTAAGGTGCATTCCATTACCACCAAATTATCTGTTATATATTTCTGTCGTAGATTTAATAAAGAACAACATTAATTGTTAAAATTCCGGAGAACTTCGCTTTTCACGACATGTTTTACTTAAACATTTTTTAAGACTTTTAGGCAATAAATAGAATCGATTAACAATTTCGAAATTAAAAATGTCAGCTTAATTTCAATAATAATTGTCAATGCATTAACAAAATATTCAAGATATAACTGAAATTGACGTTTAATAATAGAATAACTCACCAACGTGCATTTTTTAAAAAAATATATGGATATAAAATATCACGTCATGATTGGGTGAAATTTGAACACTTCACATGGCTTTTTTTTTTTGTCACAGCAATTCACATGAATGTTAAATCCCACACTGTAACCATATAGAGATAAATTGATAGTAGATTTTGTATATCTAGATAAATAGTTATCTATCAAATAGAAAATCTAAATTAATAAATTAATAATTGATTAAATAATTATCAACTTAATATAATATAATAAATTAATAAATTTAATATATAATAAATATTTATTAATATATATACATTAACAAATATTAAAATATTAATATATATATATATATATATATATAGATAGATATATATACAACCTTGGTTTTGTATTATATTTGGTTTAATCCTTTTAGTAAAACATTGCATCAATTTACTTGTAATTCAATTAATAGAATAAACAGAAATTACTGGATTATAAAGTATCTGTTACTTAGAATTTAAATTTGATCTCCTTCCACACTTCCCGCGCAACTGCTAATTGAGGACTCCATCTACAAGGCTCAAATAATTTCACTTATTAGTCTAATTTTGATTTAGTCTTTTACTTATTTTTCACTCTCAATTTGGTGATTCATTTATGAGTTTAGTTTCATTTTGTTTCTTCACTAATTTTTAGTCTCAATTTGATCCCTTATTAGTCCATCTATCTTAACTAAAATTGATCTAAATATGCTAATATCCATAATAGTAAGTGGTCAAATTGAGATTGAAAATTAACAAAAGATCAAAGTAAGACTAAAGTAACAAGCAAGGAATTAAAATGGTATTTTACATAATAAGCTAATTTCAAGTCAAACCAAGTAAAATATAATAGATAATTCACTTTATGATAATTAAAATACGATGAGTAATCTTATCGTTATAAACTAAAAATGAAGACACCATACCCACCCATGTCCACAATTTGAATAGGTGGTCATAATGCTAATTTTTTGTTTTCTTTAAACAACTTATCACTCAATTAAAAATAATAAATTTTGATAGTGATACCAACAAAACCTCTTCTACTAACCTACTTGACTAAAGGGAAGGAGAAGAAGATTGAACATGTGGGCATTCATTTTTTGTGCTTTGCTTGTGGAAAATATGGACATAATCTAGAAATTTGTTCTCTAACGAAGCAACAAGATATGGAGAGGAAACAATCTATATCCAAATTTGTAACATTTGAAAGCATTGAAGATGACATTACAGCCAAAAAAAAAAGATTTCATTCATGTAGATATCTCGAACAAAAGGTCTGCCTATGAGAAATTTTTCAAAAAATTGAAAAGCACACTGTAATATAGAATGGAACAAATTCATGGATGTTGTGATCACTAAGGCCAATCCAAGGTTAAATTTTGATCATCATGATCCCTTTTTTGTTTAGCCCCATTAAATCAACGTCCTTGATTCCTTTTTTCACCTTTTTTGTTTTGAAGTAAATTGGCTTAAACATAAAGATTTATAAGAACTTCCTCCATTATGCATGGAACAAGAACGTAGAAATGCTTGAGTTCTAACATTAACATAGCTAAGTATGTTTAGAATAAGATATATGAATGAACAGTATTCTGACCTAACGAAGAGTAGCTTTAATATGGATTTACAAAACGAAAAATTAGTAAAGAAGAACAACTTATAATAACCAATGTCCAGAGAAAATTTTACACACTGAGAGACACAAAAAAATAGGGCTTATTAGAAAATTGAAAAGTCTAAGTTATCAAAAAGGCCTTTAGTTATTTGTCTGTCAATAATAAATGAAATAGGTTTTAATAGTAATAAAACAAGTCCAATAATAAAGCTCATGTAAATGAGCCCAATCCCTTTCTCAATATTAATTCTCATACTAACTTGATGGGACAAATACTAATTAACATTAGATAATGGGTTGAAAACTCTACCAATAAGTTTATGGATAATCTAACTCATCACTAATTACGCATAATTAACATAAACACAATTCATTCTTGATTGAGATTAATATATTGATTGTTTAATTAACAACTACAAGAAGTTGATCAACCAATAGGATTAATATCAATCCATAAAATAATTAAAATTATTCTAACAATCTCCTACATGTATAATATTTATTAAGTCAATCAATAAAAACAATAAAATTAAGCAATCAATGTTCACATAAATACATGAAGGTTTGTATATACTAAACCATGTTAAGTTCAAACATGAACTAGTTTATTTGCTTGTACATTGCACAAGCCTTAAACAGTTAGTTTATTATATTATATATTGATACATTTTAAATTTATAGGCTCATTGAGAAGGTATTATTACGAAAACTCTTTTTTAATGTACAAAGCAACTTTCATTATTGTTTTTTTTTTAAAGAATTATGAAATATCAGAAACTAATAGAACCACATTTGACTCGACTTCTGACTTTGAGTAATGCATGATAATAAATTATCTAAATCATTAAATAAGTCATTCAATCATAAATCATTTTTCTTGTTTTAATTTTAGACCATATCAAATTATATTTATAATCTCTTATTATAAAGTTTAAGAGATAGTTAATTAATTAATTCATTGTACTTTTGTTGAATTTAAAAAATGTTCGAACTTTAAAGAATTCTCCATTCAAAAGGCGGTTAATTAATTTACTAAATAATTACTTCATAATTTTTTTCGGTTGACTATGAAAAATTTCTTAATTTTCTTGTTAATTCTAAAAATTTCTTAGACTTTGAAGATTTTTTTATTTAAAAGGCGATTAATTGATTCATCAATTAATTACTTCATAATTTTTCTCATTAACTTCAAAGAATTTATGTACTTCAAAACTTCTCGATATATGTATCAGAAAGGTGAAACGTTATTGTATGAAAAGTTAAAGGTTTAATCAACCAATACTTCTCATTGATCAACAGAGCTCCCATATTGAAGGTAGCTTACTTTACTTATATGTAATAGATATACACATAATCACTGGATCCAATAAAAAAAACAAGTAATGTTAACATTGTTATAAAATTAGTTTCAATATTCAAACTGAATGAAATACAAGATGACATTCTATGTGTCATATTTTATAACAAAAATCCCCTTAAAGACTCAACTCAAACTTCCACTGAACCAAAGCTACATCAAAGTGTTCAACAACACCTATATGAGTCACATGACTTTTAAAGACTCCTATAGGTAAGTCTTTGATCAACGGATCCACCAACATATATTCACTAAGTATGTAAACCAAATAAGTCTGAAATTCAACAATCTTTTTTCTAACAAACAAGAACTTAACATCAAAGTATTTAGTGTGACTAGAGTTCTTGTGGTTTTGAGGAAAACTAACAGCTGACAACCTATCACAATTTATGGTTAAAAGTTGTAATATCGAATCAACTAGATGCATACCAAATGTAAGTTTCCTCAACCATATAGCTTGACGAGTGGTCTCATAACAAGTAATGTACTTTGCCTTTATAATTAAGGTAATTGTTATTAATTGCTTACAACTTTTCCATGAAACAGCTCCTAAATGGTTATTGGAAAGCGGAGTTATTACATTTCTTTATACCTCAGCTTGAGATTAAAATCTTAAATCTTGGGTAAAGGGTGAATGTTCTCAATGCATATTTAGTTTTTCTTGTAACCACAATCTCATACTTGTAAGTACCTCATCATAACGCTTTCATGTCATAATATTATCTAATTTATCATCAGCGTAGAGACTTTTAAAACCTCAAGAGTTCAATTATCTATAAAAATTACCATGTGGTAATTTGCAGATGAACAAAGCTAACAAATAGACACATAGCAAAACATACTGAAATATATTAATAATCCAATTCTAAACTAATATATAAAGAACAAAAGTATTAACTACCTTTTACGCAAGTTAGAAATCTAAATTCCACAAAACACTTCTTCTACTACCTCTCTTTGTCTCTTCCTTTGAATGATAAAACTGGTTCTAAAAGTTTTCAAGTTACTATTTAACATTATACAAATAGTAACCAAACACGTTTTTGTTGACATTTACTATACAATAATTAAAATTATATTTTTATCTTTGACAACATTTTTCTTTTCATTTTAGTCCATAAACAAAGTTAAAATTATAATTTCAACCCATACATTATTATTTTTCTTTCATTTTAATCCTTAAAATTATGTTTTTAATTCCATTTTCTTGGCACATTAAATTCTTATAGGTCAACTAATAATTATAGGTTACCTTGCCAAAATTAACTTTCATTTAATTGGATCTCGTATATATTTAATATACTTCTAATAAATTTATATTTTCATTTAAGATAGGTTTAAAAATACTAGAATATTACATAACTCCTGATATCTATGGTAGAATTATACCGCCTAAATGATAATTGGAAAGTGGGGGTACTACATTTTCTTGCACCTCAGCCTGAGATTAAAATCTCAAATCTTGGGTAAGGAGGGGAAGGTTTTCCTAGCCAATAACATATTGAAACATGAACAATGATAAAGGTTTTTGGATCAATCTAGACTTAGAAAAATAGAAATTAAATACACAATGAATTTCAAGACATATAGGTGATTCCTAACTACCAAGAGTATTATAATTATTATTATTATTTGAGAGAAAACTATACATACATAAAGTTTTAATTATAAAGAAGTAATATGTTTTTTTTAGGCATTACACCCTAGTCCTAAGCCAACTTATTCATTATGTAATCAATTTATTGAATTAATTTCATGAAAGATAAAATCTTTAGTGCACTCACAATTTTAAATACATAAATATATCCAATTATAATGTAAATATATAATTATAATATTATTATTTTTTGAAGTGATATTATTGTAATTATATTTTTATATTAAAATTAAATGCATTGAAAATTATGAATATGCAAAGATAGTAGCTTTATAAAATTGTTTGATGTAAAAAGAACACATTCACTTTTTTAAAATTGTGAGTCATGCCTCTTTAAAGGAGCATTAAGAATTTTATGCACTATGGGCTTATTTCAACAATATAGCTCATAGTAGTATAGACATCACAAGCCCAAAAAGGGTAAACTGCTACGGGTTATGATACAATAACTAAAATAAGAAATAATAATAATATTTATGAACCGTGGCCTAAATAACTTGAGATTTTTTCTGAACAAAGAAGAATATAACTCAGTTAAATGTTAATTAAACTTGAGATTTATTTTTGCCTTATATAAAATATATTAATAACAAATTTAATTCTTAAATGAAATTTTTTTAATTATAATCACCTTTATGCAATATCACATTAATTCAAAATCAAATCTACACAATTTTAATTCAAACAAACGTTAAATGTCAAAAGGATTTGACATTTGTTCACATGCACACAACTATGCACAATTCCAAATCCGTACACCTGGTTACTAGTCCCATCAATCTATATATATATATATATATATATTACATTTTGCATCCATAACCACCATTTATATATTGATTTTGTCTTTATTTTCTTACCTTCAATTATATTGAAAATCCATGAGCTAGCTAAGATGACTTTTTTGTCCCCAGCTAGCACAATTTAACTAAATTTCAATAAATTAGATTGATCGGCTTATTTATCTTTTAGATCAACCCTGCTAAATCTAGTTACAACCAGCAGGTCCAAACCCAATCCTCCCACCACCAACATCATATACTACTTCCAGAGTCTTCTGCTGCACATTCCCCAGAATAGCCACATCGCTCGCATCCTCATTTCCAGCAAAAGCCAAGCACACCTGCGTTACTCTCACAGCGTACAGAATCCCTCTGCCGTCTAACTCCACATTCACCCCACCCCCAAACGACAAGTTAATCTTCGGAACGAGAACGGTTTTGTACCCACTCAGATCGTAGCACGTGTCCAGTATCGAAATCGCCTCCGCCTTCGGGTACCTCGACATCGCTCGCCGGAACGCGTCTCTCAGAAGACCGTACGCCGCAGGCGGCAGCCGTGAGATGACGGTGCCGGAGTCGATGATCGTGCCGGCGGAGAACACGGAGGAAGAGATCGGGAGTTTGGCGCCGGCGAGGGTGATTCCGGTGACGTCCAGGCCGTAGAAGGAGGAGCTGCGGGCGATGGAGGAGAATGGTGTGTATTTGACGTTGCCGGAGGCGGCTCCGCCGCCGAAGTTGAGGTAGCCGACGGCGCTGGAGGTGGAGGGGAGGCAGTAGGAGAAGATCCTATGGTACTTTTGGGCGGTTTGTTGGACGAAGGAGATGGGGTGGCGGCCGAGGCCGAGGAGGCCGGCGGCGCTGCCGAAGAGACCCTGGTTGTTCTGGCCGCAGCCGAAGAGGAAGTTGTCGACGACATCGGTGGGAGTGACGGTTAGCCGTTCTGTACCGAAATAGCCAACGGAGAAGGATTGGTCTCCGTATTGAATAGCGTATATGCAAGCTCTCGTTGATGAAGAACATCCCGGTTCATTTCCTGTATTTTTTTTTTTGGAGCCGAAAAAACGCATATTAGGAGAAAAAATTAAGAGTGCGTATATATATATATATATATATTAATAAATACTAGTTTTTTTAAAAGGCAATTCCTAGTGACTGAATTGCTGCTATGAAATTGCATAGTTACATGAGATGGGTCAATTGGACAAGCTGAAAACCGTTAATAATGAATCTGAAGGGAAATTCATGCTTTTCTGTAATAGGTTAGAATTAGATTTTTATTCTTGAAATTTCGACGAAGTTTACGTATAAGTTAAATTTTGATTATTAAATATATACAGATTGGAATTAGATGCAACCAAAAAATTCTTTTGAAACCCCATACATTTTGTTTTGGCCAGAAAACCCAATACACGAAAGTTCGAAACTTTATTAAATTCTGAGAAATATTGTGTTGATCAATATTTTGAGTAAACAAATAAAGCCCAAATATATAAATATTCATTGACGTTGTTTAAAATTAATCTTATAAATGTGATAGAAAATAAGTTTTATTGAGAAATGAAATGTTTTTACATGCAATAAATTTTGATTGTTGAGTGTATATTCATTTACTACATGTATGAATCTCTCCTGAAATAATTTTAATAAGTAATATATAATTTTTTATTAATAGAAAAAAAATTAGAGTTAAAATGAATGAGAAAATTATACATTTTTAATTTATTATTCAATTGTTATTTTAATATTTAACTTATTTTGTTACCATAAAATAGTTTCTTATTTAAAAATTATTACTTTTGGTCATTTTGTTATCATATTTAATCTATTAGATTAAATTCAGTTAACTCAATTACAAAAGTTAAAAGTTATTTAATAATAAATAAGCATTTTTCATTAAAATAAATATCTCCTGTATTAAAGGTGTATATTAGTAAGACATATATTATCACGAGAAATAGGTCAAAGCAATAGGAAATGATCAAGGGATAGGAAAAACACCTGTAGCAGAGAAGAGCTGAGTGCAGAGGGAAGAAGTGCAGGTGATGTTGGAGTAGGAAGACGACTTGGAAGGATCGAAGGTTGGGTCCTTCTGCTTGTAGCAGAATTTGGAGCATGGCTCGCACTGCGTCCACGTCAGGTCGCTCGCGGTGTCGAATATCAGAGACAGCTCCCTCCGGGGGCTTCCCAGCCCCACCGTCACGAAGTAGTTCCCGGACCCTAGAACGCTCCCCGACCTCGCCGGAAGCAGAGCCTGGTTCAATCCCTTGGTCGACGACGGCCTCGCTCCTCCTTCCACTTCTTCTGCTTCTGCTTGCCTCTGCGACTGCGTTTTCGAGAGCCTAGAGTGAATGGATCTCACTCTGGCTTCGTCCTGCTTCAGGATTTCACTGTGCGAAACTACTGTCGCTGTTGCTGATGACGACGACGACTTGTCTTGCTTCAGCTTCGAGCATGGCCCGTGCCTGTGTACCACTTCTAGGGACCCCTTCTTGTTTGCACCTGATAATTATGGTATTAACTATTTCTAGTTAATTCCTGCTTCTATCACTCTATATGTTTTGTTTTAAGAATCGGATGGTTTGGTTATTAAACATGTAGGTGGTTCGCCATTTATTAGTTCAGGAGTGTGCATATATATATATATATATATATATATGGTTTTACTTTAATTTATACAATATTGTGTTATAGCCCCCTAATATGTCGTTAAATCAGCCTACAATATATATAATTTTATGAATAAAAACTAGCATTTAATTATTTTAATTCAAGTTAAATTAATGTGAATAATTTCTTACAATAAAATATTGAGATGTTGTTATGTAAATAACTTCATATATATGTATATATAGTAAATACATTTAAAAAATAAAAACTATATATATTGGAGAATCAAATTAAATGATAAATTAATTCTCAAACCAACTAATATAAAGTAGTGTCACTTGCAATATTAGTTATAAGGCATATATTTAAAAACTTTTGTATTCTTAAGAATTTATTTAATTATCAAAGCACTTAGCGGTCAATTGGCTTATAATAATGACCAATCAAGTGGATGAAGGTTCTTATCCACTAATAATAATTTTCTATAATTTGTTTGGCATACCAAGAGAATTTTATTATCGATAATTATAAAAAAACAAAAGAAAAAGAAACTTTCTCTTTCTTGTTTTGGTCTCCACTGAAATTTCATATAATTGATTATTGATTTAAGCACGCAATATAGGGCGGAGAGCTACGCCTCACCTAATTTTCTAAGACTAGTTGTTGTCAAGTACTTGAAAAGGCTCATGCAATCATTTATAATGGAATCCTTGAACTAACTTTTTCAATAACAAATGCTTAATTTCAAGTTTTTGTTATTAATTTTAGACTTGAAAACAAGAATAGGATTCATATAGGAGAAAAAATTGATTGCATAGAAACTATTCATTAACAAATGATCCAGAGAAAAATAATGATAATAATTTTACGCGCAAGTTGTGATATAAAAAACAAGATTCCATTCAAATGCTTCAACTCTCAGCTTCAATCTTTGAAATTAAGTTGACTTTATTGACTTAAATTTCATCCGCATATTTTTCCAATAAAATAATAATCTTCATTTTGAAAAAATAATTTAGTTACACATTCAAACTAAAAAATAATTAAGTTACAATTATATTCCTCTTGACAAAAAAATGCTTTTTTAATACTTAAAGATATTAAATATATCAAAAAAATATTTGTTAAATTTAGAAAATTTTAAAATAACTTAATAAACGAGTTAATAATACATTTATAAACATTTTTTTTAAATTAATCAATTAAAAGAGAATAATTAATAATTTTTAATTTTAACAACAATTTATGCAATAAAGATATATCATTAAGCATGAGTTCTATCACAAATCTAAGGAAATTTTAAATAAATTAAGTATAAATAGAATTATTTTACAATTTTCCGTTTTTTCATCCTTTGTATCTAAATTTAGAAACCTTTCTGTAATTCCAACATCGTCTTATTTTTTTTTATTGGAACATCGTCCTAATTAAACTTCATTAATTTCTTCAAACTAACTACGACAAAAGAAAAACCAAGTGAATAGAATAAAAATCTCCTGACACTATTTTGAAAAATAAACTATTCACTCATTTTAGTTTTTCTCTTTTTCTTTTATATATATATATATTACCAAATATCTTGGACAGTATATTTAAAACCATTTGTCTGTACGTAGGAAGAGAAATTTCACCAATCAGTCTCTCTTAAGTCAAGTTTCTATTATTGGTGGCCCATCAAACAATTTCCTTCAACTTTGTCAGCACCAAACACCAATTAAGAAAAAGCATATAGAGATAAAACGTCAACTTTTAATTAAAAAACAAGTAAGACAATATAAATGAGACAAACATCTCCAATTGGATTATGGGAATGTTAAAATTAATCAAAGATTTAAATAAGTTTATTATAGTTATTTCCTCATCAATCAGTTAAGAAAGAGAGGAATATGTGAACGATATCACTTCTTGCTTTATCTCTCTCTATCTTAATTATGTAGATGGTGGGTTCCATATCTGAATATTCAACATAACCAACAGTGAAATATTAAACTCCTAAGAAAATGACTTGAACGGGCCATTCAGAAAACTACAACAACATGCCATGCTGCATCTCTTGCTTTACTGATCTCAGAACAATTATTTTCCTCAAAGGGTTAAAGATTTCTCTCAATCCTCATGATTCCCACACACAAATATATATACATATATACTAATAGAAAGTTTTACATTTATAATATATTTCAATCATGTTCAATTGATAGTAATGTTTACGATATATTCAAGGTTGTCTATTGTAATATGGACAATGATTATTGAACCTTGTCTATCCTTCTGAAGATATTTCATTGTCAATAATTATTTTAATCATGTAATCCCAAATTATAAATTGTTATATGTAACCAAACTATTGTTAAGCTTATTTAAAAAATTTTAAATTTATAAGTAAAGGATTAACTTCTAATATGGTCCTTCGCATGAATACTATTGCATAGATATAACACAGTCTCATCAAATATATATTCTAAACTAATTGGTCATAAAAGTTCAAAGACCATGTTAGTGATGGTTTTTACTCAAAAGTTTAGATGGATAGTAAAAATTTATAAATAATTTTTTAATACATCCCTTTACATGAAATTTTCTGGACTTTAAGTGTGAATATATATAAATGTCACAGACTTTGAAACCATATCAATAACTACTGTAACTCAAGAACAATTATATTGAGAGAGATTCATGAAGAGTTTCATTATGAAATCTAACACAAAACATCTCAATAAAGAACTCATAATGAGAGAGAGAGAGAGAGAGAGAGAGAGAGAGAGAGAGAGAGAGAGAAGGAAGAAATAGAACCTTTTGCAGAAGAGCTACAGGTGGAGGAAGGAAAGAGGGAGCTGAGATGAAGAAGATGACTGTGTTGGAGGTCATGGTGGTTAATTTCAGAGGCTTCCCTTATTGCAGAGGCAAAGGAGAAGAAGAAGAAGCAAAGAAGAGGCAAGAGGAAAGAAGAAGAAGAAGAGGCCATTGAAAGAAGAGAATAAGGCTAACCCAAGTTGCTTCTGTGCTTCCGCAGGCCACACAGCGCACTCTTTGTCGGGATGGTTGGCCTTTATAAGCTAATTTCATGGTTCGCTATGTAATATAAATTATTAAGGCAAACATTTTGGTACAATACTTGTATCATTATTACTAGGTTTTTTTATTAAAAAAAATACAGCAGATATATGATTTTTGTATAGAAGTATATATATATATATATATATATAAATTTTTTATATAACTCAACATCACATGATTTTTTTTTTCTTATAAAAATTTATGCATATATCATAATTTTATTAAAATATTTAATAACAATGGCCTCCTATGTATCTAAATCTAATCCAATTATTATTTCTTACACGTCACCCATTATAGCAGACAACTCCTTAATAATAATAATATAAATTATTAAAAAAATAAATATGGTTTATATTTTTTTTATCAGATTCTTCTGTACAATCGTAATAAATGCGTAATTTTTGCATCCAATCTAAATATATGAATTTAACAATTTAGTATGATTTTTAAAAAGTTTTAGTTAAATTCTTAATGATAAAAATATAATGGTTGATAAGTGCAATCAAATTATTAATTCTTACACGTCATCCAGACAGCCCCATTTCTTGGTGCTTGGTTCCTCTGTATGGACGCAATTTGGTGTGGTATTCTCTTTGCCAATAGAAAACTACCAAATAACCCACAATGGTACTGTTCTTCTCAATCAGTCCTCTTCTTCTAACAACCAAGCCCCACATTCATTGACTTAGATTCTCTTCAGTCAATGTTGCTGTAATTTATATAAAAATTATGACTGTACGTAACTATTTTTAATATTTTGACCGTACGTGATTTTTAAAAATAAATTTCAATTGTTAGATCTCTAATGTTTTTATAGTTGACGTTTGTCAACTGAAGAAAATTTAGACTTCATATTCTTTAATAATTTTTATTAGACAACCTTAAAGATTCTCTTTTTTTTTTTCATATATATATAATTATTGTTGAGATTATTTTAATTTGTATCTTATTTGTTGGATCAAGACTTTGAATTAAGAATTTGGAGGTGTTAGATTGAAGGATTAAAAATTTTTTTGAGAAAAATATTACTTGATTGGAAAGAGAAGAGTTAGTGATCATGAGATCAAAATAAAAAAAATTTTTTAAAAAAAAGTAAAATTTCTAGAATCATTGTGTGAGAATTTTCAGAAATAAATTAAGGCACATGGTAATTGAATATCAGTTTTCAACCACTTTGGCAAGATAACAATGACCCAAACCACAACATAGAAAATTGTACAAATTCAGCCATTTATATCTTTTAGACCAAAAAAAAAGAAGCATGAATGTATTAATAAAAAAGTTACTATATAAATTTTAAAATGATAACATGAAATTGACATTATCAATAAATATTTAATCTTTCATATGATACTAATTTGGATATTTAAAAGTAAGATAATGAACTTAATGTAATCAGATATGCTTTTTTCCTATACTCCACTCTTATCATCCTCAGCCACGAACTTTTTATATAATTGGAAAGTACCAATAAGAATAATATAAAACGAACTTGTGTCTTCAAATTTGGTGCACAGCATGATGTGCTTGGCATGTTTAAATTTCTTTTAAAAAAAGTTTGTTCATCTATATTCAACCTTTTTCTATTGAATGCTCTGAAACCCTAATTTCGAGTCCTACACAGAATCCACTATCTATCTTCCATATAGAGACACATACAAATATAATAGTGCTCCACTCGTGAAGCCTACTATACCTTCACGAGTACAAATGGATAAACCAATATAATTTGTCCCATCACATGATTTTCTTCATATGGAATCATCCATTGGAATGGGTTAGTTGCATTTCACTTTTTCCAAAACCTATCATTTCCTTGAAGTAATAACTATTATATGTGTTTTTCAACATGTAATTTTTATTAAAAAAAATACAAGAAATTTTTTTTGTGCAAGAAAAAAAAAAAGAACATTTTTTAACTATTTAGTTCCCTTTTTTTTTTTTTTTTTACTTCTTTCTCGTGGATTTCTTGAAATATGTAGATGTATTTTGATTCGAATTTCCTACATTTAGGGGCACCAATTACACTACTACTGAGTGGATGGATTGTGCAATTTTTTTCTTAATGTAGACCGTGAGATTCAAATTTAGGACCCAATATGTTTGATATTGGAATTTTTTACTATATACAATCACTCATTTTTTATTTGTACCATTAAATCTATATATTTCTTTCAATATTATCCTTTAAATCAATGAACTTTACTTCAAATATATATATATATATATATATATATATATATAATCCATTTCTGTTTTGCCTTTTACTTGTTTTCTTTTCAATGAAGGACAAATGAAAAGAGTCTCAAAAACTGAATCATATGCAAGTAGATTTAAGGACTAAATAATTAAGCTATCTATCTTTTAAGGGCAAAAAAGTATTTATGTTCAAAATCATTTATTATTAAAGGATACTAGTATCTTAAACACTATTGTTAACTATTAGATAAAGTTAGCGTCCTGATTCAATGGTTAATTTTAGGCTGAAGTGATATTTTTGTCACTGTACACTGTCTCTATTTAATTTCCCAAAGTTTGACTGTTGCATTCTAATTTTTCCGAAAAAGTATTTCGTTTTCAATATTATTCTCATGTTGAACTTTTTGACCGAACTGGAAAATGTGCTAAACTCCATTTTCACAGAAGAACATGATAGAAACACTAAGATTTTGTAGCTACTTTTTTTTTTTTTTGCCAAAGATGTCATATCTATTTCAAGTTGTAAAGTACATATCATACTTTAATTAAGGATGGACACTTCAAAGACTACATCAATTTCATATTAGGTCACATCACACATATACAAAATAAAATAAAATAATTAAAATTTAAAATTATATTAATAAAATATATGTTTTTAAAATATTAAAGTATTAATAGTGTTTTTGGTTTAGTATATGACATGATATGCTTTAAAACTTGTTTGTACATCTAGAGATAAATTTATCTTTTCATTTGATTTTGGGTTTTATTTCTTTAAAAAAATTAATTTTTTCCTTCAAACTTACCTTTGTACAAAATTAAAAAAAAAAACTTAATTTTACATTTGATGAAATGTACAAATGACCAAACTCAATTTTTAAATGAAAATTTTTAAACATAAATTACAATTAAGCAAAGTTACTTTTCACCAAAATCAACTTCAAAAATTAAATAGATATAAAATCACATTAGTTAATGGCAATTCAAACACACCCTAATTCACTTTTAGTTCAAATTATATTCTATATATATAATATCTTGTTATTTTTTTTATTTGGTTATATTGAGATGAAAGTAATATGAAAAATACATTAAAACCTATATATCTTAAAACAATATACGCGCCAAATGCTTTGAAATAAATATCATTTCACAATAGATGAAATTATTGATTACTTATCTGAATCATTATTATTTCGTGTTTGTTTATGGAACCAAGTGTGCAAATCAAATATAGAAATCTAGTTTGCCCTCTAATTTGTCGTCCAAATTGAACACTATCGACCATACCTTTTGAATGGTGCTTTCACCACCTGGAGCTTTTAAAAGGCGTTTATAACTCGTATACGCACACACTCACATCCGTCAATTTAACCAACTGTCTCAACATAAATGATTTTACTGGTGGAGTAAAAGATGCAATTCATAAGAGACATGAAAATAGACAGAAAAGGAAGAAAAAGAAAGCTGAAAACTGATTTTGCATGAAAAGATATTCATTGGAAAATGGGGGCGAATCAGAGAGTTGTTTCTCTTGAAAGCAAGCGATGCAGGGGCTCCATTTCTCAAGAGTTTTAGTCCCACACGTTGTTGTTCATCATTGATTGCCCCTCTTATGATATAACAAACCAGAAAGCATTGAGATACACATTACGTCCAATTTCACTATAAACTTTCACCCTCCAATTTAATTTCTTATTTCACCTCTTATGAATCCAACATTAACTCTTTAAGCTTGAAAGAATAGTATGAGGAAAAAAATTGATTAATCAAATTGATAAATTTTACTCTTAAGTTTGGTTCATTAAGTTAAAATGAAGTCAATATATTCATCTCACAAGACACTAGAACGTTTTTAAATGAGAGATGCATGTAATATGAAGAATTAGATCTCTACATCTGCTTTGTCCACCACTTCCTCCGGGTGGTAATGAAAATGAGAACCCATGGTAACTGTCTGTCATTGTCTCTATGAAAATATATGAATGGCTAGAAAGTAGCAAGCATGCCCTGCTGTTGTGATTGGAATCTTGCTTGCGTGTGGGCCAACTTTGAGGTTCTGGTTCCGTTTGGAGGGTATAAAATAATGGGGAATCTTTAAGAGTAATTATATGATTGAAATCTCCTTTGGCTGTAGGCCAAAATACACTCCCAAGTGGGTAGTGGGAGAAAGCTGGAATCTACAAAGGAACCAGAGACAGAGAAAGGAGGGAGGGAGATTGATAGTCTAGCCACCCACTAGCTTTCAATTTGTCAACGTCTCTAAGAGGGTCCATTATCCTCTTTTCTCATTATCTCTTTCTTTTTGTGCACTCCAGTTCCCACCCTGTAACTAAGGAAAGTATAATGATTTCATAGAGCATAGCTTCAAGTAAAATCTGAAACTACTCATAAAAGCTATGGTTGAACTTAAACAAGATGAACACGCATTCATGAGATGTAGCACAGCAATAATCGAGGCGTGATGAACTGCCTAATTTAGAGCTGACAGAAAACCAGTTGTTGAATAGAGATGAAGAAGAACTTGTATAAGTACTTACCAGGATGTCAATACCTACTTATTGACACATAAGCCAAGCGCATTTTCGAAAGTCGTTTGTGCGGGACCCAATCTATTTGATATGCTTGCATAATTATTAATGATTAATTTGGTATTTTATCTTAAAATTTCTCCTCATTTTATTCTTTTTCTCCATAACCGATTGGTAGCATGGCTACCAAAGTCATCATATTCTAAACATACTAGTACATTACAGTAGCAGCCAATGCATAAACGAACCAGAAGATACTAATGGGACGGCAATATTAAATGGTCTGCAATTTGAAAAAAAAAAAAAAAGAACTAAACTAAAGAGAAGAAAGTGACAGGTTTATGGGATTAGAGTTTTCTTGCCTTTCTAATTAAGCATATTTGCATCATTCAAGTCATAGACAAGAAACTTGTTGTCAATGCTACGTCAATCTCCAATAATTATCTCTCTGGAGTACTGTTCCTGATAGTCTTGTAGAGCCAGTGAACTTCTTATCACAATTCATGTTCACACTCTTGGGTCTTTGTAATAACAGTGGCTTCTCAACGGTAATTTGGGAAACCCATCCAGTACAAGGAATCCACGTCTATCACTCCGTTGGGCACGGGTCATTTCACCTTAGCGTGTTTTATAGGTTAGCTGTGTCTGTCCTGTTGACATGGGAAATAGGAAATCATTGATGTCCCTGCACACTATCTAAACAAGGCAACTAAACAAGAATAAATTCATGACACAAACAGAATAGTACAATCTACACTGCCCAGTGAAAAAATACATCATCGAATAGATGAATCCCATTTCATTTACAAGTAGTATATGACAAAGCAGTCCAGTTCACCAGCAAAATTCCCTCACCCCACCCCCCCCCCCCGGCCACAAAAAAAAAAGTTTTTTCCACCATCATTGTTAGCATAACTCGATAGCTTTACATTACACAACAACCTAAAGAACTTAATCCTAAAACTTAAGCCATTTCTTCTCTTTCTCTTTGCTAACAACTGCATTTGAGGCAGACACATGGACTGCTTCAGCCTCTGCTAAAGCCTTGCGGGTTTCAATTAATTTTCTCATAGCAGCCTCATAAACTACCTTCTCTTTTCTGTTTCTATTTACCATTTCTTCAAGCTTTTCAACCTGCATCTTCAAGTCTTTCACTTCATCCTCGTAAGCAACCAAAGCCCGCCTATCAACTTTTTTACCTTCCCCCGAACCTTTACTTTGCTGCTTCTTTATTGATCCACCATTTAAAGCTTCACCGTGCATTGCCAGCTGGTTATTTATTAGTGTAAAGACATCTGACACCGATTCCTCTTCCTCTTTTGCCACACGAATTGCTTCTGCAAATTTCTTATCACGCTTTCTCTTACCACCCCTGCTTCGTTTCTTACCTTGATTGTCTTTGCTTTCTTCTTCTTTACGAGACTCAAGAGCATGATCTAAGGATTGCTTTGGTGGGAGGACCTTCACTGGGATGGGATTTACCATTCCTTGACCAGAAACACCTAAACCCATACCTTCACGGTAACCCATATTAGCCATCATTTTGGAAGCTACGCCCCTGGTGTGATTCTCCCACTTAGCAAATATAGCAGTTTCAGTCTGAATGCCACGCTGCAGGTTGGTACTTTCCAGAAAGCCAATTCCTTGAGGGCCATCTTCTTCATAGTCGCTAAAATCAGATTGTTCTATGCTGGAATCACTCTCTTCATCGCTCATTTCTGCATACTCAGATAATGTTATAGCTTCTGCCCCCAACTTCACAGAACTTCCATCATCTCGAAAAACAACTTGTCCAACTCCAAGTTCTTCG
The DNA here is from genome assembly GCA_037074485.1 of Delonix regia. Taxonomy (NCBI): domain Eukaryota; kingdom Viridiplantae; phylum Streptophyta; class Magnoliopsida; order Fabales; family Fabaceae; genus Delonix; species Delonix regia. The sequence goes on along the minus strand of CM073452.1, from coordinate 18,056,453 downwards.
TCCCAGGATTCGAGCTCAGCTTCCTTCCAAATTCCGGCATTAACATCTGATACTGCCCAAATAGTTGAACCAACCACGGACTGCTTCCAGGTAGTAGGGACATATTTTCTGAGGGAGGACAGGGGAACGTCAATACCTGCAGATAAAAAATGCGCATGAGATCTGATACGGTGAACAAATATATGAGCACAGGAAAATGAAATAATGAACACCTCAGAAATGGCATAACAGCACAATAACCTGAATCTGGAAATGGGCTTACCAACTGAAATAATCCAAAACAAGTTAAGGGAGGATTATGGCCTAAAAAAATTAATGCCAGTAAGGTAATAACAGATTTGGTGACCCTTAATATTATCAACCAGAAGAGTTTTTGTTTATATATAAGTCAGCAAACTTCCCTATTTTGGCCTTATTCTTTTGTGTATGTCCAAGAGAAATTAAGATGTGAAAGAATATATCACAAACTCCCCAACAATCAGGTACACAAGCCACTGACCTATTTTAAATAATTATACACACTTTCTATCTTATCATAGAATCTATGATAATACAATAGCCACAGCCCACAGTGAATAAAGCTAACTTATATGCTTATATTTTATGTAATACTATAAAAATGATGAAACTAGGTTCCCTAATCTATAGTCATTTAACATAAACTAGACCCAAACTGACCATAGACTACTCATTGTTATCTGAGACACTAGGGTAACAATCCCAAACAGACATTGGCACTCACAAGTTACAAGTGCAAATTCCAATAGAATGTAGGGACTAGGGACAAGCATCTGTCTGTGTAGCCTACATCCATGTTATCTTATTTGTTCAATAACTGCAGCTTACCATGTGATAGGCGACAGTTAGTACCAAACCGACATCGTTGTTGTAGAAAGAACTTGCACATCTGCACTTGGGTGGTGTAGCATTAGTACAATGACATGAATAACACCACTTGAGTAACAGTAGTTAATGGTTCAAGAGCTTGATGAACATCTCCAAACTAGCATACAAATACCATAACACTAAAGAGTACAGACATAAATCAATATATATAATGTTCAAGCAGGATGAACTATCTTAAGTTCCATCATATAAAATAATTAATGGAGTTTAATATTGCTGTTATCGTAATTTCATTCATTAATGACTAAGATGGTGTGTGTCTGTGTGAGAAATGAGAGGTTATGCCAAATTATTGGCTTTTGTGAATTAAGTTGAAAGTTTAATACAATTCATTATGATTGCAAAATAGTTTAAAGCTAAAAATATCAAACATCTCTGGCAATCTTTCACGAGCTGTTGGGTGCTAGTTTTTGGGTTGCTGAGAAATAACAATTAGAGCAAAATACTCTTTCCTCCCCTTTGTTATACTGAAATAACATGAGCCTTCCCTCTATTTAATAAAAGTACACAATCTGCCCATGACAACAAAGGTTTGCAGAAAATGGAAAAAATTGTTAAACGTTATGGATTTTCAAAATAGATGGGAGGTCATGTAATTTCAACAAAATACAGTAGAGGAGCAAGTAATTTTCTACGTCAAAATTTTGGTTTTCAGTTAAAGAACCAAAGGTGTCATAACACCAAACAACGTGATTATATTTATGTTTTAATGTGTTTTTCATCAGTATTTAAATTTTTGGCACCTACAGGCAGTAAGCTTTGCTTTTTAATAAATGTTTGCAGCAAATGCTCAATCCAACACTGGCACCAATATGGAGGAAGGGAAAAAGAACATGTAATAAGTGGATGCCAACTGTTGCTGTTTCAAATCCCTCATCTCAAAATTTTGTACAGTAGAGATGGGGGGGAGAGGAAGATTATAAATTTAAACCAATCATCAAAATATACCTTTTGTCACCAAGGTGAAATTAAAGATAGCAATTCTTAACATAAGAAAGACAATCACACCTACCAGCATGTTCTCAGATGTAGGAGTAAGGAATGAAATCTTTGCTGATGAATTATCCAACTGCACGACTTGACCATTGTACCAACGCCCATCAGTGTGACGGAATCTACATTTAGATCCAACAGAATAGTGTTGTTCCTCCAGTGTTTCTGGTTCAATATCTGTGGGATCAAGTGGATCTGCTTTCTCTGCTTCAGCAAAAAGATTAGAGCTACGTAGCACTGAATCTGCTTCATGCAATAATCGAGCACGTTTTAAGTGAAGAAGCCCTTCCTCTGCGTCCTTGATAGCCTGAACAAGCTCCTCATGAACCTGAGACAATAAACACCAACACTAAGAAATTTACCAGAATGCTTATGAAATTAACCATAGATATTTTCCTTTAGCTGTCATGGTTTCCTAGGTACTAGCCAATAATCCAGTCCCACCACTTGTCATTTTTGTCAATAGAACCGGGAGCTCTAACATGAATGACAGGCTCTAAAAGGGTTGGGCAATAGGATTATAGGTGTTTGGGTATATCACTGCACCATCTCCTCCTTGGGCATCTTAAAAAACTTAAAATCAAAATCTAAGAGATGACCTTCAATTTTACTGAAAAACCAAAAAGAAACTATTGAGAACATTTTAGCAATAAAACACTTAGCGTGCCCCTTTTCACATCTTTCCGAATTTTAGGACAGGTAGGACTCTCAAATTGCCCATTAAATGATCTAAGGTTAATTTTTATAACTACCGTGGAAAACATAGAAATTGGACGTTGAAATTACATTAGCCATGCTGATTAATTGACCTAATACTTAGGAAAAATACTAACTAATTCAGCAACCTCGAATAGCATGTTATGTATAGATAAATTAATATTATTGCAAAAAAAAAAAAAGTTTAATCAATGCTTATTAACTCTACAATTTAATTATAAAATTTTAACAGAAAATTTTCCCAGTTACAACAATAAACCAATTTATTGGGATGATCAAATCATTTTTGAAATACACAAAACCACGACTAGGAGCAAGATAACTCTCTCAGCATCTATAGTTGATATGAAGAGTTTTACAAGTCTTAGCTATCAAGAAATGGAAAAAGAGAATAATAGTGTAGAACCCAGCAGGATAAAGCTCTCAGACATTTTTTTTCCTTCCATACCCAAAGATATCCACGTTTGCCCAACTAAGAAACTAACAGTTCAACCTGTTTATTGTAGTTGCATTGATGTAGAACTGAGGATAAATTTAAAACATAAAAATGCTTCATCCATATGATAGAAAGAGCAGGTAAAGCATCTCTTCCAAGTTATATGAGTATACCTTCCGTCATTTTAAAAACACAGTATTATTGCATAAGTTTCATCAATTTAACAATAGCTTTTGCATATTCCCCAACATTCTGTCGTCATCACATCGCCGTCCAACTCCAACTCTCATCGACAATTATTAGGGTGACCCAATATTGACGTTCAGCCGTTCTGGTTGTATAACATTTCCACATCCCCATTCCCCAAGACCAGATATAGAAACAATGTCTCACCAGCACAACCATTTCTCAATTTCTTACAAAATTGAAAGCAATTCTACTTTGAACAAGACCGTAATTCGAAACTGGTTCTATTAATCGGTGGTCTCAGCTAGTCAGTCATTCCGAGATGAAATTCATCCCAAACAAAGTTTCGAGGTGGGAAACGACCTACCGCGAGAAGTTCGGAATTGGCTGGATCACACGCCAAAGCTTGATTGAGAGTAGAGAGTGAATCCCTCTGCTCTTGCAGCTGAAGCTCCAGTTGCGTCTCCAGAAGCCTCTCGTCTTCGCTAGCCATTGCCCCCACAGAATCACCTTCACGAAATGATGAGAAGATCGCAGCTGACCGAAAGGTTTTTTTTTTTTTTTTCCTTTCTGTGTATCTGAAGCCGACCCGCACCAAATGCCCGACCCGGATTTATGCACAGTCGGATCCTCGTTTTTCACCTGAAAAGAAATTGTGGAAGACAGTAAATTACAAAGTAGTACTTTGTCAATTTAGTTCTCTTCTAAAAGTTTATTATCATCAAGTCAATTTCATTTAGTTAAATTTTAAAATAATAATATATTATTTTAAAAATAAACTTTTAAATTTGATTATCGAAAAATCTTTGAAAATCAATATAAGATTCTATAAAATGATTCAATTTAATTAGGCAGGAAGTCAAATTGTTTTAAACATATTGTTCATAAAACACAATGGCAAGTCACTTGCGAGAATGTAAAAGTTGATTTATACAAGGGCATGAAGAAAACATTTTGAAGGATAAAACTTCATATAAGAATAAAAGAAGCGTTGCCTTTTCCATAAGTTTTTAAAATTGATTTTTGTTTCATTGGTTTAATGTTCTAATAGTGATTAAATTTGTTATTAATTTCTTCTTATCATAATTTAGATATTGTGCATTGATGTTTCTTGCTTCTTGCCGTTCTCATCTGATTCGGGATTCAAAATCCATTTTATAAGCCCATTTAGTTGCTTATCGACTCTCAATCCAAATATGGCCCATTACAAAGAATCAACCTCACTTTTTTTTTTTTTTTCACATTAATCTGAGGAGTTTTTATCAATTACTATTTAGAGCAAAATATAAATATTTATAATTCAATTTAAAATAAAGTTACTATTACTATCACGTAAAATCCAACAAGCAAAGTTATCGTTCATAATATCTGTTATAAGAAGGATTCAAGCATAAAATTATTCAAATAAGTGTGAGAGGTTTAGCCATTAGATTACTCTTGTTATGCTTAGATTAAATTTATTCAACTATAATTATTTGTTAAATTATTGTCAATTTTATTATTTGAAAGAAAATGGAAACAAGAAATTAATCATAAAATGAAATACCAACAATCATTTTATAAATAAATTTAAATTACTGATTTAAAAACACTTGTAGTTAGCCTCTCCCGAATTTGGAAAGATAATGTAGGAAGTGAGGTAAGTCTTGGTTCTAATAACATACACGCCCCAAAATTAATTAAAGCCAAAAAGGGTAAATCTCTCACTCCACTAACTTTACATATGCTATTATACCATAATTATATAATTAGGTCATTCGGATTTTTCATAAAATGCATATGAAATAATCATAGGTTGAATATAAATTTACATTATTACATCTAACAATCATACTTTCAACTTTTTTCAATTAAAACAGTGGCACTTAAAAAATCCAATGAACATTTATATTTGAAAAAGAGTTAGATGCAGTTTTGTATATCTTTATTATAAAATTTTTTAACCAATATATGACAAATATATGGTTCTATAATAGCAATGTGACAAGTATTTAATTTTTTTAGACAATTATATTATTCTCCCTTTGAATTATACTGTTATAATTTATAAACTATATATTTGTCATTCTCTAGTTAAGAATATGATGGCATGAATATAAAAAACTACACATAAATTTATTAAATAAGAGTTATACAATAGAATAAACAAAAAGATACATTGAATCTTTAATTTTATTTGAGAACTCACTTTCGTTTATTAATTTTATTCCATTATTTTATTTTTAATTTCACTCTGTTTTTTTAAATTTATTTGGTTCTTAGTTACTTTATTACAAAGTTTAATTTCATTTCTTAATTTTATTTTATTATAATTTAACTTTTAACTTCATCATATGTTTTATGAGAAAATATTAAATTAGTCTCTTACTTTTATATTTTATAATAATTTAGTCCCTCACAAATTACTAATCCTAAAACAATCATTTACAATTCTTTTTTTTTTTTATTATTGTTAAAGGTATCAATCTCTAGACCTACGATCAAATCCAAAAATTTTTTATTTCATTCCACTACGAATTCAAATCCAAAAGACAATGTTTAAAGGATATAAACTCGTTTCATTTATGTCAACTTGTGTTAGTAATCTTTTCCAATTCTTATTTTGTATAAATCTAATTTTTCATTAATTCTTAATTAATAAATTAATAAAACAACAAATAAATTAATTTTACATAAAATAAAATTGTGAAAAACTAATTTAGTATGAATAAGTTGAGTGACCAAAATTATCACAAAAATATAAAAAGTATAAAATCAATTTAATATTTTTCTCCACGTTTTATACGTAAACCTAATTGCTAAAAAAAAAATGTCCTTCAGCTCGCAAAGTTGAAATGGTCTAAGCCAAACAAACACTGCTTTTTTCTTCTTCTTTTTTAACCCAAAAATGAAGCTAGGTCGACGGAATTATTTGGTAGTCTACGTTAGCACTCCCTCCTACCTAGACCTAGCGTTTGACTCCATGCATTGGTAATATCCCAAGATTTCTTACACGAGGTATTTACCGTATTATCCTTTTAATATTAAAATACATAAAATGTTAATATTTTTTGCCTAAATATTTAATTACTAACATACTAAAATTGTACTCAGTTTCAAAAAATTGATATTCTATAATATCTGAAAGCAACTATGGAAGTTTAGTCAAGCGAAACCTATATTATTACCTATTTAAGTGATTTTCAAGCATTTTAAATGATTTAATTCGTTTGCGTTGATTTGTATCAGATATTTAAAATTCATATAATACGTCTTGTTATGTTAGACATTTAAAATATTACAAATTCAATACTATTTTTTCATTTAACATTTGTTTCGATTTATTAATCCAATTCTAAATCATAATATAGTATGTAAATAATAGACGAATTAAATTAATCAAAGAATGGATAACATATCCACTGACAAATTCATTCAAAGAAAAGTGTAATAATTTTCACACGCACATATGAAATCTACTCTACTCTAAAGTTTGAACTAAATTCATATAACAATATACTTCAAAAACTCAAATGCAATACGACTCATAATGCTTCATGTTCCATGCCATTAAATTGTCACTTCAACAAATATATATATATATATATATATATATATTCATGTTTTGAAATGTGTTTAGATTAAGTTTGTGTTAGTTATTGTGTTGACCCACTATATTGAGATCCCCATCTTGCCCTCAGCAATATTGTCAAAACAAAAGAAAATTATGAACATTACCATTCAACTTAAATAAATTCAAAAGCTCTACAAAATGATTTTCCAAATGAAGGTCAATAAATCCCATAATTTCAATTATCTATTCTACAAGTTCCTGCAAAATTACTTGCACTTAAATTGGAGAATTGTTTTGCAATGATGGTTCCAGTGGAATGAAATCATGGCAAACAATAATTATTCCTATGGTTTACAGTGAAAAGAAGGAAAAATGAGAGGAAAGCCACGTCCAACCCCATGTTCCTCTACTCAATTCAAACCATTCAAACACAAGCAAACAAAGTTAAAAAAAAAAAAAGGGCCGAAATGATAGGTAAGTTTTAACCTTTTTCATGCTTCAAATTCCATCATAGGCTCTCTTCCAAGTTAATTCTCTTGTCCACATGCCAAAGCAAAAGCCCTCTTGGAAATTGGATTCCTCTCTTACACAGTAATATTCAAAAGATGTCAAAATTCACTTTCTCAAAAAAGACCCCCAAAAAAAAAAAGGAAAAAGGAAAAAGGAAAAGGAAATCATTTCTCTCCACCTAATGATTCAACCCCAATATCTAAATTCTAATTGACCGCTCTGCAAAACAAGCTTGAGTGTATAGAAGGCAAAATGATGGTCCTTTTTCTGGTACAATTGATACCATTGTACAAAAAGAAATCTTCCAAACAAGGAAATTCATTTCAAGTTCTTGTGGGTTAGTTAAAAAGAAAACCCATCTAAAGAAGAAACCCCCATAAATAAACAAAATGCAAATGGCATTGAGAAAGCTATATTTCCCCCACCCATCTAATCATCCAGCCATTTGAACCAAGCATCCATGCAATAATCAAATACTATTATCATCATATTCAGCATCGGAAATTAGAGAAGATGATCAAAGGAAAAGGGAATCAAACCAGAAATGGAAAATAATTTCCAGAAGTGAGAGATACTAGCAATATTAGAACAGCTAATTCTAACTTTCTTGACTAGTATTTATATATACATACAGACAGAAAGACAAGGATCTGCAGGAAATGGGTAATAAGAACCCACATTGGAAAATGGATTCCCACTACAAACCCTAATCCATAAATTCTTGAATAACAAACAGATCTTACTATTTTTTTCCTCTTTTTTCTTTTACCTCTTTCAGGGAAAGTTGATAAGAGAGGGGGAAAGAAGAGCATTGAGCGATAACCCCCTTGAAACACCATAGCAGAAGCTTACACTCACAGAATCAAGATCATATCATCATAATCTCATATCTGATCATCATTTTCTCCTTTTAGATTTTTTTCCGCATAAAAAAAGACAAAAATTTAAGGGTAAAAAAAAATTAAAAATAATTTCTTTGGCTCAGATCAGAGGCAGAGAGCGGTACACTGTAGATCATCGCCCGCCACGTTCGCAACATCCAACGGTGGGAAGTTGAGATCGAAAGGCAACGGTTGACGGAACGACGACGGCGACGCAGCGAAATCGCCGCCATCACAGTCGCCGTCGATCACGGATGACGACGAATCGCAGTCGCTATGACAATCCTCCGGCATGACCGGCGGTGTCCGAGGGTATCTCCGGGTTACGGACGTCGGAAACGCCGTGGGCTGCGGCCGGGGCCCGCTGTAGGATGTGCTGCTCATGCTACTGGTGGCGGGTCTCTGAGGATTAATCTGGTGCTCTTGGAAACCGCTGTTCGCGGCGGCGTAATACCGGTGATCCAAAACGTCGTCGTTGACGTTGGGGTTCGTGGTGTGGTAGCAGAACGGCGAGAGGGAAGAAGGGGAGAGAGGGAAATTGGTCTTGGCCTTGGGTCCACGAAGGGCTCGAGCGGCAGCGTCGTAGGCTCGAGCCGCTTCCTCGGCGGAGTCGAAGGTACCAAGCCAGACACGAGCTTTCTTCATGGGGTCTCTGATCTCGGCGGCGAATCTACCCCACGGTCTCTTCCTCACGCCCCGGTACCTTGGCTCTTTTAAAATCGTCCTTGGACCGGATCCATCAAGTTCAACGGCCGCCGCCGCCGGCTTGACAGCGGCGACTCCTCTGCCCCTCCTCATGTCCTTTCAAGAATCCTCCTCAGAGAACAAAATAAAATCTGGAGAGAGATCAAATGGACACCTTTCAAGAAAGGGGGCAAACTCAGGCCTCTGAGTGCTTCAAAAAATGGGTAACAATCTCAGAGAGACATTTCAATCTGTGAAACACATGGGGGGAATCTGAACGGGTTTGTTCAGAGATCGGAGATTATGGCGTGGACGAAGAAGAGAGAAGGAGAGAGAAAGGGGGAAATGGGTGGAGGGAGAAAGACAGGAAGGCACAACACCACAACGGCACCAGCTTCTCTTCTTCTACACACACAAATATAAATAAAAATGGAAGGATTTTGATTATTATGGAAAAAAAAAAAATGTACGTGAAAGTGAAAGGGTGGGTTCTTCCCTGTGACCTGTGGGTTGCTTCCATCCCTGTGTAGCTCTAATAGCCTTTCCTTCTTTCTTTTTTCTTTCAATTAATTCACTTTTTTTTCGTGCTTCCGTTACCAACATCTTTTATTAAGGTTAGATTAATTTTAATCCGTAATCTTATTTGATTTCCAATTTAGTCCAAGCAGATTAAATTCCCATAATATATTCAACAATACATAATTTTAATACCCAGAATATATGATATTTATTATATCAACCAAAAAATGAAAAAATATATAATAAAACAAAGTTTACTCACATGTATGCTAATTAGTAGTTTTGATAAAGAAATTTGAATTATGTATATTTAGAATACTAAAATAATATTTCGTTGATCACATTAATAAAATATGTATAAATTAATATTAAATTAAAAATATTAAAACTTTGAAAACCAACTTACAAAATTTAAAATAAAATTTAAATAAACATTACGAATAATTTTTCCATTTTCTTATGAAAATATTATACTAGTATATAAAATTTAGCAAAACATTTTCCTCCCTTTTATAAACATTAAATTATAAATTTTATTAATGCCATGTAATTTCCTATATCAAAATTTTATTTTAATTTGGTATCTACTCATAAAAATATTGAATTAAGAAGATAATCTTTTGATAGTGTTTTGGTTTAGTATTTAAGAGATTTCAAATTTTATTTGTAAATTAAAATGAAAGTTTATTTTACAAATAATTTTTATTGTTTTACAAATAATTTTATTTGATTTAATTTTTTTATTTCTTCCAAAATAATTTGTGTTTTCTAACCCCTCTATTAACCTATAAATTAAAAAAAAAATCCTTTTGTATGGGAGAAATTACATTGATGAAAAAAAAAAATTTTTAAATAAAATTTGAAACATAAATCATAGTCATAAAAATACATTTTGATCAAAATTAATTTTACAAACTATGTTGACTCAAAATTAAATTTATACAGTTCTAAAATTCAAACACACTAACTGAAAATTAATAATTTTATTTTAATAAAGAATTTTGAAAAAATACATTACTTTTTATATTTTAATGTATATGTGTTAATTTTGTAAATAAGTAGAGTAAAATTTAATTTGATTCAAATTTAATCAAACATATATTATTCAAGTATATCATTGCCTGTGTAGCTGAAATGACGAAAGAACCCTTGTGATTATGTGAGATATACGTAATTTGGCTGAGCAAATCTGAAGCGTGTAGGTCGGTGTACTTTCGGTTTTGGTGAGGTCTCTTTCAGGATATCATATCTCTCCTCTGCCCTTTTTTTTTTTTTTTTTTTTTTCACTGGCAACAATAGGAACAGTGAAATTGCACAGATGATCGTATCCCTATATTCATAAATAAATCTTCTTATCCAATTATTTTATTTTATTTTTTATAGATCCTATGCCAATTTTTTTTTTTATAAATATCTCATTATAGTATAATATCATTATTTATTTATTTTTACGTCTGCTATTTTCAATAATTTCGGCTGAGAGGGTCCGCGTGAGAACCACTAAAAGCCAGGAAATAATAATTTTTTATATTGTTTATTATTTATTAATTTGTAAAATTTATTCCACTTATTATTGTTTTGTGGTGTGAGCCTTTGTCTTTTAGCGCTGTAGAAGATTTTTTTGTAATATATTTAATTGGTAGGGAAATTATTTAGAAGAATATTTCAACTCTATTGCGTTTTGTTTATATATAGATACTTCGTTTCACACTTACATGTGTTGCAAGCGGCAAAAATGACTTCTTCAAACCATCACATTTTTTTAAATATATAAAAAATAAAAAGCAAAAGTAAAGTGGAATAACATTATTAAAACCCAATCAAATATAGCACATTAAATACATTTATTTCATGAAGGCTCCAGTAACATATTCTTCTAATACGGAATTATTCCTATTTCTTAAACCATGTATCTTAAGAGATATAAAATAAAATAAAATAATCTAATTTGATTGAGCAATAATTATAGTGTCAATTTTCAAGTAAAAATATGAGTGAGCAATAACCCATAATACTCAAATCTTCTACAAAAATTAACATGAAAGGAAGAGAGATACTAAAAACTAGAGTTTCATATAACTGAAATGGTCTTAATAAATTTTCAAAACTCGTCAATCATATATTTTTAAAAAAACATGTTTTAATATTCAATAAAATTATTTTCATCAACAAATCTCGTTTATATGAGTCTAATTCCTCTCTCAATATTAATTGATAATTAGCAATCTGATATAATAATTACTAATAAATTTTAAGATATAGGTTGAGATTTTTATTTAATTGATTTGTAGATAATTTAACCTAATTATCTACAATCAATATAAACTTAATTAATTATTGGTTTACACTATTGAATATTAATTATCTAATTAATAACATAAGTAATTTATCTAATAATAATATTAATGCTAATATGTAAAAGTATTTAAATTATTCAAACAAACCAAATTTTAGTTGCAAAAGTAAACAAAATCCACGAGACTATTGGTTCATCTTGTATAAATAGCACATGGGATTTCATGTATATTTTATGTTCTCGTGTTAATTTGTTATAGGTTATAAATGATATTAATCAGTATTTTAAGGGCACTTGTTGGCACAAATTTTTTTAATTATTGTGTAAATCATGTTTTTGAATAGAGATAATTATTCCTATTGATAATTTAAATTACTCTATAAGAATAGTAATATTTTATGATTCAATTTTAAACATTAATGGCTGTATAATTGCCTTTGTAAGTAGCCATTTCAATATTATTTTGCTTTTGTGGACGCGAATTGGCCCCCACATAACACTTTCATCTTATATCTAAAATAAATAGCAATATGTTTTATTGAGTAAAATACTTTTTTATACTTCGCATATCATAAAATTATTATTTTATTATTTTATTTATTAAAATATTTAAAATAATATTATACTTATTAAAAAATATCACACTTTTATTATTGACAATTTAAAAACCAAATAACTAAAAATGATATATCTTAATTTGTGAGCGACCAATTTAACTCTTAACAAACACGAGGTATCAAAATAACACAAAAGTGAAAAGTGGATAATTAAAAGTATATATATTTTTTATTTCAATAAGTAAGATATTAAAGTAACAGTTTTGTAATAAGTGAAATATTATAAATGCATTTTTCTCACATTTTTATTTAATAAGCTAATTGAGCCAATTGGTATCAACTTTTAGGTTGCTAAAAAGATCATAAACTGTTATAGCAAGTGCTATAATTGATTTTTAGATTATTTTGGCCAATTATTATTTATTCTTATAACATCTATAATAATAATAAAGGATATGAACTCTTTAATTTAATATAAAATGTTAGATTTACTAAAAAAAAAGTTAATTTTAGTGACAAAAAAAAATTATGCTTTTTTATGTCTCATGGAAACATCTTATAATATATATATATATATTAAAAAATTGAGGAATGATGCGTGTGTATTAAATAATTTCACATGACTCCATGAACTCCTTTTTGCTTTCTTAACTAAGCATTCCTCCGACATTAACATGCATGCACCATGGTTCCATCAATACAATGCACCTTCTTATATGATTCATAATTATTTTATTCGTAAATATTATTAATATCCCTTTTTAGTGTATAATATCACTGTTCAATAAGAGCAAATTAAATCTCCAATATTAACATTGAGGATAAGCACAAACTAGATTTGGTACAAGTGAAGACACTAAAGTTGGTTTTGTTCAATGAATTATTCTTTTGTTTGTATCTCACGTTTTCTATTAAATAAACAATGATGGTCACCATTTACTATAAGATTGTCTCGGAAATGAAACCAAAAGAGACATTTGGAGACCTTCAAGCAAGAAAATTAATTTTGTTCACTACATTCAAATATTTTATCACACAGTCTGTGTATTCTTCCCTTTACAAATTAAAATATTTAACTCAATCCATTTTCACAGGGTTTTAATACAAGATTAGGTTAGTAACACTTTTTTTTATCTTTATTATTATAATTTTTAAATTAAATATATGACAAGTGTATAATTAATCAATAATGACATAAAAATTTAAAAATTATATAATTATTTGTAAAACTATATACATATATATATATATATCATAATGTTATTAAAAATTTATATTTTTATTATATTTAGATAAAAATACAGTATAACAAACAATACAGAAAATACATATCTTTTTCTTCTGTAATGTAATATTTTATTTTTCTTAAGAATAATGCCCATAATTCTAGGTCTTTTCGAAAGAGAGAGAGGTTTCCACTTTTTTCAATGGATGAAGAACTAAAGCAGTGCATTGCAACTTTTTTTCTTTTTTAAGAACAATTTGGATGAAGAAATCAAAATTAATGGTACATCTTAGGCATCCTTTTAAGCATGACTTTATGTTAAGTGCTTTAGAGTTGGACTGAAAGCAACAAAAAAAAAAGTGCTTTAGAGAAAGTTTAAAAGCCAAGTAATTATGTTCTTAATATAGAGGAAATGCCATTATGATTAATGATCAATAACGAATTGCATACAAGCTAAGCTACAGCTAGCAATAGTATGTTGGTGACCAAAACAAAACAATTTAAATATTTAAAAACTTAATTAGGAACTAATCATATACATATATATATTTATATATTATTATATTATTAAGGGAATTTTAATCATGCATGACTGTGTGAGTACTAACATTTTCTTTATTTTACTCCGGCGAAAACGTACGTTATCGCACGACTATGGATAGTTTCCAGTAAAATAAGGTTTAATGGCTTCAAATTTAATAAATATAAAAAAAGTTTAAAATATAAAATAAATATTTTATTTTATTATTAAAAAATAAAATAATTTTTAATATCTTATAATTTATTTTATACATATCACAATACAATTTAGAGAAAAAAATAAAATAATTTTTAATATTTTATAATTTATTTTACACATCTTATAATATAATTCACAAAAATTAATTGTCTTTAGGATAATTAAAAAATTTAATCTATTTTATTTTTAAAAATATTTATTTTTATATCTTAAATTTTTTAATATTTATTAAATCTAAAATCATTAAATTTAAATCCAATAACTCTAAATCTTATTGAAAAACTATAGCGTCTCTTCTTGCACACATTAAATTCTCAGGTGATAATCATTGAGGTTCAGCAGGCCAAATTTATCACCAAGGATTTTTACTTTTCAATATAGGAAAAGATAGGTTATAAGTGTAAACTCCAAAATTTGAATTCAATTTCAAATCTTGGTGTCTTTTTGTTCTGATAAATCATGTTGTGAATTGTCCTGAATTACATATGCGAAGGAGAACAGAAAGTGCATTTCTTGGAGCTAATGTTTGGGATTAATGTGAGTACGATTATGTGGCTGCTTTGGTTTGTGATCGTGATGCCTTGTAAGACAGAGATGATGTCAAAAGATATATTGAAACGTGTAAGAAACACGCTTTTTGTTTTAGTTTTGTTTAGTCTTGTCTTCTAGCACCACTCGTATTCATTTGACAAATGCCAACTACCTCCCCCTCATAGCAAAATTTTGTTTGCAAAAGAACTAGAATAGTTCAAAATATACAAAACTCCACAAAAAAAAAAAAAAAAAATTGCAGACTTCTGATCAAATTATGTCCCTCGAATAATAAAACCTCAGGGTGGCTAGAATCAGCCAAGTCAAATGAAACCCAACCAACGAAGTGGGGGTACAAATGTCATTTCAAATAATGCGGGCCCCACCCAAACCAAACCCAACCAAGCCAACTCAAGAGCCTCACACCACGCCACACACCTTCATCTTCACCTTCCTAACCCTGACCGGTAAAATTATTTGGGAAGGCGTGCCGTGGGTCCCACCAAGTGGAGACACGTAAGCCCTGAGGAGAAATCCGGTTCAACCCGGAACCCCCGGTTCGGGTGTCACGTTTCGGTGTCGGGTTGGGTGGAGGATAAGGCGCAGGATCTAGGGGGCCGTCCCTCTCTGACCGCACCTACTCCTGACTCTTACCCCACCCCTGGCTAACCGACACCTGTCCATGCCTTTTATTCCCGCCATTTCATACTACTGACACGTGTCATCATTTTACTTGCCCTTTGACTGCTTTCTTTTATTTATATATCTATATTATTTTTAAAATTATGGTCTTTTGCATTCAAATGATAAACTGGAATTGATTACGGGCGGTGTGTTCAGGACAAGCCTATGCTCCACCATTAGTGCCCCGCCACCTCAACTTCATTATTCCCCTACTTTGATAATTTCTTGATGGTCTCTATCATTTTGGTGAAAATAGATTTGAAGTTGAAAAATTAAATGTAAATAAATTTAATAAAATTTAAATGAGAAAAAATATAAAATTAATAACTCATTTTTATATTTTATGACAATTTATTTTTTTTATAATTTAATCATAATAAATTAATATTATAAATTTAATTTTCTACAAAATCAATTTTATAAAAATTCAAAAATTTGTATAAAACCAATTCCTTTGTTTGTATTAATTAGGGGTTAATTTTGTATAATATATAATTTTTAATGAATTAATTTGTCACAATTATTTGTGAGGAACCAAATTATTACTAAATATAAAAGTAAATGATTGATTTGATATTTATATCAAATTTAAATTGTTGAATAAGAATTTAATTATTTAAATTTAAAAAAAAATAAAAAATATATTTAATATTTATTAAAATCTAAATTAGTTTAAATTCTTTTAAATACAATGAATTCAAATCCTTTTTTAGACTACGTGGACAAGTGATATAACTTTTTTGGGCAAAAAAGAAGTTAATTAATGTGTCATGTTGTACAAAATTAAAATCTAAAATTTGTTATTAACTTTTAAAATTGTGGAATAAATTGCACAACTTAAATTGAAATGAGTTCATTACATTTTGGCAATAAATATATATATATATATATATATTACTGTACTCGTACATTTGAATTTATTTTAATTTCAGCCTTTCAGACAATTATTTGAGTCAAAAATAAATATTTACAAAAGTTATGTAATGAACTTATTTCAATTTAAGTTGTGCAATTTATCCCACAATTTTAAAAGTTGACCACAAATTTTTAGATTTTAATTTTGTATGACAGGACCCATTAGTTATCTTCTTTTCTGTCCACAACAGGTACATTATTTGTACAGGATTCTTTACATTTAAAAATTTAAATTTATTACATTTAAAAAATTTGAATAATTAAATTTTTACTTAATAATTCATAATTTAATAAAAATAAATAGTTTATAATAATTTTTTAAAATCTCAACTATTAAGTTTTAATTTAAAATTTAAAATTTTATTAAATTCACCTATATTAAAATTTTCAACTTTATCAATTCTATTTAAACAAAATAATCCTTTTGACATTTCATCTCAACTGATAAACAATAGTTGTTTTGCCATATCTTTTCATATTATTTGACCCAAACAAAGTTCTTAACAGTTCTTTAGAAAGATTGGTTGGAAGTAATATTTGTTGACTTGTCCTTCTTGAGTGTATATGGAGAAGTAAAGTGATGTTAAGATTTTAGATTAAAAACTCAATAAATAAATTATGTTGTAGGGAAAATCTTTAAAATGTTAATTAATCAAAAACTGTCTCTAAAAAAATAAAATTTTATTGGAAAATAAGAAAAGCTTCTGTTTAAGAGTGATAACACAACTTGCCCTTACCACTATAAAATTATCAGGAGTAAATTATACTATTATTTTTAAAAAAATATTTAGCTAAATTACTCATAATATTCTTTTTCGTTTTGAAAATTACATTAATTTATTTTTTGTGTTAAATTTCTATACAATATATTTTTATACCACAAATAAATTTTCTTTATTATCTTTTCAATGATACTAACAATAAAACCATTGTTTGACACAACAGCCAAATATCAATTTAACTATTTTTCATTCTCATAGTAAGAAAAAACTTCGGTCTTAAGTTCTCTGGAAAATAAAATAATTTTTTTTTTTTGCAATATATGTCAAATTTAAAATACGTGATCTTGAAGTATCTTAATAGAGACACCCATCCCAATCCAATCCCAAAAATTAATAAAAAATGTAAAATAAAAATAAAAGGAATGCCCTTTGAAACACGCTTTTGCTTTGTCCTTTCAGTGCGCTGTTTGTTACGCGGGAAAATGATTCCATTCCATCGCTTCAATCATTTTGTTACGCAACTCATAGAAGCGCTGTCCCTTGCGCAATTACGCTTTTCTTTCATCCACGCCTTTAATTCCATCCCATCCATTTATCTATTCATCTCACCAATTGCTTCTCCTTTATATTCTTCTTCTATAATCAATTACTTGTTGCATGAAATAAATAATAATAAAGATATAAATAAATATGGATCACCCTGTGTAGTACTGATAAATTTGAAAATGAAAATTAAAGATTGACTGAATTGAGACTAAATTAAAAAATAAAGAATTAAATTAAAAATAAAAATTAGTAATGAAATAAATTAAAAATAGAAAAATAAATGAATGATCAAATTGATATTTCATTAAAAAAAATTAAGCCTAATTGAAAAAAAAAAAAAAGAATATTGAATTATATAGCTTGTATTTACATTTGAAGCCCACGCTTTGTCTACTCATAAAACTCTAACTAGTGCGTTTCACACGTAGTCTTATGCTAATAAAGTTGATATATTTGGACAAATCATAATTGAAAATAAAAATAGGACAAAAGGAAAATTGTAGTGAAACGTTATCGTGTTTTATAATTTTAAATTATTTTCAATTTTAGATATTAAAAAAAAAAACTTCAAACAAGATAAAAGAACATGACCATTCTGATCGCCATATTCCCTCCCTTTTCTCTTCATCCAATTCGAAGGGATGAAAAAAAAAAAAACAACCAAGTGTTGATGCTGGGCTGAGGCCCATATTACATTCAAAGCGTTTTGAAGTTAGAATGGCTAGGAAGAGGGACCTGGCAGATAAATATTGGGCTCAAGAAACAACGATTACGGAAAAGCCCATGCTATAGCCAGGCTTTTCGAGTTTTGGGTCTATCATTAGGGTATTTCTCTATGGAATTGTTTGTTTAAGAATAGAATAATAGATTATTTTGATTTTTAATTTATTACTACATTTTTAATCTAACTGTAGATTAATTTTTATTCTCAATTTGGTCATTTATATATTAATATATAGTTTCTTGATCTTAATTAAATTTAGATTAAATATACTAATATTTATATTAACGAAAGACTAAAGTAATAATGTTTTGATGAGTGCATAATTAAATTGGGAATAAAAATGAGCAAAAGACTAAGTTGAAAATAAATTAATAAGTGATGGACCTATATGTTGTTTAACTTGATTTTTCAATTCAGTCCTCATAAATAAGGTATTTTTGAATTTAATTTTCCATATATTCACTTTCTTAATTTATTCTATTACAAATGAATAGTTTTTAATTGATCCCTTACCAAAAAAAAAAAAATGTTATCAATAAAATTTTTCTATCAATCAACTATAAGTAAATTAATAGATGTATTTCTCGTAACCGACCTTTCGGCGGAAGAAATAAAATGCGTTTAAATTTATTTTCAAAATTAATCTTGAAACTCAATTTACTGGAGTTGCCACTAAAATTTGTAACGAAAAACTTTAGAAAACCAATTTAAAACAAAAGAAAAGGCAAAGTGATTTATAAGAATAGAGATTGGTTCGGAAGTCTATTTAAGTGTGGGGAAGGTGTTAAGCACCTTATAATACCCATCTATAAGGACGACTACTTTAAACTAGTCAAATGAGATAGAATATAACATTAATTTTTATCTCGATTACCCTTTATTGACATACATGCTCATTAAATAGAAAAGACAAAAAAGATAATAATGAAAGCAGACAAATAGATATTTACAAAGGACGAACTTAACTTAGGATAAAAGTTTAGGACTTATGTATCTTGTGATATAGATAAAAGTCTACGTAGTTCGACTAAAAAAGGCATGTCAGTTGGTTAGTGATTTTTAATTTTTGCAAAAAGAACAAGATGGTTGAAATTAATTTGATTTTCGTAAAAAAAATGAGCTTGAATTTGGGTTGGTGTGTTTTAATTTACGAAATCAGCATAGTCTCACTATCATACCCTTTTCATTTTCTTTCATTTTAATTTTTCGTTGGTTTATTTTTGGAATTTTAACTTTAATTTTGAAATTTAAATGAAATGATAATGAGAAAGAATCTTGAGATTTTTTTGAATTTATATTTTTTGGATTTTTTATTTCATTTTAATTTCGAAAGTGAGATTATAATTAAAAGGATTTTTAGGATTTTTTTTTAAATTCATGATTTTTATATTTTTGAAATTAGAATTTATTTTAAACTTAAAGTAAAACTATAATGGAAAAATACTTTCTGGATTCTTGAATTTATGATTTTTTTTTTATTTTTGGGTTTTTGCTTTAGTCTTGAAAGTGAGATTATAATAGAAAAAGTATTTTTACAATTTTTTTAATTACAGATAATAGGTAAGATAAACTTTTTTTTTGGAATTATTCTATATTTGTATTTTTGAAAACAACTATTAACTTTTAAGATTTGAGGAGATTAAAAGTTGCACACAGCCTTTATTAGTTAATTCTCGAGTGCCTTAGGAGATCAATAATCTCACACGATAACCCAAAACACAGAATAAATTATTTGGGGGTTCCTTGGGATTTTTATTTTTATGATTTTTGATTTCAAAATAATATGTTAACTTTTAAAGCCTAAATAGATTAAAGATTTCATATGGCACCATCGGTTTACTCCTTAGGTGTTAGAGGAGAAACCTCACGTGGCGATTAATAAAAAAAATGGTGGAGGTAGATTATTTTGATGACCTAGAAATTTTTGTTTTGAAGTTTTGCCAAATTAGATATTATCCTTTGAAGTCTAAGGAGAAAAAAAAAATCTCACATGATTTCTATCTAAGTGCCTAAGGAGACTGGTGTTCTCACAGGGACATTATTGAAATTAGGACCAGATGATAACAAGAATAATGATAGCGATAATAATACTAGCAATGAAAAGGAACAAATAAACAATAAAATAAAGTAAAATAAATAAACGAAAAAAAAGCAATTAATTAATTAATTAAAAAAAATAGTGGACTAACCCACGTCAATTTGCCATACACATACGTACCCTTTCCTATACACACACACACACACACACATATATAACATGAAAAAAATAAGAAAATAAATAAAAATAAAAATAAGGAGTAAAAAGAAGTAAAAAAAGAAAAATGAAAAAACAGAACAAAAAAAAAAAAAACCAAGCCACATTTTTTTTTTACATGCAACTAGCATGCACGTACAAGAGCCAAGACCTCTTCGTGCATTTGACAACCATGCATAAGGGCCCCTCTCATATATATGTATATGTGTATATATATATATATACATATGACAAAAATAAAAATAAATAAATAAAAGTAATAATATATAAATAAAATAAAATAAACAAAATAAAAGAAAGAACCAAAAAGGTGAAATATAAAAAACTCCATAGGTGGTCGTGTGGGTATGTTTGGAACCAAAAATCATTCATTTCAAGCACCATTACAATAGCCTTTTTAAACTACCTGGAAATTTAGAGTTCCCCATTCTTTATCCTCCCTGTTCTAAATTACAAAATCAGGGGTGTGGTTACTCTGCTCTTCTCGTCATCCTTTCTCTGTTTCTCTAGGCTAAAAATAGAGGTACCTCAACTCGGGTTCTCCTTCTTTTCTCGGCTCCTCTCAATCACTCCACCTCACCTCATTCTTCCTAGCTTTCCTTTCCTTTCCTCTTTTCTCTTGCTCGGCCCCTACGTCTCTCTTCCTTTTTATTTTTCTTCCCTTGCACTTTCTTCTTTATATATCCCTAGTTTACTGAGCCCTCTTACTCTTTTCTTCTCTTCCTTTTCCTCCTCTACTCTCTACACTATTTCACGTCACTTTCTTTGTTTGTGACATTCCATTTTTGTGTAGGATCTGGACTGAGAGAAGAGAAAAGCTCATACTGCCCGATCTCATTACCTCTCATTGCTTCCTCTAGGTATGTCTAGTGCCTTGGTTCTTCTGCTTTGGATGCCTTTTGTTTTTTCCTATTTTACCTTAGTCTTCCTCATGCTTCCCTATCTCATGTTGCTTTCTTCATCTGCTACATTCCTTTTTTGTGTAGGATCTGGATTGAGAGAAGAGAAAAACTCCTACTGGCTAATACCTACTTGTTCTTTCTTCCATTTTAACTTTCCCATTTAATTTATTTTGCCATTTATTTTTAATATAAATTCTCATTTATTACTTTTTTTGCTTCAGCATCTTTCTTTTCTTTTCCTTTTTAATTTTAAGTCATTTCATTTTACATTATTGTTTTGGTTTTAATTTCCCTAATTTTTATTATTATCACTATTAGTTTTCTTTTTTGAATTTTTTTTACTTTTCTATTTTTCTATGTTTTTTTACTATTTTTCTTCTCCTTTTTTTTTTTTCGTGATTTTTGCTTTGATTTATTATTAATTAATTTTTTTATTTTGGGGTTTTTATTTTGCTTGTCTTAAAGTTCCCCATTGTTTATTTTTAATTTCAACTTGTTCCCTTTTGATGGTGTCATTTAAGTCTTGGTCATTTTTAATTTTTCCCATTTGCTTAGTTATTAATTGATTGGTAAATCAATTAAATAATCATGTAATGGGGTGTTCACAATATTGATATAAGGTTCCTTGATTAAAAAATGACTTTTGTAAAGAATTTTCACACATCATCAACCTATTCATTATCATTGTTATGTATTTTTTTTAACACTATTAAGTCATAATTTTAAAAAAAATTTTAAGTCACAATTTTTTTTATAAAAAAGAAAAATCCTTCCCATATATGTTTAGTCTCCTTCAAGGATTTCATCGATAGTAGCAACAACATTTCTTCTTCTACTCGAAGCTCAAATTTCATCAACAATGGCAGTAGAGTAACTGCAATAGGCGTGACTCAACTCTCAATCTACTGTACTCTTTTCACCCTCAACAAATATCGTATCCAGTAATTAAAGGGAGGCTACATGCTTTCATGTCCTTTTATTCTAACAATACAACGCATTGATAACAATGAGTACTGTAAAGTATTGAATTGAGGAATTCCTATATGTAAAAAACTAAATTAATTTGATCGTTTAATGAGGGACCATATAGAAAAATGTCTCACTTGTGATGGATGAAATTGGGAAAGAAATTGTTAAGGGACTATATTTAAAAATAACTCATTTATGAGGGACAATGCAGACATTTTGTTGCCTGACAAAAGAAAAGTGAAAATAGTAACCAAGTGAGGGTAGAATCCTGTATATGGTATTGTTAGACCAAAAACATAGATCTAATAGATCTCTTATGACCAGTAGTCCGCAGTTCTGGGTTTTCAGCCTATATGTGAATCCAAAGAACTATAACATAAATGTAATGGCTTACATCTCTGAATGAAGATTATAGAACTTAATAATCATAAAATTAAGGTAAGGCCGATGTAATGACCCAATTATTTATAATTAATAATTTTAGCTAATGGAGAATTTAAAGTAGTAAATTTTAGTTAATAAGTCAGTTAATGAAGATTAAATGAGAGACATTTTTGCAAGAGAATTTGGCTGAGGTATATTATTTTGTTATGTGGATTCTTACAATGAGATTGAGGTTGACTCAGTGGTCAGACTTCGGGCAGTTACTTAACAGGCCATGGGTTTGAGACTTGGCGTTGCTAACCTTCATTTTTTTTTTTTTTAAGCTGACACGTGTCACCCTCCCATGTGCAAAGACTGAAATGCCCTTAGTTCTTTTATCTTTCTTCTCCTTCTAGATGACCTCATGCAGACACAGTGAGAAGGCTGAGAGTGAACGTCCACTGTAGCAGGCTGTCCACTCGTCAGAGTTGCAGTACCTCCCCCCCTGAAGGTTGCCGGCCCATCATCGGCCAGTCACCGCCACGTCGTTGGCAGAGGAGCTCGCTTTTCCATCGAACACCGCGAGGAGACGTGAGCTGGAACGAAGCTTCAGTGGCTCGTTTTCCATCGCGGTTTGGGTGGGTTTTGCTCCCCACCTCCTCGCTGTCACTTTCCGCCTGCTGTCGAGCTCAATTGGCTGCCGGTGAAGCAGTTTTCCAGTGGAATCCGAGGAGCTAGGAACAGTGGCATCTTTGGGGCGAATTTGGTACATTTTAATCGTTTATTTTATTGATATTGATGTTAGGAGAAGCAATTTTGGCACCTATACATTGAATTTGAGCTCTAGAAGCATGAATTTTAGCTAGATTTTGATGAGGGAGGTTGACAGGGACTAAAATGAAAAGCTTTGAAATTTTGGAGTCTTTAGAAAATGGTGAAATGCTGACTTGTAATGAGTTCAAATTGATCTTATAATAACACTTTTAAGTTGGATGGCATAAATATTTATGGTTTGTCATGGATTTCCTTGAATTGAAGGCTAGGGTATAGAACAAGGGACTAAAGTGCAAACTTAGAAAGGTTTTAGGGCAGAAAACATAAATTGATGAAAAGTCTGGGAAAGTTAGTGTTGGAATCAGAAAATATAAGTTGGGATTTAATTTGGATAATAAATAGGAAGAAGAATAATTCTTGTGCTCCAATTGGTGCAGGTGACTTGGAAGAGTGATTCTGGCACTTAAGGGAGACATTGAATTGTTCGTGACAATTGGCACCCAGGTGCGTAGATAGCACCCCCTAAAACTCTTACTATGCCTTACTTTGTCTTGCTCAGAAATGTTTTATAAGTATAATATAAATTTGGTTATGATTATACCTTATCGAACTCGAGGCTAAAATTAACGGATTCGCTGAATATGTGGAATGACTTTGTGTACATTGTTGAACTCGTGTACGGTTAGGGGTGATTGCTTAAATAGTCATTACTGAAAACACTAATGATTTCATGCATATTTACTATCTTTCTCCTGCATGCTTATCTTAAATTCATTTTCGTTAAGAGGACTGATGGATGATAAACCTTCGTAAGATATGACTCATGCCTGTTGGTTAGTTACCTTTAAGGATTATGTATCCTCGCCTGTTGGTTAGTTACCCTCGAGGATTGTGTATCCTTGGCTATTGGTTAGTTACCCTCGAGGACTGTATATCCTCGCTTGTTGGTTAATTACTTTCAAGGATTGGATATCCTCGCCTGTTGGTTAGTTACCCTCGAGGATTGTGTATCCTCGCCTGTTGTTTAATTACCCTCGAGGATTAGGTATTCTCGCCTGTTGGTTCTTAGTAGTCCTTCCCTCGAATGATTTTCTTAAGTTGTTTGTTTCCCTGTGAATGGCAGTTTGCTTTAATGATCGGAAAAGTGGATTATTTAGCTCAAACGGTTAAATTGTAAAATTGATTTAAACTTTATTGTATGGTATTCAACTCTTGATCATGTTTAATTTCTGCTTTATACATGAAATTGCTTACTGATTTGGGGTGCTATCTGCCAGAAAATTTTAGGCGGCTTCTCAGAGACAACAGAACACTGACGGGGAGCCCGTGGTGAGCCCCGCTTGGATTATTGCGAGGCGTGTTCTTTTTTATTAGTTGATACTTATGGCAATTCTTTTGGGATGTATATATCTAGAATGATAGCCATTGATTGTATATCTGGGATTATTTAGAGACCACAGTTGAACTTTCCATATTTTGTTGTATTTTGTAATTATGTTTACTGGGCTATGTTGGTGAGAGCAGAGCTCTCTTATATGTGTATTACCTTACAGGACATTGTAGAAGTTTTGGGACGTCCTATTTACTGGGGAGGTGTTACCGAACTTTCTACAAATTTCCTTGTTTTGTATTGGAACCCTTAATTTTTTTTCCTATTAAGGCAAATTGTATTACATATGAATTAGGGCGACATGATATTGAATGTCCCTCCAGTGTTAGGCTTATAGGTTCAGGGGATTCCCTTATGACCTGTGCCTGTCCCACCCCAAGGATTTTGGGGTGTGACAGCCGAGGAAACAAATGCTTCTCCTAGGCAACAACACCTCAAGGCCACTGTTATGATTTTATGAAACTAAACCACTTGTCTTCATCTAGGCGACATAAACAATTCCAAATACATCACATACTTAGCTCATTATAGATCATGGTAAGACTAATCCTTTATGATATGTAGGATCCTCATAAGAGGCAAACACAGAGCATATTTGGATCTCTTAGTTTAAAGGACGTCTATGAAGTTATAAAGAAGATTTCAGAGAAATGAAAGGCTTAGAGAGAATTCATGGAAACACACATTTCATTCATAAGGATTTTGGTACAAGCATTTTATGATCTGAAACGAAGGCAAAGGTTCCTTATATAGGCAAAGCAATCAACAAGATGACAAGTTAAAAGATAAGATTTAATAATATAACTGACAACAAAGGACAGTCAAATAAAGGAAAAGCAATTAAAGTTTGATGAGACTTAATAGCTTTTCATACAAACATGACAAAACATTGGACTAATACGCCAAACAACTTTGAAAAAGATAAAATGTCAAGATGAGTAATCTTTAATCTTTATTTTTAATAAGGATAAGCTCGTGGTCTAGCAAGAGATTGAGATCACTCAAAGTGGGATTGTCGACAGAGAGAGTGAGGTCTTAGGAATCTTTGAATTCTGGCTTGAGATAAAGGTTTTCATAATATTCTCTCTCTTCAACAACTTAAATTTTATCTTGTTCTTCCTGAGTGATGGAGGTGGAAGGTTTATTTGGAGAAAAGAGACCTGTCCATAATTTTGAACCAAACATTTATGCTTCTTCTTATGCACCATAGGTGTATGGAGGAATTGCAGAGGAGGAAGGCTTTGGATATACTGGATCTAGGACAAGGTAGACTAGATCTGGGATATCAATTTCTGGGAATCTGGGTTCACCAGGGATAAATTCACAAGAAGATGGACCCATTGTTGTGCATTCTACATTCGATCGTCTGTGATAATTATTTATATCACAAAGAAACATTTTAAGTGACTTAAGAATGTTTTTGTAATCTTTCTTAAAATTTGGAAAGGTGTTCCATTCATAAAGCATTATCCTATATAATTAGAAGTCCATTTCTATGTGTTTAGTAGGGTTTATGTCTATGTGTCTGATTGTAGCATTAATTTGTTGTCTCCACCAGAAGAGTAGGGAGTATCATTCCAAGAACGTCCAAATGAGGGATGGTTGTTTTGAGTCATTGTTGAAATGGTGGAACATGTCCATTGGTGAGAATTCAATCGTGGCAGTGTAGAAAATTGCAAGAGATCAAAGAAACCACAGTGTATCTTCATAAAATGTACTTGCATAAAGTCGAAACAAAGTTAAAAAAAAGGGTGTTTGGGAGGAACATTTTGCAATATTGGAAGAGAGGGATATCTCAAAGGTATCGGTAAAGGTAGAGAAACATAGAGGACTTAGCCAGTTCTATGACTTTAGTGGGTCTGGTAGGGATTTCAACAGTGGACGGAAACGATTTTTTTATTAAGGCTAGTCTATACATGGGAATGGTGTATGGATGAACCATGAAGATCAAGGGTACGGAGGTGACATGGCTAATAAGGGAAACTATGTCGGGTTTGGGTCTATAAAGAAAGTCTGTTAGGTGATTGGTGACTCCTTTGATATGTTTGACTTCAAATTTATAATGCGATAACCACGCTTGCTATTTTGCCAATTGTTGATCTAGAATTATCTTGTTTTTGGATTTTATAATTTTTAGAAAAGTAGTATTATCTATTTCCATAATAAAGTGGCGGTCAGCTAAGTGGAATTCAAATTTCTTGATTCCATTTTTGACTGCTTGGATTCCTTTGTACATCGTGTGATAATGGAGCTTTAAGGGTTAAAATGATCCACTTGCGTGTCTATAATAATGTTGCTTTCTACCATTTTGTTCAATTAAGATAGCCCCTCAGTGGTAATTATTGGCATCTGTTTGTAGGATAAGCATTGAATCTGGGCTAGGGATTTTTAACGGCTGTGGATTCGTTAAAATTTCTTTGAGATACTTGACTACTGCAGTCTAGTTTAGGCCATATGAATAGGGCATACCCTTTCTCAGCAATTTAGATAGTTGGCTTATATGATTAGAACATTTTGAAATAAAATCTCTGACAAAATTCACTATGCCAAGAAACTGCTGAATCTGCTTTAAGGACAAGTCCTTATCCAGGAATTAGGCCAATTGTTTCGCAAGATGCGGGCAAGGTTTATACCAACCATCTTTAGATAACATACTTAAAAAATCAAATTGGGTTTGACCTAACTGACTTTTGTTGGCCGAGAGTATAAGCCTATAATTTTTTATAAGCTTAGCGAACTGCTCTAGTAACTATAAATGTTCGGCCTCAGTTTTTAAGAAGATAAGGATGTCATCGATGTAAATCAGGGCATTGCTCCTGATGGGTTTGAGGATTTTGGCCATGGCTTTTTGAAATAGTGATGGGGCAGTATTAAGACCAAATGACATTACAGTCCATTGATATTGGGCATCTAGAATGCAAAAGGTTGTCTTATGCCTTTTATCAAGGTAAATACCAAGTTGCCAAAATCTAGCTTTAACATCAAATTTTGAAAATATTTTGGCGTCTCGCAAATATGCTCTTTGAGTGGTAAGATTGGGAATAGAGAACTTGTCATCTTCTAAGAATATATTTAAAGGCTTATAATCAATAACAAGCCTTTTCTTTCCTTAGTTCTGCTCAGAGTGCTTGTTGACATAAAATGCTTAATATGCCCATTCGGACTTAGTAGGCTAAATCAATCCTTATTTCAAAAGAGATTCACATTCTTCCCTGGCTAGCTTAAAATCATCTAGATTCATTCCAAGATGTGTAGCCTTTATAGGATTGATATCTTCATTTTTCTTAAAAGGAAGCTTGATGAAAAATTTTGCATTTTTCCACAAAGTATGAGGATCTTGAAATTTAGCATAAGATTATGGGCAATGGGTCAAAAGCTTCTGTTTAACATCTTCATAGGGAGGAGTAGCAACATGAAGAAGATAGTGCTTAAGGATATCTATAACCTGTCTAAAAAGCAATTGATAACAAATCCCTGTAAGCTCAATTTGAAGTCTATTTGTTTTTTGAAAAACATATATGCTAATCAAAATGTCTTTCTTAGTGATATGGCTGCTTAAGATGTGAGTCCAAACAGTGCATTCTGGGAAGAATTTAATTCCAACTTTATGCCTTGTGATTAAAGAAACTTTAAAAATTGTATTGTTTGCTGCTTTGAAATAAGAGGAATATTTTTACTAGGCTTTTGGTGGTAGCAAAGAAGGATTAATGATTGAAATTTGAGAACCAAAATCTATGAGGGCAATGGCTGGTAAGGGTTTAACATATTTGTCTGTCAGGATGGAAAGACAGACATAAAGAAAGGTAAGGGAATTTGGTATTGGCTGGTGAGGATCAATGTTGTAAACGTGGTTGTGGTAATGGTCAAATGGGTTTTCAGGATTAGAATTAGAGTTAGGGCTGAGGTTAGAGTCTGGAAGAGCAATGATGGTATCTTAATTTGGCTTACTCTGTTTCAAGAGGATTTCTTCAAGATCTCTATCCTCAATAGGAAGCTGCATTTCTATATGCTCAGTTATCTAAATTATCGATTTTGGTTTGTTGGGACATTTTTAGGCAAAATGCCCTTATGGCGACTCTTTCTAAAATACCTGAGTGGTTTTCGTCTTCTGAATTTCTTAGGGTGGAATGAAGGGTGGGAGAAGTGAGACTTTTTCTTTGGCTTGCATAAGCAAAATTGCTTATCTTTGCACACTTGATTTTCAAATATAGCTTTTAGTAGATTTTCTTGAATTTTGGTTTTCCAAATAGAACTAATTTGAAACATCTTTTGTTGTTCAAAAAGCTTGTCTAAAGTAATTAAGGCAAGCTGATAATTTCTCTAAGAGAAATATTAGCCATAGGGCGATGAAAGGCTTACAGGGTATTTTGTTTAATTCAGCTTACAATTCTTTTGGCAAAGAAGCAATGAAGACAAGCCTCAAAGTGATATCATTGAAGCTATTTAGAAGATAGTATCCTTCTGTCATCCTCTTCATATATTTATCTAAGTCACACTTCTTCAAGGAAGCAACATTTCATTTCAAAATATTCTTGTATTTTATGTTTGTCTATGAGCTGGAAATTATCGGTAAACTTTTTATGAATTGCACCCAGAAGAGTAGAAGGATTGTCTAATTAGAGAAGTTGTGATTGCTTGTATTCTCCAAGTGATTGAAACCATTCTCGAAGAGTTCCTGTGAATCATGAAACAAACTCTCGGATAACATCAGTAAGATTGGCATCTATCTTAAACATTTGCAAATCATTCTAAGCGTTAAATTCATAGAGGTCGTCTCTCCTTTAATAAGGTTGGACATCATCAAAAGTAAACCATGGACCATTAACAAGCTTAGAAGGTTTATAATTATGCTGTGCCATCTAAACTTCAGGTTTTTGCTCATTTTCATCAACAACATAAGATTACTATACCTCTTCATCTTTATCTTCACTATAATGGCCATGTACAAGTTTAGCCATATAAAGGGCTGAAATATTCGCATGGTGTTTAGAGTTGTCAGAATCTGTGATGGAAATATGGGTGTCTGAGGCAGTATTAGAGCAAGAGTCTGAACATGATTGGTCAAAGAATACATAGTCATAAGGTTCAACTATGGTAACATTATGTGTCATTTTAGAAAAGTGTGCTCTAAGAGAAGGAGGTAAAGTCTGAGTAGAAACAAGTTCAGTTATGGGCTCGTTGATGGTGATTCCTTTAAAAGAAGGATGAAAAGGTTTAGTGTATGAGGGTGTGGCATCATGGGTTTTAAGAAAGTAAGGAGGTTGGTAGGGCAGTCTGGGTGATTTGAATGGATGAGCTTGGGGGCTTGGTGTTGTTTTTTTAGATAATCTCATGTGTCATTTTGAATTATTTTGAATAGTTTGTTTCCGAGGGATATAAAGGATATGGTGAATGAGGGATATAGCTTATTTGGTAAACTAAAGGTAATGTAGGAAAAGATTCATAGATGGAAGGTGCAAAAGTGATGGTTTCAAGTGGCTTAGATCTCATGTTAGTCTCTATTTGATTCAGTTGGTCTTTCAAATAATGAATCTCTGACTCATTTTTGCAAATTATGGATTGAAATAATTATGAGAAATATATTGATGAAGTTCTTGGTCCAAAGTGTGGATTTTCTCTTGAGTCTCTAGTCTTAACTATTTAATCTGGAGAGAAAGTTTGTCCACTTGTTAATGAGTTTACTAATGAGAATGAGTCATTTAATCTAACTTAGAATCGATGTTTGTGAGGATTCGATTCTAATTATAGGCATTTTTGGTGTGCCAGTTCAACACTTCTTCAGATGGATGAACTAGTTCATAGTTTCATGTAAGAAGTACGTTGGTCGGAGTGACATAAGGCCTGGTAGTAACCTTATCTTCATTAGTGTGCCTTTCCATTACCGGGAAAAGGTCATCCTATAAGGGATCATATGGGGAGAACATCATACAAGGGATGGAATTTGTTGGAGATAATCCCATAACATTTGGCTTGCAGAGAAAGTGCAGAGGCTTTACAAAATAAAGAGATACATCTACAATTGTCTCCTATTGTTCCATGTAGCATCCAACCTCCTTCATTTGTTTAATTAAAATCTTTTCTTGAGATGGAGCTCTAGCAGGATCTGGAGCAACCACGGCTTCCAGTCAGGATCTTGGTCCTTTCTGTAATGCCTTAAAGGTTGAGAAGGTCGACAATACTTGATTTGATTTTTTTTTTCTTGTTCATCCTTTAACTATTGCTTCTTTTGAGTTCGACATTTTGTCTAGCATTGATACTTAACTAGATCATTACATGCATAAGCCTAGGAGGGTTCCTCAAAGTCACTATCATAAGAGGATTAATTAATTTCATTGTTATCATTTGAATAAGATGGATTATAACAAGCACATTCAGGCTTATACATGTTTGGAGCAACATCCAGAATGAAGTAGTTAAAAATTTGAGAAACATAAACTAGTTTCCTATTTGTTTTAAAATGATGAATGGGGATGGTTCATTTCTTAATTTCTTAGGTAGGAATGAAAGTGATGGACATTATCTGTTGTAGGAAATAAGGGACTTGAGTGGTTTGGGAAGAGGAGGTTGAATAGGAAGGTTCCTTAGGTCGTTTGAAAACAACTTTCACTTGTCTATTAGGTAAGCAATAAATATTAGGTGGCTTTATAGTGGTTAAAGGCTTACTTTGAACATGCCTATGTTCATAATTAGTTACCCATTTAGTGGGCATCAATTGGAAGAGGTCCTGTCGGCAAATCTATTTGGGAATATGGATGATGGTGGTAACATTTGATCAATCAGCAACAATAATGAAAGCATCTTCCGTTTTGATTAGGGAGATGTAGATCCATGGCATGGTTTTGGACTTAGAAAACCATTTGGTGGTGAAGAATGATCATCATAGCTTTTGGAACTGGCTCAGCACCAGTGATCTAGATTTAAACTTGCAAATGGTCCTTAGGGGTTGCATATGACAGTTTTAGATTAAAGTTTGGACAGATTGTCAAGATGATAGTTCATGCATTGAGGGTGGTCAATATGGAACTGATAAGGGCTGTTTGATAGGTGTAGTAAATGGTGTCTAAGATAGTGAGTCTAGTTGTAACTGGAAGACCTTTGCGACCATGGTAAGTGATGCATAAATGAATGAAACCAACATGAAGATAAGTATACCCTTGGGATATCCAATGATTAATGAAATCCTTGGGGATCTCCAGTTTGACATATTGTTCTGTGGTCGAAGATAGTAGCTCTATATGGTTAAGGTTGGAAAAGTAAACATACTCATTAACAGGGATCTTTGGCTTGGAAATTAGTTTCTTGAAAGATTTGGTCTAGGAGCAATCTTAGGTGTATAGTTTGTATGGATTCATCAAAGGGAGATGAGTGTCCTTAAGGTGTTGGCCAAGTGGGAGATCTTTGTAACAAATCTTAACAAGATTATTGATTTTGTGAGCGTTTGCATGAATACAATTTTCAAGGATAGAAAGAGAACTAGGGATAATAGCAAGTTAGATAAATAGGTTGGGATAGAGGAGTTGATTTAGATTCCATGATAGGTAATATTTCTCTTACTCTTTTACTTTACTAACATTCATAGTCGTCTCTTAAATCGTGTAAGGCTTTGATACTAAGTGAGAGTAGGATTTCGTATGTGGTATTGTTATTGTTAGACCAAGAACTTATATCTAAAAGATCTTTTAAAACCAATAGTACACAGTTTTGGATTTTCAATTTATATACAAATCTAAAGAACTGTAACATAAATGTAATGACTTACATATATGAATAAGTTGATCAATGGTTCATTAAAATACATAATAATTCTAATTTAATAAATAATTATATAATAATTACAGCATAACACACATGATAATAAAAAGCCTGATGAACCGTTCAAAGTGCAAGTAATTAGATTTGATCAATCAAAGATTCTCTATTCATCTCATTTATTTGATTCAATACTCTAACAATCATGTATGTAATCTGAAATCTCTATAATCAGAAATTAAATATTTCATCCTCAAGGCCTGAATGCTAGCATGCAAAGCCTCCATACAAACTCTTCCTAATCTTCCTCTGAATTCTGATCCATTTAGTATCTTGTAGGGAATTCGCAATTCCCAAACTCTGCAACAGTTATAAGAATATTAAATTTTAAATTTTAAAGAGATAATAAAATAAACAAATATTATTCGAATATTAAATTTGTCTGAAGAGGAACAACGATTATAAGAATATTAAATTTAAGCTTAATATTTTTTTACTCAAATAATAAAGAAAATAATTTTTTTTCCTGTGGCGGCTGCAAAATTAATAAAAAAGTCGCTAAAGGACAAGTTCGACTAAGATTCCAAGGCATTTTAGAAATCTAAACATAAATTAATGAAAAAAATGACATGCGCAAACACAAGAGTGAACGACAGAAACTATGGGGGATACGACACTTACTTGGAGGCTGAGTGACCACATAGGCAGCACCACCAAAATCGCACGTGCCAGAGCCACGTGACATTTTCTGGTAGTAACTATTGAACGCATACGACGCATGCGCCTCCAACGTATTAGGATTGTAACACGTGGCACCGGGCTGAATCGGACCGCAATCAGCCGCACCCTCGCCGCACGCATAATCAAGCCCTGCCTGAAGCTTCTCCGCCGCAGATCCACCGTTGGCCACACACCACGTTTGGCCGCTAGACGGCGTCACGGCAGGCCCTCCGGCCACCGGAGTTTGACTCTTGCTGACGTTATTAGACGGTGTCGTAGACTCATCCACCACTGTGAGTGGAATATCGTACACCCTCTGCTCGTTAGGATAGAAGAGCCCGTAGTTTCTCTCCGACGTGGGACCTGGTTTCTCGTTCTCGTTAAACAAAGCGAATAAGAAAACGTTGAGTGGGTCCTTCTTCCTCAGAGGGCTCCCGTTCCCAGTCAGCACGCGCTGTACTAGGTTCCCATTATACGACGCCGCATTGGCCTCGCTTGCTCCGACCTCGTTCGAATCCCCCTTGGAGGGCCAGCCCGTCTCCGTCACCACCATCTCGACGTCGTCGTATTTGAGAGCTGACATGGCGGCGAAAACGGCGTCGATTTGAGCCTCGAAGAGACTCTCGTAACGCAGCCCGTTACCCGAATCCACGACTCCCGGGTTCTGCTTGAAGAGCGCGTACTCCAACGAGATCTTATCAGAGTTCGCCTCGTAAGCGAAAAACGGGTACGCGTTCACCATAAGGTACGACCCCGTTTGGCGTAGAAAATCCAACATGGGTTTGATCACGGGTTCGATCAACTCGGACTTGAAGGCTCCGGACGAAGGCGGGTATGAAGACTGAAGCGCCGAGAGGGCAATCGGCGATGAGATTTTGATGTCGAGGTTGTGTTTGGCGAGGGAAGCTTGGACGTTTTTCATGGCGGGTACGAGGAAGCCGGTTGTGTTGTTTGGGTCGACGAAGACTTCGTTTCCGACGGCAATGGCTTCGAATTGGGTGGCGGGGTGGTAGCGCGAGATGTTGGCTTGGACCCATTGGTCGGTAAAGGACTGGCTGGCTGCGGCAGAGGAGAGGAGCTCGTTGGGGAGAGCGACGACGACTTTGATGCCGGAGTTGGCAAGTGCCGTGAGGACCTCGGCGTCGGTGTCGTAGAGCTTGACACGGGTGATACCGTTGGATTTGAGAAGCTGCACCACCTTGGACGGCGGAGGAAGGTTGTTGGCCACCCTCCCGTAGTTTATTCCGATCGAACCCGCATCTGCAAAAACAGGGGAACGAACAAATACATACAGAGTTCAGCAAAGTGAAGGAAATGAAATAACATTATCAAAGAGAGAGAGTAATTGTGTCAACTTACCAGATGAAGCAGAGAGAGAGAAAAGAACGAGGAAGAATGAGAAAACAAGTGAAGTCATTGTGATGCTCTGTTTCTGAGAGAAAAACAGAGCAATATGGAGGGAAGGAGGAGCTGGGAGCAATTACTTGTAATTGGCATTGTTAATATTATCTATTTTTATAGACAGAAACAGGTTTATTTAATCTGTTTTTTGATAAAACAAAAAATAGTAACAAAGACAGCGAGTGAGTAGGGATAGAAATATTGTTAATTTTTATTTATTTGAGAGCTGAATAAGTTTCTATTATCTTCGATATGGAAGTCGGAGAAACAGCAAAATGGGAATACTAGAAATTCGGACAATGGACCTACAAATTTGTTGAGAACCGTTGATATTAGGTGGACCTACAAATGCGACTCTTTAACCTAATTAATTATTTTCTAATATAAAATATCTAATAAAAAATTTGTTTTGCAGGAAAGTTTCACACTCATTTGTACCCAGGAGTAACAAGACTAATAGGCTAATAGCTCGATAATTAGAGTTTAGAAATGTAACAGTTTTTTTTTTCTATTCAACCTTTAAATTTGTTTTTAAAATTCTAGGTTTAATAAGCTGAAAATATAAAAAATTCAATTAAAGTTGGAAAAAATTAAACTTGGTGGAATTTCTGCAGAATTACTCAAGTAAGAAAGTGATTAGTGTAATAGTATGTTCGGTTTGGCAAATAAGACATTTAAAAATGTATTTGCACATCAAAATGAGAATTTATTTTATAAATAACTTTTTTATTTGATAATTAATTTCTTCCAAAACTATTTTTTTAATCCAAATTCTTGTTTGTATATAGTAAAAAATGTTGTTTTTCTTTTTGTTAAAATCATTAAATTAATCGTCAAATTTAATTTTTAAATGAAAATTTAAAATATAAATCACAATTATATAAAATTATATTCGATTAAAATTAATTTTAAAAATTAAATTAATACATAATTTATTTTCACCTAACTCTAATACAAACACACGCAATGAAAATTAAATCCATAATATAAGTTTATTATAATATGGTACGTGACACTATACCTAAACTCGTTACAAATTATCTATAACATCCTCATGGACACTATATTAAATTTATTGACATTTAATAAAAAATTTTCATAGTCATTACTTCAAGTTTGCATGGGAATAATTAAAGAAGGATAATTATAGCCAAACAATATCAACTTTGTGATGCTGAGTACGAGTGGACCAACATGGCATGAATATTCATTGACAAAATAATATTCAATGACCCACCCGATTATTTTGAAGTTGCAATGGACGGCCAATGAATTTAATGGTATTGTTTTATGTTTCATAATTATTATTCAAATCTTACACAAACTATAAGAAATGGAGAAGAGTTCAAGTATGGTACGTCTTCTTCATGTGCGAAAAGAAGAAAATAATCTGCAATCTGAAATCAAATGAAGCCGCACGACTTCTGCAACTACATAAAAAAAAAAAAAAAATTCTCATAAATTTTTTGATGATATGAAGAAGAAGTATATGGTTTTTTTAGTGATCAAGATAATGGAGTAAATTATTCAGCTTTGAAAATCATCATAGAGATCGCACCAGAAGTGGTTGGGTTTTGTGGACTATTTCAAGTGTCCAATTAAATGATGATTCTGTGTGATCGTTTTTGTTCATTCTAAGTGGGCAATAATTTGCCCACTTCTTCAAGTTTCTACCATCATGGAAAATTCTCATTCTAAATAGGAATTCATTTGGCTTCATGGTGAAGTAGTGCCATACTTCTCTTAATCAATTTTAATTTCAAGGCTATTTTAAATAAAAAAAACTTTATTCTAATATAATATAATACATGGAAACTAAACTTTTAAAGAAAAGTATAAAATTAGTCATTTACTTTTGTATTTTGTGATAATTTGATCATTCACAAATTAATTGTGACAAATTAGTTTATCATACATTTAAATTTGTGAAATTTGCACAAAATCAATGCATCACAAATTTAAATTTGTACAAAATTAATTCATCTATTTAGATTAATGAAAAATTGATTTTGTATAAAATATAATTTTTGATAGACTAATTTATTATAATATATACGTAAGAGACCAAATTGTCACAAATAACAAAAATAAAAAGACCAATTTAATACTTTTTTCAAAACTTTTAATATGGCTTTTCTGGATTGCTTTGTTGATTTGTTTTGTGTAATCAACATGAAGACTAATTAAAGAGTTAAGATGATACTTCAATCTTGAAATTCTCTCACGTAATGAATGAATTAATCTTTTCGTGATAAGTTTTATGAGTCATGAATTGGTTTTCCCACATGAAAATATATACAAATTTTAAATGTTTAAGTAATAGTAGAATAAATTATATAAATCTCTATAAAGTTAGTTGAATTCACACATATTATATACACATCTATATTACATTTGTCTTTCTAACTTCCATTTACATTAAATTGAATAAATTCACTCCTACATTAAAATAATTTATATTAATTGTTGTAACTGACCTTTTGGTGGAATGACTAAAAAATGTTTCAATTGTTCATTGAAAATGAATCATAAAAATTAATTTTTTAGAGTCGTTACCAAAACTTTTAATAAAAAATTTTAGAAAACTAATTTAAAACAAAAAGAGAAGGCAAAGCGGTTTGCGAAAATAGATATGAGTTTCAGAGTTTATTTGAGTGTGGGAAAGGTGTTAGGCATCCTATAACATCCATCCAAAAAGACGGTTACCTTAAACTAATCAAATGAGATAGAATATGACATTTAATTTATCTCAATTACCTTTTTATTGACACGTATGCTCGTTAAACAGAGAAAACAAAAACAACAATAATGAAAGCAAACAAATAGATATTTACAAAAGGATGAATTTGACTTATGATGAAAGCCTAAGGCTTACGTACCACGTAGTATGGATCAAAGTTCATGTAATTCAACTAAAAATGCGTGTTTGTTGGTTAGTGACTTTTATTGTTGTGAACAGAACAAGATAGTTGAAATTAATTTGCTTTTCATAAACAAAATGAGATTGAATTTGGTTAGTGTATTTTAATTTACAAAATCAACTTAATATCACTTATTTTCTCCTTTCATCTTTCTCTTTTTACTTTTTTCTTATTAGATTTTTGGACTTTATTTTTACAATGAGATTATAGTGAAAAAATATTTTTGGAATTTTTAATAAGATGAAAATAGACCAATCCTTTTTTTTTTTTTTTTGAAATTATTCCATCTTTTTATTTTGAATATAAATATTAACTTTCAAGGTCTGAGGAGATGTAGGATCTCACGTGGCTTTTATTAGTTACTCCTTGGGTGCCTGAGGAGATTAATGCTCTTTTGCGACAATTTGAAATGTGG
This sequence comes from Delonix regia, assembly GCA_037074485.1. Lineage (NCBI taxonomy): Eukaryota > Viridiplantae > Streptophyta > Magnoliopsida > Fabales > Fabaceae > Delonix > Delonix regia. Next base: position 18,018,271 of record CM073452.1, on the reverse strand, counting down.
ACGATTTTTATCCCCATTCTTTTTTTTTTTTTGGGTGAATTTAAAAATCTTTATTGAAAAATATATTTTTTATTCTCTTTTCATTATTTCATCTTAAACTTTATTTAAATCTTGAGGATTGATTTTTTTGTTCTTTAAAAGGGTATTGACTAGTAGGTGAAATCTTAGGAGATTTTAGGTGTCACACGATTTCACTAATTGATTCTTTAAATGTTTGAAGAGACATTAAATCTCACATAACAACTTTGTAATAAACGTTATATAGACTCCTTTTGTCTGAAGGTCTAAGAAAACTCGAATAGGCCTAAGTTCTATTCGAAGGTTTAAACTTTCCTTTCATGCATATTATTTTATGTTTCATAGTTTATTTTCTTCTTTTCTTCCCATCTTTTTAACACTTTGAATAGATACATAAGGGCCCTGTCAATAATGCAGTCGGAATCTTGAGTCTAGACACGTGAAGGCTTTATTTGAAATATGATTAATGGAATAAGAACCAATAAAAACGAAACTAAAAATAAAGTCGCAATAACTAAAAAATGAAACTCAAGGCAATAAGAATGCTGGATGGAAGAAAACTTACAGAGAAAAAAAAACATGCAATCACGTTCACCACTTTTACTTGGAAGGAGAAACCTAGCCCTACTATAACCTCATTTGGGATGCCTCAATAGAAAATGAACACAAGTTAAGATGCATGACAGAAGTGGGAACATCCCTATGCACAAAACAAACCTCAAAACTTCATTAACAAAGCAAATAGTTATAGCCTAATGTGAGCATTATCATGGGTTAGCAGCCTTGTGAACCAGAGAATATAGCAAAGCATGGGTTCATATCTAACCCTTCTTCACATTCACCAACAAAACAGAGGCTTGCACTAATACACTTCGGGCTTAACACGAAATGAAAACAAAGTCGAGAGCAACGGAATACCTGACACAAAGATGACTCACTTCAGTTTTATCTCCTTTATGGTATAGCCCTTCTTCTCTCATTTTTTGGTATGCCTTCACCACCATCTAAGCACACTATTCACCTATCGCATGCGACACCCTGGACCTTCTCCCTTTTTTCGAACACTCACTGTTTTCTCTCCTCAGCTCCCTCCCTCTCTTCTTTTCTTCTTCTTCCTCTTTTCTAGCTCCCTCTCTCACTTTAGCTCGCTGCTTTCTCTCCTTAGCTCTCTCACTCTCTCTCTCCTCTTCTCTTCTTCTTCCTTTTTCTTAACTCATTCTCTCGCTCCAACTCACTCTTTTGGCTCTTCTTCAAGTTCTTCTTGACTTTTCTTCAAGCTCTTCCTTCCTTCCTTATTTCGTGACCAAAAAACAAGGGTCCCCATCTCGACTCTTCTCCTCTTCTCCTCCCTCTCTCGGTCCTTCCCCTCTTGGTTCTTTTCTTCTTCTCCTTCCTATCTTAGTTTCTCCTTTCTTCTTGCTCTCTTCACTAACTTGTCTTCTAGCCTCTCTCCTCTCCACATCTTTTTTTCTTAAGATCTTTATTTATCCTTGTTCCCAGAGCATGAGAGCAGAGCCATAATTCTTTAACATCTCTCTTTTCTTTAAGACTCTCTAGATTTCTTCCTTGAGGTGTCCCTTTAATCCATTAAAGTCACCTCCCTTTTTCGTGCAAGAACATTTCCAAACTAAAAACACAAGCTTGTCCCTTTCCTCCTCCTTGATGATTTGAACTTCTTAGTGTAGCTTTCCATTCGTGTGTAGCTAGCAAGCCAAATGGACAATGAAACCAGTGCAATAGTCCTATTATTTCCTGCCTTCCCCCTCTTGGACTACCATGTGATAATAACTGGAAGGTGGTCAACGTTGCAAGCGTACCACTTAAAATTTACTTTATTCTCCTTCGCTTCTAGCCTATGAAAAAAGCTTATTTTGGTCCTAAGTTTCTCGTTCATAAAACTGCTGCAGCAATCATACATAGGGTGTAATTATAGGCCGCAAAATGTAATGCTTTGGATCCCCTTCTAATTCATTTTGTTCTGTCTTGTTATTGTTGTTATATATATATATATATATATATATATATATTACCATTATTATTATATATATTTTTTGGGTTTTTGCTTTGTTGCTTTACTTAATTAATTTCTTTATTTAACTAATGAATTTAAAAAAATGTTCTAATTTCTTCTTCTTTTATTTTTGTTAAATTCTTCATATTTAATGATGAATTTATTTTTGTTGTTTTCATTTTCATCTTACTTTTTGTTGGTCAATTAATTAATTAATTAATTTATATTTTCATTATTCTCATTTATTTATTTAGGAGATGGGGTGTTCACATTAATAGTAAAATTCACTTTTTAAATAAAAGTTTCAAGATATAAATTATAGTCATACAAATTTCACTTCTAACCATAATCAAATTTATACAATTATAATCTCACCACACATTTAAATATTTGTAGTCATTTCAGCTATAATTTTGTGATTGGCAATACCAAAAACCTCTTATCCACAAAAGATCAAGTGGTTGTATTAAATAATTAAATTCAAGATTGAAATTTTATACGAAAAATTATATTGTCAGAAAGCAAAGTTTGACTCTAAGGTGCAAATTATAATTCATACATACTATTGTAATTTGTCTCTCGTGAGATTATATTTTGATAGTTAATTGGTCTATTTTGGAGACTTCTTTTTAAAAGAAATCTTGATAAACATTTAATAAAAAAAATAGGGAAAATAAAAAAAATGTTATTCTAACCCCAAAACATAAGTTTAATAACATAAGTGAACATTTGATGTATGATCAAGTATAAGTGTTATCTTTGGTATTCTCACAATTTTAAGTGAACATATAATTAAAGTGTAAAAATTATAATTATGTCATTACACAATTTTATTTTATGTATATTAACAACATTGTCATAAGTTCAAATTTTAATTAATTAATTATTAGATCTCATCATAACTTAAAAATAAAATTTGAACAAAAAAATTTAATTATAAAAGTTTATTTTGTAAAATGGGTTGGACTCAAATTTTTTTAAAGTTTGATCTTGAGACTAGAAGGCCAAAATTAATAATTTTTTAATAAAAAAATTTATTATTTAAAAAAAAAAAACTCAGTACCATAGATAAAAAATAAAAATTAATATATTTTATACAAAAAATTTATATTAATATAAAATTTATTTGTATTTACAATTTATTTATATATAATTTTAAAAATAATAATAACAATTAATTATGTTATATATTTTAAGTTATAAATAATAAATAGACTTAATTATAACTTTAAAAAAAATCTGTTTAACTTGATGAATTTGACTTAAAAAATATAAATAAATATTTAAAAATAAAAATGTGATAAAAAAAATCTCGAATTTAAACTTAATTTTAAAAGCCTTGATTCGATCATCAAATACGATAATAATAATTATATTAGGTACTCATAAATTGAGTTGAAAAATGCCTCAACGCAATTAATACTAAAAAAAGAAATTGTGTTTGAAAGTTGATTACTTTCATTATCAGCTTAATCAAGACAATTATGATAATAGTACGTGCAAATTGCTTAATCGGCAAAATCATTCATACGTATGGCTGTACTATAATTAGGTGAAGTGCATGCTTCAAGGTCACACAAAGAGATAAAAATTTGACTTGAAGACGACCTTAACATTAATCTGTGTCATCATTTTCATCAAATTGAAGCGATCGAGAACGAAATCAAGCCAATTGGCTAATTAAATGAAAATATACTAATCAAGACAGCTTGTTGATAAAGATACTTCGTTACACTGTGCGATACAAACACACAATTTGACTTGTTTTCGATGCTGCTATTATCAATGGAATCGTAGCCACGAAGAAAAATATCGCACCGCTTAATTGGACAGATATAGATTTAAGAGGGTGCGGTTGTATTATTGGAGTTTTTTAAATTTTAATTTTTTATATATAATTTCATTTTATATTATTGATTTGATCCCTCAATTAATAAAAATTTATTTTTTTAATAAAAAAATATAATTTTAGTCTCTTATTTTTTGTTATAAAATTAATTTAGTCTTTAAAAGAAAACAATATTAAAATAATCTTTTATAGTTGAAACCCTACGCAAAATAAATGTCATTTATAATTTAATTTGGTCATCCAAAAATATCAACTCATTTCATTTTTTTATTATTAAAGAAACAATTTAATATTTTTAATATTTAGAGAAGTAAATTAATACTTTAATCAAAAGCGAAAAATTAAAATTATACTTTTTTTTTTAACTTTGTAAAAATTTCACATTTTTTAGTTGGTGAGAACTTTTGTCCCATTAAAATCAAATTCCTGCACCCATCCCTCTTTGTTGGTATTCTCAAAAGTGAAAAATACTATTTTGATTTTTAATTTATTATTATATTATTATTTTAGTCCAACATTTATTTTATTTTTAAAAATTTTGAAAATATTTACTTTTGTTTCTTCCACTTGGGTTAACAAGGCCTAGTTTGAGGTACTAAATAATAATCAAAAGTGACAATTAAAAGTGACAATTTTTTTTACCAATCAAATTATTTTAAAAATAAAATGATGACACACTGAAAGACCTAAATGACACTTTAATAATAATTAGGAATCCAAATAGTATTTTTAATTCTCAAAATGTCAATATCAGCAATTGGTGATGGTCTCTTTATGTCGATGCAGATGGGACACAGTTTCAGTTCAGCAAACTCTACCAAAAGGGGAGCTGCTTTTGTTGGGAGCCATACAAAGTTGATATTTTTGGCTTTGATTTGTTAGTTATGGTAGAATTCTATGTTGGACTAATACTGTGCAAGAAAAAAGGGGATTGTCATGAATATTTCAACAATTAAGTCAATTTTGTCAAAGATTATGATGTAATTAATAATAATTTGAAGATTCAATCAACTTTGGATCGATCAAATTAGATTATGTGGCAAAATAGAAATGGTAGTGTTGTTGAGTGTTCACTCCTTCCTTAGTATTGAAAATTAGCTAAAAAAAAGATGATGGCAATGTTATAGAAATAATTAGTAGAATAGTCTTCTCTTCTTTACAAGATGATTAATTAAGTATAACATCCCTTATAAATTATGAGAGCTGATGATATTTTAATTTTAAAAAATAGCAACAATATGCTTTTTCCTTTGAGAAAACATAAGCGAAATAGTCTTGTTAATTGCAAGTTTAAAACAGATTTAATTGTTAGTGTGTATTTATTTTTGATCCATGTATATTTCTATAACAAAATGGAAGACTATAAAATTCAATTGTTTCTTATGGGGCAAAGAGCATTTTACTCAAATTTGCAATCAATCACATTATGACAACTTCATAAACAAAACTTATATTTGCTTCCTTGTATTTTTGTTATGACGTTATTTAATTAAAAAAATGACAATTTTTTGTTATTTTAATTATAACATGAGATGGGTGTAGCTATTGCATATATATTATATTATTTTTTAAATTAAATTACATTGCATTATTAGTTATATTTTATTTAAAAAACAACATAGCAAAATTTAAAAAATTGCATATAAACCTACTCCTTTAAATAATGGGTATCTTATGTCTAGTGCTAGTAATTAAAGTCTAAGATGTTAGATTATGTCTCTGAGGCTATTTAACCTAATTATAGACTAATCTTTTGAATTAAACTATTCTCTAGACTCAAATCATTAACAAGGCATATTGTGTTGTCTATGGGAAGAAGCTTATCACAATTTGGTAGGATGACATTCTCTTGGCAAATTTCTTCATTAGTTTTATGTTTTGTTGGTGTGGGTGAGCTAGTTATGTATGGCATGTTTGGGGATTTTGAGCATTGAGGAAGAGATTAGGTTATGTTAGTTGACTTTTTGGCTAAGGAAGCATCTCATTTTTCAAATGAGGACAACCACAACCCCACAATCAAGTGGCGTGTGCAATTGGGAGAATGTGGGGCATTTACTTTTAGAGCTAGCTATAACGTTGACCTCTGTTTCATTTTTCACACGTTGTTTCTTTTTTAAAAAAATAAGAAATGGCTCAGTGAGAGGAGGGAAATTAAGATGGTTCATAGAATGGAAAGTGCAAGTGAAGTTGTAGAATACTTTTTCGTTTACGATTAAAGATAATATAGAGAAAATGAAGCTACAAAGATTATGATGGAGAGAGCATTAGGGGAATGATTTTATGATTTTAGGTTAAATGATTTTTTTAGTCAAATTTTTTTGTATTTATTTTGTATAATTTAAAAATTACAACTGTCAAAGTAGATTAATTTGACTCATTCGAACTAATTTGTTTAAATTGGTGAGTTAAATGGATTGATTTATTTAACTCACCTATAAAAAGATAGGTTAAAAATTATAATCTAACCCATATATTTGGTCATTTTTATTTTTATTTTTTAATTAATTATTACCATTAGTATACTGTACATATTTTATAACATTTTGTCGATATAACCAATTATATATTATCTGGACTTTTTAAATATATATGATTTGTGTTAAAAAGAAAGATAAAAGCAATGAATGAAACAAAATTAATTCAAATATAAAGCATGTAATGTTGGTAATCTATATTGTGAGACTTGAGAGAATTGGGAGGATTGTGCATAATCAAAATGACATGATGATAGATAGTTAATCACGTCAACAAAATTTTACAAAATATGAACAAAGGAATAATAGTAAGGATTATATTAAAATTTTTTTAAACTATAAATATTTAATTACAAATTTTAAAATCTAATTAAAAAAATAAGTGCAAGTATATAATGTTTCACAGGATTTTATCTAGTTATGCTCACCAAAACCAAGCATGAAAAAGAACAAATTGAAGACAACGGTTTTTGGTTGCAATATACCAATGACCTTGTCTTGGTCCCAACTTTATTTGGGCCTAAGAATGACTTCAAACTCTTGGTATATCGTTGATATTGAATCCGGCTTCTTAATGCTAGATCCACATGTTGTTGGGTAATCATTTTGAACTCTGGACTGATATCTCAAGCCCATAAAATTATTGGGCCTAGTCCGAACACGATATTGACCCGGAACTTCATGTTCTGTCATCCGTCCAATTCCATCGGATCAAAAAATATCTGAGCCGTACATTTTTCATCTTCCTTTCTACGCCAACGTCACGGGCCTTCATCATCCCTCTATTTAACTCTGTCGGCGGAGGTATTTCAATTAGTTGCCATCAGCGAGCTCAGTTCGGTGCGGAGAATCAGCGTCGCTGTAACTGTGATCGGAGGTGAATCGGTTTTCCGCCTGAGAGTTAAGAGGTTTTCCGGAGTCTAAGCGAATAGAAGATGTCAGGCGTGACGAACGAGGAGGACAAGAAGCCCACCGATCAGGCCGCACACATCAACCTCAAGGTCAAGGGGCAGGTTTGTGTTTGATTCTTTTAATACAAGCTTGATTTGCCTTTACCTTTGCGTGTGAACTGACGTTTGAGTGTGCGGTAGTGGAATCTAGGGTTTCGATTCTATTTAGGATCATGTTAAGGGGAAGCCTTTTCTTTTAATATTTTGACTCTCACTTCTGGCCATGTAGAACTGGAGATCGATAAGCAGGGTTTGAGGCCTTGGTGGGGATAGAGAAAATGTAGACAGTAGTATTTAGGCGCATAAAATTTGTAAGGGTTTTGTCTAGATTTTTGTGCGATTAAGATTTTTAGTGTTTTATTTTTTTCCTCACGCGGATTAAGTGTTTTTCCAGTTAGGATACTATACAATTCTCTATTTTATGATCTGAATTACTTCGGTAGGCTCTAAAATTCGCAAAGAAATGGTTATTAATTGTTTAATCATTGTGTCCTTTTTTTTTTTTTTTTTTCTTTCTATTGTCAATTACTTCTTACTGAGAATGAATTGAGGAATTTGTGTCTGTTTAAATTCTAGTAGATGTTATTTCGAATTGGTGCAGACTGCAGAGAATTTAATTGATTGGTCTGAGTTGTGATCTTCTGGCTTTTACGAGAAATTTTGATTATGGAACAACATTATATTAGTAATGTTTGTAGAAATTAAGATTTTAATTATCTAGATTCTAGAGGATGTATAAATTGATTATTTTCTCGTCTAAACTAATTTATGTAATGCCTTGTCTTGTCTTTTTGCACTGTTACAGAATTATCTCTGTGGGAAGGATGTATGTCCAATTTTTATGTTTGAATTTAGTTATCAAGTGAAGCGGTGAGGTTGGATATAATCTTGTCGAGAAGGCTAAACAGTAAACTTGGTTTACTGTTAATGTAAATATGATAATTACTTTTACGTCTGAGTTGAAAGTGTAATTTTTGTTTGGGGGATAGGGAAAAGGAATTGGTGGTGTCTGAATTCATGCTCATCAAGCCTACCTCAAATTTGGAAAGTGAGGTTTATGGCATATGTGCTATTTGCTTCGTGGTGTATGTAACTTGGTTTGTGGTGTAGATTCCCTATTGGTCAATACTAACTAACCCTAAAAAGTAATTATAAAAATTAACTCTGGTGGAGGATTGGTGTAACGTAGTGCTCCTTTTCAATACATGAAACCTTGTATATGACATCCTTAACATGTTTACTTTTCTTAAGTAATACAAAAGAATTGCGTTATGTGTAAAAATCTGTAGTGGAAGTGGAAGCTAAAATGTCAACATTCTTGAAATGGCCATACATGTCATCTCAGGATTGGTTGATTGCACTTGTTGTGTGTTAGCATCATAAAATTGGAGATGTAAATAAGCATGAACTTTTATATGTTTTGGACTTTGATGTTGTAGGATGGGAATGAAGTTTTCTTCAGGATCAAGAGAAGCACCCAACTGAAAAAGCTTATGAATGCATACTGTGACCGACAATCAGTGGATTTTAATTCCATTGCTTTTCTATTTGATGGCCGTCGCCTTAGAGCAGAGCAGACTCCAGATGAGGTCTCTGTGTAGTCATTTGTCCTCCTGAGTTCATGCAAATGCTGTTTATATTCTGATAACGGTTGACCATAATCTTGGTTTTTCACGTTGCATTTTTGTTGGGTGCAGCTGGAAATGGAGGATGGGGACGAAATAGATGCCATGCTTCATCAAACAGGAGGTGCTGTTGCCTAAAGGAAGGGGAGATCCTTCCTCTTGCATTATCATAAATAGAGTTAGTTTAACTTGGGTGGATGCCTATGATGCATCCTCCATCAGCCTACTATAATACAGCTCTTGCTGCTTGACTCCGTAGGGTATATGCTTTCTTTGTCAATATAATTATTAAGTGGACTCTACTATAATACTTCTGAAATTTGACAACTTGTGGGGTGCTTAATTTACTGTCTTTCTGTGCCTCAGCGGGCAGTAAATGAAATGATGGCTTATTGGTGAATGGTGATTGATTTAAGCTGCCTTCTTTTCGATGTGATGAAGGATGTCATGGATGGTTAATTGTTGCGGTTAGGCCTTTGCCAAGTCTTAATCAGGGAACAAACGCAAATGGATATTTGAATATATGCCAAACTAGGTGACAGTTTAGTGGTAAATGGTAATGTTCGGTGAGAAAAGTTTGAAGAGCCGATATGTCATGATATTTCGTTTTCCATGATGATGCTAGGGTAATCGAAACTAATCTGTGTGCCGAGTGGCTACAGAAATACATAAGCAGCTATCCGACATTATAGTCTTCTCATTATGATGCGGATCATGGGTTGAGATGTGAATGGAAAATGTACGTAAAATTTTTATCTGTGAATATGACATTTTTTTGCATGAAATGAATTAGAATTTATTAAATTAATTAATGGGGCTGCACTTTATTGTTGGTCTTGTTGGTGGAGTACTTTGCACTATAAGTTCATATTAATTGTTCATACATATGAATTAAATATTGGATTGGAATTTAAGAGTGATGAAAGATATTGTCATTTAAACAATTGTAATGTGAAAATTGAACGTCACAGCATTTCTGACTTGAATTTCGTCTTTTGGCCCCTTGGAGGATATCTGATAAAACTCGAATGATTTGGACTTCATTTTAGGCTTCGTCATGATTGGATTAGAAAGTAGAATTATAAAGATAATTATAATTGTATATAAATTAGAATTGATTCAAAATTTTAAAATTTAAATTTGATTCATACAAGGAATTAGAATTAAAAATTTAATTCTTAATAATTTCAATTTTATTATCTAAATTATAATTAAATAACTCTTAAAAATTAATTAATATGAATATAACGAAATTATAACATCATTGTAATATTTAAAGGTACGAATGGATTTCACAATACATTTTGATTTAATACTTGTTATTGATCATGGAAACCTAATATGATAGATCGCGATATTAGAATAAAAAAGAATGCCATTTGGGTGCAATTTTGAGGGCTCCCCCTGGAGTATTTAACCAATGATATGGCAGATATTCTTGGTAATATAGTGGGTAAGACAGCAAGTGGATACTGATTTTCGTCATACTAGAAATATCAAATTTCTTTGGGTTAAGGTCTTCCCTCTGCTAATTGCTGCTATATTGCACTTGGACAATGGATCTTCTATTTGGATAGATTGTAGATTTGGGAGAATTTTCTAGCGTTGCAGACAATGTTCTTGGATTGGGCATACTGCGCGAGACTGCAACTGGTCTTTACAGCAAATTTTGCATGCACAGGCGAATTTGAAGGAATGTATTAAGGGAAATTTGACGTTTACTTTGTGAGAGATCTCCATTTTCCTTTTGTTCATGATGATTCTGTCTCTTTCAGAAGCAAGAGAATTTTCCCTTCACCACCAAGATGAGGGAGGTTTTTATTTCTTGCATGCTAAAAAACCTGATTACCACGGACTTTCCTCTCCCTCAGTTAATGCTCTCAGCAATTTCATCAGTGCTCACTTTGACTCGTTTTTGTCTAATTCTTCTCACAACTTCTCAGAAGAATCGCTTCTTGATTCCATGGAGGAGAATACATTTCAAATGGAAATCCAAATGAAAGAAGTAATTAGGATACGCGTCAGCGTGATACAAGATCCCAGAACCCCAATAGTGCTATTGACGACGGAAATGGAGGTTCACAAGCTCTGGAACCCAGTTCTGCTGATCCTTCTATGAATGATGATGTCCTTTATAACCATTTGCCTTCTTCGAATATTAATGAGAATCACGTTGAACCAGCTTTGCTTCGTGCGCTAAACAACAATTTCTTTGACGCAGCAAATTGTTTCATGGATATTGATGTGGAGAATGGGAACCTTAATAATGACCTTGTGTTTGACCTTTTCCCAAATAATACTGGGGTGCCACCTGTTTCTGTTCCTGCCTCTTTTTTAGATGATGTACTCTTTGATGCCAATCCTGATATAAACATGGGACCTGTGATGAATGATCCTACTCAGGAGCTGTCCTTCTCATCTCTCGATATTTTATTAAACGACTCTGACATGCCAGATGCTGAAGCACTGCCACCGGGTAGATAGGATAGTGTATTTTAAATGCCTCATCTCCTTCAACTAACAATATTATCTCTCTCAGCTGTGACTCAGAGGAAGATAATAATGAAAATTCCAACTCGTGGGCAATCTATAATCCGAAGCAAATTGGATTTTCTAAGCCACGATCCTGAATTAATTCTGGTTATTAATGGTTTGGCTAACGAATATTTATTGTTCAAATCAGATATTATCTCATCTCTGAACTTGTGTTCTCATTTTGTGCGTCTTGAGGATTTATCTTTCCTTTCATCTGCTGCATTGACCTTATATAATTGGCTTAAATCTCTCTACAACACTCAGGAGAATTATTTCATTAATGTGGACCTTGTAGCCAAGTTGTCGGCCTAGCGAGATCTAGTTTGGTAGCCTTGGCCTTGTACTCTTCTAGTTACAGATCTCTTATTATAAAGCCCACCTTTCTTCCCTTTTATCCCATTTGACGTGGACTATATTGTTTGGGCTCTAATTTAAGCTTGGTTCACCAATCTTTTCTATTGGGCTTGGTTCGTCATAATTTCATTACGCTATCTTATTCAGAATGCTAGAATTTTATATGGTATTTTGCAGAAAAGGTGTTTATTCTCATGGTGATAGGCCTGGTCTCTTTTCTAGATGTGATGGTCTCGGCTTTTTTGGTAAGGTGCAGCCCTCCCTTGAAGTGATTGAAGAAGTTGACGATGTGAGGGCCTAGGAAGTTGCCCATGGAAAGCTTCTTTGGGCACTATGAGTATCCCTAGTTGGAATTGTCTGGTCTAAGGCAAACTACGACAAACTACGGTAGTTTAAAGGCTTAAAAGCTTAATTTGTAAATATAAGCCTTGTATTATGTTTTTGTTAGAAACTAAGTTTCCTGTAAATGCAGTAATGAATAAAATTGCCTTTTGTTTGCTAGTCACATGTGTTTGGTATTGACTTTGTTGGTTAAAGTGGTGATCTTTTTTTAGCATAGAATGATACAAATTTCATTGTAGTATTATAGATAGCAGTCTCCATTGGATCCACACAAAACATTTCTAATCACGTGGGACATATAACGTATGTTACCATCGTACATGGTCACCTTAATTTAGTTCAAAGGAATATTGTTTGGCAATGGATTAGGAATCAAACACCTAGCATATTTGAGAATAACCACCATTTTATTAGTCAAGTAGCTCAAACATGAGAGTAAATAACCAGAAAGGTCCTAACATGAAAGCTATTGAAACTTAATGAATTCTTAGCTAATTGATGAGCATCAGAGTTTGAATTTCTCCTTATCCAATCACACGCAAAGTCAAGTCTTGTCCTTATAATGGTCTTGCAGTCATGAAGAATAGTCCTTAAATCAGAGTCATCTTCTTCATAAGAGCAAATACTCCTTATCAGATTCCATGCATCAGAGTAGAAAACTCCCCAAGAAATCAGGTTGTAGGCTACCTACTTAATAGTAGTTCTACGGGCAAGAGCTTCTATGATGTTTGCCTAATATATACCATCAAAGAAACCAAATATATTACACATAACAACACCACTTAAGCTCTTTAAAGTTAACCCATATCCAAATTTCCCCATTTTAGCAAATGTGCACCATCAAAGAAGCAAAGCCTCACTCCCTTTTGTCCGATTCAGTGCTCATATACTCAACTGTCGTTTCCGTAAGCTGGGGGATGACTTCTTTATCATTTTCTTGCTTTCAATCTAAAATGGCCTTCAAAGCACCTTATAAAATATTACTGTTTCTTCTGTCCCCGGTGCCCCAAATCATTTGGTTCTTCGAATTCTGCATCATCCATGCTATAGAACAAAATTGTTCCCTTACTTATGCATAACATTTTGACAGACATGTACATAGGCATTCTTTAAAATCATAGACTTTAAAGTTAATTTCCATAAGACCCTGCTCTTCCCAAATGCCCTTTACTTGTTGGTAGCCAAACAATGCATGAGAAATGTCTTTAAGGGCATTGCAAAAGGGTCATTCCATCTTAACATTAATACCTTTGTTTCTTAAATTAACTCAGATAGGTAGCAAATATCTACTTGCTCTCCTGATAAAGTCATTCATCTTTTAGGGTATGTCGCCATAGGGTTTTGCATGGAAAATCAACATTGTCATACTTTGGGTGAAAAATTGCTTTGAGCCATATGGTAAGTAGTTTTAACAGAGTAGTTCCCTTTTCTATCATAATGCCATATCAATTGATCTTCCCCGCCCATGATGCTAATAAGGATTTCCAGAATAGCTCTAATATCTTCAACACCAAACATAGACTCCAATTTATTAGTATTCCACCTTTGTTTGCATGTGGAAAGAAGGCTTACTACCTTATCATTAGTATTATGTAGATTATAAATGTTGCTAGGAGCCTCCCATGGTAACCATGGGTTAGTCTACATTTGAATACTTTGACTATCACCCAACCTTCACCTCATACCTGACTTTAATAATGAGATAAGAAGACCAAACACTATTCCTTGTGAAGCTCAAATTGCAACCCAATCAAGTGTGCCAAAACTCCCCATCTAAAAAATATTTCGCTTTGAGGACTTGATAAACCATATTGTTGTGAGTCTTACCTAATCTCCAGCCTTGCTTGCCAAGCATGGCTATATTAAAATAGTGTAGGTTATGGAAGCGCATCCTTCCTTCACCTTTACTCCTATCCGTTCTATCCCACAGAAACCACTTAACACCTTTATTATTTTCTTAGTTCGAACCCTACCAAAACGAGTTCATTATTCTCTTTAATTCTTCACTCGGGGTGGTAGGAATTAGAAAAACGTTTATATAGAAACTAGGGATAGCTTATGCAATAGATTTCAAAGGAATCTCTTTTCAACATGAGATAATACTTTATTCTTCCAATTCTACAATTTTCCCCACAATTTGTCCTAGAGAAATGCAAATATGGCTTTCTTACTCTTGCCAATAAGGGGTAGGAGGCCTAGATATCTACTATGATTAATGGGCGTGTTAATTCCAATAGTGTTATAGATCATATTTCTAAATTCACTTTTAACATTTGTGTTGAAGTAGATACTTGACTTTTGGAAATTTATTGCTTGCCTAAATACCTGTTTATAAGTGTTAAGAATCTTTTTTATGTTCCTACATTCATGCATAGAAGCTTCCACAAAAGAATAGTGCAACATCAGCAAAAAGCAAGTGAGTAACATAGGGCCTATTACTACTACCTCGCACCCATGAATAGAGCCTTCATGTTCAGCTTTATTTAAAAAAGTTGAGAGTCCCTTTATATAAAGAATGAAAAGGAAAAGGGAAAGAAGGTTTCCTTGCCTGAGGGGAAATATAACCTATAACGTCTCCATTTAAAATATAGTAGTATCTCACGTTCTGCACACACTGCATAATCCAAATAATCCACAAGGGATCAAAGCCCATTCTTTCCATCATAACCTTAACAAAGCTCCAATTAACCTTATCATAGACTTTACTCAGGTCAATCTTGTTGGTAATTAAACCTTTATTTCCTTTTGTTCTCTTTATGGTATGAATAAGCTTAAATGCGACCAAAATATTATCAATGATTAAATGACTTGGAATGAAGGTAGATTTGTATTCATAAATTAAGGTTGACAAGATTTTTTTGAGTCTGTTGGCGAGTATCTTAGCCACAACCTTATAAAGCATGTTATAAAGGGAAATAGACCTATAGTCCTTAAGATTACTTGGGGTGTTAGATTTTGGAATAAGCACAACCAAAGTATTTGTCAGATCTTCAGAGAATGACCCCTTAGCTAACTAATCAAAACAACTGTTAATAACTTTTTTGTTAATAATATTTTAGAACTTTTAAAAAAAGGCCAGGTTAAAGCTATTGGGCCTTGGGGCCTTATTCGAATGCATTTGAAACACAACTTTTTGGAACTCTTTTACTTCAAAATTTTTTGTAAGTAAGCTGTTGTCCTTATCTGATACTACTTTGTTTATTAGGCTTAACACAGATTCTGACTAGACTTCAAAAGATGAATAAACTTAGTCGAAATGACCTTTTTCATTCCCTCTATATTAGAAACTTAAGTTCCAACATCTTTAATTAACTTCTTTATCATGTTTCTTCTTCTCCTAGCCATCATATGAGCGTGAAAAAACTTCATATTTCGGTCTCCACACTTTAGCCAATGCATCTTTGATCTTTGCCTCCATTTTAATTCTTTATAGTGCAATAACTTGTTCCTTTCCTCCCTTAATTTGTAAAACTTTTAATTTTGAACATCTCTTATGTAACTTCTCATCTCAGTCAACCTTTTGTTGATTGCTTTTGCCTGATTCAAGTAATTACTATTTAACCCATCGCTCTAATCCCTAAGCTCACATCTACTGGATGTTAACCTGTTGCAAACTTTAACACTTAAGGCCTTATTCTAGCCTTTGTTTATCATATTTGAGATTTCTTCTTGCGTTAGCCATTCGTTTTTGAATTTATACCTCTTCTTTATATTTGTAATATGTTATGGAACACAACATACTTTCAGGGGATTGTGATCTAAATATGACATTACCAGAGTTTTAGATAAGCTGCTTGGGAATAGATGAAACTAGCTGTTAGATGCTATCACTTGGTCTAGACTTTCCCTTACCACATTTTGTTCTCCTATTTATCTCTACCAGGTAAATAGGCAACCTTTAGATTGAAGATTAGATAGGCTACAGTCCTGTATAGCCACTTTGAAACCTGAAAGTAAGTAATTCGAAATGTCCCCCCTCCCACTTTATCAAACAAGTTTAGGAGCTCGATGTAGTCCCCCACATATAGCCATGAAGCTCGTTAACTTTAGCCAAATTTTGAAGTATCTCCCAAGATTCCCTGTGCCTTCTCCTCTAAGGGAAACCATAATATCCAGTAAAACGCTAGACTTTTTCACTATTCATATAGATTTTAGCATTTATAAACTGATTAGAGTACTTTATGATTTGCAACCTAGTATTTTCGTTCCAAAGCAAAACTAAGTCATCGCTCCTATCTCAATAGTCTATTAAAAAGCAATAATCAAAATGAATGTTTTTACTTATCTCTTTAATACGTTTACTGTTAACCAAAGTTTCAATCAAGAAGACAATATTAGGCCTCTACTTCTTACAGAGCTCTTTAAGAGCTCGAGTTGCCTGGGGATTACCTAAACCCTGATAGTTCCAACTTATGACAGTCATTGAGCCTAGTAGGCTTGCTCTACAAGATCCATAGATGTACTATTTGTAAGGGAATATTTGTTCACATTAATCTCCTTTAAAAGCTTCTTGCTAGGTCCAATAGTCACCTTCTTCCTAGATCCTCTAATTTTCTTCTTATTTTTAGCTTCCTATAACAAATAATCTTCCTCCTCACATGATAGTGGGTTAGGCCCATTGATATCTTTTGAATTGTGTTGAACTATGATGAACCACATCAATCTCGAGATCATAGCTAAGTTAGGTGCCCCTTTGTTAACTCGCCCAAAAACATGCTCCGTAAATCTCAGGGAGTTGAAATTTCCTTCTTTCCTTATTGACTTGTTGTTAATTTCACACCTCCATCATCCCTCAACCACTTATTGATCATCAGGGTGTTTTTCCAGCCACGGCTCTTAAAGTGATGTTCTATTGCAGTGGTAAAACTCTCCCCTCATCCAACTAATGTTATAAGTTCATAGAAACTCTTTGAGTGCAAAAGAAAAAACCTGAATACAACTACTCAAAAAATCGTGCTATTTTAGCAACAGAGACACTGTATTATTTTAGCAGACAAAAATTTAACCAATTTAAAACTACTTAAGCGTGAAATTTACATTTGAATTGGAAAATCAAATATAAGATTGAGCGTGCTTGCAAGTACTAAAATTTTATCTGAATTAATGTCTCATTTATGGCTGGTTCAGGCATCTGCTTCAAAACTGTCTTTCAAAAGTTATTCACAAAGTAACAGTTCCAAATCTACAGTGACTATCTCTAGACTAATATTCATTTAACAATATGGATGAATGACAACAAAATCCATGATTAATCTCATTCTTTAACGAAAATAGAAGATTTCTATCTTCAAATGGCAACGCATATAGATCAAATGACATATCTCTTATTCTACATGGTGGTTCTAGATAAAGATATCTTCTTATCCGGTGCTCATAAGTCCTTTAAAGTAGACTTGAAATCTATGCATCAAGATTTGAATAGAAAATACCAAAAGTCGCTGGAGAAAGCTAAATGGGAAATATCGATGAAAAAGGCTAAACAGAAGATGTCGATGAAGTAGGACAAACAAAAGACATTGAAATGAGTTGATATGACGCAGTAAGAGCCATAAGCTTCTTTCTTTGTTTTTTACAATTGTAATGGTGCTATGTGCTTCCTCAGAGAATTTTGAAGTGATGAAATTGTATACATCTGCTAAAGGGAAAGGCGATGGTAGGAAAGGAGGTATGGCAGTATCGTTCAGAAGGTCATCGGTGATTATGTTGATAAATTTAAAAGGTTAAATTCAAGAGTTCAAGTATTTGATTGGCTTTTGGGCCAAGTATGTTGAAATTGATTATTGAATGCACTGTCATGATCTTATTAATCCTGGTTGGTCATAGTGTTTTTCAGGCTCCCCTAGTTTTGTTGCTTGGAAAAAACTTCAATAGACTCTTACCTTGCTTTATAATTGGAGTTATAAGCTTGTTGGTAGGATCTCGCATAATATTTGTCTTCTTGAGTACTCTTTAAGTGAAACCCAAGGCAACTTGGCAAAGCCTAAGTCTATAACTTATGAAAAAATATTCAGAGTACCTTAAAGTTCTTGTATGATTATGAAAAGAGTATCTAGGCACAAAGAAGGAGACAAACCTGGTTACTTCAAGGAGATTGTAATACTAGATTTTTTCCCACACTAGCTACTAAAGGGAACTCTATCAACAACATTTTGGCTCTTAAGAATGATTACGAAGAGTGTATAGAGGGACAAGACAATCTAAAAATTCTTGTTTATAATTACTTCAACTATGTTTATTCTTGGGACAATAATTTGGATGTTGAGTCTATTTCTAATCTACTATAGGAGATTGATATTCCTTATCTTACATATCATCATGTTAATAGTCTTAACCTTCAATTTTTATTTGATGAAATCAAACATGCTGTGTTTACATTATCTTTTGACAGTGCCTTGGGCCTCGATAGCTACAATTCCAGAATTTTTCAGAATTACTGGGCTATTGTTGGGACATATATATATATATATATACACACACACATACATACATACATATATACATATAATATGGTGGAATCTTTTCTTAATACATGTTTCCTCCTTAAAAGTTTTAATTGCACTTTCATTAAGTTTATCCCTAAGACAAATCAGCCACAAACTTTAAAAGACTTAGATGATTTAGTCCTTGTAATATTATGTGTAAAATCATTCCCAAGGTTTTATGTAATTGACTGCTTAGTATTTTAGATAAGTTGATTGCTCCAAATCAGAGTGCCTTCATAAAGGGGCGTCTTATCTATGAATAAAAAGGCTTATAGAAAATAGACAATATTTTAAAAAAAGCTATTTTGACCTAAAAAGTTGCATTTGTGACAAATTCGTACCAATTTTCAGAATTATTTGAATTTATGTGTAAATGGTTTATTGATGTAATTAACAATTTGGATAATATATCAAAATCTAGTCCTTCTTGATTGAAAAAAAATTCCTATGACCCTAATGAACAAAGTAAATAGTATTAATACAAGCATTGAAATTAACATTGTATTATTCGATTCATGGGGATAGGAAAAAGTAGTGTTGTTAGTTTCAAAATAGGTAATATCAATAAAAGGCCATGTTATGTTTTTTAGATTTCTGGAAGTTCAATGTGAATGCATCTTTTACTAAAAAAAAGGAAAGCACTTCCATTATTATTCATTGTTAATAAAGATAATAAATGCATTTTTTTGCTTCCTTTTTTTTAACCCCATAATGATATTGAAAGGAATGAGCTACTTTTTTTTTTTTTTCAATTGTAATTTTTAAAATTAAATCAAGCTAAAGGTAAATAGAAGAGCATATGTGCATTAAAACTAGACATTTCGAAGGCCTTTGATAGTGTTTCTTGGAAATTCTTGTTATTTATTGTGTATAAAATGGGATTTCTTAGTAAATGGATTTAGTGGATTAGACAATGTGTATGTACTATTAGTAACTAAATTTTGGTCAATGGAGTTCCATCGAAAACCTTTTTTCTAGAACTTGGCCTCTATCAGGGTGATCCTTTGTCTCTTCTTCTATTTATTCTATGTTTTAATGTTTTGTCAAACCTTATTCATAGAGAAGAGCAAAAGCAAGGCCAGAAGGGTGTTAAACTTTGCATATCAACAGAGCCAATATCTCACCTAATGTATGTAGAAGACACAATCTTGTCCTTTAAAGTTACTATTGACATGTCTAATATTGTCAAGAATACATTGGACTTATTATGTCAATTATTAGGTTTAAAATTTAATTTCTTTAAATCTCTCATGATATTTAGCCTTAACACCCTTAATCAATTCAAGAAAATTATTATATGCATCTTCAGAGTTAAATATGCTAGCAAATTAGGAAAATATCTTGGTGCATAAGTGGATTCTGCTAGGAATAAATCTCACATTTTCTAGGAGATTGTTGACATAATCAATAATAAACTTATAGCTTGGAAATCAAAACTTCTCTTGCAAGCTGGCTGGATGACTATCCTTAAATCTACTCTTAGCTCTTGCTTGGATTACTCGCTAAAGCTTTATTCTTTGTTGATAAAAATTTACTCCAATATTGATATGAAAATTACTAATTTCTTTTGGGGATAATCATTTAATGCTCCTTAAATGCACTTATTGAAGTGGTCTAATCTTTACATTTTTGGAACTAATGATGGTTCGTGATTCAGATCTACTCATTTATTGAATGTTTTTTTGCTGGCTAAACATGTTTGGAGATTAGTGGATACTTTAAGCAATTCATTATTCATAAAAATCATGGAATCTAAGATCTAGTTCATCCTTGATGTGGCGAGGTATTAAAAAAACTAAATAGCTTATTCTTAACAAAATTAAATGGTAGGTTAGTTCTGGTGAAAGGATACTAATTAATCATCCACTTTGGTGGGACTATGCAGTCAGGTAGTGCTTGGAATGTTTCTACGGTATTTGACCTTATTCAGTATAATAATAGATCATGGAATGAACATTTGGTTAGAAGCCTTTATGATCAAGATATTGCTAATCAAATTCTTGCAACTCTAATCTTTTGCACGAATCAATTAGATACTTTGATCTGGCAAGGAAGCTCCTTAGGTATTTATTCGATTAAACAAGGATCCAGGATTTTATGGCATGGTCAACAATAACCTCTAAGCTTAGATTTTTTAGAATGGAAAGCTCTTTGGTGTGTCTAATTGCCTTATCGAGTTCTTGTTTTTATTTGAAGACTTATCAATAAAGTTGTGCTTACTGGAAATATTTTCACAAAGCACCACTTAAACATTGACATGATATGTTGGCTTTGTAATACTGCCCCTGAATCGATTAGTCATCTCTTTATTACTTGTCATTGTGCTAGAGCTTTATGGTTTGCATCCCCCTTGTGTTGTGCACAGATCAATTGGAGAATTCTGACGTTTCTAGGTGGCTTAGTGCTTGGTTTTAAAGTGGGTGAAGTACCAATGAATATTTTGTTTTTACTATGTAATACATCCTCCTCACCTTTTATGTCATTTGGTATCGTAGGAATGAATTCATTCATAAGGAAATTATCCTAAATGCTTTTGCAACTAATTATATGGTAAGAAGAATGCTTTTTGAAGTTAGAAGTGATAAAGATCAGTGCATTGTTGGAGTAACTTCTATAAAAAAAAAAAAAACTTTAGTCCTTATTCAGGGATATTATCTTGTTCTTTTCATTCCAGCTGGATAATGTTTATTGCTACAAAGAAACTCAAAAGCCAATTCAGATGATGCAAATCTTGTTTCATAGTGCACTTGAAAGTAATTCACTGAGGTTTTGGAACATTGACAATTTGCCAAACTTGGATTCAAAGGTTTTCTTCCTTAAAGAAATTCATAAATTTCTCTTCTGGTTAAATCATCAAGACATTTCAATTAATGTTAATGATCTTTTAGCTGCACTAATTCTTCCCTCAAGGTACTAGTTGCAAGTTCTCATAGTGAGGTATCAACATAAGAAAGCGCTAAAGGTCATCAGGCAAGACATCATCCACTTATCCAAAACTTTTGATTTGTTATGATGGACATTGCTTTAGAAGACTTCTAAGCTACTTGCAGACTATTTTTCTAACCTATTTGTTTTGTATGTAATTAACTACCTGAACGATTTGGGAAAATAAATAATAGAAGCACATGATGAATGTATTATTAAGATATTGAAATTGAGTTCTTCTCATTTTGCAAGCTCATAATTCTTCTTTGTTAGTAGGCTGCCTATAGTGTTAGACCATCAGTTATCAATTACCACTGCCTATCAAATAATTTCTAAATCATTATAAATTACATTCCAATTATAATAAAATATAAAGATGACATTTTTAGTTTTCTTTCTTTCTTTCTTTCTTTTTCTTTACAATTGATGACTTTCCTTGACAAATATTTTGGAATTTACATGATTCAACTATAATAATTCAAGCACTCAATTTACTTGTTGTAGTATCTAATGATTTATATTAAATTATCAAGATCGTTTAATAACTTGAATTTAAAAGCTATAAACTGAAATTGTAATTTTTTAAAATTAAAATTAATATACTTTTTTCAAATTTTATCGAACGACTACAAATAATTTAAGATTTTAATTCAACAATTGTGATGAATTTAATAGTAATTGTTGTTAAAAAGCTCAACAGTAGGATCCAATTTATACTTCACGAAGCATATTTTAGTTTCACCCCTCTCGTGCTCCTCATGCAAAATTAATCAAAATTAAAGACACTAATTAATTTCTCTCATCCAAAACTCAGATAGTAATGGCCACATAAATTAAAGTATTAGATTATCTGCACTAGCCTAACAAAATGAACCACCATTCTTATTTCTCATGCACATGCCTCCATATGATTTGTCTTTTTGTATATGAAAAAACACATATAGAGAATGGGCTGAGATCCCCTCTTATAAAGCTAATTATAGGATAATCTCCTATAAAAGTTGTGGATTGTTATATTCTTTTAACGAACTACATCTCAACATATTCATTTTATTAACTGATTGAAGTTGAATAAAACACAATAAATTGTAATTATTTTTTAGGTTTTTGTTATAAAATGCAGATTGAAAAAATGATTAAATGAGGGAGTGAAAATAATTACGTTTACATGCAAATGATGATGAAATACCCGTTGGAAGTTCAATTCGGTTTTCCTAGCTTCGAAAAGATAATTGGGAGTTTCTTTAAAAAACCATTTCCAAATGTGGTTTGAAGTACCATTCAAACACTGGGTAAATTAATTTGTTTATGGCACCTTTAACCCAAAAGCTCACAACAACATTAACTACCTTCAATAATGCACTAATGGGAGATTAACGTAAAGATGTGAAGATAACTTTAGCAACTTAACCAAGTGCTACCAAGCTACTACAATCAATCATAAGATATATTAGATTTAACCAAACCCAATATTTCTACTATCAAATGTAGCAATAATTCTTACAAAACACACATCAAAGCATAAATCTCGAAATCCAATCCATAATGTAAAATTTACAGTAATATAGTCCAGCCTATCAATGTAATCAACATGATTTTACCAAGATACAATGACTACAAGCAGGGAAAAGTGAATAAGAATAAGAAAAACTCTCTAGTTGATGCTCTAGCTCATGCCTCATCGAATCTCCTCTAGGTAAGTGGTATTTAGCTACTCATGGTGGTGAGGAATGCTTCACCAAGCTCCAAATCTTTGAGAAAAATCATGGAAGGGTAGAAAATGGTGAAGGGACAAGAATATAAAAGAAGGGAGTGAAGAAGAATGAGTGTCTCTAAGTCTCTTCCCTCTCAGATAGTTGCCCTTCAGCAAGAACCCTAATGGCTAAAAAAAGGTGAGTTGGGTTAGGTATTTGTAACTAGGTTTGGATTTAAATAAAAAATTTCATAGGTTGGAGCAAGTTCGTCGCGGTAAAAAACACAGCAAAGTGGTTTTATGCTCTTCAAGCTTGACTTTGACTTGTACAATTTAAATATTGTAATATTTCATATTCTCCAAATTTATTTAATTAAGTTAAATCAATGAAAAAATTATAATTTTACCCTTACAAAATATATTTTGCACAAAATTACCTTTAATATCAAATTACCACAAAATATTATTAAAACACGCATTTAAACTCAATAAACCTCATAAAATCCTATAAAATGACCTTGAATGGTATGATAAAAATGGGTAAGATCAGCTTCCTACTTCATCAATCTTCTTTTTTTCCTCTGTGTCTCACTTCAGTGTTTTAGTATGTGATAACAATCCAAGCTAGAAATTCCTACAGTAACGATATCGCCAAAGGAAGACTACTGCATAAATGACGGAGAAACCTAAAAACCCTACAATGATCTTTTTCTCTTCCTATCTCCTCGCTTTAGTTTTCAAGTATATGATAATGATCCAAATTCCCCTCTGCAAATTCCTGCAGCAACAATATCGCCTAAGGAAGATAACAGAGGTAACCTAAAAACCTTACATACCCAACACATAACTAAAGGAGATGACGTTGTGGAATTAAGAAGAAGAAGAAGAAGAAGGCTTGAAACATTCACCAAATGACGTTGTCTGATAAGCTGGTTTTTTTTAAAAAATAATTGGAATAACGTCGTTTTGAGCCACATATGTTTTTTTAAAAAAAGAGACTCATTCAAGAAATGGTCATTCGTAAGGGCTTTGTTTTTTCTTTATAAAGAGAGAAATAAGCACATACTCCTTCAAATTTGTGGTTGAAATCCTGAGAAATATGCAAACCCACATTAGTAGTTGAAATGATCAAGAATCCATTCATGGCTGAAATTGAATTTACTTGAGCAAAAATCAGAAATGGGAAATCCCACCTCTGAATAACACACTTGGGATATGCATAAAGAATTATAACCAAAATGGGGAAAATACTAGGATTTTGCTTGATGCTGCAAATACTGCTAGTGCTGGGGAGGAAAATGGAACAAAACACTCCCAGGACGCCTAGAAAGTAGGTCGTGCATGTGTTAACCATTAAGCCAAAATGATGCTGTTTATAGCGTCCTTCGTAGGGAAAAGAAATAGCAAGACTGATCGTTGTATCAAATGGGTGGTTGTGATACAAGTGGCGGTAGGCTCTGCAGTTATTACTGAATAACATCTGATTAACATATTTTTAGACCTTCTTAAATGTTGGTTACCAACATTTTAGAAGCATATCTTGTCCATAATAGTAGTCCATTTTTTTTGGGATTTCTGAAGGCATAAACTATGAATATATGTTTTTGAATAGCCATTTTAATGAAAAGTAAACTTTAATCTTTCTTTATAAATAAGGTTTCATGACTTTATTATTCACTAATTCTTTTTGCATATGTTAGGCCTTTGGAATGATTGATTTTTGAACTTTTATTACCTAATGGGCCTTTTTAACAATTTTGGATGTTCTTGGATTTTCTTATTGGGTTTTTCAATTTGCTGTCTAATTATAGGCCTTTTATATTAATTTTGTTTATTGGGCTATATTTCGTCTCAGCATATAATTATCTAGGCCTCTATGTTTTACTGGGCTTGTCTCATTGGACATTTTTATTTATATTGTTTCTGAGACTTCAAACATGTATGGGGGTTTTAGGTTTTAATTTCGCTTATTGGACTCGCTTTGTTTTCTAGGCTTGCTGGACCATAATGCTCTCTAGTCCACTAAACAAACTTTGAATTTTTATTTTTTTGAAAAAATCTTCACGTCCGTGCCATGGTTAGTGTTGAAATTCGTGACATGTTGCTTAATGGAAAGGTGTGCTAACCACCAATCCAAGTATTGCTTAAACTTGGTTCACACTTATATTTAATTTGCAATGCGATTATTTTGGGTTATGATTTAAATGTTCTTTTGCTACATGGGCTTTTATTCTTGGGCCAAAATATAGACCAATTTTGTTCTGGATTTTATGGACAATGGCTTTGGGGTACTTTTGGCATATTTTAAATATCTCAAAAATAAAATTTACAAAATTAGTTTATTGTCCAAAATTTTTAAGAAATTTATTTGGTCAATATGTATTGGGTTGTTTGCTAAAATTTTATGAAAAATATATTTTTGTGCCATTTATTTTGTACTTATTTTTTAAAATTAATGTCTAGCAAAAATTTATGGCATATTGGGTTAAAATTAAAGAAAAGGATTTTGTATTAATTAATTTTTCTCATTCATGTTTAGTTGATTAATTAATTGATTATCTAACTCCCTTCATATTAAAGGCTTGTTTATGCATCTTAAACATTTACAAACATTTTGAAAATTTAAATGTTATGTCATTAGTATAATTTTAGCATAATTAGAGTTTAGCTGTAATCCCTTAAGAATGTTGCCATATTGATATGATTGATTAGGGTGGGATAGCAAACTTTACTTTTCCTTAATTATCCTGTAAGGATTGAGAAAAAGGGTATTATTGGCTAGTTTCATCATATTATGCATGAACCTAGTTAAATAAAACTCAGCCCATAAGTCGTTTTATTTGTTGCTAGGTGTGAACACCTTATCCCTAGTTACTTAATCATTTAATTAATTGATTTTATAGTTAATTAATAATTAAGCAAATGAGGAAAATAAAAATGATAGAGGCTCAAATGACATTTTAAAGTAAAGGCAATTTAAAATTCAAAATGAATAATGGGAGAATTTAAGAAAAAAGAAAAAACCAAAATTTGAAAATAAGAATTAATTAATAATAATAATAACAAATCAAAATAAAAAATCATAAAAGACACAAAAATAGAAAAAAAAAAATCCAAAAGTAAATATTAATGGTGATGATGACAAAAATTAAAGAATAAGAAAAAAAAAATAATAATAATAATAAATAAATAATTTAATAAAAAGGGGGTTAAATTGAAGGTAAATTAAATCAAAGATGGAACCTATATAATACAACACATATTGGCAAGATATGATTATCCTAACATATTTTTTACGGTGGCTACAAGTGGACGCTACTCTGCAACACGCTATAGCTGCCTCTTCATGCAAGTTGCTATAGCTCGTCTGAGGAAGTGATAGATAGCACAGGGGAGTTAATGATGAAAGTGGCAGAGAGAAGAGTGGAGGTAGCTGGAAGAGGTGAAGATAAAGAGAGAAGAGTGGAGCTGCTGTAAAAAAAGAAACCGAGAAAGAAAAGTGGAGCTATTGTGGAGGAGAAACCGAGAGAGAAGAGTAGAGCTACTGTGGAGGAGAAACTGAGATAGAAGAGTGGAGCTGCTGTGGAGCAGAAATTGAGAGAGAAAAGTGGAGCTGCTATGGAGGAGAAACCGAGAGAGAAGAGTGGAGCTACTGTGAGGAAGAGAAACCGAAAGAGAAGAGTGGGAGTTGCTGTGAGGAAGAGAAACCGAGAGAGGAAGTCTAGAGAGTGGCTGAAAGGAGGAGAAACCGAGCTACAACAGTGACGAGTTGAACCGAGCTGGAACTGAGAAGCAAAACGAGCTGAACCAAGCTGGAACCGAGAAGCAAACAAGTTGGGCTGAGTTGCAGTGACAGACGAGCAAACCGAGAACATCCTCCCCTGTTTCGAGCAACGTGAACAGGGGCGAACAGAGGCAAATAGTCTGAGTTAAGAGCAACTGTGAAGGAGAAAAGAGAGAGGGACATTGGCGTTGCTCTTGTTTTCTTGTGGTTTTCAGTCAAACGGTAGCTGGTAAGGGATCTGACCTTGGCAAGAAACTACCACTATGCTTTGGCAATCTTATTCATTTATCTGTTTGCTTCTTACCTACATGTTGGCGTGCTTCTACGTTCATCATTTTCGGCTAATACTTGCTTTCCTTTTCCATCAGGATCATATACATTATATATGTGTTTATATATATATATATAGGTAGATGTATATATATATATATATATATATGTGAAAACAAATATGAGTGCACGCATATGATGTGGGGGAGTCTTGATCTTTCCTGATGCATGTTTTTTCTCTCCTTCCATTGTTGTATACATGTATATATATGTGTGTGTGTATATATGTGTATATATAGATGTATCAAGATGTATATATATATGCATGTGTGTATATGAGTATATGATTCATTTGCTTCCTGATCCTTGTACAAATATGAGTGCACGCATATGATGTGGGGGGAGTCTTGATCTTTCCTGATGCATGTTTTTTCCCTCCTTCCATTGTTATATACATGTATATATATGTGTGTGTGTATATATGTGTATATATAGATGTATGAAGATGTATATATATATATATATATATGCGTGTGTGTATATGAGTATATGATTCTTTTGCTTCCTGATCCCTGTTATCTTGAAGCTTGCTCTCCTCTCATACCATGCGTACATATATATCACATATGTGTTTATATATATAGATATATATATCTATATATATCTATATATATATAGATATATATATCTATATATATATATATATATATCTATCTTTCTATATATGTATGTAGATGTATATATATATATGTGTGTGAGTGTGGGAATATATAGATATATGCTTCCTTGTTCTCCTGAAGCTTGCTTTCCTTTTCTATCATGCTCATATATATTATTACATGTGTCTATATATATATATATATATATATATATGCATATAGGTGTATATATATTACTATTATCTTTGTGTCAATACAAGATTAATTTTTAGCTTTATAAACAAAGTTATAAGAAAGTCATCGAGTGAGAATATTATTCTCCTCGGGTGTTTGGGATTGTGTGAGATTTTGATATCCTTAGATTCCCAAAAAAATTAAAAATTAATACATATTTGCTATAAATAATAATAATACAAAAATAATAATAATAATTAAATATTTTCTTTAATTAAATATTCCCCATTATTTACAAAATCATCGTATGAGAATATTATTCTCCTCAATTGCATGGGATTATGTGAGATCTTAATCTCCTTAGATCCCTAAAATTAGTATACATTTGTTTTCTTTAAATAATGATAATTAAATATTCCCCGTTATTTATGAAATTATCGTGTGAGAATATTGTTCTCCTTGATTGCATGAGATTATGTGAGGATTATGTGAGATTTTGATCTCCTTAGATCCTTAAAATTAGTACACATTTGTCTTAAAAATAATAATAATTAACTATTTACTTTAATTAAATATTTTCCATTATTTACGAAATTATCGTGTGAGAATATTGTTCTTCTTGAATGCTTAAAGTCGTGTGAGATTTGAATCTCTTTAGATTCTCAAAATTAGTACATATTCACTTTAAAATAATAATAACAATAATGATAATAATGCAAAAATAAATATCTTAATTAAATATTTTTATCACGTTATTTACAAGATGATTAAATTCATTCTTCATAATCATTTCGTTTAAATTTCAAAATAAAGATTAAGATTCCAAAATCAAACAAAATTAAAAGCATGAAGAGGTCGGGAGGGCTAGATTAATCAGGTTGTCGTGCATTAAAATACACAAACTAAATTCCAATTCCGTTTTATTTACAAAAATCTGCTTAATTTAAACCTTCCTGTTCTCATTACAAAATTTACAAATCATCAACCAATAAACATGCCTTTTTGGTCAAACTACGTGGACTTTGATCCCTATCGTAGGGTACGTAAGCCCTAAGCTTTCATCTTAGGTTAAGTCTGCCCTTTGTAAATATCTATCTATCTGCTTTCATTCTTGCTATTTTGTCTCTTCTGTTTAACGGGCATGTATGTCGATAAAAGGATAATTGAGATAAATTTAAAAGTCATATTTTATTTCAGTTGACTGGTTTAAGATAACCATATTTATAGACGGGTGTTGCGGGGTACCTAATACCTTCCCCACACTCAAATAGACTCCCGAACTCATCTCTGATTTTGCAGACCATATTGCCATTTTATTTTTTATTTTTTCATTTTAAATTGGTTTCCCAAAGTTTTCTGTTAAAAAATTTTAGTGGTGACTCCAAATAAATTGATTTTCAAGATTCATTTATGGGAATCAATTTAAACACCTTTTTATTTTATTCCACCAAAAGGTCGGTTACGACAGTTTCGCGACTCCACTGGGGAGATGTTTGAGAGTCAAGCCTGTTTAATTAGTCAGTTGAAATAGTATGGCTTTCTATTATCTTGATTACCCTTGTCGTGTTTTGGCTTAATTATTTATTCTTCTCTACTATTTTCGTGTTTATTTATTTCTTTTGATTACATGTTATGCCTACATGTTCTTATGTATTTGCCATTTATTTTTGCTTTTTGTATAGGTATATATCTTCTTCTTTTAGTTATATAACATGCTTAAAATTCCTCTTTTACCATATAATTTTGATAGTTTATTTGTAATACATGTGCTAGGATAGATAACATGTGGAACCAAACCTTAGGGTAGATGACTCTTATCTGTATTGTAAGTTCTTGGTTTCTCTTGCAGTTTATCTGTTTGACAGATAAGGGTTGGGTAAACTATAGGTTTAGAGGTTTGTATGCTCTCCTCACACACTTAGCACATTCACATTGTACCTCACACACCTTTTGGGCTTTATACTCAGGTCCTCGCTTGCATTAGGTTAGTAGAGGTTTATATTGGTTTCCCTATGAAGCTTCTCATTTTTAGAGATTACCGCGAAGACCTTGCTCAGGTTGTATCTTGTTATGTAAATTTGACTGGAGTGGGATTCTGTCCTCTTTTAGTCCAATTCATGTCGCGAGATCCTCACTCTTATGAGTGGGGGCAATTTGGGAACCAATAATTCTCTAAGGTATTAGACCTACCCTCAAAACTATGCACATTAGTTTACCGATCTTAATAGACAACCTTCCTAGAGCTTGTCATCTTTAGGGTAACTTTTCCTCGTTTAGGATTGACCCAGTTAGGACACCAAGGGAGCATATTTCACTCTCATTTTGCATGTTATCATATCATTCATGGCATAGTTACATGTTTTTAAAATAAATTTATTTTTTAGCTGGTTTTAACTATCAGAATATCTCCATTTGATGCATTATTAACCTAAGAAATGAGCTAAGGTTGAAAATATGCTCTGTGTGGAAGTTTGGCCTGATGATGCATTAATAGAGTTGAGAACTTTTAAAAATCAATAACTTTGCAAAAACAATATATCAATGGATTATCTGGTTCACTTATCTGAGCCTTACCTATGTGAAGACCTACTTTTCCCTGGGTTGAGAGTTTTTATCTATTACTCACAATGAATCAATAAGGTTCTTGGTGATTAATAGTGAATAAAGTGCTAAATAATCTATTGATTAAAGAAGTTTACGTGCCCATTCCATTTTATTTCTAACCAATGGACTTGTTACAGCTTGAGTTGTCATTTCTGTTGATTGGCATAAAGATATGATGGAATCATTGGACACCACACAACCTCAAGACACAAGCCCAACAGGAATAATCTCGATTGGGAAGAGAGTTAAAGTGAAGGTAGAAGCTGAATCAGTTGAAAGCTTAATTACTATGAGTGGGAAACTCAGAGGGGAGCAGCTCCGCCATTTTCAAAAGGATTATGGAGACATCTTGGATTTATTATCAGTCCATATCTAGCCTGAGGCACTTGTAGTCCTAGTCCAACATTGGGACGATTCATTGAGATACTTCACATTTCCAACTTTCTAGTTTGTACCCATGTTAGAGGAATACAGAGGCTTGATGAAAATGCCTGTTAACAGAGACACTCTTGTCTATTTGTACCCTGGATATCTCCCTTCTAAGCGTGTAGTGGCTCAAATTCTGGGGGAGGAACCTACACGAGTACAGTTATGCCGCTCTGGGGCAACAGAAGGTTTATCTAGGAAATATTTAGAGAAAAAGTTAGAGGCATTAGCTGAGAAAGGGAATTGGGTTGTCTTCAGAAGAGTCCTCACCTTGGCAATATATGGGTTAGTATTATTCCCATCGGCAGTGGGGGTAGTTGATCTGGTAGTGTTAAGTGTCCTATGGATGGTAGAAAATCATCAGGTGAACCCAGTGCTAGCACTTTTAGCAGAAACATTTCTAACATTGAGTTTCTTCCATAGAAAGAAGAAAGGAAAATTGAAGTGCTGTTTGCCGTTATTGAACATATGGTGGGTTAATCATGTTTATGGCAGGGAATACCAAGTCGGTACGAGATTTGACACAATCCATCACCCGATCTGAGATTATCCACGCTGTGAAGGGTCAATTCCACTACAAGCAAAAATGAACTGCGATAAGTGGATCAAAAAGATAGAAGAGCTTGAAGATACCACCGTTTGGTGGAAACTCTCTTGGTGGGAAAGCGAGGATATCATTTACTACTGCGGGAACTTCCCTAACGTTCCCCTTATGGGCGCCCGAGGATGCATTAACTATAACCCCGTGATTGCGTATTGCCAATTTGCATACGAATAGGATATCCTATCTGAAGAGGCTGTGCGAAGAGTCAATTTCTATTACGGTGATCTGTTGAAGGCAGAAATGACCCATAAGATAAGAAATGCATGGAATCATGTGGTGTGTAAAGGGAGGTTTGAGCTAGAGAAGCGCGCTGAGGCAATTATGAAAGGATATGAGGCTTAGCTCAAGGAGAGGATTGGTGGGACCCATCCACCCTTGGGACCTCGCAATCCCTTATTGAGTAACAACTTACAGGAGGTTAATAAGTGTTTGGCCAACCAATTAGAGGGTAAAAAGGCTGAGTTGCAAAGTTTAGAGGAATTAAGCAAGAGGCACTTAGAAAGCTTAGCCAAGTCACAAGAAAATGAGAGAGCAAAAAGAAGAAAAGAGTTAGAAATGAATACCAAGCTAAAGAGATTGAATGAGGAAAATGATAAATTAAAAGACACAATAAGGAGGGTTCAAAGACGAGCTGAAGAAAGCAACAAGAAGGCCTTCAATTATCAAACTCGATTGTTAAAGGCTGTTAAAGAAAAGGATGCCATGATGAGGGACGTGGAGGAACTTAAGTCTCCTAATGACCTCCAACGAGAAATCGAAATCCTCGCCAAACGGTTGGAAGAAAAAACAAGGGAGATGACTAGTGTTAAAAGTAATAATGCGATAGCAGTACAAAACTTAATTGAACAGCTCAACCATCAAGCTGAAAAGGCTCGGTTGTGGGAGAATCGCCATGAAGAGCAAGTGATTGAGAAGGAAATATGGCTTGAGCGCTTCAGAAGGATAATTCTATTTGCCAATGATGCCATTCCTAAATTCATGTATGGGTATAGACAAGCTGAAGGGCACGCCATCCCTGCAAAGACTCCTGCAACTATAACTGAATTTTTCACCTTATGTTAACCTTATAGAGGATTTGAAGATGTTGATGAAATCTTAGATGAATGAGAAAGGGAGACGACTTCCATATTTTGTAATATGAATTTGTAAGCTGGGTCACTTTTTGATGTATAACTTCAAATCAAGTAATGTAATTAAACATTTTGTTCTTAGTAAAATGCACGACGTCTTCTTTGAGTTATCAGATATATTCATTACTCATCTGTGGAATGTCAGAAATCATGTAAAGAATGAATAGATTGTGTGGTGGAAAACAGACCTGCGCATGTGGACATTAAACATCCCTTGCGTTAGCCGTTAACTTT
Source organism: Delonix regia (assembly GCA_037074485.1). Taxonomy (NCBI): domain Eukaryota; kingdom Viridiplantae; phylum Streptophyta; class Magnoliopsida; order Fabales; family Fabaceae; genus Delonix; species Delonix regia. Next base: position 17,985,128 of record CM073452.1, on the reverse strand, counting down.
GATTCATTGAGTGATACAATATGTACCCTTATGGATTCAAGGGTCTGAGTTTCCTATACCCTTTATGCCAAGTCAACGTATTAACAAATAAAAATAAAATAAAATAAAAACATAAGATAAAAACCTAAGTGACTGCTTTATTATTATGGTCTATCATTTCTTTTTTTAAAATGTAGGTAAGAAGCCAACATTACTCGAAGGGGAAAGAATCCGTCTAACCAAGCTTAGCCGTCAAGCCGAACGTATCTGACTCAGGCACGTGTCAGAGCTATGTCTGCCAAAAATAATCAATTAGAGTTTGAGCAACGGTTAGAAGCCGAAGTGGGAGCATTAAAAGATCAAATGGGGACCATGCAGGCTCAAATGCTAGAAATGATGAAGTTGTTACAGAATATGAACTCAAGTGTGGTTGCAAACAATATTTCACCGAATGCCACTAACACCATGAATGCGGATCATGGGGTCCCTAATTCAAGTATTGAGATACCGGGAGTAACTTCGGGTAGTCCCTCAGCCACAGGAGTGCCAGAACCGACATAAAGGCCTGCAGTGGTAAGTCAACCCCCAAATCCCCTGACTTTAGGAATAGAAGGATAAGGGTATCAGAAATGGAATCAGGGGGGCACTTTCACCTGTAATCTCCCAGGAGGAGAACCGGCTGTTGCATTCACCAGTCCTACCCAGCCCGCTGCTAATACCTGCCTTAAGGTGAAAGAGGATAATGAAAAGAAAGACTGGGAAGAAGATATAGTGGAGGTGAAGGACAGGTTGCAAGCTTTACAGGGGTCAACTAATTGGAAGTCTGTGGAATTGGAGGAGTTATGCTTAGCCCTAAAAGTACCAATTCCTAAAAAATTTAAAGTACTTGAGTTCACTAAGTATGATGGTAGTGGAGATCCACACTATTATCTAAAGTCATGCTGCACTAAAATGTTGGTATGGTCTAGGGATGAAAGGTTCCTTATAAACTTCTTCCATGAGAGCCTGACTAGTGTAGCATTACATTGGTTCATGAAACTAGATCATGCAAAACTAAAGAGGTGGAGAGATCTTATTGATGTGTTTATGAGGCAATACAAGTTCAACCTAGATACAACTCCTACACGAGAGCACTTGAAGGGGTTGAAAAAGAAAGGAATGAAGACCTTTAAGGAATACGCCCAAAGGTGGAGAGCCATAGTAGCTGAGATTCAACCACCACTTATAGACTTAGAATTATATTCCTATTTCATTTGTACCTTAGGGGACCCGTATCATAAAATCATGTTAGGGACCCATGTGAATGAGTTTGCTGACTTTATCCAGGTTGGGGAAAGAATAGATGTTGATGTGCGTGATGGATTGTTTGAAAATACATCTGCAGAAACCAGAAGGCCTATAAGCAATCAAAAGAAGGAAAGGGATGTCAGTAACGTCCATGCTGCATACCAGCACCTTCGCCCCATGCGTAATCAATATCCCTAAGCACCGTTTCATGGCCAGAACTCAACCATGGCCTACCAGCTGCGAGGTCTAGCTATGAGCAGTCATATGAGTTACCCAACACCACCACAATCCCATCTTGGTCCACAACCAATAATGGTCCAAAGTAGAGGGTTTAGGCCTACTCAACAGCCTCGCGATGATAGGCCGTTACCTAACTTTAATGTCAGTCAATCTGAGCTATTTCACGACTTGGTGGTAAAAAAACTTATGGGCTCTAAGCCTATTAAGCCACTTCAACCACCATTCCCTGGGTGGTATGACTCCAATGCTACTTGTGAGTATCACATAGGAGTTACTGGGCACAATATTGACAGGTGTGATGCCTTCAGGAGGCACGTTTTAGCATTATTAGACACTAATCATATTGGCATAAAGGCAGGTGATGACCCCAACATTGTCACCAACCCCTTGCCAAATCATGATAAAGGTAAACAAGTGTCTATGATAGACACAGAAGAGCTAGGCTCGAAAAGCTTGACAGATGTATCATGCACCATGCGACGGTTATATGAAAGCTTGAAGGACGCTAACTATATTGCCACTTAGGATAAGGAGCAGAACATACCTAGAAGGTTACAAAACAATTACTATAAGTTTCATGAAGGAGAAGTGGTGCACAAAATTGAAGACTGTGGGCAATTTAAAGAGTTAGCACAGAGAATGATGACGTTGAAAGTTCTGACCATTGAAAAGATTCAAGAACCCACTAAAGGGAATGTGTGTGTCACAGAAGAGGATGGTACCAAGACCAAGGGATTGTCTGGCCCCACGAAACCCAGGAGTTCTTTCCTAGTGGTTAATAAGCCAGTCTACGAAGTTAAGGAGGTCACTCCTGCCCAAAGTACTTGTGACCTGCAAACTACAATGAAAGGATCTTTGCTTGTTATACCTGCACCAGTGCCTAACAAAAATCTGACCGCTGTCATCCATGTGCCGTCTCCATTTTCGTATCAGAGCAATCACACTATACTATGGAATTATGGTCTAAAAATAGAATACTCACATGATAATGAGGCGTCGAGAGAAAGGCCCATCATAGAAAAAGGGCATGTAAAAATCATAGGAGGAATTACTCGTAGAGGTTGGGTATACTCCAAGGACGTAAAAGGAACTCCAAACCCGAACCAGGAAGTAGGTGAAAGTTCAAACCTAAGAGAGGCCCCTAGGAAAGGAGAATGAGAGGAAGCAGAGGAGTTCTTGAAAATTATGAAGTAGAGCGAGTATGATGTGGTTGATTAACTGTGAAAAATGCTAGCCTGAATTTCAATCTTAACTCTCATAATGAATTTAGAGGCCCACCAAAAGGCGTTACGGAGCATGTTAGATGAAGCCTATATGCGTCCTGACATTACCTCGGAAAAGGTGGTGAACATGATAAATGCAGTGAAAAATTCCACCTTGATAGCTTTTTCTGAGGATGAGATACACCCTGCGTTGGCTGGAAAACCCAAAGCCCTCCACATTACTTTGAAATGCTATGGGTATGTGATTGCTAAAGTACTCATTGATGGAGGGTCGGCTCTAAATGTTCTACCCTTATCTACCTTAGGGTAGTTACCGGTCGAAAAGTCATGTATTGAGTATAATGACATGGTGGTGAGGGCCTTTGACAGGGCAAGGAGATAAGTAATTGGAAAGATTGAGCTCCCTGTGAAAATTGGTCTAAACCTATTTACCGTCGAGTTTCAGGTCATGGACATCGACGCGGCATATACAATGCTCCTAGGGAGACCTTGGATTCATGTGGCTAGTGTAGTCCCATCAATCATGCATCAAAGGATCAAGTACATTGATAAAGGGAAACTTATCACGGTAAAAGGTGAAGAAGAGATGATCATCAGCAAACCGAGCACGGTGCCTTACATTGAGAATGTCGAACAGGTTATGGACAGCTCCTACCAGAGTTTGGAGGTGTTAAAGGCTGGAAAATCTACAAAAGATGCCAGCCAAAACCCATTAGGAGTTGGGGAATCTACTAATGATGTCAACCAAGTAGTGGCCAAGATCATGATGAATAATGGGTATCAAAAAGGAAAAGGATTGGGCACTAATCTGCAAGGCATAGAAGAACTAGTTGAGTTACCCAAAAATCCAGGACGACAAGGGTTAGTATATGAGCTGTTTGTGGAGACTCACGGAACGCGATGGAAAGAGTATAAGCTGAGAGGAAAAATGGAAATACCTCACATTCGAGAAACATTTCCTGTTGCTGCTGAGATAATACACCTGAGCGACCCAGTTGTAATGGCGAGTGAAAAAGAAAGAGATCACACAAAAGCTATGTGGATCCAGCTAGATGAACTAGGAGAAGCACTTAACAATTGGGAATATGAAGTGTTGTCGGATGTCATGTCATTAGAGTAATATTTTGAATATCATTTCAAGAGTTTTGTAATAGCTAACAATTTGAATTTTATTTTGAATATCGAATGGATATAGCAATTTCAATCTTTTTGCCAAAATCTTATTTATATTCTGTCTTTTCGTATTTATTCTTACCTTTTCTACCCACTTTCTAGGGAGTTTGAATCCTTAGAACTCTTATTTGAAGCAGAAGCACTCGGGCACTGTTTGAATGAGCCACATGTTGTTTCGGATACAAATGACTTAGAAACTGATAATAATGATGAGTTATCTCGAACCTTCGCTAAGATAATAGAATCTTCAGAAAAGGGAATCACTCCACATAAAGAAATCATTGAAGTAATTAATATAGGGACCGAGAATGACAAAAAGGAGTTAAAAACAGTGGATAATCCAGAAAGGGAAGAAATGATCAATTTGTTTAAGGAATATATGGATGTGTTTGCGTGGTCGTGCCAGGATATGCTAAGAATAGATCCTAAAATTGTTGCCCACAAAATACCTTTGTACCCTAATATGGCGCCCAAGAAACAAAAATTAAGAAGGATGAGCCCAGAAATGTCCCTCAAAATCAAGGAGGAAGTAATGAAGCAATGGGAGGCTGGTTTTCTAAAAGTTGCTAAATACTTTCAATGGGTCGCGAACATAGTCCCCGTACCAAAGAAAGATGGGCGAGTGAGAATGTGCGTCGATTATAGAGACTTAAATCAGGCTAGCCCAAAAGATGACTTTCCTTTACCTCACATCGATGTTCTAGTTGACAATACAACAAAAACCTTCAGATATTCCTTCATGGATGGATATTTTGGCTACAATCAAATTCCCATGCACCTCAATGATAAAGAGAAAACCATTTTCATCACTTAATGGGGAACCTTTTGCTACAAGGTAATGCCTTTTGGGCTTAAAAATGCCGGAGCCACTTATCAACGTGCGATGGTAGTCCTGTTTCATGACTTGATGCAAAAAGAAATAGAGGTATATATGGATGACATGGTCGCTAAATCAGCCGAAGGGGAAAGTCATGTGGCTATGTTGCGAAAGCTCTTTGAAAGACTGTGAAAGTACAAACTCCATTTGAATCCTAGTAAGTGCGTATTTGGGGCCACATCAGGGAAACTTTTGGGGTTCATTGTCAGTAAGCAGGGAATAGAAGTGGACCCTGATAAAATTAAGGCCATTCGTGACATGCCACCACTAAGTACGGAAATAGAAGTTAGAGGTTTCTTGGGACATTTGAATTACATAGCTAGGTTCATTGCAAACCTAACTGCCACTTGTGAACCAATATTCAAATTATTGCGCAAGAATCAACCAAGGGAATGGGATGAGACTTGTCAGTGGGCATTTGATAGGATAGAAGAATATCTCTTGAATCCCTCTGTCTTGGTACCACCTACGCTAGGGTGACCCCTTATCCTTTATCTGACAAATCGACCAGGGTCCATGGGTGCTGTGTTAGGACAACATGATGAGTCGGGGAAAAAAGAGCAAGTGATTTGTTACATAATTAAGAAGTTTAATGAATATGAGTCACGATATTCATTAATTGAAAAGACCTGTTGTGGCCTCGTGTGGACCACAAAGAGACTGAGGAAGTACATGCTATATCATGTCACATGGCTGATCTCCAGGATGGATCTAATTAAATAAATTTTTGAGAGTCCTCATGTATCAGGAAGAGTCTCAAAGTGGCAAGTGATACTCTCAGAATATGACATAAAGTATATGACTAGCAAATCAGTCAAAGGGAGCATTATAGCCGAGCATTTGGTGGCTGGTCCTTTAGATGAATACCAATCGCTGGATTTCTAACTCCCGGATGAGGATATCCTGACAGTGGAAGAAGATGAACCAAAGGAGGTCAAGTGGACAATGTATTTTAATAGGGCTACCAATGTACACGGTAGTGGATTAGGGGCTGTGATAACATCGCCCGAAGGTAAACAGTATCCAGTGGCAATCAAGCTCAATTTCGACTGTACAAATAATGTGGCAGAATATGAGGCTTGTGTCAATGGCCTGCAAGCTGCCTTAGAATTAGGTGTCAAATATCTTGATGTATTTAGAGATTCAGCCCTCATAATTTATCAGGTAAAGGGAGAATGGCAAACCAAAGATCCTAAACTGATACCATACCAAAGATACCTAACGGAATTGATGTCAAAGTTTGAGGAGATAAACTTCACATATCTGACTCGTGACAAAAATTAATTTGCTGATGCATTGGCTACCCTTGCCGTAATGATCAAGCTAGACTATGGAGTTAACGTGCTACTAGTGCAGATTGAGACCCGCGACACCCCAACTCACTGCTTAAATGTAGAGGAAGAAAGTGATAGGCAACCGTGGTTCCATGACATAAAGAACTATGTCCAAAGTTAGCAATATCCGACTGGGGCATCTGAGAATGACCAAAAGACCATTCGTTGATTGGCAATGAGTTTCTTCCTTAGGGGAAAAGTGTTGTATAAAAGATCATGGGATAACACTTTGCTCAAATGTGTAGATGCATCAGAAGCACGAAGGATAATGACAAAGATTCATGAAGGGATGTGTGGAACTCATGCTAACGGCCACACCATGACTAGGCAAATTCAAAGATGTGGGTACTTTTGGTTAACCATGGAGAATGATTGCATTGACTATGTGAAAAGATGTCATAAATGTCAGATATATGCCAATAGGATCAATGCTCCACCACAACCCTTACACAACCTGATGACACCTTGGCCATTCTCGATGTGATTGGTCCTATCAATCTAAAGGCGTCTAATGGACACCGATTCATTTTAGTAGCCATCGACTACTTCACAAAATCGATTGTGGCGTGCTCCCTCTCCAATATTACCCAAAGGGTCTTCCTTTGATTTCTAAAATCAAACATTATATGTCAATATGGTATACCGGAAAGGATCATCACTGATAATGCCCCCAACCTGAATGGAGCTGACATTAAGAAGTTATGCGAGCAATTTAAGATTAAGTATCACAATTCTGCACCCTATCGGCCATAGATAAATGGGGCAGTCGAGGTAGCAAATAAGAACATCAAAAAGATCATCAGTAAGATGACTATCACTTACAAAGACTGGCACGAGATGCTCCCGTATGCTCTCCATAGGTATCGCACAACAATACGTGCATCCACAGGGGCAACTCCTTACTCTTTAGTATATGGCAAGGGCCTTCAATTAAAAGATTCATCCTAGAGAATTTGAGCCAGGAGAGTTAGTTCTGAAAAAGATCCTCCAAAATCTGGAGATAATAGAGACAAATGGGCACCTTCATATGAAGGTCCATATATGGTGATACGAGCATTCTCTGGAGATGCGTTGGTCCTTGCCGATATGGATGGGAGAGAGCTCGGAAGACCAGTTAACTCAGATGCAATAAAGAAATACTTTGCTTAAAAATGGGAACGACGAAAGAGAAAAAAGAAGAAAAGAAAAAGAAAGAAAGTAGATTTTACAATTGGGGCCCGTTAAGTTGAAAACCTAAAAAGGCGGCTTAAGCAAAAGTTAGGGCAATAGATGATGAATGAAACAAGGCTGCACAGGATTAAATCTTCCACTTGGAAGGATCCTTAGAGATTGTCTTAATTAACTAGTTTCGAAACATGTGTATCCGAGGTAACACCAGGCTCAAGCGACTAGTGTCACATGGAGCTGAAAGTCAAAGCTGTCCCAGTTGCTATTTTTGCTCTCCTTTGCATTTGTATCCAATCTATCACTTATTTTCCTTAGGACCATGTGATCTATTTACAAAAGTCGTTTACTCATTTAAAAGACTTGCTTCCTATTACTCTTCTTCTTTCTATATAATTGTATCACCTTTATAATTACTCCATTCATTCAAAAATGCAAAAAAAATATTCAAGTGAATAATACCATTCAAAATATTGTCTAATGATACGCATTTTGGAAACACCCACGATTTTTAAATAAGTGCTTCCACGCAATTACTAGGATGAAACTTAAAATGCAAAATATATACATGTCTAGGCATTTCCGTTTTTGTTACCGGATTACTTCATAAAGAGAGATTGAAGCATTTTCAACATCCCCTGGTCTATTGTAAGGAAAAGAAATTAAGTTTACCAAATGTCAACTCAAAAGGATAAAGTTATGGGGACCATTGGCTATTGAAACAATGAATTAAAAGTCACGACAGGGGAAGCTTGGTTAAACAATTCTTTCACTTCGAGCAATATGGTTTTCTTTCCAACCATCATAAACTATGACTTAATATGTCACCTCTTTAGTTTCTATAAGGTAGAAAGTCTACACTCACGTAGCGTTCTCTTATTTCTAACACCTAGGGTATAAGCATCATTTTGGAAATATATCAAAGTAAATAAAATTTTCATTATCCTTCAAAAACCTGCATGTCTCATGCATACATGGTTCCCCACGTTCATCATATATCTAGCTCGTGCATGCACCACATGTGTAAAATTGATGTTTCAAAGAAGGGAAAAACATATGCACTATGCATTTTGCGCACAAACATGTGTTATATCACATCTCATGAATGTCCAAGAGGTGCTTCCGAAAGAGTCACATCCCTCCTTGGCATAAGTATTTTTATTATTCAAGAAAATTCATCCTGGAGTTTCACGGGATAATGATTTAAATATCGAGGGCAATTTTACATTTCTGTCAAAAGTCCTACATCGTGTTTAGGGCAATTTTACATTTCTGTCAAAAGTTCTACATCGTGTCTAGGGCAATTTTACATTTCTGTTGAAAATCCTACATCGTGTTCAGGGTAATTTTACATTTCTGTCAAAAGTCCTGCATCGTGTCCAAGGCAAGTTTACATTTCTATCAAAAGTCCTGCATCGTGTCCAGGGTAATTTTACATTTCTGTCAAAAGTCCAGCATCGTGTCCAGGGCAATTTTACATTTCTATCGAAAGTCCTGCATCATGTCCAGGGCAATTTTACATTTCTGTCAAAAGTCCTACATCGTGTCGAGGGCAAGTTTACATTTCTATCAAAAGTCTAGCATCGTGTCCAAGGCAATTTTACATTTCTGTCAAAAGTCCTGCATCGTGTCCAAGGCAATTTTAAATTTCTGTCAAAAGTCCTGCATCATGTCCAAGGCAATTTTACTTTTCTGACAAAGTCCTGCATCATGTCCAGGAAATTTACATTTCTATTAAAAGTCCTGGATCAAATCCAAGTAATTTATCTTTATGCTAAAGTCCTACATCATGTCAAGGCAATTTTCTTTCAAAAAATGTCTTGTATCATGAAGAGGCAACTTACTGTCACATTTGGACTCAGATTTGCATAAGGTCCCCTTTTACTAGTTTTCCCTCAGCGCGAGGAATGGTGTGTTCACGTCTTTGCTTGCTCTTGAGTTGGGTCATCTCTTCACAATTTTTTATTCCCTAACTTAAGAGACAAGCAAAGAGGGGCAACTGTGAACACTCTATCCCTAGTTACTTAATCATTTAATTAATTGATTCGCTAATTAATTAATAATTAAGCAAATGAGGAAAATAAAAATAATAGAGGCTCAAATGACATTTTTAAGTAAAAGCAATTTAAAAATCAAAATGAATAATGGAAGAATTTAAGAAAAAAGAAAAAACCAAAATTTGAAAATAAGAATTAATTAATAATAATAATAACAAATCAAAAAAAAATCATAAAAGACACAAAAATAGAAAAAAATTCAAAAGTAAATATTAATGGTGATGATGACAAAAATTAAAGAATATAAAAAATATAAAAATATAAATAATAATAAATGAAGAAAAAATATAATAAAAAATGGGTTAAATTGAAGGTAAGTTAAATAAAAAACGAAACCTATATAATATAAAACATATTGGCAAGATATGATTATCCTAACATATTTTTGATGGTGGCTGCAAGTGCATGCTACTCTGCAACACGCTATAGCTGCCTCTTCATACAAGTTGCCGTAGCTCGTCTGAGGAAGTGACGGACAGCATAGGGGAGTTAATGATGACAGTGGTAGAAAGAAGATTGGAGGCAGTTGGAAGAGGTGAAGATAAAGAGAGAAGAGTGGAGCTGCTGTAAAAAAAGAAACCGAGAAAGAAGAGTGGAGTTGCTGTGGAGGAGAAACTGAGAGAAAAGAGTAGAGTTGCTATGTAAGAGAAACTGAGATAGAAGAGTGGAGCTATTATGGAGGAGAAACCGAGAGAGAAGAGTGGAGTTGTTGTGAGGAAGAGAAACTGAGATAGAAGAGTGGAGCTATTATGGGAGCTGCTGTGAGGAAGAGAAACTGAGAGAGGAAGTCTGGAGAGTGGCTGAAACGAGGAGAAACCAAGCTACAACAATGATGAGCTGAACCGAGCTAGAACTGAAATGTAAACCGAGCTGAACCAAGCTGGAACCGAGAAGCAAAACAAGCTGGGCCGAGCTGCAGTGACAGACGAGCAAACCGAGAACATCCTCCCCTGTTCCGATCAACGTGAACAGGGGTGAACAGAGGCAAATAGTCTGAGCTAAGAGCAACCGTGAAGGAGAAAAGAGAGAGGGACATTGGCGTTGCTCTTGCTTTCTTGTGGTTTTCAGTCAAACGGTAGCTGGTAAGGGATCTGACTTTGGCAAGAAACCACTGCTATGCTTTGGTAATCTTATTCATTTATCTGTTTGCTTCTTACCTACGTGCTGGCATGCTTCTATGTTCATCATTTTCGGCTAATACTTGCTTTCTTTTTCCATCAGGATCATATACATTATATATGTGTTTATATATATATATATATATATATATAGGTAGATGTATATATATATATATATATATATGTGAAAACAAATATGAGTGCATGCATATGATGTGGGGGAGTCTTGATCTTTCCTGATGCATGTTTTTTCTCTCCTTCCATTGTTGTATACATGTATATATATACGTGTGTGTATATATGTGTATATATAGATGTATGAAGATGTATATATATATATATATATATATATGCGTGTGTGTATATGAGTATATGATTCATTTGCTTCCTGATCCCTGTTTTTCTGAAGCTTTCTACCTTTCATACCATGCTTACATATATATCACATATGGGTTTATATATATATATATATATATATATGTATGTGTGTGTGTGAGTACAAATGTGAAGGAGTCTTGATATTTCCTGATGCACGTTTTTTCCCTCCTTCCATTGTTATATACATGTATATATATATGTGTGTGTGTATATATGTGTATATATAGATGTATGAAGATGTATATATATATATATATATATATGCGTGTGTGTATATGAGTATATGATTCTTTTGCTTCCTGATCTCTGTTATCCTGAAGCTTGCTCTCCTCTCATACCATGCGTACATAGATATCACATATGTGTTTATATATATATATATATATATATATGTATGTAGATGTGTGTGTATATATATATATATATATATATATGGGAATATATAGATATATGCTTCTTTGTTCTCCTGAATCTTGCTCACCTTTTCTATCATGCTCATATATATTATTACATGTGTATATATATATATCTATATATGTATATATATAGATGCATATAGGTGTATATATATTACTATTATATTTGTGTCAATATGAGATTAATTTTTAGCTTTATAAACAAAGTTTTAAGAAAGTCATCGAGTGAGAATATTATTCTCCCCGAGTGTTTGGGATCGTGTGAGATTCTGATTTCCTTAAATCCCCAAAAAAATTAAAAATTAATACATACTTGCTATAAATAATAATAATACAAAAATAATAATAATAATTAAATATTTTCTTTAATTAAATATTTCCCATTATTTACGAAATCATCATGTGAGAATATTTTTCTCCTTGATTGCATGAGATTATGTGAGATCTTAATCTCCTTATATCCCTAAAATTAGTACACATTTGTTTTCTTTAAATAATGATAATTAAATATTTACTTTAATTAAATATTCCCCATTATTTACAAAATCATCGTGTGAGAATATTGTTCTCCTCAATTGCATGGGATTATGTGAGGTTTTAATCTCCTTAGATATGTGAGGTTTTAATCTCCTTAGATCCCTAAAATTAGTACACATTTGTTTTCTTTAAATAATGATAATTAAATATTTACTTTAATTAAATATTCCTCGTTATTTACGAAATCATCGTGTGAGGATATTGTTCTCCTCGATTGCATGGGATTATGTGAAGATTATGCGAGATTTTAATCTCCTTATATCCTTAAAATTAGTACACATTTGTCTTAAAAAAATAATAATTAACTATTTATTTCAATTAAATATTTTCCATTATTTACAAAATTATCGTGTGAATATATTGTTTTCCTCGAATGCTTAAGGTCGTGTGAGATTTGAATCTTAATAATAACAATAATGATAATAATGCAAAAATAAATATCTTAATTAAATATTTTTATCACGTTATTTACAAGATGATTAAATTCATTCTTCATAATCATTTCGTTTAAATTTCAAAATAAATATTAAGATTCCAAAATCAAACAAAATTAAAAGCATGATGAGGTCGGGAGGGCTATATTAATTAAGTTGTTGTGAATTAAAATACATAAACTAAATCCCAATTTCGTTTTGTTTACGAAAATCTGCTTAATTTAAACCTTCCTATTATCATCACAAAATTTACAAATCATCAACCAATAAACATGTTTTTTTGGTCGAACTACGTGGACTTTAATCCCTATCGTAGGGTACGTAGGCCCTAAGCTTTCATCCTAGGTCAAGTCCGCCCTTTGTAAATATCTATCTGTCTGCTTTCATTCTTGTTGTTTTCTCTCTTCTGTTTAACGGGCATGTATGTCGATAAAAGGGTAATTGAGATAAATTTAAAAGTCATATTCTATTTCAACTGACTGGTTTAAGGTAACCGTCCTTATGGACGGGTGTTGCGGGGTGTCTAACACTTTCTCCACACTCAAATAGACTCCCGAACTCATCTATGATTTCGCAGACCATATTGCCATTTTATTTTTATTTGATTTACATGTTTTACATGGGTAGAACATGTTAGATAGAAATTTTATAGTTGTCTTAAATATTGGCATAAGCATTTCATTTTTATGCAGCTTTCAAACTACTTAATATTTTTAATTTTTAAGTTCTTGAACTAAATAAGGATAATTAGAAAATTTGGAAAGAGAATGGGAAAATTCTCCTCCAATTAAGGTAGAAGACGCCAATTATGCTATTAGAAAGGATGATCTCTTACATGTCCAAATACTAAAATTAATATATTTACTAGTATACATGGATTGCTAGGAAAGCATGAAAATGTCTGTGACTTGCTAAAAGCCATAAATGGACAATTTAAATCATTAGAAAAGGCCTTAGCAGGCACCTTAATGACAAAATTATCAACTTTAAAACTTATTGGAATAAAGGGTGTGTGAGAACATATCATGCAAATGAGGGACATTACAACTCAGGTAAAGACACTCATGTTGATAAGTCAAATTCTTTCCTAGGCAATCCATTCTAAACTTTGTGTAGCCTCAATATAGGCTTTTCAAAATCTCTTACAAACAACACACATAAGTATAAAAAATTGATCAATAAAGTACTGACCATGTGTGTTTAAGAGGAAGGAAGGTCGTTAGCGGAAATGAGAGAGAGTATACATATAGCAACACAAGATAAGAACAAGAAACAAAATAAAGCCAAGGGAAAAGGTAAACACCAGTTCATGCTGACTTAAAAAGGAAACCATATGTTTTTTCTATAAAAAATAAGAAATGCATAAAGAAGGACTGCAACAAATTCATGGCCTGACTAGGAAAAAAAAGGGTAACTTAATCTTATTATTTTATTATGAATATAATATTGTAGATGTTACTAGTAACACATGGTGGATTTATTTTGGTGGAACTATTTATATTCCAAATACCATGTAGTGCTTTCTATATGAAAGGAAGTTGACGAGAAGTGAGCAATACATATATTCAGGCAACAAGATAAGCTCACTAGTAGAGACTATAAGGATATGTCAATTGGTTTCAAACACTTGTTTTTGTTTTGACTTTGAATAGGACTAGCTATGTACCAAGTTTCTGTAGAAACTTGATTTCAATTTCAAAGCTTGTACCATCGAGATCAAGGTTGTCAAACTTGCAATTCTATGTAAAATCGTGAAGGAAGGTGTGAACTTGTAACTTAGACTCATAAAAGTTTACCACTATTAATAATAAATATTAAAAAAAATATAAAGGACATTATTGATAATTATTCTATTTATTAAGGACCAAATTGAGAAAAATTCATATATATGGGACTAAATTGAGAAAAAAATTCTATAAGAGATTGAATTAAGAAATATCTTCTGTGTGGGATTAAAATGAAAATTAAATTTTATAAAGGACTACGCTAAAAAAATACCCCACAAATGAGAGACCACAGTAAGGTTTTACTCACTTGGCCAAAATAAAATGCAAACTATTCTAGATAAATGTTTTGTCATCTATATACTAAACATCCATGTTGCCGAAGTGGATAGGTACTAGTGATGAGTACTACTGCATACAGGTTCAAATTTGGTCAAGTGCATTTTGCTAAAATATGGAATTTCAAAGGAGAGTTAACTCACGAGTTAGAGTAAGTTAATATTGGGTCCGTGTTTGATAGCAAGTTAACTTGATTTCTGCATGTAAAATGTTAACGAGTTAAAACCATGATTAGGATATTCTTTGAATTTTTGAATAATTTATTGCTCTCTTGTAAATATGATGTTATTGGAAATAGTACAATTAATTATGGTCTTTTCTTAATGCTTGATTCATTGCATGTTTCTAATAGCACAAATATTAAATGATGTGTTACTAATGAAAACTTATCTATGTTATGATATCATAGACTAGGTCATATCTTAATAAAGAAGGTCAAAAGATTAGAAAATAATGAAGTATTCAATGCTCTTGATTTTGTTGACCCTAAAGTTTAAGTATGATATTAATTTATTTTGATAATAACAATACTCTTAAGTATAAGTTATTAAAAGCATTGATTCAAATAAAATGTATTTAAATATTAGACTTAATTATCTAATATTTATATGGGCTAACATGTGAAAATTTTCATTGGACTATATTTTTCAAAAGTATTTTTTCTTGATTGGGCTTAGTTAATTAATATTTACATGGATTAATTTGTGAAAAATTTTTCATTGGGATATATTTTGTAAGTTTATCTTATCTTGAACAAGCCCTAGTAACTTTGTTTGTAAATACAAGTCAATAACTTTTTATCTTGGCCCAAATAGTTTATGATGGACTAATGATGTTACAAACAAGCCCACTTTGTTGCACATAAGTCCAAATGATTTGAAAATACATATTTAAGCATACAACCCATATTAAACTTTGTTTACGTAGGCCTTTGTTGAAATTTTAGATCATAAAGAGACAAAAGAGACAAAGTGAAGTTAAAAGCATTGATGGATGACATCATATATAAAACATTATGTGTAGAAAAGTGAAGCTATCATCTTTTCAAAAGCTAAAAAAAAATAATAATAAAGGAGGAAACATACCTAAAGGTTTAAGAAAAGTGCTTGACCTAAGTGTAAGAATGTACATACAAAAGTCTCTAAGAATACAAAAGTTTGTATGTTACTTTGGGTGAAAGCTACTACAAAAGGGAGAAAATAAAGAGCATGGAAGGCATAAAGTAGTAGAACAAGGACAACTTTAAGTGCAAAAGTAAAAAGCATATAGGAAAAAGAAAGAAACATGCAAGTATGAAAACAATTTTGAATTTTAGGTTCCATCTTCTTTAACCTCGACCTTGTCTTCTTTGGCTTGGACCACAACGACAAATGAGCTATAAAAGTCTGCAATAAAAGCACAAAACTCTAGCCAAGAGCCACAATTGCAAAACTTGTTCTCTTATTCTCTTTCTCCTCTTTTCTAAAGCTTAACATTCAAATTTTAAGAGGGAAGATGACATCTTTTAAAAACCAATGGTCATATATCAAATTCTTGCGTAGGGAGAAGCATCAAACTGAAGAGAGTGGGCAGAAATCTTAGGAACACATTGGAAGAAATATATGAAATATTTATTCTATATTGTACCCGATTCATGTACTTGAATTTGACAACTAGGTGCCTGAAAATCCACTAAAGACAAATCTAAGGAAAACCAATGTACATCAAGAAAAGTGACAACCCAAGCATTATTTGACAAGTCAAAAGCAAGAGAGAAAGTGTAAAAGTTGACCAACACTACAAGGCTTTCATAAAGGCAAGAAATGTGCAAAAAAGCTTTATAAAGTTATCGTAAAGCATAACCAAGCACAAGAACTATGATAGACAACCATGATGCTCTACAAAATGGACAAAAGAGTAGCAACTATGAAGCTTGATGATAGAAAATCTCTTGCATCTCCACTCATTATGTTTAAAGGTAAAAAAGCAAGCTTGTGGAGGAGATTTTAAAATACAATATTCATATTCTTCTAACCTATAAAAAGTGAAGTGTTTGAATAGAACACTTGAAGAGCATGAATATAAGACAAAAGCTTTAAAAATATCAAAAGAGAAGCTTTTAAAACATCGAGAGAGAAATGAGCTTAGCTTATCCCTGAGTTTAGCTTTCAAGAACCCGAGTTCTTCGAGCTTACATTAACATTTGTCGTATAAGGGTATCAAATCTTATTCTTCTATTGTGAAAATATTTCCTTATAAGGAAAGTTAGTTAGGGGTAAGCTAAGTAAAAACCTAGATTGTGAAAGTTTAAGGTAAGTTATAAACTTTGTGCTTTGAGTGAATACTGGAAAACCTAGGTTTGAGGTGAGCCATAAACCTTGTGCTTTAGGTGAGCACGGTAAAACGTAGGTTTGAGATGAGCCATAAACCTTGTGTTTTAGGCAAGCACGAAAAACCTAGGTTTTAGGTGAACCATAAACCTTGCGTTTAGGGTTAGCATATTAAAACCCATGTAAACTTTGATATAGTGAAAATCTTTTTAGTTTTGAAGGAGACTAGATGTAAGACAAAGAAGTATTAACTAGGATAAACTTGCTTGTGTGAATCTTCTTCTTCCATTCTTTATTAATTTTCTATTATAACTTTAAGGGATTTAAAATATGTTTTCAAACACCTTAAAATATCTTTCAAGCAATGAATCTAAATTTCAGGGTGTGAAAACCTACATTGTCTTTATATTTAAACTTATCATTTTTCTATATATAAATGATCCTCTTAAGGTTTGAACTTAAGGCTTATATTGGTCTAATAAATTTCTTGTGTATACCTCTTTCTAACTCTTTCTTTAAAAGTCTTTCAGTAAAAGTGTTTCAAGCACCTAAAGTGAATTTTTAGGCACTAAAATCTTTATTCTAGTACCTGATTATTGTTTTCTGGCACTGAATTCTTTCAACAATTATTTCTAACTTTCTAGTACTTTTGTTGCCTTAAGGAACTTGATTGCAATATTTGATATACAGTTTTATTTCTGCAAAATTGATTCAAATATATTTTTTTTTTTCTAATTTACCAGAGCATATATTCACCCCTTTCTAAGTGTACTATCAGATTACACTGACTTTGAGACTTGTATAGATTGTATTAAGAGTAAGTAGACTAATAAGACCAAGAATTATGCTAATAGGAGTTCTACCTTATTAGAGATCATATATACAGATATATGTAGGGTAGATATGGACTCAAGTAGTTCGTAGTACTTTATTACCTTTGTTGATTATTACTCACGTTACATGTATGTCTATTTGCTTAATAACAAGAACAAGACATTAGATGCCTTTAAGATTTTTAAAGTGGAGGTAGAGAAACAATGCAGTAAATAAATAAATAGTAGGATCAAATAGGGTGGTGAACACTTTGGTATATACATTGAAGATGGACAAGTACTGGGTCCATTTGCAAGGTTTCTTCAAGAGCATGGGATTATTGTCGAATATACTATGCTTGATTCTTCAAACCAGGATGGTGTAGCTGAAAGAAGAAACCGAACATTATTAAACATGGTTTTAAGCATGCTTAGTTATTCTAAGCTTCCTAACTCTTTGTGGATTGAAGCCCTTAAGAAGCTTGCATATATTCTTAACCGAGCTCCAACCAATGCTGTTGAAAAAACATTTGAACTAATAGAAGGTTTGAAACTGAGTTTAAGGTATATGCATGTTTGGGCATGTTCGTCTGAGGTAAGGGTTTACAGTCCACAAGAGAAGAAGTTGGACCTTAAAACTATTAGTGGCCACTTTATTAGGTATGTCAAAAGGTCTAAAGGATATAGGTTTTATTGTCCATCTTATAACACTAGGATTATGGAATCAAGAAATGCTAGATGTCTTGAGAATTCTTGATGAGTGAAAGTGATCAAACTTAGAACTTAAATTCTAAGAATGATCATTTGGATACTTAAGCTTCTACATTAAGTGATAGATTGGTTATAATTCATACCTCTTAAGTTTAAATAGGTATTGAAGAACCACAGACTGTTGAGCGTGACCAAGTTGATCTAGTTCTAGAATAGCCACTAAAGCTTATTGCACAACAAGTTAAGGAACAAGCTCTTTAAGAAAATTTTGACTCAATATTAAGAAAATCAACTAAGATTAGGAAGTCAGCAAGTCGTAGTAATTATGTCGTATATGTATAAGAGTTTGATTATCTTGTAAGAGATAAAAATGATTCTGATACATTGTCACAGACTATCAATTGTAGAGAATTTGAATTATGGCTTAATGTTATGAAGGAAGAGATGGTAACTATGATGTCCAATAGAGTCTGGGATCTCGTTGAGTTGCCCAATATTTCAAGGGTCGTTAGGTGTAAATGGGTCTTTAAGACGAAAGAGACTTATTAGGCAACACCGAGAGATATAAAGAAAGACTTGTGGCCAAGAGAGTTATTCAAAAAGAAGGAATTAGTTACATAAAGGCTTTCTATCTTTTATCCAAGAAAGATTCCTTTCGTATTATAATGGCATTGGTTGCCCATTTTGATTTAAAATTACATCAAATGATATGAAGATGACATTTCTTAATAGGAATTTAGAGAAAAAGGCATATAAACAACCTAAGGGATTCTCCTCTAACATCGATGAATAATTGGTTTGCAAGCTTAAGAAATCCATATATAGATTGGTATAGGCCTCCCGTCAATGGTATCCTAAGTTCCATAGAGTTATCTCCTTATTTGGATTCATAGACAATGTCATAGATAAGCCAAAAGGTCAGTAGGAGTAAAATCTATTTCCTTTTGTTACATATGAATGGCATATTGCTTGCAACCAATGCTAAAAAGTTGTTATATGAGGTGAAACAGTTCCTCTCTAAGAATTTTGATATAAAGGATATGGTTGAGACATCTTATGTCATTGGCATTAAGAACCAAAGGACATAGCTCAATGCATTTTAGGTTTGTCATAAGAAACCTAAATTAATAAGGTCTTAGAGAGAATTTCAGATGAAAGATTGGTTATCAACTGTAACACCTATTGTGAAGGTGATAGTTTTATTTTGAACCAATGTCCAAAGAATGATTTAGAAAAGGAACAAATACATAAAATTTTATAAGCTTCTGTTGTTAAAAGCATTATGTATGCTCAGGTTTGTACGAAATTTGACATTGCATTTACGATTAGAATGTTAGGTAAAAGTTAGAATAACCTAGAATTGGATAACTAGTGAGCTACAAAGAAGGTAATGTGGCAGCTCAAGGGTGCTAAAGATTACATGCTAATGTATAAAGAAACTAAAAACCTTTAGGTTGTTGCCTACTTAGATTCGAACTTCATTGGTTGCATTGATGCAAGAAAATCAACTTCCAATTATATTCTCATTCTTGCCAGTAGAGCTGTGTCTTAGATGAGCATAATGCAGACATTGATAGCTACTTCTACCATGGTGATAGAGTTCGTATCTTGTTTTGAGGCAACCTTACATGGCATATGACTTAAAAGGTTTATCTCTAGGCTTAGAATTACAGATTCTATCTCTAGGCTATTGAAAATGTATTATGATAACTCATCTGTTGTTTTTCTGGCTAAGAATAATAAGAGTTAAAGTCAAAACAAGCATATTGACATTGAGTACACAGCTATTTGGGAACATGTCTATGGGAAGATACTAGCTCTAAAGCTCTGTAACCTAATTTTAGGCTTGACCTTTTAAATTGAACTATTCTCTAAACGTAGAAATCATTAACAAGATATATTGTTTTGTTTATAAGAAGAAGCTTATTACATTTTTGTAAGTGACACTCTTTTGGCAAATTTCTTCATTTATTTTCTTTTGGGTTGGTTTAGTGACCTAGTAATAGTTTGTTTTAGGCAAAATTATTTTTTGGTCTCTATAATTTTATTTAAATTTAGTCTATATAGTTAAAAAATTTGTAATTGGTTCTTGTAGCTTATTATTATTATTTTTTTAATAAAATTGTATTTTTATCATTAAACTTTTGTTGCAGTATGTTTGCTTTGTCATTTGAAGAACTTAAAAATCTATTTACTTGTCAAAATAAAGGGTTTGCTTTATAAATAATTTTGTTTGATTTAGTGTTAGATGTTTTTCCAAAATTACTTTGGTTTTTCTAAATACTTGTTTACACATAAATGAAAAAAATACTTATTTTTATATTGAATGAATTACATTGATAATAAAATTCACTTCTCAAATAAAATTTTATATATATATATATATAAAGTTCACTAAATCCAAACATAGACTTAGTATTACGTTAAATTATGCTAATATAATTATCCATCCATATGCTATCTTGATTTTTTGAATATCTATGATTTATGCTAACAAGAGGTAAAAGTAGATAATAAGGTAAAATTAACTCACATGACATGCGATGTAACATATGTTGAATGAGTTGAAGGAATGAATTTGACTTTTACATATTCAAGGTGACATGATGTATACCTAATCATGTCAACAAAATTTAATAAAATATTGACAAAAGTATAATAGTAGGGATTAGATTAAAAATTGTTTAAACTATATAAAATTAATTATAAAATTTTAAATTATAGGAACTAAATTAAAAATTAAGTGAAATCATAGTACTAACAGAAGAAATTTGCCGCGATCTAATTATACTCACCAAATGACATGTTCTGGGTCCAAATTAATTCGGCCTTTGAAAGACTTCAAACGATTAATACATCTTTGGGCTTCAAAATTCTATTTCTGATTACGATTTGGGCTTCTTACAAATCTATTGCCTGGCTTGAAAAGAAGCTCAAAATTTCATGCTAGATCCTAGCCAAAATTGTCGAAGAAAAGAATATCCCAACATAAAATAAATGAAAAAAAATATTCATACTGGATCCTCATGGTGTTGGGTAAATTCTGAACTCTGGATCGAAATCACAAACCCATCATTTTATTGGGCCTAATCGGATCACGACTTGACCCGGAACCTAATTTTCTTTCATCCGTCCGATTACAAAATCTGAGCCGTACATTTTTATCTTTTTTGCGCTAACGTCACCACCCTTCATCCCTCGATTTAACCCTTTGTCTACGACCCAACGAAAAAACCAGAAAAAAGAAACTCTCTGTCGGCGGAGAGATTCCCAGTAGGGGCCATCAGCGAGTTTAGTTCAGTACGGATAATCGGAGTTGCTGTGACTGTAATCGGTGGTCAATCAGTTTTCCGTCGGAGAGTTAAGAAGTTTTTCGGAGTCTAAGCGAATAGAAGATGTCAGGCGTGACGAACGAGGAGGACAAGAAGCCCACCGATCAGGCCGCACACATCAACCTCAAGGTCAAGGGGCAGGTTTGTGTTTGATCCTTTTTCTACAAGCTTGATTTGCCTTTACCTTTGCGTGTGAACTGATGGTTGAGTGTTTCATATTGAAATCTAGGGTTTCGATTCTATTTAGGATCATGTCAAGTGGAAGCATTTGATTTTAGTACTTTAACTCTCGCGGATGGCTATGTAGAACTGGAGATTGATAGGTGGGGTTTGATATAGTATAGCGATAGATGAGTGTTATATTTACGGGTTCGGGAGATTTGGGTATTTAGTTGGCCTTGGTATGGATGGGGAAAATTTGAAATTAGTTTTTAGTCCTATAAAATTTGCAAGGATTTTGTTTAGATGTTTTTGCGATCATTGATATTTGAGTATCGAGTGATGCGGACAGGTTAGATATGCTTTTGTTGAGAAGGGTATAACTCAATATGCAAAACTTGGTTTACTGTTAATTTAAATATGATAGTTATATTTGTGGCTAAGTTGAAAGTGTAATTTTTGTATGGGGGTAGGGAAAAGGACGCGGTGGTGTCTGAATTCAAGCACATCAAGCGTTACTCTAATTTGAAATATTGAGGTAGATGCCATATGGGCTATTTGCTTTGTGGTGTATGTAATTTAATTTGTGGTATAGGTTCTCCATAGCCCAATACTAACTACCCCTAAAAAAGAATCATGAACAATAACTCTGGTAGAGGATTAGTGTAAATTATTGCTCCTCTTCAATGCATGAAACCTTGTAAATGAACTCCATAACATTTTTACTTCTCTTAAGTGATACAAAAGAATTGCATTATGTGTAAAAAACCTGTAGTGGAAGTGGCAGCCGAAATGTCTATTTTCCTGAAATGCTATACATGTCATCCCAGGATTGGTTGAGTGCACTTGTGAATGTGTTAGCATAAAAAAATTGGAGATGTGAATGAGCATGAAATTTTTATATGCTTTGGACTTTAATGTTGTAGGATGGGAATGAAGTTTTCTTCAGGATCAAGAGAAGCACTCAACTGAAAAAGCTCATGAATGCTTACTGTGACCGACAATCAGTGGATTTTAATTCCATTGCTTTTTTATTTGATGGTCGTCGCCTTAGAGCTGAGCAGACTCCTGATGAGGTCTGTGTGTATTTCTTTGTCTCCTGAGTTCTTGCAAACGCTGCTTATATTCTCATAACTGTTGACTATATTGTTGGTTTTTCACATTGCCTTTTTGTTGGGTGCAGCTGGAAATGGAGGATGGGGACGAAATAGATGCCATGCTTCATCAAACAGGAGGTGCCGTTGCTTAAAGGCAGTGGAGATCCTTACTCTTGCATTGTCATAATAGAATTAGTTTAACTCTGGGGATGCCTATGATGCATCCTTCATCAGCGTACTATAATACAGCTCGTGCTGCTTGACTTTGTAGGGTATATGCTTCCTTTGTCAATATAATTGTTGAGTGGATTCTACTATAATACTTGTGAAATTTGATAACTTGTGGGTGCTTAATTTACTTTCTTTCTGTGCCTCAGCGGGCAGTGAATGAAATGCTGGCTTATTGGTGAATGTTGATTGATTTAAGCTGCCTTCATATTGATGTGATGAACGATGTCATGGGTGCTTAATTCTTGTGGTTAGGCCTTTAAGCTGCCAAGTCTTAAACAGGGAACAAACCCAAATTGATATTTGAATATATGCCAAATTTGGTCGCAGTCTAGTCGTAAATGGAAATGTTTGGTAAGAAAATTTTGAGAAGTAGATAGGAGTAAGGATGTTATGATATTTCGTTTTCCATAATAATGCTTTGGTAGACCAATCTGAGTGCCGTGTGGCTACAGAAATGTATAAGCAGATATCCAACATTGGGCGTGGATCTTCTGCTGTACAGAATATATGCGGGTAACTGGTTAAAAAAAAATTAATGAAAAAAATAGAATTTTGTTTTATAGTATGTACTGTACGGTATTGAATCTAGATGAATCCAACATTAGAGTCTTCACAGTATGATGTCCATCATGAGTTGATATGTGAATGGAATTTCTATGAAAAACATTATCTACGAATTAGACTTGCATGACATAAATCTGAACCTATTAAATTAAGTACTTGCGCTGCTCTATATAGTTGGTCTTTTTGGTTGAGGACCCCGCATTACAAGAACATTATATTAATTGTTCAATATGTATTAAAAAATTATTGGATCGGAATCTAAAGAGTGATGAAAGTTGGAAAATTGAGCCCATATGTCAAAAAATACTTTTTGTCAAAATCTTAGTCTGACATAAAAAAACCACCTATATGCTTAATTCATTATTAAATTAATTTTAAAAAGAAGAAAAAGAGTGGGGGCGAATCTCCCTCAGACTTATCTGGAGAAAGTCATCCCTCATCGTGGGCACCGCGCCACACTGTGGCGTCTCTCTCTCTCTCTCTCTCTCTCTCTCTATACATATATATAAAATAATTATTTATATAAAATTAATTAGGATATAAATATATAAAGCACAAAATATGATTTTATACTCATTTTTAAACAACTTTTTGAGGATTTTTTTGTTTTTATTTTTACAATAAATTAAATTTATTGATTTTATTCATATTTATTTTACTATTTAAATTTTAATGTTTAAAAATTGACACTTCTAAATATTAAGTATTTGATTCCATTTAAGTTTTTATTCAAAATTAAAACTATGAAAAATAAGATAAGTAAAAATCATTAATGTACAAACTATAAATTCTTTGTGTTTACTGATTATGTCCCTTTGACATATTAAAAGAAAAAGTATGTTTCACATTCATTTATGTATAAATATTATTAATTACAACTTTAAATATATAAATGCTATTTCACACTTCAAAATTATATGTAACTCATTAATTAATATAATCTATCAAAATTGTAATACAAGCTATCAAAATTTACACAGCAATTGTGCACTAGATAAATTATCATAAATAAAGAAAGCACAATTTCACTTGTTATCATATCTTAGAATAAAAAAAATAAAATGTTATAAATTTTAACTTAAAAGTTATGATTAAAACAATAACATAAAATTAATAAAATCAATTAAATTAAAATTTATATTGAAATAAATAATATTACAAACAAAAATAAAAAATTATAATTTATTCAAAGCCAAAGAAAAAAAAAAGAATCACATAAATATATGAACAGTTTTTCACACTTTAAAATTTCAACGTAACTCATAAATTTATACAAAGAATTAGACACTAGATGAATTATTATAAGAGCAGAAAGAATTACAAAATTACTTGTAGCTGCAAGGTATTTTCAAAATAATACTACTATTCTATCCGAAACTCTAAAAAAAAAAAAACTAAAATATAATGACAAAAATTAATTTTTTTAAAGGGTGATAAATAAAAATAAAAATTAAAATGATTAAAAAATACAAAAAAGATACTAAATAATTAAATTTAAACTTAAAGCACATAAACATTATCTTCATACTTTAACAATAAAATTTAAAAAATTAATTGATATATAATTATTAATTTTATCTAACAAATCAATTAAATAAAAATAATTCTCATAAATTATTTAAATTAAAACTTTTTATTATTTTTTATAAATTAATTTTTTTTTTATATTTCTATAAATATATATAATTTTATAAAAATTTAATATTTATATATATTTATTAGCCAAAAGGCGTATCCCCAATTAAGGCTGCAAGGGATTCGCCCCAATTGGGGGTGAGTCCCTTACTATATTTTTTTTTTATAAAAAATTTGAAGTGTGATTCACCCTAAATATGACAAATCATTCGTATCCTTTAAGCATTTTGGTGTAATATTTATGTTAGACTAGGATTTTAAAATTTAATTTTTTTAATTATAATATTTAGATTAGAAAAAGCCAAAGTTATTGTCATATAAACAATTAATTGAATCTCACAGTATTTCTTAAATTCGTTTTTGGTCCCTTATAGGACACGTTGAAAAAATTGGAATGATGCTTGGATTTCATTTTAAGCTCAGTACCAAGAATTGAAATTTAAATGTAAAAGTATAATTTTAATTTTAATTCCATAAGAATTGGATTTGTTTTAGAATTTCAAATTTTATATTTAGATGATATAAAGAATTAGAATTTAAAAATTATAATTTTAAATATAATTTGAATCTAATTATTTAGGTGGGAGATAAATAATTTCTTTTAAGAATATTATTAGTATGTATATATAGATACTATTTTGTAGAAGTCGATGGAGATTGTTAAAACAAAGTTTTGGCTTTTCTCGAAGCTGAGTGTTAATATACAGGTAACGAGTAAAATTACGCTTGTATGTTTAATATTTGATATAATAAATTAAT
Organism: Delonix regia; assembly: GCA_037074485.1. NCBI lineage: Eukaryota > Viridiplantae > Streptophyta > Magnoliopsida > Fabales > Fabaceae > Delonix > Delonix regia. The sequence goes on along the minus strand of CM073452.1, from coordinate 17,959,239 downwards.
ACTAAGAAATCTAATAATGAATTATATTAATTACTCTTATATTTTCTTTTGTTTTGATTTATTATTAAAAATAATATTATTGTAATTTTGAAGGTGCGAATGGATTTTGCGATAATATTCATATTGATTTTTAAGTTGTTATGATTGATTTTGTTGTAAAAAGTAGATTGAATATATACTTTAATTAACTTCCTGAATGATTTGGGAAAATAAATAAAACAAGTACATTATGAATGTTTTATAAAGATTTCAAAATAGATTAGACTTAGATACAATTTTTTAAAAATATTTTTGTTATCAAATATAAGTAATGTATATTTTATCTTAAAAATTATTCAATTTTTTATAATAATTATACATATATTGGGATATAGTTAAAAAAAATTATAAATTTATTATATTCTAATTGAAGAGCAACAAAATAAGAAAGTAAAAAATTGCATATAAAGTTTCAATAACAGATCCTCTCTCGTAGCTAATGCTACTTGAGATTCTCTAATAGAAGTTGGAGCCATTGGATCTAGATTAAATAGATATAAAAAATAAAATAAAAATAAATATTTTTAAAAATAATAAAAATAAAATATATTAAAATTTTAAATTTTACTTAAAATAATTTAGTCGCATTAAATTATTGTGAGATATATAAAATAAATTGTTAGATACTAAAAATTATTTTGTAAGATATTAAAAATTATTTTATTTTGTAATAATAAAATATTATATTAAAATAAAATATCAGAGAATCTCTAGTAATATCTAGAGGCATTGGATTAGATCTAACGACTTCAAATTTAATAGATATAAAAAATATTTTAAAATATAATAATAGATATTTTTAAAAGTAAGATATATTAAAATTTAAAATTTTACTTAAAATAATTCAATATCTCTAAATTATATTATGAAATGTGTAAAATAAATTATAAGAAATTAAAAATTATTTTATTTTTTAATAATAAAATAAAATATTTTATTATTTTTAAAAATATTTATTTTTATATTTAAAATTTTTTAATATCTATTAAATTTAAAACTATTAAATCTAGATCTAATAACTCCAATAAATTTATCGGAGATTATCTAGTAGCTCATGCTATGGGACAAGATTGAATCTCATAAAGTTTCCTCCTCTAAAATTTCATTTGTTCTGGTTTTGCAGGCTCCCTGTAAAACGAGGCACATACAATTCTTCTCATTTTGTAGGCTGCCTCTAGTGTTAGCTATCAAATTTCCGATGCCTATCAAACAATTGCTCAATCATTATATATTACATTCCAATTGTGATGAAATACGTTAATGACTTCTCTTTTTTCTTTTGGGATATTCAATGACTTTCCTTATTTCTCTATTAATCTTCTGATATGACTGTTTTGGAGTCTAAATAATACAACTAAAGTAATTCAGTTACAGCTTTTAATGATAACTCTTACGTCAACTACCATTTCACTTGCGCGTGCTTTTCACGCGCCATAATCAAAATTAAAAACACTCATGGCCAACAAAACTAGCCAATCAAAATGAGCCACCATTCCAATTACCCATGCACATGCCCCCATCTGATCTTTCCCTCCGCCTATGACACGCCCAAATATAAAGAGGGGAAAAACATACACAACTAATCTGAAGCAAAATGGAGCACAGGAGGAAACGCGGAGCTCAGAGCCATTTCTTGTGTTCAGGAAAATGGCTTAACATTGCTTTCTTCTTCGTCTTCACAAGCTCCTTCCCTTCATGCCATTGCTTCAACTTCAGCTATGGCCAAGCTCTCTCCCAGAGCCTCCTCTACTTTGAGTCCCAGCGTTCTGGTCACTTACCCTACAATCAGAGGGTCACTTGGCGTTACCATTCTGCCCTCACTGATGGCCTCGAACAAGGGGTACCCTTCAAAACCTCAGGACATTCTTCCTATTTTTTCTACGTACCTTTAATGTCGGGTTCTGATATTTTGCTATTCTTTCTGGGGCAGGTGGACTTGGTCGGAGGGTACTATGATGCAGGAGACAATGTCAAATTTGGGCTTCCAATGGCGTTCACCATAACGTTGCTCTCATGGGGTGTCATCGAATATGGCGACCATATCGCCGGCGCCGGCGAGTACACTCACGCTCTTGAGGCCATCAAGTGGGGCACTGATTATTTCATCAAGGCCCATACACATCCTCATGTTCTCTGGGCACAGGTACTTTATAGAATAGATCCTCTCCATGGTAAATTTTTTTATATGGAATTCATTTTTTAAACCCACTTCTTATTTTTCTTTTCTGTCTTTTTTATAAGTTTATAATGAAATTTACATAAAAAAAAGTTTAGAGAATCCGAACTAGGTAATTCAATTCATAGTTTGTAACAGTTTCATTTACCAAGCAATGAAATTTCAATAACATAATCATATGGTGTTAAATGTGTGTGATAATTTTACCATATGTAACACCATAGTTCCATTGCATATTTTGTTGGCATTCCTGCTTCCTAGGATGAATGCTTCTGGGGTTTTTTTTTATTGTTCAACTCTTTAAAACACAAAAACGACGGCAAAGATTAGTCCACAAAAACGACAGTATAGAAAAGTCCACGCGCTGCCGTTTAGGTGAGAAGACGTTTCCAACTTCCAAGGTCACCGGAGAAACGGACTCAAATCACATGTCAGACCGAGCAATCAGCGGATGCACCATGAGTTTCAGTGATGTCCCACTTCGACACCGTGATTGGCGCGTGTCTCACTCGCGGCAGCGCATGGGGATGAAATTGTGGAATTGTTCACTGAGTTTGAATAATTGATTTCGTGTAATTTATGTTTATTTTCTTTTCAACCTTTTGAGCGGCAATTTTTCAGGTGGGCGACGGCGACACCGATCATTATTGTTGGCAACGACCAGAGGACATGACCACGTCCCGCCGAGCTTACAAGGTCGACGCCGACAATCCCGGCTCAGATATCGCTGGAGAGACGGCGGCGGCAATGGCGGCGGCCTCTATAGTGTTTAGGAGAACGAACCCACATTACTCTCACCTACTGTTGCACCATGCACAACAGGTATGTTAATTAAAGAGCTGTTACACATAACTCACAGTGATTAATTAAATGACAAATATTTTACTTTTAGTCTATATAATTTTATTCAATTTTTAATTTAATCCTTATAATTTAACAATTTGTAATTGAATCATTATAATTTACAAATATTTTAATTTAGTCTCTATTACTAATTTTTTTTATTATATTAAATTTTGTTGATATAATTAATTGTATACTATCTTAATATTCTAAATACATATACTTTATGTTCATGAAAAGGATAAAAACAAATAATAAAATCTAATTAATTTACAAGTATAAAAAATATCAGTTGAAATATAACAAAATTGAAAATGATTTAAACTCTAATGACCGAAAAATATCAGTTAAAATATAATTATAAAATTTTAAATTATAGTGACCAAATTAAAAATTAAGTAAAATTATGAAGACTAAAAGTATACATTTTTTTATAAAATTTTAATGATGATTAATTAATTGGTCATGAGTTATGACTGATATTATATTATAAGGGTTTGGTTGGCGATGTGTTGCAGTTATTTGAGTTTGGGGACAAGTACAGGGGGAAGTATGATGATAGTGTTGGGGTGGCTAAAGGGTATTATTCCTCTGTGAGCGGGTACATGGATGAGTTACTGTGGGCAGCTTTGTGGCTTTATAAGGCCACCGAAAAGGAGGAATATTTGAAGTATGTTTTGGACAATGGTCATGACTTTGGTGGGACCACCTGGGCCATAGCTGAATTCAGCTGGGATATTAAGTATGCTGGGGTTCAAACCATTGCTTCCATGGTAATTTAATATTTCTCTTTTCTTTTATTATTCAAAACTTTAACTCTTTTTTTTGGTTAAAAAAAATAGCAGATAGACCTAATTTTCTGTTGGTATTTTCTTGCCTAACACCATTCTTAATATTCCAAAACGTGTTTTGGTTATAGATTTGTAAAAAGTAAAGAGTGGAAAAATTCAATAATCAACGTTAGACTTCATAGGTCTACTTCTAGACAAATGATATTTACAACATTTGATATTCTTACAATGTTGATTAATAATTAATAATTATTAGCAATTATATCTTAATTTAAATAATTTATTTATAAATTTTCGACTTGTTTGTTTGGGGTAGGATGGAAAAATAATTCTAAATCGTTACATAAATGGTTTTCAAAATTATAGAGTTGGTGAGCTGGGGGTGAATTTTCAAACCAGTCCTCTCTAATTCCAATTTCTTCCAAATTGACGGATTTGAAAGAGTTTGTCTCTCTTTAAATTTATTTGATCTAGTTTTGCTTTATTTTTTTTATCTAACTATGCATTTGAAGGAAATAGTATACTAAAGTTTGATATATCATTCCAATAATTACTATTGTAATATTCAAATAATTAGAGAAGGAACTACAAACCATTTTCTAATATTTAACTTGTTTAAATTATTTACTAACTTGACTCACTAGACAAAAAATGTACATGCATATATTATTTCTAAAAGCTACCGTACATAGCCTTATCAATCGCATGTCAATTATTCATTACGTAAAATGTTTTTCAATAGTCATTATATAAATTATTCTTTTTTTTGTTTTTTCAGCTTCTAATGGAAGAGAAGCACAAGAAAAACGAAATCCTACTTAAACGGTACCGTTCAAAGGCAGAGCACTATCTCTGTGCATGCCTCAACCTAAACAACGAGACTAATGTGCATCGCACCCCAGCGGGCTTACTGTACGTCCGTCAATGGAACAACATGCAGTACGTCGCAACGGCGTCGTTTCTTCTCACCGTCTACTCCGATCATCTCTTAGCCGCACATCAGACGCTCCAGTGTGACAAAAAAGAAGTGTCTCCGCAGGAGATCCTATCCTTCGCAAAATCACAAGTGGATTACATCCTGGGTTCTAATCCAATGGGCGTGAGCTATTTGGTAGGCTATGGATCGCACTTCCCCCTGAGGGTGCACCATAGGGGCGCATCCATGGAATCATACAGAGAGAACAGGGGTTTTATCGGGTGCACGCAGGGATACGATAACTACTATGGACGGCGTGATCCCAACCCTCACGTACTCGTTGGGGCCCTCGTTGGTGGGCCCGACAGTAAGGATGAGTTTAGAGATGAGAGAGGAAATTACGTGCAGACGGAAGCATGCACTTACAATACAGCCGCACTAGTTGGGGTCTTTGCTAGATTGAATAGATTACAAAGTGATATTTATGATCATAATTATTATTATGATGAAAATTCACCTTTGATTGCTTCTAGTTAATTGAGTTTATAGGCAAATTCGGCAGGGTAGATGGAATTAGAATCATAGGTGCAAAGAGCAAATAATACTTATACTTTTTTTTTACTCACTATTACAACTTAATTTATAATAATTTTTCTTATCAAAATTTGAGTAAAATACCACTCAAATAAATATAAAAAAAATCATATTATTAAGTTACTCCTATTATACTTTAAATATCACTTATACTTAAGATAGGAATTAGCATTGAAAAATGGAAGTAATTTAATGTATAGTGAAACTATTCACAAGTCTATTCTATGTTATGCCAACAAATTTAAGAATGATTTAAAGAAATTCTCAAGAGCAGTATATTATATATAAAAATGGTTAGAATATAGTTTTTACAAATCTAACATGCGAGTTCTATATGTGGACATTGAATTTATAATTACATTGCAATAATACTGTAACAAGCAGGTCACGTGCAATTAGTTGCTTTGTTATTTTAAATTGTATATTTGTTATTTTTTAATGGTCAAGTAATATAATTGTCTTACTTTTTTTAATTGAATAAAAGTCATAGGTTTAAATCCAACCTAATAAGTTTTTTGGGCCTATATCTTTTAGTTCTAATTTAAATGACATAAAACTTAAATCCTAAATCTCATTTCTTTTTACCTTTGACCATCTACTCACCTACCAGCACAGAAAGGTTAAACTCATTTGCAAAACTTTAAAAGAAGGACTTAGATCAAAGATTACCCCTTTAATGCCATTCTCTAACCTTAAATCCTAAATCTAACGTCTTTTTACTTTTCCATCACCAGGGTATGACAAAATATTTCCATTTTTTATTCCCATTAATTACGGATAGTCATGCTGCTAGATGACAAATTAAGAACACTTTTTCACATAACAAAAATTTGCCGTGCAAGAAAGGAATGGCTTCAAACTACAAAGGAAACCCCACATTCCCCAAAAACGAAAATCATGCATGATTTATTGCCTTTTCTCCAGTCCTCAAATTTTAATTATAGGTCTCATGCTTCCAACTTTGACTTTTTCTTAGTGCATGCTTCTTGACCGCATGCGCTTTTGAAGACAGCTTAGACCATTCCTTTCTTTGCATTGGTTTTAAAAGCGCGCGCGGATCCTCCAGAAATTAGAGGAACTATGTTCTGTATTAATAGATCCAATGGTCTTCAATTTTTATATAAAATATATTTTTAAAAATTTTAAAATAATTATTTTTATAAAAAATATATTTTTTTAATATTTAAATTATATTTAGTTAAAAAAATAGACTCTAAAATATATAAAATAAAATGCGAGAAATTAAAAATAATTCAATTTTTTTTAATTACATATCATTTTTTATAAAAAAAATTTAAAATATAAATATATATTTATCTATAAAAAATTAATTTTTATTTTTTAAAAATATATTTTGTACAAAAATTAAGGATCATTAGATCTAAATCTAATAATCCTCATTTTATGGGAGAAATAGTCCCCTCCAGTAATATTGGAGGAGATCCGAATTCTTTAAAAACGGTGACTTCTTTTACTCACTATAGAAGCTCATCAAGATATATAGGAGGAAATATGTATCTTTTCTTATCAATCTAATAACTACTTTTGGACACTATGCTAATTTAAAAGACGAGAAAAATATAATTTTGACTCTTTTATATTTGGCTAAAGTATTTAAAAAATAAAATATATCAAAATAGTTTTTTAAGGATGAACAATAAACTAATTTGATCCTTTTTGGATAATCAAATTAATCTTTGGATGACTATAATTTTCTGAAGAATTTTATTTTTGAAAGGACATTTTAATATTTTTTTTATCTTTAAAGAACCAAATTAATCCTAAGGTTAAAAATGAGTTACCAAAATTATATTTTTCTCTTTAAAAAAATGAGCACTATTTGAATAGAAAATTTGTACTCAGCAAAACCTTATATATGACACCTCTAAATATAATAATAAATAAATAAATACTAAAGTATGTGTTAGTAAAATTTATTACTTAACATATTTATTTTTAGTAAGTGTTTGCATAGTCATTATATAGTTATTTAGTTGATATGTGATATATAAAAAAAAATGTAACAATTGTAGCTAGGCCGGCGATCACCATCGTCGCTAAATACTTTATTTTATTTTTTAAGTATAAAAATCCATTTTGCAGCCTCTATTCAATAAACTTGATTATTCAAGTTGAAATTTGACAAAATTTATGTGAAATAAAATTCCAAATCTGTCCTATGATAAAATGATTCTCGGATTTCTACGTGGCCGTTAGATCATGCATTTTATTAAATTTAAATTGTTAGATCAAAATTTTCAATTGCATAATGTCAAATTAAAATTTTTTATTGCGTATAATTATTAAAATTAATATAAATTATCAAACAACATATTTCTTTTAATACTAATCATTAGATCCTTATATTTATTGAGAAATGTAAGGAATGCAGAAAGACCTTGATATTTAATGTTTGAATGACTTAATAATAAACAGGAGAGTGCAAAAGAAAGTGACTTGTGCATATGTAAGGTAATGGACTTGAGCAAACGTACGTGAACTTAGAATTGGCGACTGAAGTAACTCTGCAAGAAAATCATGAAATGATAATTGCAATTCGTGAAAATTCTGTGGAACCACATTAATATCACACTAACATAAAATGTCATATTTAAATGCTTTGCTATGAAAAAAGAGAGTTTCACCACAATATCTGCATATTGAGTATGAACATTCCTTCGCAAGTCAAATGCTTCTTCACAAAATAAAAACTAATTATACAAAAAAAAAAAACCTCTTTTACTGAGGAGTGGTGATCATAAATTATATATTAATATAAAAAATGTATATCTACGTAAGAAGTAACAAAAATAAACATAATGATTGTGATTACATAGTTTTACTTAACGGAATGGCGGACATAAGAATAAAAAGTCTTTTTAAGTTTTAAAGATTAATCGAGAGTTTTGAAGTTTTAATTTTAGCAGAAAGTTTTATGAACTCTTTGTTATGTTTTAACAGTTTTGCACCAGGGTGTTACAATCAAATTTTAATTTTAAGGGTAAGATATAGTTTTCCCCAACTAATAATATTTGACACAGGTTGATTTAGCGGAAAAAGAAAACTTGTGATGTGTAATTAATTATATGCTTGTCACACATTTGAATCCTATTAATTAGACCACTTTTTGGGACTAGGTTATATAAGTTTCTTTGTTGTGAATCTCAAAATTTTTATGTGAATAATTTGTTTTTGACCCAATTGAGACAATTACTAAAAATATGTAGAAACTCACTTACTAACTATCTTATTACAATAATTTTTTTTAATAATATTATGTTAAACTATATTTTTTAATTAGTGTATATTGACATTAATCAATTATTAAAGTAATTAACAAAGTTATGTTTTATAATATTAAATAATTAGTTTATGTCTGACATTCTTTAAAATGGATTAGATAGTTTGTAATATTTTAGATTATCTATCAACCTATTTTGTTAAAAAAACTTAACTTATAAGCCATTCTGAAATTAGAAATACCTTTTATGCTGATTAAGGAAATTATTGTCATTTTACATGCTTCAATAGATATAGGTGTGGGTAATAATGTCTTTAAGAGTTTTAGGCATTTGTGGTTGTCACTCTCTCCTATCTTCAGATTTTCTCCTCCTTCTCTATAGATTTCTTTCTCTATTCTCTTATGTTCATAGTTAAGGCAAAACAAGAAACATTCACATAAGTTCAAGATATGATTCTATCATTCAACTTATCATCTTCCTCTTATATAATTTAGCAATTTATGCATACCTTTCTTCCGATTAAGACTGTAAAAAAGTAACATTACTTTCTGGTTAACAGTATTTGGTAAATATAATAATTAAAATTATTATTTAGCTATAAGGAGCAACTTAGGGAAGAGAATGATAAGCCAAGTGTTAAATAGATCAAGCGTCACTTTACATAAAAGATAGAAATAATGTGAAATTTTAAAATATCGCAAACCCCATTATCAATTTGTAATTTGTTTAGAGAATACAATGTGTTAATGAGACCAACATATATATAAACAATTATATTTTATTCATCATTTGTTATGATTAGGATGATTAAAACACTCATAAATATTATTATTTGTACAATTCACTCATTTAAAATAGAATATCATCTTAGTAATTCAACCCTATTTATATTTAAAGTTAAGCCAATCAAATTTAAGGGTTTAATCTATTTTGATGGCTCTAAATTCGATAAATAACAATGGTTAGTTTACTTGTTTACACAAAATAGAGGAACATAAATGAACATCAACAAATAGTTGTGATATGCCAACTTTTAAGATCAGCTCATTGTATATAGCTTAGGTTCATGTTTCATTCACCCAAATACACTAGGATGCTTATGTTATTTTGCTTTGGTTAGTTTGTGGAACAAAAGATCCAGATATGACATTTATTTGTGACCTTTGAAAAGATGTGACGTTCGATGAAGGGAACAATAACGAAGGATAAGAGCCAGTAACGTGAATCCCTGTGAACGGAACGGGTAAAAGAAATTTTTTAAAAAGGAAAAAAAAAAAAGAAGTCCCACATCGTCCAAACGGCGATTTCACAAGGGCTTATATGGGTAAAAGGCAGCCCCAATTGCCACATCGATCACGAGGTGATGTGAATGGGCTTACACGTCCAGTGACCTAGTCGCTGGTCTGGGCTCTGGAAAGTCCCCGGGCCCAAATTGCAGAGATGCAAACTCAGAAATGAGGTCTCTTCGAGTGGTGGAATTTGTTTACCCTCTGGGTTAAGGGCTGAGACGCGTGTTGGAGCCTCCTAATTCCCGCCGGAGAACTTGGCCGTTGACACAGTCATTCACATGGTCCACTCGGACTAACAGAACGGGGCTTACGCCCTCGTGGTCATCTTTTTATTTATACAATTTCGCACTTTCTAATAATTCTTTGAATTTTTTATTTTTAATTTATAAATTAAATTTTTGAAGCTTATTGAAAATTAAACTAACCAAAATACAAAATTTAATTTAAAAGTTCAAAAAATATTTTAGATTCATAAACAGAATCTATAAAACCTAGAGATAAAAAAGTAAATATAACAATTGATTTTAAGTTAAAATAATACAATCACTATATTTTAATACATTATTGACATGAATTATTTTAATAAATTATGTAATGACTGAAATTAACCATCTTTTAATTATGTACTAAAAAATTAATATTTTTATTAAATATATCAATACAAATATGACATTCAATTCTATTAAAAATTAAATTATGAAAAATATATATGTATTATATTTTAATTTTTTTACTCATTTACATTTTATTTTATAATATCAATCCACATTAAGATTATTGCATTTTATTTTATAAAATCTATTCACACAAGAATTTGAAACAATTCTACGTGTGCTGTACTAGACAGTAAGAGATTTCAATCCCAATTAACAGACGATTTGCCGCGTGATCATTCAAAGCATCATAATTTGTCACTCCTCATTCATAGCAGGCATCTTATAATTAATTTGAACTATGACTTAAAATTTGACAAAAATATTATTTTGGCCCCTTATATTTTAAACTTCTCTTAATTTGACCCTCTAAAATGAAATCAAATTGGTCTCTGAACCCCAAAAAAAAAAAAAAGTGAACTAATTTGGTCTTTATAAAAAATTATTTTGTTTTTTAAAAGATTATTATTTTATGTAGAGTTTCATTTTCAGAGGATTATTTTAATACTTTTAATTTTTAGAGAATTAAATTAATCTTAAAGCCAAAAATAAAAAATATAAATTTAATTTTTCTCTATGTTGATATAATTATAATATATATATATATATAATTTTTTTAAAATAAAAAATATAATTGATTGTTACTTGAGCTTACTTTCATTGTTGTAATTTGTGAATAATAAATAAAAAAACAACAAACTTTTAAAACAATATCTTATCAAAGTTTTAAAATAAAAGTAAAAGTACTTCTATTTATATTTGGTAAAATCTTTAGTTGAGTACACCAGTGTATTCAATTATAATGTAAAAATATAATTGTAATATCTCTATATTATAACTGGGTGCATTGGTATACTCAAAATTATAAATACACAAATATGACACTTTTATACTTTCATGTTAATAAATTAAAATTCAAAAAGAATAAATATTACAACTTTCTCTTATTTTTTATTTATTTATTTCACTTTTGTTCCTCATTCTTTCACTTTATTTAGATAATCACTCTTTCTAATTTTTTCTATGATATTTGTCTATTTTGGTTTTTAATATTTTTTAACTTACAATTTGCATTTGCATTGTCTCTAATTTTCCAGACTCTTCTTACTTACAGGTCTTATAAATTGTTTTATTTATTATTATCCTCATCATCATCAATAGGCCTAATTTATTTATTTATACATGAAATTAGTTTATATTTCACAAAAAATTAGCTAATGAAATATATCATACAAAATAAAATTTATTTAAAATTTGTACTTCCTTTTATGTATGTATGTTTTATATTAATGTCTTGTACAAATAATTGTTTTATATTAATTATATATATGTATATATATATATATATATATATCTAGGTAGGAAAAATAAAAATTTTCCAGAAAATATAATATATTATAATTTATTATTTATTCCCCTCAAATAAGTTTTCTCTCTCCGTCACTAGATCCAAATAGTATATTTCTCTGTAAGTGTTATTTTAATTCAAAATAAAAAAGTATTACTATTTCAAAATTCATGCAATAATTTTATAATTAAGCCTCAATTTGAAGACTCAAAATTACAATTTTTTCCTAAAAAAATTCCCCTGTTATAATTAAGTTACATAATTAAATAATTTGATCATAACATAAAAATCATCTTATCCAGAACTCCTTAGTCCTAATCCAGCAGTATCATTCAACTTTCAAGTTTGAAATTTCAACCAATCATTTTCTCGCCTTTTCTTTTCTTTTATTTTTTTTATTTTTTACTTTTTATTTTTGCAGTCAAAGGCCTGCAATGGCTTGTCTTTAGGGCCACTTCTTTATATCTGTTTGTGGTGTTGTTAACATCCCGTGGGCTCTTCTCTCTCCTTTCAATCAATTTAAAATTAAAAGTACCATTCTCCTCAACCGCAGATACTGAGTAGTTGGATAAGAACAACTTCAATGGAAGTGGAGGCACTCCACACACTTTTAACGTACCTTTTTTATTTTCTTTTCCTTAAAATACACTTTGATTCTCAAATTTATTTTATTTTTTTATTTCTTAATATTATTTCATTTCAACTTAATTTTTTAATTTTGCTTTGAAATTTATTTTTTCCTTGAAATTTAATTTTTCCTTAATATTATTGTGTTACAATTTAATCTCTTAAATTACATGTTACCTAATTTTTATGTGATTGATTGATAGAATTTATTTAATTGTGTTAGAGAAAATGATTATTTAGTAATTTTAAAAGAGAAAAAATATCAATTTCTAACTTATAATTTAATTGTTATTTTGATATCTTATTTATTTTATTTTTAATTATTTTTTACTAATTAAAAATTAGTATTTTTTATTTTTCTATATAAGTTAATGAGACTAAACTTGATTGATTATATATGATAACAATTTTAACAATAAAAAAAATTAAAACTAATAATTTTTAATTAATGGTAGATTATTTTTTAAAATAAAATTAGGAGCAAACTCAAATGGTTTGAAAGTTCAAATAAAAATAATAAAAAATAAATATAAATATAAAGGAATAAAAGTACAAGCTGAAATGAAAGTAAAAGACTAAACTAAAACTAAATAAACTTAAGAAATAAAAAATATAACTTGAAATAAAATTAAAGTTCAAATAAAAATAATAAAAAATAAATATAAATATAAAGGAATGAAAGTACATGCTGAAATAAAAGTAAAAGACCAAACTAAAACTAAATAAATTTAAGAAATGAAAAATATAAATTGAAATAAAATTAAAGAATCAAAATAAAACAAAAACGAGGTTCTGGATGAAAATGAAACCTCCAGTTACAAGACGAAAATTCCATTTGTGTCTTAACGTTCCTGATTGGCAAATTAGGATCAAGATAGTTACTTCAATATTATCTCTAAGAACGAAAGTGACATAAGCAAAATTCCATTTTAACCTCCGCAACATTGTCTTATAATTCGGTGAAAGAGTCAAAACACCATAGATGAAAACAATGATGTGATTCTCTTTCCATGCGAGCCAATCCAGAATGGCCATGAAAGCATTATGTGAAGGAAAAGAACAGTTCTCAAATGACCAAAATTATCCACTAAACTTCTCAGACCCAACTTTCTTAGCTCCTGATCCGTGAACTCACCAATTAGCCGCAAGGAACTTCGACATATTTTCAAGAGACACACAGCATGAGCCAACAGTGGATTAATTAAGAATACTTTCAAGATACAAATTATAAAGACCAAGTACAGTTATAAATGGTTTGATTTCTTCTGATACAGAAAAGAAAAAGAAAAAGAAGCTTCTGAAACTTGGACAATCTTATTGAAAAAGAAGCTTGCTAATCTCCCTTCCTGTTCTTCACTGATCCAACCTTGGAGTCACCGATTGCAGCCTCTTCTGTTCCATCGTATGTCTTGTCTGCAGCTTGACTTGCAACCCTTTTCTGGGCTTCCCTTGCTTTCTCCTCTGCAACTCTCTGGAATTCCTCAGCCGTTGATGGTGCCCTCTCTTCCACCATACGGGTTCCTTTGCTTGTTTGCCCAAATTTCTGATACCAATTTTTCATATCATCACATACAGAACAAGAAATTACTTTGTTTCATGAATCTTGATCACTGTAGACAAGATTTCAGTACTGAGACATAAAATTAAATTGTTTAGAACTATGTTGCATATCGTAGTCTGGTTCTGTAGCTCTGATTCTAAGGTTAGATAGTTGGATTACTCTGATAGCAAAAGTAAATTGCAAACCCACTTGAGTACATACTACATTGAAGCTTAAGAAGCACAAAACTTTACTTTCCTTGTGGGTTTTGTCTACTTGATTTCCCTAAATTTTCAATCTGAAACACTGGATTATGCAGAAAACACTGCAAAGTGCAAACCCATTTGAGTACTGATTACTTTGAAGTTTAAGAACCACAAAAATTCAGTTTACTTGTGGGGTATTAATCTGCTTAATTACCCTTATTTTCCACTTTCAAACACAGGATTATGCAGAAAACCTTCCACAAATACACCCGACAATCCTTCTGAAACTGAGCTTAAATTCAACCAACAAAATACTAGAAGTCAAATCAATTAGAACCCCAGAATTGGTTTCCCCAATCAAGGGTTCATATTCAGGTCAGTCTAACAAAAGAAAAAGATTTACAAAGCAAGAAGTTAAGAAAAAGTGGTACTCATACAGCAAAGAAGCAAGATACAGAAAATAAGGAAAAAACACTAAAAGTCAGCAAATGAATCAGAACCCCACATTTGGTTTCCTTATCAAGTTTTTCTACACAGGCCAGTATTGCAGAAGCAAGAAGATTTACAGAGCAAGAAGGTAACAGAAAGAGGTAAAAATACAGCAATAAAATAGAGAACTTGAGAAAAGAAGCAGCAAGTAAACCCAGATATAGACAAAGAAAGGGGGATGAAACCTTGATGGGGTTGTAGAAGAATGGCCTGGTGGATTTGGGCATGGAAGATCGAGAAGAGGCACGGAGAAGAGTGAGGAATGGAGAAGCAGCCATGGCTGGTTGGTGTTTAGCTTGCTAGCTGCTTCTTTGCGCTGCGAAATTAATATGTTGGTACGAAAGAGACGAGTTGGTGAAACTGTGGGTTGTGTGGGGACGTGGTGTCTATCCTCTGTGATAGGCACGAAGCAGAGATGATGGGCACGTGCTGGCGCTAAAATCCACCACTTCATGCTTCAGTCCACAACCCAAGGGACAAGTTTTTCACCTAACACCCCAGTCACCAAATTGCCCAAATTTGATGGAATTTCCTTTTGGCTGTTTGTATTTAATTGTCAAAATTTATTCTATGTTTAATTTATATAACGGATCTTACATGTTTGAAATGGATCTGACGGTTAGATGTGTATGGGTTGAAGGTATATAAGTTTTTTAAAATATAAAACATATATATTTTAATATCTTTAATATGAGCATAAATATTTGTTGTGTGTTTATATATATAATTTTAGTATTTTTATCCGAATCTAAGTAATATGATATTAAATTTTTTAAAATTAAATTATGAGTACATATTTTTCAAGTCTTTTAATTTTAATATGAATAACTTAATTAAAATGATGAATTAATTAAAGTGCATGTGAAAACCAGTATATAAGTATCAAGGGCAACAATAGAGTTTGTGTGACTAGATGTATTATCATAATTTTTAATTAAATTTTTAAAATTTTGACATATGTATTACTTACTTCATTAAAAAAATATTTATTCTAAATATAAAATATGAATAATATATTGTACCAAATGCTTCGTATATGATTAATCAAATTCCCATTAACACAACCAAGAAGGTGGATTGGATAAGGCATACACAATATAATTACATACACATAATGTCTATTAAAATCAAAATTCAATCTAATAAAATTCTATTAAAATATTTCTATTTAAGATTGAATTATTTTGTGGCATTCCTCATAGTGGTCCACATCATTAGGCATCACCATTCCCATTTTCTTTTTCAATTCTTTTGGGCTAAGGTTAGTGTAATAATCATAGTGTCTCTGGATTGCATCAGCCCAATTCCTTTTCTCTTATGCATTTTCATTTTTTTAGATGCGATCCAATTCAACAGTCATATTTAAATGGCAATGGTTTCAATTGGACTAATACTTTATTTTGGTCCCTTATTTATAGGGTATTTACTTTAATCTCTTATAATTTTTTAATTTGATTTTCATAAATAGAATATTTCTCAATTTAGATCCTTACATATAACTAATTTTTAATTTGATTTCTTACCACTAGCATTACTATCAATAAGATGCTAAAATATTACGTTAATTTTAATATGAAGGGCAATACTTTTCTTTGTAAAGGATGAAATTGAAAATTATCTAATGTAAGGAACTAAATTGATAAAAATATTTTATGAGGAGTCACATTTAAAAATATCTTATCTATGAAGAACCAAATAAAAAAAAATTTATAGAAGACTATATTAAAAAATACTTTATAGTTATGGGACCAAAATAAGATTTTACTTGTTTGAATTGTGTAATATTGGCCGTTCTCAAGTTTATGGTGTCTACTTATTGCTGACTCTTTATCTATTTTTCAATTCTAAAAGGTTTCTAAATATCACCATTTTATATACTTGCCCTACTCAATGATCACTACTATATAAAGGTGAGCTTTATTTTAACCAAAAACGAACAAAAGTAATTAACGTGCTCACGTAAGTACATTTTTTTTTTGTTTGCTACGTCATGTAAGTATTATTTTATTAAATTAGTCTGCCTATTTAAAAAATATTGAATTTAGCTAAGAATCTCTTCTTTTATTAATTAAATTAAAGTTCCAAAGATCCATTATGACCCGCGGAGGGATCATTGATGCCATTTCTTCCTATGATTGTGGCAATTATGGGATGACTTTCTAAGCTTTTTTCACATTTTTTAATTTATAATATCTATTTTAGGGTTGTCAAAGTGGGTCAGTTCAACCCACTTGGATTGACCCACTTAAGTTGGCAGGTTAAACGGGTCAGATTGGTTTAACTCATCAATAAATAAAAAAATTATAAAAAATCAAATATGACTTTATTTGAGTATATGTTTTGTTTAATCAATCAATTTTTATATCAGTATAAATAAAAAAATAATTAAAATAAAAAGAAAACTTCAATGGATCAAAGCAAGCAAAGTAATCTAATAATTTAATGATTCATTAATAATACGAATATGTTTGAGCAGAGTATTCACAAACATGTTCTATTGATTAGTAAACTAATTTATGATTATTTTAATGGCAAATTACAAACCAATGTCCAATCCAACATAAACATTGAAAGGTGCCAAATTTACCACATTAAAAACATAATACAATGCTCCTAGTTAACAAATAGTCAAATGCATAATCATTTCAAAGTTCCACTAAGCATCAATAATAGCAACTGGGTAAAATATTGGCTTATGCCTCTAGACAACCTAACTACAAAAGAAGAAGAAGAAGGAAAAGAATAAGATGAAGAATAAAAAGAAGAAAAGGAAGAAAATAAAGTTTTTCAAAACAGGGATCGATAGCGCAATCGTCATCACTACCAAAAAAAATGAGTCAGTAGAGAAAAGACGTAAAAACATTCAAGCAAAAATCATAGAAGCTTATCATTTAATCACTGGTTGAACACAAAAACAAAAACCCTCCATCGATGCTAGAGATATGAGAACACATACCAGAGAAACTAGATCAAGGTAGGATGCAAGAACGGAGAAATAAATGCAAACTACGAATGCAATTTTGTGAAGGCTAAAAAAAGACGAAGTGAGAAGATAGACCAGAAATGTGATCAGTGACTGTGATTTTGCGAAAGACGAAGAAAGATGAAGTGATAAGATAGATCAAGACGAGAACATAGAACAAAGAAACTTTATCGTGCTATGCAAGAACACAGAAACAAATATGAACTGCAACTGCAATTTTGTGAAGATTGAAGAAAGATGAAGTGAGAAGACAAACCAGAGATGCAAATTGTGACTACAATTATGTGAAGGCTGAAGAAAGACAAAATAAGTTGACAGAGAGAGGTGAGAACACAGAATAGAGAAACCAAATAGAGGTGGGATGTGAGAATAGAGAAACAGAGTTAAACTATGACTATGATTTTGTGAAGGCTAAAGAAAGATGAAGTGAGAAGATATATTAGAGATGTGAATTGTGATTGTGATTCTGCGAATGCCAAAGAAAAATGAAGTGAGAAGACAAATCAAGGCGTGAATAGAGACTATGTGCGACGGTGTGTCTTGTATATGTGCAACAATGCAATTGCGATTATGTGAGAAGGCTGAAGAACAATGAAGTGTGACATGAGGGAGGCGAGAATGTGGTTTGTGAAATTAGGGTATGGGGGATTAAGACTTAAGAGTGTGATGTGACAAAGTGGAGAATGGAATTTGAAGCAAGCATCTAGAGTTTTGGACTAGATTGACTTGTGTGTGTGTGTGTGTGTGTTTTTTTTTTTTTTTTGAATGATAAGTGTATGTAGGGGTGTTTAAACCCTGGGCCCTTGGGTTGGATACCAACTTGTGGCCTGGCCTTGAGGTTATGAATGTGGCCTGGTCTTGGGACTCGGCACAGTGGACTTGGGACATGACTAGGCCATGCTGGGACATTGGGTTTTTTTAATATATTTTATTAATTAAATTTTAAAATAAGTTTTAAAAGAATAAAATGAAAGTTATGATTTGTATATAGTAAATGAGATATCCTATATTAATAAAAATGATCTATATTCGATATAAACAAAAAAGTGGCTATTTTTTAAAAATACCAAATATATATATAAACATATAATTTTTTTTAAAAAATATATAAATAAAATATATATATATGGCTGGGCCAAGCCAATGTTGTGGCCCGAGACCAGGTCTTTTCATGGTGGACTTGATCCTTGTAGCTTGGATGATCTTAACCCGACCCGAAATGACTGGACCGGGTTGGGTCTTGATCACCCTTAAGTGTATATGGGTTGAACCATAGATTCATAAAAAAAAAAAAGGACAGCTCATTTAACGTATGGGCTGGTTTGTTTAGCTCGCGGGTTAAACATGTTAGGTTGATAGGAATATACTAAACGAGTTGTCAAAGAAACCTCACTACCCAACCCATTTTGATGCCTTTAATCTATTTTCCAATTAAAATATAATAAGTGTGTAAATTTTTAATAAAATTATATGTTTTTTTTTTATATTATGATTAGTTAAGTAAAAATTTTTCATATGTTAATTAAAAAATTTGATAGCAAAAATGCAAATAGCTATATATAAGTTTAAGTTTAGACACGGAATTGAAACTTACATAAAAATTTTCTATTTCTTTTCATAAATTATTTTGTTATAAAAGGGAAATAACTAGATTTTCAATTAATTCTAAAAAATTGTTTAAAGTTAATTCTCACTTCTTTATAATGTTGAAATTTATTTAATTTTTACGATTTTTATCATTTTACCATCTCTTGCCTTCCATTGTTTTTTCAAATTTTGGGTTCAGATCCTAAATAAATTATTAATTGTAAAACTTAAATGCAATTTGACATAATTTAAATTACATTTGGATAGAAAGTCTGCAAAAATTTTATGTGAATTAAGATACTTTTATTTAAAATCTGTTAAAAAGTAATTATGATTATGTTATTTTAATATTTTAAGACATTTATTTTAACATTTTCTTAAATTGATTTTATACCCATTTATAAAACAACTATGAACAATTATCAAATTGACATGGACATAGAAAATAATTGAAAATCTAATTTTTCATAAAATACTAATTGGGCTTATTTTCCAAATGAAACAAAAAGTATTTATTTATTTATTTTTGGGTACTTGAGAAACAAATTTAAAGAGTGTGTTTAGTATGCAGCCTATTTGGTACACAAAAAGAAAGTAGATGGAAAAGAGAAGAGGAAAAAGAATGGTAAAGGAATGGAAACTTTCAATATGATATTTTGTTTAGTATAGTTAGAATGGAAAGTTAAATGGAACCTCAAAATGTGTTTGGTATGAAGAAAATAATGATGGAAAGTAGATCAAATGATGTTGAAAAGTCCATAATGCCCTTAAATATTTTATACAACCCAAAGTTCAAAATGCAGGTTTTTATTTTGTTCTTCTCAATTGACCCACACCTTGCTTGCCATCGACAACCACTAGTAGCTTAGATGTCATCCTTGTTTGTTGTGGTAGGAGGGGCTCAAAATTGGAGTGCTAGGGCACACCATTTCCATCCTTAACACTCTTTGTTCCACTGTAAGTTAATTCCTTATGTTGTTCATCTTCCCCATTTGCTCTAAACAAAACCTAAAGTATCAGTTAGTTATTATACCTTATGGTGCCACAACTAGTTATTCCTTATGAACAAAAGTTGTTCCTTTTGAGTAAAAAATGAGAAGGGCATGTGTTATTGTGCAAAAGGGAAAATAGAGGGGCAAAAAAGTCATATGAGGTGTGTAGCTAATGGAAACCCATACATTTGTTTACCTACTATGATGGAAACCACTTTTTGGTACAAACAAAAGTTTAAACCCCTAAGGAAAGCATCTCCCATCATACCAAAGGGTCTGAATTGGCTTTCCATAAGGATATCTCTCTCCATTTCCAATTATTTAGATGCACCAATCAAGGCCATAGGAAAATGCTTGATGGAAAGAGAATGAGAGAGAGAATTCCCTTTTGGCTTGTTTGGTATGCTAGAAAGGAATCTACACACCTTTCATTTAGGAGATTAGGTCGTCTCACTTGTGGTAACTTTCATTCCTTCAGAGGACCTATGGAATAAAGCTCCTTTATGAGGAATTGTCAAAAATAAAAAAAGAATAATAAAGGAAATAACTACCCCTGTTTTAAGCAATAATTTTTTAGCAACGTGGTTAAAATAAAAAAATTAAAAATTTTACCAAGTCAAATTAGGTCCCAGGATCATACACAGCCTGTCCTGGTCTAATTATTTTCTATTTTTTCTAATTTAGTTTTATTTTATTTATAATAAAATTTTAAAACATTAATTCTTTTCAAATTTTAATAACTTTTTATTCCATTTTTAAATTAACTTCAAATCTTGATTTTTCTTTTAAAAAATTATTTTTATTAATAAAAAATGTTTCAATAAAATACAAATTATAAGAAATTAATAAATAGACCTAGACCTTAGGTCTCAGGTTTTGCAAAACTTGTCCTCACCTATGTTCACCGCTACAAGTGAGACGTTGCTCTTTTAATCGTGTATTGTTCTGGGTGTTTTAGATATTCTCCTCCTTTTATTTTCCAATCTCATTCAAACCAAACACAAAATCTTTTTTCAAAACCTATCTCATTGCATTACATACCAAACATACTTTTTGCTTTTATCATTCTATTCTATTACTTTCCATTCCATCCTCATTTTCCTTTTCCATTGTAACAAAACAGAATCCTGTGTACCAAATGTGATAACATTGGATTTTGGTAGAAAGGGGATGTGAGATAACGTGAGTGAAAATGGAATGGAAAGTTTTGATGCCAAAGCATATTTGATATGTTATGAATGAAAAAGAGAATGTAGTTGCAAAGTTTGTTTGACATTGTGAAAATAATAATGGAATGGGAATTATAAAGGAGTGAAAAGACCAAAATGTCCCTTTTATGCTATTATGCCAAAAACATTAAATTAATATTTTCAAAATTATATTTATGATAGTCTTAATATAAAATATTAAATTATTTATAATAAATATTAATAAATGATTTTATAATTTTTATCATGTACTAAATGTTTAAAAAATATTAACATTTTTATTTTTAATAAAAATATTATGTAATAAATATTATGACAAATGCTGCACTTGTTACTAATAAGGGAGGATGGGTATACGAGTGCAGCTTTCGTCATATTTCTATGTGAATTGAAGGATAAAATGGTCCAATTCCATTCCCTATAGTGATGCTCAATTCCTTTGGTCTCTCAATGGAGAGATGCTGGAAACATCTCTTATGGCATCAGTGTTCCCTTGTACCAAATGCTCCACTGGCTTTCTCCCTCTCGTTTTCCCGTTCTCTTTTTCCCCATTCTCTCCTACCAAATATGGCAATAGTGATAGACAAGATCCCTTCATTTTTGGGTATGAATTCCTCATGACAAAATTCATCTGTTCTTATTCAGATCTTATAATCTTGATAACATCTGAATGCTTATGGCTAATTGTGATAATTCATTTGTACTTTCATTGAACACCAAGTACTAGCAGAATACATTGGAATCTAATAATTAGTACAAAATTTGAAACTGTGGCACCATTGCTTCAATATCTGGGGTAAGCTGACTCAAAACATGGAAGAAATGCATAACCCACACCTTTTTTTTCCCTGTTGAAACTTGCAACAGTAGGGAACTCAACCATGGGAAAAACACATTCAACATGTTTCTGGAATTTTTAAAAAGTGTTATCTACTGTTGTACAAGAAGTGAGGGAGGTTGCTTGGATATTCTTAGAAATCATGAGAAGATAACAACTTTTCAGAAAGCCAATCCCAAAAAGAAGTGTAGGAAGAGGTAAGAAGAAGATTTAGAAGATTAAAAGGAAAATTGAGTCATCAATTTGGGAACTGACATATTACTTGTCATATGAGTACTTTACGTCAACATTCTCTAAATGGTGTCAAGAGACCAATTAATGGTAGAAACTGATTTAAAAATTTCCAAATCCACAGAGATTAGTTTGAAAAAAAATAAATTATAGAAACCAAATTCATAAACTCATAAAAAGTACAAGAATTATATTATTACTTTCTTAATTTTATTTGAAAATACAAACAGTTTAAATATTTAATCTAACGGTGGGTATTAAAATAATTACACTCACCATTAAAAGACCAATTGCGGGATCAAATTACACGACTATGCAGCAAAAGTGTGTGACCCCCTTCCTTCCGAGAGACCAATATTAGCCACTATAAGAACTGATACAGTAGTGGAATGAGAGGAAGGCTTTCCATATGAATTAAGCATTCATTAGAATGAAATATGAATCTCATATATTTTTCCGATCAAATCACGCACTGTCAGATTACATAGTTTGCTTAATGAAGGCCGTAGGATAAACATTTTTTATTTTACCGAGTTTGATAATTAAAAAATTATTAATTTTGGTATCCAACTTTAAATGTGGGCCGTTACGTTTGCGGAGCTTTTTTAATTTTAATTGATCTGCACATTTATGAAGTAATGCAACAATTTTCCTTTTCTTATAATCGGGAGGGAAAATTGGAAAAAATTGCGGAGAAGCTGTTGCTTCATTAAATAAATTCAGCTAACAAATATACAACTATTATTGCTCACAACCTTCTATTTTCTTCTTGAAATAATTTAATTTTCGCTCTTTCATTTAATTTTGTTCTCATATCTTAATAATTTTGAGACCTATCAGACGTACATGGCAGAAATATTTTATATTTACGAATAATACTGAGATAAGTAATTAGGATATCCAGGTATTAATTAATAAGAATTTAAAGTTTATATTATTTACGAATAATATTGGATTGAACAATATAATATTAATTTGGTTTACAAATTTAAATGCATTGACAAGATTTGAATATTATTTTTCATTAAAAGATTTAAATATATTTCGGTACATGCATTTGGTTCAATATTATGTTTCTTGCATTTGAGACGATCCGAAATAGATTAGAAACACTTGAACCTATATCTTACCTTTCGGCACACTCCCAAACATTCTGGTCAAAAATGTTTTCCAACTCGTTGGGATACATATATTCGAACACGTTTACCAATCTGTACAATATTTAGTTATTATAAATAGCATTGTTTATTCAATAACTTAACCTGCACAAAAATATGGATAATACTTTTTACTTAATTTTATTTTCCAAGTTATTGTATCTTCGACTTGCATTTGTCTATTTTTGTAGGAACGTGGACTCACCGTTGTACAGTTGACTTGCTGTATAAGGGTGGATCACAGAAAAAAAATTTAACAACTAAAAGTTAAAAATAAAAATTTTGTGCCTATACCAACTATACAATAAATTGACTGTATGGCTGGTGATCCGAATTCATCTATGTAGTAGTTGCTAAATTTTGTATCATTTAGCCGACTCGTGCACTTCTTCAGACTCCGCCCTATTCTACAAAACCCCCTATCTAAGCTATGAATGTGATGTAAAACCCTCGATATATATAAATACTTACCACCAAACCTCTCAAAACACAAATGTCACAGATAAACACGAATCACAGCAGAACAAAATGACATCAATCATTGTTAAGCTCTTCTTCACACTTGGTTTATTTTCTTCACTTTTCTCAATATCATCATCATCATCTTGTTCTTCTATAGATTGGTGGTGCAGCAAAACTCCACTCCCTGAGCCATGCCAAATACTACATGAGCCACAGCCACCACCGGTTCAGACTGAATCAGCGGTTCGAGTTCAGGAAGATGCTGGTTCAATTAGCGATGCACCAAGCCCAAGCCATGCATAAGGAAGCACACGATCGAGTATGCCCCAAAATGTGTGACCCAGAACCAGAAATGCGTATTCACCGATTGTTTAATCTACCATCTGAACCGAACCCTCCATGGCCTTCACACCGCTTCTTGCTCACTCTTAGACTCACATACATGGCTCAGCGCCGCTCTCACAAACCTGCTGGAGTGGCACGACGGAACAAAGTATTGGAGATTTCAAAAGTAATGCGAGCGAGAACGTTAGAAAGATGATAAGAAATGTGTTAGTTATAAATGGAGAGTTTCTGAAGGCAGAGAATTACACAAAAGAAGATGGGTTCCCGAGTTAGTTTTCTAGACATGAGAAGAGGTTGCTGAGGTCGTCTTCTGTGAAGGCCAATCTTGTGGTGGCTCAGGATGGTACAGGGCATTTTAAGACAGTGCAGGCTGCTATTGATGCAGCATCAAGGAGAAAAGTAAAGATGAGGTTCGTAATACGTGCGAAGACAGGGGTTTATAATGTGAATATTGAGGTTGATAAGAATGACAATCTCATCATTGTTAGTGATGGGATGAGAGTTACCATAATCACCTGCAGTAGAAGCGTTCAAGACGGATTTACCACCTTTGGCACTGCAACAGCAGGTCAGTTATCTACTTGTCTCATCTTTTTGTTTACCGTCCATTTATATAATTGAATTTTCTGTGATATTTATAAGGTAAAAATTTTGATATAAGTTTAAATGTCATTTTTTAAATAAATTCATTATACATAAAAACTTTCTTTAAGGTCTCCATCATATATATATATTGTTAGGCATATATGTTTCTATGAAAAAAATGAGACAGTAAATTTTTATATTTTCCATTCATTTCATAGTCTTGCACCTGAATTACTTTAATATATTTATATACTATAGGAAAAATGGATTTATAGCCAATTCATCCTCAAATTTTTAAATTTCAGCCTTGGATGGCCTTCATTTCATTGTGCTTACATCACCTTTAAAAATATAAAAAAGGTCATCAACCTCTGACCTCTCGGTCTTCTATCGATGTGCCATCGAAAGTTACCAAGACACTTTAATGGCTCATGCACGATAGCAATTCTGTTGAGATTGTAGAATTTCTGGCACGTTGATTTTATCTTTGGCAATGCAGCTGTTGTTTTACAAAATTGTGTGATTCTTGTAAGAAGGCCTTGAAAGCTTAGTGAACCCATTAGATTGGTCTGCATGGGGCAAAAGTAATTTTGCTCAAGATACATCATATTTTGGGGAATATATGAACTATGGGCCTGGTTCATCAACAAGAAAAAGGGTACATGGCCTAGGTTTCATGTCATAACAAGCCCAAATGAGGCAAAACAGTTCAGAATGGCTGCACTACTTGCAAGTCAAACATGGTTGCCTCAAAATGGGGTACCTTTCACTGATGGCATTTAATTCATTCTTAGGTTTTTTTTTTTTCATATAGGAGCACTTTTATTGAGTGAAGATCCTCCACAGACATTCAATTGACTATACCACGTGTAGTGACACAAAAATAGAGAGAAAACAAATGAGTGAGTGAAAAGTGATTAAAGAGTCACATACACATTCCTACTCCTTTTGTGTAATTTTGTGTCTCTCTCTCTCTGACAATTGTGTAGAGAGGATCCATAGAGTAATTATGTTAAATCTATTCATTTATTTATTTTGAGAATTGAGTTGTATTATAATTTGTGTAAATAAATAAAATATTCTTCTGTATATTGCCATATAAAATAGAGTAAAATACCTTTTTGGTCCCTTATCATAAAATTGTCATTTTATTCTCTCATTTATTAAAATACTCAAAATGATCCCTCACTCATTGGAAAATGTTATACGTGGTCTCCCACTTAAAAAAAAAATGTCAAATTTAGTCCATTCAACTTAGGGTTTATGGATTGTTAGAGGACTGAATATGGTAATTTTCTAAAAAATGAGAGACCAAGTATGACATTTTTCAATGAGTGAGACTATTTTAGGTATTTTAATGAATAAAGGAGCAAAATGACAATTCTGTTATAAGTAAGGGAACAAAAATGTATTTTTCTTATATAAAATAATTATTGAATTTTTTTGATAACCAAACCTAGAGAAGTTACATTGTAAGGAAATTTGTTAAAAGAGGAAAATAATTTATACTAGTGCTACTAAGGAAACCATCTGATGACATTGAAAACCACATAGTAGAATATGGATATTGTACCCTAACGTCTACAAGAAAAGTCTAAGCTATAAAGGCTTAAAACCAAATTAAGATATCCACAATCCAGGAAGAGGAGGTGAACTTCCTTCTCAGTATGAGAGCCCTATTCTTCTTACTAATGCAAGCAAAGTAAAATGTTTTAAAGTGCTAAAAGACAATGGAAACTCTTGGATTTGCATTTAGTTCATTCCCATAGGCACAACTCTTTATGTCACACCCTAAAAACCTGGAGCATGATTGGCATAGAAAATGAGGAAGACCTTGCAAGCCTGCAATGGATAATATGGAGTTCAAAATGGGAGTTACCATCATAATAACTAATCAATTAAGTTCATACTTTACAACTATCAAACAACTTAAACAAAAAAGCTCAAGTTCTGAAGAAATTTTGGCAGAGCCTCAACTAAAAGTTGGACTCTTCGAATTTTTTTCTACAACATATGTCAACCCAATAATAACACTTAGAGAGCACCATTCTCAAATTCAAATTCAAATTTACAGTTACGGGGTCAGGTATCCTGCCTAAGGTCATATGAACACAAGTAAATTAAATCACATACTAGCAAGGACACGCAATCGTTGAAGGTAAATAACATACTTGCTAGGACACACAGTCTTCATGGGTAAATCACATGCTGGTAACGACACACAGTCCTTGAGGGTAACTAACTAACTGGCATGAGATTACAACTCATAAATAATCAACTGGTGTGATACTAAAACTCACGAAATCAACCATCCTTTTTATCCACGTGTGATGGCCATCATATTTAGCTAGCATCTCAAATAACCCAGTTAGTTAGGTATTTCTTAGGTGCACTAAAGGCTAATATGACTATTGTTAGCTATCAGCGTCCATTATCAGTCCTTTCAAAACCTAAACATAATCTAAAATTGGCGCGTATAGTTTAATTAGCTTTCCTTAAATCCCTTACTCAAACTATTTCACATAGGCATAATGGATCAAATAAGTCTTATTCTTAATTACTTTCATTAGCTCAATACAAGTATAGTTTTTGTGAAAATAGTATTGAAAATCATCACAATATGAAAAGAGAAAAACAACGTCTCCAAATAGGATTTAAAACAAATAAAGAACAAAACCAAATATGAATAAAACAAAGTGTTAATAAGTTTTAGATAAGTTAGGAGGTGCTATTTGCTCACTTGGATAATGTTATCTACTAGCTACTTCTAATCTTTTTTAACTCCTTATTTTGAAATTACACCATGAAGAATTCCATATAAGAATGGAAAACAATAAGAAAGTTTAACATTTCATTACTAAAAGTTTAAATAAATTCCTTTCCTTTGTTCACATAACTTGATATATACTTAATAAGCATATCATCTTAAAGTAATATAAGAGCTCCATTAGCCTCAATATGAAAACTATTTACTATAATAGTTCTGATGCTAGCTTCTGTCTCTTCTTAACCATGTTTGACTTTCCTAGTGTAAATATTTTGTACTAATTATATAGTTTCCTTCACTTATACTAAACCCCTTGTATTCATTCTTGCTTAATGCTCTCCTTTAAAATAACCACATCCAATGAGAACAAGGAAATTCCCATACATCTAACCATTAAATATACACACTATCATTAATATTATTTAACTAGGTTTATATAGAGAAAAATTTCATTCTTCCTATCATACATATTTCTATTTCCTATCTTCATATAGCCTTAACTTAACTGAGTTCTTAACAGGTTTCACTATACCACTAAGTCTCAGCTAAACATTAAGGTCAAAACGAAAAGGTGTCACCATACCACATTACATAAGTTTTACATTTATCCCATAGGCTAAAACCCCTTTAAGTATTAGCATACAATTGCCCATATATGTAAATGCCTACTAAAAGAATTCTCTCTTCATTAACCTTAGCATAATGAATTAAACTTTATTCTTCTCTTCCAATCATCACTTAACCTTAAAACTTTAAGCAATGAATAATCCATACTTATAATCAATTCAAGTTCTATATATTTATGTGTCTACAAACAATTTATTTCAAAAAGACCTCATTCATGAACAAATTCACATTCTTATACTAAATCATTAGATAATCTCAACTCATCCAAATCCATAGAAACTTTATAATAATAATAATAGTAATTTATAAGCTTACCTCATTTATTCAAGTCCTTATAACCACTCCTCCTTCCCCTTTGAACATTGAGTGATGACGAATTAGAGCAAAAATTTTCATATGAGGCACTCAGAATTCCCAAAATGTTACTAACAGAAAGGCCCAAAATTAGAGCCAAACAATTACTTGTTAATTTCAAAAGAAGGACAAAAATGGGTAAAAAAACAAGTAGGAAGATGAAGGCACAACGTAAGTTTAAATGCTTCCTCACAATGTTCGAACCCAAGCTACTGTAAAGCATGAAGGAACATTCTTTGTTGAATTTCTTTAAACTATCCAACCTAATCATGCTAGAAACAGATAGGCCTCATAAAAAAACTCAAATAAGGGGTTCAATCATAGAAGAGAGGAACAAAATGCAAGCTTTTGTGGCTGTTGCACGTCTATTGTTTATGTGAGGAGAACAAACTCGACGAAGGAAATAAATGAGGGAAGGCAAACTTGTCATTTTACCTTTTTTAATGCCACATGTCAGCATCTAAAAACAAGAAGGGAAAAAGGCTCAGATTTGAACCATTGACCTTTTGGAAGAAAGATGTTTATCTTTGCCATGTAATACTTATAAAAATCCATATGTAAAATAATTTATTTTAAGAGAAAGTTTTTTTACTTATTTTGGGCTGGAGAAAGGAAGCAAGTGCATGAGGCAAGTATGGATTTTAAATGATAAGGAACTATTAAAAGAAGAAACTTAAGAAGTATTAAATATGAATGTAAATAATATCATATTTGAGTTAGAAGTTAGTATAAGTATCTAAGTCTTATTCTATGCATTTCCAACATTTATAATTGAATCTCAGAGTATGTAAATAAGGTATTCCAAACATTGTGATTTTATATTACATAGTATCATCTAGGAAATTACTTACAACCATAGTGGATTAATTTTACCATTAAAATTTCCTTTCTTCCCATTTTCTCTTTGGCCTTTGCTACTTACGTTTTCTCCCTCTATTCATCATGTTCAATGTCGTTATGATATTGTTCAGGCTGGTCGAAGTTCATTGGTGGTCATCTGACGTCCACTAGCTTAAAAAGTCCCCATTTGATCAAAATTTGGCTGAAAGATGTTTCATTTTTTGTGGACACACTTAGGAGTGATTTTAACTTAAAATTCATCAAATTTAGTGTGTTTTGCTTTGTTTTGGCTTAAGGTTTTAGCTTGTTGATGATTTTTGGCCTCTTTTCCCTCATTTTCACTAATTAATTTCACTTAATCAGCTCAAAATCAAAGAAACCCCAGTTTTAGTATTGTTCTTAATCTAATGTAATCTCATTAAATTGAGTTGGGACTTCACATCCTAGGTAAGTTTCAAACCTATCTCCTTTAGAATCATTAGTTAATTATGAATTTTAGCTTCAAGATTTTAAAACCTAAATTTAGAAGTGTATATGCAAACTTGTAGGACGATGAAACTTGAAGTTTTTGGGCTTCTTTTACATCATCAACCATCTAAAAAGTGACTTAAGGCTAACGAAAGTCTTCATTTTAAATTGTAAGTTAATTTTATATTTATCTTGATTTTATTGAATTTTCCATAGAGAAAAAAGAAGTAAATTTGAATGGGAAGTCTCTTGGGACTTGATTAAGTGGCCATAATTGTTAGCATCAGCTTAATGAAGGATTTTAGAACTTGGTTGGTTGATCTCTAAGGCAACATTGGTGATAATAATAAATTTTTGAAATTAGTATAAGTACATAACAAAGTATACTAGATAAGATCCATGGCCTTAAGCATTATAGAATATCTTGAATAAATTTACTGAAAAGTAAGAATTTCAGGTGGGGTTGGAGATGATTAATGAAAATTCTGTTGGCAAATATGAGAGTTATAAATAATGAGGCTTATGTTATGGTTCTAAAGCAAATGAATAGCTAAATAAAATAATAAGATTGAATGAGTTAGACTATTGTTGATGCAAATTGATGCAATGCTTGCATGTACGTGTATTGGTCAACAGGTAGCATAATGATAAGTTAAGTGTTGATCCCTTAGAGACTTTGTCTTAATTGTTACTAATTACCTATTATTAAACCTTTTTACTAATTAGAACTATATTATCTAAGCGTAAGCAGATATTCAAATGTTGATTGATTAAATTTATCTAACGAGCCTAGGATTTCAACTTTATTAACATGTACGATTACTTTCTTTTATAGTTTATAAATCAGATTACTTAATGATTGGATTGCTAACCAAGGAATCTCAATGCCTATATATTTCTGTCGAATTCATATAGTTTAGGTTAAAATCACCTAATTTCCTATATGTCTATGGAAATTAGTAGAGATTTTACCTCATAAGATCTATTCTTAACTATCCTTATCAAAGACAGTCAAGTATTTCAGTCTTGACTACAAATTACACTAGGGCGAACAATGGTTATATGCATCTAGTTCTTAAATTTAAACTTCCTTGTCAAGTTAACTTAAATTCTAAATGCAATATGAAGATGATCAAAATTAGAAAGCAATATGCACGGGATGAATATAAACAATCATTCATTAAGCAAGTTTGAAACAAAACCTTAACATAAAAGCAACCTTAGTAAGGGTTTCAATCAAAATCCTAGAAACAACCTACTAGCTAATCATTGACATAAGTTTAGAATTGATGAAAAAAAAAAAAACAAGAAGAGGGAAGAGGGAAAAGTTCAAAGGAGGAACAACTTTAAATGAGTAACCTACTCTATAGCAAAACCTTTTCTTAGTCACCTTGAAACCTAACTTAGATGTCTCTTCTCCATAGTGTCTCTAGTACTCTCCTGAGGTTTTATTTATAGGCTTAAAAAACCTCAATAGTTAGAGTTTGAGTGGTACTAGGTGTCTTACTCTAACTAACTCTAGTTTTTTAGTTAGGATTTCTGATGGCATGCTTGGGTGATGACTTTTTGGTGCCTGGTCGTTACTTTCCTGGCACCTAGGCACGATGTCTTTGGAATTAGTGCCCAAGTGTTGAAATCTTAGCTTTTGAGTGTCATTTCTTTGAACTTTATTTTGGATTTCCTCTGTCTTTGGTGCCTAGGCGCCATCTTTCTGGTTTTAGTTCCTATGAGTCACTTTTGTGGCGCTTGTGCACTGTGTCTATGGCTTAGATGCCCATATGTTAAAATATTGATGCTTGCGCACTGCAATCTTTTTCATAATTTCCTTGGCTTTTTCTCCCTTCTTTACTATTGTTGTTCTTGCTCTATTTCCTGAAAGTTCATCACTAAGAATGCTTAAATCTTTACTCAATAAAGGTCAGCAATAAACTTTCAAGTTTTAAGATAAAAATTCTTTGGAATCACTAAGATTTTATCAACTTTTAAGTGTTTCAATTATTATTAATGCCCTAGATAACTCTCTTTTAGAGAATTATCATTTATTCTTTAATATTAGAGGCTAAGAGCACTTTGCTTGATCTTATAGGTATTTAAGACTGATTGTCATTAAAGGGATTGAAAATGGAGTTAGGAAGAGGTTAGTATATTGTTCTTTCGGTGAGTAGATATTACTAACTATGATCATTTTCTATACTTTGAACTTTTCCTTGCAAATTAGTAAATTTATACGCTCTAGTGCCTTAGGAACAAACATCTTAAAATATACTGATTTTTCATTAAGGATTTTAATGTAATGAAATCTTGGGAAAATCTTGCTATAAAGGAATTCTTATACTTAATTTACTGCTGTATTGAAATTTAGCTACTATATGGTTTTCTAGAAATTTTTAAATGCATTGTTTACTACATGACTTATGGAGAATTCTGATTTCTAAATACTGCATGTCTTTTTGGATATTTGGTTAATCATTGATTCGATATTTGAAACTCACGGTTATAAAAGAAAATTTTTTATTGGAAATATGTCAACACAGGATCCTGTAACTAACAACAGTAGGTGTTAGACCTGGTGCACCATGAATTGTATCATCGTACTGAGGCCTTGGGCCATTTTATTGGCTAGTTGTAAGCCTTCGTGCTTACCATTAATTGTTGCACTGTACTGTACTATCATTGCTTGTAGATGCTAGTGCTTGATTATTGATATACTGTTAGTTTTATGAGATGATTTCCATTCTTATATTCCTTAAATGATGCTTTAAATGCTAATTAGTTCTCTTGTAAAGTATCATTTAATCTGCTATACAACTTAAGATTTGGACATAATGATGCACACTTATAGGTTTGTAAGTATTTTGGATTATGCCATACCTTAAGTTTTCACTGAAATGATAAATGATTGCGAAAACTTTACTGGTCTTGTTCGTTACCTTACAATATAGTTAGTGGTATTTACTTATTGAGTATTGTCACTCGCCCTTATTTCTCTCTATTTTTTGGATAGTAATGCTGAGCCAGGACCTTCCTTTGTTATGTAGAGTTTAGCGTCATCCTTTTTAGTGAGCCCTGCATTGTTCGCAAGAGCCAGGGTGTTATGTTGTTTTAAACCTTATATATGTCGTAATCTAGTGGCTCCATATATCATAATCAGGGTTTAGTGTTGTTTTGTATATGTATTGGGTTGTCTGATGGTGAATTTTATTGTAAGAGTAGAGCTCTCTACCTTTTGATGTATATCACTGTCTGTGCAAATTTTGGAAAGTCTGTATTTCAAGGGAGACTTTGCCAAAATTTCAACATGAAGCCCATATAATGAATTAGCTATATATGTATGATTCATGTGAATTATATTAGGTGATAGACTCATATTACTAAGTTTGACCCTTATATGACTCTGTAATTAAACTGATTATGTGATATACCTTATTTTGTTCGGTTTACAGAGGTGGGATTTGCTTCACCCTTTGTACTGGTCACATCTCCTTAGCTAGGGGAGTGACATTTGTCTTAGCCATTATGCTATGCTTAATTTCAAGTCTTACTAATGATTGTCTTATATATAAGCCCTTACTATTTCCATTTTTTGTCTTACCTAAAAAAGTTTATTTTATTCTTACTCCAACACTATCCTCGCATGATCCTTTAACTAAGCACAAAGAGAATTTTACACTTAAGGCCTTAAATACAACAAATAACTTATATAGGTAGAGAAGAAAGCAAAATTCCATGAATGTTACACCTTGCCATAAAAGAGAATGATAATTTTAAAAGACTAGAAATGTTTGTGTTGAGAAGCAACTATATTACTAATAACAATCTCCCAATTCTTCCCTATTAAAGTAAATACCATTTTAGAAGTCAAAAGACTTTTGTTGTTATACTGATGGTATTTAGCATTCATCATCTAAGGCATCAAATAAGTGTGAGTTAGCCTATTAATGTCTTTTATAGTAATTTCCAGGTCTAGCTTTAACTTTTTATGCATAACTTTGTTTCTAGCTTGTTGATGTTAAGTAATGCAATAAAATCCAATATGTCTAATGAGTTATATGATCCGTTTGTGACAATTTAAATGAGAACTATAGTAGAAGCCATTTGACAATATCATGATCCTGAATAGAGTCTACTTTGATGCCAAGTGGAGTGGCAAACCAAATTGCATGAGCAAAGGGATGAAAGGATTATTAGTATCTTCTTCGGCATCACCACAAAGAATGCAAAGGCATCAGTAGGCACATAGTGTGATTAAGGATTGAAACTTATAGAAGAGATTTAGTAAAGAGCTTTCATTAAAAAATTATGACACAAATAGGGAGCTTTGGGTTCCACAGAGACTTCTATTCTAAAAAATCTAACAAGATAGGCTGAAAAATATTGTTAACTAGTGGATGAAAGCCATCTTTGACTTTGTAGACACCCTCCTTGTTCCCAGTCTAAACGAGATTGTCATGATCTTGTGCAACTAAGAAAGTTGAATATATGATTTTTTCACTAATCTCTGATAATTAGAGAGACTTAATTTGGCTAACTTTCCATTTATTGGTTAGCCTTAGGATCAACTTAAACTTTATTCGACATTGGTTTGGTAGTGTTTTGAGTAGGTCACAATAAATGGTGGTTAATTGGTATATCGTCACTAGATCCAATCTTCCATTCTAGGTGGGATGTAATCACCTATTTGGATTTAAAACAACCTTTCCAAAGCCAAGTTGCATTCGATTAACTAGCTAAGGGTATTCAGAGACATAAACTTATGCCTCATGATAGATACCATATGGTTAGAGTCATTCATATCTGTTAGTCTCTAAATCTATTTAGTAAGGAAGGCTCTATTTACCTAATGGGATAGTCAAAAACCCAAACTTCCTTGGTGCCTAGATGAACAAAGCTTTTTCCAACTTAACATGTGTATACATGGTTTATTATTGCTATAACACCGGAAGAGATTGCCACCTTTCAATCAATTTGAGCATAATATTTCTTGGGCAAGTCAAGGTAGAAGAGGGGATATATCAAGAAAAAATTCAACACAAAATTAATAAGAATCATCTTACTCGGAGGACTGACAAGCTTTCCACATTTGAAGCTTAGATTCAATTTGCTCCAAGATAGTATTATAAATCTTGGATTTATCTCTGCCTACATTGATCCAAATTCCAAAGTATTTACCCTGATTAGTTGCATACTTGACTCTTAAAATACTTGAAAGGCATCTCTTAAAAAGTATAGGGTATTAAGACTGAAAATCATAAAGGATTTTGCCCTATTAACAACAAGCCCTAAATGATCATTAAAAATGTTGTAAAACATTGAGGGCTGTTTGACAGAAGTTTGCTGAAGCTTCCAAAAAAAAAAGAGAAAAGAAAAGAATGGTAGCATTCACATACATCAAAAGAGATATGGGATTAGAATTTCTGCAAATTTGTATTACCTTCCACAAACGAGCTCTCTCTGTATTCGAAATCATGTAGGAGAAGACATTCATGCAAAGAATGAAAATATAAGGTGAAAGCAAATCACCCTGTCTAATTCCACAAGTGGGGGAACATCAACTCGTAAAGAAACCATTGATGATGATTTGGTAGCTAATTTTCTAAATACAATACCTTATAAGTTGAATCCTTCTCTTAGGAAACTTCATTTCAACAAGGACCACTTCTACTATGTTATAGTTTAGCTTATAAAAAGCCTTTGTAATACCTAACTAAAGAGCATGCCTATGATTTCTTTTACCTCTATTTTTATGAATCTTGGAAACAATTTCAGAGGCTAACAAAATGATATGATGAATCAACTTGCCTTTGATGAATGCACTTTGAAGTGGTAAGATAAGATCGTTAATGGCTAATTTGATTTTGTTGGCTAAAACTTCAGAGATGACCATGTATATAACATTGCAAAGGTTGATGGGTTTAAGATCCTTAAAAGAGCTAGGACAATCTTTTTTAGGAATCAAAGTTATGAAAGTTCTATTAAAACTCTTCAACAAGTAATCATTTTGGAAAAAAAAGAAGAGGGCCATATTAGTAATATCTTGATGAACTATATTCCAAAAATTCTGATAAAACCGGGCATGAAAACCATTTGGTATCAGGGCACTGTTAACTTTTAATTGAAACATAACCATTTCAATCTTTAAAGGATTGAAATCTACTCCCAAGATAGAAACATGTCTATCATTGATTGTTGGGATGGAAACAAAGTTCAATGCTTCCCCTATTTGATCTATTGATAAGGATGAACGAGAGGAGTAAATGTCTTGAAAATAATCCCGTGCAACCTCTTGAATGTCTAATAAGTCTTCAATCCAACAACCATTCTTATATGGAATATGATAAATATGATTAGAAGCTCCTCTTTTGGTGACAAGGGTGTGTAAATAATTGGCATTGCGATCACCATGTTGAAACCAAGTTTGTCATGCCTGTTGTGATCATAAGGATTTTTCACAGTCATACAAAAACTCTAACTTAGATTTTATAGCTTGTTCCTAGTTGTCCTGAAGTAACAAATTCGAATATTGTTGTTTCTCCTACAATAAGTATTCAAGCTGCTGAATTTTATTGAGAGATTACCTATTTTAGATTTATTCTAATTCTTAAGAACAACCATGGTGGATGAAAACTTCTTATGAAGATTAAAACTTGTTGACCCTGAATAAAATTGATTATAGGACTTTCCACTAGGTCTTTGCATTATCCAAACTTAAACTAGAAATTTTCAAATCTGGAAGGCTGCTTCCTAAAAGGAGGGTCATGATATGAGTTAAACAACATAGGCACATAGTTTGAAGCTGCAATTGGTAACAGTGTAAGGGTAGAGTTCGGATAATTCTGCAGCCATAAGTGATTGTACTAGCATCTATCTATTCTTGCCCATACTTTGTTTTCCCACTTTCTTCTGTTAGACCAAGTGTGTCGTTGTCCCTGAAGGGGAATGCCAATTAAGAGACATGAGTCTAGCAGTTGCTTAAAAGCACTAGACCCTAGGATAGCTGAAATTTTACTAATGTTTCATTGTTTAAATAGGATTGATTAAAATCTCCAGTCCCATAGTAAATGCCCGTAATGAACCTTCGGATGCTCATAATTAAACAAAGGTTTTGAGAACATTTGAGTTCTATTCTTTAAGGACTTTGACATGTATCCAATGAGGTGTTATATTAAGAACTGTGCATTTAACATTCGCATTCCAAACTAATTGCAATCCCTCACTTTTCCCGATTGCATTAGTACCACAGACATGCATATAACCACAGGACTTTAATTTCATTATAAGCCCTATTTACATCCAATATTGTTTCAGACAGAAACAAAAGACGAGGCTGATAGTTATGTACATGATTCCTAATTCTTTGAACTACTGTGGCTTTATTCAAACTACGACAGTTCCAGCGTAGGAGTTTCATGACGATTGGGGAAGCTTTTTAGAGATAGCTTCTCAAACCTCATTAAGAAAAAGTTGCAAAGGACAATGAGAGATCTTTAGTTTTTTCCCAACTGCTTTAGACATTGAGAGACTGGCTTTCCGTTTTGTGATGGAACTAGCTCCAATTCTTTTGTTTTTTTGGAACTATTTTAAATTCAGGGAAATTGACCTTTCAATCTTTTGATGCGACTTGTTGTAGTTGTAAGTGAATAGATGATTCATGATGAGTTCTCTAATGGATTAAGCAAGCCTAACTTAAATACCTGAGGCAAGATATCTGGAGATTCCCAACAAGGACCAAGAGCAAAAGATGCAGCCAACTGATCTAACTGAGATCTGTACTTCTCGAGATTTAATGGAGTGCAAAAGAAAAAAGGATGAGAGTACACTAACATATCAGCCGAAAGGTGAGGGCGGGGCCATATCTGCTTGGTGATTTTGGAATCGTCATAAAGTTTAATAATAAAACTAGCATTAATTGTGACCATTTTTGTCTTCGATGCGGTTATTTTGAAAAGAGTGGAAATATTAACGAACTTTTTAAAGTCTATTTTCATTTAGACTTCTATAAATAAACAATCATTTCAAAAAACTTTGACTTTAAATCAACCATAATTTTAAAAATACATTATCTGAATTTCAAGAGAAAGAAAAAATCCATTTAAATTAGTGATAAACTATGAATAACAATAATACTAGTCAGTGCTTAGTATATATTCACCAAAATTAAAATGAACTTGAAAAGGCTAATTCGAAGAGATGGTATCTTATCTAAAAAATTTAAGTATAATTATTTTTTCTTAGACAGTACTGAGATTAAGTTCATAAATGACCAGCAGATCAACGAGGGAGATGAATATTTCAAATTTAATTTTTAAATCAACGACAGTAGGAAAGCGTAGGTAAATTGTTACGATAAAATTAGATATCCTCCTTTGCTTAAAAAATCAGCAAATGAATCAATAATATTGCAATATATTGTATTTATGTTGTTTTATGAAAAATGAGAATTAATTTAATAGTTTCATGTTCTAATCTTATCTTTTATTAATTGCTTGAGAATAAAAATAATACCTGGCCTAAGAATAAAAATAAAAATGAGAATTCATTCATAAAGAAATTATACCTGGCCTGAGAATAACAATAAAATCTCTCCAATAAACCTGTCAGACATTATCAAGCAGAAATATTGGCCTTCAACAATGTGGGATTAGGGCAACGTGTCCGAATTACTATATATATATATATATATATATATTGAGACACACACGTATATGTGTTACATGAAAGCAATATATATTAATATTTTCTGATAAATATATGTTGCTTTCATGTAACACATATACGTGTGTGTCTCAATATATATATAACTTTATTTTAAATTTCAATTAAAGTCAAACATGTTACCTCAAAAATTAAGACAACGAAATTTTTAACTCTTCTCATCAGATTGCAGCTTTATTGTAGATTCTGTGATAAAATTGTTTTAGCCAATGAGATTTTAATGATTTAAATTTATGAATAGAAATTATAATTTATGACTGCATGTGATTATTAATAAAGATTTGGACTGTTCAACGATTCAAAATTTATAACAAATCTCTTTAATTAAAAGGGATCCAAATTCTCAGCACATCTCTTATTATTGAGCAGCAACCTTTAGCACACGTAATGTAATTTTTTCCCCCTTCTGTAGGTCCTTTTACCCAAAAGAGCACTACTACAAAGATATCGTTTATAACAGCGGTTTAAATCCACAAAGCCGCCAAAATATCCACCTTCTATATTTTTAGCTTTTTTACCATATCCTAATAATTAGAATAATTATAGTTGAAAACATTCAATGGCCAAAACATTCCACCCCAAATGTTATCTTCATTTTTTCAAAATTTTTTTTATACGATTACGAACTGTTAATCATTTTTTTAATTTTTTCTAAATTTTTTCAGGAGAGCCTACAACATTATATTTATTAATTTTTTATTACCTGAAACACAATAATTATATAAGGGGCGAGCGTCCACGCCTCATATACAATGAGAGGGGAACATTTTCCTCCCAATTTTTTAAAATACGTAATATAATAAATAAAAATTAATATAATATATATTAAAATAAATGTTAGTATAGTTTAAAATTAAAAAATGTATTAAAAATATTTTGGATTAGGAATTATGACTGGGAAAAAAAATTATTTAAGTATTCAGAAATTCTTTTTATTTTAAAATTAATCCTATCTTTCCTATACTCAAAAATTGATAATTTAATATATTAGTTTATTCACAAAATTCACTTTAGTTTAAAAATCAATCTTTTTTTTTCTCTTAAAGATGTTGTTAGATGCCTTTTTAAATAAAGAAATTCTTTTTTTGTTTTGCACCAATAATTAATGCATAATTTAATATTTAAAAACTAAAATAAAATTCATTATCTATAATATTGTCAATTTTTTAATATAGGAAAAATGGATCAATATTTAAATTAAAATAATTTCTAAATACTTAAATATCTTTTTCTTTCTCTATCATAATCCCTACTCCAAAATACTTCATATATATATATATATATATATATATATGTAAAATTCAAACTATACTCAAAAGTTTTGAATTCATAACATTTACTTTAATATAAAATACATTAATTTTTATATATTATATTATAACTTGTTTTTTAAAAAATTGAGAGGGGAGACGTGTCCCCTCATTAATATGAGGGGGAGTGGGGGAGCGTTCCCCTCACCTTAATTATATAATAAATATAATGTTACGGGCTAAAAAAGTTTAGAAAGATTAAAATTAAATACTAGTTGAGATGTGGGCAAAATGATTCATTATGGGAAAATTTTTGTTTAGGGTTAGTAATGTAATTAGTTACTAAAAAAACTTTAAATTTGAAATTATCCTGAAGGAGCTAATTTTATTTTATGATGTTTCAATAGATAAAATTATCCCCAGACTTTACGTTTCACATTATTTACGAATCATGTTTGCCACAATCATTAAATGATATATCATTTTTTATCACATAAATTTTATTTTCACTATAAACAAACTTGGTCATTGCAACCAAGACATTTTGA
Organism: Delonix regia; assembly: GCA_037074485.1. NCBI lineage: Eukaryota > Viridiplantae > Streptophyta > Magnoliopsida > Fabales > Fabaceae > Delonix > Delonix regia. The sequence continues at coordinate 17,918,532 of CM073452.1, read as the reverse complement.
CGGTCAAACATCACCATCGCAATGGCTGTAATTAATGATAGTCAATATGACTATTGTTAAAATAGACAAACTATGACGGTAAAAAAAAAAAAAATCATCGTGAAGCCTTGTCTTTACGACAGTCATGTCGTAAAAGAACCCTAACGACGTCAGTTATGACCGTTGTTAGCGTTGTTAAATTATATATAATATAATATATATGATATATTTTAGTAAATTATATATTTAATATATTATTAATAAAAATATTTAATAAATTGAATATTTAGTAAATTATAAATTAATAACAATTTAATATTAACATAATAATAATACATATAATGAGAGAGAAATACAAAATTGGTCATCTACCTTTATACTTTGTGATAATTTGGTTTCTTACAAGGAACTGTGAAAAATTAGTCCCTCATTACTATAAATGGAGTGACTGATTTTGTACAAATTTAAATTTATGAGAGACTAGCTTTGTATAAATTTAAATTTGTGAGAGACTAATTTGTCACAATTAAATTGTGAGGGACCAAATTGTCACAAAGTGCAAAAGTCAAGGTTTAATTGGGTACTTTAGTCTATATAATAATAATATGTATAGTAATAATATGTGTAATAATAATATATATTTAATAAATTATATTAAAGTATTTATTAATTATATTAAATTATTAATGTATATTAATTTATTTATTAAATTCAATATCTATAATAATTAAAATAATATTAATAATTAATTATTAGTTAATCATTAAATAATTAATATATTCAATAATAATAATAATAATTAGAGAATATTAGAATATTTTATTTATACTGAATATAGAATTCTATTTTTATATTCATATATTTAGATTTAATTAATTATATTAATTAATATTTAGACAAATATATTAATTAAATATATATTATTAATTAAATAACTAAATAATTAAAAATATAAATTAAATATATTAATTGGATATATATTATATATAAATTTATAATATAATAAATATATAATATAATATAATATAAATAAATTTATATAAATATATAATAATAAATATATATTATATATTTAAAATATATTTTATATATTAATATATAATATCTATATATTATATTAAACTATTGCCATAGAAATATGGCATCCATTGCGACTATTTAGACACAACCATCGCAAAGAAGAGTCATTATGACAGTAAAAAAAAATGTTGCATAACCATGACATTGCAACAATTTTTTTAAACATCCTAATGGCATGTGATTGCGAGGGTTAGAAAATAGTGTTGCAAAACTATGACACTACAATGCTTATTTTAACCCTCGCAATAATGTGTCTTTACGACAACTTAAACGAGGACTTTTTGACCGTCGCAAAGACATGCTATCGCAATGACTCCTACAAGGGTTTATAAAAACGTTGTCATTTCATTTGTGATGGTGGTTTCTGTGATGTTTTCATTGACCATCATAAAACCACTTTACAATGGTCACTACACTCGCAAAAGCTGTTAAAAAACTATTGCAAAATCTATTAAGAAACTATTGCAAAATCCTTTTTTTTTTGGTAATGTTTTAACTAGTTGGAGTAACAAGTAACTTATAAATTTATTGCTACTAAGGTTTACATTACTTACAAATCACGTTCACCCCAATTACCAAATGATTTTGTATTTCTTACCACATATTTCTTATTTTTAACTAGTTGGATTAACAAGTAACTTTTAAATTTATTACTTTCATGGGTTGCATAATTACTTGCAAATAACATTTGCCCCAATTATCAAATGACTTTGCATTTTTTACCTCATAATATTTATTCTTAACTAGCTGGACTAACAAGTAACATATGGAAACACAAACCATGAAAGTAATAAGTCTATAAGTTACTTCTTAGTCCAACCAATTAAGAATAAAAATTACATGATAAGAAATGCAAAAACATTTGGTAACTAAGGCAAATGTGATTTGTCAGTAGCACGAACTATGGTGATAATGAATTTATAAGTTACTTGTTAGTCTAACCAATTAAAAATAAAGCTTAAATAGTAAGAAATGTAAAAACATTTAGTAACTAAGGTGAATATGATTTGCAAGTAACACAAACCATGATAATAATAAATACATAAATTACTTGTTAGTCTAATAAGTTAAAAATAAAACTTACGTGATAAGAAATGCAAAAAAATATTTAGTAATTAAAATGAACATGATTTGTAAGTAACATAAACCATGATTGTAATAAGTCCATAAGTTACCTGTTAGTTTAACTCATTAAGAAAAAAAATAATGCAATAAAAAATACAAAAACATTTGGTAATTAGTGGGAATGTAATTTATAAGTAATGCAAATCATGATAGTAATAAATCCATAAGTTTGTGAGTAATTTTATCCATTAAAAAGTATCAAATGAAATTAGGTCCTTTAGAATAACTATAAAATTTAAAGTCATTTTTAATTAATTAATTGCATATTCTAGCCTTGAACAAAAATTTTACCATTCGTTATTGAAAGAAGAAACCATTATGGAATATGTATTTCGCTGACAGTAAAAATTCACTGAGCGATTATTGGCTAATGATGACATTTAGATGGAATTTGAGTGGATGTATAAAGGTTCATTACGGGAAGTAAATTAGAGTTGGTAATGTGTGACATATAGATTTAAATTGTACCTCCCTAGTTTAAATCCTTTTAATTACTCGTGTTTTCATTTTTAATATATTTTACATTGAAGTATACACTATATTCTTTAATATTTATTTTAGAATATTTTACTTTATAATTGATTCAAATTGCAAGTATACACAGAAAATGTTAAGTAAGGAATTAAATTTCACAAATTTATATGCTTTTTAATGCTTATTTTATATACTTATAGTTTATTTCCTTCCAAGAGTTTGAATTATTGAACTAGTTGAGTTAATCAGGAGTACCCTTACTCTCCTCTTCAATTTTTCCTTTCATCCTTTGCTTTCTTTCTTCATATTTCCCATGACTGAAATTTTGGCAAGTGCAGTTGCTAATATTTAGAAATTCATAACACTTTATAAGTTTTGAAAATATGCCTTAAGATTATGTATGCTTCATTGTTTAAATGTCAAGTTTATTTATGTCGAATTTCAAAATAGGTTATATTAAAAGTAACAATTTATGAGAGACTAAATTGAAAATTAAGATATAAATAAAGGTTCTTTACTGTATTAATATATTTTGCTTTCTTGTAAATAACACTCACGTACATATCTATTTGGTTGACCTGTAAGTAACATATTAATATTCATAGGATTCAGTAACTTGGACGCATTGCACGCAAAGTTGCAGGCCAAGAGAAGAATAAATGTGTACCACGCAGAGATCTTACTTCTATTCTCACGGAAAAATAAATAATTTCTTTATTGATTTTCTTTGTCAATTAATCTTAACTCAAATAATTAATAAAAAATAAAATTAGAATGAAGGTATTAAAGTACATCTAGTTTAAAAAAAAAAAATTGCAATATTTTTTACTCATTTGTTTGAGTTCGTTTTTTTTTTTTTTAATTGAAGGAGTCAAGGAGGGGATTTAATTTATTGGATTAATTCTATCTTCATTGAATTAAAAATTATATTTGACATGGTATCCTCTATGTGGATCATTTATTATTTTGATCTGAATATTGTTTAAAATCAAACTTAGGTTGTTAAAGAAAGATAATCTCTTTTAATCAGTGAGCTAAACATGCTTTATCCTAAACATATTATATATCAGAACAACAGAGTAGATAATTTCATTCATTAACTTCATTCCTCATATTTTTTTTTGGGAGTTTATTTTCAATGTATATTTATAGAATATTGAACATTCAATTTTATTGATATTCATTTTTTCTGTAGTATGAATTTTTTTAATAAAGATTAGATAAATTAATTTTAAATGATAGTTGAATTAAAATCAAAATTGTATGCAAAATACATACTTATAAAAATATGAATATTTTTTTCTCTTTTCTCATATAAAATTAATAGTATAGAAGACAAGAATATACAGTGAACTCAGTATATATATTATGTAGCAATGTACAAATTAAAGAATATTGTATATCGTTGCACAAATTACAATATAATTCAATTGTGAAAAATAAATAAATGAAAAATATATAACAGACTTAACATAAACAATGAGTAAATTAAATGCCATTTGTAAAAGGTACCCCAGTGTGAGACAACCATGTGCTACCAGCAAGGAGTCCGGCCACAGTGAATTTTGCAGCCTCATTTGGGCTTGTTATGACATGAAACCCAGGCCATTGTACCCTCTTTCTTAGTGACGAACCACCTCCATAGTTCATGTATTCCCCAAAATACGATGTATCTAGAGCAAAATTACTATTGCCCCATGGTGACCAACCCAATGGACTAACCAAGCTTTCAATGTAGGTTTTCATGACAACTACTCTGGAATATTGTTGCCACGGGCGACCTAAATAAGTTTGGAAAGTGCGTACATCGGACCTAAATTCAGGGGCTGCCCGAATTTGAGAATTGATAATTGAAATTCCGGTGTTTTGAAACGGGTCGCCTCGGCCTTGGGCTGTGATCATGTTTGCTTGGCCTTGTAAAGGCTTTCTTACAAGAATTAAACAATTTTGTAAAACAATTGCTGCGTTGCCAAAAATGAAATCTACTGTGCCAGAAATTTTACAATTCCTATAGAATTGTCGTTGTGCATGAGCCATTAAAGTGTCTTGGTAACCTTCTATGCTACATCGGAAGAAGACTGAGAGGTCGGAGGCTGATCGAAGTGCAACAGCTTGACCTTTATGAGGGCCAGCTGTGTTTTTAAAGGTGATGTCTCGCGCAATAAAGTAAAGACCATCTATGCCTGCAATTTTAATAATTTGAAAATAAATTGATCATACATCAATATATGTCCATATTTTCCAATTTACATTAATATATTGAAATAATTAAGGTGCAAGACTATATGAAATGAATAAAAAGTATAAACATTTACTAATTTTTAATAAAAACATAATAAATAAGTAAGTTATTGTGCTCAACAATATATGAATGAGTCCTTAAAAAATTTCAACGTGTAATGATTCTATAAAAAAAGATGACATTCAAATTTTAATCAAAGATATGCCTTATAAAAATCATAGAAAATTCAATTTTATGAATATAAAAGAAACTAAAAGATGACACAAGTAGATACCTGCTGTTGCAGTGCCAAAGGTAGTAAATCCATCTTGAACGCTTCTACTACTCGTGATTATTGTAGCTCTCATCCCATCACCAACAATCATGAGATTGTCGTTATTCTTATCAACCTCAATATTCTCATTATAAACCCCTTTCTTCACACGTATTACAAACCTCGTCTTTACTCTTCTCTTTGATGCTGCATCAATCGCAGCCTGCATTGTCTTAAAATGCCCTGTACCATCCTGTGCCACCACAAGATTCGCCTTCACCGAAGACGACCTCAACAACCTCCTCTCATGCCCAGAAAACCAACTAGGAAATCCATCTTCTTTCGTGTAATTATTCTCAGCCTTCAGAAGTTCTCCATTTACAGCTAACACATTGCTTATCATCTTTCTAACGTTTTCGCTCGCGTTATTCTTGAAATCTCCAACGCTTTGTTCCAACGCGCCGCTCCGGCAGGTTTCGACGTTTGTGAGAGCCGCGCTGAGCCATGTTTGTGCGTCTAAGAGTGAGCAAGAAGTGGTGTGAAGGCCATGGAGGGTTCGGTTGAGATGGAAGATGGTGTTGTCGTAGAGCTTTAAACAATCGGTGAATACGCATTTCTGCTTCTCGGTCACACATTTTGGGGTATACTCATGTGCTTCCTTATGCATGGCTTGGGCTTGGTCCATCGCCAGTTGAACCAGCATTTTCCTGAACTCGGATCGGTGTTTCGGTCTGAACCGGTGGTGGCTGTGACTCATGTAGTGTTTGCATGGCTCAGGGTGTGGAGTTTTGCTGCACCACCAATCTATAGAGGAAAAAGAAGATGACGATGATGTTGAGAAAAGTGAAGAAATTAAAGCGAGTGTGTAGAAGAGCTTAATAGTGATTGATGCCATTTTTTTTTGCTGTGATTCTTGTAATTTGTTTGTGTCCTCGTGTTTTGTGAGGATTGGTACTGGTACGTCTATATATACACATTCATAGCTTGGGTTGGGGTTTTGTTGAATAGGGGAGGAGTGTGAAGAAGGGTACGTGTCGGCTATAAAATATAAAATTTAGTAATGACGACAGAGATAGATAATGTTAATGCATGCATGTACAAGATGTAGTGAGTTGGAAGATAAAAGTAACTAAAAAATGTTATCCATGTTTTTGGCTTTGTGTATTGATTCATATGCAATCTTGTGCGCAGGGTAGGTTCAATATAAGCAGTTTATATTAATTAAATATACTATTACTGGTAAACACATTTGTGCACGTATATATCCCCAACATGTTTGAGAGTATATCATCGGCCAAAATGTTCTAGAGCGTGCCAAATGCCGAGATGTAAGTTCAAATGTTTTTAATAAGAGTGAACAATTGACTCGATGGTCTCATTAATTCGGTTTGATCATATCAGACTAGGTTAAAATTAAAAAAATTTGTAAATTTTGTCAAATTAGGTCGGGTCTCGAGTTCACACAAGACTCGGATCAGGTATTATCTTTTTATTTTTTTATATTTTTTTAATTTTATATGTAATAACTTTTATTTATAATATTAATTTTTTAAAAAAATTTTAATCACTTTTCATTCTAAATTTTAATTTTATTTCTCTTTTCATTTTTACTCATTTCAAATCTTAATTTTTTTATTAATAAAAAATATTTTAATAAAATAAAACTATAAAAAGTTATTAATTGACTTGGCTCGAACCTAGTGTAACTCGGTCTGGCTCAATCATTTATCGCGCCAAAATTGAGTCAGGCCAGGTCTTGAATATAAAAAAAAGGACCCAATCTAAAATTAGACCAAGTCTTGAGTCATGCAAAACTTTGGCTTGACTTGGCTCCTGTGCACTCTTAATTTTTAATCTACTTTGGAATTTTTTAAATGAAAGAAACATAATATTAAAACAAAAAATGTTATAAAATGTCCTTGACATTCAACCAAATGCATGTAGCGAAATATATTTAAATCTTTGACGAAAAATAATATTCAAATTATGTCAAAGCATTTAAATTTGCAACCCGTATGGAAATTCAAATATTAAATCCAATGTTATACATGAATACAAAATTTAAATTCTTATTAATACCTGGATATCTAATTACTTACTATAATATCTAACGAATCTCAATATAATTCATAAATATAAGATATTTCTGCCATGTTCTGCGTCTAATATTTTGGTCGCATAATTATTGAGATTTGTGACAAAAAATTAATGAAAGAACAAAAAGGAAATTAGTTCAAGAACAAAAACGGCAGGCATTGCTTGAATTTGTAAGTTGGCATACCTGGCAGGGAGAGGAAGATAAGTCAAATAGAAACTGCAAGAAAAACAACAATATCTTGTTTATTAAAAAGTAAAAGCGTGTGCATATTTGTGTACGTGTCAGCCGTAGAGACGGCGGCACCATAAAACATTTCGCAAGACAGCTAGAATTGTGAGCAAGAATAGCTGTATCTTTGTTTCGTATAGTGGAAAAGCTAATAGCAGAATATTTATAACCAAGCAACAGTCAATTCAGATTTCTCTATTTCTCTTATATTAATTTTTTAAAGAAAAAAAGATATCGAGTTGCATGGAAGAAAATAATCGATTTGGCAATGGTAATAATTGATAAATGAAATGGGTTGTCTGCTTTTCTGCTTTTTCGAAGAGCAAGGAGAGAAGAAAGTATAATTTTTTGGAAGTGAGAGTGCCATGAATACAAGTGCAGCTATTTTTTTATTTAATTTTTTTTGGTTAAATATTTGTTGAGTGTCAAATCATTTCTTAAAATATAATTACAAAATACATATGACTGCTTAGTTAGCATTAACGCTAAGAACATTAATTTTTTAACGAAATTTATTTAAAAAGATTTTCTATGAGATGTTTTATTTTGAAAAGTTAAGGGATTATTTTAAAACATTTTAAATTTAAGGAATTATTTTGAAAGAAAATTAAGAGAGAAAGTCACTATTTTAATCTTAACTTTAAAAAATAAAAAATTTTTAATGACACGAAGAGTTGTTATTATAAAACATTAACCCTATGTGGTGGATTATCCGAGGACTATGATGGGCATGCGATCTAATTACGTTGCTCTATTTAGCATTATTCCTAAATTTAGTAATAAGTATTATGTACCAGTCCCTTTCAGCCATTTTATTAGGATTTGGCCTTTCTCTTCAATTCTTTTCAAATGATTAAAATCAAATCCACCATTTGATAGGTTCACTCATTGCTTACTCAAAAGTTTGCTTCTTAATTTTAGGTCAACAATCTTATGAGCATTGGATTTGTCGTAACTAGATAACAAAGTATTATTCGGAGTAAATTACCTTTCTTAATACCTAATTCCACTATATGTATTTTTAAAAAGTAAATTTTATTTCTTTTTAAAATCAAAGTACGCATGATATACTTACCATTTACGGCACTAGAAATAAGTTAGGAATCACCATTTCTCACAAGAATACTTTTCTATCTATCACTTATATAAATAAAACAGGCAATTAAATATTACAACATCAATTAAATATTCTTATTCTAGAAGACAATTCTCCTCGTCAAGTATTTACGCATGACTAAAATCATATTCTGTCACCGGTCTAATTAGTTAAAGCAATTATAGTTACTTGTTTTTTCCAAGAATTCATCTTTTATTGTCTACCACTTGGCACGTTGCTCTCGAGGGTTTCCTAGCTATCGGTGTGGTTTGCTTCAATATCAAGTAATAGTAAGCGGCAATCGTTTAGCCTTGTCTCCTGTGGTTAATGCAGCCTTGTCTTGTGTCGTTTTTAGCCGCGTAGAGCAAGGGGCTACCATGGACATGGGGATTGAAAGGCTTTCTATCAAAGACAAAGAAGATGAACCTTGGAGCTTCGACAACAACTTGAATATGGGAGCAGCAACATAGAGGGAGAATTGTTTATGCTTGGTTGGCGTTTCCTAACTTCAAGTATAATCAGCTATCTGGCCATGAGAAAGATATTAGCCAATATCTAGCATCCTATTAGAGGGGTATGCATACACGACTTGGGGAATGGATGTTTCCTTTTTAAGTTCTTCTCCAATGTGGATATCAATATTGTTGTTGAGGGTGGTCCATGGACTTCTAATAACCACTTGTTGGTTGTTCATAGTTTGCGGTGGGCGTTGATCCTCACAGTATTGTTCTTACGCATGTTCACATCTGGTTGCAAGCCCATAACTTACCCCCGTGTTTGTTGTCAGAAGGGATAGCGGTGCAATTCAGCAATTTCATTGGAAAATTCGTACAATACAATGCAAAGGCTATCTAGGAGGGGAGCATAATTTTCATTTGTATTTGAACAAAGTTAGACGTGCATAAACCTCTTGAAAGAAGAGCAAAATTGATGCTATCGAATGGAATATGTTCTTATATCTCTTTCAAATATGAACGTTCAATGTTATTTTGCTTTCTGTATGGCAGATTAGGACATTTTGAGAGCTATTGTTCACTGAGGGCTGTTCAAGGGGGAGGGAAGGATCTTCCAATGAATTGGGACCTATCTCTTAGAGTTGCTGGCAGAAGAACCACACTAGTTATCAGCGGTTGGTTGATATGTGTTGATGGGACGAAATTGATGTCCACAAATCTCATTGACAATAACAGCACAGATTGGTGCAATCACACTATGACAATGAGGTAGACCTATGTTCTTGAGATTAAGGGTATGAGTATTATGGGAGTTGTTAATGGGGGTACCATCACTAGAATGAAGGTACCCGTTATGATAATGAAATAGGCCTTGCGAATCATCAAGAGGAAGATAGCCTAATCCAGTACCCTTAAGGTAAGAAAAGAGTGTGGCCTAACATAAGGAAGCCCACTTTAATTTATGCACCACATCAGAGGGAGATCGACATTAATAGAAGCTTATTTTTTCATGATATATTGGCAGGACCTGTTGAGTAGGCCTGCCTGTAACCATGAATCTATTAAGTCGGAACTGTCATCGATTGGGCAATCCTCATGTAGTTCAAGCTCTCAAGGAGCTCATTTCTAAATATAGGCTTAACATTATCTTCTTGATGGAAACATTAGTTCATAAGGGTCGAATTATGGAGATTTTCAAAAATACAGATTATGGTATCAGTTAGGTAGAAGTGGGGATCTTGTATTAATATGGAAGAATGCTTATAGTTTAGAAGTTATTAATTACTTAAGGAACTTTATGAGTGGATAGAGAATGGAATTGATATTTGGAGGTTTTCTGGCTTCAATGGGTGCCCTATACAAAGTTGTCAACAACATTCATAGAGTATCCTCAGAACTCTAGCATAAATAAATGATCTCCCATGGGTTTGCACGGGGGATTTTAACAATATCCTTGGCTTATACAAGAAGGAAGGTGGGGGCATACATCCTAGCTACTTGCTTAATGGATTTCGTAAGGCCATAGAAGATTGTGTTTAAGTGACATCAAGACTAGAGGACATTGTTTCACCTAGGAGAGGAGATAGAAGGAGTATGGTATCATGAGAGAATAGCTTGACAAAGCAATGGCAACTGGTTGGTGGCTTAAGTTTTCCTTAACATCTTCATGGAGGTTATTTTATCTTCTTGATCATGCCCCAATCCTGGTGCAGATAAAATCGAAGGTATGTAGGAGAAAGAGCGTTAGGTTTTGATTTGAAAACGCTTGGATATTGAATGGCTGAAGGAGGTGATTATTTGTGTCAAATGCATAAACTAGATGAAAAACTAAAGAAGGAGAACAGAGATCCCAACAGTATAAGCAATTATGAAGTTTAGGCTATCTAGTATGGAAAAAAAGAAAATCTCCTAAGATAGAAGAGTTGAAGTGGATGCAATGAGCAAAAGTTCCATGGCTCAAGCACGGTGACGAAAATTCAAAGTTCTTCCCTAAGAACGTGAGAACTTGTAGAAAGAATAATCACATCTCACAATTGATGGCTGATGAGGGAGGGTGGGTCTCTGATCAAGAAGGATGCAAGAGCTTGTTAAATGTTATTTCCTGAAATTGTACTCATGAGAAGAAAATGAACAAGATTTTGCTTTGAGTTTGGTGGACCAAAATGGGTCAAATGAGGATAATGTGAGCCCAGTGAAGCCTTTTGAAGGTTGTGAAGTTAAAAAAGTTGTTTTTCAGATGCAACCAAATAAGTCCTCAGGACTTGAAGGTTTCAATCCTATTTTTATCAAAAAATTTGGAGTGTGGTTGGAGATAGAATGGTGGAAAGCTGTACTGAATAGCTAAATAATGGTTTTACCCCTAGAGCTGGCTAAGACATTGGTAGTGCTAATTCTAAAATTGATGAGACAAAATCCCTTAAGGATCTCCACTTAATTTTGCTTTGTAATGTCTTGTATAAAATCATTGCTGAAGTGTTAGCTAATAGACTGAATAGGGTCCTTTCTCATATTATCTCAGAACATCAATATGCTTTTGTCCATTGGAGGCTAACTATTGATAATGTTTTTGTAGCTTTCGAGCTTATTCACAGTAGCATGAAAAAGATGACACACGTAGGAAAGACATTATGACTTTAAAAACTGATACAAGGCTTACGATAGGGTCAATTGGTCGTTCTTAAATGTTATTATATTGAAATTAGGTTTTGATCATAAATGGGTTAGTTAGATGATGTTATGCATTAAACATGTGAAATATTTGTACCCTTTGAATGGTGAAGAGGTGGGCCTAGTTTTCCCTCAAAAAGACCAGAGACAAGCGATCCTATTTCCCCTTATCTTTTTATTTTGTGAATAAAGGGTCTCTTAGCACTATTGAAGCACGCAAAAGAGTATAAGTTAATTCGGGTTGTAGAGCAAGCGTTAGAGGTATTCAGATTTCCCATTCTCTGTGCAGATGTCTCCATTTTTTTATGTGAAGCTTCAGAGGGGAAATGTAGCTCTATATGGGAAATCCTGAACATTTTTTAACAAGCTATAAGGTAGTTAGTTAATTTCCAGAAATCTGGTGTCTACTGTAGCCCCAATGTAGGTAATGATATATGTGTGAGACTATAAAACTTAGTGGGGGTTCATAATCCTATTAACCATGACAGGTATTTGAGCCTTCCCTCTTTGATAGGGAGAAGTAAAAAGGCCATTTTTGTGGATAGATTATGAGGGAAACTGCAAAGCTGGAAGAATATATTTCTATCTCGGGCAGGAAAAGAAGTCTTAATTAAATCTATTGCCTAAGCAATTCCAGGTTTCTGTATGAATGTTTTTCTTTTACCCACCTCTTTCTATGAAGAGTTGAAAAGAATGATTAAATCTTTTTAGTGGGGTTGTAATTCCAAACATAGAAAATGCCTAAGGTGGATGTCGTGGGATCTTATGTGTTGCAAGAATGATGCTGAAGGTATGGGATCTAAAACCCTGGCTACTTTAACATTGTCATGCTAGTTAAACAATTCTAGAGACTTGGACATCCATCTAACACTTTTTGTAGAGTCCTCAAAAATAAATATTTCTCGAGAGGGGATTTTTGGTTAACTCAATTGGATTCCAACCTGAGCTTCATATAGAGGAGTGTTTTTTACTCACCGGCTTTGCTAAGGTAGGTGATGTGTTGGAGGGTGGGGAATGATAGGAGTATTTGCATCTAGGAGGACCCATGGCTACCTCGCCACTAACTTTATCCTTATGAATGTTCATGATGACAGGAACATCTCTATGAAGGTGTCAGAACTATTTAAGCAGGACATTAGAGGATGGAACATCAATAAAATATCCTCACTTTTCCTAGTTGAAGACCAAGATTTAATCTTGGTATCACTCTTAGTAATAATAATAATAGAGATAATAGGAGAATATGACATTTTGACAGAAAGGATCTCTATACCGATGAGTTTAGATATCACTTGATGTTTGATCAAACCCATTCTATTGATCCAAACTTTAAGTACCTATCTTGGAGCAAATTCTGGCATTAAAAGATCCCCCTGAAGATTAAAGAATTCAGTTGGAAAGCATGCAAGGGTGTCCTCCCTATTCGAAGCCTATTGTATTCGAAGTGTGTGATTAACAATCAGGCTTGTCCTCTGTGTAATGAAAGCGAAGAATCATGCTTTCTTATTTTATTCCCAGGTCAATCTAGCAACAATAATTGACAAACATGTTCAATGGTTAGCTATAGATTTTTGTGCCATTACTTTGAGACGTTTGGTATCTTCGCAACCAAGCAGATTGGCATAACCCTTTTCTCATCAAAGTACGCTAGTTGTTGATGCATTGTGTTATGTCCACAAATGGCGGAATGCCTAAGAGTCTATTCCTCTGTCTGCTAAAAGCCTTTCAATGGAGGGGAGCTTTCAAAGCCCTGATGAGGATTCTATTTATGATTGGTCATGTAAAATGGACAGAGCTATTTTTTTTTTAAAAGGGAATATCTGGGTTTCGGGCAATTTTCAAAAATCCTAGTAGGGATCTCATCCAAGCAGTGTCCAATTTTTACAAAGGAGTCTTCGTACCAATGTCTATAAAAGCCTCGACTCTTAGTAACACGATAGATTGGGCTGCTTGAAATCTTCCTACAACAGGCATCTTTTAGTCTGGTGCTCATGACGCTTCCCAGTTTGGACTTATTGTGTAGGACTATAAGGATCTCTTACCAGCAAAACTAAGCTTCTGTTGTTGTTGGTTAAGGCGAGATAGAATTACTTATGCCCATTCCCTAGCTCATTTATTTCTCGTTTGATAGCATTTCAGTTTGGGATGTTGTTCCTCACAACTCTATCCTTTCTCATTCTTGAGTAATAAGATTATTTTTTTCCTTTAAAAAATCATTTAATTAAAAAACTAGATATTAGAAACAATGAACAAGTTCACAAAAAAAATTAACCAAGTAAAAAGGAATAGTAAATAACAATTAATTTCAACAATGATATGTGTACTAATTAAATATAACACATTGGGTTCTGTAATAAAAATTAGATATTGTAATTTCATTTTTTGTTTTATCTTTTTAAACTTATGTTTTTAATTTATTAACCTAATTTCACGTAATTAAAAAGTAACTGTTGAAAAGTCAAATTTAATGTCTACCCTCAACTTCAAAAATGACAATTTCGATAGTATAATTGAAATTGGCACCATATACCTGGTGACAATTTCAACATTCACACACCTTGGGCAAAGGTATAAAAAGATAGTAATTAATCAAATTTATGTGATATCCATGAGAGTATCCCTGTCAGCAGCTGAACATGGTCACAGGTGGCAATTGACCACGTCGCAAGAGGGTGCAAAAATTGTGACTTATGGTTTTGGTGAGCAATTCTGTGCAGTGGGGCCCTAACGTAGTAACAGACTGCGTTTGAAAATGTGGAAGCAGAGGGAATAAATGGGGCAGACGTAGGAAGGGTTGTGTGTGAAGAATTTTGTGAAGATCCTATCCGTCGTAATCGACTTTTCAACGGAATAAAATAAAAAGTATTTGTTTAAAATGATTCCCAAAATGAAACTCAAAAATCAATTTATTTGAAGTCGTCACCAAAATTTTTTACGAAAAATTTTGGAAAACCAATTTAAAACAAAAAGAAAAGGTAATATGGTTTGCGAAATCAGAGATGAGTTTGGAAGCTTATTTAAGTGTAGAGAAGGTGTTAGGCACCCCACAACACCCGTCCATACGGACGGTTACCTTAAACCAGTCAGCTAAAATAGAATACGACTTTCAAACTTATCTCGATTACCCTTATATCGACATACACGTCCATTAAACAGAGGAGACAAAATAGCAAGAATGAAAATAGATAGATAGATATTTACAAAAGGCAGACTTGACCTAGGATAAGAGCCTAGAGTCTACGTACCCTATGATAGGGATAAAAATCCACGTAGTTCGACCACAAAGGTGTGTCTATAGATTGATTATTTGTAAATTTTATGATGAGAACATGATAGTTTAAATTGAACAGATTTCCATAAACAAAACAAAATTGAGGTTTGATCTGTGTGTCTTAATTTACGACAATCTGATTAATTTAGCTCTCTTGACCTCTTCATTTTTTCTTTTTAAAATTTTTGTTTATTTTTGGAGTTTTAATCCTTATTTTGAAATTTAAATGAAATGAAATGATTATACAGAAAGAATTTGATCGCGTAAAGAAAAGAAATTATTTAATTAAGACATTTATTTTTGTAATATTGTTATTATTGTTATCATTATTTTATAACAAATATGTGCTGATTTTAGGGATCCAAGGAGATTAAAATCTCATATGATCTCATGCAATCGAAGAGAACAATATTCTCACACGATAATTTCGTAAATAATAGAAATTATTTAATTAAAGTAAATATTTAGTTATTATTATTTTTAAAACCAATGTGTACCAAATTTAGGGATTTAAGAATATTAAAATCTCACATAATCCCATACAATCGAGGAGAACAATATTCTCACACGATAATTCCGCAGATAATAAAAATATTTAATTAAGATCAACATTTAATTATTATTATTTTTAAAACAAATGTATACTAATTTTAGGGATCTAAGGAGACTAAAATCTCACATAATCCCATACAATCGAGGAGAACAATATTCTCATATGATAATTTCGCAGATAATAAAAAATATTTAATTAAGATCAATATTTAATTATTATTATTTTTAAAACAAATGTATACTAATTTTAGGGATCTAAGGAGACTAAAATCTTACATAATTCCATACAATCGAGGAGAATAACATTCTCACACGATAATTTTGTAGATAATAGAAAATATTTAATTAAGATCAATATTTAATTATTATTATTTTAAAAACAAATGTATACTAATTTTAGGGATCTAAGGAGACTAAAATCTCACATAATGCCATACAATCGAGGAGAATAACATTCTCACATGATAATTTTGCAGATAATAGAAAAATATTTAATTAAGATCAATATTTAATTATTATTATTGTATTGTTATTATTTATAGCAAGTATATATTAATTTTTAATTAATAATTTTTTCTGGGATCTAAGGAGATTTGAATCTCACACGATCCCAAGACACTTGAAGAGAATAATATTCTCACTCGATGACTTTCTTAGAACTTTATTTATAAAGCCAAAATTAATCTCTTATTGACACAAGGATAACAATGATACATATATCTATACACATCTATACGTACACACACACACACACACACACACACACATATATATATATATATATATACATACATATAGACACATATAATAATACATATGAGCATGATAGAAAAAGAAGAGCAAGCTTCAGGAAAAACAGGAAGCATATGTCTATATATCACCATACATATTTATATATACATCTACACACACACACACTCACACACATATATATATAAACTCATATGTGATCAGGAAGCATGAACTCATATACCCACACATATATATGTATTATATACATCCACTTACATACACACACACACACATATATATATATATAAACACATGCATAATATATGTGTAAGAAGAGGGCAAAGCTCAAGGAAGACAAGGGAAGCATATACTTATATATATACACACATATGTACATATATATATATATATATATATACTCCCACATACACATAGCTACGTATATATATATAAGGAAGGATGAAAAAAACTTTCACCCCCACGGCACCAGAGAGAAACAAGAAACATGTATCTATATATCCCCACATATATTTATATATATATCTACATACACACGACTATGTATATATATAAGGAAGGATGAAGAAACTTCCACTCCCCCATGGCACCAGAGAGAAACAGGAAGCATGTATCTATATATCCACACACATATTTATATATATATCTACATACACACAGCTATGTATATATATAAGGAAAGATGAAGAAACTTCCACTCCCCCACGGCACCAGAGAGAAACAGGAAGCATATATCTATATATTCACGCACATATTTATATATATATATATATATCTATATACACACAGCTATGTATATATATAAGGAAGGATGAAGAAACTTCCACTCCCCCACGGCACCAGAGAGAAACAGGAAGCATGTATCTATATATCCACACATGTATATGTATTATATACATCCACTTACACACACACACACACACACACACACACACACACATATATATATATATGTATATATAAACACATGCATAATATATGTGCAAGAAGAGAGCAAAGCTTAAGGAAGACAAGGGAAACATATATCTACATATATACACACACATACGTACATATATATACTCCCACATACACATAGCTATGCATATATATATAAAGAAAGATGAAGAAACTCTCACTCCCCCACGGCACGAGAGAGAAGTTTGCAGCGATTTTCAGCATATATGCATCTTCATACAACTACATATATACACACACACATATGTATATATATATATATATATGCTCCATACACACACAGCTATATATATATATATATATAATGAAGGGAAGGTGAAAAAACATACATTAGAAAGCAGCGAACTCATATACACACGTCTATGTGCATATGTACACCTCTTGGTAAAAAAAAAAAACAAGCAAGCAGGAAACAGAAAAATACACCAGCATCCTCAGTTTCTTTCGACCAAGCTCACCTCTGTTTACCCCTGCTTACAGCGTCCAAAACAGGGGAATGGAATCTCAGCCTCAGCATGTCACTTTCTTGGTTCCAACTTGGTTTGGATGACTGTGCTGCAGCTCGGTTTCTCCAGCAGTTTTCCTTCCTCAATTTTTTGGTTTCAGCTTCCAGATTTCTTCCTTGTTTCTCAGCCTATCTCATTCTCTTCCTGCTTCATTCTGCATGGTTTTTGTTTTGCCTCGTTCTCCTGGATTCACATCTTACTTCATTATGCCTGCTACCACGTTCTACCTTACTTCGTCTTCCTTGGTTCCTTGTTCTGTTTTGCTTCTTTCTCCCTCACGGTTTAGCCCCTCCTCTTATTAGCTGAAGCTTCATAATTATTACCTACTCCTGTCATCTCCTCAGCGAGCTACGGACTGCCACCACAGCTGTGAACAACTTGCCCACTTGCAGCCGAAAAACCACTGCCAAAAAATCTCATCAGAGGAAGTTATGCTTTCTTATATGCTTAGGTAGTTTTTGTTTTTGTGAACACCTCATCTTGATCTAAAATTTATCACAGATTCGTTAATCAATTTTAAATTAAGCAAATGAGGAAAATAAAAAGGATAGAAGTTCAAATGATATTTTTAAGTAAAAAAAAAAATTAAAATTCAAAACAAATAATGAGGGAATTTAAGAAAAAGAAAAAAACAAAATTGGAAAATAAGAATTAATTAATAATAATAAAAAAAAATCAAAATAAAAAAATCATAAAAAATACAAAATAGGAAAAATCCAAAAATAAATATTAATGGTGATGATGATAAAAAAATAAATGAATAACAATAAATAAATAAAATATAATAATAATAATAATAATAATAATAATAATAATAATGATAATAATAATAATAATAATAATAATAATAATAATAATAATAATAATAATAATAATAATAATAATAATAATAATAATAATAATAATAATAAGGGTTAAATCAGAAAAAATAATAATAAAATAAATAATAATAATAAAAAATTAAAACTGTGAACACCCCTTCTTAATTACTTAATTATTTAATTAATTGATACATCAATTAATTAATAATTAAACAAATAAAAGAATTTTAAAATGATAAAGCTTCGAATGACATTCTCTGGGGACAAGTTGAAATTAAAGATAAATAATGAGAGACAATTAAATAAACTCAAATTTTATAAATAAAATTAGCTAATTATAATAAATCATGGAAAAATTTAAAAAGATAAAAAATATATATAAGAAAAAATTAAAAATAATAAAATAATAAAATAAAAGTTAACTAATAATAATGGTAATAATATATATAAATATATATATATATATATATATATATATATAATAGAACGACAACTTGCATAGGAAGAGAAAACTGTGTGGGCAGCTGTGAAAAGAAAAGAGGGAGACAATGAAAAGAAAGGAGAGGACAGAGAAGGAGGGGATTTCGCAGATCAGTTTAGGGGGAAGCTTTCTTTGGCTGGGTTCGCTGAACTGAGAACGGTGGCAGAGAAGCCCACGAGGAAGAGGGAATTGGGGTCTACCCACTATCCTTAAACCCTCTCTCTCTCTCTTTAGTGCTCTTCCTATAACGAAGCCTTCACTATACTCTTCATGGACCCTTTATAAAACTTTTTGAAACTTTCCACGCTATCTTTCTTTTTGAGGAGCAATCCTTGAACCAAAAAAAAGCCATGGTTTCTGGTTTTTAACCCCAGCCAAAGCCAAGATTCTTGGCTCTACCTTTGGGAATCCTTTAAAGCTTCTTTCCCATTTGCTTTGAGGAGGACCTAACTCATCTGGTGGTGCTTCAAGTTTCACGCTTTCTTTCTCTCTCTCTCTCTTTCTCTCTCTACTCACAGACTGAGGCCCATTTCATTTCTCCCTAAAAGCCTTCTGCTTCATTTCTGACCGAGAGACAGACGCAGTGTAACTCCATACACCATCAGGACCTGTACGACGGTTAAGGGGCTGAGAATAGCGAGACTGAGACAAAGAAAGAGAGAGAAACCGAAGCTCTCTGGTTCCACCCTCCTGACCATACCTTCACGCTCTCACTCTTCTTGGGTTTCTTCTTCTTCTACAGGAGAGAGATGGACTGAGGGAGAGAAGATGGCAAGTTGAGCAGGAAGAGCCGAGAATAGCAAGACCGAGACAAACCAAAGAAGAAAGCAGCTCTGTTTTCTATTTCTTTAAGTAGAGGCATAACGAAAAGAAAGGTGGTCGGTCTGAGAGAGTAAGAGCAGAACTAAAATGAACAAAGAAAAGAAAGAGAGCTAAATAGAGGCACTTGCAGACTCGAAGAAGATGAAAAGGAGAAAGAAAGCTACTGCTGGAAGGAGACAAGTTGAGGAGGGAGACCGAAGAGAAGAAAAGAATACAGTGAAGGGAGCATGGGCTAGAGAGAGAAAGCAACTTCGAATTTCTTGGAGAGCTACTCATTGGTGCTGGCTGTGTCGATGACTTCTCTGAGTGTCATCCTGTATGTAGCAAGTTGTCTGAAAAGTTTGGAAAGCATGGGTTGGTCAAAGCCAAACCAACCGTGTGCAGCCATGCAGCACCCCTCAAAATAAATGACGAGATGGATGACAGGGAAGCTTCCAAGAAGAAGCCTAAGGCTGTTGATGGTTCTTTGCTATCTAAACGTGACCGAGCAAAGCTAGAAAGAAGGAAGCATGGGAAGAAAAGAAAGCATACAGCATTTTCGAATAGTTCGACAATTATTGTGCTTTCAGCGTTCCTGAAAACTTCAGATTCAGCTCATGTTCTCTAATGGATTATGCTAAGTTTTCTTAAGCTATTTTCATTTCTTTCATATGGGTTTTGCAGAAGCCTTTTTGGCGAGTTAGTTTTGGTCCTCCTAATTCGATAAAACACACTATTCTTACAAGGACACATGGTCTCAGCTAATGGAGTTTGTAAAGATCTGGTGTTGGTGGTGAGTTTTGTGAACCCATCTCTGAACGACGACGTTTTGAGGCTAATAGTATTCAAAGTCGATATGCAAGATCCGAAAGGGAAACACGATTTGTTTTTATTTGTTTTGTTATTACCATTTTATTATTTTGATTATTATTATTTCTTGTATTTTATTTTATTCTACTTTATTTTATTTAGGGAGTGTTTCTTACTTTCATATTTTTAACTTTTCTTTTTATTTAGTTTATTCATTTAGTTGTTTATTTATTTATCTATTTATTCTACTTTATCTTATATTATTGTTTAGTGTGTTCTTTTCACCACTAGTATCATCATTATTATCCTCATCATTATCCTGTCCTGATTTTCAATAGTGCCACGTGAGAACAGTAGTCTCCTTAGGCACCTAGGCAAAAGTCACGTGGGAATATTAATCTCCTTAAATCCCGAAATTTAGTACACATTTGTTGTAAAAATAATAATAATTAAATATTTACTTTAATTAAATAATTTTCCATTATTTATGAAATTATCGTGTGAGGATTTTGTCCTCCTCGATTGCATGAGATTATGTGAGATTTTAATCTCCTTAGATCCTTAAAATTAGCACACATTTGTTGTAAAAATAATAATAATAATAATAATTAAATATTTACTTTAATCAAATATTTTCCATTATTTATGAAATCATCATGTGAGGATTTTGTCCTCCTCAATTGCATGAGATCATGTGAGATTTTAATCTCCTTAGATCCCTAAAATTAGTACACATTTGTTTTAAAAATAATAATAATTAAATATTGACTTTAATTAAATATTTTTCATTATTTATGAAATAATCGTGTGAGAATTTTGTTCTCCTCGATTGCATGGGATCATGTGAGATTTTAATCTCCTTAAATCCCTAAATTTGATACACATTGGTTTTAAAAATAATAATAACTAAATATTTACTTTAATTAAATAATTTCTATTATTTACGAAACTATCGTGTGAGAATATTGTTCTTCTTGATTGCATGGGGTCATGTGAGATTTTAATCTCCTTGGATCCCTAAAATCAGCACATATTTGTTATAAAATAATAATAACAATATTACAAAAATAAATGTTTTAATTAAATAATTTCTTTTCTTTACGTAATCAAATTCGTTCTTTATAATCATTTCATTTTATTTAAATTTCAAAATAAAGATTAAAATCCAAAAAAAAAAAAAGATAATAAATTAAAAAGAGAAAAATTGAAAAGATCAATAGGGTTAGATTAATCAAGCTGTCGTAAGTTAAAATACACAAACTGAGTCTCAATTATATTTTGTTTACGAAAATCTGTTTAATTTGAACTCTCCTATTCTCATCACAAAAATTACTAATCGTCAATCAATAGACACACCTTTGTGGTCGAACTACGTGGACTTTGATCCCTATCATGGGGTATGTAGGCCCTGGGCTCTTATCTAAGGTCAAGTCCGCTCTTTGTAAGTATCTATCTGTTTGTTTCCACTATTGTCATTTTTGTCTTTTCTGTTTAACAGGCATGCATGTCAATAAAGGGTAATTGAGATAAATTTAAGGTCATATTCTATTTCGATTGACTAATTTAAGGTAACCGTCCTCATGACGGGTGTTGTGGGGTGCCTAATACCTTCCCCACACTCAAACAGACTCCCGAACTCATATATGTTTTCGCAGACCATCTTGCCTGTTTTTTTTGTTTTAAATTGGTTTTTCAAAGTTTTTCATTAAAAATTTTGGTGGCGACTCCATATAAATTGATTTTCAATATTCGTTCGTAGGAATCAATTTAAACACTTTTTATTTTATTCCGCCAAAAGGTCGGTTACGACACTATCTTTGATTATTATCTTTCCTCTTCTAATATTCCCTGCTTATTTCCCTACGCTATCTCTTATTGTTCCTTTCTATGTGAAAATTTCTCTTCTAGTTTGTGGTTACTTTTCTTGTAATTGATTGTGTTGTGTGACAACTGCTCATAAATAAGATCAATTACGTCCATTTTAGTCCAGTGTTTTCTACTCGGTAAATCTTTAGTGCTTTCATTACTTTGATAGTTGAGAATACGCATTTGAAGGAGTTAGCGCAGAATAGGTTGAGGCTCGTGATACACAGCAATCTTCTCACCTTGATCGCTTGGAGCTTTTGGTGAAAGCTATGAGCCAGGCCACTGACTCAATTTCAGGTTCATAATATTAAACTCGATTTCCCCTGTTTTGATGGATCTGACCCGTTAAATTGGTTATTTCAAGATGAATAATCTTTCAAGTATTACAGTACACCGGACAGCCAGCCATTAACAATTGCCATAGTGAATATAGAGGGAGATGAGGTACCCTAGTTCGAAATTATGTAAAAGGCTACTTCAATTCCTATATGGTCTTCATTAGCCAATGCTATTGAGCAATGATTCAATCCTTCTTAGTTTGACTATCTCGGACCCAGCTTTTTAAGCTAACATAAATGGAATCCATTAACTAGTATTATCAACAGTTCATGATTCTTGCTGACAAGGTTGATGGTTTATCTAATGATGCATTGAAAGATTATGTCTGTTAATGGGTTGAACCTGACAATAAATAAGATGTGCTTGCTTATGTCTTGTTTTCGTTATTGCGAGCGGTGCCTTTGGCTCATTTTTTCGATAAGAAATTTCAAACCCCGACATCTAAATTTCAGGCTAAGACTCCCCTTGTACCTAGACAACATCGACCAATAACTCATCGGTTGCCTTTAATTTGGTTTCTTCCATTTCTCCCAGTACAGGAACACTACCTCTTATTACTGACACCATCAACCAAACCACCTCCATTTATTCGGATGACTTCCTTTGTAGAAATGCAATTAAAGAGTCAAGGACAAAAAATTATGTTTTACATGTAAAGACAAATTCACTTGGACCTATACCTTTACCTCTTGTGGATTCTCTGCTGTTTATATAGTCTGGGAAGCCCATTTCACGTAACATCATCTTTCATATAATGCTTTCAATGGCACTGCTGCAGTAGGCACTTTACGTTTTAAAGGACAAGTTTTATTATATGAAGACAGTTTTGACAACTTCATTCAACCTTGGCTAGCTCATTTCCGTCAGTTACCAATTGAACCAGCCCCTAATTTCAAAGTTATGTTGGGTAATGGTCATCACTCAGGGCATGTTTGATACAATGGAGTGAATTTAATGGGAATGAAAATTGGAATGGGAAGGGGTCTGATGAAATAGAGTTATAGAGCCCATGATTTGTTTGGTATGTGATGAAAATGAATTAAAATAATAGTTTTTTTATTTTGAAGCTTAAAAAAAAGAATAAAAAGAAACATGGAGTAAAAGAAACAAAAACCCTTACGGGACTCTTCTATCTCCTTCAGACGAGCTGCCCGTGATGCAGATACGCTTCCATTCCTTCTATCTCCTTCAACCTACCGTCATGTATGAAGTTGCAAGAATGGAGTCAAATGAAAACACCCCTAATACAGAGGATGTGATGCTAGTGACAAGGAGGAAGTGGTGGACAGGTTAAGGGAGATAACGCCATGGAAGGAGTTGCAGATGATGCTGATGATAGGGAGGGAGTTTCAGCGTGATTGTTGTTGAAGCTCACGTGAGATCGACGTTCTTAGCCATAGTGGTAACAGGAGGTTTGCTGGTAGAGGACAGAGGTAAGGAAGGAGGTTTATCGGTGGAGGATGAAGGTGTAGGTGTAGGTTCTACCATGGTTAGTGGCAAAAGGTCTATATATCTCTCTCCTAGAACAAAAGTATTTTTGCCATAAAAGAATTCATACCTTAGAATGTGAAACATTCCATCAAATTTGTAACAGAACCCAGCCCGTCACTTTTAGCAATGGGCTTTCCTGAGAGAATGTTGTGGGCTTTCTTATAACCAAACTTTATACACACATATTCCCTTTGCCCTCCATTTCCAATAGAGGCTATTCATGTATACCAAACATGGCCTAAATGAGTAGAGAGTATGTTTATGAAAGCAAAAAAGAAAGAGATTTCGTAGAAGTGTTAGATCTCAGAGAGTGGAGAGTATATGCTACTCTTTCATAGAGACGCTTTACTATTTTCAGTTTTATAAAATTTACTTTCACAGTTAATGTGAGAGACAAAATAATTTTTTCTAAGAGATTGTCTATGAGATTTCAAAAAAACTAAAATGAACAAACCAAAAATTTTATAAGAACATTTATATTATACACATACATGAGAGGTGCCCCTAAACCAAACAACTTGGTTCATCTTTGGATTCATTAATTTTTCAACTGATTTGACTAATTCATACACGGGAGACAATTATGTTCCAAACGAGGAATAGTTCTCGAAGGTGAAATATCTGGCATTTGCAACTGAGGTCTTATAGTGTTGCTAATATGGTAAGTAATATTGCATCCGTGATTCTAGAAAAATTTTACACTTTTTAAAACTTACTTAAATGTGTGTGAATATATTATGTTTCTAAAAGATTCTAATGTGCAATGAATTCAAAATTTCATTTCAGTGATCTTTAAAAAAAGAACTTTTTTCTTAAAAAAATCAATTTCTTTTGTTTGAAAAGGTTAAACAAATTTTATCTTTGACTAATTAACACCTAAATTAGATTGAATACCACTTTAATATAGATAATATTCTAATATGTAATAGTGGGACTAGAGTGGTAGCAGTAATAAGCTTTAAGGGAAGAGAAAGATAATCTTATTTTGAGGCACATAATGTGAGTATGGGAATTGAAAATGTTTTATTCGACTCATTTGTATAACACGTATAATGAAGCATATAATATAGGATAGTAGTAGTTGTGAAGGTAGGCATGCTAAAAATATTAAACAAAACATTGTTTGAGACCATAAAGTACCGGTAGATTAAAAAAGTGTATTGCATTATTCAACCTTTTCCTATATGTTCTTTCTATACAAAATTTGAACTTGATAAATTTGATTAGTTATTTCATGAGATAACATTTTAAAAGATAAAATAAAATGTCATATAATATCTAATGTTTGTTGCTATTGGAGTCCTTATGTTTTGGCATCCATTACCAAAAAATAACAAATCAAGGATAGAGAAATCCATCCCTAATTAGGTAAAAGTCTGTCCCTCAATGTTCTAGGGTGGAAAAATTTTCGTCCTAAATTTCGAAGTTCCAATTCATTTTGGACAAAAAGAAAAGATTTGTCCTTAAATTTGGAACAAAATTTTCCATTGCAAAAAACAAAAAAAACCCCATCCTTAACTAAAGGATATGGTAATCATGTTTAAGGATGAATAATTCTATCCCAGAATAGGACAAATTTCTAGGACAAAATTTTTTGTCCCTAATTAGGGATTGAAATTATCTTTCCTAGAATTTTATTGCAAATTTGGGATGAAATAAATCCATTCTAATTATAGATAGACTACTGGGACAAGAAATTTTTGTTCAAGTAGGTTTAGGTGGAATTAAAAATCTATCCCTTATTCGTTGCTGACATTTCAACCCAAATAACCTTAAATTTTTCCTAATTTTGTTTTCTAAAATGTTTTCATCCCTAATCTACTACTATTTTGCATTCTAGGTTTTTATTTATCTCCAATTGATCCATGTTTTGCATTTTGGGAGTTTTTTCAATCACTATCCGTGCCAATTCCATCCATAAATCTCATCCTATTTTGCATTCAAATTCTATTGGACATTGGCCAACTTGATAAAGTTTATATAAATAACAATAATAGTTTAACATAAAGTCAATTTACTGAAATATAGAATTATCACAAAAAGGAGTATTAAAAATTATTACACATAGGATGCATGGTACAAGTAAACATGACGCTTAAGTCCAACATTTAAGAAATATCAAACTAATCCAAATGTAATGAATAAAAACTCTGGGTTATTTAAAAAAAGAGAATATTAATCTAAACTGTTGGTGGATAATTCAGGTCTTGTAAGTCAGCATTAATGGTTGTGTCTTCTTCAATATGTGGGAGTTAGAAATATGGCATTATTCTTATAAGCTCATGAAGTAGTATCAGAATAATGTTGCCCTGATCATAAATAATGTCAAACAACATCTATATGCTGCTACAACTCATCCTCATAATCATAATGGAGTCCTAACTGAGTAGTGGAGTAGGGAGTGAAATTAAATGCAACTATATTAGGTGCCTCAAACCTTGCTCCAAAGATCCTATCCCTTTTTTTCCCTACCTCATATGACTTCCACCCATAAGGTCATCTCCACATCTTGATTTAACTTTATTACAACCCCTATTAACCCTTGAGAAGATTTAGATAATCTTAGCCTGATATAGTCAGCTTACAGAATAAAAATATGTTATATAATTATTATAATTAATTTGAAAATAAAGATGAATAAAACAAATGCATTAAACCAGTTCAATAAACTCATATATTTCAATCGCCCAATGATCAACAAACTTTTTGCTCTTTTTATCCTAATGTGTCATTAAAAAAAAATTCAAACAAAGTAGGATCCTTTCTGAGTGATTTCACCTATAGAATTTGGTAAAGAAAGATGTTTAACAAATGATATAATTTGTAAATACAATATATAATTGATTAAGTCATATATGAATTAGTACAAGCAGCTATCAGCCTCCTCTTATGCTTAGAATTAGGTCAATCAACGAATACATAATTAAGTAATTAACATTCACATAAACACATGGATATATGTGTATTTATAAACTATACAAAATTTAGAAATGAAACCACACATAAAGATCATTGAATATGATAGAGAAACAAGTGATATTAATATTGTCATAAATTAGTTTCAATATCTGAATAGAATGGAATACAAAATGACATTTGAAGCATCATATTACAATGTAAAAGTCCTTTAAGGACTCAACTCAGAAATTTAGTGTCAAATTGCATCACAGAAGCCCCTCAACGACTTAACTCATACTCTAACTAGACTAAGGCTATATCAAAATTCAACAAGACCCATATGAGTTATATGATTTGAATTAGTTCTATAGGTAGGCCTTTGGTCAACAGATTTGTCATCATACGCTCATTACAAATGTAAACTATGCGAGTCTGAGGTAACGAAAATTTAGAAATGAAATCATAAATAAAGGATATTGAATCTGATAAGGAAAACATTATCATAAATGCCAGCAATATTTCAATTCTAAATTATATCCAAAATTTTGGCATAACCAAAAACATTGAATCCATTAGGGAAACAAATGCTATAAGTGTCAAAATATATCAAAGTGTTCTTTAAGATCACAACTCGGACTTTCACCAAACCAACACATCAAAATTCAAATATACCCAAGAATCATATGTTTCCAAAACTTTAATGGGTTTGTCTTGGTAAATGGATCACCTAAAATGAGTATAAGATTCATAGATCTTCTCTCCAACAAATAGGAATTGAGTATCAACATTTTAATGCAATTAAAATTCTTGTAACTTTGAGAGAAGCTCACAATAGAGTCATGCCACAACAAAAATGGTCAAGACTTAAAATATGCACATAATGAAAATTAATTTCCTTGACCATATTCCTTAACAAGTGACTATCACAAAACTAGCAACATACTCTTCACTTATATATGAGGCAGTTGTGAATGTCCATTTGACACTTTAAAAAAGAAAACAGCTCATTCAAAATATCATATAGATGTAATCAGAAGTGGGTTCAAGATCATCAACAAATGATGTATAATCTGAATCAGAATATCCTATTACTTCAAATGTTTCAGATTTCTAGATAGTTAACATGCAATGTTTTGTACCTTGAAGGTACCTCGTAATTGTCTTTGTAATCTTCCAATGATCATACCCAGTATCACTTAAATATTTGCCAAGCACACCAACAAGAAAAACAATGTCCAAACATGTGCACACCTGGGCCTATATTAGGCTATCAACAATAGATTCACATGGAACTTTGTCCATTAAATTTCTCTCATCATCATTTAGGGCACAATGATTTAAACAATCTATCACCACTGTGCATAAGTGCAGTACAAGGAGTGCAAGAATACATATCAATTTCTTCAGTACTCATTCAATATAGGTTGCCTGAGACAAACCAAGAATGCCACAAGATCTATCACGGTGAATATGAATTCCAAAAGCCAAAAAAGATTTACCCAGATCTTTTATATCAAAGTGGCATGACAAGATGTGCTTTGTCACCATTAATAAGCACACTGAGTTACTGGCCAATAGGACATCATCAACACACAACACATCCTTATGCAAGTCTTTATCTAGTGTTGTTATTTTCAACATCCATTTAGTAACTTAGCAAGTTCCCACTCATTATTATAGTGTATGAAGGTAATTTTATCATTCATAATTTCTAACCACTTAGATAAATGAGGACCTGACACAATTTTATTAAAAGGAGACAAAATTTGTGTCATCAATAACGTCTGACTCAAATTCTTGCAAGTACACTATGTAATCATCTGAAATTGCTAGTCTATAAATCCTCTTTGATCATCTAAAATTAGCAACTGGTTCTCCCACATCAGCTATATTAGTTTCCACAATAAGATCAACTGGATTATCAATAAGAGTGTCTTCCTTAATAGCATGATCCATAGGTAGAGATGATAAAGATGACATAAATAAGATGACATCCTCACAATGCAAATTGATTACTTTAGAAACATCGCTATCCAAGTCATCCTTAAAATAAAATGCTCTTTCAGATTCAATAACCCTGTTAGTATGATTAGGACAATAAAATTTGCATTCTCTATATCTTGAACGATACCCAATGAAGAATTTGTTTATAGTCCTGAAATCAAGTTTCTTGAGCTGAGGATTATAAGGTCTTACTTCTGCTCTACAACCCCATATGCAAAAGTGCCTTAGACTAGGCTTCTTACCAGTGAAAAGTTCATATAGGGCCTTTTCAACTGACTTACTTGGAACTTGATTTAGGATATAAGCTGTTGTCTTAAAGGCATCACCTCATAGAAACTTTGGTAAGGAAGAATGACTTATCATGCTTTTGACCATGTCCATCAAGATGCGATTACGCCTTTCAGTAACTCTATTTTGTTGTAGAGTGCTAGGCATAGTATACTGAGCTTTAATTCCTTGCTTCTGTAAGAATAAAGCAAAAGGTCCATGTTTTCTACTTGTTTCAATATACCTCCCATAATATTCACCATAATAGTAGGAGTAATTGGTTCACTAATATATGTGTGGATCGATTCCAAAGTTGACTAAGATCTATTTGTCCCTTTCCTTCTAGCTCTAGTGGGAAGTTTTCCCTTAATGCAATTAACACATGATTCAAAATCAAAAAAATTTAAGTCATGTAATATTCCTTGTGTAACCATTGTTTCTAATCTCTCTTTGGAGATATGACCCAAATGTCGATGCCATAACCTAAAAGAATTCTTATCAATTCTTTAACTTTTGTGTCTAATAACAGCATTAATAAATGCCACAGAGGTAGAATCTAAACTAACATTTGCATTCAAGCAATAAAAATCGCTCATTAAGCTAGCAGTTCTAATAATGACTAAATTAAAGAGAACATCAATTCTACCATTTCCTTGTCAAAAGGAATATCCATGTTTGTCTAATACAGAACTAGAAACCAAATTCCTCCTTGAAGAAGGTGCATAGACAACATCATATAAAGTTAAACTGTGTCCAGAATACAAATTCAAAACTACAGTTCCTATGCAATCCACTGCAGCTAAACTTCCTTCCACTCTCATAATAGTCTTTTCCCTCTCATTTGGGTTCCTATTGTCTTTGAGCCCCTTCATTCTTATGCCTATTCTTCAGCTTAAAGCAATTAGAAATTTTATAGCCCATGCCTCTTACAGTAATGGCATTCACTATTGAATTATTTCTTTTCTAAACCCTTATTATTCTTATTACTCTTCTTAGGTCCAAAGGGTTTCTTGTCGTAGGCCTTACTTTTACTTTTCTTTCCTTTCAACTTCACATTTCTAGCCTTACTGGATGAACCATGTGAAATATAGTTCACTAATTATGAGAATTCACATTCTTTATTAATTCTTCCTCTTGGGTTATTATGGAAATCATATGATCAATAGACTACTTTGACTTTTGGAAATTATAAGTGGTTCTTAGGACCCTATATTCAACAGGAAGGGATTAGAGAACTCTATAAAACAAGTAGCTCTCATCCAAGTCCGCACCATAAGACTTTAGCTTGTTGTAGTAGTTAACATGCTTCATTATGTGTTCACACACTCCCAACAATTCATAATAGTGAGTGTTATCTAGCAAAGAGAGATAATAGACCTTTTAAGTCTTATCTAACTTCTTAAATTTCTCATTAACCGCTTTAAGATACTCAACTGCGGTGTCATTCTCAGGAATACTTTGTCTAATAGTCTTCTGAATTGTATACTTGATGACAATCAGACAAATCCTATTGGACTCATACCATTGCTTATGGTAAGCCTTGTCAGCAGCGTTAGACTTAGCAGTGAGATCCATTGGCTTAGGTTCTCTTATACCCAAACTTTCCTTGGTAATCATTAAATACATATCAAGGGACTCAATCCAATCATCATAATTTATCCTGTTCAGAGTTTTCACCACAAACAGTTGCAAGAACAGAAAAGCTGAGGGAAAATAAATAGGAAACATATAATTATATCCTAGACACATAATTATATAACAAAATTTCCATAACATGACTCAGTTTCAACAACTGTGTAACAAAATATTAATCATATCTTGCTTAAGGGCTTAGACTATTATAAATCAGGAAAACTCATACATAACAAGGAAGTATATTATCGAAAGAAACAATACAAAATGCACTCATAATCTCCATATTGATAGGATATGAGAAACCATAAATACATCAATAAATAAAGTGCCGCTGACAAGTCACAAACAGGCCCTATTCATAGAATTATATTGACAATATCACACCGATAGGGCATATCCATCGTTAACATAATCATACTCTATACTGCTGGTTGCCTCAACAATAAACTTTCCCTTAATGATTCAGTGCATGCTTTCTTGAGTAAACAGACAATAACCACAACAATGGGATTTCATTAAGCCAAGACTATCATGATTGGGCCCACGATAGGCAAGCACACAATCAATAGGTGTATATGATCCAAAGTCACAATAGATTCCATACGTAACTTATTCTTTAAGATATGTGCCTAACTTAGGAATAAAATCCAACAAATAATACAAATAAATTAATTTTAAATTATTCACACACAATCAAGGAGAGTAAACTAAATACGTTATTCCTCACTATGTCTAGTCTATTTTAAAATTTTCTCAAGTCAAAATACCGCAGCTATATATTATTTTAAGACTCTAAATCTTCAAGAAATTTTAAAACTCCTATTTCTAAGGCTTAAAAAATTATGAAAAAATCACCATAATTTAGAATAGGGTAAGTGGAAGTGAATTGTGGAGGTTTGGAGCTCGTATGACTGGCATGTGAGCCTCACGTGCCATCACGTGCTGATGCTATGTGTGGGCTTCTCCCACGCACATCATCTTCAACCTCTGGCAGGTCGATTCGACCCATCAAATGACCCAACAGACTCGGAACTCGACCCGACTATTATCAGCAATTCAGGGACCGAAACATGAGTCAAAATGATCGTCAATTCATGAACTATAAATCTCCTCTGGTGATTTCAACTAATTTCTTTCCATTAGAGTGATTTTTCATTCAGAAAAATTTGGTGTTTTGACAATGATTATGGTTCAAATCGTGGAAGAGTTTTTTGGCTAAGGGGTGCCGGCCATGTGAAGCAACATCAGCTTTTAATTGAAGGATCGTCGTTGGCAACCGTGTCAGATGACAGTAGTGACAAGAAGGAAAGAATAAAAACAAAAAAAAATTTGATGACGAAATATGTTAAAGAATTTCAAAATTAGAAAAAAAAAAAAATTAAAAATTTCATAACCTATAAAGCTCTGATACCATTTGGGATCATGTAATAATTTTGCATTATACATACATGAACGTAGAATAGGAAGATTTCAACTTATTAAGATCTGATTTGATGAAGATGACATTGTGTCAGTTACGTTTTGCTAGAGAAAAAACGTCAACCTATAATACCCAGGAGAGACCACAGAGTAGACAACATCCAGAGAGAGTTATCGTAGTGTGTCAATTAGGGCATTCCACAAAGTAACTTATTGGGTTTTATTTTAATAATAATGATTAATTATAATATTAAAATAAAACCCTTAAATATACATTAAAATAGTTTCCTATTTTATTATTCAAAAGAAAGGAAGCCCATTAACTTTTTCTTAGTAATTAACTTTTAATTAGCAATTTGATGGGATAATTACTAATGCTATTGAGTTGTAGGTTGGGTCTCTACCTAGTGGACTTGTAAATCATCCAACTCATCACTGATTATCCATAATGAATATAAATCCAAACCATTCTTAGCTTATTAATTATAATATTAATTGCCTAATTAGTCATAACAAGAGATTAATCTAATAGCAAAATTAATGTTAATCCATATAATATTAAAATATTCTAACAAAGAGTTGATTATTTTGAAAATGGATTTAGGATATAGTAAGAATTTCTTGCCTAAGTTGTCTCTATAAAAGTTATTTAAATCTCTTTTCAAAATTTTATAATTTTGATAACTTCAACAATTTTTCTCTTAATCTATTGCTGGATTTTTCAAAAATATTTTGTTGATTCCTATAACAATATTCTTGCATAGACTAAACTTAATAGTTTTTCATTCTATTTTCTATTTTGGGTTTCTCATTTATTCCTTATTTTTATATGATTTACATGTTATTCAAAATTTTTACTTTGCATTAGTATTAAATTGAAGATGTCTTCTCAAAGCAAAACTAGCATGATGATGATACCATCTAATTGCCTTTTCCTTCCTCCTCATATTTGAAATCTAATGTTTTGTTAGACCAATCTCCTAATTACATTTTCTTAGTTCAACAAGCTAAAATTGACGATAGATCATTTCTTATTTGCACAAGCACATCCTTTCAAATAAATTTGCAAAACCAATCCTAGTCATCGCTCCTCTTGACATTGG
The DNA here is from genome assembly GCA_037074485.1 of Delonix regia. Taxonomy (NCBI): domain Eukaryota; kingdom Viridiplantae; phylum Streptophyta; class Magnoliopsida; order Fabales; family Fabaceae; genus Delonix; species Delonix regia. The sequence goes on along the minus strand of CM073452.1, from coordinate 17,884,864 downwards.
TTCACAATGAACAATGATAAATCCTTCTATTCTACCAGCTCATTTATGGAAGGAAAATTTAGAATATTTCAAGGCTACACATAACAAACTTTTTCAAATTTCCTTAATTATGATATATAAGATTAGAATCAGGTTCTTCCCAAACTATATCATATGGACTCAAGTCCTTGGGAGCAACCTTTCTAGTGAAGACATTCTCATTGGCGTGGATGCCTTCTCTCAATCAAAGAACTTGTTGATTCAGTCTTCAGGTCTTCAATATAAAGATATGTTTAAACCTTCATAGATATACCTAAACTGTATCAAGTGCACTCAGCTCCTCCTCTATATGAGATCGTAAAAACAAAGCTATTAGAATTTTGTTTGAGTCTCATTTAGAACTTAAGCATAGTCGCCCATTATGGAAAAATGAAGAATTTTGTATAAAGTTTCTCTTAAAAAAATTGAGGATATCAACCCATGAAGATACCCATTTTGGAATAAATCCTGATGATCTCTTTTTCTTTTTTCTTAAACTTAGGATTGAGATGTAAATTACTTGAGCTTAAAATCTAATGTTCCTACTTTTTCCCATGACTCTAGCTACAATTGTTGAATCTTAAGAGATAATCGATGCACCCAGTCAGAGGTCTAGTCTTGTCTTTAAGCAATCCACTTAAGTTTGAAATTAATCTTTTTTTAGTAAATGGTATTATGCTATGGAATTTTTAGTATGCCAATTTAGCACTTCTTCATAAGTATGCATAACTTCACAATTTCCAGTGGGCATGACCTTAGTCATTGGGATATAGGGCTTAGTTGCAACCTTATTCTCATTTGTCTATCTTTCTAGAGGTAGAAATAGATCATAATAGGAAGGATCAACTTGAGAAAACATCATGCATAGGATTAAATTGGATGGAATAAGTCCAATTATCTTATCTTTGCACATAGAGGTTTAAGGTTCAACAAAATAGGAAGAGACTTCCACAATTGTCTCTTAGAGCTCCCTATATCATCTTGTAGCTTTCATATGTTTTATTAGAATTCTTCTCTTGATGGCTTTTCTTCTTTAGAAAGACTTACCAAAGGTTTGTAATCTGGGTCTCTATCCTATCTAAAAGGTTTGAAAGTTCTACATGACCTACTAGGTATGACTATCATTCTTATTTATTGTTTATAGTTTGAATCAGGAGAAAATAGATTTAGATCACTTTCAAAGTAAGGATCATTATAGCTCCTTAGCTTACACATTTTTGAAGCTACATCTCATAAAAAGTGTTCATATATTTAGGCGATATAAATTGGTTTACCATTTGGTTCAAAATAGTCAATAGGGAGAGTGCGCTTTTTAATCCTATGCACTGCAATAGAAGTGATGGACAAAATTTGCTAAACAAAAGTAGGGGCTTAAGAAGGCTGAGAGGTTTACTCATTAGCCTTCTTAAAAATTGTTTGACTTCTCCATTAGGCAATTGATGAAGTTTTGGTAAGGTAGAGGGGAAAACAGGCCATTAAAATGGAGGTATTGGAATTTTGTCCTGAGTTTCATTCAAAATTCAAGCACAGGAACCCATTATGGAAAAATGAAGATTTTTTTTTTATAAAATTTTCCTTTAAGAAAAATGAGGATATCAATTCCATGAAAGCTACCCATTTTGTAATGAATCCTAATGATCTCTTCTTGGCTCAAGAAGAACGTGAAGCTCTCCTAAAATAGGGTCTTATTGAGCCAACCAAATCTAATTAAGCATGTTATGCCTTCTATGTTGAAAAAAGGGTTAAAACAAAAAAAGGAGAAAAATGTGGTTTGTAATTAATTATAAGCCACTTAACATGTTCTTTGAAAATGATAGATTTCCTATACCAATCCAGCAGTACAGAGAGCTTTACTTAAAGGTGTTAAGATCTTTTCAAAATATAATCTCAATGAGATTTTGGCAAGTAGGTATTCATCTTCAAGATAGGCCCATAACAGCCTTTTGCATTACAGATGCTCAATATCAATGGACTGTTATACCATTTAGGCTTAAAGTGACTTTTATTTGTTTCAAAAGGCCATGAACAGAATCCTCAAACCCATTATGAACAATGCTTTGGTATATATTGATGATATTCTCATATTTTCAAAATTAAAAAAGGAACACAAGTCCTTCCTCATGCATTTTATTAATCTTGTAAAATCTTATTGGCTCATGCTTTCAACCTAAAAAAGTCAACTGGGCCAAACGCAAATAGAATTTTTATGAGTAACTTTTTAGGATAAATGATATAAGTTTGGTCCACACTTAGTAGAACATTTATTGTGATTCCTATATGAGAAAATTTTCCCTTAAGCAAATCTAGTAATTTTTAGGCATTGCTAATTTTTTTTCAAAGATTTTATCCCTAAATGTTCAAATCATACAAGCCATTCGTCCAAACTTCTCAGAAAAAGTGAACCTATTCTTAGACTTAATCTTAAATAGTTGTTATTTTGTATCTCAAGAAAATAGCAAAAAAATCTGTTCCACTCAAAATCCTTGACAAAGACTCTACACTTAACACACAAACTTATGCCAACAATAATTATTGGGGTGTTGTGCTGATTGAATAAGATGGGAGGAAGAAATATTATTGTGTATATGTCAGTGGCTCATTCAAACTATCTAAATTGCATTATCACATGATGTACAAAAAGATCTTTGTGGTAAACTATAGTACTAAAAATTTAAATTCCATTTAATCCCTTAAGAATTCATCATATAGATGGACAATTCTTCTTTTCCCAAAATTTTGCATTTAAAAAACAAGGCACTTCTAAACAAACAGTTTGCACGATGCCAAGCATAGTATGCTTGCTATAAATTCCATGTTCAACACATCAAAGAAGTTACCAGACACCTTAATGATCTTTTTTCTCGTCCTAAACCCAATACAATCCCTTCATCATTCTAGTAGCATCAATGCCACTCATCCTCATGGCTCAGCCTTTCAAAGTTCCTTTAAATCGCCATCTACCATAAAAAATTATTCTCATCCTACTGACTATATCCCAATCTTCCTTTCCCAGGTTATGGAATTAGCCAAAAGATCCTTGTTCTTTTACCTTCATTGTCATATAAAAAATATCAACCTTCCTAGTATCAACCACATGTTTCATTTTGATATCTCATTCTTCTTCCTCACCAGCATTTTCCTTAAAACCTGTAATGAAAATGTAATATGATTTCCCCCATGGATATGTTTCATCACCTCAAAAAGGAAACCTATCATAAATCACTCCTCTAGACTTTCCTTGAATGGTATTCACCACTTCTCTAGTGGCATTAATAGGTTAATGGTGCAATAAGACAACTTGACTTATGAAATCATCCAAATTTATGTAGAACTACATCATTTATCTATATCATTCACAAACCATATTGGCATCATAATAAGGAATTATTAATCATATGGGACCATGCATATGAGTGGAACACTTTTCTAAATTTTTGAAAAGATAATTGGAACATTTTTATCTCATTAAAAAAGTTTCTCTGTGATCTTAACAATTATCAAGGTGCCCTTAACATCATCTACACTGTAATCGGCCCTTTCCCAATGGACTTTATCCCAGAAAGACCCAAACATCCAAAAATAAATCTTCCAAATGAAATTTTCATTATGCCACATCTAGATACTACTTTATCTTAAAGCAATATTCGTCAGTGTAATACTCTCCACCCCACTTAAGAGCCATTACCTACTCACACTATTGAAGATGACCAGGAATTATTCCAAGATTCCTAAGACCCTTTGGATTAGCTGGTAAACATTGATGATTAGTGGCATACTTATTAAAGAAGACATGGGGATTCTCGAGCAGAGACCTCACCAATAAGTCTTACTCTTAGTAAGCTTAATCACTTTCCGAGTCATGAACCCCTCATCAATCACTGACCATATCTTAGCTGGAGAATATATATATTAAAGTAGTGTTGTCTTGTGAACTTTATCAAAGTTGTGTTATATGTGTCTCCTTTATTAGAGAAGTGATGTTTTGTGAACCTTATTAATATCGTTTTGTCACATTGTCTTTATTAAAGTTATGTTGTGTTGTTAACCTTGTCAATCACGTGTTGTCTTGTCAAAGTTGTGTTGCCTTGTCAAAGTTTTAAATAATTTTACAAGCATATTTAATGATGTTGTACCTCATAGCTTCAGTTTATATAAGGAGCTCTCTCCGAAGTTAGAAAGTAGAATAAGTCTTGTAAAAATTCTCCCTTGTCAATAATACAGGTGTATTATTTATGATTTCCAACCTATTTTTCTTCTCTAAAATATTCCTTTTAGCTTCTTCTATGTCCTTTCATTAAAGATCTAAGTACGCTTTCTGTTGTCCTCTTATAAGGATTCTATATATTAAAAGGATTAATCAGAATGGTGGTCTAACTAAGAAGATTGCATAGCTTCAAAGTTCTCATGTCTTGGTGATGCTTATCTATAACCTTGTGATGCTTGAATGATAATAGTGGTCTTGAGATGTTTAATGCCTAAGAAATAAGCTCATTTGTCTTGGCTTATAAATTCGTTCAAGACCATCTCTAGACATAGATGAATTTACTGAGATATGTGATTTTTCTTGCTACATTGCATCTACCTAATTGATCAAAGTGGCATAGCGAAAGCTTGGTAGGCCCATAACCCATAGGTCCCTTGATCGAAACCTAGCTCTGATACCAACTAGGTGGATGCAACATAACAAGAAAACTTACATATCACAGTGAACTCTTCTACGTTTTACGATGATCTCTAAACAAACTTGTTCGAAACAATCCTGCACAAATGATGAATATGAATCTATGATTTCTTTCTATGATGAATCTCAGCATCTAGTGAACATCTCTGCTATCTATATAGCTCAACCTACTGACCCTCCTCAATCCCATGTAGAAGAAGTAAACAGTGAGCTTGAAGAGGAAGAATTTCAGTTTTCCTCTGCAATAAGAAATTCTGGTTGTCATTAAATAGATGCTACTTTTGGGAAGCCTTCCAAGAGTTGAATAGAGCTATCCAAGCTTCACATAGAGACATGCCACAAATATCTCTTGGAGAAATCCATCAACATGTCTTGTCTACTCTTGATAAACTCTATGAACAAAATGAAAATATATTCAATTCAGGTAAGGACGATCAAAATTTCAAAAGATATGTCAAAATACATATCTTAAGATCAAGTGCAAAGACAAAGAAACTTGTCACTGCAAACCCAAGAAAACGTCTCATTTTGCCAGACACTCCTTCTTCTCCATATGCTCTTTCAAGCACAAGAGACCGGTAAGGTACTTTCGAATAAGCAAAGGTTAAAAAGCATGGAAATGCAAAGAAGCTTGCTACATTTGTGACCAAAAGGGACATTTTGCCAAGTAATGCCTGAAAAAGACTAAACAAGCTAGTTGACTTAGAACATATCAACATGCAAGTGCCTTTAAAGGACGATGATCTATTCTACAAGCCGAATAGCCTGTTTAGTTTTTTTGGCATTGCCTGGCAAAATGTCCCTTTTGATCACAAATGTAATAGGCATCTTTGTGTTTCCATCATATTTTACCTTTGCTTCTCTTAAAGTCACATGGCTTTTTTATTATTTTATTGTAAGCTGGTACATTTATTTTGTTTTGTTTTATTAGCTTATTCTTATGTGACTTGTTTTTATTTAATTGATTATCATGTTTTGACTCAATTTAGTTGGACACAAGCAATTGTTTTATTTTTCAATATTTAAATTTCAAAGATTGCATCTTATAGTTTTTTTTTAAAACTCATTTCAAATTTATTTTATTGTTTGCTGCCTTAACTTTTTCCTTAAAGATATACAAAACTTAAAGGTTATAACCAAGTGGAGCCAAAAAAGTTTTTCTATATATATATATATATATATATACATAAAAACAAACAAACACTTATATCATATCTAGTGTTAGATTTCATATATATATATATATATATATATATATATATATATATATATGAAATCTAACACTAGATATGATATAAATGTATAAAAGTAACTGAAATTTTATTCTTATTCATCCTTCAGCTTATAGCACAATAATGACTGTTACTTTCAAGTTTTACAAGACTCATTAAGTTGATTGAAACATTAAAGTAAGTTAAAATTGCTATTATTATTATTATTATTATTATTATTATTATTATACACACACACACACACAATTAGAAGTTGGAGATCTGTAACACATTGACAAGTCGCAAAATTTTAACCAAGAATAAAGAATCTTAACCATTTGGATGGCTATTTAATTTCCCACTAGGGAATCCAAGATTTTGATGAATGGCTGCTTTTTTTTTTTTTTTGACTTTTATGTACGAAAATAAAGAGGGAAATTATATATACATATATAGTTTGATGAATGGCTGCTTTTGTGGTTTTGACTTTTGTATATATGAAAGAAAGGGGGAAATAAATTACAATTGTTATTATTTATTATTTTGAATTTTTAACGTGTATATATATAAACATGCTTGACTACTCTCACAACAATAAATATTGAATCAGTACCTACAAATTAATAACCGATCCAAATTTAAAAACACAGCATCTTACAGATATTTTTTTTAAATGCTTGAAAAAATTATATTCTAATATATATAAGCATACCGATTTATTAAAATTATATTCATTTTAAATGTCTTTAAACACCTTCGCTTTGAGGACAAAGATTGTATAATATCGTACCACTTCACAGTTTACACATAATTTATTTAAAATTATCATATTCGATGGTTAGACTTTTACTTTATAAATATTTTAAGAATACATCTGAGAATGAGAAAGTTGCTACCTGCTTTATCCCATTGCTTCAGTTCCCCAAAATAGAAATGCGAAAGCTACAAAAAAGCTTTAGATGTAATATGAATTTTCTGCATTTCAGCATTAAATGGGCAAATCTCAGTATTAAAATAAATATGCAATTATGTTAGTTCAACATGCGCAATCGGATAGTGTGTCCCAAAACAGAGAATCTAGATTCAGGAGAATGCGGGTTGTTTTATTGTTTAACTACAGTAAACTATTATTCATTATTACCCTCTCCTGTCAAAAATAATATACCCATATACTAAAGATGTAAGAAAACATTTTGAGAATCGCGTGCACCACATACGCGAACCTCAAAGATATACTTTTTTTTTTTAAATAAAAAGAAAAAAGGGACGCTTCTGCAAACAGAATAAAAGCTGTGATGGATTATAAGTAGCACAAGAGCATTAACTCATTTTCTGAGGTCGTCCCTAATGCTATAAGTCTACAATACGTGCATGCGCCATGGACGTTGTTCATCGCCCACTGAAGCTTTACTTCCTTCCTTTCCTAGCAGCTGGTCACATGATCCCACTCTGCGAAATAGCTCGTTCATTCGCAGCACATGGCCAGCACGTGACCATCATCACCACTCCGGCCAACGCCAGAGTACTTCAAAACTCCATCGAAAGAGACAGAGCCCCCGCCCACCATATAACCATTCACACCGTCGACTTCCCTGCCAAAGAGGCCTGCCTTCCGGATGGCGTTGAGAATCTCGAAAGTTGCACCGACTCCGAAAGCACCGTTAGAGTCTCCAATGCAGCCAGATACCTGCTCCAAAAAAGCTTCGAGGACTTCATCCTGCAAAACCCGCCTGACTGCCTCGTCTCAGACTTCATGTACCCGTGGACTGACCAGTTGGCCACCCGTCTGGGGATTCCCAGACTTGTCTTCAGCACCTTCTTCATCTTTTGCATCTGCGCGTTGGAATCCATCCAGAAGAATCCAATTACGGGCGAGGACCCCAATCCGTTTATCATCCCGGGTCTTCCACGTCCGATCACGATGAACATCAGACCGCTGAAGCTATTCTTGAAAGCGATAGCGGCACCATTGGAGGGCCAGGTGAAGAGCTACGGGCTTCTCGTGAACAGCTTCGCCGAGTTCGATGGGGAGTTCGTCCAGCATTACATGAAAACCACGGGACACAGGGCTTGGCATATCGGTCCTACCTCGCTTATCTACAGAATAATTAATGAGAAGGCAAAGAGCGAGAAGAACGACGCTGAGCCATGCATGAGTTGGCTCGACTCGAAGAAACCCAACTCAGTGCTTTACGTTTGTTTCGGGAGTTCAAGTCACTTGTCTGATACCCAACTCAACGAGATTGCTTCTGGGATCGAGTCGTCGGGTCACAACTTTATATGGGTGATTTGCGGAAAGGACCACACAGAAAGCGAAGAAGAGAGGGAGAAATGGCTGCCGAAAGGATTCGAACGGAGAATGAGGAAAGAAGATAAGGGAATGATCCTTTGGGGGTGGGCCCCACAGGCACTGATATTAGGCCACGAGGCGATCGGGGGTTTCTTGACGCACTGTGGAACGAACTCGGTGGTGGAGAGCGCGGCGGCGGGGGTTCCGATGGCGACGTGGCCTTTCCACGGCGACCAGTTCTTCAGCGAGAAGCTGGTGACGCAGGTGCACGGGGTGGGGGTGGAGGTTGGCACGGAGGAGTGTTGCGTGTGGGTTTTCGAGGAGAGGAAGAAGATAGTGAACAAAGAGAAGATAGAGAAGGCTGTGAGGAGATTGATGGACAGAGGAGAAGAAGGGAACGAGATGAGAAGACGCGCGAGAGAACTCGGGAAGAAGGCAAGAGAAGCCTTGGGAGAAGGTGGGTCGTCTCAGGAGAATTTGAAGTCCCTGATTCGTGAACTTCAAAGCGAGAGAGACTCTAATTAAGCTACTTCAGTCTCAGACGATTGTGTATGTAAGTAAATTGATTAATGTGGTTTCTGCACTTAGAGTTGTGTGATTTATAAATAAAAGTGGAGGTCTGGCCTTGAATAGCTGAATGTAAGAGAGAGAGAGATATATATATACAGAAAATGCCCACTTCGTTTGTCCTGTCTCGACTGATTTGTTTGTTTTAGGGCTTTCTAAATTTTTAAAATTTATATAATAAAACAATATTAACATTGTCAACGTCCAAGCAATGTTTGCTTGTTTCAATATTGAATTAAATTAATGATAAATTGATGAATGGTAGGAATTGTTAGTAAGATGAGAAAAAAATTATTTTAATTCAATTGATAAATATAAAAGGAAATTAATTAGCCATTTAGCACACCCTATATATGTGTTTTACTATTATCATACGTTAGTGCATATAAGTTATATGGTCAATTTCCATCAGTCACACTTAATATGGTATAAAACTTTATTATCAAGTAAGATTTTCTTAACTTGATTAGCCATAATTGTATTAACAATAGATTAAAAATATTTAAACTTTTACTTTTTACCTTAACCCTTTCCAAAGAGACCATCTAAATATCTAATCTCTTCCCTTTCCCATGTCAAAACATGAGGAGTGTATATAAATCTAGTTGGGCCAAGCATTACTTAAATTGTACATAATCTGGGTTCTTTTATTATTATTTTGTAACTTTACAAATTTAAATTTAGATATTACAAAGTTTATTTTATATATAAAAAATAGAATATCCCATATTAATGAAAATAGTTTATATTTAACATAGATTAAAAATAGTTATTTTTTAAAATAGTCATTAATTGTATAAAAAATTAACAGGACTGAATTAATTAAGTCAAAATTCTGGATCACCTTTAGTAGAATTTACTATTAAAATTTTTTTAATAATAAGTATGGTCTGTTAAATAAAAATTTTATAGTTTAAATTTAAAAATAAAAAATAATATTGAATCGTGTGGGATAACTAATTACTACATGTAATCACCAATAAAAAAAATTAAAATTATTAAATTTTTATCTAATAATCCTAACTTTATTAAACATTCTCCCGTGAGACTTGTTACTGGATGAGATCCGGATTGCTCGGAATCACCCATAATAATCATCACTATTATATATTCCATTCTCGTTGCCTCAACCCATTTCCGGAAGCAAAAGGGATGGTGCGGTCCCGCTTGTGACACCTCCCGTGCAATAAGTGCTACAGTATTATCTCGTACAATTCGTTAGATGGTACTGAATAGATATTAAACAACTTAATAGATAAAATATTGTAATAATTAAATGTAGCTCTTTAAATAAATGATATTCATAATTTCAACCTCACATTTATTAATTAAAGTGCTGAATTAAATAATTATAATTTTGTAATTTCAAAAAATTTATAATTTGGTATAGAATTATAACAAAGCAAGCTATTTACATTTGGTTATATGTGTGTGTGTGTGTGTGTGTGTGTGTGTGTATAGTTCAGGAAAAGAAATAATCTCCAATTAATAGTGTATAACCAGTAAAAAGAGATTTAATCATAATATATAATACTATTTATACAATAAAAAAGACTAATTATTTGCTACAAGAGAGAAAACCCATTATTTCCTCATGAAAATGTTAAATTATTTGTTAATCCTGATTGAATGAATGAAGGAAAAATAAGCCTTGGTAACTTGCCATCTAAGTTTTATTTTTAATATATATTAATTTCAAAATATATACTTCAAAGCAATACTGTTAAAATGCAACAATTGAGGGCTTGTTTGAATTCTATTCTAAAAAATAATTTTTATCTTCTAAAAACAAAAGAATAATTTTTTTTTTGATAATGTTATTTCATCTATTTTATTAAAAAAATCTGCAAATATAATTGTGTTATAAAGAATTGAAAAAAAAAATAGAACATTTTTCTGACAATTTATTTTTTAGAACCAAAAGATAATAAGAACAATTTTCATTAGCGGTCTATTATTGTAGTTTTGACAGAAACACGAATAACATTTTAATAGAACAATTTCATTGAAACAAGTATTTTAGTTTTTCTATGTCAAAACTTGATTTTGAAAAATGGAAAATAGAATGAAACCAGCCACGAATTTTTGTTCAAAATATAAGTGAATAGCGTGGCTGTAATGCTATGGGAAAATATTATTTATATTAAAAGTAAATAGTATTGGATCATTAAGTAAATAATGAATGGAAGATATTCTAATAGAAAATTAAAATTAGACTAAAGTGTATTGTAACTCTATTTTGTTTTAAGGAAGAACTGTGTATCGTTTATAAAAGGAAGGGGGTCAATGTAATTTCAACAAAAACCTAGAGGAGGTCAACCTTATTTTCTCTTGTTCTTTAATTTTTTATTATCTTCATTTCAATGCTATTTTTTTTTATCCAAAACATAATTATCATTTATTGAGGTCACTACTTTTACTTATGACTATGTTTGTTATAATACATAAATTTTTCTTTTTAACTTGCTTGTATAATTTTTCTATGAACTCTGAGACTTATTACTACCTTATAGATATACAAATTTAATATATCTGTCAAAAATATAATTTTTTTCTTATGAGATTATATATTTGTGACGTCGTCTTCATACCGCCAATGTGATAAATAGGCATTGCCCAGTGGACAGAAGTATCCATTTTCTGAAGGAAAAAAAAAAAAAAAAAGCCAAATCTTCCCATACACATAAATAGGCGCTTGATTCCCAGTCCCATGATTGAATTAGTCCAAATGGGTGAATTTTGACTCGAAGTCATCCTAATTTATATGGAGATATCAGTCTGGTATAAGAGGATAACACAGGGAGAATAAAGTAATATATAATAACATACAAGAGATGCTGACGTAATTTAATAATAACATAAGTGGATTTGTCAAATTAAATCCAATTTAGGATGTTGCTAAAAAAAAAATAATCTGCCAACTCTTAATTGGTTCGTGCTATAGTTTTGTTATGATGTCTTATCAGAGATTGGATTCTCTATCTCAGATTGGCATTTGAGAGATTTGTAATGAATTTTTTTCATAAAAGAATCGGCGTGTTATTATAATAACTTATTGTTGAAGATTAATATTTAATCTCAAAATCAAATATAAAAATATTTGTTTGGAGCTTTTGATATCTTGAAAACCATGCACCAAGTGGTTCGTACCGTCTATATATATTATAATTTTGAACTTCTATATTTGGTTCTTTGTGGATATTATGTTTACTTGTTCTTTTTTTTAATATATATCTCAGTTGCCCAAAAAGAGAAACCAAAAGGTCATTTGTAAGTTTTATTCAACCATTTACGTTTTAAATGAATTACGAATAAATTTGGTCTCGCATATCTATTCAGTGTATATGCGCATGCAAAAATGGATCATCTAAAGTGCCTCCCTTTTAAAATACCTCTTAACTGCAGCAATTTCAGTAGTTAGATTGGAAAGTTAGCTTAGTTTAAAGCGTTTGGATCAAAATTTTTATACTTTACTGAATTACTGATTTGGGAAACTAAATTTTGAATATACACAATTAAATTGCACATTTAAACTGTGGATGAATCAAGTGTAAAGGCACATTATAGGAGATCAGGGAACCCCCTTCACTCTCACAGGGCAATGTCTACTCATTCTCTCGTGACTTCATCATGATCTTATACTTGTGCTGTAATAAGTTGAAATTTATTTGACAATAGGGTGAATTAGGCTAGGATGGGCTTTTTGCATGCCTTGGGATTTAGCTTGGCCCAGTGACTAATTTGGACCGAGTCAATTCTATATATATATTTTTTATTTTTTCTATTAAAACAAAATTTTTATTAATAAAAATATTTTTTTATGAAAAATAAAAAAATAATTAAGTTTTAAAATGAATAAACATAAAATTAAGATTTAAAATAAAAAGTGATTAAAATTAAAAAATAATTAATATTATAAACATTTATTATAAATAAAATAAAAACATTAGAAAAAATAATATATACTCGAGTCAGACTTGATTGGACTAGATTTTGTGTGAATCTAAAACTTAACTCAACCTCATTATGTGACTCATCCTAACTCAGTAAAATTTACAATTTTTTATTTAAACTAATATTAAGATTTAGAAACTTCCATATTTGAAGTCTGCTGCTTGGCACATCTCTCTTCTAGGGTTTTTACTAAGTCTGTCCCAGTGACAGTAACTACTTTGCATCTTTTCACCTTTGATCTCTGCCTTCACCATCATCAAATCATACTGGCCATAAGGAGTTTTGATATAGGAAGAAATCGGAAACCTAAAAATCCATGACAAAGAAGAGGAACCCTGGAACTTGGAAAAAAATTTAGGGTCGATAATAGTGGATGAATGTCCTTTAAGCCTGGTTGGTCGTTTACTCACATCAAGTGTGGTGAATTTCCAGGCCATGAGGAACACTCTGGAAAATTTTTAGCATCCAACTGGGGGAGTTTGCATAAAAGAAATGGGCAACAACCGCTATCTTTATAAGTTCTTGCATGAAGTAGACATAAATCGAGTAGTGGATGAAGGACCATGGACTTTCAATGGTCATCTGTTGATCATCCATTGGATCGAGATAGGAGAAGACCCATATACAGTCCTTATCTTCCATGTGGATCTGTGGGTCCCAATACACGATTTACCTTCAAGATTGATGTCAAAAGGCTTGGCCACATAATTTAGAAATTTCATAGGAAGCTTTGTACAATATGATACAAAGGCAGTTTTGGAAGGAAGAAATACTTAAATGAGGATCTGAACCAAGTTTGATGTTCACGTCCCTCCCAAGAGGAGAAAGAAGCTAACTCTACCCAATGGTCAAAGTACGTATGGAGTCTTCAAGTATGAATGATTAACCCTATTTTGTTTCCTGTGTGGCAAGTTGGGACACTTGGAAACCTATTGTGCATTGAGAGCAGTTTAGGGAGGTGGAAAAGAGCTACCTTTGAACTGGGAATTGAGCTTAAAGGCCACTAGCCAGAGGAACAGTCTGACAACTAGTCACTGGTTACGAGATGATTATGTATCGAGCATCATGGAAGAAAATTGTGAGAAAAATGGGATCAATTAGGCAGTGAATTTAGTGCGAATAAACCACCTGTTAGTTGCAACGTGGAACCCACACGTATGAAGCCGAATAGCTTTGACTTGACCTTAGTCAACGCACATGGACCCCAGGCATCTGAGTTCAAGGATGTGACTCTGAAACAGCAAGAAGAATATTCTCTAATTCTATATCAGGGCAATCCTGCCGACAGCCATGAATATCTTAGCTAGAACTGCAGAGGAATAGGCAAAACTTGGGTAGTTCGAGCTTTAAAGGAGCTCATTCGGAAATATAGGCCCAAGATTATCTTCTTCATCGAGATTCTCATCCATGAAGTCAAGATTAAGGAGATCTGCAGAAACATATGAAGGTTGCTTTGTGGTAGACAGAATAGGCAAAAATAGCAGCCTAACACTATTGTGGAGTAACTTAGTTGACTTGGAAATATTAAATTACTCTCAGAATTTTATGAACACCAAAATCAATAATAGTAGCTCTTCATGGAGGTTTACTGGATACTACAAATATCCTAAGAGAAGCAGACATGGACAAGCACAGGAATTATTGAAAACCATCGCAGCTTTTGATGATCTTCCATGGCTTTGAATGGGGGACTATAACGATATGCTTAACTCAAGTGAAAAGGAGGGAGGAGATGACCATCCTAGCTCACTAATTAATGGTTTTAGAGAAGTCATGATGGAGTGGCATCAAAGATTTACTATCGAAGGGATCATGCTTTACTTAGGAACGTCGAACTGGCAATAGAAGAATCCTTTGTGAGAAACTTGATAGAGTAATGACTAACGAGCAGTGGATGAATCACTTCACCAATGCCTTCTCGGAGACACTGATTGCATCCTACTCAGACCATACTCCATTACTCGTCCAAACCAATCCAAAACTGCTTATCAGAAAAAGATGAAGGTTCCACTTCGAGAACAGTTGGCTCCTCCATGACGAGTTTCTTGATATAGTGACGACAGGGTAGGATCAAGCTAGTGCTTCAGGAATTCCCGATTGAATGAACTCTTGTAAGGAGGCTATTGAAGGTTGGAGAATCAATTCACGGGACAACTATGCTCGATAGGCAAAGGAGATTGACACACAACTTCAATGATACTAGATGAGTCCAAGTATCATTAAAAACAGAGCATATATTTCTTTAAAGGAAAGAAAGAATCTCACTGCAATAAGAAGAAATAAAATAGAAACGAAGATTCAAAGCTCATTGGTTGAAACATGGAGATGAAATTCTTCTTATTTCCACAAGCAAGCCTCTGCCTGAAGAAAAAACAACTACATTAGGGAGTTGTTAGATGACAAAGGCAGTTGGGTCTGTGACGGGGAATGACTTTGTAAACTCATACTAAACTACTTCCAAGAGCTTTATACAGGCAGAAATAGGTTATTAGAACACGTAATTAATGTGGTCTATGTGGTCTCCCATAAGATATTACAGGAACATAATGACCAGCTGACTAAAACTTTTAATGCAGGGGAATTTAGAAAATCAGTGTTCTAGATTAGCCTAGACATTCTCCTGGACCGGATGGATTCAACCTAGCTTTCTTTCATAAATTTTAGCCAATAATTGGGCGGAAATTTGTAGAAGACTGCAATAGTTGGCTTCATAGGGAATCTTTCCCTTAAGAAATAGTAGATACCCCAGTGGTGCTTATTCCAAAATTGAATTCTGCAAGATCTCTAAAGGATCTTCGTCCAATCTCCTAATGATGTCCAATATAAGATAATTGCTGAAGTTTTAGCAAATAAGTTGAAAGGCATTCTCCCCAGGATTGTTTCAGAATACCAGTCTGCATTTGTCCCTAGAAGATTGATAATAGACAATGTTCTCATTGCTTTTGAGCTTATACATGCCATGAAGAGGAGAACAAAAGTTAAAAAAGGGATAGTAGCCCTAAAAATGAATATAAGTAAAGCATATGACAAGGTCAGTTGTGTAATGACCCAATAATTGTTATTTAGTGGAAATACATATATATATATATATATATAATCACTTAATTAGTGAATTAAATAAAATAAATAAATTTTTTTAAAAAGATAATAATAACAATAAGAGCGACATTTTTAAGGAAGTTTAGAATGGTATAACATTATCTGAGGTGGAAAGATATCTTAAAATTAAGGTTAATTTAATAGTTAGGCCTCAATTGCATTATCTGAGAGGATGGGGGTTTGAATCTTAACTTCTCCACTTCTGTTTTTTTTAGATGTTAACACCCATCCCTATGAGGTGAAATGACAAAAATGCCCTTAGCCTATACCTCCTTCTTCCTGTTATCCTCGAGCAGTCAGCGTTCAGAGAATTTCCTTGCATTGCACGTCCACCGATCTTTGGTTTCTCATCATTGGTGTTGTTCTTGGTTGTCAGAGTTTTCATTGCCAATGAGTCGTTGACCAGAGGTCGCCATTTTTCGGTGAAAAACAACTTGTCTTCACCGTTCACAGCTCACCAAAATCTTAGAGGAAATTTAACGTAATTATGAGATTTTCTTCAATGTTTTTGTTGTATTTTCTGTTCCTTAGATGATTTTCGCCCATTCCCCTCTAATTTCGAGATCATTACACTGAAAATTTCTTCAGATTTGGTGGATATTATTGTGGTTGCGTTAGGGTTCCAAAAAGGAGGGAAAGTCACGAATTTCTTCAAATTGAGCTCGAATTGGTGAGTTAAACTCAAAATTTTGATGTGCATTCTCGTCCTCTTATTAATTTCATCCATTTCCTTCTCTCAATTCCAAGAAATTCAGACCAATTGTGAAAAACCCCAATTTGACATGAATTTATGGTTTTAGAGGGATGAAATTGAACTTTTTGAGATTAGAGGCTTCAATTAGTAGCATCAAGAAAGTAAATTGAACAATTAGAAATTATTGTTTTGATAGGGAAGATGAATTGATAATTTCTCATAATTCACCTTGAATTTTACATTTATGGAAGGGTTAATAGGAAGGATAAGTATGTGAAAAAACCTATTGTAAATTACCTATAGTCTAATCATATTGTTAGAAATTTAATAATGGGAATTATATTAAGAGAATGATTGGATTAGGTTTTAGCAATTAGTAAATTGATAAATTTATTTATTACTTGATGATATGTCAGAATGAAAATTTTTATTGGGATATATTTATAAGGCCTCATTTCCTTATGGTTGTAAAAGTTCTTATGAGAAGAGAAACTTTTAAATTCTAAATCAAGATGTTATAATGGTATTAAGGCTTGATTGAAGAATGGTGGATGGTGAGGTGATTATAGTACTTCTAATAGCACTTACGATATAAACTTAACGCAAAAATTGTTTGGAGGAAGAGAAAGGGAAATAATTCATTTTTTTCTATTGGCATAAGAATTTCTTAGTGGTGAGACTTCCACCTAAGTTAGAGGAAATTAGGTTGCCTGTTGGTTAATGGCATTTAGGTGCACAAATATCACTCTCAACTCTTTTATGTGATTTCTATCTTCTTTTCCTTATTAAAATATTTTGATGATTATTGTTATTATTATTGTTGTTAGTATTTGTTAAATTCTATAAGAGGGTTTTCCAAAGGTAATTTACATAATTACAATATGAATGGATTGGGAAAGACCATTGAGGAATTATGAGTACAGTTAAGTGCAACCGCCAGATAGGTTTATATTTATAAAGCAAATTGATTCCATACACCCTTCTTCGATATTTTTTCGGGTTTAGAAGGACTAGTTAGGACACTGGAAACTAACAGTAGTTCTGTTAGCCCTTGGTGTACCGTGGAAAATTACCCAGCTAGCAGGGTTAATGAAGGTGCTAGCCCCGTGTGATAGTCATCACACGTGGACAGATGGGTGATTAATTTCTGTGAATTATGACCTCACGCTTATTGATTATTTACCCTCGAGGACTATGTATTCTTACTTGTTGTGGTTACCCTTGTGGGCTGTGTGCCCACACTGGATATATAGATACTAGCCCATAGTAGTCCTTCCCCTTAACAGATATTCAGGAATCCATTGTTTCTTTTCTTTTCACTTTGTAAGGCATCTTGATTCAAGTACTAAAACATGTCTTACAATGTTCAATAGATATTTGGTTGTTATTTATTTTTAAGTTAAATGTTTATCTTAATCCACACAAATCATCATCACGCCTTTGATTACTGATTATATACGTATATTGTTTACTAATTTTGGGATTCTATCTGTTGAAAAAATTTGTTATCTTAGATAGTGGAGCCGATGATTTGCCTGAGGGAGTTAAAGAGTGACTGAGGACCTTCTTGGGTGAGCCCACTTGGTTTTACGGGGACTAGCTTTATTTCATTTTGTTTGCACACTTTTTTGGGTTGTATATATAGATTCTGGGTAGCTATTCTTTTATTCACTCTAGCTATATATCCTAACTACAGATTGAGTTTCCCTACCCTTTGTAATTTTAGGTATTTCGTTTTGTCTCACTTTGATGAGAGCGGAGCTTTTTTTATATAAGTCTAGTTGATTGGCAGGATTTTGTAGAAATATCAGGATGTTCCACATACTACGGAGGCTTTGCTGAAATTTTTACAAAATCTTTATATTGTATATAGACTAGATATCCTTATGAAAGGGACAAATTTTACTCTGAGCATGATGCAAGGTTGGAAAATTCTAATACAGTTTTAACTTTCATCTAGTGTTAGCTTGCAGATTCAAAAATTTTCCTCATTTCTTGTGCCGGTCTCACTCTAGGGTTATGGGTGTGACAAGTTAGGATTTTCTAGAAGTTATCATGATGAAGTTGGGCTTTAATAAGAAATGAGTAAGGTGAATGATGATGTGTGTCAAACATGTAAAATACTCATATCTCTTGAATGGGGAAATAATTGGCCTTATTTATACTAGTTGAGGTTTGAGGCAAGGCCATCCACTTTCACCATATCTCTTTATCCTTTGTGTTGAAGGTCATTTTGCACTCCTACTTCTTGCAGAATATAGCAAAAGGGTCCAAGGTTACAGAGCAAGTCTCAAGGGACCTGTATCTCTCATCTCCTATTAGCAAAGGACTCTATTTTTTTGTAAAGCCTTAGAAATGGAATGTTGAAATATAAAGGTGATCTTAAATACCTATGAGGAAGCATTGCGACAGTTGATTAATTTTTAAAAGTCAGGTATGTTTTTTAGTTCCAATGTTAATACAAATCTAAGAACTAACCTTTGCAACCTTGTAGGTTTCTGCAATCCCAAAAATCATGGCAGGTATTTGGGACTCCCTCTCTCATAAGAAAGAGTAAGAAAGCCCTTTTGCTTTCTTGAAAAACAAACTGTGGGGAAAACATCAAAATTGGAAAAATATATGCTTATCATGGGCAGGCAAAGAAATTCTCCTAAAATCAGTGGCATAGGTAATTCCAAGCTATTGCATGAATGTTTTCTTAATCCTAACTGTTGTCTGTGATGAATTGCAGAAAATAATGAATTCATTTTGGTGGGGTTGTAATCCCAGGTACCGTAAAGATTTAAGATGGATGTCTTAGGGTTGCATTTGTAGGCAGAAAGATAGAGGAGGCTTAGGCTTCAAAAACCTCCACTGTTTTAATATAGTCATGTTGGGGAAACAAGGATGGAGATTGGGTAACCCATCCAACAGTCTTTTTTATCGTATCTTCAAAGCTAAATACTTCTTTGAAGAGGATTTTTGGTCAGCTCAGTTAGGATTCAACCTGAGCTTTACATGAGGAGTGTTTTAAGTTCCCAAGCTATGCTAAAATGAGGGATGCGCTGGAAAGTAGGAAATGGACATAGAATTAACATCTGGGGTGACCCATGGCTTCCAAGGGAAGGAAATTTCTATCCTTCAGACATTCACGGAGTAATGGTGATACCCTTGAATGTGGTTGATATGTTGAAACCACATACGACTGAATGGGACATCAGTAAATAGACACTTTCTTTGCAGATGAAGATAGACGAACAATCCTGAGTATTCCAGTAAGTCAAGGATGCAGGGAAGATATAAGGGTTTGGAATTTCGATAAGAGGGGCTCCTATTCTGTTAAATCAGGTTACCACTTGGCTTTCTCCTCTCCTGATGAGGCAGATAACAATTTCGAAAGAGTGCCCTGGAAGAGCTTCTGGAAGCTACCCCCTCAAAGGTCAAAGAGATGGTATGGAGGGCCTACAGAGACGCTATTCCCATCAGAGAAAGCCTACTGATTAAAGGAGTTCATTTAGATCCGAAATGCCTGTTCTGTGAGTGTAGTGAAGACACAAATCATGCTCTCCTATCCTGTGAACGAGTTAGAGCTCAATGGGATATATGGGGACTTTTCAATAAGGTGGAAGATGAATATAATATAATCAGGTGGACATCTAGTCTCCTATCCGAACACCGGAAGGAAGAGGCTGAGAATTCCTGTGTTACAGTCTAGAGACTCTGGACTATTAGAAATCATGTAGTGTGGAGCAATATCAATCAGAATCACTCTCTGGTTCAAAGGCAGGCGTTCCAGTATCTGAGGGAGTGGAAAAATGCACAAAAGATCAGTCCATATTACCTTAATAGCACTCATCATTACGTGCTAGATCAGGCAGAGGCTTCAGACTGGAAATGCTCTGTAGATGGCGCGATTTTTGCAGCAGAGGGTATCTCAGGTTTTGGTATATAGTCGTGAGACTAACAAAGCATTTCCTTTTAGAATCGCTATTTCATGGGCAATGCAGAATATGTCACCTAGAGGAAGCTACAACATAGATTCTCATATTCTGATTTTAGCAATACACAATGAGACAAAGGACCTCTAAGAGTTCAGGGCCATAGTCTAAGATTGCAGGGAACTCCTCTACTCAAGACTTGGGTTTATGTGTAAATGGTCAAAGAGAGAGCACACTACAACAAGGTTGTCAAATTTATGATTTTAGGCAAAATTGTTTGGAGAAGATAGAATCATAATGTAAAATCGTAAAGTTTATCTATAATAAGAAATAATTATCAAAATATACAATTACATATTTAAAATCAATATTTTAAAATTTAAATTAATAATTGAACTACATGATTAATCCTTTATTAGTTTGATTATAGTTGAATAATTGATAATGAAATATAAATATTTTAAAAAAATTTGTATATTTAAATTTAAATATAATAACTATTAATAAACAAATTCTAGTTATTTTAAATTTGAATTAAAATGATTTATAGAGTAATAAATATAATCATTAAAGA
Source organism: Delonix regia (assembly GCA_037074485.1). NCBI lineage: Eukaryota > Viridiplantae > Streptophyta > Magnoliopsida > Fabales > Fabaceae > Delonix > Delonix regia. The sequence continues at coordinate 17,863,859 of CM073452.1, read as the reverse complement.
TAACTTTGTCAAAATGGGTCAAAAGATAATAATAGATAACTTTTCAAGTAATGACTAGTAAAAAATTTAAAATAATTTTTTTAAAAAAAAAAACCAACTACAAATATATATATATATATATATATATATATATATATATATATATATACAATGCATTACAAGCATGAAGTTCTTGTTGGTTACACATTAATTAATGAAGGTCGTTGAGCCAACTTGCTTGAAACAGACTCAACTCACCAAGTTGAATGATTTTAGACTAGTTAAGTATGAGTTAAGACAAGTTTGAGTTAATTCCGAGTCAACAATCGAGTTGACTCAAAATCTCTATCTAAAAATTCAAATTCACCGAGTCAATTAAGTTGACTTATGAGTTTAATAACAATTCTAAGAACACTCACTTTCTAGCTAGAAGTTTTGCTAATTTCTAATTATGGGATGTATTTCCTTCAATCTCAGTTTAATAAAATAGCAGTTTCCTTTAAAAAAAATTAAGATTTAGACAAATCAGTTAAAGCTCCATTTTCCATAATTTAATCTGTTGAAGCTTTATGGTTGTTCAGCATTTAAATTTCTACGGTCAATATATGATTAGTGGGACGAAAATGTTAACCAGGCACATTTATAAATATATACAATATCTTCTAAAATTAAGATATGATTAAAATACATACAAGAATAATATTGGTTTCTTTAATTAATAATCTTATAACTTAGTTAAAAAAAATATTTTTTAAACTTTATTTCAATATTATTTATTTTGTGTTTGGAAACTGTAAATTTCCTTTATTCTAAATTTAAAAATTTTTCTATTTTATACTTATCAAATATATGTTTAATACATAATTAATTATTATGTTATACATAAAAAATTAAATAAGATGATGTATTGGTTAAAACAAATATAATTGTAATTCATCTTTTGTTATAAAAGAAATGAATATAGCAAAATTTTTATTTTAGAAAAAGTATAAATTTTTAAAATTAAAAAAATTTCACATAATTTAAACATCGAACATAATTTAACTTTTATTGGTTGACCCTTTTATGGTTGGCTTGGGATATAATTTAAGTCTTGGCTTGGAGCTTTAATTGATCGTAGCTTACATGGAAAAATATTCATAAAATATTATTGGGCTATACCTTGTCTAAATGGTTTTTATGGTACTCAATCGCTAGATTTAAGTGAATAAATAATTAACAAATTTTGTCATGTTACAAGTTTAGACCCTATATATGTTTTTTTAAAAAAAGTAAAAGAAAATTATATGAAACTAAAAAGCAAGAAATATACATAGAGAGTACCTCTAGAGAGGCTAATATGATGAACCTGGTACAAAAATGGTGTGCATTCATATTATGCGCACACAAAAACTAAGTGCCAGGAAATTAAATAAAATAAACTAGAGAAGACAAAAACTGCCATATTGCATCTTGATACAAGCTGGAGGAAATGAAGTGCATGGCGACGTCCAACTGATCAGATGAGCTAGAGATGCATTCAACAAGGTCATCGCCTCTTGGGAATTTTAGAATTTTAACTTTTATTATAATGTTAATTTGTTATTTTAACTTAATTTTTTAATTAATAAAAGTTCAGCTTCTTTATTACATAAAATTTCTACTCCTTTGATCTATACCTTAAATTCAAATATTTTTGACCCACTAATTAGAATCAAATTCTAAATTTATCCTTAAAGAGAGGAAGGCCTGATGCTGCAAACAGAGAGGAGAGGAGATAGTTAAGAGATAGGTGATTAGGAATGTCTCATAAGCCACGCGAATAAGCCGCCCAGACCCCTACTATTATAGCAAGTATATTGATCCATTGGATCATAAAAAATTGTGTGCAATCTTACAGACCGCATGCAGTCTGTAACAATTCAACGGTCTAAGGTGTAAACAGCAACTTGCTATCCTATCCGGATTAATTAGTCCCATAAGCTTCCATGAAGGTAGCATTAGATTCAAAAATAATAGTGATAGGATTCTACATAAGCCAACGTGCCTTGTGCGAAACCATATCAGTGTGTTGATCTTGAGGACAAGCCCACTGGTTGCAGAATATATAGGACTGTGTACGTATCTCTCATATGCCTACTAGCCTTAATGTCCTCTCAATGATACTATCAAGGGAGACTAGTCAAAGAGTTTGATGAGGTAAAGGAGGAAGATGCCATTGAAAGAGGGGTTTGGGAAAGTGTGAAAATGACATCCATGCATCAAAGTGAGATGGTATTCATGGTTGCTTATCCATGAGTTGAGTGAGAAGATGAAGCAAGCATTCACTTCCCCACACACACACATACAGACATATATATGTTTATATATATATATATATATTAATAAGTTTCTTTTCTATGAAATCATTATAATTTATTTTATTACTAATTTAATTATACATAAAAATAATAAAATTACATTATATATGTACTTATTAAAATAAAAAATAAAATAAATATTATTTAGTTGGTTATATTAAATGATTATTTTTGTATGACTATGATACAATATTTATATTAAGTACTATAGATTATGAAATATGAATAATTTTTATTTAACTTAATATAATTTGAATTATATTTAAATAAAATTTTAATATATATAATATTTTAATTATATAATTATATAGTTTAATAACTATTTATTAATTAAGATAAAATCTTATAAATTCATGTTACGAGCCCATGTGAAAAGTTTATTTCTTCTTCGCGAAATGTGATACTCGTCATCATGAATAAAGAGCTAGCAATGAACTCTATGGCTTTAGTGTTTATGAGGTGCTATATTTATTGTAAATATACATTTTTTGTAAAATTTCATTACAATGCAAAATCTTAATACCTATAGAGTAACTACTATTTTGTGGTTGCTATTATAAATTTTATATAAATACTGGTCGACTGACTGGTCTTCGTCATATATAGATAATGAATAGAGTGCTGGCAATGAACTATGATTAATTGTACACCTTTAATATTATTTATATTTAATATTACTTTAAACTTAAAAGAAAACCAAAAAAAAAACAAAAGATTGAGCCCATGCTAGCACGGTTCTCTGTCTAATCAAAGCGTTAACAATAAAAAAAAAATATCTATTTTTCCATTGACATTGGATAGTTGATTTTTAGAAGACGGTTCAAAAGCCCATCCTCCAACATAACGGACAGCAAAACGTATGATCCTAGACGATGGAAGTATTAAAAAAATATGGGACCTATGACAGCGACAGGCATACAAGTTGCGTTTCGTAAATATCGAGACATAAGGGACGAGCTTTAACGCACGAAGATAAATTAAATAAAGTAAAATATGACAAACATGCCACATAAAACGACAAAACTAGATACAAGGAAGTATGGATCAAATTAATGAATTTGAACTCACGAAAACTGCGTTTTGAGATATATCAGTAAAGACACGGACGTAAATGAGTTGTCTAAATGTCGTTAAATGCAATGTAACCTCTGTAGATATAACTTTGAATTATTCCTCATCATATACCATCAATTAATTATTATTATTATTACTTTTTTAAGATGGGGATCTTCGGAGCAAATAATCTCTCTTCTTGAACCGAAAACACAGGTCGAACATGCAAGTTATTGCGTTACAAAGGATTCATAAAGAACAGAAGAATCAACAAACCTTCTGAAATTTTGATGTTGTTCTCGTTTTCTTGAAGGCGCTAGTCCCGAAAGCCTTCCTTTTCTATGGCACTAGTAAGTAGTGCCAAAGCAGTTCTACTTATTCATGTTTTATCGAGTTTTAGGGTATAGAAGACACTCGCAATATATCGAGAGTTCTTTACGCGCTGTGGAAAGGAGTTGTAACTTTCGGTGATCATGAAGCACTTGAGAAACGACAAGCTATTCCACAGGAACTCAAAACTAGCTACACAAGATAAAGAAAATGTGAAATAGAAGATGGAAAGAAGCTTTAACTATGCTTGTCAAGCTTGCATGTGGTTGAGATAGTGGGGGTAAGTAAATTAGATATTTTGTTATGGCTCCTCCAAATAGTTTGGAACTTTATTTTTGCTGATACTGTTTTGGATATTTACTAGTATTTTCATTTTCGGTAATTTTGACTTTTACTGCTCAAAGTTATTCTTATTTTGCCATCGCCATGATCGAAACCGTTAGGAAATCAAATTAAGGCAGAGATTGAAGGATGTTGGAACAATGGTAGAGATCATTCCGTTCAACCTATTTCATTCGCTTTTGTGTTTTTCAGTCATCTATTTTTGCTTTCCAGTCATCTCATTCAGTGTGAACCCAATCATGTTTTTGCTGTTGCTGAGTCATTGTTGAATAACGGTAATAGGATCAAGGGCACTATCAAGGGCTAAGAGAGATGAGCAACAGAGGAGAGAGATGGAGGAGAGGACGATAGAGGGGAGAGAGAGAGCGCTTAGGGGCATTTTGTATATATATACATACATACATATATATATATATATATATATATGGGAATAGACCTAAATTCCAAACCCTAACTCTAAGGGTACATTTGATCCATAGAATCATCAGAAGTGAAAATGTGAATAAATTTTAATGAAATAGAATCCTAGGCTCATCTACTATGTTTATTATAATATTAAAAAAAATTGTGAGAATGAGAATGAAGTTTTACAAATGACCATAATATCTTTATAAAACATTAATTATTATATGTATTAAGAAATTGTTATTATTATTATTAAAGAATTATTATTTCAAAGAAAATTATAATTTTTATTATCATTACAAATTATTTATTATGATAATAATTTTAAAATTATTATTAAAAATTAATTATAATTAATATATTCATTATTATATTTAACCTTGTAAAAGTTTATTTTTATTTCTTCTTCCTGTATCATCTTCCTGTGTCTTCTTGCGGTAATGTTACCGTCTTCCTGAGTCATCTTGCATCTCACCGACCAGTCCCTTCCTTCAGTCTGGTGTCTTCTCTTCCTTTTACAGGCACTGACGTTTTCTCTTCCTTCTTCGGCATCTCCTCTCTACCTCTCTTTTCTTCCTAAAACAGAATCTTCTCTATCTCTCTCTCTTCACATTCAGATCCATCGCGCGGCAACTTTCTCAGATCCACCGTTGACGAATTTTTCAGATCCATTGGCGACGAAGCCGTGTGCCTCCACCTCTGTCGTCTTCTAGGAACAGAGGTCCACCCAACTCTAATCTTCATCTGAGCCACTGTGAGAGAGACAGCCATCAGGATGATAAGGAAGGACAAAAGGGAAGGGATAAAATGGTAATTAATTATCTCATTCTAAGGAATGCTTCTTATTCCATCTAGTGGCTGAGGGATTGTTCACTCCCACATATGTGGGAATAAACATTCCCTGAGGAATGAGACACCCATGTCAAAGTGCAAAACAAACATGGGAATGAGGCCTATTCCCATTCCCTCCCCCACTTTTAAATTTCATGAATCAAACATACCATAAAGTTTATTTTTGTTCCCTCTCGTTCCCTCAGATTTCACATGTGATACATAAATATTTGCCCAATAAGAATTTTTTTATAAATGTGTTAAATTTCAAGTATTAGACAAACTTGCAATTCTTAAGGCTCGTTATATTATACTACTATCATAGTTTGACTATAGAAATGTTAATTGATTCCTTGAAAGCAAAATAAATTGCCTTCTTTCCTCCTTTAGACGTCATGCCAATATAGTTTTAATTTGAAAGCTTATGAAATTTCTAATTTGCTCTGTGTTACTTTATTTAAGAATATATATGGGTCAGGTTTGGTCGTATTTGTATATGACTCAGGATTCCATCTCGGTTTATGATTGGATTATTTTTTAAGACTAAGGACCTAGTTGAGCTTGATTTTTTATTTAAAATTTAAATTCATAAAAATATAATTTTTTTTATTAAAAAAAAATTTTCACTTAAAGAAAAGATGAAAAAAATTAAGATTTTAAAAAGAACTAATATTTTATCACAAATAAAATTTATTTTCGATATATAAAAATATATCATTAAATTAATTCAAAACTCTGTTTGGTCAAAATAAAATTTGTTTAATTTTGACTCAATTCAACCCTTCTCATATATTCAAATTGACTCAATTCTCTCCTTTTCCTTTATTCTAGCCAAAATTATGGATTATGGTCACTATAGTGTTCTATTGGAGTGAATCTTCTAAGCCTCCACGACCTTTGTTGCTTCTTCTTTGTCCGAATAAGGCTTATCCATGATCAACTTGAGTCATTTTCTCCTTGTGTGCTATCATTGTCATGAAGCCTTTATAGTGTAGGGTGGCTTTGTAAGCATAAGCTTATGGAAATCTCTATGCCTATACCAGAGCCACCTAGATGGGAAAATTATATTTTGTCTAAATATGTCCAGAAAAACAAGGAAAAATAATATAATTTGCAAACGCAAATATTATTTTACATAATATTTGGTTATTATTAAATTGAGTCCAGGTAAAAAAAAACACAAAAAATAATAAATAATAAGAAGCTTGAGTTTGGAGAAAAGAGCCCAAATCACAATGCCGGAAGTCATGATCTAATTTTAAAGCCCAACTTACCTGATGGGAAAAGTGAAAAAGAAATGGCTCAAAATTCTTTAAAAATAAAAATAAATGAAGACTGACTCAAAAAAGGAAAAAAAGAGAAAAAAATAGGACTCCGGTTGACCAGTATCCTCTCTATTTGGATTTCCTGATTATAGGAGGAAATCTGATGGTCCAAATTGTTTCAAAATTTGTTTATTTTAATAAATATTATTTTTTTATTTTAATTTTTTTTTATACAGAATGATATTTTATTGAAGAAAACAATGAACTATTTCAAATAATTTATAATTTATTCCTTACATCTTAAGTTTATTTTTAGTTATACAAGATAGTATTATGATAAAAAGAAAATATATGAGTAAGTTCTAATAATTTACAATCTATTACTTATATCTTATAATTTATTTTTTTCATCAATAAAATATCATTATATATACAAATAATCTAAAATATTCATAAATTTTTGTGCATTATCATATTTTTTTTTAAAAAATTTAATTTCTTTAAAAAGTTAATTTTTTAAAAAATTAAAAGGTTAATTTTTATCAAAATAAAAAATTTTAATACAATTTGGACCATCAAATTTCTTTTGATGGTCCAAATTGTTTACAAGATTTCCTCCTTAATCTGTTTATAGGAGGAAATCCAAATATGAACGCCACAGATTTTATTCAGATCCTATATGATCTATTCTTAATAGAAAAATAATAGAATAATAAAAATAAAATAATCAACAAAATATCTAAGATATTACAGCAAATCTTCCAGCAAGATATCTAAAATCTTATGCCAAATCTTCCAACACTTCCTTTCAAGCTGGTGAATGAATATCCATCATTCATAGCTTGTTTAGTTCTTCAAACTTCACCCGAGATCAGGCATTTGTTAGAATGTTTGCAATATGGCGTTGTGATGGAATGCAGACCAATTCGAACACCTTGGAGTCTAGCTTTTCTTAGTTAAAATTTCTATCCAATTCCATATGTTTGGTCTAGTCATGATGTATTGCATTTTAACTATGCTGATTGTGGTCATATTATTATAAAAGAGATGTATAGGATAGTCAAAAAGCACTCTGATCTCTTCAATTAAGCATTTCAGCCATAAGCCTTCACAAATACTAAGGGAGAGTGCTCAGGGACTGCTTCTATACTACTTCTAGCCATCATGGGTTGCTTCTTACTTCTCTAGGTCACTAAGTTACCCTAAAAATAAGTACAGTATCCAGTGGTTGATCTCTTGTTTATAATGGATTTTGCCCAGCCAGCATTTAAGTTAACCTTTACACTTTTGTAACTTCCTTTCATGAATGAAATCCCTTTCCCTAGGGTTCTCTTTAAGTACTTGAGTATCTTGTACACAAGATTTATGTGTTCATTAGTGGGATTATGAATGTATTGGCTTACCACACTAACGATAAATGATTTTTTTGGTCTAGTATGTGAGAAATATATAAGTTTCCTAACTAACCGTTGATATCTCCCAGTCTCTCCTATTGTGCTATCTTCCTTGAATTTTAATTTGAAATTTGTCTCTAGCATACCTATTTCTTCCAATAGGGCAGTAATTTCCTCTGATATCTCCCTTCTGCACTATTCAAGGCTTTATGTATAATTTGAGGTATCTTTTCAAAAGATAGGTTAGCAATGAACATGGAATATTCAGGGTAAAGTTCTTGGCAATGCTCCAAAGTGTTGTCTTCTATTCTTGCAATTTCAGATTCAGTTTTAAACATGGGTGGGGTTATGTATGGTTCTTAGCTTTGTGGAGAGGTGGCTATTTTTAGACTGTTTGTTTTAGGCTGAGGTTCAGGGTTGGAGGGCATGTTAATGGGTTCAATGAAAGGTACTATTTGCTGTGTGTTGGGCTGAGGTTCATGGCTGAAGGGCGTGTTATTAAGTGCAGTGAAAGTGAAAGGTACTATATGCTGTGAGTTGTAATAAGTCCATTCATCAGTACTCTCCCCCTAAATGGATTTATCTGCAAAATAAGGGGTTGTTTTAAAAAAGGTAACATATATGGAAATGTAGAATTTTTTGGTGTTAGGTGAAAAACATTTGTATCTCTTCTTAGAGGATGAATGCCCATAAACACAAACTTAAGGGATTGAGGATCAAGTTTTCCACAATTATATATATGAACAAAGCAAGTGCATTAAAAAATTTTAGGAGAGAGGCTACGGGTAAGAATAGTAGTTTCAGGGTAAATTTCAAGCATTTTTCCCAGTAGGGTCGAGTACTTTAAGGGTTTAGAGGGCATTCGATTAATCAAATAGGTGGTTGTCAATAAAGGCTTCTCCCCAATAATCTTTTTGTGCTTTTGAGGCAAGTACTAAGGCTCTTATTACTTCTAGGTGGTGTCTATTCTTGTGTTCAGAAACTTCATTTTGTTGTGGAGAATGAATACATGAACTTTGATGAAGGATCCCATTCTCATTAAGGAAGTCTTTTAGGACACAATTGAAATATTCAGTTCCATTATCGATTTTGAAGATCTTAATAGAGGTTTGAAACTAATTTTTAATAAAAGAGTAGACAATTTTGAAAATATATAGGACCTTTAATTTTTCCTTCATTAAATAGGTCAAAGTGAGTCTAGTATGGTTATCGATGAAAGTTACAAACCATTTGTCACCAGTTAAAGTTTTTTGTCTAAGATGGACCCTAGACGTCGCTATGGATTAAGGAAAATGAGTGAGAGGAAATGTGTGGGTGTGCAAGGTAGGAGGTGCGTGTATGTTTGGACAACTGGTAGATATCACATTGTAACAAAGTGAAACTTCTATTAAATAAAGAGGGATACATTTTTTTTCATGTAATTAGGGTTGGGGTGTCCTAATCTATAATGTCATAAGATAGTCTCAGTAATAGAATTACAACTAGAGAGTGTGCAAAGCATGTTTGGTTCTTAGTCAAGTAGGTAAAGATCGCCTTTTTCTTTAGCATTGCCGATCGCGCCCCTGATGCCAAGTCCTAAAAATAACAACCACTAGGAAAAACTTAGTGACACAGTTAAGGTCTTTTGTAAGCTTACTAATAGATAAAAGGTTACATGTAAGGTTAGGGACTAAAATAACTTGATGGAAGACAATATGGTTAGATAAATAAACTGTCCCAAATCTAGTCACCTTAGAAGGGGTGCAATCGATAAGGGTTACGACTAAATTAGACTTACAAGGTTTGAAATTAGTGAGAGAAGAGAAATTACCCGTCATGTGGTCTGTGGCCCCAGAGTTAACTATCCAAGTGTTGGTTCCTTGAGTTTTGGAACTAAGGATAAAAGATGAGTTACTTGTATGGGTAATCAGGCTTTTGGCAATGTTAGGATTAGGAGAGGTATTGAGGTGTGTGCCAATCAACTTGTGGAGGACTTTTAGTTTATCTTTACTAAATACTTTAGAATCATAAATTCTCCTTTCAGAGGTAGTTATCATATGGGTTTGTCCTTCATATTGGCTTCGTTGTTTATTGTTGAATGGTTTGCCATGTAATACCCAACATATTTCTTTAGGATGTCCAACCTTATTACAATGATCACACTAAGTTTTATGCAATTTTTTGTGCTTGTTATCACCAGATTGTGAAGTTTTAGCTGTAAAGACAGAGTTATCAGTAACATTAGAAGGCAGGTTACTAGAGGTAAGTTTTTTTCAACTTTCCTTCCTTTTTACTATTGAAAATACTTCCATTAAAGATAGAAGGGGGTCCAGTGAAAGAATGCAACCTCTGATTTCCTCAAATCTAAGATTTAATCCAAAGAGAAATATACTGACTCTATTTTCTTCCTTGAGTTTCTTGAAATAAGTGGCATCAGTTGTCTAGTTGATGCTGATGGCATAGTAGGACATTGAAGAAGTGAGTAACATCAGAGTCAGCTTGGTAAAAATCATGGAGAAAACCCCCGATCTCAAAACTAGCAGCTTTATTTTTATTAGTTGAATACAACTTTTTAGCAACTTCCTAAACTTCATGGACTGTTCGATAGAGGAAAAAGTTTTCTCTAATGTCAAAAGCCTTGAAGTTGATCAGCCATGATTGAATTAGGCTAGGTTTTGTAGAGACTGTCAGTGGGTTTAGGTGGAGTAGCTCTCTTGTTAGGTAGTTAACTTTCCCTCTTCCTTTCACAAACATCATTACACTTGTTGAACGTTGTAGGTAATTGTGGCTAGTCAAGCGATGTGATGCGATTGGAAGAGGAGTGGGGTTGGGACTGGCTGATTTGTGTGAGGTAGTAGGGTTGTTTGTGTGATTGGGGTGGTCACTTGATGGTGCCACCGTGCTCCCCCGTGCATCACTATTGGAGGCAACAAGGATAGTGCCAAAGGATATCATGAGGCTCAGATTAAAAGCTCTGATACCATGTAGAAATATTCAAGAGAAGGCAGTTTGAATATTTTTATTTATTCTGTCGTCAACCTACTAAACCCAAGGTACAAATTTTATATACATATATATATATATATATTTCAAATTTAAACTCAGATTCTGTTATAACAAAATATCCCTAATAAATTGGTATTTTATTCAGATCATATATGATTTGTTCTTAACAGAAAAATAACAGAATAATAAAAATAAAATAATCAACAAAATATCTAAGATATTGCAGTAGATCTTTTAGCAAGATATCTGAAATCTTTTGCCAAATCTTTCAACACTTTCTTCCTCAACATATTTCTTCCACTGAACAGAAAGTAGACAAATTCATTGAAGTATTAGGTGTTGTTTCATTTCTGTCCTTATTGTCCAAGTTCTGAATGGTAGATTACCATTCTCCAACTTGAGCAAGGGATGATAAGATTATTAATTTGTTAAATTATTTAGTCACAATTTCAATAGGTATGAATCATTTTCCTTCTGTAGGCTCTCAAAAAATTAAGCTGAAGCTTCTGATATATTGCATAGGGTAAGTTTTGTGCATTCTCTTGTATAGTTGCCACATATAGGTTGTACAGATGTAGGATGTAGAATTTTGCTATAATATTGGCATGACATCTCCCTGTAACTTGCATAAATACCTTGTACATATTCAGTAATGATCATCAAGTTTTAATCAGCAATCATTGACAGCTAAAACTTTTCAGTAATTTTGAAGAAAGGCTAAGCTATATATTCTCTTACTTGAAGATTTACATTGTGGAGACACTTTTCATATAGAGGCCATATATAGAATAGAATTAGGCTATATGCAAGACAACGTAAATGCCATAATACATCAAATATCAATGCCATAAATAGATCAATTACACTTCTTGCTGTGGATTATCTCCTTAAAATTAGCGATCATAATCTCTGCAAATTGTAGTTGAATCTTTATGCTTCTCCTATAAGTCTGTCAACTGGTTCTCCATAATTTTCTATAAACCCTTGTCCTGCTTTAATGGAGATTGAATGGATAATTTTCCGTTTCGAGCTTTTTCTCCATCAACTCTTTACTACTTTCAACCTTGAGGACAAGGTTTTTCAATCAAGGGTGATTGATGCAAAGGATACTAAAAACCCAAAAAAAGATTGTATTGGCTGGGCCAGATGCAAAAGTTATGCAAGCAAAAACAAATAAGGAAAGTTAAGTATATGAAGCATTAAAAAGATTAAGGAAGAAGCCTGCATGGGCGCATGACTACCAATTGAGTTAAGGAAGAAGTTAGAGAATGACGATTAGGCTAAAGAATAACTAATCTACTAACTTAAATAGTATGCATATGGATCTCATATGAAAGAAAGATTTTGATGTAGATAGCATCTACTAACTCCATAATTTTGTCATAATGTAATTCCAGCAGACTGCATGTGGCATCTCGGGCAATAAAGATTTTGATGTAAGGAGGGAATGACAATGCCAAATGATGCTACCATGAATTTGAGGGAGAAGGTCCAAGTTGTATTAGATTTTACGCCTAAGAAGTACAACCTCTTGCAGAACGCTGAGAACCCCCCATTGAATCACATGCTTGCTACTTCTTAAGAGGTAAATTACCATGTAAGTATCCTTCTAGTAATATTTTCCACTTTCATGTTATTGTTTTCTTTTCAAGTTTTCATATTCAATTTATTATTCATCTCACTTGATGAAAACAAATAATATTTAGAGAGTAGTTTAACAATATGTAAAAGTGGCTTAACTTGATCATAATTGGCATTCACTCAACATATATAAAACTTAGAAGATTAGAAAAAGAACTAGAAAAATAGCATTGCAATTTGTGCTATAAAAAAGATGAAGAAAAAGATTGTACGTTATTGATGGACCCATGAACATTAGGCTTGGGCTTGTGGGGAGTTATAACAAAAAGGATAATCGGATATGACGAGGTGTCATGAGGGATCGAAAGGGCAAGAAAGTGGTAACTGACTAGTCACATGGATTAGAGGTGCAAGAGGAGTATTAGAGTGGTTTGGGAGTAGAGTGAAGGCAGGCAAGGATTCAGTAATGTTTTGGGAGAGTCCTTGGCCTCTTGAAAGCTTTGTTAGAGTGGTTTGGAGGTTCTTAGCTTTGTTATTTGTTCTCCTGTGTTTACTAAGCAAGGATTCTATCCTTTTCCTGAGGATTGGTTCTTGTTTAGTAGCTAATAATACAAGTTTTACTGTTGGGCTCTATCAATTTGGTATTTGAGCTGTGACAATCCAGTGGAGGCTGAAAGCAATGGCAATTTTCAATGAACAATTTGAAAGACAATTGCTAAGTGGAAGATGGAAAAATATAGAAGGGATATGAAAGAAACGATATGGATTATGGGAGAGATAATAGAGATTATGAGGGACATAATAAAGACCTTGAAGAAGATGACGGGCGAGGAAGAAGGTGAAGTGTCAACTGTCCGAGATTAGAGATCAGAGACTCCACTCTGCGTAGTGGATGGGTCTGCAAAATCAATAGCTGAACAACAGGTGAAGGAGATCGGAGAGGGAGAAAAGATTGCAAACGAGGTGAAGGAAAGTGTACTTGCTCAAGAAGTGTCGTGTGTTTTTGAATCATTGAAGCAAATTCAAGTTGTCAGTTTGTTAACAGCAATGGAAGAGATTGAAGTCGGAGAAAAAGATAAGTCTGATGAAGATTGGCTTGAACTACTTGGATCGAAAGATACAGAGATAGTAGAGATTGGAGAAAAGGGGAAGGATGAGGAAGGAGAGCTCGAAGCAAAAGTAAAGGAGATAAAGCAGGTTTCCCTAGGAAATTTCCAAAAGATACGTTGGAAGTAGGCAGCATTAAAGGAGACATCGATAAAGAAGACATTAAAATTAAAGGTGGGTCTTGCCCGACCCATAACCCAGAAGCCAATCAAGCAGTCAACCTTAAAAGAGTGGAGGGAAATTAAGTTACCGGGTCAAAGAAATTGAAAATGGAAGAAGGCCAAAACTGAATGGCAAGGTAAGTTTTATTGGGCTGCTCTGTTCCATTATGTAATACATAATATTAGGCCAATTCATTTAATTATTACATCTTTAATCCAAAGACAACATATGGATCTGATTCTAAAGATAGAAGCAAGGGATTAGATACCTATTGACCCGAAAAGAGCCACTCGCTTCTTTCCTCTGACAACGTTAGAGCAACAATAGCTAATAATAGGAGAAGAGGCAAATTGATCTTTGCTTTCAACAACGACTAAAATTGATGGCTGTCAGCAATTGCTCATCACCAAGAACACAGGAAGAAAGGAACGAATTTGGATTTAGTAAATTTAAAATTTTAAATGCATGTTAATTTGATAGAATATAAATAGTTGGATAAAAATTTAATAGATCAAATTTTAAGAAATTGTTAAAAGTTATTTTATATATATTAAAATTTAAACCGTTCAATAAAAATTTAATGATTTAAATCTTCTTAAATATAACAAATTTAAATTTTCAAATGCAAAGAATCTGAATCTAAAGGAACCTGTGTATGATTTCTGTGTTACTGAGATGTTTCAAGTACCCTATAGGAAGATGAACCAACAGTTTCAACTTCCCTTAATGGAAGAAAATAAAGAAGGTGATAGGGATGATGAAGGGAGAACAAGGCCAGAAAAGGAGAGTATTAACGGTATCTTTATTAAGGGAACGACAGAAGAGGATGCTCTGCTTCCTAGGCACAAATTACTCTTTATTTTTGCTGAAACAGGGCTTGGTTTTCATAACCTAACATTTTGCAAATTGCATAAACCTGAAGAAGTGGAGGTTGTGAGATTTTCAGCTCATGGACATGTAGTAGTTTTGATCAAGTGGATGGGATTATCTAAGATTGAAAAGTTAGAGAAGTATAATCTGGTGATTCAACTGCACCTGGAGGATAAGGTGGAACTTATTGGGGTCAGTAGTGATAGTCCTGTAACCTACAACAACGGAAAGATCGTAGATAAGAGACTATTTTAGTTTCTGACTAAAGAATTGTTGATGAGGGAGTATAGAGCTCTTTACATGTCTGTCAAAATGCTTTAGAAGTGAAACTTTAAAATACCCATAGATGTAATAGGTGTATATTCGTTGCATGAGAATAACAGTTGGATTCTTTATAAGAACGTTTGTATTATTTATTCCAAAACAAACCTGGGAGTTCAATGGCAAGTGGAAAAAGCAACAGTTTATGGTTAGGGCTGAAGCCTAATTTTGGCAGTGAAGATTGCCCTTGTGAATTAATTCATCCTTCTAGAGATTGCAGTGTGGATTCATCTTTGCCATTCATATTTCTGATCTGCGATGTTCAGGGTATCACTGTTGAAGGCTTGGAAAAAGGAAGTTGTCATTCACACTGATAGTTTGGGTGCAAGAAATCTACTAAAGAATAGCATTGGCAAGGGTGTTGGGCATGTTAGTGAAGGAGGAAATGCTTGCTCTAACGATGATTGTTTTGATTGTCCTAAGGTTATGATTATGTTTTTCCATAACCTGACTACTTGTGAGTCCATTATTATTGTTAGCATAGCAGAATATCGCAGCTTTTATGGAGAGGGTGATGGATGTTGTGCAAAAGTTCACTTTCATTATTTTGACAGTCCTACTCGAGATGTTCAGAAGCCTATGGCTAGTATGAAAGGGAGCATACAATTTGAGAAAGAAGAGGTGGGATGGATAGGCACATGTTCTGGTGCTTTGGAGATGCAAGAGCCAAGTCATATGGGAAAGACACTACAGGTAGTCATTTATAACTCTCACCTTGAAGGCAAGGTGAAGCTTGGAGGGCCGGGTAATGATTGACCCATAGACATTGGGCTTAAGTCTATGGGAAGTTATAACTGAAAGGATAATGGGATATGATAAGGTGTCACAAGAGATGGCAAGGGCGAGAAAGTGGTAATTGACTAGTCACATGGATTGGAGGTGCTAAAGGAGTATATTAGAGTGGTTTTGGGAGTAAAGTGAGGGCAGGCAAGAATTCAATAGTGTTTTGGGAGAGTTA
This sequence comes from Delonix regia, assembly GCA_037074485.1. Lineage (NCBI taxonomy): Eukaryota > Viridiplantae > Streptophyta > Magnoliopsida > Fabales > Fabaceae > Delonix > Delonix regia. The sequence goes on along the minus strand of CM073452.1, from coordinate 17,847,937 downwards.
TTAGTTTTCCTGTATTCCCTGAGTCAGGATTCTATCCTTTTACTGGGGACTAGTTCCTGTTTTGCAGCTAACAATGCTAGTTTTATTGTTGGGCTCCATCAGTGACTAATTGACAAGCTCGTTTTCCCAGTTGACTATTGACTGTTGTTGCATAGCTCTCTCACATTAATTTTCTCATTGTTAATGGATATGTGAATTCAAATAAAATCTCTAAACATTAAGATATATGCTAGGTTATTGCAGGTTTTTAAATATAGATTTAAAATATAGAACTTATTTTAAAGAATTTGGGATTTTTAAATATGTAATAGAGAGTTAATCTTTGACTTTTAATAATTATATTAATTTTTTTAAAACTAGAATTTTGTGAAATTTATTTTAAAAAGACAAAGGAGATCTAGATTTGTCACAAGTTTAAGGAAGGGAACTCCTACACAGATTGGATGCCTAATTTTTCCACAGAATCAGTTTTGCTTTGCACGAGTCTGAGGACCCCTGTTGGGTTGTGACTCTGGTCTTGCAAACTTGGGTGGGGTGCATTTTGAGCTCATATGCTCAAAGTGTATGTTGTAATCATCCAATGGTATATATTAGATTAACATTATTTAATGATTTATATTAAATTATAAGTTAATTGAAATAAAAATTTTAGAATTTGATTTGATGGCTACAAATTATTTAAGAACCTAATCCAATGATTGTTAGCAGTGTCGTTTCTAGGTAGAGATTTCGAGTCAACTCGGTTGTTGAGTCGGAATCAACTCAAATTCATTTTGACTCGGCGCTCAACTTATATAGCGACCTCCAGGCAGCAAAACCACACTTCTCCACTAAGCCAATGTTGTCTTTTAGTATATACGATGTGTTGTATTATATATATTTGCACTTCATTTTCTTAGTTTCAAAAAATACATTTCCTTGTACTTGAATCCAAACACTTAGAATAACTTCATCACCTATTACCACATAATAAGAATTTCATATTTATTATTTGTAATGTATTATATATATTTATTATTGGTTTTTTTTTTATAGAAATTTTATTTTAAATTTTTCGTTAGTCATGACTTGAAAAGTTATTTGTTATTATCTTTTAACCTGTTTTGACAAAGTAATCTTTAATAATTATATTTATTACTTTATAAATCATTTTAATTAAAATTTAAAATTATTAGTATTTGATTATTAATAGTTATTATATTTAGATTTAAATATATAAAATTTTAAAAAATATCTATATTTAATTATTACTTATTCAACTATAATCAAACTAATAAACTATTAATCATTACATTCAATAGTTTTAATTATTAGTCTAAATTTAAAAATATTGATTTTAACTACATAATTACATATTTTAATAATTATTTTTTATTATAGGCAAACTCTTACGATTTTATGTTACGAATTTATCTTCTTCAAATGATTTTACTTAGACTCGCGAGTTTGATGACCTTGGATGTTAGTAATTAAACTAGCGCATTTTGCACTCAGTGTAATCATTTAGACTCCCTTCTCCTGCTAACAAATAAAAAAAGTGGGGTGATCTTTATATTTTTTGGAAATAAACGGGTGATTTATGTAATATCAAAATAAAAGGGATGTTGAGGTGCTTTACACTAACTGTAATAGTTAATAAAATATTCTTTCCATTTATTTTATACCCATTTTGTCCTTATCTTTAATTTCTCCACCAACTCTCTTGCTCTCTGCCTGCGAATGCTCCTTGGTCATGGCAACCACATTAAGTATTATGCAGAGTGGTGGATCAGGTTATATTTATGTGAAGGGATTAATTGCAACTTATATAAATTAGGAAGATAATTGCGAACAGCTCAATTCAATCATGAGGAAAGAAAAGTAAAAGAAGGGGAAAAAGTCTAAAATAATGTATTTATCTCTGAAATTGAACACACTAAGCAAAACTCAAATATATTAATGAAAGAAGAATTTAAAATTGCATTTTTATAATTGAAATTCAATTTTTAAGTACTTGTAAATTCATATAATATGAGTATTGGTTACATGAAAATTTTAATATCTGAAATATTTTATATATATATATATATATATATATATATATATATAAAGATTTTCACTAAACGATAGGAAAGTTTGTGACGATGTGACGGTCTAATACTACAAAAACAAAGGCCAATATGTGACCATCAGAAATAACGTTTGAAAACTTTGCGAAGCTCGAAAGGGTTTTTCTTGTATTAGACGTCGGAAGAGCAACCCAGAAATAAAATAGACCAATGGAGACGAAGGAAACGAGTTGACGTGGGAAGTTTGCAGGAAGACAAGAATGTCAAGACATAGGTGAAGGCGTAGGTGAGGCCATAGCCGACTTCCACATTGCCGGATAAAACAATGCCAGAAATGTTGACTGCTGACGTAGAACAGCCAATTATAAAATGACAAAACGCATGCTAGCTTTTTTCCCTACACATCTTGCATTAAAGAGAAGAAACCCCTCCTCCCATTTTGTTCAAAGTTTCAGGTTCAAGGTCAATATTTTGAGTCCACACTAGTTCCAAAATGATACCGGGTAACGCTGTAGGTAATCCTCGTTCACCTCCGCAGAAGCATTTTCATGTTTTCTTGAGTTTCAGGGGAAAAAATACCCGCAGGAATTTTACCGACCACTTATATGCTGCATTGCTGCGGAAGGGAATTATAACTTTCAAGGATGACAAAGAACTTGAGAGAGGAGAAGTTATATCAGAGGAACTCATCAAAGCTATTGAGGGATCTATGTTTTCTATTATTGTTTTCTCCAAACACTATGCTTTTTCTTCATGGTGTTTGGATGAGCTGCAATATATTATGGAATGCAGAAAAGATTTGGGACAAATAGTTTTCCCAGTCTTTTATGCTGTACATCCCTCTGATATACGACAACAAAAGGGAAATGTTGGTAGAGCTTTTGAGAAACATGAAGGAAAATTTACAGAAGAAAAGGTGCAGAGATGGAGAGAAGCTTTAACTCTTGTTGGCAACTTAGTTGGTTGGGACACCAATAACCGGTATGTTCTTTCAAAATTAACTTCTTTCAAAATTGACAAGGTAATCAATGAAAATTTTGAGAGGACCTTCTTTTGTGGCATTTAGAAGAAATATATGAGATTTGGCTGTACTTGATATCTTTTACTTTAATATTTAAGAAAATATGATGATAATGGTTTGCTGAGAAACAACAATAGAAAAAATATAGAAGTAAGCAATGCCATAAAAAACTTAACAACAGAATAATAACATGGATCTAGAGAGATCAGAATCTCATACTGAGAATTTAGTTAAAAACTTTATAAATTGGATCTTCAATTTTTCAATTAATGATGTTATTGTTTTCGTGTGTGTATGCTAGGCATGAAGCAGATATCATTGAAGAAATCGTTGCAGTATTATGTACCCAACTTTATGTTAAATTGCCATCTAACTTTGACCATTTAGTTGGAATTCAATCAAAGGTAAACAAGATGATGTCCCTTTTAAAATTAGGGTTGGATGATAAATGCTTTGTTGGTATATGGGGAATGGGTGGAATAGGCAAGTCAACTCTTGCTAAAGTTGTTTATGAGACAATCAAAAGCAAATTTGAGAGTTCTTGCTTTCTTGCCAATATCAGGGAGGAATCAGAAAGAAGTGGTTTAGTTAACTTACAAAAGAAGCTTCTTTCTTGTCTTCTCCCAAAAAATAATGAAATCAATGATTCCTATGAAGGAGTGACTGCAGCGAGGCATCTTTTATGCAACAAAAAAGTTCTTATTATTCTTGATGATGTAAGTCATATAAGCCAACTAGAGAATCTGGTTGGAAACAAGGACTGGTTTGGTGATGGCACAAGAATAATAGTAACGACCAGAGATAAACACTTGTTGATAGCTCATGGTCAATTTACAGATTACAAAATTAAAATGTTGAATAACAGACATGGCCTCAAGATCTTATGTCAAAAAGCATTTAAAAAGGATGAGCCTGAAGATGGTTATTGGAAATTGTCAAAAGAAATAGTTGAATATTGTGGTGGTCTTCCTTTGGCACTTAAAGTGTTGGGTTCCTTTCTTTGTGAAAGAAGTCAATCTGAATGGAGAGAGACCTTGGATAAGTTGAAGCAACATTTGCCTAAGGATATTCTCAAGACTCTTCGCATAAGTTATGATGAATTAGAAGATGAAGAGTATAAAACAATATTTTTGGATATTGCATGTCTTTTCAAGGGAGAGGAAGTAGTTGAAGTGAGAAGAATATTGGAAAATTGCGGTCTTCACCCAACAATTGGAATCAATGTCCTTATCGAAAAATCATTGATAAGTCACATTTCATGCAGAAATGGCAAAATATGTATTGACATGCATGATTTGCTTCAAGAAATGGGAAAGAACATTGTTTTGCAAGAATCTCTAAAAGATGCTAGTAAACGCAGCAGATTGTGGTCTCTAGAAAACACCAATCAAGTGTTGGAAGGAAAAGAGGTAAGTACTTAAACTTTGAAGTCTGCTAAAGTTGTGGTTAATTTATTACATTATTTCCAAATTTACACTCAAATTTGTGCTTGACTATTAATTATATCTCATCATGTATATTAGGGGTCAGAAAACGTTCAAAGTATAGTGTTGAATTTAAAACAAGAATATGAAGCAAATTGGCACCCGGATTGCTTCTCAAAGATGTGTAATCTTGTTTTGCTCTATTTGAGTAATGTGCATCTTTTGCATAGTCTCAATTCTCTTCCTAGTGCACTGAAAGTTCTCATATGGGAGGGATATCCTTTGAAAGCTATGCCACACAATATTGGCCAATTATATGAACTTGTGGAGCTCACATTGTGCCATAGCAAAATCAGACAACTCTGGAATGGAACACCAGTAATTTTCTTCGACACTCTAATATAATTAAAGCTATCTTACCACTAAACTTCGAATAAAACTGATACCTCTTTTTGTTGACCAGGTTTTAGGTAAGCTGAAGTTGATCAATCTGAGTTACTCTGAAGATCTAATTGAGACACCGGATCTCACTGGAGTTCCAAACCTTGAATGTCTGCTTCTTGAAGGTTGCAGTAACCTGGTTATGGTTCATGAATCTGTTGGGCAGCTTAAGAAGCTAGTCAAGTTGGATTTGAAAGATTGCAAAAATCTTATAGCCCTTCCAAGTAAGTTGGAAATGAATTCTCTAAAGGAGCTTTTTCTTTCTGGATGCTCAAAACTCGAAAAGCTTCCAGATTTTGGGGAAAATATGAAAAGTCTATTTATTTGTGATGTAAGTGAAACCAATATAAGAGAAGTACCTTTGTCTATCATCCATTTGACAAATCTTAAGGAGCTATCACTTCATGGATACAAAGGATCAGTTTTCTTGGGACTGAGGTTGCCCAATTCCTTCTCAGGATTCTCTAAATTGAGGAAATTAGGTTTGAGCTTCTGCAATCTGTGTGATGGATCAATGCCTGATGATTTAGGAGGCTTATCTTCATTGATAGAGCTTGATTTAAGGGGAAACCAATTTTCTGTCCTACCGTCTGACTCCATCTCTAATCTTCTCAAGCTTCAACGCCTTTACTTGAGTAATTGTGCTAGGCTTCAATCAATTCCCGAGCTTCCACCATATTTAATTAGAATATACGCAAGTTGCTGCCATGCATTGAAACCCTTAAAGAACGTCCAACATCTCATTGCGTCACTTGTCTCTAAGGTCTCTCTCTCTCTCTCTCTTTCTTTGTCTCTTCAATTCTGTTTTTCTTGTCATTATGTTCAATAATACTGTTTTTTTTGTTACAGCGTCACAGTGATCTCTTACATGAAGTCATTTTCTTGCGTATAACGGGGGATGAAATCCCAACATGGTTTAAAGAACAAGACTGTCATGTACATCATGTTTCTCGGTTGCAGGCAAATATATCTATAACAGTAGACATGCCTTATGCTCGTGACAAGAGTAAATGGTGGGCAATTGCTGTATGCCTTGTGTTAAAGAAAAGAAAGTATTCTTTTTTCTGCATAGATCATCACTGGAGTTTCAAAGCTCCTGAAGATAAAGGCCCTTCCAAAGCGATGCAGAAATCTCTTTTTGGAGACGCGGATTCTGCCCCTCATCTTCATATAGCAATTCTTCCCTTTGATACTTTGAACTGTTGGCCACATCAACGAGGTGAACGGAACTCACAACTTCAATTGCAATTGAAAATTTATGGAGGTTTGGAAATAGTGAACTGTGCATGGCGTCTGATATGTAAGAAAGATTTTGATGTGAGGAGGTCAAGCAGTGGTTGTAGTAGCGTCCAGATTACAGAGCTTGACAATGACAAGCATGGCCGCCATCAATTTGAGGATGAATGTCCAAGTTGTACTACTAGCATTGATGCACAACGCAGAAAACCCCATTAAATCATGTGCTACCTGCAAAAAGTGGTATTAATATCTACCCATCCCTTTCACATTAATTATCAACTTTTGTGTTAATTAATTGATTTATTCCCAAGTTTTCATATTTAATAGTTAATAAGAATTGGTAGAATTCGATTTCAAATTTCAAAAAAGAAAAAAGAATTGGTAGCATTCTATATGCAATTTTTTAAAGGAGAAAGTAATTTTTTCCGTTGCGTTTGGAATCAATTATAATCTCGTCCTATATTTATTTGTGTCCATTTCAATTCATATGTTAAAATTTTCAACATCTTTCCAATTACTTACGTTATTGAAATCATAAACAATATTAATTGAATTATTGAAATATATGTGGCCATTAAAGGACGCAAACATGAATATTATATTACTGAGAGTAAAATATCAATTAAATTCTGCACTTATCTATCTAGTTTCAAATAGTCCCTCCTTAATACGAAAGTTAATACATATAATTTAGTTTCAATTAAATTTAGACTAAATGTATTAATATTTATATTAGTAAGGGATTAAATTGAAATTAGACTCATAAGTAAGATCAAATTGAAACTAGAAACTAGTGAAGGATCAAATTGAAATTAAATTAATACGTGATCAAGACTAACGACTCGTTTGATTGCTAAAAACAAATAAAAGTAATAAGAATGAGAATGAGAATAAGAATTGAGTATAATGAAAATAATCATTACTACCTTTGGTTTGACATAAAAAGTAAAAAAAAAACATTACCCATTTGGTTAGCAGAAAAAACACGGGAAAAGAATAGGTAATGTGACCACATGACATGAATGCCCCTATTTTGAAATATAATACTATTTATGATGTAATGTATTATTAAATATAAATTGTATTTTATTTATTTTATTCAATCTATTATTATTATTATCATATTTATTTTATTGATTAATGTTAAAAAGTAGTTTTTGAATCATCAATTATAAAGAAATATGAACAATTTAATTTTTTTATTTTAATGTGTAAAAATATTTTAATAATACTAATAATGAAAAATATTTAAATATTCATTAATATTTTTCGAATGTCTAAAAAAAATTTTGCATCAATATTTTACAATTCAATGATTCTTAGTGACAGTAACATGGTTTAGGGGTAAATTTGTCCATAATAATCTATTCCCTAAAAACAACCAGCATTTCATCCACTTTAGGCGGTATTCATGATTCCCACCATTGTGGGAATCCACATTGCCAAAGGAGAGTCATTCCTTGGCTTGTTTAACAACCAAACAACGGAGTATGTTTGTGATTTTCATTCCCTCCGACAATTCCATCGAGCCAAACATACCGTAAGTATAATACTCAAGAGGCATAACGTTGACACGAGATTTGTTTCCTTAAAACAGGGACTTCGTAAAATTTGAATTCTCTTTGTGTGACATCCCAAATTCTAACTAATAAATGCTACTACATTATACCGAGAAAAATAAAACACACACCAAATTGACATAGCAAAAAATAAATTTAAAGTGGCATTTTTTATATTATTGTAATTAAATACAGAAAAATTTACAACGGAGTATATATTATGTGAAAATACTGAAACATTTTCGAATACCCGATAGCATCTTTGAAAAATAACTCATTTACTTACTTTAATCATAATATAATTATCTATATATTATAAAAATACAATGGTATCATAAAACATAACAATATATCAACTTAAGAATGTTTAAGATTCAAATATTCAATAAAACGTTTATAAGTAACAACTTATACAAAATAACCAAATCATTTTCGTTTGTGCAATCACTTAACCACACAACAAAATACCATAACATCATAATATAAATAAATGTAAATACATCTATGTAATTAAATCTTACTAATTTTCATGAAAGGATATTTATGAAATATACATTAACATTTGTAAAATGTTAAACACCAATAAAATAATTTACATTTTATAAATAGGGTAGATGACATTATAGTTTGTATATGCATAACAAAGTGGAAACTTCCTTAAATCAATTACTTAAAACATTTGAAATATAGCTAATCATTGAAAATACCATATTACTATCTTTCATGAAATTTTATTTACATTATTCTGAAATGTACAAATACCATATGACAATATGATTAACTATTTGTCAACAAGATATCATATCTTTTATATATAAAGTAAAGTAATATTTTCTTAACATCTAATAACTTGGCATTAGGTAGAAAATTCATACTTTGTATATCCAAACAGTATTAAAAATACTTTTAACCATAATTAACTTACATATTATAACCTTATGCCAAAACATGTTTCCATTAACGGTCTACTAGTTACATTACCAAATTATTATTTCAAATCATTAACCATAGCTATTAAGTACTCACTTAAATATCAAATATACATTTATACTTGTTAAAATGAAAAGTAATCACTCATATACCACCTTTATATCATATACTAAGTAATTCTTCCCTTGCTTACTCATAAACATTTCTTAACAAAATAAGTATAACTAATACAATTTTAAACGTATAGTTACTATTACCAAATAATGTAGAAAAATTTTAAATGAATTAAATATCATGTATAAACCAAATATCAAATAATGGTTTTATAACAAAATTTAACATATCAAAATGGCATTTTGGTAAATATTCAAGCAAGAACCCATGTACCCATACTCCTTCATGCAACCTTCGAATATTGCATAGGATTTTCCTTTATTATTCAATTTCTCCTATAATTCTAGTTATATTTTCAGTTTAGTCCCTATTGTGTCTTTTTCGAACAAATGTAAGAAAAAGTGAAATGTATTCAAATAAGTCCCTCTAATAAAAGACATAAAATTCTGTTTTGTTATTTAACCCCTTTCTACCATGAATTTGCACTTTAGTCCCTATATACTATTCCTATATATTTATATATTATTTCCATATAAAAACAAGGTTATCTATTCCCATAGATTCTTCCATCAATCTCATTATTCCAAGATTCTTATTCTCTATGCATCTATCCCATCTTGCTCAATTTGTTTCTTATCTCATTTGTATTTTATACCATGCACCCATCTTGTCAAGAATAGTTTTAAACTTATACTTTTGAAAACCTTTGCACATGACATCAAAAATCTTGACCATAAACACACAAATTAGCCGTAACCTTCACATTATATTTCACATATTTTTTTTCACAATATTATAAGACATTTCAACCTAAAACATTCCACACATAGCTTCAGTCATAGGGTTCGCTTAGTTTGCAAAACAACACACTATATCTACATACAACATCACACTTAACTTCACCATTAGGCCATGATACATATACAGTACACCGGTAGATCATGGCCATTATTACAACTTCCCACGTACTTAAACACAAAGTTAAACAACATTACAACTTCATGGGATATTAAGTGGCCTAAGCAACATGCAAAACGCCACCATTGGCATGATGTCTCCCTCGTGGAAGTGCTCTCCCACAGGCATTCTTCTAGTTGAAGTTTGGCCACCACTTCCCCATTAACATAGTAAACTGAGATAGTAAACATGAGAAAATTTGGCATAATCTTGTACAAATCTAAACATGTCTTTTAGAGTCATCTTGGCCTAAAAATATTTGAGATAATGGGTTGAGAATTTAAGAAAATTCTCAATAGTTAAACAAGCCTAATTACCACATTAATGCATAGATATATCACATGCAAGCATTCAACACAAAATGAGCATAAAATCATCACATAATTGGATTTATAATATCGCCACATGCATGCCAACTCAACTTGCTTCAAAAGGAAGGATTCAAATGCTCAATATGCACCCCTTTGGTGCCGCCACCATGGCCAAATAAACATGTACAATATATCACATGCATAATGAAGTAGAAAGCAAGTTTAACTACCTTAGTTTGCTATAGTTTTCTCTCTTGAATGGTTCCTTAATGTCTCGGCCTAGGGCATGAATAAAAGAAAAGGAATGTGCATTTAAACTCTACTCAAACCTATTGCATGCAAAAGTGGAAGAAATAAACAAATAAAACAAACTTACTTGGATTCTTAGCTTTCTTCCTCTCGGCCACCCTTCTGCTTCACTCTTTATCACTCTAAAACCTCTCTTTCTCACTCAAGATGTGTTGCACGAGTGGTGTGAATGGCAAGGCTCACTTTCGCTCCTATTTATAGGTTACGCTCCTTGCATGGCATTAATTGTATCCATTAGGTGTCATTCTTTAGACTAAACACTTGCCTTATAATTAGCCTAAGTAGCCATGCATCATGATACTTAGCCATGAAACCTAATAAGATGACGCTTAGCTTAAGGTAATCATATCATCCAGGGACACCAATATCACTCTTTGTTTTACATGGAATTTGCATGGTTTGCAATTGGTTGGCCGTGAACCAAATGGCCTCCAATTTGGTTCCATTTGAACCAATTCCATCATATTTCAATGTCACTTGTTACATATTATGATATTTGCCCTTTTCCCCCTCAATTTTCCCTATTTAATTTTTTGGACCCTAACCTTAAGAAAATCTTCACTTTAGGACATTACTTTGTTGTAATTTCTTATCTATAAAGAAAACTACCCCTTGGGTTTATTAATTTACATAGGCTCCCCACACAACTTAATAATCGCCTCTTAATGCCACAATAAGAATTTTATTTTGGGCTTTGTATGAAACATTATACCCTATTTTCAATTTGGTCCTCAACTTATAATTTTTCTATTCAACTAAAGGATAAGAGGACCTAATTGAAAGAAAAATTTTAGAATGTTACACCTCGTCATCAACATATGAATATATAATTCATCTCTGTTTATTCATTTATTCGTTTTGTCACTTTCAAACGAATGTAAGCAAATAGGAGAGAGATAGATGCTTCTTCATGAGCATAGATTTGGAAAGACGAAAGATCTATTCTATCCAATTCTTGGCCTTGATATAGAGTATCTCTTATTTATAAATAAATATGGAAGCTTGAGTAAAATAATATATTTTATAAGAAAGCAATTTGATATTACCATTTTAATTTGTAGTATTAACTATTGAGCTTGATATCCTTCTATCCCATGAACTGCAAGACTCTTTCACTACCTATGTCTTCCAGTTAAAATCAATACACTGCTGGAGTTCCATTAATTACTCCATGATTTTGGAATAAAAAAAGGTCCCAAAAAATGATATGTCCAAGATTAGGCTAAGACCATTAAGGCCCAACTTGGTACTCATGTTTTGAGTCATGGAAAGATTAAGGCCCAATTTTGTGCTTACAGGTGACCAAGTTCCATGAGGAAAACATAAAATAGTCTAATATTACTAGCATAAGTTAGCACATATGGAACGAGTTTGTGTCCCTTAAACATCGCCTTTCGGGTTTGAATTTGTGGTGGGATAGGAATGAAAAATATTTTTCTGGAAGACCTACCCCCGATTTGGGCGAGACTGTAGGTCGAGGGATTAATAACGTGCATTAAGCAATTTATCATACATAATGAATATGGTGAATAGAAAAAAGTAAATAAATTCTAAATGAATTCATTTATTAAAAAAAGAGAATATGTTAGTAATTTTATTTTGAAGATTTTTTTGGTATGGAAATAAAAGAAAAAAATTTCCAAAAGCAACTTGATGATAAGAATAGGAATTATTTCCCTCCACCTTGGAGGTCTCTATTCAGTCAAATTATAAAATTGCATTTTACATTTATATATGATTATATTATTTTTAAATTCTTTTTTAATCACTTTTATCATATTAACAGCATTTTCATATGATAATTTAATTTAGAATCTTTTAATCTCATATAAAACTTTAAAACCTCTCCCCTAATGTTCAACTCCGTTATATTATAGAGTTATAACTTTGCTTCTTATCGTTGTGCACATCAAGCACTCGTTCACCAATACTGAAAGCTGATTCAGTAAACGTTGGCCTAGCTAAGACATTGTGTGCAATCCAAGAGAGTACTTTTTATTTTGAGGCATTTTCTTTCCACCATTCCAAAATATCAAATGCAGATTAATCATGAAGTACTTCAGCTTTCAGATACTTCTCTAACTCTAATTTTTGGCTTACACCAACCTTTACCCTCTTTAAAGACTTCCATTTATCCCATGGACCTAATGGAAAAAAGTTTGAGTCATCTAAAGCTCTAGAATTTGTAGTGTCTGAAATCACACTTGAATATTCAAGGGTTTCAACTGATTTTGGAACAACCGCATCATAATATTGTTTATACAAGCGATACAAACTGTCTTTAACACTCTTCTTCATGCTCTCACATACTTCAGGATTAGGGTACATGTCTTTAAATGTGGCATTCACATATGTAAGTTTGTACTTATGGTCTAATACTACCCCTATTACAAGTAACAGGTTAAAGGTTTTCTGAGTGACCTTAATATTTTTTGTACTTACATTTCATATTATGAGCCATGTCCCCAATAACTAGATTTTGATGCACAGAACTCGCAAGAACAAGGTCTGAACATATGCAATTTCATGGAAGCGGCATTTGCTATTGCTTGCAACGATCCAGATAACCTCAATGTCATGTCATAGAACGCCCTAAAAAACTTCATAAATATACCTGCATTACTCCAATCTAAAGCATTTCGTGGACCTTATTTACGTGTATCTTCTCTAAAGTGTATAGTAAAGCCCTCATCTTCATCCTCGATTCTATCAAATACCCTCTAGAACTTTATGGCATACTTTAACATTAAGTAAGTGGAGTTCCATCTGGTTGGAACATCCAAGTACACTAAACTTTTTGACTCTATATTTTAGTCTCCACAAAACTTTTAAACTTTTGCAATCTTGTAGGAGAAAACCTGACATATCTCACTACATTTTGAATGGCAATAATAGAATCATGAAAATCCTTCAACCCATCATTTACCACCAAGTTTAGAATATGAGCGTAATACCTTACATGTAGAAAATCTCCCCATAGACTAACCCATTCTAACTTTTCAGATGTTTCTTTAAATACATAACTGCTATGTCATTCAAGCTTGCATTATCAACTATCAATGTGAACACCTTTTCAATCTCTCTCCCAAGCAGACACTTCTTAATGGCTTTCTCTATGGTGTCACCCCTATGATTTTCAATAGGACAAAAATTTAGGATCCTCTTTTGCAACCTCTAGTGCTAATCAATGAATGAGTTGTGAGACACATATAGTCGAAGTTCTACACTGATGTCCAAGTATCTGTTGTTAAACAAACATGGTTATATGATTTCTTCAAGAAAGCTTTGAGATTCTTAGCTTCATGAAGATAGATTTTATAACAATTTTTGGCAAAGTCATTTTGGAGGGAGTAGGAAATCTAGGTTCCAATTGATTCAATAGACTCGTAAACCCATACCTTTCTATGACCTGAAATGGCACCTCGTCACATATCACATATGTAGCCACAACTTTTCAACACTCATCTATATTATATTTGTGTGGGACCAATATTCTTAGCTGAGATACTTTAGTAGGATCAAATAGACTGGCATAGATTGAGATCTCTCTTGAGCCCTATTTCAATGTTTCTGACATCTTTTTAGATTTTTTTTTTTAGTGAGTTCGTGCCATGTTTGTTAGGGTCATAAGTGTACAAAAGCCCCACAGTAATTACAGGCAACTTGAACCTGCCTATTGGTCTCTTCTAACGGGAGCTTTGTAAAATGCTCCCACATACTTGAATTTTGTGGAGGAAGTTTTCTCTTCTCACCTACTGCAGTAAACTCCATAGTAGATGCAGATGCAGAAGCTATGGTATTGTTAGCTCTTGTAGCTATAAGGTTTGGGTTAGAAGAAGGCCTATTGCTGGCTTAGGATTGGCCTTTTCTTGGGATTGTTGACTACTTACATCCATCTAGCCAATTAATAAGACAATGTGTAATCCACATGGTTTAGAATAGTGAAAACAATTGATATCTCTAATTTCTACTATTTATTGCTCCTTCATGTTTATCTTCTAGTATGACATGAGACTTCGTACAACAACTTAAATTTATAATATTATTTTATAGCACTAGAGTAAAACCAAGTTATCATCTTCAAATTAATAATTCGCTAACAACAGCATTTGTTACTTTGACTATATCAATGTGTCGGAAAATCAAAACTTTAAAGTGGAAACCATAAAAGGAGTTTATAAGGGAAACATATGATAACTACTTATTATATATAATTAATTTTGGTAAGGTGAAATAATGTTATCTCAAACAACAATTAGCATAATAAAAAAAGTCATGCACCATTGAAGACTAACAAGAATAATTCACTCATATAACAATATAGAACCAATGCCCAATAGAATCCTAGAATTCAGCCAATATGCGTATAAACATCAAAAGATGAAGGTCAAAAGAATATTGGGGAAGAAAAAAAAATATAAAAGGCTGTAGAGGTTAGTTACATATGTAGTCCCCCTTAAGAGTAGTGGGTATTGGGATAAGAAAATTATTGCTCGGTCAATATAATCCATCAACTGATTACAAAATAAATTAATTTGCATTACCAGTACCACACACATGGCACACATACATATATGCAAAAGCCCATCATACAAATAAAGGGAAAACACTCAGCTTGCCTTATTTTTGAGCTCAGACTTCAGTAATCAAGACACTGGTAAAGGCACAACCAAGTGAACTGATGACCATCGACGATTTGTTATGATTTAGGTTAGGGATTTTGGGCCTCAAAATATGTTCTTCTCGTGTTTCCGCCCTTTGAATAACCACGGGTGGAAGCTTGGAAGGTGAGTGATCATTGGAGGTCGCCGTTAGAGTGATCGACGGAGGCCAACGATTGAGAAAGAATGGTGGGCAACGATGGCTGGTGGAGACCAAGAGACAGCGTGAATGAGTGAGCACGTGAGACTAAGAGTGAGACTGCGCAATGCGAAGACAAAGAGGGTTTTTTGAGTTTACTTTTTCAATTAAAAATTAATAATAATATTATAAGAAAATATAAAATAAAAAAGATATATATAGACCTATGGGTCAAGTTGAGTAAGTTGACTTTTGTCGTGCCCCAGACCTGGCTAGGTCTGGCCCAGCTTGAATGGACCGAGCTGGGCTAGTTTTTTCGGGTTGGTGGGTTTTTGTTCAGTCCTACCAGCATCCCATGTATAACTTATATAGTTTTAAAATTAATCGCATGTGATCAATTTCAATTATCTGCAATCATTTTTATAATTTAAAAAATATTACAACATCCATTCTATATAACACTGAATTCAAGTTTAAAAAATTGATAGCAAGAAAGAAAAGTAATGAATTACTCCCCATATTGACCTGACAATGATGCTTCATCCTTAACCATTAATATAATTTTAATATTCTATTAGTACATATTTATTCTTAACTAATTAGGATAACTTAGGGTTTAAGGTTGCTAAACATAATTAAGTGTATGTCATACTAAATTGATTCATTATCTTTCAATGTGAATCCAAAAATGAGTATTAGGTTCCTCTAACTTAATTTTTGTTACATTGGACAAGAATACTTTACATCATCAACTTCATAAGTATTTTCAAATAAAATTTTAAAAATATGATAAAAAAAAATTCTAAAAAATATTGTAACTAATTTAATGACAATAAATTTTCTAAAATCAAGTTGACGATACTAGCATGTTTTAGGACAAACTTATTAATTTACCTTAAATTCATGTCACTGACTCATAGGCATTGAAAAGTGAAAATAATTTTTTAAAAGAGGCGGGAGCAATATTAATTTTGGGATCCTCCCAATGGGCGACTCAAATTTTCACCTTAAATTTTTGGGGCATATGGAAGTTGGAGCTCTATTTCAAAAAAATCAAAATCTCAAATTCTCCGTCCTCTCTCTCTCTCTCTCTCATCCAAAATTTCAACATTTCATCATTTTCAAGCCCTCCCTCTCTCCCTCCTACAGATTTGAACCCTTTGATCGGAAGAAATGTTCTTAATATATATCTCACTCCACAATACCGACCATCATCATCTTGTAATGCCAACTTCTTAAATCAGAGTCTCTGCAATTGCATTTGAAGCTGGTATGATGGAGGCCATGGGCATTCGCACCCAGGGAAATAAAGAGAACGTGACAGTGTCAGTGATACCCATAGTCACGAAAAAGAGTAACCTCGTTGCTGTAAATGCTACATCTTTCAAGAAGAGCAGTAAGGGAAGGCTTAGGGGAAACAGAATGCCTCTTGCTGGCATCACCAATCTCTTTCATCACTCTCTTCATCATCATCCTTCAATTTTTGCTTAACACAAAGCTTTTCTGACTAAGCACTAAAATTGCCGGAAACTTGCAGTACATATGTTTGTTTGTGGTTCTACAAAACCACTCCACCCCAAATCCTTAAGGATGGGATTCATATAGTTAACTTTGTTAATTGTTTCGGATTGTTCTGTATCGCTTCGATTTTGTAAAAGTTTTGTGAAACCAATTCATTTGCTATAAGTGCAACACTCTAGTGTTCAACCTCCTTCTCGCATTAAACTTCACAAGAACAAGGAATCAATCCTCGTGATCACACAACTTCTGAATTCAGTATCTAAGTCTGTTATGGGTCACATCCTACGTCTTTTCTTTTTTTAAGTATATCAATGATCACATCCTACTTCACAAAAACAATAAAGCATCGAATAAATAGATACCCAAAAAAAAAAAAAGTTCTTCCCAGTGAATTATGGATTTTTTTTTTCCTGTTACGATTTTTGTGAATTAAGATATAATTATAAAATGACACAAAAGATTCTAGTCAATTTTAAATTGAAATAAAAATATTGAGTTTTAATTAATTTTTAGAATTAAAGAAGAACATTATGTGTTAGTTTTAATGTTGAGTAAGTTAAATATTTTCATCACGCTTAATATCACATGGTCTCGTGTGTTTAGTTTTAAGTAAACTTCAGTATTTTTATTCTATCCTAAAGTTTAAGAAGCACTTTGTTGTATTTTTAAAATTCATGAAATTAGAATTTGATTTAAAATATATAATCAGAACACTTTATTTTGCCTAGAAATTTCTAAAAATAATATTTTTTTATTTAATTTGAGGGCCAACCTCACCTTAATATATGGGTTAATTCCATTGTCAAAGTTAATTTATAGTCATGATTTTTATTTGAGAATTGCAGTTAATTTAAGTTTTATTTTTAAGTCATTGTTACTTTTCAATTATTTTAATTTAATTTTAAATGAACATAATCATATGGTTTTTTTTATAGTTGATTCTATTTAATAATTAAAAATGGAAAAAAGAAAAGAATAAAGATCTCTTCTATTCATTCTTGAAATGTAAGGTAAAACAAAAGTAGGAAACTCTTGGAAAAAAAATGGAAAGATTAGAAATAAGTAAGAAAATATTCAATAATTGAAAAAAATATAGAAAATAAAATACAAAATTCCCTTTATTTTTGTTTTGCAAGCAAGACACAATGAATCAATGAAATAGGAAAGTCCAAAAAAAAAAAAAAAACTGAAAGAATTAATGGACAATTCTGAAAACTCTAATCTTTAACCATAAAAGAGATTAGCTAGAGAAGAGAGTGGACAAGCAATAGAGAGAGCGAAAGAGGAAAAAAGATCATGAGAGATCATAGAAAGACGATCAAGATAGTGGCAAGGGTATAATATATATTACTTAACAGGTATAGATTCACACGTCTACCTCATATGTCATGTTTTCTCTTCACTTCATATGAAATTGGATCCCTAAATTTATTACAGTTAAATATATATTTTGAAAGAAAATCAATACATCAAATTGGTAGAAAAGCACCTGGTTGGTAGTACTTTTCACTTTCCCATCTTGTGGTTTTGTTTCTTCTTATTCCCCTTTCTCCGAATGAAAAAGTAAAACTTCACTTCGTCATCAAATATTTAATTTAGCTTTTACATAAAATTATTTATTTTAATTTAGCCTCTAATTGATAAATTTTTTATAATTGATAATTTAATCATTTAATCAAAGAGGGATTTAATATTTGAATTGAAGCGCAGACGTAGTCAATCATAACACTATTTCCAAATTCCAAAGCTTAAATATTTGGGGTGAAAAAAAAAAGCGTTGAGTCCAACTTTCTTGTTTGGCTCCTTCCTCTCCGCACCGGTGCTCCAAAATATTTAGCTTGGAATTTGGAATATAGAGATCGTTAACTTCTACATCTTTTTTTTTTTTTTTTTTTTTAATGAAACTTTATTTTAACCTTTTACAACATTTTTTAATTTTATTTTTTTATAGAATTTTTATTTTAATTTAAATATTAAAAATAATTTTTTCCAATGTAATCTTTTATAAAATTACCTTGTTTTGTTTAGTCTCACAAATAAAATCATTATGAAGAATATTCTTTTGTTATTATATTATAAATGACATTAACGAATGAAATAATTTATAATATTTTTTATGTTATTGCTTTATTCACTATTATATAAAAAGTAAATTGATTATTAATTTCATTAATAGTAAATTAATAGAATGACATTATTAATATCAATTTTATTTATAAATAATAAAGTTTATATATATATATATATATAGATCAAATAAAAACATTTTTATGATTTTACTCTGTTAGGGATTATATTGAAAAATAACTTATTTATAGTAGATCAAAATAAGATTTACCTTTTTTTTGGCTCCCTCTTTTAAGTGCATCGTTTTTGGCCTTCTAAAATTTTAAAATTTCACTCTCTCTTTTCTTTCTCCCACCATTCACAGGCGCCTTACCATGAATATTTCGCTTTCATATTTTCAGGTATTTCCCTTCCCTCCTCCATTCTGATACCAAATGTCCCAAACAAATTCAACCATCTAGGACTACTCCTATGTCTTTATATCTCACTACCCTTCCTCTTCCTTTCACAGCTTCTCCTCCCACCCTCTTGTTTCTGAAACAGTAGCGAAGCTCGTCACTCGTCAGCAATGGAGGTCGCTGCCACGTCGGATCAGAGTAACAAGGAGAACATTCCCCCTACTGTTCCTACAAAGGACAGCAAGAGCCCAATACCTCCCATGGCTCCATCCTTCAAGAAGAAGAGCAGAAGAAGGCTCAAGAGGATCCCTCTTACTGATATCACCAATCTCTTCATTGACTCCACTCAAGAAAATGGCGTCTCACCGACACCTCCTCTTTCGCTTTTGCCACACTCCAATTCTCGTCGGAGAAGGATGGTGATTTCTGATTCAATGTATTGTACTTGCTGTTCTAAATTGTTGAGAATGGGATTCAGATAGATCTATACATAAACACACATATAGACAAATTTGCCTCGATCTTCTGTCTTTTTCCAGAGTTCATAATTTTATTTACTGCGAAACTGGAATAATAGAATTTGAGGGGCGTAATTTACATATACGATTTGAATAAAATTCAACTGTTTCATGATTATCAGTTTCAATTTCGGACTTATGGGGCTCTTGAGATCGATCTCTTTCATTGAACCCTCCCCTGTTCTGTTCTCCCGGCAATGCTCCGATAATTTCGTCTCGTCAGGAGTTTTATTATTATATTAATTAAACCCAATCAAAAAGAAAACAAAGACAACTTAACATATTATAACTTCAAATTACAATAATGAAGGCCAAAATTAATTTTCATATCATGGAAGTTTCATCCTTTGTATTGTTTTTTCTTTTTAATTCATAAAGTAGTGATTATTTAGGTGACTTAAACTAAGCCAAAATAAAGGGGTGAGTTTCACTTGGCAAACAGTCATTGACTCCAAGACTTTGACATTCAAAATTTTAAGGAAGAGTCAAAAGTAAAAAATTGATTGGTTTGGCTCCCTCGACTCTCCCACCCAATCAAAATCGATATGATTCCCACAACATAAAAACGAACTGGCTGGACCGGACGGAAACAAACTCTTGTTTATTTTTTAGAGTTTAGAGCTCAAATAAAGAAAAATCAGTATTTATAAATGCTATAGTTGTTCAATAATTTTTTTTCTTGTCGTATGTTCAATATTTTGAAATATGCAATTGCCTTCAAACAATTAAGCGTTGATTCTATGTTGAGTTTTGGGCTTCATTTATTGCTTTCTGTTTTTTGCTTCACGATTCTAAAGAACACTTCTTGAGAAAAAGAACACACAACCATCACATGGTGAGTTGACAAACAGAACGAAATAAATGCTCTCTATTTGGTAATTTAAATAAAGGTAAATTTAATAAAATTTAAATTATTATATAAAATTTTAATAGTTTATAATTTAAAAAATTGTTAGAAATGACTTATTATTTATTAAAATATGAATTATTGAATAAAAATTTAACGACTTAAATATCTTTAAATACAAAAAATTCAAATGATCAAATACACAATTTAAATCTACACAAAACATATATATATATTATTTTGGTAAGGAAATAATAAGTCAGTGAGTAATGGTTTTCATTTCAAAAAATTTTAAGATACTATCATAATTAATTTGTATTTATAATTTTTTTATATATAATTATATAAAAAATAATAATTATTAATTATAATTTTTTATCTTAAATTCTAATAAATAGACTTGTTTATGATTTCAAAAAGTCAACAAGTAAGATGGCCCCAGTCTATCTTAATTAAGAAATAGCCTCAAGCTTTTTAAGAAAACAAAACCCGAATTGATTTTTATGAACTTGTCTCAACGAATAGGTTTAATTGAAACCAATATAAAAGGCGCAACGTTTTCTCATGATACTATAATTGAACTAAATAATGCTTCAAATCAGTACTCTTATTTATTCATTAAAAAAGAGAGGAAAGAGGTGCTTTTTCCTTTTTTTTATTCTTAATTTATGGCCTCCCACGTCAATTTTTTTCCTATATATATCTTTGAAAAATTTTGAATGTTAAAAGTATTTCGACATGCTGCAATTTTTTGGCTGATGAAAATTGATTAGCCAGGATGTCAGTAGAAACTAGAAAATGAAAACCCCAATAATACTCTTATGTTCTTGGTCTTTTCCATGTCCTTTCTTTTAATTCCACCCTTCTTTGTTGCCACATCCAAGACCATGCCGGAGTCAACGCTAGTGAACAAAGTATGTAAACAAAATGTTGAATATAAATTAATAAATAATGCAATGCTTTATGAAAAACCATACGTGTCAGCAATACGACAAGTACACAATAAAACGTAAATATCGATATGTATGAATATAATGGTTAAGACACTAATAGAAACTGCGACATTAGCCGCGATCTTCTTTGGTTAACCAGCGGTTGGAGAAACCGTAGGTAGTACATTCATGGCTAATTAATTAGATGCAGTTTTCTCAAACTGCTGGAAACACAGACATTTACCTGTAATTTATACCCCTGGATAAATCCACTCGGTCATTAGTTGCGGAGGTAAAAAATTTGCCCCACGGCTATTAATGTGGATTTTTTTTTTCAAAAGGCAACGGTTTAAATCGCCGCTTATATGTATTTTTTAAAGAAATTATTTAATTTGTAAATTTAAATATTTTTCTCCTATTCAATCCTTGTAAGAAGTCAAATTTCAACTACTAAAATAAACTAAAACCATGGCCAAATTTCATTCAGAGCCACAAATCTTGTAATTATCATCATACATTACATAATTATAAATATAACAGTGCCATAATACAACAAAGTTGTATAAAATAGTTATAATGCAACAATTTTCAATCCCATAATCAACAGTCATAATCCAAAACATGACCCTAAAGCTATTACAATCTTGAAGAATCTAATGCTACTCTCGGTCAGGTTAACTTGGGGAAAAATCCACATGTTTGCTTGCACAATTAGGTCATTGTAACATAAGCTATTAAGATAAATAAGACATAAACCATTGAACTTATTATATAAATAAACTATCATTTATAGTTAAATAACATTACTAGTGATGTTTGAAATGGTGCAAACTTTGGAGGCACCTAGCCGTAACAATTTTGTATAATGTAACTCATCATCGCATCGATCTTGGATTCCAAATAGCTGACCTTATTTTGTAGCTTTGTATTACTAGAAGAAGATGTGGTCGTTGCACTATAATTGTGAGATAATTGTCGTAACTGACCTTTCGACGGAATAGATAAAAGTGTTTAAATTGATTCCCACAAACGAATATTGAAAATCAATTTATTTGGAGTCGCCATAAAAAATTTTTTAATGGAAAACTTTGGGAAACCAATTTAAAATAAAAATAAAATGGCAATATGGTCTACAAAATCAGAGATGAATTCGGGAGTCTATTTGAGTGTGGGGAAGGTGTTAGGCACCTCACAACACCCGTTCATAAGGATGGTTACCTTAAACCAGTCAATTGAAATAGAATATGACTTTTAATTTTATCTCAATTACCCTTTTATCGACATACATGCTTGTTAAACAGAAGAGACAAAACAACAAGAATGAAAGCAGACCGATAGATATTTACAAAGGGCGGACTTGACTTAGGATGAAAGTCTAGGGCCTACGTACCCTACTATAGGGATCAAAGTCTACGTAGTTTGACCAAAAAGGCATGTTTATTGTTTGATGGTTCATAAATTTTGTGATGAGAATAGGAAGGTTTAAATTAAATAAATTTCATAAATAAGACGGAATTGAGATTTAGTTTGTGTATTTTAATTCACGACAACCTGATTAATCTAGCCCTCCTGACCTCTTTATGCTTTTAATTTTGTTTGATTTTGGAATCTTAATCTTTATTTTAAAATTTAAACGAAATGATTATAAAGAATGAATTTAATCATCTTGTAAATAATGTGATAAAAATATTTAATTAAGATATTTATTTTTGCATTATTATCATTATTTTTATTATTATTTTAAAGTGAATATGTACTAATTTTGATGACCTAAGAAGATTCAAATCTCATACGACCCTAAGCATTCGAGGAGAACAATATTCTCACATGATGATTTTGTAAATAATGGGGAATATTTAATTAAAGTAAATATTTAATTATTATTATTATTTTTTTGTATTATTATTATTTATAACAAGTATGTATTAATTTTTAATTTTTTTTTTCAAGATCTAAAGAGATTAGAATCTCACACGATCCTAAACACCCAAGAAGAATAATATTATCACTTGATGACTTTCTTAGAACTTCGTTTAGAAAGCCAAAAATTAATCTCGTATTAACCCAAAGATAATAGTAATATATATACACCTATATGCATATATATATATATATATATATATATATACACATGTAATAATATATATGAGCATGATAGAAAAGGATAACAAGCTTTAAGAAAACAGGGAAGCCTATATCTATATATTCCCACACACACACACACACACATATATATATAAACACATATGTGATATATATGTAAGTATGGTATGAGAGGTAGAGAGCTTCAGAAAGCATGAACTCATTTACTCACACGCATATATATATATATATACATCCACATACATATATATATATATATATATATATAAACACATATATAATATACATGTAAGAATAGAGCAAGCTTCAGGAAAACAGGGAAGCCTATATCTATATATTCCCATACACACACACACACATATGTGATATATATGTATGCATGGTATGAAAGGAGAGCAAGCTTCGGGAAGCATGAACTCATATACTCACACGTATATATATATATATATATATACATCTTCATACATCTATATATACACATATATACACACACACATATATATATATATACCAGTATATAACAATGGAAGGAGAGAGAAAAAAATGCAATAAGAAAGACAAATATATAAACATGACAATGGAAGAAAAGAAAAACATCATTAAGAGGAAAAAGCCTACACGCCACATGCATATATTCATATATCGATATATATCTACATACATCCATATACACACACCTAAATGTGTGTGTATATATATATATATATATATATACATCCATATACACACAGCTACATATATATATATATATATATGTATATATATATATATATATATGTATATATATATATAACGATGGAAGGAGGGAGAAAAATGCATCAGCAAAGATCAAGACTCCCCCCACATCATATGCGTGCACTGATATTTGTATTCACTTATATATATATATATATATATATACCTATATATATATATATATATAAACACATATATAATGTATATGATCATGATGGAAAAGGAAAGCAAGCATTAGCCGAAAATGATGAACGTAGAAGCATGCCAACACGTAGCTAAGGAGCAAACAGATAAATGAATAAGATTGTCAAAGCTTAGCGGTGGATTCTCGCCAAGGTCAGATCCTTTACCAGCTACCCTTTGACGGAAAACCACAAGAGAGCAAGAGCAACACCAACGTCTCTCTCTCTTTCCTCCTTCACTGTTGCTCTCAGCTCAGACTGCTTCGCCTCTATTCGCCCTCTCTCTCTCTTTTCTCCTTCCCTTGTGCTTTCAGCTCAGACTATTTGCCTCTGTTCGCCCCTG
The DNA here is from genome assembly GCA_037074485.1 of Delonix regia. Lineage (NCBI taxonomy): Eukaryota > Viridiplantae > Streptophyta > Magnoliopsida > Fabales > Fabaceae > Delonix > Delonix regia. The sequence goes on along the minus strand of CM073452.1, from coordinate 17,823,138 downwards.
TTCATGTCGCTCAGAATAGGGGAGGATGTTCTCGATTTGCTCGTCTGTCACTGCAGCTCGGCTTAGCTCGGTTTGCTTCTTGGTTCCAACTCAGTTTAGCTTGTTACTGCATCCACAGTCTGACTCCTCTTGTTTGTCATGGCTGCAACTCAGTTTTTCCTCGTTAACGCTTCTCTACTCTAGCTCAATTCAGCTCGTTACTGCATCCACGGTCTGACTCCTCTTGCTCGTCTGTTCCAGCTCGGTTTCCCTCCTTTTAGCCACTCTCCAGACTCTCCTCTTTTCTCTCTTCCCTTCCTCTTTTTTTTCCTTCAAACTCTCTGACTCTTCTCTCTTTATCTTCACCTCTTCCAGTTGCTCTCAACCACTGTCATCATTAACTTTCCTGTGCTATCCGTCACTTCCTCAGAGCTATGGCAACTTGCAAGAAGAAGCGGCTATAGCGTTCTGCAGAGCAGCGTCCACTTGCAGCCACCGTCAAAAATATCCTCAGATCCTCCTATTTAGCCATGTATATTGTATCATATATGTTTGATTTTTGATTTAATTCATTTAAATTTAACCCCTTTATTTATTTATTTTTTATTTGTTTATTGTTATTATTATTATTTTTTTTAATTTTTGTCATCATCACTATTAATATTTACTTTTGGATTTTTTCTATTCTTGTGTCTTTTATGATTTTTTATTTTGATTTGTTATTATTATCATTAATTAATTCTTATTTTCAAATTTTGGTTTTTTTTTTCTAAATTCTCCCGTTATTCATTTTGAATTTTAAAATTGCCTTTGCTTATGAATATCATTTGAGCCTTCGTCATTTTTATTTTCCTAATTTACTTAATTATTAATTAATTAGCGAATCAATTAATTAAATAATTAAGTAATTAGGGATGAGGTGTTCACAATAGTCATCCAAAAACTCGAGAAAGGCATGAACCCAACCCTAACCCTCTAACATGACCATATTGCTCTTGGCTTCCAAAGGCGAAAGCCAGCGAATCTTGAGTGGATATTACTTTTGATTTAGACAAGGGATTAGATTCAAACTCGATAATCTTTTCATGTGACAACCAAATTAATTTGGAAATTACATAAGAACAACAATAAACTAGAAATTAATTCCATAAACTCTACATTAGTTACACTGACCAATTGTTTGAATTGAAATAGATAAGCACCTACACTGATTGCTTGAGCCTCCTTGTTAACAAATGAGGCGTGACCACCTAAACTTCCCCTTTGCTAATTGAGGGGCCATGCTTTTACTCCTATTATTGCTCATAAAAATTACAACACAAACAAGGAAACAACAATAATACAATATGATTTCTAAAAATTAAAGTTATCATCTCTCTCTTATTATGTGCAAAACTTTAATCCACATGTGTGGTGCATTGCTTGCTTCTTTCTATTGTCTTTATTCTTAAAAAGAAGTTTGCTAATCATTGGAAAAAAACATAATTATAAGTCAATCTATAATAAACCAATGATAACAATTTTTATTACCTTAGTTTGGGGGTTTACACTAATAGAAAAATGTCAAATAGAAACAAAATTTATATACGAAATCTCAGTCATATCAAATGGAGACAGAAATAGAAAGCAATTTAGACATGATATCTCTAATTAAGTATTACAAATTATTAAGACGGAATCATAGACGGATTTTTTTTTCTCTATTGTAGGTGGTATATATATCTGATTCTGTATCAAAATATTAAATTTAGATATTAATAAAGATAAATCGTCTCTAATGTTTTTTAAGAAAATCATATTAGTGTCAGATACAGAATTCTTTATTCCGTGTCAAACTTTACTCTTTCTCTCCTTCTTTAAACCCTTTTCACATAAACCCGATTTTCTTTTTTGCATCTCAGAACCCTCTTCGACATTTGCCAGAGACGTAGCGTAACCACCACCGCCATTGGAGCTTCATCAGTGCTCTTGGTTGGTTCAACCATTGTCAACCACTGTCTAACCAACGTTCAAGGAAGGAAACAAATAGGGCAAAAGCTAGCTTAACCCTTTTGTCCATTAGTTAAGCTCTGTTCTGTGCTTCAACCCTCCTAATTCTTTCACACCCAATACCTAGTTCATTTTGCATTTCATTCTTCCTAGCTGGAAGCATATTCTCTACTGTTCTTTTTCATCTTCTATCAATCTCTTCAACTTAATGTTTTCTTTTTGCTATGCGCTAAATGTGCATTGTTAGCCCTTTAAGTTCATGGTCATATACGTGCATTATTTTCAAAGGGAAGGAAGAATATATCAGTATAGGAAGGAAGTATACAAAATACATTTATGTTGTGCAAGGAGTTGTAGAACGTGTGCTGAACTTATTATAAAGAAATGGAACAACAACTGGATTTGAGTTGCGTAAAAGGTAGGTTCAATTCAAGTTTCATGTAGAAATTAAAGAAAGGAAAAAATAATGAGTTTAGACAGTGGTGAAGAAGAAGCTCTTACTATTCAAAGGTAAGTGAATTTGGTTTATTAAAAGAAAGGGAAATAAGCAGAATTGGTTCTGAATTGTAGCAAGATTAAGCCAGTTCGTGTGGTAGAATTGTTACCAGTAACTACTAGACTATTTATAATGTTTTGGGAAGGATAGGAGTAACCTACTATAGAAAGGAAGTTGGAAATTAATGCTGCCATAAGGTAAGAAATCAAATACCTCTTGGTGCAGAAAATGAATATGCGGAATTTTATTCTTCTTACTAGTTCTGTATCCATATGAAATTCTTTTGAAAATTCTGTTTTGGACATGATAAAGTGAGAAGCTATCTAGGCATGGTTTTAAGGAGGTGAATAGAATAGGAAGAAGGAGCTACCAAGAGGCAAGAGAGATATGCAGATATTAGTCTCATGCTTCAACAGAATTTTGGTTCTGTTATTTTCATAAATTCTGTTAATGTAGGCTTGGTATTAATTGGTGGAACATTAGGAGTTACTAATATATCATTGATCTAGATCTTATTTAATGCTTACTTTAAAAGTGATTGTGATTCAAAACTGGCTAAAACTTCATACAAAACTTTTATCTTTATCAAGATTGTCAGTTATAGCTAAAAGGAAAAAGTTCACTTTAAAAATTTGACAATGCAATACAAGGAGTTTGATCTTTCCTAATTTGCACTTAAATTTGGTTTCGCCAAAAAACTTGCATAAAGCAATCCACACAAAAGGCAGAGTACCCCAATTGCAACATGGCAAGCTAACTTGTAATTGTAAGTGTTGTATGCATAGAGATATGAATGAGGAGGGAAAAAATATACATTTATCGTGCTTTCTTGTCTTTCTAAATATAATCATGCTGGTCAGCATTAGGCAATGGAACAAATAAATTAGAAGGTTAATGAATTCCAAATATTAATTGATTTGAGAGAAAATTGCTGAGTAAGTGTTATTTCCCCTACTTTTATAGGTATAGATTGGATGCTTCCCACCTCTAGTCCAGTTGAAGATGTTGAACTATTGGAGGTAAGAGCACATGGTAATATATTTATTAATTTATTTTAAATATATTCCCATCAGTGGCTCACAAACTTACAAAATGAGATGCCTATTGAATTATGTAGGCTCACGTGGATGCTTAGGATTATTATAGCTGGCTTGTCAACAACTTCTTGTTAGAAAATTCACAATCAATTGGTATGAACTTTTTTACATAAATTTTAATAGTCTTTTCTAATGCAAGGAGGAGGTTGGTTTACTTTAAATTTTAAATTTTATTTTACATGAAAATAAATGTGATTATGGTCCCTTTATCAATGCCCTCATTCTCAATACATATCTACAAACCTGATTCAATATTAAGAATGTGAGTTAAGAACTTTAGAATTAGTTCATAAATAATAGCAGCACTTCAGGATTCATGCAATTTTTTAGAGTCAAAATTACTTGATAATCAACATCAAAACTTCAACTTGATTGATGTATGTTTATCCCATGATAATGGTTTATTTTCTGGTGCGTTAAGATTTTTTTAGTTAAATAGTTTTTTAAGATTTATAGTATTGTTTATTGTATTTGTTAATGTAGTGCTTTCAACGTATCACTTATTTTTGGCTCATGTTTAAATGTTGAGCTAGTGTTATATTTATACTTAACATATAATTATTTGAAATTAAACTGAATCGCTTTATGTTACATCAAAACATGAGTTACTTGTAAGGGTGTATGTGTGCTTAAAAACAAGTGTTGTCATTTGTCTGGCATTTATCTTGAAGTCACTCTAGTTGGTATGAAATTTCCATTATCCTCTCATTTAACATAGGATAGAGGAATCTCAAACCTAACCCATCTCAAGTTAAATCTATACAAATAATAATTGAGAAATTAATCATATGATTTTTATGTTGTTTTCTAGCAAGAGTGTTGGCATGAGTGGTTGCCATAATTGATAATTGTCTTATATCATAAACAAAGCGTAGATATATAATAGTATTTATTTGCTAGCTACTCCAATAAGTGGGATGCAGTACATGGAGCCTAGGGGAATAAGTTTGAAAGCAGAGAAAGAGAAAAAGAAGACAGGAGGCGGGTCACATGTAGCAGTGGAGTGATAACAAAAAACTATAAAAAAGGGACACTTGCGAGGTGAAACCCATGGGGCATGCCTACTGATTTCTCCAATAAAATTTCATTATGTTTTATTTTCTCAAATTTCCTCTTTTTTCTTCAAGAATTTTTATTATTATCTTTTTCTTTTCTCAGATAATCATTTACATTTAGTAGGGGCAAAGCTATGTTTGGGCCTAGTAATAGTATTTATGAACATGAGTTCTCTCAATGTTTCACTTCATTAGATAACATCTTTCAATTATTGCCCCCGCAGATTGCATTATACATGTAGCCTAACTCCCCCATACCATGAGGTCCTGAATTAAACATATTACAAATTCCATAGTTCACATATGTCATGTGTAATTTCATAAAATATAGATTACACTCCGAGTTTATTCTAGAGCTCTGATCATGGTTGCTTAAATTAAAAAACTAATCTTGCTGTGGAAATAACAGAGATAGACAGTGGACTTTACTAATGATGTTCAAAAGACAGATAGTTGAATAATTAGATTGGATTAATTCCTTTTTAACCAATTGTGAACAAAATTGCAATTTTAAAAAGTTTTGGAATTTGGCAGTTTAAAGTAAGTATATTTTCTTGCAACTTTTTTATACCGTCAGCCTTATTAGTACTTATTTATAATCTTGTCGTTTTCGTGCTCTGCAGGCAATAAAGAAAGAAACTATTTGAAGAAAGGCCTCTTGGCCATACTACGGTGTGCTACTAACCCTGCATTATATTTTGACAAGGTATTTTCTTATTCACTGAGTGTCATCTCTAGAAGTTTGTGTCATTTCTTCATCATCTTTTCAATCTAATGGAGGAGCAGTTACCTTTGTTCCTTTTCTATGTTTTTTCATTATGACATGTCTAGATACCTCGTGTGCTTTTACTGCATTCACTTGAAATTTTGAGTTGCATATTTTCTTCAATATCATTATATTGTAGCTTTTGAAGCTATAATATGCTCCTTTTTCAATCTCAAAATGAAATATATGCAGCAAAGATGTGGATATGGTTACAATAGAATATCATTTTTGCCATAATTATGTTTTACCTGCATACTTTTTGATTTCCATATATTCTCTTAGTGTTTGGGTTAGGGTCAGGGGTAGTGGGGAAAGGTTATTTGTTCATTCTCTTCCTTATTATATTCTTCTTCCTCGACCTTATCATGGCACGAGTCTGATTATTGTCGGTGTTTGTGACATTGCAAAATCTTGTTTTTAGCTTTGCTTGATCAGGAAGGAAGATATGGGAAGATTAACTAGTGTTACTTCACATTCTTCCTAATTCTACGTAATTATTTCATACACATTACTCATTTCTTTTCTATTTGCTATAAAATGTTTTAAGTTGATTCAAATCTACCAGACAATGGGGTTTTAAAGATTTGAATCAATAGTCATGTTAATGAAATTCATCATTTAAACTACTAGAAAAATATATTTTAATGATTATGTATTGATTCAAGCTAATTATTTTTTTAGTACATCCAAACAATAAGATTAGAATTGAATTTGGAATCACAATTTGATATTCCAATATTTTTCATAATTCAAACATGAATTGAAAAATTCTAAATCAATCACATTTTTACATTCTTTTTTCTTATTTATTGGGCCTAATACAGTTTTGCATCCTAATTTCAATGCTTTTCACTAAAATTCCATCTAAATTTAAAATAGTATTTTACTCTAAATGTTTAGTCCCTTTTTAAGTATCATAAACTATCAAATTCGTTAACTATATTATCGGGATGGCTTTATAGGACATTAATATTTGTATTAGGAAGCGCACACTCAATAGTCAAGGGTTTAACACCCCAAGGTATTCTTAAAGATCTACACTTGTACCCATAAGTGTTATGCTTTTTAGCACTTTTTACCCTTTTTATTCTTATTTTATTAAAAGATTATACTTTAATGATATGATTTTCTTGTAGTTTTTTTTCTTTCTGTAGATTGGAGGAGAATGAGCTATGTATTCAAAATCTTAGGGCATGGAGAATTTTAGGTTATTAGACTATATTCTAGTTATTTAAAAATTATTTTGTAGGCATTTAAGTTGACATGAAGTTTTATAATTAAAGACTGTTGTAATTGATACATTAATTATTTGTAATATTTGGTTAATGATACATATACAAGTTTGGACAAATATACATCATTCCATTTAATATAATTTTTTTATAAATATTATTATTGAATAATTAAAAATTACTTATCTATATAAAAAGAATAATATAGAGTAAATTTGAATTAAAATGATCACAATCTAATTGTCAATCAGAGATGGAATAATTTTCGTATCTAATATTTAGACACAGAATCAGTGGTAGAATATGTAAATTTAGTTTTTTTATCTGAGATGAAAATGTTTAGACACAGAATATGATTCCATGTCTAAAATATAGACACGAAATTAGAGACAGTATCAATTCATCTCATGTAATAAGTCAAATCTCCAATATGACTTTGGTTGCTATATTGAGATGGAAGTTTTAACAATCTGACATGGAATTATTCCATGTCAATTCTGAGATGGAATCCATAACTTTGTGTCTAAATATTTAGAGACCAATGTTTATGACACAAAATTTTATCTGTGTTTGATTCTGTCTTAGATTTAGTTAGACATGAATTTTTATGATTTAGACATAGATTTTGTTGTCTCTATTTGGGACTTTTCTAGTAGTGTTAGGTGGTAGTCAACAAACAGAGCCCAATGATCTTTATTCAAGTTGGTGGGAACCTTAACAATTAGCTCATCTCTGTTGCATGTGCTACAATTTATTTTTTCCCTATAATTCCTATATTCAATCATTTCGCTTCATTCCAATATATTGCAGGATATAGTTTTGTGTAACTCACAGTCAATTACAAATTTAGCCTTTAACAATAATAAAATTAGCAATAATACCTCAACATAGCATATACTAGTTTAGAAGAAGCAAACCATACTTGAATAATGTTTTTATACATTGAATCCTTGTATTCATACAAAACTTTCTTCCAATTAAGGAAGTTTATGGGAAATAAATTGAACTTTTTTCCATGATGGCCTAAGAATCTATTTAGTGAACCATCCCCATCACTATTTGGTTAGATAGTATCATTCTAATGCAACTCAATTCTCTCCCTTTGAGGAAGATACCAAACATCATGGTACGTGAGTGATTTTTGCTTGGTCATGTATTCCTCATTTGTGAACCAAAATTAGCACATAAGAATGAAAGAATTTAAATGAAATACACCATAATTCTTTGACATACTTACCAATGACATAGGCCAACCAAGCGTTCTTGTGTGACGACTTATGTGTAGGTTGTGAAGGTGCCTAAGAAGCCTCACCCTCATGGTATTCAACATCATTATGGGCAATTATTTTTTGTGTAACTGATTAAGTCCATGAGTGTTGTCATCTAAAGGAGCGCTCTGAGTAATCTTTACTTCCTTAGAAAAGCCACTTACAGTTTGCATTGGTGTTTGAGTGTTAACTAGACTTAACTTTACAACTAAAAAGCCTAATCTTCAAAAAAAGTTCAATAATTATGGATGCATTTCACCTAGAAATATGATTATCCTTTAGAAATGTTACCACATCAACATGTTTTTAACTCTTCTAAAAGATTTTTTGTGATAAATTTTTAGGGAAGTGAAGTTAGAGCAACCATAGAAGCAGAGGGAAAAGGAAAAGCATAAGAATTCAAAGATGAAGGTCTAGTGCCCAAGCACTAGAAATCTAGTGCATGGACATTAAAACCAGAAAGTTAACGCCTGGGCACTAGAGTTCCAGCATCCGAGCCCTATTTCCTAAGACACAGCGCCCAAGAACTAAAAGTCTAGTGTTTAGGCACCAAACTTGCACATTGGAATTTCAGAGTCTAAGAGTTGTTGGCCAAGCGCCAAAATTCCAACTCTCATACGCCAGAAAGCCAGTGTTTAAGCATAAGTGTCAGTGCCTAGGTGCCAAAAAACAACCACTTGGAAGTTGAAATTTCCAAAAGGTTAGCATCTAGGCATTAAAGATCTAGGGCCTGGGCACCAAAGACAGAGAGTTAGTGCTCAGGCACCAGAGAGCCAATGTCTGAGCATGCTGTTTGGAGATTCAATTTTAAAATTAGGGTTTTTTATGTTCAAATACATTAATTTTGCTCAAAATCTGATACTTAGGGTTCTTGAAGCCTATAAATACGACCGCTAAGGGTGTTGCTGAGGACACACCAAGCTAAAGAACAATAAAGGTGAGTTGAAGAGCACTCATGAGGAGGGTTTTTAGTAGGGTTATAAAAAAGTTTGTCAAGAGAGAGGCAACTCACTCTGAGAGTGGCCTTCTCCCTAAACTTTCCTTTTTCTTATATCTGTTTTCCTTTTGATTTTATGTTTTGAATATATACCGATGCTTGGTTATCAGGTTTAATATAAGATTTTGATTAAACCCATTGTAGGGTTATTTTTATATGACGGTATTCTTTTATTGATGTTTTGAATATTTTCATTCATGCTTAGTCCTTTCTAAGCTTGATCACCTTGAAATTAAATTAGGATTTAGGCTAACTTGAAAGAGAAACCCTAATTAAAGAACTGAATGGATGTAGTCTCTATTTGCATGCTTAATGAGTAATAAGTATAACAATTTGTAGTTAAGACAACAGTACTTGACTGTCTTAGATAACCAATATTAGGGTAGTGTATTAATATTAATTGTCTTCTTAGCCCGTTTCCATAAAAATATAGGGAGTTAGGGGAAACAGGCACTGTGAAATCTGCGCTTTGGTGCCATTTCCTGAGAGTTAGCACCTAAGTGTTGGAAATCCAGCACCCAGGTGCCAACTATCCAGATTTCTTGCAAAAAAAAAGTGCCTAAATGCTAACTTAACCATGCTTGAGTGTTACTTTCCTTGAATTTTGTAGCACCCAGGCACCAGCTTAACCATGATAAGCGCCACTTTTAAAATGCTATAACGTTTAAGTGTTGAAATCGTAGTGCCTAGGAGCCACCTCAAAAATCAAAATTTTGAACCTTAAAAATGACATTTATAAGGAATTTTCTTTCAAATTTTCACTCCCTCTCTTCCTTAAAACACCTTCATGACCAAGACCCCTCTCACCCATGCTCCAATTTTTAGCCAAATTTGTCGAATTTAAGTCAGTCACTCATGGTAAGCATTGAAACCCTAACCCTTTTTGTTAAACATGACTATTTGAGGTTAGTTGTTTTGATTCATAGTAGTTTTCATGATAGAATGATGTGATTAGGGCTTAGATTGTTGATTATAATCAATTTTCTTGATATATATGTTGGCATTGAATGATTCAGTCGATCATTTTTCACTATTCCTTATTAGGGAACTTTAGGGTACCGATTTTTGACACCCAAGGCTGGATTAGGTTAGTTTTACATGTTTTATGCCTTAGAAATATGAATATTGCCAAGATTCCATAACATCATTGTGAAAAATAAACTAGTAAAAGATAAAGGAATTTGGGAGAATGGAGACATTGATACTATTATTAGAGATGAAATATTATGAAGAGGTTAGGAGTAGTTCTGTAGGTAACTAGCAGGAGCTATCCTGCCCATTGTCCAAGAATTTCATGCCAAACTTCCAGACCAGACAGATTTCAAAGTTTTGGTAAAGGAAAGTGAGTATTTGTTGAAGGGGAAGAAATCAATAGAATATTTGGGCTATTGAACCTCGATGTAGATGAGTACTCCTAGCTATTATAAGAAGGCCTAGATTTAGATAACTTAGGGAGCCAACTGTCTAATGGTGACCCCCATTAGGACTTAAAAAATGAAAAGCATATGAGATTCAAGGTAAGCTAGTTGACCCCGATCAACCAACTATGGTTCAAGTTCTTGGCCTTTTGAATCTCCCCCACATAACACATCAGTAAAGTGACCACTAGCCTAACAATCTTACTTAACTATATTGTCACTGGTCGGTCATTGAACATTAGGGCTTACATCTTTCATAGTATGATTTAGGTATCAAGCAATGTTAAGGACAACCTATGGTATCACTAAAATATGCAAGAGGGTGGGAGTGAAGTGGGAACAAGAAGAACAAATGATGATGTTACGCACTGAACTAAACACACTTGATAGCATAACAGGAGGCCTACAACTCCTCGACCACATGTAATTATACCTCCGAACCTAAGTCGTGTGACTATAGGAGAGTGCATGGCAAGGTAAGAACGATTCAATGAGTACCATATTTAATGTAATTTGGCTATGGGAGTGATATTTTACATGATGGTTACTTTTCAAGAAATGCCCTTAAAAACCTTCCTAGTCATGTCAGCACCTTCACCTGAGTTTAGCCACATGATAAGACATTCTTCAAGCACCTATGCTTGTACAAATGGGGAAGAAGAAGGGTCTGACAATGAAGACTTAAAGGAAACAGAGGCTGATGAAGTGCTAGGAATTTAGTTTAATAGGGGAGTACTAGTTGCATCATTTTCATCTCTTTATCTGTCTTTTTTTTTTTTGGGTAGTGTTAGGTTATGCAATAAAGACACTATTTTGCTTAAGTTTAAGGGAAATTCACTCATTAATATGCACAAATAGAACTCTCTATACTAGCAATTTAAGATCAGTAAAAATGTCAACAGTTACTTTACTTAATGAAAACATCTAACTTTCCATTAACATACTAGAAAAGAAGACATTGAATGCACATGGACCATTTTTCTCTTTTTATTCTTGGCATGATGAAGCAAGTATTATGAAAACTTTGAATGATTTGCATGAAATTGAGCCTTCTTAGCTCAAAGATAATTCTAAACATTTAAACGCAAAAACTTTAATTTTATTCCTTTCTGATTGCATTCTATAACCTATTTGATTGCCACTTGAGGCATAATTTATAAGGGAATACACAATTAGAAAAAAGGATTTAGTGTTTTTTAGACTGATTGAGTCATTTTCAAGCTAACCTATAAATTTTTGAACCTTAAATGTCCCCATTTGAGCCTGAAATAATCATTTCTTTCTCTTAACTACTTATTCACCTAGCTACACTAAGGAATTCCCTCATTACACCGCACATATCATAGAAGTATAATAGGGACTTATGATATCATGTGGAGAATGTAGAATGAACATCTCGGGGATGCTTGAGAAATTGATAGGAGTACTGCATACAAGTATTGCAAAGCAAATAAAAAAGTTGATAAAAAAGCACATAAAATCCTAAAAAAGAGTAAAGTAAGAGAGAAAGAAAGAAAGAAGAAGAAGGGAGGGGAAGTAGAATAAAACTAAGTATATGTCCCATAGTTAAAAGAAAGATTGAGAAAAAGTGGAAGTTTTGTCCCTAGATATGCATATGGTATAGTCTAAGCTTAAAATTTCCTTCTTATCCATCCCTACCTAAGCTTGACATTACAAGCGTTTAAAAATGTATTGATTTTTGACTTTGTGTTCCTTTAAGAAGTGTGGAAAGAGGGTGAAAAATAGACTTATGTGATAAAGTTATAAAGAGGATAAATCACTTATGTGTGTATTCAAGAGGGATGAAAAATCTAGAGATAGTAAGGATCAATTGATTGCATCTTTTCTAAGAATTCAATAGTGATTTTTACTAATTGGGAGGACTAATAAAGCTAAAAAGTTTGTATACATTCAGAAATTCTTGGATATTATGAATAATGACAATGTTTTAAGGCTATGACTAAACTTTGTTTAGTCGAGGACTAGCAAACTCTCAATTCCAATGCCCAGGCACCAAAAAACCACTACTGAGGCATCAAAGAACCACTGCCTAGGTGCTAAAATTTATTGAACGATAGTGCCTAGGCACCAAAAAGCTAGCGTCTGAGCATACAATTAAAAATCCAGTTTTAAAATTAAGGTTTCTTGAGTTAAAATATGCCATTTTTACTCAAACTCTGATACTTGGGGTTCCTAAAGCCTATAAATATGACCACTATGAGTGTTGCTGACGACACACCAAGCTAGAGAACAATAAAGGTGAGTTGAAAAGCACTTCTGATAATGGTTTTTAGTAGGGCTAGGAAAGAATCTATCAAGGGAGAGGTAACTCACTCTGAAAGTGGCCTTCTCTCTAAAATTTTTCTTTTCTTATTTTTATTTTCCTTTTTATTTTATTTTTTAACATATGTCGATGCTCGACCAGTAGGTTTAATATAAGATTTTGACTGAACCTTTTGTGAGGTTATTTTTGTTTAATGGTATCTTTTTATTAATGTTTTGAATTCAGTTTACTTATTTACATTCCAAGCTTAATGCTTTCTAAGCTTGATCACCTTGGAATTGAATTAGGATTTAGGCAAACTCAAAAGAGAAATCCCAAATTAAGGACTGAATGGAAGTAGTCTTTGTTTGCATGCTTAATGAGTAATAAGTATAACAATTCGTAGTTAAGACAACAGTACTTGATTGTCTTAGATAACTAAGATTAGGGCAGTGGTTTAATATCAATTGTCTTCTTAGTCAATTTCCATAGAAATATAGGGAGTCAAGGGAAATAGTTAGGTTTATGCAGATTCAAGAGAATTACATATGCAATTGAATTTCTAGGTTAGTAAACCTGTTTATAACTCAGTGAAAAAGTAACTGTCTATACAAAATAACTGCACATTATGGTGAAGTCAAAGTCCTAGGTTCATTTATTTGATAGTTAACTTAAATTTTCATTGTTTTCTAGTTGTCTACTTAATAATTCAATCCAATTAATTGAGTTAAAAGCTTAAAAATAAGAATCAATTCAAAGTTAAGCTAGGTGCTCATCGGAATGATGTCCTACTCACTCTTTATTACTTATTATGATCTCATACACTTGTGTGTATAGATTTAAGCAAACATTAAGGACCATGAGTGGGGCATAAATTACTCTTCTTTGTTGTTTATAATCATTTAATCCTCAAGATTCCTGCATAGATTTGAAATTAGCCAATATTACATAAATAATTAAACAAGGTCATAAAGAATATTAAGTAATGACATTAGTAAAATTCACTTTTTAACTAGGCATAAATAATATTAACATAACTAAACACCTTGCTAATGATATATTTTCTTCTCCATATAGAAATAATATGTCCAAGTTTTAATGCTCATAAGGCTTATTTTCATAATAGATCTCCCCATCATCTTTTCCCATTTTGTATAAGTCACATGGCTTAAGATGTATAGGTATGTACCAATTCTTATCCAATTCATCTTCCACATAATATATTATTTGAGCCTTTGAAGCTTAAATGTAAGGCTCATCATCTTTATGGTTACCTATATGTATCAACTAACTAAAATTTACATGTGTAAACCTTAATTCATCAGTTGTAATTCCTCTGGGATTGGTTGTATTGGCCTGCACACTTTGGAATAAGGTAATTGTAAAACAACCATGATAGTTTGGCACAATGATGTCAACTAATTTCCTATAGTAAGACACATTGCCAAACCACCTATGGTTATCACTACTACTTGAATAGTTCCTGGTTCTGAATGTACCAAAAACTTTACTACTTTGCATTTTTAGCCTTTAGTCTCATTCTAAGGCACAAAACTTAAACCCATTAATATTATATGCACTATAATGTTTTGCAAGATCAATTGGTCCTATGACTAAATACTTGAAATCATTTAAGTGAGATATAGTATTGTCATTTCTAATATAAAATGCAACATAAAAAGGTCATTAAATATAATTAGGGATGAAATAAATGCCATTAATTGGTAAATACTTACACAATGAGAGAATTATTCAACAAATTCTTTATGAACCTTCTTATCTATCTCAGCTAATGACTGTGTATAACTTCTTAATTGTCTATGTAAGATATCCCTAAATTCTCTAAATCAACACATATAAAAGATTAGCATTCAATAGTTTAGGATATTTGCAATCAGTGGTAAAAAGAAAATAGGATTTACTTATTAAAGGTAAGGAACTACTCCTTTACAATTAGTCAATAATATCAATGTGCTTGCATCTTTTTCGTTGGAGATATATTAAAGTATGAAAAACCACCAACTGGTTTTTTAATTCGTAGGAACATAGAGGACACATTCATTAACCTAACATTAGGTTTACCTGGCTAGTTGAATGTAGTTTTAATTCCTTCTAAATACCTTGAGCAAAAAGTTAGGATCTCTTAAGCCATGTAACCCTAAGCTATACAACCTTCTAGTTGAGCTATATTTCATACATAAGATTTTAATTTCCTAAGGTATCAATTAAAAAAAGTAGAATTAAATTGTATATATCTTTACCTTTCAATCGCATACATTCATCAATATTAGACAAGAGCTTCAAATTTGGCTGTGTCAATGAGATGTACAATCAAATGAACCATAATCATGAACAACGAAGGTGGGAATATCATTTCCAAATGGCAAAGTGTCATAACGACTCTATTATGAAGTTGGTTAAGTTCATTAATATTCAATACTTTTTACACAAGTGTCTAAAAAATGAACACAGGTTAATTATGACTACAAACATTTGCTTAGAAAGTGTCTTCCTTAAGGCCATAGGTAGCAGCTGTTCAATAAGAACATGTAAGTCATGACTTTTCGACCCTCTAATCTTCTGTTGTCTAAAATAATCCACGAGGACTTGGATTTAATTCTGGGCTAATACTACCATTAAGTTAGAAAAATAGATTGACTGTATGAAAGAGTAATTGGAAAGTAATGCAAAACTGAGTAAATAATCGATTAAATGGATTTAGGACTTTGACTTCACTTTAATGTATGGTTACTTTGTATTGATAGTTACTTCTTTCCTAAGTTCTAAGTTAGATTACTAACCTAGAGATTCGATTGTTTATGAAGTTCTATTAAATCATTCTAAACCTAGCTGCTTCTTCTAACTTCTTATATTTCTATGAAAGTCAGTTGAGAAGACAGTTGATACAAAGTGTTACCCTAATCTTGGTTATCTAAGACAATTAAGTACTATTATCTTGACTGCTAATTGCTATACTTACTACTCTTTCAGCATGCAAATAGAGATTATATTCATCCACTTATTCATTTAGGGTTTCCTTGTCGAGTTAGCTTAAATGCAAGTTTAATTATAAAGAGATCAAGCTTAAAAAAACATTAAGGTCAGAATAGAAATAAGCAACTAAATTCATAACATTAATGAGAAAATACTATCATACAAAAGTAATCCTATGGAGGGTTCAGCCAAAATACCAGATAAAGTTACTAGCTTCTAATGGGCATTAGTACAAATGCAGATAACAAAGAAAACCATTAAAGGATACATAAAGCAGGAGGAAAGGGAGGTGTTCAGATGAGGAAAAACTATATACAGAGCCCTCACCCTAAAACGACCCCTTCCCTCATTAACTCTCAACTTAAATTTCTCCCAAAGTGATTTACACTTTTCTATGCTTCCCTTCTGCTTAGATTCCCTTTACTTGTGTTCATAACATTTTATATAAACATCAAAGACCCTAAAGTGTAGCATAGGCCAAGTATGAAGCTCCCAATCATCCAACAATATAACATGGGTCAAGTATGGAGCTCCCAATCATAAGAGGAAATTAGGGTTTCCGACAGTGTGTCTAGGCGAGGCCCATTGGGTGCTTGGGCACCATGTCTCTGGTTTTGGCATTCAGGCACTGAGTTTTTGGCACCTAGGCATTACCTTTTTGGCATACATGGTACCTGAGTGCTGTCTTTATGGCACCTGGGTGCCAACTCTCTAGTTTTGGCACATAGGTATTGATTTTCAGGCACCTGGGTGTTATTTTTTTGGAAAACTGGCGCCCTGACACTTGAATTTTAGAGCCCTAGCATTGGAATTCTGGCGCTTGGGCATGGTACTATTCACTATAAAATTTCAAAGTGTAAATTTGGTGCCTAGACACTAGATTTTTAGTGCCCAAGTGCTAGGTCACTAGAATTGATGCCCGAGCGCTAGATTTATGGTGCCCAGGCGTTGGAATCTTCTTGTTTTTCACTTTTTCCTCCTTTATTTACTTGTGCTTTTCCGGCTCCATTTCCTATAAATTCATCATAAAAGATGCTTAAATATATGCTTACCAATGGTTAAAGGTGAGTGTCCAAGATATAAATGAAATTTCCTTGCAATCACTGAGATTTTATTTATAAATTAAGTGTTTTTACTATCAATATTGTTCATGGTAGCTTTCTTTCAGAGACTTATCACACCTAGATATGTTACTAGAGTAACCATCCAGTACGATGATGTTCTTTAAAGTTTTCATAAAGATGTACTTGTTTGCATTTGTTAATATGAATAATGTAAGAAGATATCCACCATTTTTGTTGAGCCAAAGATTAGACTTGATCCCCATATCTTGTAAGTCTCTCTATGTTTTTGCATGGTCTTTTGATTTCCCTGTTTCATTCAATATAGTAATATAACATTGTCACACACATTTTTTTCAATATGCATGACATCAAGATTGTGTCACCGTAAGTTCATTGCCTTGTATGGAAGATGAAAAAATATACTTTTCTTTTGTCTTTGAGAGTTTTCACCTTCGACCCACTAGGTCCCCAAGGTCTTTGACCCTGTCCTTTAACTTTTATATCTTTCCCAAAAACAACATTAACATTTTGAACTTATACTAAAACTTCTTCACACTAATTGGCTTAGGGGGATTTTGCCTCTCCATGTTTCTGTCAAATTAACTTTGAGCCAATATAAATTTAAGTCCTACATTTAAAAAGTGTCTATAACCTATAAAGCACCACTTTTAACTATAAGGATTATGCATAGGCTTTAAATTGAAATTACAAGATGGGCATGCTAACCAAGTGTGGGTATTCCAATTGGACAATGTTCCAAGTCTTGAAAAGTCACTAATTGTCCACAACATTGCTACATGCATATTGAACACTTGATTGCTATAAAAGTCAAAAGTTTTAACATCGACATTCAATAACTCATTTAACTTTTCCACTAACAGTTATAGATATATATCTATATCATTTCCAAGTGCATGCCGACTTAGGATAATCATAGAAAGGATAAAAGATCTTTGTTTCATGTATATCCATGGTAGAGGTTGTAAGGTAGAAGTATTATTGGCCAAACACTATAACTAGTGCTTAAATTGTCAAATGAATTGAGCCCATCAATATATAACCCAAGACCTACATTCCAAGGATTTGAAGTAAAATCAAGATGCCTCGTGTTAAACTTCTTTCATGCTTGAAAGTCTTTGGATACCTTAACATGCCATCATAACTCTTTCTCGTTGCATGCCATTTGCATGTGTTTAACAGTTTTAGAGGACATGAATAACTTCAGTAACTGTGATTTTAGGGGAAAGTATTGTACAAATTTTACAGGTAGTTTCTTTTTATTTTAGTAGCACTTAAATTACTTTGGCCATTTTATTTTCATATAGATGTACTACATCTTCTACAGCTATCCCCATCAGCATCATCTCCCGTGTACAACATGTAATTGTTGGGACATGCATGAATTTTAGTGTTATTCACACCAAGTTTGTTATTTTTTTTCCTCATAAAATGGTGGTGGAATTTTAGCTTGTTCAAATGCATTTTCCTATAGTTTTAGAATCAATGACATTGCCTTGTCAATTATTTTGCACAAACACTTTATGTGATACAATTTCACCACAACTTAGAATATTTCTCACATCCTTCTTATAAACAATATTGACCACCTTAATTAATTCTAACAAATCTCCATTATCATCTGGCATCATTTGGTTTGGTGGTAGAGATGTTACTTCATCTTCTTCCACACATTAGTTATCAAAAATGATACCTAAATTCATCATTGACTATGTCATGTATAGGGTCATTAACAATGACCCTTGCATGAACCACATGTGGTACTACAGGTGTTTCAACTATAGTTTCTATGGTATTTGTCTCCCCAAGTCTAAGTAAAATAGTTTGACTCATTGAAATGGTTTAAAAATCAAGTAATACTACACTACTTCTCTAGTCTGTCATTTGTTAAACTTACATTTAGGATATTGGCATATAATCATACCCTCAACACTACTATTGGCAAATGCAAAGTCTAAAAGTCTATTCAGTCCTTGCAGATACTCAGGGGTGTTTTGAAGCTTCTTAATCCAAGTTTTATCCATGTTTTGAAATAGAATATATGTATAAGTTCAAATCTCCTAATAAAATTATGTAATTTGAAGGGGAAAAAAAAGAAACAAGTAATATTGAACATCATTCTTTACCAAAACTTAATTACAAGAACAATTAAAAGCACAAATATATATATATATATATTGAACAACTTAGAGCATACATTCTTTCAATATAAATTCTACAAACTTTTAAGATAATATCATTAGACAAGTAAAGTTACACATTATCATTTATCATAACTATTTAAAAAAAATATTGAAAATCATATCAACAGCCAATTACATTATAATTTCTATGAACTATAACAATACAAAAACATAGATTCTCTTATAGGCATTTCACAAATAAGTCAATAAAAGAAATTCTAACAACTATGACAATATAAATGCCTAAACATGTTTATTTTAACAAAAATTTTACATTACACCATTGTAGATCTAATAGTCAACAACACAATTGTCATAGGTTGAATTAACATAAAATAAACTTAATATAAATAACCACAATAATTTTTTTTTGCCTATGTATAAAGTATTTAAGAAAAAATAAATTCACCCAACAAAGTGATATATCATTCAACATTAATAACATAAATGAGGAAAAAAAAATTTAATTTTATAAACAACAATAGTTAGAAAAAACTAACTTACTATGAAGAGCAGTAGTGGATGCATGGCAGATGGTGCCCAATGGTCAACGGTGATAGTTGGCGAGTTTTGCAATGGTTGGTGGCTAGCAGTGGTTAGTTTTGGGCAAGTATGGTGGCTACATGATGTTGATGAAAAGGGAGCTCTTTTGGGTGTGGTTGTACAATCTACTAAAGAAGGAGGGGAGGGGCTAGGTTTAAATTGCATTTCCATATGGTTGTTAGAAAATTACAGGGAAGTCTTCTTGGTTTGCTTGCGATTTTCTTTAAACCATAGGAAATTCCCTAAGATTTCGAGAAAACCACAAGTAATTCCTACAGTTAAGAAAATAACCATAGTGAGTGGTAGGATTTGCCTACAGTTCATGTAATCGTAGGGAATGAACTGTAGGAAAATCATTAGTTTTTAGAAGTGAGATTGAAGGAACTATGCGATTTGATGGTTTAGATTAATTTTAGGAACCACATGTGGTTAAAAATTTGGCCATATGACTATGCGCGGTTATCAATTTTTCATATAACAATACAGATTTAAAGAATTGCATGATCTAATGGCAAACAATTCCTTATAATCGCCAATAATTATACTTAGTGTGTCCTTCTGACCACACAAATGATATTTTTACATGAATATTGCAAAATCTAAGTGTTCATAAGATACTTATAGTCACCAATAAGTAGACATTATAATTTTAATTAGCTAAAACCATGTACCTATGTTAATTATGAAGGATTGATGTACATTAACCAATACACACATCTTGAAATTTATGGTTATTATATACATGAATATTCTTTCATTTAATTACATGAAATAATATGATTTATGAATGTAGGAAAGAATTGAAGAGTCATAAACTCTAATGGGTTAAGTCCTAATTAAAGGCTAGATATATGGCTATTTTCCTCTCTTCACTTATTATCAAAAGTTTGTATGACTCCTAATAGTTCGAGTGAGAAAAGGGAATGTTAATTAAGGAGCAATCTTGTAACTAATATTTCATTTTTGATATAAAGATTAAGTCTAAAATTAATTGTATGACTCATGTTATTCATTTTATTTTGATATATAATTAAATGTATTTGTATTTGTTTTTTTGCATATTTGTTTTGTTTAATTATTATAATTATTATATATAACCATAGCCAAATATTTAATAAACTAAAAATTCTTATAGGCTAATTAACCACCTCTATTTCCAAAAGGATGGAAAAATACACAGTTACGTTCATTTTTTGACCTAAGTATATAAATCAATCTTACTTTTCTTTTCAAAAGTTAAAAAATAGAAAATCATAAATGTATTAAATAATGTATGTTGTTTTAAAGTAATAATTTTATTTTAGACAGAATGGGATGACATGAGGATGGGACAGATTGGCTATGGCTAGTACATGAGACGACCTTGCCTGAGACAAGTTGGACAACATTTGGTGGTGAATGAGGAAAGAGGAAAAAAATTATTACTTTCAATTTCTAAATAAAAATAAGGAAAATTTTGTATGAAAATTTTTAATTGAAACTTAATAAGTGTATGCTTGTCAAATTATATTACTTGAATTATTACAGATAATTATTTTATAGAGCTTGACTTATGATTTTAGGTCTAACTCTAATATTTGTTAAGCTTGCAAACTGTGCAATGAGAATTGCTGGCAATTGGAGGAAGATAAGTCCAGGAATGAGTTTTAGGGAATTGATTAGGTTAAGCAATGAGACATTAAAGGTTTCTATAATGGCATTGTGTGCTTGCTATGCTTAAATAAATATCCTCCTATTCTAGTCATCATTAACAAATATTAAGTAATAGAAAAATGTTGAATTTGAAGTTGTTTATAATCTCTTTGATTCTTATTATCCTTCCAGAGATTTTGCTTCAAGGACTTGGAAATTACATACTCAAGGGTCCTTTCTTTTCTTGTATTCTTGCTTTGATGTCCTTTTTTTTTCCCCTTCAAGTAAGAGTCATTTCTCCTAATGTGCAGTATCATGACTATCTTGATATGATAATAATTCTTTCTCCTTTGTTCTTTCCTTGTTGTTTTTTCCCAGTTCTTGATAATTTACAAGTATATTATCTTCTGCTGGTGTAAGTTCTCTCTATTCCTAGTAAAGTTAATTTGTAAATTGTCATATCAAGATGCTTATTATTTTGTGTGACCACAAGTGATTTTTTTTTTTGTTTGCAAATGATGTTTTTATGGTTCTCTTTACTAGTTTTGGTTTTCTTTTCATACCAAGGAACAAAGTCATTAACAAATTGATATACATAGCCAAAAATTGATACCCTTATACCTCTTTCATTTTAAAATCATTTTATGCAAGTGATATACAAATAGAAAGTTGCATGGAAAAATTCATATCGGTTAGTGAGATATTGCTAAAAGTGTGACAAGAGGTCTGGAAAAAGTGTGATATTCATACTTAAACTTTTATCAATCATAACTTCTTAATTTCAACTCTATTTTAAGCATGTGATATATGATTAGAAAGATGTTTAAGTCTATTTTTAGATGTAGTAGGTTTCATTTCGAAATTCACTCTAATTTGTGAGATATGTTAAAAATAGTGGCCCAAGGTCCAAAAACAACTTCATTAAAATCAATATTTCTCTTATCTTTTTAGCCCAAACTTATATTGTGAGGACCAAAATGTATTGGGCCAATAAATGTAAGTCTAATTAAATTTTAAAAAATTAATAATAAGCCTATTGGATATAATATGAGTACTTATATCTCACATAAGGGATGATTCAAGTATAAAGCATTACATGGTAATGATTAATCAATTAAGCACATGTTGATACTATATGTCTAACTTATTTGTTACATTTTTTTCACATATTTGTCATCATCAAAACTTACAACATTAAACCTTAAGTTAACAATTTCCTTCATAGATGATTATCACTCTAGAACTTGCTTTAGCTCTTTTTTAGGTTGCAATTTTCATTTACATACATGAACATGATAGAGGCATTTATTTTGTTTAACCATTTTAGCACACTTGTCTACCTTTCAGTATTTCCTTTGCTTATCCTTATATGCCATAAAACTTATTTCTTTCTTGTTAACACAATTTGTACCATGGAGTTTAGCTATTTTCTACCTTTTCCTCGAGAGCATGAGAACTTTGATCATTTTCAAATGTTTACATCAACTAATGTATAGGGGTTTACCTCAGTCATAGAAATATCAAAGAATGGAAAAGTTGTGGGCTAATACCAAAATAAAAAAAAAAATAGAGAAAAGAAAAAGAAAAAAGAAAGAAATATAAATGAATTTAGAAAAAAAAAAAGAAAAAAATTGTATATATCTAAAGAAGGAAAAAATGTTAAGTCCATTTGCCAAAGACTATGATTTTGATGATAACAAATACTAGAAGAAAGTTTTTCAATGTAATACAAAGGTTCTAGATATTCTTCAAAGTATCATTATGTCTTAGGAACCTTTATAAGTGATATTTAGCAATTGGAAATGTTTAAAATGGATGTAAAATTGATTATAAGTCTTAAAGGTTGAAGAAAAGCAAATCTGGGGAACTTTAGAACTCCCTAGTCGATTGGCAGTAGCCCAGTAATTGATTGGCTCCTTACTAGCATAGCTACTAGGCCTTGTCTCAGTTAAATGGGAGCTTTATGTGAGGTCCCAATCAATTGGCCACCCTATCCTAATGACTGGCCTCTTTCTAAGAGGTCCCAGTCTGCTACCAGCTTGAGCCTTAATTAACTAGGAGCTCTTTGTGATTCAATGGTCGACTGGCCACACCTAGATCAAGCCCAGTCCACTACCAACCTCATGACTAATCAACTGAGAGCTCTTCATAAAAGACTAGTCAACTAGCCTTGTGTGAGTGGCCGACTATCGAGGTCCAAATTTGAATTTTTGAAATGGGAAAAAGGGACCAGTTGACTAGCCATGAGAGGGTAGCCAACTGGGCACTAGCAGAGAAGTCATAATTGCTTTATAACTGACATATTTAAAAATCCTTGACATGTCACTCACTCCCAGCATATCTATTAGATCTCAAGCTATATAAACACGACCTATGAACTCTGAATGAACAAGAAAAACATTCAAGAATGGTTATATCATTATTTTTTCCCTCTTATTAACTTTCTATTACATTAGTGCTTCAATGGTCTATATACTCCAGAGAGTTCATCTATCTATAATTTATTCTTTCTGGTAAGAGTGAAATTGATGGAAATTCTTTGAGAGAGTCAAACAGAGAGTGCTTGTGTTCAGGCGGAGTTTATTCTTGGTTGTATTCAAGGAGATTCCTTAAATGAGTCAAGCTGTGAGAGATTGGGATTAAGGAGAGATTCTCTTAAGTTGTTGTAATTGATCATTGAGTTAGTGAAAATTCCTAAGAGGTTGCTTAGGGACTGGATGTAGGCATGGGTAGAAGCTGAACCAAGATAAATCTCTATTTATTCTTTTTCCTTATCCTCTTTATATTCTACATTTATTATTTTGAATCATTAAGTTTGCTCTGATTGTTTTTAGTCCGAAAAACATTTTCAAAGGGTCTTAATATAATGTAAATTTTATATAACACTCAATTCACCCCCTTGGGTCCTAGCCTTGTTCAACAAGTGGTATCAGAGCTCGGGCTCTTGATTAAAGACTTAACCATCTCAAGAGTATAAATGGTCAGATTTGGTGATAATGTGTTGCCTAAAGGGTTGTCCATTATAAAACCTCCTAGTTTCGATGGTGAAAATTTCACATATTGGAAACTAAAGATGAAAATTTTCTTTGAAGCTACTAACTTTGACCTTTAGGATGTGATTGAGGAAGGTCAATATGTTCCAATGAAAACTAAAGAAGGAATGACCTTAGTTAAACCCAAAAGTGAATGGAATAATATAGAGAAAAGAAAAGTTTATTGAATAACAAAGTTAAACTCATTCAGGAAGAATACTTCAAAGTGTTAAATTGTCAAAGTGCCAAAGAGATGTGGAAGGCTTTAAAAATAGCTTATAAAGGGACATAGTGTAAAAGAGTCTAGGATTCATAATCTTACTTAACAATATAAATTGTTCAAAATGAATCCTAGAGAAATAATTAAAGAAATGTGAATTCATTTTACTCACATTGTTAATCATTTGGTAGCCTTAGGAAAAAAAATATAACAAACAGATCAAGTCTACAAGATCATAAAGACACTTACCAAAGAGTGGTAACCAAAAGTGATAGCTATTGAGGAAGCAAAAGGGCCATCAATAAAATTAGTTGTAGCTCTCTTTGGAACCTTCAAGAACATGAATCAAGACTTAAGCAACTTCTTAAAGAACAAGATAAGAAGAAAATGGTCTTTCTCTCAAAGCAACATCAATACATCCAGATGATGAAGAATGCAACAATGATTCATTGGATGAAATAGATAAAGAAACCCTTAATCTCTTTGTTAAGAAATTTAGAAGATTTTTCAATTACAAAAGAGTCAATAGAAGGAAGCTAATTAAAAGAAGTCAAGAAAACAAGGATAATCCCATATGTTATAAACACAGAAAACTAGGACATATTAAATGAGAGTGTCCATAATTTTTGAAAAAGCAAGATAGTGCAAAAAAGAAAGGAAAAGAAAAGAAAAAGGCTTACCTATAGTAACTTGAGGGGAAAGTTATGAAAACTCATATGCTAAAGAAGATGAAGAAGCTAACCTCTGCCTAATGGCTAAATATAATGAGGTAAACTCTCTCCCTTCCTATGAAGAACTGAAAGATGCATTTGATGATTTATATGATGAATTTCTTAAAATTGCAAAAGCCTTAAATTTTTCAAAGAATAAATTTTTATCTCTTAAAAATGATTTAGAACAAGAGAAAGAAGAAACCAGTTCACTACTTTAAATAAAAGCCTCCTTAGAAAAACAAATTAGAACATTATAGCACAATTATATAGGCCTTAAGGAAGAATATCTTTCTTTCAAAAATAAAGCTACAAAATTTACTTGTAATTGCAAACTTTTGTAAAAAGAAAAGAAAGATTTGATAAACACTCTTGCAAAGTTCACAAAGGGAAAATATAACTTAAATATTTTTCTTAGAAAACAAATATGTGTTTTTTATAAGGTAGGACTTGGGTACAATCCTAACAAGAGGCAGAAATATTATAAAAATTTCATCGTTCCAGCAGTTATGACTAGTACTTCATTTATTACATGCTTCCATTATGGTCAAAAGGGACATGGATCATATACTTGGTCTTATAGAAATAATAAAGTTCTAAAAGGAAAGAAAATATGGGTTCCGAAGGGAACAACTAACGTTCAAGGACCTAATAAGAATTAGGTACCTAAGAACAAAACTTAATGTTTCTGCAGGTTTGTATAAAGACTACCGAAACCAAATGGTACATGGACAGTGGATGTTTCAAACATATGACTAGAGATAAATCGAAGTTAATTTCTCTTCAACCAAAAAATAGAGCAAATGTCACATTTAGAGGTAGTGGATAAGAAATGATCACTGGTATAGGAAAAGTTAGTAAGAACTCTTCTACTTCCACTGACAATGTACCTCTTGTTGAAGGATTGCATCATAATCTTATTAACATTAGTCAATTATGTGATAAAAATAATAGTCAAATTTGATTCAAAATACTATATAGTTGAAAATTTAGATGAAAAGAAAACGATATTAATAGGACATAGAATTAACATTATGTATATTATTGATTAAAATGATGCTCCTTTTATTGATTCAAAATTTTAGATGAGTGTCAATGATGAAAGTTGGTTGTGGCGTAGAAGACTTGCTCATACTAGTATGAGTCTCTTGGAAAAGCTTGCTAAGAAAGATCTTGTAGTTAGTTTACCAAAATTAAAATTTGACAAAAATAAACTTTGTGATGCTTATGAGAGGGGAAAACAAATTAAAAGTTCTTTTAAAACCAAAGGGATTATCCTCCCAACTAAACCACTACAATTATTATGTACTAGTAATTGCAGATGATTTTTCAAGACTTTCTATGACATTTTTCTTATCTCACAAAGATCAAACCTTTTAATCTTTTTTTAAATTGGAAAAGTTCATTCAAAATGAACAAGGCATGACCACTCTGAGAATAAGAAGTAATCATGGTGGAGAATTTGAAAATAATTTGTTTATTGAATTTTATGATGATAATGAAATTAAGCATAATTTCTCTAACCCTAGAACTCCTTAACAAATTGGAGTAGTTGAAAGAAAGAATAGAACTCTAGAGGAAATGGCTAGAAAAATGCTCAGTGAAAGAAATCTTTCTAAGTGCTTTTGGATAGATGCAATAAACACTACATGTTATGTCATGAATAGAGCAATGATAAGACCAATCTTGTGAAAAAGCCCTTATGAATTATGTAAAGGAAAAAAATCCAACATTTCCTATTTGTATGCATTTAGTTGTAAATGCTTTATGCTTAATAATGGAAAGGATAATTTAGGTAAGCTTGATGCAAAATCTGATGAAGAAATTTTCTTAAGATACTTTAGTGCTAGCAAAGCATTTAAAGTGTACAATAAATGAACTATGACTGCAGAAGAATCTATACATGTGAATTTTGATGAAATTGACCCATTTGAGCTAAGAAAGTATCTTGTGAAGAAATTGCAGTAAAGTTTGATAACCTTACAATGAAAGACAAACAAGGAGCTCAAGAAATCAAGAATGAAAGTAAGTCCACTAAGACAGATGAACAATCATCTGAAGAATCTGATCAAGAGATTGAAGAAGATATCATTCCAAATCTTCCAAAGGCATGAAATTTCAAAAAGGACCATCCACTAGAATAATAATTGGTGATGTCTCCAAAGGAATAACAACTCAAAACTCTTTTAGAAATATATATAATCATTAAGCATTTTTATCTCAAGTTGAACTAAATGGAATTGATAAAGCCTTGAAAGATGAGTATTGGGTCTTAACTATGCAAGAAGAGTTTAATCAATTTGAAAGAAGCCAAGTATGGAAACTTGTCCCTTGACCTAATAATCATCTAGTCATTGGCACTAAATAGATTTTTAGAAATAAGCTTGATGAATCTGGAATTGTCACTAGAAACAAAGCTAGACTAGTTGCAAAAGGTTACAATCAAGAACAAGGAGTTAATTATGATGAAACCTTTGCACTAGTAGCTAGACTAAAGGCAGTTTGTATGTTACTAGCCTTTGCATGTATAATTGATTTCAAGTTATATCAAATGGATGTTAAAAGTGTCTTTCTCATTGGATACATAATGAAAGAAGTATATGTTAAACAACCTCCAGGTTTTGAGAATTAAAATATTCCAAATCATGTATTTAAATTGAAAAAAGCTCTGTATGGCCTTAAACAAGCACCTAGAGCTTGGTATGAGAGGCTTAGTACCTTTATCATTAAGAATGATTTTTCTAGAGGTAAGGTTAATACAACATTATTCTTTAAAAAGAAGAAAAATGATATTTTAGTTGTTCAAATATATGTGGATGATATTATATTTGGTGCCACTAATAAAATTCTATGTAAAGAGTTTGCTGAAATGATGAAAGGAAAATTTGAAATGTCTATGATGGGGGAAGTTACATTCTTCTTAGGTTTTCAAATTAACTAACAATTAAATAGAACTTTCATAAGTCAATCCAAATATGTCAAGGAATTACTTAAGAAATTTGGATTCAAAAATATCAAAGTCAAAGACACTCTAATGAGATCAATAATAAAGAAGGATGCTAATGAAAAGGACAACATTATGACATCTCAAAATACAAAGGTATAATTAGATCCCTTCTATATTTAACTGCAAGTAAGCCATATATTATGTTTAGTGTATGTGTATGTGCTTGCTTTCGAACTTGTCCTAAAGAATCTCATTACTTAGTAGTAAAAAGAATATTTAAATATATTCCAGGCATAATACAAATGGGTCAGTGGTATCTAAAAGGATCCACCAATACCTTGATAGGATATTCAGTTGTCGATTTTGCTGGTTGTAAAACCAACAGAAAAAGCACCAGTGAGACACACCAATCCTTCATAAATTCTCTTGTTTCTTAGTTTAGTAAGAAGCAAAATAATGTAGCATTATCCACTACTGAGGTTATTCTTACTACTGAGGTTAGAGAAACTAAGATTATCCTTAGGGATGAGACTTTAGTAGAGATACTTCAGCTTCCCCTTAAATTGGTCACTATTTTACTGACAATACCAAATTGCTTAAGACTATGACTAGGTACAATAAGTTTGAGGCACTGAATAAAATTAATGGAACTCCAATAAAGACTCTTAACATATAGCTGGATGTTAATGATCTATCCTTAGAGAATAGGCTACTGCATTACATCATTGCTTATTACCTTATTAACAAGTCCAGGAACTTTTTGTACATGAGTGAGCCTGAGCTATTCATGATGAAGTGTATCTTAGAAGGAAAGAGTTTTATGCTTATTTGGCTTATCATTCAAAGGATGGTTACCTGCAAGAAGAAGAAGACCTCTCTTCTGCTATTCGGGACCATCATCTCAGCTATCCTCTATCACCATGGTATATCTCCATTTGAGGATAATGTAGAGTCCCCCTAATTATTAGCTAGAATAATCTAGCATGAATAGGGTTTACCAAAAATCATAAAGATCAGTGGGTTTAGAAAACCCCTAGAGCACAAAGGCCTCTACTAGTAGCATGACATGACTATTTGCCTTTTTCACAACCTTCTCTATCTATAACACCAAAGGAAGAAGAAGAGCCTTCTACTCCTATACTTCTAACACCTCAAGCGCCCATCGATTATACGCTGGCATGTCCTGAGACCATTGTCATACCAAAGCCTATCCTACTCATAGAGATCCAAGCACTCCAGTAGAAGATGGATACATTCAATCTTCTTAAATTTGGTGGGCTTAAATAAATACTTATGCCCTAATAATACTTATGCTCTGAAGTTGATGTCTCAAAATACTATCAACTAGTAAAGAAATAAGTTTTTTGAAAACAAATAAACTTAAAATACTTTTCTTTACGGAAAACTAACAATTTTAGGTTTGTCATCATAAAAAAATAGGAAGTGGTTAAGCCTATTTGTTAAAGACTATGGTTTTAATGATAACAAACACTAGAAGAAAGTTTTCAATGTAATACAAAGGTTATAGATATTCTTCAAAGTATTATCATGTCTTAGGAACTTTTATAAGTGATATTAACTTGAAAGGAAATGTTTAAAATGAATGTAAAATTTATTTTAAGTCTTAAAGGTTTAAGAAAAGCTAATTTGGAGAACTCTGGAAGTCCCAAGTTAATTGGCAATAACCCAGCAGTCGACTAACACCTTGTCAGCCAGTTGCCAAGCCATGTATATGTCGAATAGGAGTTTTCTGTGAGGACCAATTTGACTGGCCTCCTTTTGAGAGGTCCCAGCCCATTGCTAGCTTAGCCCTTGATCAATTGGAAGCTCTCTGTTAGTCACCAGTCCACTGGCTACTAGCTAGTAGTCGACTAGCCATACCTTAATCAAGCCTAGTCCACTAGCAAAGATGTCATAATTGCTCTATAATAGACATATTTTGAAATATTTAACTTCTCACTCACTCAGAACGGATTTATTAGACCTCAGGCTATATAAACATGACCTATGAACTCTGAATCAACAAGAAAAACATTCAAGAGTGATTATATCATTATTTCTACCCTCTTATCTACTCGTTATTATATTAGTACTTCATTGTTCTATATACTCTGTTTTAAGAGGTCATCTATCTGTAATTTATTCTTTCTTGTAAGAGAAAACCAAAGGAGGTTCCTTAAGAGAGTCAAGCAAAGAGTGCTTATGTTCAGGGGAAGTTTATCCCTAATTGTATTCAAAGAGGTTCCTTGAAGGAGTCAAGCTATGAGAGTTTGAGATTAAGGAATGGTTCTCATGAGTTATTGTAATTTATCATTGAGTTAATGAAAAATCCCAAAAGGTTGCTTATGGACAAGATGTAGGCTTAGGTCTAAAAAACCTTTTAAAAGGATTTTAATATACTACAAAGTTTATATAACACCCAATTCACCCCCTCTTAGGTGTCAGCCTTAATTAACAAAACAGATTGTTTGGTTGCATGAACAAATGAAGTTTTCATAGGCTAAAAGAGAATTTGAATTTGAGATTTTTATAGTGCTTGAGTAAGGGGTAACCTTCTATTTTTGGCCTTTATTCTTCTTCTATGTTCTTTTGCTCTTGTAGCTCGCCTTGTTATTTCTTTTGCCATCCTCTCTATTTCCTTAGCCTCATTACAACCTTTAAAAAAGCCCTCTTGATTTGTGTTTGCATTTGATTCATGTAGTGGAGAAGTAGAACTTTAGCAAGCTTATGGTAGTGAAATATCTATTGAAGGAATTTGAGTAAAACATTTAACCATAAACACTTAAAAGTTGAGATTACTTGAAAACACTATCTTGTGAGTTTTTACATGCTTAGTCTCTATAGATTAAGTAAAATTGTCTTTTTTGCTTGCGCTTTAAATAGCAAAAAGTAATATGCTTTTTGTTGAAAACCATATATGTTCAATTGTGCTATTTGCTTCTTAACTCAACATTTGCAAGGAACCATTAGAAGATGTGTGTCTTTGTTACTTTGTTGTTTTTTTTATTCAAATTTTAAAATTTAGGATTTGTCAAAAGTTTGTATTATTTAGAATCCTCTCTTATGCACCATAAGTTTAGTTATGAATTTTACTTGAGGACAAGCAAAGGCTTAAGTTTGAGGAAGTTGATAACCTTGATTTTAACCTTAACTTCCCTTTTTAAAAACAATTGTTTGTGTAGAAAAATGTTTCTAAATTCCAAATTTTCACTTGTAGCATTGTAATTTTAATTTCAAGTTAGTAAACTCTTTTATCATGACTTGTGTGCACTAAATCTAAGTGTTTTACTAACAAATTTCAAATTTGGAAGCCTAAAAGAAGACTTGGATTTTTATTTTTTGGTGAAATCTATTCTGTTGGTCTAGTGCTCGAGCATCTACAGCAACTCCTGAACATTCACTGTTACTTTCATTTTATGTATTCTGGCCACCCACTACCTAAGAATCCAATCAATTGCTAGAGCATCCACTGCAGCCTTTATTTTCCATTTTAGTACTCAATGTTTAGGCATCTAAAGTAATGCCTAGACATTTATTGTTTTCTTGACATGTGCAAAAATTCGACTAGAAATAGAATTGTTCACTATCTAGGGTAACTTTTACAAAGGTTTGGCCAAAAACATGCTAGAAAAGGAGGCAACAATGGAAAAAATTGATTCTAAGGGATTTGAGAGCTCTCTAATCATTTTGGGACAAAGAAGACCATGCAGTTTGCTTACTTTTTCTTCTTCTACTTCCATTTTTGTTCTTTAACTATGTATAGCTAAACTCTTTTAGCTAGGGTGATGATGTAACTTAACTTTGATTATGTTTTCTTAGCTTTCTTAATACAGGTTTTTTATTTCCATTAATTGAGTGTTTATCATGGTTTTAATGCTTTCTTTAACTTGGTCACTCATGGGTTGATTTAGGGTTCATGTATAGAATTGGAAATTGGTATATGAGCTTGCTCATGTGATGGACTCCATAACTTGACTTTATCTAGGAATATATGAAGTTGATTGTGTGGTTTATTGTGGAATTTCATTGTTCTTTTGTACAGCCCTTCCTAATTGGAATTTGCTGAAGGGATTAGAAAACCTCATTTAGTTAAAGGAGTGCTAACATTTCAAGGTATTAGTTGTTAGTTAATTTTGGAATTTCTACTATCAATTATGGAATAGAGTTTAGTTAAGTAAGAATTCTTAGATTCATTAGTAGGTCAAGTGAAGTCAGAGCCCTAGACCGTTTTGAATATTTGTGCTTTTTCATAGTTTTAATTGCTTTTGTTAAAAATCCAAAAATACAAACTATTTACTTTTTATTATTAGTATTTCTTTTTAATTGCATTGAGCTCCCTTTAATCCTACTTTTTCATAGTCTAAATAGTATCAAATTAGTGAAATTGGTAACTGGTTACCAAAATCCTCGTGAGATGATACTCTTTCACCTTTGTATTACTTGTGTGATTTGGTATACTTGCCGAGGGGTCATCACTTTCTAGGCATCCTAGGTAGTTTATCTATATTTAAATATTCAAATTTAATTTCCCCTATATTCATAAATGTACAAACTATACTATGCCCCTAATTTTTTGTAAGCTTTTTTCCAATGCCTATCCTAAATTTATTATCCTTTAAGAAATTATTTCTGACTTGCTTGTTCAACTAATTCTTGTTTAAAGGCTTCTCAAACATTCATGGAGGTCTTCCATAATTAGCTTAGTATCACTAGAGTAAATAAACTCCTAGAAGATTTATTTATTAGCATATTCCTAATAGTTTTTCATTAATCTATCATTAAAACATTTTAGTTAATGGCAAGTGTAATCAATGATATTATAATTCCTCTTAATAATATTTCTCATTGTACAGTCTCAACTAAAATGCTATTTCACTTAGTTACTTATTTCATCCTAAATATAGTTCTCTAAAGTCCACCATTCCTTTAGTCATTTACAATAGCATATATCTTCCTTATAAATTCCACTGTACTTATTTAACAAATCAAATTTTCACTACTCAAACAGCATTCTTGAATATTATAGTGCATAATATTAAAGTTTAGTTTCTTCCTAAATTATCAAAGCTCCATATCCCTATTTTTCTTACACATAAAAAATGGAGTACATATTGGTTCCCTTTATGTTTTCTTAATTTTACTTTTAGTTATTTTAGTTTTTCCTAACTACCTTAAGCTTATTTCAAATTTTTCCTACCCAAAGCGAAGATAGTAAACTTAACTTGGTTTTGTGTTTCTTTTATTCATTCTACTGTGTCTAGCTTACATTGCGACAACACTTGATTTTTTATGCTCAACTAATCCACAACCAACTTTACTCCACGCCTTCACTTGTTCTCTTGTTTTGTTTTTGCCCCATGCCTTTCCTCCACCTAGAATGATCCCATTTATAACCAATAATTGTCAGTCCCTTTGCTTCATAATGTGCTATGTGTTTTCTCCATAATTTAGCTAATCATTTGTAGTTAATTTCTTGAGTGCCAGCTTGATTCTTATTCATCTTAGTCTGCTCTAAAACCTTTTCTCCTTGCCACCTATTAGTCACGTTTTCCTTGAGCCATTTTCCTTCTATTGCCACTTGCATTTCGTCTATCCTAACAAGAATCAAACATATATCTTCTTGCCACCTATTGAGCATGTTTAACTCAAGTGAGGATGAAGAGTATTTTATTCTTCCCACTTTAACCTTTTGCTAACTATAGTTTTTCTTATTTCCAAATTCTAGTATTCTTGCTGCCACCCAATATATGCATATATGTATTTGTCACTTCCTTTTATTTCCAAGAGCTTTTATTATTTTTAGCCACCTCATGCTTTTCTTACCTTATGCTTCATTCTTCAACGTCTTCTTATTTCTTCTATATGTTTTTATGCCAAATGTTCTTTTACCAACTTCATAATATCTCATTTTGCTTTACTAATATTACTCTTTGACATTATTTCATTGCCACTTGGCTATATAATTCAGACTTTGATTCATGTTAAGTACTCTTCCTCTATATTGGTGAATATTTAATTTTATTATGTAATTTCCCATAAATTCTTTCTAATGAGGCTTAGGGCTAAAATCTAGTAATTTTATTATCTAAACATGGGTTAACTCCCCAATTTTGAGGACTCATAATAAGCTTATTTTATTGCTATTTAAAGTCCTATCTCTCTCTCAGTTTTACTTAGTACATGAAAAAAGGTTTGGAAAAAATAGGTGTAATCTCTACTGCTTAATTTATTGTTCCATTGAAGATCAAAATTCTAAATAAGTTTTCTATCTTATTGAATTTCCCAAATATTTCTTTCAATTGGTATTAGAGCCTAAGGTCATAGGTTTTTTTTTTCCTTGTGTAAATATGTTGTATTTTGCCAATTCATATTCATGTTTGTTTAATATACTTGGCATATATTTATGTAATGAGAATGAATGAACATGCTTCATTCATAAGCCATGGAGGGAGTTTTGAGGTTTCGTAACATATACATTTTTTGATTATGAAGGCTTCAGATCAAATTTTATTTTTCGGCCACATAATATTAAATTTTCCTAGAAGGTTTAAAGATTAAAGTATTTCAACTAGATTGGTGGCTAGAACATACCTTAATGACGAAGAATCAAACTCCATCTTCATTAAAGCTTCAACTCAAGAAACCCAAAAATTTTCAAATCCAAAAGCTCAAGTAATTGAAGTGATTTTTCAAAATTGGTTTTGTGTATATTTGAGTGTTTCAAGCACAATGGTACTAGCTTCACACTTTGAAACTTGCTAAATCATCAGCCACCATTAACGCATTTGATCATTTAAAACCTTATAATTTTCAATCAAATTTCCTCTACAATGCTGCATTATTTGCCAAATAGATATTGTCAATCTTTAAATTCTAAGTAATATGATGCCAAACACAATCCAATTAGGTCATTTGACTTGCTTCAAGACCCACCATTTGGAGAAGAAAGTGAACAATATGTGTGGGACAAAGCCCACTTGTGCCTCTGGCGTGTGGATGTGTATGCGCCCACTTCTAGGGCCCATTTAGGCCCAACTTTTTTGCTCCCGTAATAATTTATTATTTTCTATTTAATGATAATTTTTCTAAAATTTTTTAAATGCCTAAAATATGAGTTCATAAATTTCCATGGTATTACACACAAGACTTGCAATATGTACTCACCGAGTTTTGAGCTAACAAATTATTGTAGATATTCCAAATATATCCTAGTATCATATAATTTTCACACTCTTAGTTGTTAATTAGTTTTGCATACTCAATAGTTTATAGAGAAATTATGTCTTTATAAATTTAGTATTATGTTGGATTTGAATTTTGAGTCCAATTATATGAATTTCATTAAATTTATTATCAAAATTATTATGGTACTAAATAATTTATAATTTAAATATGCACTCAGCCATTATGGTTGAGTTAAACAAGTGTTGTGATAGTATAATTGGGTTGTATTAATTGTTCGAAGCCCAAGTGTTTGCATAACGGTAAACCTAACTTTAAATTAGTATAACTTTTAGCACAAATCAATTTTTTGGACTTATAATACCATTCTAGAAAGTTCATTCAAATTCTAATGACAAGGTGAATTGTAGAAAGCTATCTGGTCCAATTTCATGCTTGAATTCCATCATTTTTTATGACCATGGGACATTTGAATTTCAAGAAACTTGTTTTAAGCTCCATAATAAAAATGGTTTGAAGCCAATTTTATGTTATAAAATATTGTCAGCTGTTCAAGGCATTTTCTTCTCTTTAAACGTACTTGACATACACCGTTTTAGGCCTTTTATGCCTTGGATATTTTATTTTCTTTTAGAAAACTTAATTAATGGTTATGTATAAAAGTCAAATAGAGACTGTATGTAGTCAACTTTGCCCTCAACTTTCTAAACTATTTTAAGGAACCTTGCTAAACTTGATTGAAATATACTTGTCTTCAAATGTTCTCTAATTTAACCAAAATTTGAGATTAAAGGCGTAACTCATTTAAAAATCTTGGCAATTAATCATGCATCCTCTAAATAACACATCTAAATTGTTGACATTTGTTTGCTTACTTTTAACCATGATTAAGTGATTTCACTTGTCGTGAAGATTACTTGGACTATTAAAACCTTTTGATTATTACCTCACTTATTATAGGACCAATTGTAGCGATGTTTTGTTAGTTTGATTGAGGAGTCCATTTCAATTAACTTTTGCTAGGTAAATTGCATGGACAATAAATACATGTTATCAGTGTGGCATTGGCAATAATATGTTACTAGTGAGAAATAATTGGATTGATGTCTTAATATTTTTTGTACCCTATCGATATGGAGATGCGTCTTACTTGACACCTGGTGGAAAAGTAAAAGATATGTAGATTGATTCCAAAAATGAATTTCAAAAACAAATTCACTAGAATTGCCATTAAAATTTTTAAATGGAAAATTTTAGAAACCAAATGAAAATGAAAATGTGGTTTGCGTTACCCGAGATGAGTTTATAAGTCTATTTGAGTGTAGGGAATGTGTCATGTACCCCACAACATCCGTCTACAAGGATACGACCATAAATCTATTTTAATTGCCCATGTCAAATTACGCACGAAAATAAATGAAGAAAAATAACATGAAATTAATGCAACAAAAAATGGATATATACAAAAAGCATACAAACCCAAAATGAGAGCCTAAGGCCATCGTAACTTGTGAGAATAATCAAAGTCCAAGTAATTCATCTAAAACGACGTGTCAATATGTTGATTTTTTAAATTTTTGTGAAAAAACAACATTTGAAATTAACTAGATTTTTGTGAACAAAACAATTGAAAGTTTAGTCGGTGTGCTTTAATTTACTAAATCTGTGTGATCTC
Source organism: Delonix regia (assembly GCA_037074485.1). Classification (NCBI taxonomy): domain Eukaryota; kingdom Viridiplantae; phylum Streptophyta; class Magnoliopsida; order Fabales; family Fabaceae; genus Delonix; species Delonix regia. The sequence goes on along the minus strand of CM073452.1, from coordinate 17,786,378 downwards.
ACCATCTTACTCTCTTTATTTTATCTAGTCCTTGAAATTTTTTTGGAATTTTTATTTTTTGAGAACATGATTTATTTATGCTTTAACTTGGAAAATAACAATGAAAAAGTGAACAAATATTTTTGGTTTTTTATATTAAAAAAAATGAATTTTAAAAATAAAGGAACTTTGGAAACAATATTTTATTTTAAAATATTCAAATAAATTAAAAAAATATCAAATTATTTTTAACAAAATTAATTTATCAAAAATTAAAATAAAAATAGAATAAGGAATTGACAAAAGGTATTTTATTAAGAAAAGATGATTTTATTTTATTTGTTTATTTCAAATTTGATATTTTTAAGAAAATGTTGATTAGACGTAGGTCTTTAAAATTGAACTTTATTTATTATTATTGTTATTTTAAAAAAAAAGTGCATATTGTGGGATACAAACCATTGGAACCCCAAATTTATTTTAAACGTATGCATCCAGTATTAGTTAATACCTATGGAGTCGTAAGATCTCACATGACTCCACTAATGAATCCATTTGATGCTCATGAAGATGTTGATTTCACATGATAACACTATAGTTAAAAATAGAAATGTTTATAAAACATGCCTATGAAAGATACCTATAGAGGCATTGGACCTTACATGGCAACACCAAAACAAAAATGTCTATGGAGGCATTGGATCTCATATGACAAATGACTAATGATGCTTATAAAAGTGTTAGACCTCACATGATAACAGTAAGGATAATAATAGAAATACATTGGTGCTTATGTATGTTAGAGTTTAATTATACACTCATTCTTATTTTATTTATAATATTTACAACAACCCCTTAACATTGCTCTTCCTTGTTCATCGGAACTAAACCGTACAAAATTTCTTTTGCTCCCGCTTGCATGCCATCCTTGCTTGCTTGCTTCTTCTTCTTTTTTTTGAAGAAAAAAATTAAGAGACCATTTTGTCATGATCTTTAACATGCCTTTTGATCCTTGGTCATGATCAAATTCTTAACACCATTGAAAACAATTAAGGAAGAACCACAATATGCACTTTTAGCTTAAACACAAACATATTCACGTAACATTTAAAATCCACAGCCCTTTGTTCGAGAAAAACTAATAGGGATATGTAGCCATTAAAAACCAAGCACATTTAGGATCTTATGACGCATCAAAGAAGCTAAAATCTGGAACAAAACTCTGAGCCAAAATAGACAGCCAAGACACTTCAATTAGAATCAAAATTAACCTATTAAAACACAATGATGAGGCTTGAACTAGGAAGTAAAAATCAGAGGAAAAAGTGAAGAGCCAAGACACTTCAATTGGAAGCCAATTCAACTCATTGAAACACACTAAAGTAGCTTGAACTAGGCTGTAAAAATTAGAGAAAAAGTGAATAGCCAAGACACGCAAAGTTACACAAATTGGACATATCAAAGTACCACAAAAAGTTTAATTAAATTGCAAAAATCTCAAAGAAACTTTGACAACAAAACTCAGGCATCAATGAAGTTAATCAAACAGCCAATTTTGTAGCAAATTTTGGACAGCAAAACAAAGACATAGCCAACCAATTTTGAAGCTACGTTTTGGACAGCAAAACAAAGGCATAACCAGCCAATTTTGAAGCAAGGTTTGAACAGCGAAATAAAGACATAACCAGCCAATTTTGATGCAAAGCTTGGACTGCTAAACAAAGCCTCAACCTGCCCATTTCGAAGCAAATTTTGGACAGCTAAAAAAGTCAATATGCAGTAAACTTTTCAGCATCTTTTTGACAACAAAACAAGCTTAATGTGCAGCAACAGCATTTTTTTGACAGCAAAACAAGTTTAATGTGCAGCCAACTTGAACCAAAATTGATAGCAAAAGAATAAGGCATAAGTACACCACTATACTTCACGACAAAAGGACAAAAATTATGCAGTAATATATCAGCACATCTACAGCCAAAAGAAGCACGTGATTCAACCATATACCAGTAAACATGAGAAAACTTTCATCAGCAACTTAGGGGTATTTTGCATATGCCTAAAGGGGAAGAACAAGGTAACATGGCAACACTAATAGCAGTACAATGCAGTAGGAAATACATAGCACTTTGATGGCTTATACTAGCTAAACGGGGAGCAAAGAAACCAAGCCATGAAAGCTAGCAATTATACAAACACTTAGGCATCACAATCAGCATATGAAGGATCCATTATAGCACTGAAAACTTTGGAAAGAATTGAAGATGAACTTGTGTAGCAAAGTTTGTGGTAAATATGGCAGAAACAAAAGCAAATTCCTACAGCCGAACTACTTCCAGGAATATCACAAAGAGATTACCTCTTCTTCCCATTGTTCAGAGTCCTTCTTTATTAATCTTCAGCTCTGTTCAGCTTTCATCCTCTGTCCAGCCGCTCCAAGAAAATCTGATGCCTTCCTGCCTCTTTTACCCTCTCCTTCACATTTTTTTTCCTCCTCCAAATCTGATGGTCCCCTAGTGCTTTCTTCTTTAAAAATCTGATGCTCTTTCTCCCCCTCTTTTCTTGCTTCTTCTCTTGTTTTCTCTCCTAATCCCAGCCCTCACTTTTTCGAGTCTGCCTTCCAAAAAAGTCCAGCTCACCCTTCCAGCCTTTTCTTTGTATGTTGGAGATATTTCCCTCTTCTTTCCCCTCACTCCCTTTCACATCATTCCTCTTCTTTCTTCAAGCTCTTCCTGTCACACCTCCAAAATACCATGTGTGAGAAAAGTGTCCCTTTTCCTTTCTTGCACGTGATACTTCATGATTCCTAATTCTAATTTTTCAATTTATTTTATTTTAACTTTGTTTTGTTTAACTTTCATACTAACGCATACTTCCCTAGCACTCTCCTTTTCCCAATTTTCTTATCCCTTTTTTCCTTAATTTTATATTTTGTTTAGATTTTCAATTGATTTTTTTTTAAATTATTACTTTCTATTTCATTTTTGTCTTCCCTTGTTTCTTCCTTATTTTTATTGACTTTTTATTTCCTTCTTTATTTTTATTGAATTTTTTGATATTTGGGTATTTATTTAATATATCCCTAATTGTTATTTTTTTTGAAAATTATAGACAAATTATGGTGTTCACATGATGTTAGACATTTTTATTATATAGGTCTTTTGATGTATAATGAGTTTTTTTAGTTTATTGTGAACTGAGACTCATAGGCAAAATTATGATAAATAATCTTGTGAATATAATTACACATGCCTTCTCAACAATGCCTAGTAATTACACTCTGGGAATGATTATAAAGATACCTAAACCTTTAACTAGAGATAAACAAACCTTAGTGGATGGACTCGTAAATTCATGTTATGAGCGCTCAATGTGCAGATTGAAAAATTCATCTTGAATAACAAGCCTTTTGAGGCAATATTATCTTAAGTTTGATAAGGTTATACATATCCACATCTTTAATTTCATAATATATGTTAAATGACATATTAATATCTTGAAGTGGGGTTAACTTATTGTGTATTGTAAAGCTATTGACGTTAACTTAATATGAAATATCTTAATAAGACATATTGTGGTTATGAAACTTAGTTCTATTTTGACTAGTCTTGTGTTTTCCTAATTTGTGTCAATGAGTTTTTATTGATTTAGTACTCATAAAACTCACAATATATTCTTGTTACTTCAATAGTGCATCTATTTAGACAAGTAAAAGAGAGATTGTTTATATCTCTTAAGTCTTTAATTTATCAAGGAAAGGGATGTGATAGAAAAGAATTTCATTTGCTTCCACTGTTGACAACTTGTTGTACGTTCAAATAAGCATTTATAGCTATTTCAACTTAAGAATTCTGATTTTTTGGGAGCTATACTATAATAAAGTGTCTAGCCGCCTCAACTTGTATATTCATTAATATGATATTTTGGAAGAGTTATCTTGTGAGAAAGTAGTCATGTAAACACTTATAGCTATCTCAAACCTTTGTATATATATATTTATGATGTTTGGAGAAATTGTTTTGTTTAGAAGCTTGAACACCCTATTTGAAATAAAAAATAAAAACACAAATAAGGCAAAAGCAAAATAATAAATGAGATTATGAAAATGAAATGATAAAATAAAAACTAACAAAAACCAAAAATAAATAAAAATGAAAGCTGACAACAAAAAAACAACATATAGAATTGGAAGGGAAGTAAAAACGGTAGAAATTAAAAAAAGAAAATTCAAGAAAATAAAAAACCAGGGAATGACTGTAAGGAAAAGGGCAAAAGCCAAAACGAAAAACTTCAGATCAAATGAGGCAAAAGGCATATGGCAAGATCCAGGATGTTGGGTCTGAGCCACAGTAAACTCTACCTACACATAACATCAATTAAGAAATCTACTTAGAATCTGTCCATTGCATTGAACGCCCTACTGCTGCGCAGCTTTGATGGAGGTTGGAGCTGAAAGAAACATAGAAGAGAATAAAAGACAAGGGGTCCCCTTTCTCTCGGCTATCGGATTAGTGCATAAGGGGGAAAGTTGACCACCTTCATGGTTGCACGAGGTAACGTTTGTAGAAAGGTGAGAAAGACAGATGAAATGAAGTAAGGCTCGAGAGAGAGCAGAGACAGAATGGAAATGTGGAGACACTGCGAAATTAAAAGTGAGCTGAGGGAAAGGGGCATAAAGGAAGAAGATAGAAAAAGAGAGACCAGAACAGGGAGAGGGGGAATTCCGAAGAAAAACAGAGAGACTAAGAGAGCAAAGAAGTAAAGAAAGAACGGAGAGTGGAAGAGAATGAAGGAATAGGAGAACTAGGTAGAAGGTTGGAAGTGCTCAGCTCCATATGCACGAGAACAGAGCTTTGTGTGTGTTGAGTTAGAGGAAGAAACAGAAGCATAGAGAGAAGGATGAGGGAGTGAGATAACAGTGACCGAGGAGAAAAACAAAGCATGAGAAGAAGGATCGAAGGGAGAAGGGAGTTCGAATGGATATTTGTGGCTAAAGATGGAGCTAGGAAAAGGAAACACGCTAGAGAGAAAGCAAAGAAGCAAGAGGACATAAGACGAGCTGTGGAGGGAATAAATGAAGGCTGGAAGAAAATAGACCTTTTTTTTCAGCTCCTAAGACAGAGCACGAGGAGGACGAAACAGAAGAAAGGAGAGAATGAACTTGAGGGCAAGAAACGGACAGAAAACAAAATAGGATAAGGGAGTTACTCTGCTATGGGAAGACTGAAATAGAGTTGAACTGAGAGCTTAGGGACTGAGCGTGAGCAAGAAGGATAAAAGTGTCTCAGGAAGTAACAGAAGCCAAGAGCGAGAAGCAGAAAACTAGAAGAAACCTAAAAGAAGATAGAGAAGAAAGGCAGCACGGAAGCAAGTTTATGTATTTATTTCCTCAAGCTTTAATGTTTCATAGGGGCATGTGTCGGGTAAAAGCATCCAGATTAAGTGAGAAATTGCTCTTAGCGGCGTATGTGGATATCATAACTCTGCAGAGATGTGTGGTGATTCTTGTTAATTTGGTTTCGGCAGAGTCACCGAGAGATAGAACAAGAAACATAAGTCGTTTGGTTGCTAGAATTAAAGCGAGAGAATGAAAATAAGAATATATTTTGTTGGCAAATTAAATCTTTATTCTCACTCTTTAAGTAACATGTTCTCTCTCATATAAGTGAGAGTCCTCTCTCTAACTAAAGTTATAGAATGAGATTGATCTTTTAAAAATAAAAATATGCTTACCAAAAATGTTTCTACTTATAATAATTTTTTGACAAAAATATTCCTGTAATACATCAAAATTCTAATTTATTATTATTTATTATTAAAATTTTATTTTAATTTATTATTATTTTTATTATTTATTTAATTTATTATTATTAAATTATTATTATTTTATTATTAATATTATTCATTAAATATATATTAATATATAATTATATTATTAATTAATAATTTGAAGAGATGTCTACCTTTTTTTTTAGTTTTATGATAAGGAATAATATAGTAAAATATATACATTACCTAATTGATTCTCATATGTAATCTACTAACCAAATGAAGTAAAGGGAGACATGCTCATTTTTATTTCTTCTCAACCAAACAACATTTTAATATTCTCACTCTCACTCCTACTCTCACTCTCATTCTTATTCCCATTGTATTAATTCCAACAACCAAACGAGTCCATAGAGCTTGTTTGATTCTATTATTTATTTTATGTTCTTAAAATAATTTTGTAAAATTGTTTTTTTGAACATTTTTTTAAAATAAGTAGTTAAAAAACTTGTTTGAATCCTATATTTCTAAAAATACATTCAAAATTAGAAAAAAGACTGTTTGAAAAAAATAATTTAAAAATATTTTGAAAACGATGAGAACATGTTTAGTACCAAGAATTAAATTTACAATAATTCATAATTTTAAATTTTATATTTGGTTCATGTAAAGAGTTATAACATAAAATTATAATTTCAAATTTAGTTCTCATTTTGCTATTCAAACAAAAGATAATATTTGTTCTATGTTTGTGTGTGTTACATATTCAGTATATATGTGCATGTGTGTACGTATGCATACAAATGCATTTATATATATGTGTATCTAACAAATGTATTATATATGTATCTGTGTATGTGGTGTTGTCATGTAGTAGTTATACATAATATATGAACACAAAATAGGGAGAATTCAGTTTATTAAGATCTGACTTGATGAAGAAAATATAGTGTTAGTTGCGTTCTATCAAATGAAAATAACGTCAACCCGCAATACCCAAGAGAGACCTCAGAGTTGACAATAACCAGAGAAAGTTATCGTAGTCGTACGAAATTAGGGCATTCCAAGGTAATATATAGTGTTTTATTTTAATAATAATAATAATTAATTATATTATTAAGATAAAATCCTCAGAAATCATTTAAAATAGTTTCCTATTTCATTCTTCGAAGAAAATGAAGCTCATTAACTCTCTCTTAGTAATTAACTCTTAATTAGCAATCTAATAGAATAATTACTAATACTCTTGGGCTGTGGGTTGAGTCTCTATCCAATGGACTTGTGAATAATCCAACCCATCACTGATTACCCACAATAAATATAAACTCAATCCATCCTTAGTTTATCAATTATAATATTAATTGCTTAATTTGTTATAACAAGAGATTAATCTAATAGCATAATTAATGTTAATCCATATAATATTAAAAATTGTTTACAATCTCCCACTTAGATATCATTAATTAAATTATTAGGTCAATCAACGAATACATAATTAAGCAATTAACATTCACATAAACACATGGATGTGTGTATATTTATAAACCATACAAAATTCAGAAATGAAATTACACACAAAAGATCACTAAAACTGATAAGGAATTAAGTGATATTCACATTTGCTATAAATAAGTTTCAATATCTGAATAGAATGGAATACAAAGTGACATTTAAGATGTCATATTACAATCTAAAAGTCCCTTAAGAACTTAACTCAGACTCCTACTAAACCACGACTACATTAAAATTTTCAACAACACCCATATGAGTCACATGATTTTTGAAGACTCCTATGGGTAAGCCTTTAGTTAACGGATCCGCCAACATATGTTCACTAGGAATGTGAAGCAAACGAGTCTAAGATTCAGTAACCTTTTCTTTAACAAATAAGAACTTAACATCAAAATGTTTAATGCGACTAGAGTTCCTATGATTCTAAGAAAAGTTAATAGCAGATTCGCAATATATGGTTAGAGGTTGTGATATAGAATCAACTAGATGCATGCCAGATATCAGTTTCCTTAACCATATGGCCTAGCGATTAGCCTCATAACAAGCGATATATTCTACCTCTATAGTTGAGGTAGCTGTTACTGATTGCTTATAACTTTTCCATAAAACAACTCCTCCTAACATCATAAAGATATATCCAGAAGTGGATCTACAATCATCCACACAAAATGCATAGTCTAAATCAGAATAACCCACTATTTCAAGTGGTTCAGATCTCCTAAAAGTAAGCATATGATGTTTTGTACCTTGTAGGTACCTCATAACTTTCTTCGTAGCCCTCTAATGATTAGGACCAGGATTAAGTATCTGCCAAGTACACTGACAACAAAAGTAATATCAAGTCGTGTGCATACCTGAGCATACATAAGGCTACCAACAGCAAATGCATATGAAATCTTATTCATTGCAATCTTTGAATCATCATCTTTGGGACAAGATGATCTAGACAACCTTTCACCCTTCTGTACAGGTGCAACACATGGATCACAAGCATGCATGTTAAATTTCTTCAATACTTGATCTAAATAGGTTGCCTGAGATAAACAAAGAATGCTACGAGAACTATTACGATGAATCTGAATTCCCAAAATAAAAGAGGCTTCACTAAGATCTTTCATGTCAAAGTGGCATGACAAAACATGTTTGATCTCATTTAACATAGTCATTGAGTTACTGGCCAATAGTATGTCATTAACATATAGTATAAGTATCATGAAGTTGTCTCTGTTAAATTTCTAATAGATACACCGATCAGCAATATTCTCTGTGAAACCAAATGAGGTGATTATCTTATCAAACAAGTACCACTGTCTTAAGGCTTGTTTAAGCCCATAGATGGATCTATTCAATTTGCACACTAAGTGTTCTTTCCTTATTTTAGTAAATCCATTAGGTTGTGTCATATAAACATCCTCAAGTAAATCACCATTTAAGAATGTTGTTTTGACATTCATCTGATGAAGTTCAAGATCCAACTGTACAACAAGAGCCATTACAATTCTGAAAGCATCTTTATTAAACACCGGTGAGAAAGTTTCTGTATAATTGATCCCTTTCTTTTGATTATAGCCTTTAGCTACAAGTTTGGCTTTGAATCTTTCAACTTTACCATTGGCCCCTCTTTTGGTCTTAAAGACCCATTTGTAACTAATAGGTTTGTAACCATCTGGTAACTCAGTTAATTCCTATACATGATTACGACACATGGATGACATCTTATCATTCATAGCCTAACCACTAAGATGAATAAGAACCTGTCATAGCCTCATCATAAGAAACTAGATCTATACCATCAACAACATCTGACTCATATTCCTACAAGTACACTATGTAATCATATGAAATTGTAAGTCTACAAATCCTCTATGATTGTCTCAAATTACCGACTGGTTCTCCTACATCAACTATAGGAACTTCTATAATAGGATCAACTGGATTCTCAACAAAAGTATTATCTCTAATATCATGATCCACAGGTAAAGATCATAAAGATGGTATGCGTAAGATGGTATCTACACAATGTAGATTGATTACTCTAGGAACACCATTCCTACTATCCAAGTCATCATCAAAATAGAATGCTCTATCAGATTCAATCACCCTGGTAGTATGATTAGGACAATAAAATCTTCATCCTCTAGATCTTGAACAATACCCAATGAAGAATCTGTTAACAGTCCAAGAATTAAGTTTCTTGAGCTGTGGATTATAGGGTCACACCTCTGCTCTACAACCCCATACGTGAAAGTGCCTCAGACTAGGCTTTTTACCAATGAAAAATTTATATGGGGTCTTTTCAACTGACTTACTTGGAACTTAATTTAAAATATAAGTTGTTGTCTTAAGGGCATGACCCCACAGAAACTCTAGTAATGAAGAGTGGCTGATCAAGCTTCTAACCATGTCCATCACGGTGCAATTACACCTTTCAACAACTTCATTTCATTGTGGAGTGCCAGACATAGTATACTACGCTTCATTTCCTTGCTCCTATATGAATAAAGCAACAGGTCCAGGGTTTCTACCTATTTCAGTATACCTCCCATAATATTCACCACCTCTATCTGATCTTACACTTTTGATTGCCTTCCTAAACTTTAATTCAACAGCAGCCTTAAATGCCTTAAAGGCATTCAATAAGTCAGATTTATCATACAACAGATCAATCCATCCGAATTTGGAGTAGTCATCTATAAAGGTTATAAAGTATTTGTAATTACCCATAGCAGTGAGAGTAATTGGTCCACTAATATCTGTGTGGATGAATTTCAAAATAGTCTCATATCTATTTGCCCCTTTCCTTCTAGCCTTAATGGAAAATTTGCTCTTAATGCAATTAACACATGATTCAAAATAAGAAAAATTTAAGTCATGTAACATTCCCTATTTAAACATCCTTTTTAATCTCTCTTTGGAGATATAACCCAAATGTCGGTGCCATAACATAGAAGAGTTCTCATCAATTCTTTAGCATTTGTGTCAAATGACTGCATTAATCGATGCCACAGAGGTAGAATCTAAACTAACATTTGCATTCAAGCAATATAAACCGCTCATTAAGTTAGCAGTTCCAACAATGATTGAATTAAAGAAAACATCAATTCTACCATTTTCTTGCCAAAAGGAATATCCATGTTTGTCTAATACAAAACTAGAAACCAAATTCCTCCTTAAAAAAGGTATATAGACAACAACATATAAAGTTAAACTATGTCCAAAATACAAGTTCAAAACTACAGTTCATATGCAATCCACTACAGTTGAACTTCCTTCCACTCCTAAAATGGTTTTTTCTCTCTTATTTAGGCTCCTTTTGTCTCTGAGCCCCTGCAAGGAATAAGTTACATGAACAATTGCTCCAGAATCCAACCACCAAGTGTCCATAGAGGTTTCAAAACTATTGGATTCAAAACAAATTAGAGCTAAGGGGGTAATTTTAAAAAAGATACCTTCTTTCTCACGCTTGTTCTTCAACTTGAGGCAATCTAAAATCTTGTAGCTAGGCTTCTTACAATAATGACAATCACCCTTAAATGTCTTCTTCTTCTTACTCTTATTCTTTTTATTGTTCTTCTTGAGTTCAAAGAACTTCTTACCATCAGTCTTGCCCTTATGCTTTTTTCCCTTCTTCTTCTCATTTCCAACCTTGCTTGATAAACCCTGAGAGATGCAGTTCACTAAATGACCACGTGAACTTGTTTTCTTTAATGACTCCTCCTCTTGGGTCACGATGGACATCATCTGATTAACTGTCCATTTAGCTTCTTGAGAGTTGTAGGTGGTTCTGAGAACCCCATATTCAGCTAGAAGAGACTGTAAAACTCTATAGACGAGGCAACTCTCACCGAAGTCCACATTCAGATACTTTAGCTTGTTAAGATAATTTACCAATTTCATCATATGTTCATGTACCCTAGACACTCTGTCATAATGAGTGTTATCCAGTAAAGAAAGATAGTAAGCCTTTTGTGTCTTATCAAACTTCTTGAACTTCTCACTTATAGCCTTAAGGTATTCAACAGCAGTGTCCTTCTCAGGAATACTCTGTCAGATGGTCTTCTCAATGGTGTACTCATAACTATTGGACAAATTCTATTGGACTTATGTCATTGCTTATGATAAGCTCTGTCAGCAGCACTAGACTTAGCAGTAAGATCAGCCGGCTTTGGTTCTCTCATGACCAAATCCTCTTTAGAGATAATTAAGTACATGTAAAGGGACTCATGCTAGTCATCAAAATTAATCTCATTCAGAGTTTTCACCATAGACAATTGCTGGAATACAGAAGCTAATACAACAAAATTAGGAAACATTAATTATATCCCAGAAACATAATTATAAAATTAGGTTTCCTTCACAAAATTCAGCTTATGCAACTATATCACAAGATATTCCTTATAATCCCACTTAAAAATTCTGGACTACAACAAATCAAGAAAGGAAAACTCATATGTACCCCAGATTTATCCATAAAGAGAAATAACACCAAAATGAATCTATGGTTTCCATATCGATAGGATATAAGTAACTATGAAATCATCAATTAAAATAATGTTGCTAACCAATCGCAAATATACATAATTCATAACATTATATTAGCAATGTCACACCGATAGGGTATGTCTATTGTTAACATAATATACATACACTCTCTCCAATAGACTTATCATAATATTCAGACTCATCCCTAATAATGACAATTAAATTGCTCTTAAATGTAAAGAATGAAATAGCAAACATAGTATATGATGTTTATAAAAGAAACACTATCATGATTGAACCTACGATAGGCGAGTACAAAATCAATAAGTGCATGTGACCCAAAGTCATAACAAATTCCATACGCACCAGATTCTTTAAGATACGTCCTTAAATTTGGAATAAAATCTAACAAATAATATAAAGAAATTAATTATAATTTATTCACACATAACCAGGAAGAGTGAATTAAATATGTTGTTCCTCACTATGTCTAGTCTGTACAAAAATTTTCTCAGATCAAAATACCTCAGCTACATACTATTTTAAGGCCCTAAATCTTCAAGAAATTTTAAAAATCCTATTTATAGGGCTTAAAAATTCTTTAAAAATTGCCATAATTTAAAACAAGGCGAGTGGAAGCAAACTGTAGAGGTTTGGGGCTCATTTGACCAGTGCGTGATGCGTCGACCCACCAGATGACCCATCAGTCAGAAATATCTTGCCCGATTTCAAACTGCAATCACCGTTTAAACACTAATTTTTTCAAATGAAAAAATCACTCAAATGAGAATGGATTAAGTTTATATTTATTGTGGGTAATCAGTGATAGGTTAGATTATTCACAAGCCCACTGAGTAGAGACGCAACCCAGAGTCCAAGAGCATTAGTAATTATCCCATCATATGCTAATTAAGAGTTAATTACTAAGAGATTAATCTAATAGCATAATTAATGCTAATCCATATAATATTAATAATTGTTCTAACATCTAGGCGTACATGGATGTGTATTTGTGCATGTAGGTACGTGTGCGTGTGTGTAGATGCTACATGTTTGTATTTGTATATGTTAAACATATTTAATATACATGTATATGTGTGTGTACTTATATATGCATGCATGTGTATGTACATGTATATAACAACTTCATTATATATGTCTTTATATTTATGATACAGGTGCACACACGTGTGTGTGCGTGTTTGTGTTACATGTTTAGTACGTAGGAATGTGTAAGAGCGTGTGTGTGAGTTTAATCAAGTTAGACTAAGTATTGGGTTCATTCAAAATCCAACTGTGTATTATTTTTAATATTAATTTATTTTATTTATAATAAATTTTATTTATGACAAATTTTTAAAATGTTAATTCTTTTTAAATTTTAATTATTTTTCATTTTGAATCTTACTTTTTTATTTTTATTTAAAAAATTAATTTTTTAAATGACATTTTTTAATAAAAATAAGAGGTGACCCGACTTAACTAGTTACTAGCCAACTGGGTTGGGTCTCCGAGTTTTTCAAACCTAATCCACAACCCTACCTAAATAATTTTTTACAAAATTAAGATGTTGTCATTAATGAAAACAATTTTAAGAAACAATGGAAAACATCTCAAACTTGTTCTTGTTTTTTCTAAAAAACACTTTTTTGATTTTTAATTTTTTAAAACAATTGATAAAAAACACATTACCAAATAGTTTTTTTTGTTCTTTTAATTTTAAAATAAAAAATATTTTTCAAAACAACATTCATACAAGGCCATATTTGCTTCTTTTTTTGAATTTATAATGCTGCTATTTAAATGATTTTTTTTTTTTTGAATGGTTCTTATTGCCGTGATTGGTACTGTAGATAAATAAAACAGTGGGTCGTCAAATGCGACCTTTGATTGGGAACGGGAATAGTTAGTTGTGATTTATATACATATCAGATGTTTAAACCACTTAAAGTGTAAACTAATGGGAGTTATTACTGATGTTGTGATACATTCTAATTTCAGGCATGATTCTTGAAGTGCACATTTTTTGTTTGTTCTTTCATTTTCTGGTCTGATGTTGTTCAACCATGAAGTGTGCAATTTTATGGAATTCACTTGTATAAAGGATATCCACATACCTTGTGGCATGTCTTGGGGAAGTTAAAGCCCTATGTATGTTGCTATTTTTTTTCTTTTTTTGACAATTATGTGTGTTGATGTTAAATGAATGGGAAGATGCATTAAATAAATGAGTTGCTTTGATAAAAATGAAAGAAAAACAATGTCATTCATGCACATATCTCATGCTTCATAAGTATTGGACCTCTTGGTTTAATAATCACTCATGATACTCCCATCACATTAAATTAGGGAGTGTGGCTCCTTTGATTTGCAACATTGAGTTTTGTGCTTTATGATCGCATTATTATTATTATTATTATTATTATTATTATCATTTCTTGAACTTGGCTTTCCTCTTGACTGAATGAAATCCAAGGAATGACAAAGAAAAAAACATGTTGGATATTACAGGGAAATGGGTTTCTAAGTCAAAAGTTAAGGAGGCTGAATATACAAAAAAACTAAAAATAATAATAATATTAATAAAAAAAGAAAGATAGGAAAAGAAATATTTTTCAATAAAAATGTAAGAAGCATGCAAATTTTTTTTGATATATTATAATTTATTTTTGTTTCATTTGAATTTCATGTTTATTTCTAGAATCGTCGTGTGAAACCTTGTTCTCCTCAAGCACTTAGGAATTAATTAGTAGAGATTGTGTGAGACCCTTAGTCTCCTTAAATTTTGAAATTTAGCATGCAGTTTCTAAAATAAATAAATAAATGAATAGTCATCAAATAATTTTTTTAAATTAAGAAATAATTAAATTTACCTTTTCTCTAAAGACTTGCTGTGTAAGATCATTAATATCCCAAAGCACTCAAAAATTAATTGATAAAAGTCATGTGAGACCCTAGTCTCCTCAGACTTTGAAAGTTAATATCTAATTTTCAAAAATTCAAAAATAAAATAATTGCTCACTGAAATAATTTATCTTCTAGTTTTTCCATTTAGCAATTGTCACGTGAGATTGTTAGTCTTCTCAGGCATTCAAAAGTTAATGATTATTTATTTTACCTGTAATTTGTAAATTAAAAACCCTTTGGAAAATTAAAACAAAATTTTAATCTCAACAATTCTTAAAAAATATAAATCCAAAAAGCCTAAATATTTCCCCTTAATAGTTTCATTTCTTTTAGAAAATAAAAATAAAAATTCCAACTTCCAAAATCCAAAAAAACATAAATTCAGAAATACTAAATTTCTTTTCCATCATAATCTCATTTCAATTTCAAAATTAAAATTAATATTTCAAAATCCAAAAAAATTGGAAAGAGAGAGAATGAAGAGAGAAAAGGAATGAGGTCAAACTAATTTCATAAATTACAAAACACAAACCAAACTTAAATCTCATTTTGTTTATGAAAGTCTATTTGAATTCAACTATCTCATTCTTTTCACAAAAATAAAAATCACCAACCAATTGACACGCCTTTTTAGTCAAACTACATACACTTTCCTCCTAATCATTAGGTACATAGGCCTTAAGATCTTGTCCTAGGTCAAGTCTGTCCTTTGCAAAAAAAATTTCTGCATTAATTTTGTTTTTTTTTCTCCTTTGTTTATTTATGCATAAGTTTTAATGTAGGTAATCAAAATTAAATTGAGGTCATATTTCGGTAAGTTCACTTAACTAGTTTAAAATAATTGTCCATATGGATAGGTGATGTGGGGTGCCTAACACCTTCCCACATATTTTAGCAGGCCACCATACCTTTTCTTTTTGTTTAAAAATGATTTTCCAAAATTTTCCTTTAAAAATTTTGATAGCGACTCCTAAATAAATTGGTTTTTAATTATTTTGAAAAACAATTTGTTTCTCTCTTCGTTTCGCACCATCTGGGCTGCACATGACTCTTTGATGGGTTGTTAGGTGTGACAGTTTGGCCACTCCATTAAGGATAGTTCCAGAGTCAAGATTATTTAATTAATCGATTGAAGTGATCTGTCATTTCTTTTATTCTAAGTGCCCTTCTTACGTTTTTTATTGTTGTCTATTTATCTTTCATCATTTCTGTGTTTTGGTTTATGTATGTTTCCTTGTTTTAGCTGTATGACATGTTTAAATGTTCTTATATGTCTATTGTTTATTCCTGTTGCATGTTAAATTTGTTTGTTATTTATCTTTGTTATATGTATTAGGATAGATAACATGCTGAATAAAACCTTAGGGTAGACGACTCTTATATGTATTATATGCTCTTGACTTCTGTTGCAGTTTACTTTCTGGGCAGATGAAGGTTTGGTAGACTTTAGGTTCACAGGTTTGTATGCTTTCCTCGCACACCGAGCATTTACACATTCTACCTCATACACTTATTAGGCCTTATACTCGAGTCTTTGTTTACCCTAGGTTAGCAAAGATTTATATTGATTTTCCTATGAAGCTTTACACTTCCAAATATTACCATGAAGGCCCCACTCAGATTATGCCTCATTTTACAGATTTGACTTAAGTATGACCTCCTCCTCTCTTAATTAAATTCATGTCGCAAGATCCTCACCCTCTTGGTGAGGACAATCTAGGACCAAGACCTGCGCTTGATGAGAGTAACCTTAACTGGTAAAAATATGAAAAATAAAGGTAAAAGTTGAGTTGGTTGAAAGTTTAGTCATTTTGAGCATGAAACTCCAAGGTGGACAACCTCATGACTTTCGAAGTGATTGTAGGGATATCTTGGATTTCTTATCGATTCCTATCTAATTAGATTTTTTAGGCTACCAAATTTGAAATTTGTTAGTAAAACACTTAGATTTAGTGCACACAAGTCATGATAAGAGAGTTTACTAACTTGAAATTAAAATTACAATGCTACAAGTGAAAATTTGGAATTTAGAAACATTTTTCTACATAAACAATTGTTTTTAAAGAGGGAAATTAAGGTTAAAATCAAGGTTATCAACTCCCCCAAACTTAAGCCTTTGCTTGTCCTCAAGCATAATTCATAACTAAACTTATGGTGCACAAGAGAGGATTCTAGATAACACAAACTTTTAACATATCCTAAATTTTAAAATTTGAATAAAAAAGACAACAAAGCAACAAAGGCACACATCTTCTAATGGTTCCTTGCGAACGTTGAGTCAAGAAGCAAAGAGCACAATTGAACATGAATGGTTTTCAGCAAAAGCACTTTACTTTTTGCTGTTTAAAACACAAGCAAAAAAGACAATTTTACTTAATCTATAAAGACTAAGCATGTAAGAACTCACAAGTTAGTGTCTTCAAGTAATCTCAACTCTCAAGTGTTTATGGTTAAGTGTTTTACTCAAATCCCTTTAATAGATATTTCACTACCATAAGCTTGCTAAAGTTCTACTTCTCCATTACATGAATCAAACGCAAACACAAATCAAAAGGGCTTTTTTAAAGGTTGTAATGGGGCTAAGGAAATGGAGAGATGACAAAAGAAATAATGAGCAGGCTAAAGAGAGCAAAAGAACATAGAAGAAGAATAAAGCCCAAAGATAGGAAGGTTACCCCTTACTCAAGCACTACAAAAATCTCAAAATTCAAATTCTCTTTTAGCCTCTGAAAACTTCATTTGTTCATGCAACCAAACACTCTGTTTTGTTGAGCAAGGCTAGCATTTAAAAAGGGGGTGAATTAAGTGTTATATAAACTTTGCAGTATATTATAATCCTTTAAAAAGGTTTTTCATACCCAAGCCTACATCTAGTCCATATGCAATCTTTTGGGATTTTTCACTAACTCAATGATAAATTACAATAACTCATGAGAACCTTTCCTTAATCCTAAGCTCTCATAGCTTAACTCCTTCAAGGAATCTCCTTGAATACAACTAGGGATAAACTCCCTATGAACACAAGCACTTTCTGCTCACTCTCTCAAGGAACCTCCTTGGGTTTTCTTTTACAAGAAAGAATAAATTACAGATAGATGACCTCTCTGGAAAAAAGTATATAGAACAATGAAGCACTAATGTAATAATGACCAGATAAGAGGATAGAAATAATGATATAATCACTCTTGAATGTTTTTCTTGTTGATTCAGAGTTCATAGGTCGTGTTTATATAGCCTGAGGTCTAATAGATCCGTTCTGAGTGAGTGAAAAGTCAAATATTTCAAAATGTGTCTGTTATAGAGAAATTATAACATCTCTACCAGTAGACTGGGCTTGATCTAGGTATGGCTAGTCAACTACTAGCTAGTAGCCAATGGACTAGTGACTAACAGAGAGCTTTCAATTGATCAAGGGTCAAGCTAGTAGCAGACTAGAACTTCTCAGATGGAGGCCAATCAAATGAGTCCTCACAGAAAACTCCCATTCAAGAGATACAAGGCCTAGCAACTAGTTAGCAAGGAGTTAATCGACTGCCAGGCTACTGCCAATTGACTGGGGACTTCCAGAGTTCTCCAAATCAGCCTTTTTTAAACCTTTATGACTTAGAATAAATTTTACATTCATTTTAAACATTTCCTTTCAGGTTAATATCACTTATAAAGGTTCTTAAGATATGATAATACTTTGAAGAATATCTTGAACCTTTGTATTCCATTGAAAAATTTTCTTTTAGTGTTTGTTATCATCAAAACCATAGTCTTCAACAAATGGGCTTAACCATCTCCCATTTTTTGATGATGACAAACCTGAAATTGTTAGTTTTCCATAAAGAAAAATATTTCAAGTTTGTGTGTTTTTAAAACATTTATTTCTTTACTAGTTTATAGTATTTCGAGACATTAACTTCAGAGCATAAGTATTATCAGGGCATAAGTATTCATTTAAGCACACCAAATTTAAGAAGAAATAACCAATTAATACCTAATGTAAAAAAGTCTCAATGAAGTCAATTGAAATATCTAACAAATAGTTTAAATGATAATCATAATAACTAAAGCAATAACTATCAATGCTAATGATAAGAACTAACAACAACCTTCTATGACAAACCAAACTCCTTTCTCTCTCCCCCCTTGTCATATTAAAAAGGGTAGAAGAGAAATTTGAGCTTCTATTAGTAAGTATCCTAGCTTATGGTGACTGTTTATGATAGGCCTTTATACACTGAAGGCAATTATCCATGTCCTCATGGTTTTCTAAAAGGTATGCATCTGAAAATGAAATGTATCCATCTACTACTGGAGTGCTCAGATCCTCATGAGTAGGATAAGCTTAGGTATGAGGATGGTCTTAAGATATGCTAGTGTATAATCAATAGGAGCTAGAGGTGTTGAAAGTCTAAGAGCAGAAGGCTCTTCTTCTTCCTTTAGTGTTGCAGATAGAAGTGGTTATGAAAAGGCAGATAGTCCTATCGATGCTGCTAGTGGAGGCCTCTATGCTTTGAGGGTTTTCTGAACCCATTGATCTTTATGAGTTTTGGTAAATCCCAGTCATGCCAGATTATTCTAGCTAATCATTAAGGGGGACTCTACATTATCCTCAAGTGGAGATATACTGTGGTGACAGAGGATAACCGAGATGATGGTCCTAAATAGCAAAGGAGAGATCTTCTTCTTCTTCTTCTTCTTCTTCTTATAGGCAACCATCCTTTAAATGATGAGCCAAATAATTATAAAACTCTTTCCATCTAAGATACACTTCATCATGAATAGCTCAGGCTCACTCACGTACGCAAAGTTCCTGGACTTGTTAATCAGGTAATGACCAATGATGTAATGCAGTAGCCTATTCTCTAAGGATAGATCATTAACATCTAGTTGCATGTTAAGAGTCTCTATTGGAGTTTCATTAATCCTATTTAGTGCCTCAAACTTATTGTACCCAGTCATAGTCTTAAGCAAATTTGTATTATCAGTAAAATAGTGACCAATTTGAGGGGAAGCTGAAGTATCTCTACTAGAGTCTCATCCCTAAGGACAATCCTTGTTTCTCTAACCACTGTAGTAAGAATAATCTCAACAGTGGACAATGCTATGTTATTTTGTTTCTTACTAAACTAACAAATAAAAGAATTTCTAAAGAATTAGCTTGTCTAACTGGTGTTTTTTCTGTTGGTTTTACAACTAGCAAAATTGGCATCTGAATATCTTATCAAGGTATTGGTGGATCCTTTTGGATATCGTAGACCCATTTGTATTTTGCCTGCAATATATTTAAATATTCTCTTTACTGCTAAGTAATGAGATTCTTTAGGACAAGTTTGAAAGCGAGCACATATACATATACTAAACATAATATATGGCCTACTTGCAGTTAAATATAGAAAGAATCTAATCATACCTATGTATTTTAAGATGTCATAAGGTTGTCCTTTTCATCAGCATCCATATTTTTTGTTAATCCCATTAAAGTGTCTTTAACTTTGATATTTTCGAATCCAAATTTCTTAAGTAATTCCTTGACATCTTTAGATTGACTTATGAAAGTTCTATTTAATTGTTGGTTAATTTGGAAACCTAAGAAGAATGTAAGTTCCCCCATCTTAGACATTTCAAATTCTCCTTTCATTATTTTAGCAAACTCTTTACATAGAATTTCATTAGTGGCACCAAATATAATATCATCCACATATATTTGAACAACTAAAATATCATTTTTCTTCTTTTTAAAGAATAATGTTTTATTAACCTTACCTCTAGAAAAATCATTCTTAATGATAAAGGTACTAAGCCTTTCATACCAAGCTCTAAGTGCTTGCTTAAGGCCATATAGAGCTTTTTTCAATTTAAATACATGATTTGGAAGATTTTAATCCTCAAAACCTGGAGGTTATTTAACATATACTTCTTTCATTATGTATCCATTGAGAAAGGCACTTTTAACATCTATGTGATACAACTTGAAATCAATTATACATGCAAAGGCTAGTAACATACAATTGCCTCTAGTTTAGCTACTGGTGCAAAGGTCTCATCACAATGAACTCCTTTTTCTTAATTGTAACCTTTTGCAACTACTCTAGCTTTGTTTCTAGTGACAATTCCAGATTCATCAAGCCTATTTCTAAAAGTCCATTCAATGCCAATGACTAGATGATTATTAGGTCAAGGGACAAGTTTCCATACTTGGCTTCTTTCAAATTGATTTCACTCTTCTTGTATAGCTAAGATCCAATACTCATCTTTCAAGGCTTTATCGATTCCATTTAGTTCAACTTGAGATAAAAATACTTAATGATTATAGATATTTCTAAAAGAGTTTCGAGTTGTTACTCCTTTGGAGACATCACCAATTATTGTTCAAGTGGATGGTCCTTTTTGAAATCCATGTCTTTGGAAGATTTTGAATGATATCTTCCTCAATCTCTTGATCAAATTCTTCAGATGATTGTTCATCTATCTTAGTGGACTTTCATTCTTGGTTTCTTGAGCTCTTGTTTGTCTTTCATTGTAAGGTTATTAAACTTTATTGCAATTTCTTCACAAGATACTTTCTTGGCTCAAATGGGTCAATTTCATCAAAATTTACATGTATAGATTCTTCTACAGTCATGGTTCATTTATTGTACACTTTAAATGCTTTGCTAGAACTAGAGTATCCTAAGAAAATTTCTTCATCAGATTTTACATCAAGCTTACCCAAATTATCCTTTCCATTATTAAGCACAAAGCATTTACAACCAAATACATATAAATAGGAAATGTTGGATTTTTTCCTTCATATAATTCATAAGGGCTTTTTCACAAGATTGGTCTTATCATTGCTCTATTCATGACTTAACATGCAGTGTTTACTGCATCTGCCCAAAAGTACTTAGGAAAATTTCTTTCACTAAGCATTGTTCTAGCCATTTCCTCTAGAGTTCTATTCTTTCCTTCAACTTCTCCAATATGTTAAGGAGTTCTAATGGCATAGAAATTATACTCAATTCTATTATCATCATAAAATTTTATAAACAAATTATTTTCAAATTCTCCGCCATGATCACTTCTTATTCTCACAATAGTCAAGCCTTGTTCATTTTGAATGAACTTTGCCAATTTCAAAAAAGATTAAAAGGTTTGATCTTTGTGAGATAAGAAAAATGTCATAGTAAGTTTTGAAAATCATCTACAATTACTAGTACATAATAATTGCAGTGGTTTAGTTATGGAGACAATCCCTTTGGTTTTAAAAGAACTTTTAATTTGTTTTCCCTTCTGATAAGCATCACAAAATTTGTTTTTGTCAAATTTTAATTTTGGTAAACTAACTACAAGATCTTTCTTAGCAAGCTTTTCCAAGAGACTCATACTAGCATGAGCAAGTCTTCTATGCCACAGCCAACTTTCATCATTGACACTCATTAGAAATTTTGAATCAATAGAAGGTGTATTATTTAAATAAAAAATATACACATTGTTAATTCTATGTCCTATTAATATGGTTTTCTTTTCATCTAAATTTTCAACTATATAGCATTTTGAATCAAATTTGACTATTATGTTTATCATATAATTGACTAATGCTAAGAAGATTATGATGCAATTCTTCAACAAGAAGTACATTGTCAATGGAAGTAGAAAAGTTCTTACAAACTTTTCCTATACTAGTGATCTTTTCTTGTCCACTACCTCCAAATGTGACATTTCTTCCATTCTTCAGTTAAAGAGAAATTAACTTGGATTTATCTCCAGTCATATGTTTGAAACATCCACTGTCCATGTACCATTTGGTTTTAATAGCCTTTATACAAACCTATAGAAACATTCAGTTTTGTTCTTAGGTACCCAATTCTTATTAGGACCTTGAATGTTAGTTATTCCCTTTGGAACCCATATTTTCTTTCCTTCTAGAACTTTATTATTTCTATAAGACCAAGTATAGGATCCATGTCCCTTTTGACCATAGTATAAGCATGTAATAAATGGAGTACTTGACATAACTACTGGAACGATGAAATTTTTATAATATTTCTACCTCTTGTTAGGATTATACCCAAGTCCCGCCTTATAAGAAACACATCTTTGTTTTTTGAGCAAAATCTTTAAGTTATCTTTTCCTTTTGTGAACTTTACAAGAGTGTTTATCAAATCTTTCTTTTCTTTTTATAGAAGTTCGCAATTACAAGTAAATTCTGCAGCTTTATTTTTGAAAGAAAGATGTTCTTCCTTAAAGCCTATATAGTTATGCTCTAATGTTTTAATTTGTTTTTCTAAGGAAAAGTAGTGAACTATTTTCTTCTTTCTCCTATTCTAAATCATTTTCAAGAGATAAAAATTTATTTTTTGTAAAATTGTAGGCTTTTGAAATTTTAATAAATTCATCATATAAATCATCAAATGCATCTTTCAGTTCTTCATAGGAAGGGAGAGAGTTTACCTCTTCTTATTTAGCCATTAGGCAGAGGTTAGCTTCTTCATCTTCTTCAGCATTTGAGTTTTCATCACTTTCTCCCTAAGTAGCTATAAGTAAGCCTTTTTCTTTTCTTTTCCCTTCTTTCTTTTTGCATTATCTTGCTTTTTCAAAAATTATGGACACTATCATTTAATATGTCCTGGTTTTCTGCATTCATAACATATGGGATTATCCTTGTTTTCTAGACTTTTTTTAATTGGCTTCCTTCTATTGACTCTCATGTAATTGAAGAATCTTCTAAATTTCTTAACAAAGAGATTAAGGGTTTCTTCATCAATTTCATGCAATGAACCATTGTTTTATTCTTCATCACTTGGATGTATTGATGTTGCTTTAAGAGAAAGACCTTTATTCTTCTTATCTTGTTCTTTAAGAAGTTGCTTCAATCCTGGTTCATGTTCTTAAAGGTTCCCAAAGAGAGCTACAACTGATTTTATTGATGGCCTTTTTGCTTCCTTAATAGTGATCACTTTTGGTTGCCACTTTTTGGTAAGTGCCTTCATGATCTTGTTGGCTTGATTTATCTATGAGTATGTTTTTCCTAAGGCTACCAAATGATTAACAATGTGAGTAAAATGAATTCACACTTCTTTAATTGTTTCTCTAGGATTCATTTTAAACAATTTATATTATTAAGTAAGATTATAAATCCTATACTCTTTTACACTAGATGTCCTTTCATGGGCTATTTTTAAAAGTCTTCCACATCTCTTTAGCACTTTGACAATTTAACACTTTGAAGTATTCTTCCTGAATAAGTTTAACTTTGTTATTCAATAAACTTTTCTTCTCTCTATATTATTCCATTCACTTTTAGGTTTGACTAAAGTCTTTCCTTCTTCAGTTTTCATTCGAACATATTGACCTTCCTCAATCACATCCCAAAGGTCAAAGTCAGCAGCTTCAAAGAAAATTTTCATCTTTAGTTTCCAATATATGAAATTTTCACCATTGAAATTAGGAGGTTTTATAATGGATAACCCTTTAAGTAACACATTATTACCAAATCCGACCATTTATACTCTTGAGATGGTTAAGTCTTTAATCAAGAGCTCAAGCTCTGACACTACTTGTTGAACAAGGCTGGGACCCAAGGGGGTGAATTGAGTGTTATATAAAATTTACATTATATTAAAACCCTTTGAAAAGGTTTTTCAAACTAAAAGCAATCAAAGCAAACTTAATGATTCAAAACAATAAATATAGAATATAAAGAGGATAAAGAAAGAGAATTAACATAGAGATTTATCCTAGTTCGGCTTCTACCCAAGCCTACGTCTAGTCTCCAAGTAACCTCTTAAGATTTTTCACTAACTCAATGATAAATTACAACTTAGGAGAACCTCTCTTTAATCCTAAGCTCTCACAGCTTGACTCATTCAAGGAATCTCCATGAATACAAATAGGGATAAACTCCCTCTGAACATAAACACTCTCTGTTTGACTCTCAGAAAGAACCTTCATTAATTTCACTCTTACCAGAAAGAATAAATTACAAACAGATGAACTCTCTAAAATAGAGTATATAGAACATTGAAGCACTAATATAATAAAGAGCTAATAAGAGGGGAAAAAATAATGATATAATCATTCTTGAATGTTTTTCTTGTTGATTCAGAGTTCATAGGTCATGTTTATATAGCTTGAGATCCAATAGATATGTTGGAAGTGAGTGACATGTCAAGAATTTCAAAGTATGTCTGTTATAGAGCAATTATGACTTCTCTGCTAGTGCCCAGTCGGTTGCCCTCTCATGGTCAGTCAACTGGTCCTTTTTTCCCACTTTAAAAATTAAAATTTTGACCTAGACAGTTGGCCACTCACACAAGGCTAGTCGACTAGTCTTTTATGAAGAGCTCTCAGTTGATTGGTTATGAGGTTGGTAGTGGGTTGAGCTTGATCTAGGTGTGGCCAGTCAACCGCTAACTCACAGAAAGCTCCTAGTCAATTAAAGCTCAAGTTGGCAGCAAACTAGGACCCCTCAAAAGGAGGCTAGTCAACTAGGATAGGGTGGCCAATTGACTGGGTCCTTATATAAAGCTCTCATTTGACTGAGACAAGGCCTAGTAGCTAGCTAGCAAGGAGCTAATCAACTGTTGGGCTACTACCAATCAATTAGGGAGTTCTAGAGTTCCCCAAATTTGCTTTTCTTCAACCTTTAAGACTTAAAATCAATTTTACATTCATTTTAAACATTTCCAATAGCTCAATATCACTTATAAAGGTTCCTAAGACATGAGTTACCTTGAAGAATATCTAGAACCTTTGTATTACATTGAAAAACTTTCTTTTAGTGTTTTTTATCATCAAAATCATAGTCTTTAGTAAATAGACTTAACATTTTTTCCTTCTTTAGATATATATAATTTTTTTCTTTTTTCTCTAGATTCATTTATATTTCTTTCTTTTTCTTTTTCTCTTATTTTTTTTTTTTTTTTTGGCATTAGCCCACAACTTTCCCATTCTTTGATATTTCTATGGTTGAGGTAAACCTCTATACATTAGTTGATGCAAACATCTGAAAATGATCAAAGTTCTCATGCTCTCAAGGAAAAGGTAGAAAATAGCTAAACAACTTAGTACAAATTGTGTTAACAAGAAAGAAATAAGTTTTATGGCACATAAGTATGAGCAAGGGAAATACTGAAAGGTAGACAAGTAGGCTAAAATGGTTAACAAAATAAATGCCTTTATCATCATGTATGTAAATGAAAATTATAGCCTAAAAAAAAGCTAAAGCAAGTTCTAGAGTGATAATCATCTATAAAGGAAATTGTTAATCCTAAGGTTCAATGTTATAAGTTTTGATGATGACAAATATGTGACAAAAATGTAACAAATGAGTTAGACATAGAGTATCAACATGTACTTAATTGATTAATCATTACCATGTAATACTTTATACTTGAATCATCCCTTATGTGAGATATAAGTACTCATATTATATCCAATAGGCTCATTTTTTTTTAAAATTTAATTAGACTTACATTTATTGCCCCAATACATTTTGGTCCTCACAATATAAGTTTGGGCCAAAAAGATAAGAGAAAAATGGATTTTAATGAAGTTTTTGGACCTTAGACCACTATTTTTATCATATCTCATAAATCAGAAAGAATTTTGAAATGAAACCTACTACATTTGAAAATAAACTTAAACATCTTTCTAATTATATATCATATGCTTAAAATAGAGTTGGAATTAAGAAGTTATGATTGGCAAAAGTTTATGTATGAATATCACACTTTTTCCAGACCTCTTGTCACATTTTCAGCAATATCTCACCAACTGATATGAGTTTTGACATGAGGTTTCTTTTATATGAAAATAGACTCATACAGCTTTCTATTTGTATATCACATGCATAAAATGAATTTAAAATGAAAGATTTATGGGGGTCTCAATTTGTGGCTATGTATATCAATTTGTTAATGACTTTGTTCCATAGCATGAAAAGAAAACCAAAACTAGTAAAGAAAACCATAAAAACATCATTTGCAAACAAAAAAAAAATCATTTATGGTCACACAAAATAATAAGCATCATGATATGACAATTTACAGATTAAGTTTACTAGAAATAGAGAGAACTTACACCAACAGAAGATAATATAATTGTAAATTATCAAGAACTGGGAAAGAATAAAGTAGAAAGAATTATTATCAGATCAAGATATTCAAGATATTGTGCATTAGGAGAAATTACTCTTACTTGAAGGGGAAAAAAAAAGGACATCAAAGCAAGATATACAAGTAAAGAAAGGACCCTTGAGTATCTAATTTCCAAGTCCTTGAAGCAAAATCTTTGGAAGGATAATAAGAATTAAGGGAGATTATAAACAACATCAAATCCAATATGTTTCTATTATTTAATATCTGATAATGATGACTGGAATATAAGGATATTTATTTAAGCATAGCAAGCACATAATGCCATTATAGAAACCTTTAATGTTCACTGCTTAACCTAATCCATTCTCTGAAAGTCATTCCTAGACTTATCTTCCTCCAATTGCTAGCAATTCTCACTGCACAGTTTACAAGCTTAACAAATATTAAAGTCAGACCAAAAATCATAAGTCAAGTTCTAATATGTACAACATATAAACAAATATTCTCATGTATTATTCTTTATATGCCTACAATTTTCTTTCTCCTTTCCCTTTTTTAAACTACCTAAGTTATTTTTTAGACCAATTTTTTGAATTAGCTATCTTGTTTCTTTTCTAATGTGGAGATCATGCCCTCTCACTAGAAAAAAGTTAATTTTTGTGTTACAAGATTCATTTAATAGCATATTTATATTGTTTGTGATTATGAGATTTCAATGCCTTAGAGCAAGGATGAATCCAATGGGGGGCGTGGTGAGCGATTGAGCCCTTGGATTTTCAAAATTTCAACTTGTATATGTAATTTTATCTTATATTTTTAATTTGACTATTTAATTTATAAGAGCTCTCTTCTCTTTAATTGTAAGAATTTGCCTCTCTTCAAATCTTTAATCTGAAGACTTTTGCCCCCCTTAGAATCAAATCTTAAATTCGTCCTTACTTTGGGGTGAACTTCGTTCATTAGTTTGATTGCTCATACCTTAAATATATTGTAGCTAATTAATATGATAGTATTAAAAAATATTGAATATGGTTTATTTATATTATTTGAATTAGATTTTTTATGTTATAAGTATGCAGTTCCATTTATATTTCTAATTTGTAGTTTTTTAGTGTATTATAAAAGAAATGGATTCTTCTTGATGACTTTCTAGTGTAAATAGAATAGTTCATCATTACTTTAAGAAGAATTTCAAAATGCAAAAGATATGAATAAAATATTAAATAAACATTGGTATAGTAATTTACATGCAAAAGTTTACTTTCTAGTGTATATAGATATTCATATCTATGCCAATTTGAATCAAGAAAGCCATCTAGAGCAACCTCTTTTACAATACACGTAAAGGATAACTATTCTATCAAACAATTTTCTCCATGACATTAAAATACATGTAATTTTACAATAGAGTACCAATTGACATGCAAAAGATAACTTTCTATTGTAAATAAATACTCATTTCTTTTTCCTTTTGATATGCCAATTTACATACAAAGTCCAAAAACATATAAACATGAGTATACTAATGAAGTTCTAACAAGACCCAATTTAAATCTACCAAGCAACTATAAAATAAAAGACCAACATGTGAGTAATCCAAGTGAGTGACCTTATTCTCTAACAGGCCATAGGTAGGATCAGATAGGTTTGGTCAAATATAAGACTGTGATGGATATCCAAATACATGAGATAGGACTGGACCTAATCCCAACCCTTGACACAGCCACAATGCTCTTAACTACCTAAAGCCAAGGCCAAGAAATCTTGAGTTGATATGACTTGTGACACGAACGTTGCAGTTTCATGTAGAGTAATCTTTTCCTGTATTAACCAAATTAACATGGAAATTACATGAAAAGGACAACCAATGACATAAACTAAGTGTTTCCAATTGGTCAAACAAACTTACACTGATCTCCTTATCCTTGTCACCAATAATTAACCCATCAGTAGGCTTATGTGTAATTGCCCAAACTTCTCTTCTACTGACTGGGTGGCCATACTCTAACTCCTACACAAGTTGAAAAATTGAAACACATACAAGTGAATAATAAGAGTACAACATAAGTAATAGAAAAATAAAGTTGCCATTTTAGCCTTCTTGTGCGCAAAGCTCTTAGATCCACTAGTGTAGGTCATTGACTGCTTCATTCTATTGTCTTTATCTTTCATGGCATGTTGCTAATCATTAAGCAAAACATAATTAAATGCCAATTTAAATGAACTAATGACAAAAAGCTTCACTGCCTTAGTTACTAGGTTTAGTTGATAGTCAACAAATAAAGCCCAATGATCTTCATCAAAGTATATTTTCTTCTCCTTCAGGGAATAATATGTCCAAGTTCTAATGTTCATATGGCTCATGTTCGTAATATACATCTTCATCATCTTCACCCATTTCATATAAATTATATGGCTTAAGATGTATGGGGATACTCTAATTCTCATCTAACTCATCTTGAACATAATAAACCATTTGACCTTCTAAAACTCATATGTATGGCTCATCATCCTCATGCTTGCCAGTTATGAACACCTCATCCCTAATTACCTAATTATTTAATTAATTGATTCACCAATTAATTAATAATTAAGGGAATAGAGAAAATAAAAAATGATAGAGTCTCAAATGACATTCTCAAATGGGGATAATTTGAAATGAAAATAAATAATGAAAGACAATTAAATAAACTCAAAACCCAAAAATAAAATTAGCTAATTAAAATAATAATAGTAATAATAATAATAAATCAAAGTAAAAATTATAATATATATATATATATATATAATCAAAATGAAGGAGAAGACAAACTTGTCTTTGCCACCTGAACATCTTGGAAGCTACCCTATTCAACACAGCATGATTAGGTGCAAAGACACATCTTAACACATCTCTGAAGGTGCAAAGCCAAAGCATTGTGGTAGGGATTATATAGGACGAGAAAGAGAACTATGAAAATGGAAAAGTCTCAACTCAAAATATAACCTAATAGTTTTTCCGTTAGTAGGAAAAAGGGATCTGTCATGGCTTGATCTTCAAGCTTCCCTACTCACCTTCGAGGCAGGGGAGATCAGTTCAATAGCCTTAATACTTTCACCATTAAAGGAATAGGATGGGGGAAAATCTAGGGGCAATGTTTTAGCAAAAGCTCCAGTGGGGGAGCCAAAAAAGAGGAAGAAACAGGAGAGAGAGAGAGAGAGAGAGAAAGAGGAAAAGAGGAAAAAATGTGAAACTAAGTGTAGAAGAAGAGGCACAGAGGAGAGAGAGAAAGACGAAGGCTTGGGAAGAAGTAAAAAAGCTCAAGTGAGGAGTGAAAAAGGGGGTAAAGGAGGCAGAAGCATGGAAAAGAGGGAAAGTCAATAAAGACGTCTTCCTTCAATGCCGTCGATTGCAAAGAGTTGAACATCAACCTTTCTTCCTCCCTCCCCTTTGCTAACCACCAAAAGGATGACCCCTACTCTAACTATGATAATGGCTACTTCAGCTTATTTAGTTGATTTCCCATCGAGGGTGATGTTGTAGTCAACCACACCGCCATCCCCAGTACCCCCATCCTCTTCCTTCTTTCTCTCTTCTGTGGGATTCCGTTTCATGGCCATGCCTTCCCTACCCATTTTAACCACCCTATACGCCATCATCACCACCCTCGCTTTGCCACTCATAACTACAGAGATGCTCCGTCCAAGTCCATCCTATTTTTTTGAAGGTTTAGAATTAGGGAAGCTCCTTCCTAACCAAAGGATGACTTGGAGGAGGGACTCTAGTCTCTCCGATTGCTCTGCCATGCATGTTGATTTGGTTGGAGGGTACTATGATGCAAGGGACAATGTTAATTTTAGTTTCCCGATAGTATTCACCACAACTATGCTTTCTTGTAGTATTATCGAGTTCGGTCGCCTAATGCAAGGTGAATTGCATAATGCTAGAGAGGCTATTTACTGGGCTACTGATTACCTTCTTAAAGCCACCGCACATCCAGACACCATCTATCTTCAGGTGGGAAGTGCTAAGAGGGACCATGCTTGTTAAGAGAGACTTGAAGATAGGGATACCCCGAGAAATACGTACAAGATAGACAAGAACACCTATAGTTCAGAAGTGGCCGTTGAAATTGTTGTTGCTCTTGTGGCTGCTTCTCTGGTTTCAGAAGAAGTGACCCTAGGTACTTGAAAACTTCAATCAAGAGGGCTATAAGGTGTTCCAATTTGCTGATAGATACAGAGGATCCTACAGCAATGGCTCGAAGCCCATTGTGTGGCCCTTCTATTTCTCTTACTCTAGTTATCAGGATAAGCTATTATGGGGTGCTACTTGGCTACACAAGGCTAGTAAAAACCTGATGTAACTGCACTACATTTAAGTTAATGGATAAACCCTTAGGGCTACAGAGTATGACAATACCTTTGGGTGGGATAACAAGCACATTGGAGCCAGGATACTTCTTACTAAGGAATTTCTCGTTTAAAAGATCAAGAAAGATCATATTATAGGTATAAACCCCACTTCAGTAAGCCATCAAGGCTTTCTTTGTCATTGCTTAGGCATCATAAAGCCCACTATGATATCTCAATGGCAGTTGTGAACACCCCACCTGAATTAACAATAATAATAATCACAATAATAATAATAAATAGAATTAAAAAATTCAAAAAAAAATATAAAAAAATAAAATAATAATAACAATTAATCAAAACAAAATTGCAAAAGGCAAACAAAATAGAAGTAATATGGAAAAAACCAAACATAAGAACCAAAAATAATAAAAAGGAAAATTCAAGATATAGGTTTGAAGAAGAGACATGGCAATCATTTTTCAAAGAAATAAAATGAACAAGGCCACATACTTGAAATGGACTTGCAAAACACTCTCACTTGCTCACACTCACACACTCTCACATGCTCACTTGCTCCCACATGCTCATTTGCTCTCACACACATGACACACATCACTCTCACACACTCACACTCTCACTCACGGACACACCTCCTCACACACTCACACTCACACTCTCACACACTCTCACCCACGGACACACACACTCACCACATGCATGCACTCATGCACACACATGCACAAGAGGACAAGGGGGACAAAAAAGCAAGTGGGAGTGGTTCTGCAGAGAAGGCAGAAAGTGGGGTGGCTGGAGCAGTGAAAGAAGAGTGTGGCGTGGCTGGAGATGGCAGGAAAAGGAGGGGACCGTGTGTAGCAAAGTGGTGGCTGGAAGTTGCAGAAAAAGCAAGGGAAAAAGGGAGCAACATGGCAGAAAAAGGGAAGTGGCGTTGGAGTATAAAGAAGAGAAAGCAAACCTAGAGAGGAAGAGGAGAAAATGCTGGAGAGAAAGGAGGCCTCTGAGAAGAAAAGAGAGCTGAAGAAGAGAAGAGAGGAAGGAAAAAGAAGGCAGAAACCATGCTGAAAGGGAGAGCCACATGACCGAGAAAGGAAGAGGAGCTGAAGAAGAAAGGGAGAGCAACGAAACCAGCAATAAACCGAGAGGAAACAAACACTGAACAAAAGAAGAAAATGGAATCAGCAACGTGAGGGAGAAACAAAGCTGAACGAAGCAAGGCAGCCACGTGAGTAAGAAACAACAGAGAAAACGAACCAGAAACTGAGTGAAATCGAGAATTAAACTGCAGAAACCGAGAGCTGAACGAAGCTGTCCAACGTGCAGAAAAATCGTGGAGCAACGTCCCAAATCGTGGAGTGAAAAGGAGCTAAAGTTCAGACCATCCAAGGAGCAGAAAAATAGAGAGTTGGATGCCAAAATGATGTGCAGAAACAAGGAAGTCTGAATCCAAAACAAAGTGGCTGTAAAGGGAGGGATAGAAGCTGAATCATGGAGGAGAAAAAACTCTGTTTTGAGCTCAAAAAAACAAAGGTAAACAGGGGAGAACTTAGGGAGCACAAGGAAGAAGAGGAAGTGTGGTGAAGAAGAGAAGCATTCAGCCTCCATCTTCTAGCCGAGAAGTAGAGACACTTTCTGCAGAGTTTCCAGCGTTGAAGCCAACCAGAAAACTCCAACGAAGCTGTCCGTTTCTGCATTTCCAGCCGAGACCAGCCACTTTGGGGGCTGTTGGAGGTCCATCTTCCATTGATGAGTGAAGAGGAGAAGGTTTTTCTTCATTGGAGCACAAGGAAGGAGCTGAAAATGCCAGGTATGGCTGCACGTTCTATCTTGGCCGAGAATTCTGCATGCTGTCACTGTTCACTCGATTTCCTTCAAGACAATCTCATGCATGTGCACTGTTCACACATTCTAATATGAAATGCTACTGTTCACGTGCTTAAATTTGTTTAGTTTTGTTTATTATATTTGTTTAAACATTAACTTTGCTTAATTATGGCTATTACATATAAAATTAGCATGTGAGAATTTTGTTGTTCTTGATTGCCGGGGATTATATGAGTTTTTCTTAATCTCCTTAAATCCTTGCAACTAATTAAATAAT
The DNA here is from genome assembly GCA_037074485.1 of Delonix regia. Classification (NCBI taxonomy): domain Eukaryota; kingdom Viridiplantae; phylum Streptophyta; class Magnoliopsida; order Fabales; family Fabaceae; genus Delonix; species Delonix regia. The sequence continues at coordinate 17,753,212 of CM073452.1, read as the reverse complement.
TGGAAGACAATTAATATTAATGAAGGAATGAAAAATAATTGAATGATAATTAATAAATATTGTCATGATGGATAAAATTATCGTGTGAGAATTTTGTTCTCCTCGATTACCGGGGGTTATGTGAGATGTGAATCTCCTTAAATCCTTACAATTAGTTGAATAATGGAAAAGTGACAATTAATATTAATGAAATATTAATGAATAAATGGTGAAAAAAATAAAGGAATGACAATATATACTAATGAAATATTAATGAAGTAATGGAGAAAAATAATTGAATGATAATTAATATTGTCATGGTGGATAAAATTATCGTGTGAGAATTTTGTTCTCCTCGATTACTGGGGATTATGTGAGATATTAATCTCCTTAAATCCCTACAACGAATTGAATAATTGAAAAGTAACAATAATATTAATAAAATATTAAGGGGTGAATGGTGGAAAATAAGTGAATGGTAATAAAATATTAATTTTGATTAAATCATAATAATAATCATAATCAAAATGCTTGCTTTAATAAACATTCCCTATCATTTACGAAATTATCGTGCGAGAATATCGTTCTCCTCGATTGTGTAGGATTATGTGAGGTTCTAATCTCCTTAAATCCCTATAATTAATTCCGAAGTAATAATAATATTAATAATAATACAAAAACGAATAAATAGACAATAATATTAACTTTGATTAAATATTTATGCAAAATGAATCATGTGAGAATACTTGTCTCTCCTTGACTTCCAGGGCTCGTGTGAGATTTTAATCTCCATAGAACCCGAAATTAGCATATATTCGTCCAAAGACAAACAGATAAACATATAAATAATAGCACTTAAATTAAATTGTCTACCAATAATCAACAATAATAATAACCAATATTTATCAACAATGAATTCAAAAACTCATAAAATAAAAAATATATTCCTTTCATTATAAATAATGCATTAATTCCCGAAATATAAACTCTCAAAACTCAAAAAAAAAAAATCGACAAAAACAATTTTAAAAGAGAAAATGTGAAGAGCTTAGGAAAACGAGGTTAATCAGATTGTAGTAAATTAAAACATACAAGCCAAATTCCTATCCCGTTTTGTTTACAATGATCTGTTTTAATTAAAATTCTCCTACTCTCATCACAAATCAAAAAAAAAAACCACCAATCTCAAAAATGCCTTATGGTCGAACTACGTGGACTTTGATCCCTCTCACGGGGTACGTAGGCCCTAGGCTTTCATCCTAGGTCAAGTCCGTCCTTTGTAAATATCCATCAGTTTGCATGCATTTCGCTTTTTTGTCTCCTATGTCTAACATGCATCCATGTCAATGAAAGGGTAATTGAAATTAATTAAAGGCCATATTCTATTTCAACTAACTAGTTTAAGGTAACCGTCCTTATGGGCGGGTGTTGTGGGGTGCCTAACACCTTCCCCACACTCAAATAGACTCCCGAACCCATATCTGGTTTCGCAGACCATGTTGCCTTTTTTTGTTTTGTTTTAAATTTGTTTTCCAAAGTTTTTCCATTAAAAATTTTGGTGGCGACTCCTAACAAATTGATTTTCAAAATTCTGTTTTTGGTAATCAGTTTTAAACTTATTTTTATCCCATTCCGCCGAAAGGTCATTTACGACAGCAGTGACACCACCATCAATGAAGATGAAGCCTTTTAAGAGGAGTAACAAGACATCATTAACATGGATGATGGCAAGCTCGAATTGGTAGGGTGGCTGGGAACAAAGATCTATATCTCAGAACCTTCAGTACCCAAGAGAAAGCAGTTGCGAAAGAAGTTAAGAAATTGATCTGTTCTAAGGCAAGAGATGGAGACATAATCAGAAAGAAAGAAGGAAGAGCACACAGAGTAAGGGGGTTGTCTTGTACGTGCATGTTAGCTGCAAGAAGGACGTGAGTGGTTCTTTCTTTTCTTGATGTTATTTATATATTTATTTATTTTGTTTTATTCTTATCATCATTAGTATTCTTATGACCATTACTGTTATTATCTCATCTTAATTTTCAACAGTGTCACGTGAGAACACTAATATCCTTAGGCACTTAAGTAAAGGTTATGTGAGATTTTTGTGTATCTCCTTATCAAATTTTGCAAAATTTCAAAATAAAATTTTTAGGTCATCAAAATAATCTACCTTCACACTTTTTAATCAAATAATCACCGTGGAATTGTTTTTCTCCTCGAGCACCTAGAGAGTAGACCGGTAGGGCCATGTGAAATTTTTAATCTCTTTAGCCATTGAAAGTTAACATATGATGTCCCACAAGGAAAAAAAAATAATAAATCATAAAAATAATTTATCTTTGATATTTGTCATGTAGGACTTTATGTCTCCTTAGGCAATTAAGGGTCGATCGATAGCACCAAGTGAGGCCTAATGACTCCTCAGGTCCTATCCTATAGCAGTCCATTGAACTTAAAAATAAATTCTAGCCTTAACGACCCATTTCCAATAAAGTTTCAAAAATAAAAATGAAATTTATCTATAAACTAATAACAAAACATCTCAACAATACTTTTCCCCGATAATTTTCACTTTTACATCAAAATTAAACATAAGAAATAATAATTTCAAAAAAAGTAAAAAAACATAAATAAAAAATTCCTAAAATTATATTTTAATAACAATTGCACTATTCCAAAATTAAACAAGAAAGTTCAAATTTCAAAATAATATATATATATATATATACACACACACACACACACACACACACACACACACACACACACATATAAGGTCCAAAATCTTAACAATCCATTCCACCAATAATTCCTTTCCTTTTTTGAATAAAAAAAATCACTAAAAAAATCTCTAAAAACATGAAATTGAAAAATCCTAAAAAATAGTTTTCCCTTAATATTTCTTTTCCACTTTTGGAAGTGAAATAAATTCAAATTCCAAAAATCCATAAAAATTAAAAATATAGAAAATGAAAAGAGCAAGAGAGTGAGATTAAGCTAGTTTTGTAAGTTAAAACACACCAATTAAATTCCAGTTCTATTTGTTTATGAAAATCCGTTTGATGTCAAATATTTTGTTCTTCTCACAAAAAAATCAAAACCACTAACTATTAGATACATTTTTTTGGATGAACTATATGGACTTTAATCCTTGTTACAGGGTATGTAAGCCCTAGGCTTTCATCCTAAGTTAAGTCTACCCTTTTGTAAATATTTATTTGTTTGCTTTTATTATTGTTGTTTTTACCTTCTCTGTTTAACAAGTATGCATATCAGTAAAAGGTAATTAAGATAAATTTAAGGCCATACTCCATCTCATTTGACTAGTTTAAGGTAATTGTCCTTCTGGACGGGTGTTGTAGGTGCCTAACACCTTTCCCACACTCAAATAGACTCTCTAACTCGTATCTGTTTTCCAAAGTTTTCTGTTAAAAATTTTGGTGGTGACTCTAGTGAATTGATTTTCAAGATTCATTTTGGGAATAAAATGAAACTCTCTTTATCCAAATTTCCACCGAAAGGTTGGTTACGACACTGGTATGTATCAGCTGACCAAAATTTACACACATAAAGCCTAAGTCATTAGTTGTAATTCCTCGAGAATTAGTTGTATTTACCTACATACACTTGAATAATGTGATTGTGAAACGACCATGATAATTTAGCTCAATAACATCAACCAATTTCCCACAGTAGGGTATAATGCCAAACTACATATTGCCATCACTACTACTTAAATAGCTCCTTGTTCTAAATGTGTCATAAACTACACAATTTTGTGTTTTTAGCCTTTAATCTCCCTTTACTGTCCTAAACTTGAACCCATTAAGATTATATGCATTATATCACTTTGCAATCATCTTAGTGATATTTAGTATTATCATTTCTTATCTGAAATATGACAAAACAATGGTTACAATCATCCTAAGGGTGAAGCAACTATCAACTAGTAAATGAACTTACACAGCGATAAAACCATTCAACAAATTCTCTATAAAGTGGTTTCTTGATCTGCCTCCCTCATTTAATATAAGTAAATACAATATTGTCACACACATTTTTCTCAATATGCATAACATCAAGATTGTGTCATAGTAAGTTAGTTGCCCAATATGGAAGTTGGAAAAATATTCTTTTTTTCTGCCATTGTTGAGTATCAACCTCAGAGTCACCAACTTTTCAGGCTCTTCAACCATGTCCTTCAATTTCTACATCTTTTCCAAATATGATGTTAATATTTTAAACCTATCGTAAAACTTCCTTACCACTTATTCATTCAAGTGGATTTCTCCTCTCTACTTTTCCATCAAACCAATTCCAAGTTAATCTAAATTTATGCCCTACATTCAATAGGCATCGATAACCCATAAAACTCCATTTTCGACTGTAAGGAAGACACATGAGATTTGAGTCAAAATTACAAGATGGACATACTAACCCAGTATGGTTATTCCATCCAGACAATGTTCCAAGTCCTGGAAAGTCACTAATTGTCCATAATAGAGCTGTATGCATATTGAATGTTTCTTTGTTATATGAATCAAAAGTGTTAATACCAACATCCCACAACTCCTTTAACTTGCTTACCTAGAATTATCATTGAAAGAAGAAATGAACTCTGTTTCATATACATCCAAGGTGGAAAATTGTAAGGTATAAGTATCACTAGCCATATACTATAGCTAATATTTAGGTTACCAAATAGATTAAACCCATCGGTAGACAACCTGAGACATACATTCTAAGGATCTAAGGCAATTTGAGGATACAATATGTCAAATTTCTTTCATGTTTCTGAGTCTCTTGGATGCCTTAATATGCCATCTTCGCTCTTATCTGCTACATGCCAATGCATGTGCTTAGCAATCTTAGAAGACATAAACAATCTCTTCAACCTTGGTTTTAGTGGAAAGTACCTCAAGACTTTTGCAGGTAATTTTTTAATCTTTTTACTTTTATTGGAAATATCCTTACCCTTTGGTTTCCATTTAGATGTATTGCATTTTTTACAACCATCCTTACTTGTATCCTCTCCCTTGAACAACATACAATCATTGGGGTAAGCATGAATTTTGTTATAGTTAAGCCAAAGTTTGTTGATTTTTATTTTTTTTTGGTGCCTCATAGAATGAAGGTGGAATCTTAGCATGTTCAAAGGCATCAGCTAACAACTCTAGTATCAGCGACATTGCCTTGTTAGTTATTCGGCATAGACACTTTATGTAATACAATTTCACCAAAAAAGATAATTTTGAATACTTCTCACACCTTTCATACAAAATTTGTTGTCCATCTCTAATTAATTCTATCAAATTTGTATTATTGTCTAACACCATTTGGTTTGGTGGTGGAAATATGACTTTATCTTCTTCCACACAATGGTTACTGGGATGATGCCTAAATGCAGCATCAACCATGTCTCGAATAAGGTCATTAACAATAAGTCGTTCTTCAATAACTTGCAGCATTACAGGGGTTTCAACTACAAGTGCCACATCACTTATCTTTCCATGTCTAAGCCAAATAGTGTAGCCTTTGGGAAATAGTTTAATAATTAAGTGATCATGCACTACTTGTTTAGTCTGCCATTTGTTAAACTTGCATTTCAGACATGGGCATATAATCATACCCTCAACACTTTGGTTAGCAAATGCAAAGTCTAAAAATTTATTTAATCCATCAAAATACTCAAGGGTGTTTCTAGGTTTCTCAATCCAAGTATTGTCCATGTTTGGAAATAGGTTTTGTTTGACTTCAACTCTCCAAATGAAATCCAGTACTTTAAAAGAATATCTAAACATGAAGAAACAACTAACATTGCATAAATGAACAAATTTAATTGCTACAAGTGACTTAACACCCATGGTATTACAATATAATTACTATAAGATAAGTACATTGATAATTATGTAACATACTGCAAACAAATATATAGAAATATATATATATATATATGTGTGTGTGTGTGTGTGTGTGTGTGTGTGTGTGTGTGTGTGTACATATATTTATATATAATATTTCACTCATTCTCATTTCATAGCTTGTTATTACTCCTAATTTTTTAGTACATATTTTCACATGTAACAATATCTCTATTGAACATGTGATAATTTGAAATCATTTCATATAATTTAATAAATTTAAATTAACCAATATAAATTATGAAATATTTTAACAGAAAATATATATATATATATATATATATACATATATAACCTATGTCAAATACCCTAAATCTCATATGATCAAAATAAACAAATGAAAAAGATACAAAATAAAAAACATCCAATAAAAACGAAAAAAAAAAAAAGGAAATGTTAAGAAAAAAAACAACGAACCTTCAGTAATGATGACAAATGGTGGTGCTAGCGTAGGACTCAGCGACAAGCCACTACAAGATGAGATTCCGACCAGCCAATGATGATGGCGACAGTTGCACAACAACAACGATGAAGCAGAAATGACGAAGGAAGGGGGAGAGCCACAGCGCGAGGGAAGAAATGACGAAGGAAGGGGGAGGTGCTTATTTAGGTTAGACTTTACCTGCGGTTTGAATCAAACCACAAGTAAATCAATTAATACCATAGGGAAATATCACAAGGAAAAATTTCCCTAGGTACCGCTGTTATTTGCCTACGGTTATGTGGCTAAACGCAGGCAAATCTTATAATTCCCTGTGGTTTCATTAACCGCAAGCGTTACTACATTTTTTGGTAGTGAACCCACTTCTTTGAACAACAGAAGAACATCATATCCATTTGTCCCAATAGTTAGCTACAAAGTCACTATTTTTAATTCATTTGGTTTTGTTCTCAATTTCACTTGTAACCTTATTAAAACAATAAAACAAAAACAAAAAAAGTGACCAGGCAGGGGGATAAACAAAACACAACTCTAGACGATGTTTTTTGAGAGAGGGGAGAAAATGAAATTTTTTATTTTTTATTGTTTCAAATATACTAAAATACATTGAAAACTAAATACAAAGAAAATTAAATTAAAACACTAGAGAGCACTGACTGCAGGTGAGAACTAGTACCAGGAGTGAAATGTAATTGGGCTATATTTTACTAGACTTACATGTCAAAAATATGTTTGTCATGTTATTTTTAATTAAAATATAATAAATATATTATTTTTGAAATTATATGATAATAAGTAGATAGCTACTCATATTTTTGTAATTTTTAATTAAAATTATATACTCTTTATGGTATTATTAGTTAATTATGTGCACTTGTTATATGATAATTAAAATAAATCTAGTAGTAAAAATATAAAAATTTTATATTTAAATATAATTCTTTTATCATTCCAAATACTTAATATTGGTTTCTTTTCACATCCAGTTATCTAATCTGTCTCCTCTTTCTCTATTTAGTTTTAGGATTAGACATATATGTAATTTATTATATCTTTTATATATTTTTCTCCACTTAAAATATAATAAGTGTTTAATTAACTAATAATATATAATTTATTCAAAAATAAAATAATTATTTGTAATAATTCAAGTAATATAATTTGACAAGCATACACTTATTAAGTTTCAATTAAAATTTTTCATATAAATTTTTTCCTTATTTTTATTTAGCAATTGAAAGTAATAATTTTTTTTCCTCCCTCCTCATTCACCACCAAATGTTGTCCAACTTATCTAAGGAAAAGTCATCTCATGTACTAGCCATAGCCAATCTGTCCCATCCTCATGTCATTCCATTCTGTCTAAAATAAAATTATTACTTTAAAACAACATATATTATTTAATACATTTATGATTTTCAATTTTCTAACTTCTAAAAATAAAAAGTAAGATTGGTATATTTACTTAGGTCAAAAAGTGAACGTAACTATGTATTTTTTTCCATCCTTTTGTAAATAGAGATGGTTAATTAGCCTATAAGAATTTTTAGTTTATTAAATATTTGGGTATGGTTATATATAATAATTATAATAATTAAATAAAATAGATATGGAAAAAAACAAATACAAATACATTTAATTATAGAACAAAATAAAATGAATAACATGAGTCATACAGTTAATTTTAGACTTAATGTTTATAACAATAATGAAATGTTAGTTACAAGATTTCTCCTTAATTAACATTCCATCTTCTAACTCAAACTATTAGGAGTCATACAAACTTTCGATAATAAGTGAAAAGAGGAAAATAGCCATATATCTAGCCTTTAATTATAACTTAACCCATTAGAGTTTATGACTCTTCGATTTTTTCCTACATTCAAAAATCATATTATTTCATGTCATTAAATGAAAGACTATTCATGTATATAACCACCATAAATGTCAAGATGTGCGTATCAGTTAATGTACATCAATCCCTCATAATTAACATAGGTACATGGTTTTAGCTAATTAAAACTATAATGTCTACTTATTGGTGACTATAAGTATCTTATGACCACTTAGATATTGCAACATTCATTTAAAAATGTGATTTGTGTGGTTAGAAGGACACACTAAGTCTAATTATTGGTGATTATAAGGAATTGTTTGCCATTGGATCATGCAATTCTTTAAATCTGAATTGTTAGATGAAAAATTGATAACCGCACATAGTCATAAGGCTAAATTTTTTACCACGTGGTTCTTAAAATTAATCTAAGCCATCAAATTGCGTAGTTCCTTCAATCTCACTTCTAAAAACTAATGATTTTCCTGCGGTTCATTCCCTACGATTACATGAACTTTAAGCAAATCCTACCATTCACTGTGGTTATTTTCTTAACCGTAGGAATTACTTGCGGTTTTCTCAAAACTATAGGGAATTTCCTATGGTTTAGAGAAAACTACAGGCAATCTAAGAAGACTTCCCTGTAATTTTCTAACAACCATATGGAAATGCAACTTAAACCTAGCCCTTCACCTCTCTTCAGTAGATTATACAACCGCACCCAAATGAGCTCCCTTTTCTTCAACATGATGTAACCACCATACTTGCCTAAAACTAACCATTGCTAGCTACCAACCACCGTAAAACTCATCAACTATCACCGTTGACCATCAGCCGCCGTCTGTCATGTGTCCACTGTTGTTCTTCAAGGTAAGTTAGTTTTTTTTAACTATTGTTGTTTATAAATTTTAAAATTTTTTCCCTCTTTTACATTATTAATGTTGAATGATATATCACTTTGCCAGGAGAATTTATTTTTTCTGAAATACTTTATACATAGGCAAAAGAAAAAAAACAACAAACTTAGTGTGAATTACACTAAAATTCATGCATGTCCCAACAATTGCATGTTATACATGGGAGATGATGCTGATGGGGATAACTATATAAAATGCAGTACATATATATGAAAATAAAACGATCAGGGTAATTCAAGTGATACTAAAAAAAAATAAAAAGAAACTACCTAAAAGTTGTACAATACTTTCCCTTAAAATAACAATTACTGAGGTTATTCATGTCCATTAAAATTGTTGATCACATTCAATGGCATGCAATGAGAAAGTGTTATAATGGCATGTTAAGGCATCCAAAGACTTTAAAGCATGGAAGAAGTTTAACATGATGCATCTTGATTTTGCTTCAAATCCTTGGAATGTAAATCTTAGGTTGTCTATTGATGGGTTCAATCCATTTGACAACTTAAGCATTAGTTATAGTGTTTGGCCAATGATACTTCAACCTTATAACCTCCACCACAGATATACATGAAACAAAGTTCTTTTATCCTTTCTATGATTATCCCAAGTCAGCAAGCACTCAGAAATGATATAGATATATATTTGCAACCGTTAGTGGAAAAGTTAAATGAGTTATGGAATGTTGATGTTAAAACTTTTGACTTTTATAGCAATCAAGTGTTCAATATGCCTGTAGCAATGTAGTGGACAATTAGTGACTTTCCAAGACTTGGAAAATTGTCTGGTAGGAATACCCACACCAAGTTAGCATGCCCATCTTGTAATTTCAATTTAGAGCCTGTGCATAATCTTTATAGTTGAAAATGGTGCTTCATAGGTTATAGACGTGTTTTAAATGTAGGACTTAAATTTATATTGGCTCAAAGTTAATTTGATAGAAAAGTGGAGAGGTAAAATCCCCCTGAGCCAATTAGTGTGAAGAAGTTTTAGTATAAGTTCAAAATGTTAATGTCATTTTTAGGAAAGATATAAAAGTTAAAGGATAGGGTTGAAGACCTTGGGGAGCTAGTTGGTCAAAGGTGAAGACTCTCAAGGACAAAAGAAAAGTATATTTTTTTCATCTTCCTTATAGGGCAATGAACTTACTGTGACACAATCTTGATGTCTTGCATATTGAAAAGAAAAATGTGTGTGACAATGTTATATTACTATATTGAATGAAGTTAGGAAATCAAAAGACCATGCAAATGCATTGAGAGACTTACAAGATATGAAGATCAGGTCTAATCTTTGGCACGATGAAAATGGTGGATATCTTCTTACATTATTCATATTAACAAATGTAAACAAGTACATCTTTATGAAAACTCTAAAGAACATCATCGTACCAGATGGCTACTCTAGTAACATATCTAGGTGTGATAAGTCTCTGAAAGAAAGCTATCTTGAATAATATTGGTAGTAGAAACACTTAATTTATAAATAAAATCTCAGTGATTGCAAGGAAATTTCATTTATATCTTGGAAACTCACCTTTAACCATTGGTAAGCATATATTTAAGCATCTTTTATAATGAATTTATAGGAAATGGAGCTAAAAAAGCACAAGCAAAGAAGGAAGGAAAAAGTGAAAAACAAGATTCGAGCACCCGGGCACCATAAATCCAATGCCCCGACATCAATTTCAGAGACCCAGTGCTTGGGCGCCAAAAATCCAGTGTCTAGGCACCAATTTTGCACTTTGAAATTTTGTAATGAATAGTATAGTGCCCAGGTGCCAGAATTCCAACACCAAGGCTCTAAAATTCTAGTACCAAGGTGCCAGTTTTTTAGAAAATAAAGCCCAAGCACCTGAAAATACTGCCCAAGTGCCAAAACCATTGAGTTGGCATCCAGGCGCCATAAAGACAACACCCGAGCGCCACACATGCTAGAAAGGTGGTACCCAGGCACAGAAACTCAATGCTCGGGTGCCAAAACCATAGACATGGTGCCCAAGCACCAAATGGGCCTCGCTTAGGCACGCCGCCAAAAACCCTAATTTCCTTTGATGATTAGGAGCTCTATACTTGACCCTTGCTGCACTGTTGGATGGTTGGCAGCTCCACACTTAGCCCATGCTGCACTGTAGGGTCTTTGAAGCTTATATAAAGGGTCATGAACATAAGTAAGGGGAATCCAAGTAGAAAGGAAGCATAGAGAGAGTGTAAATCACTTGGGGAGAAATTTAAGTTGAAAGTTAATGAGGAGAGGGGTGGTTTTAAAGTGAGGGCTCTGTATAGAGTTTTTCCCCATCTAAGAACCTCCCTATCCTCCTGTTTCATGTATTCTTCAATGTTTTTCTTTGTTATCTGCATTTATACTAATGCCCATTAAAAGCTAGTAGGTTTATCTGGTATTTTGGTTGAACCCTTTGTGGGATTACTTTTATATGACAGTATTTTCTAATTGATTTTCTAAATTCAGTTGCTTATTTTTATTCTATCCTTTTTTTGAGCTTGATCTCCTTATAATTGAACTTGCATTTAGGCTAACTCGACAAGGAAACCCTAAATGAAGAACTGGATGAATATAATCTCTGTTTGCATGCTGAAAGAGTAGTAAGTATAGCCATTAGCAGTTAAGATGATAGTACTTGATTGTCTTAGATAACCAAGATTAGGGCACCACCCTGTATCAACTGTCTTCTCAGCTAGCTTTCATAGAAATATACGGAGTTAGGGGAAGCAACTAGGTTTATGATGATTTGACAAAACTTCATAAACATTTGAAACTTAGGTTAGTAATCTAATTCAGAACTCAGGAAAGAAGTAACTACCAATACAAAGTAGCCACACATTGAGGTGAAGTCAAAGTCCTAGATCTATTTAATCGATTATTTACTTAATTTTGCATTACTTTCCAATTACTCTTTCATACAATTAATCAATTTTTCTGACTTAATGGTAGTATTAACCCAGAATTAAATCCAAGTCCTCGTGGATTCATTTTAGACAATAAAATATTAGAGGATTGAAAATTCATGACTTACATGTTCTTATTAAACAGCTGCTACCTATGGCCTTAACGAAGACACCTTCCAAGCACATGTTTGTAGTCATAATTGACTTGTGTTCATTTTTTAGACACTTGTGTAATAAAGTATTAAATGTAAATGAACTCAACCAACTTCATAATAGAGTTGTTATGACACTTTGCTATTTGGAAATGATATTCCCACCTTCGTTGTTCATGATTATGGTTCATTTGATTGTACATCTTGTTGGTGAAGCCAAATTGAGAGGTCTTATTTAATATCGATGAATGTATGCAATTGAAAGGTAAAGATATATATAATTTAATTTTACTTGTTTTAATCGGCATATGGGTCTTACAATTAGTACTTCTATATTAAGTACCTTGGGAAATTGAAATCTTATATATGAAATAGAGCTCAACCAGAAGGTTGTATAGCTTAGGGTTACATGACTCAAGAGATCATAACTTTTTGCCTAAGGCATTTAGAAGGAATTGAAACTACATTCAACTAGCCAAGTAAACCTAATGTTAGGTCAGCAAACAGTTGGTGGTTTTTCATACTTTAATCTATCTCCAATGGAAAAGATGCAAGCACATTGACATTATTGACTAATTGTAAAGGAGTGGTTCCTTACCTTCAATAAGTAAATCCTATTTTCTTTTTACCACTGATTGCAAATACCGTAAACCACTAAATACTAACCTTTTATGTATATTGATTTAGAGAATTTAGGGACATCTAATGTAGACAATTAAGAAGTCATACACGATCATTAACTGTGATAGATAAGAAGGTTCATAGAGAATTTGTTGAATATTTCTCTCGTTATGTAAGTAATTTACCAATTAATGGCATTTATTTCATCCCTAAGTATATTTAGTTAACTTTTTATGTTGCATTTCATATTAAAAATGACAATACTAGATTTCACTCAAGTGATTTCAAGTATTTAGCCATAGGACTAATTAATCTTACAAAATGTTATAGTGCATATAATATTAATGGGTTTAAGTTTTGTACCTTAGAATGAGACTAAAGGCTAAAAACACAAAATAATGGAGTTTTTGGTACATTTAGAACAAAGAGCTATTCAAGTAGTAGTGATAACCATATGCGATTTAGCAGTGTGCCTTACTATGGGAAATTAGTTCACATCATTATGCTAAACTATCATGGTTGTTTTACAATTACCTTATTCAAAAGTATGTGGCCAATACAACCAATCCCAGAGGAATTACAATTGATGAATTAGGGGTCACACATGTAAATTTTAGTTGGTTGATACACATGGGTAACCATGAAGATGATGAGCCTTACATTTAAGCTTTAAAGGTTCAAATAGTATATTATGTGGAAGATGAATTGGATAAGAATTTGTGCATACCTATACATCTTAAGCCATGTGACATATACAAAATGGGAAAAGATGATAGGGATATCTATTATGAAAATAAGCCTTACAAGCATCAAAACTTAGATGTATTATTTCTAGATGAAGAAGAAAACATATCATCAGCAAGGTGTTTAGTTATGTTAATATTTTTTTTGCCTGGTTGAAAGTGAATTTTGCTAATGTCTATACTTAATATTCTTTATAACCTTGTTTAATTATTTATCTAATGTTGGCTAATTTCAAATCTATGCAGGAATCTTGAGGATCAAATGATTATACACAACAAGTAAGAGTAGTTTGTTCCCCACTTGTGGTCCTCAATATTCGTTTGAATCTATACACACAAGTGCATGAGATCACAATAAATAATAAAGAGTGAGTAAGACATCATTCCCACAAGCACCTAGCTTAACTTTGAATTGATTCTTATTTTTAAGCTTTTAACTCAATTAATTGGATTGAATTATCAAGTGGACAACTAGAAAACAATGAAAATTTAAGTTAACTATCAAATAAATAAACCTAGGACTTTGACTTCACCATAATGTGCGGTTATTTTGTATAAATAGTTACTTCTTTAGTAAGTTATGAACAAGTTTACTAACCTGGAGATACAATTGCATATGTAATTCTCTTGAATTTACATAAACCTAACTATTTCTCCTGACTCCCTATATTTCTGTGGAAATTGGCTAAGAAGACAATTGATATTAAAGCACTACCCTAATCTTAGTTATCTAAGATAATCAAGTACTGTTGTCTTGACTGCAAATTGTTATACTTATTACTCATTAAGCATGCAAACAAAGACTACTTCCATTCAGTCCTCCATTTAGGGTTTCTCTTTCAAGTTAGCCTAAATCCTAATTCAATTCCAAGGTGATCAAGCTTAGAAAGCATTAAACATGGAATGTAAATAAGTAAACTGAATTCGAAACATTAATAAAAAGATATCATCCAACAAAAATAACCATATAAAGGGTTCAGTCAAAATCCTATATTAAACCTACTAGTCGAGCATCAACATATGTTTAAAATATAAAATAAAAAGGAAAATAAGAAGAAGAAAATAAAAATTTTAGAGAGAAGGCCACTTTCAAAGTGAGTTGCCTCTCCTTTGATAGATTATTTCCTAACCCTAATGAAAACCCTTATCAGAAGTGCTCCTCAACTCACCTTTATTGTTCTCTAGCTTGGTGTGTCATCAGCAACACTCATAGGGGTCATATTTATAGGCTTTAGGAACCCCAAGTATCAGAGTTTGAGTAAAATTGTATATGTTAACTCAAGAAACCTTAATTTTAAAATTGGATTTTTGATGGCATGCCTGGACGCTAGCTTTTTAGTGCCTAGGCACTATCATTTAATAAATTTTAGCACTTAGGCAGTGGTTCTTTGGTGCCTTGATAGTGGTTTTTTAACGCCTGGGCACTGGAATTGAGAGTTTGTTAGTCCTCGAGTAAATAAAGTTTAGTCATAGCCTTAAAACATTGTCATTATTCATAATATCCAAGAATTTCTAGATGTATACAAACTTTTTAGCCGCATTAGTCCTCCCAATTAGTAAATAACCCTATTGAATTCTTAGAAAATATGTAATCAACTTATCCTTCCTATCTCTAGATTTTTCATCCCTCTTGAATGCACACATCAGTGATTTATCCTCTTTATAACTTTATCACATAAGCCTATTTTTCACCCCCACTCTCCACACTTCTTAAAGGAACACAAAGTCAAAAATCAATATGTCTTTATACACTTGTAATGTCAGGCTTAGGAAGGGATGAATGAGAAGGAAATTTTAGGCTTAGACCATACCACATGCATATCTAGGGACAAAACTTCCACTTTTTCTCAATCTTTCTTTTAACTATGGGACATATACTTATTTTCATTCTACTTCCCTTCCCTTCTTCTTCTTTCTTTCTTTCTCTCTTACTTTACTCTTTTTTAAGATTTTATTTGCTTTTTTATCAATTTTTTTATTTGCTTTGTAATACTTGTGTCCAGTACTCTTATCAATTTCTCAAGCATCCCTAAGCTGTTCATTCTACATTCTTCACATGATATCATAAGTTCCTATTATGCTTCTGTGATATGTATGGTGTAATGAGGTAATTCCTTAGTGTAGCTGGGTGAATAAGTAGTTAAGAGAAAGAAATGGTTATTTGAGGCTCAAATGGGGACATTTAGGGTTTAAAAATTTCTAGGTTGGCATGAAAATGGCTCAATCTATCTAACAAACACTAAATCCTTTTTTCTAACTGTGTGTTCCCTCATAAATTATGCCTTAAGTGGCAATCAAATGGGTTCTAGAATGCAATCAGAAAGGAATAAAATTAAAATGCATGCATTTAAATGTTCAAAATTATCTTTGAGCTAAGAAGGTTCAATTTTATAAAAGTCATTCAAAGTTTTCATAATACTTGCTTCATCATGCCAAGAATAAAAATAGATAAATGGTCTATGTGCATTCAATGTCTTCTTTTTTGGTATGTTAATGGAAAGTTAGATGTTTTCATTAAGTAAGTAACTACTAACATTTTTACTAATCTTAAATTGCTAGTATAAAGAGTTTTATTTGTGCATATTAATAAGTGAATTTCCCCTAAACTTAAGCCAAGTAATGTCTTTATTGCATAACCTAACACTACCCAAAAAAAATAGATGACAGATAAAGAAATGAAAATGATGCAACTAGTACTCCCCTATTAAACTAAATTCCTAGCACTTCATCATCCTCTGTTTCCTCTAAGTCTTCATTGTCAGACCCATCTTCTTCCCCATTTGTACAAGCATAGGTGCTCAAAGAATGTCTCATTATATGGCTAAACTCAAGTGAAGGTGGTGACATGACTGTAAAGGTTTTCAAGGGCATTTCTTGAAAAGTAGCCATCGTGCATAGTATCACTCCCATAGCTAAATTACATTGAATCATTCTTGCCTCACCATGCACTCTCCTATAGTCACATGACTTAGGTCTAAAGGTGTAGCTACATGTGGTTAAGGAGTTGTAGGCCTCCTATCATGCTATCAAGCATGTTTGGTTCAGTGTGCGACATCATCATTTATTTTCCTCATTCCCACTTCACTCCCACCCTCTTGTACATTTCAGTTATCAATTATTGGTACCATAGGTTGTCCTTAACATTGCTTGATACCTAAATCATACTACAAAAGATGTAAGCACCAATGTTCAATGACTGACTAGTAACAATACAGTAAAGTAAGATTGCCGGGTTAGGTGACCACTTCACTTATGTGTTATGTAAGGGAGATTCAGGAGGCCAAGAACTTGAACCACATTGGTTGATCGGGGTCAACTAGCTTACCTTAAATCTCATATGCTTTTCGTTTTGGATGTCCCAATGAGGGTCACCATTAGTCACCTGGCTCTCTAAGTCATCCAAATCTAGGCCTTCGTATAGCAACTAGGAGTACTAATCAGGATTGAGGTTCGATAGCCTAAATATTCTATTAATTTCTTCCCCTCCAACAAATACTTGCTTTCCTTTACTAAAACTTTAAAATTTATCTGGTCTGGAAGCTTGGCATTAAATTCCTGGACAATGGGCAAGATAGCTCTTACTGGTTGCTTGCAGTACTGCTCCTAGCCTCTTCATAATATTTCATCTCTAAAAATAGTATCAATGTCTCCATTCTCCCAAATTCCTTTATCTTTTACTAGTTTATTTTTCACAGTGATGTTATGGAATCTTTCCATGGCCTCACGTGAAGCAAAGTGGGTGTCATCACATGACTAGATGGACTTATCTCTTTGCTTCCTTTTTCAGTGCCATTGTACCTAAAATTATAGAGAAATATGAGTATGTGGGGCAATGAACCACCTTTATAACCATCTAAGAATAATGCTTATGAGTTGTGCATATGGAAACCTTAAGTGTAGTTAAAATAATCAAAAATATGCAAAATATATCAATCAAAACATGTAATCTTGGCAATATTCATATTCCTAAGGCATAAAATATGTAAAACTAACCTAATCTAGCCTTGGGTGTCAAAAATCAGTACCTTAAAGTTCCCTAATGAAGAATAGTGCAAAATGATTGACTGAGTCATTCAATGCCATCATATATATCAAGAAAATTGATTATAATCAACAATCTAAGCCCTAATCGCATCATTCTATCACGAAAACTACTATGAATCAAAACAACTAACCTCAAATTCCAACACTTGGCACCTGGGTGCTGGATTTCCAACACTTGGGTGCTCTTTCTTAGGAAATGGCACCAAAGCACAAATTCCACAGTGCCTTTTTCCCCTTACTCCTTATATTTTTATGGAAATGGGCTAAGAAGACAATTGATATTAATACACTACCCTAATATTGGTTATCTAAGACAATCAAGTACTATCATCTTGACTACAAATTGTTATACTTATTATTCATTAAGCATGCAAACAGAGACTACATCCATTCAGTTCTTCAATTAGGGTTTCTCTTTCAAGTTAGCCTAAATCCTAATTTAATTTCAAGGTGATCAAGCTTAGAAAGGACTAAGCATGAATGAAAATAATTAAACTAAATTCAAAACATCAACAAAAAGATATCGTCATATAAAAACAACCCTACAATGGGTTTAGTCAAATTCCTAGATTAAACCTGCTAGCCAAGCATCGACATATATTCAAAACATAAAATCATAAGGAAAACATAAAGAAGAAAAAGGAAAGTTCAGGGAGAAGGCCACTCTCAAGGCAAGTTGCCTCTTCCTTGACAAACTCTTTCACAACCCAACTAAAAACCCTCATTGGGAGTGCTCTTCAACTCACCTTTATTGTTCTCTAGCTTATTATGTCCTCTGCAGCACCCCTAGCGGTCGTATTTATAGGTTTCAAGAACCCTAAGTATCATATTATAAGCAAAATTAATGTATTTGAACATAAGAAACCCTAATTTTAAAATTGAATCTCCAGACAACATGCTCGGGCACTGGCTCTTTGGTGCCTAGGCACTAACTCTCTATTTTTTGTGCCCAAGCCCTAGATCTTTGGTGCCTAGACACTAACCTTTTGGAAATTTCAACTTTTGAACAGTTGTTTTTTGGCACATGGGCACTGACACTTATGCTTAGGCACTAGCTTTCTAGCATCTAAGAGTTAGAACTCTAGTGCTTGGCCAACCAGCTTTAGACTCTGAAATTCCAACATGCAAGTTTGGTGCTCAAACACTAGACTTTTAGTTCTTGGGCACCAAGTCATGGGAATTAGGACCTGGATGCTAGAACTCTAGAGCCTAGGCATTGACTTTCTGGTTTTAATGTCCAAGCACTGGATTTCTAATGCTGAGGCACTGGACCTTCATATTTGAATTCTTATGCTTTTCTCTTTCCCTTTGCTACTATGGTTGCTCTAACTTCACTTCCTTAAAAATTTATCACGAAAAATCTTTTAAGAGTTAAAAACATATTGATGTATTAACATTTATAAACGATAATCATATTTCTAGTTAAAATGCATTCATAATTATTGAATTTTCTATGAAGATTAGGCTTTTTAGTTGTAAAGTTAAGTCTAGTTAACACTCAAACACCAGTGCAAACTGCAAGTGGCTCTTCTAAGCAAGTAAAGACTACTCAGAGTGCTCCTTTAGATGACAACACTCATAGACTTAATTAGTTACACCAAAAATAATTGCCCACAATGATGATGAATACCATAAGGGTGAGGCTTCTTAGACACCTTCACAACCTACACATAAGTCGTCACACAAGAAGGCTTGGTTGGTCTATGTCATTGGTAAGTATGTCAAAGAATTATGATGTATTTCATTTAAATTTTTTCATTCTTATGTGCTAATTTTGGTTCGCAAATGAGGAATACATGACCAAGTAAAAATCACTCACATACCATGATGTTTGGTACCTTCCTCAAAGGGAGAGAATTTAGTTGCATTGGAACGATACTACCTAATCAACTAGTGATGGGGATGGTTCACTAAATAGATTCTTAGGCCATCTTAGGAAAAAGTTCAATTTATTTCCCATAAACTTCCTTAATTAGAAAAAAGTTCCATATGAGTACAAGGATTCAGTGTATAAAAACATTATTCAGGCATGGTTTGCTTCTTTTAAACTAGTATATGCTATGTTGAGGTATTATTGCTAATTTTATTACTGTATCCTAAAGGCTAAATTTGTAATTGACTGTGAGTTACACAAAAACTATATCCTACAATATATTGGAATGAAGTGGAATGATTGAATATAGGAATAATAGGGAAAAAAACAAATTATAGCACATGCAATAAAGATGAATTGATTGTTAAGGTTCCCACCAGCTTGAATAAAGATCATTGGGCTCTATTTGTTGACTTCCACCTAACACTACTGCAAAAGTCCCAAATAGAGATAGACAAAATCTATGTCTAAATCATAAAAATTCATGTCTAACTAAATCTAAGACAGAATGAAACACGGATAAAATTTTGTGTCATAAACATTAGTTTCTAAATATTTAGACACAAAGTTATGGATTCCAAATCAGAATTGACATGGAATAATTCCATGTCAGATTGTTAAAACTTCCATCTCAATATGGCAACCAAAGTCATATTGGAGATTGGACTTATTACATGAGATGAATTGATACTGTCTCTAATTTTGTGTCTATATTTTAGATGTGGAATCATATTCCGTGCCTAAACATTTTCATCTCAGATATGAACCTGAATTTACATATTCTACCTCTAATTCCATGTCTAAATATAAGATACGGAAATTATTCCATTTTTGATTGACAATTAGGTGGGAGAGTCGAGGGAGCCAAACCAATCAATTTTTTGCTTTTGACTCTTCCTTAAAATTTTGAATGTCAAAGTCTTGGAGTCAATGACTGTTTGCCAAGTGAAACTCACCCCTTTATTTTGGCTTAGTTTAAGTCACCTAAATAATCACTACTTTATGAATTAAAAAGAAAAAACAATACAAAGGATGAAACTTCCATGACATGAAAATTAATTTTGGCCTTCATTATTGTAATTTGAAGTTATAATATGTTAATTTGTCTTTATTTTCTTTTTTATTGGGTTTAATAAATATAATAATAAAACTCCTGACAAGACGAAATTCTCGGAGCATTGCCGGGAGAACAGAACAGGGGAGGGTTCAATGAAAGAGATCGATCTCAAGAGCCCCATAAGTCCGAAATTGAAACTGATAATCATGAAACAGTTGAATTTCATTCAAATCGTATATGTACATTACGCCCCTCAAATTCTATTACTCCAGTTCCGCAGAAAATAAAATTATGAACTCTGGAAAAAGACAGAAGATCGAGGCAAATTTGTCTATATGTGTGTTTATGTATAGATCTATCTGAATCCCATTCTCAACAATTTAGAACAGCAAGTCCAATACATTGAATCAGAAATCACCATCCTTCTCCGACGAGAATTGGAGTGTGGCAAAAGCGAAAGAGGAGGTGTCGGTGAGACGCCATTTTCTTGAGTGGAGTCAATGAAGAGATTGGTGATATCAATAAGAGGGATCCTCTTGAGCCTTCTTCTGCTCTTCTTCTTGAAGGATGGAGCCATGGGAGGTATTGGGCTCTTGCTGTCCTTTGTAGGAACAGTAGGGGGAATGTTCTCCTTGTTACTCTGATCCGACGTGGCAGCGACCTCCATTGCTGACGAGTGACGAGCTTCGCTACTGTTTCAGAAACAAGAGGGTGGGAGGAGAAGCCGTGAAAGGAAGAGGAAGGGTAGTGAGATATAAAGACATAGGAGTAGTCCTAGATGGTTGAATTTGTTTGGGACATTTGGTATCAGAATGGAGGAGGGAAGGGAAATACCTGAAAATATGAAAGCGAAATTTTCATGGTAAGGCGCCTGTGTGTGGTGGGAGAAAGAAAAGAGAGAGAGTGACATTTTTAAATTTTAGAAGGCCAAAAACGATGCACTCAAAAGAGGGAGCAAAAAAAAATAAGGCAAATCTTATTTTGATCCACTATAAATAAGTTATTTTTCAAATATAATCCCTAACAGAGTAAAAAATTGTTCAATTTAGTTTATCATAAAAATGTTTTTATTTGATCTATATATATATATATATAAACTTTATTATTTATAAATAAAATTGATATTAATAATGTCATTCTATTAATTTACTATTAATGAAATTAATAATCAATTTACTTTTTATATAATAGTGAATAAAGCAATAACATAAAAAATATTATAAATTATTTCATTCGTTAATGTCATTTATAATATAATAACAAAAGAATATTCTTCATAATGATTTTATTTGTGAGACTAAACAAAACAAGGTAATTTTATAAAAGATTACATTGGAAAAAAATTATTTTTAATATTTAAATTAAAATAAAAATTCTATAAAAAATTAAAATTAAAAAATGTTGTAAAAGGTTAAAATAAAGTTTCATAAAAAAAAAATAATAAGGTAGAAGTTAACGATCTCTATATTCCAAATTCCAAGCTAAATATTTTGGAGCACCGGTGCGGAGAGGAAGGAGCCAAACAAGAAAGTTGGACTCAACGCTTTTTTTTTTCACCCCAAATATATATTAAGAACATTTTTTCCGATCAAAGGATTCAAATCTGTAGGAGGGAGAGAGGGAGGGCTTGAAAATGATGAAATGTTGAAATTTTGGATGAGAGAGAGAGAGAGAGAGAGAGGACGGAGAATTTGAGATTTTGATTCTTTGAAATAGAGCTCCCACTTCCAAATGCACCAAAAATTTAAGGTGAAAATTTGAGGCGCCCGTTGGGAGGATCCCAAAATTAATATTGCTCCCGCCTTTTTTTAAAAATTATTTTCACTTTCAATGCCTGAGTTAGTGACATGAATTTAAGGTAAATTAATAAGTTTGTCCTAAAACATGCTAGTATCGTCAACTTGATTTTAGAAAATTTATTATTGTTAAATTAGTCACAATATTTTTTAGAATATTTTTTTATCATATTTTTAAATTTTATTTGAAAATATTTATGAAGTTGATGATGTAAAGTATTCTTGTCCAATGTAACAAAAATTAAGTTAGAGGAACCTAATACTCATTTTTGGATTCACATTGAAAGATAATGAATCAATTTAGTATGACATACACTTAATTATGTTTAGCAACCTTAAACCTTAAGTTATCCTAATTAGTTAAGAATAAATATGTACTAATAGAATATTAAAATTATATTAATGGTTAAGGATGAAGCATCATTGTCAGGTCAATATGGGGAGTAATTCATTACTTTTCTTTCTTGCTATCAATTTTTTAAACTTGAATTCAATGTTGTATAAAATGGATGGATGTTGTAATATTTTTTAAATTATAAAAATGATTGCACATACTCGAAATTGATCACATGTGATTAATTTTAAAACTATATAAGTTATACATGGGATGTTGGTAGGATTGAACAAAAACCCACCGACTCAGAAAAACCAGCCCAACTCGGTCCATTGGAGCTGGGCCAGGCCTAACCAGGTCTGGGGCACGACAAAAGTCAACTTACTCAACCTGGCCCATAGGTCTATATATATCTTTTTTTATTTTATATTTTCTTATAATATTATTATTAATTTTTAATTGAAAAAGTAAACTCAGAAAACCCTCTTTGTCTTTGCGTTACGTAGTCTCACTCTTAGTCTCACATGCTTACTCATTCACGCTGCCTCTTGGTCTCCACCAGCCATCGTTGCCCACCATTCTCTCTCAATCATTGGCCTCTGTCGATCACTCTAACGGCGACCTTCGATGATCACTCACCTTCCAAGCTTCCACCTGTGGTTATTCGAAGGGCAAAAACTCGAGAAGAATAAATTTTGATGCCCAAAATCCCTAACCTAAATCATAGCAAATCATCGGTGGTCATCAGTTCACTTGGTTGTGCCTTTACTAATGTCTTGATTATTGAAGTCTAAGCTTAAAAATAAGGCAAGCTGAGTGTTTTCCCCTTGTTTGTATGATGGGCTTTTGCATATATGTATGTGTGCCGTGTGTGTGGTACTAGTAATGCGAATTAATTTATTTTGTGATCGGTTGATGGATTATGAGTTTACGGTTGATGGATTATGTTGACCAAGCAATAATTTTCATATCCCAATACCCACTACTCCTAAAGGGGACTACATATGTAACTAACCTCTACAGCCTTCTATATTTTTTTTTCTTCCCCAGTATTCTTTTGACCTTCATTTTTTTATGTTTATAAGCATATTGGTTGAATTCTAGGATTCTATTGGGCATTGGTTCTATATTGTTATATGAGTGAATTATTCTTGTTAGTCTTCAATGGTGCATGACTTTTTTTATTCTGCTAATTGTTGTTTGAGATAATTATATTTCACCTTACCAAAATTAATTATATATAATAAGTAGTTATCATATGTTTCCCTCATAAACTCCTATTGTGGTCTCCACTTTGAAGTTTTGATTTTCTTACACATTGATATAGTCAAAGTAACAAATGCTGTTGTTAGTGAATTATTAATTTGAAGATGATAACTTGGTTTTACTTTAGTGCTATAAAATAATATCATAAATTTAAGTTGTTGTACAAAGTCTCATGTCATACTAAAAGATAAACATGAAGGAGCAATATATAGTAAAAATTAGAGATATCAATTGTTTTCACTATTCTAAACCATGTGGATTACACATTGTCTTATTAATTGGCTAGATGGATGCAAGTAGTAAATAATCCCCAGGAAAAGGTCAATCCCAAGCCAGCAATAGGCCTTCTTCCAACCCAAACCCTATAGCTACAAGACCTAACAATACCATAGCTTCTGCATATGCATCTGCATCTACTGTGAAGTCTACTGCGGTAGGTGAGAAGAGGAAACTTCCTCCACAAAATTCAAGTATGTGGGAGCATTTTACAAAGCTCCCATTAGAAGATACCAATAAGGAGGTTCAAGTTGCCTGCAATTACTATGGGGCTTTTGTACACTTATGACCCTAACAAACATGACACAAACTCACTAAAAAAAAAATCTAAAAAGATGTCAAAAGCATCCAAATAGGGCTCAAGAAAGATCCCAATCTGTGCCAGTCTATTTGATCCTACTGAAGTATCTCAACTAAGAATATTGGTCCCACACAAATATAATATAGATGAGTGTTGAAAAGCTATGGCTAAATATGTGATATGTGACGAGGTGCCATTTCGGGTCGTAGAGAGGTATGGGTTTAAGAGTCTATTGAATCAATTGGAACCTAGATTTCCTGCTCCCTCCAGAATGACTATTGCTAAAAATTGTCATAAAATCTATCTTCATGAAGCTAAGAATCTCAAAGCTTTCTTGCAGAAATCATGTAACCATGTTTGTATAACAACGTATACTTGGACATCAGTGTAGAACTTCAACTATATGTGTCTCACAACTTATTCATTGATTAGCACTAGAGGTTGCAAAAAAGGATCCTAAATTTTTGTCCTACTGAAAATCATAGGGGTGACACCATAGAGAAAGCCATTAAGAAGTGTCTGCTTAGGAGAGAGATTGAAAAGGCATTCACATTGACAGTTAATAATGCAAGCTCCAATGACATAGCAGTTACATATTTAAAGAAACATTTGAAGTTAGAATGGGTTAGTCTGTAGGGGAGATTTTCTACATATAAGGTGTTACGTTCATATTCTAAACTTGGTGGTAAATGATGGGTTAAAGGATTTGAACAATTCTATTATTGCCATTCAAAATGCAATGAGATATGTCAGGTCTTCTCCTACAAGATTGCAAAGGTTTAAAAGTTTTGTGGAGACTAAAATATAAAGTCAAAAAGTTTAGTGTACTTGGATGTTCCAACCAGATGGAACTCCACTTACTTGATGTTAAAGCATGTCGTAAAGTTCCAGAGGGTATTTGATAGAATCGAGGATGAAAATGAGGGCTTTACTATACACTTTAGAGAAGATACACATCGAAAAGGTCCACAAAATGCTTTAGATTGGAGTAATGCAGGTATATTTATGAAGTTTTTTAGGGCATTCTATGACATGACATTGAGGTTATTTGGATCGTTGCAAGCAACAACAAATGCCGCTTCCATGAAATTGCATATGTTCAGACCTTGTTACTTGCGAGTTCTATGCATCAAAATCCAATTATTGGAGACATGGCTCATAATATGAAATGTAAGTACAAAAAATATTAAGGTCACTCAGAAAACCTTTAACTTGTTACTTGTAATAGGGTTAGTATTAGACCATAAGTACAAGCTTACATATGTGAATGTCATATTTAAAGACATGTACCCTAATCCTAAAGTATGTTAGAGCATGAAGAAGAGGGTTAAAGACAGTTTGTATCGCTTGTATGAACAATATTCTGATGCAGTTGTTCCAGAATCAGTTGAAACCCTTGGATATTCAAGTGTGACTTCAGACACTACAAATTCTAGAGCTTTAGATTACTCAAACTTTTTTCCATTAGGTCCATGGGATAAATGGAAGCCTTTAAAAAGGGTAAAGGTTGGTGTAAGCCAAAAATTAGAGTTAGAGAAGTATCTGAAAGCTGAAGTACTTGATGATTAATCTGCATTTGATATTTTGAAATGGCGGAAAGAAAATGCCTCAAAATATAAAGTACTCTCTTGGATTGCATACAATGTGCTAACTTGTGCTAGTAATATTAGACTACTTTATGTTTTCCTCATGGAACTTGGTCACCTACAAGCACAAAATTGGGCCTTAATCTTTTCATGACTTAAAACATGAGTACCAAGTTGGGCCTTAATGGTCAGCCTAATCTTGGACATATCATTTTTTGGGACTTTTTTTTATTCCAAAATCGTGGAGTAATTAATGGAATTCCAGCAATGTATTGATTTTAACTTGAAAGAGTCTTGCAGGTTATGGGATAGAAGGATATCAAGCTCAATAGTTAATACTAGTAATTAAAATGGTAATATCAAATTGCTTTCTTATAAAATGTATTATTTTACTCAAGCTTCCATATTTATTTATAAATAAGAGATCCTCTATATCAAGGCCAAGAATTGGATAGAATAGATCTTTCGTCTTTCCAAATCTATGCTCATGAAGAAGCATCTATCTCTCTCCTATTTGCTTACATTCGTTTGAAAGTGACAAAATGAATAAATGAATAAACAAAGATGAATTATATATTCATATGTTGATGATAAGGTGTAACATTCTAAAATTTTTCTTTCAATTAGGTCCTCTTGTCCTTTAGTTGAAAAGAAAAATTATAAGTTGAGGACCAAATTGAAAATAGGGTATAATGTTTCATACAAAGCCCAAAATAAAATTCTTATTACGGCATTAAGAGGAGATTATTAAGTTGTGTGGGAAGCCTATGTAAATTAATAAACCCAAGGGGTAGTTTTCTTTATAGATAAGAAATTACAACAAAGTAATGTCCTAAAGTGAAGATCTTCTTAAGGTTAGGGTCCAAAAAATTAAATAGGGAAAATTGAGGGGGAAAAGGGCAAATATCATAATATGTAACAAGTGACATTGAAATATGATGGAATTGGTTCAAATGGAACCAAATTAGAGGGCATTTGGTTCACGGCCAACCAATTGCAAACCATGCAAATTCCATGTAAAACAAAGAGTGATATTAGTGTCCCTGGATGATATGATTACCTTAAGCTAAGCGTCATCTTATTAGGTTTCATGGCTAAGTGTCATGATGCATGGCTACTTAGGCTAATTATAAGGCAAGTGTTTAGTCTAAAGAATGAGACCTAATGGTTACAATTAATGCCATGCAAGGAGCGTAACTTATAAATAGGAGTGAAAGTGAGCCTTGCCATTCACACCACTGGTGCAACACATCTTGAGTGAGAAAGAGAGGTTTTAGAGTGAGAAAGAGTGAAGCAGAAGGGTGGCCGAGAGGAAGAGAGCTAAGAATCCAAGTAAGGTTGTTTTATTTGTTTATGTCCTCCACTTTTGCATGCAATAGGTTTGAGTAGAGTTTAAATGCACATTCCTTTTCTTTTATTCATGACTAGGCCGAGACATTAAGGAACCATTCAAGAGAGAAAACTATAGCAAACTAAGGTAGTTAAACTTGCTTTCTACTTCATTATGCATGTGATATATTGTACATGTTTATTTGGCCATGGTGACGGCACCAAAGGGGTGCATATTGAGCATTTGAATCCTTCCTTTTGAAGCAAGTTGAGTTGGCATGCATGTGACGATATTATAAATCCAATTATGTGATGATTTTATGCTCATTTTGTGTTGAATGCTTACATGTGATATTTCTATGCATTAATGTGGTAATTAGGCTTGTTTAACTATTGAGAATTTTCTTAAATTCTCAATCCATTATCTCAAATATTTTTAGGCCAAGATGACTCTAAAAGACATGTTTAGATTTGTACAAGATTATGTCAAATTTTCTCATGTTTACTATCTCAGTTTACTATGTTAATGGGGAAGTGGTGGCCAAACTTACAACTAGAAGAATGCCTGTGGGAGAGCACTTCCACGAGGGAGACATCATGCCAAGGGTGGCGTTTTGCATGTTGCTTAGGCCACTTAATAGCCCATGAAGTTGTAATGTTGTTTAACTTTGTGTTTAAGTACGTGGGAAGTTGTAATAATGGCCATGATCTACTGGTGTACTGTATATGTATAATGGCCTAATGGTGAAGTTAAGTGTGATGTTGTATGTAGATATAGTGTGTTGTTTTGCAAACTAAGTGAACCCTATGACTGAAGCTATGTGTGGAATGTTTTAGGTTGAAATGTATTATAATATTGTGAAAAAAATATATATGAAATATAATGTGAAGGTTACGGCTACTTTGTGTGTTTATGGTTAAGATTTTTGATGTCATATGCAAAGGTTTTCAAAAGGATAAGTTTAAAACTATTCTTGACAAGATGGGTGCATGGTATAAAATATAAATGAGATAAGAAACAAATTGAGCAAGATGGGATAGATGCATAGAGAATAAGAATCTTGGAAGAATGAGATTGATGGAAGAATCTATGGGAATAGATAACCTTGTTTTTATATGGAAATAATATATAAATATATAGGAATAGTATATAAGGACTAAAGTGCAAATTCAGGGTAGAAAGCGGTTAAATAACAAAACAGAATTGTATATGTCTTTTATTAGAGGGATTTATTTGTTTACATTTCACTTTTTCTTACATTTGTTCGAAAAAGACACAACAGGGACTAAACTGAAAATATAACTAGAATTATAGGATAAATTGAATAATAAAGGAAAATCCCATGCAATATTCGAAGGTTGCATGAAGGAGTGTGGGTACATGGGTTCTTGCTTGAATATTTACCAAAATGCCATTTTGATATGTTAAATTTTGTTATAAAACCATTATTTGATATTTGGTTTATACATGATATTTAATTCATTTAAAATTTTTCTACATTATTTGGTAATAGTAACTATATGTTTAAAATTGTATTAGTTATACTTATTTTGTTAAGAAATGTTTATGAGTAACCAAGGGAAGAATTACTTAGTATATGATATAAAGGTGGTATATGAGTGATTACTTTTCATTTTAACAAGTATAAATGTATATTTGATATTTAAGTGAGTACTTAATAACTATGGTTAATGATTTGAAATAATTATTTGGTAATGTAACTAGTAGACCGTTAATGGAAACATGTTTTGGCATAAGGTTATAATATGTAAGTTAATTATGGTTAGAAGTATTTTTAATACTGTTTGGATATACAAAGTATGAATTTTCTACCTAATGCCAAGTTATTAGATGTTAAGAAAATATTACTTTACTTTATATATAAAAGATATGATATCTTGTTGACAAATAGTTAATCATATTGTCATATGTTATTTGTACATTTCAGAATAATGGAAATAAAATTTCATGAAAGATAGTAATATGGTATTTTCAAAGATTACCTATATTTCAAATGTTTTAAGTAATTGATTTAAGGAAGTTTCCACTTTGTTATGCATATTCAAAGTATAATGTCATCTACCCTATTTATAAAATGTAAATTATTTTATTGGTGTTTAACATTTTACAAATATTAATGTATATTTCATAAATATCCTTTCATGAAAATTAGTAAGATTTAATTACATAGATGTATTTACATTTATTTATATTATCACGTTATGGTATTTTGTTGTGTGGTTAAGTGATTACACAAACGAAAATGATTTGGTTATTTTGTATAAGTTGTTACTTATAAACGTTTTATTGAATATTTGAATCTTAAACATTCTTAAGTTGATATATTGTTGTGTTTTATGATACCATTGTATTTTTATAATATATAGATAATTATATTATGATTAAAGTAAGTAAATGAGTTATTTTTCAAAGATGCTATCGGGTATTCGAAAATGTTTCGGTATTTTCACATAATATATACTCCGTTGTAAATTTTTCTGTATTTAATTACAATAATATAAAAAATGCCACTTTAAATTTATTTTTTGCTATTTGGTGTGTGTTTTATTTTTCTCGGTATAATGTAGTAGCATTTATTAGTTAGAATTTGGGATGTCACACAAAGACAATTCAAATTTTACGAAGTCCCTGTTTTAAGGAAACAAATATCGTGTCAAGGTTATGCCCCTTGAGTATTATACTTACGGTATGTTTGGCTCGATGGAATTGTCGGAGGGAATGAAAATCACAAACATACTCCGTTGTTTGGTTGTTAAACAAGCCAAGGAATGACTCTCCTTTGGCAATGTGGATTCCCACAATGGTGGGAATCATGAATACCGCCTAAAGTGGATGAAATGCTGGTTGTTTTCAGGGAATAGATTGTTATGGACAAATTTACCCCTAAACCATGTTACTGTCACTAAGAATCATTGAATTGTAAAATATTGATGCAAAATTTTTTTTAGACATTTGAAAAATATTAATGAATATTTAAATATTTTTCATTATTAGTATTATTAAAATATGTTTACACATTAAAATAAAAAAAATAAATTGTTCATATTTCTTTATAATTGATGATTCAAAAACTACTTTTTAACATTAATCAATAAAATAAATATGATAATAATAATAGATTGAATAAAATAAATAAAATACAATTTATATTTTTTGACCAAAAAATAAAAATTTATATTTAATAATACATTACATCATAAATATTATTATATTTCCAAATAGGGGGCATTCACGTCATGTGGTCACATTACCTATTCTTTTCCCATGTTTTTTCTGCTAGCCAAATCGGTAATGTCTTTTCTTCACTTTTTATGTCTAACCAAAGGTAGTAATGATTATTTTTATTATACCCAATTCTTATTCTCATTACTTTTATTTGTTTTTGACAATCAAACGAGTCGTTAGTCTTGATCACATATTAATTTAATTTTAATTTAATCCTTTACTAGTTTCTAATTTTAATTTGATCTTACTTATGAGGCTAATTTTAATTTAATCCCTTGTTAATATAAATGTTAATACATTTAGTCTAAATTTAATTGAAACTAAATTATATGTATTAACTTTTGTATTAACGAGGAACTATTTGAAACAAGATAGATAAGTGCAGAATTTAATTGAAATTTTACTTTCAGTAATATAATATTCATGTTTGCGTCCTTTAATGGCCACATATATTTCAATAATTCAATTAATATTGTTTATGATTTCAATAACGTAAGTAATTGGAAAGATGTTGAAATTTTTAACATATGAATTGAAATGGACACAAATAAATAGAGGACGAAATTATAATTGATCCCAAACGCAACGGAAAAAATTACTTTCTCCTTTAAAAAATTGCATATAGAATGCTACCAATTCTTTTTTCTTTTTTGAAATTTGAAATCGAATTCTACCAATTCTTATTAACTATTAAATATGAAAACTTGGGCATAAATCAATTAATTAACACAAAAGTTGAGAATTAATGTGAAAGGGATGGGTAGATATTAATACCACTTTTTGCAGGTAGCACATGATTTAATGGGGTTTTCTGCGTTGTGCATCAATGCTAGTAGTACAACTTGGACATTCATCCTCAAATTGATGGCGGCCATGCTTGTCATTGTCAAGCTCTGTAATCTGGACGCTACTACAACCACTGCTTGACCTCCTCACATCAAAATCTTTCTTACATATCAGACGCCATGCACAGTTCACTATTTCCAAACCTCCATAAATTTTCAATTGCAATTGAAGTTGTGAGTTCCGTTCACCTCGTTGATGTGGCCAACAGTTCAAAGTATCAAAGGGAAGAATTGCTATATGAAGATGAGGGGCAGAATCCGCGTCTCCAAAAAGAGATTTCTGCATCGCTTTGGAAGGGCCTTTATCTTCAGGAGCTTTGAAACTCCAATGATGATCTATGCAGAAAAAAGAATACTTTCTTTTCTTTAACACAAGGCATACAGCAATTGCCCACCATTTACTCTTGTCACGAGCATAAGGCAAGTCTACTGTTATAGATATATTTGCCTGCCACCGAGAAACATGATGTACATGACAGTCTTGTTCTTTAAACCATGTTGGGATTTCATCCCCCGTTATACGCAAGAAAATGACTTCATGTAAGAGATCACTGTGACGCTGTAACAAAAAAAAAGTATTATTGAATATAATGACAAGAAAAACAGAATTGAAGAGACAAAGAAAGAGAGAGAGAGAGAGAGAGAGAGACCTTAGAGACAAGTGACGCAATGAGATGTTGCACGTTGTTTAAGGGTTTCAATGCATGGCAGCAACTTGCGTATATTCTAATTAAATATGGTGGAAGCTCGGGAATTGATTGAAGCCTAGCACAATTACTCAAGTAAAGGCGTTGAAGCTTGAGAAGATTAGAGATGGAGTCAGACGGTAGGACAGAAAATTGGTTTCCCCTTAAATCAAGCTCTATCAATGAAGATAAGCCTCCTAAATCATCAGGCATTGATCCATCACAAAGATTGCAGAAGCTCAAACCTAATTTCCTCAATTTAGAGAATCCTGAGAAGGAATTGGGCAACCTCAGTCCCAAGAAAACTGATCCTTTGTATCCATGAAGTGATAGCTCCTTAAGATTTGTCAAATGGATGATAGACAAAGGTACTTCTCTTATATTGGTTTCACTCACATCACAAATAAATAGACTTCTCATATTTTCCCCAAAATCTGGAAGCTTTTCGAGTTTTGAGCATCCAGAAAGAAAAAGCTCCTTTAGAGAATTCATTTCCAACTTACTTGGAAGGGCTATAAGATTTTTGCAATCTTTCAAATCCAACTTGACTAGCTTCTTAAGCTGCCCAACAGATTCATGAACCATAACCAGGTTACTGCAACCTTCAAGGAGCAGACATTCAAGGTTTGGAACTCCAGTGAGATCCGGTGTCTCAATTAGATCTTCAGAGTAACTCAGATTGATCAACTTCAGCTTACCTAAAACCTGGTCAACAAAAAGAGGTATCAGTTTTATTCGAAGTTTAGTGGTAAGATAGCTTTAATTATATTAGAGTGTCGAAGAAAATTACTGGTGTTCCATTCCAGAGTTGTCTGATTTTGCTATGGCACAATGTGAGCTCCACAAGTTCATATAATTGGCCAATATTGTGTGGCATAGCTTTCAAAGGATATCCCTCCCATATGAGAACTTTCAGTGCACTAGGAAGAGAATTGAGACTATGCAAAAGATGCACATTACTCAAATAGAGCAAAACAAGATTACACATCTTTGAGAAGCAATCCGGGTGCCAATTTGCCTCATATTCTTGTTTTAAATTCAACACTATACTTTGAACGTTTTCTGACCCCTAATATACATGATGAGATATAATTAATAGTCAAGCACAAATTTGAGTGTAAATTTGGAAATAATGTAATAAATTAACCACAACTTTAGCAGACTTCAAAGTTTAAGTACTTACCTCTTTTCCTTCCAACACTTGATTGGTGTTTTCTAGAGACCACAGTCTGCTGCATTTACCAGCATCTTTTAGAGATTCTTGCAAAACAATGTTCTTTCCCATTTCTTGAAGTAAATCATGCATGTCAATACATATTTTGCCATTTCTGCATGAAATGTGACTTATCAATGATTTTTCGATAAGGACATTGATTCCGATTGTTGGGTGAAGACCGCAATTTTCCAATATTCTTCTCACTTCAACTACTTCCTCTCCCTTGAAAAGACATGCAATATCCAAAAATATTGTTTTATACTCTTCATCTTCTAATTCATCATAACTTATGCGAAGAGTCTTGAGAATATCCTTAGGCAAATGTTGCTTCAACTTATCCAAGGTCTCTCTCCATTCAGATTGACTTCTTTCACAGAGAAAGGAACCCAACACTTTAAGTGCCAAAGGAAGACCACCACAATATTCAACTATTTCTTTTGACAATTTCCAATAACCATCTTCAGGCTCATCCTTTTTAAATGCTTTTTGACATAAGATCTTGAGGCCACGTCTGTTATTCAACATTTTAATTTTGTAATTTGTAAATTGACCATGAGCTATCAACAAGTGTTTATCTCTGGTCGTTACTATTATTCTTGTGCCATCACCAAACCAGTCTTTGTTTCCAACCAGATTCTCTAGTTGGCTTATATGACTTACATCATCAAGAATAATAAGAACTTTTTTATTGCATAAAAGATGCCTCGCCGCAGTCACTCCTTCATAGGAATCATTGATTTCATTATTTTTTGGGAGAAGACAAGAAAGAAGCTTCTTTTGCAAGTTAACTAAACCACTTCTTTCTGATTCCTCCCTGATATTGGCAAGAAAGCAAGAACTCTCAAATTTACTTTTGATTGTCTCATAAACAACTTTAGCAAGAGTTGACTTGCCTATTCCACCCATTCCCCATATACCAACAAAGCATTTATCATCCAGCCCTAATTTTAAAAGGGACATCATCTTGTTTACCTTTGATTGAATTCCAACTAAATGGTCAAAGTTAGATGGCAATTTAACATAAAGTTGGGTACATACTACTGCAACGATTTCTTCGATGATATCTGCTTCATGCCTAGCATACACACACGAAAACAATAACATCATTAATTGAAAAATTAAAGATCCAATTTATAAAGTTTTTAACTAAATTCTCAGTATGAGATTCTGATCTCTCTAGATCCATGTTATTATTCTGTTGTTAAGTTTTTTATAGCATTGCTTACTTCTATATTTTTTCTATTGTTGTTTCTCAGCAAACCATTATCATCATATTTTCTTAAATATTAAAGTAAAAGATATCAAGTACAGCCAAATCTCATATATTTCTTCTAAATGCCACAAAAGAAGGTCCTCTCAAAATTTTCATTGATTACCTTGTCAATTTTGAAAGAAGTTAATTTTGAAAGAACATACCGGTTATTGGTGTCCCAACCAACTAAGTTGCCAACAAGAGTTAAAGCTTCTCTCCATCTCTGCACCTTTTCTTCTGTAAATTTTCCTTCATGTTTCTCAAAAGCTCTACCAACATTTCCCTTTTGTTGTCGTATATCAGAGGGATGTACACCATAAAAGACTGGGAAAACTATTTGTCCCAAATCTTTTCTGCATTCCATAATATATTGCAGCTCATCCAAACACCATGAAGAAAAAGCATAGTGTTTGGAGAAAACAATAATAGAAAACATAGATCCCTCAATAGCTTTGATGAGTTCCTCTGATATAACTTCTCCTCTCTCAAGTTCTTTGTCATCCTTGAAAGTTATAATTCCCTTCCGCAGCAATGCAGCATATAAGTGGTCGGTAAAATTCCTGCGGGTATTTTTTCCCCTGAAACTCAAGAAAACATGAAAATGCTTCTGCGGAGGTGAACGAGGATTACCTACAGCATTACCCGGTATCATTTTGGAACTAGTGTGGACTCAAAATATTGACCTTGAACCTGAAACTTTGAACAAAATGGGAGGAGGGGTTTCTTTTCTTTAATGCAAGATGTGGAGGAGGCGTTTTGTCATTTTATAATTGGCTGTTCTACGTCAGCAGTCAACATTTCTGGCATTGTTTTATCCGGCAATGTGGAAGTCGGCAATGGCGTCACCTATGTCTTGACATTCTTCTTTTCCAGCAAACTTCCAAGTGAACTCGTTTCCTTCGTTTCCATTGGTCTATTGATTTCTAGCTTGCTCTTCCGACGTCTGTTACGAGAAACACCCTTCCGAACTTCTCAAAGTTATAAAACGTTATTTCTCATGGTCACATATTGCCTTGGTTTTTGTAGAGTATTAGACCGTCTACATACCGACGCATCGCCATAAACTTTTCTATCATTCAATAAAAAGCTTGTTATACATAATACATACATATATATATATATATATATATATATATATGTATGTATTATGCATAACAAACATTTTATTAAATGATAGGAAAGTTTATGACAATGATGTGCCGGTATGTAGAGGGTTTAATAAATAAATAAATATATATATATATATACATTGTAACTTTTCAAGTAAGAAAATATACAGCATAACCTTTTGTTCAAAATTACCAAAACAAAAAGGTAAATATTCCATCTCAGACGAACGATATGACAAATTGACGCCACATCAACCATTATCGGAACGAGAGTGATTAATCGAATCCAATCCAATCCCCATGAATTACTACCACAACCTTTCAAAGAAAATCCAATAGCATGCATATCCAAAATGCTTCAACCAGAAAATAGTTTCATCCAGGTTCATAAACTGATCCCAAAATCAATAAAAATCAGCAGAACAAACTGTATAAGGACAAGGGGGTTTACCATTTAAATGCCAATCAAGTGGAAGAAGATGGACATTGTGCGAAACTCTTCCAACCTAGACCAAAGATTGCTCGGTTTCAATTCCTCAAAATGAAGAAATTCAAAGCTCTTGCCGGGGTGAAAGTGCTGCGTTATTCTTCTGTCTCTTCCCTTAGTTCCGTGACGCTCCCTCTTCGTTCTGCTCTCTCTCAGTTCTCTTTTTCTTAATCACTCGTTTTCTTCGCTCAATTCCGCCTTTCTGAGCTTATCTGCCTTACTCTTCGTTTTCTGCTTCTCTCTCCATATCTGCCCTTTCTCCCCGTCGCTTTCCCTCTTCTTACCCCATAAAATCGGACGTGCCTCCCCGAATCACGGCAAGTTCGCTTCTGTCCTTTCGCAACCGTCTTCCGTCGAACATGAGCGGAACCGATGCGGAGGACATTGGTCAAACGCACTTTCTCCCTGCGTTTTGTCCAAAGTCCTTTTTTGTTTCTTTCTTTTTTTTTTCTTTAGAGTCAGTCTTCATGTAAAAAACTTTAAGCTTTAACTTTTCTTATAAGCTAAGTTGGGCTTTAAAATCAAGCATTTTTATTTGGGCTCTTTTATCCGAACTTGAGCTTCTTATTATATATTTATTTATAATTGTGCTTCTTACGTAGACACTAATTAAAATTAATAAAAAATTAAGTAAAATAATTTTTATGTTTGTTACTTATATTATCTTCCTTTATTTTCTGAAAATTTCTAGATAAAATATAATTTTCACATCTAGGTGGCTTTGGTATGTAGAGATTTCCAAAAGCTAAAGCTTACAAAGCTACCCTATCTTACACTATAAAGGCATGAACAAAGAATAACAGCACACAATATTAAAAAAAAAAAAAAAAACAATGACAGCACACAAGGAGGAAATGATTAAAATTGATCATGCACAAGCGTTAGCCGGACAAAGAGGACGAAGAAGCAACAAAGGTCGCGGAGGCTTCAATTAGACAAATTCACTCCAATGGAACAATATAATAACCATAACTTCGGATAAAACAAAGGAAATGGAGAAAGTGAATCCTTATTAAAAATATATATAAATTTAATAGACTCGTCAATATAAGTATATAGTGCTAGGTTGAATTAGGTCAATATAAAATATTTAATCTAATCAGATGAGTTTCAGGTTTGCTTAGTACTTGGCTTAATCTAATTTGATTTAGTTTTATTTTTTAAAAAATATATTTAATGATTTTTTATTTTATTTAAAATGACTTTAATTTATAATACAATTTTTTAAAATATTAGTTTTTCTCAAATTTTAATTTTTTAATTCTAAATCTTAATTTTTAATCATTATATTTCTTTTTAATTTCTTATTTTAATTTTTAACCATTCTATTTATTTTAAATTTCTGATCTTAATTTTTCTCCCTTTTTCTTTTAGAAAATTATTTTTATTAGGAAAAAATTATATTTTTATGAATTTAAATTTCTCTTAAAACAAGCAACTCCATAAGGTTATTAGCTAGGTTGGACCAAACTTGGGCCTTGTCAAATTGGGGTGAACAAGAGTGGGACCAAGCGAAATTTTTGCAAGACTTAAGATGTAACTTTGACTTTAAACCAAGGACTTAAGATTTAGTTTAGTCTAATTTTAATCCGACAAGTAACCAAACAAAATTTATATATAACTTTTAAAATCTTTTATTTTATAAAATATTTAAAAAAAAAAAGCTCTAAGATTTGAAATTAATAAAAAAATGGAATTAAAAATTATAATTTGGAATGAATAATTATTAAAATTAGAAAAGAATTAATGTTTTAAAAATTTATTATGAATAAAGTTATTATAAATAATATAATAATAATGATAGGCCATATCAGAGTCAATTCTTGTGTGAACTCATAACCTAGCCTTGCCCGTTAAATTCTCAAATTTTTTTGATTTAACCTAACTTAACCTAATCCAATATAATTGGACCAAACCGATTTCTCGAGCCAAGTGGACGAATCAACACCCCTGCTACTTTCAAGGAATGAGTTAACAATTCTATTTGAATAACTATGACAGTAGTATAATATTAACAACCTAATTTATTATTACCAAAGAATTGCAATGGTTTTCTGAAAATGTGACAATTTACATATTTCTAAAATAAGTCTTGTTTGAAAAAACTTTAATTATCACATACGTACAATTTTTAAATGCTTTAATGTCTCGAATTATTTTTCAACTAAATCATTTTTTTACATAAAAAGTTATTTGAGAAATTAATTTTCCAGTTTATACAAATAATCAGGGTGATCTTTTGACTTACGTTTTGGTGCTTTTCAAAATCCTAATAATTGCAACTATAGATAATTCAAGTTGTAATTAGACATGATCATTGACTTGAGTCTATATATATCAAGCTGAGCTTTGGTTAAATAAAAGTTTAAGCATATTCTTCCATCAAACTTTTATTTATTTTTTTCCAGTAATACTTGATGAGCTTTTTCAAGTCATAAGCAATTATGATTGTTATTTGAAATTTGACATAGACTCTATGGTTAATCACCATTATTACTTATATGATTATATATAGAAAAATTATAAATACAAATTAATTATTGTACTAAATAAATCCTTTGAATGAAGGGCACTACTTATTATTTTCTTACCAAGAAGATATCACGTCACATTAAAAAAAAGAACTAATCTCACTTATAAAATTATATTTTACATCTTTAAAATTAAGATATTTTAGTTTGATTATTTTAAATCTTAAGTTACATTCTTTTTTTACAATCAAATTAATTTTTTTTTTAAATAATAAGATTTTTATAAAAAAAAATACATTAACTAAAACTCGGCCTATTTTTTAAAATAGGTTTTTTTAATCAATTTTTTTGTCAGACTTAATTTTTTTAAACTGAACCTATGTGTAATCAAATCTAGTTGTAATATAAGTAGTGTTAAATATTCACACCCGCCACCTTAACAAAAAATAACTACATGGCGAGCTGTTGATGTCTTGGCAATGGCAAAATACGAATATATCTCACTTTGAAATCGTGTGTGAGCAATAAAAGTCAAATTATCAAATATGAAAAAGATTAAATTTGGATACAGATCATTATTAAAATTTTCAATTAACATATAATAAGTGTATAGTTTAATATATAATTTAATTTAAAAATTATATACTTATTTGCAAAAGTTATACACATATTATAATATTATTGAAAAATCATATACTTATCATATTTTAATTGAAAAACGTACAACAAAATGTAAATACTCGAAAATACCGGCTATTGTAGTCCTGGCGAAAGCAAAATAAGAATATAATTTTTAACCAGTGAAAGTCAAATTTCCAAATACGGAAAAGTAATAGATTTTAAGTATAGTTTCTTATATTTTTGTTCTCAGGTTTTCAATTATATCATTATCTACAATAACCATATACTTGTTGTAATATTATTGAAAAATTATATATTTTTCATGTTTTAATTAAACAAATTAACATAGCACAAATATACTTAACCGTATATATATTTTTCCTTACGAAAATACCTGAAAAATACTAGTATATAGTTCCAAACTATTTGGAGCCAAAACAAAATATCTAATTTACTTACCTTTGTTATCCCAACCACATGCTAGGCTTGACAACCATAGTAAAAGCTTCTCACCATCTTCTGTATATTTCACATTTTCTTCATCTTCTGTAGACAGTTCTATTCTCTGAGTTCCTGTGGAATAACTAGTCGTTTCTCAAGTTCGTCATCATCCCTGAAAGTTATAAGAAGAAGTGAAGCATGAAGCAGCTTTATCAGTTAGCAGTAGTAGCACTACTTATTATTAGTGCCATTGAAAAGGAAGTCTTTTGGGCGAAGCGAACAACATCAAAATTTCAGAAAGTTGGTGGATTCTTCTGTTCTTTATGAATTCTTTGTAATGCAATAACTTGCATGTTCGACCTTCCAGAAGAGAGAGTATTTGCTTACCGAAGATCCCCATCTATAGGGACAATATATACCGAGGAATAATGCAAAATCAAATGTTGCGGTACAATGAAGATAAAAGAGATTGAGAAAACTGGTATACGTCCATTGTCTTCGCTGATCTATCACAAAACGCAGTTTTCGTGAGTATATTTCCCTGTATTATTTTGGCGTTTTATCTGACATGATTGTCATATTTTACTCCAAGAACCGACATCGCCAGCCTTTCTGTCTGTTTTTTCTTCTTATTATAGTTCTTTTTATTTTTCTTGGTGCGTTAAAGGTCGTCCTCATGTCTCGTTCTTGACGATACTCATTGTTTTCCTTCCGTTGTCTTTTGCCCCCTATTTCTTTTCCATCGTCTAGGTTGCGTTTTGCTGTCTTGATGTTGGAAGGCGGCTTGTAAAAATTAACTTCCCATTGACAATTATAATGTTTATTATTAGAACCACCTAACGTAGTAGTTATAAATATGGTATTCGACCGAGAACCCTGCTGGCACTGGCTCTTCTGTTTGTTCCTTCGTTTTCTTTTGAGTTTGAAAATTCGAATGAGAACCGTACTGGCAGGGGCTCTTTCGTTTGTCTTCTTATTTTCTTGTTGTGATTGAAGTTTAAGTAATACTAAATACTAAAGTGACCAAAAAAAATATAAAATATTAAAGGTGAACAGATGACATCCAACCTAGTATGGTTATATTGAATTAAATCAAAATAAAAAAATTTGCACAATTACTGGGTTGGATCTCAGATTGAATCCATACCCAGCTATGCCCAGTAATATTATTTTAAAATATTCTTTTTATAATTTAATTTATATTTATTTATAATAAGTTTAAAATATATTAATTCATTTCAAATCTTAATTATTTTTCACTCCAAATCTTCATATTTTTTGTCATTCTATTTATTTCACCATCAAATCTTAATTTGTTCCTATTTTTTATTTTAAAAAAATATTTTTATCAATTTAAAATAATTTTATCAAATTAAAAAATTAATAAAAATAAAGATAGACCCAACTAGACCTAGTTATACCT
The DNA here is from genome assembly GCA_037074485.1 of Delonix regia. Taxonomy (NCBI): domain Eukaryota; kingdom Viridiplantae; phylum Streptophyta; class Magnoliopsida; order Fabales; family Fabaceae; genus Delonix; species Delonix regia. The sequence continues at coordinate 17,712,037 of CM073452.1, read as the reverse complement.
AGTTTACTTGGTCACTTACTAGGTTGGGGTCCCATGACAAATTTTTTGGTCCTAATTTTCAACCAGGCTAAGTTCTGGGTTATGTTCAAACGTAATTTGACCTACCCTTTTAACGCCCCTTAAATATAAATAATACTAAATGGTGCACAATTACTCATAGTTTCAAACTAATGAAATCTAATTTGCCAACTTCACAAAAAAATTAATTTACATATTAATTTATAACAGGTATTTATAATAACGGATATCAAGTTTAATCAAGGTAATTATAACATTTCACAAAATGAATTAACAGAAGAAATCAACATTTTAGAATAAATTGTAAAGAAATGTTCTTAATAGAACCCAAAATGGGGGGGAAAAAAGAAGGGGAAAAAATGTTAACCTTTAGTTTTGAACATGAATCATCTACTATTATAACAGATGTTATAATGTTAAAAAAATGGTCGTATTTGGTCCAGAAAAACATATTTTGCAACCAATGGGCTTGTCCACAAGATCTACACACTATGGCACTTTAGCTTATGAAGAATCATATCACTATTATCTTTGAATTTAATGCTACTTATTTCATGGAAGCTTATGGGACTAAGTTGTTGTTTACATCTTAGATTGTTGGAACATTATAGACCGCATGTGGCTCCAAAGATTACATGTAGTCTATCTATTGAAGATAATGTATTCAAAAGATATAGATGATGAAACCAATGCCCAGAAAACATGTGTTTACCACACTGTCCTTAAAGTGATATTTGCCTACATTACGTTTGCTACAGGGTATATGGCAACATAGCCCTATGAGTTATCTAAAACTTAGAACTTTACAAACAACAACTTCTGGAATCTCTTTGGAAAACTTCGAAGGAACATAATAGAAATTCTGAAAAGAGAGGAGGAGTCTAATCTTTCTATATTTCTAATTTGTGCATATTCTTATTTATAGTAAGAATCTATACGAATACAACTTTTCATGAAAAGTTGTGTTCTTTTGAAAGTTTATATCCATTCAAACTTTAAATGAAAAGTTATAACTATTAGAAAATATAAGCATTTAAAATTTAAATAGAAATAATTATATAAAATAATTTATTCATTAAATAAAATAAATAAATAACTAAAGATATAGAAAGAGATTAGAAATTAGAAGCATTGGATCTATCTCAATCCAACTCACATGCACTTTTTAACTTAGTTTTCCAAACTGTTAACTATATCTAAAAATCTCCCACTTAGTTTGGAAAACTAAGTATCCTCTCTATTATCTTTTCTCTTTCAAAAGACTATGCTTAATGATAGATATATTTTAACTTGAACATACCGTTATTGTAAGTATTTTAAAGTGTTAGCAAATTGTTAGTTACATAAAGCATTAAACAACAATTCTTACATTGAAACCAGAAACACCACACTCATAGTATTATTTTCAACTTCAAAAAGCTTTCATAATGTTTGTAGAACTTATATAGCCATATGCTTTTCCTTAGGCTTTTCATGAACATTTCCAAAAATCAACCCCAAATTCATGCTAGAAGTGACAACACTCCTTATGTTGATATAGGTGGATTCCCTTAAGCCTTAATCTTTTAGGCTTTCTTGAATCCATTAAGAGTTTTACTCACCCTGAGCACTTAAGTTTTTATAACATGAACTCAACCTAGAATAACTAAATATTTTTCATTGCACCAAGTGATTTATCGGTAACTTGTTCTTACCTGTTGAACCTTTAAACTAGATTTCATCTAGTTAAAGGTTAGGTTCCCATTACTAGTTACTCTATTTGAGGGGTTTTAATCCATTCTTTTTTTATGTTTTCTCTACAAACTCTTTTGTTAGTCCTTTTTGTGAAAGCATTTACCAAGTTGTAACTTGTCTTCATATATTGAATTGAAACTATTCCATCATAAATCAAATGTCTAACATAATCATGCCTTAGACTTCTATGTATGAATTTAGCATTATGCACTTTGTTACATGCTATAGACATAGTTGCTTTACTATCACAATGTAGAGAGATTGTTGGCATCAGTTGTGAGTACAACTTTATTTCCAATAATAAGTTTCTTAATCATTTCCCTTCCCTACAATACTATGGCAACAAACATTAATTTTATTGTGAAATAAGTTATACATGTTTGTTTCTTGAAATCCCATGAAATGGCCCCTCCAACAAAAGTAAAAGTCCAACACAAAGTTGATTTATTGTCACTTTCACTAGTTACCAAACTAGCAGCGATGTATCCTTCTAATACTACTGAAAAATTATTAAAAAATAGTCATAAATGTGTTGTCTTCTTTAGATGTCCTAGAACTCTAGCCATATCTATCCAATGTTTCAAATTAAGATTGCTCATAAACCTAGAAAATTTGCTAACAGTAAAAGAAATATCTAATCTTGTACAATTCATAGCATACATTAAACTCCTAATGACACTAGCTTACTTAACTTGTTTAACTGATCTGGTAATGTTTCCTTTTAAATTCTATGAATGATTATAAGGTATTTTTCCTCCTTTACGTTAAGTGTTGGAACTTGGTTAACACTTTCATAATATAATGAGATTGGTTCAAGGAAAAACCCTCCACTATGTTTTGTTACTTTAATTCCTAAGATTGTGTATACCTCTCCAAGATCTTTCATTTTAAATTTTAGGGATAGATACTTCCTAATCTCATTCATAGCAACCATATTTCTCCCAAAGATTAGCATATCATCCACATATAAGCAAATGATAACACTATGCTCATTCGATAATTTTGAATAAGCACACTTGTCTACATTATTATGCTTAAATCCACGACACAATATAACTGAATCAAACTTTTCATGCCACTATTTTGGTGATTGTTTCAAACCATACAATAACTTAACTATCCTACAAACTTTCTTTACATTTCCAAGTAGTATGAAGCCTTTAGCTTGTTCCATGTAAACTTTTTCTAGTTCACCATCTAGTAAGGTTGTCTTAACATCCATTTGATGCACAAATGAATTTTTAAGTAAGGTTAAAGCTAATAAAATCCAAATGGAAGTTATCCTTGCAACTAAAGCATACATATCTAAATAGTCAATCCTTTCCTTTTGTCTAAAACCCTTAGCCACTGACCTAGTTTTAAAAGCTTGTATTAAACCATCTATATGATATTTTCGTCTAAATACCCATTTACAACCTATAAATTTTGATCCTGGAGGTAAGTCTACCAATACCCAAGTGTTAGTTGATAATATTGAATCCATTTCATCATTAATAGCTTCCATCCAAAAACTAGCATTTCTTGATGTCATGGCTTCACTATTGGTTTTAGGATCATGCTCTATATTTCATCAAAAGGGTATTTAACTTATAGCATTATCCCTACTACCTTCAACAAAGAAAACAATGCATTACATAATTTCTAAGAGATTTCATATATTTGTTTTCACCATTGGGTACTTGCTCATGAATTATTTCCACAGAATCATTAATAAATTTATTTTCAAAGAATTCCATATCTCTAGATTGTATAATTATATTAGATTCAATGTCTAAGAGTTTATATGTTTTTAAGTTTTCATCATATCGTACAAAAACACATTTTAGGGTTGTTGGTCCTAATGTAGTTCTCTTAGGATTTGGGACTTTATAAAATGCTAGACACCCCAAACTTTTAAGTAATTTAAATTTGGCTTCCTTCTTCTATGTAACTCATATGAGGAAGTTTTTATTGTCTTCAAAAGATATTTTATTTAATACATGATTAGCAACTAGTAATGCATCTCCCTATAAATTAATAGGCAAACTAGCACTTAGAATCATGACATTTGTCGTATCTACAAGTGTTCAATGTTTTCTTCCTACCAAACTATTTTGTCGTGGGGTGTAAAGTTCACTAGTTTGATGTACTATGTCATAGCTTTCACAAAATTTTGTAAATTCTATAGAGTAATATTCTCCACCTTTATCACATCTAAGTATTTTTATTTTATTTCCTTTTTGTTTTTCTACCACGAACTAGTCATATATAAACATTTTGAAAGCTTGATCCTTTGATTTCATCATATACACGTGTATATCTTGAACAATTGTTAATAAAAGTGATAAAGTATATATTTCTCCTATAGTTGACATGCCATTTAATTCATAGATATTAGAATGCACAAGTTCTAAGATTTCTGAATTTCTTTTTACAAAAGGAAATTATTTTCTTATCATTTTAGCTTGTACATAGATTTCACATTTATTATTGATTTCATTTTCACATGTGATCAAACTATGTTTTGACATATACTTTAAAGTTTATTAATTAATCTGTCATAATCTACCATGCCATAAATGAAAAGATTGCCTAATAATATAAGCAAATAGTGAACATTTATTAATAATGCTTAGTTTGAATATTCCATCACAAGAGTAACCCTTGCCTACAAATACTTCATTCTTGGAGATTACAAAGTTTGCTAGACTCGAAAGCTACCCTTAACCCTTACATAACATTTTTGCAAATACAAGGTTCTTCCTAATTTATAGAACATAAAGAACATGTTGTAGTATTAATTGCTTTTCAGAAGTGAATTGTAATTTAATGCTGCCCTTGCCAAGTACTTTTTTTGTATTTTTATTACCTATAATAAATTTCTGTCCTTTTGCTACAACAATATAGTTCTTGAACTTTTTTTTGTCATGACATAAATGAATCATTGCTCCAAAATCATACCAGCAATCAAAAGACTTAGTAGTGGTAGCCACGTTTAACTCAGAGACCATACTAATACACAATTCAGAGACCATAGCAACAATCTCATTGGATACAGCCTTAACCATGTTTGCAATATTAGTATTTCCACTCTTTTGCCTTTTTCCAATATCTGCAATCCTTTTAAAATGTCCTTTTTTTCATAATGAAAATAAGACTTTGTTGTCATGTACTATTTTCTATAATTAGTGGTAGAAGGCTCTGGGTTCTTCCTCTTGTTTTTTTAGAGTAATTCTGGTTTTGATTGTTTGCATACACCAAATTTACCTTTGACATAGGTTTTATTTTCTTTGTAAAATTCATGTTTCTTGTTCAATACACAAATATTTCAAAATCTGGTCTAAAGTGAAACTCTTTATGATATGTATTGAAATATTTATTATTTTGTTATTGAATGATTATGTCAAATGGTTATATTATCTAACCAAACTATTATGTATGTGTCTAGCAAATTCACACAAATGGCCCAACCTAGACAAGTTTATTCAAATTGCCCAAAGACTATAAAAGCCCAAGTTAACAGAAATATTTTCTTTCCTAATAGCTACTAGCTCCAAAGAATCTTTGTCATTAAATACATGATCACTATAGCAAGTGACTCCATCATCGTTGGACTTTCCATACTCGATGAAAATATTGAAAAACTTCCTAACATAGCAAACAAGTCGTTAAGAGAGTTGTTGGTCATCATCTGCATAAATACTTTGTTTTAAAGAAGATGAAGCAAAACTTGATTAATTAAATTTGTTCAAAGATTCTCAGCTGTGTGCTTTTGTCAAAGTGACTGTGTTTCGTTGTTCACATATATTTCTATGTAAGAATATGTGTGTGCTGTGTGAGGAAAAGAGTCTTTTTCTTATCTTAGTGATTGTTGTATTTTAGAATTTGAGATAATTCCAATGGTCATTGATATGTTGTAAAAGTCTGAGACTAATCCTTAGCAAAGGGTTGCCAATGTATTAACATAAAAGTTTATGGTTATGCCTTGTTTGTCAGTTTGACCAATGAATTTATTGGATTGTTTGTATAGTAAAATTTCTAGCTACTAAACTCAAGAGTGGATGTAAGATCAATGGGATCTGAACCACTATAAATCTCTATGTGTTCAATTCTCTTTACCTTATCTTTTTATATTCTTGTAATGAGTTGTCCTTAGGAAGTACATATGACCTTGTCTCCTCAGGAACACATGCTTTGAAAATTTAACAAAATTTATACTCATTATTTTTATTACTTTTCCACATAGCAATTTAACCCCCTCTTATTATATCTATGCTAACAGTATGCAACAATTTCTTTATATAATCATGCCAACTTAGGGGTAATTTTGCATTGATTGGCTCCACTTGTGCAAATTCAAGAATGCCAATTTTTACATATTTAATTTTACAAACCTAAATCTACAAATCATGAACTTGGTTTAGAACAAGTGCAGAATCATGTAATTTGTAATCAAAATAATAATAAGAAACTTATCTATTCCTTGCTTCTATGTATTGTTTTTTACTTCAAGCGCATCATAGATTTCTTTCATCTTTCCATCAACAGAAGTTTGTTCCATCAAATTTGTCTAGTTTGATCTCGGTTCATGACTTTAAAAGTGGATTCTTGGGTAGTCTCTATCTTTAGGAAATATCACCTTAAGATTGTTGGAGAAAATTTTTATCAAAAGATATAAAAGATGAAAACAATGCTCAAAAACGTGTGTTTACCATATTGTCCTAAATGTAATATTTATGCCCTTTACATTTGCTACAGGATATATGGCAAATATCCCATAGGTATTATCACAAGGACATAGAGATTTACATATAGCAACTTCTGGAATTTCTCTAAAAAATTTTTGAAAGAACATAATAGAAATTCTAATAAGAGAAGAAGATTCTAATTTTTTTTGTATTTTCTAATTTGTCCATATTCTTCTTTATAATAAGAATCTGTTCAAATACAACTCTTCATGAAAAGTTGTATTCTTCTAAAAATTTATATCTATTCAAATTTTAATCAAAAAAGTTATGACTATTGGAAAATATAAACGTTTAAAATTTAAAAAAAAATAAATAAATAAAAAATAATTTATTTTTTAAATAAAATAATTAATTAATTAAAAATATGGAAACACATTACAAATTAGAACAACTAGATCTCCAAAAAGAAAAAACCACTACACCTATCTTACACATATGGACACACACGTGCTAAGTGTTTTTAAATATTAATTATTTAATAGCACTTAATTTTCCTCTAATTTTCTTATTTAATATGTAATGTGAATATTCATTTATATAGACCTTAAAGATATTATATTTATTTGATATGGGACTTGAAAATCTATCATCACAACCACGCATTTCTTAACTTAGTTTTGTAAACTATCTAACTAACTATATCTAACACTTTAACTATCCAATGGTTGAAAATGTAAGCATTACTTGCTATAACAACAGTTTATCTGCGTGACTTATGCAACATGCCTGATTGCCCTTCTCATTGCCAACCCATGATTATATGTAAACTTCATTGTATCCCCTTAACATGAAGCCCTCCTCTTTTCATGGATAAATTTAGAATTTGATACTAATCAGCGGGTTGAAAATATTCAAATTTAGGATTTAGATCATAAGAGTAGAATTTTTACATAGTAAAAAGGACAAATTCTTATCAATTAAGGAATTAAATCAAAAATATAATATAACATTATATATAAAAGTTAAAATTATGAAACTCCAAGGAGGGGATGGCTTCTTTTAATATGCATCCCTTCAGTTGGACGTCGCCATGCACTTCATTTCCTCCTGCTTCTGTCAAGATGCAGTATAGCAGTTTTTTGCCTCTCTAGTTTACTTTGTTTAATTTCCTGGTCACTTAGTTTTTGTGTGCGCATAATATGAATGCACACCATTTTTGTACCAGGTTTATCGTAGTATAAGCCTCTGTTGGGGTACTCTCTATGTATGTTTCTTGCTTTTTAGTTTAATATAATTTTCTTTTACGTTTTTTAAAAAAACAAATTATACATAGGGTTTAAACTTGCAACATGACAAAATTTGTTAATTATTTATTCACATAAATCTAGCGAGAGAGTACCACAAAAACCATTAGATAAGCTACAACATAAGAATATTCCATGAATCTTTTTCCTTGTTAAACTACACGACATATAGTAAGATAACCAATGTCAAAACTAATTAAAGCTCCAAGCCAAGACTTAAATGAAAACCCAAACCAACCATAAAAGGGTTAACCAATAAAACTAAGGGGAGTACATTATGTTTGATGTGTTTAAATTATGTGAACTTTTTTAATTTTAAAAATTTATACTCTTTCTAAAATTAAAATTTTGTTATACTCACTTCTTTTATAACAAAAGATGAATTACAATTATATCTATTTTAACCAATACATCCTCATATTTATTGTTTATGTATAACATAATAATTGATATGTATTAAACATATATTTGATAAGTATAAAATAGTTAAATTTTTAAATTTAGAATAATTAAATTTACAATTTTTACCACAAAATAAATGATATTGAAATAAAGTCTGAAAAATATTTTTTTACTAAGTTAAAATATTATTAATAAAAGAAATCAATATTATTCTTAAATGTATCTAATCATATCTTAATTTTAGAAGATATTGTATATATTTCATAATAGAGTGGGAGATTTTAATATAAATTCAAGATTCATTTCTAAAATGTGCCTAATAATTATATATTGATAGTGGAAATTAAATGCCAAACAACCATAAGGCTTCAACAGATTAAATTATGGGAAATGGAGCTTTAACTGATTTATCTAAATCTTATTATTAGTTTAAACAAATCTAGGATCATTTCTTGAATTTACCCAATCAAAATATTCCATCCTATTACTCATATATTAGCAGTTGAAGATTTCAAAGACATACCAAGTATTTTAAAAGAATAGACAAAATATAGTTATAACTATGCCCCACGATTGTCGAATTAAATATCTTTTAAATTATTTGTATTACAACTTTTGGAACCATTACAATGCATCAAAAGGTGATAAATTATTTTACCTTCTAAAACATTATTTAAAGTACAATTAACTAAGAGAATTAGAGTTCACTGAAAATATAAAAGAAATAGTTAATAATGTTTAAAATAGAGTTGATTATATTTTTCCAAAAAACAATTGGAACGATTTAACATAAATTAATAACGGTATATTTTACAATAATCTAACTAGCTTGAGAAGAAGAAGAAGGAATTTTGCAAAATCAATTGACTAAAAACTTAATAGTTAACTACGTTCAGTCTCTTTGATTTCTTCAAAATAAAATTTTATAATAACAACATTAACAACACTTTTTAAAGTTTTCAAATGTTCACTCCAAACACTATATTTTCCCAAACTCACGTCAAACTTACGAAAAAAAATTTTAACTTACCTCCAAATTTATCCTAAAGTTTTCTCACAATTCTTTTTTTTTTTTTCTGGCCAGAAGTTTCAACTCTAAACAACCTTCTTTTGCCACAACAATGGAAAAAGTACCACCAGCAGAAGAAAGAATATTATAAACGCTACAAGAGTGGGTGTACAATAAATCTCACTTTATACTCTCACTTAGCAAAATAAAAACTTGTTTTTAGAAACAAAGCTTGCTCTATTTTTCTACAAAAACTTTCAGATATGCTCGCGACTTGAAAAGCAACTCTTATTTATTTAGACCTCCATGGAAAATGACCATCATTAAAAGTTTGAATCTGATCTCCCAGCGGATTGAGAATAATTTCCGCCATTCCTCACCAAGGATCACGCTATTTCAACTTGATAAGGGAAGAGAGAAGTTCAAATGGGTGGAAAACTTGCTTTTCTAGATCTACACGTTGAAGCTCAAGGAGGAAATAGTTATTATTATAGCATTAAATAATAATAAAAAATATGCTATCAAAAGTAGGTGAGACAAAGAGCTTTGACTTTGGTGAGAGAGAGTATGCAATTATATGCTGTCATTAAAAAGTTTTTATTAGCTGTCATTTAAAATGCCCATAATGCCCTTTCTTTATGACAGAATGAGATGTGCGCTTAAATTATGGGTTTGTAATTCATCAAACAAAAAACTTAGGGCAAACACTTCGGAGCCGACAATCACATGACAACTAATCAATAAAAGATTTTTTACAGTCAAGTACTATAAAACAATATCAGCACAGCCACAATTTATGATTACACAAGTAACATCAGATATTGAGTAAAATATTATTTTAATTTCACATCTATTAATTAATTCTTAATTTAATTTTTTACTTATCACTTTATTTTTATTTTAATTCATTTTATTTAGTTAATATTAATAAATTAAATATGCTAAATTTAATATTAATAAAAAATTAAATTGAGAATAAATTAATAACAAAGAGAATAACTTAAAATTATTAATTAATGTAAAAATAAATTAAAAATAAAAATTAGTAAGAGAACATAGTATTGTGAATCAACATGTAGATAAAGAACCAAAATTTAAAAACTTCGTTACTCATATTAAGACATGCCATGTGTAACTATAAAAACCAATATTAAGATAAGTTCAGTTTCCGAAACTATTAAAAAAACTTTAAACACAAGGCAATTGATAACAATCCCCAGCCCCAAGTCTGCATAGGAAATCAACAAGTCACATCAATCCAATAATATATACCATGATCTGGACCAAATTATTAAAACAGCTAATCAATATTAAAGAAATAAATCGACCTTAGCAACTACTTGTCATACACTAATATTTTATTTTTAAACCAATTAATTTAAATTCTATCGTATTCTATTTTTTTATTTTTTATATTGAAGAGAAATAAACACAAAGCGGTAAAAGTTAACTTAAATGGTAGACTCTATTATTTTGTATTTATTGTTAGAATATTTTTAATATTATATGGATTAGCATTAATTATTTTATTAGATTAGTACCTTATTAATTTTAATTAGGCAATTAATGTTATAATTTATAAACTGAGAATGGATTGGGTTTTATTTTAATATGTGTGGATAATTAGTGATGGGTTCGATTATCTACAAGCCTGCTGGGCAAAAACCCAACTCACAGCCCAAGAGCATTAGTAATCATCCCATCAGATTACTAATCCAAGATTGTTATCCAGAGAGAGATTTTATGGGCCTAATTTAAATTTAAACTTGTTTTAAAGATTCTGGAGGATTTTATTGAATAATATTGATTAATTATATTATTTAATAAAATCCTATAAATAACACACTGAAGCCTTAATTTGAGATATACATTAAATTTGTCACTCTCTCTCTGCGTCAAAACACTCTGAGAAACGCTCTTGGGCATTGTGGGTTGAACTTGTTTGTAGGTTGAACTTATTAGACTCAACCAATACTCAAATCAACAATGTCGTCTTCATCAGATCAGATTGTTGATTTATTTATTCTCCTAATTTGTGATCATGTTCAATTACATGTTTTAATTCCGCTTTCAAATGGTATCAGAGCCACGGTTTGATGGACTATGAAATTTTTTTAAATTTCCTTTCTCTAATCTCATCTTTGTAACATGATTTAGCATATTCTAGTTTCTCTTCTTCCTTTTCCTTCTTCTTTTTTTTGAATGGTCTTCATGGTAATGTAAGGGTAAAAAGGGTTGGCTATGATGTGACAATATAATTGAGTTTAGAACACACCATAATATTGTATAACCAATCTCTTTTGGCCTATGGTCATTTATCTTAAAATTTTGTTACCATAACCTTCCATAAGCCCATTTAAGGTCTAAGAAGGGTCGAATTAGAAAAGACTGAGGTTAGATAAATATTTTGAAATATCTAGGGAAATATTGTGTAAGCTATAACAAGCTTAGGATAAGAATTTTGACATGAAAAAATTTTATGTAAAGACTAGACATAATACGGAACAATATGTTCAGTTCACTCTCCCTGATTATGTGTAAATAAATTATAATTAATTTCTTTGCATTAATTATTAGATTTTATTCCTAATTTAAGCATATGCGTTAAAAGGAGTATGTTGTGCGTGGAAATTGTAATGACTTTGGTTCACATACGCCTATTGATTATGTGCTCGCCTATCGTGGGCCCAATCATGGTGATATGTCTTTTATAAATTTTATATTTGTCATTTAAATTCCAACACTTTTTTGCATAATTTAATTACCATTATCAGGGATGATTCTGAATATTGTGATAAGTCCACTAGAGAGAGTGTATGTAAATATTATGTTGATAATGGACATGCCCTATCGATGTGACATTGTCAATATAATTTTGTTAATAAGGCTTTTTTGTGGCTTGTTAGCGACGATTTGCTGATTGATGTATTCATGGTTTCTTATATCCTATCGATATGGAGATTGTGGGTGCATTTTGTGTCATTTCTTTTGATAATGAGCTTTCCTGGTGTGCATGAGTTTTCTTGATTTATCATAATCTGAGCCCTTAGGTAGGATATGATAAGTATTTTGTTACATAGTTGCTGAAGCTGAGTCTTGTTACGGAAACTTTGTTATATATATAATTATGTGTCTGGGACATAATTATATGTTTCCTATTTGTTTTCCCTCAGCTTCTCTGTTTTTACAACTATTTATGGTGAAAACTTTAAAAAGAATAGACTACGATAATTGGATTGAGTCCCTTAATATGTATCTGGTGATCACCAAGGGAAGTTTAGGTATGAGAGAATCTAAGCAAGTGAATCTCACAGCTGAGCCTAGCGTTGCTGACAAGGCTTACCATAAGCAGTGGTATGAGTCCAATAAGATTTGTTTGATTGTCATTAAGTATAGGATTGAGAAGACTATCAGACAAAGTATTCCTAAGAAGGACATCGTAATTGAATATTTCAAAGCGGTCAGTAAGAAATTTAAGAAGTTTGAAAAGACTTCAAAAAAGGGCCTATTATTTCTCTGTTAGATAACACTCACTATGACAAAGTATCAAGAGTGCATGATGAAGCTTGTTAACTGCTATAACAAGCTGAAATCCTAGATGTAGACTTAGATGAGAGCAACCTAGTTTATAGAGTTCTCTAACCCCTTTCTGCTGAATATAAGGTCTTGAGAACCACTTATAATTCCCAAGAGTTAAAGTGGTTTATTAATCATATAATGTTTAAAATGACCCAAGAGGAAAAATCAATAAATAAGGTGAATTCTCATAGTTAATGTACTATATTTCATATGGTTCATCCAGCAAGGCTGGAAATGTGAAATTGAAAAGCAAAGAAAAGTGAAGGCAATGCCTATGACAAGAAAATGTATGGACTCAAAAAAAAAAAAAAAAGCAATAAGAATAATAACCATCCTTGGATTGGAAGGAAGTTCGATTACAGTTAGCTATGTAGGCACTGTAATCTCATATGAAGACTTGTACGAGGATGTGCTGTGTGTGGATGACATCCTATTGGCCAATAACTCAGTGTGCTTATTAAATGAGACAAAGCACATTTTGTCATGCCACTTTGATATGAAAGATTTAGGTTAACTTTTTTTTTTATTTTGAGAATTCAAATTCATTGCGATAGATCTTGTGGCATTCTTGGTTTGTCTCAGACAACCTATATTGAACGAGTACTCAAGAAATTTGATATGTATTCTTGCACTCCTTGTGTACTTGTGCAGAGTGGTGATAGGTGATAAGTTGTTTAAATCGTTATGTCTTAAATGATGAAGAGAGAACTTTGATGGACAAAGTTCCATTTGAATCAATTATTAATAGCCTAATATATAGACTTAAGTGTGCACATGTTTGAACATTGTTTTTTCCATGTTGGTGTGCTTGGCAGATATATTTAAGTAATTTTAGGCATGATCATTAGAAAGCTACAGAGACAGTTATGATGATCTTGAACCCACTTTTGATTACATCTATATGATGTTTTTTTTTTTTTTTTAAAGGAGTTGTTTTGTTGAGAAGTGTCAAATAAACATTTACAATTGCCTTATATATATATATATATATATATAAATGAAGAGTATGTCGCTAGTTTTGTGATGGTCACTCGTTAAGGAATATGGTCAAGGAAATCAATTTCCGTCATGTGTATATTTTAAGTCTTGACCATTTTGTTGTGACATGACTCTATTATACGCTTCTCTCAAAATTACAGGAATTTCAGTTGCATCAAATTTTGACAATCAATTCCTGTTTGTTGGAGAGAAGATCTGTATATCTCATACTCATTTTAGGTGATCCATTTATCAACACAAACCCATTAGAGTTTTGGAAATATATGACTCTTGGGTATATTCGAATTTTGATGTGTTGTTTTAGTAAGAGTCTGAGTTGTGTTCTTAAGGAACACTTTGGCATATTTTGGCACTTATAACATTTGTTTCCCTATCGGATTCAATGTTTTGGTTATGCCAAAATTTTAGATATAATTCAGAATTGAAATTTTGCTGGCATTTATAACAATGTTTTCCTTATCGGATTTAATATCCTTGATCCATAATTTCATTTCTGAATTTTTTGTTATCTCAGACTCACATGGTTCACATTTGCAGTGAGCGTATGATGACGGATCTATTGACCAATGCCTACCCATAAGAGTAATTCAAATTGTATAACTTATATGGGTCTTGTTGAGTTTTGATGTAGCCTTGGTCTAGTGGGAGTATGAGTTGAGTCCTTAAGGGGCTTTTGTGGTGCAATTTGACACCAAATTTATGAGTTGAGTCCTTAAAGGGCTTTTGTGGTGCAATTTAACACCAAATTTCAGAGTTAAGTCATAAAAGTGACTTTTGCATCGTAATATGATGCTTCAAATGTCATTTTGTATTCCATTCTATTCAGATATTGAAACTAATTTATAACAATGTTAATATCACTTGTTTTCCTATCGGATTCAGCGATCTTTGTGTGTAGTTTCATTTCTGAATTTTATATGGTTTATAAATATACACATATTCATGTGTTTATGAGAATATTAATTGCCTAATTATGTATTTGTTTATTGACCTAATAATGTAATTAATGCTATCCAAGTGGGAGATTGTTAGAATATTTTTAATATTATATGGATTAGCATTAATTATTTTATTATATTAGTACCTTATTAATTTTAATTAGGCAATTAATGTTATAATTTATAAACTGAGAATGGATTGGGTTTTATTTTAATATGTGTGGATAATTGGTGATGGGTTCGATTATCTACAAGCCTGCTGGGCAAAAACCCAACTCACAGCCCAAGAGCATTAGTAATCATCCCATCAGATTACTAATCCAAGATTGTTATCCAGAGAGAGATTTTATGGGCCTAATTTAAATTTAAACTTGTTTTAAAGATTCTGGAGGATTTTATTGAATAATATTGATTAATTATATTATTTAATAAAATCCTATAAATAACACACTGAAGCCTTAATTTGAGATATACATTAAATTTGTCACTCTCTCTCTGCGTCAAAACACTCTGAGAAACGCTCTTGGGCATTGTGGGTTGAACTTGTTTGTGGGTTGAACTTATTAGACTCAACCAATACTCAAATCAACAATGTCGTCTTCATCAGATCAGATTGTTGATTTATTTATTCTCCTAATTTGTGATCATGTTCAATTACATGTTTTAATTCCGCTTTCATTTATCACTATCCAATATAATAGAAATAATAATAAAACAAAACATAAGATAATCCAAATTCTACCAACAAAACAAGATCAAAGTAATGGCAATCATTGGTAATTATTGTCATATCCACTTAAACTGTCACTAAATTAATTACATATAATTGCAGGTTTTTCATAGCCGTTGCAATTAACCGAACATGTAGAAGTTTACTAAATGATGAGCACTTGGTAACTTACCTCAACTTCATTGCGGCATTGCTAGTCAGTTTTTGTTGGCAAGCCGTTTAATGTGAAGGCTATTAGGGGCAACACTTGCATTACATACGTCAAAATCTTTCTTGCATACAAGACGCCAACCACAATCCTTTATGTTGAATTCTCTTTCAACCCTAATTAGCAGTTCAAGTTGGTGGCGTTCGCCTCTTAGATGTCGCCAACAGTTCTGAGTATTTAAGGGGAAAATTGCTATATATAGATGAGGGATTGAATATGCTTTCCCAATATAAAATTTCTGTTCTGGTTCATCAAAGCTTTCATCTTCAAGAGCTTTGAACCTCCAATAAATTTTGGAATTTGAACAATAAAACAAAGCCTTCTTGCTTTTTACCATCAGGCATACAGCAATTCCCCACCATTCAGTACTCATATTATGAATGTAAGGGATGTCTACTACCATAGACACACTGGCTCCAAGCGGATCAACGAAATATTTCTGCTCTTTAAACCATGTAATTGGGATTATATCCCCTGATATATGCAAGAAAATAACTTCATGTAGAAGAAGACTGCGTCGCTGTAACAAAGAAAAACTAATTAAATGCAATGACATAATCTAAGACAGTTTAAAAGACATAGATACAGAAAAAAATCACAATTTGGTCTCCACGTTTTGCCTTAGTGATAAATTAGTGAATTATAGGTACCAAAATGTTCCCTTAGGAATTAGTAACTAAGCAAAAGTAGTTCAAAAGGGACCATTTTGTCACTAAGACAAAACGTGAGGGGACCAAATTGGTCTTTTTCTCCACAGACATAGATGGCTACAGACCTTACTGACAAGTAGAGATGCCAAGAGATGTTGCACATCCAATAAGGGTTCAATACAAGGACAACAACCTGCGTATACTCTCATTAAATTAGGAGGAAGCTCAGGAATTGACTGAAGTTCAAGACAATTACTCAAGTCAAAACGTTCAAGATTTAGAAGCTTGGAGAAGCAGTGAACAGGTAGGGCAGCAAAATGGTTTCCCCTTAGATTCAAATCCATCAATGATGATAAGCCACTTAAATCATTAGGGATTGATCCATCATAAAGATTGCTGAAACTTAAGTCCAGTTTCCTCAACGAGGAGAGACCTGAGAAAGAATTGGGCAGCTTCAACCCCATTGGAGTCCCTGTAAATCGACATATCAAACGACCAAAGTAGCCAAAGAAGCTCCATGAATTCCAAGCTTGCCAGTTGCATCCCCGAAGAGATAGCTCTTTGAGATTTGTTAAATGAACGATGGAAGAAGGAACTTTTCTTATGTTAGTTCCACTGAGATCAAAGATGGATAGACATTTCATATTTTCTCCAAATTCAGGAAGCTTCCCAAGTTTTGAGCATCCAGAAAGGAAAAACTCCTCTAGAGAGTTCAATTCCAATTTCCTTGGAAGGGTCACAAGACTTTCACAACCTCTCAAACTCAACTTCACTAGCTTCTTGAGCTGCCCAAGAGATTCATGAACCTTAACTAGATTTATGCAACGATCAAGGAACAATCTTTCAAGGTTCGGAGCACCCCTTAAATCTGGCGTTTCAGTGAGATCTCTAGAGTAACTCAAATCCATGAACTTCAACTTACCTAAAAACTGATAACAAAAGACGGGAATTAGTTTTATCCAAAAAGGAAAAAAATATATTTTAATCTTTCCCTTATCACAAAATTATTATTGTAATCCCTTATTCATGGTAATACTTAAAATAATCTCTCACTTACTAGAAATGGTTATGCTTAGTCTTTCACTTTTCAAAAAAAATATCAAAGTTAGTCTCTTGGATTTAAGATTTAGTAAAAAAACTAAAGATAGTATTTAAAAAAAAAAATAAATTTAAGTGTGATATTTTTTAATGAATGAATGAATAAATGACCTTTTTGGATGTTACAATAAGTGACCAATTAAAATAACAATTTTGTATTAAGTAATAGACCAAAAGGTATTTTACTCTATCGGAAGTCTAGTGAAAGAAGAGGATCATAAACTACATAAGATTAGTGTGGACAGACATTACCGGTCTTCCATTCCAGAGTTTTCTAATTTTGCTACGATGCAAAGTAAGCTCCACAAGTTCATATAATTGGTTAACATTGCTTGGCAAAGCTTGCAAAGGATATTTCTCCCATATCAAAACTTTCAGTGCACTAGGAAGAGAATTGAGATTATGCAAAAGATGCACATTACTTAAGTAGAGTAATCTAAGATTACACATCTTTGAGAAACAATCCGGGTGCCAATTTGCCTCATATGGTTGTTTTGAATTCAAAACTACACCTTGAACTCTTTCGGTTCCCTAGTGAACAAGACAAGAGATAATTAGAAATTAAGCATAAATTTAAATATAAATTTGAAAATGAGAAAAAATATATTTTTGGTCTTTTACTTATTGCGAAATTGTTATTTTGATCATTCATTCATTTTAATGCCAAAAATAGTCTCTCATTTATTAAAAAATATCACATATAATCCCTTACTTTTGAAAAAAAAAGAAAAAGACAAATCTAATCCCCTTATGAGACTTCAAACTGCTCACTATTGGGACTAAATTGAGAATTTTTTTTAGAAGTGGAGAAATGAATATGACAATTTTAGTGAATCATTTTAGGCATTATGATGAGTTAAAAACTAAAATAATAATTTTGTAATAAATAAGAGATCAAAAAGATACTTTTCTCATTTAAAAACATTGCAATTAATTAATTAAAAATTTTGGCACTCAAAAAACCAAGAACCTACCTTACTTCTTGCGAAAACTAGATCAATATGCTCTTGAGACCATAACCTGCTGCATCTGCAAGCATCATAATGAGAGTCTTGCAAAACAATGTTTTTTCCCATCTCTCGGAGCAAATCATGCATATATAGAAATCCTTCGCTGCCTCCCCATGTAATGTGACTTAGCAATGATTTTTCAATAAGAAGTTTGATTCCAATTGTTGCATGAAGACCACACCTTTCCAATATACTTGTCACTTCAGCTTTTCTCTTCCTGTTGAAAAAACATGCAATATCCAAAAATATTGTTTTATACTCTTCATCATCTAATCCATCATAACTTATGCGAAGCGTCTTGAAAATATCCTTATGTAAATTTTGCTTCAACTTATCTAGCATATCTCTCCATTCAGATCGACTTCTTTTACAAAGAAACGAACCCAACACTTGAAGTGCCAGGGGAAGACCAGAAGCATATTCAACCACTTTTTTTGACAATTCCCAGAATCCTTCTTGAGGATAATCCATTTTAAATGCATGCTGACACAAGAGCTTAAGGGATTCACCTCTTGCTAATGTCTTCATTTCGTACTTTTCAAACTGATCATGTGCTGTCAACAGGTGTATATCTCTTGTAGTTATTATTATTCTACTTCCATCACCAAACCACTCTCTATTTCCAGCCAAATTCTGAAGTTGGCTTATATGACTAACATCATCAAGAACAATGAGAACCTTGGTATTGCATGAAAAGTTTCTTATTGCCTCCACTCCGTCGTAGGAATCATTGATTTCAATGTTTTTTTGGTTGAAACATGAAAGAAGCTTCTTTTGTAAGTAGACTAAACCATTATTTTCAGAATCCTCCCTAACGTTGGCAAGGAAACAACTGTTTTCAAATTTGCTTCGGATTTCATCATAAACGATTCTTGCAAGAGTTGTTTTACCTATGCCGCCCATGCCCCATATCCCTATAAAACATTTATGGTCCAACCCGATCTTTAAAAGCGAGACCAATTTGTCTACCTTTGATTGAATCCCAACTAAATGAGCAAAATTAGATGGCAATTTAACACGTAATTTAGTCCATATTGCTGCAGCAATGCTTTCAACGATTCCTGCTTCATGCCTGCATAGACCAAAGGTTTTGATCTCTTATCAACTAACAAGCCTGATTCATTCTAGGTAACTAAAGAATTGGAATGTTATCTGAAACTTCCAGATTCTTTTTTTTTTTTTCTTTGGCCAACAATTTTCCTAAATTATTTCTAAGTTTTTGGCCAAAAACAATTACTTCTAAGTAGTATTCTTGATGAGATCAAATCTAGTATCACATGAATTTATTATATGCATCAACTCCCGTCAAAAATTGATTGGAGAAGAAAAATTGCAACGAAGCTAATTAAAAAAAAAAAGTTATATAGTTAGTCATACTAATAACATTTAACACAATACTGACAAAATTTCAATGGCAATAGGCTTCTTCATGACATGAAAAGTCTGTTGGATTCAAAAGATTTGATTCAAAAATAAATATGAATTTGAAAAATTAAACCCAATTAAAAAAAGGCTCATTATTGAGGCAAGCCCGTTTTATGAAAGAAATTGGGATTTGACTTTTTAAACCTTCCCCAATCCAAAGGCCCAAATCAATACTTTTTAATAAATCTTATTATTTTTTTAAAAAAAATTCCTTTAATCATAAAAAAAAAAAAAAAAAAAGAATGTATCTTAAAAAGTATAATATCAAAACTAAAAAAATATTTTAATTTTAAAAACATAAAATATAAATTTAGTAATGAAATTAGCTCAATTTAAATAAAAGTTGAAAAGCATAGGAGAACCTAAGCATAACAATTAGTCAAATTTACATTAAGAATTTTATACACAATCATACAAGAAATTATAACTAATTAACCTTATTGCCTCTCTTAATTCTCAACTAATCGCAACTTAAAAACCCACACTCTCCACTAGGCCTAACTTAAATAAAGTAAATATGAATTAAAAAATAAAGTCTAGAAAAAATTTTCAACTTGTCCCTTTTTAAATGAGTCCAACCCATAATTAAGTCTAAATAACAAGAACAAAATTATAAAATATTAAATTGTTTATAAGAATCAACTACAAATTTTAAACTAAGTGATCAAATTGAATGAATCTATAAGCACCCAAAAAATAATTTAACCAATATATTTTAAACTATTGGAAAAAGAAAACAGAAAACATAATAATATGGATGCAAGACTGAGGTGACTAATGAGGTATTCAAAAGTCAAAACTTACTTATTTCTAGTATCCCAACCAGCAATGTCGGCAACATCTGTTAAAGCTCTTCTCCATCTTCGCACCTTATCTTCTGCAAATTTTCCTTCATGTTCCTCAAAAGCTCGCCTAATTATTCCCTTCTGCTGTCGAATATCAGACGGATCCACACCATAAAAAACTGGAAAAACTGTTCGGCCCATGTTTCTTCTGGATTCAACGATTTTTTGCAGCTCATTCAAACACCACGAAGAAGAAGCATAGTCCTGAGAGAGAATGACAACAACAAACAACGATTCTTCAATGGCTTTCATGAGTTTCTCCGAAATAACTTCTCCTCTCTCAAGTTCTTCGTCGTCCCTAAAAGTCACAATTCCCTTTCGCTGCAATGCAGCGTATAAGTGATCAGCAAAGTTTCTGCGAGTGTCTTCTCCTCTGAAACTCAAGAAAACATGATAATTCCAACGTGGGATTGAAGAGGCCGCGAAAGTGGAGGAAGAATCATCGTTGGCGCAAGTCAGTGCCATTGAAGGGCCTCTGGGCAAACTGGGAGAAAATGAATCTTCTGAGCTTGAATTCTCGGTAATGGAAGAAGATGAATCAAATAGCTTTGATTTTGAGTTTTGACGTGACCCACCTCTCTTCACTCCACCAAATGCACAATCTACCTTTATTGACTGACCTCCACTCTTGCTCTTTCGGTGAATGGTGGTGGTTCGGTGGACGGTGGCCGTCTCATTTTTTTTGAAAAAAAATGAGTTCTTGAAGTTTTTCCTATTTAACATTTATTGACTGAGCTCTACCGTCCAAAAAAAAAACTGACTGAACCCTACCGTCCAAAGAGAAAAAAACAAACATTTATTGACTGAGCTCAACTCTTCCTCTGTCGGTGGTCGTCTCTTTATTCTCCTTTAGACAGTGAATTCTTAAAGTTTCTTACTTAGCATTTGGACGTAGAGCTTAATTAATTGTGGAAGCCAATAATCAATGTCCAAGAAACTATACAGTTCTTTTATTTTTATTATCAATTTTTTTTCATTCGTCCTTTTTTAATTCTCTATTTTTTTTTCTTTTTTTCTTTTAGTATTTTATGAACAAATATTTTTGTATCCATCATGTAATGATAAGTCTAATAAATATTTATTTTATTTTTGTAACTTTTAGTTTTTCAATCTGTCATTTATGACAAATCTGAAAGTTTTTCTAATTCTCATTTATTCATAGTGGCAAATTTGAAAGATCTTATATTGCTAGTTTGGAGTTTTTGTTTCCTTAAGGTGGAGTCATTAGTTTTATAAGCTCAATACTTTTTATTTTATTGGGAAATTTATAGGTACGATAAAGGGAACAAAAATAATTGCTTTGCTGTAGCACAAAGCATATATAGTTTTGAATTTTAATCCTAAATGCTAAATCAACTGAGCTTTATCTCTCTAACAGTTCAAGAATTATAAATTCATACTTTAGTATGAGATTTGACAATTATAAGCTTCACATATTACACTAGTTTATTTCTCCGTATATTGTACAGATTTTAAACAAAATTAATTTATTTTACAATATGTTAATATATTTTAAATCAATAGTATTTATAAATTTTAGTATAAATTAAATATAGTAATATGCTATGATATTAAAAAAATAAATTAGATAAAGTTTATAATATTGATTATATGACATTGGTGAAAAAGAAATGATGACAATGACCTCATATAAAAGATATCATCATAAATTATTTAACTATATATTATTATTTTTTTGCTTTAACTTTAGATTATGTCAAATCATATTTATAATTCCTTTGTGAGCACCCCATTCCAAAATAAAATAAGAATAAATATTAATGATTAAATAATTAATCAATTAGTTAATTCATTAATTAAACAAATATAAAATGGGTAAGTCACAATATAAAAATAAAAAAAATATAAAAATAAAATAAAAATAATAAGATAAACAAAAAAAATAAAGAAAATGAAAAATAAGAAAAGAAAATAAAAAAAATAAAAAATATGGAAAATTCCAAAAGCTCTTTCATTTCGATAGGGAAGCAACAAAAGGTTGCCTGGGAGAAAAGAAAAGGTTGAACCAATGGAGAAAAGGTCCCAATGGTTCCAAATAGACCGAGCCCCAGCCATTGAAATAGTCTTAGACTAGCGATACTTTCAAGTGTTCAAGAGGTATTGCAAGTGTTCATGTTATGGGGATGAGCACTACTTGCCTACGTTGGTCAGCATCAAGTTTTAGAAAACCAACTCGAATAGGACTTTGACCGGGGTTGATTGGTCCAAGGGTGGACCCCACCCGTCAAGGTACATGAGAACGAACATAACCTATGATTTCTTGGATAGACTGAGACATAGAAGCAGATGTGAGTGCAGTGGGGAGATTACTAATGTCTATCATTTGTTTGCAAGGAAGTTGACACCTCAGGCTTAGGATAGACTGCTTAGATAGTATCCTGTGCGAAGCGTCGCTACCAAGATGAGCTGGTTTTTGGTGACATAATCAGGATTTAATATGAAGAAATCAGGATTTCTTCCTACCGAACGCATCATGGATATTACGCCATGGGAAAGGGAGTTAAGAGGGCGGCAACTCAAAAAGAGAAGGAGGGCTGCTAAGAAAGATGCTCAGTGGATTTTCAATAATCAAAAATAGAGAAAGAGGAGCCCGCGAGGAAGGAGGAAGAACGGAACAGCAATGGAAAGGAAGTGGCAATGAAAAAGCGGCTATTACCCAGAGAGCTACTCTTTCGGCAGCTTTAGGTGGGCGGGTTGATGTTGCAGCGATGACCACAATCTCAGGCGTGAAGGCTACTTATCTTCTTGCTGTAGCATTTCTGGAGATCATTTGTTTCAGCAGTAATGGTGGTATCCTAAATGTTGGTGGCACTATGAGTGCTGCTAGAAGTGCCTTTACATGTGTCTTTGAATATCTTAAGACTTCAAATCTAATGCCTGATGTCTTCTAGTATTTAACAATAATTGTCCACAAGGCTTTTGAAATAGCAATGTCATGGCTGGAAGATGGAGTATTTGAAACAGGCGTGGATCAGCCTGCAAGTGCTAATCACACGGCTGAAAGCAAGAAAACTATAGAAGACCAGAATCCAGTCCACTTGCCTCAGGAGCACTGAGTGTAGGGCAGTGAGGCTGGCTAAGCGAAGAAGAGAAGAAGTGAGTGAAGAGGAGCCCGAGACTAGGAGTGAGCAGCCAACGAAGAAGAGCAGCTGAGGGAGAAGTTCAAGCATGTTGAAGAAGAACTAAAGAGGTAGTGTGCAATTGTCGTGTAGTAGAGAATCTGAATCATCAATTTCAGTGAAAATAATCCAAAGGTATGCTGGTTTGGAATTAAGTCAAGCAATGGGGCGGAAGCAAGAGATGGCACCAATCATGAGAGCTTTCAGCCATGGGTGGAAAAATATCGGCCAAAGCAAGTCAAAGATGTTGCGCACCAGGATGAAGTGGCTTGAGTACTCACAAACACCTTCGAAACTAGAAGCCGCCCATACAAGCTCTCTTATAATCCACCCGGCACTAGGAAGACCATGACTGCACTTGCAAATTGCTCCATACAATGCCATTCACGTCGAAGTAGCAACACCAGAAATTCTGGAAGCATTTATCGAACAGTACTAGCTAACAGAGTATAAAATGGCAAAGTAAATTTGGGTATGTTGCTGCATGCATTCATCTGTACAAGGAAGGCAAGGTTTTTTGTCTTATTATTTATTCCTTCATGTGTCAGGTTTTTTTTTTTTTGTGTTTTATTTCCTTTTTCCTTTTATCCTTTGTTCAGAGTAACAAAATAGAAATGATCTCTGCATCACAAGGGAAGGTTTTAAAAAGCTGTTGTTGTGAGATCATTAATCTCCTTAAGCATGTAGGGATCAATCAGTAGAAGTCACGTGAGATCTTTAATTTTCTTAGGCTTTAAAAGTTAATACATGATTTTGAAATCAAAAATCATAAAACTAATAATCATGAGTCTCAAATAACATCTTTTGCCTTTCAATTTGCCACGTGAGATCATTAGTCTCCTCAAGCATATAAGAATTAACTAACAAAGGCTATATGAGACCTTTAATCTCCTCAAATCTTAAAAGTCCATATTTGTTTCCAAAAAATACAAAGATGAAATCATTCTAAAAGGGGAAGTTTATCTTACCTGTTAGTTGTAATAAAAGATCCTAAAAATATTTTTTTTCATTATAATCTCACTTTCAAAATTAATGTAAAATTCAAAAATTCAAAAAATCATAAATTCAAAAATCTTAAAAATATTTTTCCATTATAGTTTTACTTTAAGTTTAAAATAAATTCTAATTTCAAAAAAAATATAAAAATCATAAAAAAAAAGTTTTAATCTTAAAAATCCCTTTTAATTAAAATCTCACTTTCAAAATTAGAACAAAATCTAAAAATCCAAAAAATATAAATTGAAAAAAAATCCTAAGATTCTCTTTCATTATCATTTCATTTAAATTTCAAAGTAAAAGTCAAAATCCCAAAAACAAACTGAAAATTAAAAAAACAAAAAAAGATAAAATGAAAAGAGCAAGGAAGTGATATTAGATCGATCTCATAAATTAAAACACACCAATCAAATTCCAATCTTATTTGGTTTGCGAAAACTTATTCAATTTCAACTATCATGGTCTTTTCACAAAAATATAGAAACACTTAACAGATACACTATTTTAATGGAACTACATGAACTTTGATCCCAATTACGGGGGACGTAGGTCGTAGGCTTTCATTATAGGTCAAGTCTGTCCTTTGTAAATATCTATTTGTTTGCTTACAATATTATTGTTTTTGTCTTCTCTGTTTAACATACATCCATGTCAATAAAAAGCTAATTGAGGTAAATTTAAAGTCATATTCTATTTCAGTTTACTAATTTAAGGTAACCGTCCTTATAAATAGGTGTTATGGGATTCCTAATACCTTCCCCACACTCAAATAAACTCCAAAACTCATCTCTATTTTCACAAACTACTTTGTCTTTTCTTTTGTTTTAAGTTGGTTTCCCAAATTTTAAAGTTAAAAATTTTAATGGCGACTCTAATAAATTGATTTTCAAGATTCATTTTAGGAATCAATAAAAACCCTTTTTATTCTTCTATCTAAAAGGTTAGTTACGACACCCCTGTTAAAAAATTTAAAAGACAATTAATTAATTAATTCATTATGTTTCATGCTAACTCCAAAAAAATGTCTCAACATTAAAGAATTCCTAATTTAAGAGGTAGTTAATTAATTCATTACTTTTTTTGTTCATTCCAAAGAATTTTCAAATTTCAAAAAATAATTCATTAATTTTCTCGATCATTCAAAAAAATTCTCACAATTCAATAAATTCTCTATTTAAGAGACGATTAATTAATTACTTCATTATTTTTCTCATTGACTATAAAAAATTTATGCAAATTAATTACTTTATTATTTTTCTTATTGGTTACGAAAAATTTATACACTTAAAAAAATTCTTGATACATGTATGTAAAAGATAAAAAATAATTGCATGAGGAGCTGAGGCTTTGATCAACATAACTTTCTCATCGGTTAAGCAAAGCTTCACATTGAAAGAAGCATACTTTACTTATATATAATAGATAAGAAAATGTTAAAATTGTTGAAATTTTATTTATCTAATGAATTTATGGATTCCATCATAAAAAAGAAAAGAAAAGAAATTATAAAAGCCAAATGGTAAAGAAGTTTATCACTCAAGCATACCAAGAATCCTTGTCAAAACATTCCATCATATGTCTACTCAAAATCCACAAGGGTGAGTGCCCACACTCGAATCAAGGACACTCAAAAAGAGAAAATAAATGTAACAGCTAATCTGAATACCAGATAATTTCATAGCTTAATTTGATTAAAATATAAATTTTATTGTATCTTTATCTCATTAAAATTTTGCAACTAATTAAACATTTTTTCCCTTTTTTTCTTTGTTGTTGTTGTTGTTATTATTATTATTATTATTATTATTATTTCAAAGTAGTAAATTCACATATAGATTCCCTCTAATTTTTCTTAATTTCTTTTTTTGCCATAGTTTTCTTTTTCTTTACAATATCAATCCTATTTTAAGCGATTTCAAAATTATAGTTCTCATGCTTCAAAAGTTCCAATACTTTCCAAAAACAAAATTTTATATGTCTAATTTCTGTCATAAAATCCTGGGCTCTTTTTCTCTAGAGTAAGGCCAAACATATTTGTCTCAAATACAAGGGATCAAACTAAATAGTTTCATAAAATAGTTGATGAAGAACTTTAGATTATAGAAAAATCTATATCAGTACTATCTCGATATGAGAAGAATTTACATGGTTTATATACACTTAAGGTGCTAGTGATAAGTCTAAAAATACAGAGATGCCTTAAACTATTCTGTACAACTTATATACTTGCCTATACATAAATGAAGTAATTATATGAAACTATTGGTACAAATAATAATTCTTCGAAAGACATTATAACTAAGCAATGTGAAAAACATAATAAATAAGATAAGAATAAATATTGAAAACCAAAATGCCCTTTATATATTCCTTTTATTCACATAGTCCAAAACAAATTCTCAAACAGTACAAGACCTACCAATATGAACATTTGCCAACTAACTTCACAAAGTGTGAGGCAATACATGACTTCACATGTACTATAAAACATAACTACAAATCAGACATTGTGCTTCCATAGTAATCACAAAATACACCCATGGTAGATGAGTCATAGTGACCATAACTTTTAAGACACGTACAGCTCCAACTAAAGAAATAGTGAAGCTTTCCATAATCCAGAGTGCTGACTGCAAAATCTCCTCATGTAGTTATATGCTTGATCTTGTCTGAAATTCTGGTTCTTTAATGAAATAGCATGAATCTTCTTCCAATCTTTCCATTATAAACTCTTGAGTAAATTCTAGTGTAGAACTATAAATGGTGAGCTTGGATGTATCATACACTCATGGGACATTAGGTCTTGCAGTTCATTATTCATAATTGCATAGATGAATTTAGGTTCTGTAAAAGACCATCCTTTACAATTTACCTGCAATAGTTAAAATGTTAATTATCATACTAAAGTAAGTATAAAGAATGAGCAAAAAGTTTATCAAAATCCTCTCACAATTAATAATTCTGTCTAAAGAAAGTTAACAAATTTAACCCACCTCATTTGTCTTTCATCCTCTTCCAACTTGTAATTTGTAGATTATACATGATATATTTTATTAAAAGTACCAATTAAAATGGACAATGTTTCTAATATAATGGCTTTTAAGAATAATTCCAAGTAAGCATAGAATAAGCAAAAATTAGAAACACTCGATTTCAATTAGATCAATCAGCAATAACCAGCCTAAAGTGAAAACCAACACCAACTACGACATTCCAGCCACAAGAGTACATACCAAATGACTAGTGGAGAACTATAAAGATGCATATAATTTGAAGGTTGCCAAAAACTAAAGAATGGAAAGGGATGGGTGAAAATGCATTCAATAATGATGGTTGTACTTCAATGGCATTCAAAAATTGATTTTGTTCGATTGGAGGAAGGAGTTCAAATGATAACAGAAACCGAAGAATTGAGACAATGCGGTGACGATTAATTCAATGATGATGAGGGCATTAGGTTGCTAGTTCTATTCAGATAAAGAATGGTGTTTACAAGTTAGTAGAAAACAGAAGAACAAAGAAGGTGGGGGTAAGTTGTACTTTACCCTTCCGAAGCCCATAAGTTTTTTGGTGTGCATTGTGAAGCTATGAATTTTGTATTGAAGTGGGGTTGTGGGAAAATAACTTTATTGCCCCTAAATCCATGTGAGATGTGTGATGAGTCATAGTCTCATTAACTTTGATAGGCCTACTGACTATTAAATATTTAACAGATTGATTAACAAAAGGTGATCTTAATAAAAAATTTAGAAGGTTTAGTAAGTTTATTTCCAAATTTTAAAGTCAATAGGGGTTTAAGGGAGTTGTGTGCATTTTAGCCAAAAATTCATATTGAAATGTAAAGAGAACGTCCAACTTGCAACATAAAAGAACATGCAATCTACAACAAGTGGCAGTGCTTGCATTCCAGTACATAATTTTGCTGGGGAGTATAAGGGCAAATGCGTTGGTGAATAATGCCAAGGGAAGCAACAAAAGCTTGACAATCAGAAGTTACAAAATTCAATACTATTGTCTATGCGAATGTTTTTAACAAATGCAGCAAATTGAGTAGAAACCATTGTGCAAAAGGTTTTAAAAATTCCATAAGTTTGACATCTATTTTGAATTAAAAAGGTCTAGTTAGCTTGTGAAAAATCATCTACTATGGTTATAAAATATTAAGCTCTTGTAATAACAACTGTGTTATAAGGGCCCCAAGCATCAGTATGTAAAAGTTCGAATGAAGCAGTGGATGTGATTGTGTTAGTGGTAAAAAAAAAAAAAAAAGACAGGTATGCTTTACTAGTAAACACACATTGCAAGGGACAATATCTTTATGGAGAGAGATAGGAAGAATATCCTTTAATTTTTTATGAAAGGGATGTCCCAGTCGTTTATGCCACAAATAAAAGGAAGAAATATCATTTTTATTAGGTATAGTATGTGAAATATTACAAGCATCAGAATAATCAAAACTAAATCGGTGATGAATGAGAATGTATAAACGACAAATCATGCGTCCAATAGCGATGGTAATTTTAGTCTTGGCGTCCTATAACAAGCAAAAAGGAGAGGTAAATACAAGTCTAATATCATTTGTAGTTGTGAGTTAACTAACAAATAATAATTATATCTAAAGGACGGGATATAAAAGACATCAGTGAGGTTAAGATTCCAATGCATGGAAATGTTGCCAATGTGGGAGATAGGGAGAGAGCTGTCATTGGCTAAATGAACTAAACCATTAGTAGAAAAAGAAGAATACGAGGTAAAAAGAGATAAAATATGACAAACATGATTAATGGCCAATATCTATTATCTAGAAAGAGTTCTCTGTACTACCAAGAGCTTGAAACACATAGTAAGAGCTTGAAACGCATAGTGAGAGAAAGTACCTGTGAAATCAGAGAAATGTGCAGCATCGATATGAGCATCAGGGGAATCCTTACTCTTCAAAAGCTTAAAGAGTTCAGACTGAACAAGAGCCATAATAGTTACAGTAAGTTGGTTTTGAGTACAATCACTCATTCCCAAGGGTGTATTATTCTCAGTGTTACACATATTAATGGAAGATTTAGATTGTATAGTTTTGAAATCCTTGCACCAGTTAGGGTAGCCATGTTTCCTTAAATATGAATCAACTGTATGACCTTTGGTATTACAATGGGAGCATTTTCTATCATCCTTTTTAGTATCTTTTTATTAGACAATTGCTTTGCAGCATCTTTAACATTAGTGATAATAACCATAACACTGTTATCACGTAAAATAGAAGGAATATTGTAGTCTGCCAACATTTCTGCATGGTGAGCAACATAGACTAAATTTTATCAAGATGAGGACGAGGTTCATAAGAAGAAGTTGATGTTTTACATGATCATAAGAGTTGTTGAGGCCCAATAGTAATTGCATTACCTTTTTATGTTCAACGAGCTTAGTGATTTCGACAGAAACACCATAAGTGCAGTTAGGAGTAGGAAGAATGTAGGCCAACTCATCCCATAGCTTACTGTGTTTAGTGAAATAGAGTGACTGAGTAGAATTGCCCCAAGTAGTAACTAAGATTTCCCACTGAAGATGATACTTTTGGGTCTATTAGACTCACTGAAACGTTGTTCCAGCTTGTCCCAGAGATCCTTAGCATTAGAAGTGTATCTAAGATACAACCATCACATTCACCCCATCAAGCCACATATTTGTTGGAATTCTCCGCTGGCATTAGTAATTTACCAGTGATGAATCTAAGTTCATTCTTTGCTGCGAGAGCAATTCGCACGGCTTTGCTCCAGGATCAATAATTGCTCCCATTAAATGGAGTTGTTCTTAATGAAATGCCAGTGTTGTCGGAGCCATAGAGGGAGAGCGGGTGAATGATCATGGAAGACTCATGACACTTAACCATAGCAGCAAGGGAAAACAATCATATAAATAAAAGCTTTTAGAAGAAAAATGATCGGTATCACTCTAATACCATGAAGAATTTTATATTATAGAAAAATTTGTATCAGTATTATCTCTCAATGAGCATAATTTACTTGGTTTATACACACTATAGGTGCTAGTGCTAAGTCTAAAAATAAAAAGGTGTCCTAAACTATTTTGTACAACTTATGTATGTGGCTATACATAAATGAAGTAATTGTATGAAACTATTGGTACAAATAAGAATTCTTCTGCGGATGTTATAACTAAGCAATGTGAACAATGTGCCATCAAGTACATGCAAAAAAGTGGTACATGCAGCAATACACGTAGCAGTAACGAAATTCCTTCAGAAAAATTATAATTTAGTCCCTTATGTTTTACCTTAATGATAAATTGGTCTTCCATTAATTTCAAGTGTCAAAATGGTCCCTCAAGAATTGATTGGTAAGCAAAAATAATCTCTCCGTAAAGCACCATTTTGTCCCTTAAAAATTGTTGGAGGGATTGCTTTTGCTAAATGATGAATTTTTAAATAACTATTTTGTTACGCTAAATTCATTAAAGACAATTTGTCACTAAGGCAAAACATGAGTGACCAAATTGGTTTTCTTTTAGAGGTGTCAAAATATGATAGCCCAACCTATTTAAGTTGGCCAAAAGTTAAATTAGTTTCTGCAACTAAGAAGAAATATATAAGTCTCAAAATTTGAATTAAATTATGAATGTATTTTTTATTTAACACCTTCAAATATAAACGCAGGAGTGTGAATAGGTTCATTAGTTATTGCTCGGCTACATTAAGATGAAGTTAGCAAATTCAATTGCAAAGAGAAACTGTAAATTTCGTTCCAATAGATTCGATATATGACAAAAGAATATTTTCTCCCAAATGGATATAAAATTGAGCAAAAAAAGAAGAAATTTGATTCCCCTTGTTGGTTTGCCCAAATTATTGGAAATTTTATATTTTTCAAAAACTTCGATTCAACCATTGTTAAGTTCAAGATCCATTTTTATTCTATTACTCAATTTTTTGTGGGTTTAAATTCAAATTATTTTGATTTGTTCTCGTGATTTCCTTCTATCCTCATTTCAAATCCGATCAAACAAATGGAAATAGATGTTTGTACCTTCAATACTCACAAGTTATTAATTATTGCAACTTAAACCGCGTTCTTAATTTTCATTTTTTGACATTGATAATGATAGAAGAGAAAAAGTTAGAGGAAAGAACCATTTTAGTCCCCTTTTTTTTTCATTAGTGTCAATTTAGTACTTTACAAATTTGTAATGTTAAAATAATTTTTACAAATTTTAAAATTACCAGCACAAGTCTTTTCATTTTAACTATAGCTGAGGGATTTTTTTTTTTTTATAGTAAGTTTCAGAATTATCAGAGAATCATCTTGATGTTACAAATTTGTAAAAAATGTAAAAAGTAAAAATTATCTTTTTCCTAAAAAGAAAGGGGAGAGAATAAAAAAGAAGTAAAAACTTAAAAAGAGAGAGAGAGAGAGAGAGAGAAAAGATATGTTAAGATAAGGTGTCATTTATTTTGTACATTTACAATTTTGATGTATTAATATACTCAATTATAATATAGAGACGTAATTGTAATAATGTCAACTCAAAAAATAATAATATTATAATTATATCCCTACATTTTAACTAGATACACTTATGGATGCTCTAAAAATTTTACTTTAAGATAATCCCATGATAAAATAAATGTTATATCAATCTAACAAATTGTTGAATGTCAACATATATAAATTAACAACATTAGTCTTTTAATTTTATTTGAAATATTTTTTTAACATTTTAAATTTATTCAAAATAAAAGAATATTTTTTAAATCAATATAAACTATTATATAAATTTTAAGAGTAAAATATTATTTTGGTCCCATATTTATTATTTGAATCTCAATTAGGTCTCTTACTAATTTATAATTTGAATTTGGTCCCTCAATACAAGTTCAATCTCGATTTAATTTTTATATTAACTTTCAAATTTTGAAATGACTAAAACAAGTCTTTTCATTTTAACTGTAGGTGGAAAACTAATTTTTTGATAGCGAGTTTCAGAAATTTTTAAGAATCTTTTGATATTATGAATTTATGAAAAATGTAAAAAGTGAAAGCCCATCTTTTCCTTAAAAAGCCATGGGAGGGAATTAAAAAAAAAATAGATTATAAAAAGAGAAAAAGAAAAGATATGATTAGGATAATCATATGATAAAATAAATGTCATATCGATATAACAAATTGTTGGATGTTAATATATATCAATTAATGACATTAGCTTTATAAATTTATTTGAAATATTCTGTAAAAATTTTAAATTAATTCAAAATAATTGAATATTTTTAAAATCATTACAAACTTTTACATATATTTTAATAATAAAATATTATTTTAGTCTCTCACTTATTATTCTAATCTTCATTTAGTCCTTTACTTATGAGTTCAATTTCGATATGGTTCTTTATTAATTTTTAATCTCAATTTGTTCTCTCACTTATGAATTTAGTTTTAATTTAATCTCTTACTTACATGAAAGTTAATATATTTAATCTCTCATTCTTAACTAAATTTGGATCAATTATGCTAATATTTATATTAGTGAGGGACCAAATAAAGACTAGACTCAAAAGTAAGAGACCAAATTGAGATTAGACCATAAGTGAGGGACCAAATGAGACTGAAAATTAGTGAGAGACCAAGTTGAGAATAAACTCAAAAGGGACCAAAATGGTGTTTTACTCTTACTTTTAAAAACCAAAGTTTGACATTGCCAGAGGAAATATAACATTAAACCCAAAACAAATATATTATAGCTAATTACAGCGATATTCCAAAACCTTAAACCCAGACTCCCCCCTCACACATATTTTAAGAAAAGTTAACTTAGCAACTATAACCCAAAAAATACATTTATTTCCAGAATTGTAGAAATTCTACCTTTCTAAGAAACTTTGTAGGTGTTCAGCGAATTAAAAATTAATAAATCAAACTAATCATAAATATATGTATAAATATGCTATACTATAGGTGC
Source organism: Delonix regia (assembly GCA_037074485.1). Classification (NCBI taxonomy): domain Eukaryota; kingdom Viridiplantae; phylum Streptophyta; class Magnoliopsida; order Fabales; family Fabaceae; genus Delonix; species Delonix regia. Next base: position 17,678,321 of record CM073452.1, on the reverse strand, counting down.
ATACATGAATGCATTTTATTTATATTAGGTTTGCTTAATTTACAAACTATTTTTTAAACCAAATCTTTCGAAAACATTTTATTTAAACCAAAACAAATAAACTAAACTAATTATGAATCATACATGTGTGACATAAACAAAGACACGCTTATTCATAATTATCTTATTTTAAGCAAATCTACCTAAAAATTTCCCTTCAAACCATGGTTGATATCTTTACTCCACTGTCGGCGACTGATGCCCTCTGTGACGACGGTGTGGCAGCCGTGACAGAATCTGCTTCGGTGGCGCGGGAGGACATGGGGACGGTGGTGGCGGCATCGGTGGCGGTTGTTGTGCATAGCCACACAACCCAAACAAGCACAACCTCCCGGAGGGGCATATATGTCCACATCTACCACAGTTCAGGGGGTTCATGTTTGTGTTGGTACACAAACCTCCACAACATTGCATGTTGAATCGGCATCTGACTCCGCACAACCCACAGTTGTTTGTGTCTGATGTGACATTAACACAACGGTTTCTGCAACAAAGGCTCTTCGGAGGAATCTCTCCTCGGCTGCATACCCATGGTCTGCTCCGACAACCTTTTTGCCTCTGCTGGTTTTCAAGTTTTTTCAACCACGGCGAAGATGACAAGGAAGAAGAAGAAGATGACGATGATGAAGAAGAAACAGTGGCATTCTTGTACGCTGCGTCTGTTTTGATCAAAAGTAGCAGAAACAATGTTAAGATTTTCAAATGTTGGAGAGCCATTTTGGGTGTTGCATGAGTGGCAGGAAGGATTGGGATTTTGGAAACTACGCATGTAAGTTAAGTTGTGAAGAAAGCTTTGATTTTTATAGGAACGTTTTCTTGGTGTTCGATTGGTTTAAAAAATTAAATGTGTAAACAAATTAATTACCACTTGACACCTAGACAGCGAAGATATATTTGTAACATGATTTACCTTTAATATATTCCTTTTTTTTTTTTGGTTTAAAATGTGTTTACAAATTTATTTGTAATTATTTAACTTATTTGTTTCTTAAATTTAGTTACAGTTTTTTTAGCATGTTTGATTTGGTATTTGAAAATTTTAAAATCTCTTTTTTCAAATAAGAGTTTGTTTTACAAATTATCTTGTGTATTTTAGCATTAAATTTTCCTACAAAATTAATGTTGTTATGCAAATATCCATTTGTATGATAGTAAAATAAAATTTGTTTTTGTATTACATGAATTATACTATGACAAAACTTAATTTTTAAATATAAATCATGATCATACAAATTTATATTAAACCAAAATTAAGTTTTGAAATCATAATCAATAAAAATCAAGTTTGTACAGTCCAATTCAAAAACAAATAGTCCCTCAAATTTACTTTAAAAGAATTCCTCTCTATTATTAAAATAATTAATTTAGTCATTCTAGAGTTGATTTAAAATATATTTTATCTCTACTCCACTAATAAAATTAAACCCGAATCTAAACACATCTATAAAATATATTAAAAATAAAATTAAATCTATTTCTAAAAAGTCAAATCTGGCTAACAAATCTATCTCCAGCAAGAAACCACATAACAGCTGGAGCGTGAAAGAGTCGCTCATGATTTGCTTACACCGGTGGGGTGGGGCTATGGGTGCAGGGGTTGATGTGGGAGTTACACTAAAGTACATAAGTGATGATTTAGAGAGAGAGATTGCGTTCATCTTTGTGTGTTATGATTTAGGCTTTTGCAAAGTGCAATAGGATCAACGTGTGTGACTGCGCAAGAGGATTTAGCTTTACTCTATTAGCTTTTTAAAGAAACCGACATAAGAGAATCACGGTGGATGGGTTACCTGTTCACATGGAAAGCCAAAAACTTTGAAACAGAATTGGGGATTTCATCCAACCCATCATATATAAAAGGTTAATTCATTATTTACCGTTTGGATAGAAAGTAAGCATGTAGTTAAAAAGGCAAAAGTGAGAATGCGTTTCAGATCTTTCTTCCTTTCTATATATATATTAACATGCCACGTCTTTGGATCCTCTAAGGGTGTAAAACACGTGAAAACATGTGAAGTGCTTCTATAATAAAAAGAAATAAACAAAAAAGGAGTATATAGATGGAGAAGAATTGTATCACATGTACACTCATACATTTTGGAACTCACTTAAATAATAGGTCTCGTTTAAATATGTGAAATTTAGTTTCATCTATTTATATTTTTCTCAGTCTAACATAATAAAAAAAAAAAGGAAATTCAAATTCGTGTCACACTTTTTTAATTTTAAAGATATTTTACAGATTTCATACCCTTAAACAACTGTAACAATAACAAACAAAAATATGATGGAACAATCTCTGTAACAAATGGCAAAACTCTTGCGCAAAATCGAAAAAATGTGGAGAGTATATACTTTTTTTTATATAGAGGCTTGTGTCTCGCTCACTTCCGCTCAAGAGACATCCTCCGCAAGCATCATATGCAAATAGATTATCCCCTTTGGTCTAATGGAAATCCATCAATCATTTGTTTATTAGGTGTCTTTTTGCTATGGCAATTTTGTTTGGTTCACCCTTGGGAATTAGGACTAATATTTTTGAAGACCAAGACTTGATCAAACGGCTCCAAAGCTGGTTTTCCATAAATACCCCTCAACTAAACCAAGTTGAATTCTACATGAATTGGATATGTTTGTTTGTACTATATATGGTTCACTGAACCAACTTGTTCACAAGGGATTCAAGCAGATCCACTTAGCGTGATTCAAAAGATAAATCATCCAGTGATTTTGAGCAAACTTGCATGGTCCTCTCAAGGAAGTTTCATTCAATGAAAATCCTCAGCTAGTGAAGATCATAATTAATGCCCATTTCTTCCAATGGATGGGCTATAATTTGATGGGGATGTCTATATCCAAGGAAGAGGAGGAGGAAGAAAATATGGACCTCCTTACATTTGAATGGATATATTATCAAGTTTTGGCAATTATCTATTAAAAAAGGAAGACTTTTTTTGCCAGAGATACTTCATCTGGTATGAAATTCCTTAACCTGAACCTTACATCAAAACTGGTTCGATATTTCTTTATTTATGCTGATTTTAACAATAACGGGTTCTTACACATCGCTGGACGGGATACCAATTGAAAGCTTTCACAATTCGCTAATGTCCAAATGGGTGTCTTAGCTTCTTCTTCGGCAACTTCTATCCTAGACAACCTTCCTCGATCCGTTTCCTTATTTGACCTTAACCAGTTGTTTTGATTTTCTTCTTTGTTTTTGTATCAAAAGAATACACACATAGGATGTCAAATTGTAAAAACTAAGCTAAAATTAAATTCTACTTATTATATTTACATGCTGATACCTGCTAAGTCGTTTAATGTGACTTAGCAACTAATTACAAGAAAAGATGGCTTAATAACGATCAAGAATAAGAGTCAGGTTACACGAGGTCAAATGTAACCTAATTAAACAACGAGATTTAAACTTTATTTTATATAAAAACTAGTCAAATTTTAAACTCTACCTCCTATGTTTGGCTAATAATTAAGTGTAATGCTAATATATCAATTAGAATGAAACACATTATTTTATAAAAGTTGGTAGTGCCAATTCTTCATTGCAAGTGATTACAACCTACTCGAAATTCAGAGCAGAAAGACGCAAGGCCCTGAACCTTATTTTCGACTCCCAAAGCACTCAAGTTCTTATCTAAATTCCATCAATAAAAATTAAATAAACTAATTTAATCATTAAAAACATATTAAGATATTAGTATCTTTAAGAGTAAAAGACAGGTCAATGAGCATTATCATACACATAATCACGACATTAACTAGTGCTCAAAAGAGCAGTTATTACAATTATTTTTCAGAGGCATTGAAGCATAACCAAGCACAACAATGCCCAAGAGCACAAGATACACACATGATAGTCTTTTCAAGTCCTTGACGCACACATAACACTACAGTACAAGCTCAGCTTAATGCTAATCAAGCAACCACTAACATACAGGATGGTACAGACTTAACCTGAAACATAAAGTAGCTATTTTTACAACAGAATCACAACGAATGTGTCCATCACAGCCTTGTTTACTGGAGCACAAGGCATTCTTGTGAACCGGCCGCCATGGAAGGGCGGGAGCTCGAGCTAGTTGTGTCAACTTCATCATGTGACTGAGGATTGGCGTCTGGCACAGCAGAGACAGCAATGGCTTCAAAAATGAGAGCATTGACTTCTTGAAACCTCTCTTCAGAGAGGGAGACCTCTGCAAGAAGCCTCCAGGCATTGGCTTCTGTTGCGTCGTCATAGTCAGTCTTCCTCTTTAACACCATGTGCCCGCTAATTTCCCATACTGCAGGATTCACTTGGGTGTCCAGTAGCTCTGCACTCACTTCTCCAAGGGCTTGTTTCTCTGCATAGCACTGTTCATTCAGAAGACAATCCATGTGAGTCATTGCTTGTCACATACCAATAATGCAGCTGATGAATGTAGTTTTAAGCAAAGTAAGTGTCTGTTGACTGTAATTTCAATTCCAGCTAATTCTAAAATCAACTTCTGAAAAGGCGTCTGGGCCAAGCACGTAAAACTTTGAAAAGAAAAAAAAATTTTGCGCTTCCAATACAAGGCCAAACAAGTTCAAGAAACCGTTTCACCTGTGGTAGGAGAAAGATTTGCCTTCCACAATCAGAAATAAGGACATTGTAAGGTATGTTATTGTGTTGAAGGCAGATGCAGGCATCTGAAACAGTGTTTGATAGATGTTCTAGTGTATCGCCACCCTCGAAGACAAGGCCTCTGACCGGATAATCTAACAATCCAGATATCTTAACACCACCATTTAAAGTGGTTATTTTCTTAGTGGAAGCCTTCTCAATGGGAAAGGGCATAGCCAAATAGTAAGCCTGAGTCAAAATCATCAAAATTGCAGTTTGATTAACGACCAAACACTCGGTAAGGAATGCAGTATTCTATATGAGTGACAAGGTGATCATCTCAAGTTCTTCAGTGACCAGTACCTGGAAATGAAGGTGGTTAATGGTCGCAAATGCACCCAAGCTGTTGTAACCCAACCGGAAATATGGATTTCTGGCTTCTACTGCCATTTGAAGAGCAAGCAAGAAGCTTTGACGATCAATCCTCTGAGGCAAACGCTCGAAAATTCGGGGAATCAGAAGCACATGCCCATACTCAATAGGACTGACCTGTTAAGAGTAATACATGAACAGAATCATACAAAGTGCTTATTCCAGTTAACCCACAAGAACAAGAATCTGAAACAAAAGCCTAACAAACATACATTGATGGCAACAAGACTAGGAGAATTCTCAACGTCAATTGGTGCATTAGGAAAGAACTGAACTTCACCATCATCACTCGCTTCAAATTGAAAAAGGATCTCTTCTTGCCCAACTTTAGTAAAATTGAACTTACTTTCATCAAAAGGCTGGAGCACCTTATCAACTCGGAACTCAGTTGGTCTTTTCTTGAGGTGGCGACCCTCGTTCAGCTGAGCGATGAAACCATACCCACCCGGAATCACCTATTCCAAAATTATTACATCAATATGAATTCAAGTCCAAAGATGCTCTCATATCTATGCAAAAACAAGTAGAGAATAAAGAATAAGACCTTGGTTTCACAAGCAGTAACATCATAGCGAAAAAGCCCTCTCTGCAAACGATCCTCCCACTACCATGAAATGGTAAAAACTTCAACACACAACATGATAATACAAGTACTGAAATGGAACAGAATATGGTAATTGATCTTCAATTCTTCCTCATCGACTTCTACAATTACCTCCCCTAGTATGAGAGAGTCCAGAAAGGCCACAGGGGGCTCCCTGCCTTCGTGTTCAGACTTAACCTTGTGAAGCCTTTTGAAAGCATACAAAGGGAGCTTGGCCTCTGTTCAAAAACCCCCCAAAATGAGCCAAAACCCATCCAAGACAATATGCATAATTATCAATAAGTTCGAATTTAACTCACAGAATTGACATATAAAGAGCTTCAAGTCATACCTTCAATGCAACAATTTTTTAGGCAATTACGACCGCAACCCCCTACACGGCGAGCAGCCTCTCCAGCCTCCTCCTTTTGATAATTTGAAACTACGGTGGGAACCCTCTTGATTCTCAACATCTTGTTTTTTTCCAGTCAATTAAAAACCAAACCCAAAAACAACAAAAACCTGAACGGGATCTTATTGCTTTCACTAGCTTACCTTTAGGAGTCTTGAGTACTACTAGAGATCTAGACTAATACACTACTACCAAAGAAGAAGAGAGAGAGAAAGAACCACCACCGCCGGCGAGGAAGAGGAGGTCAGAAGGGCTACCGCCTTCGGAAGGCAAGGCACCGCGCCCGCCGTGCGGCGAAGGGTTGGTTTCGATTAGGCAACCCTTCCGTCGTACAGACCGGACATGAATGAGAGGCCGAAAAACTCTGAGAATAGCCGTGTTGTCTACAATGCGTCAACCCCGGGTTTTATCCCACCAAATAAGTCTAATTTTTTCTCCTTTCTCAATGAACCACCAAGCAAAGAAACCGAAGGTGCTAACTCCGGCGATGCGAGTCTTTCTTCTTCTCTACTTTCCGGGTCTGAGACGCAAAACCCAGATGGTAAATCGAAGCGAGACAAGGCAGTAAGGTGCAGGGCAAGTGGAAGTGGATGGCGGGGGATGAGAGGAGTAGGAGCAGGGTTGGTTTTTATAGATAAAAGAGGAAGAGAGAGGGTGAGGAAGGCGGGGTTGCAGCTGTGGCTGGAGTTATGCCTTGCTGCGTACTGCTTGGGTTGGGTTAGTGGCTTGATGTATACCTGCGAAGAGCGGACAATTATTGTGTGTCTGTGTGTGAGAGAGATAGTCCGGTCAATTCTACAAATGCAGCAAATTGAACAATTGCACAAACTTGATTATTTCTATTTAAAATTACAATGTCAATGTTGATAAATTTGGAAGATTGAAATTAGAAAGTTCTCACAACTTTGATTCGATGATTATAAATATTTTTAAAACTTGATTAAACTGATTTCAATATCGTACTACAATTATAGTTGAAACCTTAAAACGTAGAGGGTTTGTTCCATCAACTTTCAAGATCGTTGATTCAGAGTTTGAGGGTTTCACCTTCTTTATGACGGTATGCCCGATAGTGTCAATTGGTTGCTTGCTAGGTGGACCAGAGGGGCATACAAGTTGGAATGAGAGCGAATCTCCTGTTGCCTAATTTTGGACAAAAAGGTATTGTCTATAATTTGGATTATTAGATAAAATGTAACTGTTCAAATTTAAATATTTAAAAAATAATTTAATTGTAATAAATATTAGTTTTTAAAAATAACTTTCATATGATATTAATATTTTAATTCTTTTATTTATTATTATATTTTAATTTATAATATCTATTTCAAAAAAAATTCAAATTTAAAAACACTTAGATAAGTATGAAGAGCCCTACACTAAATAATTCCTATTATTCTAATTCTTTTAAAAAAAATATTTATTAAAATCAAATTATTTCATAAATATTTATTTACTTTTTTAAATCTATGTTATAAACTTTCATCTAATAGCCCCATAAGCAGAAACCACCTTACTGTCCAAAATCAGACAGTAACTATCGGTTTTGCAAGTGGAACACTATCCATGCAATAGGCCTTATTGTAGAAAAAAATTCAATTGTCTGAACTGTGGTACATGGCATTTTTATGCAATTTTAATAAATATATAATTTAAAAAAAATAATTACAAGACACAAAGACTTATTAATGTTATAAATCATATTCTTTGTATAAATAGTATTCTGTTAAAAAAATATAAATTACAGAATGTAATAACTGTATTGTAAAATATTAGATCCCTGTTGTTTCTCTTCAATGAGATATTATCTTATATTAAAAAAATTAAAATATTAATATATTTTTGGTGTCATAAATAATAAATTTTTTTTTAACAAATTTAATATTTATGATGGTCCAGTATCTCTATGGTAGAGGATTGTAGGAATCACTAGAGATTCGTGTCGTGCATTTGGATATTCGATGGTCCCATTCACCTTGAATCTCTTCTCTAATTGCATTCTTTGTGAAAGGAATGGATTTCATTTTTTCTTTATAGCAAATCAATATTTTCATTATCAAAAGATATCTATTTTCTCAATTTCAAACATCCAAAATTTGATGGATTATCTTTATTTCAACAAGAGAGAATATTAACGAAAATATGGGAGGTAAGAAAGAAAAACACTATGAACATAAACAAATAGACATCATCTTGAAAAAAATTATTAATAAAACTTATGAAATTAAATTATCTATTTTTAAGGATTTCATATTTTAAAATTATTTTAAAAAGTCAAAAGACTTAGTATTTATTTATATTGGAGTTATATAAACTTGATTTTAGATGAATATAATTTTGTAAACTTTATTCTGATTAAAAAGTAAATTTGTTTAATAGTAATTTCAATTAATACAATTCATTCAACGTATACACAAGTTTATTTTACCTTTATAAAAATGTGAGCTTAAATGATAAAAATGATCATTACAAAAATATAAGTCAAATTAAATAAAATATTTAATTTATAATATAAGACAAATATTTGTTTATATGAGCAAATAAGTTTTCTTTAACAAAGCCAATACGTTTATAATATTTTGGGGGTCATAACAAAAATACTTTTAATGATTTAACAAGAACTTATATTATATCACAGCTTTTAAGTTAAACCAACTTTTGCCAAAGTTTAAGGTTATTTTTGTCATAACTATTAAATAATTTTTTCATATATATATATATATATATAGAGAGAGGCACACAGAAACATCGTTGTCAACATTTTTAAACTTATTAACTTTTAATTAATAAAAATAGGTTATATGATTTAATATAAAATTAGATGTTACACTCATAATTTTAAATATATTAATATTTTTAATTCTAATGTAAAAATATAATTATAATATTATTAATTTAAAAATAATATTATTATAATTATATTTCTATATTATAATTAAATACACTAATACATTTAAAATTATAAATACACTATAATCATTAAGTATTGAGTTATAATAGAGCATATAATAATAAAGTAAAAAAAACCTACGGTGTTATAATTTCTTTGAACGATGCAATACTTTATTATGACGTGATCCAGTTATAATTAGGGCTTTGGTTTTGGTAATGTGTTATATTGTTTTCGCATTGTTTGATTGAAACGAGATAGTTTTAAACATATATGAACTATTTTCATTTAATTAATAAATTATATTAGGTATACAAAATATTTAGACGAGGAGGATTGAATAATAGAAAAATTATAATACTCTCTAGAAAATTCATAAAAATCCCAATTAGTCTGGAATGCCCTTATTTGCTTAATTATTCGGACTAATATTGCATTGTTAGTGCTAATTCCACAGTCAAATATTTAGTATTTTAATTTGTCAAAGATTAAATCGTTGTTAAATTAGACTTTATCATTATGACATGATGGAAAAGGCACAAGACACCAATTGGATTTACGGTCGTGTTTCTCTTTCGGAGATTTCCTTTGGATGCGTGGAATATTTGTAATATAATACACATATTTTTATAATAAATTTGAGAAAGATGCTTTTTTTTTTTTTGTTAGAGGCATGTTTTCTATAACTCGTGCCTTGAATCCAGTTGAATTACTGTATAAATGTTTATTGAATAAATTTGGATGATTTACTGATTTAAATGTTTAAATATTTGTTTACATATCTAAATAGAGGTTCACAAGGTTTACTTTGTAAGTATTTTTGTTTGATTTAATATTTAATTTTTTAAAAACTAATTTTACTTTATAAATTTTTATTTACATAAAAATAAAAAAAAGTATTTGTATATAAGATGAACTGTACAAATAATAAAATTTAATTTTTTAATAAAATATTTTAAATATTAAACACCATGATATAAAACTTAGAAAAAGAATATCTCCGTTACTACGGAGAGGAAAAAATTTGTTATCTTGACTCTTGGGTTTGGTGGACTTAGCAGTGAAGTTAAAAATAAAAATCAAGTCCTTTTGGATATCAGAAAGTAGGAAATTTTTTTCATCAATTTAATTACCAGTGAATTGTAAATTTAATCTTTTGTTATGTTTTGAATAGGCTTAAATATCAGGCCAAAAAAAAAAGATAGGATTAATTTTTTACAAAAATGAATAAAATTTTGAGTCACTTCCGGTTATATGAAGGCAAAAAATATAATTTTTTTTATTTTAAATTAATCCAACTTTATTATTTCATAAAAAAAATAATACGAAGTTTTGCATTTATTTTTTATCATATTTTTAAGTTAAAGCTAAAAAATCATCATCACATGATTAAATATTATAATTTTATGAAAAATTAATAAAAAAAAGTATACCAAATTTAATCTATTATGATATCATTAATTCAAATTTGACATCTGCTTTAACAATTTATTAATTTAAACGTAATATATTTATTTCACACTATTAGCTTGTACTTGAATTTAATGCTCAAATTAATAAATTGTTAACGTCAAGGTTAAATTTTAAAGGAATGTAATAAACGAACAACGTTAAGTTATTTAATTAAAAATATATATTATCTAATTTCATAAAATTAAAACCATTATCATTTTCGAATTTAATATTTACAATAAACATTTAGACACATACTCGTCTTTCGAGGGGGGGCCTCTCCACGTTCTAAGATGGTTGAGGTAGATTTTTCGGTGCTTTTAACAATTCTAAGGCACGGATACCTTAAGCACATTGGCCAATAAAATACAGCCAGCTCAATAATGATTTGATTATGTGTAGATAAATGTTAAAATATTTTTAAAAAAAGACTCCAGCATTTGAAAAAAAAAATATTTAGCCCTAATATATTTTTAATTTTTTTATTATTTCAATTTCTTCAACTTATAAAATCACAACTCAGTTTTTATATTTTATTTATTTTACATTAATCAAAAATTATAGTCTTATTATATCTTTGTTGTCTTTCTTTCCTTCTCTTTTTGTGTATCAACTTCATTTTGAGAGTTGAGTAAAATATAAGTTTTATAAAATGGATGACAAAAAATTTTGATGCAAGTAAAGAACAGAAAGAACAGAAAAATAAAACCCAAAATGGACATTGAAGTAGTTAAATTAAGGAAATCATTTTTATTATTATATTTAGATTTTATTCAAAGTTATCATTAAAAATGGACATATGGCTATTTAATATTAATAAAAAGATTAAACACCCTTAGAAGCATATTATAAAATTTCTTTCTAATTTTTTTTGTTTTCTTATTTGATTTTTTCTTGAAATAGAATACAACTAAAAATTTTTAAATATTTATATGAAATTATCAATTAAAAATGGGATATAACAATTAATTATCTTATCTATATATATATATATATATTGTTCAGTAAAAGGTAATCAAAATTTATGGTAATATAATTTATTCATATAACTATTTTCAATTATTTTTTTATAAAACTTGAGATTCATCTTATATATATATAGATATAATAGACTCCCTTCATGGGGGTTTTGTTTGATCAACAAGAAGTATTATTTCATCAAATCATCAATTTATTATATAATGACTCTTCACCTTTATAACACATACATTAAAAATTCTTTGAAGTAAGTAAGTTATTTATAGTCAACAAAAAGAATAATGAAGTAATTAATTAATAAATTAATTAACCGTCTCCTATATTGAGAATTTTTTGAAATCTAATAATTATTTAGAGTTGATGAAAAAATATATAAATTAGTTAATCACCTCTTAAGTTGAAAATTTTTCGAAGTCTGAACATTTTTTGGAGTCAATAAGAATAATAATGAATTACTTAATTAATTACTTGTCTCATAAATTTTGTAATATATATTATAAATATAACTTGATACCTAAAATTAAAAGAGGAGAAAATAATATATGATTTATTCAACAATATAGATTATACATCACTCTAAGTCAAATGCAAAGTTAAATGTGATTCTATTAATTTATGATATTCTAAACTTTTTCATAAGTACAACAATGAGAGTTACTTTGTATGACAAAACATATTCATTATTATGATACACTCTTAATGTACTAATTGTGATCACTTATCTCTAACTAATATCACAAAACTAATTTTACACAATATTTTTAATTTATTATATTTTATTTATATTACAATAAATTACTAAATTTATTTTTCTTGCGAACACATATAATCATTGTTAATTCAAAATATATTGATATATCACATAACAAACTAATTTTTCTTAAGACACATACAAAAGCAGACAAATAAACAAGTTTGAATCAAAAAGGTGAAAAAATTAACTTAAGCTATATGTTTCAATAAAACTTCAGTTGCAATGGTCAGACCATATTGTCACACCCCAAATTATCAGAGTGTGATCGACACAGATAATAAGACTAGCCTACCTCTGTAAGCCTAACAAGTTGGTTCTTAATTGAGTTGCAATCATACATAATAGACATTCATTACCAAGCAGATTTGCATACATATCAAATTTGTATAAATTTCGGTAGAATCTCCTCTATAAATGAGACCTCTCGAAGTTTTTACACATCTTCCAAAATAATAATATACATAAAAGAGAGCACCGCTCTCAATTCAATCAAAAGACAACTATAATACAGGGGGAATAGGGAATTTACTTATGGTCATACATATCATTTACGTTGATCACATCTTTACCATTTAAATACCAAATACAACCAAAAAAAATCTCAACAAAATAGGGAAACCAAAATATCAACAATGCGAATAAGCCTCCACTAGCCCTCTTGATCAACAAACTACTCAGGATGACTGTCTAAAATTCAGTAAAACATAAACGGGTAGCATTCCAGTAATAAATCAATAATACCTTTTAACCAGTTAGTTTTTGATAAATCATGATTTAAACCTTTAACACTTTAAGCCATAAACATGAGATAACATTCATTCCATGAAAAATTTAAATCGATCAAGGGTACATAATTCTTGGAAATCACATTTTCATGGTCGAGGATCAACAGCCCTCAGAAAAATCTCTCATTGGTCAATGGTACTTAACCCTTGTATACTTTTATCAAATGGTCAAAGGAACTCAGTCATTGGGTTCTTGTTAAAGACATGTAAAAACCTTCCTTTTTATTTAAAATATGGTTGGCTTAGAAATTAGATTCTAAGGAAGACTATCAAGACATCAAGCATAAGTCATGGACTCGTGGCCCCTGCAATTTAATCATCTGTCGAGAGCACATAACATCTCAAGGTAAATCACTCATATGGTCAGTGCATATAACAATCCAATGGTAAGCATTCAGTTGGAAGAGCTACCGCTTACATGATGGATGATGTATGTCAAAATAACCTTGTCTCCTCACAATCAAATTCACCCACAATTCCTATATCATAAAAGTATACTTCCTTCAATTCCCATCATTAAACATATCAATTTAGGTTCATTATAATGTCTTAACAAAGTCATAAAGTAACCATAATCCCATATCATTAATTTATCACATGTTTTTTCTTTTTTCTTTAATTCTTCATATTTCCATTACAAACTTCATATGCCACTTCATTATTATTACTAAAAACAAGTCCTAGCTCAGATTTACTGATTCCATCACCTAACCTTTCCCTGAATTTTCATCAATTTACACTCACTACCTTAAAAACCTTATAAATTTTTAAGGCTTCTTGATTCCGGATCGCTTGCCTTAGCATTAAATCAAAGCTCACATCTGATTAGTATTACACACTACAAATATTTATACCTTTATTCTTGTTAAAAGAAAAATTTTTGCATTAACTTTAGCAGGTGCTACACATGTCTTCAAACTTTTTCATAAGTTAATTCTTTTGGTTAATATCTATTTTAAATTTTATTTTTTATTTTGCTAGATTTTGGATATAGATTTATTTATTTATTTTGTTCTCCATATTTTTACCTTGCTTTGTAAGTAGTAGTGTCAAACTGTGTTTAGGATTTTGTTCCTTTTCAGCTTCATTGTTTTAATTCTCTATATTTATTTCCTCATTTGTTTTTCTAATAATTTTGTATTTTCTTTCATTCAATAAAATTAATTAATTTTTTATTACTAAAAATCTTTAAAATACCACACTTTTATAATAAAATGAATAAAGTGAAAGAATACAATTATAAATTATACTAAAAGTGAGTAGTGAGTTGTGAATAAAGATTGAAAAATTATTATGGGCAAAGTTATAAATATAACAAAATTTCAAATATTTGTACCTTTTTCTAATTTTATCACTTTTGTATACACACATGATAAGAGGTAAATTTTCTATTGGACCACTTGTATAAGGGCACAATGCTCTTAAGTATTCCCCTAAGGTTGGGTAGTTTAGTGGTCCTACTCCATGTCTTAAAAGGTTTAGATAGTTACGCATGGCACATGGCTTGAAGAATCACATAACCTTAAAATAATATAGCTCCATTGAAAAAGAGTATGTTGTGTAAAATGATTACAGTTAGATACAATTTTTTATTTTAATCTAAAAATTATACAAAAATACATTTATCATATATAATTAAAAATCATATACTTATTAGATTTAAATTAAAAAGTATAACAAAAACGTGAAAAAAGTTCGTTTAAGTTTTTTTGTAAAATAAATTTTATTCAAGCAGGTGTTAAGTACAACAAAAAATATAAAAGGGCTGAGTTAAATATTTTTCAAAAAATAAATTAATTATTAAAACTATCTTTAACCAAAATTTGACATACTTTTAAAAAGAAAAAATTATAATATTAATATTTTATTTTTTATATTTTGTGACAATTTAATTTTTTATAAATTATTTATGACAAATAAGTTATTTATAATTTTTAATTCATACAAAATTGATTATTATATTTAAATTAATGAGAAATTGATGTACTACATTATATTCATAAAAAATAAAATTATCACATAATATAAAAATAAGAAATTAATTTAATATTTTACTCTATTTTAAAATAAATGTAGCCCATTTTAAAATAAATTCGCTGAAAATAATCAGACAACTGCACCACATGAAATTTCTTAATGCAGACCAAATATCTCGTAGGGGCTGGGCCCAATGATGGCCCACAACACAGTCCAGTGGTCCTCGCTTTCTCGTGATATGTGTACCAGAAAACCAGAAAGTGGAATCCTCCACGTGTTAATGTTTTCTTTAAGCCACACGATCCTCTCTCTCTTTCTTTCCTTTTAATATCTGGACGACAATGATTGGAGGTTGCGTTTCTGTATCATGTGTCGTTTTGGACAAAAATAGACGACATCGTCTGGTAGTGGCATGCGTGGCCCAAGCCTTTTTCAATGGTATCATACTGGAACATAAAGAAGTGGAAACAAGAGATACGACGTAGGACCATTGCAAGATTCCGAATCTACGGAGGAATCATTCCGGCGTAAGCCTCTTTTTGGTCGTTTTCCAATTAGAATATTAATTTAAACATAATACTATTTCTTTTCCTTCGTGTTACAATTATTATAGCTTTCCAATTAGATTCTTCAGGCCATTTATTTAAATATACTATATTCGCAAAGCCACTTGGGATTTTTTATGAATTGGTAAGTAGATATTATTTACTTAAGCATATATTATATACAAAGTGTACGTAAACGGATAATTTTATTATATAATTAATTTCAAACCTTTTGATTATTAATAGCTCACCTTATTCATAATTTATGCTATAAATACTTTATAAGGCTAATATCTTTGTAAGCTTTATAATTTTGGTCCTTATAATATAATTTCACTTGAATTTTAATTTGGTTATTATAATTTAAAACTTTGTAATTAAAAATTTATAGTTTACAAAGATTTTAATTTAGATTCTGTCATTATATGATGGTCAATATTTTGCTATATATTTGAGTTTATTTTATCTTATTATTTAATTTTATCTCTTTTATTAACAAAAATTATACATGTTTAAAGTGTTAGTTATATTAGTGAATTTTGATCGAATATTACAAAAATTTCGACAATAATGACTAAATTAAAACATTGATAAAAAACTAAATCAACATATTTATGAATTGTAAGAATTTAATTACAAAATTTTAAATTACAGAGATTAAATTAAAAATTAAATAAAACTATAAAAACCAAAAGTATAATTCTCACTAGTCTATATCATCAAAAGTCATTGTCAAGACAGCTTCATATAACCTGAAAAATTCTTCAAAATCGCAATGTGTAATAAGTGGGGGCTGGCGAGGAATTTGTTCAGATAAAAATTTACCTAGTAAAAATAAGGTTTACTTCGCCAAAAAAATAAAGATAAAGGTTTTCCTTTTTTAATTTAATTTTGTATTCAATTCAAAATGAGCTTTTGATATTTTCACTAGTTTTTTTATTTATTATTAGTTCATATTTCATAGTATTTGTCATCGTTAGAATTTTATCTCAAATAAGCGTAAGGAACCTAATAACTAAGATACCCCAACTATTCTCCGCTATATGTGTTGTTGAACATGGGCCGAGAGTGAAATTCATTAAGCCAACAAATACAAATACGAGTTCATCACGAAGGAACCACCAACATAAACAAATTCTTGTTGCAACACTTAACCACTTCAAAATCATCAAAAGCTTTCTTTGTAATCAATTGTGTAACCACTATTTTAGTCAAATACTTGAATCCACTCTATATTTTCTATTAATTTTTCTATAAATTTTTAAAAAATAGACACAAAATAAGTCAATTAATGTAACTATTCTCACACCAAACATCACCATGCCATCATCCATGCTCTTACTACGGTACTAGGATGATCACAAAAAAAGATATGATAATCGTCGTAAAAAAGAACAATATAAGGAAAAAGACAAAAAATAAATAAGTAAAAGCAGTTACACTCACATAAAGTCTGGGAAAACGTTTGCTCGAAGAGAAAATAAAACATTTACAATTGAAAGGGGAAAGGAAAAAAAAGAAAAAAGTTTCTCCATCCCATCCTCTCCTGTTTTAAAAAAAAAAAGAAATTTATTTTTTTAAAAAATTCATTCTCAAATATCAAAACTACAAAAAAGAACACTCTGGGATGGAAATTACCTGTATGGAGTATGTTAAGCTTGCTTTGCTTTCAAATATAAAATTCCCTAATGCTTGCTGCAACCATAAATTGCTTGTAAAGGAAGCAAATTGAAGTTTTATTTTATCTATCTCAAATAATGATTATATTGTAACTTAGTGCATACAAAACATACCATATATCAATCCATTTACCTTCTTCTTTTTCCAAAACAACAAAAGGGAAAGCATATTTTTCTTTAATATAAATCTTTAAACGAAAAAGTTAAATTTATTTTGTTATATGCCCATTTTTAATTATTGGTTATTTTAGTTATATTCCATTTAGTTAGTTATACAAACTTTAAACACATCTTCATATTTCTTACAAAAAAATATTAAAGCAAACTAATGTTTGCCTTGTACGGTCTTCTTGCTTCAATCTAAAAGAAGAAAATAGGCATAAGAAGCTATTCAAAGTCTCCGTATTTTTCACCTCTCTAAGCAACTAATATCAATTGCATGTGCATTATTGTCATCCATAGCTAGCTGGATTCAAGATTAAGGAAGCTTCTCGTTAGAATGTCCAGGTGATCCAAGCCGTGCGTACATGGGGTCTGGTAGGGTGAGGTGTGTGAAATTGAGCTTTCCTTGTGGCCACTATCAGCCTTTTGCTTCAATGGCCACTAAGCTTCGTCCACATATATCTATCTGTGAGTCCTTTAAGCGTAGGAACTCACATGCAGGGGAGACAATGTGGGGTCCAACTCCCAACTACCTTCTAACTTCCTGCCACATTGTCTTGTCCCGTATATGTTTTGTCTTTTCAATGGTGTCCCTGTCTACGAGTTTGAATCCTATTGTATGCACAGTAAAATGGAAAATAATTTCGCGCGTTAAAAAAAGTAATTTAAAATGATGGTACATAATTATTTTTATACCCTACTGTACTTATAATAACTGTAGGCCATCCACCGTCATTTCTGCACATGAATAACTTCGATCTAAATTCTCAATTGGGGGAAAAGTAATTACATGAAATTATGGTGAGGTGTAAAAGAGTAAGACCACATATTTTCTTATATTTTCCTTATGAAAAAAAATAATAAGTAATTTTTTATATTTTTTATGTTATTATTTAATTAAAACGTGATAAATATATATTTTTTAATTAATATTGTAGATAACCATATAATTTTTAAATTAACCTCATAGCATCTGAGCAACTATGCATAAATTCAGTCTATTGATTATTAGGTTTTTTAATCAACACATAACACTTGTACAATTCATCAATAATAATATACAAAATATATAATTTAATTTAAAATTATATAATTATTTACGATAACTGTACAAGTATCATATAGTTGTTATGATTAAGAAAAATTGTTTGCTCGAAAATAACTCCTATTATTAAAAATGATTGTTTATCTGTCTATGTAGTATAGACAGTCTAGTACTAATAACAATACTATCCAATCTAATATTAAAACTTCTTCCCACTCTATTCTCACTTGCTCTCTCTTTCGGAATTATTAACATTACATTAAAGGTTGGCAATAGAAGGGCAGTAAAATTTCAGTTTACATATTCTTTATAGAAATATAAATATAAATATTTTCAGAATATATTGAACATACTTAATAAGTAAGAAAAAATATTTATTCAAATTAAATATTTAAAAATTCAAAATTTTAGAATTTCACTTTATTTCCTTTACTTTTCATCATCGTTAATCTAAATATACCCTAGGCAAACAAAGTTTTCGTCTCGAAATGGCAATGAGTAAATTTTTTATTAAATTCTACATAAATTTGAATTATTTATCTATAATTCGAATTCTATTTCCGAGTTTGAAAAGAAATTGTGTTCCTCATAGTTATCGGTGCATTCGTAATATTCGATTCTTGAAGTTTATGTGATATGTATTCGGTAGTAGAAGATAAGTACCGAATAAATGATATAACCAAAATACCCTTTAACTATATCATCTTTGAAATTATTATTAAAATATATGTTTAAAATTTTTATGGCTGATTAATCTTGAAATAATATTTTTTTAATTATGTGAAATTTTAAAAAAATAATGCAAAATGAATTTATTTTCCATCAAGGCCGAAATGTTTGGTATTGGGCCTAGATGCAGAGTAGTTATCTAGTGGCTTCAATCATGCTTTGGCCTTTTGGGCATACTCCACTAATATGCTAAACGATGTTTCTTAAAAGGATACCACAAGTTTTACATTGTTTGCATAGACAAACCGATTTAAACATAAAAGGCTTTGACTAATAATGAAGTGGAGAAATAAAATAAGATATATATATTATTTACTTTTTCTAATATTAAATAATACACATAATATCATTTAATTAAATAAAAATGCAATCATATTAAGTTTATTAATTATATTAATATTTATTTTATTATTAAACTTTTTATTTTTTAATTGTTGCATTTAAACACTTGGATATATGTTTTAGACATATATATATATATATATATATATCACTTAAATAATTAATTTTACAAGATTTTAAATCTCATTTATTTAATTGTGATGATGTAACCCAAGAAAAAAATACAAATGAAACTTTTTAGTAAATTTTTTATATGTTAATTAATAATACTAATTATTATTATTTTTGTTGTTGTTGTTGTTAATATAATTATTTTACTTTAAACTTGCCTTGAATCACAACAACAAACTTTTAATTTATACTACTCATTCAATAAAAATTATCAGTTGAGCGGGACTCACTATGCAAATAGCTTTTATATATTTTGTATAATACAATTTCAACTTAGAATAAGTGGGCTTCTAGATTTCAAAATATGTTATAAATAGTTTAATTGAATGAGATGCAAAATTTTTTTAGAGTCTACAATTTAAGTAAGACCTATTATTTAGATAGTTTCTACATATTTGTAGAGGTCATCATTCAAATAAATAATATTCTTAGCAAAATAATATTATTTTATAACAATATTATTAAAAGCCCAAAATGTAAGAATTACAAAATTACAAATTTTAAAAAATAAATTATTATGATTGAATCATAAAAAAATAAAAAATAATTAAATAAAACAATTATCACACACACGCATGCACACGTATATTTTGGGGGACTCGCAAGTTGCCACATATCCCTACTAAAATTTTTGTAAAAACAATTATGATTTATCAAGATTGGTGGCGAGTCAATACAATTAAGCATCAAAGTATAATATTTCTGTAAGATTCGGATTTTAAAAATTAATTTTTTAAATTATAATGTTTAAGTAAAAAAGCCAAGTTTCTCCAAGCCATCCTCTCTTGTAAACAAAAAAAAAAAAAGGAATTTTTTTAAAAAAGCTTCATTCTCAACTATCAAAAATTACAAAAAAAGAAAAAACACTCTCGGAGGGAACCTCTATGGAGTATGTTAAGCTTGCTTTGCTTTCAAATATAAAATTCCCTAGCTTGCTGCAACCATAAATTGCTTGTAAAGGAAGAAAATTGAAGTTTTATTCTATCTCAAATACTGATTATATTGTAACTTAGTGCATACAATTTCTACCATATATCAATCCATATAACTTCTCTTTTTTCTAAGAGAACAACAAAAGCAAAGCATATTTTTTATATAAATTTCTAAACAAAAAAGTTAAATTTATTTTGTTATATGCCCATTTTTAATTATGGGTTATTTCCGTGATATTCCATTTAGTTATTTATACAAATTAAACATATCTTTATATTTTTTATTTAAAAAAAAAACTAATATTTACCTTATAATGTCTTCTTTTGCTTCAATCTAAAAAGAGAAAATGGGCATAAAAGCCATTCAAAGTCTCTGTATTTTTCACTCTCTAAGCAAATATCAATTGCATGTGCATTATTATCTTCCTTCTAGCTGCATTCGAGTCTAAGGAAGCTTCTCGTAAGAATGGCCAAGTGATATGCTCGGGAATATCATCTCATATAACACGGTAGTCCTCATGGCTTATAGTAATATATAGTACTGATTTGGTTTGTCAATAGGGTTTTCAGAAGCTAAATCTGGGCATGCACTACTTAAAAAAACTTGAGACATCTACTGCAGATCACTTTCGAAAGAAGTTGGGAGTTGGACCTCACTTTCTCTCTCCCTACATGTGAATTCCTACGCTTAAATACTCGCAGATATTTTTGACCCAAAGAAAAAAAAAAAGAAGATACTCGCAGATATGAGATATGAATTAACCTCTGGTTCTGGATTTTGTGGAAGAAGCTTAGTGGCCATTGAAGCAAAAGGCTGAAAAGGAAAGTTCATTTAACACTCACTCTCCACCCTACTAGACCCCATATATGCATCGAAAGGGATCCCAATTCCCAGCACCACAGTGGCGGAGCCACATCAATTTTTTTTTTTTTAATATATAGTGTATTAAATTTTAATGTTTTTGTCCCCAAATATTTTAGTTTTTGAATCCACCGAAATTATTGAACTTGAAGGTTGGATCATGTTATTTTGTTTTTGTTATTTGACACATTAATTTAAAACCATTAGACTTACATATGTATTATGTACATAATTTTATATTTAATTTTTGTGTAAACATTTAATATATTTTTATAAATTGTAATTTTACAATAATTGAGTATAACATAATTAAGTTTACAGGTGAATATATTATTTTTAGTTAAGCTTCGAATAATTGTCCTTATAAATGTTAAAATAAATTTTTAAAATGTTAATGGATAAAATAATATTTGTAATTCTCTATAAATATTTTTTTTTATAAATTGGCATTTATAAATTTTAATGTTTTATCTGATAAACTTATTTACTTCCCTTAAAATATATTGGATTGTTTATTGAACTATCATGATGTTGTCAAGTGATAGTACATTTTGTTTAATATATCTATATTATGTATTATATAAGTAATAAACAAATATAAATATTTTCATAGATACTTAGATAGTAAAATTAATATTAAAATATAGAGTAATATATGGTACAATATTTTAAATTTACCTGTAAATTTAAGAAGAACAAAATTTAAGATATTGTTAGTAAATTAACATCATTTAGTTTAATTTAAAAGTTTAAATGAAATAAATTTATTTTTAAAAATATAATATTAATCATAATTTTTCAAAATAAAATATAAAAAAATTCTGCGCCCACCTCTGCATCTTGGCTCTGCCCCTACCACATCAAGTTTTTATTTGTTATATAAAAATAAATATTTTATAACATTAAATCAAGACAATTGCATGAAAATTTAACGGTTTATATTATTACCCCTACCATGTTGTCTTATCTATATTTTCAATTATATCCCCATCCACATGTGAATCACTTCAATCTAAATTCTCTTTAGAGAGAAAATAAATAATTAATGAAATTATAGAGAGGTGTTAAAGATGAGGATGGGATAGTTTCTTATATGTTTGTTATAGAAAAAATTAATAAGTAATTTTTTATAATTTTATTGTGTTATTCTCTAATTAAAATATAATAAATATATAATTTTTTATTAAATTGTGACATGTATAAGATTATAGCTTATGACTATATAATTTTTAAATTAATTTGAACACTTTTTATATTATAATTGGTTAATCATATATTTGTCCTATTTTAATTGAAAACTTAGTAACATATATATAAGCAATTTTATATAACTCTGCTTCTATTATTATTAGGTTTTTCAATTAATACATAACAATTATATAATTATGTAATAATAATATAAAATATATAATTTAATTAAAATTATAAAATTATCTACAATAACAATATAAATATCTTATACTTGCTATGTTTAAGAAAAATTGTTTGCTTTTAATGTTGAAAATAACTTGTAATATTAAAAATTATTATTTATCTGTCGATGTATTATATCCAACATAATACAGTAGAGAATCTTTAAAAACTTCGCACCTGTTCTCTCCTCCTCTCTCTATCTGAATTAACATTGCATTAAAGGTTGGCAATATAAAAGGGCAGTTTTAGTTTACATATTTTAATATAAATTTATTTTTAAAATATATTGAAAATAATTAATAAATAAGAAAAAATATTTACTAAAATTAATTAACAAATTTTAGAATTTCACTTTGTTTCCTTTACTTTTCATCCCCGTTAATCTAAATATACCCTAGGCAAGTAAAGTCTTCTTCTCGTAATGGCAATGATTAAATATTTAATTAAATTTTAGATTTCTAAATTTAAATTATATATCTATTATTCGAATTCTATATCCGAGTTTGGAAAGAAATTCTGTTTCTCATAGTCATAGGTGCACTCGTGATATTTGATACTTGAAGTTTATGTGATATGTATTGGGTAGCAGATGATAAATACCGAATATATGTTTAAAATTTTTATGGTTGATTACTCCTGAACAAATATGTTTTATTTATGTGAAATTTAAAAAATTAAATTTAATGTAAAATGAATTTATTTGCCATCAAGGCCGAAATGTTTAGTATTGGGCCTATATTCAACCCAACAAGTATTTTTCCAGTGGTATCAACTTTTAACTATGTTTTGGGCCTACCCAACTGATGGGCTAAAAGATGTTCTTGAGGTGGATACCGAGTTTTACATTGTTTGCTTAGACAAACCGTTTTAGACATGGTCCAAAGTCTGAATAAAGGACTTAAGTTATATTTAAAAGTTTAAAGGATGATAATATAAAATGTTGCATAATGAAACGGGTGAAGTGTCCAGAAATGTCTTATTTTATTGTTTAAAAATTTTAAAAAAATAATGATAGTCATTAATGAAATAAAATAATTTATATATTATTTTTATAATATCAGTTTTATACATATAATGTTATTATAATAAGTTTTTAATTAAAAAGTTATCATCGTAATTGTGCAATTTAATTATTCTATTCCATCCCAACTTTTAGTTTACAAGGACGAACAAGGAAAGATTTTGAATGTTGATGAGTGGTTTTAGACTCCTTTATTTATCAATTCATTTCCTTCTGAAAAAAAAAACACTTTTTTACTTCAAATTAATTACTCTTCGTTGTGACATTCCACCTCTTGCCCTCCTCCAAACATACTTTCTTTTGGCTAACAAAACATACTTTCATATATTTTATTGCAGTACAATGCATAAGGAAGAACATCAGATGCACATGCAAATTAAAGACAGCAAATGGCAATGTAGGAAAAATTTTCAAACAAACTCATGTAATATATGCAAAGATGGAGCCAAATCCTAACTTTTGGTAATTTTATTGGTTGTTTTTTCAATATAATTTTCTCCCTTTTTTGTAATATTTTATGGGTTTATAATGACTTTTAATTTTATATTTCTAATATCCCTTAAATTTATATACTTTTTATACAGTTTTGAATATTTATTTTTTTAATATATTTTTTTATTTTATAATATTTCTAATTCTCCACATTTTAATACTAATTTATAATACTTAATATTTCTCCATACTTCTTTATATTTATTACATAAGTATTCTCTCGAATATATATATATATATATATATATATATGTGTGTGTGTGCGCCTGCAAATTAAATTTTGTAAGAGAAAATTGTGATTTGGCCCTCATGACTTTTCCAGATTAGTATGCTTAAATTAGTTTTTGGAATGCAAAATTATAATTTGGTCCCTATTACTTTTCATGTCAGCATGTGTAAATTAGTTTTTGGAAGATAAAATTGTAAGAGAAAAATATAGTTTTGGTTTATCACTTTTAACTTTAAGATCAATTTAGTTTTTCTAAGATGAAAAGTATTAAAATTGTCCTTTAAAAATAAAATCTTTCAGAAAATATAGGTCTTGCAATGATCAATTTGATTCTCCATAAGGATTAAATCTATTCATTTTTTCATCTTTGGAAGTCCATTTTAATATTTTTCATATTTAGAGGATTAAATTAATACTTTAACAAAAAAAAAAATGAAAAATTAAAATCATATTTTTCTCAAAACGGTAATATGGCCCCTATTTTTTTCAGATAAAATAAAATTAAATTTTCATTCTCAGATTTTCTTTTTCCTTCCCTCTTTCCATTTCTAACCTCAATCAATGAAAACGGAAAGCAAAAATCTGAAATCTAAACAATATAATTCCAAGGAATTATGATACGGACCGCTCCACTCCACACTTCATTACCATTAGGATTTAGGAAGAATAGGAGCTGAAGCACAAAAAAGGTGAGACTTTACTTTCAGTTCTTGCCTTTTTAAAACTTCTGTTCTTGACCAAGAGAGAGAGAGGACTAGGCGAGACGGAAAACTTGAGGGATACCAGACAGGGAAAAATGCTTTCTTATTCCATGTAGGCAAAAATGCTTGACGAGGCAAAGTGAACTGAAGGAATGTCGGATGGGATATCATGAAAGTGCTTTCTTATTTCATATAGGATAAAATAGTATTAGAGAGAGCGTGTGTTCTAGGATGGGAAATCTGAAGGTGAAACGGAGCTCATCATTGCGTGCTTATTCTTTCTTATTTGAGCTCATTTTTTTTTTCTAACATTTTCAATTTATCCTTCTACTTTTTATTTATTAACTCACTCTTATACTTTTATTTTTTTAATAACTTCTCATATTTTTTAATTTATAAACTAATGAGGTTGTTGGGGAGTAAAAAAATATAAGGGGGAATCAAAATTTAAAGAAAAATTAGACAAAATTTTTTTTTTTAAAAATATTGGAATTAAAATATAAATACAACAAATTATTTTTAATTGGCATACTTCCAATATATTTTAATACATTATTGCTATGTGTCTTTCTTTTAGTGTGCCACACATATAATAACTACACTAGTGCAATCAATTTTATAGTCACACCAAAAATATCATATTAACTTTTCTTTTGATTTTGTAATATATATTATTTATTTAGTTATATATATTATAATTCATAATCTTGGTCCCAAAGAAAAATTTTCTGCATTTGCCTCTAGATATATGGTAAGTCTATTTGAATCTTTGCTCGTAAGTGGAAATTCCTTATTCTATTATATTGATATTTGACTCTATGCTTTTTATTTATTTGTGTTGAAATTTGATACATAAAAAATAAAAAAATATTTGAATGGGTTATTAATGAGCAGTATATGTCTGGTTAGGTTATGGATTATCACTGGCTATTTTTCCTTCTCTAACTTACTAAATGGACCTTCAAAGATTTCACTACTAAGCATATTCGTTTGATTCCTCCTCCTGATCATGTCGTCGAGTTTAATACTGATGGTTCTGTTTCAAATTAAGGTTCTATGGCTTGTGGAGGACTGTTAAGAGACATCAGGGGCAATTTTATCAAAAGTTTTAGTGTTAAATTCTCAAACTGCACAATTACTAATGCTGAACTTTGTGGTTTATTTTATAGGCTCAAAATTTGTTTTGAAGTTGAGTATAAGTTTATTTTTGTGGAACTTGATTCCTTGATCATAGTTAAAATAGTTCAAAAATTACAAGATAATTTGTATGGAAACTTTCATTTGGTTTGTGCTATTAGATATTGGTTGGATTTGGATTGGTTTGTCTAAATTTCTCACACTTTTCAAGAAACAAATTTCGTTACTGATACTTTTGCTAAGCATGAACATAACCCTCATTTCAAGTGTTTTGATATTGTTTATAGTTTTGCCTCCTTAGTTATTACTGCTGACTTTGTAGAATATTTGTTACCAAAAACTTGTGATTTGTTAGTTCTATTTTTCTTGAACATTTTGCCATATTATTTATAAAAGAAAAATTGATATTGATGACATTAAAATTAAAGTAAATTCTTTGATGCAATTGCAACATGACATACTAGGAAGAAAACATGTAGCAATAAGTATCATATTATGTTGACTGAATGATAGCCTTAAATAACTTTTTATATTCATATTTTGACTCCATTATTTATATAATGAAAACTCTTTTTGAATTTTTGAATTTACTTTTTTCGCTTTTTATTTACTAGTAACATATATGAAAATATTAGTTTATACATTTATTAACTCATCTCTATATTTTCTTTATTTTTTTAATAAATCTCTAACTCCCTAATTTTATTTTTATTTGTCAATTTATAAACTTATATTTTGTGGAGTTATCAAAAATTAAAAAGTAAAGGGGATAAATTGAAAACTTTTAAAAAATTTTTGGATTCATAAATAAAATTTAATAATATTAGGATTAAAATATAAAAACAACAAGTCATTTTAAATTAACATACAATTAACATATTTTAACATATCGTTAATACATGTTTTTATCTTAGTATATCATATAATAATTATATCAATGCAATCAATTTTATAGTTTTGTCAAAGATGTCACCTAAAATTAATTATAAATTGCTATTATTTGGATATTTGAATAAGTTGAGAATGGAGTTTTAGGCCTTGTTTGGTAGCATGGGATGATTTTTGTAGGAATGAAAATGAAACAAAAAAAATGAGAATAAATATTAATTATGAAATCATGTGATTTAAAATCATGTTTGATATGCCCAGAAAATGAACGAGAGTGATAATAATTTTTTTCTGTATAAGTTAGATTAATACCAAAATACTCCTCTTAAAAAAAATTATTACTACATTAAGAAAATCAGATCCTTTCATCTTCACGAATCACATGTCGCCTTACACTATGCAAACACTATATGCATACATGGACATGATTCATCTTCATCTTCACCTTCTTCCACTACAATCTCTTTCCCTTCTTCTAATGCCAACGTCCCTTCCGTTCATCAGTGTGATCCATCTCTCCCCTTCATACCAGCGTCATCCTTCGCCCACCTGAGTTGAAAAAGGCGGCAAACTCATCTACGATGAAATGAATTCATCTTCTCTCAGAATGCTGCAATGGTGGCAGACAACCAAATAGGGAGGGAGGGGTTGAAGCCGGTAGGGAGTGTGTGACACCGACTATCCTGATTGAACGAGCGAACGACTCCGGCGGACAGCTTCCGACAGACAGCTTATGGGCTGCTCTATCACGGCCAGATCTAATTCCCAACCATTGCCCGTCTTTTGTGTGTCTTCTTTGTTGCATAGGTGCGGGTAAATAAGATGACAAGTAAAGTCAGTAAGTTGAAGGTATTTTGGTCTTATCCCCCAATTTTGCATGGAGTCCGTTCTCTTTCCATTGCCTCACTAAAAGGAGTAAAGTCTCCCGCCTTTCATTGGAGTCCGTACTCCCAGGCAGTGTTGCTTCCATTTCGTCTCCCTCAGAGGCCTCTCCCAACTAGCGTATAAATCTTTTAAAATTTATTTAAGATATTTCGATTTCATATAATTTTAATGAAAAATAAAAATTTTGAAACTCAGCAATAGTAGAATAATTACATTAATCTATCGTATAAAACTAAAATAGACTCTTTTTTAAAATGGAAGTTCTATTGACAATGAGAAAGTTTCATTTAGCAATTCCTAAACTCTTTATGTATTATCAAGAATTTTTTAAAATGTATAAATTTTTTGTAATTAACAAAAAAATAATAAAAATATTAATTTGTGTAAATTTTTTATAGTTAGTAAAAAAAATGAAGTAATTAATTAATTAATTATTTAATTTTTAAATAAATTTTTTTTGAATTATGAAAATTTTTTAAAATAAACAAAAAAATTAATAAATTATTTTTCAAAATTTAAAAAATTTGTTAGAATGAATAAAAAAAATAATAAATTAATCAACTGTCTATTAAATTAAAATTTCTTTAGAGTTTATATTTTTTTAAAATTAACAAAAAAAATAATAAATTAATTGATTAAATATTTTTTAAATTTTTTAATAAAAAATTATAAAATATAATTTCACATAGCCTAAAATTAAATAGTTTATAATGATACCTTCTTAATAAGTTTATTGTATTTTTTTTCGCTAATCTTATATAATCAATTTTATAAATTTTATTTAATTTATTATATTTTGCTATGTCAATATTTTATTAAATTTAATTTTTTATTAACATTTATAAATATTATCTAAAATGTATTGATAGATAATATAACTAACTAATTTTTTTAAGCCCTGCGGATAAGTAAATTAGTTTCAAATATAAAAATTGAATATCTACAATCTTTTCATTTAACTTAAAAGTAAATAAAAACAGTGCCGATCGTCTGAACAATATTTTTGAATGAAAATTTGTTACAATAAGACAGCCATGTGTATCCCTGTCATCTATTAGAACACTTACACAAACAAACTTTGGACAATTGTTGCAGGGAAATTATTGACTAATAATAATATATTTATATAACAGTTTATATCGTATATTAATCCGACTAAATCACAATAAATTATTTATTATTATGCATACAAATTCTATAAATCTTTATAACTTAATTAAACTAATATTCCACATAAACTATCACATAAACATACCATCAACGCCCTATATTTTCCTATTATCGGGGCTATTTGGGAAAAACTCGGCCACGAAAAATCTTAGAAGAAAGAAAAAAAAAAGAAAAAGAAACTGAACCATCTTCCTCCGCACGCTGCTTCGATCTTCTGTAATCATGGTAACGACCATACTTGTTTCGATAATTCCTTCCTCTCCTCTCTTGTCATCACCATGGCATCAGAAGCAGCGACTCCTTT
This sequence comes from Delonix regia, assembly GCA_037074485.1. Classification (NCBI taxonomy): domain Eukaryota; kingdom Viridiplantae; phylum Streptophyta; class Magnoliopsida; order Fabales; family Fabaceae; genus Delonix; species Delonix regia. Next base: position 17,648,709 of record CM073452.1, on the reverse strand, counting down.
ACCACCAACGGCTTCTGGGCATCAGAGAGCTCCTATGGCCAATAGGCTTCAGTCACCGACGAGTCCCTCCTTCAACGACGACCAACTCGAACGCGCTCAGTCGCGCGCTGGACGTGCCGCTGCCATTCGTCGCAAAGCCGCCACTCCTGCGCCTCCTGCCGGTCCCGGTCTCAGCAACGAACAGATTGTTGAGTTGTTCCACAATTGCATAAAGCTTGCCAGTGAAAATGTCAGTACCCTCTCCTCTAACCTGCCTTTTGTGAATGGTTTGGGTTTCTTCTGTTTTTTTTTTCTTTAAGAAAGAGGAAAAATGTGCTTTTTAGATTTTCCTCCACTATTTCTGCGTGGACTTGAGCTGGCATGTTTGCTTATAATTACAATGTAATACGTAAAACTTCAAAAAGATTTTGAAGGTCACTGGATTTTCACGGCTTCCAAAAATACGATTTAATCTTTTCTGGCGATAGCTCTCGCTCTTCGAAGTTTCTCGTTATTCTTCTGTTCTTGATATGGCACGTTGAGCATTCAGTGCACCAGAAGACGGGATTCAATAATTATAGGACTTTCATACTTTATTTAATTTTGCTCCCATGATCTGATGCAACTTTGTATTCATATATAAACCTCTTCTGTATAGTGATTCGATGAACTTGGCCTTCCAATTCTTATGATATCTGGTTAATTTTACGTATGTGTTCCGAAACATAATTAGAATATAGATGAAAATAATCGTGATAGGTTTTGTAATCCATAAAAAAAACATAGATATTATAATATTGTGGCTATTCATCGATATATTCTAACACTCTTCCCTCTATGTGAGCTTCTTGTTTGGACCTTTTATATTTTTATACTTAGAGGCTTATAAATGGGTTCGTACTTAAACTTAAGCTCTCTTGCTCTTTGATCAATTACAAATGATCAGAAGCTGATATGAGAATAATTTGTCCGTTCATATATATTTTAACTATTTAAACTGGTTATTTATTGGAATTAGCATGGTTGATTGCATAACGGACTTAAGTTTTAGAAGATGGGAAGGGATTTGAGGAAGATGACTGCTACGATGAAGTATGGCCTAAGGAATTATGAGTCACAAAAATAATCGATATCGGAATTTGTTTTCACTTTTAATGTCAGAAACCTGCTGGATTTGAGATGCATTATATTGTTTTAATGCGTTTGAATGAGTTAGTATATTGAGTTGGCGTGGTCAAGGTGCAGACCATTGGGATACGCATATACACTTACAAGTATTGATTGATATCGGATAGAAAGATATGTTGATATTGACTAACAGCTCAAGGAAAAAAATGACAAATTATATTTAAGAACAAGGATATTGATAAGATTCAGCTTCAGAGAGCTAGAGATTGAAAAAACTGATAAAAAAAAAGGACTGTATTTAGAAGATGATGATTCATTTAATAATTGTCTTGAACTTGAAGTTCATAAAGGTTTAAAACCAAGCATTTACTATTATGCTAATGGCTTGTAATTAAGCATATGTGAAATTCTGCTTTAATATGCAATTATTTGCAGAATATTTGCAGCTTAAGACTGTAAAAATGTCGTGTTCTTTTTGCCCCTTGAATAGAAAATAAATGAGAAGAACGGTTGGCAGCTGAAACTTATAGATGATCTTAGTGAGATTATCAAAGTTGAGGCTGGAAAAGATGCAGAGACTAATTTCCAAAAGCTCTGGGGTCAGTGTTTCAGGAGAAATGGTTAATGAAAATTTTATTTTGGTTTTGTGTTAATGGTTTGCCTTTGATATGGAATTGGCAGGTAGGCTGCAAACTAGAAGCTGGGGTGAACATTTACTCTGCGAGGGTGGATGCTGTGCATTGAGAGGCATATAAAATCCTCAGTAGAATGAAGCAAGCTGCTTTGCTCACTTATTTGGGTCTGTGACTGTCATTAGTGGGGTGATGGTTCTTTCATTTCTTTGCTTTCATAATGAATGTGTGTTACTCAAAGGTTCTGAATTGCAATGTTCTGCATTAGTATTAACCAGGATATTAAAGAAAAGTAATAAACGATTTATGTATAGGGTGTTGATTTGACTATGGTTTTTAATGTACTTAACCCCAAATGTTTGGGATTAGGACCTGTTATAGTCATAAGTCATATTATCCATCCTTTTAGCTATTTTAAGTATCTATAGTTTGTTTTCAAAAAAAAAAACATATAGACTACTATATGCTGAAAATCTCATACTGCAGAAACAGTTAATAAATTACAAACAAAGGTAGTAGACATCTTTTTATAAAAGCTAGAAAGTATGGAACATAGGCATGTTAAGATTTAAATTACTCTCTGAAAATCTCAAACTCAGAAAATAACCAATGGTTCAGGAGTTATATTTACTAGTGTTTGGGGTTGCATTGTAGATATTGTGGTTGCAGGGGTTGTGGATGCTATAATATAGGTTGTAGTTGTTGTGGCCATGGATGTTTTAAAAATATAATTAATTTGTGGCATGTAGATATTCAGGGATTATTGTTTTTCTCTTAATTTATTTTGAAAATACCTATCATAATTGTAAAATAAGATTGCAAAAACCTAACAAGATAATGCCTTCTGGGATAAATATAAAATTGATATTAGAAGCAATACTAAATAATAATAAATCTATTATGACAATGTTACTTAATAAACATGCAGTAACATCTTCTTCAAGAATAATGTTTTAAAATTTTTTTTTTAAAGTGTTGAAATTATGAGACTCCAACACTTAGTTTTGCACGTGAGTGAGGAGTGATATGGAGATTTGAGCTCAAAATTTCAATGTGCTGTATTTTTTTCCCTTCTTCTGTTGCACCTTAAAATTTTCTATGTGTGTCTTTTTACTCCCTTTACAATTTCCGCTCACTCCTCCTTTATCTATGGTAAAAAGGCTTTCTTTGGACAATCAATTCACTTCTGTTTCTGATAAAAATTGGTATTAACCTGATATGCGTAACCAGTTATAGTTACTAGTAAATGCTTCAAGCTGATTTGCATAGACTACAATTAAGTGCTTTTATGTTGATATAAGCTGAGGTTCTGATAACCTCAGCCCTTTTTTGTTGTCGACAAATGGATGGAGGACTAAGTTTCACTCTTTCCTTGACCCATCTTTTATGCATGGTGGTTGTTCCTTTTATTGGTTTTCATGTCACTGTCGTGATTATTCTTGTGTGTATGCATATTCTTCTCTCTCCCTGGAGATTAACAACAGGTGGTTCCTTAGTGTATAGTATGACACTATTTTATTAGAATTTCAACTTTTTTCTTCATGACACACTTTTGAAGCTGTTAACATTAATGCCATTGATGAATATAAATTTTGGCTTTACAATTACTTCATATTTTTTTGTTGGTAGAAAGAATTGCTGACATTGATGACATCAATGGTGATCAGGGAAACCCCACTCGAAACCTAGGTTGGACGTGGACAAGAAGGTGCACATTTTCCATTTTATAGCATATGTTCTTAGACTACAACATGAACTTATAACTGTGGTTGGTGCAGATATTAGCATTGTCAACATTGGAATCTTCCTTTGAAGCTCTTAATGCTAAGATGTTTGATGGTAATTTTATTTATATGTTTATTACTGGTCAATTTTTTCAATTTTCATTGTGACATTTTGCAATTATATTCTTCCTCTGATATGAACCATGAAATTTCTTAAAAAGAAAATAGGTGAGGATTAGACCGAAAATAAGGGGAAAAAGATGAGAGCCAGAATCTGAAACTCTTAAGTCCTATATGGAGGGGACAAGTCTCCAAAAAATTCACTGAAACTTCCTTTCTCCCTATAACTGAAAGCATAGATACATATATATTCCTTAGACAAAAACTGATCTTAGAAACTGACAATATAACTGACCCACCACTACTGCCATTAACATAATATCATAACTGACAGAATAAAAAACTGACACAACCATTAACAACCAATACAGAATGCAGTGGTTATTCCACTTCGGCTTTTCCTCTTAGGTTCCTGTATTTCCTTCAAAAATAAGTCCTTAAAGGAGGTGCTGTATCATTACTCCCCTTTAGAAAGCCGACTTGTCCTCAAGACGTAAAGAGGGAAATTAGGCAGTAATGAGATCATATTGCTCCCAATTGGCTTCTTCCAAAGGATGGTTCTTCCACTGTATCAAGAGCTCTAGTTGTTTTTGATTTTAGGAACCAAGTCGGCGATGAGCAAGCACTTTTTTTGGTTGAAAAAGAAGTTCCCAATCTTCACTGATTGGCAGGGGTGCTAGTGGAGTAGGAACTTCTTAACCAAGGGCTGGGCACAGCATAGAAACATGAAATACTGGATGAATTCGAGCTGTAGGTGTAAGTTGTAGTTCATAAGCCATAGGTCCTACTCGCCAGATTACTTTATGAGGTCCAAAGAAACGTGGGGAGAGTTTCTCAAATTTCCTTCGGGCAAGAGACTGTTGATGATAAGGTTGGACTCAAAGGAGGATAGAATCACCAACTTGAAAAGTGATATCACGGTGATGTGCATCTACTTGCAGTTTCATTCTAGTTTGGGCTTTTAATAAATGTCCTTGAAGGAGCTTCAACATTTCATCTCTAGCAACCAATTGATCTTCGAGATCTGCCAATTTGGTTTCACCACGAACAAAAAGGGTGATGGCAGGTGGATCTCTACCATAAACCACCTTAAAAGGAGTAGTACTCGTAGAAAAATGAAAGCCAGTATTAAAGGAGTATTTAGCCTAAGATAAATAATGGTTCCACTTCTTAGGTTGCTCTTGGGCAAAACACTGCAAGTAAGTTTCAAGGCAACGGTTGACTACTTCGGTTTGGCCATCCATTTGAGGATGACATGCCATGCTCATTTTTAATTTAGTGTTACTAAGACGAAAAAGTTCCTGCCAGAAAGCACTTAGGAAAACCACATCCTTATGTGAAATTATGGATTTGGGAATGCCATGAAGGCGCATTATGTCTCTGCAAAACACTTCAGGAGTAGTTTTGGCATTATATGAATGATAAAGGGGAAGAAAATGGACATACTCAAACGATCCACCACCACAAGAACAATGTCATACTTCCCGAATTTAGGTAGCCTTGTAATAAAATTCATTGAGATATCCTTCCATATTCTCTCAAGAATTGGTAGTGGCTGCAAGAGTCCAGCGGGGGCCAATGCTTTGTATTTGGCTTTTTGACAAATAAGGCAATTTTGAATATAGTACTTGACATTGTGCTTCATTTTAGGCCAGAAAAAAGAGGATGATAAACGCTTCAGTCTTAAAGTACCTGCTATGTCCAGCTGCCATAGTATCATGTGATTGTGAAAGAAGAGTTTGGCGAAGGGTATGATTATTGGGCACCACTAATCTATCCTTGAAATACAGCTTTTGATCCATTAATTGAAAGTCAGAAGCACTTGAAGGATTTTGCTGTATTTGTGCCGTTAGATCAGACGTGTAAGGATCTTCTATTAACGCCTCATACCAATTAGAAAAGTCCAAGGACATTGGAATGGCTAGAGCCACAAAGTTGACATGCTGTGGGTTCCTTGATAAGGCATCAACTCTTATATTTTCTTTGCCCCCTTTATAAATGATAGTAAAATCATAAGGTAGCAATTTCAAGAGTAATCGTTGCTGCTCATTGGTAGTAAGGCGTTGTTCTAATAGGTATTTGAGGCTGTGGTGATATGTCTGAACAAAGAAATGGTGGCCGAGGAGGTAATGACGCCATTTTTTTAGTGAAAGAACCAATGCAAGCAATTCCCGTTCATAAGTAGACTTAAATCTGTTTGAAAAAGAGAACCCCTTACTAAAATATTCAATAGGATGTTCATCCTAAAGAAGAATCCTTCCAACTCCCTTAAAGGAAGCGTCACATTCCACCATGAAAGGTTTTGAGAAATCTGGGAGTCGAAGAACAAGAACTGATGTGAGTGCCCTTTTAAGTTGAACAAAAGCTAATTCTGTAGTAGAAGACCAGTGAAATGCATTCTTTTTGGCGAGTGCAATGAGGGGTCTCGCCAAGAATCCATAACCTTTCACAAATCTAAGATAGTAGTCGGTCAAGCCAAGGAATCCCTTTAATTCCTTAACATTGGAAGGTACTGGCCACTTAACCACTGCCTGGATTTTTTCAGAATCAACCTCCACATTTGGCTGATATGAAATGATCTAAAAAAGAGATTTTGGCTTGACCAAGGGAACACTTATAGAATTTGGCATAATATTGATCCTCCTCAAGAAGAGTGAGAACAGTGTGCAAATGAGTTAGGTGATTTTCCAAAGAGGAACTATAAACCAATATGTCATCAAAAAACACCAAAACAAATTTTCTCAAATGGGGACGAAATAAGTCATTCATGGTTGCCTGGAAAGTAGAGGGAGCATTAGTAAGCCCAAAAGGCATAACAACATACTCATAATGTCTATAATGTGTTCTAAATGCATTCTTATAATGTTTGATGGATTTACTTTGATTTGATGGTAACCAGAACGTAAATCAATTTTCGAAAAAATTACTGTACAACGTAATTCATCCAATAACTCATCAATGTTGGGGATTAGGTATTTATTTGGGATAGTAATTTGGTTAATCTCACGATAGTCAATATACATTCTCTAGGAATTGTCTTCCTTTTTAACCAAGAGGAAGGGGCTGGCATAGGGACTAGTACTGGGCTATATAAAACCAGATTTGAGTAGTTTAGTCACTTGGTTTTCAATTTCAGTTTTTTGAGAGTAAGGATATCTATATGGTTGAATATTTGGAGTTTTGGAATTAGGAAGGAGAGGAATGGAGTGGTAATGATGGCGGAATGGAGGTAGGGTGGTGGGTTCCTCAAATATGACTTCAAATTGGTGAAGCAATGATTGAATGGCAAGCGGAATCGAGTTACTTGGAGATATAATTTCTCTGGACAAAAATTGGAAGCTAGCTGCAGCCTTAGATTTAGGAGGGATGGAGCTTATATTTTCTACCATTCAACTGGAATATTAAGAACATCTCACTCCAATTTGCTTGCACTATGTTCAAGGAGGCCAGTCATTTAATTCCCAGAACTAAATTTGCTGCTACCAATGAAAAGGGGTAATAATCTTGGGTAATTGTGAGATTTGGGAGATGGACTGATAAGTTAAGGCAGATGCCATTACAACAAATAATTTCGCCATTCCCTATCTGTACTCCAAAGGCTAGAATCTTCTGAATTGGCAATTTTAACTATTCCACAAGATGAGTAGACACAAAATTATGTGTCGAGCCACTGTCTACTAATATTAAGACCTGTCTCTGACCTAGGACACCTTGTAACTTCATAGTGGTGCTGTTCGGGTTGCCTAAGATTGCATGAAAGGAGATTTCAGTCATCTGATCACGTGGCTCATCCTCTACTGTTTCTCTATCAACATCATTCTGTGGTTCATCTTTTGCAATTTCCATAAGTGTTAAGGTGGCAGATTTGCATCAATGACCTGGGGAAAATTTTTCATTGCACTTGAAACAAAGTCCTTTAGCAATATGTTGCTGCCTCTCTTGGTCCTAGGGTTTAGAAGTTAAATTTCGGTTAGAAGAATTAGGTTGAGATAGGCATTGGGTGAACAGGTTATTGGGTTGGGTGGTTTCACGTGAGGTATTGGCTGAAAATGCAGTAGGTTTAGAGGTATTGGACTGGGTAGTAGATTTGGGACCACGATTAAAAGAAGCTTTTTATTCATACTCTAATGCTAGGCTCATAGCATTGTAAACAGTCTTGGGCTTATGGATTCGTACATCAGCCTTTAAATGCTCTCGAAGCCCATTCAAAAAGATCCCTAAAAGACAATACTCTGGCCAATTCTTAACCTTGGCTGCACGTTTAGCAAAATTCTGACGATATTCAAGGATAGTTCTAGTTTGTTTAATTGCACAGAGGTACTCATCAGGATTTGAAAATTCTGTTGGACCATAATTCTCCTGTAATGCCTTCATCAACTACTCCCAATACTGAAGAGTACACTCACTATTCATCCATGCAAAAAAATTCAAGGTGTCACCCTCCAAATACGTGGCAACATTATTAACTTTGAGTTCCTTCGGATTTTGATAGTACTGAATATTTTTTGGCCTTAAGAATCCAACCTCGAGGGTCTCTTCCATCAAAACGGGGGAATTCCATCTTGGTGTGGGGTCTCTGGGAAGGATTCTTGAGCCACCAAGGCAATTTAGCATCATCATTAATGTCCTCTGCCTAGGAAGGTTGTGCCGTATCCTGCAATCCAACTGGAAATTTAGGAGTCTTGCGCTTCTGGTCATTAGCAACTGTTGGCATTGTTGTTTGGTTTTTCAGGATAGCGTCCATGGCTTCCATTCGTGAGGTTAGATATTATATTTGTTGGAGGATGGCATTCTTAGTAGGGGTGGGGGTGGTGATAGGCATGGCAAAAGGTGGATGATTGGTTTGAAGGGAAGGCTGCGTGGGTTGAGAGGGATTAATGGAGGAAGAGGAATGGGTAGTGACCAGGTTGGATCAAAATGACTAATACAAAAATGCTATGAACCATGGAATTTTTTAAAAAGAAAATAGGTGAGGATTAGATCGAAAATAAGGGGAAAAATATGAGAGCCAGAATCTGACACTCTCAAGTCCTATATGGAGGCGAGAAGTCTCCAGAAAATTCACTGAAACTTCCTTTCTCCTTATAATTGAAAGCATAGATACATATATATACTCCTTAGACAAAAACTGACCTTAGAAATTGACAATATAACTGACCTACCACTACTGCCATTAACATAATATTATAACTGACACCACTACTACCATTAATGCCATTAACATAATATTATAACTGACAGAATAAAAAACTGACACAACCACCAACAACCAATACATAATGCAGTGGCTATTCCACTTTGGCTTTTCCTCTTAGGTTCCTGTATTTCCTTTGAAAATAAGTCCTTAAAGGAGGTGCTATATCATCCTCCCAGTGGGCTTTGTGGTGGATACTCTATATTATCAAACCTCTTCATTATTTGATGAGGGTGGAGCCTAGGGTCTCTTACTGAACAACCTTGGAATATAAGGAGGATGCTGTGTACTGTTTGATTTATTTGAAGTACTGGGGAAGTACAAGTCTTATTCAAATCATATTGATACTTCAGATAAAGTTGATCTTTCCTTTGCTAAAGGTGTATGGCTGCGGCACTGCTTGGAAAAAAATCTTCATGCTTCATGTGTCAATAAGGCTTTGTTTTCTTGGATAATTCTTTCATAATTAATAACTCCCTTTCCATTTTGTTTTCCTTTGATAAAATTAATTGAGCAGATGGTGAAGAATATGGCAACAATGACCTATATATCTTCCACTCTCGAGGATATTCTTAACCAATTGGATGAGCAGAGTCAGTGGTTATTGTCAACAGCTGATTTGAGTCAAGAATCAGAACAAAGAGCTTATGCATTTGGCAATGAGGAATCTAATTCTGATTGTGGTATATTTGGAAATTATGACATCTCAAACTTTGTTGATTGTGATGCCACAGCTGAGGTCGAGTTCTTTGGATTCTGACTTTCAAAGATTTCACCAGGTTTATTTTGCATAATTACTTCTTTAATTGGATGGTTGGATCTGCCAACTAACATGTTACATATCTGTTTCTTGTTTGCACCCTTCACTGCTCTTTTTTCTTGTAAGAATTTGCTAAATAAATATTTAGGCTTGTAAGTACTTTTTTATTTGTGTAGACTAATGAATGCTATACGTTTTACAAAGCAACTGTGGAAGGCAGCAAAAACATTGGAATTCTATGCTTAATAATTTTTTCCTGTCCAAAAGGGAAAAAATTATTTAGTGTATATAACTGAAGTTCACAAAACTTTGTTGCGTGCACTTCCTTATGTGAAAGTTATATTAAGTTGGACTGTTGTTTCTTGCAGTCAATGACAAAATCCTTGTTTTTCTTTTCTAGTGTCTAGGGACGAGAAGAATAACACTCTCAGGTATAAGTTTCCATCTTGCATCTTATGTGATATGCTCTATTCAACTATAATGGGACACCTTAGCAGTAGTGTATCTTAGGTTCCATGATATGTTAACATCACTTGTTATATATACTTGTCCTTTCTGATTCTATTGTTTCTCTTTCAATGATTGGTCATGGACTCTCCACCTATTCTTTTAGGAAGTGTCCATAAAAAAAAAACGAAGCTTAATTATTGGCTTGCTAATTTTTAATTTCAACTTTTGAATTCAATTCTCCTGCCTCCTATATAGTGAGAAATAATGACTAGGGTAGTGGTTCTTTTTGTTCCTCCTGTTTGATTAGATTCTTTTTTTATCCTTAAAAATTATAACAGATTCTTTTCCTATCTGCTTGTCTTACTGAATGAAGTATACAACATATTATAATGGCCATTTTTCCATTTGTTCCAGATGAAAACTTATGGCAACTGAATAGTGCTATAGATAAATCGTTGCCATTGTGGGGCCATGATAGTGTGCTTGATGACCATTATGATGTACATTTTCATAGTGATGATGGAGTCGATGATGGACTTATCTCCCAGCCTCACCAGGTTTTGTTTTAACCCATATTCTTTCTGATTACTTAGCCTCATGTGGGTTAGGCCAAGAGTGTAAATGCCTACAAATTAATATTTTTTCCTCTCCCTCTTATTTGGTCTAACACTAGATTAATTTTTTTGCAAGAACAGAGTCATTTTGTGGATCGTTGGAGGAAGGCTTTTCAGTTTTTTGAAATCTTAACAATGTGAATGGCTACAAATTTACTTTTTTCCCTCTGCCTAGTGGTCTGCACTAATTTTTTTTTCTTTTTGGAAAGAACAATGTCATTTTGTGGGTCAGTCAAGGAATGTCATTTGAGATTTTTGAAATCTCAATAATTTGTAGAATGGGACGTTCAGTTTTTCTGTTGAAGGGAAGTTTCGCTTTCATATTACTGGAGGCTGTGGATGTTATCCACTTGACTTCATGTTCTGAAAATTGGGGAATGCATGTTAAACTTTTCACTTGTTTATGATCCCTGTTATTATCCTTTTTCTTTTCTTAATATGCATTTCATTTTGTTGCTCTCGCTTATGGCCTGCGCTCTTCAGGTAAAAAAGATTGAGATTCATGACAGAGCTTCTAAAAAAGTTGATGTACATGATTTGAAGGAATCTCTTTGGCATCACGTACAAGATTTTAAAGAAAGCACTGAGTCTGTAATATTATCATTCAACCATCGAACTTCAATTTCTGCTTAAGTCTGGTGCTGTTATGCTTATATCTGTTATGTTTTCATTGACATTTAGTGATGTTCTTCCTAATCTTGTTAGTTCCCTCAAAATGATGCTGTAGTTGGGATATGCTCAGGTTCTAAGTATTTTGTATTATTCTTGTGGTTTACGTATATTGGGTGTTAGGAAGCGTATCTTTATCATCCAAGGCAGAAACTAAACTGTGTAATAGGTTTATGTTTGATTGTAATAAATTCAATTCTAACCTTTAGTGATTGTGAATATAGAGAAATTTGTTTTTTGAAATCTTTTATGTTGTTTAATTGCATACATAGTTGCATATATTTTGTAATTTCGTTGATATTGTAATGAAAGTGTTAATTATTGAATTGCATATCAAAATAGTTCTTTTCCATGTAGTGTTGTAGCAATAGACTGCATTGGTACCTTTATAATGTTAGCTATGAAGGCTAGAAGGATTTGGCTCATTACGTTCGTTAAGTAATATAACAGGGTTTAGAGGAGTTTGCTTTTGTGCTGAGCATCATAAGCAAGGTAATGTGTTTTCTCAGTGGGAGCGGTTTCATGAGAAGAAAAAGGAGACAAATACACATGATCAAATGACTAGATGGCTATACATTGATTGAGCCCATCAGATAAATAAACGTCTATGATATATGAGTCCTTTTTCAGTTTATTAATATTTTTTTAAGATTATGTTTCTCAAGTTATTACTGTTGTTCATGATGGATGTGATTATGAATGGTGCTTCTCCTGCGCTCTGAATCCTTTTAGATATTGTCATAAGCTGCTTTAGTACTTACGGATTCTTAAAATCTTAAAACGTTCCCTCCCCCCCCCCCCCTCCCTTTTTTTTTTTCCATTGTCATCTACGTGAAAACTCTGTTTCTGATACTAATTGATTGTTTCTCATTTACAGTTACACGATGATACTATATCTTTCAGGCATTCATTAGCCACCTTTCCAATCAATTGTCCTGCTGCAGCATCAGAGGATATCTCTCCTCAGTTGTGCTTTATCTGCCTTCTTCGTTTGGCCAACGAACATGGTTTATGCATCATGGACTGCCCAGATCTAGATGATCTCTTCATAGGTTTTCCCTGTTGACAAAATGCATGCTAGCTCCTTAGCTCAGCCTTGTTTTGGGTAGATTCTGTCCATAAAAAATTGGTTGATCAAACCAATTATAGAAAGGCATAAAAGCTTGCTAAAATAGGTCTTCTTGAAAAGTGTGTCTACGAACTTATGTTTCTTCATGAATATGATTTATCATATTCATACCTGATGGCAAGGTGACGTATTACACAGAGCTACATGGCACTAAGTTTAAGCTTTGTCATAGTTGTCTTGGATGCATATAGTTTATGTTTTTTGTACACTGAGTTCTGGGCTGTGGTTATTGATTTGGATTCGTATGTTAGTATATAAGCTGTGAGTGTATTTTGTCAATGTAATGTGGATTACTGCACGCTGCAGTAATGTATAAATTTTGACTTTGCTATAACATTTTATATCTAATCATCTTTGCCATGAGATTTTCTATTGCTAAGCAGAGCTATCAGCCATGCATCTAGGCCATGGCATTGATAATGGATGAAACAGGTGGTGGCCAAACACCTAGGCCATGGCCTTGACAATAGATGATAGTAGCAGTGACCATGCACTCGAGCCATGGTGTTAACAATGGGGTGGGAGCAACGAAGGAACAATTCCCTACGAATGGGCAAGCCCGTCAAACACATTGTTATAAAGCAACAGGAGGCAGTAGCCTTTGCAATACATCTTGGTTGGGAGGCATAGCCATCGCATTGCCTACAAGCGAGTGATAAGAATGTCCAAGGCATTCATCCTTGCACACCACAAGCCCATGTCGGTTACATCTGGGCTTATCAAGTAATGGGAGGAAAAGGCTTTTGCAAGCATTATGGTTGGGAGGCATGGCTATAAAATTTCTCGCTTAGGTGCAACTTTAATGAGCAAGTGGTGGTAAGATCCTCATAAGTGGTCTTGGACAAAAATGTACTAGCATGTTTGAAAACCCTTTAAAATTCATCTCCATTCAATTAACAATACATTTCAAGGTTTGCCAAAAAACAGTGATTGGCTAGCTGTCGATGATGGTCGGCCATTACGGTGCCATGCTCCATGGCAAGGCTATTCATCCCCTAAGTGGCATACATAATCTGAATAAGTTTAATTTTCCTTGGAACAATATAATGTAATTAAGCCCCAATTTGTTTATGATTTTCATGTTATAATTCTTTTTATTTGTTTGTGTAAGTGAGTGCCAATTTGTTTAAGATTTTCTTGACCTCATAAAAAGATTGTGGAATCTTGACATGTTCAAAGGCATATGCCAGTATCTCCAGTATTATTGATATAATCTTATTATTTATTTTACACATACACTTAATGTGATACAATTTTACCAGAAAAGACAATTTAGCATACATTTCATATTCTTTGTACAAATTTTGTAATTCATTCTTAAGGAAGTGATGAAATTCTTGCAAACCACTATTTAAAGTTTGGTTTGATGTTAAAGTTAGGCCATAAACTTCATTCATAATTTTGTTATTATTATAAACGTCAGACATATCACAGACCATGTTGTTACAAGGTTTATCTCATACTTGTGTCTATTTGAAGTTCTACATCATTAGGTTCTTCACATGTTCTTTTCAATGCCTAACCAAAAAGTGTATCTTTATGACAAATGTCTAATAATTAAATGATTACTAACAACTTCTTTAACTTGTCATTTCTTAAGTTTATATTTAGAACATAATCATATTATTTTAATCATTAAATTGAAAATTGTAAACTTTAAAAGATTAATTTTCCGTAATAAGAAAAATGGAGGCATACACGAATATCATAGATCCACCAATTAATTCCATAACATTGAAAAGCTATAAAAGCAAAGTTTTTTAACATTTATAAGCGCACAATTTCAAATACAAAATGAAATATGAAGCATTGAAAATTCTTTAAAGCTCCTAATTAAAAACATGTAGCATTGAGTACATAAGCTTAACATAGATTGAAATTGAAATTCTATAAATTCTTACCTCCTTAGTTATTTATTGAAACTTAATTCAACCACTTCATTACTTAATAGTCATTTCCAGACACAGCTGAAAACTCAATTTGGCTAACCTGTTCGATATCTTCCTCAGGGGCAGGCATGTTAAGATCAATGAAACAGACCTTAAATTTCTTTTCGTTGGGAAAGTGTGCCTTCTTATGTCCTCCAAGCCCTTGGACAGACTTAAACATTCTGAAGCAAAGTGGGCACTCAAACCCTTTTGGATCATCAAGAACATCACTATTAATACCTTTATTGCCATCTTTATCAGCTTCACCATCTTCCCCCCAATGATGATTCTTAATTATCTTCTTATGGCTTGCTTTATGCCCACCAAGTGCTTGGTAAGACCTAAACACTTTGTTGCACATATCGCACCCGAACTTGTTAACTTGAGAGCGAATCGGAATAAGTATTTCATCAATGTTATCATCATCATCTTTTTCCTCCACTTGTTGTTTCTTCTTGATCAATTCTTTGCCTTTGGGCCATTTGTCCTTGGAAAGCATTACTAGAGTCCTAGCAGCTTCTATAGCAGGAGAAAGAGCATCGAATATTGAACTTGTTTTATGTTTTGGCTCGACATCTCCAACTTTTGTCTTAGATGACGATGCCATTGCTGCTTCAATATCAATAAATTTGCGGTAACGTTTGGATCTTTTGGGGGTTGGGTAAGATTGATCATATTTGCTTTCTTGGTTACCGTCAGGGTTTGCCATAATTGCTGTGAAGTCTCGATTTAGAGAGTGAAAGTTTTGCACAATAGGGGAATTCTTCATGGAGTGGATGGTGAGTGAAGAAGACGAGGTTAGAAGACATTGGGACAAAGTCAAATTACCATGAACACTAGCAGTGGAGTTCTCCAGTGGCACACAATCAGTGATTGGAGTTGTTGTAACAGGCTTGGGAGGGATAGGAAGTTTAGCCAAGTGGGACCTCATATGGCCTCCCATGGCCTGCCCGTTAGCAAAGCACCTATTGCAGATCTTGCAGACCTTGTTGCCATTGTTCTTCTTCTTCTTCTTCTCCATCGTTGCTTGTTGCAGAAAGAAAACCCAAAAAGCCAATGACTTTCTCTCTCCTCTCTCTCTCTCTCTAAGTTGTGGTTGTAGAGGATTCTGTGTACTTGAAGAAGAACATGAAAGGGGTGACTTAAATGGCACTAAGTGACAAGATTTCCTTAAGCAAAAAGAACAAAATCAGAAGGTCCAGAATGAATCTTACTCTCACCTTTCGTCAGCATATTTAACTCTATTACTTTCACTACCAAACATTGCACCATTCATGTGGTTTGTCTGCGGAAATATAAAAGTAAGTTTTTAATGAATAAGATTGTGCATTTACTTTTATTTATTTTCATGTCTTAATTATGTAATAATTGTAGAAATATAAGGAACGTGAATGGTAAGAATCTAGCATAATTTCTTTCCAAATCTTGGCAGTATCCGCGTCAGCTTGCATTTATCCTTACTGATTCATTTTTCAAATCTGGTTAATTAAATTAAATTATTAATGCCAAGTTTAAATATTTCATCATAAATCTTTTGTTGCTTATTTTTAAATTAGTAGCAAAGATAAAATTTGAACTTGTGTCGTTGTATCAAATTATGCTTTGTGTGAGCTTACTATGGCCCATTCCTTTGAGTGTACAATTGCTACATGCTAGTTTTGCTTGACACTTAAACTATTATATTTTAGAGTTGTTAAAATGGGTTAAACTCACTAGACTAACCCGTTCAGCCCACTAATATCGTGGTAAGTTGGGCTTAAATTTCATTAACTTATGTAACTTTAAGATTGTTTTAGCTTAACTTACTTAAACTGCATGTAATATGAGCATAGATCCTCTCTAGTAATTGGATGGGACTATTTTCTGCAGTAAACCATGAGGATCATTCGATCTCGATCTAATGACCTTTAATTTTTGTATAAAATATATTTTTAAAAGTAAAAAAAATATATTTTTAAACAAATATATATATATTAATATTTTATATTATTTTTCATACAAAATGATATCTAGTTAAAAAATGATGGGCTCTAAAATATATAGAATAAATTGTGAAATGTTAAAAACACTTTAGTCTTTATATTTTTTCAACTACATATCATTTCCAATAAAAAAATTTTAAATATGAATATATATTTATTTATAAAAATAATTATTTTCTTATTTTTTTAAAATACATTTTATACAAAAATACATTGGATCTAGATCCAATGACCCTCTCCTTTAGTGGAGAAAATCCCCTTTAGTAATATTGGAGGGGATTTAGACTCTGTGCAAGATGTGTTGATACATATAACCCGTAGGTCAACCTTTTTTTTTTTTTTTTTTAATACAATACTAATTATTATACCTATCATTAGGTTGGACTTTTAAAAAGTAGGCTTGAGACTATTGGGTCAATTGAGCTTTTTTAAGTTATAAATAAGTAAATTTATTATTTAAGACTTGAGATAAATAACTGATAATTATTATTGTTTATTATAAAATTATATACAGAGAAGTTATAAATACAAATGTAATATTAGCAAAATCCTTTAAATAAGATATATTAATTTTTATTTCTTTACCAATATTTCACATTAAACTAAGTTTTTCTTTAAATAATAAATTTTTCTAAGTAAAAAAATATTTTTTTTGGGCTTTTTAGGCTTAAATTGGACTTTAAAGAAAACTTAAGCCTGACCTATTTTACAAATTGGGCTTTCTAATCGAGCTTTTTTATTTAGGCTTTTTTTCTTGGGTTAAACGAACTTTTTAAATTATGATAAGGTTTACTAATCATGTTACCTAATTATCCATTTCAATGACTTGACTCATTCACAAGATACAACATTATGCTTGTTCATCTCTTCTACATTTCATGTCACACTTTTTCACCTCATCCACTTTGTCACTTCAAGTTTTTAATGAATGAACAGAAATCATACCCTACAAAATTGAAATGCAACATAGACAAGACATTGAGAGCTTAAAGGTGTAGTGAATGGTTAACCCATTCATGTGCATTCCACTTCTTCATCCATCCATTACTTTCAAACCCTGTGAAACAGAGGAGTAATCAGAACAATAACAAATGTTGAGAGCTTAAAGGTGCAATGGTAGAGACTAAGAACAAGCATAAGCAAACTATGCACTCAGAGTAGTGAGATAGGGAGGTGTGGCACATGTTATGAGTTTTTGTTTTAGAACAACTATTTAGTTGATGCTTCATTTAATCTATTGGTTTTTCTCAACCATTGGTTTAGTGTTCCTTATTTGTACACTTCTTGACCATTTTTTTTAAATATATCTTTGCTTATGAAATCTTTTTTCTAAATCATTATTTTCATATTGTTATATAATTGAGCATCTATTTGACACTTAGGCACTTGCTTGAGTCCAAAGCAGGGGAAGAAAGGCTTGTGTCAATTTTTTTTTTGTCAATTGATTGGATATATAATTACATTTTAATGGGAGGTTTGGAGGTAGTTATAATTTTTACCATTTTTTATAAGTGTGTGAAGTTGAGTATATATTTAAACCTCAATGTAGTTGACAAAAGGTTTGGTGCAAGGTGGAATAACTTTTATTGGCATTTCTTTTTAAAAAATTTAGTAGATCAAATGGGTCAATCTATTTCATTTTGCTAGTTGATTGAGCTAACATTTTTCTTTTCGTGTTTAATAAATAGCCTGTCGCACTTGGCTTACCTTACCTATGACTTATGATTGGTCAACTTTTGTACACTGAATTGACCTATTATGATAACTTTATTATGTTTTTGAACTTTTTTTTCAGTCTTTTCATGTTCTTTTGTAAGATAGAACATCATAATAAGGTCATTATGCCTTAATCATATTAGAATATCATATTATACAGAGTTCTATTTTGGATAGATTTTAAAAAATAATACTTATGAAAAAACACCATAATCAACACAATTATAAATTTTGAAAAAAATTGTTTTCATAACCAAACAATTTCATATACCGCACGAAGTTAATGATTATTGACTAATCATTTAAAAAAAAAATCATGTTCCTAATCTTTTGCAATAATGTTTGTTGAATCTAATCACTACTCTTAATATGTTTGTATTAGTAAAAAGTGTAATAAGTCACTATTAGTAATAACAAAATTCATCAATAAGTTTTGGTTTGGGGATATTAGAGTTATTTTGAGCACTAAAATTTGAGTATAAATTTTAAATAGATTGACATTTAAGTAAATTAAATTTTCATGATGAAGAACTCAATTATTTTAAAAAGTTGAGTTCACTATTATTGTAATTTGGATCTTCTCATGTTCTAGCGCAAACATAAAGTCATGTTCGATAAAGGTAGACAATTAAATTTTTATTCAATAGTACAAATTTACAAATAAAAAATATAATATATTCATATTAATTTCATATAAATTCAGATTATTGAATTTTCATATAATATTCCACCTTTATCGCATATGACCTAATGTTCCTACTAAAATACGAGAGGATCACAATTACTATTTATTCGATTGCCTCAAGTTTTGTGTGGATATTCATAATTGCGTTAAATATAAATATAAAAAATTTTGACAGTCAAAGGACTCGACTTCATATTATTATCCAAATTAAAAGGTATTAATGAATCCATATATTTTTTCTGGCCAAAAAAGAAAAAAAATGAAGACATAAATTTATGATACAGAAAATCGCTGGATTTGGCCACTGATCTATCTGGGAAGTAATATCGTCCACAATAGGAAAATGTAATGGGAATTTTCTGCCTTTCAGCATTAAATATGCTAATCTCAGTATTAGAATAAATATGCAAGTATAATAGTTCAATATTAGCAATCGGATACGGATAGTGTGTCCGAACAAACAGAATCTAGATTCTGGAACATGAGGATTGTTTTATTTGTCACTAAAATAAAAATACTATTCATTGTAATCCTCTACTGTCAAAAATATTACACACATATGCTACAAATGCAAAAGAAAAAATTGAGCTTAAACGATATATTTTTTGAAAAAAGAAGAAGAAAGGGACGCTGCAGCTTGAATAGTTGAATGTGAGAGAGAGAGAGAGAGAGAGAGAAGGCCCACTTCAATTGTACTGGTTTCAACTTGATTGTTTTTTTAGTGCTTTTTAAATTATTTAGTAAAATAATTCAATGTCTAATAGCTGCCTGCTTTCCATATCAAATGTAATTAATCATAATATGATGCATTGTGGGGATATTTTGCAAGATTACAGACAAAAATTATTTTGATACAAATCTGATCAATATAAAAAAAATATTAATTAGTGGTAGACTATAATTAATTAACCATATTTTATACATATGATTATAAAATCTACAATAATAATATTTAATTAAAATTAAAACTAAATGGTATGATATGCACAAATAGTTTTTATGACTAAGAACAAGAATAAGAATGAGAATGATAGAAAATGGAATGCGAACATCATTTCTTATTTACGTTTGGGTGGATGGAAACAAAGCAAAAATTAAAAAGAAAGCTATGTAAATTTTGAAAGCTAGTGAGAAAGGGAAAAAAATAAAAGTGAAGGTTAAGGAGAGAAAGTGAAGGAGAAAAGAGAAGAAATGTGAGGAGGAAAAAAAGAAAAGAAAAGAAGAGGAAAGATAAAAGAAAAAAACTATAATTATTATAAAGTTTTTTTTGGGTGTTATATACATAATACATATTGTTGGCCCGAAAAAGGCCATTAACTTGGTTTAACGAATGACAAAATTCAAAGGAAGCACAAGCCCATCTTATGCTCCATTTTTACTTAGATGAGTTACATCAAATAATGGAGCATATGAATATTGCAGTATATTAGAGTCTTTATTGTCTGTATCTCTTTCATTATATCATTTATTTCTCTAACAACTATTTTTCTTCTTTGGAGCCAATGATTAGATCTGAGGAAGGAAGATCTACTCCATTCAAAATCTCTCTTCTCCTCTCAAGCTAAAATGCGTAGATCAATGAAGAAGATTGGAGTAAATCTCTCAAAATCAATGGGAAAACCATATTCGAGCGCATTTATTGTCCAATGGTCATGTCCGTTTAGGATCTATATAAATAGAAGCTGGTTTTCAAAGAAGAGCAGAGTTGAAAGTTTGCAGAAAAATAGAGTATTCTTGAGCTTATTTTCTGATTTTTTTATATTGCCAAGTGAGAGCATAAGTGAACTTTAATGTTCACCCACTCTTGTAGGGTTTAAAATTCTCTTTCTCAACTGTTAGGTACCTCTTCCAGTGTTGAGTGGAAAGAATGATGTTTAAAGTTATGAGAAAACTCTAGGATTAATTTTAGGTGTAAGTTTAAAGTGAATTTGAAAAAAGTTTATGTTTGGAGTGAGTACAAGAAAACTCTAAAAAGTGTTGTGTTATTATTATTGTGAAGAAAATTCCTTGAGTAAAGAAAATTAGATGTAGGCGATAGTTGCGCAGAACTAGGGTAAATTCTTATATTATGAAAAAAAATCCCTTGTGTTGTTATTATTTAATGTTCACTCAGTGTTTGAAAAGTTAATTAGTTTTTATATCATATATTCACACTCCTCTAAATGCATTGTCACATATTAGGCTAAGTGTGTTCCAATTAAATTGTCAAATAATTAAAATTACATTATATATATATATGGATTCAATGGATTCACATGTTAATTTTTTTGTTGTATTTTTATTTTGGGTGTTTCTATTATTCATTATTTTTGTTCTTACATTATTCTTGATCATTATTTCTTTTTAGAATGATGATTTTTTTGTTATGATATACAATTGACTCAATTTTAATTTTGCATTATTTTTATGATGAAATTGTCATATGAAGTAATGAGATGTTTTATTTTGCATAATTCTTATTTAAAACAATTTTTGAAAATGATAGTAGGTTGAAAATGTCACGTAACTTAAAAAAAATTTAAATTTCTTTATCATCAAATAGTTAGGTTCAAAAAGTCACATGGCTTTAGCCTGTTCTATTTAATTAGCTTTTTCTTGTTTGACTTGTTTTTATTTAATTCATTTGCTTGTTCTGACTCCTTCAGTTGGACACAAGTAATTTTTTTTTTTTGGACTTTTTAAAGTTTAAAAACTGCATCTTATTGATTTTTTTCATTTCAATTTTATTTTATTGTTTGTGCCATAACTTTGATCAAGATCAATCTTTTTTATGAAAGAGGAAATTATAAACACTATGATGACAAAGAAAGGGTCAATTTCCTATTAGATGTGCAAGTGGATTCTATGGAAGGGTAGAGGTCAAACAGAGAAGAAAAAATAAATTAATTCTCATAAATAATTTCGAAAACTAATTTACTAGGTCAACACCAAATTTTTTTTTAAAAGGAAAAATTTGAAATACCTTTTTTTTTTTTTTTTAAAAAAAAGGTGGTTTGCCAAAGACCTTTTCCATGACATAAATAGACTCACCAAATTGTCACGCCTGACACCCTGTCGGAGGTTGAGAAAAAAGAGAAAATAAAATGATTCTTAAAAATAATTTTGAAAACCAATTTATTAGAGTCTCTACTAAAAGTCTATTAAAAGGAAAATATTAGAAAACTATTTTGAGAAAAAAGGTGGTTTGCCATACCAAAGACGAATTTGGGAGTTTATTTGTGCCATAGAAAAATTGTTAGACATTTTATAGCACTCGTTCATAAGAACAGTTATCCTAAGTTAATAACGTAAAATAAATATGATTTCAAGAATTATTTTAATTACCCTAATCAAAACTCTTGCAAACAAAAGAGATAAAAGAAAACAATGCATGAAGATATATATGACAAATCAGATAAAAGAAAATAAAGTAAAATAAAAATAGCTACAAAATAGAAAAAAAATTTAAGAATATTAATGTACAAGGAATAGCTAAATATTACAAAAGGGAAAAAAAGAAAGTATTTACAAAAGTAAAAATAAATGAGATGAAATAATTACAAAGAAAAATAATATAATCAATACATAAAAAATGAAATATTTACATGATTAGATTTAACCTAGGAAAGTTCACACTGCGTAGAAAACTAATCTCATTGGGTTGGAGTTTTTTTATTTTTGGTGAAGAGAAGAAGATAGAAAATAACTTAATTTCCCAAATAATTTAAGAATTGGTTGAAATGTTTTAACTTGTAAATCAAGTTAATCTCTCTCTTGCTCCACTGTTTTTCTCTCTTTTCTATTATTTATTTATTTTTTAAAACAAGATTTTTATTATTTTACTATTGAAAGAAGTGAACTAGCGCACTTGCCAAATTCTAAGAAACAAAATAATAATCACAATAGCAGAAAACGAAATGAAACAAATTGAAAATAAAAGGAACTAATAAATAAACAAACATAAAAAAGGCCATTGATGAAAGAATTCCAAAAAATGGAGCACAAGGTCCGGAAATCCTTATTTTTCATTCTCACCAAATGACTGGTCATGGATTATGGAACCAAAACATCACCCTTAGGATTAGGTAAACTTTTCGATAAATGGCAATGTCAATAAAAAGAAGACTCATGGTGAGACACTTGATGAAACATGCATTTAACCAAATTATATTTCATGTTTAAAACAAAACCAATTGGTTTTAAAGACTTCAGCCTCTTTCAATCCCATCAAATGGCTTATTCCAAATAGAAGGAACAATATCACCTTTTGAACTAAATATTTTTCTGAGGTAATCATCCTAGTTTACTAAGCACAAAATAATGGGGAAGAGATAGCCAAATTACCTGAAGCCAAAAAATACCGAGCGAACACCACTCTCCCCTCAAAATTGGCCTCCATTTCCTTTATAGCTCTCTCTCTTTTTCTCTCCGTGGCCTCCCTTTTCTTCTCTAGCCAGTCTCTTTTATAGTAAAAAACTAGGTTTTTCCTCAACGAATTTTCAAATTGGCCATTAATTCTTTTTAATTTTTCTTTTTGAGAGTTTCCTATTTCATTGTGTCTTGCTTTTCAATAGAAGAAATTTTTCATTTTGTTTCCTTTTCTTTTTTCAATCATTGATTTTTTCCATGCTTATTTCTAATCCTTTCTTTTTTAGGAGTTTACTATTTTCATTTTTCCTTGCTTCTCAAGAATGAATGAGGGAGATATTTAGTCTATCCTTCCTTTTTGTTTATTTATTTATTTTATTGACTCAATGAAATTATAATTTAAAAAACACATAATTATGTTTTCTCAAAATTAACTTAAAATGACCCAATAGAAATAATGACTAAAAATAAAATTCAAAATTAATTGTGACTAAAAACAAAATGCATAACTAAAAATTAACTCTGACTCAAATGATAAAGTTGATTGAAAAATCAAGGTGATATTAATCTTAAATTATTATTTGTAGAAATGCCTGGTCAAAATACAATGTTTACAATAATGATAAGAACATATTACATGAAACTTCATAAAACTAAGTAACGTAGATGAGATGAAAGGACTCAGGATAGAACAAAAACATAATGCATGGGAGACAGTAGGCCAGAAATTTTGATGAAAATACTATTTTTGAACCTTAAGCTACAAGCAATATTGGCCATATTTGGCACATAAAAACATATAGAGGGAAGAAGATGAATAACTTAAATTGCAAGGGAAAGAGAAATTAGTTTATTTTCTTTTTCTATATGATTCAATTTTATACACCTTTGCTAGCCGTTAAAGCACCGCAAGATGTGACACATGAATTTGAATAAATGTACATATGATGAAAAGTCAAAATGAGATTACTTATAGTTGTCATATTAAATGCTTGTGTTTCTTTGCTAAGCAGTTCCAAATATATCATGCATATTATAGCATTAATATTCCAAGCCACTACTATACAATAATGTACCAGCAATGGCAATATTAATATACAATGTATGCTCTCCCTACATTAATTAATTTAAGGCTTAGACTTAAATAAAGTTTCTTATATCTATGCTATCAGGTTTTCTAATTAACACATGATAAGTACATAGATATGGTTAACCTTTAATAACATAAATAGTCTATAACTTAATTAAAAAATTTATATAATAATTTACAATAACCATATGCATTTTATGATATTATTGAAAAATCATACATACCTGTCATGTTTTAAATGAAAGACAACATAACGAAGATATAAAGAATAAGTTTTTCCTTTAATCCAAACTTGTAAAATACTTAATCACACATAATCTAGTTTTCTTCTGCACTAGCCAATACTAAGGTTATATGCTTCAAACTTTTATACACAAAATTGAAAAAGAAAGCTAACACACAAGATTAAATATAAGTTTTATACAAGTTTGAATTATATCACCCCATTATTCCAACAAGATTCTATATAAGTTCAAGCCAAAAGCAATGTAAGACTATTTTTATCAGAAAGGGTAATAAATGCCATTGTGCGCTACATCACCCAATCGAATATGAATGTACCTCCAACAGTTTGTATTGTAAGCCACTCTTTGGCTTATCTTGGCTATGTATAGCAAGTCTACAAACACACTACAAACGCGAGAAGTTATTAGAGTAATAACTTCATGGAAAAGCAAAGAACAAGTCATTTGCAATGGGTTTCTAAACTTTACTACTATAAAAAAAGTAAAATAGAGACGAACAAAATCTGTATCTAAATCTTATAAAATTCATGCCTAAATGTATTTGAGATGAAATCTGACACAATAAATTTCATATCATAAAATTGGTTTTAAATATTTAGACGAAAAAAACAAATTTTCTCAAAATTGACATGAAAAATTTTCATGTTAATTTGTTAAAATTTCTGTCTTAATATGGTGTTCAAAATAGTATCCAATATTTGCTTTATTAAAAGGAGATAGAATAATCCCATCTCATTTTTCATGTCTATCATTTAGATATGAAGTTGGTCCATCTCAGAGTAAAAGTTAATTAATTTATTGTCTCTAATTTTGTGTCTAATTTTTAGATACAGAAAAAATTCTATCTCATATTGGCAATTAGATTGTTATAATAATGTATCTAATTTCATTTCTAAATTATTGATACAAAATTTATTTGTCTTAGATTGATTGACAAACTTTTGTAATTCAATCTCTAATTCCGTTTCTAAAACTTTGATACATAATATTTTTTATCTTAGATTTACAATTGAATTTGTCTCTAATTCTATATCTATTTTATTTTTAATCCCTTTTCATTTTTATATTCTACATATTTTCCCTAATAAAAAATAATTAATAACACTAATAGAAATTGATATATATATATATATATAAAGTGGTGCACTACAAGAAGTGTTATCAATTAAACGTTACAAATGTATAGTATAAATGAACTTGTATCAATCTCATAATGATATTAATATCATAATAAAAAAGAAATAAACTGTCTATCTCATAATTAACCTCCTCTTCATCTTCATAGTGCTCATCTCGTTCATGTGCTTGCTGTGTTGTAGGTGGCAACAACAACGTCTAATCATGTGCGGGATTGATCCCAAATCTTTGCTCTAACAACTCGATCCTTTGCATTATTGTAACAAATTGTTCATCCTAAGTAATGAGATCTAAACTACTACTTTGAGTGCAACCACTTTTGCTTATGTATAAGTGTCAGAAGGAACATGATGTAGGGGTGATAAATTTTACTAACGAAACAGCTTGCGACCCCAATCCCTTGACACAACCTTTTTTACTAAAACCTCTAACAATTTCTAAGTACATATTATTATCAGGGTGCATAATAGAGTTCTCCTCACTTAGGACACTGGCATCTCTTTCAGCTATTCACCTCTCATACTCCTCATGAAAAACAAAGTATTATAACATTATTGATTAACCAAATAAATCATACTAAATTGAAAATATTTCATTTCAAACTACCAGTCAGCTATTGTGAACTTGTCTCCTTGCATCACATATTTTATCTATTTGAATGATTGCATCAGTTTTAACATTTTGCAAACTTTTATTTCAAAATTCATTATCATATAAAATATGATATCTATTAGTAATGCCCCCAATAAAGCTTATACTTACAATAATGCTTGTTATAGTGGGGGAGTCCCTTTGATTTTCTTACACTTCACGGCTGTTAAGGTACTAGAATATGTCACAATAATTTGACTCCCTTCCAATTTGATTTCTCTACAAAAAATAAAAAGATTGAAGCATATTCAACTAGTCAATACCAAACTAAAATTATAAATTAAACTAAAAATAGTCAAATAGTTTTTTGTGCTCTACAACAGGAATGGAACCTTCACAGTGCACAAAGAGCCCTCCTTTAAATAACCTATTTTGACTATTTTGCTTAGATTGATCTTGCCATTTAAGATCTTGCCACTTCATATCCAGTTGCTCACGAATACTTTGGAGAAGCCATTTCCCCTTATCCTTCCCTCTTCACAATTAGCCCTGAGTGACCTTTAGTAAGTCAAATCCTTTATTATCAAATATCTTTTATAATCTAATTACTGTGCTCAGACAGCCATTTATATTTTCTCTGCATTCTGGAACAAGCATTGAGAAAATAATCTACTAATAGATAAACAACTTTGTTCAAATGATTCAGTGGTAGATTACCCCAAATTCAACGAGCCACTCCTCAGTAGCACCTTCTTTTGATGCTTCTGTCCAATTAATCCAAGGCCTATTAAATTTGCTTTAAAGATTGATGAAATATCCTTATATACACTTGTAGCAAGCTCAAACTTAGAAAACACATAAGCTATAATGAATAAAGAATGGCTAATTTAAACTTTTAGAAGGAAAAGGGAAGGTACAAACATATTTTACCAAGTTAACGGGCTTCTTCCACTGAAATACCAATACACGCTTTGCTCAAGGAGTACTAATCAAGCAATCTCTAGTTTTAAGTTTGCAAAGATTATTAGGAAAATTTACAGGCTAATTTAAACTTTTAGAACTTGCTTTATGAAAATTTACTGGTTAAATTTCTAATATAAAGTGTTACGATTAGTATATATTTACCAATGAAAAATTATATCAAAAAAGGGAATTGAAAATTCTTTTCGCTTTTTATTCTTGTTTAGAGGTTATATATCATTGTTTCAAAGGAGCCATTATTGTTGAGGACACAGTTTATTTGAAAGAAAATTTTCAAATGAAAGGAAGAAGCTGACTAAGTACCAGTATGAGATAAATTTGGATCGAAGGAAAGAATTTAAAGTATGATAACACAGGGGTAATGGGGTGGAGCGCTTTGGATACACACACACACACACAAATATATGTGGAGAGTCTCACAGAAAAGTATTCGAGTTAAATGAATTATTAAAACTTCAAGCGTCGAATTAAATGGATAATCTTATTTTTGACAGATAAATTTTTTAATATGGTTTAAATTTTCAAACATATTGTATCATTTCCAAAAGCTCATTCAAAGCTTGATTTCTAAGCTAATGAGTTAATACGTAAGTTTTGAACAAAATCTACAAACAAATGAATTTATTCAAAAATCTAATATAAACTTATTTTGTTCTTCTATATAGTTTGTACAGGAGAATTGAGATGCTGATCTTGGAAATGACAAAAGCGATATAGCATATGGTGATGTAAAATGCTATCACCAGAGAAGTGCTCATTAGATGCTATAAAGTGATGCTGATATTTTAAGAACCTGATGATAAAGTCTAAAACTGGAATTAGCCCAACTTGTCTTTAATAGAACATGAACGCTATACAGTAAGATTGCTGCATATAATAAGAACGTAGCCTTTTTTTATTATTGATACTAAGGTCATACAGAGGAAGAGAATGAAATCTTACAGTGGTTTCTCTGCTTTAGAACATTCTGAGTTCAAAGAAGGAGTTACTCCAAATTCTCTTCATATCTGCAAATTAATTCACTATAATTGTTCAGAACTTTCACATTCAGCTCTGGACAGTCTATGAACTCAAAAATTGCTAGTGAAAAGAAACAAACCAGAAAGTTGAAAATTATAGCCTCATATGAGTAAATACAAACTTAAATTTATTACTATGACAAGAGGGTTAAATCTCTTTTCAAGTTTGAACAAGCAAAGTCTTCAAAGAGGTTTTGTCATTCAAGCTCTATTGTCAAAGGGTCTGGTGGAAAAGGAAAAAATGCTTGCAGTATTTATGTACACTAAAAGGGAATTTTTAAGGAAGTTTGTCCAGTGTTATGGGCAGGAAGCTAGTGAACTATTAAAACACATTAGTCTAATACTGCGGCCAAAGAAATAAGTCATTAATTACATATGTGGATACCATACTCCCATATTTTTTCGATGCTGGTGGCCAAAGGTTTCTATAAAAAAATATAATATAAAGACCATTGCTCAAATAGTCTTTAATACCCAACTTCACTTACTATGTTACTCTAATCTAATCAAAGCTAAACTCTTCTCAACTATTTTTTGATTCTGTTTTACTTTTCAGTTAGTCAAGGTATCTTCTGCATCATTACTAGCTTCAGCCTGAAAAAGCCTTGAAGGTTGCTCGAAATAATGATAATTTGTGATGGAAATTATTGTTGAAAGTGAAAGTACAGTCAATACACACCTAAACATTATTCTTAATGATTCAACAAAACTTGAGTAATTACTAGCTTATGCAATCAGATATATTGGGGAATTATATTGATCTCCAAGGACAAATTATGATGCATTATTCAAACAAAAGGAAACCATAAGAACATAGTACTCAATAGTTTAAGGGTTTCCTATGGGTGGAAGGGGGGCGAGTCCTTAGCTTATGCAATCAGATATATAATGGAAGGTAGCTCACAAATGGCTCTGCCCATCTACTCTTATAACTCAGTAGTCGACTGTAGTTTTTAGTTATTGCCTGTTTGGTAATTTACTCTAAGGTTGAAAGAAAATAGTAGAAAAGAGGACACAAGGTCAGAAATGCAAAAAAAAAAAAAAAAAAAAAAAACAAGAAATACATTTTGAAAGCTAAGACTTAATACTTAGAAATCAAAGCCTTCTTATGTATCATAGGGGCAACAATAATTATAAAGTTTAAAGACTTGATACTTGAGAAACAATTGAAATTAGAATCTTAAATGACTAAGTTAATATGAAAGAGTGCATCAAAAGGAGAAACTAACATAGATATATTTAAAGATAACCTAAGTATAATGAAATTAAAAGAATAAAGAAAAGACACTTTGCATGTTCTCTTACGAACATTAATTACAGAGGGAATCCAATCAACATTTGATAGGAAAATTTGGTTGTGTATCTCTCAGGAATTTAGTTGCTAGTGTAAGGTGAAGAAACGATAAAGTAACAAAAATAAAAGGAGGGCTAAGCAGAGTTAAGTTAAAAGATGATAAGATATAAGATGGAAACTACCTCTTCATACATGATTTAAACCAGCAAGCAAGAGGAAATATAACAAGCCTGTGGACGAGCAAGGAAGAAGGAAGCAGAACGAGGACAATGAGTGTGTTGGAGAAGAAGACGAACTTGTACACACTCCGCCATTACCATTCCAGAAACGATAGAAGCAGCTTGCCAACACATACATATGTTTAAAATCTAACCCAAAACATAATCATCCCACCCCAACTCTTCTACATAAAAGCCACCAGCTTGAAACCAAGACTCGATTTAGTCAACGAAATTAAAAAACAAGCATCCCTATTTCATAGCAAATCGAGCATATTGAGAATCTAGCCAGATAAAGCAGCTCAGAGGAAAAAAGAGATAGAAATTGAGATACAGAAAGCTAGATAGAGCACCCTTAGCTAAGAATGGCCGGTGCTGGTGAAGCCTCCAGTAGAGGTGGTGTCCAGCGAAGCCGAAAGGGTTAAGCGTGAATGAGAGGGATGGGTTCGGCGATCGACATGCTTCAGCATCCTTTCTGAGATGCACAACAATGTAATTTGAGGGTTTGGGGCAAAAAGAGGGAGGAACAAGTGATCGAGAGGCAATGAGAAATTTCTGAGAAAAAAGGTTGATTTCGTTCTATTAGTGCGCATGTGGGCACTAATGTTTAACACGGAATTTGTCCTGTGTCTAACAAGAATAATGCTATTAGACACAGACTACACCTAGTCTCAGATATATGTTAATATTAGACACGGAATAAATTTATGTCCTATATCAATATCAACAATTTTGACGCGATTAAATCCATGTCTAATTTTTTAATCATAATTAACTTATAAGATTAATGGACTGACACAGAATCAGATGCTATTTGAATTTGAGATGGATTAATCCATTGATCCATCTCATATGCCAACAAAACTCAATTAAAAGTATTATATTTTAATCTGTGTCTAATTTTGTCTCTGACAACTTACTTTCCGTGCCAAAATTTTATCTCTGTTTCACATTTTTGTGATTATTAAATCAAGATGATTGATTTTACAATGTTATAGTACTGGTTCTTCGAATATAGCTTTTTGTGTTAAGGTGGGTGAAAGAAATCAAACAATAAGGATTTTATTTATAAGATTTTATTTTTTTTCTTTATCACTTATTTATTTAAATTAAAAGCAATAACAAAAATATATAGAATCATTTTGGACCAATTTGGTTCTCAAGATTATCTAGAAAGTTATGTTAAAAAGTTAGTTTTGCAAAATATGCTACACAAATGTATGTATCGCAACAAGTAATACAATAATACGTGAGTATTATTCTCAAAAGCATTGAATATTAAAAACCAAAACCAAAGAGTGACTTAATTAAAATAAATGATAGAAGAGGAAAATATGAGTTTCTATTGAAAATTGTAATTATGCAACTAAATAAAATCAAATGGTGACATAATATTACAACTAGAGAGTAAAACAACAACTACAAAAATGTAATAAAGTGAAAGCTAATCAAATTTTAATTAATAAATGTATTAGGACTATTAATTTTCCCTTAAATTGCATTCTGATATAAATTGCCATAGTAGTGCTGTAGCATATTGTAGATGTTAACCTCAATTATGAAATTGCATATAAGCATTTCTTCAAAATTGCTATGGTGAGCTTTTTAAATTGCGATTTATCATATCCCTTTAAAAACCCAATTTAAGGAAGCCAAGTTTAAGCTCAAAATTGGTAGGACTATGTGAGGCAAATCATATACTGCTATATAGCTCCAAATCCTTAATGAACTTGAAAAACCCACAACTCACTTGAATTGAATTTTCCAAAACTAATCCAAGCTAAATACTATTTATTGGTAGCTAATCAACAAATTGCATTATCAATAAATATGAACTTGGTTAAACAAATTGCATTCAATTGAGCATTGTGGCAACAACTTAAAACATACTACCCTCTTAGGGTTAATTAACATTCCTAGCTAATTAACATATTAGCTCACAGTCATCAAGATAATCATTAACCTAACAATATCCATTGCTAGATACATAGTAAAAGAAGTAAGATCAATAACTAATTAAGAAAATAAATTTCAAACTCAATGTCTTCTCTTCTTTCTTTCTATGCATAACCCTTTCTTTCTTCAAAAAACTTCCCTTTCTTGCAAATTTATGTTGTCATGGCAAGAGAAATCATAGGAGGACCATTTATACTCTTGTTTTCTCTCATTTTTCAACATTTAAGGCTTTTCTCCTCACCAAATGTCTTTCCTTCGTGTACCAACCTTTCCAAAATTAAGTTTTCCTTAGGTCTCTATCCTCTTATATCACCTGCTCTCACCCTTTTAAAAATGTGCATTTCACTATAGTGTTATTTTACAAAACTTTGCCACACGCTTTGCCACATAAATGCTAGGATCAAAATTTCTTATGTTTTAGTATTCTTTAATTTTCTTTTCCTACACCAACATAATTCCATTCTTAAAAAAAATTATGCATATTAATTCAAAATCATTCATTAGCTTAGTTATAACATGATCATGCAAAAAGAAGTGAAATTAAAGCTAATTGATCCAGAATTAGTGAATTTCACTTGAAACAAGCATTCATTCTCAAGGAAAACACTTTTGGTAACTCAAAGACCCTTTTTATATCCATATGACCAAAATAGAATCACATGTGGTGTATTATTAATTCAATTGGATTTACAAGTAGCCCTATTGATTACTAAAATCATATTTATAAGATGAATTTTTGTTGCTATCATCATTTGGACAATGATAGTCATAATTATTCAAGAAATAGAATCATATTACAAGGGGAACAGAATTTGATGGTTACATTTGGTTGCAAAAATGATTGAGAATAAGAATGAACTTTAGGGTTCAAGCTTTAGAGTATAGGGTTTAGGGTTTGGAAATGAGAATGAAAATTAATGGAATGGAATCATATGGCTCATGTATTGTGTTTGGTATGATATTAAAAAAAAATCAAAATGGAAAGGAAGATGAATCAAAATAACAATAATATTCCTATTAAAAAAATTAAAATATTAATTGTTATTGTTTAATTTTGTAAAAAAATGATAATTCTCATTAGTCTTTTCTTCATCGAACCATCAATGTAATCCCTATGAATTTACCTTAAATAATTTAATCAAGAAGTTAAGGATGAAATTTTATGTGCTTAAGCTTAGGGGAAAACATATGGAAGATTATGGGTAAAGAATGAATTTAAATTAACTAAAAGGGGGCTGGAGGATTATTAATAGTTTAAATATAAAGGGAGTACAGGTGAAACTTATGATTTAGGTTGGTTCAACTAGTCTAGAATGCACATATGCTCCCAAATAGTCCTAAGTTCAAACCTTATCCTTTTCCTCTCTATAATTTTTCATACATTGACATGTCACATTAAAACAAGGTGAAATGACGAGTTTGCTTTTCCCACATTCTTTTTCCTCGTGCGTCCCCTTTCTTTCTTGCACACAATTTTTGGCTGCAAGCTTCATCAGCATTTTCTCTCTCTCTCTCTCTCTCTCTCTCTCTCTCTCTTTCTCTCTTTCTGACACACACACACACACAGTCACAATGTAGCGTGTTAAATATGCTTTTTGACTAACTCTCCTTTTCCATCTTATTCAAGCATGTTCTAGCTAAAAAGATTGAGAAATCTGGCAAGGATTTCTCCAATCCTCTTTCACGATGTCTAAGGTTGACACTATGAGGATTTGTTCGAATTTACTTTAAGTCTTTGCTTTCTTACATTGATTTTGTCATTTCCCTCTCATGTCCATGAGCAAGCATCAAGATTTTAGCCCTAATTTATGAGATTTATCATGGTTGAAGGTGCATAGCTGAAACTTTGCCTTGATTTTTCTTCAATCAACCTTTAAAGGAGAAGAAGTGGCTGTAGAGATCCAAGCAAAGATGGCAAGCTAGGAAATTATGAATATAATGTTTGTAAAAGTTTACGTTGAGTAGAAATTTATTTAAGGTATGGAATGAATTTATCTTATAAATATGTGTATATGCATACATATAGGTGCGAGAACTTGTGTTCCTTTCAAGTTGTGATTTCTTATTTTTAATAGAGGTTATGTGATGATTGAGGAAACAAGGAAAGTGTTCAAATTGTGAGTTAGGTATCAAGGTTGATGAAGAGAGAATCCCTATGGTCTTGTGGAAGGTATTCACATTTATAGATATTTATATGTTAATATTGAAGGGGTTTTAGCTTATGGGATAAATGCAAAAATTATGTAGGGTGGTTTAGTGACATCTTTGCATTCTGACCTTGATGTTTAATTGAGAATAGGTGTATGGTGAGCCTTGTTGAGCACTTAATTAAGCTATATTATATGAATATAGGATATAGAAATGTGCATAGTAGAAGAATGGTTATAATGAAATAATAAACAGTGATGGTGTATATATAATGGTTAGGCATATGGAAATTTCCTTGCTCTCATTGGATGAATGTTATTTCAAGGAGAGCATCACACGAGAATGAATATCAAGGGTTTTAATATAGTGAAGAAAACCATTTAATTAATGTGTACTATTTACGCTAGGAAAGTCAAACATAATTAAAAGGAGATAGAGGTTAGTGGTGAAAATAAAGTTTAAATATTTGTGTTATGCATAATTTATGATTTTGAAAACTTGAACTTAGTAGGAGCTAATGGGGGCAGATTATCAAATTTTGCAAATTTTAGTCTTCGGACCCTTTCTATTGAGGATGACATTTTTATTATTTATTCAAATAATTGTAAGGACCTTATCTGATTCTTTCCATTAAAGTCCTAGGTACGGAGAAAGTGACCTATCGCTAAGCTCATCCAAGTGAGCAGATAACATTCCCAAGTTTTCACTGAATAACCCATTTGCATACTTTTCATTTAAGTTAATGTTATTGTTATTTTACTTTCATTTCTCATTTTAATGCAAAAAGTTCATTTCATAATGTTTTATAAATATTACTTTTTATGAATAGTACTATATTTTCTCAATGAATGAATGAAATTATGTATAGGGTTGAATAGTTGTGAAGGAATAAAAATTGCTTATTGTCTAAATTTGAATACCAGTATTTGAATACTACAATATTAGTCTTAAACAAAGGAAACCCATGCATGATAATGTTCTTTACTTTTGGGAGGACTAGTATAGGACACTGGTAGCTAACAACTAATCTGTTACCCTATGGTGCACCTTGGAAACACCTAACTAGTTAAGTGATTGACGATGCTAGCCTTATATGATGACCATCACATGTGGATGAAGGGAAGATGTAGCATGAGGCTTAGACTCATGATAGATTGGTTAGTGACACCCATGGTTATGAACCCTCGATAGATGGTGAATGTCCCTCGTGGGGTGTGTGCCCTTAAGAGATAGTGAATTACCCCTAAGGGCTGTGTGCCATTAGCAGAGGGTGAATTTTTCCCGAAGGTTGTGCCTTTGATAGATGGTGATTACCCCATTAGTTATATGCCCATGACAGGCATATCATGTCCTATGACAGTCCTTTCTCTACTTATGGCTTTCAATCAAATTGTTTTCCCATTTTTTCAAACAAGCAAAGGCTATCTAATTTCCCAAAGCTCATGCATGCTTTGTCTTTTTATGAAATTCCACAATGTTATGCTACTTATAGTTGAATACTTTAAATTGATGTAGTGATGATCTTCTTGTAACTAGATTCTTTGTGTAAACATTCTCTTAAACTCCATCCCATGATTTGTTTATTCTGTTATTATTATTATTATTTTCTAAAATGCTACTTGTTCACTTTTATCATCTTAGATAGTTAGTTAATGTTGCCCCAAGGACTCGAGGATATGACATTGGGACCCACTGGTGAGCCATGTTTGTTTCACAAAGCCTGATACCTTTTAGTATCTTTTGTATCTTTCATTTTCAAAGGAATATGATGATTTTGTCATACATACACTTTAGATATATCTAGATGACCATAGACACGAACTCCCACCCCATTGAGTTATGGATTTTGATTACTTCCTAGTTTATGAAGCATAGCTCTTTTTAAATGATTGATGTGGGTTGACAGGTAGACTATAGAGATTTAGGAAGGTCCCAAATTTAGGGGAGACTTTGCTAAATTTTCTAAAGAACACAAGTGTTATATTAATCGTTGTCTTTTAATTAATTAATTGTAAGTTTAAGATGTATTTCCTAAATAAATTTATTTTGATAGATGAGCTATGTAGCATTGTTTTAGACTTGCAAAAGTGAGATTTTTTCTCATTATCTGTGCCAGTCACACTCTGAATTTTTTAGGTATGACATTCAAGAACAGTAATGGCAAGTATGATAGAACAACGAAGAAGGCTGAGGTTTTAAGGTTTGATTATACACAGATTAATTGCCACCAGAGCTATATTCCTAATGATTATATGTTATATTAAGAAGAGGATGAAGCCAAAGACGTGTGTAAATGGTGCAACACATCTAGGAGGAAGCTAAAGAAAAAAGGGTAACAAGTGTAAGAATACGCCTGCTAAAGTGCTTAGGTATTTTTTTTATTGAAACCACGATTGCAAAAGCTCTTTATGTCCACTAAAACTGTTGAGGACATGAAGTGACATACAGTAGATAAAAACAATGATAACTTGATGAGATATCCAAGGGATTCCAAAGCATGGAAGAAATTTGATATAATGAATGCTCAATTCACTTTGGATCCTCAAAATGTACTTTTAGGGTTGGCCACTGATGGTTTTAATCCATTTGGCAATTTGAGTACAACCTATAGCATTTCAATCCCTAGGGTCTTAGGAACATTTTGGGTGAGTTTGTGAAATGAGAATGTGTTTGCCCTCCTAAAGTGTTTGGACGACGTGTTGGTGGGATTCTGTCACTTGAACCATCTTACTATGAGCTACATATGGAAGTTACATCACTTAGAGCAAAAATGACAGGAAATGACCAAATAAATGCATAACAAAGAGCTCACATTGCTAATTTGACAGCAAAACAACAATGAACCAATGCAATTGTGTCTTTTCTCCTAAGAAAAGTCCAAGGAGATTTGCCCCCAGAAATTGCATCCATGCTATTTAGTGGGGTACTTCTCTAAATATTTTTATTTTGTATAAGTCTTATGTTGTAATGTTCTTTTATCTTTATTATTCAATTTATTGCTTATCAAAGTTTGTCTTCAATTTTTAAGTACCTAGAGAGCAAGGCAATGCAAATTCACCTTCAAATCCATTGCCAACTCCTTCAAATAGGGGCAATTAGCTAGTTAGGATGACTTATCATTGTTTGTTGTTAGACTTCATAATTATTTAATATCTTATTAAGAGTTGATTATGGTTTTATGTTCAACTGTGTGTGTAATTATGTTTAAAGTTGATTATCAAGTAGGCCTTGTTGGTTATAAGTATCAGATTGTGTTGTTGTGATTGGTAATTTATCATATTTGCAGTTCATACTAATTCAAGAAAAAAAAATTTGTAACAAAAATTTAAAGTAGAGTATATATTTTTTTTAAAAGAAAACCTATTAGCAACAGTTGAAACTGCTGCCATAGAAAATGTGGCACCTATTAGGACGGTTTAGTCACAACTATCGCATAGACGAGTCATTACAACAGTAAAAAAACCTGTTGCAAAACCATGCCATTGCGATAGCTTTTTTAACGAGGGTTTTTTTATTGTCACAAAATCATGACACTGTAATACTTATTTTAACCCTCACAATAGTGTTTATTTATGACCATTTTAAAGAGGTTTTTAGACTGTCGTAAAACCATGACACTGCAACGCTTATTTTGACCCTTGCAATAGTGTGCATTTATGATGGCTTTAATGAGGGGTTTTTTACCGTTGCAAAACATGACACTACAATGCTTATTTTGACCCTTGCAATAGCGTGCATTTACGATAAATTTAACGAGGTTTTTTTACCATCACAAAACCATGACAGTGTGACACTTATTTTGACCCTCGTAATATTGTGTTTTTATGGCGACTTTAACGTGGGTTTTTTAATCGTTGCAAAGACAGGTCATCACAACAACTTCTACAAGGGTTTTAAAAAATGTCATCATTTCATTTGTGATGGTGGTTTCTGTGATGTTTTCATTGACTGTTGTAGAACCATTCTATGATGATTACTAGCCTCGTAAAAGCCATTAAAAAACCATTGCAAAAGCTTTTTTTTTTTTTTAGTGATTGATGTTTGCACACTAATTATCTTTTATGTATTTTTGGACGATAACTACCACAGGTATGTAACCCTAAACTTTATCATAAATTAGATTAAAAAATTAGTCATTCTTCCACCATTCCTTTACTTTTTACAATATGTAATTTTGGTATATATTGTCATATGTAATTCCATGTTTCATTAAGTTTCTCATTGGGTACTATTAAACAAAATAGGATACTATTTTTCATATTGAGGAAAGTTATGGATGGATTTGACGAAATTTAGCCTAGAACACTAATTAGGGATGGATAAAAGGGCTGATTAGA
Source organism: Delonix regia (assembly GCA_037074485.1). Taxonomy (NCBI): domain Eukaryota; kingdom Viridiplantae; phylum Streptophyta; class Magnoliopsida; order Fabales; family Fabaceae; genus Delonix; species Delonix regia. The sequence continues at coordinate 17,610,636 of CM073452.1, read as the reverse complement.
GACAGAGTTTATATATCGATTAGGGATGGAAATTCAGAGATAGATTAAGGACGAGATTTTCCATTCCAAAACTAGATTTTCCTATCCTTGATTTAGGGACAAAAGTTTTTAATTTTTTGGGGTCTCTAATTGAAATTTTTTTTTGTATGATTATAAAAATGCTAAATTATTTGTTATAACCCAAATTGAATGGATAAAGGATAAAAAAGAATCTTTGGTAACTTTTCATGTAAGTTTTAGTTTAAATATATTGTAATTTCAAAAATCTATACTTCAAACCAATAATAAAAACAATGCAACAATTGAGGGTTTGTTTAAATTCTATTGTAAAATATAATTTTTATTTCCTACAAAAAAAAGTTGTTATAGGTGAATTTTGACCTAAAGTTAATCTAATTTATATAGAGAGATCACTATTATAGGTGGACACATGGAGATTAAAGTTATTGATAAGTGTAATCATGTAATAATTTTTTTCTTACATAATACATAAATACAAAATAAGGAGATTTTAACTTATTAAGATCTGACATGATAAAGATGATATAGTGTAGATTTAGTTCTAACAGAGAAAAACATCAACCCACAATACCCAAGAGAGATCTCTGAATAGGCAAACACCAGAGAGAGAGAGAATTATCGTCACGATTGAAATTAAGGCTTATGTCAAAATAACTTATAGGGTTTTATTTTAATAATAATAATAATTATTATTATTATTATTAAATATAATCTTAAAATAAAACCCTTAAATATATATTAAAATAGTTTCCTATTTCATTGTTTAAAGAAAGGAAGCTCATTAACTCTCTCTTAGTAATTAACTCTTAATTAGCAATCTGATGGGATAATTACTAATGCTCTTGGGCTGTATGTTGGGTCTCTGCCCAATAGGCTTATGGATAATCCAACCCATCACTAATTACCCACAATGAATATAAACTCAATCCATTCTTAATTTATCAATTATAATATTAATTGCCTAATTAGTCATAACAAGAAATTAATCTAATAGCATAATTAATGCTAATATATATAATATTAAAATGTTCTAATAATCTCCTACTTGGATAACATTAATTAAATTATTAAGTCAATCAACGAATACATAATTAAGCAATTAACATTCACATAAGCATATGAATGTGTGTATATTTATAAACCATATAAAATTCAGAAATGAAACTACACACAAAGATCACTGAATCTGATAGGGAAACAAGTGATATTAACATTGTCATAAATAAGTTTCAATATCTGAATAGAATGAAATACAAAATGACATTTAAGCTTTCATATTACAATTCAAAAAGTCCCTTAAGAACTTAACTCAGACTCCCACTAAACCAAGGCTACATTAAAATTTTAAACAATACCTATATGAGTCACATGATTTTTGAAGACTCCTATGGGCAAGCCTTTGGTTAATAGATCCGCCAACATATGTTCACCAGGAATGTGAACCAAATGAGTTTGAGATTCAGTAACTTTTTCTCTGACAAATAGGAACTTAACATCAAAATGTTTAGTGTGACTGAAGTTCTTATGATTATGAGAAAAACTAACAGTAGATGGACTATCATAGTATATAGTTAGAGGTTGTGATATAAAATCAACCAAATGCATGCCAGATATCTGTTTCCTCAACCATATGGCCTAGCGGGTAGCCTCATAACAAGCAATATACTTTGCCTCTATAGTTGAGGAAGCTGTTACTGATTGCTTATAACTTTTCCATGAGATAGCTCCTCCATATGTTATAAGGATGTATCCAAAAGTGGATTTATGATCATCCATACAAGATGCATTGTCTGAATTTGAATAACCCATTATTTCAAGTGACTACGATCTCCTAAAAGTAAGTATATGATGTTTTGTACCTTGGAGGTACCTCATAACTTTCTTCGCAGTTCTCCAATGATCAGGACTAGGATTACTCAAGTATCTACCAAGCACGCTGACAACAAAAGTAATATCAGGTCATGTGTATACCTAAGCATACATAAGACTGCTCATTCAACATAGTCATTGAGTTACTAGCCAATAGTATGTCATCAATAAACAATACGAGTATCATGAAGTTGTGTCTATTAAATTTTTGATAGATACACTGATCAGTAATATTCTTTGTGAAACTAAGTGAGGTGATTATCTGATCAAACTTCAAATAGCACTGTCTTGAAGCTTATTTAAGCCCATAGATAGATCTATTCAATTTGCACACTAAGTGCTCTTTCCCTGCTTCAATAAATACATCAAGCTGTGTTATATAAACATCTTCAAGTAAATCTCCATTTAAGAATGTTTTGACACCCATTTAATGAAGTTCAAGATCCAATTTTGCAATAAGAGCCCTTACAATTTTGAAAGCATATTTTAGTAGACACCTGTGAGAAAGTTTATGTATAATCGATCCCTTCCTTTTAATTATAGCCTTTAGCTATAAGTCTGGCTTTGTATCTTTCAACTTCACCATTAGCCCCTCTCTTAGTCTTAATGACGCGTTTGCAACCAACAAGTTTGCAACCATCTGGTAACTCAATCAATTCCCATACATGATTACGACATATGGAGGTCATCTCATCATTCATAGCCTTCAACCACTTAGATTAATGAGAACTTGACATAACTTTATCATAAGAAACTAGATCTATGTCATCAACAATGTCTGACTCAAATTCTTACAAGTACACTATGTAATCATATGAAATTGCAGGTATACAAATCCTCTGTGATCGTCTCAAATTAATGACTGGTTTCCCACAACAACTATAAAAACTTCCATAATAGGATCAATTAGAGTCTCAACAAGAGTTCATCTCTAATATTATGATCCATAGTTAGAGATGACAAAGATAACATGGGTAAGATGGTATCCACACAATACAGATTGATTACTCTAGGAACATCACTCATACTGTCTAAGTCATCCATAAAATAAAATGCTCTATTAGATTCAATAACCCTAGTAGTATGATTAGGACAATAAAATCAGCATCCTCTAGATCTTGAACAATACCCAATGAAGAATTTTCTAATAGTCCTATAATCAAGTTTCTTGAGTTACGGATTATAGGGTCTCAATTCTGCTCTACAACCCTATATGTAAGAGTGCCTCAGATTAGGCTTCTTACCAGTGAAAAGTTCATATAGGGTCTTTTCAACTGACTTACTTAGAACTTGATTCAAGATATAAGCTGCTGTCTTCAGGGCATCAACCCACAGAAACTTTGGTAATGAATAGTGACTAATTTTGCTTCTGACCATGCCCATCAAAGTGCGATTAGGCCTTTTAACAACTCCATTTGTTGTGGAGTACCAGACATAGTATACTAAGCTTCAATTCCTTGCTCCTGTAAGAAAAGAGCAAAAGGTCCAGCGTTTCTACTAGTTCTAGTATACCACTCATAATATTCACCACCTCTGTCTGATCTTACACTTTTGATTACCTTCCCAGACTTTAATTCAACAGCATCCTTAAATGACTTAAAGGCATCCAATGAGTTAGATTTATCATGCAATAGATCAATCCATCCGAATCTGGAGAAGTTATTTATAAAGATTATAAAGTATCTGTAATTATCCATAACAGCAGGAGTAATTAGTCCACTAATATCTATATGGATCAATTCCAAAGTCTCAGATCTATTTGTCCATTTCCTTTTAGCTCTAGCAGGAAGTTTTCCTTTAATGCAATTACACATGATTCAAAATTGGAAAAATTTAAGTAATATAATATTGCCTATCTAACCATCCTTTCTAATCTCTCTTTGGAGATATGACCTGAACATCAGTCCCATAACATATAAGAGTTCTCATCAATTCTTCAGCATTTGTGTCCAACAACAGCATTAATAGATGCCATAAAGGTAAAATATGAACTAACATTTGCATTCAAGCAATATGAACCGCTCATTAAACTAGCAATTCTAACAATGACTGAATTAAAGAAAACATCAATTCTACCATTTCATTGCCAAAAGAAATATCCATGTTTGTTTAATACAAAACTAGAAACTAAATTCCTCATTGAAGAAGGTATATAGACAACATCATATAAAATTAAACTATGTCCAAAATACAAGTTCAAAACTACAGTTCTTATGCAATCCACTGCAGCTAAACTTCCTTTCACTCCCAAAATGGTCCTTTCTCTTTTATTTGGGCTCCTTCTGTCTCTGAGCTCCTGCATGGAATTAGTTACATGAACAGTTGCTCTGGAATCCAACCACTAAGTGTCCATAGAGGTTTCAAAACTATTGGATTCAAGACAAACTAGAGCTAAGGGGGCAATTTCAAAAAAGATACCATCTTTCTCACATTTATTCTTCAGCTTGAAGCAATATGAAATCTTATGGCTAGGCTTTTTATAGTAATGACATTCACCTTTAAATGTCTTCTTCTTCTTACTTTTATTCTTCTTATTATTCTTCTTGAGTTCAAAGAACTTCTTACCATCAGCCTTGCCTTCATGCTTTTTTCCCTTCTACTTCTTATTTTCAGCCTTGCTTGATGAACCCCGAGAGATGTAGTTCACTGAATGACCATATGAACTTGTTTTCTTTAATGACTCCTCCTTTTGAGTCATGATGGACATCATCTGATTAACTATCCATTTAGCTTCTTAAGAGTTATATATGGTTCTGAACAACCCATATTCAGCTAGAAGAAACTGTAAAACTTTATGAACAAGGTAATTTTCACCTAAGTCCACATTCAAAAACTTCAGCTTGTTGAAATAATTTACTAGTTTCATCATATGTTCACGTACCCCAGACATTCCATCATAATGAGTGTTGTCCAGTAAAGAAAGATAGTAGGCCTTTTGTGTCTTATCAAACTTTTTGAACTTCTTACTAGCCTTGAGGTATTCAATAGTAGTGTCCTTCTCAAGAATATTCTGTCTGATGGTCTTCTTAATGGTGTACTTCATAACTATCAGACACATTCTGTTAGACTCATGCCATTGCTTGTGATAAGCTCTGTCAGCAGCACTAGACTCTGTAGTAAGATCTGCCAGCTTTGGTTCTCTCATGGCCAAATCCTTTTTAGAGATAATTAGGTACATATCAAATGACTCATGCCAGTCATCAAAGTTAATCCTATTCAGAGTTTTCACCACAGACAGTTGCTATAACATAGAAGCTGATGCAACAAAATTAGAAACATTAATTATGTCCCATAAACCTAATTATAAAACAAGGTTTCCTTTATAAAATTCAGCTTATGCAATTGTATAACAAGATATTCATTATAATCCCACTCAAAGGTTTTGGACTACAACAAATCAAGAAAGGAAAACTTATGCGTACCACAGATTTGACTACAAATAACACCAAAATGCATCCACGGTTTCCACATCGAAATGATATAAGCAATTATGAAAGCATCAATTAAAAAAATGCTGCTAACCAGTCATAAATATACCTAATTCATAAAAATTATATTAATAATATCACACCGATAGGGTATGCCCATTATCAACAAAATATACATACGTTCTATCTAGTAGACTTATCATAATATTCAGACTCATCCCTAATAATGACAGTTAAATTGTTCTTAAATGTAAGGAATGGAATAGCAAACATAGTATATGTTATTTATAAAAGAAACACCATCATGATTGGACCTATAATAGGCAAGGATACAATCAACAGGTGTATGTGACCCAAAGTTACAACAGATTCCATACGCAACTTATTCTTTAAGATACGTGCCTAAATTAGGAATAAAATCCAATAAATAATATAAAGAAATTAATTTTAATTTGTTCACACACAATCAGGGAGAGTGAACTGAATATGTTGTTTCTCACTATGTCAAGTCTATACCAAAGGTCAAAACACCTAAGCTCCATACTATTTTATGGCCTTAAATCTTCAACAAATTTTAAAACTCCTATTTCCAGGGCTTAGAAAATTTTGAAAAAAATCACCATAATTTAGAATGGGGCGAGTAGAGCTGAATAGTGGAGGTTTGGGGCTCAGATAACGGCACACGTGCCACTGTTGCATGTGGGCTTCATCCACGCGTATCATCTTCAACCTCTGGTGTGTTGAATCAACCTACCAGATGACCTGATGCAACTCGACTTTTGACTCGATAAATTGCAGTACCTTAGGCATCGAAATAAGCATTAAAATGATCTTTAATTCATGATCTACGAATCCTCTATGGTGATTTTGGCTAATTTTCTTCCATTAAAGTGATTTTTCATTCAAAAGAGAATTGGAATTCGGTGATCATGGTTTGAAAACGAGGAATGATTTTCTGGCTGAGGGTGCCAACAATGTGAATCATCAATGGTTTTCAACCGAGGGAGCATCGCCGGTAATTGAGGTTAGAAGACGATAGAAGGAAAGAATTAAAATAGACAGAAAAAAATTCTAATAACCTAAAACTATTGAGGAATTTCAAAAGCAGAAATTTTTTTTTTTCATAACCTATATCTGACTCTGATACCAATTTGTAGTCATGTAATAATTTTTTTCTTACATAATATATGAATACAAAATAAATAGATTTCAACTTATTAAGATTTGACTTGATGAAAATGACATATTGTAGATTGAGTACTGGCAGAGAAAAACGTCAACCCACAATACCCAACAGAGATCTCAAAGTAAGCAAACATTAGAGAGAGTTATCGTCGCGATTGAAATTAAGCCTTACGTCAAAGTAACTTATAGGGTTTTATTTTAATAATAATTATTAATTATAATATTAAAATAAAATCCTCTGATATACATTAAAATAGTTTCCTATGTCATTATTTAAAGAAAGGAAGACCATTAGCTCTCTCTTAGTAATTAACTCTTAATTAGAAATTTGATGGAATAATTACTAATGCTTTTGGGCTGTAGGTTGGGTCTCTGTCCAGTGGGTTTGTAGATAATCCAACCCATCATTGATTACCCACAATGAATATAAACTCAATCCATTCTTAGTTTATCAATTATAATATTAATTGTCTAATTAGTCATAACAAGAAATTAATTTAATAACATAATTAATGCTAATCCATATAATATTAAAATGTTCTAACAATAAAATCATAATGATATTGTTTTCTCTGCTATTGTATTAAAGGGACAAGCGAGTCAATTATAAATTATGGGGCTGAAAATTTTTCACGAAAGGAGACTAACTTTAGTTTGGTGCTTGAGGATAAGATTAGGAACAATCTTGACGTAGAACATTGTATAGAATGAGGGAAAGAGGTAGAGAAGTAGGTTAATATTGTTGTTCCATAACATAAACCCTAGAGCTACTTATATATGGCCCTAACACACAATAATAAAATTAAGGCTCTAATAAGATGCCAATTACAAAATAAGAATTAAAATAAGATAAAACAGGAAACTTGAAATACCTAAATACAAAACTGAAACAAAATAAGATAAGAAACTAAAATAATTAAAACTAAATTCTAATAAAATACTTAAATTCAAATAATTCTAATTCCTAAATTCATCTTAAATAACTAAATTACATATGATATTTATAAGTTTGTTGCTAATAACTAAATTATGAATAAATAATAAATTATCTCTTATCACATTCTCCGTTAGCTCTTGTGGATTGGATCATGAGATGCCTACTTAATTTGATAACAAAGTGGATAGTGTTAGTGGATTAGGCAAATTAAATCCAATTTAGGATGTTAGAAAAAAAAATCATCTAACTCTTAATTGGTTCATACTATAGTTTTGTTATGATGTCTTAACAAAGATTATTGGATTCTCTATCTCATAATATATTGGCATTTGAGAGATTTGTAATGAATTTTTTTCCTTTCATAAAAGAATCAAAAGGTTGATGATATTACGACGTGTTATTATAATAACTTACAGTCGAAGATTAATATGTAATCTCAACATTAAACATTAAAAAATTAGTTTGGAGCTTTTGATATCCTTAAAACCACCAAATGGTTGGTACTGTCTATATATTCTAATTTTGAACTTTTATATTTGGTTCATTGTGGATGTCATGTTTACTTGGTCTTTTTTAATATATATCTTAGTTGCCCAAAAAACAAAACCAAAAGGTCATTTGTAAACTTTATTCAATCATTTATGTTTTAAATGAATCACAAATCAATTTGATCTTGTATATCTATTCAGTGTATGTACATACGTCACAGTGGATAATCTAAAGTGTCTCCCTCCAAAGTGCCTCTAAAGTACAATAATTTCAGACATTAGATTGGAAAGTTAGTGTAATGTAAACTATTGAATCAATTTTTTTGTACTTAATGATTTACCGATTTGGCATCAAATTTTGAATATACACCGTCATTTTTAATGTAAACTGTTGGATGAATAAAGTATAAAGACACTTGAGAAGATATGAATTGGTACTTCTGCCATGATTGGTACGAGGGGAAGAAAAAATTACAAATCCCCACATGGGATTCCAATTGATCTACTTGATTGACTACTCGTCATCTCTTTTCAACTATATTCAGAGTAGGAAATTTGCAAGGTTTTGTGGAAGATGTGAAAATGCCATCCTACAAAATTAGAAACAATTGATAGTTTGTACTCTGCACACTGTCTTGTGTTTTAACTCAGCACTCTCTATGTCTTATTTGTTGATATGAAGATTTTGATTATCTTTCCGTCTAAAAGATTTTTCTCTCAATGAAGCTCAATTAACTGACATATTGTATGGGTAAACTCTAAGAATGTGCACGAAGAAGCTAGTGCAAGTTTCCACAACAAATAGTAATTACTACTTTTATATGCTTATTGTTCTTTCACAGATCTAGTTTTTGGACTAAAACCAAGCATCTCTTTTTAAAAATAACTCAAATCCTTGTAATTTTTCTTATTTGGTGATCAAGCAAAAAAGTACAATAATAAATGTACCAAATAAACTCGTTAACATTGTATTAAAGATACAAGACTAACAATATTGTCAATCGACATGTCAAGGGACTATAATGATACAAAAAAGAGAATCTAGACTGACTTATTTTTTACAAGGTCAAACAATATATTGCAATCTAAAAAAAAATTACAAAAATTGAGCAAAAAAATTACAGAATTCAAAACTAAAGAAGAAAGGGAATAAGAAATTCCATTTTAGAAGGTTTAGATTGGCTTTCTGTCGTCAATCCTCCATTTCATGTGCCTTCCTTCAAGCTCCATTTACCCTGGGTTCTTGCCTCTTTCATGCCTTTCAATCCCATGAGCATGGATCCTCTTTCGTGCATTAACTTACTCTAACACCAATGGCGACAACTCTCTCTGGCAGTCAAATAGTGAGACAGATGGGATTCTTTGTGTTTTTGTGGCTTATTCCTGATGTTAGTATAAAAATGGCATTCTTCAATCAGTGGAACTCCAACATGCAAGTCGTGAATGTGTTTCCATTCCTTCTTCAAGTGTGCGTTTTGGGTTCTTCAATTTTAAAAAAAAACTAAATTAGGTGGCAAGCAACGTGGCTTACGAATAGCCCTTTAGATTGAGCTGACGGATGGGATTATTTTCACAGCACGCATGCAGTGGGTGGACGCAAAGCATGCGATCCAAATTCACTAAATAAAATATATCAAACTAAAATATAAAAGCAGAAAACGTATTAGAAAATTTCATAAAAAAGAGAGTCTACTGGTGGTCAGTTTTAGGGAACTTGGTGAATTTAGGCCTAAAAGAGTAGGAACTAGATCAGATGCTATTAAAATATAACAGCAGGATTTGCCGCCTCTTAGATCCCAGCTATCAAATTGATCTAACGTTTAGCATCAGGACACGTTGCAATTTTTAATCTAAAATGCACCGTTTCAATAAGTGAAACGGTGTGATTTAGCTTTTTTTTTTTTTGACTTTTAATATTACTGAGTACAACATTGTTTTTTTAACAGATGGTTAATACATGTTGGAGGACTTCCGTTCTAAGGCATTGAAATGAAATATAGGAGAGCAGAGCACTAGTGTCACCAAATTAGAGCTGGTTGAGAAGTTGACTGGGAACAAATCGCCATAGGAAAACGATGGAAATAGTAGTGAGAAGGAATCGAAGCATAAGGACGGAAACCTTTATAACCCCATGGAATCCATATCAAGGTCCTTGCAAGTCCAAAATAAAAAGGTAGATTACCATAAGTAATCATTATCGTTGTTGACATCATTGCTGCTATCATGCCATAACTTTTCTTAAGCATATTTGTATGATCTACATCTGATATTTTTGCTTGACCAATGTTTATTAGTCACCAATTTTGGCCGATTACTTAAAACAAATGTTTATCATTAAGTTGTTGTCAACCTATGCCTCTAATGCATACCAATAATTAAGAAATTCATTTCCCTAACCACCTTAATTTACTTATCTATTTCTAATAAGATCCTTCACGTACACCATCCATTTCATGTCTAAACCTAACATTGAACAGAGATCAAATCATGTATGCTAGTGATGATATTCTCAATTTTGGTTTTAATAGTACTAAGCCACATTGGGTGTTTCCACCAATGATTACATATTACATTACTCTACAAATTACAATCACAACATAATGATATTGATGTACATGGAACCTTAAATCAGAGCAGGACACAACATTAAGGGGAAAAAAAAGAAAACTTTATTTGCTCCCATAATGCCATATACATAAGTCCAGTCAAAAAGTTGAAATGGGATTTGTGCCAAATCTTCAGTTTCAATTTCACAATCACTTGGAGTTTATTTTTGTTAATGAAGCAGAGGAACCCAGTAAGGACATAGATCTTCACATATAATCCAAGTACTCTAGGTAAGTTGTTATACATAACAAACTAGAATTTATAATTATGAACACCAGAAACACAAGCAAATGTTACACTACTAAACAATAGATCAAAAAAACCACCTGTTGTTTAGCTCCTTTCTTGGGCTGCTATTTTACTGCTTTTCTGGGCTGCTGTTTTGCTATTTTTTGGGACTGTTGTTTTGCTATTTTCTGGGCTGCTATTTTGCTACTTTTTTGGGCTATTGTGTCACTATGCTTTTGCTGCTTAGTTGTTTTCCTAAAACTACAATGTCTGCTCTTTTTTGCGATGTAATTTACCTAAATCTGAAAATTCCTTCCTTCCTTTATAAACTTTACAGTGATTATGTGAACAAATTGATAGATGAGTGGATAAATGCAAACAAGTGAAGCACAATGAAGCCAAATGCAGTCAAGTTAAGCATATCACCATCAAACTCAAAATGAAGCATAGTACCATCAAGCATAATGAAGCATAATTCTGTCAAACCCTGAACGAGTCACATTCCAGCCAAGTCAAGCACAGTAAAGACAAATGCAGCCACATGCAGCCAAGTTAAACACAATAATGACAAATGTAGCCAGGCTAATCACAATGAGGACAAATGAAGCCCAGTGAATTAAGATTTCATTGTATAGTAATACAAAATTCTTTCAAACCATGTTACTTTAAGCATCTCATATGTATGCATCTTCAAGTGGTTGTATCGGAGTTCCTAAGGGCTCCTACAATCAAATACCAAGAAACAGCAATATGAACATTAACCCCAAACTGAAATTAATGAAGAAATGCAATCACATGTCTTACCCTTAAGAATATAGTGAAACTAAACTTATTGGAATTTTGATGGTACTCTGGAGGTGCTAAATAGGACACTCCACACTCCATTTGACTTAATGATTGATTATGCTGTAAGGAGAATAAATAATTATTATTTATGCATTCATAGAATAATAGAATAACAACAAGAGGAATACTACCAATATAAGCTCATATACCCTGTTTGGCACATTTTGTGAATGTCTAATAGTTGAAGGTCGCTTTCTTTTCTTTGATTGGAGTTCAACCCAACTCTTTAGTTGTCTTTGCCTCGTTGAACCAACTCAATTTTTGAAACCCCTTACTTGTGTCACTCCTTCACCTGCTAGTTTTATGGTGCCATTGGTATTGTTGCCCATACACTATTCCTTCCCTTGCATTTCCTTTAATTGCTTGCACAATGACTCAATGCCCTTATCTGCCAACAGGTGTCATTCTAGGTAGCTCGATACCTCATATACTAACTTAATCATCTTGGAGCAAAGTTCACTATACCGCGAAGTGTTAGCTAGCTTTGGATCTTCCTCACTTCCGCTCCTCTAACATTGTGAATAGTACTATTGCGCTCACCTAATCTTTGATTGGTTAAAAGTAAAAATTTTACATAAGAAAAACTTTGTGCTCATTTAAAGCTTTAGCCATGACTTGGTCTTGATTAGTAGAAATAGTCTTTAGTTTCTTTTTCTTGTATGCCTTGAGGAATGTTTCGCACAACCACTTGAATGACTTTGTTATCTCATTGTATAACATTGTAGCTCCAAAGATAATCACTTGAATAACCCTTTTGTTTAATTGCCAATACCCCTCCCTACAACAAACAAACCTATATGAAGTATAAGAGCCATTCATTTTGTTCTTGTTTAAATAGTATTTTCTAACTACCGAAGCTAACCTTCCAACCATATGCAACCCAAAACCCCCAAGCTGACTCTACACTATCAAATTATATGTCTACCCTAGGCTTCCATTCAAGCTCCACATTACCATCTCCAATCAAGTTGTCTTTTGAATGATCCATTTTCCCTCTTCCAACAAAGTACTACTTAGAAACCACACCAAATTACACATTAATACCAATCCACATGATAATAAATATCCACTTTTACTCTTGCCTTGTTTGATAATACCAACAAAGCTTATCTACTCTTTAGCAATATAATGAACGAAAATGGTACTTATCTATGAAAATGGTAGTCAATAAACCTTTTTTTATTTAAAAATTAAAATAAGAAAAAAAACAGTTATAGTAGGTTATCAAACATCTTAGGAGGCTCACTTGTTATGCCAAACAAAAGAAAAAGAACAATTTCATATTACACTGATAGAAGTTGTCTCCCTCCATTTTCCCCTTATCCCTTCTTTTTGATCTCATAATGTGAATTCTATAATTTGTCTGGGCAATTTCAAATCTTAATAATTAGAGGGAATTCAAAACAATTAATTAATAAAAACATTAAAATTCGGAAATGCACAAAAAATACAAAGAATTAGCAAAAAGTACAAAAATCAAAAAAATAATAACAATAATATTTTAAAAAAGAAGAAAGAATTTCATAATTTCAAAAATTAAGTACATAACAATAATTAAAGCAAAAATAAAAAATAAAATATCAAAATTCAAAAAATGAAGTAAATGGCAATAATTAAGAAAAAAAAGGAAAAATACCAATATCAAAAAATTCAAAAATTATAAGAATAACAATAATGGAAAAGAAAAAAGAAACATGCCAAACCAAAAAAATAAAAAAAATGAAGAAGAAATAAAGAAAAGTAACAATGAAATATACAAAATGCAATGATTTCAAAAATTCAAAAGAAAAATTAAACAAGAATTTCAAATAAAGATACTTTAATTATCTTTCAAATTAAAAGAAAAATCAAATAAAGTTAAAAAAATAAAAAAAATCATAACAAAATTTTTTTCAAGAGAACATGTAGGGGATTAGAAGCTTGGGACAACTCACCGCTCACACACTCACTCAACCGTGTAAGGAAGAAAGAATAGATGAAGCAAAATAAAAGTGAAAAAATAAGGAAAATGGGAGAGTTTTAGCATAATAGAGGGAGCAAGTGAATGAGAGAATAAAAGAGGGTATGTGTGTTGGCATTGAGGAGAAAAGAGGAAACAATGGTGAATTAGAAAACATGAAAAGAGGGCTGAAACAAAAAAAGAAAGAAAAGGTTATGGAAGAAAGGAGAAGAGCATGTCAATTAGGGTTGAACAAATACCCGGTGAACCTGGCCCAGCCCGGGGTTCAAGGAGGGCACCGGGTTTGATATTGTGAAATGAGAGGCTGAAGAACCACTGGGCTGGGCCGTTTTGGGGGAGGGAAAAATCAAGGTTTACCTGACTCGTCCTAGCCCGACGAATAATTTTTTATTATTGTTTAATATTTTATTTATATTATTTAATTTATGTAATTTTTTTTCCTTGGTTTCGTTTACTCTGAAGTCTAACTCTGAGCTCTCATGACTCATCTCACATCTTAGTTCTCATGCAGTTGCAGACTCTCTCCCTTGGACCAATCTCTCTGTTCCTGTGAGCTGTCGACTCTCTCACTGTCTTAACCCTCATACTATCACTCGCATCACTGTTGTCCACCATCGTCTGACCTTCTTTGCTCATTTGTCGTTGCATGAAGGTGTGTCCACCTGAGGTCATAAAGCACGAGTCATTCCCCGAGGCAGAGTACATTGTCGCTGTTTCAAGTCATTATTGTCGGCCACCCTTCGACCTCTATGTCGTGTGTAACCACTGAGGAAGTTGTTGAAGTTGCCCAATTGCTATGGAAATCAGAATCATGAGTTGGTTCAGCCCTATCCCTAACTTTGTGCTCACTGCTGCATTGTTATTCCTTACTGTTGTGGATTAATTTAAGGCAAGTCAAGGTATGATTTTGTTCTTCCCGCTTCCAGGCATCCTTCCCAGTCACCGTGGATATCAGAATACCTGCTGGGGAGATCTGCCTAAATTTGTGATTAAAAATGCTTGAGAATTTTGGATAATATTGATGATAATTTCAAGTCATGCATTGTTAAGAGTAGATTATGCCTTGCAAATGCTTGTACTATGATAGTCATATCTTTATTTTTGATGAACAGGAAATGCATTATAATTTATAAGAGTTTACGAGCCTCAATTGAAATTATTTTTTGTCTTAAATCTATTATTAGTGATTGTTTTGTACCATGTTGATATCTGCAGCATTGAAGGTGTAATTAGTGATTGTTTTCAATTTCATCTTAGTAGTTAGTACATCAAAGATAAAATTCAATTTTGACCTAGGTGTCTTTTGGAGATTACTTGTTTAAGAAAATTATTAGGTATTAGATGAAAGGGCTAGATAATAATGAAAATTAGTTGTAAACTTATGGTAGCTGTTAGGACTTTTAGAGTCACTTCTTTTATATATGAAGCTATGAAGCAAAGGAATTTGGATTTATTACATTTTTTGAGGCCAAATGTATGTGCATTTGGCTTGATTCAGTAATTTTTAAAAAAATTTAATTAAAAAATAGAAGTAAACAAAAGCAGGATAGGATTTAGCCAAATGCAGGTATATTTGGCGCCTAGAAATACATTGGATCTAAGAGTGCAAATTCCTTGCAGATAGAGATAGGGCTAAATAAATGCTATGTAGATTTATAAGAATAACATATAGGGAAAAGAAAAATTACTATACCTCTGTTTTTCTTTTTATCTCTCTCCTGTTACATGCCGTCCAGTGCTATAGAGTACTATAAGGTATTGAGTGACTACAAATTTCATTGTTTATAGAAATTTATTTCAACTTCTCTTATTGAGATTGCAAGCATTTTTTTTTTAAGAATTACTATTTTATATTATTATTATTATAACTACTAAAATGGTGTAAGGTGCAACTTCGGGTGCACTATATTAGGGAATGACTTTCTTGGCAAAAATTAAAAAAAAAGCATTTTTCTTGAAGGAGTGAGAATGACTTAAAAATATTGTTTGTTGATGGTTCGTTGTTCATTTTATATTTTTTAATTAATTTCACATAGAGGTAATAGGTTTTATATATATATGTATATATATATATATATGACACAACATTTGCTCCAAATTAAATTTCTCTTCATCAAGTGTTCCTTAAGGTTGCATTCTTCTGTATTGGTGAATACATTTTTATTTTACTTATTCCATTAATAATGTTTAAAGTTTTTGTTAAAGGCTAATTATCTTTTAATTATAAAAAAATTGTTCTTTCCTTCCAAATAACAGTAACATAACATTAAACATAAGCTGCCTGTAAAGATGTAATGCTGATTGCTGAGTCATTTGTGCAAATTTCCATTTTAATATGCTGTTAAATGTTCCACTGTCTTACTTGATGTTGGATAGATGGATTCTAGTAGTCAACAATCCCCAGGAGAAGGCCAATCCCAAGCCAACAATGTGCCCTCCAACCCGAACCCGATAGCCATAAGACCTGATAATAATACCATAGCTCTGACATCTGCAGCATCTACATCTGCTGTGGAGTCTACTCTGGTAGGTGAGAAAAGAAAGCTTCCTCCATGGAAGTCGGGTGTGTGGGAGCATTTTACAAAGCTCCCATTAGAAGAGACCAATGGGGAGGTTCGAACTGCCTGTAATTACTGTGGGGCTTCGTACGCTTGTGACCCTAATAAACATGGCACGAACTCTTTATAAAAACACTTAGGAAGATGTCAGAAGCATCCCAATCTATGTTAGCTTATCTGACTCCACCAGGTTCATCTCAGCCAAGAATATTAGTCCCACATACATATAATGCAAATGCATGCTGGAAAGTTGTGGCTAAAAATGTGATATGTGACAAGGTGCCATTTCGAGCTGTGGAGAGGTATGTGTTTAGAAGTCTATTGAATCAATTCGAACTTGGATTTTCTCCTCCTTCAAGAATGATTGTTGCTAAAGATTGTTACAAAATCTATGTTGAGGAAGGTAGAGATCTCAAGGGTTTCTTGAAGAATTCATGTAATCGTCTTTGTTTAACAACTGATTGTTGGACATCAGTGCAAAACTTCAACTATATGTGTTTCACAGCTCATTTTAGTGATGAGCATTGGAGGCTGCAAAAGAGAATCTTAAGTTTTTGTCCTATTGAAAATTATAGGGGTGACACCATAAGAAAAGCCATTGAGAAGTGTCTGCTTTAGTGCGGGATTGAAAAGGTGTTTACATTGACAGTTGATAATGTAAGCTCCAATGACACAGTAGTAGCTTATTTAAAGAAACATTTGAAAAGTTAGAATGGGTTGGTATGTGGGGGAGATTTTTTACATGTAAGGTGTTGCGCTCATATTTTAAACTTAGTTGTAAATGATGGGTTGAAGGATTTGCATGATTCTATTGCTGCCATTCAAAATCCAGTGTGATACGTCAAGTCTTTTCTTGCGAGATTGCAAAGGTTTAAAAGTTTTGTGGAGATGGAAAAAATTGAGTCAAAAAGTTTGGTGTGCTTGGATGTTCCAACCAGATGAAACTCTACTTACTTGATGTTGGAGCATGTTGTAAAGTTCCAGAAGGTATTTGATAGAATGGAGGATGAAGATGAGGGGTTTAATGCACATTTTAGAGAAGATATACATGAAAAAAGTCCACCTAATGCTTTAGATTAGAGTAATGCAGTTGTATTTGTAAAGTTTTTTAGGGTGTTTTATGACATAACATTAAGGTTGCCTGGATTGTTGCATGTGACCACAAATACTTGCTTCCATGAAATTGTACATATTCAAACCTTGTTACTTGCAAGTTCTATACATCAGAATCTAGTTATTAGGGAAACGACTCATAATACGAAAAGTAAGTACAGAAAATATTAGGGTTACTCAGAAAACCTTAACATGTTGCTTATAATAAGGGTAGTATTGGATCCTAGGTACAAGCTTGATTATGTGAATGCCTCATTTGAAGACATGTACCTTAATCCTGAGGTACGTGAAAGCATGAAGAAAATGGTTAATGACAGTTTGTATTGCCTGTATGAACAATATTCTGATGCGATTGTTCTAGAATCAGTTGAAACCCTTGGAGATTCAAGTGTGACGTCAGACACTACAAATTCTAGAGGTTTAGATGACCCGAACTTTTTCCCATCTGGTCCACTAGATAAATGGAAGTCTTTAAAGAGGGTAAAGGTTGGTGTAGACCAGAAATCAGAGTTAGAGAAGTATCTGGAATTTGAAGTACTTGATGATGAATCTGTATTTAATATATTGGCATGGTGGAAAGAAAATTCTTTAAAATATAAAGTACTATCTCGGATTGCACGCGATGTCTTAGCTATGCCAGTGTCTACTATCGCTTCTGAATCAACATTTAGCAAGATTGAACGAGTGCTTGATGCGTTTAGGAGTTCACTATCACCCAAGATGACTGAGGCACTTGTGTGTGCCCAAGATTGGCTAACCCCTCGAGAGTCCAAGTTTGATGATTATGACTTTGATCAGTTTGAAGAATTCGAAAGTGTTGCATCTGGTAAGCTCTAAGTGAGTTAATATCTAAAGTTCTCTTTGCATTGTCAAGTTTTAAAAATTAATATCATTTTGTTTGATTTCTATAGATGTTTCTGGAGATTCAAGTGTTACACGGGATGTTATGAACACTTACTAGTGTTTAGTGTTTTTTTATTTGCAGTATATGACTAAATAACTATCTGTGATGGACCCTAGCAGTATATTTCTTAATGTATGTAGGCTCATAGGCACATGTTATTGGGTTTCATTGGTAATTTGGTATGATGTCAGTAATTTTTAAGTGCTACCATATTATGAACACTTATTGGTTTTTATTGGTATCAACAAACTTACTGTGATGTCTAGAAGACTACTGTGATGCTGTTAAAACCTATATATAAAACCATGCAATTGTCTAATTATTCTGGTTCTCCAAACCACTGTAGAAGATACTTTCTCATCTTATTTTATATTTGTATTATTCTGTCACTTATATTGACTGCATCGGTTGGATTTCTTGATCTATGATTTACAAATAAATCCCTTCCCCTCTCCCAAGAACCTCCTAAAAGACCCATTTGGAAATGCTTCTCTTATCAAGAATTATCTGATGCCACCAATGGCTTTAGCTCAGGTATTTTGGACTTTTTTCCATATTTTTTTATTCACAAGTGTCTTTTTTGTTCAATTTTGGTGCAAAATTATCAACTTTTTCTTATCTGATGTGTAGGAAATCTGGTGCAAAATTATCAACTTTTCTGTTCAATTTTGATTCATTTATGTTGATTGCATGGATAAAATTATTTTCAGTTTAGAGTTTGTAAAAATTATCTTTACACAGTTAAAATTCACAGGTGGTCACTTGGAGCTATTATGTATGAAATGTTAGTAGGATATCCACCTTTTTATTTTGATGATCCAATGTCAACATGTAGGAAGATAATACATCTGATAGAAATATCAACCAATACAAATGTTTCTATGAAATTTGCTTTTGGTCAAATTTCAGTAAAGTTATTTGTATCCAACCAATACAAGGTAGCTTGAGAGGAGGAGCAAAGCTCTGTTTTGTGTAAGAGAAGAGGGGAGACACGACTGTGCAGGGCAGAAACTTCACAAAGGCAAGAAGGAATGAATCGAAGAAAATGAAAGAAGAAGAGTACACAGAGAAAGGTAAGACACTGCGAGAGAAGAGAAGAGGACACGGTGATGGAGGAGGGCATGGGTGGATGAGAGGCTAAGGAAAAGAAAGAAAGAGAGAGGTTGAGAAGAAGGAAAGAATGAAGAACAAAAGAGCTTAGGTTGAAGAAGAATGAGGAAACATTCACGGACGAAGGGCATTCTTTGTCTTTGGCATACGAATATAGGGGCAATTGGAGTGTTGTGAGAGTGAGAGTTGAGGCAGAGAAAGAATCCGAGAGGGAGAGGAGAGTCTTTGTTTCTAAACACCAAAAAAAGGAGTCGAAAAGAAAAAGATAGAACCTGAAGGAACAGAGTGAAAAGAACACAGAAAAAAGGAGCTATTAAATTGAAAAACGGGCAGGAAAACATGGGTGGGGCGAACGAAGTACTGGGAAGAGCTAGAGAGGCACGAGATTCAGAGCTACTGTACTGAGAGGAGAGAAAGCAGAAAAGGCGAGTGAAAGCAGAGAAATAGCCACATAAAGCTATTTCAGTAAACTGAGCTTTGCTCCTCCTCTTTAAGTTTTCAATTGGTTGCAGCTGTTGTCCCACCCCACCTTATTTTTCTCATTATTCTTTTGTCTTTCAATTGGACTGTTTTACTGATGCTCTCATCTAAGGACTTAAATTTTGTTGGATACGAACTTTGAAATTGTCAATGACTATCAAGTTCCTGGGATGGGTACTTCTCTTTTTCTTTCTTTTAGCGTATGTATATTAGTTTATTGTTGACAAATGTTTTCTATGTGGCTATTATTTGGCTATGGTTTTAATTGTGATGCTTGTCTAACAGATATGTCTTTAATAAGAAGAGGTGTAACTGTTTTGTTGCCAATTAGTGAAAAATTTAATTTGAAAGAACAAATCCTATAGTGACCTTAACTATAGTTCATGTGAGGTTTAACTTCATCGTATGGATTTCATGTTCTTATGATAATCAGCTTGTAAGTTGTAAGATATATTATTGCCCATGCTTTGTTAGTGGAATTCTATGATACTACTTTCTTTTAATACAAATTGCTTTCTATTCTTTCTCCTATCTCTTGCTTTCCCGTGTAGAGTTTTCACTAAGGTATGTCATTCTGTCGATATCTGCACTTTACATGCTTAATGATTTTCTTTTTTAAGTTTATATTTTGTGTGTATAGTTTTGGGTGTGACAATTGTTCATGTATTTTAATCGGGTTGATTTTATTGTCTTGCTCACTATGTGTTTTTATTTTCTGGCTTCAAAGGTCACTTATAGTTAGTGGCCTTGGCCTTTTCCATTGATGAGTAAGAACTTGGTTCCCTAGAAAATTTATATTTTTTTGGAAGAAGATGGTATAGCGAGGTTGGACCTTAACTATTATGGAGTATGGACTTATTAGTGACTAAATCTTGAAACGAGCAAGTTTCAAAGAAATTTGGTCAAGAGTCTTTGGATCTTGCTCATGACTAATCCTAGCTACCTACTCTTTTGAATCTGCAGTGCCTCATACATAGAATTTTGTGAAGATTCTCCAATGTGGAAACTTGATCAAATTTATGAGATCGTGTCTTGTATGCCAGCTTTGAATGCGTACTATAAATGAGCAAATAAAAAAACTGGTTTTCTTTTGTTGGTTGTTGAAGGATTCATGGGAGATATAGTTTATTATTACCGTTTAGTGATTATCATAGTCAAGTGTGTTTGAATATCCTAGTGTTCTTCGATTCTTGGCTTCTTGCCATTATGCAATCATGTGAAATAGTCTCGGTAAAACTTGGATGTTTTGTGCTTGATAAGTTCTCATCAGTTTCCAACTTAATTCTTTTCTTGGTTTTTAATTTTCCCACATGATGCCTGGAATATGTTTTCAGGAACAAAGGTTTAAAGCTTGCAGTCACATTGCTTTTTGTCTCCTTATACATTCATATATGTAGATGCTTGTCATCAACAGATGCACATATCCACTCAGACATATACTGCTTTCTTAATTTACTTTCTTTGCAAGACATGAGATAATTTTCTTCAGAGATAGCAATCTAAGTTGCACTGTACTCCTTATATTCTGCCGACTGGAAGTCATCATACCAATGAGGAATTTGCAGTAAGAGGCAAGGAGCCCAAGGATGAGGTTCAAATTTATACATGGACGGATGCTACTCTGAGGGAGTTAACTGATCTTGTATGCTGAAATTCTCCCTGTTCTTTTTGAATTACAACCTAGCATGCATTTGTTTCTTGTCATGGGTGTGCTAATTATGTCATGTTACACTGTTACATTTGAGAATGTTAAGGAAGTTCTATATTTTTAATTAATTTTATTATCTTCTTGCCTTGCTGCTGAATTGAAAAAGAAAACCTCAAAAGTTAAGAAATCATCCGTTAAGTCTCAACTCTTTTTAATTATTTTATTACTTGTCATCTTTTTTTTTTTTTCCCATAGACCTAGCCCGGCACGGCTACTCCCAACTTGGCCCGGCCAGCTCATCAGGTCTATCGGGCCGGGCCACAGGCCCTAGGTCTTTTTTTCAGAATTAGCATAACTTTGGGCCAAGTCTCAAGTCCAAGTGTGGCCCGCCCCGGCCCGGCCTGGTGGATGTGCAACCCTATCACATTATCTTCAATTACGGGAGATAATCATAACAAATTAGTATTTTATTAATATTAAATTAAAGAAATAATTTTTTAATCACCCCAATTATTGGAGGTGATGCATTTTGGAAATAAAGGAGGGGGAGAGAAAGGTTTGGAGGCAGAACAGGAGAAAGAGGGTTTCAGAGAGAAGAAAAGCCTTAGAATCGAAGCAGAGAGGAGGAGAGGAAGGAGAACGAAAAAGAGGCTGAAGAAAAGGAGAAAGAGAAGGGAAGAAGGGTCTGCAAAAGGAGAAGAGAAGAATGGAAGGTAAAATTCCTCTTGCTGATCTTTCTTCTTGCTTCTGTTCCGTATTTTACCTCTGATTTGCTACCATCTTACTGCTCTATTTTCGTTTCTGTACTGCTGTTCATTTTTGTGCTATGTTCTCTTCAGTTTCTGCTGAATCTGTCATGCATCTTGTGCTTCTGGTTGCTGTCAAGTAGTATTAATTTACTGCATTTTGATGTGTCTACTCTGCTGCATTTCTACACTGGCTTCTGCTGTATTTCTGTACTGATTTGAGCTGCATTTCTGCAATGGTTTGAGCTACAATTCTTCACTGGTTTGAGCCGCATTTCTACACTGATTTAAGCTTCGTTTCTGCACTGATTTAATTTCTATTTCTGCACTATTTGTGTTCTGTTTCTGATCAAATTAGTGTTGTTGCTGCTGCATAATGATCACTTGTTGTTGATAGAAACAGCACCAATTTCGTTGTGGTTTATTCATCTGCACTTTATTGTTTGACGCAGAAATACTGCTCTGTTTTTCTTAATTGAATTTTGGTTCTGTTTCTGTTTGCTTTTCTTTTTTTCCTGTTGAAATTTTCCTTACTTCTGCTGTATAGAGCTCATTTTGCTGTATATTTGTTACTGTTCACTGCTTATATAGCGTGAAATTATCCATAATATGTTGTCCGTTTTGTTAAAATATTTTGATCCATGATGTCTCCCATTTTCTGTTGTAAATTCACATGGTAAGCTGCTGTATATCCCTTGCTTCATTGATGCCAGAGTGCTTGATAAATTGCTCCGAAGTTCCCTTGTGAATAATTAACATGAATTTTAATGTAATTAATGGTATGTTCTCATTTTTGTTTTGTTACCTTGTCCATATCCTTCGCTGCCAAGACTTTTGAAATGGTTATGCCACCATATTTACATTTTTGTGGGCTGCATGCGTTTTCTTTTGTACTAATAAATTGGAGTTAACACATGTTCATTGAGGTCTTATACTTTGGTGCCAAGTTGCTACACATTATTTCCCTTTTGTCTGTTTAGTTCTTTTATTATTCAAATTTTGGCCAAAGTTGTATGTGTTATTTATCTATTATGAGATCTAAATGGAATTGAGAATGTGATGGTTGGAAAGCTTGAAGGTTGTGGCCAAGTTAATCTAGAGCTAAGAGCAAGGAAATAAAATAGGCAAAGAGGGAGTATAAAGCTTATAAGATCGAGCTTTTAGTAAGATTAAGTCTGGTAATATCTTTCTTGATTTCTTGTAAACAATATGTAATGCTAAATATTTAAATTGAACACTCTCATTAACACCAACATATAATTAACCCATGGATGATTAATCAAACACCCACACCTACACACAAGCACCAAAGCTTTTTATGAAAATGTATTATGTGAGGTTCAAGACCTATTTATGTGCTTTCTTTTAAAATGTGTCATATGAGGTGCATTGCCTCTTAGGTACTCTATTTTTGAATTCATTGTCATATGAGGTCTAATATCTCTATAGGCACACTCTACAAATATCTATGGTTTTTTTAACATTAATATTGATGTGTGAAACCAATATTTTTATGAGCACTTAATGAGACATTAGTGTTGCTGTGTAAGACCAACGTGTTCATGAACATCTAATAATTCACCACTGAGGTCATATGAGATCCAACAACTCTGTAGGCATATTTTAATACTGGTTGCACATGTTTAAAAATGAATTTTAGATTCCAAAGACCCATATCTTATTATACGTATCTTCTAAAATGAAGTTGAGTTTCAAAGACTCATATTTATTAGTTTTTTCTTTTATGAAATTAAATCCAAATTAAATCAACGTAAATAAAGTTGTTTGGTGAAAATTTATTTTGTCAATTTCTAATTTCATTTTGTTTTCACATTTTTTTGAAATTTAAACTAAACTATTTTAAAACAATAATAATAATAATAATAATAATAATAATAATAATAATAATAATAGTAAAAGTGTCTTTTTCCTTTCAAATAAAATAATCATGTTTTATTGAAAATATTTATAAAAAAATTTTCGCTATTTTTTCCATTGATTTTTCAATGTAAATACCTAAAAAGCAAAGAAGTGAGATTACATTGGTTTTATAAACTAAAACACATGAGCCAAATCTTGAAATTATATTATTTGCGAAACTTGGTTTAATTTCATTTATTTTGATCTTTTCACAAAAATTAAAAAATACCAACTCTTTTATGAATGAATTACGTGGATTTTGATCCTTATTGTAAGGTACATGACTCTAGGTTCAAGTCTATCCATTGTAAATATCTATTTTTGTTTATATTAATTTTTGTCTTTTCTTTTTTATTTTATTGTGTGTTTAATGTGGGCAATGTTAAAATAAATTTAAAGTCATATTTTTTACTTCGTTTGACTGATTTAGGGTAATTGTTTTTATAGACAAGTGTTGTAGGGTGTTTAACACTTTTTTTACACTTAAATAAACTTCTGAATACATTTCTGATTTTGTAAACCAATTTTATTTGGTTTTCCAAAATATTCATTTAAAAATTTTATTGGCTGACTCTTATTAATTGATTTTCAAAGTTTATTTTAAAAATTAATTTACACCTTTTTTCACCTATCCTCTAGAACGTCAATTATGACACAAGCTATTTATTCATAAGTAAAAAAATTTAACCAAAAAAAAAAAAAGAAACAATGAGAAAATCTCACGTAAGGTTTAGAGATAATCTAACTTGAATAAGTAAACATGTATAGCATGATAAAAAGCGTTTCCCATGTCAGCAAAATCAAGAAGACAGCTAAACATGTATAGCATTTCCTATTAACGAGAATCTTGGATATATTTATCAAGCTGGACATATGCAAACACTGTATATTAACCACCACAATCTAGACTTACAAAAACGTTACATAACAGCAAAGGTGAGCTTTGCATCTCTGCTCCCAGGATAGAAAGGAGTTGCATTCAACAACAATAGAGGTATTAAAAAAATCAATTACTCCAGGCATCATAAATAATATGTACTATTACGTTATAATACCAAAATGAAACATTAACAGGGATGAATAAAATAGCTTCACAGTATCCAACTATTGCAAGAGCATGGCATGATAAAAAAAGGATAGATAACTCATCATAGTATCCACCTATAGCCACTTCAATGTTTTGCCATAGTAGTTACATAGTGCTATAATGGTTGAAGAAGGACAATTAACCCATTTTGTTGCAGATCACCAATGGTTATTTTGTTATACCTCTCAATCTTTTAACAGTGATCAAGTTATAAAATATATCTTCATAATATTTAAGCAAAAAAAAAAAAAAAAGTTTGGTCAAAGGGATGCTTAGCATGAGATCTCATGAAGATGATAGTATCTAAATAAAACAATCTTAGTTCTACATTACAGCATCATAAACATATATACCTTCACTGAATACGGTTATTATTTCTCGTCCTTCTTCGTTTTACACTTCTCTTTTTTAATCGTTTCCGTTATCTCCTACTCCTTCTTTTTCCTCTTCTCCTTCGTCTTCTTTTTCTCTTATATGTCTTCTTCTTTTGCTTCAAACCAGCAAAAATGGTGCATCAATCCTGAGGAAAATGGTTGCGTGCTTCTCGGATATGCTCCACCTAACCCTTGCGTCCAAATATCGGGGAGAATTTTGGTGCCAAAGATATAGAACAAAGGAGCCAAAAACTGAAAGCATGTCATGGAACAGAGGAGCCAGAAACGCCTGAAACCATCCATCCAAAACGAGATCTTATTCAGCAATATCAGAATGCCAAAAAAATTAGCCAAAATGCACAATTTCACTTACTGAAATAGTGCGTTTTGGATTAAGATTGGTGACGTGTCCTAATGCTAAACGTTAGATCGATTCGACAGCTGGGATTTAAGATATAGCAGATCATGCTATTATATTTTAACAGCATCTGATCCGGTTCCGTTGATGCACAATGGTAGTAATTATGAGGGAGACGAGTGAGCCACAATTGACATTAAAATATGAGTAAATAGGGAAATAAAAAAAAAATTGGCGCTTATTATCGCTAAGGCATCTAACCCAAGCATTAACAAAACAAGTAAGCTAAAACAAACCAAGTGGGCATGAAAAGTTTTCTTTTTATGCACTCTTTCGAATGTTTCTTAATTTTTTTTATTTGTTTTTTTTTTTCTTGTCTTCTAATTCTTATAGGCTAGAATTATGGGTATCATTCATGTATATTATGCAAACAATAAAGAAGTTTCCAATTGAAGCGGAACTTAACTCGACTGGATCATGCTAAATTCAATCTGAAACAAAGAAATTAAAATTGAAACTGGGATCATTAAGTGAAACTCAGAGAACCGAGTATCAATATGTCATCATTTCTTCTTCTTCTAAAGATGGCGTTCTTCACTCCAAAATGAAGGTCAGAACTCCCTTTCGACACAACCACCTACACAAACACATGGGAGAAAAGAGCGCCATATACATTATCCAGGGTTGCACTTAAAACTCCAAAACACAGGTCGTGAATATACGTATCCTTTCCTTCTCAGCGTGCATTTTGGGTTCTTTAATTTTGAAAAAAATAAATTAGACAGCAAGCGACGTGGCAGACATAGATTCCTCCAGATTGAGCGAACGGGGAGTCTAGATTTGCACAATTGGCGTAATCCAACAACTAAGATTTATTTTTAAGCATTGTGTATGGACAAAAAGTTAAATATGACTGCAATCAGTCATAATTTTTACGTAAACAGCAATTGCATTAACCACCAAAAAATCCAAATCAACAATGAATGGAATAATTTTCATAGCACCCATGTGGGTGGAAGTGCGATCCAAGTTCTTATTTAACTTGTAATTTTAAGATATATATATATATATATATTCAGTCAAAACATTTTTAGTATTTTTATATTTTGATCCAGTTGTACATATATATATATATATATACACACACAAAAATATATGGATATGGTCAACGCTGATGGAGGTTAGTTTTTGATTACTGTGTCGTCATGAGTTCCAGTCTTAGTTCTTCATTCTCACACGTTACCTATACATTGCATAGAGTAGAGGAACCTTCCGAAGTTTAAAGATTCAAACATAGATATATGGAAACTCTTGATAATTAATTACAAGATTCATATATGATTTTTTGGTTTAAGAGATCAGTGGAAGTTCTATGCAAGTGGGGAATTGACGCCTGGTGTTTCACTAGGCAATTTGAAGAAAATAATAATAATAATAATAATAAGAATAATAAAGGTGACTAATTTAGAATCTGATCATAGCCAACAAACAATAAATATGACTAATTATACTGCCAAAACTCTACTTGTTTAAAACTTCAAATTTTACATCTCTTACTTGCACGTGCATGCAACCATTTTGTGTAGTTTCACAACATAGGTTCATTTTATAGGTTACATTTGGTTGTTGGAATAATTAACAATGGAAATATGAATGGATTTAGAAATGAAAATAAGCCTTAAAAAGGATTCCATCCATAGAATAAGGATTTGTTCTTTACTACATTTGTGGAAAATCTATATTGCCAAGGGACTGGATTCTCTTGACAAAAGTACTGTCAAATATAATGAGTGTTAGGTCTATTGTCACTTCCTTTCTTTCACTCACATTCTATCAATCAAACATGATAAATGTTGAGTCCTTCAAATTTGTAATATCTTGATGATATTCTCATTATATTTATCTGGCAAATTAATTTTTCAAAAATAATAAATGAATAAAAATGCAGGGTGGATGTGGCATTACAGAAAATTTACGAGTGATTTTGTATCCTCTCTAGAATCGGCACACATTCTTTTCTCCGCTTCTCATGACATAAATATAAATATGCAATTGAAAGTGTGATTTGATGAAGCACATCTTATTCAGATTGGCCAATCCAGAATTCAATAGGTGGAAACGAATAATTCAAAGGTGGTGAGGCGAGTTTCAACCTGTACAGCATAGAACGAAGTCTCTGTCAAATCAAATACACCTCAGATGTCAAAAGGAATATGTTTCTTAAGATTTTGGCCAGTAACGAAAAAGTAAAAGTAGAGAATATTTGTCCCACCACATCGTCAAAGGATAATGATTCTGTAGTCTGAAATTGCATCAAAAAGATAAGATAGAGGGGGAAAAAAAAAAAGTAAATAGTTTGCGTGAATTGGTTTGAAGTGCCCTCATAACACAAGATTATGTGTGAAGCTGATCACGATTCATGAAAGATATAAAGTGAACAAATCTGAATTCATGGGAAGAAGAGGTGGATTTTTAGCTTTTAAGCTCCAAATTGGTTTATACTGGTTAGTCTAATGTAGAAGGTAAATTTGATTGTTGGGTTGAAGTTTTTTTTCATATTTTTTATATCAGATTTATCAGGCCAAGTGAATTTTTTAAAATCATAATCAAGCTTATCTATGACCTACATTTTTTTTTCTTTTCCAATAAGGCAATAGAAAAATTGTTATTTAAAAAAAAAAAAAAAGAAGAAGCCATAGCTATATCTTTTATTTGTCTGCGGATGGAGGGTAATCTATAAAGTTTAAACTGTAGGATTATGTTTTCGGATATTGTCCCTTTCCTCCTTTTTCTGCTAATTTGGATATCCTTTTTCTTAGTGCACTTTGTCCTTTTGGAAGGTGAATATTCAATCGAATGTGAAAGCAATATGAAACAGAGGAACTTTGCATGTGATGATACTGAAAGAGAACCTTTCCAAAAATTAAAGTGTAGAGTAATTCTCACAGCTAAATTCATTTTAATTTTATACCGTCTCCCATATACAATAATTTATTGTAAGAAATTACTTGGAAACTTTATTTCTGGAGACAAATATGTTAGATGGTTCACACATTTTGATTAAGCTCAATTGAGGTTCTAGGGGTGTATACCAGTTTAGTTTTCACTGGACCTCAAACTTCATTTGGCTACATGACCATTGCCATTTTTTTTTTTTTTTTGCATGAACTTGGCCTAATAAGGCCTAGTTTGTGGGCAGGTGGAGTTAGGCTATGTTGAGTCCAATTTTTTCTTTTAATTCTAGTAGTTTTTCCTTATCATCTTTTGTTTATTTGTCAAACAAATTAATGCTTTACGAGACTAACATACATATACATTAATATATCATATATTGGTTTTATTAAGAGGATTTAATATGTCATAAAACTTTGTTTCCGCTTAAAGCTTTTTTCTTTTTTTAACTTTTTAGGAACTATACATATTATGGGCTTATTCCAATAATATAACTTATTATAGTTAACGAAAAAAAGGCCAAAAAAAAAAAATGGTCATAAGCTATGATGTAGCAACTAAAACAATGAACAAATAATAATGATGGATAATGATTCTTAATGCTTATAATTTGATATTGAAAATCAAAAAGCAATTAGTTCAATTTTAATCCCTTTTTTTCTTCTTTTGACTTGTTTAATATAATATAACTAGATCAAATCGAATTATACTGAATCGATTAAGTTCTTTTTTTTACCCTACTTGAGGAGGTAGTTTTCATGTTATCAAAAAATAAATTTACTTGTCTGACGCATTGTATGAATGAAGAAAAATAAAAAAGTAAAACAAATTCCATTCTCTTAGAAGCATTTTGGAACTGTGTTATGATCACTGAAGAAACAAATCTAATTGTCATGCAGCATGAATGAATGAAGAAAACCAAAGCTTTAGGCATGGAATCAAAAGTTGGATAAGGCTCTTCTTTTCTTTTAAGGTATAAAATAATGGCCTTCGTGGAAGTCATGAAAGGCCCAAAGTCTAATCTATGCAAGACTCCAAAGAGGTAAGTGGGGCCACCCTGGCGGCCAGTGTCTCAGCTGAAAGAAATGGAAAAAAATTATACTTTTGGTCCGTTTATTTAATTTTTAATTTCGTTTTAAAGTTTTTAGAGTTTAAATAATTTTTAATTTGGTTTCTATTATTATATTTTTATTAATATTTTTTTCATTATATGAATTAATTTTATTTCATTATTTATTAGCATAAATTATACATAAAGTAAAATATTATTTTAGTCCATTTTTTATTACAAAAATTATCATTTTGGTCTATCATTTAGTGAAATATTCAAAATAGTCTATCACTCACTAGAAAATATTATATTTAGTCATATATATTTAAAAAAATATCAAATTTAATCGTTTAAATTTAGGATTTAAAATTTGATATATATATATTAAATTTATTAATTTTTTAAAAAGTAAAAAATTAATTGTGATATTTTTTAATGAGTGAAAAACTATTTTAAATATTTCAATAAGTGATGAACTAAAATATTAATTTTTTAATAAGTGTATGACTAAAAGTGTATTTTTCTTATTATACATATTTAAAATGTTAAAAATAATATATCATTAGTTACATTAACAAAATAGGAACAAAAATTTAACAGTAATGACTAAATTAGAAAATTTATAAATTAAAAGGAATCAATTACAAACATATAAACTTCAATAATTAAATTAAAAATGGAATGAAATTATAGAAACTGAAGTATAATTTTTCCGCTCAACTTTCTTAGATGTTCAATATAAGAATTTGTATTTAATGGTTAATATATTATATGTACATTTAAAATTTATATATCAAAATTTTATAATTGAATCATGATTATTGTATGTACAAGTTTCATGTTTATGATATCTAGCATTGCATTGATTATTTGACAGAAGTTGGAGATATAGGATGAGGCTTCAAAAATTGATAGGTTTTAATAGAGTACTTATACAATTAAAAAAGAATTTTAGTTTGTTCAAAATTTATTTTGGTCCCGCAAAGATATTTCATATTTTTTATTCGTCCTAAAAGTATTTTCTCTTTATTTCAGATAGATCTATATGCTTTTGTTAAATGTTCCACACCTATTGCAGGCCCTAACTCCATCACCTTCTTTTCAATGGTGCGACGTGGCAGCTAAGATTCTTTTTTATACTTATGTCGCATTTACTTTTGGGTTAAATTGTGAATTTTAAGTTATGTGTAATTAATTTTTGACTTTCAAACTTAACAACGAATTTCTTTAGACATTTAAATTTATGCAAATAATCCTACCATTATTAAATGAACTATCAAAGGTTTAACCTTTTGTGTCAATAGTTCTCTTAAACTTTAAATTAAGTACAAGAAATCTCTTAAAATTTAAGTTATGTGCAAGTAATTTTTATATTTATCATAGTTTTACCAGTAAAATAATTGGCTAACTATATGTTAAGGGATTTACTTATACATAATCTTAATTTAATGGATTTATTATAAAATCTTAAAAAATAAAAAATTATTTACACATAATCTAAAGTTTACAGAAATTTTGTATAATTTAGCGAAGCCCATTGAACAAAATATAAAATGAACCTATTATGTGCGACACGAAAGAGGGGGGGGGGGGGGGGGGGGGCGGGGGGGGACATACGAATAAAAATGTATATAAATTTTTTTTTTCTCAATTTTTTTATAGTTTCTTAAATTTACAGTATCTATTTACTCTCTAAATTAAAAAGATCTAAATTCAATGTTAACGATTTAGAAACTTTATTAAACTTATAAATTTATTTATAACTAGAAAAAGTCTTAACATGATAATTTTATATGTTTTATACATAATTCTATAACCGTACGTTTCTGGGAAGAAGCCAAAAAGCCCGAGATATTTTTACCTTCGGTATCTATCCACATATCAAATCAAAGTTTCTAAGCAAAAAATTAATTAATAAAATGAAAAAACCAAAAAGAAAATAAAAGAAAAAATATAAAGTGAAGGGGAATTGTGGAAAATGGGAATATGCTTTCACCGACCTTATCAAGCAATGTACAACGACTTTCAAGGAAATTTTCCGGCCTTTTCTTTTAAATAGAAATTCAGATATAATTTTTATTTTTTTTATTGAATTTTATAATAAATTTTTTTTTTTTTTATAATTGACAATGTATCCTCATAAAAATGTGAGTAAATTTTATAATTTTTTTTAAGTTTTACTAAAATTATACCAACATCGTGATCTCTATAATCAAAATATTCGCAAACCTCTCATGAAATACAAAATTACTCTACATATATTAGTTTAATTTCAGATTTTTTTTTTATTGAAATACCTTTTTTAACTTTATGCATTTTTTAATTAAAATCTCCTTCCACATATTTGTTGAAAATTACTTTAGTTAAAAAATTAAAATTAAACTAAAGTTTGTATAATTTAAAAAAAAAAAAATTTAAGAAGCGTCTGTGTATTTTTCTCAAAATTTTAATGTCCTCTGATATATATATATTTCCAGGACCTCACACTCTCACTTTCTCTTGCTTCCTTCTACCACTAGATCCTCTTTTTCTTTCTGATATTTCTTCTGATACCCGGCCTCTTCACTTCTCTTCTGTGCCATGAACAAGTTTAACAAGTCTCAACTTCTATTACTTCTTGTCCTCGCTCTTCTGCTCATCTTCACACCTCTTTTGCCTTCTTCTCTGAAGCCTACCTACCTCTACTTCATCTTCAACCTTCTCATCATTGCACTTGGAATTGAAGCTGGTCTTCTTTCAGCTTTTCCATGGCCTTTAGAAGACAAGAAAACTTCTGCTTCTGCTTCTGTTATAGCCATTCCTGAGAAGAAGGAAGCTTCCACCTCGGCTGGTGGAAATGGAATTGGAAGTGCTTTGGCAGAACTTAGTGAAAAGAAGCCTAAGGTTGTTGTTCCTAAGAAGTTCGAGATGGTGAAGAAGAGTCCTTCAATACCAAGCCTTTTCTCTGTAGGAGTTGCAGAAGCAGAAGCAGAAGCAGAAGAAGCTATGGAAGAGGAGGTTGAAGCAGAAGATGAGGTTGGGCAAGAGCTTTCTGCTAAAGCTGAGGCCTTCATTGGGAACTTTTATAAGCAGTTGAAGATGCAGAGAGATTAGCTAATCTCTGGAAGAAGATCCTATGAGTAGTACTACTTTAGCTTTTTCTGTAGATCATATATAATATGACCACAAAAATTAGCCATCTTTTGGTATTCCAAAGATGGTGTCACGATGAACTTAATACATTTTAAATTTTTTATTATACTAGATTGCATATTCTTGTATCAGATCCTTGAATTTCTGTAAGTCCTCAAGATTGTGTTAGTATCTAGTGGCGCCAAGACTTGAGATTTAGGGGGGAAATTGACATAATTTATTTCTGTTTTATTTCGGCCATTAAAGTGATAGGAAAAAAACGATAATTTGTTTTCCTTGATTTGATAGCAAATTTTTTTTATATTAATATTAGTTTATTGTTGTTAGAGATTAGAATTATAAGGTCTAGATAAAGATTGTTGCACTCACGTTAATCTTCTAATCAAAAAAATTTCTATATCTTATTCAAAAATAATTTATACCTCTATAATATATTGTTTAATAAAAGGTAAGAAATTGAAATTACATATTTACTTATATTTTTAGTTTTATATTAATGATAGATAATAAAATTGTAGAATAACCAATACTCTTATCCGTTAATAACTTAGTATTCACACTAAATTGAATTAAATTGATCTAACTGAGTTTCTAAATTTCATATTGAGTGTAGAGGCTATTTCAATAAGATAAAAATTGAAGATCGGAGATATAGATGACTATTACACTTCAGAAGTTTATATTAAAAAAATCCTTAATTCTTAACTCACCCAAAGCCACAAATTTTGGAGATGTGAGAAGCTGCAATTTTGAGAATTAATGAAGGGGAAAAAATGAAAATTGGAGGAACGAGGGAGGAAGTATAAAGGGAAAATAGAAAAATAGAGAGAAAAGAAGAGAAGAAAGAGAAGGGAAAAGAGAGAAAAAAATTATCAATTTTTTTTTTTATAAGAGTTATAGTCATAATACATATTAGATTGAGTCAATTCAAATTAAGATGTCAGATAATTAAAGAAATAATGTAATATGCATATATATATATATATATGTGTGTGTGTGTGTATTCACTAAATTCAAAATTTTAATAAACGTAAGAGTACGTAACATCAAAACTCAACGCTGAATGGTACAAGTTTTAAACTGGAGTATGGTAAAATTGTAATTTAATTTTACTCTTAAAGGTACTGCACTACAAAAGTTTTTCTTCCATGATTCATGCGAAGTACAAGGAATGAAGATGTCCTGTTGCTATGAGACACCAAATAAATGTTACTAATTAGTATATACTGAATGAATAAAGGTTAAGATGTTTTATAGTTGCAGGTGTAGTAGTGTAAAAGTAATCGTGCGTGGTTAAAATATAATATAAAAATTAACCACGGCACCTACAATAATTATAAGTAATCTACGGGCGTATGAATAGATTTGTCAAGTGTAGTACGATTGGCCAAAATACATATTTTAAATTGACATATTCTAGAGGCAAAGTTTATTAAAAAAATATATGTCTTAATTTTATGTTTAATGTATCTGTATTTGATGTGATTTATTACTTGTTTCTATCGGCTGATTACTAGAAACGCTTGCTTCTTTTAAGATACTGAAGCTGCATGGCTAATTTTCTAAAGTCACGACAAGAAGTGAGTGACTCGAGGAATATGATCTTGTTGCAAAAAGCATGCAACTCATGGAGAAGATGAATGGATTTTATTTTATTTTTGAATTTGCAAGAAACGTCGAAACAAGTGGCAATGAATAACTCCATTTTTTAAAAAGAAAGTCTAACTCTTTTACTGTTGAATTTTCTCGAACTCTCCAAGCAGAAATCTTAGTGAGGGCCAGATCATGAATTGTTGGAGCACACTGCATCTGAGAGTAGAAAGATAGAAAGTGTTTAATTTGACAGGACATTGCCGGTATTGACTTTACACCACTCAAGAATCAATCAAGTCCATTTTATAAACTTATTGGAAAATTAAAACAAAAAATTTATTAATTAATTTTTAATTTAATCAATTTCTTATCTATCTATTCTCAATTAATATTAAAGATAGTACACTTAGTCCCTTAATCTTATTTAAACAAGAATGACTGAATTGATAATAAAATAATAAGTAAAAACCAAATTGTAAATAGACTGAAAAGTATAAATTGAATTAAAAATTAATTAATAAGTTTGATATTAAAATAATATTTTTCTCAATAAAATAATATGCCTTTCCATTCAAAATCTGATGGATCAACATGCATGGGACAGTGTCTTCATCTGATGGGATAACATGCTAAGGCCCCAGATTGGATTTCTTAGAAACCATTGGCATAACTGAAGCATTCTTATTTGTCTGGTTTTTTGCTTCCATGGTCAATTCTTATGTAGACACCATGTATGTGTCCATATTATATATTCTTTTGATTTTGATGCAAAGAGTTCAACTTTTTCGAACATTGCTTTTATTATTGTTCAATCACTTGTAAGATGTATAGGTTTTAAAAATTATTTTGCATAATTTTTAAAAAGATTTAGTGATGGAGAAATTAAGTTTTCAAAATGTTTAAATTTTTTTATAATACTATTTTTTTTTCTTATTAGAGGTTGATGGTATCCAAACAACCTAACAGGTAAGAAAGAAAGGGACGTAAATGTTGGAAAACCACTCAACAACACCACGAGATTGAGAATGATAGAAACCCCCACCTCCATCCTCACCTTAACCTTAGATTTTGAAAAGTCAACATTTCATGAACGAATCTTGATGCATATTTTTAGAAAAAATACAATTGTAGTTCTCTTATTTTTAACTTTAATATCAATTTAGCCTTCCAACAATAAAAAACATCAAAATAATCATAAAAATAAAACCTTCGAGAAAATAAAAAGTCCTCCAAAAAAGTCTAAATCAATTTATTTTTTTCTTTATCATTGAATAGTTATTTTGATACTTTTCATCTTTAAAGTATCAAATTATACTTTGACTAAAAGTGAGAAACTAAAATTATATTTTTCTCTATATTTTTAGGAACAAAAACCAGATATATTAAACACTTTTTAGTGAGAATGATGGTGCATTTGGGATGACCATGCACAAATATGGTATTATTCGACTTGATTTGCATCAAATGTGATTTTGACTCGCTAATATAAGCACCAAAGATAAACTGGGAAAGGTAAAAGAAAGAATCAATGTGCCAAGAAACAATGTCAGAACATCAATATCTCACAAATGGAGTGGTTCTGATTTTGCAGAAATAGCACAAAAAATTAGCCTGGCGTAAGAGGTTGAAAAGGACAACGCTTTGAGTGGTATATCACAGAAAATAATCCACTCACTTGAGAAGTCTGAGTTTTTCTGCAAGGGGAATATATGTGGTTCTACTACTACAAAGACCAAGCAACTACATAAATTTGTTCGTTCATGAATTTTGTTTTTCCTTACTTGTCCATTTCTTCAACCAAAAAACCATGTATAAAAGAATTTTAAAATCAGATTGGACTGGCTTGTTCAACCAGAAACGCTGAAACATCAGGTTTTCCAATTTCAAGGGTCTAGATTAGCCACCAAAAATTGAAAAAAAAAAAAAAAAACACTACGAGACCCTACTAGTTTTGTAATTTAGAGTTTCTCAACTTTTTATTTTTTAATTTCTTGTCAATTTTAAAGAAAAATAAACACGGGTTAAATACACTTATTTCAATGGTAAGATCTACCTGAGTGATAAAGCTCGTTAATTGTATGTCTATCTATATTTAAAATTGACACAAGTTGTGATGCAATAAACCCAAAGAAATAGATGTTGTGGTGGAAAATGTCATTGCTGAGTCATTCAACTGCTTGTAATCTTACATGAATTAATTTGTCTCTATGTATGATATATCATCGGGCATATCTTTCTGCTGTAAAAGGAAATTATTCATTCCAGTGTAATACAGTGTCGTGATGTAATCATAAACTCAACTAGAAAGGATACTTCTTAATATGTGGCTAATGGCCTACATATGAAGGGAGGAGGGGTCCACAGGGATGAGGATGCTTGGAAGAATCGTCATCTCACTTTCGATGGATGATTCCCACTAGTCTAATACATCCAAATGTCATATTAGGTTCATGGTCTTGTCATTTTGCAGTAGATTCAATTAATCTCCAAGCAGGTCAAAATTTAACCAAGGGAAAGATTAAGGCATGATTTTGCCATTTTCATTACCTATTCTTAGGTTTTCGCTTTTCAGATACATATTTAAATGTACATTTTAGTTCATTTCTACCCAGAAGAAGCTCATCCTTGAAACACAAATATAAGAATGCACGTTAACAAAATAATCATTAGCCCCTCAGACATAATGTCTTAGAGTGGAAGATGAAGTATGGTGGAGAAGAAAATGTACAAAATTATTAATTTCGATTTCTAAATTATTAATTTTAATTTTTAAATTTTAAATACCAACCGTCAAAAAGTACAAGTAAACAACAAAGATCTGAACTAGAAAATGTGTCAAAAGATTTCAAGAATCATTGCAGCCTTGGGCAAAGTTCCCAATGTCGCACCAAACTAATATGGAAACTCAAAAACTAAGGTTAGCATCTAAAATATGAATACACATAAACATGTTTGATATATTTCTCAAAGTGACCCACTCTGATATGGTTGAATTGTTATTCATAATTAACTTCATCTACAAATGGCAAAGAATTTCTCCAAATTGATACCACAGCCTCCTCCGAGAAGAATTATAGCAAAATTACTATAAGCTTGACCATGACTGAGGGGTTATAAATGAGCATAAAATTAGTTACATACAAATGATCAGAAACACCATCCAACATCACCAAAACACAAGTTACCAATAATTACAGCAGCTAATTTATCTGAAACTAGAGGCACGATAATAAAGGAATAGAAGATGACTACATGAGACTGGACCAAATGGATGATAAAAAGCCCAGCAATGAAGATATATCTTTTAATCACGACACCATCATATGATCGAAACCTCCTCCAGCTTGTAGTGTAGGAACCCGATTCACTCCAACATTGAGAAGCAATTGTTGTAGCCACCTCCTCGTTGTTACGTCCTCCTGGTTACATAAAGAGACCGCAAATGAATTCAAACTAAAAACACAAAATACTTTTGCGCTTTATAAGAGCCAAAACAAGAAAAAAATCTGAGGCTCTGGAACTACTATTTGCGGACAACGGTTCTCCCTTCTCTGCTACGGTGCTATCCATAATTTGTTTTGTTAATCAAGCTCCTTGACTTCATTAGTAAAATTGAATTTAAGTAAAATCAGTAAGTATTTCAGGAAAAACTCACACGGAGGTAGCTACTGAAAGTGGCATCTCTTAACATGTCTGGCAGACAACTTCTTAATGCATCACAAGCCCTGCTCACAAAATCAGAAAAGTAAAATTAGATATGAATATCACAGTTATACGATGGAAGGAAAGGAAAGGGGTGGCATCAGAAACATGCATTCGGGTCACCAGCTCTTAAAAGAAAGAGTGTTTCAATCTATTTAACCAACCTTGGATTATCTGACAGGCGGAGATAACATCGAATGATATGTTTCAACAGACGCGATGAGGGTTGCTCAGCTAGTGTTGCGACCATGTTCCCCAAAACTCGCCCTACTGCAAAAAAACGCTCTGCTGTAGTACATATATAATCCAAGCCCACATCATCCAACAGAATTTTTTGGACTATAAATGTTGCAACCTGTCAATGGTATATATTTCAATAGACAATCATGTCCATGTCATTTACAGAACATAATATATCCCAATGCAACGTTATTTAACACATTACTGTTTCATACTATTCACACTCACATTAAAATAACCGTGAATTTATGTCATTGATCAGCTCAAGGATCGGGAATTGTCCTTGGCCCATATAGTACAATAACCTGTATTCAAGTTACTTTATGATAAAATAGTACGCCAGGAAAAGTTCAAACTTCAAACAGTCAGCACATGATCTCCAAAAAAAAAAAAAGATAAAAAAAGAAAACTCTTTTCAACAAGACCCCTCAAATACCCACAAGGGGTTCCCTAATGTCAAGTTATCTTGTGCCAGGACCACACACCTCAACAGCTAATGAAATCTCCATTCATCAGAATACAAATGCATAAGCAGATCAAGCACGAGCTAATAACCTAACATTTTTCGGTGTAACACAGTACCAGAACAAAGCAGGATAACTTCACACGCACAGACATTATACAAAAGCCCAAACTATAATGTATCATGCAATGAAATATGGAGAAGGGAATTGCAGCTAAGTCCAATTTATCTGAATAAAATACATTGGTAAACCAAAATGGCATCAGCATGAACAGGACTAAAAGCACGAATCAGTGAACTAACAGTTTTTGACAATTCACTGCCCATTTCCATGGTGCGAAGACAGAGTGGAATTATCTCTGTTGAGAGAAGGAAGCTTATAACTTCTGTATCATCAACCTGATGATTAATAAACAAAGATCAAAAAGTTATCACAGTTGACAAAACACAAAAAATATTAATTGCCACATAGATGATAACAGTCAATAATTGTCAAAAAGAATCAAAATAGTGGTGGGATTTCAGTTCATGCCCTGATAATGTGAATAAATCATTAAAACATTTTAAATTTGAATCCCCAGTTCATTGAAATTTTTTTAGCACGATTATAGTTCTGCATATTTAAATGTAAATCATCCAATTGTGTGACAACTGCATGCAACATCAGAATCAGCAAAGATGAAGTAGTACCTTGACCAGGGCACCAATGACACCAAGACTGGTAAGCCTCAAATACTCAAATGGTCTTGACTTGCTTGTTGTATTAAGGAAAGGATACAGATACAGAGGTATATGAGCTGCATAAGAGAAAAGGTAAGTGCAGAGAATTTTACAGATTAAATGTATGAATGTTAGACACATCATGACTTGAGACTACTATCTTCTAATGAGCAAAAAAACATACTCAGATGGATAATGATGTCAAAGAAGTCTCCTTATCTATTCAATATCAAGAAAAGCAATGCCTTTCAGCTTGACCCAAAACTTCAGGTACAGATGCTTGGGAAAGTAAAAGTATTGGAAATATCCAACAGCCAAAAGGAAGAGGTATGTCAAAAAGGAAATCAGATATAATTTCGTTCAAGTTGTTGGAAAAAGGAACTCCATTTGAAAGCATGAAACACCGGATTCTGGAAATAAAGAGCTTCAATGATGGGGAAAGGCAACAGCAGGGGTGCATCAGTTGTAATTATAATTTGTCTGCAAGATTCATTTTCCTTACTGACACTTGTTTCTAGGCACAAGAGATGGACATTCCAGGCAAACCTTATATTAATCGTACATAAGCTACATCTTTCGTGTGAAATCATGCCAAGAATAAAAGTGAAACAGCAGACATAAGTTGAAAATGCCTCACATGAGCAGGAAAAATAACATTACCATTGAGGAATAACATCCTTGTATCTGGATGAGAAGCCACACACTGTAAGAAAAGCACCAGAATACAAAGTTTTAGCAGCAACATATTTTCTTCCATTTTTTCTTTTTTCCTTTTCATGACATGTCTCATACCAAAAGAATAAAAGGAAGAAACAAAAAAAGAAGGTAACAAACTATACAGCCAGGCTCATACACTAAGTAATTATTTTTGAGCCAGGAAACTCAAAATGTCTATAATAACTTGGTCTTTTGTCTAATTTTGCAAAAGCAAGAAATTCGCACAGTAATTGCATAAGTTGCAAAATATTAGGTGTTACAGTCTATACATGAATTAGACCTTGAAACAAAATGAAGCTAAAATACAGAACACAAAAACTATAGTTGACAGGACAAAAATATCTGACCTGAAGAAGAGCAAGAGCATTGCACACTCGATTTGATTGTGCTGGTGTAAGATTTGGTGGTGAAAGAACAGGGTATATTGAAACTATTTCCTGCCAGGAAAAACTTCAAATCCTAGTAAGTGGAGATCACCTACAAAGGTCCTAGCCATTCAATACGACAAAGAAATCCCAATGCCTGATAAATCAAGCAATGAGATATCCATATGCTTGACAATACAATTGTGCATATAAAATACAAACGAAACAAGGAACATTTGAGAGCTCAATTTAGAAAGTATGCCAACAAGAGAATATTATTAAGTTATAGCTGTCATAAACATTACTGGCATCACAAAGTACTTTTGCCAATTTTAGAGTTAAGAAAGACTATTTAACTTAATCCTGCCACCACTTTTTTATTTCAACATTCACAATCACTTTACTCAAATTATGACAAGCAGTAAAACACACACACACACACACACACACATATAGACCAAAAAGTGCAACCATCATCAGAGAAGAGAGAATTTTTGTATGCCCAAATAATATTAGGTTCAAAGAAAGTAGATGTTACAAGAAAGATTGATGCAAGTAAGCTAAAAGAAAACATAATGTAATTAAAGTCAAATAGCATACCTGTAAAAGTGCTGCAATAGTACCAAAAGAATTCCACAGTAACGGAGCAAGATCTTGACATAACTCTCTCTTCTGAAACAGAAAACAGAAGGAAAAAGTTCATGAGATACATGTATGGAATCAGCAGCAGTAACAAAATGTTTCCAGATAACACGAACCAAATCATGAGATTTAATTATCCTTTCTCCCAGTGAAGCCTCAAATTATTCTACTCCTTATTCATAATGTAAAAGCCTGCCGGAATACCCAACCAAATCTTTTTCTTTTTTTCTTTTGGTTAGTATGGAAAAACTGAAAATTATGTAATCGGAATTTAGTGACCAAAATTTAATTGGTTTCCTTGTTCATTAGTGTGTCTTTTAACACATTAGTCTGTTTCATATCTTGACAACCAAAGACCATTACCAAAGGCATTGACATTCAGCCAGTTTTTCATCATATATATAATTCTGCTTATTTCCTGAGATTTTCGGTAGATCCAAAGTCAAAGAATTGAAACAAGTCATAATTACATCTCCCTCGTGTTGCTGGATTCAACGAAAACAAGATGTAACAATAAAATGAAGCTATATAAACAAACAGAAACCAAGCATTACAAGCAGCCTCAAATCTATGGAGCCCATTGCTTTTGCCTCTTTACACGAATAAAATAATCTATTTTCGTTTTTCAGTCGATGTCCATGAAAAGAATTTCACAAATCCAATGCAATATAGGGAAAAAAAAAAAAAAAAAAAACCGAAAGAAACAAGAAAATAGGGAGCTTAAGCAGTGATTAAAGAGAGGTAGATTGACATAAAAGCTTCAGATTCTCTACCCCATTACAAGATATATGTTATTATTTTCCTTCAAATGATGAATGATCAGTGAGAGCAATGAAAAACAGAAAGAATATCAGTATCAGTTTGCACAAAAGCTCTTCCTCAACGAACCCTAGTAAAAAATAAAAGTCTAGTTATAATTTTCAAGGAACAAACAATCCCATCCCAATGCACCTATCTCACCCAGAACCCGGAAAGCACACAATAAAACAAAA
Source organism: Delonix regia (assembly GCA_037074485.1). Taxonomy (NCBI): domain Eukaryota; kingdom Viridiplantae; phylum Streptophyta; class Magnoliopsida; order Fabales; family Fabaceae; genus Delonix; species Delonix regia. Next base: position 17,568,200 of record CM073452.1, on the reverse strand, counting down.
AACTATAAATTAGACTCCTTCACAATCTTTTTTTTTAAATAATAAAAGGGGCTCCAGAACAAATTCATACCGTCGAATTCCAACTTAAGCTCAGCCAGAAAAACAAAGAATCGTTAACTAGTATATAAAAAGTGAAGTAACTACCTTGGAAAGATCAAGAAGAGCATTTTCTCGGAGATCAGGATTGCTTAGTTCGAGAACAAGGTGCTCAGCAGACGCCATCTTGCGTTCCTTGTTGGCCTGAGTAGCGGCGGCGTTCTGGGTGGAGGCACCGGGAGCTCCGAATGGCGCGTTCATGGAGAGTGATTGGGGCAAATTCGCCATTGATTAGGAGAATATGCAAATATCCTGACGTTCACTCCTTCCCTTCCCTTCCCCTCCCTTTACCATCGGACTAGTAATCAGAAGACAGGGTCCGTTGGGTATTGACGTTTTGAACGACTTGGGCCACGTGCTTTGCATGCGCGTGGTGACACGAACTAGTGTCTGTAATTGGGGCTGGCCTGGGTTGGATTAGGTTTGGGCCCATCTTGTTTTCGTTTTGCTTAGACCTTGGACTTGAATTGTATACGCAATAAAACTCGAAGTTTAAACACAACGGTACAATAAATTTATATTGTTATTTGTCTATTCATAATTTTAAATATATTTGTGTATTTAGTAATAATATAAGAATATAATTATAATAATATTAATTTAAAATAATAAAATTATAATTATATTCTTACATTATAATTAAATATATTGATATATTTAAAATTGTGAGTATATCAAAAAGTTTATTTAAATTTATATATCATCATATTTTAGAAATTTTTTATAGATCACTACTATAAATTTTTTAAATAAATATATAATATATGAAATTATATTTTTAAACACTAATTATGTCATGATAATTTGTAAAAAAATATTTGTATGTTATCTTTTTATTAAAATCTTAATAATAAATACTTAAAATAAGATATGCACTTTTATAAATATGATTTCAGGGAAAATAAGAGAATTACAACATTATCAACTTTTTCATAGAAACTAAGAGCGACGATATATCATGTTCTATAATTATGATGCAATAAATATTATATTTGTGAAGAATATGATGTCTTCAGGTTCATAATATATCATTGCTAAAAAACTAATGGATTAAAATTAGAGAAAATGGTTTAAATTACAAATAAAGTATTAAACTAAATTATACTTAAAATTTAAGATTTATTTCCAAGTAAGTGCCCCAATATTATAGATATTTACACATTCATGTTGCTAGTCTACCCTAGCCCTTAAGGATCATGGAGCAAGGCTAGCCCACAGAATATTTTAAATAAAAAAGAGATAAAATATATTAAAATTAATAAATTATTCATGTAAAATACAGGTTCTATGCTAAACAAAATAATTTGAATTGGCTCTTAGAAAGTGAAAAAATCTATTTAGTTTAGAATTGAATGTTCTTCCTAACTCACATCAAGTGAAATTCAACGTGCTGCTTCTGTAAAACTTGCTGTGTTTTCGGTTTTATTCTCCAACTAATTAAACTACTGTCACTTACTTAACTTTACCCTGTGTTTGTTATTATTCTAATAAACTGAATTCTGAATATAACTAAAATTGAGTAGACCTGAATCCTAGAAAATCCCAAGAACTTTCAGAGACAAAAATGGTAAAAGCTTATCTTCCTCTGAAACTGTATGGACATATCTTATAGTGCTTCTCTGTTTCAAATGCAGAGGACTCAATTGGAGGCATGATCATTGAAAATTGTCCCAATAAGAAATGAAAAATTCATCATGCACTACCTCATAAGAAATGGCTCCATTTCTAGTTGGCTTGTTTAGCCTATACGACAACCTTATTCATGTCTATAGCTATTGGTAAAACATGGCTGTGAAACAAACTATATTAGTTGCTCTCAAACGTACCAATTTGAATGAACTGTTGAGTTAATTTCATAAAAAATGAAGTCGATATTCCATTATAACTCTTAAGTACACTTAGTTCTGCAGTCCAACTTTTGTGATGCAAAAGAAATAGAACTTTGTTGAGACATTTATGCATAGAAAAGAGTGTCTCAGTTCGGTTATGATAGAACTTAGTAGACTAGGCACTCAAATAAGAAGCATATTATTAGATAATAGCCAAACAGTGATACAACTTTAATAGGAATAGCACAATAACAAACGAATAATGATAACAAAAGAAAATAAAGAAGAAAGGTGATCCTTTAGTATTTAAGAGATTAGAGACTCTGCCAAGTTAATGCCAATTCTTGCCTACCTATCACATACCCACTCCAACCTATATATACATACTAACTCTCTCTCTCTTCCTTTCACCCCTTGACCTGTGAAAACCATGTTGGATAGTTAGTTAGGCAATAGAATAGCTCTTCACCCCTGTAACCCCTAGAATGTACTAGTTCTATTATTACTGGGCGCTCGAGGCTTCACCTTACCCACGGGGTGAGACTTTGAAATTGAGACTAATGGCTTCCTTCCAATAGAATCATGTTCTTGCTTCCCCAAATAACCAAACTCCAACTTTCCCCAATTGCTTAACATCTTCAGTGCAGATACTTCATTGAACATTTTTTGTTAAGTCTATCCCAAAATGCCTCTTGATTAGTTGGTGCATAATTGCAATCACCTTCCAAAACATGTCATATATTTACCCCTTCGCTAATTATCAAAGGAGTATTCTCACCTTTTACCACCTATATAATACATAAATTATCATTGTTCTGTCCTCTTACTTCCTAAGGAAGCCCAATTTGTTGGTTAACCCAATGGAATTCAATTCAATTAGTTTGGAAGGAATGCACCCATTCTTTTCAGTTGAATTCAAAATCACTATCAAACCTTTGTTTTAAGGTTTGATAAAATGGTTGTATTGCTCCAGTAGCTACTTCATTAACATCTTTTAAGTTTAAAGGTATTTCGAGGTATTCTATTAATTTACGACACCCACTTCCTAACTTAAAACATGACTATGGCAAACAAATTCCACTAGCGTTAGTGTCAAATTGCTTCCTTCAGGTTGGAATTTGCTCTCTTCATACTTTTTCCTCGTTTCATCAGTTTTCCTTTTAGGTCAACTCATTAGGCTTTTCGCTTCTCATTCTCTCTCATAATCTTTGTGCGGTTTAGTCAAATATTAAATGTTAAAAAAGATAAATTACTTTGTTGAAATTTGATTGTGTGGGATCTAATCAAATATAAAATGTCAAAGTAGACAAACTACTTTGTTGAAATTTAGTGGCACTACTGTGAAGCCTAACAACATAGATTGAAAATATTGAAATGTTATACATATGAGTTCGAAATATGCATTTTATACATGTGCAAGTGAACTACTTATGAATAATACACTAAATGATGTGTTGTCTTACATGACTTTGAGACTCTATATATAGAAGCTCACTCTTATTCATTTAGTTCAGCTATATAGTGAAAGAGAGAGAGTTCGTAATAACAAAAAAAAAAATGAATGTATATAAATATATATATATATATATGTATGTATATATATAAAGATATTATGTAATACATAATCAAAGATATATGTTCATTATAGGGTTATAAATAATAATATAGCCCCTTATTTAAATCCGAAATGATTTTAAGAATAATATTAAAGAAATAAAATAGGATTTTAAGGACTAAAACGAAAAAAAAAAATATTTGGGGTAAAAATTATAATTTATTAGGGACTAAAATGAAAAAAATATCTCAAGTAAAATTTTAATTTTAAATTTTCAGAAATGTGTCGACAGAAATGCACAATTAATGTTGGCAAGACATAAGGACTAAATTAAAAGCAAAAAGTAATGTCTGAGGTAAATCTATAATTTTAATATTTTTTATGGACTAAGTTGAAAAGAAAAATATTGTCCAAGACAAATTTATAATTTTAAATTTTTATAAAATTTGTCAATAGAAATGCGTCGACAGATATCTTGCATAATACTAAATAATAACTTGTAAACTTTTATATAAAATACAAACGATTTTTAGTTTTCTTATTCTAAATGATGAGAAGAGAAGAGAAGAGAAAGATAGGTCATGGAAAAAAAATTTTGTAAAAAATTCATATTTGAACTTGTGTGAGAGATAGCTTTATGGATATCTCTTCAATTATGATTGTGCTATAGGAATAAGGAATCTCTACTATTGATATTTATCGATGAGTGTATAAATTGCAAAGTACCACCTTTCATTCTACTTTATAATTATGTTTCCTTGTCCAACTTTTATTTTCCTTATTCCATGCTTTGTGTTTTATGAGGGGAGACAAATTTATGATTTTTAAACTCTTTAACCATGTGTATATATTATATGAAATACTAAATTATATAAGCTATTGCTATTATAAAAGGTACTTAGTATATGAGAAGTATAAATAGAAGACTATATTATGTAAATTAAGGGAAAAAATATTATATGCAAAGTAAACGTTAGAATATCATGTGTTGTGAAAAATGGTATTGTAAATATAAATATTGTGTGTTAAAAAATAAAGTTGTGTTGAAATTATGAACTTTAATTATTTCTTTTATATCATTTTTAAATTTTGTGATAGTGTTTTATCTAATGTTATCTTCTTTAGTTGACATATTATATATTTATTATTTTTAATTATTTATAATATTGTTACTTTCTTTTCTTAGAAATTGCTAATAATTACCTTTTTATTTCGTTGCATCATTGAAACAACTTCTTTTTTTCTATTTATTTACTTATGGTAATTAGTATGTTAAGTAATTATTCACGTAGCTTATTTATATAATTTATTTATATTCAATAGTTTTAATAACTTAAAGGTTGGATGAGAATTTAAGTAAGAACCATATAGTCATTAGCAGGGGTAATGACCTTGGTATAACTTGTTAAAATCAATTATTAAGATGTATTCAGTAAAGGGATATGAGTATGAATTATTGAGACGTATCATATAAAGAAATATAGGTATAAGATATTGAGACATATCCAGTAAGGGTATACATGTATAAATTATTAAGACATATTCAATAAGGGAATATGTGCATGAATTATTGAGACGTATCCTGTGAAAAGATATGTGTATGAACTATTGAAACGTATCCAATAAAGGGATACATGCATGAATTATTGAAATATATCTGACAAAGGAATATGAGTATGATGATCTTAGTTCTTTCCTTGATACCCACTTTATACAAAATTATAAGATTTAGAAATGGTGTTTTTATTTTGTTGAAATTTGTTTCTTTACTTAAATAAATGTTTGTTAAAAACTCTAAGACCTCTATTGTTTTTCCTCTCACTTACTTTGTAATTTATTCATTCACTAAGGCAATGATAAACTTACACATCTCTTTAACACTTTTACAAATTAATATATGTTAAAGTGAAGGAGCTTTAGGACTTGCTTATTGCCTAGACTTTTTTGTATGTCACTTTGGTTTAGTTACAACATACGTCTGACTCCAATGTAGTGGTTATTAGAAGTCAGGTTGTTTGGGATTGTATGAATGTTGTGAACCTTATAAGCCTTGTGTAGGCTGTTGTCATACTATTTTATATTAAATATATATTGAAATATTATTAAGCTAGTATTGTTGTTTACTATGATTGTAAAATTCTTGGTTACAACTAGCTACAGAGGTTTGGTAAATAAGATATTTTTAAGGGAGGTGTTGATTAATTTCAAACAACCTCCAAAAAAGATAAAAATTAAAAACTCATTAATTATGTGTTTAATTAATACTTTCATGAACCTTGTAAAAATGTTATCTTAGGCTTGTTAAGTTAGGTTGATTTAGACTACGTGCTGATCACGATAAGTGAATTTGGGTCATGACAAAGTTATTTTCTAAGTCTGAGAGGAATACAAAGTATGAGTAAGTCCTAGAGAGTGTAGGCTATGGAAAAATACGTCAAGGATATTTTTGGATATCACCTCTATTCCTTAATATTACAATTATCATAAAATTATAATATTTGAATAGGAAGGGTCTCACTGGAAAATACTACATTTATCTTTTGTGTGTGAAAGTGTGGAAATGATATTTTGTAATTATCCTAAATATAGTGAAATATTTTCAGAGTTTGTTTCATAATTTTTCCATCGGTATTTAAAAGTTTTTTACATTAAATTTTGATGTTTCTTCTCTAATTACTTTGTATATATTTTATTTTTACTGTACTTTGTTATTGATATATTGAATTTTATCAAGGCTCATTAATACATTAATTAACATAATTATAATTTATATTATAAATCAATATTATAGACCAACAATCTTCTCTTGTAATACTTGGTCAACAGCTAGCACTTCTTGATTGACGAAGCTAGCCTTTAACACACCTTTTGCAGTCATCTTCCATAATTCTTGCCAAGCTACTATTCCTCTGCCTGCACTTTGGGTTGTAATTGTTGCCTTTGTCAGCTTCTTAATTACTATTTTAATCTACTTCTCAAAGTGTATCGCACGTTGCTCATTCATCACTCATATTCTAGTATGAATAAGAACATCAAGGTGTATGCTGTCCTCGAAAAGTGCATACTGATTGATTTGTCGATCAAGTTGTCCTCTACATGCTGCCTAAATCTTCTTTTCTCCAATTTGACGAGTATTAAGCGCACTTTCACTAGGGTCCTCATGCAAATCATAATCTCCTCTGTATTACCATCATTATCCATGGGTAAAGGCCGAAATAGAAGATTAGCTCCCAGATTTTCCTCATCGTGATGGCAAAACCCAGATTCTTAGACATTTGTTGCTTCTGTACCCAAAAGAAGGTAGCACTAGCTCTTCAAAATTGACACAGAATATGCAAGTGTCTTGTGATTTCCATTTTAGAAGGGAAACGAGCTTGGGCTTTGTGGGTGACGTAAGTATTCGAGTTCAGCTGCTATCATATAATTCTAGTGTGCTCTTCCAAAATTCTTTGGGCCTTATTCCCGATATTATTTCCTTAGCCCAATCCAAAATCCACTTATTCTCTGACCTTCTTAAGCAAATCCTTCTACTTGTTATTTTTACCCCAAATAGGAATCCCAATTACCATTCCTCTTTCTTGCATAGAAATTTGGGTGGATAAGGATAGGCTTACCCGATTTCCCTTTTAGATGAGTAGAGGATTTGGTTATTTTATAAGGTTAAGCCAACTAATTCTTCTGGGTTGTTAAGGTAATGGGTCGAACAAAGCTTCCTTCCAAATTCAATTTTGGGCTTCCAACCCATCTAGCTTTATTGACCCGATCCAGAATCCAATTGCTCACCATTTCTTGTAGTCAGTCAGCTTCACCTTCCCCCACCTTTAAGGGTATTAATCGGAAAGGGCTCCATCCATAGAACCCAGATTTTATGTTCCTTCTCTTGGTCCGTTTAGCATCCTTGGTCATGGATGAGATGAAATCATGGAAGTTCCCGAGGTTGTTTGGCAATGAAAATATAGAGTAAACAAATTGATCTCCACTCCTTTGATCTGCCTCCATGGTCGTCGACAAGCTGAAACTTGGATTGGCTTCAATGATTCAGAAACTGTAATAGCCTCTAAGTTTACCTTTTCTATTGAAACTATAATAGACAAATCATGCGAGACTTCTTGAGTTGGTACGCTCTCCTTCATCTTTTCCTCAACCTTTGCTTCCTTTCCAGTCTCTTTAACCTCCCGCTTAGCCATTGATTTTGCAGAATCATCCACTGAATAGAGTGGAATCTCTGATCTCTGATTTCGTTTAGATGTCACTTTACTTTCTTCCTCACCTGTTATCCTCGCCAAGCCTTTCATGATGTCTCTCATAATTTCTTTTTATCTCCTTCATAATCTCTTCCATGTCCCTTATACATTTCGCCATCTTCCATCAACAATTACTCTTTCATTTTCTTTGAGAATTCGTATTCTTTGGCTTGACGTCTCCTAGATTGTTCTCAGATACCAAATCGATGGAACCCAATAGATTAGGCACTCAAATAAGCAGCATAAAAAGGCATAAGAGAGATACAGCTTGAGTAGGAGTAGAGAACGGAAAATGATAACAAAAGAAAATAAAAAACAAAATAATTCTCTGGTATTCGAGAGACCAGATATTCTCCCAAGCTTATGTCAATTCTTGCCTACCTATCGCATGACCCCTCCTGCTTATATATACAAGCTAACTCTCTCTCCCTCTCTCTCTCCCTCACACACACACACACACACCTCCTGACCCATGAAAACCATACTAAATAGTTAGTTAGGCAATAGGACACTCACTCTTGTAACCTTCAAAATGTACCGGTTCCATCAGGTTATAATTTAGGACGTAATATAGGGATTGTTAGATCCAATCAAGCGTCATGACCAAAGTATTCTAAGTTTTTTCCTTCTCTTTTTTCTCCTTGATACATTTGAATCAAACTTAAGTAAACTTTTAAAGATTCCCGTACTTGGATTGTCATTGTTTTGAATTGTCTTCTATTAGAATTTAGTTCATGGTTTTATTAGAATTTCACTAGCTGTATATGCACTATGGAAGAATGAAAGTTGTAGGATTGGCTGAATTATCAATTCAGTAAATATTGTATGAACATCGATCATGTGTTGACCATGTGGAAACCGTGTCTTTCTTTATTGAAGTCCTCTGGCTGATTTGAATCTCAAGTCAATTCTATTTATACATTTACTGATGGCTCTGTTATCTCACTTCCATGCTTGTAAATATGACTGTTAGTAAAGCTTAACTCAGTTATACAACTACAAAAGCTGGTCTGGCTAAATCGATTTGAAAAAGAAGAAAATATATAAGAGAGAGAGAAAAAAAGAAGAAGAAGAAGAAAGGGAAGCTGGAGTGCATTAAAAGATGGAAACTCATGCATGCATGTGATCATAATCTGCATGGATTCCATCTTGCACAATGACTATTTCAAATTTAATTATTGTAATGGTCAACACTCTGCGACCATACTTCCCATTATATATACAGAACTTTGCCATTAGTATAATAGTGTTGTTTTCACTGATTCATTATCACCTTTTTCCTAATTTTTATAAATTGCTTACTCCTTTTTTCACCTTATAATTGTGCAATGCTTACTTGATGAATTTCCTGATCTGCATTTGTGGCTAAAACTTTTCCAATATCTTCTTAATTTAGTTGATGAATTTCAGTACATTGCCACGTGACTTATGTTTATATGATGATTTCCTCTACATTTCTTGCTCATATATAAATATATATATATATATCTATATCTATATATATATATATATATATATATAGCTTGTTCCAACTTTTTTCGTGGTATGGAAATCAATTTCTCCTCCAATATTGTCTGATTGAGGAGAGAAAAAAATTATTTTCAATATTCTTATAAGTAATTAGTAGTACTCACGTATTTAATTTATTTTGGTCCGTGTTATATATTTAATCAAGTTGCAAATTAGGTTGAATTGGATTTTAAATTTTGTGGAAAATTATTTATTTAACAATTAGATATGATTAGTAGTAGTACAATTACAAGTACTTAGTTTTTCAGTATATACAGCAAAAATATATTGCAAATGATACACCCAATTCATCATAAACTCAATGATATTTAATCAATTAATCGCTTGTGAAACAATTTTTTCATAGTAGATTCTCTTAATTTAATACATTGGATCTTGCCATCTATCCAGTGATGCATGTGAGAGACCCCATTATATATGCAGGAAAATCTAGTTGACAGTTTTTCTATAAGCTGCATGTGATTGTGATAAGCAGATTGCTAGGAAAACCTCATACCACTTTTGCTTCAATAAGTTATTTAGATTACTTGATTGTTCAGTAACAATTATATATTGGAGCCGTCACAAAGCTGGGTTTTGCTTTTGCAAAACGAAAAGTACTACTATTAACTTTAATTTGTTGGGGGGGGGGGGGGGTGTGTATATATATATTTAATTGACTTTTTAGAAATTTATACAGATTCAATAATACTGATATTTTTAATTTGTCTTTCTTTTTTTAATATATGACATGCTTCCTTTCAACTGAATTTGAACACCATTTTCCAAAAAACTTGATTTGATATTATTGAAAACTAAATACGTACATTTTAGACACTTTTCTAAGCGGCTCAATTTTAACATGGTTATATTAAATTTTAATTGTTTTGATTTGTTTATTTTTAAATTGTAAATGAGATGTACAATTATAATCTCTCTAATTTCCTTTATTCATTAATTGCTCATATAATCAGTGAACTTAAGTTAGAATTACAAAATTAAATTATAAGAGTCAAGTCATCTTCTCATGTAATACAGTAGCAAAATAAAGTAATGACATTCGCTTCCTTATATATATACGTCTAGCCCTAACCAAAACCAAAATGGTAAACAAGAAATGAAAGAAAAAATAATCACAAACCCAACGAAATTCTTGATAAACACAAACTCATATGACTTATTTGTTTTAACCAGAAATGTCAATATTATTATATACTTAAGCAAGCAATTCAAAGACTGGAAATTAATTATATATACGTAACAATAACAATAAGTTAACCATATATGTAAATTTCTTGCTTGTATTCGAGAATTCGCCACCAAAATGTGGCTTCATCACTTTATTGTATATCATTGACTAATTAAAATTATGACGAACCTCCTTCATTAATCACTCAGGCATAATTGCACATCCCGTAGACGCAATACTCCCCTTTCTCACATCTATGGTTGCAGTAGCCACAATGCCTCTTATCAAAAGCCAATTCAACGCACTGCCCTCTGCAACAAGTCTGAGTAAATTTGCACTTGTTCTTGCATGCGCCACAGTTCTTGTCGTCGTAGCCCAAGTCCACACATTTGTTGTTGCAGCAAGTGGAGTTCTTGCCCTCCGTTAAGTAGCAAATCTCGTGGTCCTTGTGGCAGTGATCGGCGGCGTTAGGGTTTCTCCCAGCGACACCATTATTCTCGGCCAAGAAGCGACTCACCCTCTTAGATGGCAGAGCTATGTCCATTTTGTTCTCATGAGTATGAGTCACAAATGCTGGGGTTGGTTGCTCTTGTTGCAGGGTTATGCCGTTCATGGTGAGAGTGATGGATAAAGACAAAGCCATGGCCATTGCTACGATGAACACTATTACACCTTTCAGGAACGCCATGGCTTCGCCCTCGGATTAATCGAGAGCGAGTTCAAGAGAAGAAGAGATCGATGTAGAGAGAAAGAGGGAGAGAGAGTTACCACCTTCTTTTTATTTTGAGGGATTTCTTTGTTGTGTGTAGAAAATGGAGAGGGGTGAGTTAGGGTTTATAAGGGAAAGAAGCTACGTTGAGGGAGGGGTTGACGCGAGAAGAGTGGGGAAAAGGTGAGAGGGTGCATGAGGAAGAGTAGTTTGGTGGGATTCTATATAATATTCACTGTTTATAACTTAAGAAACTTCTGTTGCGTGAGCACTCAAACTTCATTCTCTCAAACCCTTTTCATGTATTCAAGGTCAATTCTACCCTTCATACGGGCATGTAGTGCTTTGCATAACATTAGACTTTTCTCAATTCCGGACGAGTTTTAAAAATATGCTTCTTTTTATATCATAAATTTACAATCTTATTTATAATTAAGACGTTTTTATAAAAATTAAATCTAAATTGATAAAGAATGATTAATTACCGCTTGTTTTTTTACTACAACCTAATAAGCTAGCTAGCGGATTGTTCAACTGTAGGCTCTACTATTAACTAATTCTGACCATCAGATCAAAAATATCAATTTCAATATCTCAATTTTAAATACAAATACATTATACCTATACAGTTATTTTAATATTGATGAACGTCAAATTTGAACCGCAAAAGATCTATATTGACCTAAGAAACCCATTAGGCGGCTACATGTGTTATGATCGGAGAAGCATGAAACATTGTGTATTTATGTATATAGCCAGCACGTGACTACAAAAATAATTTGGAGTGTTCCAGGTCTAGGTATAATTGAAATAATTACATAAAAAATTTTATTTAGATTATATTGTAACATACACCAACCCATAGAGATGAACGCATCAAGTAGAATTGATACGTACTTATTGATAGTGAGACTGATCTTTAAATCTTCTGTTATATAGGATATAAGTATTCATACCTCAGACATGCATGAACATTTAAGTGAAGGTTTTCCCTGAGATGTATTAGAAAAAGTCAAAGGGTATTAATGACACTTCAGCATCTTCATCACATGCCACTGCATTGTGAGGCCAATGGAAGAGAACGCAGTGGTCGACCTGAGAGAATTCAGGCATGCCACTAGGAGAAGCAAAGGGGATTGCCATAAATAAACTTCAAACGAAACCAGCTTCTACGTTTCGCGTATTTGGAAATATACAAAATAGAATCTTGGGTTCAAAGCTTGGTCTTCTTCGATCTGTTACGCAATTTAGTATACTGACCAAATTAGAGAATGCAAGTAAACTAAGCTTGAAGAATTAAGGCTATAATGGTACACGTACACTGTGTAAAAGTTACATTAATGAATCTGATTAAGTATGAACTTAGAAGACTTGCAATTGAAAGCACTACGATGTCGCCACGCGATTAGGTTGATAGTTTTTGACCCTAAGTTCTTACACATGTTATTTTATGCTATCGATCATTTTTTTATGTTTTGACTTAGGTCTTCGAGTTGAGAGAGAATTGAATAATGCAACAGCTTATGTATACATCGTTATGAGTTGTATTCTTTTGATCTAAAATGTCTGGAAAAGAAAATGAGAAGTACAAACTATGGTATGAATCATGACATGACATGAAGAGCGCCTAATTAATTAATTAAGTTTATATTGTTACTAACTCACATCTAAATAATTATCTATCTGAAAATTAGGCGAGAATTTTTTTTTTTGGTATAAGTTCTTTAACTTTTAAAATAAATGACATGTTTTTAACCAAATCAATGTGGTAACCAAATAGCAACGACCTAAGAAATACGTCGCTTAAACACAAGCAACAAAAATTTTTCTCAGACAATAAATTTTAAAAAAATAGTGAGGGATATATAATCAATCTATCATTACAGTCCATATATATATATATATATATACCATCGTCGATCCCATGCTAAGAAAAAAGAAATAATTTTAGGGAGGAATCAATCAGAGGTGTGTCTGTTTGCTAACCCCTTGCAAATTAATGTACAGATATAATATTTAGCGAAGAAATAATATTTCTGAGTTCTTATGTTTAATCCTCAAGAACATTGTTTGTGCTACTGTGTTGATTGTCTACGATCAAGATCTCATTCTGGTATTCATCTATACCGAACTCATAAGTTTATCTAAACTCATAAAGTTATCTTAGTTAATAAATAACTATTAAAATATAGAGAAAAATAATCATTTGGCCCCTTCATTTTGCATCAGTTTTCAATTTGGTTCTTGCACTTTATTTTTTCTCAAACAACTCCCTATACTTTACAAAGGCTTAAAAAATGGTCCCTACTGTTAAACTCTGTTATCACTCCGTTAGAAACATGCTGAAGTGTCTAACTTAGATGACGTGGCATGCTAAGCAAGTTTGGCAACCCTTAAAATCCTTGTTTCCACCTAAGTGACATAATCCTCACCCTGGACGCAGAACATATATAGCATGTAATGAACGAACATAATATGGAATGAAGCAAGGCAACACTTACACCATGGAATGGGGTAGAAGCCTCAATATATGGACTGAACAAACACACTACGGAGTAGAGCACTTTTTCTTGCCAGAGCACTCTTGGTAGATATGGATCATGCACAACATTTCTTTTCTGTTTTTTTTTTTTTTTAATTTTAATCACAACAAATACTAAGTTTCTAAAATTTTTTAAAAAATATATATAAAAAACTAAAACTAATACTAGATTATATTATTATGAACACTTAGGGCCTTTTTGGTTGTTAGAATTGATACAATGGGAATGAGAATGAGAGTGAGAGTAGAAATAAGAATATTAAAAGTTTGCTTGGTTGGAAAAGAATAAGAATGGACATATTTCCCTTTACTTCGTTTGGTTAGTAGATTATACATAGGAATCAATTAAGTAGTATGCATATTTTACCATATTATTCTTTATCATAAAACCAAAAAAAAAAAGATAGACATATCTTCAAATTATTAATTAATAATATAATTATATATTAATATATATTTAATTAATAATATAATAATATATATTTAATAAATTAATAATAATAAATTAGGGTTTTGATGTATCACAAGGATATTTTTGTTTGAAAATTATTATAAGTGGAGATACTTTTGTCAAGCATATTTTTATTTTTAGGAGATCAATCTTATTCCATAAATTCAGTTAGGGAGAGAATTTTCTCTTATATGAGGGAGAGTAAGCTTTCTAGGAAATGAGAACGAGGACTTAATCTGTCAACCAAACATGTCTCATTTCTTCACCTTGATTTTAGCAACCAAACCAAACGGGCCCTTAGCTCTTTCTCTTCACCGGAATGGGTAACCAAACGCTGTCCTTTGGTGCGCTGGGGATCCAAATCTGCTTTTGTCATGACCTGCTGGTGTATTAAGGTGAAAAGACGCGAATTTATATTTAACGAAAAAAAAGAAAAAGAAACCACTTTGTACCTGGTGATTCTTCATTTCTTCAAAGCTAAAGAATGCATTGGGAGCTAACAAATTCTGTCCAATACTGAGAAGATGGATAGAAGGCATATCATGAATGGTAGGCAATTCCCTCCATATGTCTGAGTCTAAGTAAATGTCACATTAATTAAAATTAAAATGAAGAAAGAATTCGAGGCACAAAGGGTACAAATTACAAGTTTTAACTTTCTTTGACAATTCAGACAAAAAATAATAAATAAAAAATAATCTATGACAATAAGTAATTTTTTACTAAGTAACCAAAAAAATAATCACTTTCTTTATCAGCCAATTCTAAGGAATGGGGGGGATTGACATCTTAAAGTTGAGTCTCTAAGTGGCCTTGTTGGGTTGGGTGGTAAGGCCAAATCCAAATGGGAAGAAAGTGTGGTAATGTGCATCTCCAACATTCATTGTTAGCTGATCAATAGTCTTGAACAGACATCAACCGCGCCTTGTCCTTCTGTATCACCAAGCAACAGCAGTTTTGAACCATGTTCAGGGAAGGCAAGCAGCAACGAAGGTGTTGATCAATTCAAATATGATTTTATGACAACAGGCCAACCAGAAATTGCAACAACAAAACATTCCACGAATCCACAAACAACACCATATTTCATAGACCCGCCAGCAGTGCTTTGCCACAAAACTGAGCATTTCTTCACACTATGGAATGAACAAACATAGCACAGAATCGATGGAAGGAAAGAGTGCTTTGACGTTTCTTAGTTTCACATGTATGCGTTTCTACGTGGCCTGTGATTCTAAGTTACTTGAGCTCCACATCTTTGCTGATGCGTTCAGCGTCTTTGAAATAGGGATTGTGGGGTTGGGTTTCCTCTAATATGTGTTCAAATCTATACCTGGCTTTGGTGGCTGTAAGAGTCAAAGAGTTGCCAAGTTTATTTCCACCCAACCATGCCACATCACCTCAGTTAGACACTTAAGCATACTTTTACTGATGTTATAACAGAATTTGACAATGGGGACCATTTTGAAGCCTCTACAAAGTATAGGGTGTTGTTTAGAAAAAAATAAAGTATAAGGACCAAATTAAAAACTGATGCAAAGTGTAGAGATCAAATAATGAATTTTCTCTAAAATGTAATTATATAGTTAAAATATTATATACAATTAAAAAAATATATATTCAAAAGCAATTCAAATTATATTAAATCAAACGAAAGTTACTTGTATTTTATAATCTTAGTATTTAACATAAACATGTTAAGAAAATCATACATAGATAATCATTCAATATAACAAATTAAACTCATTTTATTTTATCTTTATTTTAATAAGTACATATTTAATGTAATTTTATTATTTTTATATATATTTAAATTAGCAATAAAGTAGATTATAATAGTTTCATGGAAAAGAAGTTTGTCTATATCTTTTTTGGTCTTAGGTTTACTTAAATCGTTGATTACACGTGAGTTGACACATTTTTTTAATGAATAAAATCGTAAATTTGATAGACTCAATAAATTAATTAGTAAAGTCTACCTATATTTATATGCAAATTGGCTTGTTCTCCTTAAGCATAATTATAAATTCATAGAGTCATAATATAAATTGGCGAATTTGACCTTCACATGTATATATTCTGTGAATTTGGCTGCTTTAAGGGTTTGTCTAAATCTGAATTTTTAACTTATACCACTGTTTTTTTCACTTGCATGCATTTTTTCCCATCCTCTAATCATCTTTAAGGAGCACAACATCATGAATATACATGATCATGAGCGATTAATATTTGGTGTTCAATATTGATGATTTATTTAGAAATGGGAAAATAATACAATTTGCATCATGATATCTTTTCCTTTTGTGAGTTGAAATGTTTACTGTACTGTTCAAGCAAGCTAAAGGCATTGTATTACTACCAAAAAAAAAAAATTTGTGATGGTTTTTGAATGACTTTTGTGAGGGTTTTGACTGTCGTTGAAGGGTTCTACGATAGTCAACGAAAACGTCACAGAAACCACCGTCACTAATGAAACAATGACGTTTTTCGTTAACCCTTGTCGAAGTGTCACAATGACATGTTTTTGCGATGGTCAATAAACCTTCATTAAAGATGTCGCAAAAACACATTATTGTGAAGGTCAAGAAAAGTGTTGCAACGTCATGGTTTTGCAATTATTTTTTTGACCCTGGAAATAACATACCACTACGTCAATAAAAAAAAAAGTGTCATAATATCATGGTTTTATGACTATTTTTATGAGTGTTGCAATAATATGTCATTGTGACGGTTAATAAAAACTGTCGTAATGCCTTATCTTTGCAAAGGTTTATATAAACAAATCATTGTTAGTGCTTGTATATTCTTTATGGCAGTTGTTAAAATCATTGCTGATAGGTTTTTAAAATATTTTGCTTATATTTTTTGTGTCTTTTTTTTTTTTTTTTCTTTTGAAGCAATATCTAGTAAACATAATAAATTTATCTTCAATCACAACATAATCTGATACCTAAAGCCAACAAGGTCTATTAGATAATCAACTATAAACATATTTATATACAAAGTTATTATGAAAACATAATCAACTCTAAACATAATGAGATACTAATAACAAATGGTAGCAATAAATAATAATAAGTCATCCTAACTAGTTAATTGTTCCTACAAGAAGGACTCCGCGATGGATTTGAAGGCGAGTTTGCACTACCTTGCTCACTAGGCACCTAACAATTGAAGAGAAACTTTGATAAACAATAAATTGAATAATAAAGATAAAATAACATTACAACATAAGAATTATACAAAATAAAAATGTTTAGAGAAGTACCCCACGAGATAGTATATATGCGAACTTTAGAGGCAAATCTCCTTAGACATTTCTGAGGAGAAATGACACGATTGCATTTGTTCATCATTGTTTAGTTGTTAGATCAGTAATTTGAGCTCTTTGTTATGCATCTATTTGGTCTCTTTTTGCCATTTCAGCTCTAAGTGTTGCAACTTCATTCTGCAGCTCATGGTTGGATGGTCTAGGTGATAGAATCCTACTAGCATAATGTCCAAACATTTTGGAAGGGAAAACACTCGTTCCCATTCCTTGAACTCGCCCAAAATGTTCCTGAGTCCCTAAAGTTAGTACTAATGAGTCATGTAGGGAAAGTTCTTGTGTACAAGAGGCGGATGCCTCAAACTCAACACCTGTATTAGCAAATGCAAAATCTAAAAATCCATTAAGTTCTTTTAGCTATTCAGAAGTATTTTGGAGTTTAACAATCCAAGACCTATCCACTTTTGGAAAAATAAAATGAATAAATAAAGCTATCACTAAACCATACTAAAAGGAAACATAATCATCATACATTACAATACATAATCATCATACATTACAATATAGCATGCTCAATTACTCATTATACAATACAATATACTCACTCAAAACATACTTCAAATTTAATTGTTCAAATTCCAATGCACCTCAAAGAGCACATCTCCCGGTCTCATACTTTTTCGTTTTCTTTTCTTTGTACTAGATATTATTTTGCTTAGTTTTTTTCCTCTAATCATGAATTCATTGTTGCAATTTAAATGAAAAAAAAATGAATTAAGCTTCTTCCTTATATTACGCATTAAATGCTATCCACCCAAACATCAAGAGACTTTTTTTGAATGTGTTAGGCTTATTATAATGGTTAATAGACTCTTTGAATAATTAACTTAAAGTTTTCATTTAGTTTAGAATTAGCCTGGAGAAAAAAACCATTAAAGTTTTCATTGAAGTTTAATACGTGAATAATATAGTTTGTCATATTTACAAACTTATTCATAAAATATTAAAAAAAATTTACTAATTTTTTTAAAAACATTGATCATCTCTACATTATTTAGGATACATATATTAACATATACATATAAATTTTGAATTTTCACATTTATGATACATATTTGTGAGAAGGTAAAATCCATATACATTTCTATTACTTTTCTTTCAATGCACAATACATTCTACTATAGAGATTCGTATTGGTACTCATCAACCTGGCTTCTAAATAAAAAAAAAATCCTAATTTCTAACAAATGAATAGCCATGATCATAAAAACCAATATCAGTAACGAACTAGACAATAGATACAACCAAAAGCATTAGCAGATTTTGGAATCAAAGGTTATAGCCAAAATAAGGAAAGAGTTAAAATAAACGAAAAAGAGGAGAAAGTAAAACTCAAACTGATATAATTCCTATGATTTCATTGTGTTACAACATTCTTGAATTTGAAACTTGGTAATGAAGTTAGGTAGCTAAGAAACCAAAAAAAAAAAAAAAGTGAAATGAAGCTAGAAAAAAGGGGAAAACAACCCACTTACTGATGAATAAAGCCCCAATCGATGACTCACCAACGGATGGCCAATGACAAAGCTTCATGGTCAACGGTGAACAACGACGAGGCTGGAAAAGGGATGAAAATGATAGACAAATGTTCCCACTAGATGAACGAAAGTGGTGGACAGTCGATGATGAACGAATAGTGGTGGCGAGTAAGTTGATGGGGTCTTCAATTCATGCTACCATGGATGCATGGAAAGGAGAGGAAGGGAGGCTACGTTCAAAAATAGGGGAAGTAGATCTAGAAACCTATGATCTATTTTTTAAATGAACTAATCACAGTCATTTTTCTGTTCATTGTTAGGTCAAGCATTAACAACAGTCACTAAATTGACCGTCGTTAAATTAGACAACCACGATGGTAAAAAATGACCGTCATTGATCCACTGAGTTGATGTCAGTGAATAACAAACCTCTTTCTGTGTTAATGATAGCCAATGTTATTGTTGTTAACACAAGGCCTAACGACAGGCATAGTGACTATCATTAAGCCAGAGCTTGATGACAATCATTGTGGCCGTCATTACGTTTTAACAATGGACCCAATGAGGTCCAATTGTCAACGTCTAATGGCGGCCTCAACTGACCATCGTTAGGCCATGGCTTAAAGATGGTCAAATTTTGACCGTTGTTAAGCTAGAATCTAACGACAGTCCCTAATGGGCCGTCATTAGGCCTTAATATTAGATCTCAAACTTGATGTCTTCCAATTTTGATGGGCCTAACGACAGCCCAATTTACTCGTTGTTAAGCCAACCTTAACGACAGACATATAGGGCCATCGGTAGACCTTGAAATGGACCTTGATCATTCATGGTATGATCAAGGTCCACTTTAATTACCAAGCTTTACGACAATCTTTTTGACTATTGTGAGTATTTGGTTTTACGGTGGTCACTTTTCGACTGTCATAAAGTGCACAAACTATTGATGGCTATTATTTTCATCATGGCAACTATTTTTTACGATGGTCGTTGTTGACTATTGCAAGGGTTTCGTTGCTAGTCTATAATTTTTTTTAGTTAATTACTTGCACTTGAGCCATCCCTCTTTCTTTAAATAACTTCAATAATAATATTGTAGGTATAAAAATTTAACCTGCTGTGACATATACATTTAGTGTCATCCAAAGTGGCAACAGAAGAATGGAGAGAGTTCAGATATCTATTTGATCTAGTATAGGTACAAGTGACCATGATGAGATCTTGCTAGAAATTAAATTTTAGAATTATTAATATTATGAATGTAATTCGGATTATTTTCTTATGGCATATGGTATTTGCATTTGAATTTTTTAATGCAATTCGATTTTTTAATTATTTATTACAATTGTCAAAAACTGATATATATCAAGAACATTTCTTCTAGCAGTAGATAAGACAGTGATTGGAGAGAAAATAATGAGAGATTAGAGACTGAATTTATAAATAGCCCTTGGGGGATATTTTAAAAAATTAAATGCCCATTTAGCAAGGATTACTGCCCAAAAAAAAAAAAAAAAACGATTTCGCAATTGCAGGGGACTGGTCTCTCACCAATCCCTTTTAGTCCCCAGGTGGCGAAACATATTTTACAAAAACCCACATTTGCACTGTACTAATTTAATTTTCATGTCCAAATTATTAGGCATATTATTTCTTCCTATTATCCGAAATCTTTGAAACAATAAAACATGTAGGCTACATACAGGAGCCACATTTATATATTTTGGATGTTCCATTAAATACATAAATAGCACACACTCTCTTGAAATATTTATTTGGTTGTGAGCAAATATGGATATAGAATTTGATTATAAGAGAGTAAAAATCTTTAAATAAAAAATTTGAACTAATAAAGACAAGATTTTAAAATCTAAAGAGATGAATTCTTATAAATTAAAAAATCAAATCAACAATATAAAATAAAATTATATATAAAAATTAAAATTTTAAAATTCAAAGAAGTGACTGCTTCTTGTACCTCACTTGAATTTGTAAAATGTCCTCCCTAGAACTAATCTTCCCTCAGAGGTATGTATTTGTTTATCCTTAAGATACTTTAGTGAGATTCAAATTCTTGTACTGACTTATGCACCTAACAAATTGAAGTACAATTTTTAGGTGCCTAAGATTAAATTTGTTTTAATATAAATATGAGAATTCAATCTTTATAGATATTTTTAGATTTTATTAAAAATTGTTAATAAACAGTCACAAAGTTTTATCTAAATTATAAATATTTTAACCAAGTCTCTCAGTTCAAAGCCAAACAATATTGATCTTCTGTGTATTAATTTAAAAACAGATTCAATGTCAGCCAAGCACGTGAGTATCACACTTCAATCACCTGATCTCCTTTTTCTCCAATCAAATGAATTTCCTAATTCCGTTCATTAAAAGTTTGAACGCTTCTTAAGAGGTGTTGGAACTTCGAAGGAGTTTGAAAGTGGAAGATCGAAGTGTAAATCGTTATATTAATATGGATGCATTTGGCTAAGGATAACTATAATTAATTGTTCAAAAAAAAAAAAAAGAGACTAATTGGGCTTTGTTAATTATATATGTCCCTGCAAATTCCAAAAAGGAAATAGATCCCAAGGCGTATCAATCTAAGCACCAATAATTGGAATGTACGATTCTGCAGACCTTTATGAAGTAGGACCAATCGGCTTCCAAATTGACTGGCACATGCATGTTCAGACCGACCAGTCAATTTTCACTTCTCACGTAAAAACTTTTAAAAGAAAAGAGAAAAATATAATATTAATTTTTTATTTTTAAACTCAGTATTATTTTCATCATCTAACTAAAATGATTTATTACTTTAGAACTTTTTTTAAATTTTTTATAATTAAAAGTTTTAAAATAATTTTTTATTCTTCAAAATCTGACTCAAAATAATCCTTAACTTTTAAACTTTGTCTCATTTAACAAGGAATTTTTTTGGGTCTAATCTTAAAAAATAAAAGAACAAAATGAAGTTTTAAGTCAAGGAATAAAAATGATATTTTTCTCACAGTTTTTAATGTTTTTACACGCGCGCACACACTAGCATATATATATATATATATATATATATATATATAAGACATGTTAAGTATATTGATTTTAAATTGAAATGTAGTAAGTGAATGATTTGGGTATATCTGATTTTTCAGTTTAAACTATATATTTATCTTATTTTAATTCACAAATTATAATAATAAGATATAAGAATCTATGCCTAAACCCGAATTTATTCACGAATAGAGTGCCCAAACAAAGGAGGTTAATTAATGACACTATGCATGCCAGCGAAATCCCCGTAGACTCTATATATTGTACTTGTCAAGTCTAATAAAAATTGAAGATATTATTTTGCATAAAATTTAAGTACAATGTTATTATGTCCTTTGTTATAAAATAACAAATACTCAAATAAATTATGCAAGCCAGTTTGTTTGGTTTAATTTTAACCTTGGAATGTTAATTATATTGTAGGCCACCAAGCAGTTATGTATCAAATGGAGAATTATGAAAGGGAAAATAAAAGAAAATGTTATTAGATTCTAATAAAAATATAATATGTTAAGAAGCTTTATTTTTTTTTCTTTGAAACAAAATAATTCACTTACACTGAGTTACATAGTAGAAATTCACTTATTATATATTTTCAAGAATCTAATAGTAAATTAACACTTAAAATTCGTACTCAAATTTGTTCCTCATCAAAACAATCATGGTATATCATACTAACTCAAAAGTTATACAAATATCTAAAATGTCATTAATCATGGAAAACTTGAAACTTAAAAAGTACCAAGTGCAGAGAATTCTTGGATTACTTACTTGAACCTCAACTGATCTAGTTATTTCAGCACTTTTCTGGATTAACTTAAGTGCAGATGATTCTTTGATTAAAAACAGGCCATTTTATGCAAGTATAAAGATCACAGAAAATTCATAAGGTGTGAATGCAAAGAATTGAAACCGTAAAACTGAATAAAGGTATCTGAGCAACAAGAATATACATACATACATATATATATATATATATATATATATATATTATTTTCACTTAGGTAAAGAGTTCAGGAGGTAGGTTATAAATTCTAATCCTAGAGTGATTTGCTGTGTGTCTCTCTTTTTCAAAAGTAGCAGTTGGAGGCATTTAATTGGCCAACGCGGTTCATAGTTAAGGAGATGAGCCAATTTAAAGCGTCCTCATCCACACTTCTACAGCTAGCTACTTCAGTACTCTTCAGCTTGCCATTGCTATATATATAATAAGCTTTCACTTCCTCACCATCACCATTACTTTTCATCATCAATATGGCTTCTAGACATCTTCTTTTCCTGCTCCTTGGTGCCCTTGTTTGCTCCATTGGTGCAAGGAAGCTTAATGGTGAGAAGGGTTCGTTTGAGGATCAGAAGAATCTGTACCATCATCCAGGGTTTGGTGGTGGTGGTGGTCTAGGTGGAGGCGGCGGTGGCGGTTTAGGTGGTGGTGGAGGCGTAGGTGGCGGTGCAGGTGGTGGATTTGGTGGAGGTGCTGGTGTAGGTGGGGGTGCTGGAGGTGGACTTGGTGGTGGCGGGGGTGGAGGTTTTGGCGGTGGTGGTGGTGGAGGAGTCGGGGGCGGTGCAGGCGGTGGATTTGGAGGAGGGGCTGGGTTTGGTGGTGGTGCTGGTGCAGGTGCAGGTGGTGGAGTAGGCGGGGGAGCTGGAGGAGGCGGCGGAGGAGGATTTGGAGGCGGTGGTGGTGCCGGACTTGGTGGTGGAGCTGGAGCCGGTGCCGGCGGAGGATTTGGTGGTGGAGCCGGAGCTGGTGGAGGACTTGGAGGTGGATTGCCTTGAAAAATAGACTACAGGAAAACAAAGGATAATATAAAGGCCACATGTCCCCGTAATGCAAACCAAAGCTTACCATTATGCTTTCGTATTATCAACGTGTATTCATAATGTGCCCATATAATCGTTTGATTCAGCATTTGTTCTACCTTCGGTCTCAAATTTAAAAGTGATTATCATCTCTCTTTCCCCTCTTTTCTTAAATATTATCATTCCATTATCTAAGTGGTGTCTTTTTTCTTACACTTATGTTAATTTATATAATTTTGTATTTTAAATATTAATAAAAATAATAATAATTTATAATTATATTATAACTAAGTGTATGAATATACCAAATATTTTACATATATATATATATATATATATTCTTATTTATGAGTATATTTATGGTAGACTTAATTATCGGCTCAAATTTTTAAAAGTTAAGTTTGATTTTATGATTACAAGTTTGAATAATGAATTATTAACTTTTTGAGGTGATAAAATTTTTGTGAATCACAATCACTAATAATGGTTAATTAAGTTACAAGCATGCAAATTAATATTAAGAAAAAGAACAAATGCAGGGTATATATTGATATAATAATACGGATTATACAATACGTAATTATATATCTACTATTAAAAATGTATTTCTTGAGACACCTAAGAATGACTGACTAAAATTAAACTATAGATTGGGTAATCAATCTGTGAACGAAAATCAATGAAAAGAGTTTAAAGTAATGCAACAAATAAAAGCTTGGGAATTGGAGTGAACTTTCCTTTTACATCTTGTTCTTGTGTCACTGTCATAATTGTAGCATTTGCCAACCCTTATAGATGTGACACTCAAAAATGATGGTTCTAAACTCGAAGTTAGTCACATGAGGGAAAAGGACTTTTTTCTTAAAATTAGAATTGCTTATTGTGCACAATACTGTTGTTTAAATTTTGGACCATTGAATATTAATGACTGTTTCTGATTATTATAATTTTGAATGATTTAATGATCCAAATTGTACATTATTTTATAATCAAGATTGAATTTTAACCCTTAATTTAAACCCTCAATCACCCTTTCTTCTGAGCTCGAATGACTTTAAATTGTCGTGTGATAAATACTTAATTAATTAATTGATCCATCGACTAAAATGAACCTACAATAATGGTCTAAAAAAATCAAAAGAAAAAGATATGTGGAAACAAACACTAATTCAAGAGTATAAATATATTGTTTCATGCTGTCCAACTCGTAATATCTATTAGGGAAAACTATATGATTAAAATAAATAAATGAATGATGTTAATCAATTTCACAATTTCTTACATGAAAAATTTGTACTATTTTTGTAATAACAATAATTCTCACTTCAAGGAATTGTCGCATAAATTTATATGCATATAATACTTGTGAATTGTGAAATATAATTGTAATTGTGAAGATATTTCATCCTAGCTATCAGGTGTGAGTGTGTGTGTGTGTTTATATATATATATATATATATATATATATATATATATATATATTATGTTTTGACAAAAAATAATTAATAAAACCGGATTTGATCTCTTCTTTGGCCAAGCACGTGGAGGGGAAGAAGTTAATTACTTATTTAAAAATCAATATCTATCTTTGTTAATTGAATAATTAAGCTTTTATAGCATTAAACTGTTTGTTTTAATCATTAAACAATTCAGCTTATATATATATATATATATATATATATATATATATATATATTAAGTTTATAGGATTTTTCTAGGTCGCATATATAAAAGGTTTGAAAACACGTGCGGATTAACTGTTCAGTGATCATCTCTCAATCCTTTCGAGTTTTGACCATCAATCCTACGTTTTCATCTGCTTCTTCTGGAAATTCTGCGTTTTCTAGTTAGATTCATCCTCGATGATACCTTGAAGGCTTTAACCTCCTGCATTTATATTCTCATATAGGCTTCGTGTTTTAATCACTTTTACTCTGTTTGGTTAGTGAGAAAATCATACTTAAATTTTCGTTTTGAAAAGTCTAAAATCATAGAAATTTGAATTTTCATGTTGCACATTTGGTTAGGCGATTCACAATTCCTTGCATTTTCTGTTAAACTCGTGCAATGGTCAAAATAAATTTGAAGTCAGAAAGCAGAGAATCCTGACAGCGCAGACGTGTTCGGTTTGATTAGGCGAAGGGTTGCTTCTGGCAGCCACTCTCCTTAGGTGAGAACTCAGTCTCACTTATCTTTCACAGTTATTATAAACTGGAATTTGATCTTGTGTACGTAAATCGATGAATTGAAGTTGAAGCGCATACTGAAACTCCCTTTGCATATATATCAGTTTCTAGGTCATCCAGTGCAAAAAATCCACCCTTCATTTCCTAGTAGAGTTTCTTTCACTGTAGAAAAAGAGGTATATATATATTTTTCTGGTGTATCCATGTCTCTTAATTAATATACTACTTGCGAGATAAATGATTACCCAACTGATATTTTTAGTATATGTGCCAATTTTATGCATAACATACACAGACATTATTTAACTTAATTAAAAGATGTTATTCTTGGGACCTTGGCTACTCCCTAGTTTGGCGAAATGTTCATGATAATTTAGATATTGATTTTCTTGTCGTCAAGACTCCCATTTTCACCCGATGCTTTTCACTTTGTGAGTTAGTTGTGACTACAATTTAATTTCATCAAGTGATATATTCATCTATGAATTCTTAAGGCCCCGTTTGGTTACTGGAATCAACATAAGGGAATGAGAATGGGAATAAGAGTGTCTCCCACTCCCATGTTTGGTTGGTAGATTGGAGCTCCATTCCCATTCCCTAGGAAGTCCACTCTCCCTCATGTAAGGGAGAACTCTTTCCTTAGCTGAAGTGATGAAATCAAACTGCTCTCATGGTAATGAAATATATCTAACAAAAATATCCCTGTTTATAATAAATTTTGGACAAAACTACCCTTAGGCATAAAAATCCCTAGCCCCTTTTCATTCACGCCTATCATCTGTATTCCTCTCACCAGTCATCTTTTCCCCATAATCTCCTCTTGTAGTTGCATCATCGTCTCATCTGGGCTCTGTGAGGACCGTCCATCACAGCTTCTTCTCACATTTATGTCGCGTCAGGTAAGTTGTTTTTCGTCTGATATATTTTGGATTTTGCATCTTGTTACTCTCAACTCGCATCTTGTATCTTCTCCTAAAATTTTGTTCTCAATCATTGAGTGTTTTCAGAGAGGTTAGATTTTGCATCTTGTTATAATCAATTTGCAACCTTGCTATTTTCTTCTCCTGCTCATTTATGATTTCTTCTAGTGTGCAAATTTGAATACTGTGTATGTATGATTATTCCCTTCTCTCATGACCTCAAAGACCCACAGGTTCTGTTGTTCTGAGATTCATCCATTCTACAGTTGTTAATAAGTTATTATATTTTGAATTTTAAAAACTATATAAACATTGAAGATTGCCTTGTACATCAACGTTGAATAGCCAATATAGCTTGTAACTTCCATGTCTAGCTATTGTGTTCTCCATTTTAATCACTCCACTTGAGAATAAAGGCAAGTTTACTTCTGAGTTATTTATTTGAACCTAGGACAAAAAAATGAAAAAGAAAAATAAAAATTGTGACTTCACGAGTATGAACTAACATGCACAGAGCACTGTGTAGTTCTGTTCAATGAAAAAAGTTTGCATAAATTAATGTACTTGTAGTTCAGCGTGATACACAGATACCATAGCCAAAGTGATCAGTAGGTGTGGTTATCTTTCTTCCTGTACAGTAACAACATAGAAATAAACAAAAGTGATCAGATACTAAGCTAGTAAGAATGACATCCCCGGCCTTTACTCTAGGCAGAATGTGTCTTTCCTCTCCTTTTACAATTATTCATTTATAAAATGAAAGATGGTTTGGAGGGGAATTACCTGTTGACTTGAGCAAAAAAACCAATCTTTTTTGTAGTCACTGATGCCTATGATGTAGACCAAGTCTTCATTTCGATATATTTTTACATACCTCTCCCATAATCCATGTTGCCTAAACTTGCAAAGTATGGGGAGGCACTGAAATAAATGAAAAAAAATAATTCTATGTTGTATGTCTCTTGACTATTATAGTGTTCAAGATAGTTGGGAGTATATAAAAATCATTTTTTTCCCTTTAAATGTGATCTGGTATGGACAGTTTGGATGTAAAGAATGAAAACTTTATCATTTGGCTTGTGATGTTTTGAATTCTATGGTTTGATAGTGAATTGTATGTTGGCTAATAGGTTAGTTGATTATAACAGGAGCATTGTTATAGTTGTGCAATGATGAGTGCTAGTCATGAGGTTTTCTTTTTGTTTATGTGGTCTTGTTTTTGTTCACATAATAGTGTAATGAGATTACTATGTTTTCTTAAAATTCAAGTCTGGAACTTCTGATTTCTACATTTCTTATAGGCAAATTGTAGGAGCTTGTGCAAATTATATAGTAAAGAATATAGTACGATGCCTTGAGTGTTTCTTAATTATCATGTATAGGAGCAGTAGTTTCCTTCACCTCTTTGGTTTGACCAATGTATTTTGGAGCAGTTTTTGTTTTTGGTTATTTTTTGTCTTGTTTAATTCAATTAGTATAATAGGCCAGATTTAGTATTCTGGCCTTCCAAAAGTTTTGACAACAGAATTTTCACTTATGTTAATAAGCTATGATTTCTGTTTGTTTTTAATAAGTTACGAAATCATTTGGTTTTTATAAGCTATGATTTCTATTTGTTCTGGCATTGTTGTGCTAAATTTAAACTTTAAAATTAGGAAATTTGATTTTGGGTTTCCAGAAATTTTCAAGGCATTTTTGAACATCTACAAGGACATACAAAATCAATGTGACTTTGGATGATTACCAAATAATTATAATCAATAATTTGAGGTGCAATTGTATGATTAGTTAATTTTAATATGCTTTATTTCAGTGTACAACATGTTAATTATGTTGTAATTTTGACACAATGATTTGTGCTTGTACAATCATGGAACCTTTGAGAAGACAAATTGTTCTTTGTATATTAGTGTGGTGGGTGAAGGCAACCATAGCAGTTTATAAATGTGTTATGGCCATAGGTTGTAGGATTGCCTAGCGTAGGTAGTGTATTAGCTATAAGTCGTACACATTGGATTTTCATGCAAAACGTGCTCATCTTAGGAGCTTGATATACAGTAGTGACTCTACATGTTTCAACCAAATTAAGATGTATAGGTCCACCTTTGATAGGCTTTGTGGCATGTTGGATATTGTAGGAGGCCAAAAGCCTTCTCCACATATGCTGATAAACGAGCAAGTTGCATTGTTTCTCCATATACTTGCTCATCATGTCAAGAATAAAGTCATCCAATTCGAATTTGAGAGGTCAGGGGAAACGATTAGTAGACATTTTAGATCTGTTTTGTATGCAATGATGCAATTAGAAGGGCAATTGTATAAGAAATCTGAACCTATTCCTAATACTGCCATCGATGAGAGATGGAAGTGGTTTAAGGTAAACACCCTCTACTCCCACTGATTAGTTGTATTAATAGGGCGTTGTCAACTCATTTTAGCTTTGTACTTTGTAGAATTGTCTTGGTGCACTTGATGGAACCCATATTAAGATAAAAGTAGAGTTGAACAACCAACCTAGATACCATAATCGAAAATGGGATGTTACCACTAATGTACTGGGTGCTTGCTCACCCGATGCGTAGTTCATATATGTGTTAGAGGGGTGGGAAGGGTTTGCGGTTGATGGGAGGGTACTGTGTGTTGTAATCAGTAGGAGAGATGGGTTGAATGTCCCATAAGGTCAGATTATGTGCCTTCTCATAACATATGAACTTAAGTCTTTTTTACCTAGTTGAAATAATCACCGTTGTACATGTACTAGGTTGTTATTATTTGGTGGATGTTGGATACACTAATTGTAAAGGATTCCTCGCTCCTTATAGAGGTTAACGGTACCATCTTAGTGAGTGGCACGATGGTCGACATCCAACAACTCCTTGAGAGGTCTTTAATATGAGACACACATTTGCACAAAATGTCATTGAAAGGTGTTTTGGAATGTTGAAACTAAGGTGGGCGATTCTTAGAAGTCCTTCATTTTACCTAGTATATATACACAACCATATCGTGCTTGCTTGTTGCCTACTACATAATTTGATACGACAAGACAATGCTCCTGATCCTTTGGAGTGTGACATGGATAACATAGAGACTGATAATCCAACACTAGAGCCTGCCCCCATATCCTACATTAAAACCAGTGATGCTTGGAGTAACTGGCGAGATGAATTAGCAAATTAAATGTTTAATGAGTTTAGAGTGCATAGAGCTAATTGACTTGTTGTATTACTAAAATTTGTAATGTTATAAACTTTGTATTTCTATGCTTATGCTATGCACTGGTAAGATCTTTGTATTTCATTAAAAGACAAGAATTGTAATGTTGTAAACTTTCTTTGTGCTATGTATTGTTCTCAACACAAATCTTTGTATTATGAATTGTAATGTTATTTTGTCTTTATGCGCGTGGTAGCTTGCAAGTACAACCTCATAAAAGCTTGAGGAGGTGACGTGTAGGTAAACAATTCAACCTCTTTTTCTATTGCTAATTGTTAATGCTATACCAATTTTGCAGGTCTAATTGTGCACAACAAAATGGAAGGGAACACTTAGGTGAGGAGCACACAAGGGGGAAGCACCTAAAATGGAAAGCATGTTTGGATGGTTGAGGAGGATAAAC
Organism: Delonix regia; assembly: GCA_037074485.1. Lineage (NCBI taxonomy): Eukaryota > Viridiplantae > Streptophyta > Magnoliopsida > Fabales > Fabaceae > Delonix > Delonix regia. The sequence continues at coordinate 17,537,691 of CM073452.1, read as the reverse complement.
ATTTGGCAGAGTACTTGGTTATCCTGAGGATAGAGTAGAAATATATGTAAGACTGCCATTTCAAACCTGGTCACCTCCTCGAACTTGAGACAATGATGGAGGAAAGAATCCCTGGTCGTAGAATTAAAGGCATCCCGTATATCTAATCCCGACTTAAAACAATGAAAGGATGCTGGCAAGCAATATTTGATATGGTGTATATAACTAATACTAATGGATTTGGATGGGATGGTAACACGAAATGTGTCACTGCAGACAAGGAGGTTTAGGACGTGTATGTTAAGGTAAATGAATGCAACCACTTATATTTAACTTCTATTCCATACTTTGGTAACTTTATAGTGTTTTTACTTTGTATGACTACTAAAATCTTAGTGGGCTTTCATTTAACAATTCAAACTTGAGTTGAAGTATCCTTAGACATGGTATGAAATTCTTATTATATTGTGTTTTTTATTACAGTCTGACAAGAAGGCTGCCCCATATAGGCATAGACCTTTCTTACATTTCGATAAGCTATCATTTGTATGGGGAAAGACCGTGCGATCGGAAAAGAAGCACAATCATCATGCGACGCAATTGAGGAGACTGAAGTTGAACATGATGTTGGTAGACATTATTATTTAGATGAAGTTGAACAGCCAGTTGACATTGAAGCTAATGCTGCCTACAACGAGGCCCCTGTTAATAATACCAATGAGGTAACATCTGCCTCTGCGAAGAAGCAAAGGCGTAGTACTGATGATGCCTGGTAGAGGTGTTTAACAGAATTAGGGGGCAATTAGAGGTTGGAGTTTAGACATTACGCTCTTCCATCGATAAGATTGCTTATGAGGCTAAGCTAATGAAATGTCGAGAAAACTTGGGGAGTGAGTTGGCAAAAATTAGGGGACTAACACGAGGAGAGTACCTTCAGGTCCACATGAAGCTAGTTGACAATGACCTGTTGATGGTGGCATTTGCTAGGCTTGAAGACAACATGAAGGAAGAATGGATAAGGGATTTCATAAAGTAGAAAGCATAGGATTAGAACCTATTATGTAGTGCATGTGGTCTTTTGGTTGTTACTTATTTTCCATGAACTAGTTATTATGGTTATAGATTATAATAAACCTATTTTTAGTTCTTATTGTTGATGGTATTTATTTTGTATGAACTTGTTTTCTAGTTTCATGAATTATGGGTTGTTCATTATGAAGATAAATTTCTTATTGTTGAAGTTGCTTATAAGTTTGAGGTTGACTATTATAAGTCTAGTTGGGTCGATGCCTGTTGTAATTATTTGGCTGTAGCTAGGCTTGAGTTATATATGCAAGACTGCCATTTCATCCTTTGTGAATTAAGGCTATTATATATGCAAGACTGTCATTTCATCATTTTTCAATTTAGGCTGTAGCTGGGCTTGAGTTATTCTGCCATTCTAGGTTATTAGGTTGTCATGTTGTAATTATTTGGACTATAGATTGGTGTATAATGAGGTTAACTCTTTCAGGGGATTGTTAGCCAGCATCTTGTTATAAAATTATAAATAGTACTTGGAATATGTTTTTGTGTCTTGTTATAAATAGTATTAGGAATATGTAACTTGGTGTAGGTGGTGGTGTGCAATTTCGTATATCTATAGTCAATTGATACCATTATACATGATGCTAAACTATTGTTTAAGTTCATTAATTCGAAATTTATATAGTTAGATATGACTAAATGTAAGAACAATCGTTTATATAAAACCATACCTTAATATATTTATACACGATGCTAAACTATTGTTTAAGTTCATTAATTCGAAATTTATATAGTTAGATATAGCTAAATGTAAGAATAATTGGTTATATAAAACCATACCTCAATACATTTATTAACTATTACAGGACACAATTGTGTCTAATAAAGGACCTTAAACTAACAAAAGTTATAAATTCTTGTCCTTCTCTCAACAATTATTTGGGTACACATAACGAAAGCGAAGAAACTAGACTAACATATAGTTATCTACTACATTTCTTATACATGTTATTCATAATTTGCAAGTCCTTTCACTATTCATGCACCCAACAATATCTGGATATCCTTTTGTTGATATCAACAAGAGGTTGTGGTTGCATAACGTTCCATAAGATTTCCATCACCACCAAAGCCAGCCAAAGGGTCATGCATTTCACTGTTTATGCCAGTTTTGATATGGTTGTTTTCCACATTGCTTCAAGGCATGCATGCAACCAGCAGCTGTAGTTAACCCAAACACACCAATAGCCATTAATGTTGCATTCCCAACATTCTGGTGATAGCCTCCCTATTACAGTAAAAAGATAATAACTACAGTTAAGCTAAATTACTTTAATTTACAGATTTCAGCTTTTCACAGCCCCACCTCCAAAAACTCAAACATAAGTGCGTATAGCCATGTTAAACGTGCAAATTTTAGTGGCTAATTTATTTACCCATCAGATTATTACAGTCCATCAAAATCCAGAATCTAGTCATAATTAGTTGTAGAATAATGGAGAATAAAGAGGTGAAGTATGAAGGGACAGTCTGTAGGTATATATATTACCCCACCAAGCATATATATATATATAAAGTCCACCTGCATAAAGCATACAATATATACTCGTTAAACTTTCAAGCCACAGAATATTGATGACGACTCCTTCATTTTAGAGTAAGCTTATAGTTGCTACTAGTTGCCACTGTTCCCATTTGTTTCTTGAAACAATATATATATATATATATTTATTTATTTATATATATATAGACTTTTTGGCATTTGTGTGCACAACTAGCTATATCTGTAATCTGTCATCAATAGATATGAGCATGTTGATCTATATGTTACCATTAAGATTCTGCTTTGAGTTTCTATAGGGTTAAAAAAGTGCTTAATGCTTCATGTTTAGTCAATGCAAGCACATGACTCAGTTTGGTCTTCCAAGAAAAACTCTACTGTACAGTATTAAAAAAGAGGCCACTCTCTAAGTAAGGGGCTACTCTACTGTATCTTTGTAAAGAATGTGTGTCTTCTGTTTGACCTACTTACTAAGTGCAAAATATCCTTTTTATGATATAATATAATAGTATTATCAGTTTAAAGTTTCATAAGTGGAATTTACACAAATTCTAATTATAAAAATTGGGGTCACTAAATAGGGGTTTGAATTAAAGAATCAATGGATGGTGAGACAAACACATGCTGACATCTTTACTTTGCTCTTTAGTGCTTAGTCTCTTATGCTGCTTCCCTACTTCTAGAGCTACTTATAATTACAATTTCTACCTAGAAAAACTTCAACATCACAATGGTCTACCCAAGAGTAAATTGATGGAGAGATTTGGTTTTCTTGAGCTACTTATAATAAAGCAAATCCCTGCCTATCCTCTAATATCTCTTACACTTTTCAAAGCCAAAACAATAAAGCAAATCTCGGACTTTCCTCCCATATCTCATACAACTCATATGCATCCTAATCCTCCAGTCCATACCTTCTCTTACCAGCCTATACCATTCTTTTGTTCCATACCTTATGTTCAAATTACCATACATAGTCGACACTAGAAATACATATCAAAACAATATTATTAGAGGATCAGAGGATGTTCTAAATTATAATATATTCAGTCAATGGCTCATATCAATGGATCATAATATTTCCAGGATTAAGCATTCATATTAGTATGGAAGATTATAATTGTGACCTTAAAACTAAATGATATGATGCTACAAGGTTTGCATAAGATGAATATCAAAACATGTGAATACAAAAGGATCACTTGGGTGTTTCATCCACTGATGCTATACCAGTATATGTTATGACACTCATTTCAGCTAATGTAATTCAGGTGATACTTCCTTACAGCACGAAAATAGAGCATGGAGTAAGTGGGAATAGGAAATCTAGTGTTAATTTTGTGATCTTGCTATTTGGTGCCCACCATTTAAACTATTATTCCATATGAGTCATATAAAAGCCAATATGGTCACAGACAAGTGAAAGTTGAGTTTTCTCGTTCACTAATATTACCTCTTTGGTAAAGTCTTAGGAAAGTAGAATATATACTAACTTTTCAATGCTTTGATAATGGATTCTACTCCTAACGTTGAACTAAAACAATCTATAATGGTAAGATTATTTATAAAATTTCACACTAAATCAAATCAGGTGGCATATATGGATTATTGTTCTCTTATACCATCAGTAAAGATAACAGTATTGTTTAGGCTAAACTTGTATCATGTAGAAGTCATACTTGTACTTGAGAAGAGTTGTACTAGAGGATCAGAGGATGTTCTACTCCAAAAATACATATCAAAACAATATGAAAAAGCCTACAACATAATAATCCAATGCAAAATTTTGAGAATGAAAAAGTACTCACTCACCTGTTTCAAGAAATTTCATCTGTCTTTAAACTCTTAGCCTTTCTGCATCATTTTGAGAATGATGGTGTGCAAGTTTTCAATGATAAAATTTTGGCCTTTCTACCACCATGCCCATCGTAGAGGCCAAAGTATCCCTACACATAACCAATATAAGCTAACACAACAAGAATAGGAAATCAAAGGAACTCAAGAACAATAAAATGTAATAAAATTTCTCATCGTTCTATATGACTCACTTTCTTTGGGTTGCTCTTGATAAAGAATCTACAAAAAGTGAAGACGAAACACAAAAATTTTATTTTGGAATCGTATCATTGGGATCAGGTAATGGTAAAAAAAATAGGTAGCCATTGTTGCAATAGCGAAGCAAGAAGAAAGAAACAAAGAGAAGTGCTTTATTGTTTAATGGAGACTTTCCTGCTTTCATAAGCATAAAAAAGCTCTTAGCACGCAAGGCAAGTAGCGAAGGAGCGACTTCTCTTTTTCAGCTTTCAAGTATTCCTTTTAATGCCATCGATTATTTGCAATGAAATGCCCTAGCCAAGTATCGTCGATTAGAATATTGACGTCTATATCCCTTCTCTTCTACAGCGTCAATTTCCTCTATGCATTGAGGTCCTTAGCATCGTTCTCTTGTGATTACGAAGAAGATAAGAATGCCTGCGTCTTATAAGGAAGGATAAATTTGTCAAATAGACTTTGACTAAATGATTCCCACATGCAATCTACTAACCAAACGAGGTAAGGGTAGACATACCTATTCCTATTCCTTTTCAACTAAACAATATTTTAATTTGATGGATTCTCTCCCATTTCCATTCTCATTCTCATTCCCATTCATTCGTATTAATTCTAACAACCAAACGGGGCCTAACTACTTTACAGGAAATAGGGTGCTTTTGCTTATATGATTGATTCTTTTCAATGTATCATTTGAATTTTGTTTAAAATAAGATGGTTTCATAGTAACTGTGGGGTTTATTTACTACTTCCATTTTTTTTATTATGTTTATCAGATTGTATTTTGTTCAAGAGTATGTGAGTGTCCAAAATTTCTGTCATATAAGTTCTCCTGGTAATTTTGGGTGCATGTGTGCATGTATGTGTGTTTTAATGTTGCTAACTGGCATTAACATAATTTATTAAGCAATTTTGCAATTTTAGCTATCAAAATTGTTGTTGTTTCAGGATGCAGGATTAATTGATGGCAATAAGGTTAGTGGCACCTTTTGGATTGATACACTAGTATTAGTCATATGTTAGTAAGTGTTTAGTTGAGTTTCTATTAAGTGGATGCATATTTGGTCGGCTTGGTATAGAAAAAAGAGACAGTGAGAGTGTGCTTGATTTAAGCATTTTCTTCTTGGGAAATAGATAACTAACATGCCTGAAAACATGTTTCATATAAACTTTAAGAGAAACAATTATTACAAAATGTCTATCAAATTGGATGAAAATAGTAAATTGTTGGAATAATTTCATATTATTTTATGGATTAGTATTAATCCAATTATTAGAACAATTTAGTGTAATTATTATTAAGTAATCAATATTAAACTAAACCAAGAATGGATTCGGTCCTTGTTGACACTGTGGATAATCTGTGACAGGTTAAATTACTCGCAAATCCATTTGGGTAGAGAACCCAACCTACAACCCACTGTTTATCAGTAATTATTCCATTAGATCACTAATTAAAGTTAATAAAAAGAGATTAAACTCAGTTATTGAGTTAATTAAGCAGAGTTCACTTTATTAAAAGTAAAACCTTTTATTATTATTATTATTATTGGAGCTGCTGTAAAGGGAAGGCGTTTGTGGCAACTTTTACAAAAGGCATTTTTTCCATAAGTGGCAAGCTCTGTCTTTAGTTTTCTCTTCTGTATCTTAGCTTTATCTTGGTAAAAATTGGGCATTATGGGTTGTTCACCCCTACTAATCAGAGAGCTATGGACGGCTACCCTGAATCCAGGTTAGTGTTTGTTAACATGTAATCTCTCATTTTAGATGTTATCATTGTATAATGTCAATTTAGCAAATGGTATGAGAGCCGTAAGGATTAAGCTATTATGGGGAGTTTAGTATTGAAAAGTTGCATGAAGAAAGTATGAACCCTAGATTTTTTTAAAAGAAAATTCATGACAAATGTTGGGGATTTTTTTGGAATCAATGTTAGGGCTTTTATAGATCTGAATATTGCGAATGAAATGGTGCCAAGTATGTGGCTTGAATCGAGCTGAACCATTTTGACGCATTAATGCCCTGTCACACCCCATTACCCTGAAGTGAGACCAACACAGGAAATGAGGAAAATTCTCAAACTTGCAAGCCAACACTAGATGGAAATCAAAACCATACTATCATTTTCCAATCTCGCACCATATTCAACGTAAACCTTGCCCTTTTCATAAGGATATTTAGTTTATATACAATATAAAGATTTTTTCGAAAATTTAGCAGAGTCTACCCAGTAAGTGGGACATCCTGATATTTCTACAAAATCCTGCCAAGTAAACAAATTTACATAACAAGAGCTTCGTTTTCACCAGAGTGAACTAAAACAAAATACACAAAATACATAAGGTGAGGAATGCTCATCTTTGGTTAGGATACATCGATAGAGCGAACAAAAGAATAGTTACCCAGAATTTATATAAAATTCAGAAAATGTAATGTACAACAAAATAAAAATAGGGCTAGTTCTCGCAGAACTAGGTGGGGTCACCTAAGGAGATCCCAGTCACTCCTTAGCTTCCTCTGGGAACTCACCAGTTCCACTATCTGTGACAACAAGTTTTTTAGTAGATAGCATCTTAACATCAGTAAACAATATACATATATAATCAGTAATAAAAAGCATGATGATAATTTGTATGGATTAAATAACATTTATTTAATAATAAACAACACCCAACTGTTGATGCATATTATAAAACATGTTTTTACTACCCGAATCAAGATGCCTTATAAAGTGAAATGAAAGAAACAATAGATTCCTAAATATTTATTAAGAGGAAGGACTACTATAGACTGGGCTATAGATATCCAGTGTGGCACACAACCCACAAGGGTAACTCATAACAAATGAAGACACATAATCCTCGAGGGTAAATAACCAACAAGCGTGAGGTCATAACTCACGAAAATTAATCATCCATCCGTCCGCGTGTGATGGCCATCACACGAGGCTAGCATCTTCATTAACCTTGCTAGTTGGGTATTTTCCAAGGTGCACCAAGGGCCAACAAAATTGCTGTTAGCTGCCAATATCCTAACTAGTCCTTCCAAAGCTAAGGAAAATAAAACAGACTTGTATGGAATCAATTAACTGTACAAATACTATTTTATCTGGTTGTTGTACATAATTGAATGCATGAGATTTCTTAACGGTCTTTATCAAACCATACACGATGTAATTAAGTAAATCAGCTCAAGAAATCCATCTACTGAGAATTAACAGTACCAATTAATAAGAATAATAATGTAATTGCAAAACATATCCTAATAAAGAAAAATTGAGTATATATATATATAAAAAGAAAAAAGTAAGGGGGGTGCTATCTGTGCACCTGAACACCGTTAACTAATAGGCAACCAATTTCCTTCAACTTGGGTGAAAGTCTCACCCTTAAGAAATTCCTATGTCAATAGAAAAAGAAATTGAATTACTTCATTTTCTCTTTCCTTAAACATTTTTAGCATTAAGCTTATATCGTAAGTAATCACCTCATCATTCACCATTCTTCAATCAAGCCTTAATACCCTTATAACATTTTGATTTAGCATTTAAGAGTTTCTCTACTCTTAAGAACTCTTACCACTATAAGGAAATAATACCTTAAAATATATCCCAACAAGAATTTCTACTCTAGCATATCATCAAGTAATAAATAAAATTATCAATTCCCATTCATTCTCTTAGTACAACTCCTATTATTAAATTTCTCCAACATGATTAGACTATAGGTCATTTACCATAGGCTTTTATACATACTTAACCTTCCTATAACCCTTCCATATATGTAAAATCCAAGGAAGATTTTGAAACATCATCAATTCATCTTCCTTATGAAAACATTAATTTCTAATTATTCCAATTACTTCCTTTATGCTGCTAATTGAAGCCTCAAACTCAAAAAGTTCAATTTGGTCCCTCAAGAACCTGAAATTCACGTCCAAATTAGGGTTTTTCACCATGATCTTGAATTTCTTGAAATTGAAAAAAAGGAATCGCCGAAATTAATGAGAGAACAACAAGGCATATTGAAATTTTGCATTTCACTCACTAATTCAAGCTCAATTGGACAAAATCCGTGACTTCCCTATTTTCCAGAACCCTAATGCAAACAGCCAATGACTCACCAAATTTGAAGAAATTTCCAGGTTATAGAGCACGAGATTAGAGGCGAATGGCCAGAAATCATGTAAAGAACAAAACCCATGATAGAAACACTGAAGAAAATCACATCCTTACGTTGAATTTTCTCTGCAATTTCAGTGTGCAGTGACTGTGAAAACCAACAGGCTTTTCGCTGGAAAATGGCGACCTCTAGCCAAAAACTTGCTGATGACAAGATTGCAGGTGACAAAGGAGAACTCTGGTGATGAGAAAATAAGGCTTTGGTGGTTGTGCAATGCAAAAATTCCTCTTCACTTGCTATTTGCTTTGAGCTATTAGGAAAAAAGAGATATAAGGCTAAAGGCATTTTCGTCATTTCACATCTTGGGGATAGACATCAGTGCTTAAAAATAAGGGAAGTGGAGAAGTCAGGATTTGAACCCTCATCCTCTCAGATCATGTAACTGAAGCCTAACCACTGAGCTAGCCTTAATCTCAGGATATATTTTCACCTTAAAAAATGTTATACCTTAGTAAATTTTTTTTTTAAAATTTCCCTCTTCATTTATTCACTACTAACTAAGTGATTATATATATATATATATATTCTACTAATTAAGAATTATTAGGTCATTACATGCCCACAGGACCTACAAGTTTCAAGCTAAATTACTCGATGTATAGATTGAGTTTCACAAAATAAGCTTAAGGGTTTTGTTTGTGAGGTGATTTTGAACATAATGGCATGTATTTCACTCCTAAAAACTCTTGTTATCACAATATGCTATTGGAGCTCAAAACTTTTAATGATTTTGAGTGTTATTCCTCCTAAATGGTGCATTATATGTTGAAATCCCCTTAGGGGATTCGTAGATTATGAATTCTTGATCATTTTGATGCCTAAAACATTGTATATTAGTGGGTCACATTTTTAGGTTGCGAAATGGGATGGGCAACCTTTCTAGAGGACGAAAAAGGTGCATAGGATGGATAAACAAATCCCACTCACACTAAAGGTGTGTATAGGTGCATGAGAGCCACACACTCATCACCTAGACCCCAAATTTCCATAGTTGCACTCCATGCGACATTTTCCATTTTTGATGATTTTTCTAGAATTTTTGGAGGCCTAGAAATATGAGTTTTGAAATTTCTTTGAGATTTTTCAAAATGCAGTTTCATGACACTATTTTGACCAAGAAAAATTTGTGAGATAAATATAGATAACAAGGGACAATATATATTGCTCACTCTCTCTAATAATACTCAAAGGAATTAAAACAAATTTATTTGCATAATTAGTGAATATTTTATTCCTAATTTAGAGCACAAAATGATAGAATGAATAAACAGACTCTGTTTTAGGCCATATTAGGCCATCTACACCTAGTGGTTGTGTGTTCACCTAACATAGGCCTAATCATGATAGTGTTGGCTTTGTGAACCACAATTGTTGTGATTATTGTTTGTTTACTCTTGAAAGTACATACTGAATCATTGAGGAAAATGTTACTATTGAGGCAACCAGTAAAAGAGATTATGATTGTGTTGGGAATGGACATGCCCAATCGGTGCGATATTTTCAATATAATTTTGTGAATAAGGCATGTTTGTGACTTGTCAACAGCGATTTATTAATTGATATATTCATAGTTTCTCGTATTCTATCGACATGGAGACAATGTGTGCATTTTATGTTATTTTCTCTTGATAATATGCTTCCTTAGTGTGTATAAGTTTTCTTGGTTTGTTATTATTTGAGCCATTAAGTAGGATTATGATAAACATTTTTGTAACATAGTTGCTAAAGCTGAGTCTTGTTATGGAAACCTTGTTCAATAATTATGTGTCTAGGATATAATTAATGTTTCCTATTTGTTTTCCCTCAGCTTTTTATTCCAGCAACTATCTGTGGTAAAAACTCTAAACAAGACAAATTATGATGATTGGATTGAGTCCCTTGATATGTATCTGACGATCACCAAGGAAGATTTGGCTATGAGAGAACCAAAGCTAGCAGATCCCACTATAGAGTCTAGCGTTGCTGACAAAGCTTACCAAAAGCAGTGGTATAAGTCCAATAGAATTTTTCTGATTGTCATAAAGCATATGATTAAGAAAAGTATTAGACAAAGCATTCCTGAGATAGACACCACTGCTGAGTATCTCATAGCGGTTAGTGAGAAATTCAAGAAATTCAATCAGACTCAAAAGGCCTATTACCTCTCTTTGTTGGATAATACTCACTATGATAGAGTGTCTGGAGTGTGTGAGCACATAATGAAACTTGTTAACTACTACAACAAGTTGAAGTCTTACGATGTGGACTTAAGTAAGAGCTACCTAGTTTATTGAGTTCACCAATTCCTTCCTGCTAAGTATGGGGTTTCAAGAACCACCTACAATTCCTAAGAAGTATAATGGACTATTAATAAGATGATCTCCATAGTGACTCAAGAGGAAGAGTCAATAAAGAAGGTAATTTCTCACGTACAACCTGTAAACTACATTTCACATAGTTCTTCTAGTAAGGTTAGAAATGTGAAGTTAAAAGGAAAGAAAAGTGAGGGCAAGGATTATAGCAAGGCTAGACACCATTCAGACCCAAAAAGAGCAATAATCATAATAAGGGACATGATGAGAAATCATTCAAGGGTGAATGTCATTATTGTAAAAGGTCTAGCCATAAAATCTCTGATTTCTTTAGGCTAAAGAACAAACATGAGAAAGAAGGTATTTCCTTCTGTGTTAACTTCTAGCTTTAGTTTTTTTTTTTAATCTAATAATTTTGAAATTTGTTCGAATTTTGGAGCAACTGTTCATGTGGTTAATTCTGTGGAGAGGACTTTGAGATAAGAGGAGCCCAAATGAAAGGAAGAAGACCATCCTTAGAGTGGAAGGGATTTCGACTGCTATTAATTGTGTAGAAATTATAGTCTTAAACTTATATTATAGACATTGTTTAACCTTAAATAATGTAGTTTATACACCTTCATTAAGGAAGAATTTGATTTCCTGTTATGTATTAGACAAATGGGGTTATCCAGCTTTGACAAGTAAATGGAAGAATTGATATTCTCTTTGTTTTTATTATTGTTTGATCTATTTCCTTGATGAATGGATTATATTATTTGAATATCAATGCTAGTCCAGATCCTCCACTTGGTGCACGTGTTAATGTTATAATAGGACATAAACACTGAAGAATTAATTAAAATTCTTCTATTTTATGACATTGGTATTAGGGTCACATCTTTCTAGGGAGATTTGAAAGGATGATTATGCAAGGAATATTATATGACTTAGATTTCTCATATTTCGAGTCATGTAGTGCTTGTATAAAGAGAAAACTTCCTACTATAAATAGGAATAAAGGGATGAGTATATTTGAGAACATTTTAGATTTGATCTACACAAATATTGGTAGATCTGCAACACCTATTGCCATAGGTAGATTTGTTGCATGAAACGTTTGAATCACTAAATGCCTTTAAGGCATTGAAAGCTTTTGTTGAGTTGAAATTTGGAAAGGCAATCAAATGTGCCAAATCAAACAAAGGAAGTGAATACTGTGATAGGTATACAGAGATAAGTAGTAGTCATGAATTATTTGCCCTGTTCTTACAAGAACATGGGATTGAAGCCCAATATATTATGTCTAACACTCCTCAATAAAATAAAGTTGCTGAGAAAAGGAATCAAATCTTAATGGACATGGTCAGAAGCATGACTGGTCACTTTTCCTTACTAGAGTTTGTGTGGAGTTGACTTCAAAGTAGTAGCTTATATCTTGAATCAAGTTCCCAGTAAATTAGTTGAAAAGGCTTTGTATGAACTTTTCATTGAAAAAAGCCTAGTTGGAGGCATTGTTGTGTATGGGGTTGTAAAGCGGAGGTGAAACCTTATAATTCATATCTTAAGCAAGTTGATTAATAAATCGTTAGTGAATTCTTTATTAGATATCATTTTGGATCATGAGGATGCAGACTCTATTGCCCTACACACACTTAGCTTGATAAAACTTTTTTTATTTTAAGAATGGCTTGGATAATGGGAGTAGTGTTTCTAGGGCTACAATCTGCATGTTGAGGATGTCATGTTGCCCTTGCTGGCTTTGTCATCTCCTTTATCTAATGTTCATATTGGCATAAATGACATTTCGATTGAGAATCTGGTTAATCTAGTCTTGGAACCTCTTGCAATTTGTGTGGAGAAACTAATTGTTAAATTGAGATGGTCAAGGAGGATACGTGGAACTATAATTCTAGATGATTATATATATATATATATATCATAATTGCAGTAATCTAATTAGACATTGATGATGGCACAGATCCTGTCTCCTTTTGATAAAGTTATGTCAGGTCCTTATTCATCTAAGTGATTGGAGGTTATGAATGATAAAATTACCTCTATACATTATAATAATAAGGGGGAACTTGATGAATTACTAAATGAATGTTGAAAACAACATCTCTGGATGAAGAATTGCATAAGGATGTTTGTATGTAGCAGCCTGATGGATTTACTGAATCTAGTAAATAAATAATTTTGTGATCTATATGCAGTATGTGGATGACATCTTGTAGGGTAGTAACTCAATGCGTTTATTAAATTAGACAAAGCACATCCTATCATGCCACTTTGATATAAAAGATCTAGGTGAAGCTTTTTTTGTTTTGGGAATTAGGATTCACTATGATTAATCTTATGGCATTCTTAGTTTGTCTTAGGCAACTTATATTAAGCAAGTGCTGAAGAATTTTGATATATGTTCTTGCACTCCTTGTGCTGCACCTACACAGGGTGGTGATAAGTTGTTTAAATCATTGTATCCTAAAATGATTATAAAAGGATTTTGATGGACAAAGTTCCATATGCATCTATTGTTGGTAGCCTAATATAAGGCCCGATGTGCATATGTTTGGACATTGCTTTTCTTGTTAGAGTGCTTGATAGACATTTCTTCTAAGTCTGATCATTGGAAGGCTACAAAGAAAGTCATAAGGTACATTCAAGGTATAAAACATTGCATGTTGATTTTTAGGAAATCTGAATCATTTCAGATAGTAAGATATTTTGATTCAAATTATGCATCATGTGTTGATGATCACGAATCCACTTTTGATTACATTTATATGATGTTTTGAAGGAGTTACTTTGTTGAGAAGTGTCAAACGGACACTTACAGCTACCTTATATATAAGTGAAGAGTATGTTGCCTATTTTGTGATTGCCACTTGTCAAGGAAATGAATTTCCATTATGTGCATAGTTAAGTCTTGACCATTTTGTTGTGACATGACTCAATTGTGAGCTTCTATAAAAAATTACAAGAATTTCGGTTACATTAAAATTTGATACTTAATTCCTTTTTGTTGGAGAGAAGATATGTGAATCTCATACTTATTTTAGGTGATCCGTTTACCAAGACAAACCTATTGGAGTTTTGCAAGCATGTAACTCTTGGTTATATTGAAATTTTGGTGTCTTGGTATAGTAGGAGTCTGAGTTGTGTTCTTAAGTAACACTTTGAGACATTTTGGCATTTGTAACATTTGTTTCCCTATCGAATTCAATGTTTTTTTTCTATGCCAAATCTTAGATATAATTCAAGACTAAAATTTTGTTAGCATTTATAACATTATTTTCCTTATCGAATTTAATGTTCTTGATTCATAGTTTCACTTCTAAATTTTTGTTATCACTTACTTGTATGGTTCTCATTTATGGTGAATGCATGATTATGGATCAATTGACCTAAGGCATACCCATAGGAGTAATTCAAATCATGTAACTCATATGGGTCCTATTGGATTCTGATGTAGCCATGGTCTATTGGGAATATGACTTGAGTCCTTGAGGGACTTTTGTGGTGTAATGTGACACCAAATTATCATTATGTGATCCATTCTATTTAGATATTGGAACTAAATATGTGATAATGTTAGTATCACTTGTTTCCTTATTGGATTTAGTGATATTATGTAGTTTCATTTTAGAACTTAGTATGGCTTAGCGTATACATAGATTGATGTGTCTTGGCAAACATTAATTACTTAATTTCATTATTTAATTGATTATTCAGATAATTGATTAATGTTATCCAAGTGGGTGATTGTTAGAATAATTTCATATTATTTTATGGATTAGCATTAATCCAATTATCATAACAATTTTGTGTAATTATTATTTAGCAATCAATATTAAATTAAACCAAGAATGGATTGGGTCCTTGTGGATACTATGGATAATCTGTGATGGGTTGGATTACTCACAAGCCCATTTAGGTAGATACCCCAACCTATAGCCCACTATTTATCAGTGATTATCCCATTAGATCATTGATTTGGAAGTTGATAAGGAGAGATTAAGCTCAATTATTGAGTTAATTAAAGAGAGCTCATTTTATTAAAAGTAAAACCTTTTTTTAATAATTATTGGAGTTGCTACAAACAAAAGGTATTTGTGGCAACTCTTATAAGAGGCATTTTTTCCATAAATGGCTAGCTC
Source organism: Delonix regia (assembly GCA_037074485.1). Taxonomy (NCBI): domain Eukaryota; kingdom Viridiplantae; phylum Streptophyta; class Magnoliopsida; order Fabales; family Fabaceae; genus Delonix; species Delonix regia. Next base: position 17,522,462 of record CM073452.1, on the reverse strand, counting down.
TCTCTCTAGTTCTCTCTTATGTATCTCAGCTCTGTCTTGGTGAATATTGGGCATTATAAGTTGTTCATCCTTACTGGTCAGAAAGCTATAGCCAGTGCTACATCGAATCCAGGTCAGTGTTCATTAACATGAAATCTCCTATTTTGAATGTTATCATTGTATAATGTCAATTCAGCATAAATAACTAAGCATAAAATGATGTCTTGTGTTTCCCATCAAAGGGTGGTAGTTTATTTGTCAATAAATCCAGTCTTTTAAGTTTAACTAAATCTCTCTCTTTTGCTCTAACCTTTTACCCTTTTTACCTGATGTTTTCTTGATTTCTTTTATACTGTTTCCCAAATGATAGTTGTTACAGAAGCTTTGAAAATTGCCTCATAGGTAACTTAATGTGTATGAACATTTTTTAATGCAAATTATTTGGCAATGCCAACCTTTATATTTATGGTCCCAAAAGCATGTGAATTACAATTGATTATGGTTAGAAAGAAAGAAATAAAGCCAATTCAATGCTTATGTAAGTCCATTCAACATTGCTAGACAAGTTGTCTCTTTTATTATTATTATTCATTGATATTGTTTTTGTTAATGTGATGTTCTGTACTTAGATTGCCCTTGTCATTCTCTAGTTGACTTCTCTTCTCCTTATGCTAGGATTAATCTGATGAAGCTTCAGCCTGAATATAAGGAAGCTTTTGTTGAAAAGCATGGAGTCAAATTAGGCCTTATGTTTAGGTTGGTCAAAAGTATATTTTTAAACTACAAAAATATAGAGAACTGTAGTGGTCGTGTTTATCTTTTTCAATAAAACATCTATCTAATATATCATACACATTTTCACACATTAAATATAAAAGTAACTACTCATCAATTGATTGTCTGTTCTTATTCAATATTTTCCTTTGTAAACTAATCCTTGTGGGCTTTGTTTGATGTTACAAAATGGGAACAAAGCCTATTTACTTTTGGTTTGTATGCATTTCCATGTCATCTAGAAAAGAGTTATTTCAATTTTCACTAATGACTCAATTGCTCCTTGCTTTCTCAATAATGTCAAGCCAATTGTATTTAATCTGTTCCATGTTACCAGATGATATTGGATAATTGCTATCTCTTTTATGTTGTCTGATAATTATTAAATATTGATAAAATATTCAATTTAATTATTTAGAAAGAAATCTCATCAATTTATTTGTTTTTGGTAGTCTGCAATCTTAGGTAGTACTCTATACCCATAGTCTCTCCTCTAGTCATTGTGGGAGGTAATATTGTCCCAAGGCCAATGATGTATATTGTTCTAATATATGACCATAGAATAATTGATGGAAGAGAGGCAATCTTCTTCTTGGTGCATTGTATCAAAGATGTTATAGAGGATCTGTTGGAGAAAAGGTAGGGCTATTTGGGTTTAGAATATTGGAAAAGGAAATTCTAAGAGTGGAGAGGAGAAAAGCTAATGGAGAGAAAGGAAAACTTCTATTAGATTTTCCTTCTAGACTTGATATAACAATGGGAGGATCATCCCCCATTTAATACTTAAGGGAAGGTTACAACCAACATTTATTTAATGTAACTCCCAATTACCACCTACTTCTACATCTATTTACTACATCTTCTAACCAACACCTACTTTATTAAATAAGATAATTCTAGATAATAGGCTTAAACTAATGGACCTACCTTGGATTGGATTGCAGTGTGTGAATTATGACTTACAATAAATTAGGCTAAAATCAAGTTTATTTCTAATATCCCCCCTTAAACTTGATTTTTGTGACTCCAAGCATGCTCCTTAATCTTCTAAAATCTCTTTGCTTAAGTGATTTGGTGAGAATGTTAACAACTTGTTTTTGCGACTTTACATACTTTACTTAAATTTCCTTCCATGTAATGCATTCTCTGATATAGTGGTACCGTGTATCATTATCCTTACTTTGATTATGAAATACTAGATTCTTTGCAAGTACAAGAGCGAAATTTTTATTAACATAGATCTCTGTTGCTTTTTCTTGAGGCATATGTAACTTATTTAATAAATTTTGAAGCCAAATGGCATGGCAAACACATAAATTCGCAACAACATATTCAGTTTCACATGTAGAAAGAGCAATAATAGATTGCTTCATGGAACTCCAGGTAAATGTAGTCTCTCCCATAAAGAATAGGAATCCTGTTGTGCTTTTGAAATCATCCAAGTTACCAACCCAGTCACTATCACTGTAGCTAACAAGCTTGAAGTTATTTAAAAAGGAATAAAGTAGACCATAGTCAATGGTCCCTTTAATGTATCGTAGAATTCTCTTTGTCACCTTTAAGTGTGTCATCTTTAGTTCCTCTATATAGCAACTTACAAGACCAACACCGAAAAAAATTTTAAGCCTCGTGCATGTTAAGTACCTTAAGCTTCTAACCAAGCTCTTTAATTGAGTGACATCTACTTGTTCTCCATCTTCAAACTTTGATAATTTTAGTCCACATTTTACTGGATTATCGATTGTATTGCAATTCTTTATTCCAAACTTCTTTAGGACATCTCAAGCATAGCTTTCTTGTGATATAAAAATGCTTTCTTCCATTTGTTTAACTCAATCCCAAGGTAGTAAGACATAAGGCCAATGTCAATCATTTCAAATTCTTGAGTTATTACTTTCTTAAAGTCTTCAAACATTTTAGATTATTTGCCTAAAAATGAGATCATCTACATACAAGCAGATAAATAACATATCTTTATTGTCATTCACCTTTACATATAGAGCATATTCATGTAGGCAATTAGGAAAACCTTTTTCTTAAAAGTATTTATCAATTCTATTGTTCTATGCTCGTGGTGCTTCCTTTAAGCCATATATAGTTTTCTTCAACCTTAAAACTTTATCTTCTTAACCTTTTACAATATAGCCCATAGGTTGTTCAATATAAACTTATTTTTCTAGCAATCTATTGAAAAAGGCTAATTTAAGATCCATTTGATAAATTTTCCATTTTTGTTATACAGCCAAAAAAATTATTAATCTTATTGTCTCTAATCGAGCCACTAGAGCAAATACTTCATAATCTATTCCATACCTTTGGTTATAGCCTTTTGCCACTAGTCTTGCTTTATATCTCTCCACTATTCCATTAGCATTCCTTTTTTCTTTGTAAACCCATTTGACTCCAATCGCCTTTTGTCCTTGTGAAAGTGAGGCTAGCTCCCAAGTATTGCTCTTTATAATGGCTTTGATTTCTTTGTCCATGGCGTCTTTCCACTCCTTACTTTGAACTGCTTCTTCATACCCTATGGGTTCACATCAAGCAAATATATAAAAGAGAGTTAGTTCATTTAATTTTTCAGTTGCTTTATAAATTTCTTAAAGGCTTCTTGTATGTGGGGGTCTTTCACTAGAACTTGCAGACAAGTCTTGACTAGTTGGAGATAGAGATGGCAACAAAGGTGGGCTTGTAGGCTCTGGAGCTTCTTCACTTGATTGTCCTTCATTAACTTCAAAAGAAGGAATCAAATCATAATCTTCTTTTTCCCTTTCATTCCAACTCCACATATCTTATTCATCAAACTCAACGTCTTTACTTATGACAATCTTCTTTTTTATAGGATTGCAAAGCTTGTAGACTTTGGATTTCTTGTCATACCCAATGAATAAGTACTTCTCACTTTTGTCATCGAGCTTGGAACGCATTTGATCAGCTACATGAGCTTAAGCAATGCTTCTAAAAACTCATAGATGTGAGATATTTAGCTTCTTGTGGAGTTTTTCCATCAAAACTTTTAGTTAGACATTAATTGGAAATATAAATAGCATAATCAACTACTTCAGCCCAAAATTCTTTAGGCATCTTCTTGTATTCTAGCATGCTTCGAGCCATTTCAAGTATAGTTCTGCTTTTCCTTTCAACCACACCATTTTATTGTGGTGATCGAGGCACTGTTAAAGGACAACTAATCGCATTTATATCACAAAATTTGTTGAATTCTTTTTATGTGAATTCACCTCCTCTATCAGTCATTAATTTTATAAGCACTTTCTTTCTCAACAAGAGCCTTTAATCTTTTGAATACTTCAAATGCTTTTGATTTTTCTTTTAAAAAATACTCCTATGTCTTTCTTGAAAAATCATCAATAAAGAGTAAGAAGAAATTGTTCTTACCATATGAGCTTGAAGTTATAGAACCATACAAATAAACATGTATGAGTTGTAAAGGCTCATTAGATCTTGATGTTGCCTCTTTTAGAAAAGCTGTTCTAGAATGCTTTCCAATAAGACATCCTTTGCACAATTAATTAGGATGATCTATTAAAGGCAATCTTTCGACCATGCTCTTAGTTGACAATAATTTCATACTGTCAAAATTTAGATGGCCAAGACTTAAGTGTCAAAGCCTAGAGTTATCTTTCACACATGCCTTCAAGCATTTAACATCATCATTTTGAATTCTAATAAGGAACAGTCTATTTCTTGTCATTGGCACTTTGGCTATTAAAGTTCCTTCTTGATCTCTTAAATAAAGATGATGATTTTCATGTGTATATCAATGTCTTTTTCAAGTAATTGCCTAAAGCTTAAGATATTGTAATAAAAATCATAAATGAATTGGTGGCTTCCATCTTTAAGAAGAATTAGGATTTTAACTTTTCCTTGAACAAATATGGACATGTCCATCAATTTGCTCTAAGTTCACAAATAGACTTTTATCACCAGTTATATGGTTACTTGCCCAAGTGTCATGATACCATATGCTTTTCTTTGATTCACTATTCTCCTTAGTCGTTAACAAAGTGAGCTCAACATCTTCCTTCAATTTTACAAGATTATCTTTCTCTTCCACATGTTTAGCGTTTTTACACTCGAAAGAATAATGGCTAAATTTGTGACAGGTAAAGCATTTGATTTGAGATTTTTCATACCTTTGAGTTTTGCTTTCTCTCCTACGTTCTCTTTGAAAACCATGACTACTTTCTTTATAATTATTATAGTTGCCTCTACCTCCTCTTCCTTGGCCTTAACCACGTGCATGATCATGACCAAGTCCTTACTATTTGCATTTTCCATCACAGTCTTTCCCCTCTTTGAGAGTAACCTTTGAGGAAAGAGCTTGCTCCAATGACTCAATCATCTTCTTCTTCCTAATTCTTTCTTTATAAGCTTGTAATGACCCTATGAGTTGGTTAATAGTCATGGTGTCTATAATTTTTTATTCTTTGATTACAACAACAATATATTCAAAATTGGGAGTAAAAGATTGAAGAATTTTTTCTATCACTTGAGTATCATTCAAGGCTTATCCATTTCTATTCATTTCATTAACAATAGCCAATACTCAAGTAGAATAATGAAAAAGAATCTTTCATGTGAAGTGCTTCAAACTCACTTTGAAGGGTTTATAGTCGTACATTCTTTACTTTATCTATGCCCTTGTATGCATTTTGAAGAATCTCTCAAGCCTCTTTGGAAGTGGATGCATTAACAACCTTTTCGAACATGACATCGTCTAGACATTGGTGAATAAGATTAAGCGCTTGTTGATCCTTCCTTCTTACCTTATGCAAAGTCTCCTTTTCGGTAGGACTTAAGGAACCCTCATTTTAAGGTACCTCGTAACCTTTCTCTAACATCTCCCATACGTCATGAGAGACTAGCAGAGCCTTCACACGAATACTTCAACTTCCATAGGTGTCTTTGGTTAGGCAAGAGAATTGGAAGGGAAATATGTTATTTGCCATTTTTTTTCTAAGATGGTTAGGCTCTGATACCCTTTTGTTGGAGAAAAGGTAGGCCTATTTGGGTTTAGAATATTGAAAAAGGAAATTCTAAAAGTGGAAAGGAGAAAAGCTAATGGAGAGAAAGGAAAACTTTTATTAGATTTGCCTTTTAGGCTTGATACAACAATAGGAAGATCATCCCCTATTTATAAGACTCAAGGGAAGGTTACAATCAACATTCATTTATGTAACTCCCAACTATCACCTACTTCTACATTTATTTATTATATCTTCCAACCAACACCTACTTCATTAAATAAGATAATTCTAGATAATAGGCTTAAACTAATAGGCCTAACTTGAATTGGATTGCAAGGTGTGGATTATCACTTACAATACATTGGGCTAAAATTAAGTTTATTTCTAATAGGATCCTCGTAAGCTTCTTGTTGACATAAAATGGAAGTGCACCGCTACTTCGTTGAAGAAAGATTAAACAACTTGAGATTCAAGCACTATTGACTTTCTTAGTTTTACCCTTATGGTTGCTTCTTGAATTGTGGCTCATCATGTTTATAATTTATAATGAGCGAACTCTTTAGGATTGTATCCTTTTCTCCACCTGCAGGTTCATTAATATACTTCTTTTTTGTGATTTTCCTTGCTATTTTACTGAGAGGAACCTTTAAGCTATTTCAATTTTTATTAAGCAGCTAAATTGTGGGGATTTTCCCTAAAGTAATCATGTGAACTCTATTTATATCTATAAGGTACATACATGTTTAATGGAAAATTTTAGGGTAAATCATCTGTTAAAGATTAGTAGATCAAATCGTTGATGAATTGATATGTATACATATCAAGCACATACATGTTAGTTAGACCTATTTTTTATATGCTTACATTATTTATTAATGATTGAAGCGATTTATTTATATATGAAAATTTGAGCTTATCTACAAATTTCTGAAATGCGGAATCATTGTCTTGTTGTAAAAGAAGTGGGTGCCCTAGGATAGATCATAAGGAAGTTTTGCTCCCAAATGCCCTAACAATGTCCATCTTGTCTATGGTTCCTGCATTAAATAATATTGTTCTGCTCCCCCAACTTACCTAGTTTCTGCATCCTGGGAACTCTGCTCCTACCACTTTGGATTTGAATTTTGTGAATTTAAAATTTAGAGTATTTAGTGTATTTAGTTGTTTTGAAGATAATTTTTCTTCAACAAAAAAGTTAATAGTTACTTTGCAGGAAAAACAAAAGACAGTAAGACAATGCAATTCACCAAATAGGCCAACTTTCGAATGCACAAGGTCCAGATCAACTAGAGCTTCAATGATTATTTTGTTATCTCTTTCGCTTCTTCTATTTCATGTGCAGTAAAATTTTATTGACCAGCAAATTTTACTCAACATGCATGCGATTAGCACGAAGCTTGCATTGCATTAATGGTTAACTAGATCATTTCAGTGGCCAATCCCATTTAAGCTGATAATTGCATGCCTTGTTCCAAGCTATGAGATGGTCATTAATGGTGTGAATTGAACTGGTATAATTGGGATGAGGGAGAATTTTTATTTGATGATTTGGAAATTATAATGTTTATATTCAGATGGATAGTGACAGTTATAATACTACCGTTATATATTTTTTTTTCTAAAAATATAAAAAGAATAGAATAGTGAGAGCATAATAAGGTAAATATAAAAAAAAGAAAATTAGGAACTCAGATCATCCCACAAATTCTCCATCTGGATGGGTTTGGAAATTGAACTGTAAGCAACCTATCTCACCAATTAATTTTAGCAACCAAGAATGGTTTAGATATTTTTGCATTCCATCTTCCCTTTCTTAATCCCAACGACAGAGTTTTACGTTAATTTGACTAAACTAATCATATATAAACATGTAAATATATTATGTTCATATTTATATGTTTTTTTGTAATTAATTTAATTTATCTATCTTTGGTTAATAAATTTATCTATCAAATTTTATTTTAATTTTCTTATAGTAATGATATGGATCCATATACATAATTATAACATCAAAACTTTTAAAGTGGATCTAATTAATCCAAGAGAGATAGAGCGAATCATGTATAAATCAAAAAAACCAAAAACGTAGAAAAATTAATCAAACATTCAATGAATCGAACCCATTTGATTTATATAAATATTTAAAAGAATAATCATCAGAGAATCTTGATTAATTTATTACTACATTGGATAATTTTCATAAATCTCTTCATCCCAAACATGAAAAATCTACGCCCATACATCGTCAATCTAATTGACTCTGTACGCAATCCCCCAATCCGCCTCAAATATGCCAAACATAGTCTAATAAAAAACCCCTATTTCTCTACCTCAGAATAATTTGGGTCCTTTAGTTAGATTGAGAAATAAAAACACAAAAGAGGATCCAAATTGCCTAGTCATATATCTGAAACGCGAAAAATGGTCAACTACACCAGTTTCTAGAGAAAGCAACACCACCAAATTGAAGAGTTTCTCTACGTATTATTGTTACCACCATTGTTGGAATATGAATTCCCAATGATAGACGTCACTGCAGCCACAAGAGCAGCAGTGAAATTAGGGTCTGCAGTAATAGCAGCAGTTGCAGCATTCACAGTGTCAGCAAACGACGTCGTACCTTCAAGACTGTTTCCCTGGGCCCCGGCCCCACTAAGGTGTAGTCCAGAGAACTTGGTTTTGTCACACACTAGAGACTGCCCAAAGATGCTTGGAGGCAGCATGTTAACTTGTGTCTGTGAGGAAATGCTGGAACTGGAAGTGCTTTGAACCGTGAGATCCAATGTGATGGTTGGAAATGGAGCTGAGGCTGAGAGGGTTGCAAAGTTGTGTGAGCATTGCACACCTTCTAGAATGTTCAGGTTCATCATGGTGCCGGTGCCACCGTGATCCCCACTCGGCATGGATCCCGAGAGAAGCGTTGAGGCAGCTGCGGAGGTGGTGGATGCCATGGCCTTGGCGGTGGGAGGGAGTGGGTGGTTGTGCTGCCCTTCGTATGTTGTGATTAGCACAGTTTGATCTTCAGCACACCTTTGTACCTATATGTAAGTAAGTCTAGCTCAGAATAAATCATCCAAATTGTCTCTAAAGTGGAGTAATTTTAGTTATTGAATTGAAAAGTTAGCTGAATGTAAATCATTAAATCAAATCTTTATACTTTACCCATTTTGATTTCTTAAAATTACCAATTTGGATAATTAAATTTTGAATACACACCCTTAGATTACACATTATTTTCAATATAAACTGTTTGATGAGTAAAATACAAAGGCACTTTGAGAAAATCCAGATTGAAGTCTAACTTGATAGGTGAGAGTGACAAAAATTTAAGTATTATTTTATATCTTAGTTGTTGAATGAAAAAGCATAAGAAACAAAATCCTGGTTGTCTAGACTACATTCCCTTCTTTAACTTATAACCTTACATCATATATTGATCTAAACTATTAAGTCATTAGATTATGGATGTAATCCTCACTTAGTATTAATTTTTCTTCTTCTTCTTCTTCTTCTTCTTCTTCTTTTTTTAATATGGAACTTTACACTCACGCTTGAAGCCATCATGATAAAGGCACAAATAGAGGTAACAATTTCCCCATTTGATGCAATAGAAAGCAAAGTTTCATTAATATATAGGTCTAGCTTGGTAAGAGTGCGAAAATTTTAAGTAATATTTTGCATCTTGGTTGTCCAATAAACAACAAAAAATTTCATAATAAGCTGATAACTTTGTTATATAATATAAAATTTGTGAATAATTATACTCTTAACATGACATACCTATTAATAATTTTAAGATATGGCTCAATCAACTAATAAAATCCATACCTAATATATTTCCAGTACACATAGTATTGAACAATTTCCCTATTTTATGCAATAGAAAGCAAAATTTCATTGATAATATATACATAATATACCTGTTTTCGTACTGGGCAACCAGCTCCCATGGTGCAACGATAATAAGCTCGAGGACATGGATTTCCTTTTGCCATCTTCTGCCCATACTTTCTCCATTGGCATCCATCAGAAATCTGACATGAAAATTTATCAAAAGAATAGTTATCTGGCTTGCCATTATATATAATTGATATTTTATGTTAAAAAAAAATTACAAAAGAAAAGTCCTACTTCATTATGCGCGCGATGTTATAAAAGGAAGAAAAAAAAAAGAAAACTTCAGTATAATTTAATTTTAAGTATATGTAATTATGAAAATTTTTAATTAATAAAAGTATGACAAGTGGCAAAATATTTTTTAGAATCAATAAATAGAATTACTGAGACGTGTGTCTGCATAAACTTTAATAAAAAAAAAACTTTAAAAAAATTGAAGTAATTAAAATCTTATCAATTGTTGTAAAAAATATATAAAACTATCTTGCTTTGAATATATATACCAATAGATAGTTAAGAACATATATGATGGAGATCAGTGTCTATATTTATGTATGTGTGCCAAGTTTAGAACATTTTACCATTGGGGACTCTGATCTTGCTCGAACAGAAACACGAGCTTTCTTGATCATTGACAAGGTTTCAGAGTTTTGATCAACATCACTCTTGGAAGAACTTAGTTGATTGGAAAGCCAACCAGGGACTATAGCTTCCTGATTCTTATGATGATCTGGCCTCTCTTCAATAATATTATCCCTTCTGGCTATGTTGGTACTGTGACACTTACTATTACTATCTATCTTACTATACTGAAGATCTTGATACTGATCCATCATCTCAACCATATTGCTTTTCCTTTCCTGCAATTTTATTCCTTCTGAACATTGCTGCGAATAATGAGATTCATCTTTTTCAGCAGCACCCATTTCTATGAATTGCCTTGGAACCATACTTCCTTTCCTTCTCTTCTCATCTGAGGCTTCTTTTACCTGCATGCATGCAGAAACCCTAATCAGAAAAGGTTCTATGTATATTTATTATTATTAGATGACTAGCTAGTACAAGAAATTTTAATTTGCAGAAAGTTGAATCTATTCATAGTAGAAAGAAGAACTATCAATAGGATCCTTGTGACACGTTTCATCAATTTATTTCTTATAATCACTTCATTTAGAAAGTTTTTTAGAAAATCATCATTATGATCTCGCTTGGAGCTTTAATTAACAATTTAGTCCACGAAGATATCATATTGACGGATTTTTCAAAAATTCTGGAGTCAACTGGGGTGGCTAGGATTATTTATGTGATAAATTAAATACTTTATCCAATCCAATCCAATTATGAATTTAATGAAATTGTTTTATTGTTTATTGTGTTTGTTGATATAGTCAATTTTCTTCCTCTATCTTTCAATTATTTTGTTGAGAGAAAATATTACTTAATTTACAAGAAATTCTCTAATTGCCGAAAACAACATTAATTTTACCTATTTAGATATATACTATTATATCATGAAAATTTTTTATTTTATTGTACAATTTTTTTAAAAAATTTGGAATATATATTTAATTTTCTTATTTTTCAAATGCAATGAAAGGATCAAAGAAAATTAACTTCCAAATGACGGGAATTGAATGAATTGGATGCCCATCAATATTAATTAATGGGTCAACAACACATGGAAAAGAAATACGTTGACAAAATAAGTTATGCATATATTAGATTTAAAAAAAAATTTTTTTAACTATTTCTTAATCCTGATCTGCTTGTTTATACTATAGCTTTCCAACGGTTTAAATTAATTTAACAACGTCACAATTTGTATTTAAAATTTAGAAATCAAAATAGATAATTTTTAATAATCGAAATAGATAAATTTTTAAAATCTAACTATGAAAAATTTTAAAATTTAATTTGTGGATTCATTTCGCTTGTTTTCCGCTCATAGACTCAAGTAATAATAGTTAACTTCGGAATATATCTTCAAAATCTTAAAGAACCTAAATAGTAATATTATACTCGAAAAATAATGTACAGATACGAGATTTATTTCATTTGCAATGAAAAGAGTTAAAAAAAAATTCACCCCATTATCATCATGCTGTTGGTTCTGCATCAGCCTGATAAGTTGCATATGCAGGGCATTGTAGTTATCGTTAGCCTGATCAACCATCTCTCTTAAACGTTGATTTTCAGCATTCATCTGGAACAATTCAGCTTCCAGAGCTGCAAACTATACCCAGAAACAAAAACCCAAGAAGAAGAAAAGAAGTTATAGAAGTGTAAAACCCAAAAAAAAAAAAAAAAAAAAAAAAAAAACCATCTTACAATTACTTTCTTATTTGATAAAAAATATAATTGAAAAAATTTAACCAGACGTGCCTCATTTCTCTTATTATCATCCACGGTCTCTGATGCCCTATCATCATCCACAATCGATCTGCTGCTACTGATATTCTTCGAAAGAAGATCTAAACTAGTCTACAAACAAACAAATTAACAAGGAAAAAAGAATAAAAATAACATTCACCCATAAGGTAAAAATCAATCAGAAAGAAAATTCAATATAATATATATTAAAGTATATGTATCAGTCTGTTTGCCTACATCTACGTGGAGCTCTATTCTGTTCAGCATCTGATCATCGTCGTCATCATGTTCAGCCTTATTCATCTTCAAATTCTCTGCGAAGAAATCCATCTCATCTACGACTAGCCGTTTCCCGTTGAAGGAAATGATCGGAGAAGAATGCTCAGAATTTGAGTTGCCTATGGGATCAGTACTGCAGGTGGCTTCCATGTTACAATTCATAAAAAGAATAAAATGATAAAAATTATCTGTTACAAGCTTCACATTCACACTAGTGTTTGTGCTTCGTAACAAAATGGTTAATCAGTTTCACAGAGGAGTCCTTGAGTTGTGCCCAGAAACGTATTTAAGAGCGACAGAAACTGAATTTAGATAATAAGAGAGAGAGAGAGAGATGCAATGGACTCGGCAATAAAGGGGTTTCGGACAAAGACCAAATATTATGTGAGAGAAAGAGAAAGAAAGAAAGAGCTTGATCTTACCAAAATAAAGGAAACGATTTGAATATAGTAAAAGATTTGAGACATGGAGGCCATGTGGAACTTCCATAGAGAGATTAGATGAGAAATATAAGCAGAGGATTACGCAGGTGTGTGTTGAGACAGTAAGACAGAGACACTGTTCTATATTTATAGTATGTAACATACCTATGAATTACACGTAATGCGCTCTCTTGTATTTTCTATCTTTTTCCATTTTGTTCTGCTGTGTTCTGGAGGACTCAAACTTCGTTACATGTACTTCGAGATTCATGCATGATCATGTAATATTATTTTATTACAAATCATAAAACGATTTCATGGTTGAAATCTCTTTAGTCCTTTTTATAGGAGTTAGTTATGCTGTGTTTTTCAGTGTTTCGATCTTTTGTTTAAAAACTTCCCAACTAATATGATTTACTTGGTTGATGGATAAATCGCAAGAAGAATTAATACTTGAATTTGTGAAGAAGTCAAATATACGAAGTTGTCACAAATTAAGACCAAAACAGTAAAGTAATTAAAAATAGACCAATTCAAATAATCAAAGGCAAAGTTGAATACTTTGGAATTTGAATTCCACTCTTCCAATTGTCAAGAAGCATTGCCCTTCCACATATAGGGACAAATGATTCATGATATATAATTAATTTAAAATAGAAAAAAATTATCTATAGGATATTTATCTTTAATTACAATATTCTTTTTAATCTTACAAATTTCAATCGATCCTTTGATCTTTAGTTAAACTAAGTTGTATGGTTCATGATTTTTTATTTGTTTAAAAATTTATCAGCAAAAAAAAAAAAAACAGCACGAGTGTGTGTATATATATATTCTCACTATATTTTATTTATACTAATAGATATGACTTTGGAGTCATTCGGGTTATTGGTCCCAAAATCCTATATATTATGGCACATAAAAAAGTAGAATATAAATATAATTAATATTATAACAAATTCATTAAAACGACTAAATGCATGGTTTCTTTGAAAAAATTTTGCTCCCGTTTAAAGGTTGTTTAACATTTGATTGTTTAAGAAAGTGAAGAAAAAAATGTATAATAATAGATGACTAAAAGTTGGGTGAAATTTATTGTCAGTTTTTCTGTGATAAATTTTATGGAGATCTGCCCAGTAAACTAATTCAGGAAAGAAACTCAAATCAAAGCAAAAGAAAAATAACAAAAAGCTTGATGCCAAGAAGCCAACGAAACTCCCCAGATTCAGTGTTATGAGAAATTTAAAAAACAAACAACCAAGAAAAGCGCCAAATCAACAGGACGTGGCAGCACAGGGTCCACAAAATGCATCAAACGGTGGATGTCATTTTAGTGGCATAGCCTAGTGTTACTTGCTAGACTTGTTCATTACTTTTACTAATATGACTTGAATTTAAGATTAAAAAAATTCGAACTTATTTTCTAATTATGCTTTTACGTGGATTTTTATTTATATGTTTTAAGTATGACTTATTAGGTCAAATAAATTTTTTAATTTATGATTAAATCTTATGATAAATAACATAAATAATTATTATTATTACTTATAAAATTATATATTAAAAAATTGTAAATATAAATGAATTATTATATTTGTATAAATTATTAAAATATAATTTTTATTTTTTAATAAAATATTACGGTATACTAAATTTTTTTAATAATAAAATTTTTTATTAAAAAATATTAATTTAAATATTTTAAATTCAAGCCAACCTTTAAAAAAAGTTGGAACCACTCGTTATGTACTTAAACAGAATCAATCCATGTGAATGGGTTAACGGAGCTGACATGGATGGTGACGTGGCAAGTGGGATGAAGTAGCCCCTGTATCACTGGATAGTATCACAACACTACATAAAAGCAGGTGAAGTAGCCCCTGTATCACTGGAAAATAACGCCTGCAGATCATCTGTCCTAGGATGTATCTACTGCAGAATCTACAGTATTATGGAAGATTCAAATCCGAAAATAACTAAGCAAGGAGAGTTTGGCACAGGCATCCTTCATAGTTTAGCCATGTTGTTCTTGATAAATTTTATAGTCATATTGAAACTTAATCTCAATCAATCACTATGGACTACAAAATTGAAATAATGTGAATCTAGTTTTCCACTGGATTAGTTTTACTTGTACTGTACTAAAAAATACATCCTCATATACTGATTTCCTCATACTTCTAATATTACTTAGTTTTTTCTCTTTCTTAACTCAGTTTTTTCCAGTTCTGTTTTGTCTAGAACTTCCTGATTCTTGTATTCTTGTGTTACCCATAGCTTTTCTTCATAGTTTAGTTATTTGGTGTTAATTCTCCCTACTTTGTTTCTTCGCCAAGAAACTGAGTGAACATTATTTGAATCTACATATCCGTTTGACATCATTTTAAATTACTATGTATATACCTTGTTTTGATTTAGAGAAGGATATAACAGATTCCAATGCTTACCTGATATTAGCTTCAGGTTTATCCTAGCTCTATGTACGTTGTAAGTTCAGAAGTCAGAACTTCTTCCTAATTCTGCATGTTCTGAGCTTCCTTTAATTATATCTATTTTTCGTTTTTTTCCTTTAATCTTCTTTGTTTTCGGTTATATTTCTTCCTAACGGTAGACACACACACGTTCCTCATAACTAATGCAGCAGTTTCTCCCTTATTCTCTCTCTCTCTCTCTCTGCCCCCTCCCCCCTCCCCCTTTTATTAGCATTTAGCAGCACCTGAACTTTCACAGAAACACTCCTAATAAATGTGAGAGGGAGTTATACCGTAATAGAGAAGATACTACAAACTGACACTACGTGATATAGAGTGTACAGCACAGGATAACACGTGGATTTTTAGCTGAATGTACAGACAGGATATTCTTTTGTGTTTTACATGAAACATTAGCCTTAGCTCACCATTCTTCACGTATACATAAGAGCTAGATTTCAATCATGATGTATAGCTTAATTTTTTGAAATATAAGAATTCCTCAAAAAAATGTTCATTTTCTAAGAAGCACGAGTATCAAATATAACACAATTAAGATATGGTAATTTTTTAAAATTTAGGATACATGTACGTATATTTACATATGTATATATATATTCTAATAAATAAAGTTTGAAATTCTTTCCATCTCTTACCAAATCTTTTATGTGAAAGAGGAAGATTATGACAATGAAGATGATAAACCAGAAAAAAAAAACTCTAGGATTTATTAAAATATGACAAAAAAATATAATAAAACAAAAAAAATGATTTGAAAAAATCACAACTATTAAAAAAATGCATAAAAATATTTCAATGTTGATCACATGAGCAAGAACACATATGAATTTCCTAATTTTATATATGAACCCTAAATCAACTCATGAGTAGCCAAGTCATAGAAAGCATTAAGAACCATGAAAAATATTCAATTAATGGAAATAGAAACTTGTACTAAGCAAGAAAACTAAGTAAACATAATCCAAGTCAAGTTACATTTTCACCCTAGTTATAAAAATTCAGCCGTATGTGGTTAAAGAACAAAAATAGAGGTAAAAGAAGAAAAGATAAGCAAATTTTGTGGTCTTCTTAGTTCAAAAATGGTTATGATGCTCTAAAATCCCTTGAAATCACCTTTTTTTCTTTTGTTCTCCTCCTTCTCCAGCTTCTTTTCGGCCTATCCTATGTGAAAGTTACTTTAGATAGTGAAAAGATTCTATTTATAGTTCAATTTTTTTACATGTTAGAAAACAAAGAATGCCTATTCATTGCTTTGAATACTCGGGCATTGAATCACCAGAATAGAGAATAAAGGCTCCATTGGATGCTCAGGCATTATTTTGAATGCTCAGATAGTGGATGACCAGAATGCACAAAATTGAAATAATAGTGAGTTCTCGAGCATTACTTTGGATGCTCGAGCTTTGGACCATCAAAACATACTTCTTTTAAAAAAGAAAAAACAAATTAGAATCCAAGTCTACTCTTGTGTTTCAAAATCTAAAATTAGTTAGTAAAATACTTAGACTTAGTGCATTCATGTCATAACAAAAAAGTTTACTAACTTGAAATCAAAATTACAATGCTAAGAGTGGAATCTTCAAATTCATAAACATTTTTTGTAAAAACAACTGCTTTTAAATAGGGAAATTAATGATAAAATCAAACTTATCAATCTATTACTCATGCACATTTTTCACACTATGGTAAATGATCACTCCTGGGCAACTTGGACTTTTCTTATACAAACCAAGTCTTAAACACCCTCCTTAATTCCTTTTTTTTGTCTAATGGCCAAAACTCAATATAATGGTATATATTGTCAAACAAATATGAACAGGTAAAGGGATTGACTTTTTTGGATTAGTTTGTTAAAATTGTTTTGTTGAATTCGGTGTTCTCCATAAATAATCTTGCACATATACCCTCTAACAAAATGGATTAGTTGAAAGAAAGCATAGACACTTACACCAAGTAGCTAGATCCTTAATTTTCCAATCTAATTTGACATTACAATTTTGGGGTGAATCAATTATAACTGCCATAAATCACCATATGAGAACCTTACTTGTACCTCTTCCTCATACTATCATAAATATTGATTGCTAATGAATTTGATGGATTGTATTGATGATGTCATAGAGGATATATGTTGGCCCAAAAGTAAATGGCCTAAATCCATGTTTGATTAATAACAAACTAAATGTTGAAAACCAAGCCGAGCCGATATAAGAGAAATAAGCAAGTTTGGACATTTAATCTTAGCTCATAACAGAAGCCCATATTAAGTCTGAGAAAGTGGAAGAGAACTCATGATTTTATCTCTCCAACACTGTATGTAAAACCTATCCTAAAGAGACAAATCTTAGCATTTCTTTGACACCCACTGCTATATCTTCTCTGCGCCCTCAGTTTTTCACCTGGAGTTGCCGACAAAGACGACTATTAATCGCGCTCTCATCTTACCCAGAAGAATCGCGCATAATGGAGCTAAAATCTGTATCTCATAGTGGTCAAAGAAGGAGCAACCCAAATATCTATCTCATAATGAAGATTTGTAGCATTAAATGCTTTCCAACGACTACTTTCTAAAAAGCTATATATAAATGGAGCTGCTACCTTTGAAAAGAAGAGACAAAAACAAAAGATGAACTAAAGAGAAAATCGTACTGTAATATTCAAAAGTTTAACATCTTAGAGCTTAGTTTCTTGTTTATTTTCTTTTTAGAGCATTTTTTAAAGTTGTTAGAGAAAACCCAATTTGTAAGGGTTCATAAAACTCATTTTCTTCTACTACTGGTATTGTGTCTCTGTCTCAATGGAGAAGAGGATTGTTTTACAATTTGAGGTTGAGCTAAAAAGCCTTGTGTTTGGAGTTAGCACATGAAAACTCTGTGTGAAGTTGCAAAAGAACTATTTTTAGTTGAAAATCCCTTGGAGGATTCAAGGGGATTAGAAGTAGGCATTGTGGTTGGCCGAACTAGGATAATTTATAATGTTTAATTCTCTATCCCTGAACTTTGCTTTTTAATTTATTTTCAGTCAACTTCAAATTTTATAGTTAACTGATTTCTTTACTCATCTTTTCTCTTCAAGTAACACAGTTCACTGAAATATTTATAGTTAACTATTTTTCCATATGATTGAGTGAATCCATTGCTGAAAAGTTCAGTCAACTTTATTATAGTCAACTATTCATCGTAAATTATAGTCGACTAAAGATATTTCCAATTAACTATCATTTCTTCTGATAGAGTGAACGCGCTGATGAAAAAAATTCAGTCGATTGTATTTTATTACAATCAACTATTTATTATGAATTATAGTCGACTAAAAATATTTTCAGTTAACTATATTTTTAAAACCATAATTTTTGCAAAAATTTTTAAGACCTCCTATTCACCCCTCCCCTCTAGGTACATTGTCAATATATACAGAGATTTGTTACACCTGGTTACTGAATATGAAGATATTATCTAAATCAAATAATCTATAATTTAGCTAATTGTAATTAAAATTTAAAAAAATAAATTTGAATTTAAATCTTAGATATCCTACTTTATAAGAGGTAAATTAGGAACTAAAGATTATCTCTAACACCTATTCAAGCTAAGAAGGTCTGTCCAAGATTTTTAGTATGAGTTGAAAGCGGCTAGTGGACAATAGTTTTATGAATATATCTACCAGTTGGTCCATGGAAGAGATAATTTGTACTAATATGTTACCAACTTTTACTTGTTCATAAACAAAGTGAAAGTCCACTCCAACATACTTTGTGCAAGCTTTGAAGCAAGGATTAACCACAAGGTAAGATGCTCTAATGTTATCGCATCAGATTATAGTTGGATTCTATATTAGTTGCTTAAGTTCCTAAAGTAGAGAGCAAAGCCATATTATTTCAGTTATGTTAGCTACAAAGCAATATTTGGCTTCAATTAATGAGAGAACAACTATTAGTTGTTTCTTGGCTAACCTAGAGATTAAATTTTAACCTAAATAAATAGCAAAACCACCAGTGGACCTTCTATCATCAATATTGCCAACCCAATCTACATCATAGAAGGCTTAAAGTTGAGAGCTCTTTAAGGGAGTGATAAAGAGTTCTTAATGGATAGTGTCTTTGACATTGCAAAGAACACATTTACAAGTTATCCATTAGGCAGTAGTTGGGCTAGATAAGAACTGGCACAATTTGTTCACAGTAAAGGACAAGTTTGGTCTAATTAAACAAGCATACTACAAAGCACCAATTGTTTTTCTATAAACTTGAGCATCAGCCAAGGGTTCACCATTATGAAGTCGTAGATTACATATGCTAACCATAGGAGATTTAACAAAGAAAGCATTTACCTTTTAAGTAGATGAAAAGAGGTCTTGAAGATATTTTTGTTGAGAAAGAATGATGTCATTGTTAAAGTGTTTTACTTTAATACCCAAGAAGTAATGTAGTTTACCAAGATCCCTTAACTTGAACTCTTTGGATAATTGAGTGATACATGTGTGAATGGAGTCGTTGCTGCTTGTGATAATGATATCATTGACATAGACTAAAATATATAGAAAATCACTGCTATTTTGCTTTATAAACAGTGAGGAATATATATGAGATCCTGTAAAGCCAAATGTGATAAGATAATATCTAAGCCGGTGATGCTAGGCACAAGGGGCTTGCTTGAAGCCATATATTGATTTCCTTAGTTTACATATATAATCTGGGCATCTCTAATAAATGAATCCTAGTGGCTGAGACATATAAATAGTTTCTTCTACATCTCCATTTAGAAATGCATTGAAGATGTCCAACTGATTAAGTGTCTATTAATTTGAGATAGCCAAAGAGAGAATAACTTTAATTGTTGTAGGTTTGATTACTGGGCTACAGGTGGCTTCATACTCCATTCCTTCAATTTGATTATAGCCATTGGCTACTAATCAAGCTCTAAAGCAATCAATGTTTCCATCCGGATGCTGTTTAAGCTAAAAAGCCATTTACAACTCAAAATATTTAAGTTTAGTGGTTTTAGGACAAGTTCTCATATCTGATGTTAAATTAAGGTAGTGATTTTAGAGCTCATGGCCTCTCTCCAAGCAGGAATTTTAAAAGCTTTTAAGTAGCATGTTAGTTCCCAAATGTCAGCAGAGGTGGATGGTTGGTTATGTGCTGAGGTAGACTTGAAAGCTTTCTTCTTTGGATTTGGTCTTAAAATTATAGGAAGAAAGCAAACTGGTTACTATGATTATGCAAGGGGAATAAAGGCATATAATCTTTGCTCCAAAGGAGATTATAGAGGAATGGGTGAGGTAGGAGGAGATGGTGTACCAAAATTATGATTGTTATCATGATCACCAAAGTGGTGTGAAGAATCAGAAAAAGAGTGAAGAGTTTAGGTATGTTAGAAAATTGAGGTAATTAAAGTAAGCCATGGAACTGAGTTAAGTTGATCACCAAATGTGGAAAAAACTAAAGAGTTGTGCTTCCTTATATATAAAACGAATCTCATCTACATAAGCATGCCTGCTAACATAAAATTTATTGTTAGTAGGATTAAAGTAAACATACCAACAATGATCCATGGCATATTTGAGAAAAACACATGTTGCAATTCTTTATGAAAATTTGTACTGATTATATGATCACAACAAAGGGCATATAGTGCATCCAAAGACACGAAGAAATGGATAATTTAGTGAGGAGCCATAAAGCCTTTCATATGGTGAAAGATTTTGAAGCACTGGAGTAGGCAGCCTATTTATCAAGTAAGTCATAATGTGCATTGCGAAATTCCAAAACTGAGAAGGAACTGCAGAATGAGCCAATAAATTGAGACATGTATCCACTATATGCCTTATTTTTCGCTCAATTGTACTATTTTGTTTATGTGTGTACGAATAAGTTATGCAACGATGAATGTCATTTTCCTTAAGATAAGCATTAACTGTGCAAACTTCTCCTCCCCAATATGACTGAAAATTGATTGTGTTGAATTGCCTTTAGACTAGTATATGAAACTCAACAAATGTATAATACACCTCACTTTTCCATTTAATTGGAAATAACCAATAGTATAGAGAGAAGTCATCAATATATAGAACAAAATATTTATCTCCATAAAATAACAAATTGGAGTTGGTCCCCAAACATATCCATGAATTAATTCCAAAGGTTTACTAGCAGTAAACCTAGTACTTGATAAAGGAATTTGACTATGTTTGCCTAAACAACAAGCTTCACATAGAGTAGATAATGTTTTTATTGAATGACAAGGTAAATTAAATTTATTAACAACAAAAGAAATAGTAGATTGTTGAGGATGACTATGACAAGCATGCCAATCAAATAAGGAGGTGTGGACTAACTGGAAGGTTTTGCTTTTATTTGTAAGCTAGTTTAATGTATCAATATCAAGTTTGTAAACTCCATCCTCAATTGGTCCATTCAGCATGACCTTTTCACTTTTTTGATGTTTCATAGTAATTCCAACAAAGATAAATTTAAAGGAGTAGTTATTGTCTTTTGTAAATTGATTAATAGATAGCAATTGTTGTTATATCATAGGCACATATAAGACTTTTTCAAATGAAATTATGCATGATTTGTAGATAATGTGGTGTGACCAACATGTTTAATTGTACTCTTAATAATTCAATTATTTTGCCATGTTTTTAGCGACTAAGTATGATTTTGTTTTGGTTTTATAGAATAAAAGTTAGTGCTTTAACTCTAATTTCAATTAAGTTTAGTTAACAAGTTTAGTATGTTTTTAAGTAGTTTAAGTGTTAATTTTTTATCAAATATTTAATAATTTGCCACTAATCAATTTTATGTGCTTTTGTTAGGTTCTAATGCAAAGAAATATAATCAAAAGGTGTTTCAAAACTTGATCAACAAAAACCCAAATCTAGGAGATGCAAATTTTAGTTTAAAACCCTTTTGTTAAATATGGCGCCATGGTCATGACTAAAAAAGAAAATTTTTAGATAGAATGAAACATCACCATCATTACGCCATATTAGAACTAAGCAAAACTAATGCACTTTGAAATCTAATTTTTGTTGATTTTTAAGGGGATTTCGAGGTGTTTGAGATAAGGCTGGCATTCCAAGTCACTTTAAATGTTAAGGGAGTTGGAGAATGTCTCAGGGAGCTCCAAAGGCAAAGGGAAAGCTTTGGTTTAGAGGATTTAGTTTTTCTGTTCTTCCCTTGCTTCTCTTTTTATCTCTATGCTTATCTGGCTTGTGCCCTATTTTGAATGTTGATTTTTCTTGTATTCATGAACTAAAATTGCTATTACTCTTTTACTCTTTTTACTTGCAATTAATGCTATAATTTGTTTACTCAATCTCATTTTTAATGCTTATAAATATGTGGAAACCACTAGATGATTTACGTAACCTTAGGAAAGGGAATTTAAGGCTAGACCATGGATTGGGTAGTGTGAATTCATGAAGCTTGCAATGTTGAGCGGATTGATTCATTTGTAGGATAAGAATATACCTATCAGCCTTGCATAGTCACATTAGGTCTTGTTCTCCATTAAGTCTCACAATAAATTGCATAAAAAATTATGGATTGGTATAAAGGGAATGTCTATTAGTAATTCAGAGGATGCTTACAGGTAATTAAGAGTCGTAAACTAAGGGATTATACCATTAAGTGTAATGTTAAATAGGGTATATTGGTGTCACACCCCAAACTTCTGAAGTGCAACTGGCACAAATAATGGGAATAACCCATTCGTGTAAGCCTATCACTAAGTTTCTTGACTGAATTATAACTCATACAATAATGTAAAATCATAGAAATTTCATTACCAAGCATATTAACAATCATATATTTTTGTATAAATTTTGGCAGAATCTTTTCTGTAATTGGGACCTCCCGAAATTGCTACAAATATATGCCTATAAACAACAAAATCCATAAAAGAGAGCTCAACTCTCAAATCATCCAGTAACTGATAAACTATAACAAAATAGGGGAATGGAGAATCTGTCTGTGGACATCCATACTCATTTATATATAAAACCCCAGCAAAACAAGGAATAAAATCCTCTGCAGTACCAGTAGGGCTTGTCTAGCCTTCACGATCATAAAACTATTTTGGAAGTTTACTTGAAATTAAATAAAATATAAACAGGCAGCATTCCAGTAATAAAGCCATTACAATATCTTTAGGTATTCAGGGCTATGTGCAATTTAATGCATAATAACTTCTCAAATGTCTAATACTATACCTATTGGCACCAACCTTTTAAAACTGATTAGTACTATGTGAATCAACATTTAAATCCTTACTATAGTAAGCCATAAACATGCATTAATTACATGCAATATAACAATAATGGTCATAGATTCATTTCCATGGAAATTAAGTAGGTCAAGGGTACATAGCCTTTGGAAAATAAATTTATCGATCGAAGATCCATAGCCCTTAGGAAACTTTATCGCAGTCAAGGGTACTTAGCCCTTAGATAGTTTTATCATTGGTCAAGGGAACTTAGCCCTTGGGTAATTTAAATCAGACAATCGTGAGACATAAGCTCACATTATTTAACATATCTAGTATTCACTTTTCATACAACCCTCTTTTTATGGTTTTTGCATGGCATCACATACAATTCATAATTCAAGACTAATCCAGTCTAGCTAGCTATTTCACTATATAATGGTGTAAACAATAAACAACATCATTTAACTTGTCATATTGTTGGAAGAGCTATCGCTTACCTGGTGAGTGAAGTAGTCTAAAATAACTTTGCCTCATTTCTC
The DNA here is from genome assembly GCA_037074485.1 of Delonix regia. Taxonomy (NCBI): domain Eukaryota; kingdom Viridiplantae; phylum Streptophyta; class Magnoliopsida; order Fabales; family Fabaceae; genus Delonix; species Delonix regia. The sequence goes on along the minus strand of CM073452.1, from coordinate 17,498,515 downwards.
TTGGTTATAAGATATTTCACCAGATAATCCATATATCACAAAAGTATAATTTCCTTAATTCACCATCACTAATACACATTAATTTAGGCTCATTCCAATGCCTCTTAACAAGTTCATAAATGGAAAAAAATTACTAAAAACAACCAAAATATCTATAATTATCATACTAACCCATAACATCAACTCAACACATAATTCAAATTAAGAAGAGTTTTCTTCTTTTAGTTCATAACATTTTCATAACCAAACTCATGTTAAATATCCTTCTTTACCACTAAAAATAATCATACCTTGGCCTTAGCTCATATTTCTTAATTCCACCACATGACTTGCTCAGTTTTTTCATCAATTAAATTCACTTCCTTATATACTTACAATTATTCAAATTCATCCCAAATTGCCATACTTTAACTCTTCCTTTCACCTTTAACCAAGCTTACCCCATAAAGAACAATAAGATATCATTTCATAAACATTAATAGTGTTTCTAAAATACTAGCTTAAACCATTAAATTCTAGAATTCTACAATTCTCTATTTAACCCTAAAAATTTGGAAAATTTTTGATTTAGTCCTTAGAAGAATCAATCTAAAAAACTTGTCTAAAAACATGCTTCCAAGACTGAAATTTAAAGGTAAAGGATCAAAAATCCATCTACCATCAACATTTCCATGAAAAAATGAGCAAAAACTCACCAAAAACTACTAAAAAAATACTCCTATCGACTGCTAGCAGAAGACAACGAAAAAGGAGATGCTGTCACTGGAAACTGCAAGGCGCGGCGGTCAAAAGCTTATCACCGGTGAAAGGGGACGCTGGTTGGAAGCTAAGATGGTGGCAGAGCAGTGGTGGTGGAAGGAGAAGTAGAGAGAAGAAACTAGTTTCTAAAACAAAAAATTATTAGGAAGGAGAAGGAAGTGAGGGGTATTTTTGTATCTCACATGGTAGGACACACTACAGCATCAGAAAAATTATGAGGGAGGAGGAAGCTGGGTCTTAAACTTGGGCCATCAAGCTCAAAGTGCCATGCCTTACCATTAAACCAAGGTTCTTTATCTGATTAACAATCTACACCATGGATATTTATTCTTTTACTCTTTCTAAGAACAAAAATTTGCAAGTGTTACAGTTGGTCACTATTAAATGCTAGGGGAATCATAATCCTAAACCTCTTACTTCCAAATTTAGTCTAAAGTGTTATCCTCATTTATTATTTTTTGGATTTAGATTAGTTTTCCTTCATTACAATTTATCGTTGGCTTGATTTAGATTAGGGTGCTAATTTTAATACTTGGCAATTAACTTAGTGTTAAATCCTTGTGGGAACAATACTCTACCTATCATTATATTACTTGTGCAATACGTATACTTGTGCATACGCTTTCATAGCGCAACATTAATGTTCAACCCATGGCTATTACCTATAATGACCTTGTTAAGACCATTATACTTTTCTAAAATTTCAAGAGCAAATAGATTAGGTGTCATGTGATGCAAAGCTGTAGTGTCTGGAAACAAATCAGTAGATAAGCCTTTGACATTGGTAGCTTTGAAAGTGATTTTGTCATTATCTTGGTCATAACATTTGTGACACCACTTAGCTTAGTTATTATTGAGACCATAAATTTGACAAGGATGAAAGAACCATTTCTTGTTTCCTTTGGAAAAATGCCACTGTTTTTGTTGCTGAAGTTGCCTTTGTTGAAGTGTTAATTCTATTGTAATGGGGAGTAATTATTTTGTCAAGTAATGTTAGCAACAACCGATACTGGCTTGTAAGTATTCTGCCAGAGGATCTCATGAGCCATGAGTCTACCTAAAAGATCAGAAGAAGATAATTATGATTTTTTTGCAGATAATGTGGCAATGACACGATAATATCTTGACAAAAACAATCTTAAAATAGTTGTGTTGAATTAATCAAGAGTGTTCTTGCAGCTGTAAGCTCATTTGCAATAACTTTACTTCACGTAGAAATTGATAGATATGTTTGTCACCAAAATTCATATTTTACAATGCCATACATAATGGAACTTGTTTGGCACTGTTGCTTATACCAAATGCATTAGATAAAGCTTTCCATGCTTTATTGGCATTGTCTCAACCTATCACATATGGAACAATTTCTTCTATTTGAGATGATAAGATCCAACTTAACAAGAGTTGATCTTCTTGTAACTATTTTAGATATTCAAGAGTTAGTTCCATTTGGTTTGTTATGGAGTTTGTAATGGTTAGGACAAGTGCAGGCATGCCATTGATATGTTTGATGAGGTTGTAACATTTGATGATAGGGGTGAGTTGGGTTTCCAAGTCAAATAATTAGTGGGTTTGAGTTTGATCGAGAAAGAAAGTTGAGCAGGAGGCAATGTAGAAAATAGGTTTAAGGTAGTTAAGGTTAACCTAGAAGCAAAGGAAGAGGTGGAGTTTTGGTTTGCATTTAGAGCAAATGATTCCATGGTGGACTCTAATACCACAAATACTGATTGCTAATGAATTTGAAGGATTGTATTAATGATGTTATAGAGAATATCTATGGAAATTTGTTACAATTGGTTACTAAATATGACGAGATGTTCTCTGAATCAATTAATCTATAATGTAGCTAACTATAATTAAAATTTACATAACATAAATTTGAATTTAAAACTTAGATATCCTAATTTATAGGAGCTAAATTTGAATCTAGGATTATCTCTAGATTATCTTCAACACATACTCACCTTAGGACATATAATATTTATGTTTTGCCACAAATAGAAATCCTACTGAACAAAAATTTTTCGCACAAACAACAAAATGCTTGTTCCTTGGTTATGCTTTTGGTTTTAAGCCTTATTGTTTGTAGAATATAGACAATAAATCCATCCTCATTTCTAGATATGTTGTCTTTCATGAAGATATAATGCCTTTCAAAAACACTCAATTTGATGATACAACATCTGGTTTTAATCTTTTACCATTTCTTGATACTCATAGCCATTGTTCTTCTCTTCCTCCTACCCTTATACATGATACCCACCCCCATCTACATCTACCATATCCAATTCTTTTATCCTTAACCTCTACGATGAAGCAATAGAGTCTCTAAACAACTAACATGGTTTTAAGAGTACATTACTGGTTCAGTACTACTTCCCCTCATACACCATCTACATACCCCTTTTACACCACATTTACCTTTCTTGACTCATATTTGACTTTCTCTGCCTAAGTATCTACTCATCACAAACCTACATCCTTTCATCAAGCAAAGCAATGTAAGGAAAGGATCATTGTAATGAATCAGAAGATAGCAGCCCTTGAGAACAACCATACATTGGAACTCACTACTCTTTCTTCTGGTAAAAAACCCATTGCTGTAAGTGGTTTACAAAAAAACAAAGCTTGAACGAGATGGCACAATTAACAGGTACAAGGCAAGAGTTGTTGCAAAAGGCTATAACCAAGTTGAGGGCCTTAATTTTACTGATAGTTTTTCTTACGTTGCAAAAGTTATCACAGTTTTAATTTTTTTTTAGCTGTTTTAGCCACTTTTAGTTGGCCTATTTTCCAGCTTAACATCAATAACGCCTTCTTACATGGATATTTACATGAATTTTGTCAAGCAATTTCCATATGGGTAGTTTATATTTAAGGACATTGGTCTTGCATGATACATTTTAGGATTAGACATTATAGCCAAATCACCTACTAGCATGTATATTAATTAGAGAAAATATATTCTTGATTTATTACTGGAAACAAGACTCATAGGGGCATGAATTTATAACTTAATAATATGTAAATTATAAAAAAAATAAAAATTGATGGGGGGTAAGTGCCTCTTCTTATATATCTGCAACAGTATGTGAGGTGCACTGGATATCCTATATTTTACAAGATCTCTCAATTCCTCTGTCTCTCTCTCTCTCTCTTTGTCCATTCCTCTTTGGTGTGATTGCAAAGTTGCTTTTCACATCACAACCAACCTTGTCTTTCATATGAGGACCAAACACTTCGATATAGATTGCCACCTTGTACATGATAAATTCAAGGATGGTTTCATTCATCCAAAGCACATCAATTTTGCTAACTAAAGAGTGAACATTGTTATCAAGATCCTTATAATTAAGCCCTAATTATTTCCTTACATGTTTTCCAAGTTAGGATTGGTAGATTACTACTCTCTAACTTGAGGGGATGATAAACTGCACAATAGTCAGTTAAACTGTCATTACACTTTATACAAATTAGCAACACCTAAACCTTCACCAAAACACTCATAATAACAATGAAAGGAATTTATATCGATATAGAAAAGATACTACAAACTAACACTAGGTGATATAGAGTGTACAACACAGGATAACACACAGATTTTTAGCTAAATGTATAGATAGGGCATTCTTCTGTATTTCTTGTGTAACATTAGCCTTAGCTCACCGTTCCTCATGTATATATAGGAGCTAGATTTTCAGTCATGGTATACAGCTTTTTTAAAATATATATAAGTCTTCATTTGCAATATTCCTCCGTAATTTACAGAAACAGAGAAGTTGACTCTTAAGTTAACAAGAACATATGCAAAGGCAGGCAGCAATTCATGTACCTAAAGTGAGCAAATCACAAGCTTTTCCAATATCCCAAACTTTCCTTGATTTGCTACTTTTGAATGACGCACAAGGCTTCTTCCCCATTCCTTTTTTTTTTTTTTGGTTTCACAAGAAGCTTCCCCATCAACTTACTTGCGACGTTAGCATCCAAGTCATCCATTCATGTCAGCTCCCTCAACCCATTTTGCAATATTTTGATGACGTCATGTAGAGGATGGTAGGGACTGATTTTGAAACGTTCCTAAAGTATGGAGAGTGATTTGCAAAATTTTAAAATCTAAGGACTAAATTGAAAGTAGATGGAAATTATACGAATCAAATGATTAATTTTTTCTTAAAAAAAAAACTAAAACATTCCGGATAAACAAGAAAATAGTCACACTTGGTAAAGGATTTGTTGCCACACAAGGAGACACAAAAAGTCGACGATCTATATAGATATATAGATATATATATATATATATATATATATATATATATATATAATTAACAACACTAGTCGTGGATGGTTTGGGGCCTAATATATTTCATTAAAAACTTTCTATAAAATAAATTTGAAAGGAATTATCTTAAAACTTTTCATACTTAAAATTTAGAATAATAAATAAGAAGACTAGAATATTATTATATATATATATATATATATATTTAGTGATATCTAGTATGATATTTTTTTATTTAATTATATCCATTCACATGTCTAATCTTTTTGGTTTAATGTTTTTTGAGATTTAACTAAGCTTTGAATTTCAATTCTTCCTTTGCAAAACTATATATGAAATTCAAAAATTGGATTTGAAAATTAAGTTATAGACTCAAATCGGAAATATATATATATATATATATATATATATAAAGAATGAATTAATCAGGAATTCTTTTCTTTTCATAAGTAGATTTGATTAATATTCAAAAATATTTAGAGAGAGAATAATGATAATGATATTATTCTTATTAGAAAATTTTAAAATAAAATTCACACTTAGCTCACACCTCATTATTAAGTATAATTCACCCAAAAAAATACAATTTTTGCAATGATTATTTAGGAGTTTTTGTGACGGCTTTCACTATCCTAAAGGCATATTACGATAGTCAAAGAACGTCACTAAAATTACTGTTACAAAAGAACTGATATTTTTTTATTAGCTGTCATAGAAATCGTCATAAGGGCATTTTTTTGTAACAATTATTAGAAACTATAGCAAGGTCTTGGCTTTACGACCGTTAGCTTTGATTGTTGCAAAAAGAAATGTTTTGGCAACATTTTGAACCGCTGCTGCAAGATTTTTTTGGGGGTGTTTTGCATTAATTTTTTGTACATAATATATTTTTAAGCCACATCATGTAAATATAAACAATTTATCAACAATCACAAAAACATAATCTAATAATCATGTGAACAATCTATCATGTCATTGAAATTTGTTATATTATAAATGCTAAAGTAATTTCAAATACAATATAAATTACAATGCCTGACATCTAACAAAAATCAAGTTTAGACATAATTAAAAGTGTCTTATTGTTTTAAATGATGGCATTAATGTCTAAATGTGAAAAGCTTAGAGACACAAGAAAAAATTAATCACTAAAAGAGAAGGTTTTCTGCCTTTCAGCTCTAGTAGTAATATTCTTGTTTCGAAAATAAAGACACATCAAGCAGTGGAAAAAGATGAAAATTAATTTGTTCAAAATTAATATAATAATGTATTGGCCAAAAAGAATATTATAATAGTTTACGAGAAAGAACTCAATTATGTTATTAAAGATGTCAAGAAAATATTTATTCCCTAAAATTAATTATAAGCTCCAATGGACTGACATTGGTAGATGGAAGTTTTGAAGCCAAAAAAGAAATGTAAACTTTAGGTGATAACACATAGGACACTTATTTAAAAAAAAAAAAAAAAAAGGACACATGCACAATTAAGGAAAAAATACAAATTATTTTGTTAATTTGCAAGCCACGAGAATAGTCAATAGTTATAGAAAGAATCTACCAAGACTAGTGAAAGTAAAACAAATATATATATATATATATATATAATAAGACAATAAAGTAATTTCACTAATTGTGAGTCCCATTAAACTAACAAGTAATAACCTTGATGAAATATTCACTTAGTTTACATATTCAACAAAACTAATGAAAGCAATTGCTACATTAAAAAACGGGGAGGGGAACAATCACCCTATACAAGCAACTTAATGGGTTGGGATAGGGTCAAAAAATACCAAGAAACAATTTTGTCTAAGAATGCTTAAGGCTGAATGATCCATAAGTTGCGATTATAAAAGCCCACTTCATTATAAATTAGCTTATATGCTTTTAATAAGTCAGTTAGCAGAAATTTGCACTACAATTTCTTTCTCTACTAAAAGTCATGTATATTGAAGTGAAAAATTTTTACTACAGTAATAACTAATTGAGCACAAATATTCAAATAATTAGCTACATCAAAATATATATCAACAGTCCATACAAAATATATTAAGTTGAATTTTATGAATAATTAAAGAGATGTGACCAAGTAAATGCATATAACAACTAATAACAACAAAGGGAATAAAGTGCCAAAGACAGAATTTTCTTAGAAATTTTTAAGCTCTCATTTTAAGTGGAGCAAAATTTCACCTCTAATGATCTTAAAATTTTTAACTTAAGTCTAGCTATTATTTTAATAGTATGAATTAGAGCAATATTGCTTAAATACATAGTAAAATGATGTTCCATATAAATTAGGGGGACAATATTGCTTTAATCGAAACTAAAGGGAGTAAAATTTTAACTAAGTCAACTGAAGCCCTTCCACCCAAGGATGACAAACTTGCAAGTTTAAACAAACTTATAAGATAGAAGTAAACTTATAACGTAAACTCGTAAGAATTTATCACGATTAATAAATAGTTATAAAAAACATGTAATTTTATATTAAAATACTATACACAATAGAAAAAAATTATTCAAAAGCAAAGTTCAAATTATACTAAGTCAAATAAAAATTACATATTTCACAATTTATAGTACTCAACATAAACTTTTTAACATAGTCATACATAAATAATTATTCAATATAACTAATTAAATAATATATATATTTTTAATTTTAACAAGTACGTATTAAATGTAATCTTACTAGTTTATGTATATTTAAACTTATAATAAAGTAGATTATAATAACTTCATGAAAAATAAGTTTGTCTATATCTCGTTTAATCCTGAGTTTGAATACTTATGTTGCTAATTATACAAGCTAGTTAATACATTAAAATTGTAAACTTGGTATACTCTAAGTCAAACTCACAAGTTTAGCCGACACTAAGTTTGAATCTACACCGAGTTAACTCATTTTTTTTTATTACAATTGTAAACTCAAGTAATAAACATGCAAGTTTGACAACCATGCTTGCACCCATTGTGTGTTTGTATAGTAAAATTTGAGGTTCATTGTAATAAAGAGTTGTAGTTAGTTGACCATGCACAAGATCATTTCAACACTAGCCTCCAAAGAAAGCTCTTCTACCAAACTTGTTAATAAAAGGAGAACTACAAGACTCGTAACTATTTCTAGTTGGCATTGCATCATGTTCTCTATCAAAATTCGAGGTGTATTATCCATCCCAAAGTCCAGTTGTGTTCCAACATTCAGCGTAGCCCTTGCTATCGTACACCTTTGCCAGAGATATTCACTTTAACCTACACCACCCTTTTGAAGTGCAATAACAATACAGCTCAAAATTTTAAAAAGAGGCATTTTATTTTTTAAGTAAAGTAACCAGTCGATGATGTATTTTATTCCCAAGTTCCAAATGCCTCTACAAAATCTACGAGTATAAATCTATTTTATTCTTCATAATTTTCAAGGAGAAAAAAAAAAAGATAAGCAATTCAAATATAAACATAGAATTTCACGAGTGTCATGCGAAGTTGCTAGTGTAAAAAAGATGATAAAACTTGAGAATGCAGCTTAAAAATCAACAAATTTCCTATGCGATTGAGATTTTGGCGATTGTTTTCCAAATTCCTGCAAATTACGCACGCTATGTATCAATAAAAGGAAATTGATTAAATGAAATCAATGTAGGAATCGACAAATGCATTACACCAAAATAATTGGACAAGTGCTTGAATTCACAAAATGAAACTAAGTCAGAATCGGAGGGAGTACGAGAGTAGAGGTATAAAACATGGAAGCAGGAAAAAATTAGATTGGAGGATTCAAATATGGGGAACTCATTAGATTATATTTATAAAATTTTAAAGCACAAGCTTTACATGTCTTGACCGGCTTAGTGTTCAAACTTAACAACAATGGAAAATGAACCGTTGTTAGGTTGAAGATTTTATGACAGCTTGGTTGACTATCATAGAATCAATTTTTTTACAATTGTTTTCAACCGTTGTAGTGAAAGTGTCTCAAAATACATGATTTTCTGTTGTAAATTGCATCTATTATATATAAAATTAAGGAGATTCATCAATAGGAAAAAGCGAATTAGAGACAGACAAAATATGTCTCTAAATTCCATGGATTCCATGTATAAGCAAATTTAAGACAAAAGTAGATATGAAATAATTTCCGTAGTGTAATCCTTGGTATCAAAAATTTTAGACACTAAATATTGCATTCTGTCTCATAATTGACACACAAAATTCCATATCAAATTCTAGATAATTCCGTCTTAATATAGTAACTAAATTGGTATCTAAGATTTTATTTTTATCAGAGACGAAATTATTCCATCTCTGATTTTGTGTCATTTATCATATACGAAATAAAATCCATATCAAATTTAAAGTTAATTGACTTATGTCATGTCTGTTTCCATGTCTATATTTAGATACAGAATATATTCTTTCTTAGATGGTAGATTGATTATTATTATTATTATTATTTTGTTTCTAATCTATGTTTCCGTATTATTATGTTTACATCTTTTTTATACAAATTACATTCTGTCTCATCTTTATATTTAATTTATTCTCATTCTGTCTCTAATTTTGTGTTTAATTTTCTTTTAATTTTAGTAGCTAAACTTAATCATTGGTTTTCTTTGCTTCAATTGATAAGTAATCATTAATAACAACACTAATCAACAACAAATATGAAGGCAATAATTTTAGCATTGATTTTTTACATCATAGAAACAAGTAATTAATATTAGTGATGGAAACTTTTGGGTAGTTAAATTAAGAAACCAAGCCTAACACAAGTAATAGAATATGGCATATGTTCCAACTTCAATCCTACGAACTTATGCCTAACACAAAGTATCAAAATATTTCAGATCAATTACAGTATGTTTAACATCCACATTACTGAATACATTATAATATATCGCCATCTCTTATGATGACACAAAACATGGTCCTGCATCATAGAGAAACTATGGCCCCTACAATCCTCATCATACTTTAGTTTATATAGGATTGTAAGGCTTTCTCCCAAAGTGATAATATGAGGGAATACCATATAATTAGAGACAAGAAAATCTTGATGGTTCAAAAAAGTTAGAATAATATCAAATTAAATCCACCACATATAATGAAGTTATCTCTAGTAGAGCTGTAGAGGTAATGTCCCCTATATTTTTATGAATAGAATTATAGAAGCCAATTTTCATGTTCTATTTAGTTCCTCATGTTATTTGATGATTTGATAAAGTGTCTATCTTTCACAAAATTAGAGTTCATTATACACATGATAAACACTCTTAGAGCACAACAAAAATAAAAACCTTCATATTCCATAGCAATTAGTAATTTCATATTGGTATGAAGAGAAGTGAGATACATATAGTGAGTTAGTGACAATTCAATGTGTTGCATGTAGTAAATTTGAAAAAGAAATTAGAATATGAAAAATCAGAAAACCAGTGAAGACACAAATTAATGTCAGTGTAAAAGAACCATAAAACTTCAAAAGAAAATTCAAACTTTCAATCCATCAAGTTCTAACATAATGACATAACTTTATGCTCCAACACCAATATCATAAAAATTGTTTAATAATGGAATAACAAGTGGTCATTGATTCAATTGAAAGAAGGGTCAAACAATCATACTACCAAAGTGATAAAACACATGACTTTGGTGATCCTACTTGAAAGCTATAAGTGAACATCCAAAATGAGCGTGGTGACAAATGAATAAATAAATAAATAAAAGCAAAAAGAAGAAAATATATGTTCTTAAAGACCATTCAATTGATTTAACTGAAGGCTAAGATTATACCTCACTATCTATGTTCAAACCCTACCTAACAAATATTATAACTTGTTGCTTGACATGTTTATCTTTCACGGTTTAGCTCTCATGATTCATGAAATAGTACAATTTTTTGGAAAAAGGTTCAACCACAGGAGCCACGACAAAGGGGTCAGATTATCAAGAAAGTGATACAAAGGATACAAGCATATCAAGAAATCTGTGCAAGGAAGTGAATGAAATGATGATAATTTTTTTTGTACCATCAATATTTTAACTTTTGATTGTGTTGTGATGGGGAAGTTGGACATCGTCGTCATACAGAAAAGGGTCAAATCTTCTTCTATACTATAAGGGACCAAATTCTCTAGTCTACGAATCAAAATTGTAGTACACAAGTCCCGCGTCTCTACATATTGAGAAAAAAAAAGGGCGAGCAAGGGAAAAAGGACCCATTGACTAGGTAAATGAAGTCATGGAATCAAAATAACTTTTGAACCAACAAGGAACTAACATATTTGAACACACATTTCATCAAACACTGGGAATGCAATCACATTTTTCAATAACCCATCTCCTCAAAGACATAGTCTTCGGGTTGAGACTGAATAAAGAAAATCTGAGATGGAAAGACAAGAAAGCAATTAACAGGAAGAGAGAAAGATGATAGAGAGAAATTGAGACATATAGAAAGCTGAGACAACGTTACCAAGGAATGGTCTGGAGCCGGCGATGCTCCTACCAGTTTAGTGGTCAAGTGAGGTCGTATGGATTTAGCATGAATAAGAGAGATTGTCCTATCTGAGATGAAGGCTAGGGCTTGGTAATGGGTTTCTAAGATTTTTCTAAAAGAAAAGACAACTTCAGTGAATTTGTGTGTGCAAGTGGGCGCTAATTCTTATTGCTATCAGACACAAACTTGATCTATGTCAAAAATTATATTAATGTTAGCCACAAACTAAATCTGTGTCTGATATCAAAATAAAATATTTTAACACAGATTAAATTTGTATCTAATTTTTAATCATAATTTTCTTATATAATTAATGGATTGACGTGGAATTAGATACCAATAAAACTAGAGACGGATATAATCAGTTTCAAATTTTGTCTCAGTTGCCGATAATATTTAAGAATGAGTACTATATTTAAATTTGTGTCTAATTTCATCTCTATCTGATACAACTTTGATTCATTGCCAAATTTCCACCTCCATTTTGCATTTTTCTAGCAGTGATTGCTTCGTCTAGAGTTATATTTATCTGAATAGATAGCATGATATATAGCTATTAATTTTCCTTACCAAGCTCACATCAAATACAAATAAAATTACATTATGATTATAATATAGTAATCATTAAGAATAACAAAAAAAAATACGTATATATACTAGCATTTCCTAATAATACTTTTAACAAGCATTTTGAATGTGAAAGAGAAGCCCAAAAAATGAAAGCTCCTAACAATTCAAATATAAGGGTGCCAAATAAAAAATCAACTTTGAAAAAATATTTCAACTGAAAAAATGTCGCACTATTCTTTTTAATTTCACTCAGTAAAACCATCAGACTGCGTTCGTAGATGAATTGAAGAATAAAAAAAAAAAATGAAAAAGCAATTTCTGCCACGGTTTCAACTGCTGCTGATTTGATATAATTTTTTATTATACTTTATGACTAACATAAAACTCAAAATTTATAAACATAAATTAATTCTATAAATTAAATTAAATAATATATAATATATAATATTAATTTAATGCATATTATTTTAGTTAGCTCACAAGTAAATTGAAACTAATCACCCGATTTATTGATATTTGGATTTTTTACATTCTATAATTTAAATATATTTTATTTAAACCTAAAGATCTAAACTATTAAACTTTTACCTATTAGTTCAAATTTTAATAAATATTAAATAATTTTAATTTTTAAATTATTAAAATTTTATCTAACTATTCACATTTTATATAACTTACAAATGAGGGATGTAATTCCTACTATTGATTTAGATTGCGATCAAAGTGCAATATCACATGCAAGTATACATCATTAGTAAGTAATACAATGATGAAATGAGTATTGATCTCTCAGAGACTTAAGTTCAATATTTACTAACAGCTTTACAAGTTGTGTGATCAAGAATTGGTTAAGCATGTAAGACAAATTTGAATGTTAGTTTATGAAGAATTTTAACAACCTAGGACTTCGATCTTTCACCACATGCAGAGATGCTTTTTGTTATGATTATTACTTTGTTCTAACTGAAGAATAAATTGCTAACCTAAGATTCTTACCTTCTTATATACTTCTTTCCAATGGATACAAGTTGAGTTCTTTCCCCTTAATTCCCTATATGTCTATGGAAATCAGGTGGGACAAGAACCTTATAAATCCAAAACCTAAATGTGATTATCACAAACAATTAAGTACTTGTGTCTTAATTGCAAATTGCATTTATTCAAACAATGATTATATGCATCTAGTTCTAATATTTAGGTAACCTTGTCAGGTTGACATAAATTCTATCTTTTTTCCTAAGATGATCAAACTTAGACAATAATAACTGCAATAACATTCAACCAAAAAGCAACCTTAATAAAGGCTTTAGTCAAAATCCTAGGAACAAGCTACTTAGCCTTTCAGGGGCAATAGTACATAATTAAATAACAAAGAAGAGCATAAAGAATACATGAAGCTAAAGAAGAAGGAGATGTTCAAAAAGGGAAAAACTTTATATAAAGCCCTTACTCTAAAACTAACCCTTTCTTTAGTGACTCTCAAATTTAAGAACTTTCTTCAAGTGTTCAAGACACTTCCCTTTGCTTGGTGTCAGCTACTTACCTTTAAGACCTTTTATATAGGCCTCAAAAACCCAAAAAGTACAACATGGGCCGAGTATGGAGCTCCCTATTATCAAAGAAAATTAAGGTTCCTGGCGACGTGCCCGAGCGAGGCAAATTTGGTACCATGGTGCCTAGTTTCTAGTTTTAGTACCCAAACGCTAAGGTACTCACGCTCGGCCACTATCTTTATAGTGCCTTAGTGCTATTTTTTCAACCATGATTGTTCCTTCTGCAGCATTTGGTGTCTAGGCACTAGTTCACTAGTGCCTGGGCACCATCTTTCTGGATTTAGCACCCAAGCACTGGTATTATGGCACTTGGGCATTGGCCTCTGGTCTTCAATAATTTTTCTTGACATCTTATCCTTTTTCCTGAAATAATCTTCAATTCTTTTCAAAACTGATGTTAGCGAAAAACTTTAAACTTTTGTATATGAAATTCGTATGATTTTTATTCATAATTGCAATATTTGTTCAATTAAAATTTCCTAAAAGGCTTTGCCTTTGAGAGTTATCACACCCCCAGACTTGAGGGTTTGCTAGTCTCTAAGTAAACAATTTCAAATAATGTTTCTTACCATTATTTTTGTATAACAAATGAGAATTAATTTGATTGTCTATAAGCTTTTTAAAACTGCACTAATCTTGATCACTAAGTCAAAGTATTTATTGAATTCTTAGATAGAATGCAATCTACATATTCTTCATACTTCTAGATTTTTCATTCCTTTCAAAAACACACATTAATATTTTATCCTCTTTTGAAACTTACTCCATAGGCTTAATTTTCACTCCACTCTCTGCACTGCCTTAAAGAAACATGTAGTCAAGAATCATTAGGTCTTTATGAGCTCGTAATGTTAGGCTTAGGTAAGGGTAGGTTAAGAGGGATTTTGTAGGCTTAATTCGTATCCTAGTAGATATTCTAGAGATGGTGATGTAAAAAAAAATTTTCCTCTTTTTTTTTAATATTTATTTAAAGGCATTTTAATATCTCTTTTTCCAAATCTACGTGTATCATTGCTTTGCAATACTCACGCATAGCATTCTTCAGCTGCCCCCTATTTTTCTTCAATTCTTGTGAGGCTTGCTATAACATTGACTAATCACTATCTGACCCTATTATGTCTTTTAGATATGGAAGGTGTAGTTTAAGGGCAAATGGTGTGGATGGGTGTATGTTTGTGAGGAAAAGAAACCTTATTCAGTTAGGGCTCAAAAAGGGAATCTAAGGAAAGAGAATTTTTGGTTGGCTAAACAAATGGCTCAATCGGTCCAAAGAATGCCCAAATCCTTTTCCTGACAATGTGTTAAGATTGTGCCTTAAGTGATAATTAATTAATTTCTAGTGCAGTTCAAAGTGACAAATAAAAATGCATATATTCGATTGTTTAGAGTTATCTTTGAAGTAAGCAAACTCTATATCATGCTATTGATTCTAAGTTATTCCTAGCACTTATGTTCCTTATGACAAGCATAATGACAGATAATTAGCCCATATGCATTCAATATGCTCTTTATTTGTTATACTTTAATAGTGAGTTCAAAATTATTAGATATTGCATGTTATTCTTGTAAAAACATATAACACTACTGGTTTCACTAACTATCAATGCAACTATTTCACTTTCATATGAGTTTCATTTATAGCTCTCTTAGGCCTAGTCAATGCAGTGTTGTCACTACTAAAGTTATCACAATTCTAAAAAGTATTTCATAAAATAAAACTAAGAAAAATAAAACTATTGATACTTCCTTATCGGTTAAGATGTCCAACTTATCATCATTTTCTGTCTCCTCTGAGTCCTCTTCACTAGAGTTTTTCGCTTCCATGTTTGTGCTAGCGTAAGTGCTAAAGGATTGCCCCATCAAATGCTAAAACTCAAGTGGGGCTATAGGCCATGTAGGCACCATATCAGGTGGCATACCTTAAAAGGTAGCTAAAGCTCAAAGGAACTCATGTGTGGCTAGATTACACTGAATTTGATACTCGTTAAAGTGCTCTTGTCTGGCCATTCTTTCACCCATAGTGAGTCGTGATAAGTTAGGGGTTGCAGTGGAGTAGGGTCTACAACCAACAGGTTTCCCCTTATGCTAGCATCTCCTATTCTGAAGGCTAAACATGTTTAGCTCAATGCGAGGCATCAGTACCTCTTCTCCTTGCTCCTATTTTACCCATGCCTGTTTACACATCTTCGTTATTATATAAGGATACCATAAACTATCCTTGACGTTAGTGGACACTTACAATATGCTTTAAAAGATATAGGCCCCTACGTCGAATGATTAGCTGGTCACTATGCATACAAAAGGATGGCTCAATTGGTAGTGATCTCACTAATGTGCTGGGAGAGGGAGATCCTTGAAATGATGAATTTAAACCAAAACTAGTTCTTAGGGGTCAAACTATAAGCACTTAATCGTATATGTTTCTCCCTTTTAATCACCCATTGGGGATCCTTATTGTATAGATGTCTTCCCAGCTCTTCTAAGTCTAGGCGTTCTTGTAGGAGTTGAAAGTACCTGTCACGATCAATGTTGGGGAGGCTAAAGAGTTTGTTGATTTCGTCACCCCCAATTGGCACCTTTTTTCCCCTAATGAGCACAACAAAGTAAGTGCAATTAGGGAGGTTTGCATAAAACTCTCTCACCATTGGACAGATTGCTCCTACAGGTTGTCTACAAAATTGTTCCTAGCCCTGTCGCCATATCTCATCCCTAATGGGTGTGTCAATGTCACCATCCACCTAGATTCCACCCTTTTTAACTAACTTTTTGTTCCTATTATGGTTTGGAACCAATGCATGGCATCACAAGAAGCAAAACAAGCATCATCCATTGGTTAGCTTGATTTTCCTCGTTGCTTCTTTTTTAGGCACTCAGGCATTATGCAACTAGCATCGCGGGGCCTATTTTCTGTAGTTGATTGGTGCCAAGGCACTAACTATTCCACACCCGAGCTCCAACTCATTAGACTTGTCGCCCAAGCTCTATTATCCCTTTCATAGGCACTTTTCATCAGAATTTTTTTTGGTAAGTTTAGCACCTGAATGTACCTTTTTCTTCGTCGAGGCACCAACTCTTTGGAATTGGTACCCTGGCACCATTTTGTCTGTGCCTGGGCGCTGAAACCTTACCTTTTGTTACTGATTTCTAGAGAATTGGGCGCCTGAGCGCCACCTATTCTTTGTCAGGGCACCAACTCTCTAGAATTAGCACCCTAATGCCATTTGTACTACGCCTGGGCACCACATCCATGTCCCCTAGGTTTCTCCCTCTTCCAGCTAACTTGTATCAGAAATAAAATAGAGTAAAGTTAGACTCTAGAATGGATGGTGATAAATGAGAAAGATATAGGAAGGGAACAAAAAAATGTTTAGGTTACGTCCTAAGAAGCTCTTCAATTATAGTCGTCAGCTAGACTATCAATCTCTTTTGTGCTAGGGATTTCTACAGTTTTGATCATTGTTAATCTCTCCTTCACCACATTGTTTAATCTGTTTACCCTTCACAAAGCCATAAGGATACACTTCTATAATGCTAACATGGCTTGACCTTTTTGCCCCTATCTTTCTTGATATTGGCTTCACTTTTTCTTATAAAGCCTATTGGACTTATAAGCTTCATGTTCAGGTTTATTTAGGAGAAGATCCTTGCCTTGGTGGGGACTACCATGAGTTATGTCATTGTTCTAGATCTTAATTTCCATGCATACATCCACCTCTATTGGATACTTTATCTTTTTGAACACCTTGTAGGTCACCTTTTCATCTTACATTCTCATAGTTAGTTTTCATTTATGCACGTTAATGAGGGCCCTTCTTGTTTCTAAGAATGGTTTCCCTAAAACGATAGGTATCTCTTTGTCTTCTTCCATGTCCAACATAATAAAGTTAGCAGGGAAAATAAATTTTATCACTTTAACTAACACATTTTCCAGGATTCCTCTTGGGAAGGCTATAAAAAGATCAACTAGTTGCAAGGTTACTGGAGTAGGGCTAATTTCCCCTAAACCAAGCTTTTGATAAATAGCAAAAGGCATTAGATTCACACTGGCCCCCATATCGCAGAGAGTCCTATCAAATAATTTATCTCTAGTTGAGCAGGGTAAAATGAAACTACCTAGATCCTTCAATTTTGTAGGGAGCTTTTTCTGTAGAATTGCATTGCACTTTTCTGTCAATACAATGGTTTCATACTTACCCAATTTCTTCTTTTTGGTTAAAATGTCCTTTATGAAATTTGCATAGGTTGGCTTCTACTCTAATGCCTCAACAAAAGGTATATTGACCTGTAACTTTTTAAACACTTCAAGGGAATTGTTAAATTGTTTATTCCTATCGTATTTTAGCCTTTAAGGAAATGGGATGTTCTACATATCTTTAGGCTGCATACTATCAAACCATTTTTGTTTTATGCTTTTCACTAGTTCCTCAATCAAGTTTTCAGTTACTTGCCTATTACTATTATGTGACTATAGACTACTTTTAGGCTCTGGTTCTTTCATTTATTCACTGTTCCTAATGGTAACTATCTTACAATGTTCAATACCCTGTGATCTTAGGTTAGGTTCTGTATCACTAGGCAATGTTCCCTAAGGTCTATTTGCTAAAGCAGTGGCTAATTATCCCATATGGACTTCCAAGTTTTTAAGAGTGGCAACTTGGCTTAAGAGCAATTATTTCATCCAATCATCTTGAAGACAAGATAATTCATGTTGCTGACCTTATTGTTATTTATTCCTATTTTGAAAGCCTGGTGGTAATTATTGCATAAATGAGGGGTACATTCAATTGGTTATTCTTCCAAGAGAAATTTGGATGATTTCTCCACTCAGGATTATAGGTGTTTGACCAAGGTTGGTTACCCTCCCTATGATGATTACCTAAATAATTCACTATTTCATCTGGGTAAATGAGCGGACAATGTGTACCTGGGTGCCTCTCCCTACAGTAATCACAACTTGAAGCATAATTTTGTACCTAATGAATTTGACGACTAGGCTGGCATTTCCCATTACCAAACTATCCAACCTCTTGTTTATTGCTTCAAATTAGGCAACCACTTTAGTTGAGAATGCAATCAGTTGATCTACCCTATATAGTCCAACTGGCTTTTTTTTCAGAATTTCGTTCATAGACCATGTAATTATTTGAGGTTAGATCTTCTAGGATCTCACAAGTATCCTCAGGGTACTGGTTTAACAATGATCCTCTTGCAGCCCCATCTACTTGATCCAATGAAGACGTGGTCAACCCATTATCAAAGATTCTCACCTGCTACTGCTCAGAAAAGCCATGATGAGGACATTTTCTAAGTAGATCTTTAAATCGTTCATATGCCTCATACAAGGATTCCAAATCTGACTGATAAAAGTTAAAGATATCTTTAAGTAATTTCTCAGCTTTAGAAGGAGAGAAATATTTATTAAAAAATTTTTACTCTAGTTGAACCCAAGTTGTAATAGATCCACTGGGCTGTGAGTCTAACCAATCCTTGGCCTTACCCTCTAAGGAGAATCTAAATAATCTAAGGTGGATAGCCTCTGAAGTAATGCCATTCACCTTGAAGTTGTCACAAATTTCTAGAAAGGCTCTTAGAAGAGTATTAGAGTCCTCAGAGGGTAAGCTATTGAATCAGTTCTCTTTTAGCATTAACATAGTGGCATAATCAATTTTAAAGTTATTGTTACCGATTTCAGGCCTAGCTATGCTGGACTGGATTCATTCATATTAAAGTCGTTCCAAAAAATGTTAGTAAAATTTAACATCAAGCCCCTCGTAACAACGCCAGAAACTTGTTGATTCAGATTCCAATCGAAGTGTAATATCACACGCAAGTATACGTGGTTAACAATTAATACAATGATGAAATGAGTATCAATCCCTCCGAGACTTGGGTTCAATATTTACTGACAGCTTTTGCAAGTTGTGTGATCAAGGATTGGTTAAGCAAATGTAAGACAAATTTGAATGTTGGTTCATGCAAAATTTTAAAAACCTAGGATTTTGATCTTTCACCACATGCAGGGATGCTTTCTATTTTTATCGTTACTTTGTTCTAACTAAAGAATAAATTGCTAACCTAGGATTCTTACCTTCTTATATACTTCTTTCAAATGCATACAACCTGAGTTCTTTCCCCCTAATTTCCTATATGTCTAAAGAAACCAGTTAGGATAAGAAGCTTATAAATCCAAGACCTAAATGTGATTATCACAGAAAATTAAGTACTTGCATCTTAACTATGAATTGCATTTATTCAAACAATGATTATATGCATCTAAAATAGATATTAAGGTAACCTTGTCAAGTTGACATAAATTCTATCTTCTTTCCTAACATGATCAAACTTGGAAAATAATAACTGCAAGATAAATATAAACAATTATTCATTCAATTAGAACTATAATAACATTCAACAATAAAGCATCCCTAACAAGGGCTTCTGTCAAAATCCTAGGAACACACTGCTTAGCCTCTTATGGCCAATATTACAAATTTAAATAACAAAGAAAAGCATAAAGAATACATGAAGCTGAAAAAGAGGGAGATGTTCAAAAGGGGAAAAACTTTATATAGTGCCCTTACTCTGAAACTAACCCTTTCTACAACGACTCTCAAACTTGATACCTTTCTTCAAGTGTTCAAGACACGTCCCTCTACTTGATGTTAGCTACTTGCCTTGAGAAGCTTTTATATAGGCCACATAAACCCTAAAAGTGCAGTACGGGCTAAGTATGGAACTCCCTATCATCAAAGAAAATTAGGGTTTTTGGCGATGCACCTAGGCAAGGCAGATTTGGCGCCAGGGTGCCAAGTCTCTGGTTTTAGCACTCAGGTGCTGAGATATTGGTGCCTAGGCTACATGTTCTGGGAATAACTGGTGCCCGAGCATAAGCTTCATGGTGCCTGGGCGCTATTTTTTCAACCATGATTGTTCCTTCTACAACATTTGGTGCCTAGGTGCTAGTTCTCTAGTGCCTGGGCACCATCTTTCTAGATTTGGCACCCGGGCACTGGAATTGTGGTGCCTAGGTGTTGACCTCTGGTCTTTAGCAATTTTTCTTACCGTCTAGTCTTTTTTCCTGAAATAATTTTCAATTCTTTTCAAAATTGATATCAGCAAAAGACTTTAAACTTTTGTATATGAAATCTGTATGATTTTTATTCAAAATTGCAATATTTGTTCGATTCAAGTTTCCTAAAAGGCTTTACCTTAGAAAGTTATCACTTACATTTTGTCCAATTCTATTAATGATCACTGTAACTGAGGGATGTAATTCTTACATTTTGTACAACTCTATTAACGGTCACTTTAACATATATTATCCAGTTTGTTATATATTTCACTTTATTTATTTTACATTTTTTGTTCTATGTCATGTCTTTTCAGATTGCATATAATAGGAGTGAATGGAGATTAAATTTTTCTCTAAATAGTTTTGAGGGCGTTACATCAACCTCATACATTTAGGCGAATAATTTTTATCTATCATACACATGTATAAATAAATTTAACGGTTAACTCTATTAAAAATTATCACAATTATTTACCTATAGATATGTTTAAATTCTTCTTCAATAAATTCTTTTAATTTTGGTGCAATCTTTTTTCTTTACCTGAATATACAATCCTCATTCTGTACTTGCAAAAAGGCCATAATACAATTAATCTTTTAAACTATGTAATCATAAAAATAGTTCTATTAGTACAATTACTATGTTGCATATTAAAAAAAGACGCGTGACAATAATATATTAAAATATATTAACTATATGCCAATCTAAAATAATTTATTATATATATATTTTAATACTATTATTTTTTAGATATTATTTATGAACCCACAATTTTTTATAATTTTTGAAATTTAATTCTTCTACTTTTTTATTTTCCAATAACCTTTACAAAAAATATATTAACTCCCCCATTATACTTTCTTTATTTTTCCACCAACCATAAATCCCTTAATATATCCTTTTCTTAATTTATAAACTAATGTTTTGTGAGGTTATTAAGAATAAACAATAGAAGGGATAAATTGAAAATTTCAAAAAAAAAAATTGAATTCATAAATAAAATTTAAAAATTTTGGGATCAACATATGAAATAACAAGTTATATTAAAGTAGCAAGCAATTAATATATTTTACGATATGATTGTAATGTGTTGATTGCACTGGTACGATAATTTTAAAGTTGTACAAAAAATTACACTCACAAGGGCACGCGCTTGTATATATATATATATATATATATATATATATAGACACATCTAGTTTACAAATATATCGCGTATTTAAGAAGAGTAAACTAATATCATAACGTTTAAGGAATTTTAAAGTAACACTAACAACAAATGGGTAAAAAGTAAACTAGAACGTCATATAAAAAAAGAAAAAAAAAAAAAAAAAAAAAGAGTCGCACTTGATATGGACACAAGTCATGGAGACGTTTGGGGACTAATTAATAGATTTCATTAAAAATTTTGAATTAAATAAATTTTAAAAAATTATTTTAAACTATTTAAAATTAAAGAATTAAATTAATAAATAATTAAAGAGACTAAAATACTATCTTAACACCTATATATGATATCTAGTTTGTTACTTTATTTAATTTAATTTTATCCATTCGCACATATCTGATCTTGTTAGGTTTTGTATTTTTTTTAAAATTTAATTAAGCTTTGAATACGATTCAGTCGTTATCCGCAAGACTCTATATAAAATTCAAAATTAGATTTAAAATTTAAGTCTGACAATTATAGCTCACGTGAATCCTAAATATATGAAAAAAAAAATGAATTAATCAGGATCTCTTTTCTCTTTTAAATTTTGGTTAAACTATGAACTTATTATCTTTATTATTATTATTATTATTATTATTATTATTATTATTATATTAGTAAAAGTCTTAATGGACTGCTAAACCCCAGTTCATTCACAAGATTGGTTATGGCGGGGCCTCTTATTGGCTTAATCTGTTTTGATAGCAATAAATGATCAAATAAATCAGCATTAAGTGCGTAATTTAAATTTTTGATGAATTTGATATGCTTATCAATAAATCTATCTGTTCCTAACATTTCAAAATGTCTTGAAATATATATTTATCAACTACATATGCTAATTAGATAATAGACCAACGTATAGGATCCTATGTATGAAAAAATATATAATCAACATCTTACAAATATATATCATGTATTTAAGAAAGGAGTGAATAATAATAATAATAATGATAATAATAATAATAATAATAATAATAATAATAAAAATATTATTATTCTTATTCTTATTATTAATGAATTTTAAATTAAAATTAACTGCTAGCTCACAGTTCAATAATAAATATAATTCCATGTATTATATATAGAAATTAAGAGATTGCTTTATCTAGAATTTTATTTTTCCAAATGGATAAACACGATAACAAGCTAACTAGAAATATAAATTAAAGATCAAATAAATCGTTTGGGTATATACTAAAAGATAGAGTCACGTTTGGTAATGGATTTGTAATCATATTAGGTGATTCAAAATTTTCATTATGTATACATGAGAACTACATATCTTTATTTCACAGCTCTTTTAAGACTAAAAGATTGATTAAGCAAAATAGAAGAGATTAATAAATGTCTCAAACTCGCTTTCCCTTTCTACTTCCCCCAAAGAAGAGGCTATTATTTAGAGAGGCGATAGATGAAAAAGGACGATCCAACAAGAAGAGAAAGATCCAAGAAGAGAATTCTTTGAAAAACCACCAGGATACAAAGGATGATCAAGAAACTCTTGATGATCATGGGGTTAATAATATTAACTGTCTTCCCTTTAACCTTCTTCCTATAAAAAAGAGGCCTCTTAGGTCACCACAATTAATGAATCAAGAAACTCTTGATGATCAAGAAAGATCCAAGAAGAAGAGAAAGATCCAAGAAGAGAATTCTTTGAAAAACCACCAGGATACAAAGGATGATCAAGAAACTCTTGATGATCATGGGGTTAATAATATTAACAGTCTTCCCTTTAACCTTCTTCCTATAAAAAAGAGGCCTCTTAGGTCACCACAATTAATGAATCTTATTCACACATCACTACCATGGAAGTTGAAGGAAAAGATTGACGACATGGGAGGTTATGATATCAAAATAATAATACAAAAGAAACTCTTCAAAAGTGATTTGAGCTCAAACCATAACCGTTTCTCCATCCCAGAGAATAATATTCCTATGGAGGCTATAGACTTTCTCAGAAAGGAAGAGATAGAGTTGATGCAAACCCGTAGCACAAACTGTATGCTAGCAGGTCTGCCAGTGTTGTTGTTGGATCCAAGTCTTAGAAAGTTTGAATTGATTTTGAAGAAGTGGTCAATGAGGACATCCTCAATTTACAATCTGACTCACAAATGGAACAGTGTTGTGCAAAGCAACGACCTTAAACTTAACGACATGGTGCAATTATGGTCTTTCAGAAATTATAATAACCAGCTCTGTTTTGCATTAATCAGACTCGAAGATGAAGATGCTACGTAGAGTATTGATGTTTAATTTTTTTTTTTTTATTTTGTTGGCATCTAGTCGTAGATGAAGTTTATAGTTGTAATAATTTCTAGATCCTTAAATGGAATGTTAGATGAATTCCGTCTTATAAATGTAATTCTCTTTCTGCTCTTGGTAAAATTGAAAGATCTATATATTATCAAACTAAGTTCAATTGGTATCTTATTATTCCATTTTATTTTGGGCTCATACTAATATAAGAAGTGAAATAGTCATCGTCTAATGCGATGTGATACATAATTTAACCTTTTTCAAATAAAAAATTAAGAACTCATTACATTCATGTTTGACGACAATTGTGAGAGTTTTGACGGAGAACTACCTTTCATTTGAGAGTCCTCTTTTTTTCCTTTTTCTTGCATTTTATTTAAGATATAAATATTAAATATGCCACCGATTTATCTCTTTAAGAATTTTAAAGTTAGGTGATATTCTTTCAAAAGTTGGTGGTAAGTTTTACAAAAGTTAGTAGTAATTTGTCAAGGGTTAATAACCATCCTTATAAAAATATGCATAAAAGAAATCTCTGAAATTGTTGAATTAATGGTTTGCTAGTATTATAAATAGTGGAATGTGATAATGAGAGGGTGTGGCAAGGTGGAAAATTGTATGAGTGTGTGAGAAATGAGAAGAGGTGTAGAGAGAAGTTTATGATGAAATGTGTCTTTAGTAGTCATAATTTTGTGAAGAATAATAAAAAGTTCTTTCAATTAAAGTCTTTATTATTGCCTCTTTATTCTACAAGTGGTATCAAAGCTTGTTAAAGTCTAATTCTAATTTGGTTCGGGCATAGTTCAAGTCTGGTTAACCAAGTCTTCAAGCTAGGAGGTTCTTATGTTCGAGTATGAGATCTACGATCATTGTACAAGGAAATTCTACCAAAATACAGTTAGGGATTGTAAAGAAACTTTGTCAGGAATCAAGGAAACTTGGTATTTGTATAGGGCACTGCCAAATTTGCTATGGTTGATATGTCGACGAATACATGCTCGATTGAAAAGTTAAATAATGATGACTATCAAGTCTAAAGCATCGTACTTGAGCTCTATCTAGGAGGCCAGAATCTTTGGGACCTTATTGACGAAGATGAAGCAGTTCCACCAACAAATTCAAATGAATTGAAGAAATGACATATAAGAGCTAGAAAGGCTCTTTAAATATTAATTTCTACAATGGAACCGCAATTCGTTAGATACGTTAAGGAAGCCAAAACACCAAAAGAGACATGAGATGTGCTTGCCACACTATTTGTGAGCGCAAAGAATGAGTTTGTGTTAATTCAGTAAAATGATATGTCGGTAAGTGAATATTTTTCAAAGATTAAATCTATTTGCATTGAGATTTCAAAATTAGATCTGCAAAACACTGTTACTGACACTAGAATGCAGAGAATTATTATCATGAGATTAGACCCAAAGTATCATAGCCTTGTCACTGCCACAAGAGAAAGGGCTAAAGAACTAACTCTAGCAGAGTTGGAAAGTATACTAGCTAACCAGGAGGCTTTGGATTCACAAATGTCCAAAGCTTCATTGAAAGATGAGGGAAAAACTCATTTTAACAAACAGAAAGGCCAACAAGAGGAATCCAACTAAAGAAAAAAAAGAGATAATAAAAGGCATCAAAATGGTTAGCAGAAAAACTGTTGTAGGAGAGGCTCATATCGAGGGGAAGCTCACCTAGATCCATAAGACTTTGAATTAAAGAAGGAGCGATGAAGAGACAATAGGTGCTACAATTGTGGTAGAAGAGGTCATTTTGCTAGAAATTACAAAGCACCTCATGAAGAAGAACATGCTACAACTGAACACTATAATGAAGAATGGGACTTTCAAGCATCCTTTACAACCACAAAAGAATCAAAAGAGATTACATTGACTTGTATTGAAGAACCATAAGAAGATGTGGCCCTTGCAATGACAAGGGATAAAGAAAAGCTGTCAACAATGTCTAAATATAGAGGAGGTTGAGTTGTTGTAATAGCAAACAATTTGAGATTGCCAATAACTCATGTTGGCAGTATGAAAATATTCCCCACTATAGTACAAAGGAAGTACATCTACAAAATGTCTATTATATACCTAGAATGAAGAAAAATCTCCTATCAGTGTCACAACTCGCATCTGAAGGCAACTATATGTTGTTTAGGGTGAAGGATGTCAAGTTATATAAAAGTTTGGAGCCAACTAGTGCACCAATTATAAAAGGCAAGCATTTAGAGTCTGTCTACATAATGTCAGCATAGACAGCGTACATAGATAAGACAAGAAGAAATGAGATAGCAAATTTGTAGCATGCAAGGCTTGGCCACGTCGACTATCATAAGCTGAAGTTATTAATGAAGAAGGAAATTTTTAAAGAACTTCCACAACTTAAAGTTTAAGATAGTATAGTTTGTGCAAGATGCTAGTTCGTTAAGGCACATCAGTTACCATATGAGGAGTCTAGTTTTAGAGCTAAGAAGCCATTTGAACTAATGGACTCTGATGTTTTTGGACAAGTAAAGCAAGTCTCTATCAATGGATATCGGTACATGATCACATTCATTAACAACTACTCAAGGTACATATAGCTAGATTTTACAAAACAGAAGTCAAAAGCATTATCTAGATTTAAGCTATTCAAAAAGAAAAATGAAAGGGAAGTTGGGCATAAAATTTTATGCCTACGTACCAACAATAGTAAAGAATATATGTTAAAGGTTTTAACGAGTATCTACTACAGAATAAAATACGGCAATAGCTAACGTGCCCAGGAACACCTCAACAAAATGGGGTTGCAGAAAGAATGAATCAACACTTGGCAGAAATTTGTTGAAATATGTTGCATGCCAAGAATGTACCACAATAGTTCTCGATGGAATGCATGAAGGCCATCATTCATATTACCAATAGGCTACCATATACGAAGCTTGATTTTATGTTGCCCTACAAGAAGCTTTGGAATATCAAACCCACAATAAGTTATTTCAAAGTGTTTGGTTGTGTGTGTTATGTTTTCACACCTTGACTATCAACATAGTAAGTTTGACAATAAGACACTTTGGTGTATGTTCATGGGTTATGATAATCAATGGAAAGGTTAGAAACATTGCAATCCAACCATTGACAAATATTATACATCTCGCACTATAGTATTCGATAAGGCATCATCATAGTCATCGCAAGCAACAAATCTTCCTTATTCATAGGAGATTGAAGAAAAATTACAAGAGAAATTAAATGAGCATAAAAGTGAAGCCCAATCAATCTCTAAAGTCAAAGTGAAACTGGTGATAAAAGATGACAATTTAAGAGCCAAACGAAGTAAAAAGTGTCATTAGAAGATAAGAGTACATGTAACATTGAAAGAGGAAAAGACCAAGTCAATTTGAGGAGCAAGAAGATTTAAGTGAAGAAGATATCCCTCAACCACAACAATTATGAAACAAGGCAAAGAAAACCAAACCTGAAGTATGCAAATGCAGTAATGATTGAGGATAGAAAACATAATAAGTCAACAACATATGAAGAGGCATTTAATACAAAAGAATAGAACAAAGCTATGGAAAAAGAGATTGATGTGTTGAAATAGAATTAGACATAGGAGTTAATGCCAAAACTCAAAGATGTACAACCCATTTCCTGTAAATGAGTGTATAAAGTAAAGACTTGTCCTAGCAAATTACTTGAAAGATATAAAGCTCGGCTAGTGGCACATGGTTTCCTAGAGGTATGGATTTAACTATAAAGAAACATTTAGTACAGTGGCTAAAACTACCACTATACGAGTATTGTTGACTCTCACTATAAGAAAGTCTTGGAAGTTATGGCAGATGGATGTGAAGAATGCATTTCTGCATGGAGAATTGGATCAGAAAATCTATATAAATCAACCCAGTGGATTTAAGAAGAAAGTACTCCCTGATTATGTATGAAAGTTGAAGAAACTTTGTATGGGCTTAAACAAGCATTAAAAGCATGGTATAGAAAAATTGTTGAGTTCCTAATACAAAGTGGATATTCAATAGCACCAATAGATTCAAATCTGTTCGTAAGAGTTTGCAAAGACAAAATGATAGCAGTCTTAGTGTATGTAGATAATCTGATCATCACTGGAGATGATGAGATTGAAATTCATCAAATTAGCATCAATCTAATAGTACACTTTCAAATGAAATATCTTAGAGAACTAAGACATTTTATGGGACTTGAAATTGGATGGAGTAAAGAAGGATTATTTTTGTGTTAGTAAAAGTATACCAAAGATCTTCTACAGAAGTTTGGAATGATGGATTGTAAACCTATCTAGACTTCGATGGAAGCAAATGCAAGATTTTGCTCAGCTAAGGGAAATGACTGAAAAGATGTCACCATTTACAGACAATTGGTGGGAAGTCTAATATACTATTTAATGACTCGTCTAGATATTTCCCATGTAATTGAAGTAATGAGTTGATTTATGCAACATCCCAAAAAACCACATTTGGATGCAGTGCAACACATTTTGAAGTATGTCAAAGGTACGCTAGATTATAGTATATTCTACAAGAAAGGAAATTCATTCAAGTTAAAAGGATATTGTAATGTTGATTATACCGATGATCATGACACGCGTCGTTCAACTACTAGTACACATTTGGCTTGGGATCAGGGTAATATCTTAGTGCAGTAAAAGATAACCTACAATAGTTCTATCAAGCACAGAATCCGAATACTAAGCAGCAATGACATTAGCACAAAAAAGCATATGGTTGATATAGTTACTAAGAGATTTAAATCAATCGATGAAGTATACAATAGAATTATATTGTGACAAAATATGAGTAATTCGCTTAGCAGAGAATCCTATTTTCCATGGCAAGACAGAGCATGTGGAGGTACATTATCATTACATTCAAGAAAAAGTGTTGAAGGAGAAATTAACCTGAAGTACATTGACATGGATCATAAAGTTGCTGATATACTTACTAAAGGTTTAAATATTAGTCAGTGAGGGAGAGTATTAAATATGTCACCGACTTATCTCTTTAAGAATTTCAAAGTTTGGTAAAAATCTTTCAAAGTTTGGTAACAACTTTAAGAATTTCAAAGGTGGGTGAAAATCTTTGAAAAGTTGGAGGTAAGTTTTTCAAAAGTTGTTAGTAATTTGTCAAGGATTGGTAACCATCCTTATAAAATATGCATGGAAAAAATCTCTAGAATTGTTGAATTAATGGTTTGCTAGCATTATAATTAGGGAGGATGTGATAATGGGAGAGTGTGGCAAGGAAAGAAGTTGTATGAGTGTGTGAGATGTGAAAAGAGGTGTAGAGAGAAGTTTATAGTGAAATGTATCTTTGGTAATTATTTTAATTTTATGGAGAGTAATAAAAAATTCTTTCAATTAAAGTCCTTATTATTGCCTCTTTTATTCTACAATAAAAATTATCAGAATTTAATTAATATAATAAAAATTAGATTTAAAACATTTACAAGTTTAGAGATTAATAGTTTAGTGTGTCTTCGATTGAATTGGAATTTCATAAATTTGATTTTGAAAAAAATAAAATTTGTAAATTTAGTTTTGCTCGAAGTCAGTTTATATGATCATAACTTTTTCCATCAATATACATATCCAATGCAAAAAAAATTCTTTTCACATATGTACAAATAGAAATTTAGAAAACAAACATAATTTTAGTAAAAAATCCATCATCGACAGTTTATCAAAAATACTTTTGTTTCAATGTATAAACAAATTTCAAAGAGCAAATCATAAGTGCACTACTACTTTTAAATTATATATAAATGAATTCATCATTATTTAATAATTATTTGTCTGCAATATTGCAAAATATTGTAATATTATGAACTAAGATAATTGGATAATGGACCCAAAATATCCTATGTAGTAATATATGTTGAGATTGTTTTGATGATGGCAAATATATGAAAAATATGAGTTACAAATATAATATTAATATGTGCTTAATTGATTAATCATTTGGACTAACTATTTGGTTTGCAAGATGAATATCTATTATATGTAGGATGGTCAAAAGAAAGAAGAGTGGACATTGAAATGAAAACAATGAAATATCAATACCATGCTTTACCCAAAGAGATGGCAAGCATGAAAGGTGCCCTAAGCTTTGAAGAAATTAAAGATTAAAAAAGTTGGAAGCTTGGACGTATCAAGATAGTCAATGGATTGAATAGGCATAATTATCATAGGCTAAGTATTATTTTTTGAAATTCAATGATTTAGATTTGCATTTATTGGCTCAAGATATTTTAGTTTTCAAAATATAAGTTTGGACTTAAAAGATAGTGAGATATACATTTCGCTTAAAATTGTTTTTGACCTTTGGTCACTATTTTACCTATATCTCACAAACCATAAGAATATTGCCATAAAAAAATTTTTTTTCTAGAAAATAGACTCAAAGAGCTTTTCAATGATAGGTTATTCCCTTAAAACAGGGTTCAAATGAAAAGACTATGACCTTATAAAGTTGAGTGGTGAGATATGGATTTTGCATAAAACTATATTCTGACCTTTAGTCACTATTTTAATCATATCTCAAAAATGTATTGATTTTTTATATGAAACCTCTTGCATTGGAAACTAGACTTAAAGATCTTTCCAAAAACAAGTCATTCACTTAAAATGGACTTAAAATAAGAAAGTTATGACCATTTGAAATTGGAACTACGTCACTGTAAGTGACCAGTCAACTAGTTACCTATGGCAAGTCGACTAGTCAACCCCCAACAGTCAATTGGTCAATCCCAAATTTGAAATAATGGTCAAATTTTAATGGACAGTCCACTGGTAAGCCCCAATAGTCAACTGGTCGATTCCAAAAAGTGTTTTCTAAAGTAAATAACGACTTTTATAAGTGTATAATAGCTATATCTCATCTTAATCTATAAATATGACATTCCAAACATATTTTAGAGTAGAACCAAATGCTAAAATGTGATCCTTAACTTGTTATATCATCTTTGAGAGAGAAACAAATATCATTGAGCCAAAACTTGCAAATTCTTTTTCATTTGAGTTCTTAGAGCTTCATTTGTATATCTATTTCTTTGAAAAAGGTTATTCTTCTGTATTCATGTCTTCTTTGTGAGCGAAAAGCTCAAGAAGGTTCCTTAAAGGAATCACGCAAGGGTGTGCTTTAGTTGAGGGGGAGGTTTCCCTGTTCAAGTGTAAAGAAGAGGTTATTCTTTAGATTAAAGGAGAGATTCTCCCTTGTTGTCATTGTAATTGATTGTTGAGATAATGAAAAATCCTAAGAGGTTGCTTAGGGACTAGACGTAAGCTTGGATGGAGCCGAACCAGGATAAATTACTGAGTTTGCTCTCTCTATCCCTACACTCTTTATATTCTGAATCATCTTATTTCTGCTCTGCATTTATTAATGATATTTTACTTGAAGTGTTGATATATATATATATATATATATATATATACTCCAAGCATCTACATTATGCCTTCATTATTCATATAATTGTTGTTTTACATCATACTCTTACAAGCATAATTTATAACAAAGATTTTTATAAAGCAAATTTTGAAAAGAACCAAAATTCTATAAACACTCAATTCACTTCCCTTCTTGGGTGTTCGTTGCCTGGTCTAACAATATAAATATATATCCACATCTAATTGACACATATTATGTATTAAAATAGTTTCCCGATCTTTTGGTAGTACATAGCAGTATATCTATTATATATAAGTAAAGTAAACTCCATTTAACGTGGAACCTCTATTCATTAACAAGAAGTCTCAGTTGATCAAACCAGCTCCTTGTGCAGTGACTCTTCACTTTTTTGATACATATATTGAGAATATTTTTAAGCACATAAATTTTTTGTAGTCAACTAAAAAAATTATGATGTAATTAATTAATTAACTACATCTTAAATTAGGAATTTATCGAAGTCCGAGAATTTTTTAAAATCAACGAGAAATTAATGAATTTTTCATTGTCAATGAGAAAATTTTGAAGTAATTAATTAATTAATTAATTAACTACCTCTTAAATCATAAAATTTTTGAAATTTGAGAAATCTTTGGAGTGAACGAGAAAATTAATGAATTAATTAACCACCTTTTGAATCAAGAATTCTTTGAAGTTTAAATAATTTTTAAAGTCAATGAAAAGATAATGAATTAATTAATTAACTTTTTCTTAAACTTTACAATAATGGACTATAAATATAACTTAGCAAAATCTAAAATTAAAGAGAAAATCATATATGATTGAATCGTTTATTCAACGATCTAGATCATTCAAATTCAAAAGCAAAGTTAAATGTGATTCTATCAGTTTATAATATTTTAGAGTTATTCAGAAAAAGCAATAATGAGTACTACCTTATACGTCAAAAAATATCTTTTATGACAATATCCTCTCAATAAACCCAATAATTTAAGATGTATTGACATATAATAATACAAAGTAATTTTTCTAAGACTCATGCAATGCACAGACAAATAAACTACTTGTTATTATAATTTAACTTCTTAGTAATCAGATATAGTTCGACTCGAACAAAACAATATCAATGTGTTTGAATAATTAATCAATTCAGGTATTAACAGAAGCAGAGGGAAGGGGGGTCCAACCCCCACCCCCCCCCCCCCCAAATTGTTGTTTCATTATGTTAATGTGTAATGTAAATTATGTTTGGCTCCCATAATGTATGGTAGCTCCGCCACTAGATATTAGCATTGGTTAATGTCAACAATATTATATATCAATAAAATTACATTGATCCAAAAATTACATGAATACCCTCCTTATATGTGATCAACATTTTATTTTTAAAATGTCATAGAAAGGTGTACAACTTTTGTAATACATTTTACTATCAATTGCATTTATATAATATCTCTTGATATCAATAATCGCTGGCAAAGCCGCATTATATTGAAGGTGGGCACTGGTTTTCCTTATATTATTTTTAAGTATAATGTATATAGTATTAAGCAATAATTTTACGCCCTACATACTTTATGTTTTTTAAACCCTGAAATTACACATATATCTTAGACAATTGGGTCATGTTAATTTTTTATCTTTTGATATTTTAATTTGAGTCTATAAGACCTAAACATGTATTATGTATATAATTTTAACTTTAAAATAATAGTTTTACATAATTTAGTAGAATAAAATTAAGTTCAAATGTCAATATGTTATTTTAGCTAAACCTTGCAAGATTATCCCTAAAAGTATTGTAAACTTATTGAAATGTTGCATAAAAGAATATTTATAATGCTCCGTATACTTTTTCTTAAAAATTGACAGTTATAATTTTTTATACTTCATCATATAAATTTTTTTCTTCAAAATGCTCTTTTGAACTATTTATTAAACTATCATATATTGTTAAATGATGATATATTTTTTAGTGTATCATTATTATACATTACATGAGTAATGGATACAAATGTCATCGTAGTTATTTAGGTAATGAAGTTGATATTAATATGAAAAGTAATACTTACTACTTAGTACAATGCTCATTTGAATTTAAAATTATTTTAAAATTTTAAATTTAATATGAATAAAATCATGATATTACTAATAAGTAATCTCATTTAGTAATACTTATTCTCTTTTTTTTCATTTCAATTTAACAAATACTAATATTAAGAATTTATGTTCTTCGTCAAGTCGGCGTCGTCAGTGCCGAATTTGGTAATAAAACATTTTCACTGGCTTGGCTTTGCTTTATTTCAGATTCAAATTTTCTACATTTTCTCGTTAATACGTAGATTAGATTATCAATATTGAGAAATTGCACAAATCTAACAGTTTACATGTAAAGTTAAATATGAAATGCAATAATTTTTCAGTTACCGAAATTGATAAATTAAAAAAATTATTCAGACAATCCACATCAAGCGAACTATACAATCCAACAGTGTGCAAGCTTGATGAAATTAGATTTGATTTTGAGTATGGCCTTTAATTTACATGAAAATTTATACAATACTATTATTCTTTTGTTTTAAATTAACAAAATTACATTATGATTTTTAATATAATAATCATTAAGAACAGTAGAAACTACACACGCTACTCTTGAACATTTCCCAATAATACTTTGGGCAATATAATTAATAAAACGGATTCCGAAATTATTATATATTTATTATATTATATATATATTATGTTTTTTATATTGTTATATTAAATTTATTTATATATATATAATATATTTTTTGATACATTTTATTCAATATTATATTATATTGATGAAAATTGCAGAGATCTAATTATTAATATTGAAATAATTGTGTAAATTTAGTCGTCTGAATTTAAAATTGCATAATCAAATCTTAAAATTAAATTTAATAATTTATATTAAATAAACTATGCGATATACCACCCCAAACTTCAGGAATGTGGGACTCTATAATTATTCACTGAACAGCATATTTAAAGTGGAAGAGAAGCCCAAAATATAAAAGCTCCTGACGATTCAAATTAGAAGGTGCCAAATAAAAAATCAACTTTGGAAAGGATTTTGTTGACTGCATTATTAAATGTTTTAAAAACTTACGCTGCTAATATTATTACTAAAAAATGTAGCACTAGTCTTTTTAATTTCTTCTAATAAAATGGTAGTCGTATCAGCGATCAGACCACGTTCATACATGAATTGAAGATTGGAAAATGAAAAAAAAGAAAAAATTTTCTATCGCGTTTAATATAATTTTTTATTATACTTTATGACTAATAGAAAAAACAATGAATAGCTTCAGCCTTCGTTTTTACAAAAATTAATTAATTTTTATTAAATATTATAGTATAATATATATTAACTCAAAATTTATAAATTCTATATACTAATTAAATAATAAATAAAATACTAATTATATAATGTAATATTTATTATGCCAAATATAATATTTTTAAAATAATAAAATATTTTTAACCTAATATATGTTAATTTTATATTTTTAAATTTTTTTAAAAAACTCATGTAAGCAAATTAAATCAATTTTAAATTTAAGAACACAATAAAGATATAACTATAGGTTGTCGAATAAGCAATGCTGCAAAATATAACAAAAATAATTACATGATAGAAGGTAAAAAATGAAGGAAATTTTTAGCTTTTTATGAAATACAAATCTAGTTTCTAATTTATAATAATTATTCTTCTACGGAATTACTTTGTTATTTTTAACTGAACCATTTGAAATTCTTACCATGTGGCCCATGCAGAAATGGCACTGCGTAGAATTAACAAGAAACAACCCATCGAGAAAACAAAAGGGGATGGCTTATTGAAGCGCAAAGTCTATTAATGTTTAATATCATTTTTAGACGCTTATAAATAGATTTTTCTTTTCTTCTGAATGTCTAAATGAACCACGCCTGACAATAATAACCCCATTATACTCCATGTTGAATTAATAAGAATACATCCCATCCTAGAAAAATAAAATTAATAGTTTGTTTAACCATAAAGCCCATCAATGTTAAATATCATGTGGCTACCCTTCTTGTTATTAAAAATATTATATTTATCCTAATATATATATATATATATATATATATATATATATATATGTATATTGTTGCACCCCAAGAAGGAAAATGATTGGTAGGTAAGGTGAAGTATGTTGTATGTTCATTTTGGTTTTGTATCTTTAATTGAGAGCGGAGTTTTCTTTTCTTATATATTATACAAATTTTTTTATTGTAAAAATTTTGAGAAGCCGGCTAAGAAAAATTCTATCAAAATTTTCATATAGGAATCCTGTAAAAAACCTTTAGCAAGGATATACTGAATTTTATTTGCATTAGTTGTGGTTCACATCAAATATAGATTAAGCTTATCTGTTTAATTGTATTCCTTAGATAAATATTAAGTTTCAATTTTGAGGCTTACAAAGGTAAGGTTGTCATACACATGCGTAAATAAATTCAAGAGATAACTCTTTTGATAATTATCACAATTATTTACTTATAGATATGTTTTAATTCTTCTTCAATAAATTCTTTTGATTTAGATGCGATCTTTCTTTTTTTACCTGAATATATACTTTTTCTGTTTTTGTAAAAAAACCCCCAAAAGAAAGAAGACAGATACAATTAATCTTTTAATGTGTAAAAGATTGTAAAACAGCTAACATTATTAATTCGTATTTATTGGCACCACCAGATGTGGTACGAACTATAATTGGTGGCTTGAAACAGCCTGTTACATACCACTTCATTAATGGATTTTATTTTTTAGTTTTTATTTTTTCAGAAGCCTAACTTCCAAGCTCACCTTTGTTTATGAGTGTCACGTTATGACAGTATAATATATATTTATGTGAGAGACACAAGATAGTGAATGAGGAATTTTATTGCATGCTTTTAATACTAAATTCCTTTAATTTGGGGAATTTTCACTGACATTTACACATATTTAATATCGTATTTATATTATTTTTAGCAAATTATTCTATCATGTATAAAGTTATCACAATTTAAAACAGAATCTCTTGAGCATTGTACATAGTCAAATCATTCACTTCATTAATTTTTAGTTCTTTCATTTTTATACATAATGATCGCCTTTGGATTATCTTTTGTTCGCCTATATATCAGATAGAATAATTTATTGACAAATGTGCCTCAAGTAATAAGCAATATAATATTGTAATACAATTAATTATTAAATATTATAAAAATAAGTTTTTTTTACTTTAATAAATTTATTACCTTAATTAAACTGATGAATTACAACATAAAATATTTTTACAAAATATTATTTCATATTTAATAATTAATTAAATCACAAATAAAAACTATGATGCTTTGTAAAAATATAAAATTATCACTCTTAATTAATTTAAATATTCATTCATGGGAACTACTGGATCAAAGAATAAATTATATAGAGATAAGAAGAGGTTATAACTTAAAACAGTAAACATTAATTAGTAGTAATTAAGTAAATAAGAAGATAATATTTAAGTGCTCAATAATAAAACAATAAAAACATCGTATTTCCATTGAAAGAAGTATTTCCATGGTATTTTGGACTGAAAATAAATTTAAGAACATAATATACTTTAACCTTACAACATGGGCACATTACACATACACACGTTAATAATCATAATGAAGCTCAAGAATAGCTAGGTTTTGTTTCCATGTTTAGGGTAAAATAACATGAGGATGATGAAACTTCATATCATCCTCCTTGATCTTGTAGTCGTGCTTTCATGGCAGTCCACCACCAAGTCCTCCACCAGCTCCACCGCCAAATCCTCCCCCAGCTCCTGCTCCACCTCCTAGTCCACCGCCTCCGCCGCCACCAAAACCTCCACCACCACCTCCTCCAGCTCCCCCACCAAGCCCCCCGCCTGCACCTCCACCAAATCCTGCGCCTCCTCCAAATCCAGCTCCACCCCCAACTCCGCCACCGCCGCCGCCACCAAACCCTCCACCGCCTCCGCCACCAAGTCCACCTCCAGCACCCCCACCAAATCCGGCTCCTGCGCCGCCACCTACCCCTCCGCCGCCACCAAAACCACCACCACCGCCTCCACCTAGACCACCACCATGGTGGAACAAATTCTTCTCATCCTTAAACGAACCCAACTCATTGGTAAGCTTCCTTGCACCAATGGAGCAAACAAGGGCATGGAGAAGAAGGAGAAGAAGAAGCTTAGAAGCCATCTTGATGAAAGCAAGATGACTTTGTGAAAGATGAGTATGAATACAATGAGAAGAGGAAGCTACTATATATATAGCAATGCAAAAGTTGAAGGATAGAAGTCCCATGCTTAGTGTGGTTGAGGAAGCCTTAAATTGGCTCATCTTCTTAACTACGGTGCCGCGTTGATCAATTAAATGCCTCCAACTGTCTCTGTTGAAAAAGCGAGACACCCTAATCCATTACGTTGTCTTTGGGACCTACCCTATAAATTTAGGGATGCTATATGAATTGAATTGAAAAAGCAATACATTAATAAAATATGTGTAATAGTGTTTAAATGTAAGTTAAAATATTGTATTCTATTTTAAATTAAGTATCCGATATGCATGAGACGTAATACGTATACTTTTGTTTCTGAAGTATTAGTGCTTAATAAAAGGACTCACACCGCTCAATTTTCATCTGCTTTTGCATGGCCCTCACGTACGTACATGCAGCTTTTGGGTGACAATTCTTTATATTCAATGCAACTCTCAGGACTCACGTTTCTGGTGATGAAGACATGTGAATCGTACTTTCAAGCTTAAGAAATAGATAAAAAAATAAAATAAAAAATGAATGTTTGTTAAGAATATTGTCTTGAATTAAAGAGGCAATTTTTTTCAAAATTAAAAAAATTAAGCTTTTATCAATTAAAGGACTAAATAAAAAATAAAAAATAATATTATACATAAAATTAAATTTTTAAGAAATGTAAAGGAACAACTACCACACCCTTGAATTTATCTCTTTTCATCTCCATCAATTATGTTGCAATGGGGTCATTCCATTTGATTCTTATGTATAGTGTGTTTTTGTTCTTTAATATTAATTTACTCTGTCATAATAATGGTTTTCAAATATTATTATACAATTTAATGTGAACTCATAAATGGATTATTATATATCTAAAAATATATTGTAGACTCTTCACCTGAAATACTCAGCTTGGAAAAAAATTAAAGTAAAAATCATTTACGAGATTTAGTTGGTTGCTTTCGAGTCTCCTGGGAAACTAATTAGAAGTTAACATCGAAGTTCTGTTTATATAAAATGAAAATTTTTTAGTTAATTAACAACTGAAAGCTAGTTTCTCTATATGAGGTTTCCTGATTGATGATGATTTACTATGTAAGAGAACATAAAATTAGGACAGAGATCCAAAAAAAAAAAAAAACA
The DNA here is from genome assembly GCA_037074485.1 of Delonix regia. Classification (NCBI taxonomy): domain Eukaryota; kingdom Viridiplantae; phylum Streptophyta; class Magnoliopsida; order Fabales; family Fabaceae; genus Delonix; species Delonix regia. The sequence continues at coordinate 17,459,432 of CM073452.1, read as the reverse complement.
TTATTTTATGCTTTCTCTCGTTTTGTACGTCTCCCACAAATTAAAAGATAATTAAGTCTCATCATTTTTCTTATAAACCTTGCATTGCGAAAAGTAGTTTAATATAAAATGTTAAACTTGCAATAAAAAATATAGGTGTCATCTTGAGTACATTTATAATTTTAAATCTACCATTACATCCAATTATAATGTAAGAATATAATTGTAATAATATCAATTTAAAAATAACAATATTATAATTATATCTCTACATTATAATTGAGTGCATTCAAGATTGTGAATATACCAAAAATATATTAAGATGCTTCAAACTAACTCACACCTTTCCATTAATTTCCGTCTTTTATGGAAAATGGGATTAATTAGCCTCCTTTTCTGTTTGGGCACTGTACCTCATTCCCTAATTTAATGAACTAATTCTCCAACTTCAGTCCAGGATGGAACTAAAAACAATATGGGACAAAAAGAAAAAATGTGATTAATTTTTTAAGAGGCCAAATGTGTTGTACTAATTATACAATTTTAATTTTATATTATTTTTATAATATTAATTAATTGGAATGTATGATTTTATTCAAAAAAAAAATTCAACTGTCCATAGGTCGTGCTTCCCTGATTTAATATGTTTGGTTTAGAAGTAAATATGGCAGGTAGGTCTGAACATGCATGTGTTGGTCAAGTTTGTAATTTTAATTTTAATCTAAAGTAAGTTTATATAACAGTGATTTATATTTAAATATTTTTATTTGAAAAATAAATTTTGTAATCGTTACAATTTATGAAAACATTTTTTCTATTTTTTTGTACATAAACAAATTCTAGATATTTTTAAATTTTTTTCTATTTTTCTGTAAAAAAAATTTTAAAATATCTAGAATTTGTTTATGTACAAACTCCTACACATAATTTTTTGTCCTTCAAATACTATTAATTTAGTTATTTTAAAGTAAAGATGACAGGTGGGTCTGAACATGCATGTGTGGTTCCATTTTAAAGCTCATGGTCCCATTTCATCAATCTTAGCAGGTTCTTATACTCAACAGTTTCAAATAGAGACAAGCATAAAATTAGTTCGTTATTAAAATTTTTTGTGTACTCATAATTTTTTAGTGCATTCAATTATAATATAAAGATATAATTATAATAATATCAATATAAAAATGTTGATATTATTATAATTATATCTTTATATTATAACTGAATGCATACTCCCTATATTATAATTAAATGCTTTAAAGTACATCAAATATGATAATTCCTTATTTTCATAATATGTAACAATTTAGTTTCTTATAAATTATTTATAATAAATCAGCCCCTCACATATTTAAATTTATACAAAATTAATTTTTTTTATTTGAATAAATAAAGAACTAATTTATAAAGAATCAAAATATCATGAAAATATAAAAGTGAAGACAAATTAAATACTTTTCTCATTGCAAATAATAATAATAGCAGCTTCCTTCTTTCCTATTATTGTTGTTAAGATGGCAACATTGGAACCGTTATTAATTTCCAAATGTGCGCAGTTATAAATCTGCTTGAGGTGTGAGAATTTACCCCTTTTTTTGCCTGAGAGAATTTAGCTTCTTTAAAAAAAAAAATTAAGAATGAATTATAATGTATAATTATTCATTTTTATTTCCATAGATGCACTTTTAATTTAATCTTTTCTATATGGTTTTTTTTTTAATTCTTCGTTTGCTTTTATGCTTTCAATGTTACTTTCTCATCCAATTTATCATATTAGAAATCCTAATTTCATAAAATTCATATGCTTCACACCTTTAAAATTTATACATCCAATTCTAATTTCAAGGTTGTTTGTTTGCGTTTGTATCATCCATCATTTGGTATTTACTAATTAAAACAATCTTCTAAAATAACGATTTGGTCACTAGCATGCTTAGCGCATTTAACTGTCATTTACAAAAGTAAATTTTTTGCATGTTAGTTCTTCTGATTTATACTATTTGACAAAACAGCTAATATGTAACAAGTTTATTAGTTTCAAAGACTAATTTGCACACTTGTTGAATTCTGAAAATTAGAACTAAATAAGGCTAACAAGGACAAATTGTTAGCTTAGTTGACAAGTATCCATTATAACATCAAACGCTTTTATACATTCAATTTCCTCTGTGATAAAACAAGAATTCATTAAAGTTTGCTACAAAATTCACCAACCATTTTAATTAAAAAAAAAAAAAGATTAATTTACAGTTATAAGCTAAGGGCTGGTTAAAAGAACAAAAATTTTAACTTGAATTAAAAGGGCGAAGCTCTGAGGAACTCTGTCTAGACAACCATCCAGTAGTCACTTTCTAGACAAGGAGGGTTCTCAGCAGTGAATGATCTCTCAGGACTGGGTTTCTTTGAAAATAAAGATGACTTGCTGTCAAAGAAACTTGAAAATGATTGTCGAATAGGGTTCTCTTCATTGTTTATCTTGTATTTGGAGACTGGCCTTCTCAAGAACTTATCTTTGCCACCAAAGATAAGGCTAAGCCTCTTAAACCGATCCTTTAGATCACCGGAAGTCATCGGTTGTTCTTCGGTCTGCTTCATTATCCTTAGTGCTTCCTCAGGATTCAGTAACATTGTCTCTACTGATTCATATACCTGTATCAGGGATGTGACCATTAAATGTTCTTCTGATAAAATTACAAAAATTAGTAGTATATATAGTTCATCAAATACCCTTTGTCCACAAGAAAAAGTTCATCACATGATCAATATGCAGGAATTATTTGTCATCCCTGAGTGCTCACGGGGAGCTATTTTAACAGAATAAGCCTAAAGACCAGACACAGCAAATCAAACACTCCTGAAAGTAGAGTTGGTTAAGTGAATGAATAAACCCCCTAAACAGATCATCACTAATTATTCTTTGGACAAAAGTTACTATCAAATAGTTCATCAAATACCCATTGGGCAAAACATAAAGTTCATCAAATAACCAGTATTATACACAAGAACTATTTTTGGACAAACTATAAGTGAAGTTCCTCAAATGTTTGTTATGAAGTTATCTAATAAAAAAATAACACTTAGTGGAACTTTTTCCAAAGAATAAATCATGTGGCGCTCAACTTTAAAAATTATCCATGTGTTTTTGTTAGAAAATGGCAGAACAGATCTAAAAAAGTGCAGCTAAGTTTTGTCCATTATTTTGCCATCCTCAGGTGCTCATTTGTGGAGCTATCTTCAACCGAATGAGTCATAAAACTAAACAAAGTAAATCAAACAGTCCTAGAATGTAGAGTTGGTTGAAGTAAAATGTATAAACCCTCACGCAATTTGACAGATCCAACAATAGAGTTCATATTTTCTCAGACTCCACTAAATATAATCATGAGTTGAAATTTGATGAAAAATTGGAAATTTACTTCATTTAGGTGCGAACTAATGCTAGTAACGGCCTAAAGATCAAGGGAGCAAATACAAAACTCCATAAATTAAAATCTTAGTCCACTTTCACACACCTGGCAAAGGTCATCAACTTTCTCACTCCAATTGTTGCCTTGGCAGGTGACAACAATGTACTCCTTGCAGTCATAGAACAACTTTGAGAAGTCATTGTTACCAGATAGCATAGGTTCAGCAATCGCAAATCCTAAACCAAGCTGTATAGTTAAGACAAAAGATTTTGATTAGCAAGACCTACAAAAGATACAATGGTGTATCAATGGAGCACTTTTTTTTCGCAACCTATCACTGAAATCCAGTCAACTTGTTCAAAGAAAAAATTACGGAGAACTTTAATCAAGATGCTATATCCGATACCAGGACCATATATACAGAAGGCTTATGTTAACCAGTGCTGTACTGTTAAAGCTTGATGGAGATTCTGGGAACAAATGTGCAGACATGCTCCATTTACATGCCAGTCTTACTGTTCTTAGCTCACAAGCATGCCTATATAACCATAACTCTCCTACAAGGCTACAACCCAACATTGGGGTAAAATTGTGTTTAGCTCTTAATTAGCACCTTCATCAGCCTAAGCCCACGAATATACAATCTGGCCTTGGATATGGTTAATGGAAACTCCAGCAAAAATGGCATATGTAATGAAAATAACAATAAAATTTAATACACATACATAAATTTGAGTGCAAATTGGTACTTCGATAGATCCATTAGGAAGATGATAAATAACAAGTATATATAAAAATAGAAGTGAGTTTAAAACAAAAATAAGTAACTTACTAATGAAATAAACATTTGTTCAAAAAGCTCAGAAGGCTGGATGTCCTCAAAAGCATTCAGGATATCCTCCCTACAAATTAATGTCAAAAGCCATTCAAGTGATATGTATTGAACAATAAAATTTGTAGTAATACCGGTTGGGCTTATTAAATATTTAAACTTACACTGCCAAATCCTCATCAAATAGAGGTGCCTGTTTAACAGCTGGCACTGGTTTAGCTGCTTCCCATAATTCACGCCATAAATTGCCTGCCACAAACATCTGGTGAAGTTCAGAGAAGTTTTCTGAAATGACGCCAAAAGAGCGTAAAGCAGCTGTAGCTATATTGTTCATGTATCTTGCAGCATATATATGTCATAATGAAACAATGGCAACAATCAGGATTCATTTAAGTGAATATATTTCCCCAGACATGTATATGATATTCAATTTAGGCACTGTATATCTTCCTTAAATGTTATAAAGATTGAGACATCAAATGCCAACACTTTCAATTCAATGGTTAGCCCAAGGCAAAAAGGCATATAAAACCCGAAGGCCTATACCAAAGTCAATTAACTAACCCCAAAAAGTAATTAATATTAAAATATTTTGGTTCTATTGACATACATTTTGAGCCCAAGACAAAGCTCAAAATCATCATAATAATTTCAGGAGCACGTTAAACATTTACAATCCATGGTCATCCAAACATCAAAAGCCTTGGGCTATGAATACAATCCCAAAGCAACATAATAAGTACCTTATACTAAGAGGTCTATTAAGCAACAAACCAATTCTATTTTTGCATTAAGTCATACTACGCTTATAATACAATGCCTAAGGCCATGAATGGGCATAGCTTTTGTGAGCTATTTGTGCTCAACTAGCTTAAAGCTTCACTCAGCCTGGCCCCTACATAAAGCTTGTTTATTAAACAAGCCGAGCTTGAGAATTTTAGTGCTTGCCTCGGCTATTCTCAATAGGAGCTCAACTAAGAATATAATGATGTAACATATCATTTTTTTTCTACATAATAAATAATTTATATGCACCAAAATAAGAAAACATAATAAGGCAACTTCATCTAAGTCTAAATTCTCAAATAAAAGTACAATAATGTTAATTGAACTCAATGACATGAGCCAAGCTACTAGTTTATAAAATGAGATGAGCAAGCTTGTCAAGCTTGTTAATCAAATGAGTGGAATCCAATCTATCTAGTAGTCAGCTCAGCTGTGTCAATTTACAGCCTTCTGAATTATATTATTGACCAAACAACGAAATTTAGGTTTGGGAAATCAAGAAAAATACAAATTTTGGTCCCTCAATTGTACCTAAAGTATTAATTTGGTCCTTCAAAGATAGAAAATATCAAAATGGTCCTCCAAACATTAAAAAATGAATGGAATTGGTCCCTATGGAGGACCAAATTGATTTTGAACCTTTATTTTCTGAAGAGTATCATCTTTTGAAAACCATTTTGATACTTTTCATCTATGGAGGACCAAATTGATCTTAAGGCTAAAAGAGTGGGACCAAAATTATATTTTTCTCATTCTAAATGATCAAGTAACAGAAGACACAGCGTTAAAGAAATAATGCACAAAATGAAAAATTATTTAAAAGACTGATTTGTTTGTTCAAAATCCATGTAGATTTAATATAATAATGAAACAAAACATGACACTTAACAATTTCTAGCATATAGACCGAGGAGTCCAAGCATGCTGTTCTTCACACCTAAGCAAACTATTATCTCCTTAGCAGTTAAAGCTATTTAAAACACACAAGATGACAAGCATCATTCTAAACATGTAGGACAAAAGTTTCTTGCTACTGGTGACAAGATACAGTTAACATAAATTTTGTATCAAGCGAAGATAATACAGATGGAAGGTCCCTTGAAATATATATTGGCCACAAATTTATGCTGCAGCAAAACTTATGTAACAATATATGATGGGATTATTTGATACTGCACCTTCCTTTTGCATCCGCAGACTTAGCTGACCTCTGGTGGACAATGACTCACTACCATCTAAAGATTCTTGGGCCTCGGTACTTGGCTTCCTTTCTTTCCAATCAGGAGGAGAGTACCATCTCACAAAGTCCTCCATAATGCAGCCTGGGTTTGCAGCCTTAAACATGATATTAAACAGAAATTACTCAGATAGCATGTTCAGCACATTCAAAATAGTTAGAAGCATTCAGAATATTGGTAAGAAAAAAGTTCTCTTCCAAGAAGAGCTTACCTTGAAAGCCTGCATATCAGAGAAGAGTTGAGAGCATGCAGCACCAACACTGACCATAAAAGATTAGGAAAAATATCAAGCAGTGCAAATTGATATAAAATATAAGGCAATAAGCTATTACAACTAAATGCAATGTAACCTAAGCTAGCATTTGTATACTAATCAAATAAGCTCAGTACCAATCCTGTCCAAATTATGGGAAATAGCAGGTGATCATCAATAGATTACCAAATAACATTTTCTATGCCCAGAATTTGTCAAATATGTTCTGTTGATCGACTACTCCCATCAGCTCATTTTCTACAACTAATAAGGAAACAGATCAAAGTAGATATCTAAAACATTTCATGATCCAATCTTCAGTTTTACTAAATGATAAATAAGGCAAACATTTAAACCACTCAAGCATCCTTTCATCAGACTCATTGATCGTATCATTTTGTGTTTAGAATCATTGACTTTTGTTGCTTTCATGAGGTAAATTTTTTACAGGAGAAAGTACAATATTTGAAACAACAAAATTTTCCACTTACATCAACATGGAAAAAAAAAAAAAAAAAAAAAAAAACAACAACAACAACAACACAAGCTATACGTGAAAATATATAGTCTCAATGCTTTATCAGGTCTGCAACTAGATCCCTTAAAATCCTAGTAAGCTAAATATGACAGTGTCAAAAAGAGTGCTAAGTCACAAAAGGTAGCATGATGCATAAATTTCAGTGCATTTAATTCAATCACATCGTCTAAATTTAAATAATCTCAAATTTATTATAAATTAATAATTACTTATGGTCAATTAAGTAATTTCCTTATTCGTTTCACATCCCATTTACTAGAGCACCACTACTGATTGATTTATAGGAATCATCATATGATCACTATCGGCCACTTGCTCATATACAGAGAAAATACTGCACCTTTTAAGACAATGCAAATTGCAAAACAAAAGTAAATAACCAGTAATGCTTGCCTCAAGCATGGAGGTAAGACTGTTTTTCTTCTTTTTTCATTATGTCTAGCATACAGCAGGAATAGTTAAACATAGAGAATCATTTCCAACCAAAAAACATCAGTGCTTGAGCAATAGTGTTATTCATTTTGAGCCAAGTCATATTATAAAGGTAGGAATAACAATGGAGTGTCATTCTAAGAAGTGCATTATGGCTCCACAAATAAATAAAAAAAGAGAGCCAGAGAAAAATCAGTTTAAAAACTTACAGAATAATTAATCTATGAGTAGTCACATAGAAAAGGCCAATCAATAATGCCTCCAAAATAGATAGGAATTTAATCAAATAGACAAGAACTAGCTCCCAGCCCTCAGTTCAATCAGTGAATGGTAAGATTTGATTCCATAGGTCAAAGGTTCAAATCTTTCCAAACAAACATAACCAAAAAAAGAAAAAGAAAAAGATATATAATGATATTAAATACAAACAATAAGCAGTGAAAGAGCACCAAAAACAAGATGAATTTTCTTAATTAATCAGGAAAGGTTTGCAACTCACGTTGGTGAATGAAAGTAAATAAAGGTGTTTCAAATTATATATATACACACACACACAGATAGATAAGTGAAATAAAAAAAAAAAAAAAAACCTTAGAATTCAAGCTAACTAACTAGATCAGATGGGTCCCAATTAGTGTACAGACCTTCCTGTCTGCAGCACAAATTCCTCTGTTTCTTTGATCTGATCTTCTGTAAGCAAAGGTCCTTCCTACATGTCAGTCAAAGGGATCTCAATAATAGGAGCAAGTTTAAGTAGTAATGTTTAGCACATGTATTGACCAAACCTGGGTGACAGGAGAATAGACAGGCTCGCCAGTTTCCAACAACACCAGATTTCCAGAAGGGCAATCAGCACCAAGTCGAACAACGAACTGCCCAGTACTTAATCTAGCATACTGAATAGGGCTTGAAGAAACTGTGTCACTATAATCAACTGATTCATATATATTTGAACTGGCTTTTACTAACATAGAGTCCAGGGATTCAGTGGCAATAACACGGTGCCTTTTTCGGGAGATACAACAATTAATTACTTGAAGTTGTTGATTGAGTAGGCATGACTTCAAATCTGGAATCTCATTCATGGGGACTCCAGGTAAATGTCGCTCCTCAGACCAAAGTTTTCTCAGCTGCATAAGTTGAAGAACATATATATCAAAACCTTCTTTTCCATCTGGAAATTGAGAAGGAAAATATAGTAGCAGGCTAGTAGCATAACTGAATACTAATTAAATTCAAGATAAAAATTCTCAACCAAAAGTTTCTCAAGGAAACATGTCTTTCATTTTCATGATATAAAAGAAAAAAAAAAAAAAAACAAGCTATACAACTAGACAGGATAAATATTGAGAAGTTTTAAAAGACAGTCTCAAAGTTGCCAACAATATATTTTATGCTTACTTTGCTGTTTCTTTTTGCTTCTTTATAACCAAGGGGAGGGAAGGAAATAGTTGGAAGAATACTTTATTAGACCCAAGTTAAACACAAATAAGTTTAATTATCAACAAGGAAAATACTGTTCCCTTATAGAGGAAACTACTACCCCACTGCTATCTATGATCACTAAAATGTTCAAAAGAAGGAGACAATCTATGTTGCTCAGCATGGCATCATGTGGTCTTGCTTGAATATGCTGATCTGCTTAAGATGATGTATTCTATTGATTTAAGGAAAAATCTAATACTTCATAAAACCTCTAAGAAACATGTACTTAAGTGAAATCCAATAGCTTATCAACATGAGAAAATGATCAAGAGGGTAAACTAAATCATTAGTTTTAGATCAATAATAATTTTTCTGTACAAAATAGGAAACTAGAAATTCTTATTTAATTAAACATACTTCAACAACAACCCTGCACCAAAACAGAGCCATTTTTCTTAGGTTCCTGAAGTTTCCCATGACTTCAGCCAGCTTAACAACAAGGCTTTCTGGAGGAGACCCATGAATATCTCTTGGCAAGGATGATATGTTGGTTTCCTCTGAACCATAGTTGATCTTCCTCTTGCAGAATTCTCCCACTGTGAATAACTAGCAAATATTACAACAGAAGTGAAAGAATATGCATTTAAAGAAAATGTATAACATAGACTGGTAGTCCCGCTTAGTGCATAACACTCCTAGGGAGATCATATTGAGTAGCCTCCATTGAGGACAAAAGGTCCTCAAAGATAATCCCCTAGATTGGGCCTTTGCATGTCCCTCTGGGATCTCAGGCATCCCATTGGCTCCCTTAACAGTCTTGGACTTGGAGTAATCCATCTTTGCTACCATTTTTGTTTATCTCATACACATACACACACACACACACGTATGTATATACGAACATAGAATATATCACTGATATAATTTTATCATCATCAAGTAACCTTAAAATTCATATACCTGGATCAAATAGAGAATTAGTCATATAAAGAAGTTTCTCATCATTACTAAAGTCTGAGGTAAGCTTGTCCTCCTTTTCACGCAAAACTAATGCCTTCACTGCAGACAGACTTAAGCCTGCCCTCTCTTGAAGAGGTGAAGAACCTCCTGTTGAAGCTATAAGATCTTTCATTGACTTTGCTTTCCTTCCAGCCCTGGAGAAAAGGTCAAAATATTTTAGGAAATAAGCTATTTGCATCATAATCTGAAAATCTTCATGAAAGACTACAACAAGGCTCTAAAAAATTTATGCTATTGTTGGTTTAGCATTTATGACAAGATAAATAACAATTGAACGGAATTTATCACTGGATTCCAAGGAGATGCACCCAACTGCTGAAAATGTCAAATTTCAGTTGTAAAAAATTTTTCAACAAAACCTTCCTCCCACTTAGAAATATAATGTAATAATAAAAACCTTCTAATGTTCATGCAGAATCTAGCAGCAAAATGAGGAAAGGAAGGCGAAAGAATAGCAAAATATTGTAACTTACTGAACAGCTGTAGCCAATTGCTTCAGCACAGATGATGGAGGAATGGGATCTTTAGTTACAGATGATGGACGAATGGGATCTTTGGTAACACCAGTTAAGCCTTCAACTGAGGAAGCTACTTCTGAAACCTAAATTAATTGTTTTCTCATACATCATTAATCGCAATCCATTGTATAATTGAATCAGCAAATGAATGAAAAGATGCCAAACTTTTCAAATAGTTTGCAGGAAAGACTTTTCAAGCACTTGACCTTGAGACTAACAATTAGCACACATTAAGAAATCATCATCACGCATTAATCAGCAGTTTTATCTTATGACTTCTTATTAGTCAAAGTTGAGGATGCAATTTCACGAACACCATATTGAATACATGATATTCATATTCAGTGTACATTATCAGATTTTCCTAATATATCTAATGCACAAAGTACAAAGATAAGAGCCTTGAATTAGAATGTTTCAAATCTTCTTACCTTGGCCTCAAGAATATCTTCCATATTCACGAGGTACAAATTTTCATCATAAAGTGAAACAACCTTCGTTGTATCTCGGATTTCATCCATATATTCAACTTCTTTTCTCCTTATTCGAATGTTTTTAATCTTATCTTGCCAATCCTGCTTTATTCCTATAGATGCAGGTCGCCACTTTATGTGCCTCAATTCACTGTGAAGCTGCATCATCTCATTACAAAAATTAATTGTGTTAGGTAATCAGCTTTCATTTTAGGATCTATACTGCCTGATTAGAACCTAGACATAACAATAAAACAAACATAAAATAAATAAATAAATAGACTTGCTATAATCATCTTGTGGCCAAGAGGCATTTCAGAGTCCAGACTATACTTTCATCTCTTCGGAAAGTAGCAAACAGAGGGAATGATAACACTACGAAAAAAATTCTAACAAATAATTTGAACAAAATTGGGGAGTTTTCTTCATTCTTTGTGAGGATGCTGAGTTAGCTTTCGAAAGGCAACAACAGCAAAAGACAGTGAGAGAAGGATCAAAGTAGAAAACAGAGCTTATTATATTCCCAAAATGAACTATGACACATCGAAGATCAATAAATTGAACCAGTTAACCATTGCCTAGTTAGTTCTTCAATTAAACTGTAACAAAACAAAAAAATTATACTTCTAATTGGTATTCTAAACACAGTGTTCAGAAGTGAATATGCTCGTACCACCATCCCGTGCCACAAATGAAAATAAGAATAAATGATCAACCTCAGAATGGAAGAAGTCAAATAATCAAATTTAATATTTCTTTGATCAGATTACTTAGTACTCAAATTTAAAAGTAAGAACGAGATGTTTCTTCCAGCTCAAATCCAAAAACAACCAAAGGAAGAACCACAATCATTCTGATTGCCATACCTTTGACTCGCTCTCGTTCTGAGGAGATTCATCTTCAGGTTGCCTAGTCAATCTGTTGGGCGATTTTTTATCAGGACCTTTACCGATGAACAATTGCGTTAATACTTTATGCACATTCCAATAAAAAATCTAAATTCCCAGAAAAGCAAAAGCAGTACACATTTACACACTAAAAGAAATAGAATAGACAATAGATGATCTGAATTAAAGCGTTGAGACATGAAACGCATAGAGGAAATGGGTATGGGAATTGATGAAAATGAAGAGGTAATGCAGCAGTAGAACCTCGCTCGGATTTAATCTCCACGAGAACCCGCTCGGCTTTGGCAGCCGCAGAATGGAAGGCTGACTTCGCTTTAGAGACAAAGGAGAGTGCCACCATTTTCCTACGCTTCTGATGCGCAGGTTGAAGCTTACTCAAATATTCTCTCTAACAAAAGTACAGAAGACTAGTGGAAAATGAATCGCAAAAGAATGGGAAACCATAGCTACTAGACGGTGCTGTATTTGTAGTGCGAAAGAGAAAGAACGCGTCCGCGAGAGAGAGAGAGAGAGAGAGGAAGAAGACGACCAGGTACTGATGCTGACGATTGTACCAACGGAGAAAACTGTCGCAAAGAGAGACTGGCGGAGATCATGTTCCCCACACTACGCAATTGAAATTTTGAACGCGAGGACTTCTGGTATTTATATTTTGTGTAATCATTTATTTATTTATTTCACTTGTCTAATAATTTATTTTCTAAATTTTTAGCGTTATTTAATTTTATTAATTAAAAATTAACCAATAGACCTTTATTTATTTATGAATTAAATTTTAATTACAAAAATTCATTATATTTTAAATTTTAAAATGTGCTTTAAAATGTTAAAGGAATTAAATAAAATGAATTTATTATTTTTGGGACTAAATTTATACAGTTATATATTCTTAAATTCTAAATTAAAAATTTGTAATAATTTATAAATCAAATTTTTAATTTATATTATTAATGAAATAACAAATTTTCTTAATGTAAAATTTGATTAAAATATCATCTAAAGGAATATTTATTTCTTTATAAATAATATAATCTATTAAAAATATTTATTAAGTTGTTATTTGAATGTTATTTCTTTAAAATTATAAATTTAATTCACTTTAAATTTACAAATTAATTTTTTATATTATTTAACCATATATTTTATACTTATCATATTTTATTATATTATATTATATATTAGTTAAAGTAAGCATAATTATAACTTATCTTTGGTTGCCAAAAGGATGTCAGGGAATCTCCTAATTTTAAGAAATAACAAGGTAGTTTTTAAAGACAAGAGAGATTAGTGTAATGTAGTCAACTCTTAAGGGTGAAAAGAATAATTTACTTTTTTACAAATATTAAAGACTATCATATTATTATACTTAAGTAAACGGCTAAGAGATAAAAACAAAAAACAAAACAAAACAAAACAAGTAAATGTACTTACCTCTTCTTAATCTATGAGATTGATGTCATTCACATCTTTTTTTTTTTATTTAGAAATGTGATAAAAGGCGGCAATTAAACATAAATGTAATTACGTAATACATTTCATTAATAATTTTATCTGAAAGAGAATAAATTAAAAAATTAATTTTAGTAAAAACTAAAATTTTAAAAAATAATTTTATTCAATTTGTACACAACTTGGTACTTAATTCTAATTTATAAAATATATTTAAATTAAAGTTCTAATAAAACAATAATTATATTTTTCTTTTGGAATGATAACATATTGATTGAGATTATCATTAATTTAATATACGATTCAAAATTTATAGTTAAATAAAACGAAAGGGTCTTACCAGCGCATGAACAGCATCGAACGTACCGAATTTGCTAAAGGACTATGTCTTCATTATTTTCTTTATTGGATACAGATAAGAATCATATTGGTCGGCACTAATATTTATTTTTTCAATTTACTCTTTTAAGTGTTACCATCTTAAATCACCATAAGAGTATAATTTTATACATGAAATATTTTTTAAATTTAACTTCTTATAAAATTTTTTTATTTAAACTTTTACATTTAATTTTTTTATTTTAATTCTTCATATATATTTAATTTAATCCCTTATAAATAAAATTAATATCAATTATATTAATCATATATTTTTTAATGACATTATTGATAATAATTTTATATACGAGAGAGTGAATTGGAACTATGTCCATTTTTTTTAAGATATACTTTGATAAAGTCAGGTATGTTTCTTTCTTGCTTGCTGTTTTCTACATTGCTTGATAATCTCATCTTGCAATTCAATTTGAATTATAATTCAGATGCTTGAATTACTATATAACTATGATTGAATTATACCTCACTCATTTTCACCTATTACAAGTTTGTTATTACAGTCTTCCACCTTTCGCTACTGTTTCCATATATAAAGGATACTCGTTCATGCAACATATCGGTGCTATCGCTATCATTTTACATCGAAATTCGTTGTACCTTGAGTTTTGATATGCGCTTTTCCTTGTCACAGTTAGCATAATGACATTGTTATTCCAAGTCATTAGGTATTGGCTTGGATCGCTTTATGAAGTAATATTTTGGCCCTTTTATTTCTTAGTCTAGTTTTAGTTAGACATGATCATTTATTAAAAAATTTATCCAACCGGATAAGTCTAACAAGAAAAAATGGATAAAGCTCAATTAATAAAACTTGACCCGAATTTTTAAATTCAAATAAAAACTTGTCTAGCTTAAATTTTTTTAAAAAGTCTAGCTCGGCTTGAATTATATTTTTGTTTAATGTTTTTATTAATTTTTTTGATATTACATGATAATATTTTTACATTACTTTTTTTCACATTATATGATAATAGACTATATAAATATATTTAATATTTTTATTGAATTGTATGAATGAGAATCATTTTTTTTTCAACAAACTATATCTATTAAGTTTTCTTATATTGTAAATTTTTTATTATGTAAATATAAAATAAGTCAGGGCTAGCTTTCAATAGGCTCAAAATTTTGGACAAAAAATTAGACCTAAACCCAGGCTCAAGCTCACAAAAAATATGAGTATGAATGCAAGCTCAACTCATTTTAACAAAGGTCCAACCCGTTATTAGGTTTAGTTTAAGTTGAAAGTTTTAAATATTCATTTATTTTTGAATTTAGTTTCATTTTAATCTATTATAAATTGTAAGTTTTAAAATAATCTTCTACTTTTTAAGATTTAACTGAAAGTTATCTCTCTATAATATGGATGTTTATTTTGAGTTAAATCTTGAAAAATAAATAACTATTGTAAGACTTTTAATTTGTAAAAAACCAAAATAAGATTATGTTCAAAGGTAATTAATTATTTTAAAATTTGTAATTTGTGAATGACCAAAATAGTGTTATTTTCTATTTTGTTATAATTAAACATTAACTTTTTGTCATTATGGCTGTTTTAGATATTTTGCTAAAGATTGTTTGTGCATAAATTTTGTATACATTCAACTCCTTAGATATAATGTATATAGTCAATCCATTTAACTCACCACAATATTTGATTGAGTTATAATTTTTAATTTATTTAACATAGGTAAATAACATTAATTGAACCCACTTAACTCGCATATTTAATGGATAGCTTGAACAGTTAGTGAATTGACCACTTAAAAAATTTTATAAAATTTCTTTTGTAAAAGGTTTAATATTATATAATCTCAAATAATATTTATTTTTGTTTTGTCTTTAAGTATGCAATATTAAAACAATAATTTACAATCTTACTAATTGGCAGTACTAAATTTATATTTAGATATTTAAATAATTAAATTCACATTTTATTTATAATTAATTTAATTATACATTGTGAGAGTATAAGTGGAAGGACAACAACATTAAACCCTTTTTTAAAAAAAATGAAACTACGCCCTGTGTTCGTTGAAAACAAGTATTATTTGTCATGATCGAGGATGAAATCAGGAGGAATAAATTGAAGAAAAAAAAATTTAGGGGTGGCAAATTCTATATGCATACATGTATATAATAAAGAAAGGAAGATATTCTTGTGTATAATATATATATATATATGAAGAGAAGTTATTCACCACAACTCTACAGTAATATTTCAATTAATGTCATCTAGCACTTGTCTTGTCTGTGTACAAAATTAAGAAAAAAATTTACATGTACAAACGCTACATGGAACATAAGATGTACCATTACATGGATTTTTCATTTTGAATTTTTTTTCTCTAGTTGTAATAATCAAGATGTAATATTTAATTTTACCACAAGAAAAAAATGAATATGAGTTCCTTGTTTGATAATTTTGATTTTCAATAACATATTTTTATAAAAAATATTTTTAAAATAGTTTCAATATTACTATTTTGTATTAAAAATCATAAATTTTAATTATTATTATTTTAAAATTTTTTTAGCAATGCTTAAATTCATATATATATATATATATATATATAGTTCACATGTTACCTTTGAAATCAAATATGTTTAATTATTATCTTATAATTGGTTAACATTAAATTTTTATTTTATGAAACATAATTTTTAATTTTAATAATTGATATTTTTATTAAACAATTTTCTTTGTATTTGACTGATATTTAATATTATTTAATTCATATTTAATAAGTTTTATGTTTAATAAATTATATATACGATGGCACTTTTGGTCAAAATAAATATAAAGATAACTTACAGGTAAATGTGACATCTATGTTGGTTTAAAAAAAAAAAAAAGGATGTAATTTTAGGTAGAAAGAATCAATATAGAGAGAATAATTAAAAATAAATAAATTTCATGTAAAGCTTGGATAAAAGTAAAAAAAAAAAACCCCATGGTCCACTTATATATCTTTCTTCTTCTTTTTTTTTTTTAAACTAAAATCAATTGTAGAAATTAATCAGGGTGAAAGCAACAAGAGGAATTGTTTTTGGTTTACATTTGAAACAGTAAATTTTCTGGTTCTTTTAAAAATGTTTTATTCCTTATTCATAGATAAAGATCAGCGCATTTGACTTCAATCTCTACTCTCCACGACTAACTCAAAAGATTTTACCTGTTCATATTAACGCATTTGACCTGGCTTCCATAATTACTTAGTCCAAGTCTGGTAAAGTAAGTACTATTTTTAATGTTTTTGACTTTTTCTGCCTTTCATTTTGCCATATGTTTCTTTTCCTAATCGGAGGGCCTTTTTTATTTTAATTTATAATATACGAAAAATTTGCTTGAAAAATTCTATTATGTGATATTAAAGTATGTAAACTTTGTATATACTTTTTTCCGTAGTTAAATGACATTAAAATAACCAGCACAAGTTGATATATAATTGGATGAAAATATAAAATATTTATCTGAAAGGCTTTTCTTAATTTGGGCCGAATTATAGGTTGAAAAATTGATACTCTAAGTAATAAAGAAAAAAGACATTAAAATAAATAAAATCAAACCCAAGAATTTTTATAAAAAAAACTTCTGTAAATTAATGTTATTTAAGAAATGTCTTTAGGAATCTATGTATTTTAGATCCCTTTATATTTTAATAAAATGATAATGTTATATTCAATCATGATAAATTATTAGATAAAAATTTAAATATTTATATTTATATTAAATTAGTATAATTGTTTATAATTATGTTTTCTATTGATAAATCTTGATCATTAAATAAATTATAATTAAACATAACCTTAATATTTAGTCAATCTGAATTGCAACCTGTCTAGCACGGTCCTCCACCTGGACTTCGGTGGGTGCCTCAAAATCTTGGCAAAACTAAGGTATGCTTATGTATCTTTATTCGTCAAACACTAAATCCAATGTTAGCACTAGTGGCGGGGCCACGGATGAGTAACCGGGGAAAAGTACCCACCCAAAAATGTTTAAACTTGATATAATATTAAGATATAGTTTTATGTTTTTATTTATTTTTATTTTCTAAATTCATTGAAACTATTAATTTTATATGATTAAGTTATATTTATTTTTTATTTTTTAATATTTTAATTTAAATTCATTAAACTCATATATGTATTATGTATATAATTATACATAGAATTTATGAAAAAACATTTGATACATTTTTGTAAATAGTTATTTTATAATAATTGAGTAGAACATAATCAAATTCAAATATTAATATGTTATTTTAATTAAACCATGAACAATTATCTCTAAAAATGTTGTAAAAAATTTTTGAAACATTAACGGATAAAATAAACTTTTAAAATACGTTTTTGAGTTGTTTATTGTTGAATTATATATTATGGTGTTATCAAGTGATAATATATTTTTTTAGTGTATCTTTATTATGCATTATATGAGCAATGAATAGATGCAAATGTCATCATAGGCATTTATATAATGAAATTAATATTAATTTTCAAAGTAATACATAGTACAATATTTATTTAAATTTATTTTAAAATTTAAGAAGAGAAAAATTAGGATATTGTTAGTAAATTAATCTCAATTAGTTTAGACAAAAATATACATTTAATCGTTTAACATTACTTCAAGTTTTACTTTGATCCCTTAATTTTTATAATTGTCAATTTAGTCTCTTAATTTTATCTTAAGTTTCTCTCTCATCATTTAACATAATTTGGTTTTTATTTGACTCATTAACTTTACTTTATATTTCATTTTCATCTCTTAATTTTATTTGAATTTAATTTGGTCCCTTAACTCCACCTCAAGTCTCATTTTTATCTTTTTATTTCATTTTCTTCTAATTTAACTTTCATATACTTATGTCTCCTTTCATTTTATTCTACATCTTATTATTTCATAAATTAAATGAATTGGTACTTGGTAGCTAAATTTAATTTAATCTTTGCTTTTTCTCATTTTGAGGTTACTAGCCTAATTAGGTTTTTGATAGTCATAACTCTTAATTCATTCAAAGTTTATATATTTAAAGTTTTAAATTTGTGCTGTTGGAAAAAGTGAATGATTTGAGTAGATTTTAAGAAGGGCCAACTTGGAATAAACTAATATTGAGGGATAAAACTGATACATGAGAAAAAGTTGATAAATCAAATTGAAACCAAATGAATTTAGTGAACAAAATTGAAACTTAAAGTAAAATTAAATGACCAAATTATAATCAAATAAAGTTCAGAAACAAAAATAAAACTTAAGAAAAAGTTAAATAACCAAATTAGAATTAAATAAAATTAAGAAACAAAAGTAAAACTTTTATTAGGACCAAAAATATATTCTGCCTTTAGTTCAATTCAAATATTTGAAAGGAATAATTTTATTTTATAAAATATAATATTAAAATATACCCTTTCAAATAAAATATAAAATAATTTTTTTTTCGCGTCCGCTGATCTAAGATCTTGGCTTTGCCACTAATTAGCACGACTTTGTTATTAGGAGCTGGGTTATTTGTTGGACGTGTGATTTAACTTTAGCTAGCATATTAGTTTGAGTCACGGGATGTTCAGAATAGTTAATTATTAGTTTTAAAACTTCTATAATCATAAATCACATATTTAAGTTATAACACATCAAATACTTGTTCTATTAATTATGAGACTTTATTTTAAAAGAGTTTGTTTCACCTTAAAAGAATTTTCAATATTTTTAAATTAGTATGACAATATTCTTTAAGTACAATGTTATTTTACAAGACTCAAACCATATTATACTTTTGCATTGACAACAATATTATAATAGTATTAACAATATTACAACAGAATTAACCTAGTGTTGTACACGTTTTAAGCCATTAGATAATTAAAAAAAAAATTAATCATTTAGTCCTTATAATTTACATCAATTTGTAATTTGGTCTTTGTAGATTAATTTTCTTAAAATCTATCCTTATACTTTTTAAATTTTATGATGTGTTTCCTATCGTTTGCCTTTTCATAGCACTGTTAAATCTGGTTGAAGGAGAGTTGAGGTGGACATGGTGAAACCATGTAAAGCCACACGCACATAAAATGCATCCCACGTGAGTCTAAGTTCTTTTAAATTCCTATGTCTTCTTCTAAAGCATGCTCTACTTTTATTCCTTCCCTTTGTGTAAAACAAGCCAACCTTGTGCTACTCCTATCTAATTATAGACACAAGATTTTGCATAGAGAATGAACAAACCCAATCCCATAACATTAAGTCTAGCAAGCATCCAATAGAAATAATCAAGATGTGCCTGATTGAGATTATCGCCAAACCACCCACCTTCTCCATCTTTACTAGTCACATACTCTATCGCAAAGATTAGAAAACTGCTCAAAAAGCTTCCCACACCAATGATGCTAGAGGTTTTCTTCGTGATAGTCCTTGCGAATGGTACAAATATGCAGTCGTAAATGGGAGGGAAGATTACAATGGCTAAAGTGACAAGAGATTGAAGAGAAGCAGCATAAAATACACCCGCCTTCCTAATACTAAGAGAAAAATCAAGGATGTCACACTCGAAATGTGACCATTTGGCAAAAAAAAAAAAATGGAAAGAGAATAATCTTAGTTTTCACTTAAAAAATGAAAACCAGAATTTAAGAGTCAGTATCAAAATTTTTAAAGGAAAATCTTGGAAAATTGATTAAATTGATAAGGTGGTCTGCAAACTAGAAATTAAGTCCGGGAGTCAATTATGTGCAGGAAAGGAGTTAGGCACCCATCAGCACTCGTTCTTAGGATTGATTATGCAAAGTTGATTAAGTCAAACTCATAGCCTTAATTTAAATTTTGATTACTCTTATCAATCACGTGAAAAAAAAAATAATAATAATAAAGAAATTAAGAAAATAAAATAAAGGAAGAAAAATAAAATATTTAGGACTTAACTTAGGATCAGAGCCTAAAGCCTACGTGCCCTGCGATAGAAATCAAAAGTCCATATAGTTTGACCCAAAAATACGTGGCAGTTAGTTGGTGGCTTTTTTATTTTTGTGAAAAGAATAGGAGAGTTGAAATTAAACAAATTTCCATAAACAAAACAGGGTGGAAATTCGGTTGGTGTGTTTTAATTCATGAAACCAATTTAATATCACTCACTTACTCCTTTCATTTTCTCTTTTTAATTGTTTTTGGATTTTTGGATTTTATTTTAATTTTGAAAATGAGATTATAGTGAAAAGGTGTTTTTTTATTACAAATAACAGGTAAAATAAACCATTTTTTATTTTTTGGAATTGTTTCATCTTTGTTTTCTTGAAAACATATATTAACTTTCAAAACCTAAGAAAACTAAGGGTCTCACGTGGCCATTACAAGTTAATTATCAAATATCTGAGAAGATGAACGATCTCATGCGATTATCACTAAATTGAAAGAACCGAAAGATAAATATATAGGTGACTTAGTGGTTATTTTATTTTTTAGAATTTTGAAATTCAAATATTAACTTTTAAAGTCTATGGAAACTAGGGTGTCACGTGACTTTTACTGGCTAATTCTTGAGTGCCTGGGGAGATTGATGATCAGGGCAATTTTAGGAATTAAACAAACATTAGACAAAATAATATAAAATTAAAAAGCCAATATAATTTTATGATTATGCACGTGTAGGTAGTGCTCATCAAGTGAGTGCATGATCACCACGGATACTCAAAAAATTACATGAGAGAAAAAGAAAAGAAAAGAAAAGAAGAATAAAATAGAATAAAATAAAAGAATAAAACTGAGAAAAGCTTTTCTTCTTGATATCCCTTTGGTTCACGTGCAAAAGTTCTTAAATAGCTTCTAATGTCCAAATCATGTAGCTCAAAAGTAGGATGTGGCCATGAAAATTAAGTGGATGCGAAGTAAAGATAAAATTTGGATAATTCCATTATGGGCTGTAAATATGCTAAAATCCAAAGGGGCATGGGCGAGCAATTTGGACAGTTATTAAACTCATCAATGACTATGACATCAAACCCTAAAAGACTCCAAACTTTGCTAGAGTAATAAAAATATATATCCAACCCTTTCATAGCATTCTATATACCCGGTAAGCCTTAGCGTTAGTATAAAGTGTGACATTAAAAACAAACTAGACTTTTACGTAGCTTAGTGCTCTCAATAATTCATGTATCAGGACTTTTACTAGTAATGACAAGCTTTATATACAATAAAAAATTAGCTCAATGAACAGCCACCCAAAGCTAGTTATATGAGTATGTTCCCTCTACCTACCAACTGACAAGCCGAAATATTAACAACCAAATATTGGAGAACCTAAACAGTTAAAGTGAAAGGAAAGAAAAAAAGAACTAAACAAATAAATAAAACAAACAAATAAACCAAGACACGATAAAATGAAGCATAAAACCAAGCAAAAGAACAAACCTAACCAAAAAAAAAAAAAAACAACTAGATTACCCACGTCCATGTAGTAGAATATAGTGGGGTGGCGATTTATATCAAATAGGGACTAATAATGTGTCAAATCAGTGCAGAATATAGGAGATTAATTTAGCGTCCTTCATCTAGAAGTAAGAAACGTTAACCCAATCCTTACCAGGTTCATTCAAATACCTCTTATATAGCGATATGAATAAGCCATCTTTGAGCAGACAACGTATACATCTAGAAGGAGTAAAATTTGAAGGACAGAAGCTTACCTCAACAAAGCCTCCAACTAGCTCTCTCAATCCTTGACATCTCTCTGACTTTCTCCAAACCAATCCTCCTTTGTTAGCCCCTGCTTTAGGACGTGAGAATAGAGCATCTCCATGTGGGTTCCTCTCAGCTACCTCCTTCCACCTTTCTCTACTTCTTCCTTCTCCATTGGCTACTCATCTCTATTTTATGTTGGCCAAAATAGGGCTGAATGATGGATTTCCTTCTTTGTACTTCACTCTTCCTCTTTAAATTTTCTCTATTTTTATATGCTCACGCTCTCTCCTTTCTATTTTATGTCTCTTCCTCAACTTCTCATGATATCCTCTTATTGTCCCTGTCTAAGTCGCACGAGAGCAGGGACCTTTTTTTTTTTCTCTCTCTCTCTCTCCCTCGACCTTAGCTTTTATCTCTTCTTTTCCAAGCCCTTATCCCTCTTGTCTATACTTTTCCTTTGTATCCTTTTTGTTCTTACCCTTCACTGCCCGAGTTTTTCTGTTGAAGTCTACTCCTAAACCCTTCACACTCTTGAACCCAGCTTTCTCTCCTTTTCCTCTTATCTTTTTCTTAACTCCTTTCTCTCTGTTTCTTCACACCGAAACAATGATTTCCTTTCACTTCAAGTACTTTTATTTTCCCCAAGCTCTCTATTCCTCCTTACTGTATTTTCAATCTAAAACCCCCTCGAGCTCTCCTTCCATCCACTGTCTTCTATTTTTCTTCCTCAACTCTCTCCTTTTAACATCTCGTAAAGCACTCGTCCTATCAATCTTCTCTCCTCAGTTCCCTTCTTTATTTAGTTCTTTCCCTTATACTCCTTTTAGCTCATGTCCATTTCTCCCCTCCTTTAAGCTTCCTAGTGATAATGATAGGACGGAGTGATCAACAACCTTGAAGCATGATAGACTTCTGATCCTCCCCCTCAGTTACGTGCATTCTAACATGTTTTCATTGGTGTAATTTGTCTTTTCCCTTCTCCATGTGTACTACCAATGGTAGGTATGTGTGTATGTTACTTCCTTTCCATTTAGAGCTTCCAAATCCTTGTTTGACTTTCTCTATTTTGTTAGTTATCCCTCCTTCATTTTTATCTGAAGCCTCTTCTCTCTCTTTTCTTTTCATTTTGCAGCCTTAGTTTCATTCTCTTCCCTTTTTTTTTTTAATTTCACAGCCTCTTTTTTTTTTTAATGTTATGTCTTTGATGAATTTTTAATTTTATGTTTTTTTAACTTTCATCATTTTTCCTCTTACTTTGTTATTTAATTTTCTCCATTTTGTTTTTGGTTTCAGGTTGTGCTCATTAGTAGCCCTAGTTATATTAATTTCATTCTCATGGCTTTGTTTTCTGGTTTTTTGTTATTATTTTTATTTTTTCAATTATTATAAAAGTAAAAGAAATTGATCTTTCTCAATAATTTTAGGATGGGGTGTTCACAGTTACCCCTCTTTATTTGTCTCTTAGGTAAGGTTGCGTGAAATTGTGAAAAAATGGTCTTACTTAAGGACAAGTAAAGATGTGAACACATAAATCATCCAGTGAAAGGAAAGCTTATGGCCCAATGCAAGCCAGGAATTTAAGGGCACAAGCGTAATAAGGCTTTGAGAAGTGCCAGCCACAACTAGGCTTTAGAGGTGCCTATCGTCGCAGGGCTTTGAGGTGTCTGCCATTACAAGGCTTTGAGGCGTCTGTCATTACAGAGCTTTAAGGTTTTTGTCTTATAGGGCTTTGAAAGGTGCCAGCCGAAACTGGACTTTGAAGGTGCTTGTCTTACAGGGCTTTAAAGGGTGCTAGCCAAAATTGGGCTTTGAAAGTGTCTATCTTATAAGGCTTTGAAGTGCCTGTCTTACAAGGTCTGAAGGGTGCTTGTCTTAAAGGGCTTTAAAAGGTGCTAGCTGTAACTGGGCTTTTGGGAGCCTGCCATTACAAGGCTTTGGAGTGCCAACAAGTACTGGGCTTTGAAGGGTTGTGATGTGGGATTTTGATCCCTAGTAGCATGCATTTAATGATGTTAACTATGTACAAATAGGATTTAAGATGCATGTAAAATGCTTGATGCAAGATTTGAAAATTTGCTAAAATGTAAGATTTGCTTTATGTGAGGCGTATGATCCTCATGGAAAGCCTAAATATAAGAATGAAAATTTTCATTTTTCTTTTTCGTTTTCACATAAAGGAGTTGTTCTTTGTTAGCTTTAAGCCTTTAAAGAAAAAATATGGACAAATATATATTTTTTATAAGTTCACAAAACCATTTCCTTCGGATATTTCCATTATTTTTCAAAAATATGATTTTCTTAAGAAATGCATTGCCTCACTTTAAGATACCCCATCTAGTTACATTCTTAGTGTTCGTCGTCCTTAGCTGAGTTGCTTGACCAATCTTGTAATCCAAATGGGCTAATGCTATGTTTATGATATTGATCATTGACTTTTGTCATCTTATCACTAGAAGTTATGTGAGACGACACCCATCCTTGCCTGTAGGTGATATCTTCGTCTATTTTGCACACACGAGACTTTCAAGGTCGTTGGAGAGCTAAAAGGGGATTCCTAAATGTATCACTTTATGTTCCTATTTGGTTAATCATCGATCCTTAGACATCATTTGTTTCATGCAAAGCACCAATATGGTAATCAACATTGAAATATGAACATGAAGCACACCAAAATGGAAGAGAAATTACTGAATGAAGGTACAATATTTTTAAGGATACAAGAATGACAAATGATATGGAAATATCTAAAAGAACCAAATATGAAAAGTGTTTTCATAAGAAGTCCTCTACTTTAGTCCTATGCAACCCCATTGAGTGATTTGCCTTGTTGCCAAAGATATGCATTTTGTGAATCCAAATTGAAGCATCCCCTACCCATTCTTGAGTATTTTATTGACCTCTTACTTCCTAATGATAAGAAGAATCAAATGTTCAAATCTGATCCTAATTCATATTCTGGATTTTATCCAGAATTCTGCCCATTCCACCTTCTTTGTGACTTAGTAAACCTTTCTTTTTCTTCTTTTATTTTTTTCTTTTGCTCTAACTTTTTCCTAGGTCACCTTTTCGAATTTTCAACCTAGCAAGTCCTATTTTCCTCTTCTTCTTTTTTAACCATAGTACTTCTTGATAGTGTTTGCATTAAGAGGTTTTGGTAATTCATGACCTTTCATGTCTACCAATATTAGAGTGCCTCCTATGAAAGCATGTTTGATGACATAAGGTCCTTCATACATTAGAGCCTATTTACCCTATCCATCTTTTTGATTTGATAAGATGTTCTTTAGGACTAGGTCACCGACCTTGAATTCTTTTAGGCGGAGCCTTTTATTGAAGCTCTAGCCATCCTCTTTTGATACAACTGCCCATGACACATGGCTGTAAGCCTTTTCTCTTCAAGCATATTTAACTGCTCATAATGGGTTTTTATCCAATCATATTCTTCTAGGTCTGCTTTAATCATCACCCATTCACCCTTAAAGAGAGAACTTCTACTTCAATGGTAGTTACAATCTCTATCTTGTAGGCTAAGGAGTACGGGGTTGCCCCAGTTAAAGTACACACAGTGGTACGATATCCATGTAAAGTTTACGAGAGCATCTCATACCAATTTTTATATGTAACAGTTATCTTTGCAATGATCTTCTTAATGTTTTTATTTGCTGCTTCAATTGCCTAATTCATTTGTGGACGGTATGGTACCGAGTTGTGATGCTTGATTTTGAATTGCTCACATAACCTTTTAACTTCTACGCCATCCAAGTTTCATTCATTGTCCATAATAATGCTTTCAGGTAGCCCATATTGCCAATAATATTTGCTTTTAAAAATATGATAAATGCCTTCTGAGTGACATTGGCTAACGAGTTCGATTCAACCCATTTCTTGAAATAATCAATGGCTACATTTATGAAGTGATGCTCGTTTGATGCTTTAGGGTTGATTGGGCCAATTACATCGATTCCCCATATTGAAAACAACCAAGGAGCCACTAAATTATGGAGTGGGACCAAGGGAACATTGATCTTGTCTGCATAAATTTGGCATTTATGACACTTTCTCACATATTTAATACAATCTTTTTCCATCATTATCTAAAAATATCTGCATCTTTGAATTTGTTTAGCCATCGTATGACCATTTGCATGTGTACTACATATTCCCTCATGCACTTCTGCTATGTCCTCTTTGCTTTTCTTGAATCAATGCATCGTAATAACATGCTATCATAACCCCTCTTGTACATGACATCATTTTTTACAAAGAAGTTCATGGCTAAATGCCTAATAGTCTTCTTATCATTCTCAGTGGACTTGGTTAAATATATTCCATCTTTAAGGTACATTTTTATGTCATGGAACCATGGATGTCCGTCAAACTCCTCTTCTATGTTCAAGCAATGTGCTAGAGCTCCCCGTGTCTCAATTTAAATTGGCTGAACTTTGACTTCACACTCAAGATGAATCATTGTTGCCAATATGGCAAGAGCATTTGCAAACTGATTGCTATCCCAACGCATGTGGTGGAAATTGATCTCCTTGAATTGTTTGATTAACTGTGTTAAGAATTCTTAATATGGTACTGACTTCGAATCTTTGGTTTGCCATTCTCCCTTTACTTGGTAAATTATAAGAGCAAAATCACCAAAGACTTCAAGGTTTTTCACACCTAAAGAAATAATAGCTTGAAGACCATTAACACAAGCTTCATACTCTACTATATTATTTGTGCAATCAAATTCCAATTTGATGGCCACTGGGAATTGTTTTCCTTCTAATGACACTATTACTACTCCCACACCATTTTTGTGTTCGTTGATTGCATCATCTAAATACATCATCCACTTATTTTCTTCATCTTCCTTACCATCCTCATCTTCTTCTATAGTAAAAATATTTTTGTTAGGGAAATGAAAGTCTAATGGTTGATATCCTCTAGAGGATTCTTTGCCTGATGATCATTTATGACACTTCCTTTGATTGACTATTGAGTCATGTACTTCACCTTGCATTCAGACAAAACTATTTGTCATTTTGAAACTTTTCTAGCAATATATGGGCTTTCGAAGATATATTTGATCGAATTCATTATGGAAAACAACTAAGTAGTGTAGTACAATATATACTGCCTTAACCTTCTAGTTGTCCATGCTAACCCACAACATGTCCTTTCTACCATTTAGTAACCACTTTCACAATCATTAAACTTTCTGCTTAAGTAATAGATTGCTCGTTCCTTTTTTCCTTGAATCATCATGCTGGGCTAATACCGCACTCATTAAACTTGGAAAAATTGTTAGATACAAAATTAAAGGCCTTCCAAGCGCCGAGGGAATTAGGATTGGTGGGTTCAATAAGACTGTCGGCAATCATTATCCCATCTACCTATATTATTTGTCTTCAACATTTTGAAGATTGATTCACAGGTGACTATCAAGTTAGCGATGAATATTCCTTTATAGTTTAATCGACCCAAGAAACTGTGAACTTCTTTTTCTATTTGAGGTAGTGTCATCTCTTGGATTGCTTTAATCTTGTATGGGTCTATCTCTATTCCTTTTCAGGTTACAATAAAACCCAACAACTTCCTAAATATAGCTCTAAATATTCACTTATTAGGATTTAATCTGAGTTTAAATTCACGTAGTCTTTCAAACAATTTTTTGAGAACTACCATATGGCTATCTTCCTCAACTGATTTAGCTACCATATCATCAATATAAACTTTAATTTCCTTATGCATCATGTCATGGAAGAACACTACCATAGCCCTTTGATATATTGCTTCGACGTTCTTCAAGCCAAATGGCATCACTTAGTAATAATAAGTTCCTAATTGGTAATGAAAGTAGTTTTCTCCTTATCCTCCTCATGCATGGGACTTTGATTGTATCCAGAATAGCCATCCATGAAAGGGTATGATGATTTCACATTGTATTGTCAACTAATACATTAATTTGAGGCAAAGGGAAATCATCCTTTGGGCTCATTTTGTTCAAATCCCTGTAATCAACACACATTTGAAGTTATCCATCTTTCTTAGGAACAAGAACAATATTCGCTACCCATTGGGGATACTTGGCCACCTAGGGAAAGCCGCTTTGTTACCTCTTCTTTAATCTACAAAGACATATCAGCATTCATTCTACTTAATTTCTACTTCTTGGGCTCCATGTCCGAATACAATGGAATCTTGTGATAAGTTATTTTAAGGTTAAGTCTAGGCATATCTTGATAAGGTGACATAAAGATATTGATGTATTCCTTAAAGAGTTCAATCATTTGATCATTCTCTAGATTATCTACCATTTTAATTACTTTCTTACTTTCTTCATTTCCCATGTTTATTATTTCATTTTTCTCCTCATACGGACATATCCCATTTTCAGTTGATTCAAGCATTTTAGAAAAGGCTTGGGTAAGCTCTTCATTATTGGATTCACAATCATACATATCAATGGCATCAAGTGATTCATTCAATGAAACCTCAGGAAACACTACATTGGACAGGAATTTCAAGGAATTTAATTTCCTAGAGGTGATAAGAAATTGATAATGAATAGAAGAATAATGAAAAATAACAATTTTAAAGTGACAAACAGAATTTTCATTCACATAAAGTACTAAAGTTTAGAGAAAACATTGCCCTTTTCATTTAAAGGATAAACTATTCAATCATCTTAAGCTAAACTAAAAGAAAATAAATAACATAAATAAGACAATTACTCTAAAAGGATAATATCTGAAATCCTTTCAATCCCCTAGTTGTCTAAAGCTTCTCTAGATTCATCAATTAAGATCCACGCCTTAACGCCTTACACTTTTTCATTAGCAACCATGTGGATACTTCGTTGATTAATCACTTCTGTAGGGGCCAAAAATGTTTCTCGAATATATGGAAAATCTTGCTTCTCTAGTTCTTTTCCATCTATTAGGCTTACCTTTTCTTTCATTTGTTCCTCCAATGAGGGCTCATATCCTTGCCGTTGGCGATTTAGGTTCTTCAGCAAGTCAATAGGGGATTTAACACCTTGCAGCTGTACTCCTAGTCCTTTTCCAAATTCATACCCATTCTTCTTCACGATCTTAGCCATAACCGCATTCACATTCTTTCCTGACTTGGCGATTTCTTAATCTCAAGGCTTTTAAATGATGTTTCCTTCACCTGATCTATTGCTTTAATATAAGGGATTGGACTAGGCCTACTTATCATTATCTTTTCCTCTCCCTTAACAGTAATAATCCTTCCACTATCAATGAACTTGACCTTTTGATAAAGGGTAGATGGCAGAGCCCTAGCTGAATGAATCCTTGGTCTTTCCAATAGCATGGTATAAGCTAGATCTACATCCATAACTTGAAAGTCAACATTGAATAAATTAAGGCCAATTTATAAGGGAAGGTTAATGGTGCCTAGCACCTCTATCCTTGAGACATCAAAACCTTTGACTATCATATCACTATTTTCAATGCTTAATGCATCTATCACAAGCTGCTCTAGTGTAGTGAGAGGTAGTACATTAAAAACTGACCCTGCATCAATTAAAACTCTTACCATTATAAACTTATGACGCTTCAGCATGATATGTAAGGCTTTCATTTGATGTATAGAAGATCATGTGATCTTGTCTTCAGAAAATGCAATGACAGAAGATGACTTGACAATGTTCATTACATTCGCTGCTCTTTCAGGTGTTATATCAGGCTGCACATATGCTTCATTCAAAACCTTTTGTAAGGCTTTTCAATGCACTTCAAAAATAAAAATCAATGACAAAATTAAGATTTATACAAGGGTCTTTTTTAATTATTTTACAACATCATATTCACTTTGCTTCATTATTTGTAAGAATTCCCCATCCATAGCTTTTGTGCCATCATTCTTAGAACCTTTCTCCCAAACCTCCTTCCCTTTCAAAACTTTTTTATTGTCAACTAGTGAATACACTCTTTTATTTTAGGTGATTCCTCCACCTTAGCCGTATTTAAAATAGATCTCATCTTTGTTTTAGTGACTATTGTTTAGCTCATAGGCCACTCTATTGATTCACCATATCTCTAAGGGATAGCCTAATTAGTTTTATATGGAAAAAGAGTTGTCATGTTTATGATTAGTGCAGGTTGTCTCTGAGTAGGTATAATAGGTGGGGCTAAGGTTTGTGGAGTCTTGCTAATGATCAAGGATACCTTTTCTGCTAGTTTCTCCTTAATTTGTTCATTTTTTACTAACTCTACCTTTTTACTTCCAATCATAAATACTTTATCTTTTCTTTTCCTTACAATATGACTCTAAAACCCATCATCCTTTTTAGCTCTTGCTTAAATTTCAGGCATTCTTTGATATAATGCCTCATCACTTCTTGATGATACTTGCAAAATTTAGACTCATTGCCTTTGAGTTCCTCAATCAAGGTATTATTCGGAAGCTCTTGTAGGTGTCCATCATTTCTAAGATGGGTGTATAATACCTCTATTGGAACTCTTATACTAACTAAGTTCTTAAAGAAATCGACATCTTCAATAGTCCCTACTTGTCTCTCATGATTTGGAAGTGGATTAGTAGCAATAATGGAATTTTCTCCTGCTTTGAAATGGACAAGATCGACATTTATTAAATCAAGCACATTTCTTTTAAATGTAGTGCAATCCTCAATTGAGTGTCTAGGTATGCCCATATGATACTCACAAGCAACATTCATATTGTTCCAAATAGGATATAGGGGCTGAAGAAGTTTGCAATACCACAAGCCTATGAGCTATGCTTCTTGAAGCTTTTAGTATAATTTAGCATTTGTTAAAGAAAAATTAAGCCAAGAGTGATTATCTTTTGGATGAGTGGACCTTTGTCCTCTGCCCTATTGGTTAGAGGCATACCCTAACTTAGTTTGACTTCAGTTTCCACCTCCTAAATAATAAGAAACCTCTTGTTGTGATGAAAATGGTTATGAGGATTAAATGTAATTCACTTCCCCTTCTTTCTTCTTCTGATTGAGGACTCATTTAGGATTCCCATCACTTTAAGTAGCTAGGAGTCTTCCATCTTGAATGTCAACATCTATTCTTTCCCCAATCTCAATCAAATTATCAAATTATCAAATTCATTAACAAGTGTCCCCATCAACATACTATAGAATGGATTTGGTAAGGAGCAAACAAAATACAAGTAAAATTCTTAGTCAACCATTGAAGGTTGAACTTATGACGTAACTATTCTCTATCTTTGGGCATACTCTTTGAATGACTTTGCTAACTTCTTTCTCATGCTTCTCATTTGTTCCATAGTCAGAGCATTTTGGAGACTGAAGTCATATTATCTTGTAAAACTCTCATCAATGTCCCTCTATTTGTGAATCTTTGACCTGTCTAACTACATATACCATAGAAATGCTAATCCAGACAAGCTTTCAAGAAAAAAATTAATGAGAAACTTCTCATCCCATGACCAAATTTACATCTTTATGCAGTAAGACTTTTAGTGATACACTGGATTACCACTCTCATTAAACTTGTCAAAATCTGATACCTTCAACTTTTTGGGTACAAAAATTTCTAAAGTCAGACTAAGTTCCTTTAAATTTAAGGATCCCAAGGTTGTAGGTCCCTATATCCTTCACCACAAATAATTCTTCTTTTTATGTACCTTCATCAGCTTTACTTCCCTATTTATCCTTTGCTATAGGAATTTTAAAAGTATATGTTGGTTCATTGCTTGGAGAATCTTGTGCGCCTGCTGTTTAAGCACACCATTCGCTATATCCATGCTTGTTAGCCATTTGCACATGAGGGTTTAGTATCTTGCCCTGAGTTGGGACCTCATTTACCTCATGTATTAGGCGCTATTCATTCATAATGGGTATAAGCATTAGACCGACTGGGATACCTATGAGTTGGCTCATCCTTTTTCCATTACAGGTAGTGATTGGCTAGTTCCTTTCTTAACGTCGATGTAGCTCTTTCCAGCAAGGGTTGCTATCATTAGTTTCATCATTTCAAAAATCTTATTCTTTATCTGTTATACAGGTATTCAGCATTACTATATCACTCTCGCCCTTAGGATTTTCATCCGACAGATGCTCTTCCATTAGCTAGCTCCTTGCTCGAGTATTATAGACTCTGATGGGCTGTTTAGTCTGATTAAATGGTTTCTTTTTTGGAGGCATAATTTTATTTCCTTTGTTTACACTTTTCTATTTCACAAAAAGAAAGCTTAAACAAAACAAGTTATTTAAGTTAATGTTAATTAGTCTATTGATTTATCTAGAGGGTTGCTTTGGCCTGATGATCATTAGCATAATTGGACCCTTTGACTTTTGAAGGGATTATAAAATCCATATAGAGGATCAAAGTTAACAAACCAAACACAAAAGGGAATTAATATCCCCACATGATTGGTATCATGAAGACTGAGAAAGAATATGAACATATAGAAATTTCATTCAATCTTCCATAGACGAACCAAATCTTTCAAGTACAAACTATTACATAGTTCATTAGTACTCTATTTAACTATTCATCAAATCCTTTAAATCATCATAAATACAAGTGCATAATGTGAAAAATTCAAATATGATTGGAGGTGTCTTCAATGGATTGGTCATGCCATTTGCCCTATTGAATGCATTGGCAAATTCAAGTATTATATTGTTGGCCAGGTGCATTAATCCCTTAAAATGATTCATCCATTACTCTAGCTTTGCCAATCATTTTGCATAGCAAGTTTCCCAGGTATTTGTTATCTAAGCCTGTAGATCAAGTTGTTCCACTAAGTTTTGGATAATTATAGCTTTATCACTCCCATCCATTTCTAACTCACTCATTCTGCTTTCAAGTTGCTAAGTGAGCATTCTGATTTCTTGTTAAAGTTTATTGTAGAAGCATAATGTTTAGCTTGTCTTTCATGAGCTTCTTTCTTATGGAAGACCCTTTTCATCTTAGCTCTGTTGCATAGTTCACGCCTTTGGGCCTCTTTAACTGCATCCTTGAGCTTCATGTTTTCTGCCTATAACTCACGAACTGCAGCATTCATTTCTCTCTTTCTTAGTTTCTTAGCTCTAACAAACTCTTCTTGCATACTGACATATTTTCTTTGTAGTTGTGTTAATTCTTTGAAACACTTTTCCTTTTGCTCTTCCAAGTCTCTCACCTCTAATTTCTTATCCTCAACAGATTTAAGACAAGTGCTCCTCCACTACTCTTAGATTATTGCTCAACAAAGGCTTATGAGGTCCAAATGAAAGATTAGCTTATTTACATCATTCCTTGAGCCATGCCTCGTATTCCTTTGTTGTCATAACAGCTCATTTACCTAATTTAGGCCTTCCTTTGTACATAACTCTAGCTTACGCTTCTTTCACACATAAGTTTCATTCTTTAGCCTTAAGATCTTCATGAAGAAATTGGATATTTTGAAAGGCTTCCTCTGAAAGGATATCTTGTTCATATACAAATTGGTAGTGAGCAATAGAGGGGTTGTAATTGATACAATCTCTAGGACTCACAAGAGGTACATTTTAAAACTCTATACAATAGTAGAGTATGTCTTCACTCTCTCACCATGCTAATTTCCATAGAATTAAGTCATCATTTAACTTATTGAAATGTTGTTCCCATCCTTCTTGATCCATTTTCCTTAATCTCATCTTGTTATTATGAATTTGTGATATGAACCCTTCCCGATTAGGGTAATCCATAATAGGATGGTGTGTAGTTTCAAACCTTACACTAATTTGCTACCTTTTCCCATACATATGATTAACGACCCATATAGTCAATAGATTAAGCAACACTTCAACTTAGCTCCTTTCTTTTGATAGTGGAAGCTTAAAGTCATAAATGTCTCAGCCAAAATTGTTAGCACAGAATTCACTTGATGGTTTTTTACTATTAAAAAACACTAATGGCCACCAAATGAATTATTCCTACAACAGATGGAAAGAAAACTAGACCATAGATAGCCAGAGCTAAGATCCTTCGAAAAGTGATCCAATCACCCTTTTTAGCCCAAACTTCCAACCACCTTTCCACATACTTTCTTGAAATTCCTTTGGTTAATCCATTCTTGACAAATTGTACTTTATTAACCCTCTATCTTATAATTTGGTCCACGATATGCTTTAATGGTAAATATCCAGGGTATATGTACACTGCAACATTTTTTGCTATCAGCACTTTCAAAAGTCCTCTAAAGTTAGAGTAATTTGGAAGGTTAGAAATGTAAAATACCTCAGCAAATCATCCTAGTATTGAGCTAGAATAAAGAGTGCCTCTGGTTGGACTAGAATAATAAGCAAATCTATTATATCTTCATATTCTCTTTGGAAATCTCTTAGCTGACTTCCCTTGAGCTTCTTACTCAACTGAATCAAACTTTCCATAGATTCCATTTTATGCTTTAATTCTAATCTTCTTCCCTGTCAGTACCACCCCTATCAAGTTTGGATTCTGCGATACATTTGTTTATGCCATTTTGATTATGTATGCCTAACAACCCACTTTTGACAAGTCACTAGTAAAGGAGTTGAAGGGGTTAAAGTTCATGACAATAATGCAACAGAAAATTTTCTTATCATTTGTTCCTCTGCATTTATTAATGTATTGATGAATCACTAATACTTGTCCCTAAGCCATTGTATTCCTTCTTTTGGACTCATAAATCCATGGAACATGGCATAGGGGCAATACTGTTTCCATAAACAACTTGGTGATAACCACTATATTTAATTGTAAAATTGAAGGAAACAATGTTAATAGTAGACTAACTACTATGATTATTACATTATTAGGCTAATGTGTAAGCTCATAAACAATTTAATTTTCTTGAGAGATAAAAAATCACATAGGGAAGAGGAATTGACCATTAACTTGAAAGAGGAAATGGTACTTTGCCTAGTTATCTGCTAAGCATGTTATCTAGCCTAGACTATATTGTTCATATAGCCAAACACATTATTAAAATAGAGAAAAATACACAATTAATAAACAAACAAATTGAGCATCTATATATTGTCTATTCTAAATAAATACAAGTGTATTTAAATAAACACCTATGTATAAGTGTTAAATAAGGCATGTGAATCAAAACATGTTATCTAACCTAAGCATGAAAGACAGACAATACGTAAGAGAGTAATCCAAATAAAAGAATAAAGTCATACTCAACATGAATGGGCTTGACTCTCAAAACCCAATGGAGTCGGCAAATTGTCACACCTAAAATGTGATTGCCTGGTTAAAAAAAAAGAGAGAATAATCCTAATTTTTGCTTAAAAAACAAAAACCAAAATTTAGGAGTCACCATCCAAATTTTTAAAAGAAAAACTTGGAAAATCAATTAAATTGATAAGGTGGTCTACGAACCAGAAATCAAGTCTGAGAGTTAGTTATGCGCAGGGAAGGTATTAGACACCCCTCAGTACTCGTTCTTAAGAACGATTACCCAAAGTTGATCAAGTAAAACACGTATGACTTTAATTTAAATTTTGATTACTCTTATCAATCACGCACAAAAAAAAGGAAAATAATAAAGAAATTAAGAAAATAAAATAAAGGAAGAAAATAAATTATTTACAAAGGCAAACTTGATCTAGGATTAGAGCCTAAGGCCTACGTACCCTATGATAGGGATCAAAGTCCACGTAGTTCAACCCAAGAATACGTCACAGTTGGTTGGTGGTTTTTTTATTTTTGTTGAAATCATGAGAGTTGAAATTAAACAATTTTCTATAGACAAAAAATGGTAGAAATTCAGTTGGTGTGTTTTAATTCACAAATCCAATTTAATATCACTTCCTTACTTCTTTCATTTTCTCTTTTTAATATTTTTTTTTTTGGATTTTTAGATTTTATTTTATTTTTAAAAGTGAGATTATAGTGAAAAGGTATTTTTTTAAAGATTTTTTAGTACAGATAATAGGTAAAATAAACCATTTTTTATATTTTGGGATTTTTTCATCTTTATATTTTTAAAAACATATATTAACTTTCAAGACCTGAAAAAACTAAGGGTCTCACGCAACCACTAAAAGATAATTCTCAAATACATGAGATGATGAACGATCTCATGCAGCGATCACTAAATTGAAAGAAATGGAAGATAAATTATTTAGGTGACTTAGTGGTTATTTTAATTTTTTAGAATTTTAAAATTCAAATATTAACTTTTAAGCCTAAGGAAACTAGGGTCTCACGTGACTTTTATTATCTAATTATTAAGTGCCTGAGGAGATTGATGATCACACATGACAATTTTAGGAATTAAACAAACATTAGACAAGATAATATAAAATTTAAAAGCCAATATAATTTTGTGATTGTGCATGTCCAAGCAATGCTCATCAAGTAAGTGCATGATCTCTGCAGATACTCACAAAAGTACATGAGAGAAAAAGAAATGAAAATAAATAAATAAAATAAAATAAATAAAATAGAATAAAATTAAGAAAAGCTTTTCTTCTTGATATCCCTTTGGTTCACGTGCAAAAGTTCTTAGATAGCTTCTAATGTCCAAATCACGTAGCTCAATAGTAGGATGCGGCCATGAAAATTAAGTGGATGTGAAATAAAGATAAAGTTTGGATAATTCCATTATGGGCCGTAAATATGCTAAAATCTCAAGGGGCATCGGCGAGTAATTTAGACAAGTATTAAACTCATCAATGACTATGACATCAAACCCAAAAGACTCTAAAACTTTGCCCGAGTGATAAATATATATCTAACCCTCACAGCATTCCATATACCTGGTAAGCCTAAACATCAATATCAAGCGTGACACTAAAAACAAACTGGACTTATGCATAGTTTATTGCTATCAATAATTCATAGGTCAGGACTTTTACTAGTAATGACAAGCTCTATATAAAATAAAAAAATTAGCTTAATGAACAGCCACCCAAAGTTAATTATATGAGTACGTTCCCTCTACTTACCAACCGGCAAGCTAATATATTAACAACCGAATGTTAAAGAACCTAAACAGCTAAAGCGAATGGAAAAAAAGAACCAAACAAATAAACAAAACAAGACACAATAAAATGAAATGTATAACTAAGCAAAAGAATAAACCCAAAAAAAGTAAAATAAAAATAAAAAAATAGAAGAAAAAATAAATAATAACGTGGACTATGCCATACCTATGCAGTAGAATATAGTGGGGCGGCAATTTGCATCAAATGGGGATTAATATTGTGTCAAATCAATGTAGAATAGAGGATATTAATTTAATGCCCCCATATAGAAGTAAAACACATCAACCTAATCCTCATTGGGTTTGTTCCTCCCATATAGTGACATGAATCAGCCATCTTTGTGCAAAAAACGTATACATCTAAAATAAGCAAAATTTGAAAGAAAGAAGTTTACCTCAGCCTCCAACTAGCTCTCTCAATCCTTGAAATCTCTCTGACTCTCTCCAAAATGATCCTCCTCTGTTAGCCCTGACTTCAGGAAGTGAGAATAGAGCATCTCCACATAGGTTCCTCTCAATTCTCTTCCACCACCTATTTCTACTTATTCTTTCTCCATTAGTTGCTTGTCTATGTTTTATGTTGGCCAAAACAGGGATAAATGATGGATTTCCTCCTTTGTACTTCACTCTTCCTACTCAAATTCTCTTTGTTTCTTCACGCTCACACTCTCTCCCTTCTGTTTGATGTCTTTTCCTCATCTTCTCACGATACCTTCTGGTTGTCCCTATCCAAGCCGTACGAGAGCAGGGACCCTTTTGTTTTCTATCTCTCTCCCTTGGCCTTAGCATTTATCTCTTTTTTTTTTTAGCCCCTTTCCCTCTTCTCTATACTTTTCCTCTGTATCCTTTTTGTTATTACCCTTCACTGCCCAAGTTTTTCTATGAAAGTCTACTCCCAGACCCTTCTGGCTTTCGAACCCAGCTTTCTCTCCTCTTCCTCCTATCTTTTTCTCATTTCCATTTTCTCTATTTTTTCAAGCCAAGACAGGGATTTCCTTTCACTTTGAGTACTTTTGTTTTCCCCAAGCTCTCTGTTCACTCCCCACTGTATTTTCAGTCTAAAAACCCAAGCTCTCCCTTCATTCATCGTCCTCTTTTTTTCTTCCTCAGCTCTATCCTCTTAACGTCTCACAAAGCACTCCTCCAATCTATTTTCTCTCCTTGGTTCCCTCCTTTGTTCGGCTTTTTTCCCCTTACTCCTTTTAGTTCACGTCTTTTTCACCCTTCCCTTAAGCTTCCTAGTGATAATGACAGGAGGGAGTGGTCAACAGCCTTGAAGCATGATAGACTTTTGATCCTCCCCCGTGGTTCTGTGCATTCCAACGTGTCTTCATTGGTGTAGTTTGTCTTT
Source organism: Delonix regia (assembly GCA_037074485.1). Taxonomy (NCBI): domain Eukaryota; kingdom Viridiplantae; phylum Streptophyta; class Magnoliopsida; order Fabales; family Fabaceae; genus Delonix; species Delonix regia. Next base: position 17,420,789 of record CM073452.1, on the reverse strand, counting down.
TCCCTTCTCCATGTGTACTGCCAGTAATGAGTATATGTACAAGCTACTTCGTTTCCATTTAGAGCTTCAAAGTCCTTGTTTGACTTTCCCTATTTTGTTAGTTGTCCTTCCTTAATTTTTGTCTAAAGCCTCTTCCCTCTCCTCTCTTTTTGTTTTGCAGCCTCAGTTTCATTTTCTTCCTTTTTTTTTTTTAATTTCATAGCCTCCCTTTCTTTTTCTTTTTCTTTTTTTGTTAATGTTATGTCTTTGATGATTTTTTATTTTATGTTTTTTGACTTCTATCATTTTTCCTCTTTCTTTGTTATTTAATTTTCTCCATTTTGTCTTTTAGTTTCGGGTTGTGCTCATTAGTAGCCCTTATTATATTAATATTATTTTTATGGCTTTGTTTCTAGTTTTTTGTTATTTTTTCAATTATTATAAAAGTAAAAGAAATTGATCTTTCTCAATAATTTTGGGATGGGGGTGTTCACAAGGGAAGATTCGATTAGCATGGAATGAAGAGATACATAGGGAGAAGTAGAGAGACAAAAGGAAAAAGAGGTTAACGGGAGAAGGAGAGAAACAATCATTGAAATGTTATACACAGACATGTTTCACATTGGTGCAGATAAAGTCTCACTTGCCACATACACTTCTCACATTGCTAGGTCATCATAAAGTTGACCGTGTTAGCATAGGATTAAATGATAAGGAACAATTTATAAATTATAAAAAATGTAGGGAGTGATTTGCAAAAAAAAATTATAAGGATTGATTTAAAAAAATGTGTAAAGTCTAAGGACCAAAAGATTAACTATATTATAGTAATAGCATATGCTCATGAAGCACCTAATTAGTGTCATTATTCTTTTATATTCAAATATCAATTAACCATGGGTCTCTAGGACAGGGTTGGATATGTAATTCTAAGTTATTCCACATCAACCAAATTCCTCTGATGAAAACCTAAGATCAAAGAATGTTTGACCAATGACCCTTTTTTCCAATAACCAATACATCAGGTCTTATATTTCTAAAGGCGTGTTTAGTAGGAGGGAGAAAGGGGTATTGGCAAAAGAAAAGGAAAGGGAGAGAATGATATGGATGTTTGGTATGAGGGAGAATAGAACAGAGTATGGCAAGTGGGAGACTGGTCTCCATCAAAACATCTAAGGAAAGATCAAGACTCCATAAGGAGGGGGGGGGGGGGGGGGGGGGTTAAATTATAGAAAAGTCCTTAAGCTCTCTCTCATGCCAAATGTGCTCATCATCTTCGTTGCTGTCCAGATATGAGCTCTGCACTACCAGCATTGTTATCAATCGTTTCTGTTGTTGCTGGTCATCATTGCCACATCTCACTATTTATCCTCAGGCTTCCTGTTCATCCGCACCTTCACCTCTCTTTTAGTTCACAAAAGACCATCAACACTGCAAGATGAAAGGGTGAAATTGAGAGTGAAGAAGATAAGGCAAGCTAGACGAATGGAGTGAATGACGATGAATAAAGGAGATAAACCCAAGCAATTATCTTTTAAATAATAATATTTTATTTTATTTTTATTATAGGGTTATTTTGGTCTTTATACGTCTCACCCAACAAAAAATTATCATTCCCATTCCTTTTTCCTATCACACCAACCATACTTTTTTTTATCTCATTCCCATATCAATTTTTATTACTATTCCCACAAAACTCACTCCATCTTACCAAATGGGGCCTAAGGCTTCCCTTACTCACTTTTCCAAATTTCATGCTAGTAGCCCCTTTATAGTTCCAATTGCTCTTCATAATTCTAAAGAAAAGAGAGAAGCTAGTGTTAAAAAGAACATCAAAAAACTAATCAAGGGTTGTTTCTTCCACTATTTCTTCATCAGACGTTACAAGATTGCTTTAACTGCAAGGTCAGTGCCTTCTTAATTTGTTGTTTACATTATGGTTTGTGGGCATAAGCATCGCATGCTCTTCAAGGGAGGAGACTCTTCTTACTTTCCATACTATATAGTCTTCTTACCTATAGGTAAATTTCTAATCTAATGGTTAGATTAACATGGCTATTGAACCAAGTTGGACTAAGTGAAAATAGAAAATTACAAACTTTCATAAGCCGAGTCAATTTCAAGTCTATTTTAAAGGTTTAATCTAAAATTAGGTCAAGACTCAAGTCATACAAAATCTTAGTGTGTGCACCTATACTTGCTAAGTTAGCTTATTTAAAATATTTTCTCAACCCAATCCCCAAAACTTTAAATATTAATTTGATTGCAACATGTCATAAGAAAGATGAATGTAGTACATCTTTGAATTTCAAAAAATTTTTTTAAAAGATAATGTAATTTGAGCATATTCTAATTCTAAAGATATATTTTATTATATCTTTATTATTATATTTTTATTAAAATATAATAAGTATATAATTAATTACAATAATATTAAAAATACATAATTTAATTTTAAATTATATAATTATTTATAACAATCATACATATGTCTATAAATAATTAAAAATTGATAAAATCTTAAGTGCACTCATAATTTTGAATCCATTTATGCACTCAAAATTGTGAATGCACAAAAAATGTTATCTTAAAAATTATATATTTGTTATCTTTTAATTGAGAAATAAGATAATAAAAATATAAATAATTGTTTATTAATGTATTTCCAAAACTAAATAACAATGGGGCTTTGGATGAGGCAAATGGCATCGTAGGGGTGGACAGTCATTTATGGCCCACGGGACTCTCATTTAAAAGAGGCATGCTTTCGCGCGAGATGAAAGCCCGTGGATTCCTTGCATTTTAGTTCAGTCGCTCGCTTCTTCTAGCTCTCGTTCTTGAGAGCACAGAAGTAAAATCGCCGAAAATGGAGGAAACGGACGAGATCGAAGCCGTTCCTCAGGTCAATCTTTGTCGCGTTTTACTTTAAAATTTCCCTCTGTTGCTGTTTGGCTGCCGAGAATACCGGAGAGAGAAAGACATTTGCAATTTCGGTTCCATGAGGATAAAATCTCTAACGACGCTATTTGTTTTCCATTGTAGCGAGATGATTAAACATTTAAGGATAGAAATAGGACAGACAATTCATTTATTTGTCGATAGTAAAATTAATGAACTAAAATTGCAGTTAACTCGAATCAGTTGAACTATTCTGGTTACTCTCAACCGAATGAATATTGCCAATCTTACATTTATTGCGCTGAAAGTATAACACTCGAATAGTTAATTCCTGATTACATTATACTTTATTGTTGATTAATGTACCTTTATTTTTTTTTCCATGTAATATTAATACTGATATGTTCTGAACTCAAAAAGAAACAATACTGATATGCCAAGAATTCAAGCTGTTTTTACTGAGAATATGGATATTCTTCTTTATGGCAGGAGCATAGCCTTTGTCTTTTTAGGTTATGGCTATGCTTCCCACATTCATGTGATTGTAAATATAATGGAAAATTTAAGAGTGAACATCTTGCTGTGGCTTTTTGAAAGAAGATACTTCGTTGTCAATTGATTTGGCATATGTTTGTGTTTTTATTCAATAATAGTGACAAATAATTTTTATTCTCTGGTACATTTGTTTTATAACGTTTACAACAGTTGTCATGAGATTGAGGAGCAGCTATTGTGCTTGATAGGTATTTGTAAATTGATACAATGGTGACAATGTTGATTGACATAACTGCAGAGGTGTATCAACCTAATAAAATTAAGTAAAAAAATAAAGGGAAACGAAAGAAGGAAGAAGGAAGAAGGAAGGGAAAGGGGAAAAACTATCAAGTTTTTAAGGCCTCTGTGTTGTATAAGGTTATGTAAAATAATAATAATTATTATTATATGAGAATATCAAATATGTTAACATTAGAAATTAACTTAGAATTGCAATATTCAATGTTTCTTTCAATGTTCTAATTAAAATCTTATAATCCTTTAAATTAAAGTGAACAGTGTCCCATAAGGTCCCCCAAATACAGTTGAATAGTATTCAGTAAATTATGTGTCAATAGATAATAATAATGTTGAATAAATTTTCATTATTTACTAAAGAGTGATATCACTTTGAGCTAGTTATGAACCTTATATTGGTTTTACTTCTAAAAACGTACCCAGGGCTTTGTCTAGAACAAATAAAGAATTTGTGAAAGAAAAACAAGCTAGCAATCTTATGATTGTTGTTTTAGCAAACACCAGCTCACTACTGTAAATTGACATCATTACATCCTGTTGATGTCCCTTTATACTCACTACAATGAACCACTCTGATTACAATATAAGTATTTGGGGAACTTCACTACTTTGTCTTCTATATGTCATAGCCAAGATAGACATTACCAAATGTTCATATAATTCTTCTTCATAGTTCAAAATTTAATTCATTTTAACTTTCTAAACTAAATTATTGCATGTTGATCACTGCAACCTTTTAACAGAAATCTAATTTTTGAACTTCAATGCAGGTTCACATGGCATGCATTCTACATGGTCATAGGTAAGCTTCTTTGTGATGTCAGAAGTATCTGTTACCCAACTCCACATATATTTGTTTGGTGCCCAAACAAAGTTAGAGTGTCCTAGCATAGGAAGTGAAGTGTGTGAAGAAGGGTGTGGCCGGAAGGTCATTTGATATTGTGTGGCAAATTTTTAATAAAAGATAATGTGCAACAAATTGCAAATTATAGTGCTTAATTAAGCAGCTTTAGTTTGCAATATTGCATCTTCTATTTGCTGGTGGACTTCTTCAAGTATTGTCATGCATTCCACAGCCACCATATATCATTGGTTCCTCGTTATTATTCTGGTATTACTCACCATACTGTGTGTGTTCTAATTTCCCTGTGTTCTGGTTTTTCTTAGTTCTTTTTTATGTATCTTATTCTTATTTCAATGAAATTTCCACTAAAAGATTCAAAGTTTGAGTGGATTTGTTTACCGAGAGAACAATGAGATTCTACCTTTATACAAGTTCCATTAAGCATGAGATTCATTTTGGCAGAAGCTCTAAAACAAATAATGAGATAGAAAAAAAGAAAAAAAAGAAAAAAAAGGTAAGATAGTCCAAAACAGTTAATGTGGCTCAATCTGTGTGCACCTTATTTTTGCTTACAAGGAAAAAAGGGGAGCCCTCACATGAATGTGCATGCTCCTATTACATGTCTACTTTGTATTTTCTTTCTCTTAAAATTCCAAACCCCCCACCCTCCACCCCCAAAATAAAAATTCTTTTGAAATTGAAGAATTCTTAAATCTATATTTGCAGAATAGGGGTTTCTTATTATGATTCCAGCATTCGCCAACTTTATGTGCTTGAAGTTTGGGATGATGGTGACACAGGTTTCCCACTGATTGATCTGGGTATGTTTTCTTATCATTGTTATATTTGAATGCTGTTTCTATATTCCTCCCAAGTGTCATCTTGCATGAAAGTTAAAATTAAAAAAATTCATTTAATTTTTTGCATCTCAAGTCTCATTGTTACTTAGTTGTGTTACTGTTTTATAATATTAATTCTTGACTTTAGGTTGAGTATTATCCTTAGTAGCTATGCCATTCTAGTATTTGATTTGTCGCATGGCTATAATTTCTTTATGCAGTGAAATATCAAGCAAACCCTTTGTTCATTTACACAAGCACAAAATGTGAAGAAGCCTTCTTGTCTGCTCTGCAACGATGTGGTATGATACTTATCGTGTGGTTGGTTTTAAAATATCAGATTGTGGGACCCTTTTAACTATTTCAGTGATGCAGATGGTCAAGTAGATAAGGCTCCTACAGTAAAGCTTGTGAAGAGTTCAATATTTAGCTATGAGCAAGCATGGCATAGGTATTGAAGCTGTTATCATCTTAAAGTGAATCAAAAGTAAAGTGTTTGCAGTGAACTTGTCATTGATATCTTAAATTCTAAGAAGACATGGTTTTGTATCTTTTAGGCATTTAAATATTTACAATATTAAACTTTGATGTCTGTTTTTCTTCATTCATGTTGATATGTGAAGAAATTCAGATATCGTATTCTTTGTTTTTTATTCATTCCAAATATTCAAGCGTACATAAAGAGATGGGTTGGAGGCTGAAAGATTAGCCAAAGCTTACATAAGTTTAAAATATAATTAGTCTAACAAAAGGATAATTATTAATGTCTAGCAAAAAGGTAATTAAATTCAAAATAAAATTAATTAAATAACTTTTAATACCTAGGTTTTTCTTCAATCCTAATTTTATAATATTCCCCTAATATTCTATTACTATCAAAACAAAAGATAAAATAATAAAAGCTGAACAAGATAATGTCTCTTGGAACAAAATAAATAAAAACTAATATTAAAAAAGCTCCTAAAGAATAATAAGACTACTATTAAAATGCACCATCCTTTTAATGTCTTCAAGAACAATGATCTCTGACGATATGTTTAATCTGTTTAACATGTCAAAATAGAAATGGTTTCACTTGTAAAGTAGCAAAGTACCTAGCTTGTGTTCTAAGCTCCCCTTTAGTGATTCACAGGCACATTCTACTGACTAGTGGATGTTTAGGGTCATCACTTTCAGTGTATATAGTTGGCAACTTGACATCTTCACATGTGTGTGTGTGTGCAGCAGAGTTTACTCTGTTAACTTTAATGTATATTCATTTTAGTTGTCCAAATCTAGTGTGATGGTGAAGTAAAAGTCTTAGCTACATTTAGTCCTATAAATTTATGGTGGCTGATTCAAAACTTCTCAATTCTTATCTTAATTTTCAGTTCATTTGTTTTAATCAGCACACATGTAATTTTTATTGAAAGCATGACAACGTTTTGGTGAATCCCTTCCCCCCCCCCCCCCCCCCCCCCCCCCTTCCCCAACAATCAAATGGGAAATAAATGATGGAAAAGCTTAAAGGTGGCTGCAATCTTAGAAATCAATTGCTTCTTCCACTTTCTGATTTTACAGATTAATCTATCTTCGGGTAGCAGGGATGGATGATAGATTAAATGTCAAGGAGAGAATTTGCTATGTGAGTCAGATTATATCTAGTAATTTTTTTTATCATCTATGTCTCAGAATATCATAATAATGGGTGGTCCATATACTAAGATTGTCATCTTATATTAATACTTGCATGCAGCCAGTAATTGAAGTCTTTGTTCTAGGACTATTTGTTGATTGTATTAGGTATGGAACCTGTCATTGAATTTCAATTATTACTGCAATATTTCTGAAATAGACGGGATGTATAATGTATATTTATTCTATCATCAATATGACAATTGAGTGTATGTTTCAAAATTGATAACATTTCTTTATGTTCTTAGCGTTAGGTTAATTTTTTGTATTTTAACCAAACTTATATATTTAAAATCTCTATATCATGTTGTATAAGCTACTTATTCTTTTGTAATGTTTTCTTGCTGGAGTCTGCTTACTTGCTTTTGATGTTGTGATGTGATCTAAATGTGCAATTTGCTTATCCAGCAAATCTGTTTCATTGGGCTGGACTGCTGGCATTCTGAGTAGTCTAAATTTTTTGTGTTTCCATGTTCTAAATTCCGTTCTACAATTGCAGTTGAGTTCCATGATGGACACGGGAAGTGAAGTACAAGTTCGTGCCAGTGGTGGCCTTCTTGCAATATTAGAGAATGAGAGGATTGTAGATGCTCTTGAACAAAAGGAATCTGGCAATGCATCAATTACAATAGATTCCATAGCAGAAATTTCACTGTATCCTTTTACTCATTGTTTTTAATCCTTAAGGCATTCCATCTTTCACTACATTAAACTTTGTCCTTTTTGAAAAGAGAGTTTTAAAATTTCCCCTTTACTATGACAATGCAGAAATAAGTTTCTCAAACTTGATGCAGCAGCTCATGAAGCATTGCAGATATTCCAGATAGACAAGCATCCAAGCCATATGGGTATTGGTAGGGCAAAAGAAGGGTAATTGCTGACCAATCTTTGAATATTGTACTTTCAGCATATGAAAATATCTGGGCTTATATCCCTGAATTGCAGGTTTTCTGTATTTGGGATGATGAATAAGGTTTGTTGTAATTTTTTAAATTCAATTTTGAGTATGCCAGTTTCTTATCATGCATGACGTACCATTTCTACTTCATGCAGTGTGTGACACCAGCTGGTAGATGTCTTTTGAGGTAAGGAAGTCTTAAAACATAATGAATTTAATATCTACATCAATCTGAGCTAGGAATTCATAGTAATTTCTCTTTTTCCATGTCAGAAGCTGGTTCTTGAGGCCTATCCTTGACCTTGAAGTTCTGAACTATCGTTTAAATGCTGTATCCATTTATAGTTTAGTATATATGGTCTTACTATGCTTTCATAAGCAGAAGATTCATGAGATTGAGGTTAAACTTTAATACTTTTTCCCTGAATATAATGTCTCTTTGTAGGTGAAATATCTATCCATTGTATTTTCAATTAATCATTAAGTATAAATTTTCTTTGATGGGACTAGATATCTTTCTTTCTTTGCTCTGAACAACTAGTTGCTTCTTTACGTGAAACCCTGAAATCTGTAAAGGACATTCCTTACTTGCTGAAGGTATTAAATTTCTACCCCTTTTCTCTTTTTCTTCCACTAGTCTAACCTAAATTTTCATCGGCCTATTGGTGAAGCTCTTTTCTTTAGTTTCAGTTATGTTCAAGAGACTGGATCATGATGTGCATTGACGGGCCCGGCCCAGATAGGAATAGATGGGGCAAGGTGTATACTAGGAGGGCTAGGAAGAATCAAGCAGAAGGGAAGTCAGCTAATATGCATGGGTAACTAACTTGGGACACGTGGCATTGTTGTTGGGGAGTGAGACGTTTTAGTGAGTTTTTTGTGAAAGGATGGGCATGGAGTGAGTGCATGGTTGAGGAGAGTCCAGACCTCTCAAACGTCTGGGTGTTTCGTTTTTTTTCGTTTACTTGTGCCGCTCGAAATTCTGCATTTTTCGGGAAGCTTTCATCATTGTCCATAGTAATAATACTGAATATTTAGTTCTTTTGCTTGGGTTCCCATCATTAGTGGTATCAGAGCAAACTTTCTGAGGCATGGTTGCTACCAGAATGGAGGCTCGAATTGATAATTTGGATACGAAGTATAATGATCTGAAGGATGAAGTTTCGACTATCAAATTGATGTCGATGGAGCTAAAGGATCAGCTCACAAAGCTGACCTCTAAGTCAAACTCTCCGGCTCGGGGTAAGGAAGTGTTGGAGCTGGTCGGCGCCTCGACGAGTAATGTCGGTATCGACGAAGCCTTGAGAGAAGGCACAACGTCTGTCGACGATGCTTCCAGCAAGTGTCATCGCCTTGAAATACCAATGTTTGATGGAGATGACTCGATTGGCTAGCTCTTCAAAATGGAACGTTACTTTCGGGTGAACGTTTTCTCTGAGCTTGAGAAACTGGATACCATTGTTATCTGTTTGGAAGGTCACGCATTGAATTGGTTTCAGTGGCTGGAGTCTTGAGTTCCTCTTCGTTCTTGGGTGCAGTTTAAGCATGAGCTGATGGCCCGGTTTCACGATAATCAATGTGGGGACGTGTATGAAATGCTGATGGCTCTGACGCAAGACGACACTGTTTCGGAATATCATGAGAAGTTTGAGGCCTTCTTCGCTCCCCTACGTGACGTGCCTAAAGCCGTTTTAATGGGAGCCTTTAAGAATGGGCTAGTTGAGGAGATTAAGGCCAAAGTGCGTATGATGCAACCATCGTCCTTGACACAGTTAATGGACCTTGCCTTTCAAGTGGAATGCCGCAAATTAGCATTGGCATGGAATCGCGAAAAACGTCATGCAAAAGGATGGATGTCCGGGTGTACATCAAAATGGACCAACATGGGGGTGTCGAAGAGTTTTACTACTGGGGACTCCCTTCGCGGCTCTAGTGCGAGTGTCGAAGTCAAGAAACCTGAGACTAAGAGTGTTGAGGAGGTCAAGAGCACTTCGAGTCGGGTGATTCCAATCACTACTACTTCCTCGTCATCCAAGCGTATGACTGAAGCAGAAATTAATCACCGGAGAAAGCAGGGACTTTGTTTCATGTGCGAAGACAAATACAGTCCTGGGCACTTGCAAAAACAAGAAATTACAGATGATGTTTATGATGGAGGAAGGTTCGGAGTCTGCGCAAGAAGAGGAATTGATCCAACCACCTGAACTGAATATGACTGTTGCCGCTATAGAGTTGTCTCTTCATTCTGTTGTTGGCATGGCAGGATATTGTACTATGAAATTAGTAGGAGACCTTTTGGGTATTGAAGTTTTGGTGCTCATTGATAGCGGGGCTACCCATAACTTCATTTTCGCTGCACTGGTCAAAACTTTAGGTATGGCAGTAGAACCTACACGTCCTTATTCATAACTATTGGTTATGGAACTAAGCGTTTCAATCAGGGGGTCTATAAGGAAGTCTGTCTTTCCCTGTCGAGATTGACTATCACTCAATCCTTCTATCCTTTTACACTGGAAGGTGCTGATTTAATTTTAGGAATTGCTTGGTTAACCTCTCTTGGTGAAGTGAGGGTGGACTGGGGCTAGCTTTCTATGAAGATTCGGCAAGAGAACAGTTAGGTATGTCTACAAAGGGAGCCTACTCTAATTAAGTTTCAGGTTTCCTATAAAGCGCTGACTCAGGCTTTTAGAAAGCAAAGGGATGCATTTGTTATTGAGTATCAAGGGGTGGCAGTGCAAACACAGCCAAATTTTCCTATTGTGGATGACGGAGTCCAGCAGCTATTGTCTCAATTTGCTTCTGTTTGTGAGTCCTTGGATGCATTACCACCTCACTTCCCATGATCATATTATTTTACTTCAGGCTAGAGTTCCCCCACCCAATGTGAGACCTTACCACTTTGCCCACTCATAAAAAAATGAGATTGAACGGTTGGTGCAAGAGATGTTAAGGGTTGGGATTATTCAACCTAGCACAAGTCCTTTCTTCAGCCTTGTGTTGTTAGTAAAGAAGAAATATGGGAGCTGGAGATTTTGTGTGGACTATAGAGCCCTCAATAAGGTGACCATACCTGACAAGTTTCCTATTCCGGTGATTGATGAGCTATTGGATGAGTTGGGAGATTCCACTGTTTTCTCTAAGTTGGATTTAAAATTGGGGTACCACCAAATCCGTATTAAGCCTGGGGATGAACCTAAAACAACTTTTAGAACTCATGAGGGTCATTAAGAAATTTTGGGAATGCCTTTTGGGCTTACCAATGCTCCATCCACTTTCTAGTCATTGATGAATGACATATTTCAACAGCATTTGTGCAAATTCATCTTGGTCTTTTCTGATGACATCCCGGTGTATAACAAGACTTATGATGATCATCTTCAACACCTACGCACTACATTTCTGATTCTTCAAGAGCAAAAGCTAGTTATTAATAAGAAGTGTTCATTTGCTCAATCAAAGTTGGAATATTTGGGGCATATTATCTCAGCTTAGGGAGTGGAAGCAGATCCATCAAAGCTGGAAGCCATGGCCAATTGGCCTCGGCCCAAATCTCCAAAATCTCTTCATGGTTTTCTAGGCTTAACAAGGTATTACAGGAAGTTTGTGCGGCATTTTGGCAAGATAGCAGCCCCATTGACCAAGTTATTATAGAAAGATGCTTTTATCTCAACAGTGTATGCTCAACAGGCATTTGAACCTCTTAAGCTTGCAATGGTCTTGGTTCCTGTATTGGCCATGCCTAATTTCAGTAGTCCTTTGAAATCGAAGCAGATGCCTTAGGTAGAGGGGTACGGGCCGTTCTAATGTAGCAGAAGTGGCCCATTGCCTATTTTAGTCAAGCTCTATCTGATAGAGCATGCCAGGCTTTAGTTTATGAGAAAGAACTTATGGCCATTGTCTTTGCAGTGAAGAAATTGTAGCACTACTTAAGAGGACAACACTTCATTATCAGGACAGATCAGAAGGCACTTAAACACTTGTTACAGCAAAGAGTTTGAGCCCCTGATCAATAGAAGTTGGTGTCTAAATTGATAGGGTATGAGTTCGATATTGCGTATAAACTGGGATCTGAGAATCGCGCTGTAGATGCACTGTCTCGCCACAATTCTGAAGTGGCCCTCCATGCAATGTCCCTGTGGCAATATGATGGTTTAGACTCTGTTGATCAATGGGTACAAAAAGATGAGCAGTTGAGAGCTGTGGTGCAACAGATTATTGAAAGGAAGAATCCACCTCCTGGGTATACTCTTAAGCGTGGCAGCCTCTTTTGTCAGGATAGATTAGTTATTCCATGCCAGGCTCCCTTGGTTCCTATCTTAATACAAGAGTATCATACTTATCCTCTGGCTGGTCATTCTGGTTTTTTGCGTACTTATCGAAGGTTGTGTGGAGTGGTTTACTGGGAAGGTATGAAGAAAGACATCCAGCAATTTGTCACTCGCTATGTAGTATGTCAGAAGAATAAGTATCAATCCCCCTCACCGGTGGGACTCTTAAAGCCACTGCCTTGTCCTACTTCGATGTGGGAAGATATTAGCATGGACTTTGTTACAGGCTTGCCACGTTCTCAGCGTTTGGATACAATATTGGTTGTGGTTGACAGGTTTACAAAGTACTACCACTTCATCGCTCCTGCCCATCTTTTTTTAGTTAAGGATGTGGTTGCTCTTTTTGTCAAAGAGATTGTGAGACTCGATGGGTTTCCCAAGTCTATTATGTCAGACCGAAACCATATCTTCATTAGTCACTTTTGGAGAGAACTTTTTAAGTTGTCTAGCACCTTTTTAAAATTCAGTTCTAGGTATCATCCAGAACTTATGGACAAACCGAAGTCATTAATCAAAACTTGGAAACCTATCTTAGGTGTTTCGCTGGGGATCAACCTAAAACTTGGAGTTAGTGGTTACCTTGGGCAGAATTCTAGATCAATACTTCTCTCAATTGTTCCATTGGGATGAGCCCATTTAAGGCATTGTATGGGCGAAAACCTGCTTTTATTTTGCAGTGGGATCATGATTTGACTACTGTACAGGAGGTGAACGAAAGTTTGAAGAGCGGGATGCCATTTTACAGCAACTAAAGACCAATTTTGACAAATCCTAGCAGCTTATGTGCCAGCAAGCAGATAAGAAAAGGAGGGATATTGAATTCATAATTGGAGATTATGTTTATTTGAAGTTGCGACCCTATAAGTACAGGAAGCTCACTAGCAAGTACAATGAGAAACTTGCACCCAGGTTTTATGGACCTTATAAGATCGTAGGTCGCAATGGGAAGGTTGCATACAAGTTAGAGTTACCAACGCATTCAAGGATTCACCCGGTCTTCCATGTGTCACAGCTCAAGAGAGCAGCAGCACCAGCAATTCCCATTCAGGATCTTCCACCATTTCTGACAAAAGATATGGAGCTCGTGGTACAACCGGACTCAGTGGTGTAATCCAAGACACTTCCTGATGGCACAACACAAGTTTTGGTTAAGTGGCAAGGTCTTGAAGACTTTGAAAACACGTGGAAGAACTATAATATGGTACAACATCAATTTCCTGCTTTCCACCATGAGGACAAGGTGAATCTTGCAGGGGGGGAGTAATGATGGGCCCGGCCCAAATAGGAATAGATAGGGCGAGGTGTATAATAGGAGGGCTAGGAAGAATCAGATAAAAGGGAAGTTAGCTAATATGCATGGGTAACTAACTTGGGCTCGTGGCATCTGTTGTTGGGGAGTGAGACATTTTAGTGAGTCTATTGTGAGAGGATGGGCATGGAGTGACCGCTGGAGTGAGCGCATGGTTGAGGAAAGTCTAGACCTCTCGAACATCTGGGTGTTTCATTTCTTTTCGTTTACTTGTGCCGCTCAGAATTCTGCATTTTTCGGGAAGCTTTCATCATTGGCCATAGTAATAATACTGAATATTGAGTTCTTTTGCTTGGGTTCCCATCATGCACACACTATATATATTTGCCGATGCATGATTTTTTTTTCTATAAGTCTTGATTACAAATATTGAACATCATCAATCATTGAAGTACGGTGGTTTTCATTCCTCTATGTTGGATTCTTATATATCATGCTATGAGCATCAATTATTGTTATGTGAAGATAGGCTAGTATGATATGCTACAATAAAAAATTAAGATACACTAATGATTATCTATTTTTTTCTTTTTCTTGAATTTTACTGTGATGTTTCTCTGCTCTGCATTCCCTATATACTAATATTTTTGGACATTTAATTTCAACCATTGAAGAAATTTGACTCACCAAGCTCTATATGCACTAGCTCTGATTGGACAGCTCTTCTAAAGGTAAATTTTCCTGATATGACTTCAAACTTTGAGGTTCTTATTTCAATGCTTGACATGAAGAATGCATTCTAATTTGTTCTTGTTCCCTTTTGCTGTTTAAAATCCTTGTTTACTTTTGCCAGTTGAAAAGAAGTCTATTTTTGTTTGACATTCTTTATCTTCTAGAGTATTTGTGCACTGTTGCATATAAACAAGATATTTGAAGTTGGAATTTCTGAAGGTCTTCGAGAAGAATTGAAGCATTTGAACTTGGATATTGTTGAGAAGGTAGATATCTTTTTAAGTGTACATGTAATTATGTCATACCTTAAATGATTTTTTGGTATTGAACACTACGGCAGGCAGTTTCATGCATATCAACAGAGCTTGCTTATGTTTATGAGCTGGTAAGTATATTTGTTTCACTGGCATCAACTTCATTCGAACAGTGACTAGTTTTTGTCTTATCTTTTGAAATTGATAGCATGAAAATATATTTTATCTTTGTTAGTCTCATCCATGGATTTGGTGACTGAAATTTGAGTGTGATGGAGCACAAACCTTTTGGAGGAAATCCACCTACTGGCCTATTAGGGGGTAAAACTCCTCAAGCTTATAATGCCCTTCTTTCAACGAAACCTCCCCAATGTGGGATTCTATCATAGCACCACCCTTGAAGAGCCAATGTCTCGGTGGCTACATTCTACGACATTTCACTCAACTTTCTTGCCGGTCAGAACCCTTCGTAGGTAGCCCTTTCTGTGATGTTGACCACCAGCTCTGGTACCATTTGATGGAGTACAAAACCTTTTGGAGGGAACCCACCTAAAAGATTAGTCTATTAGAGGGTAGAACTCCTCAAGCTTATGAGGCCCCTCTTTAGAGGAAACCTCCTCAATATGGGATTCCATCAGAGTGTCAATGTTATTAATTATTGTATCAATGTATTAAAGGAGCCAAAGCGTAAAACTCATCTAATCAGGTTAACTGGTTTAATTAAGTTATCTGGCTTGATTATCATCAGAAATAGAATTTATCCAATTTCATTTTAAAATGCTTATTTCCTGTCTGAGTGTCTTGTTGGTATTTAGTCCTTATTTTCAGCTGTAAGCATAAAAAATTACCATAAGGACTACATGGTATACTAATTACGTTTTAATTCATTTCCTCCTTTCTAGTTTCTACTGCTTCATCTGTACTCCTTGGATGCCACACTTCCCTGTCCTTCAGCTTAGTCTCAAAAAGTAGTTTATAATGTTAAAATACAGAACTATCTCCTTGCCCTTTCAAATATGGTGTTTTTTTTGAAAAAAAAAAAAAGATCTTCACAAGTAATTTCCCTCCCAATAAAAAAAATTCCTATTAATACAAGACTAAAAACTTATTATTATATTTTTCCTTTCTTAAAATTTGTTTTAACTAAAGGACAATAAAATTTTAGACAGAGCAAGTCATATGTCAATATGTTCAGCTTAACCTGTATTCTGTTTTTCTTGCATCAATCTTGTCAAAAAGATGCATGCTTAAATGCATGTAATTTCATCACAGCTAGTAGTCAATGTAGTTGACAGACTTTATTATTTAAATCAGGTATAATCTCATTCGATTGGATCCTAGTCTTACCAGGTGATGTGTTTTGCAGGTAATTGGTGTTATATCGGCAAACAGAACAAAAGAGAAGGGCTATGCAACAGTGGTGAAAGAAGGTTTCTGTGATGAGGTTAAACCTAATTTCCTTGGCTTTTTGTTTCCCCCTTAATATGTCTATATAATGAAATTATTTAATATGCTCATACTGTTAAACTTTGACAACTATGTCTTTATCAATCTGTTTCTTCACACTAAGCTCCTTGAATGAGGTTGTAACAAATAGTTTAGTTTATGGATGTTAGAAGTTCAATCTATGCATATTGCAAAAAAGATCCTTCATGCGGCAAACTTTGTAATATTAAACTGTGGACAATTTTTGTTATTGAGTAGTTGGATGAGCTGAGGCAAATATATGAGGAACTGCCAGAATTCCTGGAAGAGGTGACTTCTATACAAATCTTAATTCAGCGGAAAACAACTTAAATTTCTTTTTTTCATGCCAGATTTTTTGCAGGTAACATCATTGGAACTTGCAGTACTTCCTGATCTATGCAAGGACAGGCTTGTTCCTTATATTGTATATATACAGCAAATAGGTAGATCTGACTCTCTGAAGTATAGTTGTATCAAATTAAAAGTAACAATTAATGATTTTCATATACAACATTGTGCTCTATCTGCTGACAAACTCCTTTGGGTGTTCTTAGGGCTGGTAGACATTAAGTCTGTGTAGCCTTCCTCTGAGACAAAACATGTTCAAAAGATTATTGCTATATTATCACGCATAAAATGCACTAATTCTTTCATGGATTTTCGTATCCAGTGCTCAAGCATGTCCATGAAAGTTGCTGAAAGTAAAGAGCTGGAAGCTAGGAAAGAGTTTATAAGATTTGGGACTTTAGAAGGGCAAGAAAGCCTGTTAAGTGGATCACTGATTTGCACTTTTAGACTAAAACTAAAGACTAAAAGATTTTGCCAATTATTTTATTTAAGGTTATGGAGAAGTCCCTTAGTTTTATATCAAACTAACTATGTGATGCCTAGCTTTACCCAAAGTTTTTTAGATGTTTAACTGAGATATCATATGTCAAAGTTTGGCTCTGGAATATATCTATATGGCTAGAGCTTTTTCCTCTACTTCAAATTGGATAGAATTTAGACATGTCAATTTACTATCAAGGATGGCATTATCATCTTGTCAACCCCAGGCTATCTTAGATGTTGTGACACCCGCATCTGTTACTTAGCATTAATTAAATTTTTATCATTTTATGTTGTCTTTGTTCATTGTAGGTTATTTAATGTGCATTTTTGAACAAAAACTTGATGAAACCACGGAGAAACTTGAAGATTGGGAATTCACAGTAAGTTAGATGGTTCTGTTTGATGAGGTAATATCTGCAATCAATATGTTCTGTTTCAGTGATAATGATTTCAAATATAGTTTTCTGATGCAGATGGAGAGACAAAAAGATTCTTTTATCGTACGCCAAAGACACGAGAATTAGACAGTCTTTTAGGAGATATCCATCATAAAATTTTAGGTATTTAAGTAGATAACTCTCTCCTTTGTTGTTGTTGTTTTTTTTTTTTTTTTAAATCTTACAATGTCTATGTGTCTTCATATAATTTTCTCTAAATAATGAACTTCAAAGTTTATTCAACATTATCTACAATATACTGCTACCTAAGGAAGGTTAATTGTCAGACTTAGCGAAACTAGATTGCAGCATCATATACTTGCCCCTGTATCTCCTTATGTATCGGTTAAAACGTTTTGGACAATGCCAACAGTTTAGAACACCAGAAGAAAAAAATTAAAACCTTTTTAAGATGCAGGAAAACGCATATCTAAAATACTCAAAAAAATGCTCCAAAACATTTGAATTATAAACTTTTTAATGATAGATATATACCATATTATATATACTATTTTTTATTGTACCATTTTATTTTATTTTCGAATTAAACAACATAATTTTAATATTTCATTAATAATACCCTGCTGTACCAGTATCCCAGATTTCACAAAAATTTACATATTCCCACATTGTATTGTTTTGGATATGATACATGTGCCTGTACTGTACATCAAAAGATTTTAGGAAATACATTTTGTATCTATATTGGTAAGACACACAAGACATCATGGCTTTAAAAAATTATGAACTGGGAGCTTGCCTTTACAGTTGCAAATTTAGTTATGTTCCCAATTGGTCTCTAGTGCAATTTTAATTTATCTCTGAGATATATTATCCAAGATATGGAAAGGGCAATCACTAGAGATTTGCTGTCACATATACTTTTGTTCTCAACCCATTTGATAAGGGCAACAAATTTTGCAGCTGAACTGGACTGGTAAGATAAGTTTTGTTATTATTACAACTGGTGCTTTCCATGACTTGTTCTTGATTGATAATTTTTCTCTTTCAGCTTTTTGTCACTGGCATTGGTTGCTCGTCAAAACAATTATGTTAAGCCTTTATTGACTGAGGAAAGCTTGATCGACATAAAAAATGGAAGGTGCAAGCTATCTTGTTTGTTAATGCTAACAAGTAAAATGAATCTCTAGAAAATATGAATAATTAGCATGGTTAATGAATAGAATTCGTACTGTTTTTAGGCATGTTTTGCAGGAAATGACTGTAGACACATTTATACCAAATGATACGAAAGTTCAACATGATGGTAAACAGATATTGACTTACATAAGAATATCATCTAAATCACGCAATTGAAACCTGACTAATTTGATCATATTTACTTATCTTTCTTCTATTCAGGTAGAATTAATATCATCACCGGCCCTAATTTTTCTGGGAAGAGCATCTATGTAAAGCAGGTCAATTTTTAGTTCTTTATCTTTCCAGGATATAGTAGTCTTTGGGACACACTGTTAAAAAAGTTCATCCTGTTTATGTTTTTGACCTCTTTCTCCAAAGGTGTACAATGTTTCAGAAATATTGCTTAAACATTACTTGTTTCAACTTATGCATACTATTATTCATCTGGTTTGACAAAACTTTGATTTTGAACAAAATCTATGACACTGAAGACATCAAGGTCCACAAGAAATGAATTCATCTTCTTTTGTTGGACAGGAATGCCTGTATTAGACATATATCTTTTTTTTTCCATTTCCTCTTTTATTGGATAAAGGTCTTGTTGGCCTATTTATGGTGCTCAGCTAATTGTTACTTTTAGATGGATTTTAATGGTGGGCATGCAAAGAGATTGGTGAGCTTTGTTTAGTTGATGTATCTTTCACTTTGGCTTTTGCATTTTTTGCTTTATTTTAAGAGGATATATGGCTCTACTTTTGTACTTTCATTCTTTTGTTAAATATATTTCTTCTTTTTAAAAATAAACTAATAAATAATAACAACTAAAGATATCTTGTTTATTGTATTATTAATGGATGACAACAACCTAAATTAATATCGATGTACAAATTTGATCCTTGGTATACTGTTAGATTTGTTAAATATTATGAAGCCCATTCATGTTACTCCCAATTTGTATCGACAGGGCCATCTTATAAGGCACATAATCATTTTTAAGTGCTTATTGATGTGTCTATTAAGCATCACTATCGATTACTGTGGTGACTTATGTGTATTGATTTATTGCCAATACTTGTTAATGTTCATCTCTCTTCATGGCCAACAAATTTTAAGTTAATCTAATTTTTATAGCATAGTACTTTATTTTTTTGTTACATAGGAGGTCCATGGTCTAGGTTGTGGGAAATGGGAAGGGGTAGGGATTGGGCCCAGACACATCAAGCTCACCTCAATCTTAAAGATAGAGGTGGGAACCGTGTGAACTATTAATTTTAAAGGTGTCTTAGCAACTCTATATGACCTATGGGAAAGGGTCTTTACTCTTGCTTCCCTTTGGTGTTCTGTTTATGGTCTTATTAAGGAAGTCAACGATTAATGTGAATAGGGATTGGGCGGCAGTGTTATTTTCTTAACTTAATGCTTTTATTTCTTCCTTCTTTTCGCCCCTTTTGTCTTTTCTCTCTTCTAGGTGGCTGTCTTATCCTGCTCTCTTGTAACTCTCTCTATCTTTTTCTAAGAAAGTTTTTTTTTCCTATAAAAAGAAAAGCTTCACTGACAGCATAAAAGTCTTTAACCTGAGCACGCCATAAATTGACTATCCTTGGAGTTTCAACTTATAGAAAATTCAGTAGGCAGTTGACAAGAAGCTAATACATTACAATTATCTTTTACTTGGAAAACCTAAAAGTCATACCCTTAAACAAAGAAGGAATGGAAATTGACACTTGATTTTAATAATATACCCACAATCATGGTAAATTTGCCCAATCCTCTTCAAAATGAAAACAATTTTAACAATAGGTATTTGTTATTGATAGGTCATTGTTTACCTTTTATAACCAAAGGGCTCTATTCAATGGGGCATGTTAAATATGACAATCATTCTTGGGTCTTTCCAACAGCTTAAACTTTTGGGATAGTTGGTTCCTTGACATACACTCCCATTCTACCGAATGACATCATAGTGCATCCTTGTTCCTGGCAGCTCTCTGATAGAAAATATTGTGAATTTTTTTTTCAGGTGGCACTAATTGTTTTCCTCTCCCACATTGGTAGTTTTGTGCCAGCTGATGCAGCAACTGTGGGTTTGACTGATAGGTCTGATCTGCTTATAACTAATGTATTTTCGTGAAACAGTAGTCAAGTTTCTTTGTACCTTGGTCATAAATTACAATCCTAATGTTGCAGAATATTTTGTGCAATGGGAAGTAGGCTTATGACAGCAGAACAGTCAACTTTTATGATTGATCTACATCAAGTAGGAATGATGCTAAGGTTAGGGTATCTAAAATACATTGAAAAATGATGACAAGACGTGCCTGCATTCCAGTCTCCTAAAATTTGAACTATTTTGTTGTGTGTGATGGCCAATGGTCCTGTCTTAATTATCACTAGTTTTATTGTAGCAATTGTTCTGCATGTTTTTTTATCTAAACAAATATATAGATGGAGATTTTTTCATTTTATTGTATTTTACTAGAAGAATTGTAAAAGATAAGCTTTCTTTTTCAAATGTTGAGAAAAATTGCAGGCTTGCAACTTCACGATCATTATGTCTGGTGGATGAATTTGGTAAAGGTACTCTTACCGAAGGTTAGTTTCTCCAAGTTAATGTCCTGTGTACATCATTAATATGGAATATGAATATCTACATTGCATATGCTAGTTTCTAGCATTAATGTTTTTAATTTCCTTTCAGATGGCATCGGCTTGCTTGGTGGGACCATAAGTCACTTTGTCACTTGTAGTGAAACCCCAAAGGTTTAAGGACTTTTCTCTTCCTAAAATTATGTATGCCATAATTGGTTCTAACCTTACCATTGTTTTGGTTATGTCACATGTTGGGTTAGATTTCCCTTGGCATTAAAAATTCAACATTTATTACTTTGCTGTTGTCTACCTCTCTATAACATGTTAACTGGCTGCCAAATTTAATTGCATTGATTATTTGAATTTATAAATAGATTCAGCTTCTTAATTCAAATTAATGCTTGTCTAAAAGGGAAAAACGATACTAATTATGAAAACAAATGATATATTAGTAACATTATTTTCAAATATTAGCACACCAACCAATCTCCTCTTATATTCCGATGTCTTGCTCATCCACTTCAATGAGTGAACTCTCTAATACTAAGCTGCAAATTCTATTTTTATATCTTATAGGAAGATGAAGATCTAATTTGGTTCATGATGACACCACTAACTAGGTATTGTAATAGAGAAAAGGCAAAACAAGATATAATTAAAGGAAGCTCAAGATGGCCGACATCAAGCAAATGAATTTGCAATTCTGTAGCTTAAAGTACAGTGGAACCTTCTACCATTTTTTTAGAATTACTGATCCCTCATCTTGCTAAGTTTATTGTTTTAATTGTTGGTTCTTAAAGTCGATTTGAACAAGAACATAATAATTCTTATATTTTACATTAATGATATATAAGCATCCTTAGCTTAGATATCTAACTTTTCAAGACTCATGTTCTCATTCATGGGCAGCATGCTTTTAATTGCTATATAGAATATTCTAATGATCAGCGTCTTTTGCCCTGACAGTTATCCTCTTATAGTGTCTATAAACTTACAACTAGATTTTGAATAATTCAAAAGTCTCCTTATTGTGTTTTCCTATTCAACCAGTCATGGTTCCTTCCATTGGCATGCCTTTGCCAACTAAGCTCACTACCCAGAATGTTAGAAGTCAAAAGCCAAATTCCTCAGTTTTTAATGATATTATGAAAGTAACTTTTGAAGTTTTATATATTTCCAATTCCAATCATAAGTTTTTTGGACCTGGTCATCCATTACTATATAAAGGAAATGCTTAATGTGGAGGAAGTGTTTAATGGTATTTAAAATTAATGGGATGATTCCCACAGTTTGGATTGAATTTCTTGAAGATGGTGGAAATGGCTCAGGTATCTGGAGTTACAGGATATTAATGGTATAATGGTATATGACATTGAAAGAAGGGAGAGAAATAAGGCTAACTGATTTGCAAATGGAGAAGTTAGTATACTGCTTTATTAGCTTTCGGAATTGCTATATGCAATACACTGCTATTTCATGTATCAGTAGATGGCTTTGGTCAGTTGGATGCCACTTGCTTTAATTTATTATCCTTCTACGTACTTCTTTCTACACACTTCTCTATTCACCAACACTACTTTTTTATTATATTTTCCTATATCAGTTTCATTTTGCTGCCATTTCTTATCGGCTGCCAAATTTGTGTTGCCATCTTCTACTTGCCAGCTGGATTGATAAGATAGCAAACTGAATTTTTAGATTAAACTTTAATTAGTGTTGTCTCAAACTCTAGAATCTAACGTAATTTAAATTTTTACTTCCTAGATTTGAGGACTCTTATAATTGCAAAACTAATATAATTAGTATATGCACTTCCTGATATGTCTCCAGAAATTTACAAGCCCCAACTCAGGAAGAGAATGAGTGGGGACTCTGACTGGCAGTTTGTTAAGTGAATTTTGTGACATGTAGGTTTTCGTGTGCACTCATCTTACTGAGTTATTGCAAGAGCATTACTTACCCAAGGTTATGCTCATGCATCTTTCTGGAGTTGAATTTTTCAAACTATCATAATTAAGTTATTATTATGGCAATATTTCTGTGCATTTCAGTCTAAGAAGATTCAGTTGCACACAATGAGTGTTGTGAGGCCAGAGAACAATTCCTCTCAGATGGAAGACATTGTATTCCTATATAGGTACCTTTATGTTGCCTCTGCCAAGCCATTATGCTAAGGATTATATCCACCACAATATGGCCATCTAATTTTGGAGAATTGCATAGGATGGCTATTTTAATTTGTTTTATCAAACTTTTTAAAATTCAAATATGTTTACTGACCTAATAGTATGTTAACTTCTCTGTAAAATGTTCCTGTCAAAGAATAAGGAGAGGGAACATATTTCTAAAATGTATAATTTGAGCATGCATCTGTTGCGATTAGCTCATTTGTAGTTCTATACATATTTATGCTAGCGTTTGGTTCAATACATGGGTGGCGACTCGTCCCACTGTGTATTGTAATTACTTAACACAAAATTGATGGAATTCTGCTACTTGAAGGAGCCTTTAGCTTTGTTTTTATTTTATTTAATGCAGGCTTGTTCCTGGGTGTGCACATCATAGCTATGGTAAGCTTTTTCTTTCTTAGTCTGGGTATCTTCTGAAATGCTGATGAAATGACATGTAGTTTTGGTGTCCTGCAGGGCTGCACTGTGCACGACTTGCTGGTACATCTACAAGACAAGTGGTGTTTAAATAATATTCCCAAATTCCAATAACAAAAATTATATGGGCCATTCTTTTTCCTTTTATCAATGTTTTTGCTTATCGTAGTTGCGTGATAAATATAAGAATAAATTAATGATTTAATACCTGAAAGATAACTCTTCTTTCTATTTGTTCCTATAAAGATAAAGTCTTTCAATTCAGTCCCGTAAATATTCTCCCCTAGTCAAAATAGTCCTTCTGGGAAGTATTATGTTCTCTAACGCACTGAAATCTAAGTCTGATTCGAAATGGCATTGTTTTTGGGGCTAAAGACACATGGACAAGTCTATATCATCAGCTAACAGCCACTAATGGAGGGGCTTTTTTGATTGGGTGAAAATATTTACAGAATTAATCAAATTGAGAAGAGATTGACCTTTCAGTAATTACACAATTAATTAGCTGTAAAAAAAAAAAAAGTTAAACTATAGCAATCGTGGGGATGAGAGCTGAACGGCGGTAGGTGAGATGCCTACCAAGTGATATTGAGATGTGATTGAAGCCACTAGAAGTTGGTTAGAGAGATATACATAGGTGATTGGCAGATTGAATGCTGATTTATATAGGAAGTAGTTCTTTTGAGGAATTCTTAAGTTCTATGAGAGATCCAGCGCTACGAATTGCTTTTATGGAATACAAATTTAGATTTTACTAGTTTGGGTCTATTTCTCTTGATGTCCGTACTCCGCTGCTACATGTCCACTTAATTGGATGAATAATGTTGTAAATCTTCCTTCTTTCGGGTTTGATTTTACATAGAAATTTATCAGGTTTCAAACTCAGACCTTACCTAGTACAGGCCATGATCAAATCCATGAATCTGAATACAAACTGCATCGTTCATGCAGGTGTTCCAAATAAAATTCTAGAAAGAGCAGAAGTAGTGTTGGATGCGGTTTTAAATAATAAGCACGTTGGGCGGCTATGCAATGAGAACATATCAGCTCAAGACCGCCAATATAA
Organism: Delonix regia; assembly: GCA_037074485.1. Lineage (NCBI taxonomy): Eukaryota > Viridiplantae > Streptophyta > Magnoliopsida > Fabales > Fabaceae > Delonix > Delonix regia. The sequence goes on along the minus strand of CM073452.1, from coordinate 17,396,163 downwards.
GGTGTCATTTCAAGAGTTAAATCTCAGACGTCTGGATATTCTTTTCACTCGTTAAAGCATCTTAATTTTATATTTCCGAGATAAATGCAGGATGCCATGGAGAAATTGTTGCAATTCGATATTAACAAAGGAGACTTGAACTCTTTTTTCCGGGATATATTTCCTTAGCCCGTGAGTTCTTTCACTGAGGAAAGTGAATGTCATTCCTTCATTGAAGTTGTTTCTCATATTTCTTTTATTCCTTAATCTTTTTTCCTTGATTTTCTGCACAGCTTGGATTTATATGCAGTGCTCTGAAGTTGTTAGATCTTCATCGTCTTAATATCAGTCATCACTACCTGCTGAACAAAATTACACCAAGTAGCTGCTTTGCTTGGTTATAACTAGGTGTTCGTGACTCTGCTAATTTCTTTTGCTAAGGCTTTTTTATGGTAAAATGAAAATGTTATGAAAAATTTTTCTCAAAAAAATAATTCTTTAAAACTTTCTGTAGTTTATTTCATTATAATTTTTTTAAAGGAAACGTTTTTCTTTTGTTTGAATTACATTAAAAGAAAAAGGGGGAAATGATAGAAAGTGTTGACAAAGTTGATGTGATATGAACGTCGAAAAATATATTTTTAATTTTTCATTTATTACAAAAGTATTATTTTGATTTTTTTTATTAAAATATCTAAAATAATTTTTTACTTGTTGAAAAATATCATACTTGATCTTTTACTTTTTAAAAAATTATTTAATTTAATTCATTTATCAAACTCTAAACCATAAAATTAAAGGATTAAATTTGATATTTTTTTAAAAAGTGAGGGATTAGATGTGATATTTTTTAATAAATAAAAAAAATTATTTTAAATATTTTAATGAGTGAATGATCAAAATAATATTTTTGTGATGAGTAAAAGATTATAAGTATATTTTACTCGAGGATAATGGTAACGGACGTGGACTTGATCATGGGACATAAAACTAAGTATCAAAATTTTGACAAACTTGGCTTGGTTCAAATTCCGATACTTTGGTATATGTTTGGGACTATATCCGTCTATCTTCAACATTCATATATGCATTGATGAAAAAGCTAATCCTTAAAATGGTTGGTTGGACCGAAATATAAATATGCAATTGCAGTTTATGTTTGGACCTAAGTGAATTTGGGTCTAATTGCAATTAATGGTGACTGTCCGTAAAAATAAAAAAAAAAAATCATAATTTTCATTTTTTTTTTATATGAGTCATCATGTTGAAGCTGCGAAAATTTTGAATCATTAAAAAAAAAATTAGCAAAACAAAGATTTTTTTAGTCGGTTTACTGTTCATTTAACTAAAATTATTTACTTTTTTATATTATTTTACTTTTATCATCAAGGTTTATAGGGCAAGGCCACTCACACTCCCTATGAATGTTGATCCCACCTACTGTACGGCGTGGACCGTAAAATCAATATAGGTCTTTGTGCTCTTCTCCGTGTATCACATATAAATATATATAGGCACAGCAATTTAGCTTGGTTTACAGGCAAATATAAGGAATAATATTTTGATCTCTTAAATTGTTTATGATTTAAAATTGGATTCTTTAAAATGATTTTAAATTTTAAATTCATCTCAAATTTGTTCTTTAAACACATTTTACAGGTGAAATTTAAGATAAATTTAAATTTTAAAAGATTATTTTAAAACGCTTTATAATTGAGAGCCTAATTTGAAATAATAATATATTTTGGTTCATTTATTATTGGGTGATATTTGTCTAATATTTCCTTTCTTGCAATTTTTTTCTTTTTATTCTTTTCTCTTTCTTTTTGTTTTGCTTTAACTCTTTCTTACCCTTTTTTATTAATGTTCATACCATCATCTATCATACGAAGGAGCTCAAAAAAAAAAATTTCTTAATTTTACTAGACTACATAATATACGTTTGGTATTATTTTTGTTTTAATGAATTTTACATTACTGATTTGGAAATTTGGATTTGTTACATTTCGTAAGTGAACTACCCACTATAGAATCACACAGTTCATTTAATATGAATCGTCAGATTAAATTTTTTTTATTATACCAATTTTAATAATTAAAAAATATTGATTTTGATTACAATTTTAAGTATAGACGGTTAAATTTTGTACAATTCTTTAACACGGATAGTTCGACCTATGCATTTAAAGAAATGCAGCAAATTTAAATTGATAATTTGGCTTGTAATAACGTTTAATCGCAACCCGAAAGATATGAGAATGAAACAATGCCAAAAAAAAAACAAAAAATAAAGGTGATGCAACAAAAGGTTTTGAATTTTAAAAAATTCACCCTGTGAGCATAATCTTAAAGATAAGACTTAGTAAAATTCCCAAAATTGATATTAATATATTACATAATTTAATAAAAACATAATATGTAAAAAGATTAAAAAAAAAACTCAACGAATGCTAAACTGTTAAAAAAAATTTAATTATTTATATTTTTATAAAAAATAGATGACAAATAAATGTTAAAAAACTATTTATATTTCATATTTTTATCAAAAGAATTTAACAATAAAGATGTACAGTGTCTCAAATTGAACTAGCCGCTTTTCTTATTTATAGATAAAAATATTTTAAAAAAAACTACATGCTAACGTGAAGCGGGGATTGTTCAATTGAGAGAGAATCATTCAGAAGATCCGAAGGTCGCGTGTCCGCTCCACGCTCGCCGCATTTAACATATTTTAGTCCTCCATTTTTGGGCTCTTTTGGGATTCTATTTCTCATATTTGGGCCTTCAGATGGCCCATTTCGATGTTGGCCACGTTACTATCACGGGTCAATATTACACCCAATATGTAACTCTAATAAATTCTGAAGTAAATTATTAAGAAAAAATCCTTCATCGTGACTTTGTACACTGAAACCAGTTAGTTTCAAGTAGAGCAAGACTAAATATAAGCCTATGCTTTATAATTAAATTAAAAATGGTTTGTATACAAATATAAAAGTCAAGCTAAATAATATGGAAAAAAGTACAAAATTAATTCTTCATATTTGTACTTTGTGATAATTTAGTTTCTCACAAATTAATTGTGATAAATAAATTTTTTACAAATTTAAATTTATATAAAACTAATTTTTCATAAATTTTAAATTTATGCAAAATTAGTCCTTCTGTTTAAATTAATGAAAGACTATTTTTTTATAAAATAGAAATTTTGATAAACTAATTTGTCACAATTAATTTGTGAGAAATTAAATTGTCATAGTATAACAGTGAAGAACTAATTTAATACTTTTTCTAATAATATATTATGTTATATACGTGTTTGTATATGAAAATATTTATAAAAGTGTTTGGCAATATTTTAATGATGCATAATTTTTTATTTATTTATTAATATTCTTTCTATATAAATTATACTGAATACTAAATTTTTGTATATAAAATACATAAACCGAGCTATTCGTTAACGAGTTGAAAAACAAAATTTGAAACTTGAATCGTTTAGGTAAATGAGTTTAATATGTCAGATGGACTCATTATTTAATAGATGAATTGCTTTTAAGAGGTCGAATCTAAATAGTATATAAACATTTTGACTCATTCTCACTCTTAGAATAAGAACTACTGTTATCATTTAAGGGGTGTATTAACTCTCAAAATCTACATTTGTAAGTTTTTTAAAGTTGGATTTCTGTTAAACCATATTGCAACTTAAAAAAAAAAAAACGGTGCTCAAAAGGTGCATTATCTCTAACGCATATGCTTATTTTGTTTGGTATGTTAGTGGTAGTCTTGTAGTATTGTCGACCTTTGTGTGATATAATATGTTTATTTACATAAATTAAAAATGACTATCATTAAAACTTCCATTTGATACAAATATCAGGAAGCACAATCTGTACATCAAACAGCTTCAATAGTGTATCCCATAATAAAATGACAAAGTCAGTGGCATTAATGTTGGTACCTTTATATACTCTTTCAGGTTTGTTATCATTCATCCCACTTGTCCAATCAAAGAAAAGTAACAGAAAAAGTTAATCATAATTTTTTTTTCTACCTCACACCTTTTTTCCCACTCTCTTTATGACTAGAAGGCCTGTAGTTTTCCTCCAGGCTATAACCAGTAAGCGTAAACAAAATTCTCATAATTTCGTGCAAGAAAGCATCTGCATCTAACTCCCATTTTGATGAGGTCCCTGTATGCTTTTTGGGTGACATCAACCATATGTACGAGATTGAGAGAGAGGAAGATGGGGTCCACACTCTTATTTCTCTCTCACTCTGATTGTGCAGTAACAGGAGAACATCTATATATACATGGGTTTTTTCATCAAATAAATCAGTACAGAGATAATGAATGAATATCAGTTGTTATTGTAAAATACAAGTTCACAAGAGATACATTATGATACAGTGAAATTAACTGGTGAGTATATGATCACGAGACAGAGCAAGGTTACGGGTTTCCGATCATGACATAAAATCAAAGGATAATCTTATTTGTAAAAATCAATCTAGAGTATAAATGAGTTAAAATCTAAGATGATAATGGTAAGATTGCAATCCAAATCATATGATCTTATGATCCTATCTGATCTTAGAACCTTCGTTTTTTTTTTTTTTCCTCTCATTCTGCTTGCACACCAGTGGATAGTAGCAATTGAGAGAAGATTGATTCGGGTTTTGTAGTCCAAGTGGATGTCTTATGTTGTCAAATCAATGCCATAGTGAAGATGACTTTCCTAACCATAGAGCTTATTTGATAAACTCTTTGAATTTAAGTATTTTTCCAAAATATTTATTCAAACAGGCCCTGTATCACAATGGTGTATAAGACGGAAATGAGATAAAACTACAATCAAATAACTTCATTTGGTACATGATGGAGTAGATAGATGAACCAAAAACCTCTTGATGAACACAATAAAATAACTAGTCCAACAACATAATTGCAATACCGAGAGGCCTCACAAATATGAATATTTTGAGCAAATGCTTGTAATGGAAAGTTTAAAACAATTCAGACTAGTTTACAGCAGGGAATTTTAATTTCAGCTGATCCTGTAGAAACTTCTTAAAGCTATCCTCAGTGCTTTCATTGTAGGGAACCACCTTCAATTTAGAACAGAGAACGAAAACTTTAAACGGATATAATTGCTTAAAGATCTCCCGGTCCCTGTCATAATCCTGGCAAGATGAAGATTTATGTGCAAGGGTATGAGTTCAGGTAAGAGCACTTACATGGGGGTGTGTGTGTGTGTGTGTGAGTAATTAATGGTGGTGAGTTCACTAATAGTCAAGATCAATGCAAAAACTAGTAATGCAAAAATCATATTTATTAGACATGTACGGACAGTTATAGCAGTTTTACATTGATCTTGAGTATTAATTTGAAATCTAACGATAATTAATTACACTCTTACTTCATACATCTATAAATATGGATTTCAGTATATATGCAACTGCATGGAATTGACTATATTTCTAGCCACCTTTTCTGTCACTACAACAATTGGCTTGGAACCAAACTTGCCCTCTAGTTCTCCAAGTCTGGTTCTGATCATCTCAATATCCTGGGTAAATTCAACATATCAGATTGACATCTTAATTCTAAATCAAATGGCATGAAGGAAAATAAACAAATGAAATTATGAAAGTAGGCAGCTTAATGCTCCTAGTGCAGTTTCCCCACATAGTATTATTATTTATTTAGTAATATGCAGCGCTACATGTATATATGACATGATTTAACAATGGACGAAACTTAAAAGTTCTTTAGATGTTTATTAAATTTTTCAATAAAAATATGACATTTGGACAGTCTTTTTAAAAGAGTCAATAATGTGTTGCTAGGTTGAAAAAAAAAATATTCCCATTGTAATTTTATCAGAGAACTCGATAATAAAGACATAAAGAACTACGTCTGAATTTTGTCATCTAATGATGATTAGCAGTAATATAGTAGGCAAGCTTAATGCTTAATGTGCACCTCAAGCTATTTTCTTCTGGGGTTCAAATATGCAGAGATGTGACAAAAAATATTTATGTCAAACATCAAAAGAGACAATTATACCCCGGCATCAAATTTGTGATGATCACTAAAGTCAATTCGATCAGCATAAACAGCTCCCATCTGCATCAAGTTATTTGCAATTTAGAGAGAAAAATACATGCAGAAGTAAAGTGAACACAAGTAAAACATCCACATACAAGTGCTAGAACATAATGAATATCAAACATGGTAGCTCAATTACATGGCAAACAATTACAGTTGCTCCTTTGCATGTCTGTTGATACCAAGAAAAACATTAGCAAGTTTATACACATCCTTAATTAGTAAAAGGATGATTGACTAGAAAATTGAATATGCAAAAATTACTATTTGAAAATTCAATTGGAAAAGAATAATGTAATCCATTACGTAAGATCCATCATATTTCTTGCAATCTTTTAGGATTAAACATGCTTCTAGCAATTTGGGTCTAATTGATGTGCAGTATAATTTTGCCACTTTAAGGAATATGAGAATTCAATGGATTGGACAGATTAACATCCTACGATGGTCCAAACTTAACAAAAATTACTTATTCCTTTAACTATTTTTATGCTTATACTAATGCATGTCTCTTTCAATATCTTGTCTGTAAGTTTGGAATTTGAAGTGTCTCCATGGACATATCTAATTAATTCACACACCATATGTTTATGTGTGGGCTTGGGGCATTTAGCAGACTGCAATTTCTCAGCATCTCAAGAAGCAATTAACACAAACAAATGATAGAAGAATACCTTTTGTATCTGCTTCACAAAAGAATCTGCAGAACCAATGGCAGAAACACATAATACAAGAGCTTTGTGCAGAACCGTCATAGGTATTTTGAAATTGATAATTCCCACGTCAAATAAGTAAGATGGATCCATTCTTGTAAAGAACATAGGAACAGAATCTTTAACTCCCTGAACAATTGATCTGATATCCTTGAGAGTATCTTCAGAAACCTGTCAATCTCCCAAAGTATAACCTTCATCGTGTTATATTTTTATATCTGCTTATAATAATTTTTTTATCTGCTGAACTATACACAACCTAGATGAGCACAAGCTGACTGATAGAAAAACGTGAGGAAAATTTCTAGAGCAAAAAAATTATACTAACAGCATTGGAAAAAATTTTAACATACCAAGTCTGCATGATGTACAACAACAACATCTGCTCGTCTAAGTGCCGTCAAGGGTTCCCTCAATGGTCCAAGTGGCATTAGTTGAAGGTTACCCCAAAGAGTTAATCCATTAACCATTACAATCTCCATATCTCGCCACAAGCTCCAATGCTGCCTTACATATAAATTACACATATAGAATTTAGAGCAAGTGGCAAGTCAAATCAATAATATATTATTATGAAAATTCATATCTCAAACAACCAAGTGTAACTAACAAAAATGAGAATGAACATAATTGATGGAGCATATCTTAGTTAGGGCAACAGATATTCTCAGTACAGTGATATAGAAGAAAATCACGTGACAGCAGATCAAGGAAAGGAGAGAATGAGACATCCCAAAATAATACCTAATAATTGTCACCGATATAAGAAAGGACAACGGAATAAAAAAAAATAAAAATGATGAAGTATAACACAGTGGATAATGATAATATCACATTAGAATTCTTGATGAAAATACTAAACTCTCCCTAAATAACAATTAGAACAATTCCTATATAATTTCCTCTATAATCTAACTTAAAATTTTCTTTTCATTTAAGGACAGGGACCCAATTGAAAACAAAAAGTTTCAGGACCTAATTGAAAACAACAAAATTTCAGATGTTAAAGGGAAGGGGAAAGAGAATTGCATTACCTGCATAGCATCATCAAGAACTACAACTCCAGCTTTTTTGGAATCACAACAACCTTGCGTCTTCCAATTAGAGCCAACGTCCTCATGCCATGAACTTTTATGGCTATCAATATATCCATATTTTTGGATGAAATGACTAGCAAGAGCTGCTCGATTTGCACCAATGCCAAATTTAATTGCTGTCCCAGATAAATGCCTTTGAAGCATGTTGACTTCATCCCCACCTTGATAACCCTGCCAGAAAAAAGGATAGATAGATAATGCAAGGCAACTTGCTAATTCAAAATTGAATTCAACATACATTGAATATTACAGTTTTCAGTCTCTCGTGAAGGATTGATATTTTAATTAACTTCGGGGTATAGCAACTCAAAATACCCATCGAAACTTCAGGCTATATGGATTATGGAGCATGGACAGCTTTCTAGTCTAACCACACAATTCAAAGCAAAAACACTGTTTCTAACAGGATAACAGCAGTCTCCATCAGTCTGAGACTGTTAATTCCAAGCATTTCAATCAAACCAATCTGAGACTGTTAACACAAAGCATCACAAGTATCACAGAACATACTCCACCAGTCATTTCATCCCAGACAACATAAGAACCAGGAAACTGTTAAAAGTGGATCACTGAGTATGCATATTTCAATTTTCAAACATGCTGCTTAAGCAAGTAAATAATTGATCCTGGCCAAAAATGAGCCAAACGAGATATGCAGTGGATTCTTATGACATTTTCCTATTATTTATTACTTGAAATAAAATAGGAGATGATTGATAATTGAGATATAAGAAGGACAATATTTTAGTAGTAATGCAGCCTTAGGGCAGTTGTATCGTAAAAAATTTACAAAGTTCAATGACATATTATACTACACTAACAAAGACATCATAAGAATGCAAGCATGATTGTTATTATACTTCTGACAGATATGCAATAAGACAGTAGTTCAAACACAAGATAGCCTAAGCATGTACTCTGAGCCTCTTACTAAACCATTTATCTTCATAGTTTTGATCCTATGAACTTACCGAAGACCAGAAAAAAAAATTGATAATCCTTGACATCAAGTTCATATTTTAAAAATTTTGGAGCAGTTTTCAAATGTTCGATTATGAAAACATACAGTCAACCTTACAAGTACAACTAATTTCCAACCTCATACTTTTGACTACAATAAATTGTATATCTTGCCTCAAACTCTGACAAAACTGTAATCAATATTCATAAACCAAATAGCTTTGTGTAATTTATTTAGTTGAACTATTCGAACATTAACCTATAATGTGAACGACAACAACAGATTCAGTCTTGATGAAAATCTCGAAGATAGTACTATTACAATAAGCTGCTTGCAACTTTCTTGGTAAGACATGCTCTATGTTTACAGCAGTGGTTATTCGGTAACAAGACAAAATTGACGCTCCGAGCCACTGAATATGACTGAACTACAACCAGGTGTCTTTTTAGAACCTCCATTTATCATGGCCATCCTCACTCTTTCAGCTTTCTCCCATTTTTCAGAAGCTGCATAGATATTTGACATAAGCACATTGTAAGAACTATTGCCAGAAACAGAGTCCAAACTTTGTGCACCAATCTCCTTCATTACTTGTTGGGCCATATTCAAATCTAAGTGCATTCGGCATGCACCAAGCATCGACCCCAATATTGTGTCATTGGGTTTCATTGGCATTCTTTTTATCAATTCATAAGCCTCCTTTAATCTCCCTGCTCGCCCCAAGAGATCAACCATGCATCCATAATGCTTGATGCTTAATTCCAATCCACATTTCTGCATTTTGGATATTACTTCCAAAGCTTCATTGACAAAACCGCCATGAGCACAAGCTGTGAGTACAGTAAGGAAGGTGATACTATCAGGCCCTATGTTTGAATTCTCCATTCTGCCGAAAAACTCAAGAACCTCAAGACATTTTCCATTGATGGCAAAACCAGATATCATTGCATTCCAGCAGAAGATGTTCCTTTCAGTAAACTCTTCAAAGACCAACCTTGCATTGATTAAGTCCCCACATTTTGCATACATGTCAATTAATCCACTTGCAACAAACTGATTAATTTTTATCACTTTATGTCTTATCATATGGTGGACTTTTTTCCCAACATTTAGAATCCCTAGCTGAGCACAAGCAGATAAAATACTAACAGCAGTAAACTCATCTGGCAGAAACCCTTCAGCTTGCATATTAACAAATGTTTGCAGAGCTTCCTCACCAAATCCGTTATGGACATACCCAGAAATCATGGAATTCCAAATCTCCAAATTCCGGACTGGGACCCGTCCAAAAATGGCCTTGGCCTCTTTCACATTACCTATCTTTGAGTACCCACAAATCATACATGACCAAACAAAGAAATTCCGCTGAGGCATCTGCTCGAAGATCTCCCTGGCTGCTTCCATCTTCCCACTTCTAGCATACCCATCAACCATAACAGTCCATGTTCCCACATTTTTCAACATGAGTGGAACATTATCAAAAAATTGCCTAGCAGTAACGATTTCACCATTCCTTGCAAATCCATCAATCATCTGACTCCAAGTTACTTCTGTTTGTCCAGGCATCTTGTAAAATAGAATTGAAGCAGAATTTGTATCCCCATTTTTTAAGTACCCACTAATCATGGCATTCCAAGTGACAACATTTTTCTCAGGCATAGCTTCAAACAACTGACGCGAATCATGAACAGCACCACACTTAGCATAAATACCAATTAATGCAGTTCCAATCATTACATCACTGTCTGAACCAGCCTTAATAGACTCTGCGTGCAAAGCCTTCCCAAAATCAAGGATTGAAAGAGAAGTACAAGCCTTGAGTAACAAAGGGATTACACCCATATGGTAGACTCCATCATAGCGAATTTGTTTATACACAACCAGGGCCTCTCTCAATGATCCTTGGTAAATGTAACTACTAATTAAAGAAGACAAATTTGGTAGGCGTGGGATGCTTCTACAGGTGCAGAGTTGAAATATGTGATTGACAATGGCAGGATGCAATAGCCAAGAAATTTGGAGGTTTTGATCTTTAAACAATATTTTTGATTGACAATATCTAGTAAACGATTGTATGTGTCTTGGAAAACTCAATATTCTAGTTATTCTCATCTCCATGGCCTCTCCTAATCTATATGGAGACTTAACCAGGTTTTAGAGGACACAAGTAGAGGTGAAGAAGCAACAGATAAGGATGATGCATTTGAATTCACCATTGAAGGTGCCAAAGAAGTGCTCCATCATTGGTATTTTGAAGTTGGGGAGGACCAGCTGCTGACTGAAACCGTTTGAGATTCTGGCCATGTAGTAAGCATCCAAATGAGTTGTCAGTGAAGGTTACTAAGTTCCAATGGTGGTCTCACCAAGGGCCGGGATAAAAACTTAAGAGAAATTATCTTATGTAACAAGTACACCAGGTCATTTGGACCCATGCGGTGTACCATTCCATTCAAATTCAGACAAAGATATTATTTAACCAACTTAGCACTTAATTTAAAAGCACATCATCAAATTATAATTAGTTTTATTAGCAATTATATTTTGTTCATTCAGAATTAGGTGTAGAGCTAGTTAAACTATCCGTTTGGAAGAATCTAAAAGGAACCAAGCCAGCTATCCCGTTACCTAATACCCTTTTTTTTTCCAAGTTGAGAGGTAACTTCAAGAAATAAAGCCAAATGAGTGAAAATGGAAACGGATATTTGTGAAGAAAAAAATTTTTAAGCAACTTGGAAAGAACAAGTCAGTTACATTGTATGGTCAAAATCATAAGCAGTCCAGCATTAAATAAAATTGATAAAAGGAAACATCAAGGAAAATAACATATGTTTGGAAACTGAAGGAAACAAAAAAAAAAAAAAAAGTTGCTTTTATAATATGAAACTCCGAAAGTGCGCTCTCGAGCAAACATTGAAATAATCCAGCCAAAGGTCATGCAAGTTTGACCTGTAACATCTACAAAATTGGAAGACAACGAAACATATGAAATTACCCTTGAAATAATCAGCGGTTGAATTCCACAATCAGCTAACCAGAGGGCGATGAACTCAACCATCGGTGTCTTCCCATTGCCTCCCCATGTCAAATTCCCGACACTAATAACCGGTATGGGTAACCTTACAGATTAAAAGAAGAAAAAAAGCACGATACCCAAAATTAATTTTCCTATTCACTTCTTTATTTTTCTTACCAACCAAAAAAAAGCAATGGAATAAAGAAGAAAAACAAAAACAGCAAGAGAAAGGAATTACTGGTGCCTTTCAAAGAAGCCAACTTTGTAGAAATAGTGGCGAAGAGAAAGAGCGAGCTTGTAGAGAGAAGAAGCAGCAGAAAGGAAAGGGACAAGAGAGCGTTGAAGAGGAGGAAGATTAGCGTGACTGTGAGCGTAAGCTATCTCAGTCACCAGTCTTCTCAATTTCTCCATGAAGAAATGGAGGCACCATCGCCCCAAGGCGTAAAATAAGACAACGGTGAGAATATGGGATCATCATTAATTAATATAGCTATTTTTAATTTATAAATTTAAATTATTAAATGTTTATTTAATGATTTATAGTGATTGAATATGAGTTTATCTTTTTTATAGATCCGACTTAAAAATAAAAGGAGGCGTATCAGTGTGTTTTACATTTATGACTTCATAAAATACTTTGTCTTATTGAATATTTTTATTTGTAAATTTTTAAAGTAAGAAAACATATTTATTTTGTAAAGTTATAATCTTTTTTCATCTAAATGGTAAAATTATTATTTTTTATCTTTGTCTTTAAATGAAGAAATAATAAATATACTCCTCGAATAGTTATAAACATCTCTCGCAACTTTAAAATATAAATGTAAATAAAAGTTCAATAAAAAAAAAAATAGTTAAAATATTCCCAAGTCTACTCTTTCTAACATTGACAAAGCTAACAAAACTTGCTCATGGTCACTTCATGTCTTCTACTAAACTTCACTTAATCTCATGGAAACACATTAACCATCCAAAATTTCATGGTGGCCTTAGAATTTTGAGTTGCTTCCTTATTATCACCTCTTTCATGACCAGACTTGTAGGGAAATTAGCCACTAACGCTGTTAAAATCAATGGTGCCTTTCTTTAGGCATAAATAGAGACCAAACCTTGCTATAAACAAAAGCATTTATTCTTTTATTTCTATAAGCTTATGGAAAGATGGAAAAAAAAAAATTATATTTAGGCTATGTTTGGAAGTTTAAAAAAAATAAAACGGATTAGTCATTATCATTCATGAAATGACTTAAATAGATATATTGTTTCAAAGTTTTAATAAAAAAAGAATGGACTCTTAAATTTTTTATTTAAAAATTATAATTAAATAAATGAAATATAATGACTAATTGATTATTTTTCTAATATTACCCTTTATAACATAAACACACAATCAATAAATTTTATTTTTGTTAAATACATGAAATAAGAATTTGACTCATTCTCCAATCTATATTTTTTTGCGTTCTTTTACTAATTCTCCTATTTTTTCTTTCTTTTGATTTTCAAATTACAAAATATAACATAATTATGAAATAAAATTAATATATATATATATATATTTTATATAAACAACTTATAATATATAAAAATTACTTATTTTAAAATTATTTTCAATAAATAAATAATGTAATCATATATAATAATTATACATTAATCACCGCTATCTTCATGTGGGAATTATCTCGTGAAAAAAAGTATTTTAGAGAAGATGATGTAAAACCCTTATAATTATTAAATTAAAAAAATGTATAATAATAATTTTAATTATTGAATCACTCCTTTTCACTTTAACCCTCCAATTTGAGAGACAAAAAAAATGTTATTTTAGATTATCAATGAGAGTCTTAAAAACTCTTATTTGTCATTTCACTTCCTTTAAAAAATAAAACATTCAAATATACATTTTACTTAAATAAATTATTTATTTTTTTATCATTCTATCAATAATTCTCATTCAAACGTAAGTACAACATATATTTCCATGCTCTAATTCTAAAATTTAAAAACCTCGTGTGAGTCACTAAACTTTCGAGACATTAACTTAAAGATTAGAGACATAATTTCTTCTTATCCATTTATGACTATGGAAAACCTCGAGTACATATTCACTACTGATTAACACATATATTACCAGCACGCGATAATATTAAAAAGAATATATATATATATATATATATATGTATGTATGGGATAAACAAAATTTTTAACTAGATAGCATGTATGCTGTAAAACATGAAATCCCCTTAAAAAAATTATGCAACACCTATCATTATCACTTACTCGTAATACAATTACATAGGAAAACTCATTAAAATCCTCCTACTTCCTCCTCGTCCCCAAGTCAAACACTCTTTCCCACATGTGGATGTGGTGGAGAAATCAAAATCCCATCCCATCGTCATAAACAATTCTTCCTTCTAGGACTTTCAATAACGATCTAAATATCTAAACATTCATATTAAAAATTGTCTCTAAATTGCCTTTATCCCGAGTTCCAATTGTTTATAATTACTTGAAAGAAATACACACCATTAAATCACATAATACGACTAATATTGACCATCGAATCAAAATTTTAAATTTTATCAATGTTAATAACTAAGAGTTATTAAATTTATCTTTTAATATTAAATATAAACCATTAAATTTTCACATTTTATTTCATCTCAATTTAAATTAACCCAAAACATATATATATATATATATGTTATTTCCAAGCTTTTCTCTCACTTGTTTTATTGCTTTCTTTACCTCTTTAGTTTCTAAATCACCTTTATATTTTTAATTTATTATAATATTTAAAATAGTCCTATATTTATAAAAAATTATCATACTTTACTTTTTACTTCTTAAAAAAAATATCAAATTAAGGTTAATACATAAAAAAAAAAAAATTTTCGTTTCTAAAGTTTTCCTCTCGAACAACTTAGGTTTTAATGTGCAACAAAGATGCCCTCATGCTCTTTTATATTTTTTTAGTACTTGTTAATCTTTTCTAATACCAAAAAAAAAAAAATGAGACGTGTATGGAGCAAAATGCAAAAAGCAGCCTACAGTTCACAACATGTGATGTGTTAAGGTAATCCCTCACTTAAAAAAAGGTTCAACAAAAGTCAAAAAAATAATACGGGAAGACCCCACCATGGCCTCCATCCGAAATTTCACGATCCATCCAAATTGTGATGACCAAAACTCAGAATTTGATTGGTCCACTTTACAATACGAATCCCCAGTGATTAGAAATAAAGAACAGTGTAAGAAACAAAAAGAACACTGTTTACATTTGTTGACCTTTTTGGTAGAATTGATGAGCAAATCAATTTAACACTTGTGTTGCTGGTCACCATTAATGGTCATCTCACCAACTTTGATCAACGAGTTAGCTTAGTAATAAAAATAAATTCAGAAAAATATTTTTTTAATTTTTTATTTATTATAAAATTATTTTTTATCTTATTTATTAAAACATTTAAAATAATTTATCATTCATTAAAAATTTAATATTATATTTGATCATTTACATTTTAAAAAATTACCAAAATTTAGTCCCTCAATTAAATTATAAATTATAAATTTAAATGATTAAATTTAATATTTATTTAAAAAATAAAAAAGTAAGTATAATATTTTTTTAATAATTAAAAAATTATTTTAAATATTTTAATAAATGAATAATCAAAATAATACTTTTATAATAAACGATAGAGAAATAAATATTTGAATAAAAATAAATATGTTAATGTGTATCGCAGCTTGATGTAATATTCAATCCCAATTATTTATTATAAATATTATTATTATAGATTTTATGATATTTATAGATAAAAATTTAATAATTTAAATTTATAAATAATAAATATAATCACGTTTGGTTATCAATAAAAATCTAAATTATTAAATTCTAACCTATGAGTGCATATGCAATAATACCAATTTGTCTAATATTAGATATATTATTACAAATTTGAAACTAACCATGTTTATTTTTTTAGGTTATGTTACAATCAATCTTCGGGGATTGGTCAATTACTTTTCTTTAACTAAATCACTAAGATGGATTGAATTCGGGGGTGCGGATGCAAATTTGCATATCGTATAATTGTAATTGAAAAACAGCGGATGTAAATTCAAATACTAGTGATTTTGGAAACTTTTTTATTCCAAGACCAAGAAAAATACATTTTTTATTGTTGACTTTTGACTAAAGTATCAATATAATTCTTTAAAAATGAGAAGGTAAATTAATTTTGTTGCTAAATTGATCTTTTGATAACTATTACTTTATTGAAAGGTTTTATATTTGAAATACTATTTTAATATTTTTTAATTTCAAAAAAATAAAGTAATTTTAAAATAAAAATTAAAATACTAAAATTATATTTTTCTCTTTCTCAACATAACAGAATTGGTTAAAATTTTAGTTTATAAAGAGCAATTTATTATTTAAGATTTATATATATGCACTTTGGTTAATGCATGCTTAACTAAATCAAATAAAAATCTACCTGATTGACGACATTCAATTATACTAACGAACAAAGTTGACCTAATTATTGTTTGATGTCATATCCTAAAAATTATCAACTATAACATTGATTAAGAATTGTTATTCTCCACCATATACCAAGAGGTGTATTGGGTTTCTCACGTTAATGCGAATGTTTTTTAACTCAAATTTTAATAAAGATAAATGCTGTAAATTAAGATATATTAACGAGTAAAAGAAAATTGTTATTTCATAACAATAGACTAATTAAGAATTATTAAGTGAAATTAATTATTTATTATTGTTGTTAGACCAAAAATTAGTTTTCCATGTGTAACTTAAAGTGTTTCATTTAACATTCCAATGATATATTTTGTCACTAATGGCCACATTTTTGGAACTAATTTTACAGAAAAAAATACATGAATGTTTAAATAATTAATAAGTTTATTTCTGAAAATATATTTAACTTATATTTTGAATAATGTTATGATTTTTTAAGAATATAAATTATCCTGGTATTTCAAAGTTGAAGTTGTCTTTCTTTCACTTTCAGCAATAATCTCAAAACAAAAAAAAAAAAAAAAGTTCAGGATTATTGAAGTTAACATCGGATTGATTATGAAATTTTTTATTATGCTTAATATTAAAAAATTAAAATAATATTAAATGTCACGCTTTAAAATACATGAGAATAAATGAATTTTAAATTAAAATCATATTTTTAATTAAAAAAACAAATCAGAGCTTGCAAATTTAGAAACTTTTTAACTGAAAAATAATTACTTGAACAATAAACTAGTTCGACGACGAAAATAATTATATAAAGTAGTAAAACATTTTTTTTTCAGAATTTTACAGAAAATGCAAATTTTTATGGAAAAAATGTCGTTACTTTTTTCGGATTAAATTTAAATATAGTTTATATATATTTTTATCAAAATTTTCAATTAAAATATGACAAGTGTATTATTTGTAAATAATGACATAATATATGTAATTGAAGAACTATACAATTATTTATATAAAAAAAAAATTTATGTTTATGATGTTAGTATAAAAGAATAATAAATTTATCATATTTAAAAAATATAAAAATGCATATAAATTATGATTATAATATAACAAAAAAAAATGCTTTTTGTCTCTTTATTTTTTTGGTACTTAGAACGCACAATTTAAGTTTAACTTATATTTTGAGATAACAATTTTTCTTAACCATGTTTAAATTATTATACAAAATGTGAAATATTATTTAATGAAATATAGTTAAGTAAATAAAATTTGATTTTCAAAAGAGAGCACTTATTTTGATTCACATTCGCCGGCCGTATGCTATTGATTGAAGAGCGATGTTGCTTTCATACTTCACGCTTCACACTAGCCAAATATATAATATTTGTTTCATCTTTTCCCGCACTTTTTTTGTAGTCTGAACTTAATATTTTTTTTTAGTTCGAAGTTTAGAAGTATTTTCTTATATTTTAATGTTTTTGTATTAATTTTGTAATCACACCTTAGCTCAAAACGATAAAATATAGTTTCTTCTAATATTAATTGCAAGAAACCAACGTCTTCATTAGAATGAATCATTTATAGTATTTTTCTCTAAAGTGCAATAATCTCAGTTTTTAGATTAAAAAATTAGCCTGACGTAAATTATTACATCAATTTTTTACCCTTTATCAATTTCGATCGTTTAAAATCATTAATTTTGATAACTAAATTTTGAATATACACAATTAGATTTGATAGAGCTTCCGGATGAGTGACCACGTGATCTGTGAGGTGGGACAACCTAATGAAATTTTGTGAAGATCATTAAAGCGAACAAATTTAGGAAGTGTTCTGTTATATTTTGAAATTTTATATTAATTACAATTAGGCTTTAAATTTAGAAGCAAAATATAGTATCCTTTAAAACTAAGATGAACTATCTGTTCAAAAATCATTTAAAAGCTCTCATACGAATAAAATCACACTAAAATCACCTACTCTTATGACTGAAACATCTTTCATTAAAATCTTATGATTAGCTGCCACCAAATAATTACCATAATTCCCGTCGAAAAAAAAATAATTACCATAATTACACCCACTCTAACTCGCACAATATTAATTCCTCACCGTAGAGAAATTTTAATCCCACACTTTTTTAATGATTTATGGGAGTCAATAAGACCTAATTACATCTGTCATAAAATACAATTTTTTAAAATAAATTATAATCACATGTGACTATTAAAATAAATTTGAATGATCGAATATTTAATTTTTCTGCAGTTGGCATGAAGAGAAACCAGTTTCATTATCTCTATGTGCAGAATTTTTCAAGATATACAAATTTGGTGACTGTAATAAATTTGAGTTTGAGAATTACAGTGTTAAGCCAATTGTGGTCATTTCTTAATGAGGTGCTGTAAGATAAATTTTAGACAGCCGCGACCTTTGTATTTTTAAGAATAAATTTGTATTAAACTAAATTCTAGTACTTAGATCTTACGATTGGGAAGCATTTACCGAGTAATATGGTTAAAGTGTGCAAATATTACCCAAGCATAGTTATAATATTTTGCTTAATATATTCTGTTTTGAATAAAACGCATTTTTATCTTCCATTAATTGTTTAATTCTCAATTTGATCTATAATTAATTTAAATTCTCTATTTAGTCCCTTGGCATTATTAATCTATTATCAATCTAGTCTCTTATAAATTTTATTATCCATTTAGTTTTTTATTAATTAGTTTATTATCAATTTAATCTTTTACTTATTTTTATTTTTAATTTAATTCATTTGTTATCAGTTTATTCTTAATTTCCTTCTTAATTAATATTTTAGTTTCTATTTAGTCTCTTACCATTATCTATCTATTGTCAATTTGATCTATGATTTTCATTCTCTATTCAGTTACTTACTTATTAGTTTATTATTAATTTGGTCTTTTAATGATTTTTATTTTTAATTTAGTCATTCACTTATTTATATTCATAATTTAATCCTTTACTTATTATTATTCAAAAACTGCTCTTATTGTTATTTTCAATTTAGTTTATCACTAATATTAAAGTTAATATATTTAGCCTTTTAAACTTATTTAAATGAAAGAAATTATATTAACAGTAAACTAATAGGTAAGGAATCAAATTAAAAACTAATTAATAAATAAAAGATTGAAATCATAATGCAAATTAATTAAAAATTAAAAAATTAAAAAATAATTTATTCATTTTGTTTTAGCATAATCATTTAGGATTGTATTAAGAAATATAAAAAAAAAAGAAAAAAAAACTAGGAAGGAAGGAAGGATTTAAAATATATATAAGTTTTGGTCTGGATTCATTAGAGAAGGGGAGGTTGAGTTGAGAATAAGGTAAAGAGGGAAGCGGGTGAGGAATGGGTCCGAATCTCAAAAAATATAGCGCAGGGTGGCCGACCTAGCTGGTGCCCCCACTCCCACCCTGCCACATTGCCATCACTATTGTCCAATTCCGGTGGGACCCACCGCAAAAGTCACCGAGCAGCATCAATCAATGCCACCCAACTCGCCCTCGAAAATAATGGAACCAAACCCATGAGAGAGAAACAGTAATATCTTTGGAGTTTCTAGAGAGAGAAAGGCGGAGAGAGACAGAGAGAGAGAAGAAAGTAAAAGCAAAAGAGACTGCGTTTCCGCAAGAAAGAGGAAAGCCAGCCAGTGAGTGAGAGAGAAGAGAAAGAGAGAGAGAGAAAGAGATCGTCGAAGATGGGTCAGATCGTGAGGAGGAAGAAGAAGGGACGCCCGTCCAAGGCGTTTCTGGCTCACCGCTCCGGCGAATCTCCGGCCCCCGCGCAACCCGACCTCCGCCGCAGCCTCCGCCGCCGGAATGTGAGGTACAACATCGATTATGACGACTACCTGGATGAGGACGACGAAGAAGAGGAGGAGGACGAGAGGAGGAGGGAGAAGAAGCTGAAGCTAGTGGTGAAGCTGAACCAGGATAGGGATAGGGACGAAGACGAGTCGGCGCCCAACCGCACGCGCGCCGGGGCGCGTGAGGAGCACTCGCGGGATTCTTCCGAGGATGAGGGCGAGAGGAAGCCCCTGAAGAAGAGGAAGATCAGCGGCGGCAGGTGTGGAAATGAAGATGGCGAGGAGGAAGAGGAAGATGGAGGGGTTGATAATGATGAAGAAAACGAGAACGACGAAGATGAGAATCTTCATGACAATAATGATGATGATGATGATGATGATGAAGGCGTGGTAAGTTCTGTATAATTGCCGTGAGTATTATGGTTTTAAAATTGTGACTGTCATCGCCATAGCAGCTGCATTCCGATTGCTGCCATTGGGAAAAAGAATAAAGCGAAAAAACAGCTGGAGAATATAGATCTGAACCACAAAAATCCACGGAGGAGACCAAATTGTCTGGTAGAGCAGTACCGTGGGAGCCAAAGGATTTTAGCAGAGTGTCCAGCTCAGCTGAAATCACTGAGTATTTTTATTTGGGTGCTACAATTGGTCCATAATTCAGTATCCCTCTCTATCTCTGTTTCTCTCTCTAGGTCTCTCTCTGTCTGTGTCGGGATTTTTGAGAGAGATAACTAACGGGTCAACTGTCATAAACTAACACCCGCAGAATCTGATAAGGCTCCCACGCTCTCTCTCTACCCACCTCCATCTCTCTATATCTCCTTTCTCTCTCTTTCAAACCTACGTTTTGTCTGCTTTGTCTCTGTCTCTGTCTCCATCGAACACTCTCTTAAACGCAGCCTTTGCCTTTTATACTTGTATTGCATTATTAATTATGTTCCTTGGGGGCTGTGGTTATGACAGGTAAAAGGCAGAAAAGTGGATTCGAAAGGGCTCCACTCTGTTTCAGGTTTGTGTGATTTATGGGTTTGTGTTGTAATTCGTAAATCTCTTTAATTTTGATACTGAATGGTACTGGTTCTGTTTGCATCATGGTGTCTGAGTTTTTGAACTCCCTTTTTGTTTTATCAGGGACTCCGAGAAAATCTGCATCTGGGATTCCATTGCCTGATAAGAGGACTCTGGAGTTGATCCTCGACAAGCTTCAGAAGTATGGGGTTTCGTTTTCCATTTCTTCTTCTCTCAGTCTTTTTGTTTAGACATGAAATCTTTAGGCAAGTTTGTTAAAATTATGGCAAATGATGTGTATAGCACTGATCCATTGCATATAGATACATGTATGAGCTATTATTTTCTAATTATATCTTTGTCACGGGTCTATATGGTGGCAGGAAGGACACATATGGTGTGTATGCAGAGCCGGTTGATCCAGAAGAGGTGTGCAAAGTTTTCAAGTAAATTATTAATTTTGCTTTTGGGATATATATTCTCTGAATTGTGGGGTTGAAAATATGTTTGAATGCAGCTTCCTGATTATCACGATGTGATTGAGCATCCAATGGACTTTGCCACAGTGCGGAAGAAGCTAGCAAATGGATCATATCCTACCTTGGAACAATTTGAGGTATGTAAATGCATCTACACAACATGATTTGAGCCTATTTCGTTTCTTGTTCAGAGATTTTGATTATTTTGCTTGCTGGCTTGTTGCACTAGATTTCGATGTTATATATGCACTAGATTTGGATGTAATATATGTCTTTCTTTTTCTGCTGAGTGCTATCGTATTTTACTTGTACTTAAGACTCAAGACATTTATATTCGGTTTTCTCTTTAGTGAATTCAGCTAGGGTCTGTTATTACTCATGTATAATAAAAAATGTGCATGGTTAGCAAGAGGCAAGTTGCATGTTGTTAGCATGTGAACAAGGATATACGGGATAGCTAATTCCAATATAAGAATTAGTAATGCTGCGCAGAGCTACATGCTTCTGTCAAATAAATTTATTCACATATCTCAATATTCCTATATGTAATAAGCTTACCAATTCTTTTCTGTTTATAAATGCTCATTGCATCATTTTATGCAAGTAATAGGCTACAATGGACCATATCTATGGCATTTATTACATTCTCATTGCATCATCACCTTATGCTTATTTTAAATAATTACGGCATATTGTATAAGGTGTTTTACAATCAATAGAGATGTAATAGTAATACTAATACTAGAGCTTGGTAGCTATTTCTGAGTGATCTGAGTGATGTTCAAGTGAAATATCTGCTGAATTATAATTATTTTTTGTTGAAATCTAGAATTATAATATTAATGAAAAAAATGCAAATCATTACGAGTTCTTTTGTTCACTTTTTAAATTCAAATCAAGAATAGTTTATATTTTTTGGAGTACATAGGTAATTTGGTTTATGTGTTATTAATGTTGCTTTTGCCCCAAATATTTATGTCTTTCAACCTATTTATATTGTATGAATGTGGGTTTGGGCATAGAAAACCAAGATAACTGATGTAGAAAGGATAAGGATTGACCTAGAAGGAGATTGAAAATCTCATGACTGTAAGGAATTTTTTTTTTCTTTCAATTCTCTGTTAGTAATAACTTGCCTTTTTGTCTTCTGATGTAGCGATAGTCCTTGAACTTGGTTGGTAATGTTGCACCTTAGGGAAAGAGAACCTGTAGTAGTCCTACTTGATTTAGCGTATGACCTCTCTTGATATTTGTATTCTAAAAACTATAATGTTTGATTTTCTCAATGGTACCACCTTTTTCTTCTAATAATTTTCTTGGTTAATTGCCTTGCAATTTAGATACAGCAGTCTGAAATCTTGATTTATGATTATGTGTCTGAGGCCTGATGTTGACTTCATTTCTTTAATGGGTTTTATTGAAGTGGTAATGCAACAAAATAGGATAGATGAGATCTTTAATTCAAAATCTTGATTTACTAGGAAAGCAAAGGCAGTTCTTATACGATATACCATGTGATGCACCTTGTGACCCCAATAATTCATTCGTCAATTTGATGTACAAGATTTGTGAGTTGAAGTTATCCCTCACAGTTTATGCACGATGAATATTTTGGTATTAATAATCATTGGGAGTGTCATGGTTATAGTTGTTTTCTGTTTACTAGCCACAGGAAGACTCTTTTTAAGGGTATATATGTAATTTGCATCCCTCTTACGACATTGACTTTTTGGTACAGATAACTCATAAATGATTCTTATTCAGCTGTGATTGACTGTGCTCAATACTTGAGATATGCTTGTATGAATTTACTGCTGTACTGATGGATCCCCATATGCATAAAGAATCATGAATTTCGATTGCTGTGTCATCTCAACCAATATTATACCAAGTATTGATACAGTTGTCCTAATTATGTAAAATAAATAGAAAAAATTTTCTTGTTATTACATTGACTTGTGAATGGGATCGTTGAATGCAGAGTGATGTTTATTTAATTTGCTCAAATGCAATGCAATACAATTCACCAGACACTATATACCACAAACAGGTATGAAGTCTACTATTTCCTTTCTTTCCTGACCAACAAAAGAACATTGAAAAAAAATTGGTATTACTAACCTTTATGTTGTCTACTTTATGATGGTTATATTTCTAACAGGCACGATCAATACAAGAATTAGCACGGAAGAAGTTTGAGAAGTTAAGGATTGACTTTGAACACTCTCAAAGTGAGCTGAAGTCAGAACAAAAAACAAGACTAAATTCATTGGTCAAGAAGCAGGCAAAGAAGCCAGTTGGTCGTGCCTCACAGGAACCTGTTGGCTCTGATTTCTCTGCGGGTGCAACTCTTGCTAATATTGGAGATGTTTTGCCAACTACCCACCCAATCCAGGGTGGCAGCTGTGAGAGGCCTTGCAACAATGATGGCCTTGCGGAGGGTAATGCTTTCTTAATTGATGCAAATCAAGATAAAGCAGAAGAATTTTTATCAGGTACGGCAGCAGAGAAATCATGTCTTTCTCCTTTATCTGCTTTGTTACATTTGCCTTCATTATCAACTTTAATGCACAGTCTCCTAGTAGGATGATTCTGTCAAGATCCAGTTTATTCCCTTGTAACTTCATTACTTTCTTGTTTAAGGGAAGAGCCAGCTTTCTAAGATGGGAAGAAAGCCATTTGCTCTTGATGAGAATCGTCGTGCAACTTATAATGTTTCTCTTCAACCAGTTGCCAAATCAGATTCAGTATTTATGACATTTGAGAGTGAAATTAAGCAGCTGGTGACCGTATGTATCAATAGAAGTGATTTCTAGTTCTTGAATAGTTTGCTTTCATACTCATCATGTATATAGCAACTTATGTTGTACATTTTCAAAGCAGGTTGGGCTTCATGCTGAATATTCCTATGCTAGGAGTTTAGCTCGTTTTGCTGCAACTCTAGGACCTGTTGCTTGGAAAATTGCTTCGCAAAGGATTCAGCAGGCACTACCAGCTGGCTGTAAATTTGGTCATGGTTGGGTTGGAGAGTATGAACCACTACCCACACCAGTATTAATGCTTGATAATCGTGTCCAAAAAGAACCTAGTTTTATTTCAAAGTCTCGGTCTAATACTGAATTAATTAAGGGTGACAAAAATGGTAAGATTCCAGAATCCTCCATGGAACATCATGTTCACAGACTGATGTTAGAGGGAAAACAGCCTTCGGTTGATCCTGCCAGTGGACTTACATCAGAAGGAAAACCATCTTTGTTTGGTTCTGCTGGAATAAGACCCAGTACTCCTGTCAGTGTACTTTATCAGCAACAGAATGTTCAGTCCAGGCGCTCTGGCAAGCGTGAGAATAAGGGTTTGAAACAAGTGGAGTCGAACTCTTTGCCCTCCAGTAATCAGAATGATGCTGGTCTTAGTGCTAAGTTTTCTAGTAATGCCCCTACAGGAGTGTCTAAGCCTAGAGAGATGGTACCTAGGAACATGAATATATTGCCACCTATACCTTTCAAGGAGCCAGATACTAATGGAGTTGCAAGTGGAGATTTACCTAATGGTAAAGTCACAAATTCCAGTTTGAATAGACGGTCGACTGGTCCACCCTCTGAAAGTTCTTCAAATCAAGCTGGTAGAGCTGCTCCCTTTGTTTCACATGGGCAAGATCAGAGTCTTACTGACCCAGTTCAGCTGATGAGGATGTTAGCCGAAAAGGCTCAAAAGCAACAAACTTCTAATCCTTCTCCAGTTGAAACCCCTCCTGTGACACCATCAGTTCCTTCAGGACGGAGAGATGACTTGAGCAATGCAGCTGCAGCAGCTGCCCGTGCATGGATGTCTGTGGGAGCAGGTGGATTTAAACAAGGACCTGATAATTCTAGTTCACCTAAAAGCCAGATTTCTGCAGATTCTTTGTACAACCCATCGCGAGAGTTCCATCAGCACATTCCACGAACCAGGGGGGAGTTTCCTTCTGGTGGAATGCCTTTCCAGTCTGAGAAAAACAATTTTCCATTTCAGGCACTAGTATCTCAACCTATTCACCCAGGTGGCGTTTCACAGTTTCCAAACCGATCTATGGTTTTCCCTCAATTAGCAGCCACTGATCTGTCCAGATTTCCAATGCAGCCTGCTTGGCAAGGTCTTGGTCCGCATGGTCAACCAAGGCAGAAGCCCGAAACACTTCCACCTGACTTGAATATTGGTTTCCAATCTCCAGGGTCGCCTGCAAAACAATCTTCTGGTGTGATGGTTGACTCTCAGCAACCAGACCTGGCTTTGCAATTATGATGTGGCATTTGCAATCACTGGGGTTAATTTTTCCATGGGAATTGGACTGATTATGGATTTTTTTGGTTCCACTCATGGGACTTCGAATTTTGATCTCGAAAGGGTTCCTTGCATATATGTGAAAAGGCTACCATTTGTTACTTATGGCAGAGATCAAATGAATACCGTACTATGCTTGGGAAGGTTATCCTAGTCCTGAATGCTTGAGTTGAGGAACTTGCGATTTGTGGAAAGGGTTTTTGGCAGAAGGTAAAAAAAGGGTTCTTCTGCGTCAATATGAGTGTTCAGATGAATTTGGTGGATTTGACAGAGAATAACTTCACGACTATTTGCTTCTATCCTTCCCAGATGCGGTTTGGTGACTTACTGCAGCCCGTCCGTGTTTTATCTTAGAGTTAAACCCGTAGGAGAAAAATCGATAGGTCAATTGATTATGGTCATTGGCTCTCCTTAGATTTTGTTGATTCAATCAGCAGGTAAAATCTTGATGCCTTGTACATTGTTTACGAATGGATGAAATTGTTATCTAGATATTTAATTCAGTTAATGACTACTTATGTATTTGAATTGATGCTAGCTATCATCACGTCATAATGATGCTATTGTTCTATACATCATATTTACTTGTCATTTGTGGACAAGTACTTTTTCCTTCCTGGTCCCATCACTCGATTGAGTTGTTCTAACAAGATAAATTAGGTTAAATGCATTGCACCAAAGGTGTTACATGGATTTCTTTAGTAGGTAAAGCCTGCCCGCAGGTTATTATGTTCACAAATAAATAAAAGTTGGTAATAAAATATATAATTTTAATGTGATGAAATTCATTGGATTATTCTGACAAAGTTATTTGTGAGATTGGTATATCATTCATGGATAAGGTGGTAGGTGTTATCTAGGGACGGTTATAGCTCCTAAATTTGGGGATTGGAATATTTCGTATGTAGTGGAGATTTGTATTGGGATTTTTCTTTCCTTACGTGGACAGACCAGATAGGATCTCTCAAACTAATTTGGGGATGAGAATTATATTCTTTGCTTCGTTTATTATAAAGTTATTATTTTGATTTTATATTTATTGTAGTATTTAAAATAGTATTTTACTTATTAAAAAATTTTATATTTTATATTTTGCTTTTTCATAAAAGTTATATTTAGTCTCTTTATTAAATTTTAAACCTTAAATTTAAGAAATTAAATTATTTTTATTTTGAAAATGAAGGATTAAATAAATTTTTTAATGAATAAAGAATTATTTTAAGTATTATAATAATAAGAGATTAAAATAGTAAATTTATAATAAGTGAATGACTCATTTAGTAAATTTTTATTTATGTTAGTATTGCATAAATATTATTAATTTTTTATACACACGTTTTATTACCCTATATGATTTATCTTTTTAGTCAATTTATTTATTTTTAAATGTTTGTATTAATTGATTTCCCCGTGGAAGTTATGTATATTATATTTATTTCAGGTTGTCGAAATTAATTATAGTTTGTTGAAAAACTTAAACAAAGTTTGAATTATAAATTTAAGATTTTTTATTTATATATAAATTTGAATTTCTCAGATATTTGCATCCTCTCCAAATAAAGATGATAATATTTTTTTTTAATAAAAAATGAGAATAAGAATAAGGAAGTCTATTGGAGAGCAAGGCTCTTTGTCCTATAAAATTGTAGAGTGCATAATTATAGGATAGTGTCCTTTAAAGTAAAAAAAAAAAAAATTAGCCTCTAAATTTTTTAAAATTTAAAGTTTTTCATAATAAATGTTTTACACTTACGATATTTGGTTATAAATTTTCCTGTATTCAAACTCTACTGCTTTGGGTGGCAAGAACAAATAAATGAGTAATATCTTCCCCGTATTCACACAGGACAATTTCTATGGCTGCGTAGCTAGATTTCCACAGGCCGACTGGCTTCGAGTGCGAAGAATGTTATGCAATATTTCGCATGTAAATAATTAGAGTTTTGGAGAGATTGTTTATTTCAAGCAAATTATATTAATATCTTTTTCAGTTTGGCTAAATTATTGTTAATACATTTATTGTTTTAAAATTTGCACTTGACTTCTATAACATTTGAATATATAAAATTGAGACCTCTAATTTAGTTTACATTCACATAATATGAAGCTGTAATTTTACTCTCAATATGATAGAAAAGCCAGTTAATTAATGTTGAGTTCTACTGTGAGGTTATAAATTGATTTGTTCTTGGAAAGAATATGTGTGCGCCCGCGCCTGTGTGAAAAAAATAATTAATTTATTCTTTTACTTTTAATAGTTTTACTTAATTTTATTTTGATTCTTATAATTTGATAAATTTATAGTCAGATCTTTATAATTTTAAGATTTGTTAATTCAGTCTTTATCAATAAATTTTGTTCTTCAGTCATTAACTTTTGTTAATATAATTAATTATGTATCATCTTGGCAATTAAAAGTATCTATAATTCATATCAACTTACTCAAACCAGATAACGTGTCATTACACGAGCAAATTTCACCCTGTCATATCTTTTGAAGATAACACCTAGTCACCCCTTGTTGACGTGGTACGAATTGTTTGAAGTTGGAGCGTGTTTGGCACATAACGTAAAGTTGAATTGTATACGTTTGTATAATATCGATCAATTTTTGTCAAGCATGTTTAATACAATCAAGCATTATATTACTAATTCAAATTTTTTTTTTGGCCTAATTGTGTAAGATATTTCATATATTTAGTAAAATCTTTTTTTGTCCCTAACGTATGATATATTTATTAATTTACTCTTGTAGAATTTTTTTTCATTTAGTCCCTTAGAGATAAGATAGTTTCAATTTGATCCTCACTATCTTCTCAATTTACTCCATCATAGAATTGTTTTTTTTAATTTAGTCCCTCACATATATACATTTCTCTATTTGATCCATCACAAATAAAATTGTTATCAATAATATCTTAAAAATAATTTAGTTTAAAAAATATGAACTCGTAAATTTTTTTTTCAATTTGGTCCCTCACATATAAGATATTTTTAATATGATCTATCATAAAATTATTTTACAATTTAGTCCCTCACAAACGAATACGTTTTCATTTGATAATCACAAATAAAATTATTATCAATAATATTCTTTAAAAGTAAGTTAATTTAAAAAATATGACTCCATATAAAATTTTTACAATTTAGTATCTCATATGTAAAATTTTATTTAATTTGATCCTTCACATAATTGTCTTCACAATTTAGTCCATCACATATATACATTTCTCTATTTGATCCTTCACAAATAAAACTGTTATAAATAATATCCTAAAACAAGTTACTTTAATAAATATGAACTCATAAAAATTTTTTCAATTTGGTCCCAAACATACAGTATGTTTTTCAATGAATTGTCTTCTTAATTTAGTCCATCACATATATATATTTTTCCATTGGATCCTTCATAAATCAAATTATTATCAATAATATGCTCAAAAAATACATCAATTTAAAATATGAACTTGTAGAATTTTTTTCCAATTTGGTACATCACATATAAAATATTTTTCAATTTTTTATTATATAGAATTGTCCTCTCAATTCAACCCCTCATAGAAATTTCTTCTCAATTTAATTTTTCACATATAAACATTTCTTTGTTTGATTCTCACAAATAAAATTGTTATCAATAATGCTTTCATAAAATAAGTTAACTTTAAAAATATGAAAGTCATTATTGATAATGATTTTATTTATTAGATACTGAATTGAGAAATATCCATATGTGACAGTCTAAATTGAGAAATATCTTATTTGAGAGGGACTAAAATGAAAAAAATTGTAAAGGACCAAATTGAGAAATATTTTGTATGTGAGGGACCAAATGTGGTTTTACTCATATATTCTTTATTTCAAATTCATAGTCTGTCACCAAATATATGATTATATTATTTTATGTAATACAATATCTTATATAATGTCACACTAAACACTATATACTATTAAATTCTTATATGACCTTACACTATCAGGCTTTATCTTATCCGACTTTATGTTGTTAGATTTTATCCTATCAGGCCTTATACAATGTTCTAAACGGACCCTTAACATTATGTTTAGATGGAAGTGACAGGAAATGGAATGACTAAATTAGAGTAAATGCATGTTTAGAAGTTTATTTAGGGATGGAATGAAATGACAAAAGAGATACTCCAAGGCCACTATTTGCCATCCAAATTTTGTTATCCTTCCAAATTAGGGGTCAAAGATGAAATGAAAAGGCCTAGTGGTATAATTACTTTAATATCTTTCTTAGCTAAAAACTTACTATACTAGCATTTTATTTATAAGAATAATATTCTAAAAATGATATGTAAGTCACTCCATTCCATTAATGACAATTCTCCCTCTCTCTATCAAACTTCCAAACAAAAGGGTGATATATATCTTATCATTCCACTCATTATCACTTCACTCCGTTTTATTACTAATCATTCTATTTCATCCTCTCTTAAACTCCCAAATTTAGCCTAAAGCTAACAATGGTTCAATTGATATGGATGTTAATTTAGAAAAGGGCTCTACTTATACTCTTGGTCCAAGAAAAGTAATATTGTATACGAGAAAAATATTATTTTAGTTCTCTATTTTTGAACTTAATTTTATTTTGGTTTTTTACAAATTAAAAGTTTTTAACATAGTCTCATTTTGATTCTCTAAAAATTAAAAGCATTAAAATCATAGTCTCATTTTGATTCTCTAAAAATTAAAAGTATTAAAATCACCTTCCACTTTTAAAGGTTGGACTCAAAATAGTTCTCTTTAGTGTAATTTAGAGATGGACTATTTTGAGTTAGATTTTAACAAGTGGAGAACCATTTAAAAATTTTTAATTTGTAGAAGACTAAAATAAAACTAAGCTCAAGAGTGAAGGACCAAAATAAAATTAAACTTAAGAGTGAATGACCAAAATAAGATTTTTCCTTTTGTATGCTATGTCCTCTCTTGTTGTACATTATGAAATACCAGAGAAAGGAACAAAGAGTGAGCCTGACTTGAATAGGGCCGACTGCAGTTATTGAAAATAATCCTAAAATGCTAAAAGAACAAAGCTGTAGTAGGAAATATTTCTGTGTTGGGAATGCTTCAAAGTTGTTATTAAAACCCCTAAAATTATGATAATACTTGCCTCATTATTTATTTTAGGGTTAAAGCAAATCACCCCTAAAACTAATCCAAAATACCTTGAGAGTTACACTCAACAATTATAGAATTCTCTTTCAGGGACAAACTATATTGACCATGTTATATGAGATCATCTAGTTAATTGGTAATCAGGTTGTAATAACCCAATTATTTATAATTAATAATTTTAGCTAATGGAGAATTTAAGTAGTAAATTTTAGTTAATAAGTCAGTTAATGAAGATTAAATGAGAGAAATTCTACAATAGAATTCAGTTAATGAAGATTAAATGAGAGAAATTCTACAATAGAATTGGGCTAAGATATATTATTTTCTTATGTGGATTCTTGCAATGAGATTGAGGCTGGCGCAGTGGTCAGGCTTCAGACAGTTACTCAACAGGCCAGGGGTTTAAGTTTGGGCGTTGCTAACTTTCCTATTTTTTTTAGAAGCTGACACGTGTCACCCTTATGTGCAAAAACTGAAATGCCCCTTAGTTTATTTTATTTTATTTTATTTCCTTTTCTTCTCCTTCCAGCCGAGGCGTGCAGGCAATGAGAGGGCTGAGAGGAGTTGCAGCACCGAGACGCCACCGTGAGCGTGCCTTGACCTCGTCGGAGCTGAGTCGCCTCCCCCTAAAGGTTGTCGGCCCATCACCGGCCAGTTACTACCTTGTCGCCGGTAGGAAAACTCGATTTTTTAGTCGAACCCGCGAGGAAACGAGAGCTAAAACGGAGCTCTGATGGCTTGTTTTCCTTCGCGGTTTGGGTGGGTTTTGCTCCCCACCTCCTTGCCGTCACTTTCCACCTGCCGTTGAGTTCAATTGGCCATCGGTGAGGCAGTTTTCCAGTGGAATTTGAGGAGCTCAAACAGTGATGATTTTGGGTGAATTTGGTGAGTTTTAATCGATTCTTTCTTGAGATTGAGGTTAGAAGTAGCAATTATGGCATTTATACATTGGATTTGAGCTCTGAAACCATGAATTTTGGTTGGTTTTGAGAAGATTTGCTGATAGGGACCAAAATAAAAATTTTCGAAATTTTGGGTTTTTTAGAAAATGGTCAAATTTTGACTTGTAATAGGTTCAAATTGATTCTAG
Source organism: Delonix regia (assembly GCA_037074485.1). Lineage (NCBI taxonomy): Eukaryota > Viridiplantae > Streptophyta > Magnoliopsida > Fabales > Fabaceae > Delonix > Delonix regia. The sequence continues at coordinate 17,363,909 of CM073452.1, read as the reverse complement.
ATTAACAATTTTAAGTTGGTGGGCATGAGAAACTATGACTTGTCTTGAATTTCGTTGGATTGAAGGCTAGGGCTTGAAATGAGGGACTAAAATGAAAATATAGAAAAATATGTGGGGTAAAAATGTAAATTACCATAAGTTTGGGAAAGTTAGAGATGGAGTCAAGGAGAGGGAGTTAGGGTCCTAAATTGGGATAATAAACTGGAAGAAAAATAATTCCTGCGTTCAATTGGTGCAGGTGAATCGTAAGAGTGATTCCGGCACTCCAAGAGAGCAGCGAATTGCTCGGGACAATCAGTGTCTAGGTGCGCAGATAGCACCCCCTAAAACTCCTACTATACCTTACTTTATTTTGCTCACAAATTTTTTATAAGTATAATATAAATTTGATTATGATTATACCTTATTGAACTCGAGGCTAGAATTAACGGATTCGCTGGATATATGGAATGACCTTGTGTATATTGTTGAACTTGTGAACGGTTAGAGGTGACCACTAAATAATTATGATCAGAAACACAGATGATTTCCTGCATATTTCCATCTTTGTATGCATGTTTGACTTAAATCCCTGTTCGTTGGGAGGACTGATAGATGATAACCTTTGTGAGATATACTCACACCTGTTAGTTAATTGCCCTCGAGGATTGTGTATCCTCGCTTGTTAGTTATTTGCCCTCGAGGATTGTGTATCCTCGCCTGTTGGTTCTTAGCAATCCTTCCCTCGAATGATTTTCATAAGTTGATTGTTTCCCTATGAATGACATCTTGATTTAATGTTTCGGAAAAGTGGATTATTTAGCTCAACTGTTAAGTTGTAAAATGGATTTAAAGATTATTGTACTGTATTCAACTCTTGATTATGTTAATTTTTGTTTATATATGAAATTGTTTACTGATTTTGGGTGTTATCTGCTGGAAAAATTTTGGTCCCAAATAAAGAGATAGACGACCTTCCGGAGCCGGCAGAGCACTGACGAGGAGCCCATGGTGAGCCCGCTTTGGTTTGGGTGCGAGGCGTAATTTTTTGTTTAGATGATATTGATGGCGATCTTTTTGGGATGTATATGTATTTAGATTGATAGCCATTAATTGTATATTGGGGTTATTTTGGGACCACAGCTGAACCCGCTACATATTGTTGTATGTTGTGAATTATTCTTGGACTGGGCTGGTGGGAGCAGAGCTCCCCTATTTATGTACTGCCTTGCAGGACTTTGTAGAAATTTCGCGACGTCCTGTTTACCGGGGAGGTGCTGCCGAAATTTCTACAATTTCCTCGTTTTGTATAGGAACTCTCACTTTAGATTAAGACAAATGGTATTCATATGGATTAGAACGTCATGATATTGATTATCTTTTCAGTGTTAGGCTTGCAGGTTCAGGGAATCTCCTCGTGACCTGTGTCGGTCCCACTCCAATGATTTTGGGGTGTGACATAGGTGGTAAATGAGAATGCCGAAACCTAACCCTAGAGCTTCACTGACACAAATCCATTTAATCCTTTGGGAAAGTGCTTCAACCCATAGTGATCCAAATGACATTATTCCAAATAAGCAAGTAGGTGGTATGCCTAAGACCACACCTAAGGAGCCCCTAGGTACTGGTTTCTAGATCAACTAGTTCAGGAGCAGGCAGAAGAAATATATCATAAGCTTGAGAATCTAGTTGGTTGGACTTACTATAAGGTGATATCAAAATTAGGGATTTGGATTTTTTTGTAGTAGCGCAGATTTAATGCTTTATATTAAATAATTTTGCAGGTTTAAATGGTTCATAACTAACAAAGATTATCGATCTCAATAGTTTTTAAGAAAATCGAAATTGATTAACTTTTTAAAAATTTCATTTGACGGATATAAACATTTTAAAAATTTGATCCAACAGATGAGAATCATTTAGCTGGATCCATTTACTCTCATCTCGGGAACTATCAGAGCTATGTTATCCTGGGTAAGCAAACCAATCTGCAGGCTCCAATTGCGGAAAGTTTCACTGCAAATTGTTTCCTTCTAGAAAATTTCCTATGAAGCAATACGACATGAATGACTTAAGGAACAATGGGAATCTCATTTCAGGCATAACAAATCATGTTACCTGCAAGAGTATAATACTATCCCTCTTTAGTTTCCTAGTTTGACTCAATATCAAAAAATAAATAAAAGGAAAGAATCTACTTGCCATTGCAATAATAAGTGAATACCAACATACATTTTGTTCAAATTTTGTTGATTTTCTTCAAGTTTTCTTTAAGAACAATTATTTAATTGTTATTTAAGCTAATAGACACTTCAATTGTCAAAAAACCTTCAATTATTGATGCACAGTATAGCAATGTTGATATATATTCTACCCCTACCACTATTTGATTGTTCACTTATGCTTCTCAAAATATCTCTACCTAAATATTCAAGAATAATTTCAATTTTCCATGCAATTTTTTTTAACTAATACTTTTTTGTATGCACAAAGAAGTATGAAATTAATAAAGATCATCACTGTTTGAACAACTTGATCATTTGGTTTTTATAATATCTTGTTGATTAGTTATGAACAAATCTTAAAACAAAGAAAAAGTACTTAATTCAGAATCGCATTTGAACACGAAGTCCTATCTATTATAACCGAACTACTATTATGGGAACATGAAACCTTGACAATCCTGGAGATCAACTTCATATGGTCATAAATGGTCCAGCCAAAAAATGATTCAACATGAACAAATTCAAAAGCTTATAATGTCAAGCAAATATTTATAACCAATTTTTATATATATGATGAATAATTAATTACAAGACTGTAGAACAAAAGAATCTACAAGAAATGAAAAAGTATATATATATAACAAAGTGAAATCACATTACATAATTATTAGGCACTAAGCATCCTGCGGGTGAGATATATCTATGGCGATCTCTACATACTTGGAGATTTTCTGGCATAAAGGCGAGAAAATGAAGTCCGAAGGCTTTGCTTTGGCTTGGAGATTTTCTGAGGGTTTTCCTTCTGGTTTCTCAGAACACAAACATCTCCATCGCATACGTATGATCTTTTGGATTGTGGCGAGGAGGAGGAGGAGGAGGACTCAGAGAAGCACCCAAAGATGTTTGATAGATCATACAGAGCCATTGATAAAAATAATGAGATATGCAATTCACAAACATTAAATATATAACAGAGAGGTAGTTGCAGACATTTGGTTTCATGGCCAAATGTTTTGGTCAACGTTGGTAGGCTCAAGTTTGATGAAGTTCGAAATTTGTGTGCATTGGATTTATAAAAATAAATAAATAAAGTTAATAGTACTTGACTTTTGTTATTTTATTTTTAAAATATACACGCATTTTTCTTAAAATAAAATGTCATATATATATATATATTGTATATTTTAGTACAATTTTAAATCTGTTTCTAATATTAATAGCCTATGTTTTAATATGCATGTATATAAGTTAACTCAAGGTATTTTAGTAAATAAAAATTAAATTTGGAATAAAGTGTAAGATAACTTTGCATTTTAAAAAATCTATATATATTTTGAAAATAGATGATACATCCGTATAATTTACTTTAAAGTTAATAATATATATTTATTTGTAAAATATGTATTAAAGAGTAGTTTTTCAAATTTTATCAAAATCATGCTGACAGGTTTATAATTTTTTGGTCATTTATTTAATTCACTTATTTTATAAGCCGGGAAGTTAAATTTGAAATTTCAAATTAAGGTCACCCACACGTCCTGTTCTTATATAGAATATTCATTTGTCAAAAGGTTTTGTTAAGTTATTAGTCATAGGGAAACGTGTAAGACTAGGTTTTTTTGGCATCTTATTTTTCTCTGTGTTTACTCTATTTTTTTCTCATGTATTTTCTAATAAATGGAAAACAAAATGTAAAGAAAATATGCTTCTTCTTCTTTCTTTAAACTCATGTTGAATAAGAAGCTGAAATTTTACTTTTAAATTAACGAGTTGGGCAAGCTTAATCTTAATTTTCTAACTCTAGTGGTTTTTAAAGAGGGTAATATTATTTTTTCTATTAATTATTTTATGAGATAGAAGTGTCGTTTATTTTATATCACCCAATTAAAAAACTAACAGATTGAAAGCGACTGGATCACTATTTAAATAATTCTATTTTGTTTTTTTTTTCGAAGATTCATAAATTTCAACATTGACTCTTCATTATATGCCATAAATTCCGATGACGTAAAGAGAATGAATTGGTTGAAAAATGCAGCAAAAAGGTCAGAAGTGGCATAAATTTGTAATTCATATTTACACGCTTCTCCAAACTAGGAAGGAGCATAAAAATATATATGGATTTTTTAAAATTTCTTATAAATGCGCTTTAATAGATACTGTAATTCAGAATAATATTAGTTGTTAAAAAAGTTACATGTAATTTTTATATTGGTTGCTATAAGATTTATCAATTAAAACATAATCAGTAAATAATTTTTTTAATTATATCATAATATGTGTATGGTTATTGTATATGATTGTATTAATTTTAAATTAAATTTATATTATTATTATTAGTTAATTATATACTTGTCATCTATTAATTAAAAATTAATACAATAAAAATATAAAAAAATACGTATAAATCTAATTCCTTGTTAAATTATCTAGTGTCTCAATTGATTTCATAATAATTTGTCGAAATAATAAAAATAAAATAAAATAAAAATGCTGCTTGAAAATAATATTTTATTTTTGTAATAACAGAAATTATCAAACATCAATTTTTAAATAAAAATGCAATGTTTGAGCATCACGTTTAAAAATATACATAATATTATGAATTCAGATTTATCATGAACTTTAGACATGGTATAATAATTTATTATATATACCATAACATTTTATTCAATTTGTTAACTGTAATTATTACGGCCATTTCTTTTTAGAAGATTAAAATCCAGTCAAAACGACTGGCCGACTCAACTAGATCATGATGAGGAAGCGGTGACGTCACAATTTCTAAGTTACATTACCTTTCATATATATAATAGCAATATAATTATATATAGTATACTTAAATTAAGTGATATAGTTGTAATTATCATTAGTGGCGGAGCGGCATATAATTGAGGATGGACATTTGTTCCTCTCAATTTTTAAAATTATTATGTCACAGTCATGTTATGCCTTTATTGTTTTTTCTATTTCTTTCTCTTTACGTCTTTTTTTTTTCTTTTACTCCTTACATTTATTCTTCCTTTCTTCCTCACATTCTTTCTTATTTCCCTCATTTTCATCTTTTTTCTTTTCTCATGGACTTTCCAAATTTGCAACTTCGGGTGAGCTTAGAATTGAGACTTTTTTTTTTTTTTTTTTAAATGATCAAAATAAGTAGAAACAGTCTCAAGAATTGATGTAGCTAGATGGTAAGATTTCAATATTGCTACTAGCAAAACCTTAAAACAACCTTTGAATATCTAGACCAATGACCTGCAGATGATTGTAGTTCTTATACTGGTTAATTATGTCTAACCAGCACCGTTAAAGAAAAAGAATTTGGACGGGAATCAGTCAAGCATCGAAGTAGAGGTCTTGGGATAGTATCCAGTGAAAAACATCTCAAACTGCTTTAAAAAAGAAGAGTGACCTCTTTTGACGTTGCCAGCTAACAAACCCCCATTTCTGCATAGGATTCTTATTGATGTGTACGAGGAATATAATTTTGAAGTGGTGTAAAACTTTCCTTCCTTTGCTAGCCCAGACTATTATTGACCAGCCATTTCGGATAAAACCAATGTTACGTGTTATTTCCATACATCGCATTGGCTAAGGAATATCTAATGGTTGTGGTGCATGGTGAGCCCCTGAATTCTCTAAAAGAATATTTTGAATTCTCTTCATCGCCTGTATCAGATCTGGCTTAACTCAATGCAAAATTTTGTTCCTAATAATATATATATGTATATATATATATATATAATATTAAGAGCCACTAACATGTATTCGGTATATGGCTCCAACTGAGAGAGGTGAGATTTTCCTTGACTAAACAAAGTTTGCGGCCACAATACAATGTCTTGATCTTGAACATAATCAATACAGATAGTCAAGGAAGAAGTGAACCATAGTGCCCTAACAAATGGACATAAAATGAAAACATGAATGAATTTTTCAGGACCTTCATGATAGAAATAGCAATTAGCATATGCATTAACATGATGTTGCTGGAGAAGATCCTTTATAGGAAGACCTTTAACTAATCAATGCCAAGTAAAGGTGAGAATTCTATAAGGAAGCCTAATCTTCCAAAGGTCAATCCAAGATGTGAAGCTCTTGAAATAAGATGTCTTTTCTCCACTCGTAGAATTCTATATCCATCCTTTACTTTGTAGAATCCTGAATAATTTCCATTTCAAATCAAGGTATCTGCCAATCCTGTAGTTGAGAGAGGCATATTAATAATTTAATTTGCTACATCCACCTCATAATGGCTTGTGATGAGTTGCACATTCCATTGATTCATTTGATCTAGAATAAAATCTATAACCTTTGCTGGAAAAATATCTAGATATAACTACATAGGCCACCTAAGTTAGTTGTTTAGAGGAATAAGAGCTTTAGTGCCAACTTGCCATATCAATCTATTAGTGATTAAGTTTTGAGATTTTAGGAAACCTTTCCACATCCAAGATGAGTTTGTTCTTTTGATGATAATCCTATGTTGAGCAATGGAGCAGTATTTACTTCTCATGAATCTAGCAAAAAAGGAAGAATTATGTAAGTCAAGAACTTTCCAAACTTGCTTAGCCATGAAAATTACTTGGATTCAAGGACATGAGGACTTAACCAAAATGATGGGCACTTTCTTAAGTGTATGTGTGTGCATACGTTAGCCATGGCAATCAAAGTCAATAAAGGAATATTGGTGACCTTAAAGGAAAGAAATAAGTGGAACATAAACTAATTGATACCAACAATTTAATTGTTGATTACTTCAATCTAGGGATTTGGCATTTGGAAGTTATTTGAATTGAGATGTTTCATGAGACATTAAAGTTATATTTCTTGTTTTTAGGATTATAGAGGTTGCACTGCGTTCAACAAATAGTAGAGGAGACAATAAGGGAGTGAGTTTGTATACTTTGGCAAGGTGAGTAGATAATGCTAGTTATACAGATTTTTATTTTACTCTATCTCTTTCTAAAAAATATTGTTATTTGAACTTCCTTGTGCTCTGGGGCAGACGTTTTGAGATTTATAAACCTCACATGTATTTTTTGAATGTTTAAAAGTTTTGGATTTATGGATTAAGTTGATTATACATTTATGAATTCCAATGATTATAAGTTTCATAATTATAATGATTTTAGATTTTTGGGATTTCTTAGTACTATACTTTGAAGTGTTTTGAATTTACATTCATCAAGTGCTATGATTATTTAAAGATGAAATGTTCTGAATATGTAATTAGAAATTACTCTGATTCTAAGGTTTTGAACTACTCATATTGTGCTTCTTTAGAGATTTTAAAATCTTTGAATTTTAACAAAGTTTTATATGTATTTGGACATATTGAGTATTTGGTAAATTTTTTTACTTTTATGAAATATGTGAATTTTATGATTTTGAAGTACTTTGATTTTGAATTTATGAAGCACTTTGCTTCTGTATTTAATGTGTTTTTTGAATTTAAAATTTTAAATTACTCTGATTCTGTTCTTTGAATAAAATGGATTCTAGATTTTTGAACAAACTCTTATTTTTAGCTTTTGATTTGTTTGATGATGTATTCATGTATGTAAAAGAATATCTTTTTGAGGAATCCATCCTAAACAAGACCCTATAGCTAACGGTAGTAGATATTAATCGTAGTGCACTACGCTCTAACATCTCATGTGATTGAGGCATAATGTCGTACTAAGATATTTTGTTTAAGGTGAAATGTCATAATTTTGAATATGCTAAGTCATATTGCTTGATGTCTAACATTTAATATGTTCTATTAAACTAGCCTAGAGCTAGCATTTGATCCTAATAGTTCTATGGAAGGTTCCCTACCAATCTGATGAGTTTGATACCTTTATGGTAAATGAAATTTGATTTTAATTTCAAGAATTTAGCTTGTCCATATGATTAGCAATTATGTGAAGATTAAGGAAATTTTCTTTTTCATAAAAATTGTTTTATTAATTGACGATTTTTCAAATTCAAAGAAATATAGAGTATTTGTGAAAAACTTTACCATACTTATCTATCCCCTCCTTGTGTAATTAGCATTATCAGCTCATTGAGTTTTCACTCACCTATCGTTGTTTAACATTTTTCAGATGGTAGTACTATTCTAGAACCCCACCTACGAAGTAAGGGCTTAACGAGTGTCTTTGTGTAAGCCTTGCATTGTTCACAAAGGCAAGTCATTCTTTAATGTAAAGTCTGTATTTATGATTTATTGGCTCCCATGTATACAGGAAAATGATCTTATTTTATTATTGTAGATGATAGTTGTCAGTTGTGAACATTATTAAGAGCAGAGCTTTCCTTTCTGTTGTACATTAGGTTATCTTATTATAGACATTTTGGAAAGGTCCAAATTTTAAGGGAGATCGTACTGAAAATTTTACACCTGAATGAAATTGATTCTTTGGTAGGTGTGAATATATGTTGTCTTAGTTTCATCTATTGATATTTCTATTTACTCATATTGTAATTGGATTTCTTAAGGTATCTAATAAGCTTATGAAGACGAGATTTATATCGTTTCCCGTGCCATCATGTCCTCATTTGTGGGGGTCATGACAAAAAGTCTATGATACCAATACTAAAACTAGTGAACTAATTTAGTAAACAACGTAGACATATTGGGAATGAACCTAATAGAAAGTCAGCTTAATATACCTTTTAGATCAATATTTGTAAAGTTGACTATACTTGAGTTGTCCTATAATAGAGTACTTATACATGCAAAGTTGCATAGTTCACATATCAAATGGTCGCTATAAATTTCACAAAAATTCCACAACAATGACATATAAAAAAACATGTATACCAAATTTCAGCTTAAAAGAATGAGTATAGACACTTTCCAAAAAATTCTACACTGTGATTACTAGTTAAATTTGCTAAAACAAAGAATGTTAAAAACAAACACTAAAATTCACCATTTTTTCTACTACCAATCCTTGCTAAAAAATAAGTGGAAAATTCATCAAGAATCTGCACATAAGAGATAAATTTAACCCCAAATTTCAAGGTCAAATAGAACAACATGAAGCACCAAAAAATTCACTAAGAGTAGCAAAATACCATGCCTAAGAACAATGTTATGCACATACATGTATCACTTGAGAAATTCCACTAGCACTCAAAACAGTCCTTTTTATAGCAAATATAAATAAAACCATGAAAATGAAATAGAAAATTTATCTAAGATCAAAGATACACCATTATCCCTAACAATGGCGCAAAAAATCTTTATGATCCGTAAGTATACAAGTCAATTTATAGTAAAAGGATTTAAAAATTCAGCATTATTCCCACAAAGATAAAGTGTTATCTTCATTGTTTTTTAGAATTAAAATCTTTGTTTACTAAGTATACAATTTATGAAAACATATGGGTTAGGTGCAATTATTTACAAATATACATTATTGACTTAAATAAATCTGGTCACTAGAAATCAATTCAAGGATAATAAATGTAAACAAAACCTCTAAGTTACATTAAGACACACTAGGGCCTAAACTAACAAATAAAAGACTCAAAATACTACACTAGACTAAGCTAATTAGGAGTTAAAGGGAGAATAATTTGAGTTATTAAATTTTTCACTAACCTTGCCCCAATGATTATCCTACTTCCTGAAAAATTAACTCATTAGAAAAATAAATTCAAATCCAATGATTATTCCAACTCTACTTCCAATTTCGCTTAAAAGTTGAATCTAATCATTTAAATGAAATTTTTTCTAAAATGCATTAAGATCAAGAGCTAATTTACCAAACACAATTTACCTAAAATTATAATCCAATCAGTTAGATATAATTACACTACCTTAATCATTAGTGTTCCTTGAAAGTCGTATCCAATTATTTAAGGAAAATTAATCCTAAGATGCATTAAGCTTTTAGAAAAATCATGAAAATGAAAGTATTAATTTACCCTAAAAGTTGAATCTAATAATTTAAGGTAAATTAGACTTAATTTTGAAGAGGCATTTCATTACACACCTTGTGGGCATGCTACTCCATGACATGAGATTGATAAGAAGTTTAACAATATAACCTATTCAATTCACTTGCAATCATCTCAATTAATTAAACAATATGAAAGCTCCAATTAAGAAGCAACATAGATTCATTAATCAACATATAATTACAAGAGAAATGAAATAATTTTTGTTAACATGTGTGGATACAAAGTCATAAAATTCCTACTCTATGCTCTCAAATATCATAAACAACAACCAATAACAAGCTTAAATCTAGGTTACATTAATTTTCTTGGTTCAAGGCTAAGTCTCAAGGTCCAAAATTTTCTCGTCAAGCTTAGTTATATGGGTGCCATGTATAGCCTTTCTCTTGGTTTCCAAGATTGTTCTTTCCTTCGCCTTTGTGCAACTTGTTCCCTTCAGAACTAGAAAAATAAGTCATGCTTCTAAAGAAATGTTAGCTCACTAAAACTCTTGATTTTGGAGGATTCATCCACATTGGTCTCGAGTGAAAGAAGTGTAGAGGAAAGAGTGACATTATCATTTCCTTATGAGAAATCTTTAAGAAAGTGACTAAAAATCTTACCTCGAAGCTTGCTTTTCTCTCGGCCCTCACTAGCTTCCTTCTTCGAGCTTCCCTTTCTTTCCCTTCTTATGTTACTCGAATGTTTTCCTCACTCTCTTACTCTTTCTTCTTCTCTAACCCAAGCCTCTCTCTCTCTCTCTCTCATCATTACTCCAAGTAGGTGGCAACTGGCAAACTCACCTTCCACCTTATTCCATGTGTAAGCTTCAAAGCTTCATAATTACCCTCCCATGCAAGCTTCTTATGCAAAACATCTCTTGCCTTTTAATTTTCCAACCAATGGGGCCATGCCACATCACCCTCCGCATGGTCCTTTGTTTTTCATGATGGTTACTTCCTCGAGTACTTAGTGTGCGTCATTGATGCATGGTCATTTTTAGGTAGCCATGCATTCCTTCAAGTGGATGTGATATTTGCTTATCCATTTAAGATAACTTAGTTTCCTTAATTAATTGCAATTAGGTTTCTCTTTGTCCTTTCAAGATCATGAGTTCCTCATCATCACTTCTTTTTCCCATCCTAGTACTAGTACTAGGTTGAACAATAAAACAAAAATGGCCTACATTGTGAGAAAGGGGAATGTTGCGATTTCGCCTGTAAAGTTTATAAATTGGCACATGCTAATATTATAATCTCATACACTGATTTGAAATTATTTAATAACTGGGTAACTAAAATTGGGATATTAGATAAATTTGATTAACTTACAAAATGACGGTACTATGAATTCTCACTTTATATGTTATACTTTCAAATGTCTTATGCGAGTAGTGCAAAACACTCACCGACAGGATATTGGCCGTCACTCAAAGCAAGTCATGATCTATGACACAATCTCAATTTAAGTACTTTGAAAGTTTTTGAACACAAATTTTTATAGTATGCTTGAGATTTTTAGTTATGAAGATACAATGTTGGATAATATTTATTTAATATAAGTATTGTTTTGGTACTATATGAGGTTTGTTTGAAATTACATTTATTTATGTGAAGGTGCAATTTTATAATATACTTTCAAATGCAAAAGCCTTAAGAAATAAATGGAAATAGCTAAAAAAAACAATTTAATATTTAACGTTGGTTTTAATTAATGGTAAAATATGAAATTATGAATTCCTTAGCATTGGTTTTAATTGTTTTAAAAGCAAAATATAGCATTGCTTTTAACATGAGTTTCAACCAACGCTAAAACATTAAGATGTGAACTTTACCCCTCAGCATCAGTTATAATTGTCATTAGTGTCAGAATTTGGTATCAGTTTTAATCAATGCTAGAACATGAATACGCAAATTCACCCATTGGCATTGGTTAGTTCTAGCAAATGCTAGACAGTACATAGTCAATTTCTACCTTCTCCAACGATTACGACCGTCACCAGTTACATGCACTAATGTTAGTTTTCACCAATGATAAGGAGTTTTGTCTTTAACGTCAATTATTCCAACGATGGTTAAAATCGTCATTATAAGATATCTCGACTTTGCATATAGCAACAATTTTGACAATTGATGCTATACCTTGCAGCATAGGTCACAACCAACTTTAGAAGCGTATTTTGACCAATGTTATGTAATTTATTTGTTTGTGCAAGATCCATAGCTGAGACTCTTTCAACTCAAATGTAATCCAATATCACTTTATTAAATTAAGAGAGAGAAAAAAGCAAACTAAGAGGAGAGAATGGTGTCACAATCAAAGAAAGACGATGGAAGAAAAAGAAGAAAGGGAGGGCAAGAAAATCAAACCTTGGAAACCTTATTTTCTTAGAGAGGGACTGTCATGTGGATCATGAAAAGCTCTAGATAAGAGAGAGAGTAATTACATCCAGATTCTATAACTACTTGGAACCAATAAACGATGAAAACAATTTACCCCAAAAATAAGAGTCTTTAACATCAGAATAGTTCAATTGGGTAAAAAAAAAAAAAAAAAAAAAACACACAAAGATCATTAGCAAAGACTTGGGTGAGCTGTTTGATTCTCACTGTCCCTTGCCTTTTCTTTTGATGAATTTCATGGTAAAATTCTAATGGAAAGATGAAGAGGGGGGAAGGAAAGATAAAGTTGAAGAGTAAGAAAAATAAATGCCATGGATGTGGTGTAATTAGTGTTATCTGAAGAAATTATCTGAAATGTTTCAAAAGTTTATAAAATTTATTTAAAAAATAATTTACAAATTGAATTATAAGTTTAAGAAAATTTGAGAGATTAAATAAGAATTTTAATCAAAGAATTCAAAATAAAATTGCAACTAATAATAGTATTATTATTAATATCTAAAATTAACTCATGCCAATTATGTCTCATGGAGGCCAAAAAGAAAATATTCCATAATAGATACTTCAATGATATTTAAATTCTTTTACTGTTAACTTGAATTAATTAATACTGATAGTACAATTATTTTTATATAAGAAAATATTATAATAAAACTTAAAAGGACAAATTAAACAAACGGTAGAGTGAATTCATACACAGTGCTAACATAAAATGTATGAAGGGTGGCGATTTCTACTCTGGTACATAAAATGAGCTTATTTAGGACTGACTAAGGGTGACGAATAGTGGGGAAGCCTATCTAAAATTTGGAAATGGAACTGTATACAGTAAACTTTATAAACTTGATTTTAGTTGTTGAAGTAACTGTAATCAGATTGAATTTGAATTTAGTTGTGATTACCCAATCTAAGAATGGGTTAAATTCATGAAAAATCCAGAGTGGGAATTTAATTGAACAAAAAACCAACTCAAATAAAGTCCACCCTGGTTTCAGATTTAATCAAATGAGAATAAGCTAGTTTGAAGGGTTGTACATTGTTACAATGAAAATTTTTTTACCCTGCTAAATGAAGCAATTATGTAGAATATTTTCTCTTGTCAGATAGTTGATGAACATGACAGATGATCTCACGTGGAAATTTCATTCCTAACTAATGTATGACTTTGGTGTCCGATTATAGTGTTGTTGCTATGTGAATATGAGCAAGACACTTATTGCATATATGGGGAGCTAATGGTCTATTATGCTAAATGGTAGTTTTTCTACGATCCTTTCAAACAATGATGATGACTATTTTATTCTTTTAATAATTGTCTATAATAATTGTAGGAGTCTTCTTTGACTATTTTATTTTTTTAATGATCAGAAGTTGAAATTTAATTTAGCATAGAGTGGTGTGCCCAGGTAAGTAGATAATATCTCCAAAAACCTTATAAAATTTATTGTGTATTCTCATTTATTCCCATTTTATTTTATTTTATTACCTTCAGTTATGTTTTCTTAATAAATGATTGAGTTTTATCGCTTAAAAGTTCTTCAATATAATTGGACATGTGTATGGAATTAATAGACCACGTTACAAGTAAGCTTTATAGGGCACATCATGGATATCTATTGTCATGATATGTTGGTTTGATTGTAAACATCATAATCAAACTCCCGACTGTTTTAGTTTTTATTTTATTTTAGGGAAGACTAGCAAATGGTGCTGGTAGCTAATAATAAATACTATTAGCCCTTTTGGACCACACAAAAATTACCACTTCTCTCAACTTTGGTCATCATTCACAATCTTATTCCCCCAAACCCCCCACTTAAGGGTATCAACATTGTCAAGCTTGAATCGGTGGAGTTAAAAAACAAACTAGAATTAAAAGTCAAGCGTCATTTTGGAATGTGTTTAAGTAAACATTCTGACCCATGATTCATCCACTTGTCCACTTCGGTTTGCATGAGAATATTTTCCCAACGGTAAAAAAAAAAAAAAAAAAGAGTAGAAAAAAGACTGAAATATATAGCATTTGCAGCATAATGTGTTTCCCAGGTTTTTTCTATTAGAACATGTAGATCATCTTTCAGTTAGCCCTACTGAGAAGTAGCGATTTCCCTTATTTATTTTTTCCATTAGCTACATGTTATTGCACTTTTTACAAGTGTTTTTGATTAGTCTTTGGAAAGTTAAATAATATGTTTGCATACTAAAATGTAAATTTACTTTAAAGATTTTGGTTTAGCACTGAATTTTTCGTCCAAATCACTTTTATCCATATGTTCATTTAAAAGCATAAACATTGAAGGAATTGTATTGATAGTAAAACTCTTTTTTAAAAAATAAGTTTTCAAATATGAAATATAAATGATAAGTGTACAAATACTTTTGACTAAAATAACATTTTCAAATCAGGTTAACCTTAAATTAAATATACACACTTCTGATTTAAACATATATTGTAACTCTAATTGAGATGGTTCTATAACTTATGTACATAAATAGCATATTCTTTTCTTTTTTAAAAAAATTTTTTTGGTGATGAAAGTTGTTTCAGAATCCATGTTGACGCATCAAAGACCAATTAACATGAGGGGCCATTCCTGTATCATCATTATTATTATTATTATTATTATTATTTTGGGTATTAATTTGTAAGTTATGGTTGTGATTTTGTTGGCCAGGCACATGGCAGCTTCAGTCATGAGTTGAATGAGTCACATGTCACGTGATTCATCATTCACTCCATAGCTCATCTATCTATCAATAGAATGACAAATACCCATAAAACCTGCAAGCTGCGCCATTTGCTATTCTATTTCATTACCTTGTAAGATTTAACTTGAGGGAGATCCCCACATATATGAATTCAACTTCTTTCGTCCCTCCATTTTGCTTTTCAAGACCTTGGGTTCCTTTATTAATCAAAATGATTTCTTACGAAAAAAAGATATTACTTTTTCTTGGTGTGACCATCGTAGGCAAACACCGTCGTATTTACCTTGAAGAGACCTCAGTTTTGAATATCTTCAACAAGTTAAATAATGAATGATTAGTAAGAGACGTGAAAAGGTAATTGAGTGCTCGTAACTCAACTATAGCCCACAACAAAAAATCGAACTGAGGGTGAACATCATATTCACAAAAATGCGGACTAATTTGCGTCAAAAAGACCAAATATGTAAAAAATAGAAATACATATATAACCTATTCTAGCTTAACTATAATGAGTCAACCATTATACATCTTATCGTGTTCGAACACACTGACACAGAAACTTGATGCTTGCGGATTAACAGAGAGAGAGAGCAATTCAAGAGCCGCTTCAGTCATCCAAACACCGTGAGAGACAGGAGGAGCATCCGTTTAAATGAAGACATTTATCAACGTGGATTATAATTATGTGCACTCAAGGTGAAATAAAAAACTTAAGGGTTATGCTAACAAGTGCTCTTAAGGCACTAGTTATGAATCATTTATTATCTTTAACCAATAAAATTTGTTAAATCATTTATAGCACCTACTAACAATAATAATAAATGCTTACCAACTAATTTTATTGGTCAATAAATTATTTTTAACCAGTGTTCTAAAGGCACTCGTTAGCAAAACGAAAAAAATTTAAACATTGTACCAAACTGGTACTAAAAGATTTCCAAAGATGAACTGCAGTACTGCAGCTATTTTCAGAAACACCAATTTTTCAATTATTATCCAATCCCACCCAGAGAATCCCTCATATTTTTTGTTCCCAGGCAGATTTGCTGATTGTTTCATACTTATAAGATTTAGCGTCATTGTCTGTGTTCACTCGATTCAACCCCCTGCTGCCTTTGCTTTTTCTGGGATTGTGTTCGACTTCCTACAAATATCATGAACACCACCGAAGTATTTAGATCAGACAACATTATACGACAACAATTAGAATGAAACCATTGAGTGTACATAGATGCAGAAACCTAAGAATATGCAACCCACACTTAACATTTTAGTCTGATTTGAATGCAAAATATATAAAGCATTGAATTCAGTCATGCTTCACAAAGAAACAAGCACTTGCGTAATGATGGTGACGAACCTCTGCAAGGTGACACAAAAGATGCAGCTTCCTGGATTTCTGTTAGGCTGTGGTCCTGAAAAACATTAAATAATAATGTTAAATAAATAATAGGTAATGCATCCTCAGCTATCACCCTTTAGCCATCCAATGGAGAAAACATATCCAACATTTGCATTACCGAAAGATATCGATGGTTGGAACGAAGTAGAAACTATTTAAGGGAGTTAATAAGAATGACAATACATATGTATCATAATCAGCTAAGAGAGGATGATATTTGGACGGGGAAAAAGTCAGACCCATTCAGCATACATGAGAGATACAGGCCGTGCAGGATGCATGCACTGACAGAAAAAGCTGACCAAAAGCTACACAATCAAGTAGATACATCACATACCGCATCATAAACTGGCATCTGATTGCGCCAGAACTCTAAAGGAGGAAGAAGTGGCCTACCTGCAATGTGTGAAAGTAATTAACATTAACAAGAATAATCCAAACTAGTACTCTTTTATCCATCACTTTGGTATTTGTGCATCCAGAAGACTTGATAGTTAATAAATTCTTCATTTTCTACATATGTGGCACCAAGTCCAAGGGTAAAAAACTGATAATCTATAAGCCGTATTGGCAGAGGAAAAACTAAACGTCATCACACGTCCCAAATAGCCAGAGTACATGTAATATTTACCTGATCTGGATCTTCTGAAATTAGATAATTCTGGAGAAATTTGTGGATATTTTCTCCTTCACAAACCAAACAACAGCAAAAATGCCATTTAATCAATATACATGTGTTACAAATAAAGCAACTGGAGCAGCATGATAGTCATATGCCAATACTACTGACAAAAAGAGAAAGACATGACAAAACACTACATTTACAAATAATTATATGATCATTTAAGACTTCTTCACTTACATGCGTATCAAAATTTATTCTCTTGTTACTCCTCTTAACAGATAAGCTCTCCTCTGAAGAGTCAGCTGAAATAGACTTCGTCTTTTTCCATTTTGGATCAGCTGATTTAGACTTGGTCATAGTTTTGTTAGAACCGGGCGTTTCTAGCCTAGCAAACCCAGACTGTTTTCTTTTTATTATATTGGCTTTCAATATTTGCTGACAGAATTCTAGATCTTCTGGATGCAGATTCTGCAACAAACTGTTCTGATAATTCATTCATCTCTCCCACTGATTGAATGGGCGTAACAGGGCTTTTCGGTTCCTCTTCATTAGAATTACGGATATTTCCTAAACCAATGCAAATAGTAACTTCTTTGAAGCAGTTAACAGCATAGTTTTCCCAGTCTGGAGGAAAGCCAAATAGAAAACGATTGAAAACCTGGCCAGAAAGTAAAGAGCAACAAATTAATAAATAAATTCAGATCACACACAGCCCTTGTAGTATTGAAATCTGTGACAATGGTCATTATGAAATGTCAATACCCAAGGAATTTCACATTGTTAAATGCAAGTAGAACGCTGCAGTACTCCAGAAATAGTGTTTCTTGATGTATCCCTGTGTTTTAAACATATCCAGATTGACACTTGCATAATAATTTCCTGTGGTTTTTGAAAAATATGGCCATATCGATTAAGATTAACACTCCACAATGCACTGACAAATATGCAATGAAGCAACGTAAACAATATTTGTCAGGAGAGAGTAAAATTTAATATCTACATACCTCATATGGAAAGCCATTTTCCTTTGTGCGCAGCTCACTAATGAAACCAATAATAATAAGATATATCCCATCTGCTGTCTCGAAGGTAGATAGATCATGTCTTTTGATTATTGGAGCAGAAATAAACACCCGCTTCGCATCTTGCCTGAACCACAAAATTATTATTATTATTATTATTATTATTATTATTGTTGTTGTTGTTGTTGTTGTTGCTTTTGGAAAGAAAAGGGAGTAGTTTTATCTTCAGTTCAATCCTGCTACAATCAAACTTAGTCAGAAAATCAACATCATATTATCCCACAATTTTCTGTTGAATATTAGAAATATTATAACTTTGATGTCGACTTAACCTCATGCAACCGTGATTTAAGCCATCTAAAGACCACAATGCAAGTAAAATCCAGTATTGACAAAGCCCAGCAAAGATAAAAGGCATAAAATGAAGGTGAGTGTTTAAAATCCCAAGAAATGAAATTGGGTCTTACTCTCTGGAGGTGTAGCCTGCAACGGCTAATAGCTTTCCATTTAAGTCCTTCTCAGCTTTAATCAACCACCAACTATGCAGGCAAACCTTTGGCAAACAAGAAAAAAGGAATCAGAAACCAGAGATAGTGAATAAGCAGGCATAATGTGACAGAAATGTTATGGTAAGAAGGAAAACGAGACAATAACTGTAGGTAGGAACACAGAAGATGAAGTGTTCGATGGAGTAGGAATTGATTCAGTTTCCAGAGCCATTCACGAAACTTATCCCCTGCACTTCTTCTCAGGTTTTGAGTTTAGTATGGATATGCTAACAGTGATTTAAACTTTTGACGAGTGGCTAGTAAAAACAAGGAAAGATAATGCTCCTCTTAAGATCCTACTCTCTCATCTTTGTGGAAAATCATTAGAGAGCTGCTCAAATAGTAGAAATGGTCTATCTCTCACTCTTTGCCTGAGGGTCTACCTAGAAGAAAGACAAAATTTCATTAACTTCACCATACACAGAAATATATTACATATACTTTGAAACTATAAAGTTACCAGTAAATCACGGACATATTAATTATAGAACTACAAAGTTTTATTGCTCTGGAAAACAATTATTCAAGTGAATTGCTTAGTGTAAGAGCGTAGGAGATAAGCATCTTTGGCCCTACACAACTCTATACTTTTATTATTTGTACATATATAAATGCATCATGAGAAGACATGAGCCATCAATAATTGAATTTATTATAATATGGTCTAAGCATAAAAGACCATCGCTTCCCTTCGATAAGACATTCTAAGTAATCTTGGAGGTGATATCATTATAATATATTACTATAAAGTTAGAGCTCCATTAAACAGTTTCATTCCTTCTTCTTCTTTCTCTCCTTGAAGAATCATATTGATGATGGCTATTAACTATTAACTATAGTTCTTCAACTCAAATCACAATTCAAAAATCTGGGTCATTTCTAATAATTGCAAACATAGATTTGGTGTCAATATGCAGTACTGTTCCACTGTGTCATCCAATATAAGCCAGAAATGTGTCCCTAGCTGAGAATTACATCCATATCCATAGCAGACCTTAAAATATAATTAGATACTGAACTTAATTTATGGCTTGTCACTGTTCCCTCTCAGGAATTTAAAATAGCTAATAGGCTCAAACACACAAGATGAATGAAACAACCCCAGGATATTTGAACAGCCACATAAAAATTTCACTTCAAATTACATAATGATCATTTGATGGATGTAACAGTTGACAAGCAATGATAATACCCACAAATTCAATGTCGTTGGTATCCGTCTTTGGAAGAAGGTGAAAGACTACTTTGGAATAGGAATAGCACGAAGGGGAAAGGCCGGGGGATATCCTTTCCAAGGGTTGATTTGATATTTTCTAATTCTTTCCCTATTTTTAATCAAAAGTCCTCGTTGGTCTTTGTTTGCCCCAATGGAAAGACTCGTGGCTTTCTATTCTTTAAAATAATAAGGAAATAAAATTAAAAGTGAATATATCCCCAAAAATATATCTCAGTTGTACATAAACGGAAAAAGATCCCCTGCTGTGGCCCTTTCTATAGCACTTTGTTGTTAGCCAAATCCCATCCATTGCTTGCATCCTCCGGCACCCATTTTGCCACATGTCGCATGCTCCATTTGAAAGCTTAGCACGCTAAGAAGATCCCAGCAAATGAATAGCATAACAGATTGACTACATTGGAGGTAGTTGTGTACCCATTCAATTGGTGGCCAGTGATACTCAATGGAAGAATATCGCCAATCCCTTGATTTGATTGGATTGCCATCTCTGTGAGCTGATCAACTCTCTCTACGTTTAAGGTTGATTGGCAACCATATTTAGTCATGGGTGTGGATGAGCAAGTGGGGCTCTGATACCATGTAAAAAGGTGGAAGAGACATACTCTAAATTCTCTGTTTATTCAAGAAAAAGGCAAATACATTTATAGGATCCATGGTGTCATTGCTGCCACTGGAAATCCTAATATATAAGGCAAGAAAATAAAGGAAATAATAACGTAATTAATGAGAAATTAAGAAAGGAAAAAACATGTTTGAATCAAGACTTGAATGCCTATGAAGGGTTGACTCACTCACTGAAGATGAAGGGCCTGATCTCCTCCAATCAAGATGGACCTGATCTGCTTTAATTAAGATGGATACAAACAAAATTGAATTTGTGGGTATGATCATTGCTTGTTAACGCTTGTCAACTGTTACATATCAATGACATGATCATTATGTAAGTTGAAGTGAAATTTTTATGCAGCTGTTCTAATATCCTGGGTTGTTTCATTCATCCTATGTGTTTGAGCATATTAGCTATTTTCCTAAGAGGGAACAGTGAAAAGCCATCAATTGAGCTCAGTATCTAATTTTATTCCAAGGTCTGCTATGATTAACTACCAAATATGGACGTAATTTTCAGCTAGTGACACATTTCTAGCTTATATTGGATGACACTGAGAGACAGTGTTACATATTGACACCACATCTATGTTTGCAATTATTAGAAATGACCCAGATTTCTGAATTGCGATTTGAGTTAAAGAACTTTAGTTAATAGGCATCATCAATCTGATTCTTCAAGAAGAGAAAGAAGAAGGAATGAAACTGTTTTACTGGAGCTCTAACTTTATTGTAATGTAATATAATGATATCACCTACAAGATCACTTATAATGCCTTCTTGAAGGGAAAACAATCACTGGTTTTTCTATGATGATATAACGATGTTTCAACAACTGCTTCGCTATCTCCCATATCCAGATAAACAGGTCTTTACCTCCACAAAATTTGCAAAAACAAAACAATCACTGGCTTTTCCTTATGATGCGTTCCTAGTGAATAACAATCTAGTTGCATTAAGAGGACGGTTATATTGATCGTGAAAGTATGATATTCCTTCATATATAGTTATATACATACATATACTTATACATATATATATATATAGAGAGAGAGAGAGAGAGAGAGAGGGAGAGAGAAATATAAACTAGCGTATGCGATAACAGTCACCCGCAACAAATTTAAATAGAGAATATATCGTAGCAGATACACGCTTGAACAACTTCCAACAGCGAAAGTTAAAATTAAAGACCAATAAAAGTGCAAGACAATCGTAGTGAAATGCTAATCAGAAAATCCTAGCTACTTCTTTGCAAACAAGAAATGTCAATAAAAATGCAACATGGACAACACCAGATAACCAACTATTGAACTGAAACAATAAGATTGAATAACACCAACCTGTAAATTAAACAGATGTATCAAACATTACCCCACTAATTAGCAAAAATAACTAGGCTTCCAGACCGTAAACCCTAATTGCAACAACGACGAAAATGTAGGGGCCATGTACGTACCTGGATAGCGAGGCCTCGTAGTGCCGGAGAGTCCTGATTTTGCAAAGATTAAACCTTGCTTCAATAAATTGTTTTTCCATCGTTCCTAATTTCGTGGCATTACCTGACAGCTACGCTTACAGGCTACAAGACGCAAGTCAAATCTCAGAGTGCGAAGTTTTTATGGGATTGGTGAACTTATTCTCTAGTTTGCCACTAATGCTACAATTTTATTTTATTTTCATTCGAAGTTTGTCAAACAAATATCCAACAACAATAATGTCGTTTTGAAAGTTAATACAATTGTTTTGACAAAAGTACAAATTCAAATCTAAGGACTAATTTAAATTTTTATAAATTAATTATAATATTCTTTTATAAATTTAAATATGTATAAAATTAATTTTATTTGAATTAATAAAATATTTTAATAAATTAATTTGTCATAATATATTTATAAAAGATTAAATTATCAAAATATATTTATAAAGAGTTAAATTGTTATAAAGGCTAAAAATAAATTATTAAGTTAATTTTTTTTTAATTGTTTTGTTTGATAAGAGACTAATTTAGTATTTTGTTTCAAAGATTAATGTGTTGTAGTAAAATAGAAATTTTCTAGTAGAAATAAAATTAACAAATTAAATGATAATAGTTATGGTTTAATTTTTTATTGTTTTATTGTAATATTTAATTGTTTAAAACTAAACTTTAAAGATAATATGTAAAAAATGTATTTATCTATTGTAATCTTTATTTTTAATTGTAATATTTTTTTAATCTAAATAATACAATCACCCCCTCATTTAGTATTCAGATGAATCATTTCCGTTACTACATAGTTTCAATTAAACTTATAATATGTAAAAAATGCAGTTATCTATTGTAATCTTTATTTTTAATTGTAATATTTTTTTAACCTAACAAATACAATCACCCCCTCATTTAGTAGTCAGATGAATCATTTCCATTATTACATGGTTTAATTTAAAAAGAAAAAAACTAAATTTTCACATTACAAGCTACTTTTAATATTGAACTTTCATTTTGAGTCTTTTTCTGGCCGTGTATGTAATTTGTTAAATACAAAACATCTCAATTAATAACAAAATAGAGTAGAATGACTGGATAAGTAAAATCATTTTTGGGAACGTGGACTTTAAAATAACACAACTCTAAGCTCTTTTACAAACATGGGCATTAATTATTTAATCAAGTTTTTCAAACTAAAAAAGAAAAAAGGGCCAACTTAGTTAACAGGCTGCCCATTAAGTTTAAAAAACTTGTAAAGCTCACCCATCTATTTAGAGGAAATAATTTAAAAAGAAAATAAAGAATATTCCTTTTATTATTTCTTGAAAAGCATATAGAAGACAAAAAAAATTGAAAGGAATGAAATTGGAAATAAAGTATCCTGGCAAGGAAATATATCTTTGGGGATATAAAACAGAATGCCTTTATTAAGAACAAATTGAAAGAAAGTATATTGAATTGATTCTTCCTGTTGGCTCAATCTTTGCCTTAGTCCATAATTTCAGCAATGTTATCTGAATCATATTATTGGACGACTAAGATTCAAGCACACCATCTTTTTTTCAATTTAATAAAATATTCACTCTTGTAAGAATAGGATTTTCGCTGTAATCATGGTTAAAAATAGGTTAAAATATATTGTTGTTCATATAATTTTATTTAGATAAAATTATTGGTGCACTCAAAATTGTAAGTGTATTAATACACACAGTTATAATGTAACATTATAATTGTAATATTACTATTTTTTGGGTCGATATTATTACAGTTATGTTTCTACATCATAAATGAGTAAACTCAAAATTGCGAATATATCAAATATGATACATTTTATTTAATATTATTTTGGTACTTAATAGTTTGAAATTCGTTATTTTGACCAAAGAAATTTGGTAATTAAATGTATACGCTTTTACAATTGTTAATTCAATTTCTGTTGTTAAACTTCAATCAATATATCATTAAAATTTATCAATTCCGGTAGCTATGTATATTTTTAAGTATTAAAATATGTATAATTGAAGTCACCAAAGTTACTTCAGATTGATTGCATCACAAATCATATTTCATTTATTCAAGTTTGTTACTTATGTTTATTATAAATATTTAAAGTATTGAAATAATTATAATTAAATACATTCATAAAATTTTATGGATAAGAACTCAATTAAATATTTTAAATTAAAAGAAGTTAATTACAAAATTTAAACAAAAAAATGTAGTTAAGTACAAAATTATAAGTAGTCCTATATAAATATATGAAACTTATTTAAATAGTAAACCCCAATCATTATGTATCTATACAAGAGGAGATCATAAGTAGTTGAATAATATTTTTCTCTATGTTTAAATCTTTCTTTCCGGCTAATTATAATTTGCACTTTCATCAAGTTCAGCCTTTGAGGAGCTATCTTTAGTCATCATTCTGGAAATGGTTTAAATCTTCACATTAAAAAATATTAATTGATTTTGACACATATATATAACAATTAATTTGATTTATTAATTTCAATAAAATTATTTATTTAATAGTTTACACTCTCTTTATTAAATAATTTTATTAAAACTAATATATTAAATCAACTCCTACATAAATATGGAACACCACCTAATATGTTTTTCATCTTCACAGCGAAGGAGGAGAGTTAGTTGCTCTTGTGGGTGCTTCAAGTAGAGGGAAAACAACACTTGTAGAAGGTTGCTCCATCTTTATGGTCCAATATCTGGTCAGTCATTTCATGATATATGCGTATGTTTTCTCATAAAATATTATTTTAATTTATTGCAAATAATAATTTCACCTAAAATAATGGTAATTTATGATTTTCTATTGAAATAATTGTCATATAATCACTATATATAAGTTTAATAAATAACAAATATCAATATATATAATATTAAATCAATTCATTGATAAATTTTTATAATCATAAAAATATTAATGCATAAAGATTTAACTTGTACATCCAAAATGCATAAATTTGATTTAACCTGGATGAACATATTTGCGATTCGACTTTTTGACAATCAAACTATTATTAATATCCAAATTTTAATAATCCATTGCAACCTTTTGAAATGTCACAGATACATTTTTTTTCTTTAAAAAGTATTTTTAAGAATTGCAAGCATAAAGAAACATGCCCCCTTATAGAATAGAAGGGAGAACGCCCCCATATTTTGAATTGGGGACATCCCTCCATATTCAAAACTTCTCCCAATTCAGAATAGAGGATGTTCCCCATTATTTTTAATTTTTTAAAAAGATGATTTTAAATAATTAATATAAATAAAATTAATTAAATTTATATTAAAATAAATTTTAATAATTTAAATTTTGAAAATATATTTTAAAATTAATTATTAAAAAGAAAGAAATGAAAATTTTGAGATAATGAAAATTATTTTAGTTCAAAAAATAATTTTATTTTTGAAGATTGATAATTTTATTACATTCTTTGTAATTTTTAAAAAATTAATTTATAATATTTGTAACTTTAAAATCACCATAAGTTAAACTTTTCATAAAATTAATCTTAGTCTAAAACGTAGATAATTTTATTTAAAAGAATACATATATAAAAACAATTTTATAAAAATATTTTTAAATTTTTATCTTTTGAAGTAAGATTGATAATACAAGTTTAGATAAAGTAAGACCACATAGAATAAAACTTATAAGGATATAATACTATACGATATTTAGTGTGACAATAATATATGCTTAAAATAGTATTATTCTATTTTTTTAGTTTTGTGCATTATGTAGATATATATCCTAATTATCTACAATTATAGCATTGTCATTTTCTTGAATTTTTCTTATAGTTAATCTTTCTTCCTTTTTTGAAATATTTTCTTGGCCTATAATGACTTTTAATTTTATTTTTTGGGTATCTTTTAAATTTATATTTTTTTATAAGGTTTTGAATATTTCTTTCTTTTTTTATTTTCTTTTTTCTAATTTACAACACCATTTGCGAGGTGTTTCTAATTCTCCACATTTTAATACTAATTTATTTGTTTTGTAATACTTAATATTTATCCATGCTTCTTTGCACTTATTTGATAAACATTCTCTTGGAAAATCTTCTCTACTTCCCATAGAATCTATAAATAGTATTAATTCTTATCTTTTATTAAATGGCTTTTTATAATCCTCAATTATTGTTACTTATATTAATTTCAGTAATTTTCTATAAAATAATTCTATAAAAAAATTTGTTGTTTGTATGTTTGTAATCTAGCCTCATAATAATATTTTTGTATTCACATGTATATTGATTTAAATCTTGTGGATCTAATGAACATATTTCTATTTGATTTAATTTTGTTATTGCTCTTTTAATTTTTATTGTTTCGTTAGTTCTTACACTTCTTTCTACAAATTTATTTCTTAATAGTTGTTCATATTATCTTAATAAGGTAGTATAAAATTCTTTCCTACTTGAATATTCATTCATTGTTTTAGATTTACTCTAAATTTTTCAGTTTACTTTTCCATCAATCTTGTACTACTTCTTGTGAAACTTGTTTCTATTAATAGATTTGAGGCACTAGTTTCAACATTCCTCGTTATTAGTGTTATTAATTGTGCTTTTGTCCATTCTTCTATCTTTTTTTCATTATCTAAATTACATTTTAGATATAATCATATTCTTGAATTAGATATTTGTCATGTTTCATATTGTTCTAATGGTGTAGGTATAAAATTACTATTTCTTATTGGCGTATAAGTAGTTTCATATAAATATGTTAAATTTTAGGCTCTTATTAGTTCTATATGCCTTAATTCTTCATTTTCTATTTCTGCTTCCCCAATTATTATACTAATATTTGCAATATTCATATTATATTCTGGACTATTTGGGTTTGGGGGGTTTGGAAGTTCTTGGTTTCGAGAATTTCTTGATGTTATATTACTTTAAGTTTCTTCTTCTTGTCCCATTCTTTTTTCAATTTCTTCTTATTCTAGAACATTTATCATATTTATTTGATTGACTATTAAAGACTTAATCTCTTTAATTTATGGTTTAATTATACTTAGATAATTAGGTAAATCTAATCCTATTTGACATGCTAATTCCATTACTTCATAGTTAATCTTTCTACTTTTTCTTCTTCATCTATTTTTTCTTTTCCTCTATCTAATTTCTTTTCCTTTTTTATAAGTTCATCAAATATTGTCCATAAATCACTTTTTATTCTTTCTTGTCCTTTTTGTAATTTTTCTACTAATATTCTTGTTTGAAATATATTTTCATTATGTTGTTGGTTTTTTATTTCTTCTTTTGTATTTCCTTCAAATATTATTTCTCTTATAGCTTTCATCATATTGATTTCTTTTCCTTGTTTTATATTCATAGAATACTGCTTATTCTAATTCAATCATTTTATTTAAGAGTAAGACGCAAAATTGAAATCTTTTTTATTTTTTCCTTCCATCATTGCATTGATAAGAACGAAGAAGTCAAGTTTAAGTCAAATTAATCACTTTGACTTACCATTTTTACGTAAATTATAAGTACGAAGGCAGTAGGAACTAGAATGAATAGTGCATTAGCAATAAATGCGAGAATATTGACTTCCATAATCTCATCATTAGATTTCTCTTTAATTCTCAATAACTCGAGATTTAATCCCATAGAGATTATAAATCTTTTGTCAGTAAATTTGATGATATAAATTACATCTCGATGATCTCAAATCGAATCAATATCATGAATAACAACATCTAAGCTATTAAATCGATTCATCGTCAAGAATGGAATAATATAACATAGGAAGATCTTTTATCCATACCAAATTCCAAATTTGATTTCTGATCCAATTAAGAATTCCTTTACTTTTTTCCATTGTAAGAATTTGTTTTCTTTCTCCGGCAGAACCTTTACTAGAAAAAAAAAACATCAAACAAAGATTCGCCCTCATTAAATTTTCTTTTTTTATTTATTCATAAAGCTTGTCCTACTTTAGTTATATAGTCTTTGATATCTTTTAATTCTTTCCTTACTTCTACCATTTCTAAGTTTCTTGCATATCTTGTTTGTTCTAATGGTTTTGATGTTTCACATAACCTTTTCAATCTATGCTTGAGATTTTCTTTTTCTTTTTTCTTTTTAGTTTCCTCTGGAATCCTTTCTATGGCTCCATGTAAATCACATATGTCTATTTCCTCTTCTTTATTTGAATCTACTTGACATCTTAAGTGTTTCATTAAAAACATATTTGTCTAATTTAATTGATTATAAGGATTATCTCCATCTCCTCCTAATATAAATGCTGAAGCTATT
Source organism: Delonix regia (assembly GCA_037074485.1). Taxonomy (NCBI): domain Eukaryota; kingdom Viridiplantae; phylum Streptophyta; class Magnoliopsida; order Fabales; family Fabaceae; genus Delonix; species Delonix regia. The sequence continues at coordinate 17,335,458 of CM073452.1, read as the reverse complement.
AGTGTATCTTCTTCTTATGGTATATAAGAACTATTTAGTAGTTTATTTTCATCTATACAATAGATTTTTTGTTCTACTATACTTATTGCATCCATTATAAAATAAGATTTTAAATAATAAAAAAATTAAATAAACAATGTATGGAAATTGAAAATAAATTAAGCTAAGAGACTAAGGTTCATATTTTCCTCCATTATAACCAAACCATGCTCTGATACCATAATTGTAACAAGTGACTATACTATTAATGCAAAACATTCTACTGAGTCATTGGGTAATTTTTGGTCGAGTCTAAACCAGGTTTTAGAAGGAACTCTGCATTCTTTCATGGAAAGGTCTTTTCTAATGTCATTTTGCACAAATCTTTTCCCTTCAGTTTAGCCTAGCACCACCTTCATTCATTTCCTACAGGAGGTATACTTATCCCTTGGCTCAACTAATGCTAATACATTAATACTATAGCCAATAATTAAATTACAGGACCATGCTATTTGATTATAATTTCAAAAAATAATCCTATTAATCTCTTAAGAGAAGTTTAGAATTCCATACCTTTAATTATCTTTTGCTATCTTGGAAATAATATTGGAGATTGCAAAAATAATTTGGAAATAAATGATCTCGAGGATATAATTAGATTTTTTACTTTAAGAAATATAGTGGGTACAAGATATTAAAAGGTTCAAAAAGATCTTAAGCCTTATTTAGTTTCAATATTCAGCCTAAGGGAAAGGGAATTTCTTTCCCTATCCTATGTTTAGTTCTAAAAGTGGCTATTGACTCCGTTTGCATTGATAAAGCTCATCCCTAATAGATTCAGAATGAGTAATCCCATCCAGCCTCGATGGAATAAGGTGTATTCCAAGGAGAACAGAGTTTGAAGTCCACATTTGCCTCTCTACCTTACATTGTGTTGGATCACTCGAGTCCCTATGGTGAAGTTGCCCGACGTCAACCAATGGCAACTACCCTTAAACTAGGCAGGCGATGGGCATACTAACAGCAACACAAGAAAATCATCGTCGAAGACCGTTGAACTATAAGTAATGCTCATCCTTATTTTTTCTGCAATTTTCATTAGACAATATCTTGGCTATGCTTCATGCATGTGACCTGAATGTGTTATTCTCGACCCGTTCTACTGAACCATCATCTTTTTCCCTGTGATTTGTTCAACCATGCTTGTTCCTTGTGTTATGCTTATTGTGTATGACATATTTATGTGTATAGAGATGTATAATGGGTTGTTGGACCATGCTCAAAAACTAAGATGCTTATTGTACAAGTTATTGGGTGCAATTTTATGACTGTATGTTGATGTGAAAGTACTCTTCTTGGACGTGAGTTACAACAAGTATCCACGCTCACTTTTCTTAGCCGAATTTGTAGCTTAAGCTTGTTGATAAGGTATAAGTATCACTCTGTTTGAACAATTTGTTGCAACAGTTAGGAAATTTTTTAGAAACCTAGAATTTGACACTAAATGATGAAACTACTGTGAAGAATATATGTTGTCATACAAAATAATGAATTGGAATGTGTTAGATGCATAAATGATTATTAGTATAAGGATAAAAAAAAGGATTGTTTATTGGGTCTAATATACAAATGTTATATTTGATCCTTTTTTTTCATTTGAAATACGTATATAGGGTATAATATTTTTATGTTCCTGAGGAATTGAATCAGTAACAAAGCCATTACATTTGCACTTCATGGTTTTCATACATCTACACTTGTAACAGTTAATAGCCACAATAGTATATGAGAATTTCAAAGGTCTGTAACAAGTTGAATGGACATACACAAAGATGCAATCATTGTAATATTTATCTATCCAAAAAGTTTAGGAATAAAGCACATAAAGTGAGAAATTTTTATAGGTAGAATCTAAACATACAAAGAAAAATTTTCTTTTGAATACTATGTTTAGGGGTTTGTGAAAGATTTATAAATAAATGATTACAATATGATAATACCATCTTAGATAAAAACCTGTAACTTAGCCGCCAAAGCACTAAATAGAATATAGTATTATCCATAAAGAAGAGACCTAGATTTGGCAAACACATGTTTGACCAGGGAGGAGAAATAGAAAAGTTGGATTAACTTAACAAAATAATGATAATTGTTGAAAAAGTAAGGTGGACAACAACCTGAATTGCAACAAATTAGGCTCATTGGTCAGGGGTCATGTTGTTGATACTTGTCATTTAATATATGTGCATAGATGGACTATGCAAGGAGAAGATTGATAGTGCATATATTAGTGTGGTGGGTGATCACACTTGTAAAACTTTATAGGTGCTTTATGGCCCTTGGGGTACGAATTATGCAACATAAGGGGCATATCACATATAAATCGTACACATTAAATTTTATGTAAAAAGATCTCACCTTAGGAGCCTAATATACGGTAGTGATATCACTTGCTTATACCAAATAAGAATGTATCAAGCTACATTCGATAGGCTCTACTCAATGCTTGATTCCATAAGGGGACTAAAACTTACGAAGCATATGTTAGTCGATGAGCAAATTGCGATGTTTTTGCACCCTTTAGCTCATCATGTCAAGAATAGGGTAATTCAATCACAATTTAGAAGGTTAGGTGAAACCATGAGTAAGTACTTTAATAGTGCTCAATGCCATGATAAAGTTGGACTGTGAGCTTTACAAAAAAATCCGAGCCTATGTCGTAGGAGTCAACTAATGAAAGATGAAAATGGTTAAGGTACGTGCAAAAAAATTTAATATATATTTTGTCAGTTGTATATAATTTCCATTCCAATGACTTTGGTTGTTAATAGAATTGCATCGATGCATTTGATAGGACTCACATGAGGATTAAGGTGCCATTACAAAACCGAGGTATTACAATAGGAAGGGTGATTTAACAACCTGTGTCTTAGGGGTATGCTCCCAAGACAAGTAATTCATATATGTATTGTTTAGATGGGAAGGTTTAACTGTGGATGGATGAGTGTTGCGTAATGCAATCACACGAAAAAATGGACTTTAAGGTGAGAATATGCCTATTATAGGATGTTCTGTACAAGTGGTGACATCATTGGACAACTAATCCCTTTGATTATTGTATGTGTAGGACATTATTACTTGGTGGATTTTGGGTTCACCAATTGTGAGGGCTTCCTTGCATCGTTTAGAGGTTAATAATACCACCTACAACAGTGGAGGGAAGGTAGACAACCAGTTAATCATAGAGAGTATTTCAATATGAAGCATTCGGTCGCGCATAATAATATTAAAAGATGCTTTGGTATGTTGAAACTATACTAGGCTATCCTTAGAAGTCCATCATTCTACCTTATTAGAACACATAATCGGGTCATCTTGGCATGCTGTTTATTGCACAATCTTATCAGACAATCCAACGTCATTGATCCTCTTGAAAGTGAGGTTGGAAATGTTGAATCAAATGCACCCACTTTAGACACACACCCTATATCCATTATTGAGCCCAGTGACGCTTGAAGTGATTTTTAGAAAGCCTTAGCACATTAAATGTGGACTGAGTATAAGGCACATAAAGGCATGTGATGTAAATTGTGAAGTTGTTGTAAATTTCATTTGTTATGAGTTTTAAAAGTATGTTTATGTAGTTTAACATTATGTTGTTGTATGTTTGTGTAATATGGCAATGTGTTGTAGTATGTTTGCGTAAGCTGACATTGAGTTATAGTATGTGTGTTATTTCACAATGTTGTTGTGTTTCCATGACAATACTCCAACTTAGAACATATTATATGTGTTGATTAAGTGACATGCTGTGATATTACATTTGTGTATATCATGCATGAGTTGATTGATTTAACAACAATATCAGTCATATGCATTCTTCGTAATTGTAATGTCTGGACAAGTTTATTATTAACAGAAAGATATGGATCAACAACAGGAATCAAGCAAGGCAACAGGTGGAAAACACATATAAACTCCAAAAGAAGACAAAATCCTTATTAACTACTTGTTAGAGCTGAAGGCATACCAGAATCATGTATAAGGCGGCCAACTGAAGCCTGGGAGTCTGCAAGCCCTCACATTAATAATGGAAGCTCAATGTCCAGGGCATGGCATTAAAGCAATCCCACACATCTAATCCTGTCTCAAAACCGTGAAAACTAAGCGGTAGGTCATTTATGACATGGTGCATGACCTAAACACAAGCAGCTTCAAGTGGGACAACACCAAAAGTTGTGTGGTGACTGACAAGGCTATGTGGGACGAGTATATTAAGGTGGGCATTAAAAATTTCAATATCTTATTAGTTAAGCCACAACTGCTAGTGTTAAATTATTTACTTGCTTGTGATGTCACCCATGTTTCCTCACAAGCCACAAAAAGGCTACACTATTTAAAAATTAGTCATTTCCACATTTCCATGAACTTACCAAGGTGTGGGGAAAAGATAGAGCAACAAGAAAAAATTCTCAGTCCACATGTGATGTTCAAAAAGAAAATGTGGACACTCTTGTTGATTCTAGAATAGAGGATGTTGATGACACTGATGCTGCCACTGACCTTGGCGTTGATGTGGCTTTAACAAATGCACCTCTTATCACTCCCATGATGCAGCATCGGGATCAAAGAAGAGGAGAAGAAGCTTCAAAGATGATGGGTAGTGGAAGTATTCAATAAATTTAGATCACATATTCAAGTTGGCCTACAAACATTAGGCACCAAGGTGGGGAAGCTTGCAGATGAGGCTAATCTAACTGCTCAATGAGAGAAGTTGAGTGCTTAGATAGCCAAAGTAAAGGGTTTAACGGAACAAAAGTACATCCATGCTCACCAGAACCAATATGGATATGCGGTTTATACACGAATATACATATCCAGACGTGTCAAACACGTCGAAACATTTTTGGTCCATCTCGAGACGTCTTCAAAATGCACAAAATACAGTTCTTCAGTTCAAATTTATACTCTATTTGCTATTTCCTTTCGTGTTTGATCTTTTCTTCCCATTGCTATGTTTTGGTGTATCGTCTGTTGCATTAGTGTAGTGCTTCGTTCCAGTGGTTCTGTCATGGTGTTCGAACAGGTTGTCGTGGTGTTCTGATGCTTCACCTGGTGCATCGTTTTGGTCAGTTCTACACTTTTGCTTCATCTGATTTTCGTTTCTCCATCAGTAGGTGCTTGCCTTCATCTTATTTTTTCATTTCTATCCAATCAGTTTTAGGTCATGTTAAGTATTTTTTGTTTCAGACTTCGATCAAGTTTTCTTTATTTATGATTTTTCGTTTTGGTTAGTTCTGTGTTTTTCATTTTGTTTATGCAAAATGTGTGTTATTGAGCATGAAACAGAAGGGTTGCGATTTTTCATTTCGGTTAGTTCTTCTGTGTTTTTCGTTTCGTTTATGCAAACTATGTTATTAAGCATGAAATAGAAAAGGAGTTATATTTTGCAGCATATGTGATTTTTCTTTCGGTTAGTTCTGTAATGAGCATGATTCTAGTGTCTCAAGCAAGAAAATCTTCTAAATTATTATGTGTTTCTGTTTTCCACTTTTTGGTGCCTTTTTTTGCTATGTTTTGTTGTTGTATTATGCTGTTTGGTTTTCCTGTATTTTTCTTAATCATGACAATAGGTATCACATCTAGCTTGATATACAATAGTTATATCATTAATGGCTACTGGAGTATCTGGTAGTTCTACTAGCTCAACCTCTGAATACTGATCAAGTAATGATCTTAAAAAAGAGTTAACTCCTTTGTGGGCTTATGTGACTACAATTAATAGAAGTAAATCAGGTGAAAATGTAGTTGTTAATGGTGAAAATAGATATTAGAAGTGCAATTACTGTGACACTGAATGTAATGGATCATATTCTAAAGTTAAGTGGCATTTGTTAAGGATGTCTAATAAAGGGATTACTGTGTACTCTAAGGTTGATACTCAACGTTTAGTTGAAATGAAAGTTATGCAAGAGGAGGCTAATAATATGTCAAAACCAAAGTAAGTGTCATTACCACCACCAGCTTCGAGCTTATCTCCTTTAAACCTAAATGAATGTATATAGTTGAAAGTCCATACAACCAAGGAAAAAGGAGAGCTATAAGTGGTCTAGAAAAAAACATTTAATAATGAAGCTAAGAAGAAATTGTGTGGAGAAATTGCAAGAATGTTTTATTTTGCTAGTTGATTATTTAATTTAGCACGAAATTTATATTATATTAGCTCATTTCAATATGCCGCAAATAATATGATTGCTGGTTTTAAGCCTCTTTGTTATAATGCACTAAGAGGTGCTTTGTTGTAAAAGGAGAAAGCAAATGTTGAAAGGTTACTTAAACCAATCAAAGGAACTTGGAGTGAGAATGAAGTACAATGATAAATATTACATAACTAATTTGAGTAAGCAAGTTGTTGAAGATGTTAGACCTTAAAATGTTGTTCAAATTATAACTGACAATGCCCCTATGTGCAAAGCTACTAGTAAACTGGTTGAAGCTGAGTATTCACACATTTTTTTGACATCATCTGTTGTGCACACACTTAATCTTGCATTAAAAAATATATGTGCTGCAAATAACACAAAAATAAATGAGGTTGTGTTTGAAGAATGTCGTTGGATCACACAAGTTAATGATGATGCCATTTTTATTTAAACTTTTATCATGAATCATTCCATGAGGTTGACTATTTTCAATAAATTTATGCCTTTAAAATTATTAGCTATTGTTGAAACTCAATTTGCTTCCACCATTGTCATGTTCAAGAGGTTCAAACCCATAAAATGACCTTTCTAAATAATGGTAATCAGTAAGGAATGGAGCACTTACAAAGATGATGATGTTGGAAAAGCAAATATGATTAAAAAGTTCATTCTTAATTATTCTTAGTGTGATAAAATTGATTACATCATCTCTTTCACAAAATCTATTTATAACATGCTTAGGATTTGTGATACCGATAAGCCAACACTACATTTAGTCTATGATATGTTGGATTCAATGGTAGAAAAAGTGAAGGTATCCATATACAAACATGAGAACAAGGAACCTTATGAGTACTCAAGGTTTTATGAAGTTGTATATAAAATTATAATTAATTGTTAAACAAAAAGTTACACCACTTCATTGTCTTACTCATTCATTGCATCCAATGTATAATATTTATATTGTTTTTAAATTTAACTTTGTGTGTTTAAACAAGTGACCTTGATATCATCTTTTGTTTATATAAGTATTACACTCCTCAGTGGCTTCAAGAGGCACCTAATAAATTTCCTCCATACAAGGATAATGAAATTTCAACTGAGAGGACCAAATGCTTTGACATGTACTTTAGAGAGCCAATAGAGAGAAAGATGATTCGTCAATAATTTTCTAAATTTTGTGAAACCTCCGACATATATTCACTATTTGATTCTTTACAAGATAGGTGAATTTTGGAACCTATAGAGTGATGGATGAATTATAATTCTTCAACCCCCATACTTCAAAATCTTGCATTGAAGTTTCTTGGGCAACCATGTTCATTTTCTTGTTGTGGAAAAAACTGAAGCATCTACACTTTCATTCGCTCCCTTAAACAAAATAAGATAAATTTAAAAATAACTAAAGATTTAATTTATTTACATACTAATCGTTGTCTCTTATCAAGGAAAAATGAAATATATTTCAAAAGACAAATTAAAATCTAAAATATTAATAGAAGTCATTGGAAGCCATTTGATGGTGTTAAAAACCTTGAAGTTACAAATTTATCCTTAAATAAACTATATTTGAAGTAAGAACTCATAAAAAATCATAATGATATTGATAAAAATAAAAAAGAATAATTTATTTTACTTTATATAATTATTTATATTTTACTTTATAATCTTTTATTAACATCGTTTACAAATACATATAATTTGTTTTATTATTTTATATTACTATTTTTATATGGTAATATATATTTATTTATATTATTTTATTCATATCTTAAAATTTTAAAAATAAATATATTTTATGTAATGTATCACATCATATTTGATATGTATAACGCTTCTTAGGACATGAGGCACCATCTGCACAAAAGAGAAAGAAGCTCCTAAAACCCCATAAATGGCGTCAATAATGGTAGAGAAAAGCGAAATAAAATTCTGAAATTTGAAGTACAAAACCTTCTCTTTTCATCTTTTTGTCGAAGGAAAAAGCTTTAAGAAATGTCGTGAGCTTTCTTTTAGTAGTTTTATGTTCCTGAAACGTGAAGGTTGAAGCTAGGAGATCATAGAGTATTTCACAGCGTACAAACTAGCAAATGAAAAATCACTTTAAAGTTTTAATTTGGGTATATGGTTTGAAAAGCTTTAACTTTTCATAAACTTAAAAACTAAAATGTTTGAGCATGAAATTTAGGCAAAAGGAACTGCAACCACAAGGGCGAGAATATATAGAGAACCGAAGATAACGAAGTAAATGAGAGAGTTACCTTTTAGGCTTTTACTTAATTTCCCCTAAACTACTCTGATTTGCCCAAAACAGGAGTTACCATATCCTCAAGAGCCATATCCCCGTTCAACGCAAGGCCCCAGGGAACCAGATGCACAACGCTCATGGCCTCATGGCCTCTTCAATGCAAGTCGAACACCGTACAAGGAAAGGAAGAAGAAGAAGGGACAACTGCAGCACAGCGAGCAAAGAAAAAGTCTCACAATTTTCGAGGTGAAGAGTACTTGGGCGATAATGGAAATTCTAAGGAAAATCGGTCGAGAAAGGTGAGAATGATGGAGAAGAAGAAGAAGGGATTGGAAGAAGAAAATGGTGATTCTAGTTTCCATGTTGGAGACGTGCAGGGAGAGAATTCTCGAAAAGAGAACTAACAGGAATCGAAATGAAAGTACTTAGAGCCGTTTGCTAGATTTAAGGAGATGGAAATCTTTACTTGATAAATTACGTCTACATTTTTATGTTCTTTCTAAAGTTAAAGTTATAAAACTTACGAAATGTAGTTGATCTTTTAAAAATAAATATATATTTAATAAAAGTATTTTTTTTATAATAATTTTTGAATAAAAATATTTATATTATGTATTAAAGTTTTAAATTATTATTATTTATTATTAAATTTTTATTTTTAATTTTTTAGTATTATTATATTATTTATTATTATTAATTTATTAAATAAATATTATTATATTATTAATTAATAATTCAAAGATATTACTTAATTAATTATTATGTATAATCTATTAATTAAACGAAATAAAAAGAAATATGTTTATTTTTATTTCTTTTTAACCAAACAACATTTGTGACCGTTTGGTTGCTAAAATTAAAGTGAAGGAATGGGAGACACTTCCATTTCATTCCCATATTTAGTTGACAAATTGGATCCTTATTTTCATTTCCTAAGGAACCTACTCTCTCTCATATAAAAGAGAGTTCTCTCCCTAGTTAAAGTTATAGAATGATATTAGTTTCCTAAAAATAAAAATATGCTTAATAAAAGTGTCTCCACTTATAATAATTTTTAGATAAAAATACACCTATGATACATTAAAACCCTAATTTATTATTATTTATTATTAAATTATTATTATTAATTTATTATTGTTATTATTTATATAATCTATTATTATTTATTTATTATTTTATTATTAATTTATTAAATATATATTATTATATTATTAATTAAATATATATTAATATATAATTATATTATTAAATAATAGTTCAAAGAGATATTTGTCTTTTTTTTTTATGATAAGGAATAATATAGTAAAATAAACACACTATCTAATTAATTCTCATATATAATCTATTAACCAAACATTAAAGAGAAACATGTCAATTCTCATTCCTTCCCAACCAAACAACATTTTAACATTCTTATTCTCACTCCCACTCTCATTTTTATTGTATCAATTCTAATAACCAAATGGGTCCTTAATATTCTCATTCCTACTCTCACTCTCATTTTTATTCACATTTTCATTCTCATTGTATCAATTCTAACGACCAAACAGTCCCTTAAGATTTTTTTTTTTATTGAATATATTTATTAAGAAGTATTATAATAAAACCTCAAAAAAAAAAAAAAGAATTAGGCGGTTGTGCAATTTATTTTTTAATTTTAAAATTTAATTAAAAACTTTGTAATTTTTACCTTTGTACAACATGATTGTTCTGTTAACTTCTTTATCTAAAATCTTAACACTATCTATTCTTAAAATTGCATTTATTTGTATATTGGAACAATAGATTAGATATATTTTTTTAAAATGACTTAATGAGTATGAATAAATGGTGTTTAGTTTTGAATTACGAAAGAATTATGTTGCACAAAATTAAAATTTTTAGATTTGAAAAAAATTTATATACAGTTATTTATATCTTTGTTATACTATTTTTTAATTAAAATATGACAAATATTTTATTTTTCAATCATTTTGCTACACATATATGGTTATTGCATAATATTGTATCATTTCTAAATTAAATTATATATTATTATTAGTAGTTAATGAAACACTTATCCTATTTTTATTGAAAAATAGTAGAGTAAAGATATAACTATATATAAGTTTAATTCTTTAGATTTTCAATTAATTTTCTAAGACAACAAGTTTAAAATGCGAAGCCTCGTAATTTGAGTTTCGTTTTTTTCTTCCTAGGGTTGTTATGTAGTAAGGGTATTTAACATGTATGACTCAATTTATAGACAATTAAAATGTTCAAATATGTTTTGTACAAACTATTTAAACTCGCAAAGTTATTTACAGCATCATAAAATAACTTTATCCTTGAAAATTTAATGTTATTGAATCAAAAACTTTATCTTGTCTAATGCCTTTTACGATTATAGGTAACATCTGTTTAAAATCTCCTCCAAATATAACCGTTTTTGCTCCAAGCTCTACTATTAAAAGAAGACCTTTGAGACGAACATGACTGTAAACACCTATCATGTTATTGTGAAAGTTGTTTCCGATTACATAACGAAGTTATTTAAAATAAAAAACATACAGTGACTTAGCTACGGTTTGTTTTGAGCGATTCAATTAAAAAAGTTAAAACTATAAAAATTTAATTTTAAAATTTTAAAATATAGGGACCAAAATATAAATTAAGTAAAAAATATAGAAACAAAAAAAAATTAATAATTTGACTTTAAAAAAATTATAGAAAGTTGAAGAAGCAGAAGAGATTGCTGCTGCTGCTGAAGAGGAGGAGAAGAGAAAGAAAAGGGGCAGAAGCATGCAAGCCAAGAAATTAGGTCAAGGCAAAGAGGAAAGACATATAGCCATGCTGCTTGCAGAACCTCCATTCCCCATGGGGCCGTTATGGAGGAACATATTAAAGGCTATATAGCATTTTTCTTGATGCATTAAATGATTACACTATGTTCGATACCTTACTATATATATGGAATGAACATGCAGCTATCATCAAATTATGCTGTGACGAGTTAGTCTATTATTCTTCAAGTGTTGAGTTAAAATGGAAGTTCTTAGTATATGTTTATTAAACAACTTGATGGTAAACGTAAAAAGGTTAGATTTAAAATTTTGGCCATTTGTAGATTTTTCCTCGCTGTTAGAATCGTGTGTAGTAGGACACAAACTGGGTGATCTGTTCTGGGTCAATCCTCATTGCCAAGCATGGAATAGTTAGTGTTCAAAAGTGCATTGACTCAGTTCAATTCTTTTTCTTTTAACATAATATTTTCGTAGGTTTCCGACTCTGTGTGTGTATGTCTATGTATCTATCTAGCTATATATATATATATATATATATATATATATATATATATATATATATATATTATATATAAACGGGGAATGTGTAATATATCCCAAAACTTCAAAAGTAAACATCTCAGGATATGGGATGTGTAACAAAATGTCAATAATAAAAGGTCCCACCCGGCCATTAACAAAACCTTTGAAAGTATAGTGTATTTAAATTCATGTTATATCCTGTTATTGATTCATAAAATGACTAAGCTCATCACGAGATCAAGAAATTAGAAATTTGATTGTCCTTTTTTCCAAATAAAAAATTGAAATTGTTAATGTCTTTTAGGGTCAAATTATGACACTTTTTAAAGAAAATATCAACTGTGGCTCTGGCAAAGTACTTGAAAACCGAAGTTGCATTCACTAGCTGTAGGACTCCTCCCCCTTCTGTTGAGAATTTTCCCCTGAACTTGGTTTTAGACTACTGTGTTATCTCGACATATTTCCATTATTTTTTTATCTCTTTGCTTAATCCTAATTATTTCTTCATTATTTTAATCTATCTCTTTCCATTCTTCCATATTTTCAATCCAAAAATGAAAAAAAGAAAAAGAAAAAGAATTCTTCCCAATTTCACTTTCTATTCTTCTCTTCCTTTTTCCTCATTTCTTGTTTTATGGTTCTGCCACTAGTAATTTTTTGATGTATTGGCGAAAAGCGGCGGGGCCTGTTCAATGGAGGATGCTGATTATATGAATGTGGATTCCAAAGAACGTGAAAGAGAATTCAGAATAGCTAGTTCATGTTTCGGTGATTAATGTTTTAGCACAACTCCTGTCTTTTGTACTTCTCCATGTTATGTCTATATTAGTGTATTGTACGTTTTGTTTTGATATGGTGTAATGATATGGATTGGCCCAAGAAAAAGGTTGCATTCAATCCAAAAATATAGAGGCTGCACCAGACAGATGAGGAAAGGTCCAAAAAATTGTACAAATAAAAATTGAATATACCATCTTAAAGGCCCAAGATACTTGATAATTTCAATGGGAACCAAACATTGTATAACTCGTCATACAGTTGTTACACAGTATTCTTCTACTCCTCAGATGCGACTATGTCAGGGTAATTACACCAACACTAGTGATGATCCCCTCGTTTGATACAACATAAGTTACAGTTGAGTGTCTAGACCCATTTTCTTGTAGAAAGAATTTAGAGCAGGTATTCAAACTATGTCTGAAGCATTGACTTCATTGACTCCAGTTTCTTGCCATCCAGATCCAGCTCTAAATTTACAGACAGGACAAGTTCCTTGTTGCCGCAGCCAGGGATCAATGCAATTAGCATGAAACTTCAAAGAACATATACGAGGTTTCAGTATTATGTCACATTGGGGAAGAAAGATCAATACAAGAATATCAACTTCAAATTGGTATATATTTAGAATTACTAAAGTTTTTAAATTAAGTAAAGATATTGCTCATGTCACAAAATTAGTCATCAATTATGCACTGCACATATGCGGAGACCATAGTAGATCCCAAACAGACCTAGTTTAGATCGTACCTAAAAGCATTCATGATATAAATGGTTCATCTCATATTGGAGAATCCAAAACAAAAACCAAAAAACAAGAAAGGCAATTCCAGCCCAGCAATAATCTCTCCATCATGTCCAGTTTGAACTATGGCTGTATATAATTTGACAGGCTTTCAATCACACTAATAATTTGATGCAACAAAAAGGGAGATACACTCTTGAAATTTAGTAGTGCAAGCATGCTCTTGCATATATGAAGGAATGACTCAGATGATAGTTTGCAGATATAAACTGACAGTATAACATTAAACAGATGGTAAACAGGAAACTATTCGTTAAATAAAGCTCCGAAATTAATAACCTGGTGCAAGCAAGGCAAGCTACGGAGTATATCTCCAACATTTACTTGCTCCAAACAAACACTGCAAGTCAGCTCATCATCAGAGGCTTTCATGCTCCCAACTGGATTTGAGGTATCTTGCTTCTTCTGCCAGAAAAGAAGATGGCAATAAATATAAAAAATGAAAATTGCAAACAGGGATAGTCAGGAAAAAATTATATTTTGGGAGCCTGGTACGACCTTTTGGTTTAAACTCCATTCAGAAGAGAATTAAAATAGAGATGGAATACAAATTGCTTGAGAGGATAAAAATGCTCACACATGCATGGGGAGATGTCTATGGTATGACAACATATAAGAAAACACGTTTTCACGGCATTCCAAACTTTCCCACATATAAGACAGTTTGAAGAGTAATGTAGGAACTATCCCATAAAGTTAGGAGTAGTGCAAGAAAATCACAGAAAAAACATGAGAATACAACACCCTCTAGGAATAATGTAAAATTCTCATAAGTTTGTAAAATTCACTTGTTCACAGTTCCTCAGGCCAAACCAAATAAACAAGAAATTAAGGACCATGGATATAGTTGATACCTCAGCAGATGTAGAAGATGAGGCCTGTTGCATCAAGGAACCACTGCTGTGAACAACAGCAGATTCTTGTCATATAATCAGCACCAAAATTTTTCAAGAGTGTATAGACTCATGCAATTTTATAAATCATGGAGCATATTCCCTTGCATCAATCAATTTAAGCAGATCTTAGATCAGCCACTGAGCCATTTATTTTGAGCTTTAAGTAGTCCACATATGAATTTGCAAGAAAGTTGATGAGTGATAATGATGAAACTTCTAAGCTATACTGTTTTATTTAGAAGGTAACTCTGCTTCTGGTAACATAAGAAGCAGGAAAATGGCTGAGAGCAACAGTTACAGTAATGGTATAAAGGAAGAACACCAGAAAAAGAAAAGAAAAGGGCTCCTCTGAGATTCGAGAGCTCAGAGATCTCCTACCAAAACTCAGTGATTCTCTTGCCTCCCCTCCGCACACACACACTGCTACAGAAATACACCTCTGTTACCCTCTCTCTCCCAACCCCCTGGTGACACCTGCAAGAGTTAGTTACACCCATTGGGGTCCTGTGCTCTCCCCTACCTTCCTTGCTCTATTCCTCCTTTCATATTTCATCTCGACTCTCGGCCCACTCCCCTCTGGCCCATCAGCAATAAATAAAATAAAACATCACAGCTGAAGACAACGGAACATGTTTCCACAAATTTGTCACATTGATTCAGCAGGCTGCAGAAAGGGCAATTTGGAACCACTTTCCAGATAACCACAGTATAGGATTAATTTATTGCTTTCCAGAGTAACAAATTGTTCGTGTGACACTTTCTTCTTCAAAGAATGTGTTCTTTATCTCGTTAGCATTGGATATACAACGTTGGTAAGTGTATATTGTAAACTTATCAATTAGACTAGTTTCAAAGTTGTTTCATAATTTTAAGGATGATGTGTTTCAATTGATATAACAGATTTCTCACATTACTTAACTTTCATATGCTACTTACTAATAAGAAATTATATTATTTAAATCTGTTTAAAAGGATGCACCAACTGATCTGAGAGATTACTTACTTTTGGGAACCAGCAACCTTGTACTTGTGAACAGGAAGAGCATTTATCTCTTCCTCAGTCATGGAAGGTGCAGTGGGAATATTATCTGAATCCAGAGCTCTTAAAGTTTCATAATCTGAAAATTAAACAGATATATTTGTAAAATTATATAACACGCTAAATAAACAGATAAATTAAGTAGAATTGTATTTCAAAAAGCTCCAAAAATTTTGGTAAAGATCAAAATTAAGTATACATTAAAGAATAAAACTACAAACCTAGATCATCAAACTCCCGATCAAGAAGTGCAAGCTGAAGTCTGAGGCCTTGTAAACGCCCTCGAGTTGCAAGTGCTATTGAAGGTGGCATATGCAACCGCAGTTCAGT
Source organism: Delonix regia (assembly GCA_037074485.1). Taxonomy (NCBI): domain Eukaryota; kingdom Viridiplantae; phylum Streptophyta; class Magnoliopsida; order Fabales; family Fabaceae; genus Delonix; species Delonix regia. The sequence goes on along the minus strand of CM073452.1, from coordinate 17,319,876 downwards.
GTGGCCAAAAAGGCCACTGGCTGTCGCTGCATGAGCTTGGGCCTGTGCTTGAAGCTGTTGACAAGTTGCATACATCCTTAACATTGTAGCCATCAAGAAGACACCAAGCACTAGCCAGAGCTACAGACATAAATCACGAAGGCCCCATAAATCACTTAACAGTAAAAAACATCAATGGTTGAAAAAGTAACTTGTGTTCCATATTTACATACACTAAGACCTTACCAGAAAATTTGGTGACATCTGGTGAGAATTTAGTATCATAAATAGCAAGAGGACTGCAACATATCAGAAGCAATATGTGAATGTGAGATTGAAGAAAATGAAATATAACTTGATTTGAAAACAGAAAGGCCGATAATAGACAGAATATTGGTACCTGTGACAAGAAAAGTGAGTGAACTGGAATTTCGACGACGCTCTGCAAGAACATGCTGTAGGAAAATAAAATCATGATGAAATTTTTTGATAGAATACTTGTTAATTTTATATAAAGAATTACATGTAACCAACAACAACTTTTTGCATAAAACAAGAAAAACAAAAACAATTCACCACAGGTATCAGCTACACTATAACACTTGTGAAGAAAATCGAAACATGAAATACGTACCTGTATACGCCTCTCAGGTCTAAATCCTGAAAACCCACTTTCTATATCTGCCCTTGTTCCTCGAAATACAAAACTCATGGCTCTATATATCTGGAAACTATAACTGAAGCTTCACAGGTTGACTATATCAGAATCTACAAACAAAACATTTTCAGTATTAAAAAAGATCAAACATTCATAGTAAGCAAAAAGGCAAATAATACATGCTTGAGTACAAAGTTCAAGAGCATTCAACAGTAGACAAAGAGAACATGGAAAAGAAATCTCAAATACTAGGTGATTACATCAATAAAGATTGTATTCAACATCCCACATTTTAAACCAACAGAAATCATCCCTAAAGATTATCCACTAGCCCACAATATTATCCAATCATCAAATATCAGAGGAAACAAGGGAGCAGGAGAAGAAATGAAGGGTTAGATTTTGCCACCTAACTTAATAGTTAAGAACTAATTCAAACATAACAAGTCAAATACTTCAAGTCATCCAGAAAGCTAAATCCATCTCATTAATGAAATCTACCAATGCAATTTGAGCTAATGCTATGAAAAACTACACCTGAGAACACCCGCAAGGAGTTGTTTTCTCACTCTCCACAACTCAATCCTTTATCCTTTTTCTTTAAACCTTGATATCCAAAAGATTGCAACAGTAGAAACTGGCCATTTTCTCCACTAAACAGAACTATTACCAAAATAAATAATAACCCCAACCTATCAGTATTATGAAACTAACAAAGAACATTCATGTCTTTCTTGTGATGTTGGATACATAACATCATGTGCAACCACCTCTCAAATGGCACTTTGCCAGTCAATATCTTTGGTGTTATACCATATTTCTCTATATGAATAAATGCTGCAATCACGGAGAAAGCATTTCACTAAGAATTCATCTATCGTACCACTCTGAGCATATATGCCCATTTACCAACTAATGCCTCAGCCAAATATTCATTGCCACCTATATAAAAGGTTCAGAAGAGTTGCCAACTGGTAAAAACCCCATAGAGTACTTCAGGAAGCCCACTACGAACAAAGGAGGGAGAGCTCTGGAAAGAGGGACTCATGCAATTTCTCGTTTCTATTTCTTTTAGTCTAGTCCCATTTCAGCAGCTCCTTTGGGGCTGGCGACAAGATTATGCTCACTGTACCACAGTAGTCTGACTCTGACCGTAATTTGCCCCCTGCCAAAGACTTCTAAAAAGCTAGTGACTCAACTAATAGTTAAGAAAGTCTCATTGGCCCAGCTTCTGACAAGACAAAAACATCTACTCTTACTTTCTCAATAGCTTCGTGAGACTGATATTTACCATTAAGTAAGAACTGCGAGTGATAGCTATAACAAAAACATACCCAATATAAACTTTTTATCATAATCAAAACCATAGTGGATAATCGAAATCATAATTTATACGGCTACAATTGTTTCACGTAGAATGTATTCCTAAGACACATTTTTTTTGTATTTTCTGGTACCCATAATCAGATGCAGCACCAAGTGAAAATTCACCATTCCAAATGTTTGGTACAACAATTAGCAAAATAAACGTCTTCCATTCTAATGTTGAAGTCATTTTCTCTAACAAATTCAAGCCCATCAATGCAACAACCAACTCTAATCGTCAATTCCAAACGGATAGAATAAAACACTCAACTGCCAGCTACTGGGTTGTGTTTCCTGCCAATGACCTTAATCGACTTTCCTTAAGAATATACCAACCACCAAAATCTTGGTACCAAATCTTTTCATGGCTCAAGAAAACCAATCATGACACTATTACCTCAATGGTGCGACTAAAAAAACCATCATGTCTCTTCATCGATGAATCGTAAACGAAATTCTGATTAAGTATGCCAATTCTAGCCCATAACTACAGAAGATAACTGAGGAAATGATAAACCATAATAACATTGGAAGACATAAGAAATGAAATTTTCTCTAAATTCCTGGGCATATATTCACACAACACGTAGCGTCAATTGCAAATCCTCATAATTCTAAAACCCCAGTCTAACATTCAATAACAGAAAACATGAAGAAACCCTTATTTATGATGGAAAACTGAACGAATGCCGTGTGTGTGTCAAAAGCTGAGAGGGGCTTACGAATTTTGATCAGGAACAATAACAGATATAGGTGGAGATCGGAAGCTCCGTTTCGATCAAAACGAAGCGTTCGATCTTCGTTAATTACGCCAAGATTCGATGTAGAAGACGGTGACTCTGCAGTAACGACGAAAAATCTCACGCGGAATCGATGCGTCTTTTGAATTGTTTTTTTTTTTTTTTTAAATATTATTTATTTACTATCGGATGCATTTATCTTGAAGGTGGCGTTGATTTTCCCGTCTACCTCAGCTGCAATCCAAACCATACGACGTCGTTACATTCCACCAACACTTCCTTACATCAACAAATATGTTGAAAGTAAAATATTGAGTGATTTTTTTAATGTTTTTTATTTTTTTAATTCTTCCAAATTAATGTAAAATTTTCATAAAATGCGACATCAAAACTAGAAATGGACTGACAAAAAATTGACAAAATCAACTTACCATCTTTTTACTTTGACCCATACCGTGTACCCAAAAAATTAAATAAACTGACCCATATTTCGCCAACTTTTGGATAGTGACAATTCACAAAAATAAGCCTCCTTAATTAACTTCTCAAGTTTTTTTTATCAAATTGTTATGGGCAAGGTAATTTTTTGACCTAGTTTCAAATATACATTAATGATAAAGACAATTAAAACCACCCAAGAGAGTTAATATGTATGGTTTGAATACATTCTTGGCCTTTTTTTGGAGACATCTGATAAAATTAAAACCATATAGATAAAAATATATTTTTGGTGCTAAAATTTTATAGAATATTTAAATTAATATTTTTAATTTAGAATAAGTATATAAAATTTCACTTTTATCATGAATTTAATTCTAATAATACATTATAAATTTAAAAAGAAATTAAATAATTTAATGACTTAACCAGTATTTATGTATTGGATTTAAGACAATATTATTTGCTTTTGAATTGAATGGAATAAATTAAAATTTTTATAAAACTAGAAAGACCTAAAATAAATTTAAATTTAAATATAATAAAATTTTCATTTTTTTAACTAACCTCAATATAATGAACTTTGAAAATAATTTTAAATATACTAAATTGATATAAGAAAATAATACTTTGAAAATGTTGACTTATAACCTATAATTTAAAGTTTATGACATAGCTCACATAAAATCTGATGACAACATACTCATAAAACTAAAGATTAGCATTTGATTTTACTTATTAGTAATATGAGAATATACCAAAATAAAGGGAAACTACATTTATCCTCTTAACCACTTTACACAAAATGTGTAATAAGATCATTTTTTTTTTTGGAAATTTCAATATATTAATTGAAATTAGGCTTAAGAGTTTCAATACAAATTAGAAGAAGAACTGTAACTCATTTTGTTGTACATAATTACAATTAGCTACTCAAATATATACTATTTGTAACTAATGGTCAGAGAAGATATGAAGATTTTAATAATTGAGTAAAATTATATTTTGTTCTTTTATGGATGAAATATTTATTAATTTGTTGTATAAAAGTGTCTATTAATTTAGCATTTTTAAAAATGCGGTTTCTAAGAAAATTATCTTTTTAATTTACTCCCTTATTTATGAATGTTGTTTATTTTGATCATTTAAAAATTGTTATCATATTATTTTTCATATTTTTAAATTATACATACTTTTCAATATATTATTAATAATTATTTTATTCATGATGGAAAAAAATTGGGAAAAAAAAACCTTTAAGGGATCAAATTAAAAAGATAATTTAACAGTGAATGACTAAATTAGAAAGAAAATTTTGTGAGGACTAAATGGAAAGATAATCCATCTATAGAGATCAAAATAAAATTTTAGTCAATTGAGAATCTTATCTGGCTCGACCATTTGAGAATTGACAGGTGACAATCTCCTCACTTGAAGAACGACACGTATATCTGCCTTTGTGTATGGCAATTCACCAACAAAAATTTTGGTGAATTTTCAATTTAAAAAAAAAATAATCAAAATGAACCTTCGAATTGATACCACGTTAAGTAATTTTATTCAATTATGATTTTTTATCGAATTGTATAAATAATTTCTAAAAATTTTTTTGTATAAAATTTCTCAAAATATTAAGGTGAACTGTTATAGCATTTCACAATTTTTTATATTTAATATGATGATTAAAAGTTTAAGATAAACTATACACTAACATTTTATAAAAAAAAATTAATCAGACGAAATAATTAGGTACGCGAGATATTCCCACACCATTTCATGGCATGAAATATTTCAAATGATACCATCTTGTGTTTTTTGATACCACCATACAAAAAAATCTGGACATCCTTGAAACTTTCGGATGCAAGATGAAGAAAAGTGTTTTAAACACAAGTGATATATTATTTGGGTTTCAATTATTATACTTTATTAATTAAATTATCAAAAGATTAGAGATTATGATAATAAATTATATTATAGAATTAAAGAAATAAAAAGTCATGTGTACTTAAAATATAGTGCTATTTTGTTCCTCTGCATTTTATTTAATGTCAATTTGCTTCTTCATGAATTTATTGTACTAAAATAGTTTCTTCAAAATTTTAATATTGATTAAAAGTAATTCCTTGTTAAATAAATTTCAAATTATTTTTAACTGTTTTAAGAAATTATTTTTTATCTATAATAATTAAATTTTAGATAAAAAAAAAAATCTTACCTTTGTGGTCCTACAATTTGGACTGCTGTCCATTCAGACACGTATGAATAATATTTAGGAGGATTGGTGATAAGTCACGTAATCACAAACAACAAAAGCGTTACATCTGATATTTACCAAAACTCTATCTACCACCACACGCGGTGGGATCAATGACCCACCCGAAAAAACTAAACTCCACAGTGGTGGGCCATCGATACGACGCCGTGGGGTCATTCTCCAAACTCACATTGAATCGACAATCCGACGGCCATTACACGTATCCACTTCTACGGACCCAGGCCAAGTCGTTGACTCGCAAGCTCACACCTTGTGTCCGTAAATCCGACCCGAGAATTCACCAAATCGAACTCCATCCACACGTTCTGCTGATGATGATGACCGATCACGAACGCTTCCACTCCCAGCAAGTCGGAGTTCCCAAATGTGAAACAATACACGAAGTTTTTCCCTTTCGTCATTCCAGGTACGCGATACAACAGTCTCTCCCCTGACACAGTCATTTCCGCGCCGCTGAACATCAACGTCACCGCCGGTAACGGTGGAAGGGTTGTCGCCGGAACTTGGTAGCACAAATCCATGGCTCCTTGGAACACGAAGTTTGGGTCGTTCAGAAGGGTCAATGTCCCCTTCGTTTGGAGGATGAACTCGTTCTTTAAAGCGGTGTAGACGGGTCCCAGAAGGAACGTGAACTGTGTGCCCGAATCCACCATGGTCTGTCCCGCCCCGGTATGGTCCGGCACGAACACCGATTTCGGGAGCTGCAATGCCTTCTGCGAGACTTTGATTCCCTCGAGTTGGACGGTGTAGGCGACCCGGTCGAAGTACGGCAATGGGGTGGACATTTTGACGAGAGGGGTGTATTTCAAGGGGCCGAGCCAGGAGAAGGTCGCGTCGCCGAAGAGAAGAACGCCGGAGGAGTCGTGACCGGAGATGCAGTAGGAGAATTTCGGGAGACCCATTTGGGTCACGAACGAGAGGGATCCACGGTTCATGCCCATTAATCCAGTGGTCTTGGAGTCCTCGTCGGAGTTGGAGCTGAACGCCGAGTCCATACACCCGAATATCGTCCCGGGCAGGGCGGAGGCTCCGACGAAGAATGTGTCGATGGCGAGGTTGCCTTCGATGGAGGAGGCGTCGACATAGGAAACGGTGGCGTGGCAGAGCTTCTTCGGGTCGCAGGAGACGGGTATGGGGAAATCTCGGGTCCGGGTCGTACAAACGGGCGACATGCAGGGAGTGGGGTTGTACGAAGAAGAGAGAAGGGGGTTATAAATGGTGTTCAAATTGGGGAATTTTTTACAGTGAAGCCATGAAAGCTCACTTCCTGTGTCAAGGACCATGGTAACATTCTGTGGGGGCGTCCCTACGGTTAGCGAAACTGTTAAAGTGACGTTGTGATGGAACGAGAGCTTACGTGAAGCAGAGCCATGTGGGAGTATTTGGGCTTTAAGAGGCAACAGGAGGGCATGTGGTGAAGTGAGAGAAGAAGAAGAAGAAGAACAAGATAAATGAATATGAAGAATAGTGAAGAAAAGGGTAAGTGAAAGGGAAGAAAGAAGAAGGTAAAGGGAGGCCATGAGAATAGAGAAATCTAGATTGAGATATTATTGTTATTAATGTGTTGGTGGTTTGGTCTCCAAAATTTCGAATTTGAATGGAAAGAAGATGGTAGAAACTAGAGAGGCGTCAGTATCTGAAGATTGTGTGCTTTTGAGACAGTCACAATGCGTGGTGGAGAGAGGGGGTCTTTCCAATTCCAGTTCTTATATGGTTGAATTGAATGTGAATCATGACATGCAGGGACGAAGAGTACGTCATGTTTGCTAGCAGCTTTTATAGTGGTGAACTGTATTGCAACCCTTTACAGTGATGATTGTTCTTATTATATGGATTTGACTGCATGGGAGCGATTGCCCTAATCCTAAAATTTGGCTGTTCACACACATTAATATTCATTAGTCAACTGGGTGATTAATTTTCATATGAAAAAGTGGGGCGCCATTCTGTTTCCTTTTTTTTTCCAACTTAAAGCATTCTAATTTTATCTGGTGCGTTTCTAGTTCTTGAAACTTTATATTCTGCAAGGTTTTTTTTTTTAATTGTCTAGACTCATTGATTAATATTCATCTTCCATAATTAAAAATATTTATTCCTTTGAAATTATATTTTCTATTAGTAATTATCACTTACCAATTGTAAATGACATAATAGACTAGACTTCCTCTGGAAAACTCTAATTTTACATGTGATGCTTATCAGACGTTGATTATAGTATTAGACAAGACGCTGGATGTAACAGGTTCGCATAATTATAGACACATGTCAACGTCTCGATTTGCAGAATGAACAATATTTTCTATTTGAAGGTTACCACTCATAATTTTCTTTTGCTTTTTTTTCCTTTTTGTATGGAATACTACACAATTTTATTATAACGAAGTTTACATGTCATATATAAAGATTAGATAGTGAAATGTTTTCAATTTCCGTCACCTTTTCCCCGATATGTTGATACATCTATATCTGCTATAATATTCTCTCTTATCTTCGTAACATCGACCAAATTAATTAATTACCATATATTTATTCCAACTTTTTATTTCTAGCAAACACGTATATCAAACATAATCTAGAGAAAATATAAAGTAAAAGCAACAATTATATTCGAAGTAGATTTAGTGGTTAACATTAGTTTATTATCTATACACAGACAAACAATTAATGATATTTGTTTATATTCCTTTTTTTTTTTTGGGGCCGAAGATATTTGTTTATATTCGAAGACAAGGTATGAAAGGATAAGTAAAGAGAGGGAAAATAAAAGAAAGAAGACAAGGTTTGATAATACCGACGCTCACTTTGGAAAAGGATTCTCTCTGGAAGGCACAAACCAAAGACAAAAAGTGCATAGGTATATGAAACAATGGGAAGTAAGGAACATAGCTCCCACCAAGAAGAACAGCTTGGAGAAGAGAAAATTTTGCATGTCAATTAATTATCTCTTGACTATTCAGCATTAACTAAGAATTAATACTTTGATTAATTTGTATTATAAATTAAGTCATATGTGCATTTTGCATTGTAGACTGGGACACCTACTATCCTGCGTGTATAATTAATATATGTTTGAAAATTTGGCAAAGAAGCCAACCAAAGGCCATGGTGATCTGTGAGAACACCTAAGCTGGCTGCTCTAGCTGCATATAGTTCCAATCAGTCAATTCAATAGAATGTGAAGGTTTCCAACTTTGAGTTGGACTCCTCTCTTATTGGCCAAGGATGGTGTGTCTGGCTAGCATTATACCTTGTAGTTGGTGAGAAATATATTCTTTCTAGTTTCTATAGACAATAATTATAACAAGTACATGTTGTTAATTCATAATTTATACTCCAAACCTCCTTTATGGTTGTTTTTATGACTAATATTATAAATTTGGATTACTTATTCTCTTGTCATAAAAAGTGAGGCTAGGTAGGGAGGGAACGATCAGGAAAGGAAGAATATATAAGTTTTCCTTCTTTTTTTTCTTTCCCTTCAAGCTTTGGCATAAAGTTTTTGTTTTCAGAATTTGAGTTTAGGCAAGTGATATTGCTGATCATGCTTGCTACCAAAACTTATGATAGCAGTTGTTTCTTGCCATACAAATAATTAAGTATTTAGGTTTAGGTGTCTTAATAAAGTAGAAATATACGTAAAGCTTTTTTTGTTATTAACGCTTTATATTGTGTCAATTAAAATTAGTATTATTATGTGTCTTTAGTATTTTTTTTTCTGTAGTACGTAATGTATGATAAATGCTACGTGTTTATTAGAATATTCAGCCAAAATAAACATATCTATAATGTTTAAGCAGTAACATTATTAGATAATAGTAAAATTTATAAATAATTTTTTCAAAATATAGTGCATATTTTATAAAAAAAATTAATTTTGTTACAAAAAATTTAAAAAAAATGAAAAAATTTTGCTTAAAGGTTTTGCATTATTTTTTTAAAATTATTATCATTATCATCATTTGGCACAATAAATTATTAATTTTTTTAAAAATAAATGCATATATATATAAATTTAATTTTATTAGTAAAAAAAAAAATGAAAAAAAAAAAATATATATATATATATATGTGTCTCTCTCTAAAGATTTGCATTATTTTTTTTTAAATAACATATAATTTAGTTAATTCTCAAAAGATATTAATAAAAGTTGAGCTTAAAATAACTATTGTCACGTGTGGAAATGACCCTTAGAAATACAAAAGTGCTAAAACTAGCTCCTCAAAAGAATAGAAAAGATTACAGAAATGATTGTATTTATTTACATAGCCTGCAGATCAGAAAAAAAAAAAAAACGGAAGGCACCTTCCCTGAATGATTACACTGCGAATGGGGCCTCCATTTGTTGAATTAATTTGATGCGTTCCTTTCACGTATGGGAGAGGGTTAATTGTCATATATATCACTTAATAATATGATCTGAGTGTGATAAGGAGGTTGATGTCTTTTGAATAAAGTCTTTAAGTTTAATTTTTATTTTGTGTATAAATAATATAATATTAAAATAATCATTCTTAATATTAAATTTGATAATACTTAATTTTAAATTAATTGGTTCTGTAATTTAAAAAACAAATTAGATCACAAAAAATAATATAAATATATATCTATATATTGCTAAGCCTCGAGCCTTCTTTATCAATCTCTTATCCAACAATTGCTTTCATAATTTATTACCATCAAAACCATAAGCACTTAATTGACAATTCAGTGCTTTCAAAATCAACGTTTTTTTTTAAGGTATCAAAATTCACTGTCACAATTTCTTCAACATTTGCATCTCTTTTCCTCATATATTTATGTAATTAGCTAGGAGTCATTACCCTATCTTAACTGATATTTCAGCTTCAATTGAATTAATGATTTGTGTGCATATTTTTGGGTATGAATTAATTAATTAATTAGTTTGCAAGCTTGAAAAACTTACTCTCTTTTTTTTTTTCCTAATCCGTGCGGTCAAGCTCAGCTGTCACAGTCAAAGTAGGTGACTCTGAACGGTCATTCATTCGCTTCTAAATTATCGAAGCCTCTAAAACACCATTAGGATAGGGACCATGCAAGTAATCAAACGTCAAATAGAACACACCACCGCCCTTCCTCTTCTTTGAAATTTGAATATGACGACACTCCTAATAGGTATATAGGTGTATCAAGCTAATGAATCTTTTTATTTTTATTTTTTTTATTGGCAGCACAGTTCTAGTATCTGGAAGATTTTCTTTTCTACTTTATAGGAACAATTAACAAGTGTAAAATATTTCAACTTCCATTAAATTTTGTTCCGTGTGCATTAGTAAGTATATCTTATGTTTTTACGATTTAAAGTTTAGGGTTTATGTTTTCACTTTATACTTTAATATTAATTTAATTTTTTGTTGATTTATAATGATAAAATGATCATTTAAAAATTTAAAACTAATAAAAAATAATTTCTCATGCTAGTGAGAGTAAAATCGTTAAAATAAGTTCGACCCAATAGAGGTGGGTTAGGTTGAGAGATTCATTTGAAAACTTGTTTAGTATACTTTTATCAACTCGACCCATTTAACCTGCGAATTAAACAAACCAGCTCACAGGTTAAATGAGTTGCCTATTTTTTATTTTAAAAAATTTTTCACTCATCAGTCAAGCATTCTAGCCCAATACATTTTTTTATTTTAAAAAATTAACTATAATGTGTATATTGTGTTATCTCTATTATTTTGTAATTTGCTAGATTTAAATATTCTGCTCATAATCATATTTTTATTATTAATAAATAATTAAATTATTAGATTACTTTACTTGTTTTAATTCGTTTAAACTTACTTTTTATTTAGTTTTTTTTTGTTTATTTATATTGATATATAAATTGATTGATTTAACAAGACATATACTTAAAAAAAGTTAAATTTAAATTTTTATAATTTTTTATTTTATTTTTTATTTTTTGGTGGGGTAAACAGGTCAGCTTACTTAACCCACCCACTGAGATAGGTTAGCTCAGGTGGATCAAATTGACCCATTTTGACAACTATAAGTGAGAGATTTTTTTGTTTACTGTTTGATTTTTGAAAGTTATTTTAATACTATAAATTTATAAAGAATCAAGTTAGTACAAAGATAGAAAAATAAAGAACTAAATTAATATTTTTCTCTATAGTTTATAGGAGAATATTCAATTTTAAATTTGAATCATGAAAATCAAACTTGTAAATTAACCTATCATTGAGCCTTAACAAGAGCTTTACATGCAATATGGTTACTGGATTTGTAGCATTTATATGAAGAACAGTACAACGTGGGATATAACAAGATAAGATTTTAAAATTCACCTGAATTTGAGCTTGAATCCATCAATTAGTCGTTTAGAGATCTTATAGAAAGTTGAGAAGAAAGAAGATCAGAGGGAGCCAAAAAAGAGTTTAACAACCAATGGAGCCGTGTGCTTTGAAATTAAGTAAAGATATATATAGACAAAAACCATTTAATATATATATAGAGTAACTACTTCAACACAAATTGTAATTAGTTGGGGTCTTTTTCTTAATTCATAGATACCCTAATATCTATTATTACATGACTTAAATTTTTTTTTTTTGGCATCAAGTCAATTATTTAATTATTTAACATTGTTAAGATAATATTGAGAAAATTATAAAATTTGCCTCCTATTTTTGTAATCTGTAACAATTTGGTCATTTACAAATTAATCGTAATAATTTAGTTTTTTATAAATTTAAATTCACATAAAATTAGTTCCTAACAAATTTAAATTTGTAAAAATCTATCAATCTATTTATATCAATGAGAGACTAATTTTGTATAAAATAAAATTTTTAATAAATTGATTTGTTATATATTAATTAGTAAAAGACTAAATTGTCACAAAATATAAAAGTGGATGAATAATTTAATATTTTTCTCATATAATATTATTTTAATAATTGATTATTGCTAATCTACTAATTTTAATATTTCAACATTATATGATGAATCAAGCACTATTGTCGATCCCATCTATAGAAGAAGAAAAGGAAGGAAGAAAAAGAATTGGATGGGATTTCTCAGCAGTGGATGGAAAGAGTGATGTAAGTTGGATTCATAGCAATCCTAATGCTTTAATTAATACACACCATAGCAATCCTAATGCTTTAATTAATACACACCCAATTAGCTAGTGATGCTACCCCATAATTTAAAATTAACTACCTACTTGATTGAAATATTAGTTTCATTGAACATTCCCATTTTAAATTCATAAGTTTCCTATGTTGCGTTCTTTATTTTCCCCCCTTCCCTTTAATTATTAAGCTCTATGATTGCTCTAATAATTGCTAAGAAGCATCCAAATTGGCTAAATACTAATTTCAACGTTTCTGAACTCTGAACATCAATTAGCCGAATTAGTGACCTTATGTTATCCGTCCTTTTAGTTATTTGAATATTTATATCAATTATGATCAAAATAAATAATCATTTCAAGATTTTCGTTCAACTAACAGAAAAGATAATTTTTTTTGAATAATTTGGGTTTAATTTCGTAAAACGTATTTTAAAATTTAATTCTTAAGTATGTCATATCAACTTTAAAAAATTATATCGTTAAGGTCGCTCCAAAAGAAAATATCTCAAACAAAATTGGGAAATACTCTCATAATAATAGTAATAATAATAATAATAAATATATTTGATTAAATAGTGAGAAGCACTTCTAGATCACAAAGTTACGTACACAAAAGTCATTGAATTTTTTTTATATATGTGTGTGTGTGTGTGTGGGGATAAAGTATTTCTATATTCATCATCAGCGAAACTGGGTTATTAAACGAATAGTATTTACTTTTTAAAATTAAATAAGTTGAATCCATAATAATTAAATAATTATTATTTGACTCTAATATAGGCTTAGGCATTGAACTTGGCGAATGCCGAGTGTGGCAAATAAGTGAAAGTCAACCTCGTCTCATTCCTCCTTTTTTTTTTTTTTTAATTTAATTTTCTAGTCTGAGTCTCATTCTACTTTCCAAAAGTTAAACGTAGCAGACTAGCTAGCTTAGCTCATGGGTAGTACTGGTCCTGAAAACGAGCTGGGTTCGCCCTAGTTTGGGCTCAAAGCCTATGGGTAGTTGTTGAGTATTTAAGTCACTGACACGTAAGAATGTCAAATTAGTGGCTCTCATGAAGTGTCATAGATCAAACGACGTCGGAATTGGATAACCCAGAAATCTACCGGTCTAGAGACCTTTCTTAATTAAAAAAAGTTTGGATTTTGCTATTCCTTGCCAACACATTCATTAAAGATTATTTATTGTAGGTAACAGTTTTTAATCAATAAAATTAATAAAAAAATTATTTATTGTACTTATTATCAATAATAATAAATTTTTATGGACTAATTTATTTATTAAGATTGATTTATTATATAAAGTGAATAATTCTTAATGCACTCGTTAGCAAAACTCAAAAAGTTTAAGAATATTTATTACATTCATTAATAGTAATAATTATTATTTTATTATTTGTTGTTACATCTAATTCATGGTTTCTTTATTTTTATTTTTATAATAATATTATCCTTTATTATTTTCAAAAGATATGATCAATTTCTTTTATTTTAAAAAGTTTATAATCAATTTCTAATAAATTTTTATATGTTTATATATCCAAGTAATATCTCCATAATATCTCACAAAAATTTATTTAAAAAAATTGATTTTCAAATAAAAATGTTTTTCTAAAACAAAAATTTAGAATAATGAGGAGATATTACTTAGATTATATGTACAGAGATATAAGAATCGATTGATTATATATTTAAAAAAATAAAATAAATTGATTATACTTCTGAAAAAAATATAAAGGGTATTGTTGTTATAAAAAGAAATTAAAAAATTATTAATTAGATATAATGAAAAGTCATGAAAAAAATATTATTATTGCTATTAGTAGGTGCAATTAATGCTCTTAAGGCAGCAAAACCCTTAAAAGAAATAAATATCTGGAAGTTTTATTTCAAGGTAAAACTTGAGGCAAACAAGATTAACGCAAAGAAGGGTAATTATAAAAAAAGTATTATTGTTAAAAGAAGGGTATTATATGAAACTTTTTTTTCTCAAGACCAATATGATTGGATATTTTAAACCAAATAATGAAAAAAATTTAATAATTGGCAAAAATATGGTTTCAGCCATACAACTTTTTCGGGAATCACCTGCATGCTCGATGAAAATAGTTAATTTCGCAAATTAAACAGAGGGAAATTTTGTAAAAGAGATATTAAATTTCAAGTGGAGAAATTCAATATTCAAGGACAAGAAGTTAGGTTATGTCAGACAGTGTCGTACAAGAGATGATTGAAATTATTGTTAACAAATTAAAGTTTTGTTGTATGTTTCTCAAATTCCGGAAAGTCCTAACTCGCCCGAATAATTAATTGGTGCAGATGAGATGAAAGTATAAATAAAGATACTTGAAAGAGCACTTCTAGTTGCAACTGATTATAACTTAAATCGATTAAAAAAAATTGATTAGACTGGCTTGATTTATAAAATGTAATATCCATGAAATTAATACTTAAATGAATACTCCAAAAAGAAATTTAGCATGTGCTAAATGATGACACAAATAAAATTTTATCTAAAATTATAACCATAATGAATATCTAAATCTTACTTTGTGTATTCTTAACACTTGTAACTCAACAGAATATAACAACAAAGTATCTTACAAAATTTTGATATGATAAAGTGCAATACTCCCCACTTAAAATATTATAAACCCCTAATTATAACATTTATCCTCACTCACATTAATTTAATACTCTAATCATATCTCATTATCCCCCCACTTATAATATTTTAATACAATAATTATACTACATAATTGTATCAGACTCCTATTATCTGCAAACTTCTTCCCTCCTCGTTAGTACGATCTCCTCTCCAATAGCCAATCCTTCTCACTAGCAAGTGACTGACGACCCACCAGCAACATCTCCAACCACCTCCTCTACCAGTCATATCGTCAGAAAATTGCATGTAATACCCATAAAATGTATACTCAAAAAGGGAATTCAGTTAGAAACAAATATAGATGCAGATAAAAATTTTATTTGAGACTATAATCAAAGTCAATACCTAAGTCTCACCTTATGCATTTTTAGTATTTGTAACTCAACTAAGTACGGTAACTAAGTATTTATGAGAGAAATTTTGATCTGATAAAAAAAACACTTTCCATTTAATATATTTTTAAAATTTTCAATTATGTCTACTAATTCCACCTAACTCATATAATTGCCCCAATTATGCAACTAATCCTCAAATCATCTGCAAATAATACAACAGATGCCACTTATACCATTATTGCAAGACCCTTAACTCACATAACTCATGCCTTCTCCCTCCGGTAGCCACCGTCACCACCGCCGACGAGCATTAGCGACCCTCCAGCGGCATCACTGGCCCATCCTTAACCACCCTTAACCTCCATACCGGTAAAAATTGCCAAAAAAATATGGAATCCGTTGCCTTCACTATGCAAGCTTCCCGCCGGCAAATCGAGGCTGCTCCGCCACCGTGAACGGTCATTGGTGTCTCCTTTTGATGTCAGCAACTCCATTGTCACGTTCCCTTGCTGGCAATGGTCACTGGTTGGCTAGAATTTCGCCATTTTTCCGGTAGCGATTCAAAGGGCGAAATCCAAGCTCTTGTAACGTGAAATTGATGCATTTTTAATCTAATTAAGCATAGGGCTTTACTTTTTGCAATGATTTTGCACCTTTCTTCCTCATTTACACTGATCAATTTGGTCCAATTTGCTTAGAATCAAAGAACCGTTATTTAGTCAATGTTCATAAAAAAAAAAAGAGGCAAATTTAATCTCAATTCGGGTTGTTTGCTTTAAATTGAGTTAGGATTACACTTTATATGTGAATTTCACATATTTCTCCCTTGAAATCACTTATCAATTGTGAATCTTGGCTTCCAGATTGAAAAATCCCAATTTAGAGGTCTAGGGGCAATTTGAAAATTTAGTAATAATTGTTCTTAGAACTTCTTATATTTTGTTATACATCTAAGGAGTGATTTATAATTTTTCAAAATTTTAGTTTGAATTTTAGAATAAAATTTGAATTTTTAGTAATTTTCCTAGATTTTTCATAAAGAAAAAGGAAGGAAATTAATATTACTTAATTGGATAAACAATAAATATTATTTAAGGTTAAATAGAAAATTTGAAATGTATTAGATGACCCTTAAGTGAAATTTGTGTTATGGTAGGTGTTAGAAATTTAATAAGTGCATAATGGAATACTTGATAATAATAATAATAATAATAGTAATGATAATAATAATAATAATAATAAATGAAATATAGGTTATAAGAATTTTAAAGTATTCTTTATGTGACCCATGAATTTAATTTCCAAATATTTAGTAAAGAAATAGGTAAATTGGATAAAGGTGAATAAGGAATAATTAATTAGCTCTATGAAAAAAATCAAATAATTAAATTAATTATGAGGATTGGATGTTAGAAGTATTTTATTTAATGTTTTTAGGTAGTTAGAAAACTATAAGCAAATGAATTATAGTCAAGGATAATAAGAGTTTGCTATACTCCTCATAAGTGAGTAAATAATTCTAACTATGTAAAATATTATGTTAAATTATTCATGATGATTTTGAATATTGAATTATTAGAAATACTGGAATCTGAATTCTAAAGTGGCACGATTTTAAATTTTCTAATATCTGTACATGGATAATTATTTATCTCTGAAATATTAGGAATATGTCCAAAATAGAACCTTGTAGCTAACGGTACTTGACGTTAGCCATAGTGCACAGTGATTGGTAATCTGATAAGGTTGGGTATGATTATCTTGCCACCATATTCTATTTGAAGCTGAGGGCCATTATGATATTTACTTAAAGCCAATGGTAGTATAAGTTCTTATATGTTATCATTAGCCTTGAGCTAGCTCTGTATTATGTAATTATGACTGTTCTGTAGGATATTCCCAAATGTATTCTGTTAATGATTATTCTCTGTTTAATATTACTAAATTATGATTATATGATATTTGGTTTAAAATTTCAAAAGACATACCATTATAAACCTGCTCTAATTTCCACAATATTAGTATTACTTGGTTATTGAGTTTCCACTCACCCCATTATTTAACATTTTTGTATTCCAGCACCGATCCAGAACGTCCACCTTCAAAATTTTCATCTTGGTGATAAATTTATTGGAGAGCCTAGCCTACTGCTAGAGCTATGTGTTTCATTATTTTTATGATTCAATTTAGTCGCTCCCTTTATACAGGCTAGATGTTTGATGTATTACTATGGTAAGTCAAAAAACGTTTGTATGGAGAGTTATGAGATTTATTTTATTTAATATGAATTTATATAAGTTATATCGTTATGAAGGTTTTGACAGGTTCGCGAAGATGAAGGACACGTCCTCCTCGTTCCAGTCATGCCCTATCAGCTCAGGTCGTGACATTATGGTTTGCTCTCGTCACTATGCAAGCTTTTCTCCAACCAATTGGAGTTTCCTCCAGCCTCATTCCACCTTGTCAACACAAAATTCTTCAATTTTTTGGCGACATTGTTCACGTGAAACTAAGCTCAAATTTCACAAAATTGGTGTATTTTTAGCTTAGGGCTTTAGTTTTTACATCATTTTCGGCCCTTTTTCTCTCATTTGCATTGAACAAATTGGCCCAATTTGTCTCAGATTGAAGAATCCTAATTTTCAACATTGTTCACTTGGAAAAAAGGCTAGTTTGAGCTCAATTTGGGGTATTTGCTTCAAATTAAGTTAGAATTATACATAATAAGTGAATTTCACACATTTTTCACCTTCTAAATTACTGATCAATTATGAAGTTTGGCTTTCAGGTTTAAAAACCCTTAATTTTAGGTCTAGGTGTGATTTTGGAAAATGGTGAAATTTGAATTTTTTTAGTCTTCTTAAATATTATTATGCATATATGAAGTGATTTAGAATTTTTGGAAATTTTAGTTTGAATTTGAAGATGAATTTCTAATTTTTTGTAATTTTTCATGAAGAGAAAAAAGGGAAATTAGAATGGGAAACCTAGTATGGCATGATTAGATAACAACGAACATTAATTGAAGTTCAATGAAGAATTTTGGAATTTATTAAATAACCCTTAAGTGACATTGGTGTTTGTTGTAGGTGTTAGAAATTTAATAAGTGTATAATGGAGTAAATTGAATATATATATAGTATTTTGAGGTATTATTAAGGAAAGTGACCTAAAAATTTAATTTTCTAAAATTATGTGAGGTAAGAAGGCAAAATTGGGTGAAGAGGTGATTAATTAGAGGTAAACAAGGAATAATTAATTAGGTTGACGATAGGAATAAATAATTGAAATTATTCATGAGGATTAGATGTTAAAAGTATTTTATTTAATGTTTTAGGTGGCTAGAAAAATTGTTAACGAGGGAAATTGTAAACAAGGGTAAAAGGATGTTGGTATACTCCTCTTATGTGAGTAGATAATCCTAATTATACAGAATATTATTTTAATTATCCATTGTTCACTTTAAATGTTTGTTATCTCTAGTATCTTGGGCAAACTTCAAAATTTATAAATTTTTATTCCATATACTGAGATATGGGAATTTGTTGGTTTATGAGCATTATGGTATTTTGAAATTTGATCTCTGAAATGGTATGACTTTTAAATTGTGAGTTCTGAATATGGATGTTTATATATTTCTGAAATATTGGGAATGTGCTCGAAACAGAACCCTGTAGCTAATGACAGTAAACATTAGCCGTAGTGCACTGCAATTGGTAATTTAATATGGTAGGGTATGATGCCCTTACCACTGTATTCTGTTTGAGGCCTAAAGCCATTATTATAATTAATCAGAGCTTATGGTTAAAAATGGGTTTGTTCATATCTGTTTTCACTAGCCTTTGACTAGTTCTATATTTTGAAATTTTAATTGGTTTTATAGGAGATTCCTAATGTATTCTGTTAATGGTTATTTTTTACTTGGTACTATTGAATTATGACTATAAGTTATCTGGTTTTAAATTACGATAAGATGTACCATTATATGTCTATTCCTTATTTTGCAATATTAGAATTATCTGCTTATTGAGTTTTCACTCAACCCATTATTTAACATTTTTCATATTCTAGTGCCAATCCATAATACCCACTTACGAAGTAGGAATCGTGATGTTTCTATTCCTTGGTGAGCCTAGCCTACTACTAGAGTAATGATTTTTCTTATTTATAATTAGGCTTAGCTGCTCCCTTGTATATAAACTAAATGTTTTAATGTATTACTATGGTTGTAGGCTGTGTGAAATTTATGTGTGGGAAAGCAGAGTTCTCTGATTTGTTCTACGTCAAATAACTCTGCTATAGAAATTTTGGGAGGTCTATAATTCAAGGAATACTCTGCCCAACCTTTACACAGAGATTAAACGGATTTATTTAATAATTGCATGAAGAGTTTATGAGTCTTGATGTTTATTTAATGAAAATCTACATATTAGTTAAGTTCTGTTGTCTTAAGGTATCTCATGGGTTCACAAAGATGAATGATGTCTCATCCCTATGCCGGTCACATCTTATTGGCACAGGTCGTGACATAAAAGGCTTAACTCAAGCCCAAAAAGTTAAAATAACTATTTTTTAATGAGAAAAAAACTTACAATTCAAATATTTTCATAGTGTAATATGAAATTTTATCTTATTTAAAAGATTTATAACAATATAATAACTCATTTGTATTTACTTCTCTATTTATAGTCTTACAAGTAATAATAATAATTAGCTATGATATTTATTTTAACTCTCAAATAACAAATTAACTTAGTTATGATTTAAAAAAGCTTGATTGGTCTAATTAAAAAAATATAGATAAAATCTTGAATAAAAATATCTAATTAAAATACGAGTTCATGCTTTTTTTAATTTGAATTCAAGTCTAATTTTTAAAAGTCTGACCTGATAATAAGTTAACTTCAGGTTAATATATTATCATAAATTAATAATATCTTTAAATATTTTGCAAGAAACCTTAAATAAATTACTTTATAAAATGTAACTAAATTAAGTGTGTCTGTGTGTGTGTGTGTATATATATATATATATATATATATATATATATATATCCCATCCCACCTTTGCCTTTGAAGGTCAGGTTGAGGAAGGTTAATTTATTCTTGTATACTAAAGTGAGAAAGAGATTTCCGCATTTTGAAAGTCGAAAATGTTATGAACCAACAAGTTTTGGTTGAATATGAATGGCATGGAAAAAGAACCTACCCACTGATAACAAAAACTATGAATCATAATTTGATCTGTTTCCCCTCTTTTTCATTTCTTCTTTGAGATAATGCTGACGTGGGGAAACACCGAAGATTGCTTAATTAGCTGCGTGAAAAGAAGAGCAAATCAGGAACAACCTCACGTCTAACCTTGCATTTTCCGTTCATTTTTGCCTAATTTATATGATGCTGAACCTTATAATAGCCATATCACGTGTAACCATACAGTTTGTTCCCCTCATATATGTAGTGATGGTTATTAATTTGAACTGTTCTGTTAAAGAATTCTGATTATCCTTTGTGAGTGACGGACCTTGGTGTTTACCTACATGTATTTTGCTGCTTTTTTGGATTTTGAAATGCATATTTAATTCTTTTTTGTTTTTAGAAAAACTAACATGGAGAACTTTGACTAAATACTAAATTATCATTTTAATTCTTTGTTCAATTTATTTTTTAAAAGAATCCTTTACTATTAAAAATTTGTCACTTTTAAACCTTTCTTATTAGTTAATGAAATTTAACATAAAAAATTAAAAATGACAATTTTTAACAAGTGAAAGATCAAAAATAATAACTTTTAATAAGTAAAAAATAAAATAAAATAAGTAAATAATCCAAATGACATAAAAGTAATGACTTTTAAACGTAAAACTTTCATTATTTACATGTAATTAATTTACATTTTTTCATCATTAAGAAAATAAAGGGTAGGAACGAATTATACTAAGTATGCATATACTTGGTGCCATATAATTAATACACGTACATTTAATAGCCAAGATATGATCCGTAAGTCATAAAATTTACATCAGATTTGCATGCAGATCAAATTCTTACCCTTAGGTGTTTGTGCAGCTAAAGCAGTAGTTTTACCATAAACCCGGACCCATATGTGACTAGACATAGAACATTGACTTCGTATGTTTATGTGGGAACTATGAGACGGTGAATGTCAAACTACGTGCCCCATAATGGCCCTTCACTTCCAAATTATCTAAGTCCTTTGAGATAGCTAGGGACCATCTAAGTAATCAAAATTCAAATACAAGCATCTCCTTCCACCCTATTCATTGAAAATTGCATATAACGACACTAGTAAGAGGAGTATCAAACTAATCAATTTAAAAGAGAAAAAAAATAAAAGGACATTCTCTCGTCAAGAATAATGTATGAACACTAACACATCAGAAGAGACATGTATGAGCGAACAGATCATACTATATATATGATCGTTTATCTCTTTGATTACTGTAAATGCAAGAACTTTAATTTCAGAATTTGAGAAACAGATACAGCAAAACTCTAGTTAGTTTACAATTTCAATATCTCCCCCACAATAGTCTCTATCCAAAGATTGAAACTAAATACCTATTATCTTGCTTTCGTCTTGCCACTCTTGGCTACAAAATTTCCCATATCATATTTAGAGGGTGTCTGGTTCTTGAAATCAAACAATTTCATAGATAATTCTCGAACAAAAACTTGTTGCTAACCTGTAATATGATCAACATGGCCTTCCTATCTATCCTACATTTTATTCTCCACCAACTTCTGCTAATTATAATGATTTTAATTTCCTTAATTATTTGGTTTAAAATATCCAAACCCAACAAACTTCCAGAGGTTTTTGATGAAAATAAAGCCAATATTGGTCTTGAGAATAAGTTTATAATTCCTTTTGAACATGGATATTGAGGACAGAGACAACTCAACTGCTCTGGTCATAATTTTGTTTGCCTCACAAGTTTTCTCACCACTGCCATATTTTGAAGGAGACAAAATAACCAAACTTATAATATTACCTCTTCTTAAAACAACTATTATAAATTTAGTTTCTTAATTAGATAAACTAAATATAAAAAACCACAACTCTAGACTGGTAGATTTTTGGGTTATCCAATTCCAACCCCTTTACACCTAACACAACAAATTCCACTAATTTGACTTTCCTCAATTAAGATATCTCCAAAATTGAAGTTACAATTTTATTTGTGAGTTACGTATCTATCATATTGATTTTTAGAAGATCATAATGACATCAATTTAATCCTATCCCTAATTCAATGAGGATTAACTTAGTAGTAATGAATTTTCAAAGACTAATTTAAGAACCAATGCAATAGTTTATTCACCTATATTCTTTATTTTTAGTCACTGACACTATAGTATTCAACAACCTTACATAGGCTTTGAGGCCAAAATTAGGGCATACCCAGATCGTTTTTAGGACCAGATTAATCATGAGCTAAGCATAACGGGTATGTGGCCTATACAAATTTGCTAGTCTAGAATTATAAATTTTACATATAGGAATAGGAGTCGAACTTGATTTATAGCCTAGGACTCTATTGACTGAGTTAAATCATTGTAATAATATTTTTTTTTTATGTTTAAATATATCAAATTGTGAGTGTACAAAAAATTTTATTTTAATATAATAAAATATAATTAAAGAGGGTTAGCTTAGTAAAAAAAAAAGATGACTTTTTCTTTAATAATTTTAGTTTTTTTTTTCAATGTAGCATTTCAGAATTAATTTTTAATGTACTAGGACGATGCAAGAGAATTAATCCTTAGGATCACAGTATCTGCTCATAATTTTAAAATACAGCTCACCTACACCCCACAGACCATTATAGGTTCGGTTTTATATGATTTTTATTCGCATATTTAGGCAGCTAACGGGGAGGAATTCATAAAAAAGGGGATTCTGATCCCTTAATATTCTGGGGCATAAATATGTGATCTTTAGAATATCCTCAAGCATCCATCACCTTAGTGGTTCTCACAAGATAAGATCCGTTTTCAGTTTCCATAATTCATTGAATACAGGTAATATAATGCGTGTAAATTATTGGGCCTTTAATGAGATGTGTAGGACAACGTAATCATAGCAACAACTGCACGTGCAATTATTTTCATATTCTCAGACTCAACTATCTTAACTTCGTCGTATACACTTCTTAGTTCCAAGAGTGAAGATCTCTCATATTAATTGCCTATACATCTGAGTCTTTTTGGGTTGCTTACGATTGTCACCTGTTTCCAAGGGCTTCTAAGAACTACTTAAGAAAGAGGAAACTAATAGAGAGACGGAAGAGCAGGGAACCGATCGAATTAAGAATATCAGCTCCTGACGTTACCTAGGTTGGCATAGAAAGAATATCATTCTACCCACTATAGTAGTCAAAGTATCGATGTTAACCCAGATCGGTAGGAAAAGGGTATGAACACGAAATAGCTACTATGTTTGAAACTTTAAGCCGCATATCAACCATGATTGGTGGGGGTGTCATTGTCTGAAACTGTGATTTGATATTCCATTAGAGTCTACTGAACTATTCATCTGATTCTATTTCTTCACACTTGATTCCTTCGAGTTATCCTCATTTTCGTTTCATTCAGACAGTACATTGAGACTGAAGAAACCACCACATCATCCTCAGTATATACGCCCATGAGTAGCTACATCAGTATAGTACTAGCGAATCCATATAAAATTAAAAACTACTATAAAGTTGCTCAATAAAACGAAGTAAAACAGAGATAGTCCTGAGACATATGCAACATGATATCCTCGCTTATTTGAATTCAAACAACTCAGACATAAACTTTTCCGGAGATAATAGGCCAAATAATCAATCACTTTTGGTTCGTATGAAATTGCTTGATACAGACTGCCGATTACAGCTTATAGGTTTCCTTGAGAGAAACAATGACGGAAATCATAATTTGAAAGAAAAAAACTGAAGCCAATTAGGCATTACAAATGATAAGAAATGAGAAACATAACAACTATGCAGGTGCTTCAGTTCATCATCAAACTTGCATTAAGGTAATCTGATCATCAGGAGGTAGTAATACTCCTTCTTCCCCCAAAAAGCCACACGCATACCTCACAGGTTCTCCCTCTCTTCGTTCTCTCCAATTGTGCCACTGCCACTGCTGCTTCTTGTCCCATTGCTAAATTCCAATAACAATCCCCCATCCAACATGGCAACAACGCCTTCACAATCCACTAAACTTCCAAACCTAAAAATTTTGCGAATTGCAAGACCCCATAGCATTGACAGATGCATCCTCGACTCAATCATATTATGTGTACATTCATTGGCCAAGGTATATGACCATAAAGGCATAGACATAATTTTCCCTTGTTGAAGCTACCATGATCTTATTCCACTGTTTACTTCCATGGACCAAGTCCTACGTGAGCGCGGAGAAGTATTCAAATCCGAATGAGATGAAATCCTTACAGGTTGAGATTCTCTAAAATGAGAAGGCTGAGATCTAACTCCTCCTCCAAAGCAACCGAACAAATTGCGAAGCATTCTGCGCAATCCACCACTTTCCATCCCTCTATTACCTCTAGAAGACCACGAAATCCTCCTTGGCTCACCACCATTGTTAAATCCACCATCCATTTCAGTGTAGACAACGGGAAGCTCCCTCTCTGCTCCTCTTCTTCCGCCAGAAAACCTCCCCACTGCAAACCCACCTCCTGGCAGCCTCCAAATTGTCAAGCCCACGTTCTCTTCATCGTTCCACGCAAGGGATTGTGCTGTTGGGCCAGCGTTCAGGGTATTATCAGATGGTAATTCATGGCGACAAACAGGGCAAGAATTGCGAAGCGCGAGCCATGGTAGAATACATTCGGGATGGTATATGTGTTTACATGGCATTTCTCTAGCTGCGGTGCCCGATTCAAAAGGCTCCTTGCAAACGGCACAATGAGATTCCGTGGCCAAATGACTCTGATCAATCTCAATCGTGGGTAACGAATCAATCGCAGCCTTTGATGCCGGAGGGTGCTCGCAACGCCCAATACCGTTTATTTCGATCTGGGAAAGCTGTTCCAAAAGCCTGTCGAATCCAGATCCCAAAAGAAACTCCGACATGCTCGGCGGCAAAGGCCGAAGTCCAGAACCAGCACCGTCGTCGTGATAAAGCTCAAACCCACGACTCTCTCCCCCCTCGTGGCTCGACCGATCAGGCGATCCACGAAGCACGATGACCGGATTGTATGGCGAACGATCACCTCCGTTCCTACGGGTCCTCCGAAGCGGTGGCCGCGAGTTCTGATCAGAACTAGGGCGGTGGCCTATCATGTACATCGCGGCTGCCGGAAACCTCCGCCTCCGCGCATCTGCCTGCACAGGCCGAGGCGGATGTTCAATCTCTTCCACAAACCCACTGTCACAATCCGGACAAAGCACCGGATCCTGCCGCGATACCCTGACGAATCGACTACATCTATAGCACCAAAAATAGGATGTCCCCGCAGACATCTCGATCAAACAATTTTCACTATAAATCTCTGTGCTTATCCAGGTGAAAAACACCAAACTTATACAAAACCAGAATTTGATTTCCAACCAGGCTTGCTCACAAACCCTCAAATTCACAGAGAAGACAGCATTATCCCTTCCAGACAAAACAAGAGAAAGGAAGAGAACGAAACGGAGTTCAACTTCAAAATCAAATACTCCTTAGAAAAAATCACAAAGATAAGAAATTGAATCGAGTCAGGTTTTCTGGACAGTGGGTGGGGAGAGAAGGAGTGAGAGAGAGAGAGAGGGTGGGGAAGGGATTGGGTAGGACTTCTGCGGGGCAGAGAAACCGAAGACGAAAGCGAAGAGGACGAGGGTGTAAGAATATGTCGCGTGGGAGAGGATGACAGCAAGGCCGCGTCGTCTTTGATAGCGTGTCACCAACGCCTTTCATTCATGCAACACGTGGTGGGATCTCGTTGGACGTCCCAAAACGACAGCTGGTAAAGGATAAAACGTTTGGGAGCTGGGTGACTCATTGTTGATGTTGCCGGCAACAGATTCTTATTCTAGGCTGTTGCGGCGGCCAATTCGGAGCTATCTTACGCACTCTGTTAACCCGGTGACGTGGCCACACTTTACTGGACCATTCTTCTTTTCCTTTTCTTTTTTTAAAAAAGAAAAGTTTATTTTCGGGTGTTCGCAAAATAAGATAAAACTAAAAAGTAACAACTCAGTGCCAACCCTGGTTTCAATTGCATTTTTGAAAACGAAGCGACACGCGCCAAAACAGAAAGCACGCGTTACGACGCCCGTCGTGAATGATTTTGAAAGAGCCACGTTGTTCCCCCCGACACGTCATCATTTGATCTTATTTAAGCATATTTATTGTGAAATTTTCGAATTTACATAACTATCAATTGATCTTATTTCCTAAGCTGGCGGTTCATTGAATAGTGTGAAATCCGTGTGCAACTGCAAGATGCAACTAGGTTTGGGGCATTAATTAATTTCTCATAGTTGTCTTAAACCTCACGACCATTGGATTCTGCATTAATTAATTCTGGATTTTTGTGCCTTACCCTGCCCAAAATTAAAACCTCAGAGCCTGCCTCAAATGCAATGACTTTTATGAAGAAATTTGAAATAATATTGCTTTTTTATTTTTAAATAATTTTGTTCCTGACTTCGCAACTCTGCGTCTGGTGAAAAATTCCAAAATCATTATAACTTTTTTGACGAATTGCAAGAGATTTAAATTAAGTGCACAGTAATCAAGTAATAAGGTAGTAAGAATAGTCCATGCATGATTTAGGAGGTGGTCCTACCCAGAGAATTCCTTTTCTTCAGTGACACTTCTTTTCTTCTTTTTCGTGTCATAAAAGGTGGTTATTCACTTCTTCTTATCTCACAAAAACGAGCTTTTCATATATTGGTACCCCCAACTTTAATTTGCTTTAATTTGGTCCCTCCCACTACATTTGTCTCTTCAGCAACGCTGCTTTAGAAAACACGATGGCGATACTCAAATTAGATATTAAAAGGACCCAAAAAAAAAGTACATATGTTTTTAATCTTCATAATTTGCTCAATTTTTAATTTAATTTTCATAGTTCTAAGATTTGTAAATAAGTCACTAGAGTTGAAATAATTTTAATAAAATCTTGTTATTTTATTTTCACCAATATTTTGTGTTATATGTGAGTTAATTTAACTTTATTACTTATTTATATATCTTTTATTAACATAAATCATATATATTGAGAGTGTTAACATGATATATAATTATATTAGCTAAATTTTTAAAAATATTAACTGAACTTTAATTTAGAGGACTAAATTAGAAATATTTGTAAATTATAAAGACTCAATTAAAACATTTTACATTATAAGGATCACAAATTAAAAATATAATTTTTCTGGATTACAAATGATGAAAGATGATTTAGACCCTCTTTGAAATGAACAAAAAAAAATGAAATTATGTGTTAAATAATAAATTAAAAATTGTGTAAAAGTTTTAAATATAAGTAGAATAGGAAGAAAAGTATCTGATCTGTTCTTCATTTTTATGTTTATAATATTTTAATTTTTTAATAAATTAATTATGACAAATCAATCTATAAAATTTTTATTTTACACAAAATTCTTAATTTATGAAAAAATAAAATATTATAAATTAAAAAAAGTGAAATATTAATTTTGTACTTTTTAACATAGAATATAGGTAATTGATTTCACCTACACACGCAAGTTATATTCTTGTAGTTTCACTTATTTACCTTAAAAAAAAAAATTCTACCTGATATGTCAGGATGCACTAGAAATTCCAGGGAGATGTGGTCAAAAGAAAAATTGATGGGCAAAACCAGCGAAGCTCGCGGAAACTAGTAACGATAGGGGTTTTATTTGTTTCGTAAGATGCAAGTACAACATTATGGGATTTAAAATTGGTTCCAAAATAATCAAATAAATTAAGATGCAGGCTAATCATGCAACCGAATTAATGACATGGTTAATAAAGAACATATATAATTAACGTGGTCATTAATATCTGTTTAATCACTTGGCTGTATATGCCAGCTTGCAAACTCTCCCGTTACTCTAGAGAATTCACAATATCCATGCTTCTTTTAGTAACTAAGCCCAAAAGGATTGGAAATAAATCATACTTATGTTAGAATAATTTTAATATTTTTGGATTAGTATTAATTATTCTATTAAATTAATATATTGTTATTAAACAATTAATGTTATAATTTATAAACTATAAATAGACTAGATTTTATTTTAATTTGTAAATAATCGGTAATAGGTTCAATTATCCACAAATTCATAAGGCAAAAACCTAATACACAGTCTAAAAGTATTAGTAATCATTCCGTTATATTACTAATTTGATATTATTACTTAGAGAGATATTTAATGGATTTATTTTTTTATTGATTAATTAAATGAGAAATCGTTTTAAAGATTTTGAAGGATTTTATTTTAATAATATTGATTAATTATATTATTAAAATAAAAACCCTATAAATAGCACACTAAACTCCTAGTTTTATATATACTAAATACTATCACTTTCTTTCTGCCCTCAAAATACTTTTAGAGATGCTCTTTGGTTTAGGAGTTGAATTTATCAGACTCAACCAATACTCGAAGCAATAATGTTGTATTCATCATGTCAGATTGTTAATTTATTTATTCACCCTATTTGTGATCATGTTTAATTACATGCTCTAATTTTGATTTCAACTTATTCACATTCATCCGTTTAAATATCATACTTAAATGGTTAGGTGTTTTTTTCGCATGAACTCATAATTTTGAGTGTATTATTATATTTAATTATAATATAGAGACATAATTATAATAATATCAATAAAAATAATAATAATATTATAATTATATCTTTATATTATAATTGAGTGTATTAATATATTTAAAAATGATCAGTACACCAAAATCTTAAAATTATTATCATGCTTATACTTTCCCATCGGCCACACCATCTTTTGTTGTTGCCAATATTGATCTTTTAATTGTATTTTTTACTCAATTCATGTATTAATCAGAACTAAATTTCTTACTGAACAATTTAATGAACGCTCCTTTCATTACTTAATGCATTAAAAAAATAAACTTCTATATATAATAGTGCCAATTTTTAAGTCTAAATAATCAGAATAAAAAGAAATCTTGGAATAGATAACTTTCGTTCAATCATGATATATATTTTATGCATTAGCTTGATGTGACATGATGTTTATCAAATAAGAACACACATAACACAACACAAGTTGCAAGAATGCTTGTTTATTTTATTCATGAAAATATAAAATATTATACATATCTTTATCAATTAAGTACTACAGAAATGATATCAAATTTATTCAATAATTGATATCAATATAGCTATCAATAAATTTTAAATGTTAAAGTATTAATATTTTAATAATTATATTAACACTTGGATTTTAATATTTTAATTATCTTATCTCTAGATAATTTTATTGATTTGTAATAGGGGTTACTTCGCTTACTTGACCCACTTATGCACTTGAAAATTCAACTTTATGTCATGGTTGATTTCGTAAAGCAAAAAATGAAGGAAAATAAAACAAACTGACCTCTTTGATCTTGAGCGCTATTTTACTAGGTCATTTAAACTAACCATGATTAATTTTTAGCATGGAAAGAAAACTTAATGAGAAAGCAACAACCAAACCAGACAGATGCATGCATGCCTAATTTTATTGGGCTGTTTTGTCGGCCCAATTCTATCCGCGAAACTTCTTCCATGCTCTAAACCATTGGGCTTCGATATGTAAAAGCCCATTAACTATCCCACTTTAATATGAACGATTTGGACATGTCTTGGATATGGCTGAACAAATCTTGAGCCGGGCAGGGCTGCGTTAGAGTCTAACCCGTAGGCTGACCCGAGATATACACTGGGCCATTTTTCCTGGGCCCAAGTATTGGTTCAGCTTGACCCGGCACATAGTCAAGTTGGGTCACCTAGTTTGCCTCTTTTTTTTTTTTTTAAATTTAAATTTATATATTTTTTAATTGTAAATATAATTTTTTTTGGGAAAAAGACATTTTAATTAATATGTAATAAATTAGATATCTTATATTGGTGAAAGATATTTATATATATAGCACACAAAAAAAAGTAATTATTTTTTTAAAAATATAATTAATTTCATTAAAAATTAAAAAAATAAAAGAAAAGTAAAAAAAATATTTTATATATATATATATATATATATATCTATATAAGCGAGGTCAGGCGGGGTTAAAGTGTTGGCTTGAGACTTGGTCCGGCTTGGGACCGAGTTCTACATATAGAACTCAGACCTATTTTTGTAGTGTGCATTGACTTGGGCCGGGCTAGGTTGACTAGCCCTGTCGGGTCAATGTACACCTTTAGTCTATAACTAGTTGATGTAATTAATTATTAAAAAGAATTTGAAATTACCCTAAAATACTTAATCTCATTTTATGATTTTTTTTAATGGATAAAATTACTCTAAACTTCACGTTTTACATTATTTATAAATTAAGTTCACTTCAATCATCAAATGATTTTCTATTTCTTATCACATAAAATTTATTCTTAATTGGTTAGACTAAGAAGTAACTTGTGAATTTATTGCTACCATGATTTGCATTGCTTACAAATTATGTTCGCCCTAATTACCAAATAATTTTGTATTTCTTATCATGAAATTTTTATTCGTAATTAGTTGGACTAATAAGTAAATTATGGATTTATTAATATTATAAGTTGTGTTATTTACAAATCACATTCACCTCAATTACCGAATAATTTTGCATTTCCTACACCATAATTTTTATTTGTAACTACTTAGATTAACAAGTAATTTATGAATATGCAAACCATGGTAGTAATTAATAAGTCAATGAGTTATTTGTTAGTTTGACCAGTTAAAAATAAAAATTATGTGATAAGAATTTCAAAAACATTTAATAACTAAGGTGAATGTGATTTGTATATAGCACAAACCATAGTTGTAATATATCAATAAGTTATTTGTTAGTCCATTCAGTTTAGAATAAAAATACGTGGCAATAAATATAAAAAACATTCAATATGATTTGTAAGTAATACAAACTATGGTAGTAATAAATCTATAAGTTATTTGTTGGTCTAACCAATTAATAATAAAATTTATGTAATAGGAAATGTAAAAACATTCAGTAATTAGAGCGAATATAATTTGTATATAACGCAAACCAGGGTGGTAACAATTTCAAAAGTTTTTTGTTAGTCCAACTAATGAAAAATAAAATATACATGGTTAGAAATGCCAAAACATTAGATAAATAGAAGAAACATGATTTGTAAGTAACGTATACTATGATAGTAATAAATCCGTCAGTTTAGGGATAATTTTATCTATTGAAAAGTTATAAAATGATATAAGGTTTTTAAAAACAATTACAAAATTTAATGTCATTTTTAGTAATTGTTTACATCTACTAGTTCTAGATAAATTTTTTTTCCTTTTGTTTTTCAAAATTTATTTTTAATATATATATACATTAACTAGTAAATAAATTTATGTCCACATAATATTGTAATAAAATTTGTCATTTTTCAAAAATTTTTAATATAAAAAAGAAAATGTGAGATTATGAGGCCAAATAATGAAAACAACAAAGCCAAAACTCATACAAGAAACAGTTTCAACATTAATATGTATGATTCTGAACAGAACATAATCGATTAACATTAGCCATTCTTGTAAATGTATTATACAGTTCCCGGAAATAATAATAACCCAGGACAACAACAGTAAGAATTCAAACCAATCAATTTATAGAACCAAACAAAACCCAAAATAAATGAAAAAAATACAATAATACAAAGAATTTTTATTGTGTTTGACGAGAGTCTATTGAAAAAAAGGCTTGAAAGTGGCAACGACAATCTTGATGCTGTCGAGCAACGAAGTATAAGACACAGTGCCATCATTCCCAGCCAAAATTCTGTACTTGTCTTTCCTCGTAAAGTTGGTGCACTCAAACCCTAGCGTCGCTCCCAAAATCCTCTGCACGTAGTTGGCCACGTCATGCGGGCTCTTACCCGATGAACACGTCGCTTCCACCGGCAACTGGTTCAAGAAAGTTACCTCGTACACGGGTCTCGGGTTCATGAAGAAGAAAATCGGGTCCAAACCCTTCCACCCTCTGGCCGTGGTCGCATGGAAGAACCCTACCCGGTAGTTCATGGCCACCGGGACTATCCGGTCGGTTAGTTCCGCGAAGAGGGCACTGAACCTTAGAAGAAAAGGTTCACGACAAGTCGTTCCCTCGGGACATACCACCAAATCCCCTTTGGCTAATTGTCGTTTGATTTTTTGCGCATCCACGTCTCGTATCCTTGTTAGCCTAACGGTGGGGATGGGAGAGAGGATCTCCGTTAAGCGGGAAATGGAGTAGGTGACAGCTGGGATTCTGCGTTGGAGTACGGAAGAGAGGACGACGGGGTCCATGAGAGTGCGGTGAGTGCACACGAAAAGCACCCCGGAGTTGCCGCCGGCGGTGGCCGCAGGTGGTGGTTTTCCCTTCACGATGACCTTGCCTCCGAATATTCTAGAAGCGTAGGGCATTGCCCAGAAGGGCACAATTAAGCCCAGCATGATGCGGATCACGGCAAGTACTATGCCCAAAGGCATCCATAGCAGGATTAATAGGGCCGTGGACGGCGTTGGTCGCTTCACCAGCCGGCCGTCGTGGAAAATAACCGGACGTGGGCGGAGGAGGTCCTGGTCGCCTTGCTTTTGGTTTGCTACAATTGGTGGGTGCATGTGTTCCTGCATATATGAGGTACGAACATAGATGTCATTTTAAAAAAGCCATTTAAGCCAATGTATACGTTTCCATATGTAATAATATGCAAATCCTAACGTATGTACATACCTACATTCATACATATATATATATATATATATATATATTCTGACATGTTTAAATGTGTGTTATATTGTGACTATATTACTATCAAATACGTGCCTAACACACGCTTGAAAATAGGTAATGTATAGTACTCAGTATGCTGTCGTCCTTTATTAAAGAGAAAGACAGCTTTTTAAAAAGAACCTAAATAAATGATGAAAACTCTCTAAATAAAGGGACAAATTGCATTATAGCATCCTTGATATTGAGCGATTTATAGGACGATAGAAATTGTATACTATCTTACTCACCTTGCATATCTGCAAGAAGGAATAGCTTGAAGCAGTACTAGAGCTTCCCAAACCCAAAGCAGGTGCGTCTTTGTTAAAAAGCTTAGCAACCCGTTGATGAATGGTATTAAAGGAGTCAGCTTTAAGCAACCCAGTGGCGAACCCAAACCTATTGACACACAGTTCGCTCCCAATCACCTCATCTGCTCGCA
Source organism: Delonix regia (assembly GCA_037074485.1). Lineage (NCBI taxonomy): Eukaryota > Viridiplantae > Streptophyta > Magnoliopsida > Fabales > Fabaceae > Delonix > Delonix regia. The sequence continues at coordinate 17,285,899 of CM073452.1, read as the reverse complement.
AATGCTCCTTCACAAACCTCTCCACCATAATCCTTGGCATCTTAGTGACCACTACCCTCTTATCGTAGGAACTAAACACCTCCCATGCCTCCATATCAAGATCCTCCATAAAGAACTTAGGCAATACTGCCCTAGCCACGGATTCAATCTCTGACTCTGCAACCCCACCCACGGCCACAAATATCATTAGCTTGAGCCCTGATTCTCCCATGCCAAGCATTTCCAGAAAACGAATTACTGGCCACAGAATTAGCAACAAGGCAAAGCGAATCAAACCCGATGCTTCAAATGCCACTAGCATGAAGTAAGAGAAGGGATCCGAGTCGTTCAGAAGCGTGCCTTCTAGCTCTGAAACAACCGACTCCATTAATTAGAAGATGTGCTATTGCTGATCAATTAGCTTGTTTCGTTGATATAACTCTTGTCGTGGAAGTTTTGCTTGGTTTCTGAAGTGTCGAGTTTTTCAAAATGTTTGATGTTGGCGCTCTAGGGTCGATGATTGGGTTTTTATAATGCTAAGATTAGGGAAGCGGGGGTGTTTGACTGGTCTCTAATGCTTGGAACGAAGGCAGTTTATCAGTTTACAACTACCCACTTTATATATATTCCATTCTTTTCTTTTTTCATTTAATATAAACGTGAAGAATATATGGGGATTATATATCTATTAGTGCCACGCTTATAGGCAAAGATTGATGTACTGAACCCAACAACTAGTTTTCAATATTTTATATATAGAAGCAACTATAGGTAGACGGCTAGGTACCTTAACCACCTAAAAATGGCGTCTCATATGAGTGCTTTAGTATAAGTTGCCTGCGTCCATTAATTAAATAATTTGTTATATGATTTGTAATTACTGATTATTACAGTAACAAAAATTATTCTCCCATGCTCCCACACGTACATATAACAAACTCCTACGTTTCGAAGTGTTTAAGCTAGATAAGGATTATATATATGTACAACTATATAATTCTTATCTAGATTAAATACTTCGAAATGTAGGAGAGTGATAAATATATGTACATTACATATATATATAATCCACATTTTATAATTAATTGTTGATATATATCTAAATTTGGTTTTATTAATCATAAATAAAATATTGCATAGAATAAATTTGAAATCTGGTTAAAGTAAATTCTTCAATCAATTAATTAACGTTTGCATATCATTATATATTTATAAAGTAGTCATTTAACTTCGCCTACATAACATTTTATTTTTATCTTTTGACCCCTTATGACAAACCGAAAATTCAACAATTTAGAGAAATTATTTTCGCTTAGGATATATATATATATATATATATGCGACTCATTCTGCTTCCGTGAAAAAAAAGTTATAGAGTTCAAATTGTTGAGTAAAAGTCAAATTAAGCAGGTTAGAAATACATATGCTGGTGCTGGCTGATCTAATAAAAGCAGGCAAAGTGACAGCAGAAAGAAAGCGTGGAAGAGGAATTAAAAGTAGGTCAGAAAATGAATCCCGGAACTATAACTTCGCAATTTGCTAGCAAGTACGGTTGCTCAACCTCCTTAATTTCATTGTTTGTGACTCCTAACATAATTCATTTTTGTTCATTATTTCCCATATTCCATCTACCTTATACTTTAACAATTTAGAAAATTTGATCTCAGCTGGTTAGGTAAGGCCGGTAAGAAAGTTAAATTAAGAAGCCCTTTCCCAGCCGCAATGTATTACTCTTCAATCCTCTAATTGCTTATTGGTTAGGAATTTGTGATTGGTATAGTTATATATTGGGCAGAATATTGGCAAATGGCAACACCACTTGCTTCTTTTGTATTGGCTATTGTCAATTCCTACTTTAACAACAAATGCAAGTGAACTAAGAGAGAGTGACAATTTTGACCCCTTTCGACTTTTCTAATGCTATAAATACTCCACCCCTCCGTGCAGCCTCTTCTCATTCTCATATCTACCGCGAGTTTGTATCCAATCTGAAGTAACTTTGGGATCTCTTGAAATCATAATGCTGAACTAATTTAAATTTCTTAATTGATATAAACTTCCTCATTTATTTCTTGGTGATATTGTTGGCGGGAATTGTTCCATGAAAATTAAAAGGAGAAGAGATGAAGAAGAAATAGATGTATGATGTTTCTAAGACATGAGCAACACTTTTTTTTAGGCTTAATTCGCCTTTACCCATTCTTATCTTATAAGGTATAAGTTAGATTGATTGTCGAATTTTTTTGCAAGATACAATAAAAACTTTCAAGTATAGATTGCACTCTCAATACTCAAACTAATACAACAATAGCCTTTACAAAGTGATTTTTTACTTTATTTCTATGTGCACTCAATGATAAAGGCAATGAGTTTGATATTGTTATGTATTTGTGTTATATGTTTTGTGTTGTATGAATTGTGTTCTCTAAATGGTGTGATGGTAAGGGATTTATATAGACCAGAAGTAATGCCTTGAAGAGATACCTCCTGAAATAATACCTCTTTAATTAAAAGTCATAACCATATGTTCATAGACTAATATAACTTAAATAACAAAAGGTTATTTAAGAACTTTTCTATGAAGAGTTACACCATTTTAGTATATAGGGTTTAATTTGTTAAAACAACACAACTTTTATTGAGTGGTAGTTACCACACCTTTCTATATATGTCTTTAGAAATTAAAAAGACACAACCTTGTTGTCTTTAGTGTTGTAACTTCCTACACAACTTTTCATATAAATTTATTATTTATATGAGAATATAACTTTTCAAAAGACACATCTCTTAATTTTAAAAATATTCCAACAATCCCCCACCATTTTTAAAATGAACCTAAACTCTTTAGAAATCTCATGTTTTCAATAAATGTATCTCAAGGATTTAAACTTCTACCAAGGTAAGACATGATTTCACCCATCTAAAATAATTTGGTAGATTAAACTTTGAATCAATTATCCCATGTGAACAGGTGTGCATGACTTATGCATAAGGTCTTAGACCATTGAATCCCACTTAAATTGACACGTTGATGGCCTTGTATTTGTATCCTTTTCATGATAGTTTTCAAAGTCAAGCTCTTAGACTCCTGGAAGCAGCCCATTTTCACTCTCATATAGATAGACTTTATCAAGAGCACGACTATGATCAATACTCTAATAAATATATGCTTAGAGCCAAGTTAAAGTTTAACCTTTCCCCTTTTAATCTCATGATTACCAAGTGCTTTTCAAGCTTGGGATGTTTTAGGAAAGATAAGTACTTGCAATCACTTTAATAGCATACTTTTACTATTAAACTCAATACTTGATATGATGGTCAAGTGTGAGTTGTGTTTCCACTATTGGTGATTAAGGTTTATAAGGTTTCAATCCCATCTTTTTTTGTGTGTTCAATATCATATCCTTTGTCAGACCTTTCGTCAAATGATTTGTAATATTTAATTTAGATATTATATAACTTAAGGAGATTTCTCCATTTATTATCAAATCCTTAACAGAGCTATGTCTTAATCTAATATGCCACGACTTTCTATTATAAACTTGGCTATAAGCCCTTTACAGAGTTAATTGACTATCATAATGTATAGATATTGGTGCCATTGGCTTGGGCCAGATTGAAAAACCAAATAACAAGTTTTTAAGTCACTTCGCTTCCTTGCTACTTGTAACCAATGCTATAAACTCAGAGTTTGTGGTAAAGTTTACAATGTAGGTCAATTTTATATATCCCCAAGAAACAACACCTCCACCTAAAATATAGACCCATCCATTTGTAAAAGTATAATCCTATAAGTAACTTATCCACTAGTATTTGTATATTGTTGCAAAATTGAAGGATTACCACCATAGATCAAACTATAGTTAATTGTTCCTTTTAAGTATCTTAGTACTCTATCCACAACATGTCAATGATTCTTACTTAGATTGCTTGTGTATCTACTTAACCTTCCCACAGCATATGCATATATATCTGGTCTTTTACATGTCATATTATACATCAAGTGTCCAATTACCTTTGAATAATTATGTTGTCTCATAGGACAACCTTAATTTGGTACTAACTTCATATTAAAATCAAATTGAGTAGAAATAAGACAACAATAAAAACAATTAAATTTCTTTAATATTTTCTCAATGTAATGAGTTTAGGAAAGACCAAGACAATTGTTATCCCTAGCAATCTTAATTCCTAATATGACATATGCTTCTTCTATATCTTTCTTGTTAAAGTTTTCTGACAAGAATTTCTTGGTTTTGTTTACTTCATCCAAATCAGTGCCAAAAATTAACATGTCATATACGTACAAACAAATTATGACACTTTTTTTTATTATGAAACTTACTATAAATACATTTGTCAGATTCATTGATTTTATATCCATTTGCTAGAACTACCTCATCAAATTTTTTGTGCCATTACTTAGGGGCTTGCTTAAGTCCATAAAGAGACTTCATTAATTTACACACCTTATGTTCTTGGCTAAGAACCACAAACCTTTATGGTTATGTCATATATACCTATTCTTCTAACTCTCCATTAATGAAAGTTGTTTTAATATCCATTTGATGGATAACAAGTTTGTATGTGGAAGAAAATGCTATAGGCACTTTGATAATGAAATCCTTACAACCGGTGCATATGTGTCAAAATAATATATTCCTTCCTTTTGTGAAAACCCCAAAGCAATCACCCTTGCTCTGAATTTATCTATAAACCTATTTGCTTTTAATTTCTTTTAAAAAGTCCATTTGCAACCAATTGGTTTTAAACCAATTGGGTGATCTACTAGTTTCCACTTTTTATTTCCCATTATTAAATTCATTTCATCTTGTATATAGCCTCTTCCAAATTTTGTGTCTTGAGACTTCATAGCCTCCTCAAATGTTTCAGGGTTAATTTTCTAAATTAAAATAAAAATGTGAATAATTTTAATTCTTTTCTTTTGTCCCTTCGATAAAAAACATGAAGAAATTTAAACCACAGGTTTTTTGCCTTTTTAGTCCTTTTACTTATTCTAAATTTTATTTCTTGTAAGTCATTATCATTAGAAACATTCTTCTCTTGATTTGACTTTTTATAGGAATAAGAAGTGTCATTGGGCTTAAAGATTGAATTAAACCTTTTTTCTTGAAAAATTGCATCCCTTAATTTAGCTGTTTTATTGACAAGGTATGAATCATTTGGTTCAATGACTAAAAATCGATATGCCTTACAATTTTTAGCATATCTTAAGAAGTTGCACTTAACTCCTCTTTCACTTAATTTCTTCCTTTTGGGTTTTGGAAGTTTAACTATTACCTTGCATCCCTAAATTCTAAAATAATTGAGATTGTGTTTACCTTATTCTTTTATTAGGAACTCTATTTAATATATAACATGCAGCTAGCAATGCCTCACTCCAAATATCCATTAGTTAAACCAAAATAAGATATCATGACATTTACTATTTCAACTAGAACCTTATTTGTTCTTTCAATTGTACCATTTTGTTATAAGGAATAGTGAGCAATTCCTTGATGTATTATACCAATAAACTTAAAATAATTTGGATTATAATATTCCTCCCTTTATCTCTCCTTAAACATTTAACAAAAGTTTCATATTGAAGTTTTACTTCAGTTTTAAATATCTTAAATTGTCTAAGACTTCATCTTTTAAGTGCATTAAATAGATATAACAGTATCTAGTACAATCATAAATGAAATTTACAAAATGATTTTTGCCACCTAAGCAAATCACAAATATAAGAATGAATAAATTCTAATACTTTAGAACTTCTTTCTACTTATAGGGAAAATGTTTTCTTGTTACTTTAGTCAACATGCAAGTAATGCAAGACTCGTGATTAATAGCAATCTTTGGAATCAATTCAAGTTTCATCATATCATTTAATTTTCCAAAATTAACATGACCCAAACAATAATGCCATAAATCGCATGAATCAACAATATAAGCAGAATTATCAAGGGAGTGTAATCGTTAGAGGTGGCAAGGAAGATTTTGGCTAATCCTCTCCCTGGAGTTTCTTCTTCTATGATATCTGTTGCTGCTCACTCTTCTTATCTCAGCATTTTATTATGCATGTTTTGTAATCCATTGCTACTGCATTGGGTTTTACAAATAATATTATAGCATTTCTTTTCTCTTATCTATACTCGTTTCCTTTTGGATTTTGCATTCTAACCATTTCAAGTTATGAAAGCCACTGGCGCCAAAAAGTTGTTTAGGCTCATCATTAACATTTTCAACTCCTCTTCCAGCTGACGTCATCAACTTTGACAAAATGCAAGTTTACAAGTCTACAAAGCACGTGTTATATATTGCCACAAACTTGACACAGTCATAATATTGATATCATATTAAGTAAAACCTTATCTTGCTCATTCATAAATAGAATTCTTAATTTAGTTCTTATAAAATTTAATCCTTTATGTATAAAATTATCTTACCAATTTGGTCCCTTATATATATATATATATATATATATATATATATATATATATATATATATTTCTCACTTTGATAGCATAGAAACCATATTTTTGTTGATAATTTTTTTATTTAAAAAATATGAAAGACATTATTATAATAATATTATTTGCGAGGAATCAAAATAAGAAAAAATATTATGAATGTTACGAATATTTGGCATTTTACAGAAAAGAAGACAAAAAGTCCCCTACGACAGAATAGTGCTAAAACATCCTAAGATTCACGAAATGGAGAAAGAATATGAATATTTGAGTAATTGATGTAACCTTTTTTTTTTTTTTTTTATGGGTCTTTAGGACTCAAAATAATTGACGTTTATATAAAATGTGTGTAAGGCTATAAGACTTGGTTTATAAGCCTACAATCTATTCTCCCTTTTCTTAGGCCACTGGCCCTATTTTTCTTGAAAAGCTTATAAGACAATGGGTCCATGGTACACGATCACTATAGTGAGGCCCACTTGGTTGATCTTAAAGGCCTATAATTAAAAGGGGAAAAGAAAGACAAAAGGCAATTTATGGCTAGCCGGAGGCCTAAAGTTAAATTAATTGTTAGATAGGAATGACCATGAGTCTTCGGCATATAAAATTTTTATTTTAAAGTTACATTTAGTAGGTATATAAAATTTATCATCCTAGTTAAATCTTTGAATTTCTATATCTGTATCCATTTATCTAAAAAAGATTTTATAATTAATACATTTTTTTTCAACTTAAATAAAATATGATAATATAAAATTACTATAAAAATATTTCAATTTATTGTCAATATAATTTTAAAAAATACATATAATGGAATTTTTTTTTACACTATTTTGGATATGTGTGTGTATGTTTGTGTGTGAGTGTGTGATCATTTACCTAGACCCAAACATATATTTTACCAAAATCTATGAGTATTTTGAAAAACATTTTGTTAAAAGACTATACTATCCAAAGGTGAAATTGTTAGATCCATGTACATGTACCGTTGTATTGTATGAATGACATATTGTTTTTTTTTTGTTGGATGGAAAATAACATCGTGTGAATAACATATTGTTTTATTTTACTACACATTGTCTTTAAAGCTTACGCCAAAATTCTCTTGACTTGGACCATGGAAGATCGCTGTTGAAATTGTATTAATACTGGCCCTTTGTAAAGAGAATGTGTAATTCATGTGACCTCCTTACTAGAATTAACACGTGAACCTGCGTTCCTCTTATTTGGATTTAGTTTAAATGACCTTAGGGGAGTTTTCTAAATCTAATAGGAGAGGCACAATATGATTCTTTTTTGTATAGATATGTGTAAATAATTTAGTTAGTTTTGCATTTTATTTAGTGTAAAGTCAACATTAGGACCCTTTTGTAAGTGTATATATATCGATGTACTAATTGCTTAATATACAAAGCTTTTTAAATATTTTTCTTCTTAGCCTCTGGTAACCTTGACTTTCTTTATGGTATAAGAGCTATTGTGATCCTAATTCTTTCGTCTTTTTATTCCTTATTTTATGGCTAAGTTTGCTCATTCCACATTATTTTCTTCTTTTTGCTTTTCTGCATGGGACCCTCTTGCTCTTCATGGTTCCAATAACCCTGGTATCTCTTCAGTTACTACTCCGTTTGATGGAAGTAACTATCGTACATAGAGTACATTAATTAGGATTGCTCTTACAACTAAGAATAAATTGGACTTGTTACTGGTAAGATTCCCAAACCTGCTAAAGATATTGCCATCCACAAAGTATAGGTTAGGGCTATTGCAATAGTGATATCTTGGATTTTAAATTCTCTATTAAAGCATCTACATGAAGCTATTGTTTATGTTAACTATGCCAAGGAGCTCTAAGACCAAATTGAATAGCATTTTAGTCATTCAAATGGTCCATAGGAATACTAACTCTAGAAAATTTTATAACCATTGCTCAAAATAATTTTTCCCTTTCTCTGTATATCACTAAGCTTACAAAATTATGAGAAAAGTTGAATTGTATTGTACCTTTGCCTCAATGCTCCTATGGCAAATGTATGTGTGATCTTTCTGCTACTGTGTTGCACCTTAATGAGTCTTCCAAGACTATCCAGTTTCTTATAGAGCTCAATGAGTCTTATGGCCATGTCTAGAACTAGATTCTTTTAATGGATCCACTCCTCAACATTGACAAAGTTTACTTTATGCTTTTAAGTGTGGAAAAGCAGTGTCAAGTGACTATTTCCATTCCTAATGTTTCTTCCATCGGTGTTATGCTTGTTGCTTATGTTCCACCTAATAGTTATTCATAGCCTATTTCTAAGAAAAATGATCTTTAAAAAAAATGATCGAAAATGTACCTTTTATAATAATAAGGACCACGCTGTTGTATTTTGCTTTAAAAAGAAAAACTATCTAGACTAATATAAGGAGTATAAAACCCAAAAAACCAAAACAACGTGCTGATGCTTATACTTATAGTCATGAGACTCCTTTGGATAATTTCACTGGTTCAAACTCTATTATTATTGAGATTGTACAAGTTGAGTTGTCTAAACTCATGAAAGGTAAAAACATAATTAATGATCATGTTAATGTTACTCACTTCATGGATTTTGCGAGTACCTACAGTGCTTTTATTGCTTTTACTCACATTGCTAAGTCTTATTAGATAATTGATACAAGGGTAACTAATCATATTTTGTCCCCATTTTCCCTTATTTTCTAATTCCTTCAAACCTTCCCAAACTGGTTTAGTCAATTTACTGAGTGGTGCATATCAAAACATTTCTCATATTGGCACTGTTCCCCTCCATTCTACCTTGACTCTCTATAATGTGTTTTAGATCCCATCTTTTTGATACACTTTTATATCTATCAGTTAGTTAGCAACTGAGAATAACTTACAATTTGCTATTAATTCTTCTTCTTGTTTTCTTTAGGACATCAAGACTAAAGTTGTTATTGCTTTTGACAAAGTTGTTGGTCGATTATTCATACTGGATATGACTTCTTTTCAGTTTTCTTTTGAATTTGATGTATGATATGTCAATACTTGTACTGATGTCTTTATTCCTAATACATATTGTAATAACAAATCCATTTCCACCTCTAATATATGGCATAGGCACCTTAGTCATCCTTCCTTTGATAAGATAAAACATATTTCTACTTTTCCACTTCAACATGGCTCAATTTGTACAATTTGTCCACAGGTTAAACAATCTTGTTTGCCTTTTTTCCAACTACAATCTCTACTAAATCTTGTTTTGATTTAGTCTATGTTGATATTTGAGGACCATATTCTATTTCTTCATGTCTAATGCTCATTATTTCTTAATTGGTTGATAATAAAGCTACTTGGACTTTTTCGATGTAACATAAGACTCAAACTTTGTCCGTTCTCACACAATTTTACACCCTAGTACAAACTTAATTTCAAGCTTCCATTAAACATATACGCAGTGATAATGACTTAGAGCTATTTAGTTCTACTTGTTAGTCCATCTTTCATTCCAAAGGCATTTTACACTAAAAGTCTTGTGTTTATTCGCTATAACATAATGGCATTGTCGAAAGCAAGCATCAATACTTAGTTCAGGTTGCTTGTTCTCTCTTACTTCAATCTGGCTTACCACAAAAATTTTGGACTAATTCAATTCTTATTGCCACCTATTTGATTAATAGGCTTCCTGCTGCAGTATTAAATTGGAAATCACCTTATGAGATATTATTCAATACTTCTCCATCCTACCAGTTTGTAAGTCTTTAGTTTTTTATGTTTTGCAGCTAATGTTTCCCTTTGTAAAAGCAAATTTGATTCTCGTGCTTTTAAATGCATTTTTATTGGATATACAACTGGCCATAAAGCATATAAGCTATATGATCTTAAATGTCACATAACTTTCATTTCCAAAGATGTTATTTTTCATGAAAATATTTTTCCTTATAAGGTTGAGTCATTTTTAGCTACTAACAATTGTCCTTTACCTTCTATACTAGACTCTTCTTTTGATTTATCATTATCTCTTCCTCAAATTTCATATACTAATATTCCTGTTGCTCTTAATTCTTCTCACCAACATAGTTCATAGACTTCTAAAAGACCATATTGGTTATTTGACTATATTGTTAGTTCTGTTAATCTCACTTCTCCCTATATTCCACCAACATATCCCTTTTGCAACACTAACATTTTTTCTACTTCTTATCTTCATTTATTATCTCAAGTATCTCTTATATAGGAACCATTTTCTTACATTGAGGCTAGTAAAAGCCTTGAATGGGTCCAAGCATTGAACGATCAATTAGCTACATAGGAACGTAATCAAAATATAGGAACTTACTACTTTATCACCTAGTAAATGACCTGTAGGTTGCAAATGGGTCTATAAACTAAAGCTTCATCTTGATGGTCAAGTAGAACGTTGCAAGGCCAATTTGGTTCGTAATGGATTTAATCAAATCCATGGCATTGACTATTTTGATAGTTTTTCACTAGTGGCAAAGGTTGTTACTGTTAGACTTATCCTTGCTCTTGCTACTGCATCTCAATGGCCACTTTATTAGTTGGATATTAATAATTCCTTTCTACATGGCTACTTAAATAAGGAACTCTACATGACACCCCTTTAAGGTCATGCCAAGGCTCTTCATAGACAAGTTTGTTGCCTCAAACGTTCTCTTTATGGTCTCAAATAGGCCTTGTGCCAATCCTCACTTCTAAGTTAAAACAGTATAGATTTCAACAATTAGCTCATGATAATTTCTTGTTCATTCTTCATGACGCCTCTAATTTTATTTGTCATACTTGTTTATGTGGATGATGTGCTCTTAACTAGTACCTTTTCATCCAAGCTTAACTATATCAAACGATTTCTTTATGAACAGTTTATCATTAAAGATCTTAGTCCTGCTTGTTATTTTCTCGGTTTAAAGATTGCTCATTCTTCGATTGACTTATATATTAATCATAGGAAATATGTTCTAGACATGATACAAGACATTGGTTTATTGGGTTCTAATTTTGCTCCCACTCCACTTCCTTCCTTTTAGAAACTAAATGTTGCTCATAATTCTCCTTTTCCTAATGCTGAATCGTATAGATGATTGATTGGCTAGTTGTTGTAACTTGGTTTTACTCGTCTAGAAATCACATATGATGTATAGAAATTGAGCCAATTCATGCATTCTCCCACTAACATTCATTGGAATGCTACTCTACATATTCTTAAATACCTAAAAGGTTGTCCTTCAGAAGGTCTCTTCTACCCTGTCCAGCAGTCATTGAGTTTGGCATCTTACTGTAATGTAGATTGGACATACATTGTCCCAATCATCTATAGAGGTCGAATATAGATCTCTTGTTGCCACTTTATGTGACGTCCAGTGGCTCTCTTATTTGTTATAAGATCTTCATGTTCTGGTTTCCCTTCCAATCCCTTTATAGTGTGACAACAAAGCTGCAATTCATATTGCTGCAAATCCTATATTTCATGAATGTACCAAGCTTTTATTGGTACGAGACAAGTTTAAAGAAAGCTTTATTCATCCCAAGAACATTTCATCTTTCAAACAGAGGGCAGATATTTTTACTTAGTCACTTTTGGTCGCTTCCTTCCAATCTCTCATCTCCAAGTTGGGCATGGTAGATTACCATTCTCCAACTTTAAGGGAGTTGAAGAGAATGTGTAATTCATGTGACCACCTCATCAGAATTAACATGTGAACCATCATCATAGTATGATTCTTTTCTGTACAGGCACGTGTAAATAACTCAGTTTTGCATTTTATTTATTGTAAAGTTAGCATTAGAACCCCTTTGTAAGTGTATATATATTGATGTACTGATTGCTTAATCATTGCAATATACAGAGCATTTTTAATATTTTTCATCTTAGCCTCTAGTAACCTTGAGTTTCTTCACCTTGTATGTAAATATATAGAACAAAGAGCAAGGTTTTATTCTTATATAATTATTCAATATCAAAGTTTATAATACACTATTTCCTATGTTGCATGAAGCAAATTGGACGTGGCACCAAAACCCAACTCACTGATCTTCTGACTTAATAAGATTAGAGGCTTTGCCCTTCAGCTTTCTGTCCAAAAAGAGCCTAAGGTAATCGATGAACTTGATCCTTTTGTACAGAACTGGGCCATCACGGATCATTGCATCAACAGGACCAATTTCTGCATCATCATCTGGCATCACAAACATAGCAATCGACATTCTTACTTTTTCTGCATTTGTCACTGCTCTGTGCTCTATGCTTTTGTACACGCCATTACTCCAAACCTGCATAAGAAACAAGTTTCATAATTTTATCATAATATTGACAGAGAATATCGTGCTTGTAACTATTTTTCAGAGTGCAAATAGATTCAATTTGTTTGGTACCTCTAGAGCGTCACCGACGTTAACAACAAAAGCACCAGGCAGTGGTTTGACAGGAACCCATTGCCCTTGATGGTGAATATGAAGGCCAGCGATATCATCATCTTGTACAAGTATGGTTATGGAGCTAGAATCAGAATGAGGACTAATACCAAGTACAAGGTCAGGCTTGGAGCAAAATGGATAATAGTTCATTCGCATTCCTATTTTCATCACTTTGTGCATCTCTTTTAAACTATTTTCTTTCATGTCCATCAACAGTGATAAATTGGATAGTATCTCCTGGGACACCTTGCATATTTTTGTTGAGTATTCCTCCACTGTCTCCCTATTCATGTGAGATACACCATAGAAAGTAGACTTGTCAAAGTCACCAACATAATTATAGAAAAATCTCAGAAGTATCATGCAGCTCATATTTGGATGGCAACTTTTTCAATATCAATTTTGGGCTTATCAGCTTGTTCTTTTTTGTGAGCTTCAACTTGGCATGGACATTTTGAATATGATTTTCCCTTGCAATTATTAGAGTGAGTTAGGTTGTGGCTCTTGGTCACTTAAAATGATCTATTAATTGATAAAACTATGACCTTTTTACTATATTAAATAAACTTTCAAGTTCTTTATTTATAATAGATACAAGCAACCTTCGGTGCTTGTTCATTTGAGCCAACTAGTTCTGCAAACTATGAACTTCGATATAAATATAAGAACAACTAACAAAGACATACATGAAACCTGGTACTATGAGTGGCCAGTTCTTCAGATTTCTTCGTTCAGGTGGGTGTGCCAATAGGAAAAACATGTCGGCCCATTCCAGTTTCTGCTCTTCTGAGACAACAAAGGCTTGCCCATATCCTTGGACATCATTCTCTGCCATTGCATACTTCTTCTTCACCTGCAACGGGAGATCGAAAGTTGTTGCTGCTGCATGCTTCATTTTTTGTATCAACTCTTCTGCCAGTCCATGATTTATTATCTATATAATTGTGCACCATCAAAACCGTAGTGAAAATTAAAAACTAAGAAATTTCTTTTAACAAATAACAAGGGGTTAATTACCTGGAAGAAACCCCACTCCTTGCAAGCAAAATCAAGCTTCTTCTGTTCTTCTTCATACCTGTTGGCCAGCAAAGCGAAATCTATGACTGGAATCTCATATGAAGTGGGAGATAGCCCATCAGTAATTGGCCTGTCTTTATATTCTTGGATATATCTCTCAGGAACAGTGTGATGGTCATTTTTCACCATCTCCTGAACACTTGGAACTGGTAAGGATTTTCCCCACCCCAAGCCACCTTCTTCTTTTTGGCTTCTGTTTTCATAGTTCTCTTCCATTTCTTCTCTCTGCAGTTCTTTCTCGGGTTCAAGCAGGCTTAAACCAGTACGAGAGACAGAGACATATGGCCTTACATGAGTGGACGGCGAAGACCGAAGAGGTTCTAGTGTCCTTACTTTCGCAGCCTTTTTCTTGGGGCTTAACCACCATCTTTTTGGCTGTATTACTTGTTAGAATTATCTATATCCACATTAGCTTATCTTTTCAATTCTTGTGAAGAATATTCTTTCAAAATAAATATTAAGGCGAGTGTATTCTAGTTCAGCGCAACCAGAGGGCTCTTAGTAACAGTACTACCTACCCAGTAAGAGAATGTTTGTCGTTAAGAAAGGCTTCCCTGTCAAAGAATAAATTAAATAAGAGAGAATCGCATTTCATCAAGAAAAGACTTAAACCTCATTGATCAGGAAGAAGTCACTCCGTCCGCTATACTCTCTGCTTTATGTGCTTTTCTAGTGCTGTAAACGTTACAGTTTTGCCACACAGCCATAGGTTCATGCTCGTGTTTTGTGGTGCTGTTAATCATTTTGTTACTGGACTCCTTCAATGCTTGGATTGCATGGATGTTAAGGGAGTCTGCGATTATCTCTTTGCGGTAAGTTCATTCCAAATCTATGATTTCATTGTTTTTGCTTACTATATTCTTGCTTAGACCAATATTGTATACAGGCAGTAAAAGATAATCTACAATAACCATGGTTCTTTCAATTCTCATACGTAATCAGATAAGGAATTTGAAATTGAAAGCTTTCAAATGATAATTTATTTTAAAGTAGTCGTTTCACTCAATGTCATTTTATTTATTGTCATCTATATATCCAAACATATATTTATATTTCAATAATAAAACCCATGTAGGCTTATACAATAAAATAAAATAAAATATCCAATCTGATAATTTATGTCCTACATAAAGAATATAAAATCATATATATATATATATAGAGAGAGAGAGAGAGAGAGAGAGAGAGAGAGGAAATTGTTCTAGTAATAAATTTAAAATTACAAGTTAGTAATTAATTTTAATAATTTTTCTTCATATTAGAATATCTTAAACTAAGTTTAAAAATATTTAAATTTTAAAATTAAAATAAAGAAGTACAAGTATTTATAAAAAAATATATAATAACATGACTTTTAACATCAATTTTTCTATTTCCGTTATAATTTATTGGGTAAAGTAGTATACATTAAAGTTTATATATCAAAATATTAACTATAATATATTTTAAAGGATTATATTAATTTTTTCTTAATAAAAAAATAAAATTAATAATTTAATTTAAAAATTATTCTTATAATGTAAGTATAGTAATTTGAACAAAGTTTGAAAATATTTTATATTTGAAAAGTTTAAATATGCATAATAGAAAAAACTACTCACATCATAAAAAAACTACTTCTTTCTCATATTCAATATATACTCAGCTGAATTATTTTAAAATGAGATTTTCGTTTATATAATGGTTTATAGCTATCAAAGAATTTAACAATTTTATACGATTAAATATTATTTATTCATGCAAAACAAGTCTCGATATGATACTACTGTTATTTACTATATATATATATATAATAGGTTGCTGTCATGCAATTTGCAAATTCAAACTATTTTTGTCAGCCACAATTCTTGAGAAATGAGAAGTTCAATTCCACACTCCACAGTCATTACAACAAAGAGGAATATCGTCCATATGATAATTCATATAATTGGACACCAAATGTAATTAATGACTATTTGAAAAGCTGGTCCACTGTATCCATATAAAACAATGAGGCCTGTTTTATCCTCTTGCATTATTCAACATCTTTCATAGGTTGCATGTAGCAAATTGTACAAGGCAGGAAAACCTAGTTACTGGCCCTCCAGCTTAAGAAAATCAATGCTTTTGCCCTCCATTTTTCTGTCCAAAAAGTGCCTTATGTAATCAATGAACTTGATCCTTTTGTACAGAACTGGGCCATCACGGATCATTGCCTCAACAGGACCAATTTCTGCTTCATCATCTGGCATCACAAACATAACAATCGACATTCTTGCTTTTTCTGCATTTGTCACTGCTCTGTGCTCTATGCTTTTGTATACGCCATTACTCCAAACCTGCATAAGAAACAAGTTTCATAATTTTATCATAATATTGACAAAGAATATTGTGCTTGTAACTATTTTTCAAAGTGCAAATAGATTCAATTTGTTTGGTACCTCCAGAGCGTCACCGACGTTAACAACAAAAGCACCAGGCAATGGTTTGACAGGAACCCATTGTCCTTGATGGTGAATATGAAGGCCAGCGATATCATCATCTTGTACAAGTATGGTTATGGAGCTAGAATCAGAATGAGGACTAATACCAAGTACAAGGTCAGGCTTGGAGCAAAATGGATAATAGTTCATTCGCATTCCTATTTTCATCACTTTGTGCATCTCTTTTAAACTATTTTCTTTCATGTCCATCAACAGTGATAAATTGGATAGTATCTCCTGGGACACCTTGCATATTTTTGTTGAGTATTCCTCCACTGTCTCCCTATTCATGTGAGATACACCATAGAAAGTAGACTTGTCAAAGTCAATAACATAATTATAGAAAAGTGTCATAAATATCATGCAGCTCATATTTGGATGGCAACTTTTTCAATATCAATTTTGGGCTTATCAGCTTGTTCTTTTTTGTGAGCTTCAACTTGGCATGGACATTTTGCATACGATTTTCCTTTGCAATTATTAGAGTGAGTTTAATTATTGTAATAACTGTTGAAATTTTCTCAAAGTAAGGTTGTGGCTCTTGGTCACTTAAAATGATCTATTAATTGACAAAACTATGACCTTTTTACTATATTAAATAAACTTTCAAGTGCTTTATTTATAATAGATACAAGCAACCTTCGGTGCTTGTTCATTTGAGCCAACTAGATCTGCAAACTATGAACTTCGATATAAATATAAGAACAACTAACAAAGACATACATGAAACCTGGTACTATGAGTGGCCAGTTCTTCAGATTTCTTCGTTCAGGTGGGTGTGCCAATAGGAAAAACATGTCGGCCCAATCCAGTTTCTGCTCTTCTGAGACAACAAAGGCTTGCCCATATCCTTGGACATCATTCTCTGCCATTGCATACTTCTTCTTCACCTGCAACGGGAGATCGAAAGTTGTTGCTGCTGCATGCTTCATTTTTTGTATCAACTCTTCTGCCACTCCATGATTTATTATCTATACAATTGCGCACCATCAAAACCGTAGTGAAAATTACAAACTAAGAAATTTGTTTTAACAAATAAAAAGGGGTTAATTACCTGGAAGAAACCCCACTCCTTGCAAGCAAAATCAAGCTTCTTCTGTTCTTCTTCATCCCTGTTGGCCAGCAAAGAGAAATCTATGACTGGAATCTCATATGAAGTGGGAGATAGCCCATCAGTAATTGGCCTGTCTTTATATTCTTGGATATATCTCTCAGGAACAGTGTGATGGTCATTTTTCACCATCTCCTGAACACTTGGAACTGGTAAGGATTTTCCCCACCCCAAGCCACCTTCTTCTTTTTGGCTTCTGTTTTCATATTTGTCTTCCATTTCTTCTCTCTTCTGTTCTTTCTCACTTCTCAGGATTATGCAGACTTTATACTAGAAAGAGAAACACAGCCATTTGCTGATCCCTGATATGACAGCCTAGATCCAAGAGGTTGAGTCCTTACTTTGCTCACTAGAATAGTCAATATTGGCTTATCTTCTTCTGGTTTAGATTTTCTAAGTGCACGATGT
This sequence comes from Delonix regia, assembly GCA_037074485.1. Taxonomy (NCBI): domain Eukaryota; kingdom Viridiplantae; phylum Streptophyta; class Magnoliopsida; order Fabales; family Fabaceae; genus Delonix; species Delonix regia. The sequence continues at coordinate 17,267,968 of CM073452.1, read as the reverse complement.
TGATTGTCTCAGTTATTTCTTGGGCTTAGCCGCCATCGTTTGGACTGTACCACATGCAATTAGAATTATCTATATCTACTTCTACACGTCCTTTTTCCTTGATTTCTAAGTCGCATGCATTGTGATGTTTTTAATGACTTTTTGCATATCAAGAATTTTGGAAAACTGCTATTGTCCAAACTCCTTACCGAATTATATATTAGTAGTTGAGCTATTGGTTCCAGTTAAGACATGTTGCTTCATTATTGTTCCGAAAGTCGGATATTTTGATTGAAAAAATATAATCATCGGAATTTGGAAGGGGAGCTCTTCTTTTTTTGTGAAGAATTGAATAAACAAATTTCCCCATCATACATATATACACATACATATATCATGCAATTAGCAAAGTCAAACAATTTTGCACACATGCGGCAAAAGATCTCGGAAAGTTCAGTTCCACACTCCAAGATCATTACAACTAAGATTCCATCGCCCATATGATAATTGATGAAATTGGAAACCAAATGCCATTCCACTTTGAAATGCTGGCCCACTGTATGTATATAGAATACAGCAATGATTTATTCTCGTACATTATTCAACATCTTTCCCACGTTGCATGTAACAAAGTGGACAAGGCAGCAAAACCAAGTTACTGGGTTGTGACTGCATAAAATCAGTGGCTTTGCCCTCCAGTTTTCTATCCAAAAAGCGCCTAAGGTAATCAATGTACTTGATTCTTCTGTACAGAACAGGGCCATCACGGAGCATTGTTTCAACAGGACCAATTTCTGCATCATCATTTGTTATCACAAACATAGCAATCGATATTCTTGCCTTCCATGCATTTGTTACTGCTCTGTGCTATATGCTCTTGTATACACCATTACTTAAAATCTGTATATAAGTTTTATTTTGTCATAAAATTTAGAAAGAATATTGTGCTTGTGACTACATTTCAGGATACAAATAGATTCAGTTTGTTTGGTACCTCAAAAGCGTCAGCTATGTTAACAACAAGAGCACCAAGCAATGGTTTGACAGGAACCCATTCTCCTTGATGGTGAATCTGTAGGGCAGTGATATTATCATCTTGTAGAAGTATGGTCAGGAATCCACTATCAGAATGTGGAATAATACCAAGAACAACATAAGGCTTGGAGCATATTGGGTAATAGTTCATACGAATTCCTAGCTTTTCCACTTTGTGCAACTCTTTTAAACTATTTTCTTTCATGTCCATCAATAGTGATAAGTTGGCGAGTATTTCGTCAGACACCTTCCATATTTCTGTCGAGTACTTCTCCACTTTCTCCCTGTTCGTGTAAGATACATGATAAAATTATATAGACTTGCCAAAGTTTATGAATATAAAAATAGAAAAGTATAATTTCTCTTATTATGATAGCAACTGTTTGAATATCACAATTTTGGGCTTATGATTTACTTACTCTGTTTTATGAGTTTCAAAATGGCATGAATAAGTTGGATATCTATGGTTTTCCCAGTTTTGCATTGTTGCTTGTCATGTCAGGAGTACGTAAATTGGGTTACAACTTGGTGCATGAACCATGACCAGATTACAAGACACTCATCGACAAAATAAGACACTAGGTATGCCTAAAAAGTAGCCGTGAGTCCCAAAAGAATATAACACTTCAGCGATTATGACAGTGAATCCTAAGTTATTGTAATGACTAAAAATTTCTTAGCAGCAAGGCTAAATCTCTATATCACTTAGTATAACCAAAATTTGACTTTTTACTTCTTTTTTTCAATTTTTTCATTTATTATGAATTTGGGCAAATACATACAAGCAACCTCTAGTTTTTATGCTCCTTTGAGCCGTACTTCGATATTATGGCAACTCACGAACACATACTTGAAGCCCGGTACTATGAGTGGCCAATTCTTGAAATTTCTGCGTTGAGGGGGGTGTGCCAATAGGAAATAGAGGTCACCCGAATCCAACTTCAGCTCTTCTGAGACAACAAACACTTGCCCATATCCTTGGATATCATTCTCTGCCATTGCATACTTCTTCTTCTCCTCCAATGGCAGATCAAAAGATGCTGCTGCTGCATCCTTCATTCTTTATATCAACTCTTCTGCCACTCCGTGATTTATTATCTGTACAGATTATGTACACCATGAAAGTTTAAGTGAAAAATACGAAAAAAGACATTATGTAACAAATAAAAGGGCTTACTTGGAAGAAACCCCACTCCTTGCAAACAAAATCAAGCTTCTTCTGTTCTTCTGCATCTCTGTTGGCCAGCAAAGAGAAATCTTTGATTGGAATCTCATATGAAGTTGGAGATAACCTATCAGTAATTGGCCTGTCTTTATATTCTTGGATGTATCTCTCAGGAACAGCGTGATGGTCATTCCTTACCATCTCCTGAACATTTGGTACTGGTAAGGATTTTCCCCACCCTAAACAAACCATCTTCTTTCTGGCTTCTGTTTTCAAATTTCACCTCCATTTATGAAGTGAGACAGAGACACAGCCATTTGCCTTTCACGAGATGAAAGCCATGACCCAAGAGGTTGTAGTGTGCTTTACTTTCCTCTTCCACCATATTAATCCATCTTGTCGCATCTTCTTTTGGCTGTATTATGTCTACATGTCCCTTTCCATATTAGATAAAGAAGGGATGCTCGGTATCATACGTAATTAGATAGCCCTATGTCACGGATTTGTTTCCTTAACAAGTTTACATGTGGCCTTAGCTCCTTCTCACCTCTCGGAGTAGCTAAGTCAACCTAACTCAATAAATTAGATCGGGAAAGAAGGTAAAAGAGAGAGTTTTGGAATACTTTAAAGCTTGAATGTTTAAATGATTTATAAATGAGAATACTATTTTTATTTATACAACTCCACTTCCTCAATGGCCAGTGGTAATTAACCTAATCTAACGATAAAGAATAATTTTTTAGAACCCTCCATTAAAATATTTAAAACCTAGAATATTCAAAAGAACATTCTCCTTTTAAATTACATCACGTATTCCTAAGGTTTTCTAGAAAATTCTATAGACGAGATTATAGAATTCTATGTACAAGAATTTGTAAATATCATGTTTGAATGCCAAGACGAACAAGGCCGTGACACCTAGCTAGCTAGAGTCACATGCTTTGTGATTTGTTTTTATAACATATTGCATGAAGAGATTCACAAAACTCTTATTGTGCAACTCTTAACAAATTATATACTAGTTGTGTTGTTGGTCCCAGTTATGACATATTACTGTGTTTGTTCCAAAAATTGGATCCTTTAATTCTAAAAATCTAATCAATTGGATTTTGGAAGGTGAGCATTTCTTTTCAATTCTCGTGAGGGCAGTAAGCGTTTATTATTATTATTTTTTTCAATAAAGACATTTGGATTTTTTTTTTCTTGTAAGAATTTGTTAATGCATAGAAGAAATTCTCAAGAACTTTTTGGATGAGCCACTAGAGTTTTAAATTAGGTGAAGAAATTTGCTATCCAAAGTTGTGCAATATAGTATGGATCAGATAATAGATTTTGAGAAAGGTTAAATAATTTATAATTTTGGTGGACGTTAAGTTTATGAAAATAAATATATGTTTTTTATATTTTGATATGAGGAATTGTGTCACTGATAAGGCAAAATACAAAAGATATAACATATATGTTTTATTGATCAAAATTGCACTTATGAAATATAAGGCAATATGCTATGAACATTGTAACTTATAAGTTACACAACTAAACATATAGTAAATACAATAATGGAAGCAACACAAATATTCTCCTCTCTTTTGTGGAGGGTCATTATCAAAACAAGTCCTCATTCTCTAATCTATGGAAACTTTTGTAGATATAGTGATAATGAACCTTAGAACTTCAGGAGAAACAATTGAAGAAAAAAAATTATATTCTTTCCATAGAGAGGAGGCATTTTCTATAAGAGAAGATGAAGATGAAGATGAAGAATCCAACATAGAACATCAGCACCCAGATCACCTCAGTGATTATTGGAGAATCTCCAATAATAAATATGAACCTTTGAATGAAAATCTAATAATTCGGATTTAATAATAAAAAAGTAACTTAAAATCATGTGCGATCATTAATAAAAAATTTAAACCATTAAATTTCTATTTACTGTATCTATTTGATTGGAGATTCTTTAGTAGTACAAAATAAAGAAAGAAAATGAATATTTAGTTAAAATTAATTGACGTACTTTCTTTTTGGATTTTGGGACTCAGAATATTTCACGCACACACACATATAAGGCCATAAGACTTGGTTCATTAGCCTATAGCCAATTCTCTCTCTTATGTTTTTCTTTCGAGGCTATTGGACACATTCTCCTTGCAAGGCATATTAGAAATTGGGTTTATGGTACATGATCGCTTTATAGTAGACCATGTGCATGGTTTTAAAAGGCTGTAATTAAAAAAAAAACACAGTATATGGCCATGGCAGACAAATATAAAATACCCCAAGTTAACGCCAGTGGTAGGCATAAATGATTACAAATATAGTACTATAGTTTTTATCATCAAACTTATATATAGTGGGTATAGAATTTTTTATTCCTATTAAATTCTTGAATTTCCAAATCTGAATTTATTTATTCAAAAAAATTTATGATTAATAATTTTTTTCTCAAATATATAAGATCGGATCATATAAAATTACAATGAAAATGACATATTTTAAATTCATATTACAGACACACCCAAAATCAATTAAACTTTGAACATATATCAAAACTCTTTTGACAACTTTGAGGTGCAATTTAGTAGGAGATTGCATGAATCTAGACAACACACAAATTGCGCACATAATATTAGGCATAGTTAAGCTTATATAGATAGTGGAAGTTGTACCACTTCAACATGTGCAAACAAATAGCATTAACTTAAATAAGTCTCCAGGAATTTCTCTTCACTAGAGCACCTTCTTTGATCTTTACTAATCTAATGGACAGAGGAATTTGTAACTTCACCTGCTCCCTATCATAATGTTGATGCCATGAGAACTCTCATACACAAATTATGGTGACTCTGAACCATGCATGTTCGTCATTGAAACTGTATTAATACAAGCCCACTTTATGTAAATATATAGAACAAATAGCAACGATTTATTCTTATACATTACTCAAGATCTTTCCTGGGTTGCATGAAAGCCAAGGTAGCAAAACCAAGTTACTGGCCTTCTGACTTCAGAAAATCAATGGCTTTGCCCTCCAGTTTCTTGTCCAAAAAGTGCCTTACGTAATCAATGAATTTGAATTTTCTGTACAGAACTGGGCCATCACGAAGCATTGTATCAACAGGACTAATTTCTGCATTGTCATCTGGTATCACAAACATAGCAATCGACATTCTTGCTTTCTTTGCATTTGTTACTGCTCTGTGCTCTATGCTTTTGTATACACCGTTACTCCAAACCTACATAAGAAACAAGTTTCATAATTTTATCATAATATTGATAGAGAATATTGTGCTTGTAACTATTTTTCAGAGTGTAAATAGATTCAATTTGTTTGGTACCTCTAGAGCGTCACCAACGTTAACAACAAAAGCACCAGGTAGTGGTTTGACAGGAATCCATTGTCCTTCATGGTGAATTTGTAGGCCAATGGCATCATCATCTTGTAGAACTATGGTTATGGAGCCACCATCAGAATGTGGACTAAGACCAAGAACAAGGTCTGGCTTGGAGCAAACTGGATAATAATTCATACGCATTGCTAGCTTCATCACTTTGTGTAACTCTTTTAAACTATCTTCTTTTAGGTCCATCAACAGTGATAAATTGGCAAGTATCTCCTCTGAAACTTTGCATATTTCTGTTGAGTACTCCTCCACCGTCTCCCTATTATTGTATGATACATTATAAAAACAAACTTGCCAAAGTATATAACATAATGTTAGAAATAATCTGATTTTAGCCAAATGTATTTTAAGTCATAATCCACATTTTGCAATACAATTCAAGTTAAACCCATTAGTTTAAACCTATTATCTAAAATTGTCTTATTTAATGAAATATGTGTTGGTTGGAAGATGTAGTAAATAAATGTAGAAATAAGTTATAGTTAAAAGTTACATTAAATTAATGTTGGTTGTAACTTTCTCTTGAGTCCTATAAATAAGGGATGGTTCTCCTATTGTTGCATTAAACCTAAAAGGCAAATTTAATAGAAATCTTCCTCTCTTTCCACTAGCATTTCTCCTTTCTACTTTTAGAATTTCCTCTTCCAATATTCTAAATCCAAATAGCCTTACCTTTTCTCCAATAAAGTGGTATCAGAGCCAAACAATCTTAGAAAAAGATGGCAAATAGCATATTTCCCTTCCAATTCCCTCGCTTAACCAAAGACAACTATAGAAGCCATAGTATTCGTGTGAAGGCTTTACTAGGCTCTCATGACGTATGGGAGATGATAGAGAAAGGTTATAAGGTACCTCAAAATAAGGGTTCCTTAAGTCCTACCTAAAGGGAGACTTCGCATAAGGCAAGAAGTAAGGATCAACAAACGCTTACTCTTATTCACCAATGCTTGGACGATGTCATGTTTGAGAAGGTTGCTAATACATCAAATTCTAAATAGGCTTAAGAGATTCTTCAAAATGCATACAAGGGCATAGACAAAGTATAGAAGGTACGGTTACAAACCCTTCGAAATGAGTTTGAAGCACTTCACATAAAAGATTCTGAAAATAATTCTGATTATTCTACTCAAGTATTAGCTATTGCTAATGAAATGAAAAGAAATGGAGAAGCCTTGAACAATACCCAAGTGATAGAGAAAATTTTTCAATATTTAACTCTTAATTTTGAACATATTGTTGTTGCAATTAAAGAATAAAAAAATATAAACACCATGACTATTGACTAATTCATGGGATCATTACAAGCTCACGAAGAAAGGATAAGGAAGAAGAAGATGATTGAGTATTGGAACAAGCTCTTTACTCAAAAGTCACTCTCAAAGAGAGAATGACTGTAATGGAGAATGTAAATGGTAAGGATATGGTTGTAGTCATGCATGTGGTCAAGGCCATGGAAGAGGAGTTAGAGGCAACTATCATAATTATGAAGAAAACAGTCATGGTTTTCAAAGAGAACGTGGGAGAGAAAGAAAATGTCACAAAGGTATGAAAAATCTTAAATCAAATGTTTTACTTGTCACAAATTTGGCCATTATTCTTCTGCGTGCAGAAACGCTAATCGTGTGGAAGAGAAAGCCAATTTTGTAGAAGTGAAGGAAGATGTTGAGCTCACTTTGTTGATAACTAAGGAGAATAGTGAATCAAATAAGAGCATATGGTATCTTAACACTGAGGCAAGTAACCATATGACTGGTGATAAAAGTCTGTTTATGAACTTAGAGCAAATTAATGGACATGTCACCATTGGTGATGAGTCAAAGATATCTATTTAAGGAAAAGGTAAAATCCTAGTTCTTCTTAAAGATGGAAGCCACCAATTCATTTTTAATGTTTATTATGTGTCAAATTTGAATAACAATATCTTAAGTTTGGGGCAATTACTTGAAAATGACTTTGATATACATATGAAAAATTATCATCTTTAGTTAAAAGATTAAGAAGGAACTCTAATAGCTAAAGTGCCAATGGCAAGAAATAGATTATTCCTAATTGAAATTCAAAATGATGATGTCAAATGCTTAAAGGCATGTTTGAAAGATAACTCTTGGCTTTTGCACTTAAGGCTTGACCATCTAAATTTTGACAGGAATTAATGTCAACTAAAAGCATGGTCAAATGATTGCCTCCAATAGATCATCCTAATTAATTACGCAAAAGATGTCTTCTTAGAAAGTATTCTAGAAAAGCTTTTCCAAAAGAAGTCACATCAAGAGCTAATAAGCCTTTACAACTCATATATGTTGATTTGTGTGGCCCTATACTCCAAGCTCATATGGTAAGAATAATTACTTCTTACTCTTTATTGATGATTTTTCAAGAAAGACATGGTTATATTCTCTAAAAGAAAAATCAAAAGCATTTGAAGTGCTCAAAAGGTATAAGGCTCTTGTTGAAAAAGAAAGTGCCTATAAAATTAAGGCCTTGAAAACTGATAGAGGAGGCAAATTCACATCAAAAGAATTCAATGAATTTTGCAGTATAAATAGGATTCGTAGTCCTTTAATAGTGCTTCAATCACCACAACAAAATGGTGTAGTTGAAAGGAAAAATAGAACTATACTTGAAATGGCTCAAAGCATGCTAAAATGCAAGAAGATGCCTAAATAATTTTGGACTGCAATAGTTAATTATGTTATTTATATTTCCAATCGATGCATAACTAAAAGTCTTAATGGCAAAACTCCACAAAAAGTATGGAGCGGGAGAAAGCCAAATATCTCACATCTACGAGTTTTTGAAAGCATTGCTTATGCTTATATACCTGATTAAAGGCGTTCCAAGCTTGATGAAAAAAGTGAAAGTACATATTCATTCTATATGACAAGAGATCCAAAGGCTACAAGCTTTACAATCCCATCACAAAGAAGATTATCATCAGTAAAGACATTGAATTCAATGAAGAAGATATGTGTAGTTGTAATGAAAGGGAGAGAAACAAATATGATTTCATTCCTTTTTTTTAAAATTAATGAAGGGCAATTAAGTGAAGAAACTTCAAAGCCTACAAGCCCACATTTGTTGCCATCTCCATCTCTAACTAGTTAAGACTTGTTTGCAAGTTCAAGTAAAAAAACCCTCACATGTGAGAAGCCTTCAAGAAATTTATAAGGTACCTAAATGTAATGACCCAATTAATGGAGAATTAAAGGAGTAAATTATAATTACTAAATAAGCTAATGAGAAATTAAATGAGAGAAATTTTGCAAAAAATTTGGCTAAGGTGTATTATTTTGTCAAGTAACACCTTACAATGAGATTGAGATTAACTCAATGGTTAGGCTCTAGGTGCTTATTCAGGAGGCCATGGGTTTGAGACCTGACTTCCCAACTCTCCTTATTTTTTTAGGAGTTAACACATCACCCTCCAACGTGAAAAGATAGAATTGCCCTCAGTTATTTTTATGTCTCCTTCACTGGTACACCGTCAAGCAAGCAGGAGGAGGAGTGGAGTTGTGCCATCCACCGGAGTCAACCCTTTCACCTCGTCAAAGTTGTAGCTCACCCCTGAAGGTTGTCGGCCTGTCACCGGCCATGCACAGTCGTGTTTCCGATGAGAAACGCGACTTTTCGTCATGAAAGGGTAGTGGGTTCGAAGCTCGTCGGAGCTCCGATGAGCCACTCTTTCCATCACATTTTGGGTGGGTTTTACTCCTCACCTCCTAGCCATCACGTTCTTCCTAGCGTCGAGCTCCGTTGGCCACTTGTGGTGTCATTCTCTGGCGGGTTTCCGAGGAGCCAAAAACAGTGACGTTTTTAGCGGATTTGGTAAGTTTTTAACGGATTTAATAAGTTTTTATCAATTTTTTCTTGATAATAATGTTAGGAGAAACATTTTTAGCCCATATGCATCGAATTTCAGCTTTGGAAGCATGAATTTTGGTTAGTTTTTGAGAAGTTGTGCTGATAGGGACCAAACTAAAAAGTTTCAAAATTTTGGGGTCTTTCGAAAATGGTGAAATTCTGCATTGTAATGGGTTCAAATTTATCTTATAGGAACACTTTTAAGGTGTGTGGCATAAAAACCTATTGTCAATCATGGTTTTCTTGGACTGAAGGCAAGGGTATGAAATTAGGGACAAAAATGAAAACTTAGAAAGTCTTTAAGGCAGTAAATGTAAATTGACGAAAAGTCTGGGAAAGTTAGTGATGGAATCAGGGAAAATGAGTTAGGGTTTTTTTTTTTAGTAATAAAAAAAGGAAGAGGAGTAATTATTGCTTTCCAATTAGTGTAGGTAGCTCGTAAAAGTGATTCAGGCACCTAAGGAAAGATATTGAGTTGTTCGTAACTAACTGCACCCAGATGCGCAGATAGCACTTCCCAATACTCTTTACATATGCTTTACTTTTCATTATTCGAAAATGTTTTAAAATTATCATTTTTAACTTTAGCATGGCTATATTAATTAGAGTTGAAATTATAAGCAAATGAAATCCTTTGATATGTTAGTTGGCTTTATATATAGTTTTGAAAATGACTTTGGAAAAACCTCATGTGTATGGTTAGAAGTAATTGTTTGGTAAATAATTATGGTAAATACAAATGAATTTCATACATACTTGCTACTTTTCCTATGCATGCTTGTTTACACTACATTATTATTGGAAGGACTAGATAGGACACTGACTGCCAACAGCAGTACTGTTAACTCTTAGTGCACCTAGGTAATGACCCAGCTAGTAGGGTTAATGATGGTGCTAGCCCTGTGTGACGGCCATCACACGAGGATTAATAGATAAAAATTTTCGTGAGTTATGACCTTACACCAGTTGGTTAGTTGCCCTCGACAATTGTGTATCCTCGCCTATTGTGATTTGCCCTTTTGTGGCTGTATGCCACACTGAATGAGTCCTTAGTAGTCCTTCCCCTAAAATGACATTCAGAAACTTATTGATCCATTGTTTATGCACTTTAAATTCAATGTTATGGAAAATATGTTATTTAACTAAAATTGTTTACATTGCAACAGTGATTACTTGCAGTTAAGATGTTATTTCATTTCATTTAACTTTTGACCAAGTTTTGATTTTAATTTATATATGAAATTTGTTACTGATTTTGGGGTGCTATCTGCCAAAAAATTTGGTCTCAGATAGGGAGATAGGCGAGTACTCGAAGGCAGCAGAGCAGTTATTGGAAGTTCTGTTGGTGAACTCCACTTGGATATTGCGGGACCTATTCTTTTTGATTATTTTGATATTCGTGGCTTATTTTCATATGTATATATACTTAGAACGATAGCCATTGTTTTGTATGTCTAGAGTTATAGGGACCACAGTTGAACTTTTCCCTGTTGTTGTATATTGTATTGATGCTACTGAGCTATGTTAGTAAGAGCGGAACTCTCCTATATGTGTTTTTACTGCCTTATAGGATATTGTAGAAATTTCAGGATATCGTATTTACTGGGGAGGTTCTGTTGAGATTTCTACAAAACTCCTTATTTTGTATTAAACTTTTATTTTATATTAAGACAATTTATATTGCATATGGTGTAAATTGTTTAGTTTTAACATGATATTAAATGTCCCTCCAGTGTAAGGCTTGCAGGTTCAGGAAATTTCCTTGTGTCCTGTGCCAGTCCCACTCCCGAAATTTTGGGGTGTGACACCAAAAATTTAAATGAACTCAATTTCTTTTGTCTATTTGCTGAATATGAACCTATAGGGTATGAAGAAGCAGTTCAAAGCAAGGAGTGGAAACACACCATGGACAAAGAAATCAAAGTCATTATGAAGAGCAATACTTAGGAGCTAGCCTTACTTCCACATGGATAAAAGGCAATTGGAGTCAAATGGGTTTACAAAGAGAAAATGAATGCTAAAGGAAAAGTGGAGAGATATAAAGTAAGACTGGTGGCAAAGGGTCACAACTAAAGATATGGAATAGATTATGATGAAGTATTTGCTCCAATGACTTGATTAGAGACAATAAGATTAATAATTACTTTGGCTACATAACAAAAATGTAAAATTTATTATATGAATGTCAAATCAGCCTTTTTAAACCGACTATTAGAAGAAGAAGTTTATATTGAACAACCTGTGGGCTATGTTGTAAAAGGTCAAGAAGATAAAGTTTTAAGGTTGAAAAAAGCCTTATATGGCTTGAAGCAACCACCACTAGCATGAAATTAGTAGAATTGACAAATATTTTCAAAATAATGGCTTTCTCAAATGCCTACATGAATATGCTCTATACGTAAAGGTGAATGAAAATAAAGATATGTTATTTGTCTGCTTGCATGTGGATGATCTCATTTTTACAAGAAATAATCCAAGAATGTTTAAAGACTTCAAGAAAGCAATGACTCAAGAATTTGAAATGACTAACATTGGCCTTATGTTTTACTACCTTGGGATCGAGGTTAAACAAATAGAAGAAGGCATTTTTATATCACAAGAAGGTTATGCTTGAGATTTCCAAAAGAAGTTTGGAATGGAGAATTGCAATGCAATCGATACTCCAGTAGAATGTGGACTAAAATTATCGAAATTTAAAGATGGAGAATAAATGGATATCACTCAATTTAAGAGCTTGGTTAGAAGCTTAAGATGCTCAACATGCATAAGGCTTGACATTCATGTTGATGTTGGTCTTATAAGTCGCTATATGGAAGAATCAAAGATGACACATTTAAAGGCGGCAAAGAGAATTCTACAATACATCAAAGGGACCATTGACTTTGGTCTACTTTATTCCTCTTCAAATAACTTCACGCTTGTTGGCTACAACGATAGTGACTGGGTTGGTGACTTAGATGATCACAAAAGCACAACAGGATTCTCATTCTTCATGGGAGAGACATCATTCACTTGGAGTTCCAAGAAGCAATCTATTGTCACTCTTTTTACATGTGAAGATGAATATGCTACAAATTCATGTGTTTGCTATTCCATTTAACTTCGAAATTTATTCAAGGAGTTACATATGCCTCAAGAAGAAGCAACAGAGATCTATGTCGATAACAAGTCCACTTTTGTACTTACAAAGAATATAGTATTTTATGATTGAAGTAAGCACATTGACACACAATACCACTATATCATAGAATACATTGCACCAAAAGGAGATTCAAGTAAAGTATGTAAAGTCACAAGAACAAATTGCTGACATTCTCACCAAGCTACTCAAGCAAAGAGATTTTAGAAGATTAAAGAGCATGCTTGAAGTTATAAAAATCAAGTTTCAGGGGGATGTGAGAAATAAACTTGATTTTGGCCTAATGTATTTTAAGCCATAATCCACACCTTGCAATCCAATCTAAGTTAAACCCATTAGTTTAAACTTATTATCTAGAAGTAAATGGTAGTTTGGAGTTACTTTACATTAGCATTTCTCCTTTCTACTTTTAGAATTTACTCTTCTAATATTCTAAACTCAAATAACCCTACTTTTTCTCCAACACATAATAATGCAGAAACCATTAATCATCCTGCTTAAGTTTCAATATCATCATCGACTTATATGCGGGATAAGTTCCAACTTGCAGTTGTTATTGTCACTTGTTATATGAAGTTACTTAGAATGATGTAGACTTTACTACATGAACCATCACTCGATTTTAGAAACCCATCGACAAAACAAGATACTAGATTAAAAATAGGAAGTAAAAAAAAGAAAAAAAAAAGAAAAAGAAAAGACATCAGCCATAAATCCTAAAAATACAACACTGCTTATCAATTGTTGCAATGACTCTTAAGAAGTTTCTCGGAATGGCCATATGTGGTCAAGACTCTGTATCACTTTGGTCCTTCATTAGACCAAATTATTTGTAATAAATTTCTTTGTTAATATATTCAAACAAATTGATATGAGCAACCTTCACACTCATGTCCATTATTGAGCCAACCAATCTTTCATATTGCATGCTGTTATATTAGAACAAGATGAACAATAAACAAATGCATACTTGAACCCTGGAACTTTGAGTGACCAGTTCTTGAAATTTCTTTGTTGAGGTGGGTATGCTATTAACAAATAGAGGTCAGCCCAATCCAGTTTCTGCTCTTCTGAGACAACAAGGGCTTGCCCATATCCTTGTAGATCATTCTCTGCCACTGCATACTTCTTCTTCTCCTCCAATGGCAGATCAAAAAATGCTGCAGCTGCATCCTTCATTCTTTGTGTCAACTCTTCTGCCACTCCATGATTTATTATCTATACAGATTGTGTACGCCATCGAAACTTTAGTAATAATTACAAACTAGAAATTTCTTTCAACGAATAAGAGGGCTTAATTACCTGGAAGAAACCCCACTCCCTGCAAGCAAAATCAAGCTTCTTCTGTTCTTCTTCATCTCTGTTGGTCAGCAAAGAGAAATCTATGACTGGAATCTCATATGAAGTTGGAGTTAGCCCATCAGTAAGTGGTCTGTCTCTATATTCTCGGATGTATCTCTCAGGGACAGTGTGACGGTCATTCCTCACCATCTCTTGAACACTTGGAACGGGTAAGGATTTTCCCCACCCCAAGCCGCCATCTTCTTTTTGGCTTCTGTTTTCATATTTCTCTTCCATTTCTGCTCTCTGGCTTCTTTCTCACTTATCTTGAAAATAAGTATCATAACAGCATCTTAATACTTTATATCATCCTACTCGTAGTCAGTTTTATATATTTTTTATTATTTTCAACAAGATATCATTTTTTATAAAAGGATATTTTAAAATATTTATATGTATTTATATATTATAATCAATTATAAAAAATTAATATATATTAAAATTAAATTGTTTTTAAATATTTATTTAAATTTGACTTACTAAATTTTTATCCAATAATTTAAGTGGAGCATCTTGCACAGCTCATCGCATTCTTTTGCTTATCACGGATGACAGACAATGCCCAAGAGTTTGGGTCCTAATTTTCCACTTCTACTTGTGCCTGTTACTTTCATCGTTGAAATATTGGCTTACTTTTTGTCTATTGTTTTATATATTCATTATCAGCTTTTCTAATAATAAATTACCTTTCATGTTAGAAATTTCTAAATCTACATATTCTATTACCATAGTAGATTGGTAGGTAAAGATGAAGGATAGGGAGCATCTATAATCAGATAGCCCTCCATAGAGTCGCATATTTGTGATGTCAAGACATGTTACGTTCAAAAAATTGGATCTTTTAATCTGAAAAATCTAGTCAGCTGCAGGGTGAGTTTATTTTTTCTGTACTTGTGAATAATATTCATTCAAAAAAAAAAATTTAAGAAGAAGAAGCAGAAATTTGCATATTCAAATTTTTTTATTTTTAATTCATTTAATGAACCTGATCCGACCCATTTGTTTTAAACTGATCCAAGACATGTTCACATTTAATGATAAAAAAATTTTAGAGTTTTTTTTTTTTTCTTTTGACAAAATGCTAGCCAAGAGTGTGTGATTATAAGGATTTTCATATTTAAAAAATAGCATTAAAATAAAAACCCTTAAAGAAATCAACGTCCAAACTGAAACAGAACCCTCCTCCCCCTCTATTCCTCCTCCACCTTCTTCAAGAAAATGGATTTGGCCAGGGATGTTACCTATGTCCTATTTAGTTCAAAAATGGAGTGCAGACATCGTTCTCTGCAGTTTGGTCCAAAGGACGAAAGCACTTGAACCATTGATATTCTAACATTTTCAAAATGTGCTAGAACAAATGAATGTGGGAATGTAGAGCATAGAAAATACACAAGATTTTTATTGGATCATACCATAGTGGTCCTATATCCACTCTCCGAGTTCCCCAGACTAGGGCAATCATAGAAAATTGAATCCGCCAATATTATGGCCCGACACGCGCGCGTGTTTTTTCTTTCATTTTTGTTTTGTTTTTCAATAAAATTAATGATATTTTTAAAAAATTAGTTATTTTTATTTGTGTTGAATATAAATAATTTTTATTAATATAAGATATTTATTTATTAAGTATAAACTAAAATTTCTTCTTTTTAAAATAATTCAAATTTTAAATTTGTAAAATAAATTTAAAATATCTAAATAACCCGATTCCAATTACATAACTAATCCTGAGATCGAACTGGCCTTGTCCAACCCAAAATTTGTTCACCTTCACAATCCATAATCACAGTCTATTCAACTATAAAACTCCATTACTTGTCAGATAAATTAACCTAATGAAATGCTAAATATAATTACAATTTGAAATCACAACCCACTGTAAATTTCCAATCCTGAAAACTGCCAAAATTAAAAGGAAAGACAATCCCATGAAACCAGATTCGAAATAACAGAACACTGAAGTGGAAAAACAAAATAGACGAAAAAGAATACATCTGTGCATCAATTGGAAATCGGAGGGCAAAACGTGATAACATAACGAGTGGCCTTGCAAGTCTTAAGCGCCGTGGAATCATCGTAAGCATAGCTATAAGCCTGAGGGCAAATGACCTTAAACAAATGAGCAAACACCGTAGGCTTACACTTTTTCGGGTTAGCATACTCCCCGGTGCAGCAATACCTATCCGATTTCGCAGCCAAACAAGCACTCTTACACCCCACCACCTTCCCTTTTCCCTGCAACGCCAGCGCCGGCGGACAACACACGTTCAAGTCAGCCTCGCACGACGCAACCCCACATCCTACGCCGCCACGGACGGGTCTCATCGACAGAGGGAGGTTAAAGCCGTCGACCAAACTCACGTCGTAGAAATGTAAGTCCGAATCGGAGGTTCCGAGGGTCATTTCTACGAGTGTGGCCGGAGGGACACCCCCGATCCCCCTGCATTTCAAGAGGCCTGCGCAATCCCCTGTTTGGCACGACCCTTTTCCTGTTCTTTCATCGAAGCAACATCCTTGTCTTCCCCAAATCCTCCCCGACCATCCTTCTGGGACTTCCAGAACTATCTCTTCTCCACTGGAAAGAAGAAAGCCGCCGTCTTTGGGAGTAGGGTGGCCTGCACCGCCCAGAAGAGCAGGCCACACGTCCTCCTTGCAGTTGTTCACCATTATGAGCTGAGTCCCATCTGAAACAACAAAAAAAGCAACAAAGTTGTAGATGACTTGCCAAGAGTGTCAAACAACGTAAAATAAAAGAGAGCGTGAAGAAGATAACCTGTGAAGGAGATGGAGAAGAGAGTGAAGAAGAAGAGGGGGAGGTGGTGGAGTGAGGAAGAAGAGAAAGGCATTTTGGAAATGGATTTGGATGTTGCAGAGCAGTGTTGTTTGTAGGCCTTTAAGGGGTAAAGCGAAGTGGGGAGAGAGGGGAATGGTGTGGGTGTGAGTGGGAGTGATTTCCTCCTTTTTCGCCACGGTAGTATGCAATGTGTAATTCCCGTTTGGTAAAGCAGAGACTGCCCTTTGAACGGTTACTTCCTAGTTTCTACCGTTTACTTTCACTTTCCCTTTGATGGTACTTCCTTTTATTTTTCTAACTTTAATTTAAATTCGCGGGATTAGGCAATTACATTCTTCTTCTTCGTGAGTCTAAAGGAGTTGCAAACACGGATTTGAATTAGAGAGGGAGTAATAATGATACTTTGCTACTTATTATTAATTATTTTTTGTTATTATTTAATTAACATACTTATTCATTATGTAAAGTCCATTGTTAATCTTTTTCCATGAATTTCCTACAATTAATGTGTTTAGTTTTTTTTGTAAACAGTTTCATTAGATTTAGTGTTGAATTTTTCAGCCACGCCATATCGGTCCTCCAAACTTTTTTTTAGACCTTAATAAAAAATTTATCTATAAATAACATGATAAAATTACTTAATTTTTATCAAAGCTATACAAACTCAATTTTTTATCATTATTAAAATAATAACAACTCTACACCCTTGTAAATCTTCAATACCTCTACATGAAAATACTATCATCATCTTTTAGGCGAAAAAAAATAATTAAATATACTTTGGTCTCTTATTTATGATAAAATTATTATTTTAATCCTTTATTAATTAAAATAATCAAAATAGTCTATCATTTATTAAAAAATATTATATTTAGTTTTTTATTTTTTTAAAAAACATCAAATTTAATTCATTAAATTTAAAATTTAAAATTTGATAAAAAAAATTAAATTTAATAATTTTTTTAAAATTGAAGACAAAGTATAATATATTTTTAATAAGTAAATGATCATTTAAAATATTTTAATAAATAAAAAGTCAAAATAATAATTTTATTACTTTTATTCATTTAAATTCTAAATCTTAAACTAAAATAATAATTTTGTGATTTTTATTCCAAAATAATTGCCGCCGAAAGAAGAGCAATCGTTGCTTTCGGCTCCACTTGCTCCCGAGATTCAACATTTAGTGGCGGAATCTCACATCGTTCCTTAAATAAATTATTTTCCCTTTAAGGTAGGATTGTAAGAGACTCTGCAATTGGTTTACCAACAAATGATTTTGGATAGAATCAAACCTTTTGAAGCAATTGAATCTCACTGAATCTTATCTATAAATAAGATGTTTAGTCAAAGCTTTGGTTAAAAAAAAAAAAAAAAAGGTATTTGTGAGTGATAATAAAAACATTTTTTTTTTGTAGGAAGAATGCAGAAAATTTGAGTTCTCTTTCAAAGTATGAGTAAAAAATTATTTAATTGAACAAAAGAATTATGGTTTTTCATCATTAATTATTATAATTATTTTTTAAAATTAACTCTCCTAAATTCAAGCCTATTTAAGTAATTTAGCAGTAAAAGGTAATTTTTTTAAAAATTAATCAAACATAATAATATTAATAAAAGTTTCTATTGAATGATTGTGCCAAGCATAAAATACCTCTTTCTTACAATGCATTTATGATATTTATTTTCAAAAATAAATCATATTCATAAAATTTTCAAATCTCTTAAAAAACTGTGACTTGAGATACGAATTATTTGATAAAAATTTAAATAACTCAAATATATAAATAATATAATAAAATCGCATGTAATTATTAATAAGAATTTGATTTATATTTTTAAACTTTAGCTACAACTAATTTGAATCTTTTAAATAACAAATAGAAGATAAACGTATATCATTGGTTTCTTAATTTTATACTTTGTGATAATTTAATTTTTTACAAATTAATTAGGATAAATTAGTTCTTTATAAATTTAACTTTGTACAAAATTAGTTTCGCAAAAATTTAAATTTATGCAGAATTAATCAATCAATTTATATTAATGAGAGACTAATTTCGTATTAATAATATTTCTAAGAAACTGATTTGTCACAATTATTTATAAGAGATTAAATTATCACAAAATATAACAATAAGAAACTAATTTAGTGTTTCCCTCAATGAAAATTTTTAATAAATTATGTACTAAATATAACTTTTTTATGTGAATACCAAATATAACTTTCATTAAAATATTTTTATAGCCAAAAATAAAGGATTGGATTTCATAAGATATTTCAATGCATTTACCTTTTTCACAAATTTGACTCAAATAAAAGATAGTACAAATTTTAATAAAATATTTAGTGCACTCATAATTTTAAATATATTAATATACTTATTTATAATGTAAAAGTATAATAATATTATTATTATTTTGTAAATTGATATTATTACAATTATATCTCTATATTATAATTAAATATATTGGTACATTTAAAATTATTAATACACTAAAAATATTATCATAAATTTCTTTAAAAAAATAAAGAACCTCGTAAGTTTTCCAAAACGTTACAAAACAAAAAAAAACAGATATTTCAGCTATCCCCAGTTTTTTTTTTTTTTTTTTGTGTCAAAGAGTTATACGCAGACTAGACATCAACATCTAATAGCAATAACGGCCTTACAAGTAAAAGGATAGCAAATATATATTTTTACCCCAAACTTTTTCATCGTTTGTTTCCCAGGAAAGTATCTGTTTTTCTCAGAAAAGACAAAAAAAACAAGACCGACGACACCAACAAAAGCCAAAAGGTAAAATTGTAATTGTACAAGTTTAAGATCACCGGTTCAGTGAAAGTGGGGGCAAAGTCAACCGGATAATCTCCAGATGGGAAGGATCACCAGAAATCTCGGTTTTCCATCCTGTGGGAACCGGACCCTCCCCCACTTTGACCGCCGAAACCGGATCAACTCTGTTAAACCCCACGCCTAACTCAACCCCATCGTCTCTGCCCTAACCGGTTCGTCCGGTTACATCCCCTCGGTTCTTATCAACTATACACAACAAATCTCCCAACTCGGCTCTCGCCTCGCCCGCGTAATATATTTATGGTCACTCGACTTCCCCTTCAAAAGCAATTCCAGAACTCAAACCCAGTAAGCTCTTCTTCACACCGTCTGTCTCCCTCTGTGTTTATTTTTTGGTACTTGTGTTGTTGTTGAGACCTATGAAATTTTGACGATTGAAGTTGGAATTTTTATGGATAAAAGTGGACCATTTTCGCAATGTAAGACTTGTGTAGAATAAATCGGATTGGTTTGGTTTAAGCTATTGATAATCCAATTACGCTGGTTGGTACAATTTTTGGGGAATGGCTTCAAATTTGGAGCCTATTCCAATTACATCCCAAAAACATGACCCTGCATGGAAGCATTGTCAAATGTTTAAGAATGGGGATAGGGTACAGCTAAAATGTATATATTGTCTCAAGATGTTCAAGGGTGGTGGGATTCATAGAATTAAAGAACATCTTGCTTGTCAAAAGGGTAATGCCTCTACTTGCAGCCGCGTTCCACATGATGTACAGCTTCAAATGCAACATAGCTTAGATGGTGTTGTGGTCAAAAAGAGGAAGAAACAAAAAATTGAGGAGGAGATTCTGAATGTTACCCCTATATCTACTGATGTAAGCACAATTGTCAATCAGGTTGATGTTAATGCTGGTCTTCAGTGTCTTCCAGTTCAAAATCCAGCGGAACACAATTCCACTTTGTTGGTGAATCCTGATGAAGGAATGAGTAGAGCTCTAGAACGAAGGAAGAGGGGAAGAGGCAAGAATGCTACATTAATGTATTCAAATTCTGAGATTGTTGCCATGGATAAAAATGCTTTGTTTCCCAAAAAGGTGGACAATCGTGTTCATATGGCAATAGGTCGGTTTCTGTATGATATTGGTGCACCTCTTGATGCAGTGAACTCGGTCTATTTTCAGCAAATGATTGAAGCAATTGCTTCAGGGAGCTCAGGTGTTGAACGACCCTCATATCATGATCTTCGGGGCTGGATTTTAAAAAATACTGTGGAAGAAGTGAAGAGTGATATAGAAAGATGCAAGATGACATGGGCGAGGACTGGTTGTTCTATTTTGGTTGACCAATGGAACATGGAAACGGGTAGAATAATGCTAAGATTTTTGGCATATTGTCCTGAAGGTACAATCTTTCTTAAATCCATGGATGTATCTGACATTATAAATTCCTCAGATATTCTATACGAGTTGATAAAACAAGTAGTAGAAGAAGTTGGAGTCGCAAACGTGGTGCAAGTAATAACGTCTGGTGAAGAACAATATGCTGATGCAGGGAGACAGCTGACTGACACTTTTCCTACCCTTTATTGGAGTCCTTCTGCAGCTTATTGCATTGATCTGATACTCGAAGATTTTGGAAATGTTGAGTGGATTAGCACAGTGATTGAACAAGCTAGATCTATAACAAGATTTGTCTACAATTATAGTGCAGTCTTGAATATGGTTAGAAGGTACACTTTAGGGAATGATATTGTGGATCCCTCTTTCTCACGCTTTGCAACAAACTTTACAACATTGAAACGAATGGTTGATCTTAAACACAATTTACAGGCCGTGGTTACTTCTCAGGAGTGGATGGATTGTCCATATTCAAAGCAAACAGCAGGACTGGAAATGTTAGATTGCATAAGTAATCAGAATTTTTGGTCTTCATGTGATCTGATTGTTCGTTTAACAGTTCCTCTCTTGCGAGTTCTGAGAATTACAACTAGTGAGAAGAGACCAGCAATAGGATACATTTATGCTGGAATGTACCGGGCAAAAGAAGCAATTAAGAAAGAACTTGTCAAGAGGGAGGATTATATGGTGTACTGGGGAATTATACATCACAGGTGGGAACGGCTGTGGCATCATCCTCTTCATGCTGCGGGCTTCTACCTTAATCCAAAGTTCTTCTACAGTATTCAAGGGGATATGCACAGTGAGATTCTCTCAGGGATGTTTGATTGCATAGAGAGGTTGGTTCCTGATACAAGAATTCAAGATAAAATTATCAAAGAGATGAACTCATACAAGACAGCTGCAGGAGATTTTGCGAGAAAGATGGCTGTCAGAGCTAGAGACAATTTGCTTCCTGGTATGGGCCCATTCTATAAAACAGGATTGATTTCTTCAGTCACTGTGTTGTGATTTACATGTTTAAATTACTTATTTAATAAAAGAGAATAGAATGAGTGAAAAGTGTATATTTAAAATGGTTAGGAGTGTAGATGTAGAAACTGATGAATGGAAAGAGGAAAACTACTGCCTTGTATAGAAAGCTTATGCTTTGACAAGATGACCAATTTATTAAAATTATGCGGTGAAGTTGCAATTATCACACTAGTGGCTAACACTTTGACTTTGTGTTACTAAGCTTGTTTAGGTCGTGTGACCATGAGTCTTTTTAAATCCCAGCAAAGATGAATGGACACTGTTTTTAACCTGTCTGGAGTTGCAAAGACAACAGTTTAGTTAGTTGAATGTGACTTCTTTACATGACCTCTTAAGATAGGCATTACTGAATATTTCTTTAATCTCATGGCCACTTTAACTGACTTTTTCACTTATACATGCTATTTTTCTAGCTGAATGGTGGTCAACATATGGAGGAGGTTGCCCTAACTTGGCACGTTTAGCTGTTCATATTCTCAGTCAAACATGCAGTGCAATGGCATGCAAGAGAAACCAGATTCCTTTTGAACAAACCATGAATACAAGGAATCACATAGAGCGCCAACATCTTACTGATCTTGTCTTTGTTCATTACAATTTACGATTAAGACAAAAGTGAGCATGAACCCTTAAATATTTATCAATCGTTCGTTGTGGTTATGTTGTTGGCAAAGGGTGAAACTTTAAGTAGTGTTGTTGTCTGGTTCTCTTGCAGGTCTATGAGTAAAGAACAAGATTTTAATGATCCCCTATCATGTGAAGGGATTAGTAATGCTGATGACTGGATAAGGGCAAAGGATATGCACTTAGAGGATTATGGGAACTCAGATTGGACGGCACTGGATCCATTGTCTGTTAACACGATGCTTTTAAGACCTGTGAATGATGATACTGAAGAATTAGGTGAAGGTAACTAATCCATTTCATTGCATATGGAAACAACACTTAAGAATTTATTTAATAATAATTGAACATTTTTTTGTCTGTTTGTAGGCTTTGATGATATTGAGATTTTCAGTTGTGTGAAAGATGGTGAGATTGAAAGTACTGGAGACAAGTTTGTAAACCATTAGCAGATCAGAAGAACCATGTATGGAAAATCCGCGATGGTGCCATTCAACATTGTTGCTTAATGCAGAAAAAAAATAGGTAGAAATTATTTTTGCGGATAAATTGTGAGAAACTTTGGGGAGGGGCTTATTGGGCAGGTATGCTAAAAGGAGGGCATTCTAGTCATCGTCGGATATTAGGAACCTTAACCCACCATGATCAAGTACAGTAAACTCTTCTGTTGTAGTAACCTTAATAGTTTAATGTATTTCTAGAAGCGATAGTGTGTACAGTTCTTGTAAACTGAAAAAAAAAAAACCACTTGAATGGGGTAAATAAAAGATTTTCTGTTTTTTTTTTTTTCATTTACTCGGAAAGTACGTCTTATGAATTGATATAGTTGTTATCAATTTCATTTTCTTCATCTCAGAAAGTTTTTCCATACAAGTTTTCCTTTGTAAACTCAATTAATGTGACAACTTATGGCCTCTGTTTCGTCTACCACTGTTTTGTTTTTCGTTGTCGCATGATTCTTATTCAATGATTCTCTCAGTCAATTTCACCCGCTATCTTCATGCTTCTGTATAGATGGAATCAACAGAAGCAGACAGCAAGCATTATAAACTCATACGTAATTGTCTTAAGCTATAGGCTGATCGTCCTTATAATTCACGTGAGCACATTGATAGATTTGTGCTTATAAGGTCATTCATTTAGCTGAAGTTGCGTTATCCTCAAATTACTTAACAAATATGGAACTTTGGCTGAGAGCATAAAAGCTTGTGTAGCGAGAGTATCTGGGTAATATATGATTCTCAAGCGTTATGGATTTTCACATTTAAGTTGAAGTGCTTCACCAACTAATCTGTCAGTCTCCTTAGGGCACTTTTGGAGACTTTTTACCCAAAATGATTTAGAACTAATTAGGATTCTGCATTTAGAGAGACGCAGAAGAAAGAAAAGAGAAATAAGGTGGAACTAGGATTGAGTCACATACTTTCTCTGACTGTACCATATGTCTAAACGCTGAGGATTCATGGGTGATTTGAAACAACTTCTGACAAATTTAACCAAAATAGCTTTTATGTGAATTTCAGATTACTCAACTTTCAATCGAGGTGATACTACGAGACAATTTAAGATGACAATGAAGGGTTATCTGCAAACCCAATATGCGTTTGACGGAGTTGCATTTTCTGTATTGACGAAAACAGATACAACAGTATCGATGAAAACAGATGAAGAAAAGCTGCACATTATCATAATCATTACATATACATTAAGATGAAAAAAAAAAACCCATAATATCTACAACAAAAAGTAAGACTTCAAATCAAATTAAACGCCTAGTTGTTGCAACCTAATGGTAATCTACCATCGCTCCTAAGTCCTAACTCAAATTTGATGTTGAATATCGCATGTGAGTGTGGCATAAACTCTAAATGTCCCTTACTTCAAGAGAAGAAAAATGAAATAAATTAAAATTAAAAGGAATATAGAAAAATAGTATTAGGTATGGGAGCACACAGCCAGTCTTTGGTGGTTGTGACAAACTACCTGCCCTCCCTTCTACTGGAAAGGGAGAGAGGCGAAGCAGAGCCAGCCTCAATGTCAACGTACCCGTCATCACCGGCCGACGACCATGTACTAGCCCGGTCAAAAAACGACGTCGTTGGATAAGAATGCACAAAATCTTCAAAGTCACCAATACCATCACCACTGCCACCTCCTACTGCACCCTTCTTTTTCCCAGCAAAAGCGTCCGGCGCCGGCACCAACTCCGGCAGCACCGCCTCCCCCTCCAAGTATCTAACCACCTGTCTCATACCGGGTCGAGCTTGCGGCGAATCATTCGAGCACATCAAAGCCAGTTTAAGCACCACCACGGCCTGTAGCTCACCAAATTCACCTCCCAATTTCGGGTCAATCACGTCAAGTACTGAACCGACCCGCCACCGATCCCAGACCCAGTCCACCAATATGAGCTCCTCCGGCAACGCCTTGGACTCAATGGGTCTTCTCCCGCATGCCACTTCGAGTAACAGAGCACCGAACGCAAAAATGTCGGAGCTTTTTGTGGGTTTCCCTGTGCGCGTGAGCTCCGGTGCCAAATAACCCAGTGTGCCCACCACTCGGGTGGTGCTTGGATTCGACCCGTGTTCATACAGCTTGGCTAACCCGAAGTCACCAAGCCTGGCATTCATTTCCGAATCCAATAGAACATTTCCTGCTTTGATGTCTCTGTGAATCACAGTTTTTTCCCATTCCTCATGTAAATATAGAAGACCCGAAGCCACGCCCTTTATGATCTTGAACCTCTGTTCCCAGCTCAGTATTGCTTTGGGTTCGTCGAAGAGGTACTTGTCTAGGCTCCCATAGGGCATATAATCATATACTAGTAATAAATCACCACGCCTTCGACACCAACCTAGTAATTGAACCAGGTTTCTATGACGAAGCCGACCAATGGTGGCTATTTCAGACACGAATTCTGGTAAACCCTGTTTTGATTCATGGGAAATTCGCTTCACAGCGACTTGGGAATTAGAATTTGGTAAAACCCCTTTGTAAACTCGACCAAACCCACCAAACCCGAGTAGCTGTTTGTCTTTGAAGCCCTTTGTCGCTTCTTTTAGCTGCTGGTATGGGAATCTGTGAGGACCAACATCAAGCTCCCAAGCTTCAATAACATCATCATACTTTATCTTTCGAACAAGATATACTGCTAAAACAATTGCTCCAGTTAAAAAAAAAGCAGCTGAAAGAGAGACTCCCACGATTAAGGCCTTTTGACTCTTCTTAGACGCAGGGAGTGAGGGCAATGTTTCCAAATTCAGAGACTCTGCCTCTCCATCGATCTTGAAGCTCCAACCCAGGATGTAGTGTTGGCTCGCAAGCAACCCAGTTGAAGCAGAAAATCCCACATACATGGTTTCTTCAAGAATTCGTGAGAGGTCCACTTCAAAAGACAAAATTGGGGAAGTGGGTTTTGAAGAAGATGAAGAAAGTCTAACTTCCAATTGATTCTTAGAGGAATCGTAGTCA
Organism: Delonix regia; assembly: GCA_037074485.1. Classification (NCBI taxonomy): domain Eukaryota; kingdom Viridiplantae; phylum Streptophyta; class Magnoliopsida; order Fabales; family Fabaceae; genus Delonix; species Delonix regia. The sequence goes on along the minus strand of CM073452.1, from coordinate 17,241,922 downwards.
ACCCAAGACTGAATGACCTCACCACTCTTCAAATTGAGGTCAGCTTGAACAGACTTGTTGGATATCATGTGGTTCAGGTCGATACCCACATGGTTATCATTGATGTCCCGGAATTCTAAGTCCTGGACAGTGTCAAACTCCACAGCGAACAGGTGGTTCGAGAAATTCCCATCATTGTTTGAATTCAGAAGGCCTAAATACTGGCTAGGATAGGCACCGGGAAGCTCTTTCGAGCGAGAAATCGTGAAGGCGAAGCCATGGCCACCCAATTTGGGATACTCTGGAATTATTGCGAAAGCGAAAGAGGTGGAAAAGGAGGAAACTTTACCGTCGTTTGTCCTCTTGAACCGGATTGGCGATGAGTAAAACGCATGCCCAAGTACTCTAAGCGTGTTGTTTGTTAAGCAGAGTATACCATTCTTTTCGATCTCTGCACCTCCGTTTAAGCTGACGTTGCTGCCAGCACCGCGAAACCCTTCAAAGAAGAGCTCGTCGTGCTGAGATTCAACAGGGTTGAAGGTCAGAATGAAGAAGCAGAGAAGCATGAGTGTTTTCTCCATGATGGGGCCAACGTGGAAGAATTGGTCGGAAAATGTCTGAAGAAACTGGGATGCTGGTGTTACATCCTTCTTTTTATTGTTTGAGGCAGAGAAAGGTAAGCGAAACAGGGCAGTGGATTCCAGGATGCGGGTTATGAAGGAAAACGTGGGTTTTTTCTTTTCGTTTATCATGTGCTGGGTGGTTGTGACTGAAAGGCGCCTCCGCTACTGGCACTCACTCCATTTCCGTACTCAACTATTATCATGTGATTGTTTCATATTTTTATACTGTTTCTTAATTAAAATATAATAAATATATATTATTATTAATTAATTATATTTTAATTAAAATTTATACATAAAAAAATATAAGTAATTATTTTTTTATAAAAACGTTGTATTATTATTATTATTATTATTATTATTATTATTATTATTATTATTACTGTTCCTTTGATTTCGAATGAGGAATGAATAAAGATATTATAGATTAATCTTGAAAACGTATTTTAAATCTATGCGTTAGAGAGTAATAAACTTAATTCTTATATTTTTATTAAATTTTTAAATCTTGAGATATGAACCTATTTAATTAATAATATTTTAAAATGTATGATTGCTTCAAGTTGAAGCTCTATTACAAGAAATGACGTGAGATCACAAAAAGAAAAAATGCGTCACAATCATTAATATTATCAAAAACACAGTTAACAAAAATTGAAATTATCTTGTTTCCGTGACTTTTATTATTCAATATGCATGTCTAAAATATGATAACTAATACATAAATATGACAAATAACACATTTTTCTGTTTGGGAGTTTGTAAGAAAGTAAAATTCACCAGTCATTAATTAAATATAATAACTCATAAATTATATTTTAAACAATTTTAATTATTAAAATATGATTCTAACAAGTATTTAACTTAATAGGATATAATTACAATTGCATTTGTATCACTTACTCATTTTATTTTATTTCAAACTCTCAAATTTAGAAAGAGAAAAAACTTGATTTGTAAACATCTCTTTGGTTATTTTATTACATCCTAAAAAAACTTTTAAATGCTAATTCACTCCCATTCAACTACTTTATTTTTTATTTTTGTTATTCCATTTGTTGGCGTCAATCCAAACACACTTTAAATTTCGGGTAAAGTGGGTACCACCTCCCCGAACCCATGTCCGAATCCTCTTAAACTTTTATAAAAATTTGTCAAAGTCAAACTTAAACACCCAGCCATTCACATATCCAGCCCAAACATTAAAAAAAAAAAATGAATTTTATAAATATTTATAAGGTTTAAATTTTGAATCAACAATGATCGATATACTTGAAAATTTCTTGTCAACTCCGTATTTGCTTGCTTTGGATACACGTTATATTAAAAAAATATTAGTTGATGGCAGTTAAATTAATGCATTATTTTTTTAAAAAATAATATTATTAAAAATGATACATCAAATTATCTGCTGACATGCGAAAGAATTATTTGTTTAAAGAGGCTATAAACTAATTTATATTAACTTATGGTCTCACAAAGTGAAACCTTAATTAACATATTCATACGGTCACTGTTTTGGGTTCTTAAATTATTCAGAGTCAGAACTCTGAAAAGGATATTCATATAACCGAGATCAACGAGATCGGATAGAAATAAGTCAATATTAATATCAATCTTTTAACCAATAACGTGTTTTCTTAATTAAAATGCAAATTTCTATTTTGTGGTGCAGTTAGACAACAATAATAGAAGTTTCCCCCAATTTATTTAATTCATTTTAGTTTAGTGGGTTAAACTATTAAATCTGACAAACTAAGATGAATTAAACATAATGATCTTAACTCACAAAAAATTGTAAGAAAATTTGTAAAAGGAAAGAAGGAATTTCAAATAAAAATATCTAATTGTCGAGTAAAATATTTAATTTTAATAAAAAAATTTCATTAATATTATTTATAGTTGATTAAATATTAAATATTTAAATACAAAATAAAAATAAATGTTACTTGATATTATATTATATTAAATCTTTCATAACAAATATATATATATATATATATATATATATAAACTTCTCAAATAGACCAATTGATCAACTTATCAAACTAGTTTATCAAATTGAATTAATTTAATCAATCTATATTAAGTAATTTAAAAATTATAAATCAACCTACTATTTTAATGGCTTAATCTTTTTGGGCCTGACAGGCCAACATTTAATGCAAATACATTAGAGGTAACACTGCCTTAAGAATATTAAATCTGTCATAATATATATATATATATATATATATATATATATATATATATATATTCAAGTAGACCAATCCATCAACTTATCAAACTAATTTATCTAATCGAATTAGTTTAATCAATTTATATTAAATAATTTAAAAATTATAAATCAACCTACCATTTTAATCAAAATCTCTTTTTCACAACAAACCAACTACAAAGTTTCTTTTGTGAAGTTCCCAGTGAAATTTTCTACTTTTTTATGTGTTTTTTTTTTTCTCTGAAAAATTCCATGTACTTTCGTTACCCAGAATTTCACTAGCTAAGTAGTTAGATTACACTTCATCAAAAGGGAAGATAGTCATTACTTTTTTTTTAAAATTTAAAATATTTTTTTATTTCTGTATTCATATTTTAATAGACAACAATTTCAGTCTTTATTTTTTATAGTATTAAATATTTTAATTCTAACCAAATTTACTACTTAATAAAAATAATTTTGTTTGGGCATATTTGGTTGTCTAGTCTAATCTGAGCTTAAATGTCTTTGGACAGACACTTCACACTAACTTAATTTTCTGTTAAATGGTATTAGTTTTATTTAGAAAAATACTTTTATGATAGTTATTGTATCACTTCTTTTAGAATGTCGGTTTGGCACAACATTCGCATTGAGTAGGCCATGCTAGAAAGTGTGGTCTTTTTATGGGTAAAATTGGTATGTTACTTAGTCGTGTAATTGACTTATATCATACTATATTTATAGTAAGTTGGAAAAAAATAAAAACAAATATTCATATAACGTGTTATATAACACATAATTTGAAAAAAAATTTATAAAAAATAGTAGTTGTATTAATATAATTATTATGTGACACAATAATATAGAAATAATATGTTAAAATATATTAAGTATATGTCAACTTAAAATACTTTATTTTATTTATATTTTAATTTTAATAATTTTAGATTTTATTTATGAATCTAAATTTTTCAAATTCTTAAATTTACTCTTTTACTTTTTATTTTTCTAATAGCCCCACATAATATTAATTTATAAATTAAAAATAAGAATACAACTAGTTGAAAAAAAATTAAGAAAGTAGCATTGTGAGTTAGCACATTTATAAACTAATGTTTTGCGAGGATTACTAAAAAACAAAGAGAATAAATTAAAATTTTAAAAAAAAATTTTGAGTTCATAAATAAAATTTAAAAAATCTTAAAATTAAAATATAAATACAATATTTTTTAAAACTAATATACAATTAATATATTTTAATATATTATTACTATGTATCTTTTTCTTAATCTGACACATTGTGCTTACATAAAAAAATTTACCAATTTTTATTTTCCATTTTAAGTTTATTTTATTACTCTTCAGATGCTAATTCCCTCTTGTTCAATACAAAATCCGCAATCCTCGTAAAAGAGCATAGCCGGACGTTATATTTTAGTATTGTTGTAAAATCCAACATTATTTGCATTCGGCTAAATTGCATATCTTTCCTGGACTCTGATCATTCGTAGAAATTTCACCTGATTTTAAAACATTGACAATAAACTTTCTTAAATTATAAAATTTGTACGAATTAATCTATTAATTTATTAATAAAAGATTGATATGTCAAAATTAAATGAGTTTATCAAACTTTAAATGAATTTTATAAATAATTCTGTAATGTGGTATGACAAATTAATAACACGAGTTATTTGTTTATAATTCTAATATTTAAAATTTTATTATCAAATTTTAAAACATATTAAATTGTCATCTTGGTGCAACTATAAAATTAGTTACACCAATGTAATTATTGTGTAACACATTAAAAAGAAAACATACATAATAATAATATATCAAAATATATTGATTATATGTTAATATAAAATAATGTGTTATATTTATATTTTGATCTTAATACTTTTAGATTTTACTTATAAACCCAAAACTGTTTAAGAAAATTTCAATTTACCACCTCTATTGTGATTTTTTTTAGTAACTTTACAAAATTAAATATTAGTTTGAATATAAGAATAAAATTATAGAGTTTTGGAATTACTAAAAAAATAAAAAATATACATGAGTGAATTAATAAAATTATAAATTAACTAAAAAAAATAAAGGAGTAAATTGAAAAATTAAAAAAAAATTAGATTCATATATAAAATCTAAAATTAAGGGGTTAAAATATAAATACAATAAGTTAGTTTAAATTATTATAACATGTTATTATCAAGCGTTTTTTTTTTAACGTGATATGTAATAATTATAACATTGTAATCAATTTTGTAATTATACTAAAGAATTTACTATGAAATTAATGTATCACACTTTGTTAATGAAATAAAAAGTCAATAACATGGATTACTGGTTCATAATCCCAATTTTAAAAAGTTTATTATCAAATTTTTAAATATATAAAGATTAGTGGTATATATGTCAAATTAATAAAAAGAATAATTTATCAATTTTGGACTTTCCGAGGAGGAGAGTGTTGAATCTGGACTTGCGACTTTTGAATGAATGTAATAAATGTTGGTCGGCATTATTATTGCTACAATGGAACTCATTAAATTTAGGGTTTACCTACGTTAAAAAATATTTATTGCTATCATTGATAATAATAATTAGTATTTTTTATTACTTTTTATGACTTCTAATTAATAATTGTTTTAGTTTTTTTAATGACAATAATATCTTTTATTTTTTTCCAAAAGATATAATCAATATTTTTAAAAATATATTTATAATTAATTTCTAATGAATTTTATATATTCATACTTTTGAATAATATTTATATATTATTCTTTAATAGCTCATGAAATTCTATTTAAAAAGATTAGTTTTAAAATTAAAAATTATTTTTTAAAAAAATTGAAGATAATATAAAAATGCTACTTAAATATACAAAATATAAAAATTGTTAAAGATTAATTATGAATTTTTTAAAATAAAATAAATTGATTATTTAAAAAAATTAAAGATAATATTATCATAAAAATAAAACTAAAAAATTATTAATTAAATATTATAAAAAAATAAAAATATAACAATTAATACTATCAATAACAATGAATATTCCGAAGCACTGATTAGCAACAAATTATATATATATATATATATATATATATATATATATGAGTACCCAACAAATTTATTTTAATTTTTATTTGTTAAAATTTTGTAATTAACAGATCGCCAAGGCTATTGTACATTGGGAAGGAGTGCGCGGACACGTAAGACGCGTTCTTTCCAAATTTCAAAGGTCGGTTCCGCCCAAAGCGCGCCTCATTATGCATTTTCCACTTCATTTCAGTCGTCACACCATGTTAGCTACGTTGTCACCTCTTTCACACATTCTTCTTCTTTTCAACTTCTAGCTTCTTCACTTTTTCAAACACGTTTTGGTACTTGGATGAATTAACTTTTTCATCAAATTAGTATAGTTTTAAATTTTTTTTATTAAATTAATATTTATGAAAAATATGTAAGAAAATATTTTAATAAGAAAAGTTTAAAATTAATCCCCACTATTATACATTATGATAATTTAATTTATTACAAATTAATTTTACAAATTTAAATGTACATAAAATCAGTTCATCATGAATTTAAATTTGTACAAAATATATTTAAATTTTGTATAAAATTAAATTTTTATGGGACTAAATTGTCACAAAATGTAAATATTGGTAATCAATTTGATATCTTTCTCTTAATTTAAATAAAAAAATATGTATCTAACGTAATGAAAATTATTTTAATCATAAAGATTTTAATTTGGATTAAAGTATAGCATAATTTTATTTTATTTTTTTTTCCCGGGAGACGCTTGTGTGTATTTTGAAAACTGACGAGATATCCGTGTAATTTTAGCACAATTCAAGGATGGTTTAATATTTTAATATATTAATTCCTAAAGAATTTATATATAAAAAATTTTAATTTACTATATAGAAATGTTATATATTCAATTTTATTTAAGACCTATCCAATATTTAAATTTAAATATTTATATATTTATAATATCCTGACATTTTGCATACAATTTTTTTAGAAGATGAAAATCTTCATATATGAAATAGCACATAAAAAGATTTAACATGATCTCTTAAATAATTATAACACAGATATGATTTTACAATGTATTAAATTAATATGAAGAAAAAAAATGTATCATTAGTGGTCTGAAATCTAAGCGAAATTCAAAGATGCCTCACAAAATTATACTATTGCTCCTTATGATTGCATTCACTTTTTTATTTTATTTTTATAGTTTAAAATTTTTTAATTAGATCTTTATAATATAGCTAATCTTTAATTTATTTTTTATTATTTTATTTTGTCAATATTTAACTGTATAATTGAATTAGCTTTATCTCATTATTTATTATTGTATTAACATAAATTGTATATATTCAACGAATTAAAATAGTATATAATTAATTGCATTAGCAAAATTCAATAGAATACTAATAGAATTTTAACAATAAAAATTAGATTAAAAATTTATAAATTATAAGACCTTAATTAAAATTTTTTAAATTATCAAGATAAAATTAAAATTTGAATGAAATATTAAAAATTATATAATATTCCCTAATGATAATAATAAAGCTCTTAAACTTCGCATAAGTAAGTACTGAAATGGTTCAGCATACTCCAAAAAGGTTATTGCGTAATTCGTAATCATATTCACCACTTTCGTATAATTAAACATATTATTCAAATGGTAGAGTATCCTCAAGGTGATTAAACATATTTTCTTATTTATTTTTATATCTTTTATGTTAAAGAGATCATAAGTTTATAATTAATCAAATCGCCATCACAGATGATGTCATCTAATTAATTTCATGCTCTGCCCGCTTAATGACATTAATCAAATCATAATTATGTCCAAGAATAAAAAAGGTGACAATATATATAATTAGAATCTCGTAAACTATCTTTGAGACTTTGACCATAAGCACCAACTTTAACAAACGTGCAGAATGGTGAAGTATGTCACAACCTCAAAAATAATTCTTTCAATTTCTCATCCCAATTTCAAATTTGGATGGTAATTTAATTCATGGCTCTCCTCTTTTCATTATGTAGTTTTTTAAAGAATTCAATCTCAGAAAAGTAGTAATCAGCAGATAAGCAGCCAAAGAAAAGCAGCATTTCAATTTTACATTTCGCATAACATAAAACACAAAATGATCGCTTAAGGAAAAAAAAAAAAAAAAAAAGCACAAAATGATAGAGGACAACAATATCCAATATGAACAAGATAAGAAAAATATAGTATAATATAAAATCTTGGCAGCATAGGGAAATGCTCAGAAAGTGTATATATAATTAAGCAGCTTCCTCCTTCACTTGCAGCAGGTGGGTTGAAGTTTGCTTGCAGGAACATACACTTACTGGGCTGCTTTGCCTGCAGAGAAGAACAAGATTAGAATTTAATCAAGTATTGATTAATTTTAAGTAAGACACATTTTATCATTTGAAGTTGGTGAAAAGCTAGATATGCAAACCTCCCATCAAGACGGATCTGAGGTTTAGAAAGCTCCTCTGTCAATAGCATCTCTGTTAGCATCACCAAGAGCAGCCTCACTCAGGTACTTGTCTGCCAATTGGACTCTTTTCACATTCTCTTGCTCTTGCACAAGCATGAATCCATACTCAAGAAGCTTCTCCAATGTCATCTTGGGCTGTTCGAAGGTGGGAGGTCCTTCCTTTGAGTTCACGAGCTTCTTCCCCACGCCATCAACTCCAACCCCAGAAACCCACTTCCTCACTTCATCATCATACACTCTGGCCCTCAGTGCCCCGAAGAAATCTCCATGAACATAAAACCTTCCGTTAGTCTTCTCGTTTAAGCAGGTAATCGTACAATCAGACTTCAATTCATTTAGGGTCTCTAACATCTGACTTACTAGCAAAGACATAAGTGGTGATGTTAACTAGGTTACTGTAGAAAAATATTCCTCAGACCGACCTGGATGGATATTAAATCAAAACCCTAACCCCATGACCCATTCCCAGTTGAATCCTCAAAACTTTGGGCCCAGATACTCATTTCCATCAAATCTGCCCATATGAAATCAAAATAGAAACTGATACTTCTCAAGGCTTTAGCGTCTGGACCAATCCCATCCCTTTTGCTAATTTTAACTAAGATGTGTACAGGGCTCATTTTCCTCTTTAGTTCATCATGATTGGATATCTAAAATCGAATTACATGATATAGGAAACTAACCAAAGAACTTTAGCACTGTGTATGACTCACCAATGGATTGGCCAGGGAAGGTGTCAACAAGCTTCACGATGTCTGGTTCAGGAACATTATCACTTCTGAAAATTCCCGTGCAGACACCGATACGGTCTTCCCTTGTGGGTGCCCAGTAGAACTTCTCCATACGACCATCACGGATGAGAGGAGCGTACAGAGTTGAGAAATCGTTACCGGTGACGATGATGGGGACACGGGGGTTATCTTCCTTGTTGTACATACCTGGCAGCTGCACGTTGGTGGGGTTATCGGCGATGTTCATGAGTGTGGCGTTCACCATCTGGTTGTTCACCGTGTACTGTGTGGTGCCACCCATTCGTCCTGCTCCTGCGTCCAGATCGTTGATGAACAGAGCACACATCTTTCCCTTTTTGATTATATCCGCCGCTTCACGGTATCTTTGCCTTATCAGTTTTGCTGGCTCTCCTGCATTCCCACTTTCCAGCTCTCCGGCACTCATCATGATGGGGCTGTACTCGTCACATCACACACCCACTATCACTAAGACAGTTCATATAGCAGACCTAATAATCATGGCTAACATGCACTATTATTAATTTTAACGTACTCACTTGATTCCCATCTTGGCGAACACAAGCTCACATTGGAAAGATTTCCCTTGACCTTTGCCTCCCCAGATACCAAGAATGAGAGGGACCTGTAGAAATAGTGAAACTGAAAGTGTTGAATTTGTGTCCAAAGTTTTCATAAATCCTAAGGACAGTCTATGCAGAAACCATAGCCACATGCCTTGATGTTGGGCAGGGTCATGAAGTTCTTTGTGATGTGAACAACAAGCTTGTCCATGAAGGCAGGAGCAATGTAAAAGCCGTCCATGTTGTTGTCCAAGTACCTATAACACTAAAAGAGAGTCATTTTTCAATTTTCAAAACAAAAACGAAAGTGAAAAACACTGGCAGGTAGGGAATTCACAGAATGCCACACTCACTGACGAAGTCCAGTGCTAAGGTACTCGTAAGAGCTCATGACTGCATAGTGAGTTCCTGTCTCCATTGGAGCTTGGAAAAGGGAATCAACCATACCCTTACCCCTCGTGATGTCTTGCTGGTCATCTGAGATGTCGTAGGCCAGACCCTTCCACCTATCTTGGTCGGTCTGCTTGCCCTCGTCAATTTCTGCAGCCACAATCTTGAAGCTTCCAGAGGATACCTTAGTGTTTGGGAGTCTTGAGGCCACCTTCTTCAAGCTGCTCCCGAAAAAGGCTGAGCTTGGCACCGAAGCTCCAGCTCCTGAGCCATTTAAGCTCAGCTGCAATTTCACACCATTTATATGAAGTTCTAAATTACTTCCAATTCAAGTTCAAAAACGGCATTGTCTCTCCCTGTACTACTGCGTTTGAATGACAAGAACATGCTATTTCTATTGAAACTTGTATATATAAACATAAACATGACAGATGCTAAGGACAAGAGTAAGCGTAACAGAGTGAAGAAGGCATCGTACTGGAGTTCTGTTGACGGCTCCGACAGTGGAGACGGAGGCAGCCATGGTTGTGTTCGAGCTAAAGCTGCAGAGAAACAAAGAGGGGTATTGGAAGAAAATGCAGAGCTGAGCTAAATGAGCCTATGAGGGGAGCAGAAATGAGCATGAGGAGGATTTATAGTAGTTGCATTGATGAGTTTACATAAACCATTTTCCTGTGGATTGGCTGTAGATTTTTTAACGTCCACACAATGAAGATTACCTGGCTGCCACGTGGCGAGCAGGTAGTAGCTGCAAGTTCAGTCGCCTTTGGACTTAGTCCTTGAGGTTGGCATTGAAGCTTTTTTCTTCGCCACCAGTATTAAGTTTAGTCTATTACCACACAAATCCGTAGGAGCGATCAGATTCAAGCAATGGTTATTGTTGTTTTGTTAGAAAATGAAGAGAGTCTAGGATATTATCTCTAATGGTCTATTTCACTATTATTTGAGGTGCCATTTAATTGTAGTGCATGTTAAGATGCCCCCACACACTGGCTGCTTCTGTTTCTAATATAAGCTAGCTAGCATGTGGCTTTTGGAGCTTTTAACATTTCTGTTCAAAGGAGAAGCCAAGGCAAATTTTAAATGGACTCGAACAACTTATTGTTTGGTTTAGAATTGGAGAGATTCAAAAGCTGATTTGTAAATCTCAATCAGAGTTTGTCTTGTATATATTATCATTTGGATTAATCCGTTTGATTTTTTTTAAAAATCAATTTTATTCTCTAAATTTTTATTTACATAAAAGTAAAAAATAATTATTTTTGTGTTGAATAAACAATATACATGACAAAAATTAATTTTTAAACAAAAATTTTAAAAATAAATTATAATTATATAAAATCATATTTAACTAAAATAAATTTAAAAATTAAATTAATCTAAAATTATGTTAATCTAATATCAATTTAAACATGTACTTAATGGATGATGACACTGAAATCATGTTTCACTGCAAGATGGATTTAGACAATGTTTTTTTTTTTTTTTTTTTTGCCAACGATTTGGTATAGTTCAATAAGCCCATTTAGAGGTAGGGCTTCCTGGTACGGTTCAGTAAAAGTAAATTATTTATTTATTAGGGTATATTTAATTATTTTAAAATACCATAAAATACAATCATTGTAATTGCATATTACAATTCATTATTATTTCTTACAAAACCTTCAAACTTTCTCGGAATGTTATTATTTTATTTTATTTTTAAATATTATATAATGTACAATATAAATTTAGATGTATCATGCACATAGAATTTGGGTAAGTCGATACTTTTAGATCAATTATATTAGTTAACTCTTTATAGCCACATAGATTTTTTGCTATTATATTATATAAAATATAACTTAAATTAAATTTATAATTTGAATATATATATTTTTATAGCTGTTTGAGTTTTATGATTTTTATCCAAAAAATGTTCATGCATAACACACTAATAAAACTTGAATATAAAAATTTATACAGTGTAATTTTTATTTATTTGGTATTTAGTGTGCGTATAATATTTTATAAGTTTACCCAGTCAAGTTATTTAATCTAGTGATCGTTTTAAAATTTAATTAGGATATTTTTAATGTAATGGTATCTAATTGTATGAAAAATTAATAAGAAGAATAAAAAAAAAAAGCTAAATTAACCCTCCTATCACTCATTATCAACGATAACTCCCATCTTCCACCTCCATAGTCGCAAATGGCCAAGCTTTATGAACATTGTCAATTCTCAATAATAGTTAGGATAAATCCAATATAATAGATTAAATATTATTTTTAGAAAAGTATGATCGTCAAATGATTTTAGCCACAATTTTTATTTTCTTTATGTATACTATCTTTAACGCATATATTCCAACCAAATGTTTAACCAAAAGATCATTTTTTTTAAAGAAAAACATCGAGTGTATGCGTTGTTTTTATCTCTTTTATTTGCATCATTTAATTAAATGTTTTTTTCTTCATTAATTGACTTTGTAAGGAAAAGCTATTTTCCAATTTTCTACTTTTGAACCTTTTGTATCTTTAAAATTAGTATTAAAAAAATTTGCTATAAAAATGCACATTGGACCACAATATTTTCAATATCAAGAAGAATTTAGTGATATGCTTGCATGAAAAGTATTTCAAATGATGTTTCATGTTTTAGTTTTCTTTAAAATATTGTTACACTAGCAAATTTCCTTACCCATTGCACATGTTATAGAAAAAATTAGTTTGTTTTAATACGTGTCAAAATATTTTAAATCAATGATATTTGTAACTGTTAATAAAATATTAAATTTAATAATATATTATGATATAAAGAAAACAAAATGAATTAGCGAAATTATATAACATTTGGTTATATAAAATTTGTTCAAAAAAATGATAACAATTGACACATTGTGAAAACACCATTATAAACAATTCAACCATATATTATTTTCTCTTGTTTTAATTTTGAATCATATCAAATCATAATTATAGTCATTTAAAAATATAATTAATTAATTAATTAATTATTTTTTTTGTTGACTCCAACAAATGTTTAAACTTCAAAAAAATTTTGATTTAAGAGGCGATCAAATAAACTATTAATTTTATCGTTCATTGTAAAGAATTCTCAAACTTCAAAGAATAATTTATTAATTTTTTCATTAACTCTAAAAAAAATTTTAGATTTTGAAAAATTTTCAATTTAAGATATGGTTAATTAATTCATTGATTGATTATTTTATTATTTTTTTCATTGATTACGAAGAATTTATACACTAAAAAAATTCTTAATAAATATATGAGAAATGTGAAAAGTTACTATACAAGCAATTGAATGTTTGATCAATGGTATTTTCTCACTAGTCAAACGAAACTTTCACATCAAAAGAAGCTTACTTTTCTTATTCATTCTAAAGAATTCTCAGATTTTAAAAAATAAATCATTAATTTTCTTGTTAACTCCAAAAATTTTTAAGATTACAAAAAATACTTGATTTAAGATGCAATTAATTAATTTATATATATTAATGACTTCATTATTTTTCTCATTGACTACAAAAAATTTATACACTTTAAAGAATTTTTAATACATGTATGAGAAATGTGAAAATTTGTCACATGAAAAGTTAAGGGTTTCATCAACAAAACTTTCTCATCAGTCAAACGAAAATCTTGTGTTAAAGGAAGGTTACTTTTCTTATTCACTTCAAATAATTCTTATATTTCGAAGAATAAATTATTATTTTTCTCGTTAACTAAAAAAAAGTTTTAATTTAAGAGGCAATTAATTAATTCATTATTTTTTTTATTGACTACAAAGAATTTATGCAAATTAATTACTTCATTATTTTTTTCATTGACTATGAAGAATTTATGCACTTCAAATCATTCTTGATACATTTATAAAAAATATGAAAAGTTATCACATAAGAAGTTGGAGGTTTAATCAATGAAGTATTTTTATCAGTCAAATAAAACTCTCACATTAAAATAATTATACTTTTATCACTTACTCAAAAAAATTCTTAGACTTTGAAAAATAAATTATTAATTTTCTATAAACTCTAAAAAATATTCAAATTTAAAAAAATTATAATTTAAGAATTTATTATTATTTTTTTTACTATAAAAAATTTATATACTTCAATAAATTCTTAATACATGTCTAAGAAAGGTAAAAAATTATCATATGAGAAGTTAAAAATTTGATTAACGAAATTTTTAAAAAGAGATTACTTTACTTATATATAATAAATAGATATGTCATACCAATATCAATGTAAAACTTAAGGAAAATTGGAAGCCTAACATTTATTAGCAAAGTTCAAGAAAAGGAAAACCTAACTAATGCTTATCTTTTGCTATATCCGTATGAATGACGCGATCGGGGGCAGGGAAAATTTTTGATGGAGTTTTTGGCTTACGAGTTACATCCTTGCTCGAAAAAGATACTTCTTTTCTATGTTTTTTATATTTTGATGTTTTAATTGTAATTTTAATTATCGTTTATTTGTTTCTATATTTTTTATTTTTGATTGTCCAATTATGATTCAATTAATATATATTTTTAATTTGTCTCACTTGTTTAATTAAATCTTACATTTTTATATTTGCCTATAAATTCTTAAAGAATAATTAATCATTTAGTCTTTATAATTTACCTTAATTTTTAAATTAGTCCTTACAATTTTTTTTTTCAAATCACATCTTACACTTTCTAATTACTTGAAGATTGGTCCCACCATTACTTACTCTTATAACCCCGTTAATTTTTTGCTGATTCAAAATCACACATGTACATAAGAGCTGAGTTATGGTAAGCTCTTCCATGCCTGTACTTTTTAAAGGCATGGGTGCCTAATACAAGTGACATAATCATGAGATCCCATGTTAACATAATCTGATGAGTGTGGAATGATTGATAAAATTGGAAATGAACCCCAATGTCTGAAATTTTTATAATTTGACATTTAATAATCTTTTAACATATATTTTCAACTCAAATTATGCTACCTATAAAATTTACAGCTTTCACTTTTCCAATCTCTTTCTTTTCATAGTCTTTTAAGTTATGTTTAAAAGTTTAAAGAAAAATGAAATTGAGATGTTATTAATAAAATAACATAGAATGAAATGAAATTAAGTGTAATGATTTAAGTAGATATGTTGTTTAAAAGTTTTAACGAAAAAAAAAAATGAGTACCTATCAATTTTGTTTGGAAGTTATAATAAAATGAATGGAATGGAATGACTCATTAATTATTTTTTTCAATATTACTCCCTATAAAACACATCACTAATAATTTTGTCATTGTTTACTACATAATGTTACATTATTATCTTGTCCATATTTTTTTTATTTACTAACTATCCTGTCCATTTTTTTATCTAATATATTTATTACAAAATATTTATGTTGCTCCAAAAATTTTAAATGACAAACTTAAAAAGCAAAAAAAAAAAAAAATTATTGACAACAAAAATTAAAAATAAAAGATAAAACTAATCTACATTGTAGATTGTTTCATTATCTCTTTTTTATTTTAAAATGTTTAAGTAAAAGAAAAAAGAGAGATGTTTTGATCAAAATAATAAAAATTAAATAAAATTGTAACAATTAAAATGATCCTTAATGAATAATGGATACGTTAGTAATAAGGTATAAATATATTAGTAATTTAATTTCTTAAACTACTTTATTCTATTCTTAATCTCCTAATTTTGAAAGACACATATTAGAATTTTAGATGATAATAAAGGGTTTTAGTATTTCTTCCTTATTATTCTATTCCATCTTAAAAATATATTTAAACATAAGTTTAATTTATTTTGACAATTTCAATTTTTGTTACATTTTCTTTAACTATTCATTTAAACGTAGCCTTAATTTTTGTTTTTTAGGGACAAGATCAAAGCAAGAAGAAATAGCAACAACCAAAAATAGAACACCAAGCAAAACAAGAAAAGGGAAAACAAACGAACAGAAGAAGAAACCAACACTACAAAAACAGCAGTAAACACTACCAGTCACCTGTTTCACCTCTTCTTTCATCCAGAGCGGATCAACGGCTGTGCAGCATGCGTGACGTGCAGCCGCCGACCACAAAAGTTTTTATTATTTTTCGTTAACAATTTTTTTAAACATGTGCTACACAGTATGTAATCTGCTCTCCTTTCATCCATTTCAATCGTCCAACTTCACCCTACATTTAAAGATTTAAAGATGTGGCAATATTTAATCAAACGCAACTTATCAGCCTGGTGTCTAGTGTACAGGTGTGTATTCTATTTGTTGAATTAGAAAAAAAAAAAAAAAAAAACTAACGGGTTGACGAATCTTTAAATGTTTACAAAGTATAGGGAATGATTTTAAAACATAAATTATAGGAACTAATTTAAAAATTAAGATAAACTATAATGACTAAATAATTATTTTTCCCAACTCTTAATATGTACATCTGAATCATAAGAAATTCAGACCATTGTGTTAAAAATATATAATGTAATAGCATTTTAAATATTGGCAATTTTCATTGTGGCAGAATAAAAAAATTACTGTAAACAAAATTACTGTTTAATAAAAAAAATTTATCATCGAAATTTGGTAAGAAATCAGACATAGCAAAAGTAGTCCAATAATAAGATTTTTCGTGCTCATTCAAGTAGTCTTAAGTTTGGATTTTGATAATAATGAAGACAAATACTATGAATTAAGATATAATAATAAATAAAAAAAATTATATTTTCAATTAATGCATCTATTTATTTATTTATTTTGATGGTAAACAATCGTGAGCGCCTAAGTTACGTTTTGTCATAATGACTGTTCAAATCTTTAATTGGGTTCCATTTTGGACCAAAATTAAAATGTAACTAAATAAGTT
Source organism: Delonix regia (assembly GCA_037074485.1). Classification (NCBI taxonomy): domain Eukaryota; kingdom Viridiplantae; phylum Streptophyta; class Magnoliopsida; order Fabales; family Fabaceae; genus Delonix; species Delonix regia. The sequence continues at coordinate 17,225,016 of CM073452.1, read as the reverse complement.
GAAATTATAATATAGGAGACTTATTTGATTTTGTGTATGATCAGGCTGGTATGAATTTAGTTTGGTTTGGTTCATGACAATAATATTTATTTTATTTGATCCTATATTCTCAAAATTTCTAAATTTAAATATATTTTTTCACATATAAAATAATCTTAAAATAGCCAAAACTATAATTCTACATTAAATAGAACTGAATTATTGGAATTAAAAGTATGAAAATCTTGAAATCATTCCTAAATGAGTAATAATAAAAAGAATGGGTCTGCAACTTTGGTTTGGTTTTATCACCAAGAAAAAAAAAACGAAACGACAACTGAACCATCTGGGTCAGTTTTGACCTATTAGCTTTGGCCTTTATTCAATTTTAGATACGTTTAATTTAGTTTACTGGGTGTAGCTGGTTTCCAATATGCCCACTAGGAATTAAATTAACATAATTATTTCAAATGAACTTTGTTCATTCTAGAAATTTAAGCAAATTAAAATTTTAATGAATTCATAAACATCCGAGAAAATTATTTGCATTCTTTATAAGTCTTGTTTGGTGTTAAGAATTGGGTTTGAATTAGAGTGTGAAATTAGAAATTGGACCCAACAATTTTAATTTTTTTTTGGGTGATATTTTAAAATTAAATTTCCAATTCCATACACTAATTGTATGAAATTAAAATATAACTAGTAAAAGTTATTTTTAATTTTTATTTTTAACATCAAAAATTACAATTTTAAATATTAGAATTGAAGTGGGATTGTTCTACTTCTGATACAATACTTTATATTTTTAAAAGTCATTTTTAACATTTAGTTTCAAATGTTATATTTTAAAATTTTAATATTAATATAATTATAAAATAATTGAATTTCTTATTTTTAATATTTTTAATTAATAAATTACACATACATATACACAAATGTTACACATAATGCATATGCATATTCACACACAAGTGTGCACTTATAAATATAATAAAAATGTAATATAAACACATATGTAAACGCATACATAACTTAACACATAAACACAAATACATATATAATAAATATGTTATATATTCACATATGCATATGTATACAAATTCACATATATGCGTGTGCATAAGCGCGCGCGAGCACATACATATATATATATATATATATATAAAATAAATTTGTCACGTATACGTACACACATGCATGTGCACAAAAACATGTAACATTATATAAAAACATTAGATATATTAGTCTTAAACAAAATAAATATTTGTAAACATAACCACAAAATTAATATTACAACACGACATTATAATATGTATATGATATAACACAATATTGCATATATATATATATGTTCGCATGTCCACGATAGAACATTTAAAGCATACATAACATGTTAAATAATTTTTTTAAAAAATATTATTTTAAATGCTAAATATAATGTAATGTTACAATTATTACAAAAGTATTTTATGTCATCTAATATAAATTAAGAAAAAGAAAATATTTTAAAAAATAAATAATAAATTAGTTTTAATAAATTTTTCATGTTATTATTTTAAAAATATTTATCTTTCTCTAAACAATAAGATTATAATTAAATTTGATATTATAATTTGATATTCTAATATTTTACCGGTCCAAATATAAATTTTAAAATTTCATTTCAATTTTAATTCTAATAGAATTAGAATTAGAATTGAAATTATAATTTTATATTTTAATTCCAAATTTTGATGCCAAACATAGGTTTGTTAAACCATTTCTTTAAACAAAAGAATAGATTGAATTTTGTTATAATTGTTTAGATCTCTTATTTATTTTTTAAAATATATACCATAATTTAATTTTAAATTTTAAATAAAATATATTTCATTAAAAAAATATATAAGATAAAATTAATTTTAAAAATATTTTTAAGTTAATAAAAGCTATTTAAGTTAAACTGAAGATAATCAAAACAAGATGAAGATATTATCGTTTTAAAATTTTCTTGTCCTATCTTAATCGACCCTAGTCGCTGGTCTCTTCGCTCTCCTTGGGCTCGAAGACCCCAAATTGCAGCACCAAACTCCATATAAAACGGCCGAACAACAGCTCGTGATACAGAAGGAAAGAGGAGGTCTGAAACTTCTTCCAAGCCATCAACGCTTCGACTACCAGGTGAATATTTTGTTTTCCAATTCCATTTTGATTGACTGCTTCGTATTTTTGACTCAATTTGCTTTCGGTCATTCTAATTTACGGACGGCACATGTAATGATTTGACGTTTGAGTTTGGTGAGGGAATTATTCAATATGCTACTGTTACTGGAAATCTCATGTTTTGTCTCCTATTCTGGTTGGATTGGTGAAGTTAGGAGATGTTTTAGGTTCTGTCCTATTGACTTGATGTGTTGGTTCTATTTTTTCTATCGTGATTGATTCTTATTCTTGTCTGTTATTATGAGAATGGTTTTGCTATGGTTCGCTTTTCGATTTGGACTGATATTTTGTTTGAAGCTATGCATGTTTATTCAGTAATGTCGCGACTTCCCCCTCTTTTTTCCTTCACGATTGATTCTTGTCCATGGCTGTTTTTGTGGAAAAGGTTTTGCTATGATTCTGTTCTGCATTTAGACTAATATCAATTTAGAAGCTATGCATGTTTATTCTGTTTTGTTTGATTAAATTTTTCCCGTCTTCTCTCTCTCTCTCTCTCTCTCTCGCTTATTCTTGGCTGTTAATGTGGGAGTGATTTTTTCTATGGTTCTGTTCTGGTTTAGATAATACCGTTGAAACGCATAGTCTTGCAGTGCAGATTGCAGAATAATGCCAGATGACACTTTTTGGTTTCCTGGTCACTAGTTCTGTCTCACTATTCTTTGATTGACACTTTCTTCTTCCTTCCTCGTGGCCTTTTTTCTCCAATCGCTCTGTCAGTCCCATCCCATCACCATTCCTTTTTTCGTTCTCTTTAAATTTCAGTTTAACAGTTTCAAATTTCATAGTTTTTAAAACTTCATGCTTCTTCTCCACCTCATCAATTATAATGCATACCTTCCTCCCCCCTCTATGTCCTTCTGTTTTTCTTTCAATTTAACCCTTTTACTTTCTTTTCCCCATCTTTCTCCTCTTTATGTGTTGAGTGTGTGTGTGTGTCACTTAAATAGAATAATGTTGCAGCCCATAACATTTATCAAAACTTTCCTCAGAAGTCAAAAAGCATAAATCCTTTCATCATTTTCCATATTTGTGTGCCCGTAGGTCAGATTGACATATAGTGAAGCACTAAATTGGGCGAAATCTTTGAACATTATGATTTCCTTCCATGGTTTAACACCTCAAAGCAGGCCTGACTGTGCACAAATCAGCTATCCTTAAATTGATAGATAACAACCAAAACTTAATAATTGGATTTGGATGATATTACATATGTTTATATGCAACTTGCAGTTGATAAGTAGTTAATTTGATTCACAAAGCACATGGAGACATTTTTTTTAAAGTGCAGAATTAGCTGCCTGAGTAATATTCAATGAACGCAATTTTATCCCTAGCTAATTATACTTGCTTTATGTTGCTTGATTTTTTCCTTATATCAAGGCAAGGTTTTGGTTATAATATTATTTCTGGTATTTGATCTAAGCAATCTTTTAATAATGTTATGATATAACAGATGGTTGTAGAATTATTACTTTTTGTTATAAAAGTTTGAAGTTCATGTGTCATAGTTGAGTTGGATACTCTCAAAACTAAGAAGCACGGATATGCCCAACAGTAGGTCTATCCGTATCAGTGCTTTTTAGTCTCACACATGTGAGTTTAAGTAGTGAATTACACTTTTAGTTGATCTTTTCATAGAAGTGAATCTGAAAAGAGAACAATTGTTGAATGAACGTAATCTATGCTGCATTCATTTCAATTTACGAAGGCTTATGATTGCTTTCTTTATTTTAGCTGTGATGTAATAATGGTCAATGTAATGTATCAATGGAAGATATGAATTTTTCTGCGTGAAAAGGGTATTTTGGGCCTCTTGTTAAGTTCATCTTTGAGTAGTTGGGGTGATTGCCTTTGACATGGCCCACCACCAAATGATAGTTTTGCAATAGACAGCAGCAATGTGAATGTTACTAAGTCCTCTAAGTCAGTGGCAGTTGTAGCCCTAATTTACCTTCACTCCAGAAGTAAACTTTGCCAGTAACTGTTGTTGATGAACAAAAAAAGGGGTCAGGTGCACTAAGTGGTTTTTAAGGGACCTTAGCATATGATTTGGGATGTCTCTTTCTTGACTTTGGATCTTAGTGCCCTAAAAGCTTGCATGTTCAAACAATCTAGGCCTGTATTCGAAGTTTCCCTGGGGTTAGTAAAGTGATCAAGTTCCTTGGGCAAGTCCATTGAAGAAGAACATGCTGCTTTGCTGCACTTTGAAGCTATACATGGGACATTGATAGGTTTGCTATTTTCATTTATGCCCCTCTAGAACTTGTTCGTGTTTAAGTTGTTAATGCTTCTAAATGTGGAATAATTTTTACTTTTAACCTAGAAAAGTCATCTACTTAGGAATTCTTTTTGTTTAGCATATGTTTTTTGGATCATTGTGACTAGAATAAATTCTGCTGTTAGGGAAATTATACTGTATTGGTTATCCTAGTGGTGGGATACATCCTATGTGTTTTAGATATCTTTTAATTGCAGTTTTAGATATTTCTGCATCTTGGGAATTGAAGTTCCTATAAGTTCTTTTAGGTTTGTTACCTTTATTACTTTTGACTTAACAAACATTACTTCTACCATGACCGTTGTGTCTGGGTTAAGCATGTGGACTATGAAGTGTAACTTAGTTTAGGTGGTGCTTTGATATGAATATAGAGCATGAGAACACCTTGATGTATATCAATGGTGTGATTACTAGTATAGCATTTTATGGCAATATAGTAATAACGATTATATCAAAGCAAGATTCAGGTTGTAGCATTGATTGAGGGTTTTGAAATGAATAATCTTTTAACATTTATATATATATGGTTATATTATTGTTACTTTTTGTTATACAAGTATGAAGTTCCTGTGTCATCTGAGCAGAAGACTTTGCATATTTTAACAACTTAGAAGCAATTAAAATTATGGTTGTTATTTTAGTCTTCTTATTGGGTGAATTCTATGTTATACTCTTTTGATTTTTCCTGTGGATGCTCATACACCAAAAGTTGCAACAGTTGCATTTGTTGCAACTTTTTACGAAATTAATAATATTCTTCTTGCGATCTGGACATTTGTATGAATTAAAATTATGGTTGTTAAGACCTTTCGTAGCCCCTATTAAGGATACTTTTATGAATTCCCACATTTTTATCAATTTGTAAGGAAGAGAGTGGGCGGAGGTTAGTTTTAGTGATGATATTTTAAAAGATAAATGTTAGATATATATATATTTTAAAACTATTTGTATCATGAAAACTAGTAAAGATATAAAATGTCAGCATGATCTTTTCTTTTAAGAATTTTCATAATTGTTCTCTACTTGTGTTTTAAGTCTAGAAGGCTTCATTTTTACCTCTTCCATGATTTTGAATTTTGGCTTGTTTTGTCAATTTTAAGCCTATCATGCTTGGTTTTAAATCAACTATGACATTTCGTGCCTTTTTAGATATTGATGAACATTGTATATCCCACGTTGATGCCTATCTCTGATTGGTCTCTGCTAATACACTGCATCCTTCAAGAGGTTTTTTCTTCTTTTTCTTTTCTTTTTTGGTGCATACTATTTTCTACATTTTGCATCACTCAATTATGGTTTGAATTAATGCACGGATACGCCAGATTTGGATGTGTATCCGTATCGGATACGTGTACCCTACACGTGCACATGCATCAAACACGTCCCGAAACGTGTTGGAATGTATCGAACTGTGCTGGAATGTGACGAAATGTATACGTAGATCTGTGTAGTTTTTGCCATTGTCTGGTTCGTCCTTCCCTGGTTCTTCCTTTTGGCGTTTCTGGTTTGTGCTTCTTCCTTCTCTGTTCGTCTTTCTCTGTTCTTTCTTGAAACATTGTTCTGCATCTCTGGTTCATCCTTCTGCCAATTTTGGTTCCACTTGTTCTGGTTCTGTTCTTTCATTATTCTGTTTCTGCTCTGGTTCTATGCTGTCATTTATGTTCAAGTTTTTCTCTTCTGGGTTATGTTTTGTTTTGTCGTTTTCATTCTGCATCTTTTTTTTCAGTGCCTTATTTTATTTGTATGTGTTCTATTTGTTTTTCCTATACATTATCTTTTTATTTATATCATTTATGTTTTTATTTTTAACCTTTTATTGAAATAATCTATAAATGCTTTTTTAAGGGTCAATTCTTTTGTATTGTTTATCTTTTATATATATATACACACACACACACACACACATATATATACACATATATGTATACCCATATCCTAAAATTTTAGAAATTGGCTTATCCTGCATATCATATCGTATTTGATACACATACTCGTATTGGTACTTCTTAAATTGTTATATACCTTGTCACTCTTTTTATTTGCTACAGTTGGTCTCTTTAATGTACAATATTGAAGGATGCACGGATACGTAGAAATCACAGCTGTATCCATATTAGATACATATCTAATACGAATATGCATATGGTATTCTTGCATGCGTATCCAAAACTTTTTTTTGTTGGATACATACCAAAACGTATTGGTGAGTTTCAAAACATCTCCTTTGACCCAAAAAGAGTTTCAAAACGTCTCTGAAATGCCAGAAATGATTTCCTTTTAAAAAAATATTAAATATTTACCTTCAAAACCTCTTTTTGTAGTGAAGTCAAAGAACTTTTATTTCACCTTGTTGAATTACTTTGATAACATGGATATTTGTATACAAAATCTACACTAAGAAATGAGACTATTCAATGCAATATTTGGACTAATTAATACAAGAGTTGAACTATTAGTTGGATTAATAAATACAAGAATGAGACTAATAAATGTTGTAGTTGAGACAATATGCTGCAACACTTCCCTTTAAGTTGGTCAATAGATGTTTTGCATTCCCAATTTGGATATAATGGTTTGAAATGTTGTACTGTTGAGCCTTTTGGTGAACATATTTGCTAGCTGGCTTCTTGTTGATACATAATGGGTACAAATAAGACCACTATCCAGTTTTTCTTTTATGAAATGTTTGTCAACTTCAACATGCTTTATTCGGTCATATTGTACAGGATTATATGCAATGCTTGTAGCAAATTTATTGTCACAATACAATCTTATTGGTCCATCCCAATTGATTTTAAGTCATCCAAGTTTATCTTTAACCGAAGCAATTCACAAATTCCAAGTGCCATAGCTTTGAACTCTGCCTCAGCGCTAGACCTTGCAACCACATTCTGTTTTTCACTCTTCCAAGTTACTAAATTACTGCCTAGGAAAGTGCAATAACTCGTAGTAGACCTTCTGTCTATTAATGATTTTGCATAGTCAGCATCTCTATAGGCTTCTAGAGTTAATCCCATGTTCCTCTTGAATAATATCCCATTTCTTGAAGTGCCTTTCAAATAATGCAGAATTCGGTGTATAGCATGTAAGTGTACTTGTTTGGAATTATGTATGAATTGACTTATTACACTTATTGCATAGGCTATGTTAGGTCTGGTATGAGATAGATAGATAAGTTTCCCCACTAATCTTTGGTACATTTCCTTGTCAATAACAATATCATCACTGGCTTCCCCTAGTTTATGGTTAGGATCAATCAGGGTATTAGCTAGTTTGCTTGCTAGTTTACCTGTCTCTTTTAGGAGATCTGTCGCATACTTTTGTTGAGAAAAAAAGATACCTTATTTGGAATATGCCACTTCAATTCCCAAGAAGTACTTCAATTTTCCCAGCTCTTATCTCGAATTCATTTGCTAAACATCTCCTAAGTTCCTTTTGTTCTATCTTATTATCTCTGGTGACGATGATATCGTCAACATATACCAATAAGGCTGCCACTCCCCCTGAATCCTTCGGTTTGATGAACAGAGTACGGTCCCCCTAGCTCTGCTTATAACCAGAGGTTAACATTACTCTAGTGAATCTCCTAAACCAAGCTCTCGGAGATTGCTTTAAACCGTATAAAATTTTCTTTAGTTTACATATTTTGTTTGCCTTTGTGTTGTTTCCAAATCCTAGTAGAATGTTCATGTAGATTCCTCATCTAGGTCCCCATGCAAAAATGCATTCTTCACATTATATTGTTCAAATGTCCAATTATAGTTAGATTCTAATGATAATAGGATTCTAACTTTATTCATTTTGGCAATTGTGAACAAAGGTTTCTTGATAATCTATGCCATAAGTTTGAGTGTACCCCTTAGCAACAAACCGTACTTTATACCTCTCCAGTGATCCATCAGTTTTATGCTTGACTGAGAAGACCCATTTACACCCTACTGGTCTCTGTCTTTTAGGTAATTGGACTAACTCCCACATCTTGTTCTTCTCTAATGCTTCCATCTCATTTTCATGACTCGCCTCCATTACTCCTTGGCTAATGCCTCGGATAAATTATTTGGAATAACGATGAAATTTAAGTTTGTAAGAAAGTTTTATATGAGCTAGAGACATTAAATGACACATAGTGAGAAATGGGATATAACAGGTGCTTTGTACATTCTCTAGTTCCTTTCCTAATGGCAATGGGAACATCTAGACCGATGTTTATAGAGCTAGGGTTAGAATTCATGCTTACCTCAGTTTTAGAACTACCAGAGATAGGTGCAGAGATTTGGACTTGCATAGGCTCAAAGGTTGGAGTTTCCTTTCTTGTGTACACCTGCAAATACCTCATATTATCAATATTGGTGTTATCCTTGATCACAGATTCAGTGTGGGGGCTAACCGAAATGGGTTTAGGATCATCAGAAGTGCTAAGGTTGGATTCAGAACTTGGTGAAGGGTTTTCAGAGGTGCTAGGGTTGGATTCTGGGCTTGTTGAAGGATTTTTAGAAGTGCCAGGGTTAGATTTAGGGCTTGGTGATGGGATGAAAGGAGTGGATTGGGAAAGGTCAAGGATAAACAAAAGGTCAAGGAAAGATGCTTCCTTATCTTCCTCCTAATCTTTCATAATAGTGTTCTCCCCTTGAAGATAAGGATGAGAAACATATGGAAGATGTTCGACAAATGTGACATTAACAAAGACAAAGAACTTTTTTGTAGGGGGATGATAATACTTGTAACCCTTTTAAATGGAGGAATAACTTAAAAAGATGCATTTAAGAGCTTTTGGATCCAACTTCCCTTTATTATGAATATGTACAAATGCGATGCACCCAAATATGTAGGGTGTAAGCCCATTTGTGATTCTGAGATCTGGGTAAAATTAAGAGAATACCTCCATAGGAGTTTATTGTCTAGGACAAGAGAGGGTAATTTGTTTTTAGTGTATGTAGCAGTAAGGACAGCCTCCTCCCCCCCCCCCCCCCCCAAAAAAGATTTAGGCATGTTTGTGTGAAATAGATAGGCACGGGTCATAGATAAGAGGTGCCCATTCTTTCTTCCCGGCCACTTCATTTTGTTGTGGATTATATACATAAGATGACTCATGGATTATCCCTTCCTTTTGGAGGTAGGATGACAATGTTTGATTGAAGTACCTCAGCCTTTTGATTTTAACCCCAAATTGAGTTTGGATTATGGTATGAAAAGTGGAGAACAATTCACTCACATTTGACTTATTTTTGAGAAGAAAGATCCAAGAAACTCTAATGCAATCATCAATGAAAGAAACAAACCATTTAACACTAGTGATAGTAGGAATAGGAGAGGAGCCCTAAATATTGTTGTGAATAAGAGTAAAAGGAGAAGAAATTCCTTTATGATTGATAGGAAAGGAAACTCGGTTGTGTTTGGCTGTTTCACAAGTCTCACAATGAAAATGGGCAAGATTAATTGTATTAAACAAAGAAGGAAACATAATTTTCAAAGTTCCAAAGAGGGGTGACCAAAATGACAGTGGTAAAGCCATATTTGATTCTCAATAGACGAGGTTCCAATAACAAAAGACAAGGACATAGGATTCTTGATATCATCAGTATTTGTAGGTGTCACTAGATAATAAAGTCCATTCTGTTCCTTAGCAAGCCCAATCCTCTTCCCCGAATCCTGGTCCTGAAAAACAGATGAAGTAGAGGAGGTTACCTTACAGTTCAAATCTTTTATGAGTTTTTTTATGGATATAAGATTTGTGGATAGTTGAGGAACATGAAAAACATTTCTAAGAACAAAGGAGGGAGATATTTGAATATTCCCTAGCCTTGCTACGGTAACAAGTGAGCCATTTGCAACTGATATTTTCCTATTGCTAGGGCATGGAGCATAAGTCTTGAAATGATGAGAAGAATATGTCATATGATCGGTGGCTCCTAGATCAAGGATCCAAGAGTCTTAAATTGGTTTATCCGAGACATTTAACCAACATGAGTGATAAAGATTACCTGAATGAGCTAGAGAGTAAGTATTGACATTATTAGGAGGCTTTTCTAAGGTCTCCAACAAGTTGCATAACCTTTCAATTTCATTTCCGCTGAATTCTTCAATGCCGGAAGTCTATTCTTAATTGGGTTGCATCAAATGGGCTTGCCCTTGAGTTCGTGCTGTCCCGCTTTGCATATTTTTTCCACGTAGCTTCGTGCAATATTCTTTGGTATGTTGCAATTTTTTGCAATAAGTACACCATAGATTATAACGATCTTGTGTCTTGCCTTTACTGTCCTCTTTGGCCTATTCTAGTGTTAAGCCTTGGTGTCTGCCACCATTGATGATTATAACAGATTCTTCAATAGGTTGACAGCTAAGCATTACACCTCTTCGAGTCTCCTTAGCTTGAATAATTGAAATTGTGTGGTTAAGGGATGGTAGTTCATCCTTACCAAGGAGTTGGACTGTTACTTGATCGAATTCTGCATTGAGTCTTGCAAGAAAATCATAAACAGATATTTTTCAATAAAACTTTTTAGTATTGTTGCATCTTCGCTGCACTTCATTTTGATACATCTATAATGATTCATTTCTTGCCAAATGTTTCGTAGCATGTTGGCATATTCTGTGACAGATTTATTTTCTTGTTGAATCGTTATAGCTTTAATCTTGAGCTCATATACCAAGGACGCATCCTTAGCCTTGGAATAAGTTTGCTTAACAGTTTCCTACATCTCCTTAGTAGTGGTGAGACACATGCAAGTATCACTTATTTTTGGATTCATGGAATTCTAGAGTTATGCCATTATCATGAAATCCTCCTCATCCCATGCCTTATAGTGCTTATTACCTTTTGAGGGTCCATCCCCCAAAATATGACTTAGCTTTCCTTTTCCTTTCAATATAGTCTGAACAAGTTGAAACCATTTGAGATAGTTTCCACCATTCAACCGATAATTGGGATGTAGATTTTGCAAATCTCCAACTGGACTAAGAACTTCAGTCATATGAGACTTGGAAGACATTGTGACCTATGACATTTGAAGGAACACAAATGGGCCAAAATATAGTAAAATGAAGGAATGCCAAGAGAGAATTGATTTTTGGACACTTGAAAGAAAAGTTCAACTTGCAAAAGGGCTTGGATTGTAGTTAAGGCAAGTTGCTATATAGTGTCAAACCAAAGGGCTTGGTTCAAGACTAAATCAAAGGTGATTGTGATACTCTTCTTGAAAATGGGAAGTTTAAAAGAAGGGATGAATTGAAGAACAGATTCACAACTTTAAGGAGGAAGTTAGAATTAGCAATATGGGCAGTGGGAAAAAAAGGACCAAAACAGAAATTCTCTTTATGACGGATTAGAACAATGGCTGGACGAAAAGATGTCGGAAAAGTGACATATGACGTTGGAAAGCTGAGACAGCACTAAGGGGATGTGCCACATGCTGGCGTGTGATACAAAGCGCAGATGGCTTTGTCAGCACGTGAGTTTCACGCGTAGTGTTTTTGGTCACCGAAAGATGGGGATAGGTCGACCAAAGCCTTCTATTTCTCCCTATGTTGGCAGTGAGATGTAATCAGCCACTTAAGTTGATCACCTAAGTTTGTTAACAAAGATGAATGGAAAAAAAATGGCAAAGAAGACACTTAGAAATGAGGCAAGGCTCTAATACTATGTAGTGAAAGGAAAGAACTTCTATTTCACCTTGTTGAATTACTCTAATAACATGGAAATTTATATACAAAATATACACTAAGAAATGAGGCTATTTAATGCAATAGTTGGATTAATTAATATAAGAGTTGAATCATAGTAATCGAATCGCGATTCAAATCGTGAATTGGAAAGCTAAGTTTTGAATCGTGAATCGTAAATCGAATCGAATCGTATGATTCAGATACACATTGAAAGCTAATTAAAACTATATCTTATTAAGAATGTATACAATAAAATTTCAAGAAACCAAAAATTATAAATTGTAACTTGTAACTATCTAACTTATATCTCATATCTAAAAACTAATTGACTTTAAAAATTAATCATCTAGACTAATATCATCACTATCACTATTATCATTGTCATCATCCAACATGACAATTTCTTCATCGTCGTCTTCCTCTGTATCACCATCATCTTTAGTATCTTGTTCAACATTATCTTGTATCATAATTCCTTTTCCTTTATCATGCTTGCTGGCATTTCCTTTGTCATTCTTGTCGGTATTAAGATTTCTTGGACCTAAAATGAGACATATATGTAATCATATTAATTTGTAAATTGTAATATTATAATATACATGGTAATTGAATAACGAGACTTAAGATTGCAAGTCTAATATGCCTCTCTTTCTCTTTTTACTTGGATCTCCTTCATTGACGTTGAAACACTCTTGGACATCAATATAAGAATTTGCTTCAAGTAGACAAGGTTCCTCTTGTTCAGTAATCCATTCATCATCGGATTCAAGATCTGATAGGTAAATAGGATCATATGTTTCTCCTTTTGTTTCCCTTTGCTTTTGTCTAATTTCAAGTTGAAGGTTATATTTGACAAATACAAGAGCATTCAATCTTTGCTGCTCTAAGCAATTTCTTCTCTTAGAGTGGACATAATCAAATACACTCCAATTTCGTTCGCACCTGGTAGCACTACAGGTTAGGCTAAGGATGCGAATGGCAAGTGATTGTAACTCTTTGCACTCTTATCCAAAACTATTCCACCATAAGGCTAGCAAAAAGAAAGTATAAATGACACTTAATTAGATATTTAATCAATTTAATATATTAAAGAAGCCATACAACATTATAAGATCAATAATTACTAGGTTGCTTCTTCTTTCTAGTTGCAATTGCCAAGCTATATCTAAAAAGCCCCTCTGCCTTGTCAAATTTCTCAATTTGAGAGTCAATTTTGACTGTAGTCTCAATATCAGGACACATCTTTTCCAATGTCTTGTATAATCCAACTTTTACTTCAATGTCTGGGTTAAAATTTGGATTATAATGGAACCTATTATGATATTGTAAGCTACAATAAGAAATTAAATATCAAGCAAAAATATTTCATAAACAAAAATTATTTCTAACAAATTTACTTACTTAAGATTAAGAAAATATGTCGTTGCATGAAGAGGCCTATGGAGTTGATAATCCCAACGCTTGGCTATGATTTCCCAAACTTTTTTATACCTTCTTTCCACATTATTAAATTTTTTTGCTATTTGTTCCCTTGCTCGATCCATAGCCTCATATATGTATCCCATTGCTGGCTTTGAATCACCATCTAAGAACTTTAACCAGAGGTGACACACAATTCAAATAATACTTTACAGATTTCCAAAACCTTGAATCAGTTAGAACAATATTTTCTACAACTTTAGCTTCAATTCTAGATGTATATGTACTTGTAGCCCACTTTTCTGATGCAAACATAGATTGCAACGCAATTTTTTGATCTAAGATAGATTTCATTGTCAAGAAAGATGTGGCAAACCTAGTTACTACTGACCTTGCTAACTCTTTACCTTTGGAATAGCTTCTAAACAAATTCAACACCCATATGTGCCTATAAATGAAAGTCGTGATTCTTTTTGCTTTTCCAATGGTATTATAGAAAACCATGAGGCCACTAATATTTTTAAGAATTAAATCAATAGAATGAGCAGCACAAGGGTACCAAAAGATATGCTTTCTTTTGTCCATCAATTTGTTTCCAGCAGATACAAGGGCTGAAGCACTATCTGTGACTACTTGCACCACATTTTCTTCCCCAATTTCCATCACCATTTCATCTAGTAGTTTAAACATTTTTTCAGCATCTTTAATAAAACTACTAGTATCAACAGATTTTATGAAAACAGTGCCATTAGGACTATTAACAAGAAAATTAGTGAGGGATCTACCTTTTCCATCAGTCCATCCATTTGACATCAATGTGCAACGAGTTTTCTTCCATTCAAGTCTATATTTATCCAAATTAGCATGGACAAGGTCAACTTCTTTTTTCAAATAGGAAACTCTCACTTCATGGTAAGTAGGTGGCTTTAATCCCATACCATATTCACTAATAGACTTCACCATTTCAATAAAATAAGGACTCTTCATCAAAGTAAATGACAATGCATTGGCATATATACATCTACATATATCCCTAATTACTACATCTCGATCCTTCACCATTGCATTTATAGTTTTTGGCTTCATATTAGGCTTCAAGAAACTTAAGCCACCAATCCCTTTGCCTTTACCCATAAAAGCTTCCATTGACTCTTTTTTGCAACTGAATTTCTTTATCATTGGAATCAAAACATTCAACAACATCATCTTCATCATCCTTCTTCAAGATTAGATCATCTAGCATTTTCTTAAATAAATTTTTTACCTTTTTAGGCACTTGTTCACAAGGTGCAACCTCTTTATGTGTTCCAACTAGATGTTTCATCTTGAATGCTTCTCCCCACATTATTTTAGGACAATAGTTACATTTAACATGTAACCTAGTGTCAAGAGATTTACAATGATCCCATGCAATATCTTTCTTTGTTTTCTTGTTTGAAGCCATATCTTGAAATCTAGAAACTTAAAGTCTTAAACAAAAAATAAATAAATAAATAAAGAACATAAAGAGTAAGATGAAGAAAGAAAATAAAAATTACAATAAAGAAAGAAAATAAACTTGAGATGAAGGAAGAAAATAAAAATTAAGATGAGAAAAGAAAATAAATATTACAATAAAGAAAGAAAACAAAAATTAAGATGAAGAATAAAAATAAAAAATTAAGATGCTAGTTAAGATTGAACTTTGAATTTGATAATATCTTAATACAATAATAGATAGAAATAGAAGAATTAAAATAAAAAGAAGTTCTTTCACAAAAAAAAAGAAAAGGAAAAATGCTTACTTTTTTCCAGAATAATGGAGGAATTGGACTTAGGCGGCAGCACGCTTGGAAGAATTAGAATACATAATAGTCTTTGATATTAGGTTTAAATAGTCAAAGTTTGTTTTGACTGAAGCAATTAAAATTTGTTTCATGCGAGCAGCCTATCCAATGAAGTCACAATACGCTTAAGCATCTTATTCAACCCAAGCAAAAAACGGTGCCGTTTACCAATATACACAATGGGACTGTGCTATACTGAAGCAAATAAAAAACAAAAACAATGTCTTCATCTTTCTCAGTCGAGTCACTTGACTTCGGAGTAGCCCGTGACATGTCCATCCGGAATCGTTGCCATACTGCGAATCGCTAGTTCAGGCATGCATCGCACGATTCCGGCGATTTCAACGTGCAATGCCGGCTCTTGCACAATTCACTCTACGACTTGAATCATTTTAACAGTGAATCGAGGCAGATCGCACGATTCGAACCGTGAATCGTGCGTCTTCAATTACTATGAGTTGAACTACTAGTTGGACTAATAAATACAAGAGTGAGACTAATAAATGTTATAGTTGACAATATGTTGCAACACTTTCTTATAAGACCTTTATTTCACTCAACTTCTACTTCTGTGAATCTGTGCTTAAGAGACAGGAATTTGTGTAAATTCCTGTGCTCTTCTGTGCAAGCATCTCCTTGGAGCTGCTGGTTGTGATTTTCTTCTTCCAGCTGCAGTAATCTTCTTCCTTGGAGCACCGTGCCTATTTGCTTTGGTCAAAATTATTATTTTTCATTTAAGTTTTTTGTCTTTTTATATATGAAGGACTCTACATTTTCTTTCTTTAGTGTAATTTATTTTTGGCCATATTTTCTTGGGTAATTGCCTGGTATAATTTTTGACCCAAAAAAAAAGTTGCCTTGTATAATTTTTTGATAAATTTTTTTTAATAAAATATTCTACTAATTGATTTGATGTTTTGATAGAACTTTTTTAAATACAAATATATTGTTTTCTTAATTTTCCTCTATGTTTTCTATTATTGTAAATTTTGAATGTGTATATATATATATATATTCCCGTACCTGTGTCTTAAAACTTTATAAAATGTTGTATCTTGTGTATCCTATTGTATTGTATCGGATATGCACGCCCGTATCCGTACTTCTTAGGCAATATTTGAATCATCAGTATTATATTGGTAATAAAAAGGCATGTTTCTTCACTGTTATACATCTGCTAAAATTGCTATGAATTTCTTCTCTGTAAGGAGAACAAGTTGTAGATAGGCTAAAATTTCTCTGACTTATTCTATGGCCCATGCTAGCTTGAAGTTTCAATGTGTTTTAAGTGTTTATATTTCATTTCAATTGCTTGATTGATTTGACATAAAGGTTTATGGATATATTCATTATGCAATATTATCTTTCTATTGTATTGTACTACTTAATACACTAAGCATGTATAGCCATTTTGCATCATTAAAATACAAGGCATTTGATAATGGGAAGTTAAACAAATCTTGGTTAAATTTAAACAAGGCTAATATCAGTATTTTAGCTTATCTTGGTCAAATTTCAACTTGACTTTTCTTTGTGCAATGTGTTGTAAATTATTTGGATTTAATACATTACATTGTCTAGTAACGTGTATCTTTTTTTATATTTCGGATGTTGTAGATTACAAACTGTAATATTTAGAGGGAATTCCTGGTATTATTTCGATTGTCTGCACAATTATTATATTAGAGATTGATGAGTCACTTTTGCATTTTCATATGCCTGAAATATAAAATTTGCAAGACAATTTGAAGTGTTTCTAGATAGCTTTAAGTGTTTTATCAATTTGGCATTAAAATTTTTTCATTTGATATATTGTATAGTTTTAATTTTCTTTTACATTGGCTCATTTATTCTTTCTATATATGTATGAATTAGGTACCAAAAATATCTGGTGCGATCACAGGTACCAATCTAGTGATCCAAAATCCTTGTTTTCCTCTCATTCATTGTCAAAGTAGTGACTCAGCCATCATAAATTAAAAGTTTTCAACCTGGGACTACCTTAATTGATCAAACTCCAACAATCTTCAAATTTCCCTAATTTCAGAAGCCATAGAAAACACAATGCATTCCAAACCTTGTCAGAACCCCCAAATCCTAATCCAATCACCAGACCTCCAAATTCCTCCTCAATGTGTAACCTTATCCCCCACCACCAATCAAACCCTTTCCCACCTCAAATGCTCTCTCTTCCCAAAATTGCCGGCTTCCCAACTTTTGTTATCATTCTATTTCACCCTCAATGGCAAACCTCTTAGTGACGATACCCCTATTCTGAATTCCCAAATACCTCCCTTTTCCACCCTGATTCTCCAATCCAGGTTCCGTGGCGGCGGCGGCGATGGTGGTGCAACTGGAGCAGAATCCCGTGATTGCTATCTTAATATGTATGCTGACAAGAAGCCTGATAAGGTTGACCCGAATGAGCAAAGGCTGTCCAAATGGTTAAATTGTGCTTTGTCAAATGAGCCATTGAGGGAACCTTGTGTGGTAGATAAACTTGGAAATATCTTCAATAAGGAAGCTTTGGTGGAAGCATTGCTGGGGAAGAAGCTGCCTAAGGAGTTTGGGCACATTAAGGGTTTGAAAGATATGATTAAAATTCAGCTCTCTTTAATTCCTGGGATGGAGGATGTGAATGGTGGTGGGACACGGTTTCAGTGCCCTATTGCAGGGCTTGAGCTTAATGGGAAGTATAAATTTTTTGCGTTGAAGAACTGTGGCCATGTTTTGAGTGCTAAGGCTTTGAAGGAGGTTAAGTCTTCGTGTTGTCTGGTGTGTCACCAGGAATTTTCAGAAATAGATAAGATAGTAATCAATGGGAGTGAGGAAGAGGTGGCAGTTTTGAGGGAGAGAATGGGAGAGGAAAAAGCTAAAACAAAGGAGAAGAAGGCAAAGAAAATCAAGAATGGAGTGGCAGTGAACGGGGAGGACGAGAGTGTGAGTTTGGAACCATCACGGTTGATTGGTACGAAACATGGTATAGATGTTAAGGTTGTGGATGAGGCTTCAACTAGAGGGGAAGGAAACAGGAAGGCTGTGAATGGTAACCCTTCTTTGAAGGGTGTCGCTAATGGTGCAGCCAAGCGTTTCAAGGCTGCTGATATGGCCCCCCCAAATGCAACCAAGGAAGTGTATGCATCAATTTTCACTTCTTCAAAGAAGTCGGATTTTAAAGAAACTTTTACTTGTAGATCCCTCCCTCTTGGTAGAAACTGATTATTGTATCCAGTATACAAGTGTCTACTGTTATTATTGTTTGAATGTACTCAAACATATGTTCTTGACTGTATTAATGTTTTGACCTTTCCTGTGGTGTCTATACTGGTTTCATACCCACCAATTCATCTATGATCTAAATGGTAGTTGGAAGGGATTTCTATATGAATATTTATGTAAAAAGTGGTTTTTATTCATCTTTATTCAAGTTTGATTGTAGCAACAATATTTTAGAAAGAATGTTGAGAATGCCTTGTTAGAGTAAGTGCTTTGATATTCTTTATTTTCCCTTGCATTGTAAGTTCTTGACCCAAATACAAAATTGAACTAGATTGTACTTTTAATGATATTTGTGTAACAATGATTACACAATGGGAGAATCAGCGTTGAATTTATGTGTTTATTACTTTTGCTTTTCACAAAGTATGGGGTGGTGACAAACAGAAATTCTTAGAATATTGACCTTGCTTGATTCTTTGAAGATGAATATTATATTTTTCTATGAATCTAAAGATTGAACCCAAACTCGAGACTGGATCCCGTAGTAATTAAAATTAGAGTTTTATTAACCAATGCTTTTAGGATTATATCTCTTATAGACCTTAAGATTGAACTCAAGCTTGAGTCTGGATGCCTATTGTAATTAAAATCATAGGAGATTATCTAGCAATGAATTATGATCATCCGATTTATTTGCTAATAAATCCTGAGTACTTTATAATTCTTTTGATAAATGATGACTGACATGTTTAAAGTGTCGTCTGTACTTGAAATACAATGCCTACACTGCATATCTCGATAAATTATTCTGTCAGCTGAAGGCAAGACATACAGTCTTTTAGATTAGCTGTTTAAAAAACTTATTTTAGATGAGCCTAAGTTGCAGGCAGTTTTGCAGAGTGTTCATGTATTCTGCAGATTGGTCCTCGGGATACATGTTGGTGCAGGGTTTTCTCTTGTTTCTACTTAGGAAATTGGAAATATGCAAATTTATTGAAGCTGTAACTAGTTATTTTTCGACTATTCTTGATTCAATAATAGATGAGACATCATTTAAGCCTTTCACCATCAACAAATATAAAGAAAATAGCTATTTTCTGTGAGGTGAAAGAACTCTTGCTTATGGCCCAAAAAATAATAATACTATTTTTAACACCTAATACCCATATACAATAAAATTATAGGCTAAATTATTTTTTTCTGCAAATAACTTTCCCTCTAATTTATTATTTAGTAACGCAATCTCTGCACAATATGTGTTCTTTCTAAAAAGAAGTTGTTTAGGTACTTTGACTGATATATGAAAATAAAAGCACAATCTCTCACTAGTGCTTATATAAACCTTGTTGCTTTTATTTTAATATTACTACTAAAATCACATTTTTATATTGTGTAAAATGTTAACTTTATTGATAAAAAATTGAATAATAATGGAGATCTTTGTAAAATATATCAAATGAGAAAGCAAAAGAGCTGAGTATTATTTTTATAATAAAAGGGGTATCAAGTGTGCTTTAACCAAAGCTGAAAAGAAGCTAGTGTCATTTACTCAAAATTTTAATTTAATCCCTATTGTTAAGCCTTCCGTTGCAGTTAAATTTTATTGATATGGTCAATCATATACCATCTTAAAATGAAAATTTTCAAAATTACAAGGACTACACTAAAATTTAACAACATTATAGGGACCAAAAGAGTAATATAACCAAAAATTATTAGAAAGGTCAAAAAGAAAATTGGCATGGGCAGGCCATTGTTAATTATATAATTTGGAATCTCTCAAGAGAGGGGAGAGTAAATTATTCTAAATCTGACTAATCATATTTTGAAATATAACATGATAATTATGAAATAATTAACCATGTACTAGTTGGTGGTTTTTCCCTGTCCCATCTGGTTCCATCATTTTCACAGAATTAAACAAGTTAGATTATGAAGCAAAAGAGTTAATCCTTCACATCTTTACAGGCAAACAGTCCTCAGATTTAGAGCGACACACATAACAGAATAAAAAGTTAAAGTGGTAACAAAAGTTCAATTAACAAGGAGATCATAAATATTCCTTCATACCTTGCCCCTATTGAACTTGTAGCCCTTAGAATGGTCTCTGCCCTAACAAAACTACGGAATCATTAAGGTCCATGGCTACGTTCATAGGATAGGAATGAGAATTCTCAGAAACTGGCAAGCAAGCGGGCACTGCTTCAAAAGATAACGACTATGACTCACATGACAGAGAAAGACACTTTCATCGTTATACTCGAAAGCTAGCCCAAAGTTCTTCCACCATCTCATAATAGAAGTAAGTTCAACACCTCGCAACTGTTGCTGATGGCTATATATACGAGCCTGTATTTGTCTCTTTGGGCTGAACGAGTCAGAATTGAACACTATGGGAATAATGCAGAGTGAGTTAATTTAAGTGGCCAACAGCTAAACCTGAATTAGCGTGGGATTGAATAAATGTGCGCTTAAGAGAAGTTCATGGATTAAAGCAGACGAATTAATGGACCATTAACAATATACAGACAAAAGAAGCCGCAATGAATCATGCACTCAATTCTAATTAATTAGTTAAAGCATGCATTATGATCTATTCTAGCTAGAGGAACTACATCAATTAGGTAAAGCATGCATTATAATTAATTCTTGGAATCGAATACTTTAACTTTTCCTTCAATACAGTTACAGGTATTCACAAATGAAGCTAAAAGGAAAGGACTTGACAATTTTATTTTAACAAGCCTTGCATGGAGTGAAGATCTTATCTGCCATCGTCATCAAGTTGATTTCTCCTTTTGAGTTAAGCTGTAATTTGCTTCGAAGTACATATATAACTGTCTTCTGGTGGTAGATGGGGGGAAGATTGGCCGCTTGTGCTATAAACTCTTCCTCGTTTCAGATTGTGACATTTTGGAGTCCGGCTAATAGTTATAACTTTCAGTTGAGTAACAAACACTTGATCGTAACATTACAGTGAAGTCTAAAGGTTAGTTCGATAGAGATGATTGACAAATCATCAATTAATTATCAATTCTAGTTTTTGACCCGACGACAAGTGTTTAACTACGATGCAGATGAGAGGTAAATCTCATTGAGATGAAAGCTGAAGCTAGTCAAGCCAGGTTGAAACTTTCAAGTTTCAACTTATTTATCAGGAGATGAAACGATTAATGGACACATGCTCATTCAGGACCATTTATCATTTTCTGAGCCCAACAAAGGGTAATGATTGGTATAAAATCACAGTCACGTTTGGGACATGGAGAATATAGCACTTTCAAGGCATAAAAGGGGAAAGTTTGCCTTAAATGACAATGACAATGTAGGCCACCCAAGAGACCCAAAAGGACATAACTTTAAACTAAAGTTACTATACCCTTTGGGAACAACTGAAAGAACTGACTCACCCTTCCCAGGTTAAGACTATAAAGCGTTCGAATCTTTAGTTCTCCTAAGACATACTAGCACAACCTCTAAACATATACACAAATACAAACCAAGGACAATAATGACAGGGTGTGGCTCTTCATGTGGAGCATGCAAGTTCCTGAGGAGAAAGTGCACGATTGATTGTGTCTTTGCTCCTTACTTCTCCTATGACCAGGCTGCAACCCATTTTGCTGCAGTTCACAAGGTTTTCGGGGCTAGCAATGTTTCGAGGCTACTGTCACACCTACCAGTTCATAACAGAAGCGATGCTGCCATAACCATATCTTACGAAGCTCTGGCTCGGGTTCATGATCCCATCTATGGTTGTGTTGCTCATATATTTGCCCTGCAGCAACAGGTTATTATGCTCATATCGTATGAAACTAACCATAATTTTGATGAGTTACTTTTTCACAATAAGCTATTCATGACTCTAAGGTTGCTACTTGTAGGTTGCTAGCTTGCAAGAGGAGATAGATATTCTTAGTGTGATGGCGAATTATAGTGTTGGTGTTGCTGATTTTGGAAGTTCTTTAGTACCATCAAACTCAAACAACGGGATGGACTTCTCTTTACAGCACGATGCCACAAGAATACAAAGTTATCAAGAACCATTGGCTAATCTACTTTCTCAAGAAGGAAGTGCCGAAGTGTACCAAAGCTTGGACGGACACAGACAGATGGACTTTGAGTTTACTAAGAATGAGCATGGATTGGAAGACCATTTATTTGGCGAGTCCAACCTTAATTCATTGGAGAAGCTCCTCTGCGAAATTGAACAAGAGGCCTTTCTGAATCATCCATGGTTTACCCACGCCTGATGTAATCATACATAACTATAAAGGTTTAATGAGGTGATAGCTCACTTAACATCAGTCTTAGTCTTTAAAATAAGGTGAGTAAAATGTCTTAGATTTGATTTCTATGACTTCTTACTTGTTTATTTGATCATGGACCTCTTATGTAACCAGAAAAAAAAAATGGATGCCAAAACTAGAACTAAAATCTAAAATTTGCTTATAATTTTAAGACCTTGAGCAAGACGACTACATGGTCGAAGCTTTGTTCTCTCTTTGGTTTTAACTTAGGCTTATAAAAGTAGTCCCCTAAATAAACATCCTTTGCAGAAGCATGTAACTCCAAGTATATGACTACTTAAGGTTACGAAGTTTGGTCAACTGACAAACACAACAAGCAAAACGTGAAAACCATTGGCACTTTTTTGTAACCAGACAAGGTTACTGAACAAGTGCTTAGCATCGTTCTCTTTGTATACAGCAAATCAAAAGAACCAAACGATGGCTGCTTTTCTAACAGTCCACTATATGCCTCCCAAAAAAAACAAAAAGGAAAAGGCAAAATGTCTCTCAAGAAGCCTAAGAGATTTTCAGACCACGTGAGATGTGAGGGGCAAAACAAATAAAAGCTGCCATTTTTTTATTGAAGGAAAACAATTTAAAACAGAATAACTTCTTTTTATCACAAAACAATTATGTTCGTTCACATCCCCTTCTCTTTTCTCTTACACATGCCCCTCCGCAGTCAATAATTCTATCCCTTGGTTTCCACATCTCAGTTCCCCTCTCCTATCTCATCTCCATTAATATTAAAAACACACACAAAAAGGTTAAAACAGTTCAAAATTTTTAACACTAGATTTTGTAATTTTTTCCATAATACTTATTCCTGTAATTTGATTAAAATTTTACCTGCGCAAAATATGTTTTAAAAATGTTACTTGCATACGACACCAAGCTCATGATAAATTTTTAAAAAGAAAAGTTGATCATCATATTTTACTGGTGTTTCAATTACCTAAGTAAACATAGAAATTTTCCTTCGCTTACGAATGAATTTTGAGGGTAATTGGAAGTATGAAGAGGAAAACCCTAGTTTTGAACTAAGAAAGCAAAAAAGCCGAACTAGACCACTGAGTTAGTCTGCTATAGGTGAGCCAAAATGGTAGATACTAACCATAAGGTGGCCAAAATAACATCTGATTTTACATAATCCTCTATAGCAATGGAACGCTTCAGTCTTCACTAGACACCAAAGCATTCCTCTGGGATGTTGCTCTAATCCGCGGGGACCAAATAGAGTTCACACTTCAATCCCAAGAATGGAAAACACAGCCTCTAATACATACCAAACTCAATCGAAAAGTCAAATAATCGCTACGAAGTAGAATCATTTCATTAGTAACTAGAAAAGATCAAACAATTATGGTATGTGATCAAACAAATTTTTGTGATCAAATCGAATAGTCTGGCCATGAAATGGATGCTTGAGTATTTCAGCCTTCACAAGATCATATTCCTCTTGGATGTGATCAAACAAATTTTTTCGTTTCATGATTCATGCAGGAACTTGTTTGATACTGTACAAAAGAATATACTTCTGCATTTATATATATATATATATATATATATAGATATAGAGTACTGGTTCATCAATTACAATATATGTAAGCAATTTCAGAATTTGAATAATGATCATCAGTTACATTGTTAAAGAAAGTACTTCCACGCTTCGTAATACTACCACAAACTTGCCACTTGAACAAAAACAAAATTTGAGAACAACGACTTAACGGATGCAACATCAGATAAACAATATATTCATCACACTGCGAAAATTGAAATTTTGTGAACTTTATACTTGAAGACGACCAAAAAGTCTTACAGAAGAGTTCTCAAAAAGCTATTCAGCTCTTATTCACGCTGTATTTCATTGTTAAGCAATCTGTGCATTGATCAGGGGGAGAGGGATTTGTTGTCAACTAAGGCAAGAAAAGAACATTCAAAGCAAAATTAACCATCTCAAGAATACCACTCTCTTGCATTCTGGAACATGCGCAAAGAAGACCAAAAAAAGTCTCAGAAGAGTTCTCAAAAAGCTATTCAGCACTTATTCACGCTATACTTTATTGTTAAGCAATCTGTGCATTGATCAGGGGGAGAGGGATTAGTTGTCAACTAAGGCAAGAAAAGAACATTCAAAGCAAAATTAACCATCTCAAGAACACCACTCTCTTGCATTCTGGAACATGCGCAACCACGGACTAGGCCCCTTCTTGTCCACATCCCACTGCTTTGGATACCAAGGGAACTGCCACATTAAGAAGCAACGCTCTGGATGAGGCATCATGGCAAGATGCCTCCCATCTGGAGAACAAATTGCTGCAACTCCAAAAGGAGAGCCATTTACATTGAAAGGATACGTCTCTGTTGGATTGCCACTATCATCACAATATCTTATAGGAGCTAGATCTGAATGAACTATACGATGCAACATGCCTTCATCTGGGAAATAAGCTCTTCCCTCACCATGGGCAGCCCATACTCCCAGCGTACTACCCTCCATACCTTTGAACATTAAAGCAGGTGAGTCCTTTATTGTCACACTCGTAAAGCGGCATTCAAACCGCCCTGATTCATTGTGAATGAATCTAGGTTGTGATAGATCCCCACCAGCACCAAGCACACCCCCAATTTGTGGGCCTGGTACCCATCCCAGCAAAGCCATAAGCTGACACCCATTGCAGACACCAAGACTGAAAGTGTCTGGGCGCTTGTAAAACTCCTGAAATTGATTTAAAAGTGGCTCATTGAATCTTATGCATGCAGACCAACCTTTGGCAGAATCTAGCACATCAGCATAGCTAAATCCACCAACAAATGCAATTCCACGGAACTCTTGCAAAGAGATCACTCCATTAAGAAGGTCTGACATTGTAACATCCCATGGTTCAAAACCAGCAGCATGAAATGCCGCAGACATTTCTCTGTCTCCATTGCTTCCTTCTTCTCTAATCACAGCTACTTTGGGTTTTGAAGTTGCAGACATATACTTTTCATCAGTGAAGGAAGGAGAAAAGGACAGTTTCCATGAAGGCTCATGTCGATGTTTTAATCCTTCTCTCTCCGTATCCACACAAGATGCCAATCTTTGAAACTTTTCCAGCTGAAAACTGGTTTCTTCCCACATGTCCCTTAGGGTAGAAGTATTTTCTTTTAAATGAGTTACCCCGTTGACCTTAACCTCTATCAATGGGCTAGCAGTTACTTGGCCTATAACCTCTGCAGTAACACCCACACTGTTCAATTTATCCCGCACAACATCCAAGTTTTTCTTGCTTACCTCAACAACTAATCCAAGCTCTTCTGCATGGAGTGTTTGCAAAAGGCTGTTCCCATGTGAAGTCAAGTCCAACATGAATCCACGATTCCCAGCAAATGCCATCTCCAGGGCACAAACTAGCAGCCCACCATCACTAATGTCATGACCAGCCGAGATCAGTTCATCCATTAGAAGGGCTTGAACACCTTCAAAAACCTTTTTAAGGTATTGAACATCATCAAGATCAGGACACTCATCTCCAACTTGGTCAAAAGCCTGAGCTAGAGCAGACCCACCTAGCCGCCGCTTACCCTTTGCCAAATCAATATGAAGCAAAAAACCATCTTCTAGTTTCAAATCTGGTGTCACTGTTTTTGTTATATCAGTACAGGTAACATAAACACTGATTACTAGGTTTCCTGGAGCCTTGACAACTTCACCTCCAGCATAAGCAGCCATCGAAAGGCTATCTTTCCCTCCATCAATAGCAATACCAAGTTCAATCATTGCTTCTGACAAAGATATAGCAGCATCATACATGGCAGCACCTTCTCCATCAAGCTTGGCAGCATACATCCAATTACCACTTGCTTTAACATCGGAAAGGGATGTGACCTTTGCCCACACAAGGTTCGTGAGTGCTTCTCCAACAGCCAATCTTGCCATTGCTTTTGGGTCTAGCAGACCTTTAATTGGTTGTTCCCCAATGGCACATGCACCTCCAGTCACATCAGTAAAAGTCTGAGCAGTAACAGCAACATCAGAAAGGGGAATCTGCAAAGGGCCAACAGTTTGCTGCTGTGCCACAAGACCAGTAACACATCTATCAACTTTTGTTGTCAAGAACCGTTTTGAACATACAGATGGTAAACTCAAAACCCTCTTCAAAGAATCTAGTATTGAGACCCCAGGGGCAATATCAAGTGGTTCCCGCTCATAAACAACTCGATGAAATTTAAAAAATTTCTGAGGCATGTCACCAAGTACTTTGTCAAGTTCAAGATCCACAGCAGGGGGAGGTGGAGGGAGTCCATTTGAGAGACACTTCTGAGTTGCTAAGCTATCGACTAATACAACACGCCCATCACCGCTAATAGTTCCAATCACAGCCATTGAAACCTTTTCCCTATCACATATTGACTGTAAGAGTTCACGACTTTCAGGCTTCACCAAGATTGCATCTTGTTCCTGATATTCTGCACCCCAAATCTCTAGGACAGACATTGTGTGATCACCAACTACAATTGCTCGGACATCTATCTCAGCGCCCTTGGGGAATATAATTTCCTTTACGACATTACAGTTTCCACCAGCTCCTTGGTCATGAATGCTGATGATTGGATTTTTCTCCCCCATCTCAATGCAGGCACGAACAAGACGATACAGTTTTTGCGCCATCTCAGCATCTCCACGTTGTACAGCATTGAAATCAAGTTCTGCATCATTCTGGCCACTAACCATGCTTGAGGCCGCACCACCTCCCATTCCAATACGATAAGCAGGACCGCCAATCTTTACAACCAACATTCCAATGTCAGGCTCTCCCTTTGATATATGGATGTGGTCAATCTGCCCAATGCCTCCACTAAACATGATTGGCTTCAACCATTCCCGTCTTTCCCCACTTGGAAGTCTCATTCCAAAGGTTCTACAGAAGCCCTGAATCAATGGCTCACCAAACTTGTTCCCATAGTCAGAGGCACCATTACTAGAATCTATGAGGATCTGTAAAGGTGATGCCAAATTCGAAGGATAAGTAAATGATGGATCTTCCCATGGTGCATAAAACCCTGGCATGTTGAGATTCCCAACACAATAACCAGCTGTAGCTGCCTGGACGAAGGACCCCCTTCCTGTTGCATGTGTATCCCTAATGCGACCTCCAGCACCTGTCTCTGCACCAGGATAAGGTGCCACTGCACATGGAAAATTATGTGTCTCAGCTGTAAATAAAATATCTAGTTCCTGTGATGTGGTGTTCAATGGACATGCTGAACCAGGCTGAACTGGTCGCAACTGTTTTACTAGAAAACCCCTTATAGCACTTGAGTTATCCTTGAAGCCAATAACTGAATTATTTGGATTCGCCTGTAAAGTGCTTTTCACAATCTGCATTAGAGTCCTATTCATGGGCTGCCCATCAATAAAAATTTTGCCAGTAAAAAACCAG
This sequence comes from Delonix regia, assembly GCA_037074485.1. Taxonomy (NCBI): domain Eukaryota; kingdom Viridiplantae; phylum Streptophyta; class Magnoliopsida; order Fabales; family Fabaceae; genus Delonix; species Delonix regia. Next base: position 17,196,710 of record CM073452.1, on the reverse strand, counting down.
TGTCTGCTATGCTCACTGTTGGACTGAGCAATATCAAATAATTCGACATTAGTTGGATTACGCTTAATATCCTCTCTGAAAAGTTTCGTATAGTATAGGAGATCCTGATCATCAAAGGCTAAACCCATTTCCTGATTAATTTCTTCCAAAGCCTTTCGCCCCCTCTCCATGACGGGTATATAACAAACTTCCTCTGGGATTATGCTGGTCTGAAAGGACGCTAGCTTTTCTGTATAAACACATTCGGTCATCCTATCATGAACCATTGATGCAAACTCATTGATTTGAAAATCTTGTAATTCACCAGTGGTGTACAACAAGTACCTCCTTGATCGTTCCATACGGGTCACCTCCGTCAGTCCACAAGCTCGGCAAATTGCCACAGCATTAGAAGACCATGCTGTTGTAAATGACAACCTAGGACCAACCTCTACTATAACAGTCCTCAAACCATCTTTCCTTTTTTTCTCAAGAAAGCTCTCAGTTAATAGATTTTCAGGCTCATATGTTTCTTGAAGAAGCCATTTAAGGATTGAAAGCTTTACACTTGAAAGTGGTGAATCAAGCCCAATATTGAAGCATTGCTCTGTTTGAAGGTCCACAATCTGATTAGATATTCTCATTTGAACTTCCCTGAGAAGCTCCGCAGCTGCACGTTCTTGAATAAATGGGACTCGGTAAAAATGAATAACTTCCGAGGCAGGCTTCTCAACTAAGCTAGACTGCTCGCCTACAGAACTGCTCACACCCCCCGAAACCACGGCTCTGGAATTTGGTTGGGCATGGCACCTCAAAGATAAGGCTTTTCTAGTTGAGCCCAGTGCCAGACTTCGGTTCCAAACAGCACTCCAAAGCAAGTGACTCCTTCTATGCGAAGTTTTCACTAAAAACAGATTTTGCCTCAAGGTACCCTATAACCAACACCACCAAAATATAAAACATATAAGCACAATAGCGTTGATATTATATCGAATAAAATATGCCAAATTGAACATGCTGCATGAACGAGTTCGGGAAGACTTCTGAACGTTCGGTCAATGAGAAATAGTAATGTTACTGAGTGAAACAAAAAATTAGGAATTCAAACCAAAGTGTCAACTTTTAAGTGAAATGATCAAAACATTCTAATACTGAGGTACAAATTTTCAAATAGTCCGAACAATGTGCTCGTGAGAATTCAAATTTCAAACACAGAGAGTAAAAGCAGACCTGCAGGAATTCCGAAACCCCAATCTCTCTAGCAGCCGCCATGTCCTTAATCAAGTCACCGAAAACTTGAAGCAGAAAAGATAAATAAAGCTTTCAGAAGACAACGCAATCAGATATCAACGCAACTTTACGATCACATATAACGTAGAAAGAAAAAACCTTGAATACAAGAATGAGTCAGAGCTGTTAAGCAGTCGCCGTCAAAGGCAAAGACAGGGTTTTGCCGTTCGGGCACGGAGAAGCCCTACTGGGAATCGCCAGGTACGAAATTTTACTTCACTGCTGTGTCACATAGAATACTTTATTTACACTGGGTGTAAGAACGGGAACAGGGACAAGACAAGAAAAAAAAAAAGTAAAGAAATGACTCAAAGGAAAGATTAAATATTTATTTATAATTTAAAAGTAAGTTCTAAATCTTATAATCTTAAAAATTTCTAACAAAAAAGAACAAAAAAACAGAAGATAGCATCATCATAATATGTATGTGAGTCCTATAGAAAAATCTCCTTAACACCCAATTGGATTCCACCTTAATCCTGCACGTGAGATTGACAAATATGGGACGTAAAGCTAACGAGAGATTTTAAACATGCCAATTTATAACATTAAAGTAATCTATTCATATTAACTATTTTTTAACCAAAAAAAACTGTTGATCAGAATATTGAGTTAATTATATTTCATCTATTTCCATGTTACTTGATAATTAATTTCAGGGATAATTATGAAATTAATTTTTACAGTTTGTTTCAATCTCCAGATTGATTTTTTTTGTCAAATCAATCATGATATTCTACTGTCATTTTTTATATAGTCTCTTTGTTAATATTATTACTTTAAAATTGACAAGGCTAACATACTCTTGATAACATGGACTTAAAAATGACATATGTAGTCCTTTTATCTTGCCTAAATTTTAACTTGGTGCGCAGAGTTTATTTAAATATTCAATTTAGTTCCCAATATGAAATTCACTTTTATACCCACAAAACTGGTGACTAATTCTATTATTGAATTTTTCTTAGTCTTCTCTTTCATTGGGTGTGAGAATTTGCTCCCACCACACAATTATTGTCCCTTGCATTTCAAAGTTTTTAAAATGATAAGTAAGAATAAATATTAGTAATAAGAAGATTGGCCAACCTCTCAAATTGTATTATTATTTAATTAAAATATAACAAGTGTATGATTAATTAATAATAATGTATTATTTAATTAATTAAAAATATAATTATCTACCATAATCATACATGTATTATGATATAATAAAAAAATAATATATTTATCATATTTTAATTAAAAAACATCATAACTATAAAAAATTGCATTCAATTTTTTTTTATCAAACACTAATTGCCTCGTATATGTAAGGGCACTGAGCTATTAGTCAAGTTCAAGTTCCAGTTGACCAATTTGGTCACCATACCCAACCTGAACCTAGAAAAGCAAATAAACTACAAAATCCTACCTATTTGTTTCTGCCCTAGGTCCCTTCCCCCTTTTGTTTGTTCGTTCGCACATGTTGGCACCTACCATTTAGTTCGCAATCACTTGCCTCATTTATGGCTTTTGCTTTTCTTATTCGTCATTCAATTTTTCAAATCAAAGCTTCTTCCTCAATGTTTGCACTTCACATAAGCAAGAACAATAGCCTTCATGCCACATCATGACTGATTAGAAAAATTTCACAGCCCTAATCATTGAGCAAATGAACAGAATACAATCTTAACACGCGATTTCAAGTTTTAGGTGAGACAATAAAGTAAAATACTAAAGAACACAGAAAAAGCAAGCTTCACAAAGGTTGTTTAGGGTTGGGTTATGGCTTCTTAAATCAACTTGATCTTTGGTCCAATCCATAAGGCTGGGTCAGAGGAGAGGGTCTAAATTCCAGAACCAACCAAATTTTCAAGTCAAGCTTTAGGTTTATGTGTAACCCAACTCAACTTAAGGCTATTGTCACACCCTAAAATCCCTGGAGTGGGATCAATACAGGACACAAAGAAATTTCCTAAACCTGCAAGCCTTACACTAGAGAGACATTCAATACCATGCCAAAATTAAACAATTTACACCATATGCAATATAAATTGCCTTAATATAAAATAAAAGGTTAATACAAAACAAGGAGTTTTGCAGAAATTTCGATAGAACCTCCCCAGTAACTAGGACATCCCGAAATTTCTACAATATTCTATAAGGCAATATAAACATATAAGAGAGCTCTGCTCTTACCAACATAGTCCAGTATAGCATAAATACAATGTACAACAAATAAGAAAAGTTTAACTGTGGTCCCTATACAACCCTAGACATACAAAACAATGACTATCGTTCTAAATGTATACATATCACAAATAAGCCATGAATATCAAACTAATAAAAAAGAATAAGTACAGCAATATCCCAAGCGGGACTCACCAACAGAACTTCATGTCACTGCTTTGCTGCCTCTGGGAACTCGCCTATCTCCCTATCTGAGACTAAATTTTTCTTGCAGATAGCACCCCAAAATCAGTAACAAATTTCATATATAAATTGAAATCAAAACTTGGTCAAGAGTTGAATGAAATGAAATAACATTTAAACTGCGGGTAATCACCATTACAAGTAAACAGTTGTAATTAAATAACACACTTTTCATAACATTTAATGTAAAGTGCCATACACAATGAATCAACAAGTTTCTAAGGATCATTTCAGGGAAGGACTAGTAAGGATCCATCTAGTGTGGCACACAGCCACAAAAGGACAAATCATAATAGGCGAGGATACAAAATTCTTAAAGGCAAATAACTAACCAACATAAAGTCATAACTCACGAAAATTATCATTCATTGGTTCTCATATGATGGCCGTCACACGGGGCTAGCACCATTATTAACCCTGCTAACTTGGTCATTACCTAGGTGCACCAAGAGCTAACAGTATTGTTGTTGGCAGTCAGTGTTATATCTAGTCCTTCTAATGATAATGTAATTAAAACAAGCATACATAGGAAAATACAGCTAGTATGCATGAAATCAAGTTGTTTTTCAATGATGGTTTATCTAACGGCTATTCATAACCATATGCATGATTTTTCTCAAAATTCATTTTCAAAACCATACATAATGTCATCTAATATATTAAAGAATTCCATCTACTCATCTTTTCAATTCTAATAAAGTTTAGTCATGCCAAAATTAAAATGATAATTAATAAACATTTCCAAATAATGAAAATTGAAACATAAAAAAAAAATATTAGGGAGTGCTATCTACACACCTGAGTGCCGTTAACTACCAGCAACTCAATGTCTTCCCTTGATGACTGTATCACTCTGACGAGCTACCTACGCTAATTGGAAAGCAAAAAATTACTCATCTTCCTTCTTATTACTCAAAATAAACCCTAACTCATATTCCTCGATTCCATCACTAACTTTCCCAGACTTTTTATAAATTTACATTTATTGTCCTGAAAACTTTCTGAGTTTTCATTTTAGTCCCTAATTCCATACCTTTGTCGTCAATCCAAGAAAAACCATGATTAACAATAGGGTTTCATGCCATACACCTTAAAATTGTTCTTATAGGATCAATTTGAACCCATTACAATGCAGCATTTCACCATTTTCTGAAAATCCCAAAATTTTGAAACTTTTCAGTTTGGTCCCTATCAGAACATTTCTCAAAAACTAGCCTAAAATCATGTTTTCAAAGCTGAAATTCAATGGAGAAGGGTTGACAATGCTTCCCTAACATCATTCTCAAGAAAAAATCGATTAAAACGTACCAAATCTGCTGAAAACGTCACTGTTTTTTGATCCTCAGAAACCCGCCAAAAAATGATACCATCAATGGCCAATGGAGCTTGACGCCAGGTGGAAAGTGACAACAAAGAGGTGAGGAGTAAAACCCACCCAAAATGCAATGAAAAAAGTTACTCACCAGAGCTCCGATGAGCTTCGAAGCTTCAGTCCCTTCGCGACGAAAAGTCACATTTCTCACCGAAAACGCAACGGTTCTTGGCCGGTGACAGGCCAGCAACTTTCAAGGGGGCGAGTCGCAACTCCGACGAGGTGGAAGGGCCAACTCTAATGAACCGTGAAGAATTCAAACTCTACAGCTCCTTCACTGTGTCAAGCTGCCTAAGGAAGAAAAGAATGAAGCCAAGGGTGTTTTGGTCTTTTCATGCGGGAGGGGGACACGTGTCTGTTCCTAAAAAACAAGGAAGCTAGGGAAGTCTAGTCTCGAACCTGTGGCCTTTTGAATGAGCACCTGGGGCTTGACCATTAAGCCAGCCTCAATCTTATTATAAGGTTTCACTTGACAAAATAATATACCTTAGCCAATTTTCTTGCAACATTTCTCTCCTTTAATTTCTCATTAGCTAACTTATTAATTATAATTTATTCCTTTAATTCCCTATTAATTGGGTCATTACAGCTATGTTTGGATGAGGGTTAGGGAAGGAGTGACATGGAGTGGAATGGTCAAATTTAAATGAATGCATGTTTAGATATTTTTATAATGAGGGGATGGAATAACAAATGAGGGCCTCCAAGACCCTTTCAAACCATCTAAAATATTATTTTTGTTGTCCCCCCAAATTGGGGGGGTCAATGATGCAAGGGAGTGGCTCACTAATTAAAAATACTATTATACCCTTCCAAATTTCTTAAAATTACAAGTTTATTCAATATTTACATCCTGAATAATAAATTTAATCTTTATCCCTTTCTTCTACTGATTCATTAATTAAAATCTCAAATTTATTTATTTAAAACAATTTTAAAATAAGTAATTTTTACATATTGTAAATTTTTTACATAAGATATTTATATATATATAAATTTTATTTTATAATTATATTGCATTTTTTGAATTGAGAAATTAAAAGAATAGACAGAAAAATGAATCACATTCCTGTTTCATGTATTGAACAAAGATAAAATTATTAGTTATATGTTTATGTTATAAAGGGTAATATTGTAAAAAATAATTAATAAGTCATTCCATTCCATTCATTTAATTGTAACTTCCAAACAAAAATTTTAAGAGTCCATTCTTTTCCTCATTAAAACTTCCAAATAACATATTTACTCAAGTCATTCCACTCCATTTCATACAATTCTATTAATGACCACTCCCTTCCATCTTCCCTTAAACTTCCAAACATAACCTAATGTTTGTGCAGCTAAAATAATTTTTATGCTTATGAAACTAACAATTTTGTTCGAATGAAAAAACCAACAAGTTTAATTGCAACCATTAATTAATCAAACTCTTATTGAATAATTTTTACACAACTTTATTTTCATATTTTCATTATGATGATAATAACAAAATGTGCATTACTATGTCATAATTGAAATTTCAGATAGGCAAGCTTCAAAAGTTAAACAATTTTTAAGGACTAAATATGTTTTTCTTTAAGTTCATGTCAACATCGTCTCGTAACACATTCTTAGTAGACTTGATCATAACTTGCAAAATCTGTCAAGCCCAATAAGTCTGACCCAAAAAAAATAAAGATTAAATGAAAAAAAGTCTAATTTGTAAAATAAACCAAGTTCTGGCTTTTTTTAAAGTTTGGTTCAAGCTCAAAATACCCGAATGAATACTTTTTAATAAGTAAAAATTATTATTTAAAAAAAAACTTAGTATAACGTGATGTTTTGATAAAGAAATAAAACCAATACCTCGTATTTAAAGGGTTTATGACAATACAACAACTCATTTGTATTTATAATTTCTCTATATATAATCATACATGTAATAATAACAATTATCTATGTTTCTTATTTCAAGTCTTGAATAACAAAATTATTTGATCATTCTTTGAAAAGTCTTATTAGCTCAAATGAATACTTTTTAATAAGTAAAAATTATTATTTAAAAAAACTTAGTATAGCGTGATATTTTGATAAATAAACAAAATTAATACTTTTTATTTAAAGGGTTTATAACAATACAATAACTCATTTGTATTTACAATTTCTCTATATATAATCATATATGTAATAATAATTATTATTATCTATGTTACTTATCTCAAGTCTTAAATAACAAAATTATTTGATTATTCTTTAAAAAGTTTGTTTAGCTCGATAAATCCAATCTAAAAGATATTAATAAAGTTTGAGTAAAATATGTTCTTTAACTTTTTTAAAACCCGAATTCAAACTTGATTTTTAAAAAGACCAGTTGACCAACCCAATGATCAAGTTTTATTTTTAGTCTCTTAACAAGGCTAACTTTAAAGCTAGTTTGGACTCAAACTGAAAATGATAATAAAAAGGGAAAACATATTGTTTAAAAGCAAATAAATTAAAATGATCATTTCATATAGTCCACAATCGTTTATCAAATAGCCATTTTTACTGGAAGATAAAAAGTTAAGAGATTAAAACAAATTTATCTTTTATTAACCAAACAATCGAGTGGTAGAATAACAGCACCAAAATGACACACATTATTCTTTACATTCTAGATTTTCATTCATTAGGGAAGTTAGACCACTCTTTAATTTATTTTGTCGATTTTACACAAGCCGGAAATGACCAAGTTCAACATGTTCGTCCCAAAAGCATTCAACAACTATACCTTCGTAGATGTAGGTAAATTTTTGGAACTCATCGATTTGGCACCTAGTTTATTTTTTTGTTTTAGTAGAAAATTACATAATTTAATTCCAAATTATTAATGAAATATTTTCTAAATTTTAACCAAATATAAACTACATATTAAGATATGAATAAAGATAGCACCAATAATTTTTAATATTAAAAGAATATTGTGAACATTTCCAATAATTAGTGGCTTAATAATGGAAATAATCATGACAAACTGTGAACACTCTATCTCAAAATAATAATAATAATAAATAAATAAATAATAAATTAATAACTACATAATGGATCACCTAGTTACTCCTATAACTAAATAAATGCAAAATTGAAGTCACAAAATAAAATTAAATAAAATATGAAGACAAAATAAATAATAATAATAATAATAATAATAATACAAAAAATACAAAATTAAAACAAAAATGCAAAAAGCAAAACATAAAATTAAAATGGGATAAACCAAATACAAAACCAAAAATATTAAAAGAGTAAAAATTCAAAATAAATATTTGAAGTAAAGACATGTTAATTATCTTGTAAAAAGAAAACTAAATAGAGTAAAAAATTTTGAATTGATCCAAATACAAAAAGGAGAGAAAAGCTACCTAATTAAAATAAAAATAAAAATGCAAGCTCTTTCTCACTTGCTCTTACACACTCTCACTCACACTTACACATTCTCACCCACACTTGCACACACTCATGGACACACACACTCATAGGAGACAAAAAGGACACAAGGAGGTTGAAAAGGAGAAAAGAGCAAGAGACACAGCATGGAAGAGAGGATTTGCTGTTGAAAAGCTAAGGTGAACAGAAGCAAACGAAAGAGCTAAAAAGGAAGGCTGAGTACACCAGAAAAAGGGGATTAAAAAGGCTAAAAAATCGAAGACAAAGGAGGGGGGATTGATAAAAAAGGAGAAGGAGGAAGAGAGAAAAGGGAGAGCATTTTGAAGAGAAGAGGAGACCGAGCTACAGAGAAGGAAGTGACGAGCCAAGGAGAGCAAAAACCAAAAGCAAATTGAGAAGAGAAACCGAAAGCAAACCGAGGAGAGTAGAGGAGAAGAGAAAAGGAGGGAGTTGGAACGAAGAAGCTACAGACCAAGATAAAACAAAGACCGAGAGCGACTCGAACCAAGGAGGAGAAGGAGACGGTGTCGGAGCTGCTACGTGACGAGCCGAGGAGGGAGAGAGAGAAAGAAAGAAAGAGAAGGAGAAGAAGAAGAGGAGAAGAAGGACGTGTCAACTCTGTCTTGGGCTTTGCAAACAGGGACAAATGAAGAGGAAGAAACGGACTGAGGAAGAGAAGGAGGCATTGCCAGAGTTGTTGTGTGACAGGCCAAGGAGAGAGAAAGAAAGAGAAGGAGAAGAAGAGGAGGAGAAGGATAAGAATGATGCTCAGTTTTGCATTCCTTGAGTAGAAGTGAGCCGAGCAGGTAGAAAGGAAGAGAATGGAATAAGAAGAAAGAACGGGAGGTAGAGAGAAAGACAACGTGTTGAGTAAAGAGAAGGGAGAGAGAGTTGACGGTGGGCCACCAAGCATCGAAGGAAGACCACTGGAGGAGGAGAGCCAACTGTGACAAAGCTCAGGTGAGCTCATTCATGCATACCGATGTTGTTATGCATCACATCTTCATTTCTATTGTTCGTTTTTTTTTTTCAATTATTATAATTATAATTGTTATTATTATTATGTCAAAATGAGACTACTTTTTATCCTTACAAACAAGGATATAAGGAAATCATCGAGTGAGAATATTATTCTCTTCAGATGTTTGGGATCATATGAAATTTTAATCTCCTTAGACCCCAAAAATTAATATATACTTGTTTTAAAAAATAATAATAATGCAAAAATAAATACTTTAATTAAATATTTTTTATTATTTATAGAATCATCGTGTGATAATATTGTTTTCCTTGAGTATTTAGGATTGTGTGAGATTTTAATCTCCAAAAACCCTGAAAATTAGTGCATACTTATTTTAAAATAATAATAATAATAATAATACAAAAATAAATACTTTAATTAAATATTTTTTATTATTTACAAAATCATCGTGTGAGATTTTAATCTCTATAAATCTCAAAAATTAGTACATGCTTGTTAAATAATAATAATAATAATAATAATAATGAATAAATAAATAAATAATAATAATAATACAAAAATAAATATTTTAATTCAATATTTTATATTATTCACAAAATGATTAAGTCGGGGTTTGATAAAATTTAATTAATTAAAAGCGTCATGTGCGACTTAGGTCTCCGTATGCTCCAAGGAATCAATCCCATTAAAACAAGACTAAAAGAACTTTAATTTCAAAATCTTTAAAAAAATGTGAAAATCAAGTCCTAAGAATTCCTAAATATTTTATTCTATATTTTGGATTCCTGCATGAGATCGTTTGTCTCCTCAAGCTCCCAAAGGTTAGTTAGTAGAAATTGTGTGAGACTTTAAGTCTCCTTAGATTTCAAAAAAATTAACTTTTAAAATATTAGAATGAATAAAAAAAATTAGGAAGTTTGTAAAAATCCTAAGAATATTTTTTATTTTAGTTTTACTTTAAGTTTCAAATAAATTCCAATTTTAAAATATATATATACAATTTCATAAATTCAAAAATCATAGAAATATTTTTTTATTATATTTTAAAGTTAAGAATAAATTCAAATAATATATATATATATGAATTAATTAAAAATCCTATTGATCTTAATCTCATTTTTAAAATTAAAAAAATCTTTAAATTAAAAAAATATATAAATTCAAAAATTTCAAAAAATGACTTTTCATTATAATTTCATTCCAATTTCAACAATAAATTCTAATTTTAAAAATTCAAAAGTTCAAAAATATTTCTTTCATTATAATTACATTTCAATTCCAAAAAAAATATATATAAATTCCCATAAATTCTAAAAATTTTATTCCATAATTATTTCATTTAAATTTCAAAATAAAGATTTAAAATCCAAAACTAAACAAAAATAAATAAAAAGGGAGAAAATGAAGAGATCAAGAAAGCTAGATTAATCAGGTTGTTGTAAATTAAAACACACAAGCCAAATTCCAATCTCGTTTTGTTTACGAAAATCTATTTAATTCAAACCCTTATTCTCATCACAAAAATTATAAACCATCAATCAACAAATATATCATTTTGGTCGAACTACAGAAACTTTAATTTCTATTACAAGGTACATAGGCCCTAAGCCTTCAACTTAAGTCAAGTCCATCCTTTGTAAGTATTCATTTGTTTACTTTCATTATTGTTAATTTTATCTCCTCTATTTAATAAACATGCATGTTAATAAAAAGTAATTAAGATAAATTTAAGGTTATATTCTATTTTAAGTAACTAATTTAAAGTAATTGTCCCTATGAATAAATGTTATAAATTATCTAACATCTTCCCTATACTCAAATAGACTCTCAAACTCATCTTTGTTTCAACATACCATTTCACCTTGTTCATTTTGTTTTAAATTGACTTGCCAAAATTTTTAACTTAGTGACAACTCTAAATAAATTAATTTTCAAAATCCATTTCAAGAATCAATTTAAATATTTTTTATTCTCTCCACCGAAAGATTGATTACAGTATAAACCAAGGGAAAGGGACCATAATTTCAGTAAGGTGTTGGATTCTCAGTGTTACAAAATGAAATCAAAATGGTTTCACACCAAATTGTTGGAAATGAAATACCCCTATAATAACATACATATAGGAATTCAAACCCCCTCCCGGTGAGGCACGAAATGCAGCCATTTTGTACGTCTTTTCTTATTTATTAATAAAAGTATTTTGGCAAATATTATTATTTTTAGAAAAACTATCTTACACATACAGATAGCCAATTAAAACACTAAAACAAACACTTTATATTCTGTTCTATACAAAAAGTATCATTTTATCGAAGGAAATAATGCTAAACCTCACCCCTTCTAATCTACTTTTCAACACGATAACAATTTGTTCTCATCAAGTGCTAGATTATATACGAAAAGATGATAAAAATATAGGTTTAACAAAAATTAGCCTTGAAAAGAATTAATATTGTTGTTTTGTTCGTGCATTATAATAATTTTTCAAAAAAAAAAAATATTTGGTACACTTCAAAATTAAATGGGAAAAATATCCTACAATAAATGCCCCCTTGTACCTCCAGATGCTGTCAATCCAAAACTATATAATTTGCTTCATTTGGGCAACTTAACCATACTATAAGTAATTGTACACCGAATTTCTTTCCCAAAAATATGAAGTTCATAAAATATCTCTTAAAAGCAAAGACAGATAATAAGAACATGTATAGAACCTATCCATTTTATTCTCTTCCGACTTTAGAAGCACTTTAAGCACTTCACATGAAGATTCAAATTCCTTTTTCTTGAGCCTGAATTCTCAGTGTGCAACTTACATTAACAAGCTCATCCTTCTAATTACACTATGACGCACGTTTGATCCCTTGAAAAATCTATTGCCTCTACAGGTCACCCTCTTCCTCGGTCTCTTACTTCTACCTAAAGTCCTAAACGAACCAGACCTCTAGCCTACGTCCGTTCTTAATCACATATTACTCCCAAATCATCTGCGGTGATTTTCACACACAGCTTTAGATAGTTGTGCAAGCAACTATGATATTCATTACCAAATCCCATAGCTCATTATTTTATCTTCCAGGAAAAAAAAAATGTGGTTTTAGAGAAACGACCACTGGTAAGTCAAACCAAATCTTCAGTGCTACTGACTTTTTCTTTGTTTTCTCCTCCCAAGTCTCCAGTCTCAACCACCACAACCCAAAGTCGCTGTTGCTCTAAACCCACAACAACTTTTTATTGCACCAAGTCTTAAAGCTATCCACCTAAAATGCACATCAACCAACTGTTTGAATCCACCATTAGTCAAGGCTAAGCATTATACCTCTTGAATTTCTATATCCAGATTTCACTATCGTTACAGACAGCTGAAAGAAGCCTCAGAAAAACATCAATTTTACTATTTCAGAACTAAACAATCGTAGTGGGAATCTCTTACTTAAAAAGGAATCTAACTAGGAAGCAAAAGATAAAGCACTTAATGTAATAATGGTAAGCAAAGAAGTAAATGGTATCCTACCCATGCAGTTTAGGCGAGACTAGAATCAATCAAATACCAGCGAAGATATATGAAAGAAACCTTGATAAGAACCGATTATTTAATATCAAGATTACTAACCAAGTTACGTAACCTTGTTATTCCATATGCATAAAAGAAGTATGCTGAGTAAATTAGACACCATTGCCCCATTAGATAATATAAGCTTCAAACTCACGTAAGTGCAAGCAGTTAGTGATGCGAGCAACAGAAATCTGGTTAGGACAGACTAAAATTAACTCAGAATAATAGAACTTACAAGCACAAGTGCACACAGAACGAGCACAGAAAAATAATAGAGAAGTTTTTAATGAACCACAATTATATGTTGTTATAAAAGTCAATGAACATTGAACATACTGTACCACTACTAGCTAGTATCAGCACTTGCTATGAAAGAATTTGATGGCTCTTTAAACATAGCCGTTTGAGGTAGTATAACCACATTTCCAATTCAAGTTGAGGATAATATTCTTATACTATAAAGGAAGAAGGAAAAACCAAAATGGACACAAGTAACTAGATATATAGACCTAGAAGTCACATGCATTAGCAGTATAGACAGTATAGAACTACTATTCTATGTACTTTCTGTTCTTTTCTTTTTTTCATCAATACGCAGTAGTACTAATAACTTCCTCAAGTACCATGCACAAAAAGGTAAAGGTACTCAACGCAGGCATTACACCCAACAAATTTTATATCCAATTGCAGTTTAAGCAGGCTAAGTTTGCATCTTATCAAATAAAATCTTCAAGTGTCAACAAAGTTTTATCCTCGTCCCCCGCCAAAAAAGTAAACAAATAAATCGTCAAAAATTAATGATACAAGAATTATCCACTAGGCTAATATATCATTTCCACTATTCTCTAAAGCTTATAACATTGTTTCGCTACATTTAATTCATTTTTTAATATATTAATTTTCAATGTAATATTAACTGAAACAAAGCACTATGTAAAGTGCACCTCAGACACCTAAAGCTATACATCACTGTCTGAAACAAATTTAAAATAAACCATATGCATGCATTTCAATTATAAATTAGGAGTTGCAGGCATATGACTCAAAGAAGTAATAATCATATACAAATTCTCAGTAGAAAGTAGCCTGTTCATTTATGTCCTTATTATATTGACTTGAATTAACTCAATCAAATCACATATTTCTGAACCTTTTTTTAATTTCATTAGCCAGATTTCGCACAAATTTGCTACAGGTAGCACGCTCAACTTGGGAATAGGGGAAATTATGAGTGCCCCATCCATGCACACAACACATCAATGGGGGATAGTGGAAACAATTGATACATAATAAACAAAGAAGTCCAAGAGACTCCTTAAATAAGTCAACCACATTAATGAGAGACAATAGAAACAGTTTATTCACGCTAAATTTCCCAATTCCATCACCATTCAGTAGAAGAAATTATTTAAAACAAAGGACCATTGAATGATATATCCAAGCATTTAAGATGAAACCTCCTGATGGCCCAAATAGACATTTGTATTCCCTTGACTGCCTACTAAATCCTATTTCTCTAGTTCAAGATATTTGTAAAACGATATTGGCTTGGAAGTTTCTAAGAATGAGGATAATACAAACTAAAAACCAAGTTTGACAGATACCAAATTTGCTTTTAATACTATCCCAGTTGGCCCCTAAAAAACCTAGAATTCAAAAGCAACACGGACTTACACTTAGACAACCGTGTCAGGCACTATGCAGACGAAGATAATAATGCCTTCTAAGATTTAACCAGAGCAGTCATATCAGCCCAATTCAGGTAAGGGGAGATGAACTGACCCTACCACCTCACCCCTTAAGATTGCCCAATTTCAAAAATATTCATTGCGCTACAGTACAAATCACCACCCCCATCATGACTTCCCAGCGTTACTACTATTCGATCAAGTACCAAATTCAGAAAGGAGACAGAAAGTCAAACAACTCAGTACGCTTACCACAAATCCCTCAATAGCCCCAATATTATTTCTGGACCATTCCATCCTTTGCCTACACAGTCACAAATAAACTCTCCCAGAAAAAAAAGTAGGATTAGACGGAGGATAAACCCAACATCTGGCTGCTACAACATGTTTACAAACATAATTAACCAAACGCAAGTAAACAAAACAAAAGTCCTAACCTTGCTTGCTATTCTTACAAAGAAACCGCCTGAAAATACTGCACAAGTTAGTAAGCAAGAAAGAACAAAGATCATTGACAAGTCTTCCTCTCCTTTTTCGTTTGCCTCTCAGTAAGATGGGGGAGGAGGGCGTGGTGGAGGACCCCAAAACACATCGTGGGGCATTTGACCATTTGATAGCAAATTTGGTGGTAAATTGTACATGGGCATTGAAACTTGTTCACCCAAGCCTTGTGATGCCGAAGTTCCAGTAGTTCCTGAATTCACTCCGGATTGCTGCTGCTGCACTTGCATTTCCTCACCACCTGCCTCTTCGTCTAATGGCAGCCTCTCATAAGTAGCATTAGAAAATGTAGCTGCGATCACCATCACAGGCCCCGATGCTACCAGAGAACCCACCACCGTACCCCCAACAACCTGCCCTTGTCCGCCCGCTAAATACACCGTTAGCCCGGTGGCCCCCGGCGGCGAAGGCGCCGGCAAGAACGCGCCGGACAGAGACAATATCTCGAACCTTCCATTAAGCGTGATTACCCCACCAGGTGCCGCTGGTTGCCGAAGCGTGACATTGGTCACAATGCCGCTTCCGCTAAGCACAGATACCCCCCGGTGCCGGCGGTTCGCAAAGGTGGCAATGCTCTCGGCAACATCGCTGCCACTGCTGATTTCCAGCACATGGCTTCGAAGCGCGTTGGGGGTTTCTTTGGTTATAACGATAGGGGGTTTTGGCTTGTTCTTCGACCCCGGGGGCCGGCCCCGTGGCCGCCGGCCGCTGCTACCAGGCTCAACCGTTTCATGGCTTCCTGGGTTTTGGTCTTCGGCTTCGCGGCTATCGTTATCTTCCGCGTTGTGGGCATTTGGGTTTGTGTTGCTGTTGCTGCTATTAGTTGGCGTGGCGTTGGTGTTGTTGTCCATGAATTCTTGCTCTCGTCTAGGCCCAAGACGATTCAATCCGCCATGGTCGTCTTCTGGGTTTCTGAGCTGAAGTAACGGAGAAGACGACATGGGGTCGGTCGGTCTCATTGCGATATTTCCAGCCCACCACCGATTCGCCATGTTTGAAAAGTTGTCGATAGTCAGAAATCCTGCTTTTCTCTATCTGGATGCTTTGCTGAACTGAAAAAATGACAAACCCCAATAAAAGAAGTAAGCTGGAATGCAACGAAAAGACTGGATATACATGTATCGATCAAGTCTGAAGCTTTTTCCTACCTCTCGGTTCCTTGTTTGCTAGATTCAGATCTATATAGCTGAACCCCAAAATCCAACAGATACGATCCAAAACCTTGTCTTCCTCAATTTACTCACCCTTAAATAAAGAAAAAGAACCTGCTTTCCCAGCTAACTATACTGCATGAATCAGAGATCAAACACATGGGTTTAGCTTGTTTTGCATGTAAACCCTAACCACACATATTTCAAATTCCTCCGGATTAGACAAGTCACATCCACCTAATTAAGATTATGACAGAAAACCCACTTCCACACGAACCCGAAAAAGATCAATCAGAAGAATCAAACACCAAACTACAGAAAAACCGTCCTTGCAGTTCACTACTCCTGTGAAGAAGCCCAGCAACCTGAACGAATGCCCTGTGATATCTGGTATCGAGTAAGCTTTTTGCCGGTTGTTAACAATCCTCAATGCTGAGGAACACGAAAAGTAGTACGCTTTTAACCCCTATCAATGCCGCTAAAAGGGTCAAACTGGTACGGGGTTAACAGTTCAAAGATTGGGGTCCCCCCGGGTGATCCCTGAAGCTGTTTTTATGTACCAATGCGTATCTGGGTGTCCTACTAGGAGGGATGGATGGCGGCCACCAATTTGGAGGGTACGTTTTATTCTGCTGCTATCACTTTTGTATCAGAGACAATGAACTGTGGTTTACCCTGCATTGGATGTGGTTAATGGTTTTCCCTTGTCGACCCCGGTAAGCGTTCTTGTATGTGCGTTGCGTTCAAACTTCAAAGTTTTTGACTTCCCAGGTTGGCAGAACTTTCCCACTTGTGGTGTCACCTACTCTCTAGCTCCATTCAAATTAAGATTAGACCAACTTGCATAGACTGCGCAGGGAAAGAAAGATGGAACTCGTGAAATTTATGTCCTCAGTACATAACCGAGTCATCGGTTGGCTGGCTTATTTGAGATTGAAGCGGGATACCATGCCAAGTTGTGCAATGACCGTGGTGTCCTCATAGTGTTGGTCCACAGCTTCGGTTAGTCTTGTAGAAGATAGAGACAGGCTTTTTTGTTTATCGTTTTAAAATTATTAAATTATTATTATATACGTCTATCTCGTAAGATAGAAAGAAAGAAGGAAGAGAAAGGGATGGGATGAGATAGAGGGTGAGGGTGAGGGTGAGGGTGTGGGTGTGGGGTAACGTGCAGATAGAGTAGTGGGAACACGTCATTTTCCTGAGGTCCCGACAAGGTATCGAATGCCAAGGTGTGGGCTGGACACATCACCGCCAAGACAAGAGCCAGGAGCCATCTCAAAGCAAAGCAAAGCAGCCACCGAGTCAGAGTCTCCTCTCGCTTTGGCTCAGGGATCATGATCACGTTGAATTGTTGAGGAATCATCCTCTCTTCCTCTTCCCTCTTTCTTCTCTCTCTCTCTGACATTTTTTTTTAATTAAGATTTCTATAACATTTTTTTGTAAATTTTAGAGGAAAAAAAAGGGAAGGCGAGTGAGAAAATGAATAATATATTTTATACGTATTTTTATTTTAATATCACTGTCGCTTCAAAATTTATAAAATAATTTTTAGAACCATGTAGAGGATTCATTTCACCTTTTTTTTCTGAGCAATGGCATTACCGATGCAAATTGCAGTTGCAGGTGGGAGGGCTGTGATTGTGACCGACTCTGAGAGAGTGGACAAGAAATCAGAAACTTTCTATATGAATTTTAATTATTTTTGAGTTAGTATTTTAGATATTAAGTTTAGATTCATAATAGTATTTGATAACACAATATAATAATTTTTGCCATAAATTTTTTATCAAATTATAAACATATAAATATAATATAACATTATTAAAAAATTATATTGCATTTTTTTAAGAAAGATATATTATCCATGTACTTTCAAACTCATAATTATAAACCTATTAATAAAAAATTAAAATAGTAACTGATTTAATTTAAAATTTCAAAAAAAATAACTAACAGTACAATTAAACATTTATATTTTTGCTTTCTATTATAATATATAAGATGCCCTATGACCTATTGAATATATAATTAAAACAATTATTTTCAGCTCTGACACTGAATAAGAAGGGTTGTCCACCAAATGAGACGCCAAACACAATTTCTCTCAAACAACGTCTAGTTTTAACTCTCGTTTAATGACGCTACGTAGAGATTCAGCAAAATAGTGCGAAAATCAAATATAAAAAAGTAGGGTGCGTGTAAGAGAAAGAATTTGATCATGAGTTGATCTGACAAGAAGCTTAATAAAATAATAATAACGTTGTTTTCAGAATTTTGGAGCAGATAAAACAAGAACGTGGATAATAACCCCGTAAACAATAAGTTATTCGTATGCTTCTGCTGATTTTTTCACTCTATTATTACAGTAAAAATTAATAATGAATCAAATGGTTAAAATAATATATGATAAATTTAATAGGGTGAGATTGAATCATTTAACGCCGTCTAAAAATATCTTTTTTAATATAAAATCTGAATTACATGAAATCATTTAACAGTATTCAAATCAAATTTTTAAATAAAATTAACGGATTGCTTGGAAACATTCCCGGTCGTTAAATTTACGGGTGTAGGTTAGCTTGGAAACATTCTCGGTCGTTAAATTTACGAGTGTAGGGTAAGTTATAAAAAAAAAAGTAAATTTGTAATCATAAGAGTTTATTTTGATTAATAAATAGTTATTAAAATATATAATTTTATAATTTAAATATTAATATATTAAAAATTATTTAAATGTAATTTAAATTATATTTAATCAAACAAAATTTATTTATATTTTATAATTTGTAATACTTAACATAAATATTTTTATATGGTCATGCATAAATAATTATTTATTATAATTAATTAAATAATATTTATTTTATTTTATATAATAAATACATATTAAATATAATTTTATTATTTTTTATGTATATTTAAACTTATAATAAAATAAATTATAAAATTTTTATGAAAAAAAACTTATTTATATCTTATTTAATTTTGAGTTAAAATTATTATATTGTTAATTTTATAATATAGTTAACACATTAAAATTATAAACTTAATAAATTAACTTGTAAGCTTATCCGACTCTATATCAAATTTAAATTTATGATAAATTAATTTTTTATATATAATTATAAACCTATAAATTCAAATAATAAATTCGTGAGTTTCACCGTTACAGCGCATGCCAATCGGTCGAAATCTGGCTGTCATCGTGAGGATATTATTACATCAGTAATATGATACATAATTTCGTTGTTCCATTGTAAAATCAAATATAATAATGTAATCGCATAGATAGATAAATCTGACCGCATGTTTTTTTTTTTAATAAAATTCATTCAAGCATTGAAAGATAAAAGTTATACAACTTTTCTATATTATTAGTAAAAGCATATATATTGTGTTTATATTATATTTATTATAATTAAAAAAATTTATTTGATTTAAAAAATAAAATTTAAATAAAAATAAGTTTAATTAAAAATTTTTGATATATAAAATAGATTATACTTGAACTTTTATAAAGTCCCGTTCAAATTAAAAAATTTGAATAAATATCTTTTAATAAGAAAAACTTTTTTATTTAAATAAAAACTTAATGAAAAGTGATATTTTAATAAAAATAAAAATTAATACATCTTATTTAAAAGATTTATGACAATATAACAACTCATTTGTATTTATATTTTTTTATATATAATTTTATATGTAATAATAATAATTAAATATATTATTTATCTCAATTCTTAAATAATAAATTGATTTGACTATAATTTATAAAAAATGTTAATTAACCTAATAGTTTTAATTAAAAAAATATGAATAAAAATTTAAATAAAAAAATTTAATTAAAATATAAATTTTCCTTTCAACTTAAATTTAAGTCTAATTTTAAAAGTGAATGTCTCCACCTGCGGGTGCCTTTTTCATGATCTTAATTTGATCATTTATGAGCACAATAACCGGATTTTACTTTGCTTGGTGATGTAATGGAAATTTTCTTAGTCATGTAATCTCTTATCTTCTCTTGGCTTCGACCCGTACTTAACCAGAAAAAAAATAAAAGGTAAGATTTTGGGTATAATTATAAAATTTATTGTATTATACAATTATTATATAACACAAAAAAAAAAAAATATATATATATATATATATATATAATCATAACGTATCATATTATGCTGATGATATAATAATTTAAAATAACTTATTTTATTATATTATAATCACATTATTTTTAAATTTTATTTATTAGATTAATTTTTTTAAAATTTTTTAATTTATTCTCCTTACAATTTATTTTTTAATAACCATCATAAAATATTAATTTATAACTTTGTTAAATTATCATTATACTTTTTATATTTTTTCAATAATTTCACAAATTTTTAATTTTATTTTTATTTTTAATTTATAAATTAATATTTTGTGTGATTACTAAAAAATAAAAAAAAATAAATTAAAACTTCTTAAAAATTAAGTTTATAAATAAAATTTAAAAATATTAAAATTAAAATATGTACAATAAATTATTTTAAATCAATACAATTAATATATTTTAATATATTATTGTTATATGTTTTATCACGTGTGTCACGTCAAGCAACCAATTTTTTTTTAGGTATAAAAAATAACACCAAAATAAAAAGTAAAACATCTATTCAAACCCAATAATTTTTCAATCTTTCTTGGATTTTGACAGGTTGCGTGGTTATTTAGCATGCGACCAATTTATTATTATTATTTTTTCAAAATACAAGGATTATCTGAGATGTTAGTTGTTTTTTAAAAATTTGATCCGGGTTGGATTCGATAATCCTACGCAACCCAAATTTTCCATTAGAAAAAAACTCTAATTCAACACAATCCTATTAATTATCTTATTAAATGTATGGTATCTTAATATATTATTTTATATTGTGTAGCATTTTATTCATTATTAATTTTCACAATAGCAACAGGATAAAAAAGCCTAGCCTCTCTGCCTTTCTGGTTCCTGCTGGCATATCTTAAATAGTCATGGAAACTGCTAACACATTCATCCCTTTTGGTGTATGCTTTCTTCAATGTTCCAGAGTTGAATGCATTCATAGCAAAAGGTATGGGCATGACGGCAAAGTCCATGAACACTGCTCCTTCCCTTTGTCTCTTGAGCTCATTCAAAGGCACCGACCGAGTCAAATGCCCTACGCTATTCTTCATCCCTTTCCTATTCTCAACATTCAAATATACTACTGCTCTCTTTTGACATTTTTTTCTTGACTTTTTTTTATCCAAATATAATAAAAGAAAAAATTAAAAATAAAACCCTCTATTGTGAAAAAAAAAATATTACAACTAGATTCAAGAGTTCATATTTTTCCAGATCTAATGATTCCAGATTTAATAAATATAAAAAAATATTTTAAAATATAAAAATAAATATTTTTAAAAATAATAAAAATAAGATATATTAAAATTTTAAATTTTACTTAGGACAATTCAATCTCTTTGAATTATACTGTAAAATATGTAAAATAAATAGTAAGATATTAAAAATTATTTTATTTTTTAATAATAAAATATTATAATAAAATAAAATATTGCAACTAGAGATTCTCCAGTAAGATCTGGATCTAATATCTAATGGCTTCAAATTTAATAGATATAAAAAAAAATTTAAATATGAAAATAAATATTTTTAAAAATAAGATATACTATTTTAAATTCTATTGAAGATAATTCAGCCTCTCTGAATTATAGAGATGTGTAAAATAAATTATAAGATACTAAAAATTATTTTATAAAATATTAAAAATTATTCTATTTTTTAATAATAAAATATTATATTTTATTTTTAAAAAAAAATATTTATTTTTATATTTTAAAAATTTTTTATATAAATAAATCTAGAACCGCGTCAAATGTTATTAAAGAATCTATAATAACGTGAGCTACTGAATCAGAACGCAAATATTCTTTCTGAGTTTTTTCAATCATTTAAAATTAGAATAGTTTATTTCAAGTTCCTCCAAATATTGTATTTGATTGATTTTTCCTTTTCTATTTTTTATTATCTTTGAATAAAAAGCCTTTTTTTTTTTCTAGCCAAGTGGATTTTAAATTAATTTTTGTATTATATTTAAATTTTAAAAATTCATATTTATTTAATCTCTATTATCAAACACCAAATCACGATCACGGTTGCAATTTGCTAATGACCAAATTATTGGGCTTCTCTGTCTCTGAGTCTGACCAATACTTACGTCCTTTTCACCACTTGCTTTCGCGGGCAATCTTGTCAAAAATTAGAAAGAAATAGAAGACGTATAAATTCCATCTTATCCTTTTATTTTTCCATATAAAGGGGTATTACTTTCCAGGCTTGAATTATGATTGTTTTGAAACTGGAGAAATTTCCAACTCCAATATATAGCAGCCATTTAAAAGGGATAGGATCTAATGATGTTATATGGTTTGACTCTAAGCCCCCAAAGAAATACAAATTTCATCTCTATCTCTTCATACACTTGAACATAGAGCCAAAGGGTGACAGCATTAATTAGCACCTTCAGAACAAGATACAGCAACATCGTTATCCAATTTCGCAGTACTGGGAACGAGGACAAATGAGAAGGCAAGGTTTTTTCATTTCAACTTTTGTGGGTAAAGTTTGCTTCCAGAACACGGTGGTGGATTTGGTAGGAAGGGGGCGTTGTGGGGTTAGAGAGTTTGAAAATAGAACAGACACATAGTAAAATTTGACAAAAATGGATTTGTAAATTGCATTATTGCACGACTTTGTCAAAACCCTTGAATTTGTGGGGCTTGGTTCATGCGAAATGCGCAAATTAAAACGTGGTGGATTACCAGATCTTGTTGGAGTAGGGCCCTCCAAAGATGGCTGAATTAAAGTAAAGAGCTGAAAATTATCTTGGAAGCAATGTCTTCAAGCTTCGGTGAGTGCCATCATATCACCATGTTGGGAAGTGACTATTTGTCAAGGACATGTCTAAATGTTGTCTAATCCAAATTGGGTTCATATCTATATATGGGATGTAGTCGTTGATTTAAAGGAAGCAATAGGCCAATCGTGTTTTAAAAAAAAAAAAAAATTTAACATATAATTTTATTTTTTTAATTTAAACTTTAAATTTATAAGATTACGTTTAAAAAAGTGATTAATGATCTGGTTGATTTGGTTAAGTTATATCGAGCCAAGTTATGATCAAGTCAAATTAAAAAAATTTACAAATTTTATCGACTCGGCTCGAGTACCAAAAATGACATTAGACTCGATCCAATCTTACCTAGTATTTATTTTTAAATTTTTTATATTTATTTAAAATAATTTTAAAATATCAATTCTTTTCAATTTTTTATTATAAATCTTAAAATTTTTGTTTATTTTATTTTATTTTCTTAAAAATCTTTTTTTTATTTTTTAAAAATTATTTTCATAAAATAATTCATATAAAAAAAAATACTAACTTAGCCCGGACTTGACCTAACCCAACCGGGCTAGGCCCCGGTTTAAAAAAATTTGCTTGGTGTAAAACTAGGACAAGTCTTTGGTCGGCCAACAACTAAGTCTGACCTGATCTATACTCACCCCTAATTTCATTTTTTTTAAATTGAAAAATATGTTCATTTTAATTCAAATTTTTAAGATAACAATTTTCACCCCTTAAAATTAAATATTACATCCGTTCTTAAATTCTTAAATTAAGATATGCGACAATAATTTGCAGGTACAGTGCATAGAACTTGCACATATAGTATTGTAGATTTCAGGGCTTAACATATAACCGTTCCAAGTACTGATGGATGAGACTTTATTTTGATCTTTAATGTGGGCAGACTTACCAGTAAGTGTTTAAATTTGTCACAAATAATTTAATGATAAAATCATATAACAATTTGTAGTTTGTTGGCCCAAAAAAATTTGTATTTTAATTATTATAGTTATTGTTACTTTGTGAATGAAACCGATTAGTAGCATGATTAGTACGTAAGTCCACTAAAAATTGTTTCCAAATAAAGTTCACTTACCCGTATGATGCAGATCGTGAATATTACAGAAATTTTTTTGAATTAATTTGAACAGTTTGCAACTAAAATATTAATTTTAAAAAAATTCGATAAATAATATAGTTTTGAACCAAATATTGATTCAGTGGTTAATCTGATAAAATAAAATAAATATGTAATTATTTATATGTGCCTTATTACCCCATCAATCGTTTGCAAATGATCGCAAAAGATGGATAAAATTATGCCAAATAAAAAGTCACTTATAATTATATTGCTAACTAAGATTTATATTTGAAATTTAATTATTCTAATGTCTTTGCCAGGATAGAGCATTAATATTAGTAAGTTGAAATTTGTATTTAACCCTCGTGTTTGGCTTGAGCTTCAAAAATTTTTGTCAAGAATTTATGAAGATATGTATAAGTCTGGGAAAATATTTGTAGGAGCCCAGATAGATGTTGGGTGACATATACAGTGGTCCAATTTATAGCGAGGCGGTAGATATGATGTCAGGGTAATTAATTCATTATTAAGATAATTAATAAATTATACTTTAAATAATATCAAATAATTAATTATTAATATTTAAAATTAGTTAAATAGATTAAGTCATATAATTTAATAATTCGTTATAAATCAAATTATTCATAAATTTATATTAGGAGAAATTTCAACTCACCGTCTATTATCAAAATTAGTTATCTTTCATTTTATTACAATAACCCTTTTGTCTATTTTAAATATTATGAGTTGTAATCCTTTTTCTTTGCAAAAAGGCCAACGCACATATGAATAAATTTTAAAATTTTAAGTTACATCTATTTATTTTATTTCAATCTTCATATTGTTTGGAACAATCAATACCTGATTCATAATCTGATATGTTTAATTTAATCATCCTGCCATTATGTTTATGTGTCTATACTAAGCATGGACGACCTCCCTTTCGTACAAATAAGTCATGGAAAATTTTTGGATTCTTTTTTAAACATTAGATAATTTTCTTTTAGGGTAATATAAAACCTACAAATATCGTTTTGTGTCCCTATGATGACATAAAATAATATTGTGCACCCTTGAACTCTGTTAATGCATAAGGTTAAAAAAACTCCAATCTCTCGAAGCGAAGCAAGCAAAAATAAAAATGATATCTTTTTTAAAAACTAATTTAAAGACTTCATAAATCATGCAATTTACCCATTAATCATATAAGATTGACAAACAAGCACAACCTTTAAATAAAAGAACTATCGGATAGAATTCATATCACCTCCAATTATTAGAGGAGATTATTTTCTTTAATAAAATAAGAATTATTTGATAAAAATCTAATAGTTTAAATTTTTTTTATTATTAGTCATAAATTACCTTTTTATATTTAAATTTAAACTATTAAATTTTCGTATAACAACTTATAATAAATCCTACTAATGATGATCTTGCCGCCTATTGGACAAGCATACAATATTTGGAAATTAATATCTTCAGATGGATTCCACCTCTATATTTATTTATACTTTACAGAAGTATTTTCATGATCAGTAGTCTAGAATGTAAATGTTAGATAACAAAATTCAATATGTTCAAAATGAAAGATTATAAAAACAGTGAAATTGACATGAAAATTAAAAAACATCAACCATGATAAAATAAATAGTAGTAAAGAGGTGTAACCCACAATACCAAATATTTAAGGGGTGAGCTTTCTTTCAAGTGATAGACCAAGCTAGGGTTTGCTTCAATGGGTTTAAAAGTTTGAAGTAGAAAGCCCTCCTTAATCTATTTATGGTGACCTCTTAATAATAAAAAAAATATAATTTATTTCAATAAAAAAAATCTTCACTTTTTTAACTTATTTAAATTATTGAATGAGTTTAATCTCTCTTTATTAATTTTCAGTTAATAATTTAATAAAATAATTATTTAATAACAATAATTAGGATCTCTATTAAATAAATTTGTAATTAATTTAATTCATTATCGATTACTCAAAATTAATACAGCTCAAATCTCTTTATTTTTAGATTAGTATTAACTATCCAATTATTTAACAACTATAAAAAAAATTGTTCTTATAATAGAATTAATATAAATTTACAAAATATTTTAAAATTATTTCAATAGTTAAATGATTATAAATAGAAATGTTTATTTTTATTTTGTTTTTTCATATAACAAGAAAATTATAAAAATTAATTTCTTAATTTGAAGATAAAATTGATTGAGCCTTCGAAAACTTGAAATTGGCACATGCAACAATATAAGCATATTCGAGTACATCCTAGAGTTTAAAATAAGCAAGTAGAGATAATATTAATGTGTACTGCATTGCTATGCTAAATTATGATTTCACAGTCAGTGGCAGAGGAAGATGATTGCTGACGCCTATGGATAGGAAAGACAGTTACCAAATGCTCAGTCACCTTTTTGGTTTAAAATTCAAAATCTATGAATTTGTGATTTAAATTATAGGTTAAAAATAATATATTAATAGTTAAGACCTTTATATATATATATATATATATATATATATAGAGAGAGAGAGAGAGAGAATGGTATTTAAAAAAATAAAAAATTATATATATAAAAATAAATTGTAAATTATTAAAAAATATTTAATTTTTTCCTTTTATCAAATATTGTTATGTATAAGAAAAAATCTATAATATACAATATGGATATGTTTTAATGTATTATGATACCTTTTTAAAATATATGTTTATTAAAATTAAATTAAAAAGCCACTTGATCCGTATTAGGCCATTAAAGTGTAGTAGACTTGATTATTGGATCAGATTTTTAAAATTTGAGTTTAAATTTGGCCTAAAAAAAAAGTCCAAGCCCGTATTTTAGTCAAATTTTTTTATTTGGTCTTTTATTTATATTTTTCATGTTAGATCAATTTAGTCTTTTAAATAATGATCAAATTAATTTGTTATTTAAAATTTGATATAAATAATATAAATAAATATTATTATTACATATAAAATCATATATAGAGAAGTTGTAAATACAAATAAGTTGTTGTATTGACATAAGTTTTTAAAATAAGATGTATTAATTTTTATTTATTTATAAAAATATCACGTTATACTAAGTTTTTCTTTATACAATAAGTTTTTACTAATTAAAAAAATATTTATTTAGGTTTTATTTGTTTTAGACCAAACTCATTAAGTTAGGTAGATTAAATTATAATCAAGTATGAAATGTAGGAATCCCACCAAGAAGTTATTTAAATTTATGGTGATGACATGTATCTTGAACTTATTAAATCTCAAACATGCCTGCTTAAGAAAAAAAAAAAAAAAGGAAAAGGAAATACATTTACCTATCTCCAAAATATAATTTAAGGTCCAATCTAAAAGTTTCATAAAATACATAAAAGCCTGCTTGGAAAAAGTTTAAAAATTATTGGTTAATTTAATCATTTAGTCTTCATATTTTTTATTTTATTTGTTATTTTCGTCCCTATACTTTAAAATATATAATTTAATTTTTACAATTTTAAAATTTTTAATAAAATATATCAAACCAAAAGACACTTAAATTTGTATACATGGTTTTTTTTACTATACACTACAGTAACCACATTTAATAAGTGAAATTCTACATGTTATTTTATTAAAAAATAATAATAATTGATTGCATGCATTTAATTCTTGCGATTAGTTGGAGAATTTTAAAAAGAGCAATGGATTTGTAAACCTATGACACGTTGAATGAGTGACTGACAATCACTTGTTCAACTTGACTCTATCACGCAACATATGTTTGCATTTTGATTGAGCGCCAAGATTACATTCGACATGTGGCAATATGTTATTAGATTTGTCTTGATAATATCATCTGAAAGGAAAAATTGGAATGATGAAAATGCCCCTAGGTAATATGATATGGAACATTGGCTAGTGCTTCTTATTTCTTCCTTCATTCTCGGTTTTTTCTTTCCTTCATCCCCATCATTTCTCTTCTTTTAGTGCTCTTAGACAATTGGTCACAGATTTAGAAGCTTCAAAGATAATTTTTTATCGAATTAACCCCACAAAATCTTTAAAGTCAATGGTTCTACAAGCATTTTGACAAAGTTATTAATGCTCTAACATTCAAGTCAGTATTTTATATTTGTTAAATTTGTATTTATTTTGTTTATATTTTGCAATATATTATTGTAGTTTGTTAAATCTTTCATTTTATTGCAACAACCCCTTTGTCTATTTTAAATATTATGAGTTGTAATCCTTTTTCTTTGCAGAGAGGCCTACGCATCTATGAATAAATTTTAAAATTTTAAGTTAGATCTATTTATTTTATTTCTATCTTTATATATATATATTTTTTCTAACAATCAATACCTGATTCATAATCTGATATGTTTAATTTAATCATCCTGCCATTATGTTTATGCATCTGTACTAAGAATGGACAACCTCCCTTTCATACAAAAAAGTCATGGAAAGTTTTTGGATCTTTTTTCCAACATAAGATAATTTTCTTTTAGGGTGATATAAAACCTACAAATATAGTTTTGTGTCCCTATGGTGACATAAAATAATATTGTGCACCCTTGAACTCTGTTAATGCTTAAGAAAAAAAAAAACTCCATTCTCTCGAAGCGAAACAAGTAAAAATAAAAATGATATATTTTTCATTAATTAATTTAAAGATTTTATAAATCATGCAATTTACCCATTAATCATGTGAGATTGACAAAGAAGCACAACTTTTAAATAAGAAACTATTGGATAGAGTTCAAACCATCTCTAGTTATTGGAGGAGATTATTTTATTTAATAAAATAAAAATTTTTGAATAGAAATTTATCGATTCAAATTTTTATTATTAGTTATAGATTTTTTTATCTTTAAATTTGAATTATTAACTCTTCTTCTAACCGTTTATAATAAATACTACCAACAATGATTTTGCTATCTCTAGATGGATTCCACCTCTATATTTATTTATACTTTACAGAAGTATTTTCATGATCAGTAGTCTAGAATGTAAATGCTAGCTAACAAAATTTAATATGTTCAAAATGAAAGATTATAAAAACAGTAAAATTGACATGAAAATTAAAAAACATCAGCCATGATAAAATAAATAGTAGTAAAGAGGTGTAACCCACAATACCAAATATTTAAGGGGAGAGCTTTCTTTCAAGTGATAGAGACCAAGCTAGAATTTGTTTCAATGGGTTGAAAAGTTTGAAATAGAAAGCCCTCGGTCATCTATTTATGAAGACCTCTTAATAATAATAAAAATAATATTTATTTCAATAAAAACATCCTCACTGCTCTAACTTATTTAGATTATTGAACAAGCTTAATCTTTCTCTATATTAATTTTTAGTTAATAATTTAATAGAATAATTATTTATTAATATTGATTAGGGTCTCTATCAAATGGATTTATAATTAATTGAATCAATAACTGATTACTCAAAATTAATACAAATTCAATCTTTTTTTGTTTGGATTAGTATTAACTGTCCAATTAATTAAAAATTATAAAAAAAATTGATCTTATAATAGAATTAATATTAATCTATAAAATAATTTAAAAATATATTAATAGTTAAATGATTATCCAACTAAAGTATAAATTAAAAGGATTTTATTGACGAATGCTTTTAAGATACTGGTTAAAGATTATTTATTGCACATAATAAATAAATCATAATCAATAAATTTAGTTTATAAACACTTATTATTATCAATAATAGGTAATAAATGCTCCGTAAAAAATTAATGCGGTGATTAGTGCTCACCTTCATTATCAGACGAAGGAATGGTAGCAATATTTGCTTAAACAACCATGTGAACAATGTAGCCAAGCGTACATGAATTTCTGACTTTCACATTCTTTAAATGATTATGGTGTTTGGAATTCACATTCTTTAAATGATTTATATCTTACACCAATTAATATAGTTCGTCAAATCTTTTAGCTACCTTGTTCTATATCACAGGACAACTAGATCACCTTATTTGAACCATGCATATTCACTCTGAACTTAAAGCTTTTATTTTAAAAATAGAAATGTTTATTTTGATTTTGTGTTTTCATATAACAAGAAAATTATAAAATTTAATTTCTTTTTAATGTGAAGATAAAATTGATTGAGCCTTCGGAAACTTGAAATTGGCACATGCAACAATATAAGCATATTCGAATACATCATAGAGTTTAAAATAAGCAAGTTGAGATAATAATAATGTGTAATGAGTTGCTATGCTAAATTATGATTTCACAGACAATGGCAGAAAAAGACGATTGCTTACGCCTAAGAATAAGGACAAATTATCCAAACGCTCAGTCACCTTTCGTAGTTCATGATGAGGATCCATCTCAACCTCCTAGTTTAAAATTCTGAATCTATGAATTTGCGATTTAAATTATAGGTTAAAAATAATATATTATTAGTTTAGATCTTTATATATATATATATATATATATATATATATATATAGATATTAAAAAAATAAAAAATTATATATATAAATAATTATAAATTATTAAAAATTGTTTAATTTTGTTCTTTTATCAAATATTGTTATGTATAAGAAAAAATCTAAAATATACAATATCAATATGTTTTAATGTATTATGATACTTTTTTTAAATAAATATTTATTAAAATTAAATTAAAAAGCCACTTGACCGGTACTAGGCCATTTAAGTGTAGTAGATTTGATTATCAAGCCGAGTTTTTAAATTTTGGGCTAAAAAAAAGGAAGTCCAAGGCCGTATTTTAGTTGAGATTTTTTATTCGGGTTTTTATCTATATTTTTTAGGATGATCAGACTTTTTAAATAATGATCAAATTAATTTGTTACTTAAAATTTAAAATAAATAACATAAATAATAATTATTATTACATATAAATTTATATATAGGGAAGTTATAAATACAAATAAGTTGTTATATTAGCATAAATATTTTAAATTAGATGTATTAATTTTTGTTTATTTGTTAAAATATCACATTATACAAAGTTTTTCTTTATATAATAAGTTTTTACTAATTAAAAAAATATTCGTTCATGCTTTATTTTTTCCTAGCTAGACTCATTGAGTCGAATAAACTTTTAAATTATAATTAGGTCTAGAGTGTAAGAATATGGAAGTTGTGTACATTTATGGTGATGACACGGCGCTGAAATCTCAAACATGCATGCTTAAGGGAAAAAAAAGGAAAAGGAAAAGGAAATGCATTTACCTATCTCCAAAATATAATCTAAGGTCTAACCTAGAAGTTCTATAAAATACATAAACGCCCACTTGGAAAAAGTTCAAAAATTATAGGTTAATTTAATCATTTAGTCCTCATATTCTTATTTAATATTTTATTTTTGTCCCTATACTTTAAAATATGTAATTAAATTTGTATAATTTAAAATTTTTTAATTAAATATTTCAAACCAAAAGGCACTTAAGTTAACATGGCTATACATGGTTTTTTTTACTACGCACTACAATAACTGCATTTAATAAGTGAAATTCTACATGTTATTTTATGACAAAAAATTCAACTAATTGCATGCATTTAATTGCCACAATCAATTAGAGAATTTTTTAAAAAGTAATGGGTTTGTAAACCTATGACACGCTGAATGAGTGATTGACAATCACTCATTTAACTTGACTTTGTGATGCACCACATGTTTGTATTTTGATTGGGCGCCAAGATTACATTTGATATGTGGTAATATGTGATTGGATCTGTCTTGATAATATAATCTGAAGAGGAAATTTGGAATGATGAAAATGCCCATGGGTAATATGATATGGAATGTTGTGCTTCATTCTTGGCTTTTTCTTTCCTTTATCCCCACCATTTCTCTTCTTTTATTGCTGTTAGACAATTGGTCACAGATTTAGAAGCTTCAAAGATAATTTTTGATTGGATCAACCCAACAAAATCTTTAAAGCCAGTGGTCTTACTAGCATTTTGGCAAAGTTATTATTGCTCTAACATCCAAGTTAGTATTTTATATTTGTTAAATTTGTACTTATTTTGTTTATATTTTGCAATATATTTTTGCAGTTTGTAATGTTATATTTTAAGTTATGCACATTTTTGTTTTATGAATTTTCATGTATATATGTTTGATTCCTGATTTTAGGATTGGGGTTTTAAATTTATTTATTCTTTCAAATTTTATGTTGTAATGTAGGGAAGAATAAAGTGATTACAAATTGGTTGAATTTTTGCAAAAAAAATGATAGGCATCAAAATTGAAAAGGACGCATATGGATAGAATACAAAATTTGAAACAGCAAGAAAATCATGGAAATAAAGAAAACGAGATTAATGAAAGTTGTGGAAATAAAAATTTGAAAATGAAACAATGTAGAAATGAGGTGCAAAATTTTGAAAATTGAAATTGGGAGGAAATTAGGTAGATAAATGTAAAATATAAAATAAGAAGACATACATATTTTTGTGGGATACTGTTACAAAATTTTTAAAATTTTTGTTATAAAAATTTTTAACTCAACTAAACTGTAAAATAACCATTTTGTATTGAAGGAAGTCATGTTTAGTCTAAAAATATAGAGGGGTTAAATTTTATTGAAACTTATTATAAGAGGTTCATATAATGCAATCTTTTTAAATTTTTTTTGATAAATCATTCTTTTTTAGTTACATTATCATTCATTTATTATAATAATGTACCCAAACTGATATTATAGAACCGAAATTTTATTAAAATAATCTCAATTATAATTTTTATTTGTTGTATTAAAAACGTAACCTATTAAAAATTTTTATTTAACTTTTATTGCAATGTTATATATGTTATTAGAAACCAGAAGTTTCATTAATTTTAAATTTATGAAAAATATTTTTTATATTAAAATTAGAGGGAGGATTTTTATGATATACATAAGATGAAATGAAATCAGAATGTTATTTTTTTTTAAAAAAAAGAGAAACATCAAATATAATTGAACCAAACTTCAATAAAACTAATATAATCTTAAATGGTTGTTTTGATAAAATTTAGAAGAATCGTCGGAGAGAAGTAGAATTAACTGATTAGTTCTTTTATATATATTATTGTAAATGAAAATGTTATTTGTTTTTTTTTGGTTAAATTATTAAAAACGTAATTTGTTTGATAAGGTAAGCAAAAAATGTTAGAAAAAAATTATGATGAGTAATGATTTTGAGTAGGAAGTATCACTGTTTAGAAGGAAAAAAAAAAAGAAAAGAAAACAGGCATGAAAATAAATTTATAAAGTGTTATTACAATATTGAAAATAACATCAAGAGATTATGAAAAATATTGTAATAAATGGATAGTTAGATGGGGATGAAGAGTTGAAATAAAGTATTAGCATTATATGAATGGAAAGTACTTATTAAAAATATTAAAATAAGGATTTAGAGAAGATTAGAAAAAAAAAAGGTATATTGATGAACAAGTTTGAAATAAAAAATTGAAATAGTCAAATTGAAATAAAATGCTAGGAATATCATAATACATTAATATTGGAAGGTTAAAGTTAGGGTTTAAGATGAGTATATGGGAGGAGAATATTTGTGCCTATGCAAATGAGGAAATTATGAAGATAGACAAGGGCGGTACCTTTACATGCCACATAGTAAAAATTATAAGAGTTAAAGTTGAGATCACACAAAATGGACTGAAAGAAAAAGTGGGCCAAAAGTTACGTTTTGGGTTAAATGACGTTGTGTCAAAACTAGTATATAAACACCCGTTATCCATAAATCTAATAATGCATAAAGCATGTGAATCAGAAGATGATAATGATGTTCAACAGATGTAGAAGGCAAATGCATAGTTTTTGTTATAATTGAATTGCCCACAGGTATATGCTCATATTGCATCTAATGACCTTGATATGAACATTTCAAGTGAGTTGGTCAACAAGCATGCTCCATTATCACTTCCATCTAACAGTTAATATCATAGGAATCTTGGAGATGCTACAGAATATCAGTCGTGCATGCTATCAATTGACCTATTTACTTCCTTATTTTCATATAACCAACAAGATGTGACATATGCTCCTCGCATGATACCACAACTTGGATCATCATATCCTAAGGGAGTGTAGATGCAAGTTATTTCTCCCCAAGAGACAGAGGACATAATGGATGACATTGAAAGAGATGATAAATATAATGTTATTCCAAATATTTGGAGCGATGTTGATGTGGAAGATGAGGGAGGTGAGGAGGAAGCTGATGTGAATGCAATCCTTGCATCACCCATTAGTTAATATGAAGAGCCAGTCTATGGCTTTTTTACCCAAATCAATAGGGAGGCCACAAGAGAGCTTGAGAGGTCAAAAATGCCTGATGAAATAAACCTGACAAATAATCAAAAGCTATGTATTGATTTAAGGTACATTGACATGAAGTCCTTAAGATGTGTAATAAATATATACTTGGTTCAATCACACCACACATTTATTGTCAAATGTGTTGGTTTGAGGCTCAGATTCCATGCAGGTGGAGAAATATTTGAAACTAATATTTTGAAGATGTGTAGAGTATTCCTTTATCGGATGAGGGAAGATGAGGTTTGCATTCATCCTTAGCCTTTTTTTTTTTTTTTTAATCATATGTATTGTATGTTTACTTTCTTACATTTGTTCTTTTATAAATAATTTGGTAACTTTATGATGACCCAGACGGCCAACAATTGATCCTACAATGGCGGTGTCACCTAACATTTGGCCCGCGTCTGTCCCTCTTATTTGTTTCCCTATTATCTGTCCCTATTAACTTTACTGCAAGTCAAGGGCCACCCACCACGTATGTCTGTTCAACAGCGTCCGACCATTTGTTTTCTGCTTTTTACACTCTTGAACTATCATTTTATTCCACTTCAAACTAAAATGAATTATTCAAGCATCTTCCACGGGGGACACCATTAATCAATCCTTGTGAACAAATCGTATTTCTATTCCATCTTTTTGTTGTCAAAAAAGGAAAGAAAAATTAGACAAGCCACTGGAAGTCATAATGTGCTCAAGAAAATGACGTTCGGACGTAGAATTTAAACTGTTTATGGACGAGTAAGGTGGCTTTTTAAAGCAACTCCATTCGTATCACCCCCTTATTAGATTCTGGGTGTGGAAAAAATTGTCCTAACTTTAGAAATTAACTTGAAAAAGTAACTTTCATGAGATAAAGGTAAAACTTTAGCATGGTAGTGAAACTTTTTTTTTTTGCATCTATGTGGATGAGGATAAAGAAGAAAGCAACGCCAAAGGGATCATGGGAGACTTGAGTGTTGTTGACTGGGATTGTTTAGACATAGCATAGTCATAAAAAATAAACAGGGACTTATTTGTCATTTGATTTGAAAGGTTTTAATTTAAATTTTAACAAAAATTATAGGGATGCAATTAGGCTTTCTGACCCTCTACGGCCTTTTATTATGAATATTGTACAAAAACTGTTGCCGCCAAAATTAATTCTTTAGATTTGTTTTATATTTTTAAATTTTTTTTAACGGGCTCTAATAATCTACAACAATATTTTTATTTTTTAGAATTGTGAATTGCCACAATCCAATAATGTTAGTTTAACTGTCATTGAGTCGTGGGGTATGTTGAGAGTTTTGTGAGCCATGCCTCCTTAAAAAAATATAATATTAATATTAAAATAATTATATATTAATTTAAAATTTTAAAATAATTTAAATTAAAAAATAGTTTAATTTTAGTTAAAAATATAATCTTAAATTTAAAGATTAGAGTTGTATGATTCGAATAAATGACTGATAAATTTGTTGTCATGAATGATATAACATATATTTGAATGATATATATAACTCCAACATAATAATTTGTTAAATTTTAATTGATTTATATCATTATAAAACATTTCTGTGAATGTTTAAAATAAAATCAAGTTTTAAATTTTAAAATACTTAATTTCCAAATTAAGATAAATTTATTTTATAATTATCAATCTTTAAATTTAAAATTATATTTTAAATTAAAATAAAATTAAAATTTTCAAATTTTTTTATTATAGTTTTTATTCAAAATATATTTTTTAGATTTAAATTATTTTAAAATTTTAAATTAATATATTATTATTTTTATATTAATATTAATATTATATATATATATATATATTTTAAGAAGACACGTACCTCCTATCTTAAAGATTAATATGGGAGCACCCTATCCCTTTGGTCAGCAAGGGGCGTTGCCTCCAAATCTATCTCATTGAGTCGCGGGCTCCTTAATAAAAGTTAAAAAAAATTATTGAGTCTCGTAAATTTTAAAAATAAAAAAATTATTGCAAGTTATTAGAGCTTGCAACATTTAAAAAAATAAAAATGGATCTAAGGAATTAGTTTTGGTGGCAGCGATTTTTGCACAATGCTCATGGTAAAAGAAGGGTAAAAAAGTTGATGCAATTATGAGTTTTAAATTATAGCGATTCAATTCAAAAATTGTGTAAGGATACAAGGACTAGACGCTTAATATATCCAAAATAAAATTACAAGTAATAATATTTAAATGGTTAAAAAATTTATGAGTTTGTCTTATGAATAATTTTATTTTATCTAGTATTAAATTTTCTTTTTCAAAATTATTTATGTGCTCCAAACTTCATCTACACATAAGTGAAAAAATTGAATAGACAACATTAACAACAAAGTTTACTTTTCAAAATAAAAATGTTTAAATATAAATTATGATCCTACAAACAAAATTTTGAGTTTATTAATTAGGTTAACTCAATTTCAAATTTTCATAATTCTAATCGAAACAAATACTAATTAAAATTGAATTTGCAATTGAAAAGTAAAAAAGAAAAAAACAAAATTTTAATTTTTTTCCTCATAGTTTTTTAATTCCTATGTTTTTTTAAGTTCTTCAAAAGAGGAGTTTACAAAATTAAAACAGCAAAAGCGACTAGAAGAAAGAAAAACCTTATTCGAATGTATGTCCCTGTGTGCTTTTTATTTTCGCTACTATATTTGTGGAAGCAGTTGACCAAATGGAATAATACCTCTTTGATTGCATTCGCAGAATCATGCCATTGCTTGAGAAGAGTGTGAACAGGGGAAAGAGAACGACAAGATAGAAACCAGAAAGCGACGCTAATAATAAATGATAATTTTCTTTGTAATATTCTTTTCTTAAGGAATAAAATAGAAGCCGAGGAAAGCACCACCACCACCTTAAACCTGGTTGGTTCCATTCTTAAAGCATAAGTAAGAATTGGGCCTCAATATGATATTTTAGTATTTTCAAACTGTAATATATCAACTAACAAGTTTAGGTTGGCCCAATAGGCCCATGGAAGTTCAAATATGTGCCGAATGATGTTTTGTCCATTTTCATTTTAGTAACTGCCGATGCATAAATTAAGATTTTAATAGAAAGAAATATTATTATATATTGCTAATTGAAACAAAACTTATATGCTATTATTTATATATTTATGTCAAATTTTTTCAATTAGTTAATAATATATGAACAATTTTTTCCTTTTCATTAATTTTTTCATTTACACTTTTAACTCTCACTTTTAAAATCATATTTTTAATCTTTAAAAAAATTTATTGATCACATTTTTCTCTTTCTACTTATTCCCAGAATTAAAATTGAAAGTGGATTTTTAAAAAATAAAAGTATGATTTAAACAGCGAGAGATAACAATGTTAACAAAATAAATAAATAAATAAAATGTAAAAAATTATTTAGATATCATTAATGAATTGAAGAATCTAATATAAATATATAGAGAATAATATACTAACTGGGCATATGAATGTTTGATATTTCTCTTCCCCAAAGTGAAGGAAATATTGAATTACACACTCGGGTTTAAGTTAACAGACAACCTTTGTGGTCTTCTTAATCATTTCTTTATCATTTTATTGTTGGGTTCAGAAATTCAGATCTTGATAACCAATATTCGCATAAGGTGGTACCTGTGATGTGAGATCTCTAATTGCTTAGTGCATGAGAACGTGTTCTTGGAACTACCTTACGATTAATTAATTATGCTCTTGCGGTGCAAATTCGAATAATAAGATATACAATCAGAATTCCAAACTTAGTAAATACCCCTCATTAATATACTATTGTGAAAATCAAGAGCAGAGGAACACAATTCCCTCCAAGACTTTTATGAGGAACGTCAATATTCAAAAGATCATGGAAAAAAATTCACAGTTCTTCCGATAAAAAGCAGTATGAAAGGTACATGTACAACATCAAGTAATCTATTCGACAGCAAGTGTAGCTCTCTAATTTAAGGAAAAACCATTTTTCTCAGTTAGAGTATTTGAAAGTGATGACTACTTTG
Source organism: Delonix regia (assembly GCA_037074485.1). Classification (NCBI taxonomy): domain Eukaryota; kingdom Viridiplantae; phylum Streptophyta; class Magnoliopsida; order Fabales; family Fabaceae; genus Delonix; species Delonix regia. The sequence goes on along the minus strand of CM073452.1, from coordinate 17,158,046 downwards.
ATAATTAAATCAATGTTTTGGGTAAAAAAGAATTTACAATTCCAAAAGAATTATATATATATATATATATTAGAGAGAGTTTAATGGTACTTATTTTGATGTTAGATTTTTTCGTGTTAAGAGATTTTTTTTTCCCTTCCTAAATTTTTATTACATTGACTTTTACCAATTAGATGAACAAAATTGAAAGAGAAAACAAACTGACATGAGAGAAATAATGTATAATGATTAATTATTGTATTTTTTATTCACAGACCTGCAAAATCATAGGACAGATTTGGTCCATTTCTTGGTACATATACTGGTGACATGTCAATATATGCAAAGAATACAGAGAATCCTGTAATTCGCCGTGAATACAAGGGCACAAAGGAAATGAAATCCAACGCTGAGAATTAAGAGAGAAAAAAGGGAGAATAGAGGCCCCGACAAGGCCAGTGGAGGTTCTCTGCAACGATTTCAATTTGAAGGTGGGAACTGGCGGCGGCCATGAATTCCAGAATCCAAGTAATGTAACTTATCAGCTCGGATTTACGGCATAAAGCGAGGATCTTGGTAAGGTCCACTTTCTTATTTTGTATTGCCTTTTCCTTCTTCTTCCATCTAATATTGCATCTTCTGTGTTATCGTTATTTTCAGATGTTCATAATTGTTTTCTTTTACGTCATTGTCGGAATCGAAACCTTTTTATAAATTTTGGGATCCATTTGTCTCAAATTCAGTCCAATTCCATATGGGTGATGCCTAATGGTTAATGATTCAGTGCGCAAAGAAGACTGGCAAGGAAATGGATTCAATCAAAATAGTGAGATTTAGTAGTAGATCTAAGGATTTTTTATTCCTTGATAAGCTGTAGTTGGGCTTTGGTCGTATTATGGTTCCATCTGGATCAATTTCCATCCTGACGAGGTCTGTTCTTCATAACGATAATTTCAATTTTTCCTTGCGCTCTCCATCCATCGAATGTGGCAATTCCATCTCGTTGTTTATGTATATTTTCCTATTTTAAATTCAGTGGTTCTTTTTTTTTTTTTTTTTTTCCTACAATGCCTTTTAAGGTAAGGGTCAGACATGAGCTTTTAAATGACACTTTCAACTTAGTTGCCTTGTAGTGGCCATTGGGCAGTGTCAGTTGATATACAACATCTACATCAGTTATAGTACAGCTTAATTTGTTTATTCATTTTTTTCCCTTTTCGTTCTAAACTGCAACAACCGTAGTAATGGAAATGCTGGATTTTACTTGATGGTGGAGACTTAAGATGTTACTGAAGGTTATACATTGATATTTATTGTTAATTTTAGCCATTGATGTGTTCTGTAGCACAGATCTTTTGAGTCTACATTAAGGTCAAGGCATAAAAATGTTGTTTAACAATTCAGTTCTCTGAGTTAAGGGTTGGTGGAGATCGCATTGGATTTTAATGCATGTTAAATTCTCTTGATTTATCTGGTCTTAGTTATGTATTAGGCATTCCTTTGATTGGGTAAAATTTTTCAACCTTTTAAGCAACTTTGTTACACTAAAGTAGCACTTCTTTCTAATTACTTATATTTGACTAACTTATTGTACTGAAATTTGGATTCATAGTAATCATAATCTTACGATTCGAAACGAGTCATAAAGCCAATGATATGAATCGCTGGTTGAATCAGAAGTAGTTATAAATCGTATGATTCACAAATTGAATCTTACGATTCGCAACGACTCACAAAGCTAACAATATGGATAAATTGCTGAATCAAGTATGAATAATGCGATTCAAGTCAATATGGTAGAATATCATGACTTTGCAATTCAAAAATGCGAAAAATCAATGAATTGATATGATAGTATTGTATTGTTGTAAGCATAATCTATGCTTTTTATAAAGAAAGCAAAGAAGATATTATTTGAATTTATTTCAAGAATTAATTACTAACAAATCATATAGTTAATAAGGTTTTTGAAAATTTATTTTGAGTATTTTATTCATATTACATGTCATATTTTATATTTCAAGTTATTTTTTACTTGTTACTAAATCTTAAAATTCGATACGTTATATGATTTGCGATTAAAAAATATGTGTTCCGATTCGCGATTCGTATCGCGATTTGATTATTATGTTTGGATTTTCTATCCAGGATTAGATTATGGGAAAGGGTCAAGGGTTAGTAATTTTAGGAGAATCTCATCAAGGATGGCTGGGATATGAGGGACCTAGAATTATAATTTAGTTACTGAAACAGAAAATGTATTGTTCTGTGACTACAAATATTTACATGATGTATATCCTGGACTTATTAGATCATATTCAAGGCTATGAATGATATGTGTGTGTCAAAAGTTGGAATAGGCTTACCTTCCTACTTATATATATGCATGGTTATGTGTGTTTATTGTTCATATGGTCTACAGGTGTATTTGACATTTATATACTGTCTTGATGAATTCTTCTATAGTTCTAGTTCATCATCAGGCTGTGTTTCATGTGTGTTTAACTGTATTTAAGTTGAGTTATTTATGTTACTCATACTTTGTGAAAGTTGGTATTAAGTGGAAGCGTTAATCATATTTTATTCATTATACATTCAACCTTGTTCTCCCTGGGGATTTGTTTCATAGCAGCTTTCTGTTGGTAAATGTTAAGCAGATCTGTTTGTCAAATGGGGCATTTAAAGTTGCAAACACAAACTGGTATCAATCCTATAGAGGAGGAACCTGAGAATTGTAATGCTGGATATCCTAGCAAGACAACTGTAGCATGCATGATCAATGCAGAAATTGGGGCTGTTTTGGCTGTCATGAGAAGGAATGTTAGATGGGGAGTCCATTATATGTCAGATGATGATCAGTTGGAGCACTCTCTTGTTCAGTCTTTAAAGTCGTTAAGGAGGCAAATCTTTTTGTGGCAGAATCAGTGGCATGCCATCAACCCTGCCTTGTATCTCCGGCCCTTTCTGGATGTGATTCGATCAGATGAAACTGGTGCACCGATTACCGGTGTTGCTTTGTCGTCTGTTTACAAGATCTTAACTCTGGATGTGATTGATCAAAATACTGTCAATGTAGGGGATACCATACACTTCGTGGTTGATGCTGTTACAAGTTGCAGATTTGAAGTGACTGATCCTGCATCAGAAGAAGTGGTATTAATGAAGATATTACAAGTTCTTCTAGCATGTGTGAAAAGTAAAGCATCTGTAATGCTGAGTAACCAACATATTTGCACGATAGTGAATACTTGTTTTCGTATAGTTCATCAAGCAGGAACCAAAGGTGAGTTGTTGCAGCGAATAGCACGTTACACAATGCATGAACTTGTTAGGTGTATTTTCTCTCATCTACGAGATGTTGACAACACAGAGCATTCATTGCTAAATGGGGGCACTGTTTTGACAGAAGAGGTATGTAGTCCTGTTACCTTTGTCCCTTTTGGTTACAATTTGCACTGTTTTCTTGTGATTATTTTGTCAGTTTCTGGGGAAAAAAACAATTGAAAGAAAAGTCAGGGAGAGATCGGTTCTTATTCATGCTATAATTGTTGCTTTGCTATCATTTATTAGTCTCAGCTTACTACATGATAAATAATTGAAGAGGAAAACTTCCTTGATTTCTTTAATCTCTGCTTACTGTTTTTTGGGCCTATCTACATTACTGTTTATGATATTTATGTTAATTTCATTAATCTGTTATTCTCAAAAAAATATTATATCACTGAAGCCTTATGCGAACTTAGACTTCCCTTTCCTGACTTCCCTTCTTCCACCTCCAATAAAAAAGTAGAAGAAAAGAATCTTGATAGGCTGTATATGTGTGATTACTATTTAGGGGTTGTGTGTTTGTCTCTGTGGGTTATTACAAATATTATGTTTATATATAAATTTTCATACTTATTAAAGACATTGTTTTAATTGTCCAACTGAAATAACAAAAACTTAGTTTTGAGGGTCAGAACATGTGTAAATGTGGGTGTTTATTGATATATTTTTTTGCAGACTAGACAATTTGGGAATGGGAACATAAATTCTGCAAATGATAGTCAACCATCATCTGCACGCATTACTTCCAATGCTGCAATTGTTGTGTCTGCAACAACAGATGAAAACACGCCTATTGCTGGTGGTGGCAAGGAGGTTGATTCACTTGAATTGCATCTCATGTCTGAACCATATGGGGTTCCCTGCATGGTGGAAATATTTCACTTCTTGTGTTCTTTGTTGAATGTCGTTGAGCATATGGGAATGAGTCCTAGATCAAACACAATAGCATTTGATGAAGATGTGCCACTTTTTGCCTTAACTTTGATAAATTCGGCCATAGAGTTGGGAGGGCATTCTTTCCGTCATCACCCCAAGTTGCTGGGCTTAATTCAGGATGAATTATTTCGTAACCTTATGCAATTTGGTTTATCAATGAGTCCCCTTGTACTTTCAATGGTGTGTAGCATTGTTCTCAACCTGTATCACCATCTTCGTACACAACTCAAATTACAACTAGAAGCATTCTTTTCTTGTGTCATTTTGAGGCTTGCGCAAAGTAGATATGGAGCTTCATATCAGCAGCAGGAGGTTGTCATGGAGGCCCTTGTTGACTTCTGCAGGCAAAAATCATTCATGATGGAGATGTATGTTAACTTTGACTGTGACATAACTTGCAGTGATGTCTTTGAAGATATTGCTAATTTGTTGTCGAAAAGTGCTTTTCCTGTGAACACTCCGTTATCTTCCATGCATATTCTTGCCTTGGATGGTCTTATTGCTGTTATGCAGGGAATTGCGGAAAGGATAGGCATTGGATCTGTTAGTCCAGAAAATTGTCAGGTGAATCTTGAAGAATATACTCCATTCTGGATGGAAAAGTGCGAGAATTTCAGTGATCCTAATCATTGGGTTCCTTTTGTCTGCCGAAGAAAGTACTTCAAAAGAAAATTAATGACTGGAGCTGACCACTTTAATCGTGATCCAAAGAAAGGCTTAGAATTTCTCCAAGGAACGAATCTTTTGCCTGACAAACTTGATCCACAAAGTGTTGCCTGCTTTTTCAAATACACTGCTGGGTTAGATAAGAATCTAATCGGTGATTTTCTGGGGAATCATGATGAATTCTGTGTTCAGGTTCTTCATGAATTTGCTAGAACATTTGATTTTGATGACATGACTTTAGACAATGCCCTGCGTCTATTTTTGGAAACTTTCAGGTTGCCTGGGGAATCACAGAAAATACAAAGAGTTCTTGAAGCTTTCTCTGAGAGATATTATGAGCAGTCACCACATATCTTTGCTAACAAGGATGCTGCTCTCTTGTTATCGTATTCAATCATTATGCTCAATACGGATCAGCACAATGTACAAGTCAAAAAGAAGATGACAGAGGAGGATTTTATCCGGAATAATAGGCGAATAAATGGTGGCAATGATCTGCCTCGAGAATTCCTATCCGAGCTTTATCATTCAATTTGTAAGAATGAGATCCGCACAACTCCAGAACAAGGTGTTGGATTTCCTGAAATGAACCAAAGTCGTTGGATTTATCTGATACAGAAGTCAAGGAAAACTGCTCCATTCATTGTGCCTGATTCGAGAGCATATCTTGACCATGATATGTTTGCTATATTGTCTGGCCCAACCATTGCTGCCATTTCTGTGGTATTTGATAATTCTGAACATGAAGAGGTATACCAAACTTGTATGGATGGATTCTTAGCTGTTGCCAAGATATCAGCCTACTATCATCTTGACAATATACTGGATGATCTGGTTGTGTCTCTCTGTAAGTTTATTACTATCTTGGATCCATCATTAGATGATGAACCAGTCCTAGCCTTTGGAGATGACTTAAAAGCAAGAATGGCAACTGAGACAGTTTTCATCATTGCAAACAGGTACGGTGATTACATTCGTGCTGGGTGGAGAAATATTCTTGATTGCATCTTAAGATTGCACAAATTAGGCCTTGTTCCTTCTCGTATTGCCAGTGATGCAGCTGAGGAGCTTTCTGCAGAAACAGGGCACACAAAGCCTAATGCAAATTCTGTATCATCGACTCATCTGCCATCTAACACTCCAAAGAGATCCTCAGGATTGATGAGCAGGTTTAGTCAACTCTTATCTCTTGGCACTGAAGAGCCAAGATCAGAGCCAACTGAAGAACAGCTTGTTGCTCATCAGCGTGCCCTAGAAACAATTCAGAAGTGTCATATTGACAGCATTTTCACTGAGAGTAAATTTCTTCAAGCTGAATCTCTATTGCAACTCACAAAAGCCCTCATTAGTGCTGCAGGACAGCCTCAGAAAGGGAAGAGCATTTCTGTGGATGAAGATACTGCAGTTTTCTGCCTGGATTTATTGGTTGCAATCACTCTGAATAACAGGGATAGAATTGGACTTCTTTGGCAGGGTGTTTATGAGCACATATCAACCATTGTTCAGTCAAGTGTGATGCCTTGTGTACTGGTTGAGAAGGCAGTTTTTGGACTTTTGAGGATTTGCCAGCGTTTGCTTCCTTACAAGGAGAACATTGCTGATGAACTCCTGAGGTCATTGCAACTTGTCTTGAAGCTTGATGCTCGGGTTGCTGATGCCTACTGTGAGCAGATTACGCAGGAAGTTGGTCGCCTTGTGAAGTCAAATGCTTCTCATATCAGATCTCAATTAGGATGGCGTACCATTACATCACTACTTTCCATAACAGCTAGGCACCCAGAAGCATCTGAGGCTGGGTTTGATGCATTATTGTTCATAATGTCTGATGGAGCCCACTTGCTGCCAGCTAATTATGTTCTCTGTGTAGATGCTGCAAGGCAGTTTGCTGAATCACGTGTTGGACAGTCTGAGAGATCAGTACAGGCACTTGATCTTATGTCAGGTTCTGTCAATTGTTTAGCCAAGTGGACCAGTGATGCCAAGCAAGCAGCAGAGGAGGAGCAAGTGGCAAAGATGTTGCAAGATATTGGGGACATGTGGTTGAGGCTAGTACAGGGACTGAGGAAGTTATGCTTGGAGCAGAGAGAGGAGGTTCGAAATCATGCTTTGTTATCTCTGCAGAAGTGCTTGACTGGAGCTGCTGGGATCAATCTCCCCCATGGTTTGTGGTTACAGTCTTTTGATCAAGTTATCTTCCCTGTGCTTGATGACCTGGTTGAAATTGCACAGGCACACTCTCAAAAGGACTACCGGAAAATGGAAGGGACACTTATTCTTGCCTTGAAGCTATTGTCTAAAGTTTTCCTCCAGTTATTCCAAGAATTATCACAGTTGACAACCTTCACCAAGCTATGGTTGGCTGTAATAGGGCGAATGGAAAAATATATGAAGGTTAAAATTAGGGGAAGGAGAAGCGAGAAGCTTCAAGAGCTTGTGCCTGAGCTTCTTAAGAACACTTTGCTTGTTATGAAATCAGGGGCCATACTAGCGCAGAGCAGTGTCAGTGGAGATAGTTTGTGGGAGCTGACATGGCAGCATGTGAATAATATTGCTCCCACATTGCAGTCTGAGGTGTTCCCTGAGCAGGATTTAAAGCATTTGCAGCACAAACACGGTGAAACAGCTGGAAGTTTGGAACCTGATGAAAATGTTTCTGTGCCTTCAAAGGAAACTGCTGTCCAAGATGGTGCTGGTATTGGTTAATTATCGTTGCAGTGCTGTGGTTACCTGAACTGGTTTTGCTATAATTTTCCATGAACCCATGATCTCAGTCCTTCATAGTTTTTCTTTTTGGAGGTTGTCAGGGTTCTCAAATTGATTATGCAGAATATGATAGATCGGATTTGTGGTTAGAGAGTGTTGGTCTCGTTGAATGTCATGTTGGTTACACAGCATATGACAGATCAGATTCGTGGTTAGAGTGTTGGTCCTGTTGAATCTCATGATGCTGTCCTTTGGTATTCCCTCTTTCCCATATTTGGCCCAGGATGCTAGATATTAGAATAATTTTGGATGGAGACATATATGTCATAGCTTGAGAACCATTAGAGTGCTCCCCTCGTAGTAGGGTGCTTATAGAGATTCCCTCCTCTCCTCATGAGTCCAACCCTGGGCCAGTGAACTGCAGTTTCTAGAATTATTTTCTTTGCTAAATTGTACAGAACGCGAATTTATTCTCTCTAGCTGCGAGATGTATTTTACTCGAGATGTTGCAAACAACAAAAGTATTCAAAGGTTGATAAATATATATTTGAACGCCCCAGGACTTGATTTTCATTCATTTGAGTTTCTTCCTTTGAGCTTGACAACGATGTCCCTCAAGTCGGTTCAATTATAGTTTGATATTTGTTTCATTGCTCCAACTCCACTCCAGGCCATAACAGTGGGTGTCAGCTTCTGTTACAACAAGTCATCGGATCATGAGTTACGAATCATTTCCTTCAGTACTATCATTTGGTTGGAACTGATAATTACTTTGTTGCACTATGATAACTCTTCTGCAGCTCTTTTTGTTTATAAGAAACGCATTCATTCTTTCAACGGTCCATAATTCAAAAGTTCTTATTTTAATTTATCATCAAAAGGTCAAGCTGTTCAATTAAATTACTATGGAAATAACAGAAAATGTCTTTGTATATAATAAAATAAAAAGTGACTTCTAATAGGTTAGCTTCAATCAAGTGGTTTTAGCCTGGTACTGTGGCAAAATTGATAACATTTACTGGCCTCAGATTGCCAAATGGTGAAATTTAAAACCTTTGTGTTGCTCTTATTTAATCAAATAGCGGAAAAAAAAAATACATGACCCCAGTTTCCCAGTCACTGCTTTCTATTATTGGTGCTTTCCAATGAATTATTTTACTCTCCACGTTTATGTAAAACATTAGTTTAACGTATGCAGGCACCAAAATGAGTCTTGACATAAAACTTTAGGTATTAATTCTACTAATTTTTAATATTTACATAGCTATAAATCCTTTACATTTACGTATCTCTTTTTTAAGTTCAAATTTATTCATTGTTTCACTTTGGCTCACACTTGAACTAGCATAACAGACCTCTCTAAACTTACTATAAACCTATTTACTTTGTTTGGGTTTGAATATTAAAAGTTCTTACAAATACTATGCTTATGACCAATTCAAAATTTCGGTTTGGTTTGGTATTTATTGATGTATTATATAAAAAGTAAGGAATTGTTAGAGGATTAAGGAATTGTTTTAGACAGAATCTCTCCTTAACTATAACTTCTTTAATCTTACTTGTTTGAATTTAATTTTTATCTTTTCTTATTTTATATATGTGTCTTATTCATTTTTAACTTTATTTAATATTTTAAATTAGTCTTTTAATTTTACTTTTTTTTGAAATTAGTATTCTAAAATAATTTTTAATTAATGTAATAGAAATGAGCAAAAATATACGAATAGAAAAAAATTAATGAATAAAAAATAATAGATAAGCTTATTATCTACATAGAATAAAAACTTAAATTGATAAACATAATTTTCAGAAATAAACAGTTCATGAAACTCTGTTGCATCCGTATATTGTGTGCTAATATTACAATTGTAGAGGACACCTATTTTTGTATGCTTTGACTTCTGTTTTTTTCTTTTGGTTAATATTCTATGTAAGTTTACTTAAATGAAGTGACCCAAAGAAAAAAATTGCATTTTTATTGTTTCTACTTGCTGAGTCTAAGCTACCTCTTTATATATACATTTCAAACTAATCAGAGAACGGGATTTCGTGCCCTTCTGCTATTACAAGGGCACGAAAGCAAAAAGTTTTTTTGTAAAAAAAAAAGAAGAGAAACGAGAGTAGTGTCCTGATAGGAGTCTTGGGGAACTTCTCATTGACAACTTCAATTTGAAAGTGGAAAGTCGCAGAAGGCAACATTTCTGAGTAATGTAACCCACCAACTTGAATTCATGTACTAAACTGGGGATCGTGGTAAGCTACTTTACTTCTTCTGCGTTGTCGTCTCCATTTTCCACTCGTAGTTGATTCTTCCTTTTCAAGATGTTCTTGTATATTTTGTCTCTGTCGTTGAATCATTTGGAATCAAAACCTCAAAATATGGTTTGGGAACCTTTGTTTTGAATTTATCTCAATTCGAGATGAATGACATCCATGATACCGTTAAAGTAGAAAAATATTGCTTTATAATCCTAAAAGTACTGGCAAAGAAATGGGTTGAACGAAATGGTGCGATTCAATTGTAGATCTAAGGTTTTTGAGGTCTTGGACAAGTTATGTTTATCGTTTGAAGTTGCATTAGGGTACCATTAGGGTCTGTTTCACGACCCAACGTGACTACTTGTCAATGCCGTCTCTCTCTCTCTCTTTCTTTTTTTATACAATTGATGTGCTACCTGAATGCACCCGAAGTAGCTGTAAGTATATCGATGTGCTTATTGTACAAGGGCAATGAAGTTATAGTTCACGGTGAATTTTTAAGGTTTGAGTAAAAATGTATTGAACCAGTCGACACAGTTGATTTAGTAGCCTTAGAACCATCTGCATGAATAGTTGCATGCATTAAACTGTTAAGAAAAAGTAGTGATAAAAATATTTTATGTCACTTGTGGGGCAGCTCAATGTTTCTGATAGTCATAAATATTATATGAGCTTTTACTCTAATTACGCAATGTATTAAGGTATGTTGTCAAAGTTCTTATCAGTCAATTCTATGCTTAGTAAAATTTTTATCCTTATTTCACATAGCTATGTCAGACACTTCAATTATCCTGGGAGTTCTTTTTGAATGCTCATGATTGTGTGACCAAAGATGGGACAATGAGTGGATTATGTTGGAAGACTTGATAAAAGATAGTTAAATGGGTGGACAATGGGGGAGATGGATTCATATGTTAGGATGTTAAGGATGGTTAGGGATGCTGGGTGCGTTAGCCGATCAGTTGAAGTTCTGTTAACTGTTAATAACAGAATTAGTTAGCAAAAGGGAATAAATGGGTGTCATGATGATTTCTGGAAAAAGAATGATGTGTCAGTGTTTTTCTTGAATCTTTCTCTTCTTCTTCTTCTTCAGTTCTTTTCTTCTTATCATCATACTTCTGCAACTGAGACAGAGGACACATTATTCTTTATGACATTCCTATTAGGCATGTTAATAAAAGAATGAAACCTATCCTGTGACTGAGTTTTTATGGCCAAGTGATCAAATGTACCATCATTGTTGCCTCCATTCCGTTATTTAATTTAGTTTCAATACAATGTATGATCTTCATCCACTCTTTAAGCCCAAAGGGCTTTTGTGTGAGAGGGTGTGCTACAGATGTTAATAACCTGGAATTTCACCTAATAGTTTGAGCTTCTTGGATGAAATGGTTCTTGGCAATATCCTTATGTAATTTATCTTCAATATGCAGGATTAATTCCAAGTGGGTCAGCAAATAATCTGGATCCACTTGTGCATTTGATAATTTGGAATAGTCTCATGCTGTCATCTTCCTACTTATATGTGTGCATGACAATGTGGGTTATGGGCACAATGTTTATATGGTTTCCTGAAGCAATTTAACAACTACATGCTGCATTGATATATTTAGAAAATTCTCAGCTGTGTTCCTTAAGTTTGTATGTCCTGCTTCATATATGTGTTATTTAGTGTGTTAGCCCTAATAGTATTATTTTTAAGGTCTCTTTGTGCTCTATAGTGTGCTTTCCAAGGACTTTACAGTAGATCTATTCTGTAGGTAGAAAATCATTGACATGGGACGTTTAAAGCTGCAAGCTGGCATAAATGCAATAGAGGAAGAACCTGAGGAGGGTGATGCTGCTAATCCTAACAAAATCACTTTAGCATGTATGATCAATTCAGAAATCGGTGCTGTCTTGGCAGTTATGCGAAGAAATGTAAGATGGGGAGGCCGTTATATGTCTGCAGATGATCAGCTGGAGCACTCTCTTATTCAGTCTTTGAAAGCATTGAGGAGGCAAATATTTTCATGGCAGCATCAGTGGCATGCCGTCAACCCTGTCTTGTATCTACAGCCTTTTCTGGATGTGATTCGGTCAGATGAAACTGGTGCACCAATTACCATTGTTGCTTTGTCATCTGTTTATAAGATCTTAACTCTGGACATGATTGATCAAAACACTGTTAATGTTGAGGATGCCATGCACTTGGTCGTTGATGCTGTCACTAGCTGTAGATTTGAGGTGACTGATCCTGCATCAGAAGAAGTGGTTTTAATGAAGATGCTACAAGTTCTTCTGGCATGTATGAAAAGTAAAGCATCTATGATGCTGAGTAACCAACATGTTTGCACCATAGTGAATACTTGTTTCCGAATAGTTCATCAAGCAGGAACCAAAGGTGAGTTGTTGCAGCGAATAGCTCGCTACACAATGCATGAACTTGTTAGGTGTATTTTCACACACCTTCAATATGTTGACAACACAGAGCATGCATTGGTAAATGGAAGCTCTACATTGAAGCAAGAGGTATAAGATTTGTGTTACCTTTCTCATTTCATAGTGATGTTTTCTATTTCTTTCATGTTTACAGTGTTGGCTACTAGGGTGGGAAAATATAGATTGTAAATTTTGATAGAAAGTGGGAGTTTCTTCCATATTAATTGTTGTTCGGTTGTTCCCATTATGCAAATTGTTTCTGTTTTCAATTTGGGTAAATCATCTAAAAGTGAAACTTCCATGACTTTCTTAGTGATTGGCATATTGCCAGATTTTTAATTGAGAATTTTCAGTAATTTATTATTACTGATATATTGCATATCATGAATTTTAGGGTGTTACATATTATGAACAGTGTTTGAGTTGCTGATTGCAATAAATTGCACGAGTGTTTTACATACTTTTGGATTTCTCAGACCTCCTTCTACCTTTCCCTCCTTCCCGTCATTGCCTTAAGGTAAAACAAGAACATAGGCTGTGTTAGTTTGGGTGGGAGGAGAGTTGCTCTGGTAGTTATTAATAATGACAGTTAATGGTGAAATCTGCATACAGTCAAACAGATTTTATTCATTGTCCTGTTTAAAATGCACAATTTTGGTGGTCCAGAGCTTGAATTTTGGTATATAGCAAACTTATATATAAGCGTGTATTTGTTGATTATTTGTGCAGACTAATGAGTATGCTTTTGGAAGTAGACAATCAGAGAATGGTTGCATGAGTTCTGAATATGATAATCAGCCATTATCCACAAGCTTTGCTTCCACTGCTGCAACTGTTGTGACAACATCTGTGACAGACAAAAACATAGCTATTGCCAATAGTGGCAAGGAGACTGTACCATATGACATGCAGCTCATGACCGAACCATATGGAGTTCCCTGCATGGCAGAAATATTTCATTACTTGTGTTCTTTGCTGAATGTTGCTGAGCATATGGGAATGGATCCTAGGTCAAACACAATTGCATTTGATGAAGATGTGCCTCTGTTTGCTTTAACTTTAATTAATACAGTTATAGAATTTGGAGGGCCTTCCATTGACCATCACCCCAGGTTACTAAGCTTAATTCAAGATGAATTGTTTCGTAATTTGATGCAATTTGGTTTGTCAATGAGTTCTGTCATACTTTCAATGGTGTGTAGCATTGTTCTCAACTTGTATCATCATCTTCGTACAGAACTTAAATTACAACTAGAAGCATTCTTTTCTTGTATCATTTTGAGGCTTGCACAAAGCAAATATGGGGCTTCGTACCAGCAGCAGGAAGTTGCCATGGAGGCCCTTGTTGACTTCTGCAGGCAAAAAACATTTATGGTAGACATGTATGCTAACTTTGATTGTGACATTACTTGCAGTAATGTATTTGAAGACCTTGCTAATTTGTTGTCAAAAAGTGCATTTCCTGTGAATTGTCCTTTGTCTTCTATGCACATTCTTGCATTGGATGGTCTCATTGCTGTTATAGAGGGAATGGCTGAAAGGATAGGCAACGGATCTGTAAGTTCGGAGCATGTACCAGTGAATCTTGAAGAATATACTCCATTCTGGATGGTTAAGTGTGAGAATTACAGTGATCCAAATTATTGGGTTCCTTTTGTTCGCCGAAGAAAGTACATCAAGAGAAGATTGATGATTGGAGCTGACCACTTTAACCGTGATCCTAAGAAAGGTTTAGAGTTTCTCCAAGGAACACATCTTTTGCCTGACAAACTTGATCCCCAAAGTGTTGCTTGCTTTTTCAGATATACTGCTGGGTTGGATAAGAATCTTGTTGGTGATTTCCTGGGCAATCATGATGAATTCTGTGTTCAGGTTCTTCATGAATTTGCTGGAACATTTGATTTCCAAGATATGAATTTAGACACCGCTCTACGACTATTTTTGGAGACTTTCAGATTACCTGGGGAATCACAAAAGATACAAAGGGTGCTTGAAGCATTCTCTGAGAGATACTATGAGCAGTCACCACATATCCTAGCTAACAAGGATGCTGCTCTCTTATTGTCATATTCACTCATTATGCTTAATACAGATCAGCACAATGTACAGGTTAAAAAGAAAATGACAGAAGAGGATTTTATTCGGAACAATAGGCATATAAATGGTGGCAGTGATCTCCCCCGAGAGTATCTTTCTGAGCTCTACCAATCAATTTGTAAGAATGAGATCCGCACAACCCCTGAACAAGGTTTTGGATTTCCTGAAATGACACCAAGTCGGTGGATTGACCTAATGCATAAGTCAAAGAAAACTGCTCCATTTATTGTTTCTGATTCCCGAGCCTACCTTGATCATGATATGTTTGCTATCATGTCAGGCCCAACAATTGCAGCCATCTCTGTTGTATTTGATCATGCTGAGCATGAAGATGTATACCAAACTTGTATAGATGGTTTTTTTGCCGTTGCAAAGATTTCTGCTTGTCATCATCTTGAAGACGTTCTGGATGATCTGGTAGTGTCATTATGTAAGTTCACTACTCTTTTGAACTCATCATCTGTTGAGGAACCAGTCCTTGCATTTGGAGATGATACAAAAGCAAGAAAGGCTTCTGTGACAGTCTTCACTATTGCAAATAGGTATGGTGATTACATACGCACTGGGTGGAGAAATATTCTTGATTGCATCTTAAGATTGCACAAGCTAGGTCTTCTTCCTGCCCGTGTGGCCAGTGATGCGGCTGATGAGTCAGAGCTTTCTGCTGAATCTGGGCACGGAAAGCCCATTACAAATTCTTTATCATCAGCTCATATGCCATCTATTGGTACTCCAAGGAGATCATCAGGATTGATGGGCAGGTTTAGTCAACTCTTATCTCTTGACACTGAAGAGCCTAGATCACAACCTACTGAACAACAACTTGCTGCTCATCAGCGCACTCTACAAACAATTCAGAAGTGTCACATTGACAGTATATTCACTGAGAGTAAATTTCTGCAAGCTGAATCTCTATTGCAGCTTGGAAGAGCACTAATTTGGGCTGCAGGGCGACCCCAGAAAGGAAACAGCACACCTGAAGATGAAGATACTGCAGTTTTCTGCCTTGAGTTGCTGATTGCAATCACTTTGAATAACAGAGATAGAATTGGACTTCTTTGGCAGGGTGTCTATGAACACATATCCAATATTGTTCAATCAACTGTGATGCCTTGTGCACTGGTAGAGAAGGCTGTTTTTGGACTCCTAAAGATTTGCCAGCGTTTGCTTCCCTACAAAGAGAACATTGCTGATGAACTCCTGAGGTCATTGCAACTTGTCTTGAAACTTGATGCTAGGGTTGCAGATGCATACTGTGAGCAGATCACACAGGAAGTTAGTCGCCTTGTGAAGGCAAATGCTTCTCATATCAAATCTCAGTTAGGATGGCGTACAATTACATCTCTACTTTCCATCACAGCTCCACACCCAGAAGCATCTGCGGCTGGGTTTGATGCATTGTTATTCATTATGTCTGAGGGAGCACACTTACTCCCAGCTAATTATACTCTTTGTATTGAAGCCATGAGACATTTTGCTGAATCACGTGTTGGGCAGGCTGAGCGTTCTGTACGGGCACTAGATCTCATGGCAGGGTCTGTCAATTGCTTAGCACGGTGGACAAGTGAGGCTAAGGAAGCAATGGAGGAGGAGGAAGTGTCAAAGTTGTCTCAGGATATCAGAGAGATGTGGTTAAGGCTTGTACAGGGACTAAGGAAAGTGTGTTTAGACCAGAGAGAGGAGGTTAGAAATCATGCCTTATTGTCCTTGCAGAGGTGCTTGACTGGGGCTGATGGGATTTATCTCCCACAAGGGTTGTGGTTACAGTGTTTCGATCTGGTAATCTTCACCATGCTTGATGACTTGCTTGAAATTGCCCTGGGCCACTCTCAAAAGGATTACCGCAATGTGGAAGGCACACTTATCTTTGCCATGAAGCTATTATCTACAGTTTTTCTTCAGTTACTCCAAGACCTTTCACAATTGACAACCTTCTGCAAATTATGGCTAGGTGTACTGAGCCGAATGGAAAAATATATGAAGGTAAAAGTCAGGGGAAAAAGAAGTGAGAAGCTTCAAGAGCTAGTGCCTGAGCTGCTCAAAAATACCTTACTTGTTATGAAGACAAAGGGCATACTGGTGCAAAGGACTGCCTTAGGTGGTGATAGTCTGTGGGAATTAACGTGGCTGCATGTGAATAATATTGCTCCATCGTTGCAAGCTGAGGTATTCCCTGAGCAAGATTCTGAGCATTTGCAACGCAAACAGGGTGAATCAGTGGGTATGATGTCTGAGGAAATGGGTTCTGTTCCGTCAAATGAAAATGTGAGCCATCAAGGTGCTGGTGTTGTTGATTAACGACAGCTTCCGTGTTATGACACTTGAACCAGACTTGCTTTGTATCTGCACGAACCCATAATCTCAGTTTTTATTGGAGATTGTCTGGGTTCTCAGATCAATATGAAAAATACTGCGGAATGTGGTTCATCGACATCTTAATTTTGGTTGGAGCTACTAGAAGCAATGCTTTACAGGAGGGACAACTCGTAGGTTTTTCTCTTGATGATGTAACAAGTTCGTCTTATTTGACCCACGGATGCCTGTTAATACAGCATTTTTTAGATGAAAATGGAATAGCTTGAAACCATTAGAATTCAACCCTTTTTGAATGGTGCAATATAGGGCTTCTTACTCTGCCTATGGGGGCTGCATCAAAGACAGTTAACTCCTTATTTCTAGAAGTGTTGTGTTTTGTACAGAACCTCCTAATTTTTATCTCGTGGTGCAATATGCTTTTCCTGGGCGTCTTGCAATTATTCGAGTTGATATTTCTCCGTAGTGTCATAAGTACTGTGACACTACCGCAGAGGTTTTGAAATAATCATAAATTTTCTCAGAAATAGTAAAAAGGAAACAATCATAAAAATTTTATGACTTATTTTACTTGCCATGTTATAAATATAAATCAATTTTTTTCTCCTTTTCTTTCCATCTCAATTCAAATAATAAATCATCAATTAAGGATACATAATACTTGTTGACTGTGTAAGTACATGAATATTATTTGTATGGACTTGTGCATTCATTTTTCTAGTTACATATAATTTATAGTGGAAGATAATTACTTTGATGGAAATAAATTCTTTAACTACTACCTTGGAGCTAGACTCAAAATACGTTGGTTGGGTTTGAACGCCCTTGCCCATCCTTAATCCATCTAAAAATGATTGATTTTTCAGTGCATAAAATTTGTTGGCAGCAAAACTTGTAGGAAGGAATTATTTGCTTTTGACAATAATGTGTAATATTTGCGTATGAATAAAATTGTAAAAACAAGAGAAAGATGCAAAAGATAAAAGTAACAGGATATAATAAAATTTTTGCATTAACTACGTATGGAAGAGAAAGATCACTTACATATTTTAAAACGGTGATGATGGAGTCTTCAAAAATTTACTACGCAACCCAATTCTGAGCATTTGAGGCTGCTCACATATCCTCATCAACAAAATTTGAAAATTTTAGCATAAAGATAAATTATGAATGGTCTGGTCATTGCCAATGAAGGGTGAGACGGGGAAGAGGGCGGGCCCCGCGGGGGGGTTTGGTGGAGAGAGGGGCCTGGAATTTCTCTAAGGATAGACCTTCAAATTCAATGTAAGCTTCAAGAGACACTACTTTATTTTACAAATAGTGTAGATGGAATAATTATTCTAACAACTGATATTTACATAGAAGAAAATGTGGGTTGCCAGACCTACAAGACTCAGTAATATACTAATTATACCTACCAACAAAAACAGAGGATCCCTAAAACGTAATTATCTCTCGAGGTCTGCACTTCCTAATCCTGATCCTTATACTGCCATCCTTCATGTTTCCAGCATCCATAATTTGACAGCATTGCCTTCTTGGTGCCTGGTTCAATACAGCCAGAACAGTGCCATTAATTTAAACGCCATATATAAACTAAAAAGGTATGAAGATTAAGAGTATTATGAATAACTCGGCGATGATTTACTTGTGGAAGGGATGAAGGGTTGAGGGTGTATTTTGATTTTATGTGTGTGTTTGTGAGAGAGTGAGAGAGTGAGAGAGAGAGAGAGAGAGATACATTCTTCCAGTATTCTGGGTCTAGCTTCAAGGCAGAAACTCTAATTCTCTGCACTTCCACATTATTTGTATCTGCTTTCAAGCACTTCCTCCGCTCGTCTGCAAGTCTCTTATAGCTAGTGAAACTCCCACTTGTGCCAACCTCTTCAACCTGGTCCAGGAAATATCTAGCTGGCTCCTGGCATGGGTCAGAGCTCATAGGTCGAGTGTTAAAAGTGAAGGGACCCCCACTCCAACTTCGCCATGTCCGAAATGTCTGCAATGGTGTCTGCAAATCCTTAGGCGTCAACACTGTTTTGTAAATTTGTATTGTGTAGCCCCATGATATAGATATTGACCATCTTCGCTTGTGATCATAGCAAAAACTTTGCTGCATTATCCGAGCTGGGTCAACGCGGTATGCATGGATGAGGTTCTTCAATGAATCTCTTCGAGTATGGTTGGGGAACACTGGATTTAGGTAGTCAAGGTGGTGGAGAGACACTAGTGGTGCCAAAGGGTGTGCCGCTAAAAGACCATATGGATCCCCTCTTATATCAAGCTGAAAGATTAAGTATAAGACAACAGAATTAGTTTCTTGCAGTTGGACAAGCAGCAATAAGACATGATTTTTGAAATCTACTTCCCAAGTAAATGGGATGAAGAGAAACAAAAATAGAGACTATTCTGAAGACTTAAAGTCAGATTCATCAAGAATTTCTACACCGCATGGGTGGAAGTAGAATTAGTAAGAATGGAGAGAAGATCTTGATCCATCTGTCAGATACATATATAGTGGGCATGAATGTATATTTTGGTATATGAAAATGAAAAATCAGGTTTTCTGCGACAAGTTATTGATGAATATGAATCACAAAAATCAGCCTTAGCATGGTTACAGATCCCTCATTAACCATGCAATGACTGGATATAAGCATATGAAAAAAGGAGATACATATTGATTCCTTGCACCAAAACACAAGCATGAAACAAATTCATGGTCCATTGAACATGTGGGGCACTTATAGTAATTATAATTACAAGCAGAAGAAGTATATTAAGCTTCAAATTTAGCACCCTACTAAAAAGCCAACTTATAAAATAGAGTGGAATTTGAAATTGATAGGATCAGACAACATAAGGAGAAGCGCCTGCATAGCCCCAACCGCAAGCCTTGACACCATCACACACCATCAAACAAGATTATGAAGTATATATTATACAATTTTGAAACAAAGCTTGCCTGCAACTACTTGATAAGAAACAAAGTTTTTACCTGACATTAAATAGCATTTTCATATTTCAACTATGCCAGCTACATTTTTGCAGGCTTTTTTTTTTTTTTTTCTAGCATGTAACAGAACATCCTTGGTATTGGTATTTCACTCTTTCCTCTCAGTAACTTGTTATATCTACCATATTATCATCATTCAATATGGCTTTTAAGTAAGGCATAAGGCCAAAAGTGTAAGGATATATATATTCTGAACTCAACTAACACATTTTCTCTCTGACTTTCCTGCTTCCAGTTCATTGTGAGGGACGAAAAAGGCTAATGATAAAGAATAAAAGGGGCAGCCTTTGCATAGTCCTCTTCATTCTCTCACCAAGATAGCAAGCATAAATTTTCAACTCTCACTTGTGTGCCTACTGATCTCACCATGAAGGCAAAAAGAAACTGTTCCAACTTCCACATTTGGCACGTTATATTCTATTGGGGAAATGAAGAGAGATCAAACTACACACATATACCAACAAATTCACAAAAGCAAAAAATGGAAATAGAGTGTACCTGGTGGAACCCACTTTCTTTCGTAAGAGGCACACCAATTTCACTCACACAAGCCGAGATCCTTTGATCAGAACCATAGAAATAGTAGTATCTATTAAGACAACCGTCCAATGTTTTGGCTAGTTGAGCTGCTAATGTATAACTAACTGCAAATCCTCCACCACCAAAAGCCATGTTGTAAGCATGCATCACATCTTGCTCCACACTCTCAGAATTCCCACCAATATAATACATTTGATTGTGATCGTATTTTCCTAACACTGTAACTAAGTTCTCTGTGAAAAACACTGTATCATCATCTCCCATTACAAACCACCTCACATTTGGCAATCCAAGTTTAAAGCTCTCATAAACTATCCGAGCTATCCGAACTGCAGACTGTGAGTGCAAGTACTTGAATTGTGTGTAGTCCTGTGAGATTTGATATGGGATTGAAACTTCAGGATGCAAGTCATCGTATCCAGGTTTCCTATCAAGCCAAACAAAACCTCTGGTAGTGTTTGGATTCCACCAGAGCTTACTATAATGGCTACGATTATGCCATGTCATTGCTGAACCACCAAGGCCAAATAAAATATGTGAAATGTTAGTGGGTTCACTATCTATGATGGAAGAATTCGGGAAGGCATGTAAATGGTCTGGTAATGGGAACCACCCAGCAGGTTTGGAGAATGATGAGTGAAGAGCAAGTGAAACAGATGCTACGAGGCAGACTAGTATGCCAATTCTAATCAAAACCAAAAAAATATCTCCTAGTTTTTCAGGAACAACATAGAATCTGGATGCTTTAACGGCATCTTGACAAACTTCCGAGCGAGCGTGACTCGTCTTCTCCCTGAAACATATGATTTAGCAATTTAGACAGATATATTACAAGAAATAATAACTCATATATCTTTTAACTAATGAAAGTGGCTATAGAAACAATGTCCTTACATTACATCTAAGTTTTTTTTGGAAGATTCAATGGTTTGCTGAAGATTTTAGTTGATGGAACCTCCTTGTACGCCAGAAAAATTTATCATCTTACTAGAAAATGTTCAGAGTTTCCTTATTCAGCCAGCACAGATCTATCCTGCACACTAAAAAATTAGTAATTCTTTTTGTTTTTGGCGCTAAAAACATTATATTAAATGGGAAAAAAGAAAAGAAACATTGGAAGTGAACTTGTGCGACTAGGAAACCAACCTGCTGGTTTATTAATGCAAATGTGATCATTCTGTTGATTACTTGAAGCAAAATAATGTCTAACCTCTTATTTCAGACTAATTCACACTCAGGTTATAAAATTGTCTATTAAGCACTAAAATAGTGGTGTTAGGTCATACAATTTGAAGATACTTATACTAATGATGTGCAAAATATGTTTTCAAGAACATTGACACCTGATTTTAAAACTACATGCTGGTGCTCATTCTCATGCCACTTAGTTAATTTTTGGATAAATTCTTCTACCTGAAACAACAATCAAACTGATTAAATTAATCTTAAACAATTTCCAATAGTGAAGTTATGTAACATATTTTTATGCCCGTAAGTGCAGTTTTATTAATGACAGTATTAATGACAATGGTGAGGACAAGCTTAAACTAAAATTTGTTCATTATCATTTGTCAATGATTTCTTTTTTATATAATAATTTGAGCTCTTAGAGGTAAAACAAGATACAAAATTATATTACGATTTTCATCATCACAACAGATATACTTCTTAAGATCAGAATGGTAGATATGGGCTCCAAAAGTACCACTCCAACTGAGGATTTCTAAATCACACGTCCAATTGTATTTGAGCAATGATGCAGAACCCATGAATTTATTTTCACCGAAAGACACACAAGTTTAAATAATGATAGTGTCTATTTTGTTCTTGTTCAATGGGCTGGTGAGGAAAAAGAATTGAGAAATGAAGAACAGAAGGGCGTTGAAGAAAACTTTAAAACTGGGGACGGAATTGGAAATGAGGATACTGTAGGGGAAGCAATATTTTATATAAATTGAAAACCAATTCCAGTTTCAAAACATTCCTTGAATTACATATCAAAATTTGGGGAATTTACTGGAAGTGTTCATGAAAACTGCATATACAAGAAGAATAAATGCCAAAACATTGGGAAAAAAGAAAAAATAAAAGGCGTTTTAAAGCGAAGAGTCATACAAGCCAAATCGGAATTTCCAAGTACCCAACTTAATCAAGCTTGTCTATGCTCTTGGAATATCACATTGGATGATTAAAAAAAAAAACACTAAAGCAGTCTTATGAAACTCAGTAAACTAAAAATTGAAATAAAACCGACATAAGAGAGACAGAGAAATAGATTTCCGAGAAATATAGCGAATAAAAAAATCGCAATCCATTTAATAATTAAGTATCACATCTTACCTTGGGTTAACCATCAAATTCGGATGCTTCTCTCTTGGGATGATATTTCTGTCACTGTTTTCTGCATACAAGTAGTGATATTCATACAAGTGGTGATATTTTCAGTTGCACTCCGTTCTAGCTTCAATTACGGGGAAGTCGCCCACAATGAAACAGAGAATAGATAAGCAAAGTAATACACTGAAGACAAAAATCTTAACAGAGGAGGAGGATGCAGATGGTGACGACCTAGATGCAGAAGAAGACGAAGAGAACGATGATCATTATGAAGGGGGTGGGGGATAGCGTGCACAGATTTTGCAGCCTATTCCATCAGCAGAAGTGGGTGGGTATGGCATTACTTAGAAATCGCCAACTAGACTACTTCCTACCTTGAAATTGAACAATTAACGGTGAGGGATAGATGATGATGTGAACGTCTCCTCCTCTGCTTCTTTCTTCCCTTTACTTTTCCCTTCTTCTGCAGAATCTGCACACTGGCCCTTTACTAATTCGCTGTGTGCACAATTTAATGAGAAAAAATTCGCAATCCACGAGGTCCATATATAGTGACAGGAAAAAAGCTACAGTTGCAGTTTATGGGAGGATGATGATGATGGTGGTGGTCAAGTTCACATACATACATTTATGCTCATGCATGCACCACCATTGGTGTTCAAATTTCCAGATTTTCCTTAATCATTACAATAACGTTATTTGCATATAATGATAAATTACACATAATCGGGTCGGAAATATAAGTTATACTTTACACGTACATGGAATATTCCTATTTGGTGGTTTGTTTTTTTATTATGAATAAATTAAATGTACAATTTTATAACCAATAAATTCCCACTAAATATAATACTACTGTTGCCCTGAAGGCAAAAACTACATTTAAATGCAATCTTTTTAGTACGAAATGTCGTATATTAATTTTCGGTGAATTAATTGTGTGGGTTTGTTGTAAATATCTTTCTTTATCATTCACAATAATTAACAAAAAAGGTTACAATTTCATTCCCAGTTTCCGACCACAAAATTTATATGGAACATATTCTCCAATGACAAAGTGGTTTAGACATGAGAAGTCGTAATCAATGTTCAAATGTCAATTTGAATTAGGCCATCTAACCTACCTGGAAACCTCCCACCTTGCATCAATTAATTTTAAGAGGAATTAAAAAAACGTATGAATTACTTAGTTATGAAAGAAAAATCACACCAAAAAAATTGACTTGGTTTACTTAAATAACCTATATACAATCTTCCCTAAGATAGGTAATATATATCAGTATTTTAATTGTTCTTCTCTTTTAAATTTTCAGTGCTTACTGATTAGTGATGGACATTTGTCAAATTATGCATGCATATGATTTTTTTTTAATTTAATTTTGCAAATAGGTTTACTTAGGAGGCAAGTTAACTCTATGGTCCATCCCCAAAGAACAAGGGACGACTTTCTGAACTAAATTCAAATTCGAAAAAGCTATTAGTTCGGTGGAGCCCAAAGCAATCTGTTGTAGTGAGAGTCGTCGGACATTGATTGGCTACTCCAACCAAATGATTTTTTCTTTTGATAAATCCAACCCAATGATTAATAACAAGTTATTTGGACTTTTTTTTTTAAAAAGTGTCTTTGAGGCAACTTAAAGATGAATTATTATATATAATAATTTTTTACTAATAAATTTAGTTAAGAATAATTTATTTTATCTATTACTAATAATATTTATAAATTAATTTTATTATTTATTATTTATTTATTATATAATAAATTATTCTTAATCAATATTTTAAAAGTACTTGTTAGTAAAACTTTTTAATAAAGATAACAATCTTGGTTAAAGATTATTTATTGTATATAATAAATAAATTTTAACTAATAAAATTAGATTATAAATATTTGTTATTATTAGTAATCAGTATAATGAATGATATTGAATTAATTTTATTGATTAAAAATTATTTATTATGGATAATAAATATTGTCTAAGATTACCCAAAATCCATAAAAATTATAAAAGATGTGAAACCCTATTTACTCTGAGTTATCTGTATGCGAAATTGTAAAAAAATTCATCGATGAAAATTGACAAATTATAGCGACAAGCGTTAATTAAAAACTGAAAAAAAGCAAAATTAAAATAGTGCAAAACTCGAAAGTGTCTTCAGAATTCGCAAAGAAGCGTTTTGGGGAAAGAGAAACATTTACACGTGTCAGGAACACAGAAGAGGACAAAAGATCCGGTAAAGTCGATTAGAGGAAAGAGGAGAATCTCGAAGGGCTTACCCAGTGAGACAGCGCCATGCAACACAGGCGCTGACCTTTTATTGGGTTGTCGGAAACACAATATTAAAACGAAGGAACACAATATAGAAAATAACGTCCACGTGGATCCCACTTGCTTTTATGAGGGTGGTACCACCGATGATCGTAGAACCCCAAGCTTGAAAGTTCGCTGGTGATGAGTGATAACCGTATTTCTCCTTTTGGTTTAATAGTCAATTTAGTCAAAGAATCTATTTATTTATCTCACTTTGGTCCCTTCAATTTTATTCATTTCAATTTAATCTCTTAACTCTAATTTTGTGCTATCTTTGTTCTTTTTTGTTACACTTATAAAAAATCATTCTGAAACACTAAAAAATTAAGCATTAGAAAAATTTAAAGAAATCATTTTAAAATATTAAATTAAAGAGGAAAGTATTAAATCTATTATTTACTTTTATATTTTGTAACAATTTAATTTTTCACAAATTACTTATGTCTTGTTCCAATTGTTTTTATGTACAGAACTAGTTCTTTATTAAGTTTGCCAAACCAATTCATCTTTCATCTTCATTATATAATAAAAGACTAATTTTGCATAGGATAACAATTGTAAGGGATTCATTTAATATGAACAATTTGTGAATAATTAAATTATTACAAAGCACAATTGTAAAAGGTTGAGTCAGTACTTTTCTCTTAAATTAACTTAGAAAATACTAGTAGTTAAGTTATAGTCAAAGATGTGAAAATGAATATTTAAATTATTAAATTTTTGTTTTGAATATTTTTAAAGTGCTGAGGTTATCATTGGAGTTAAATGAATATTTCAATTAAAAATAGAAATCTAATTCTAATAATGAATTTAAAAGCCTACGAGATTGAACATAGTATTATATGTAAAATATTTTTTTCAAACATAAATCAATGCAACATTTTTTAGTTTTGACATGATTTATATGTGAAAATTAAAGACAAAATTACTACAAAGTAATTATGTGATAATTAAACAATAAACTTCAATAAGATACTTAAAATTAAGGCCAAATTGATTTTTTAAAAAAATTTAAAGCAGTGTAAATTGCAATTTATTCAAAAGTGGAAAATCTCAAACCTATCTAATAGGCCAAAAAGTCAGTAATATATATATATATATATATATATATATATATCTTTTAGTTTATTATCTTGTAATTTGCCTTTCAAGAAAATCGCCTATAGTTATGTCACAACAAGCACGACATGATATCACACTCATGCATCGCAATATCGCATCACCATCATGCAGCATTTGATAGTTTTTTATTTTCCTTTTTTTAAAAAAAAAGAAAATAGTAATTTAAGTCAATTCTGATGTAACCTCTCACCAACGAATTAATAAGCTGTAAGCAAGCTGCACGTGGGTATCGTAGCGTGTATTGTAAGTATTTTTGTATACATTGAATTTAAAATTTGCATGATTTCTAAATTTTATTTTAGTAAAAAACTTTATATGATTAAAATTAACTTATGACAATTTTTATTTTAAAAATAATTTTTGTCATTTTGTAGTTCTTCTAACAAAAAATATTTTTATTCACTTTTGAGAAAACTAAAATTTAAAAGAAAAATAAAATTGAACATTAAACCAAATAATATTATTTATAAAAATAATATAAGCAGACTGCACGTGTATAAGGTAACGTGTATTCTAAATCGATTTGTATAAATTGAATTCTAAATTTGCATTATTTATAACTTTTATTTTGGTAAGAAAAGAATTTATATGATTGTAATTAGCCTATGAAAAATATTATTTTAAAATTTTTTAATTTACGTAATTCATCTAAAAATAATTTTTTTATTATTGTGAAAACTGAAATTTAGAAGACAAATATGATTTTGAAATAAAATGTAACATTAAATCAAACAAAATTGTTTTTGAAAAAAGAAATTTAAATACGGTATTATATAAATATATAATTCTATCTTAAGGTTTTTGAATATTAATATTATAAAAAATATAAATAAAATTATATATAGTCATAAATACAAACTTGACATAGCTGATAACTATAGCAAATAGTATGGTTATGGGTGACTTCAACGATGAGTAGGTCCACGACCACGACTAATGATGGTCATAGTTTGTAGCACACGACGCACGGAAGATTTATCGCCCAGACGCGTGGCAAATTTTTCCACACCATACTCGTCGTACCGTATAGAACCGGCTAATTTGAACACTTCAAACCTTCAACCACGGCCAAAGAAGTTAGAATCAAGCTTAAGAATAGTAACATGCAGTAGCCATCACATACCATCAAAGCTAGAAAAATAAAGTGAAGGGGGCGAAAAGATTCCTTGATTGTTGTTTTAAAAAATAAAAAACAAAAGAATTTGTTTGATGATGTGCTTTTTATTAATTGTTCTAAAAAATTAAAAAATTGAAAAGTGTTTTTAAGAATTAAAAAAATAATTTTTAGATATTTTTTCTTATTTTTCATAAATTTTTTCATTAATGATAAAATTGTAATTCTTTAAAAGAGAGACTTAGAGAGGGTTGTGGAATAAATTTAAATAAGATTTGAGATCCAATCCAATCAAATAATAATTGATCGGCTGAGTCATCTCTTTTTTTTTTGTTTTTGTTTTCAAAACTAACATTTTATTAAGAAAAATAAAATTTTAAAGAAAAATATAAAATATTAAGATTTAAAATAAAAAAAATTATGAATTGAAATGGAAAATAAGTTAAATTTAAAAACAATTAACATCTTAAAGGTGTTTAATAAATAAAACTTATTAAAAATAAAATAAATTATTTAAAGATAATATAGAGTTGAGTTTGAGTAAAGCCAATACTTAGCCTGGCCTGATTAAAACATACATGTTTGTTTGTATACACATACCTATATACTAAACATGTAACACATACACACACGCACATGTACATGCACCTACATGCATAAATACAAATACATATCTAACGAATTTGTTGCAGACATGCATGTATACATGCATGTGCATGTCAGTGTGTACATGTATACATATATACCAAACATGTTTAACACACGCAAATGCATATACAGATATGTAGCGACAACACACAAGCACACATGCCTACAAACACAAATACACGTGCATGTTAAAGTATTTTTTTTTTAAATATTATGTAGATTAGTATTAATTCTATTATTAGATCAATTTTTTGTGCTTACTAATTGGGCAATTAATATTATTAGTCTAAATAAAAAATGGATTAGGTTCATATTAATTGTAGGTAATCAGTGATAGGTTGAATTATTCATTAGCTCATTAGGTAAAAACCTCAACCTCGCAAGTTGATTAGTGATTATCCTATCATATTACTAATTGAGAGTTGATGATTGAGATAGATGAATTGGGCAAATGTAAATGAATTTTTGTTAATGGGCTTGTTTTACCGAAAGTATTAAAACCTATTTTGTTAAATAAAATATGGTTGAAGAGTTTTAAGATCATTTAAGACTCTTTAGCTATCTGTGAAACCCTAATTTTGGTGTGTTTCTCTCTTCCTTGTATACAACTCTTTCTGGTGAACAAGAGTTTTGTGGGTTATAGTTCTTTTATAATCTTCTACCTTAAAGATATAAACCATGACTATTGCACCTTCAGGTTATATTAATTTATCTTTAAATATCTGTCATTCTAATCATATTTAGATATGATAATTTATTAATTGGTATCTGAGCTTAAGGTTTTAGATTTGTACATTATTTTCTTTGCCATGGATGAATTACAATGAGAAAATTCATAAACAAAGTAAGAACCCTAAAATTTTTGAATGAAAATTATTCTATATTGTAGGGATTCTTTTGAAATTGCCTTGGGACTTTTATAAATCTAGTTATTTTGAGTAAAATGGTACTTGAAAATTGCCTAAAAAACATGAAAAAGGCTTCTCGAACTATATTGAGTTCAAGCTCAAAGGACTCTAAAAATTTTCGAAGCCAAATTTGTTAAATTAGAGGGGTTTTGGTCGAAATTATCATATGGGTTTTATTAATCTAGTAATCTCAAGTAGAATGACATCTAAACCTTGACCTAAATATGCAAAAGCATCTCGACCTCCATTGTTGTTCAACCTTGAGAAAACCCAAAAAATTTTGAAGCAAAATATGCCAAAATGGAACAATTTTGATTGAAATTATCATAGGGGTATTGCATATCTCAAAATTTGGAGAATTTCGACACCAAGAATGCTCCATAATAACTAAGATTTGAGCAGGTTTCAAATTGGGGCAAAAAAATAGGTCAAACAACCTAAATCTGACTCGATTTTCTGAAGAAGATGATGAACAATGGTGTTCATCAAAGCCCACTTGCACCTTGGGTCGCATGGGTCCACATATAGGGCTGATTTGGGCCCAAAAGTTTGGTTTTCACATTAATTTTTTATTTTCTATTTAATGGTAATTTTTTTGGAATTTTTTGAAATCCAAAAATATCAATTCTTGAATTTCCATAGTATTCCATACTAGATTTCACATATGTACTCTCCAAATTTTAAGCTAAAAATTCTTTTGCATACTCTAAGTGCATTCAAGTACCATATATTTTTCACGCTCTCAAAGGTGAAATACCTTGATGGGCCAAATAATTTTTGGAGAAATTATGCCTTTATAAATTTAATATTGTGTTGAATTTAATTCTGAGTCTAACTTTTGTGTGGATTTCATGAATTTGGTTATAGAAATTGTTATTCTAATTATTGCAAACCTTTTGGGCAATATACTCATATGTCATGGGTGACATAAATTATATGAATTATTGCCGATTGATTGTCAAAAGCCCAAGGTTATGCCTAAATGGGTGACTTAATTTAAAATAGGTATAACTTTTAGCATAAATAGAATTTTAAGGCTTATAATACCATTCTAGAAAGCTCATTCAAAGCCCAATGCTTAGGCAAATTACCAAAGGCAATTTGTTCTAATTTTATGCTTAAATTCCATCATTTTCATTGAATTTGGGACTTTTGAAATTTAAGATACTTGATTTTGGGCTTCATTCAAAGGATTAATAAAGATGCTTTGATGCTAGAATGTTGACTATACAAAGTCTAATATTTCTGTCTGGATGTTCTTTAATTTAAACAAAATTAAAGATTAAAAGCATGATTGGTTTTATATTTTTAGCAGTTAATCATGCACCCTTTGAAAAAACACGAAATTCAAAGTGTTAGAGTTTGCTTGTTTTTAGGCATGATTACGTAATTTCACTTTTCGTGAAGATCACGTCAGCAATTGACACCTTGCGATTGTGAGTTCACTTATAGTAAGACCAATTGTAGGGTTGTTTGTTGGTTAATTTAATTGATACATCTATTTCAAATTAATATTATATAGTTATTGCTGAGTAAATTGCATTGATAGTGGATATACTATATCGATGTAACTTTGACCGTGTGATTTGATATTATTGATATTTAGTTGAATTGATGTCTTAATATTTATTGTATCCTATTGGTATTGACATGTTAGAGACACATGGGCCTTTTGATATATAATAAGTTTTCTTAGTTTATTATAATCCGTGACCTTTAGGCAGGATTATGATAAACAATATTGTAAATATGGCTATATTAACTGAGTTTTTGTGAGGAAAATTTATTTTATAATCATATGCATACACATAATATATGTTTCCTAATTGCATAGCAGTGGATACACTCTATTGATATAACAATGATAATATGATTTGATATTATTGATATTTAGTTGAATTGATGTTTTAAAATTTCTTGTACCTTATTGATATGGGAATGTTAGAGACATTTGGTTGTATGGGCCTTTTGATATGTCATGAGTTTTCTTCGTTTATTGTAATCAGGGACCTTTAGGCAGGATTATGATAAATAATCTTGTGAATATGGTTGCATAGACTAAGTCTTTTAGAGGAAAATTTGTTTTCTAATTATATGCATACACATAATACATGTTTCCTAATTTTATTACCTCAGCTCTTGTTTTCAGCAACTATTAATAGTGAAAATTTTTAGTGTGACAAATTATAATGACTTGAAAAGTCCATACAAATTTGTTTTGGCAACTACAATGATGACTTTGGCCTTGGGGTGGATATACCTATTACACTTAGCAACAATTCTATTGTTTTTTGGTAGCCTTTCTTAAGTTATGTGTGTGATAAGGCATTAATGGGAACAACATTAGAATATGTGATGACCACTAAGGAGAAGGTTTAGACAACTCGATAAGGTTAAAAAAAAGGGCCATGACCTTTCCTAATTTGAAAGCACTTGATTTGCAAATAAACCCCAAATCTGACACATGTTTGCGTATCTTTGTCTCATTTTAACTACTAAAGGCTTTATACTATACCTAGCTAGATAAAGAAATAATTGATGAGTCGATTGATGTTGTTCCTTAAAAGGATGAATTCAAAGAAATAAGTAATACTCCCACAATAAATTCTTCGTATTTTGGATCTAGTTGTGAGTTGAATGTAGGTTTACAATGAGTTAAAAGCCCAAGTTCTAAATCACTGATAAGAATAGTGGATAGTAAGTTATGTAATTTTAACTTCGGTGTTTTTTGGAATCTTGTTAAGGCTAATTTTTTTTTTAATAATAACTGGATCATAAGATAATGGACAATCTCTTTGGCTTTAGCTAATTTGAATTCAATGTTGTTGAGTTTGTCGTTCTTAATTATTTTTTGAATTTTACAATTCCATTACTGGATATGATATTATAATACTTCAAGTGTTGTGGGGTTAATTGTTTGAGTTATATTTTTGGAAAGAAAAGTTGATGAGACTGATTGAACAAAACATTTCATACACTATTATATTAGATTTTGTATGGACTATATTAAAAGCAGTGGTTCTTGCTAAAGTTAGATGGAAGGGGATAAGTGGGAGTTCAAAACTATTATGATAACCACTGACCATGAAAGTTTGTAACCCTAAGTCATTTCTTACGTTTCTACTATATTATAGTAAGATATGTTGAATCCATAACAATTCTAGCTACTGGTATGGTTTAATTACAGAACATATTTTATTGTGACCAATGCTTCATAGTTGTTTTCCTTACATAAAGAATCAGTCCGAATATGTCACCATGGTTGAAAATTTTAGAATTTACATATAAGTTTTTCAAACTAGTGATTATGAGTTGGTCTTCAACACCCAGTGAGGGGTTACAAGAGAAATCTAAAAGTGTTTTAAGCTTAATATGATCATGGTGATTGTAATAATGTAAATGAAATTGATTGTTTTTATACCTTTCATTAGTGTCCATTAAAGGATATTCTTAGAATGATTATAAAGTTAATTGGACTTCTGATAAGAGATTAGCGAACCTTAGTGGATGGTTTTGTGAAATCATGGAGTGATCACTTGATGTGCAAATTAAATGACTAATCTTGAGTTGAAACAAATTTTAGGAAATATTATCTCAAGTTTAACGAGGTTATATGTGGCTACAGTCTTATTTTTGTAATGTATGTTAAATGACATACTGTTAGCTTATAGTGACATTAACCTCTTTGTGATATTAACCTCTTACTGTTAACCCAATATAATAAATCTTAGTGAGACCTCTTGTGTTTTTGGAATTCAATTCCATTCTGATAGGTCTCACTTTTTTTCAATTTGTCTCAAAAAACTCCTATTGACAAGTGCTCATACAACTCAAAAATGCATTGTTATTCCTTTTGTGGTGTAGCCATTCATGTAGGTGACAGATAGGTCATTTAAACCACTTGGGTCCTTAATGTAACAAAGAAAGGACTAAGATGGAAAGAAATTTCCATTTGCTTTTGTTATTGGCAGCTTGGTGTATGCTCAAATAGACAATTGTACTAATATAGCCAGTGCTATAATGTACTTCTAATATACTTAAGTAATTATATTTTAGATTATTAGATAGTTGCTTAGATAACTATGTTTTACTGGCAAGGTATTTGGAATCACATATTCTACTATAATGAATTTGATTCACTTCTAATTATTGAAAATCTAGATTCAGATTATACGATTTAATTGATCATTTGAAATCTATTTCGTATATACATCTATGATCAAATAAACACTTATAGCTACCTCAACTTATGTATACATCTTTTTGATATCTTGGAGGAACTAGTTTATTGAAAAGTGTTATGCAAATACTTACAGTTGTCTTAACTTTTGCATGCATCTTTGTGATGTTTGGATGAGTTATTTTATTGAGAAGTGTCAAATGGACACTTATAGCTACCTTATATATATGAGTAAAGAGTATGTAGCTTGTTTTGTGATGGCTATTTGTTAGGAAATATGGTTAAGGAAATGAATTTATGCTGTGCACGTATTTTAAGTCTTGACCATTTTTTGTTGTGGCAGTAACTTTATTAAAGACTTCTCTTAAAATTATAGAAAGTTTAATTACATAAACTTTTGATACATAATTCTTGTTTGTTTGAGAGAAGATTTGTGAATCTCATACTCATGTTGAACATTTTGGGTGATTTGTTCACCAAGACTAACCCATTAGAGCTTTGGAAACTTCTAACTCTTGGTTATTTTGAAAATTTTAATGTCTCGGTAGTAGTCAGAGTTATGTTCTTAAGGGATAGTTTGGTGTATTTTGGCATTTACAACATTTATTTTCCTATCGGATTCAATGTTTGTAGTTGTGCCAAATTTTGGATATAATTTTAACTTTGCCAACATTCTGAACATTGTTTTCCTTATCGGATTAATGTTCTTGATTCATGGTTTCAATTATGAATTTTTCCTTATCTTAGACTTGTGTGGTTCACATTTATGGTGGACATATACTTGCAGATCTATTGATCAAAGGCCTACTCATATTGGTTATTCAAAATCTTATAACTTATATGTATCTTGTTGAATCCCTGATGAAGCCTTAGTTTAGCAGGAGTATGAGTTGAGTTCTAAAGAGACTTTTGTGATGTAATATGACACCTGAATGTCACTTTGCATTCCATTTTATTCAAATATTGAAACAAATTTATTTTAATGTTAACATTACTTGTTTTTCTATTAGATTCAGTGATCTTTGTGTAGTTACATTTTTGAACTTTGCATTGTTTAGGGTAATTGCACATCCATGTATTTATATGAATATTGATTATTTAATTTTGTTACTTTTGTTGATTGACCAGATAATAATTAATGTTATCTAAGTGTGAGATTGTTAAAATATTTTTTTAAAATATTATATGGATTAACATTAATTATATTATTGGATCAATATCTTATGCTTACTAATTGGGCAATTAATATTATTATTCCAAACCAAGAATGGAATAGGTTCATGTTGATTGTAGGTAATAAGTGATGAGTTGAATTATCCACTAGTCCATTGGGTAGAAACTCCAACTTATAGCTCAAGTTGATTAGTGATTATCCCACTAGATGATTGAGAGAGATGAATTGGGCTCATGTAACTTAATCTTGTTAATGTGCTTGTTTTATTGAAAAAATTAAAACCTATTTTATTAAATTAAGATTGGTTAAGACTAACTATCTATGAAACCTTAATTTTGGTGTGTTTCACTCCTCTGTGCATACAACTCTTTTGGATGAACTAGGGTTTTGTGGGTTGTAGTTATCTTCTAATCTTTTACTTTGAAGATACACCATGACTACTGCACCTTCATATCAGATTAATTTATCCTTAAATAACTCTCATTGTGATCATATTTAGATATGATAATTTAGCAGCATGCACACATACATGCACACACACAAATACAAATATATCTATAATGAATTTGTTATATATACGCGAATACACATGTACAAATATATAAAACAAGTAACACACAAAAAGGTGCAAAATCATAACAATAAAAAATATTCTTATCTCAAGAAAAAAAAGAGTGAAGATGTGAAATGTGAGTAATGCTACGAAGTTCTAAATCTTTTACTTAAAGTTATACATATATTTGTAATTAAGTAAAGATGAAAGAATGAATGTTAAAAATTTGAAGTAAATAAAAACTAGAGAGAATTGACATGTCTAAACTGAAATTAGATTAAGCAACATGAAATAACTTTAAAATAGCAAAGAACAAATTATAAAAGCACATTAAAACAAAGTTAAAAAAAATTGAAATTTATTTTATTTAAAAGTTACCATACATACACACACACATACACATATAGTAGGAATTTTGGGACCCCTTGGCTATACATATTTTTTAAATTTTGAATTCATAAGTTAACTCATGTGTGTGTAGTTATTTTTTATTAATTTTAGACTATCTTGGTGGCTTAAGAGAGAATGGAGTAAAAAAATTATTGATAGAATGACATGGTATGAAATATCTTATATTCTATTATTTGATATATTAGTAAGAGACAATAATGATTTATTTGACCATTGTCTAAAAATTATTATATAATTAATGAATAGAGTGGAGTAGGATGACTTATGTTTTTCATTTCAATATTATCATTATGAATGTGGGGATTTAGTGAAGCTTCTTTAATTAATAAGGGTAAAACTATAATTTGTAGATTTTACTTAAGTAAATCATTTCATTCAATCCCTAACCTCCCAATTTAAAAATTAAAATAAATAATAATTTTTAGATAATTTGGAGGAATTTTGGAAACCCTCATTAATTTGTTATCCTATTCAATTTAAAAATAAACCCAAAAAAAAAAAAGTTTTAAATCCTTTAACAATTCCACTCAATTTCATTTCATCGCATGTCTCCTAACCAAACATTATATTTTAAGGTTTTTCTCAATTAACATGTTAAATTTGCTTCAAAGTTTTTATATCAACATTTTATATTTTGATTTAATATTTTTTGAACAAAGGATCAATAGAACAAGTATATAAATAAATGTATGGTTATTAAGAAACTAACCTAAAAATAATAAACCAAATAGAAGAAAAGTCTAGAATGTGTAGATAGACATATATATTCTTTTTTTTCTTAAAAAAAAAAAAACAAAGCAAATCAATTTGACAAAAGTGCTTAAACAACATTGACACACCACATACACATAATTTCTATGGTAGACCTCTTTGGTATGATTTGGAAATTATGTATTCCTCAGCATATTCGGGCCTTTATGTGGCTTGTTGCTAATGAAGCCATTCTCACTTATAGTGCTCTCCATTGTCGATCTTTGGTTGTTTCTCCAATTTGTTCTCTTTGTGGCTATAATGATGAAATAGTGTTCCATGCTATTCGTGATTGCATTATCGCTAGTTTGGTATGGAAGAGCTTTGTGCCTAACTCTCTTCATTTGGTTTTCTTTCAAGGAGACCTTATTTAGTGGTTGGATTCAATTCTTAATAAGGGAACTCCTTTCTTTAATGGGGTGAGTTGCTCCATGCTTTTCCTTTTATTTGGGCTGAAATTTAGTACATGAGAAATAGAAGAATCTTTGAAGGGGTTAATATTGAGTTTGCTAGTTTCTTGAGGTATATGGTTGCTTGGGTTCAAGATTATCACCGTTTCTTTTCTCTTCTCCAACTTACAAAAAGGATCGTCAAGTATTTCACTATTCGGTATATCCATTGGATTCCTCCTCCTGATCATGCAGTCAAGCTTAATATTGATGGTTCTGTTTTAGATCAAGGTTTCGTGGTTTGTGGAAGTTTGTTAAGAGATAGCATGGGCAATTTTATTAAGGGTTTTAGTGTCAAGCTCTTTAATTATATGATTACCAATGCTAAACTTTGGGGTTTATTTTATGGGCTCAAAATTTGTTTAAAAGCTAGGTTTAAGTCTATCTTTGTGGAACTTGATTCTTGATCGTTGATAAGATGATTCAAAATTTACAAAATAATCTGCATGGAACCTTTCATCTGGTTCATGCTATTAGACATTAGTTGGATTTAGATTGGTTTGTCCAAATTTCTCACATCATTTGTGAAGCAAATTTCGTTGTTGATACCTTTGCTAAGCATGAACACAATCAATTTTTCTTCCTTTAAGTGTTTTGATATTATTCTTAATTTCACCTCCCTAATTATTATTGCTGACTTGCAAGGTATTTGTCACCTTAGACTCAAGACTTGCTAGTTTTATTTTTTCTTAGGCATTTTGTCCCGTTTGTTTATAAAAAAAAAAAAATTCTATACTAAACCTAAAACCAGAAAAAGTTGAACCACTCATAGGGGTCTTCATTCAGTCCAATGATTATGATTTCTGTCCTTCCACTCACATCTTTCTATTGGGATTCCTTTATGAACTTTTTCTACTTCTCTGAACGAGAAGTATAATAATTTTGGGTTTTTTTGGTAGATCAAAACCCCGGCCCAGGTTAGAAAACACTCCATGTGACCGTGGCCCATAAGATCTACGCCCATGGAGCTTCAATCAAACTGTGTGGCTATATATTATATAAATCATATAGTGGTTAAGAGCTTCTTTCTCTCTCTCTCTCTCTCTATATATATACATATATATATATATATTCAACGTTTAGCTTCTTTCTCTCTCTAATTGTGTATGCTAAGAACATGCATGGATTAAGAAGGCATATATATACACGGAGGATTGAAAGTTTGCAACTAGTTAAGAGTTTTGATAGACTAAATCATCTTTTTTTTTGAAAAATTAGAGACTTAATGTGATATTTTTTAATGACTCTAATATTATTTTAGATATTATAATGAGTAAAAAACTAAGATAATAATTTTACGAAAGTGAAAAAAAAATAATTTTCTTATGGAATGGTATGTATGGTTAATTCAATTAATATATAAGCTATATATTTTCTATTTAAGAACTAATTTAGTATCCTAGCTATTAATAATAAGATGGCTTCATATGATTGAAATCTTCACGTCAATGATAGTTTGTCTATTTCATATGGAACTACTCGAAGGGCAGTTTAACTCAGCTTTGGGGAAATAAAGTAAATGGGATTATCATGAACGACGTTATCAGGAATTTTTTTTATCACATTTTTTAAATTAACCAATGTTTGATTTCTCACATTTGTAATTATATCTTGTCTCTGTCAATTACTTCTACTCCGTTCCTGTCCTCTTAATAGAAAAATTTATCACAATTTTTCAACATTTTAATTCTCGAAGACATTTCGTATATCTACTAAATATGAAATAAATGCATTAATTTTCGTTTCTATTTCTTCCTACACGGCTTAATTAAGTTTATTTGGTGTATTGAAAATTACATGAATTAATAAAATTAATATCATATATATATTATTAAAAGTGAACTATATTTAAAAAGAATATTTTATTTAATACATTTATTTGTTGACTTATTTTTAACAAACTTATAGTTTAAAAAAAATTGTTTAGAACTCTACTTTTAGACTGCACTTCGCAATTAATTAGCTACACACAGAAATTTAATTAATTGATCGAGATTGTGTATTATTCCATGACTATCCAATAGGAAGCCATTAATCTCGTGGTCTTATTCATTAGCTCATCCTCTCGTTGTTTCGTGATCAAATTTCCTCCCACAAGTTGAGGGTAAAGACAATTTCAGTGGAATCTATTTACATTATTTTAGTGTTTAAGAGTCAGCGACTTTGACATCTTAATTCATATCCGTTTTATTTTATTGTCTGTGCTTTTTTGGATCGTGTTTCTGCAACTATCTTATAATTACTAATTAATTGTTTTTGAAAACGGCGTTCAAATCATATATTTCGTGTTCATTAATTAATATTTTTGGAATCCCATTATAAATTAATTTAAATAATTCCTGTCTTTTAACTTGTTGGGAGTCATGGAACTAGGTGAGAACAACTTCTGGGACTCTACTAATGAATAGGATGTTTGAGTGGCCAAGTGAGGAATTTGGCTCAGAATATACTTGAAGAAAATAGAAGGTATGATTGTCTGTTACTTGAATTATTGTACTTTTTATATCTTAATTATACTTTCTACTTTTCTATACATTCGATTTTGACATGCTATATTTGGTCCCCAACATCATGACGACAGATTTTTTATCCAAAATTTAGTAAATATTATTTATAGCTAACAGATTGACCAGCAAAATTTTTAAAAGAAATCTAGAGACTAATTAGGTTTGAAATTAGATTGATGAATTGAAATCAAGCATAATTAATTAAAGATCGCACTTGTCGTATCACAATTAGCTTTCAATTAGATATATGGAGGAACAATAGCATAAGTACACAGGAAGCTCCAATGCCTTGTGTCAGCAAACGCCGTACGCATAATTTTATCTTTCTTGGCCACTTAACGTGTACAAAGATTTATTAGGGAATAATAAATTCAGTCACAAGTTCGTGAGTTTTCTCCCTGAAATTTTTAGGTCACGTACCAAATAATTTTTTAATTTTAAAAACCTCTTAAATTTTTTAATTTGTGTAGACAACTTGTTATTTAGTAGCATTGTTATAACTTACTAACGGAAGAATGACATACTAGTTAGATAAGCCTTCTCAACTTTTTTTTTTTTTTGCAATTTGCACAAATAAATCCTTAAACGTGGATTATATGCAGAAAAATCCTTGAAATTTGAGTGCATGTACAGAGAATTCCTTTATATATCATGCTTCAAATAATGGATTATATATTAGGAGAGGTTGCTTTCATGATTGTTTTTACTTTTTAATTGAATTAAGATGGACCATGGCCGCCGACGACTTCTACTCCCCTTGTCATGGGCAACAAAGGTTTGAAGGAGCTCAAAGAGGAGCTTCATCACGAACCCTCTACCTTTTAACGGTGGCAATGGATGTCTTTGTCCCACGACTAGTCAATGTTGCATCACCAGTGCCCATGAGTAGGCAGCCAGCGAGCAGCAATAAGACCACCGATGACAACGGCCAAAGAAGGAAGAAGAGAGAAAAAGGGAATCTTAGGGTTGGTTTTTTTGTTTTAAAAAAAACCTTAATTTTTTTATGAAGCCCTAAATTTATTTTTTTATTAGGCTTGTTTAGAGATATGAGATTTTTATTATTTTAAAGAATTTGTTTTGGGTCTTTAAAATTCTAAAACAAAATAGACTTTTAAAGAGTGTTTTTTTTGGCAATTTATTTTTTAAAAGGATTTTGGGCCCTAGATTTTTAGAAGAATAATTTTTTTCGAAAGAAGAGTTAGGCTTTGTTATTTTAATTGGGCATGTGACCCTTTCAAAATAATATTTAAAGGTCTAATTTATAAAACTCTTAATTAATGAATATTTAGACATGTTCAAAAATATAAATTGTGTATTTATATTTTAGCCCCAAATAAAAAGAAATTAATTTTTGGTGAAAATTAATTTTTATATCCCAATAAATATCAATCAAGTAATATGTAATTACTTGTCATTATGTTAATTAGTTTAGCATTATTTTTATTAAATTGTTTTGTCAATTTTCTTCTCATAGAAAATTTAGAAATATAATGTTAATTAGCTTAACATTATGTATTTAATTTATTTATGTGTTAATTAGTTTAACATGCTTACTGTTAAATGTTAATTAGTTTAACATGTGATAAATTAATTTGTTAAGCATGTGCTAGTTTAACATAATATATTTACTAATATGTTAATTAGTTTAACATGTTAGTTAACAAATATTAATTTGTTTAACATTTGAAAAATCATGATTTACAATTTGTTTGTAGCATGACTAGGACACTTAGTTGTGTTCTGATTTCATTGATTTACACCTTGCATATAACCTTTGTGCTCTTTTGACGCCAGGTTATGCATGAGTTAATTAACTTAATCATATGATACTTAGTGTCATAATTTGTAAGCACGGTGAATATTAAATCTTGCATGTTTTTTCCAATAATTTGATCCTGATTCATGTCTGTCTTTCTTTTTATATAAAGAATAACTACAGCTTCTAAGAATATTATTGCTAAGCTCAACAAGGGGTTGAAACTAAATGATGACAATTATGAGATTTGGAGTATGAAAGTCTAGTATTTTCTAAAAAAGCAAGACGCTCTTGAAGCTTTCAATAATGTCATAGAAGAGCCAGAAGCTGGTAACACGGCCCAGCATAGGTAGGACCATGAGGCTTATGACGCTTGGAAGAAAAAGAACTTCATTGTTTGCATTATGTTGTTGAGCACTCTGGAAGATGACATTCTAAGGGAGTTCAAGGACCAATAAAGTGCTATGGGGCTTTGGAATGTTTTAAGAACGAGGTTTGAAACTACGTTCGTATCCAAATTGCATTCTTTGACCATTAAATTTAACTCATATAACAAACGACTAATCATTTGATGAGGAAACATCTGAGGCTAATGTCAAGTATGATCGGTGAGCTAAAAGATGTTGGAAATATCTTAACAAATGAGCAGCAAATCCAAGCCATCATTTACTCTTTGCTTAGTTTGTGAGAGCATATAAAGATGCATCTCACTCACAATGATAGAATCACGACTGTGGAAGATGTTTGGAGGCACCTTGAACTCGAAAAAGAAAGACTTGAATAAGCTAAGTAGATACCTAAGTTGTACATAACAACTTTAAGTGGAAGATGTGATTCATAAAGAAAGAGCTAGGGAAAGAAAAAGGACCAACTCAACCTAAGAAAAAGCCAAAAACTAATTAGCAAGGCAAAAAAAAGTAGCGAAAGGTAAATATGGAAAAAGTTAAGTGCTTTAATTGCCAGAAAAGGGACACTATGCGAGTGATTGCCCAAGCCTTCCATAAAGGTTACTGTCGTAATCGACTTTTCGGCGGAATAAAATAAAAGTGTTTATGGTTTAAATTGATTCCCAAAATGAAACTTGAAAATTAATTTATTTGGAGTTGCCACCAAAATTTTTAACGGAAAACTTTGGAAAACCAATTTAAATAAAAAAGAAAAAGGCAACATTGTTTGCGAAATCAGAGATGAGTTCGGGAGTCTATTTGAGTGTGGAGAAGGTGTTAGGCACCCCACAACACCCGTCCATGAGGACGGTTACCTTAAACTAGTCAATTGAAATAGAATATGGCCTTAAATTTATCTCAATTACCCTTTATTAACATGCATGCCCATTAAACAGAGAAAACAAAAACGACAATAGTGGAAACAAACAGATAGATATTTACAAAGGCGAACTTGACCTAAATTGAAAACCTAGGGCCTACGTACCCCGTGATAGGGATCAAAGTCCACATAGTTTGACCAAATGGCATGTTTATTGGTTGATTATTTGTAAATTTTGTGATGAGAATAAGAGAGTCTAAATTAAACAGATTTCCATAAATAAAACGAAATTGAGATTTGGTTTGTGTGTCTTGATTTACGACAATTTGATTAATCTGGCTCTCTTGATCTCTCCATTTTTCTTTTTAATTTTATTTATTTATTTTTGGAATTCTAATCCTTATTTTGAAATTTAAATGAAAATATTATAAAGAACGAATTCGATCACGTAAAGAAAAGAATTTATTTAGTTAAGGCATTTATTTTTGTAATATTGTTATTATTGTTTTTATTATTTTATAATGAATATGTGCTGATTTTGGGGATCCAAGGAGATTAAAATCTCACATGACCCCATGCAATCGAGGAGAATAATATTCTCACACGATAATTTCGTAAATAATAGAAATTATTTAATTAAAGTAAATATTTAGTTATTATTATTTTTAAGACCAATGTGTACCAAATTTAGGGATTTAAGAAGATTAAAACCTCACATGATCCCATGCAATTGAGGAGAATAAAATTCTCACACGATTATTTCATAAATAATGGAAAATGTTTTATTAATGTCAATATTTAATTATTATTGTTTTTAAAACAAATGTGTACTAATTTTAGGGATCTAAGGAGATTAAAACTTCACATGATCTCATGCAATCGAGGAGGACAAAATCCTCACACGATAATTTCATAAATAATGGAAAATTATTTAATTAAAGTAAATATTTAATTATTATTATTTT
The DNA here is from genome assembly GCA_037074485.1 of Delonix regia. Taxonomy (NCBI): domain Eukaryota; kingdom Viridiplantae; phylum Streptophyta; class Magnoliopsida; order Fabales; family Fabaceae; genus Delonix; species Delonix regia. The sequence goes on along the minus strand of CM073452.1, from coordinate 17,115,340 downwards.
TACAACAAATGTGTGCTAATCTTCATTTATTATTTTTCTCTCTTTTTAATTTATTATTTTTTTGTTTTTGGGATTTTAATCTTTATTTTGAAATTTAAATAAAATGATTATGGGATAAGATTTTAGGATTTTCGAGAGTTTATATTTTTTGGAATTGAAATGTAATCATAATGAAAAGAATATTTTTGAGTTTTTGAATTTATTTATTTTTTGGATTTTCAAAATTAGAGTTTATCGTTGAAATTAGGATGAAAATAAAACCATTTCAAATTTTTGAATTTATGTATTTTTGTATTTATTTTTATATTTTGAAAATTGAATTTATTTTGATACTTAAAGTAAAACTGAAATAGAAAAATATTCTTAGGATTTTTAGTTACATAATAGGTGGGACATACCTCCTTATGTTTTTTTTAATTAATTCTTCCCAATATTTTAAATGTTAGCTTTTGAAACCTGAGGAGACTTAAGGTCTCATACGGTTCCTACTAATTAACCTTTGGGTGCTTGAGGAGACGAGCGATCTCACACAAGAACTCAAAATATGGAACAAAACATTTGAAAATTCTTGAGACTTTATTTTTATATTTTTTTAAGGATTTTGAAATCAGAATTTTTTTAGTCTTATTTTTAATGGGATCAATTTCTCCAAAGCCTATAATGACCCAAGTCTCACATGGCATTTTAATTAATTAATTTTTTTTATAAAAGATGAAATTAATCATTGTGTAATTAAAAAAAAGTTATTTAATTAAGATATTTATTTTTTTTTGCATCTTTCAAAAATTATGTACTAACTTTTAAAGCCTAAGGAGATTGAACATCTCACACAACTTCTACTGGTTAGCTTTATGCACATGTAGGGACAGAAGATTTCACACCATAATTCCATAAGAGAAAATAGTCATTCTAATAATAAAATCACCAATGTGCAGTAAAGTTTCAGCTAGAATTTGGACAGCCAAAAAAGAAAAAAGGTACTTATGTAGCACACTTTCAATACCACTGGACAACAAAACCGAGGTAGAAAAGCATGACACCTCAGCTAAATTTTAGACAATGAAAAAAATGAAATTACGTAGCACATTTTCAGCTAAACTTTGACAACAAAACAAGATAGACTGCAACACACTTTCAGCCACTTTTGAATAGCAAAAAAAAAGGTATTAAGGCAACATACTTTTAGCTAAACTCTGATGGCACAAGGAAATAGCACTGCAACACACTTTCAGCCAATTGGAACAGCCAAAAAGGGTATTAAGGCAACACACTTTCAGCTAAACTTTAGATAGCAAAAGGGGTAATTATGCTGCACACTTTCAGCTAAATTTTGACTGCAAAAGTGGCATATAATGTGGCAAAGTGAAGTGAAATAATGCAGTATGTTAATGATGTAGCATGAATAGCACAACGGAGGTGTTACACAACATGTTTTCGGACAGCAAAATGAAGTCAAATAATGCAGCAACCTTGGACTTAAAGAATGACAGCAAACTGACATAATCATGCAACAAATTTGGAGCTAAAGACTAACAGCAAATTGACCTAATCCTGCAGCAAATTTTAAGCACAAAACAGGCAGCCACATAGTCCTGTACGGAGAGAATTTTGGGCAAAATTCATTTGAATAAAAGAGACCTAAAATGCTACAAACTAAATCACTGAATACCTTAGTAACAATTTATCAAACCCATTAAAAGTCAAAGACCAAATGCATCAGAATTCTTTATCACACGTTTAAGACAAATTGGTGATCATTGGCAGCGAAATTTAGCAGCAAATAAAGAACGAAAATGCATCAAACTTTAACAAAAGTTGACAGTAAAATGAAGGTGAATGAAAGTAGAAAGAAAAAAAAAGAAATGAGGTGAAGCTACAAACCGAGGAGATTGAACAACCACTTCTAGTGTTACTGAACTGAAATTACTATATACATCACACAAGAACAACTAAACCAGATGACAACAAGTCAATATTTACAGAAACAATGAAACTAGGGGACGAGGAGTAGCAGAAAACCAGAAAAGAGATGACACAGCTGTAACAAGACAGCAGCAGGGAGAGGAAACACGTCACATGATTGGAGGAAAATCACTATTAATGGGAATAACAGATCTGGATGGGAAGAGTGCAGCAACATGATATCATTTTAAAGGAAAAAAAACAAAGACGCACACTTAAAGACACATATCAACAATGCAGAATTTTCAGAACAGAAACTTCCAATCGTAATACAAGAAAGAAAGAGAAAAAAAATATTAGCAGGGAGCCATACCTTTTTCCCTCTGTTCCTTCCTTGCTTCAGACCTTCCTCCTCTGTTAGCCCTTGTTTAATGACATGAAAACAGGGTGTTTCAACGTAGATTCTTCTTAGCCCTCTCCTTCAGCTTCAGTTTTTTTGTTTTCCTTCCTCCTTCTTTCGGTTCTCCTCTAATCCCCATGCTAAGTTTTTGGTTTTTCCTGGACTCCTACCTGTCTCCTCATCTCATTCTTCTACCTTCCTATTATACGTTCTTCTGCTCACACTTCCAGCTCTCTTCGATCATGCAACGGTGCCACTATACTCCCATTCACCCCCCACCGAGCCTTCAATCTGCTATGGCTGCTGTCCAAGTAGAATTTCCTTCGTTTTTTTTGTTTTAACCCCCCCATCGATTCATTCTTAAGCACTCTCTTTATCTGCTGATTTCAGTGGTGTTGCTTTCTGCTACCCTCCTCTCTCTCTCTCTCTCGGTTTCTGCTTCTGTTTCTCGGTTTTCTGGTCCCCTCTCTCAGTTTCTGCTTTTGCTTCTTGGTTTTCTGGTCCCCTCTCTCAGTTTCTGCTTCTCCTTCCTTTTCTATCCTCTCTTGGTTTCTGCTTTTGCTTCTTGATTTTCTGGTCCCCTCTCTTAGTTTTTGCTTCTCCTTCTCCTCCTCTATCCTCTCTCGGTTTCTGCTTCTGCTTCTCGGTTTTCTGGTCCCCTCTCTCAGTTTCTGCCTCTCTTTTCTTTTATGTTCTCTCCACTCCTTAGACCAAAACTCCTTGTTAAAGCTGAGGCTTTTTAGAATTTTGCCCCCCACTCCCTGATTCTGCTGCTACCTCTGCCTCATCTCCCTCTTTTGCTTTTTCTCCTTTTTTGCAGCTTTCCAGCATAACATGTCCATGCTTTTTACTAGCTTTTTCCATTTTTCTTTTTATTACACTATTATGATTAATATTTTTGAGTTTTTATATTTTTAATTTTTAATTTTTCCTTATATATATATTCTTTTATTTTTTATAGTTTTGCTTTGATTTATTATAATTTTTTTAATTAGCTAATTTATATATATATATATATATATTTTTTTTTTTTTAGGTTTTTAGTTTATTTAATTATCACCCATTATTTATTTTTAATTTCAAATTGTCCCCCAATTGAAAATGTCATTTGAAGTTCCTATTTGCCTAATTATGAATTAATTAATATATCAATTAATTAGATAGTTAGACAATTAAGGATGGGGTGTTCACAGTAACCTATACTGCTTATGCTAGTGAACTTTGTGTTTCTAGCTTTATTATGCTTATTAAATATTGTCCTGTGTGAATTGTAGACTCGAGCTACTGACCACATAGTGAGGGACTGTGAAGCCTTTGTTGACTTTCGGCCAGTTCCTTATGAAGCATTCTGGATATATGTGGGCAACAACACTAAGGTTGCTGTCAAAAGGATTGGAACATGCAAGTTAGTTCTGTGTGATGGTTGAGACCTAATCTTACATGATGTCCTTTATGCACCTCAAATTTGTCTATTTCAATTTTGGTTTTACTTAGACTAGGCTATAATTTGTATTTCCATGACAATTGTGTTAAATTAAGTTATGACTCAATTTTTTATGGTTTTGGTTATATAACCGAAGGTTTTATTTCTATAAATTTGGATGACGAATCTTACATTAATAATAATGTTAGTTTTTCCATGTTTGCCTTTATGCATGATTATGATCATGATGTAAATATATGGCATTCTAGACTTGGTCATATTGGCCAACAAAGAATGCAACGGTTAGCAAAATAGCATTTGCTTCTTGGTATTGAACGAGTAGATTTTTCTACTTGTGAATCTTGTTTAGCAAGAAAATCTGCTAAAAAACCCTTCGGTAAAGCAACTAGAACTGATTTTCCATTGCAGTTAGTTCATTCTGACATCCATGGGCCTATGAATGTCAGGGCTAGGCACAGAGTGAATTACTTCATCACATTCATTGATGATTATACTCGTTTTAGTTATGTCTATTTGATTTCTCATAAGTTAGAAGCATTGAGCTGCTTCAAAACTATATGAACTTAGTTGAAAATCAATTAGATAAGAAGACTAAGGCTCTTCGAACCAATCGAGGCCGAGAATATTTGTTAGCTCAATTCAATGAATTATGTGATGGCAAAGGGATAGTTCATCAGTTGATTATTTCAAGTACTCTATAACAAAATGGTGTTGCGAAAAAAAGGAATAGAATGCTCCTTAAGATGGTTAAGTCTATATTTTCCAATCACCTATTGGGGTGATGGATTGATGTCTGTAGCCTACATACTTAACCGTGTGCCTACGAAATCAGTTGCAACCACTCCATATAAGTTATAGACTAGGTAAAAGTCTAACCTAAGTGTTTTGAAACCTTGGGGATGTGCTGCCTATACACATGATTCCTCTCACAAGTATGACAAATTGGGCCTGAGAGGAAAGAAAAGTATCTTTATTAGATATTAAGAAACCTAAAAAAGTTATGTGTTTATAGGTCAGTAAGACAGTGGGAGCGTGATTGAATTCGAATATAGAGATGTCATATTCTTAGAGAATGAATATCCTAAGAAGGGTGAGGTAAATCAAGACCTATCCTTATTTGAGATAAAAGATCTTAATGCACTAAGACTACTTCATTTGAGTGGGAGGATTATAGTAGATGATGAATTAGTTTCTGATTAGCAACCTTCTTCATCATTATATGTGAATGAAAGTATTCATAAGCCAGTTGCTCTAAGTAGGAGTGAGACCATCATTCTTAATACGAGTGGGAGCAATTTTGATCCAAATGGGAACAATAAAGCAAGATTCAACGAATCACAATTGAGACATAGTTCAAATAAAAAGACTCTTCGCTAACGATATGAGATTGAAGATGGTGAATTCTTTACAATGCTTCTGCAAAATGAAGATAAGTCGAGAAATCTGAAAGAGACTCTCCTATCCGCTTTTAAGGTTAGATGGACTAAAGCAATGGAAGAGGAAATGGAGTCTATGAGAGTCAACAATGTTTGGGAACTTGTTGATCTTTCAGAGGGACGCAAGGCTATTGGGAACAAGTAGGTTCTTAAAATCAAGAAAAGAGCTGATGGCACGATTGAAAAATTTAAGGCTTGATTAGTAGCAAAGGGGTATACAGAGCAAGAGAGAATTAACCATGAGGAGACTTTTTCTCTTGCTGTACGATTTATCTTTGTTCACTTACTTTTAGCTATAGTGGCTTGTTTAGATATTGAATTACATCAAATAGATGTAAAGACTGCCTTTCTCAATGGAGAATTAAATGAAGAAATTTATATGAAACAACCTGAGGGTTTCATTAAAGAGGGCCAAGAAGAAAAAGTTTGTGGAATTTTGAAGTCTATCTATGGCTTTAAACAATCTTCAAGGTAGTGGTATATTTGTTTTCACAATACAGTCATCTCTAGTGGTTTCATTGTGAAGAGTGAAGACAATTATATATATACGAAAAAATCTAAGGATAAGTATGTGATTATGACATTATATGTTGATGACATACTTATAGTTGGAAATGATATGGAGTTTATAAAAAAGGTAAAGACTTGGTTGTCATCTCACTTTAAGATGAAAGATATGGGTGAAACTGCATACATTCTTGGGGTTAAGATTTCAAGAAATCATTCTAAGAAACTCTTATATCTCTTGCAAGAGAATTACATCAAAAAAGTTTTGGAACATTTTGGTATGGAAAGTTATAACCTTGCTGACACTCCTATCAGCACAAGTCAAACTTTGAGTGTTAAAATGTGTCCTAAGACTGCCATGGAAAGAAAGCGTATGAGTCAAACTAAATATAGGAATGCAGTTGGTTGTCTAATGTATGTTATGATGTATACTAGACCTAATATTTGTCAAGCAATTGGCTTGGTAAATAGATATCAAACTGACCCAGGTCCAAAACATTGGGAAACTATAAAAATGATCTTAAGATAACTGAAGGGGACTGCTAATTATGCGCTTTGCTATAAAGTTGGGAGAGATCTGTGATTGCTAGGATACACTGATGCTGATCATGGAGGGGACATAGATGAGCGAAAGTCTACCTCAGGATATGTTTTCTTACTCAGTGATGGTGCTATATCATGGAGTAGTAAGAAACAATCCTGTGTATCCTTATCCACGATGGAGGTAGAGTTCGTGGCCTTTTCTTCAACAGCTCAGGAGGCTGTTTGGTTGAAGAGGTTCTTAGATCAATTATTGTGCAAAGTAGAAAACATTGAACCAATGTTAGTATATTGTGATAGTGAGGCTACGATTGCATACACTAAGGATCCAAAGTACCATTGCAAAACCAAACATATAAATATCAAGTATCACTATGTGAAGGACATAGTTACACACATGATTGTGAATGTGAAGTATGTATCTACATATGAAATGGTAGTAGATCTGCTGACCAAGCCTATTTTTAAAGATGTGTTTGTGAGACATGTTAGGTCTTTAGGATTGCATAGAATTTAACATACTTCATTTGTATTTTTAATATTTTTCCATTGTTCATAGACAGAGATATTTTGATGTTCTTTAATAATCAATAAAGTTTGATTTCCATGCTTACATATCTTTATTTGAATGTTGTGTACATTCTTATTTATTGTTAAGTATGTCGGGTAGACAAAAGGGTTAGTTTTCTCACACAGGTAACCGCCTCAGTGTCTTTGTGACATTGGAAATGAGATAATATTGTAAGAGAAATTATCGGGAGGATAATTTAAGAGCAATGATACTTAAAATCATTTAAGTCACCTAATTGATGATATAATATCATTATAATTAATTTAAGAAATAAGTTCATCATTTCTAGTCTACTTTAGTTGCCAGATGTGAGTTCAAGACATTGTATAGATCAAGGAACTAAGTTTTAGACTTGTGGTGTCTAAAATATCATCTGTACAACATTATTTATGAAATAGATATACACTCCACGGGAAAAGGAGGAATGCTGTAGCACATGTTTCATACCATGTGTGCAAATGCTAACCATATGGGTTAACATGAGTGTGATCTCAACTCATGATTATGTGAGACCGTTGAGCCTTTTACGCTGGCTCTGTATTTGTACCTTTAGACACCGATAAGGTATTTAAGATGCAGCTTAGTGTTTGCTATCTTAGCATATTGCCTAAAGATTATGTGTAATGATTCACTTTAGTGGGACATGTCTAGAAAAACGAGTTAAGTTTGTGTTGATAGGATCGTGAGAAGAGGAAGATCATAAAGAGAATCTCATTATTCTGTATTCACCGGTATACCAGTTATGACTTATGTGTCATGATTGTGAATACAAAATATTATGATAGATGAGATCATTGAGAGATATCTGAATGTGATTCTTATGATATAAGGTACATGCATACTTTATGATCTACGTGCAGGTGTGATTTAGACGAGAGACTATATCTTTGTAACTGATGTATAGCATTGATGCTCTCATAATATGCTGGTCGCATGACTTACTTTTCCTGTATGAACGACTACATATTATGTGTGAGTGGGAGATGTTAGAATATCGTATAATATCTAGAGTTTAAATATGTTAAGATATGATACAATATCCACTCATGATGGGTGCTCATTAAGAAAGGGTAAAATAATAATTATAGGAACTACTATTAAACCCTAACCCTAGCTAGCCTTTATAAAAGGGTTAGACTATTATAAGATAGAGGAGATATATATTGAAAATATACTCAATAAAGACTTAAGACGCTTTGAGAAAATACCTGCGAATATTCTGTAATCGTAATTTAAGAGGGGATTTAGGTTGTGGAAACTTCAGATACTCCCAATACATTATGGTTATCTCGTACGATCAGTTATCCCAACTAGAGTCACATCAGCTTTCGCAACTAAGGAGAAATGTGTAAGTCTCCTAACTTGAATTAAATTATGAGTGTGTTCTTTATTTAATTCCTTCAGGATGCATTAACAAATAGGAAATGAATGAAGAATGACCTAGAATTTGATTCAATTTTAAGACTTTGAGTAAGACGAGAAGTAACTGAGGTGGTGTCACTACAGAAAAATACATAGCACTAGTTGCGGTTTAATTTTAGCATGGAATCGCTGTTATAGGAATTACCTGCACTATAGTGAACATAAGCTAATCTGAAGGTGGCTAAATACCTTAGTTACGATTTCTTTATACGCTGGTAAATCTAACTTTTTACTAAGGTTTAAACTATAACAGCAAGTGAAGGAAAATTAGCTGCGGTGGCATCAACTGTAGCTAATTCTTGTGGGATTTAGCTAAGGTTTATAGTAAACCCCAACTAAACATAGTTGCGGTTTATAAACCATAACTATATTATATTTATAATTGTTATTTTAATTAAATTTGCAAGGCTTATAGCGGCGGTTGTAGTCGTCGCTAATGATAATATTTTTATTTTAATAAATACAATTAAATATGGAATATGTTATTATTTTTCAATACCTACTTATTTCACTTTCAACCAATGATCTTATATTCAAATACTATAACATGAATACCAATAATCCACATTACCATTAAACAAGAACACACCATATCCAAACATGTTTTATCCATAGTCTTCTTAACATAAATCCTATCTTCTATCCTTCCACTTCTATCTAAATTCCTTACATAATGTATATTTGAATATATTGTACGAGGTGATTATTTTTTAAAGATAAAAGTTAATATAATTAATTTACTGAAGGAAGGGCTTAATTTCTCTGTTGTTGGTCAACACATGTCAATGTGCTTACACTTTTTCCATTGCAGATAGATTGAAGTATAACCACTAACTAGTTTTCCAACAGTTGGAAACAAAGACAAAACATTAGATGACCCTAAATTAGTGTCATTATCAACTTGAGTTGATCGATTGAACATAGTTTCAATTCTCTCTAGATTTCTTGAGCAAAAAGTCAAAACCTCATAGACCATGTAACCTTTTGCTATGGATCCTTCAAGTTGAGCCTTATTATGCACATAAGATTTTAATTTTTCCAAATACTGGATGGATATAAACATTATAAGCCAAATTTGCAAATTGTGGAACTTGAAATAAATGACGGAAAAAGTTTATATATTGACATTTTTATTGGATACACCCATTAATATTGAACAGGGTCTCATAATTTGGCTTCATCAACTAGGTGTCAACCAAATGAACCAAAAATGTAAAGTAGGAAGGGGGAAAATTATTTCTATGTGACATAATATCATAACTACTCTATCTTGAATTTGGTCAAGTAAATTCAACGCTTTACTACACAGATGTTTAAAGAAGGAACACAGATCAATTAAGATTGTAAACAGTTGCTTGGGAAGTATTGCTTTCATTACAAGAGATAAAAGTTACACCATAAGAACATGTGAGTTATGACTTTTTAATCCCTCAATCTTTCATGGTCTTAAATCAATGCATATAAAGATGTTGCTTGAGTAACTGTATGGCATAGTAATATTTTTTAAAATCATAAAAAATATATACTTGTTTGCATTTGTCATTGTATACAATGCTGAAGAATACTTACCATGTTTGTCAGCCCAATGTTTAGAACATATATGCATTGCTTGCGAGTCTCTTCATGCCTTAATGTGATCTTTTAATTTCCAGCATCGTTTAACAATGTAAATATGATATTGTTATACACACTTTTTTCAATATGCATGACATCAAAACAATGATGCAATAAATTTATCTCCCAATATGGAAGTTAAAAAAAAGATACTTTTCTTGCACAATTGTTGGGAACTTATATCAAAATCACCACCTCCCCGAGATCTTCAACCCTAACTTTCAACTTCTACATCTTTTCTGAATGTCACATTAATATTCTTAACCTGCTTTAAAATGTCTGAGCCTCTAATTGTGACAGATGAGTTTCTCTTTTTTACTTTTCCATCAAATTGAGAGCGAGCTAATTTAAACTTATGACCTTGATTCAAAAAGTGTAAGTGAAACCTAAAGCACCACTTTTAACTACAATAAAGTTGTATGGGAGTTAAGTTAAAATTATAGGATGGACAAGCTAACCCAGTATGCGTATTCGATCCAGATAATGTTGCACAACCTGAAAAGTCACTTATAGTCCATAATAAAACAACAAATATATTAAACTCTTCATTACTATATAAATCAAACATTTTAATACCAACATCTCATAACTTTTTCAACTGTTCTATTAATGGTTATGAGTATATATCTATATCATTTCCCAGTGCTCATTTACTTGGGATGATCATTGAAAGAAGGAATGAACTCTATGTCATATACATCCAAGGAAGAATAGTATAAGGCATGTGCATTACTGGTTAGATGCTATAACTAGTGCTTAAGTTTTCAGATGGATTAAATCCATCAATGACTAAGCCAAGGTATGTATTCTGAGGCTCTGTTGTAAATTGAGGATGTATGATGTCAAATTTTTTCCATGCCTCAGATTCCATAGGATGCTCTAACATGCCATTGTTACTACTTTCCACAGCATGCCATTGCAAATGCTTAGGTATCTTAAAAGACATAAACATCTTCTACAATTGGGGTTTTAGTGGAAAGCATCTTAACACTTTTATAGGTAACTTTTTTTGCTTTTTATCACTATTTGATATACCTTAACCACTAGTTTTCCACCTAGATGTATTGCAATTTTTTGTACGTATCTTGTTCTGCATCCTTCCCCCATATATAACACATAATCATTAGGACATGCATGAATTTTGGTATAGTCAAGTTCAAATTTAGCTATAGTTTTCTTGGCCTTATAAAACAAAAGTGGAATTTTAGCAATATTAAGTGTTTGCCAATAACATTAATTTCATTGACATTGTCTTGTCAGTTATTCTATACATACACTTTATGTGGTACAATTTTACTTAGAATGAGAACTTTGAATACTTTTCACACCCTTCATATGAACTTTGTTGTCCATCTCTAATAATTTTTAAGAACTCTGCATTATTATTGGTCATAGTACGATTTAGTGGTGGTGATATTACTTCATCTTCATCCATGCATTCATTGTTTAGATGATGCCTAAAGGCATCATAGACCATGTCCATTATGTGGTTATTGAAATTAATCATTTCTTCAACCACATGTGGTATTGTAGAAGTTTTAGTGATAGAATTCACACTAATGATCTCTCTATGTCTAAGCCAAAATGTAACCTTTAGGAAATGGTTTAATGGTTAAGTGATCCTAAACTTCTTTTCTACCATGCCATTTTTTGAACTTGCAATCTAGACATAGAGATATTATTTTACCCCTAACACTACTATTAGCAAATGCAAAATCTAAAAAGTTGTCCAATCCTTCCAAATATTAAGGAATATTTCGAGGCATGTCAATCCAACTCTTATCCATTTCAAAAGACAACTTTAAATCTCCTAAAATAATTTTTTTCCAACACCAAAAGAGTATAAATTGAATAACATTAATCAATATTGGACATTGCTTTGGTCAAATTTTAATATATGAGCTAACAAGCAACATATGCACAAAATTTTGGCATTATAACAATATATATTTGTACAAATGGACATTATAAAAATTAAAAACTATAATATATCAAAATTATTTCTACAAGTTCTAGATAGATGAGTCAATATCACAATTTTTGTTTCTACAACTAAGCATTATATAAACTATAATATGTCAACATTACGTAAACTCTACTTACATGTCTCCAAATATATGTAAATCTATGCTAAAATTCCAAATATACAAATAAGATTGACAAATTGCATTTAAATGTTCAAAACTTTATGTATTTGGATTCTACAATTTAAACATAAAAAATAAACAAATATTCAAAATCTAAATTTCAACATAACAATGTTTATTTAATTGTTTTTAGCATAATACGCATGTTAAAAATAAACAAAAAAATTATTTCATTTAAAAAAAATAAAAATAGAATGAAAAAACACCTACTTGAACAATGACCAATGACTAGCAAGCTTTCAGCAAGTGAACTACGACAACAAACAGTGGCAAGCTAGCGTCTAACTCTGGTGATAGCAACAGGTATGGCGGCACCTAACGTTGGGTGGGTAGGAGTAAGAAGAGAGACCAATTTTCTTCTTTCCTCACTATGGACTGAACAACGTCACCAGCCATAGGTGGGAGTGGGTTGGATAGCGATGGATGAGACGACCAGCAGTGACCTCAATATTGGTGGCAGAAGGTGGTTAAGAGGGCATAGGAGGAAGAAGATTTGGAAAAGGAGAGGTTGAAAGAAATGTAAGGGGAGGGCAATGGTTGTACGAAGTTGGGGGAGGAACGCTAAGTGGCTAGGGCATTTGAGAAATGTGAGGGGATGGACAATGGTTGTGTGAAGTGAGGGGAGGAATGCTAAGCGACTAGGGCTTTAAATGCCCTAGTCACTATTCCATTCCCAACCACGGTTAAGTAGTCACGGTTAAATTGTAAACCTTGGCTACTTAGTCACGGTTGTATTGTAAATGTGGCTACTTAACCATAGTTAAAAGAAAACGCAGCTAAAGTCGCATTGAGTTAATCGTAGCTAAGACCTGACTTTTTAGTAGAGTGTGTGGTAGAGGCTAGGGTTGGATAGTGAAGGTTATGCATGGTGGAGCTCAAAGAACAAAAATGGAAAAGAGGAGGAAGAAGATGCAAAGCAAGCATCGACAAAAGGCAAGCAATAAGATTGATTATGTTAAGTTATGATTTTTTTAAAATTTACAACATAAGTTTAAATAAAATTATATACAAATATATTAGATAGATAGATAGATGTATATACACACACACGCACACACACACACCGGGTCAGGTAGGGAAAAAATGGCTATAATGGTGTACCCAAGACCAAGTCTAGCCCAAGTACATTACCTTGTATTTGGCTTCATCTCGTGGCTTGTTTTTCTTTTTGGCTCGACCAAGCCCAGCTAGACTTGGTCTGGCTTTGCCTTATGGATTACTAGCTAACTCATACAAGTATTATGTGAAAATTATGGGATATTGATTCACTCTTAGAAATATATGTTTGAATCGCTGACTATATATTGTACTATTGTTTTAGACTTTAAAGAGTAATATAGTATATATTATGTGCATAAGTATTAACTATATATTCAATTCATGGAGACACAGAAAGTGTGGTTCTTAAATGCATATGTTCATTTATAAAATCATTTTTTATGTTGTTTCGCCCGGGAGATTTAGTTTTATTTGAAAGACAATTAACACCGTTAAGAAAGTTTGCTATAATAGTATTATCTGGTTGAGCAGCATGTGAGAGAGAGAGAGAGAGAGAGAGGGGTAATTAATCCCCATTAATTTGACTTGTAAACCAAACGTGATATGGGAGGAAAAGCCTAAGGATTCCGTAGGTGTTTATGATAGCATGCACAATGATATATGAGTGACTTTGAACCAATATACTTGAACTATATCAGAATTATCTCAAAAACTAATTAAACAATCTAAATTTAAATCTCAATTGAAGTTAAATTAACTATTCAATTGTGACTTTTTTTAATTGGTATAAATATTTAATATAATTATGAAGGTTTAAGGAGGCAAACATAATTGACGAATTCTTAATATTTTGGTTAAAAAGCTAGGATTTGATATTATGTGCGAAAATTGAATGATTTAAAATCATTAATTGTTGGAAGTTCATGTATTATTTTCTTTTGTTTGTTGTGTTATAAGAGATAATAAAATTAATGGTGGTCAACCCTTAACTACTACATATATAAACATTTGTTTATAGCTAACAAAAATGATTTGAACTTCGGTACTTTAGTTGTATTTATGTGCTGAATAGCACGTTTCATATTTATATAAGCTGTAAGATGGGCTTTCACAGTAATACACACAATGACACATAAATTAATTTCCCACTTTTTTTTTTTTTCATCCGTTCATTTTTTTTTTTCCTTCTATTTTCTCTTTGGCAGTTCTTGACTTGAGTTAATCATATTACGCATATTTTGTTGGAATCAATCAGAGAGTGGTTGAGTTTCAATTTCAAAGCCGCTTGCTTGCTAGGCTAAAAGGTCAGTCTTCTTGTTCCTTTCCTTATGTTTTCTCTTTTACTATACATCAAGAATGAAATAGAGCAATCATTCGCAGCATATATATTCTTAAGTCTTAATTATTCTCCCTTAGTTTCTCTATTATTGTTTATATTGCCTTGTCTCGGAGAAGGAAGACATCAAAAAAGCTATAACATACCATAGTAGATATTACTAAACGAAACAGAAATTCATTGAGTTTTGTCACATATACAGTAATGAAAACATTTTGGGGTTCGTTGTTTGTTCTATTTACTTACAATCATAACCATTAGCTTTCCATGTGTGCGGATCAAATCTGAAGCGGGACAGTTGCTTAAATGGGACCCAACTAGACAGAGCCAAAATAATAGAAATATATATGTCAAACCAAGCAAAACACCAGAACAGGTACACTGGAAAAATCAAAACAGAAGCAAAAAGATTATATTTAATAACAAGTCCTTCTCAGCTGACCTTTTACTCTTTCCTCAGATTGTAACTTGCTTCCATTTATATACACGTACGTTCACCCCCTAAACCATTCATATACAATTCCTCACTATCTAGCTATTTCAATATATATAAAACTTCCATTAGACGTCTTTCTCTGCAGGTTTTCTTTAGAAAGGATGAAGGAATCTCAGTTCTTGATGTGGATGAAGAGAGGACAAATGTTGAAGTCCTGTATTCAGGTACCGCCAGTTGGAGGCTGCAACAGGTCATGGGAAGAAAGAGCTTTTGCAGAAGACACGGCTAGGATACTTGGAGTTGGTGGGTGCACATGGCCTCCGCGATCTTATTCTTGTACTTTCTGTAAAAGAGAGTTCAGGTCTGCTCAAGCTCTAGGCGGTCACATGAATGTCCACAGAAGAGACAGAGCTAGGCTTAAACAAAATCTTAACCCCCCTAATGATTGTGAGTCATTAGGAGCTCAATTTTCTTCAGAGATCTGCTCTCAGCTAGATTCTTTTCTTAATCCTAATAGTACTATTACCACAAGCACCCTTTCGCCTTCGAGGTTCTCGTCAGCTATACCTGCCCAAGAAAACTGTGTTCAGCAAAAGATAGTTCCTTGTTCTGCTTCGATAAGCTGGGTGCAGCAGAATTGTCCAAACTATTCAGAATCAGATGGTTGTAAAGGGCTGAGTTGTGATCATGTTGAAACAGATTTATCTGTGGGATTGAATTCCATGTTTGGCCAAAAACTACCAAGTGGATCGTCACATGGAGACGAAGGAGCCATCAGTTGTAAGAGACCCAAGACTTCATTTTCTTCACGGAAGCCATGTTCAAATGACAGGCTCCTGGCTTTCCATTCTGCAGAAATTGTACTTGGACTTAAGCCTGGTATGGAAGACTTGGATCTTGAACTCAGACTGGGGAAACCACAGAAAGTTAAGTAGTATATTATAGTACAGGCAGAAGTCAGAAGATGTATTGGAGTATTACTGTTGCTTGTAATTCCTCCTATTTTCTTATCGTTTGTTTTTTGGCTTCCGTTTGGATTGATAGAAAACAGCCAGGAATCTTTGATTTTCCTAACTTCTCCTAGATAGATTAATTTAAGTTGATATTACCTTCTGCAGATGTTTAAAATTTGAACACTAATTGTCTAATTAATTCCATCTCTAGTTCCTTGTATATGCAATTGTCTTCACTCTTCACTTCTTCGTTTCTTAGCATTGAGTTATCAGTAAACGTAGCAGTACATGCATGGAGTTCATTGAAAGTATATAAAATACAAAGGAAGAAGATGCAGTACTGGAATTCAAGCTTTCATCATCTGTTGTGAACTTGTGATCAAATTGGGATTAACCCGAGGAAATTATTTGTTAATGCAAAATAATGGATAAGTCTCTGAGCTAGGATTTGCAAAGAAAGAGGGATAAATAGACCACTTTCAGAAAACCGACCTTGGATTAATTTCAATCAAAGTACCCTAGTGTGGATTTTTTAGAAAAATTATGTTAAAAGAAACTATGGTTTTCGTGATTAACTAGGAAATCGGATTCCTTACTGGAGGGGATTTTCTCCAATAGAAAGTGGGTTATTGATTTAAATTCAATGGTCCTCAATATTTGTATAAAATATATTTTTAAAACATAAAAAATAATATTTTATAGATAAATATATATTTATATTTTAAATTATTTTATAAAAAATTATATATAATTGAAAAATAAAAAATTGAATTATTTTTAACATTTTATAATTTATTTTGTATATTTTAAAATTTATTAATTTTAAATTAGATATCATTATATATAAAAAAATCTAAAATATTAAAATAAATTTATTTATTTATAAAAATAATTATTTTTTAAATTTTAAAAATATATATTATCCAAAAATTAAAGATTAGTGATCCGCGCGCGATTAACTAGTTCTTCATCACCTATATTTCTGCTTTCAACTACAGTTCACACTTGCAATTGCACATTTGGTGGCCCCAGCTAACTGCAACTTCAGACAGGAACCACAGATCGATACAGAGAGGAGGGAAATTTTACTGTAGGATATTGAAGAGACGGAAGAAATGATAGTAAACTGACAATTATAGGTCACTTCATCTACATATATCCCAGAGAACTAACAGTTGTTGACGTGCAATTTATTTTTGGTAAACTGTAACTCTGCAGAAGTGACGTACGTAAACCTGCGCAAAGTGAAAAGCTTTTTCTACCAAAATTATTATTAGTAAGAGATTTTTAAGTAAATACAATTTATAAATTTTACTAGAAAGTGTGACTGAGATGTCTGTTCAGTGTACTACACCTATCTGTCTATAAATTTATCTATTACTGAGTTTCCCACTTACTCCAGTTCCTCTCCGTGAACTCTCTAAAAGGCCTTGAGTTGTTTCCCACAATCCTTCTCTCTGAAGTCTTGAAACACTCCAAAAATTCCAACCAACTACACGGAATCAAATTGAATATAATAGAAGAGAGAATGATATTAATTAGTTCCGCAGAAGGAGGACAACATCACATCATTGGCTTTATTAACGCGTCTTTGTTTTTACTCTTGGGACTATATATGTCCGTGTTAGCTGGCTGTTACGGCCAAAGGTCCCAAGTCCCAACTACCTTGGAGCCTAGCTGAAAATGCACATATTTTTCATATGTTTCGAATCCCAAGAACCCTTGTCTGCTTTTGGCTATGTAAAACAGTGTTAGCCACCTTATTATCACACCGACGGTATCTCCAGAATACACGGCAACTTCCCGGTCAGTTTTTCAACTTTTCTTTGTAGGGAAGTTTGATTAAACATTGCTTTTGACTTACTGTTCCTTACAGTTAGCAGAGAGATAAAATAGGAATGGCCGCATGTGAGAAAAGTTTCTGTTACCCCAGTAAATTTTCCCATTATGCGTTAACTTTATATTTGTTTACTTACCCTTATACCTAGGTCACACATTGATAGGAGAAAGATTAATGAAAATAGGAAGTGGGGTTTAATTACTCACTAGTTAATTTCAGAAGAACTGAGAAGTATCTGACTTTGTAATTTCATTGGTGTCTATTATATAGTAGAAGTAGTTGGTTCATGAATTTGGTTTCTGTAGCATTTAACGAGGCCTGATTCTACTGCTTCTTATGTCAAATCAGCAGATAGAGCCAGAGAGTTCACATGGGCACGATGTGTTTCTTTCAGCTATTTATTGCAGGAATTTAGATTGCTTCAGCAAATTTCTGTTTTTAATTCTCTTTTGTTTCTTTAAGAATGCTTTTAATATTTGCAGGGTGTATTTTGTTGTATTTCTTTTAGTGGTGTTGTTAAATATATTCAGCGCAGTTTGGAGCCGATAGGAAGTTTGACATTTGCACCTATCTAGCACGTGTGTGTCTGTACTCTATACATTACCTAGCTTTGATCACAGAAAACAACTATACAGACATTTTGTCATATAATTAATCTACCTTAGCTGTTAACGACACTTTGACAAATGACACACTTCACAAGCTTATTCTCCTTTCTGCCTTTTCTACTTACTTCCATAGAAACTCAAATAATTGTCACACCATATCCAAATAGAGGCACTGGGGTCCATTTTTGGTTCTTTTTGACAAATGGAGGGAAAAAGTTTTAAGGGCACTCTACGTACCTGCACGTGGTGGTATTTGGAATGATAATAAATCTCATCCTGTGACAAGTTCTGTTGATGCCTACTTGTGCCACATGAATGCTTGAGTTTCTTGGCGAATCAAAGTCACAGCACTAGCTTCCCCACGTCAAAGTCTTCTTGAAGTGCGAGAGTGGATCACAGCACGAATATATATACCTCCTCGCAGGTGAACCCAAAAGCATAAGAGTCTACCTTTTGTAAGATTTTTGGAGCTATATTTATGGAATCATGTGGAAAACCTGATTTTTCTTCCCTCTTAGCGGTGGACCACTCAATTGAACTAGGATGGTGAATAGTCCTTAAATTTAGGAATTCTTATGTGTGATTATTTCATTTGGGAACTTATATTTAAGATTTTTTTAGTGAAAATAGAGATGTTTCTTCAAAAGCAATTTGGGGATGGGAATTAATGGGGAGGGAGGGAAAAATATTTATTAATTCTAATTCATTTATGCAATAGCTGATTTGGTGTATCAATCTTAAAAAAGTTATTTAATTAAAAAAAATAAAAGCTATTAAAAGAATGATTTGACGGGGACAAGTGCATTAAATAGCTACCATATAAATATACCCAGATTAACTAATATTATTTAGAAGGGAGGGGGACGTGATGGAGCTTTGGCCAATGGCGACATGGAATGAAGGGGCCAAAGTTAAGTAAGATATTTGATATATATATATATATAAGTAGTATCAACACAAATTTGATATATATTCAAGTAATATATATTATTCAAATATATATAGAGTTAATATTATTCTATATCAAACAATATAAACAGCATATGCTCTTATATTTCCAACTATAATATTTAAGAATGACTTTAGTAAAAATTTAAATATAAAACAATTAAAAGAAATACACTCATCTTTCTAACATTAATTATTAAAATGTAGTTAAGGCATTAACTAATAATAAAATACGAAATACAAGCAATAGAAGGAAACTATTATATGTATAACAATTAATACTCAAACAAAAGAGGATAGGCAAAATATACAGTATAGTAAAAAAACATGAAGTAGTTTTACACAATGTGAAGTGAAAGGATAAACTAAAAATAAGAGTATTATTCATGACAATAAATGAATTATGAAACAATGAAAAGAAAAATTAATAAGCTATGATGCCCAAAAATGAAATAAAGGCATGAACATGAAGCTCTCAAACAACTATAGTCTTTGAGAAAGATACAAAATCTAAACAATAAAAAATGAACCAAATTGAGAAAAATAAAGTGAAGGTGCGAAAGTGTGAAGTATGAACTGTGTTGCTAATTGTTGAAATTTCTATCTAAAAGTGCCTATACATGTGATTGTGTGAAGATTGAAGAGTGAAGATTAGATGCATAATATAAATAAAAATAGAAAGAGCATAGAAACATAATTGAATTAAAAATAAATGAAATAACTTTAAAAAAATCTAAAGAAAAAAAATAGAAAAGCATAATTAAAAGCACATTGAACAAAAGTTGAGAAGAGAAAATAAAATTTTGTTTTATTTGAAAATTTTAATATTTAATATTTCTTTTGAAGTAACCAAGGTCCAAATTAGAATTTCATCCTCTACAGATATGGTAGCAAAACTAAATTGAACATATATATAAGAGTATTGAAATCCTCGTGCATACCATGCTAAGCTAATTTGAATTTGTGGGAAATTTAGATAGTATTATTGATTGTATCTATATGCTATACGAGTAAAGTATATATACAAGTATTCAATCAAACCCTAATCCTAATCCAAATCTAAATAATCTTCTAGAATCCCTACAATTTAGGGATAAGATAATCTCATCTAATCACATAAGAGGTACGTTTAAAATTTGAAACAAATAGAAATAAATCAATATTGGGCTCTTTAATTAAGCCTACTAAACCAGTGGCATAGGGCTCTAATGCAACACTCCCCCTCAAGCTGGTGAGTGGATATCTTCCATTCCTAGCTTGTAAATGATATTATGAAAACCAGTGCTACGTAGTCCTTTTGTAAATATATCCGCTACTTGATCCTTGGATGACACAAATGGAGTATTAATCAACCCAATATCTACTTTCTCCTTTATAAAGTGCCTGTCAATCTTAATGTGTTTAGTTTGATCATGATGAATGGGGTTGTGAGCTATGCTTATAGCAAAATTATTGTCACAGTACAACCTAATAGGTTCTTCTCTCTTTATCCTCATATCACCCAGAATTATTTTCAACCACAATAATTCACATATCCCCAATGCCATTGATTTGAATTCTGATTCAGCACTTAACTTTGCTACAATATTTTGTTTTTTACTCTTCATGTTACTAGTTTCCTCCTAAGAAGACACAATAACCAGAAGTTAACCTTTTGTCTAATAAAGACCCAGCATAGTCCGCATTGGTGTAAAATTTAATGGCTAATTTTTCACCTCTTTTAAACAAGAGTCCTTCCCAAAGGAACCGTTTTAGATACCTTAGTATTTTATCAAGTGCCTTCAAATGGCTTTCTTTAATATTATGCATGAATTGACTAACAATGCTTACAACGAATGCAATATCAGGTATGGTGTGGGATAGGTAAATCCGTCTTTCTACCAGCCTCTAGTATGAACCCTTATCAACTATTGGTTCATCGGGAGCCTTATATAGCCCATGATTATACTCAATGGGTGTGGTTGCTGGCTTGCACCCCAACTTTCTAGTTTCTTCCAATAAGTCATAAATATACTTCTGTTGAGAAATAAATATTTTTTGGTTGGAATGTGCCACTTCAATACCTAAGAAATACTTCAATTTCCATAGTTCTTTGATGTCAAACTCCTTCAGTAAGCTCATTTTTTTCAGGTCCTGAATTCCTGCATTATCTTCACCAATAATAATATCATCTACATACACAAGTAGAATAGTTACCTTCCCTGACTCAACATTTCATAAATAAGGTGCAATCTCTCTGGCTTTATCGGTATTCCAGGGTTAACATCTCCTTTGTAAACCTACCAAACTAAGCTCTCGAGGACTGTTTGAGCCTATAAAGCGCTTTCTTAAGCTTGCCTACTTTTCTCCCTTGGGACTTAAACCTAGGTAGGACCTCCCTATATATATCTCCTCCTCCAAATCTCCATGCAAAAAGGGATTTTTAACATCAAATTGCTGCAACAATCACCCAAATATTGCATCTAAGGACAAAACCATTCTCACGGTGTTCATCTTAGCCACGGGGCCAAAAGTTTTGAGGTAATCTATGCCATAGGCTTGTGTGTAACCTTTGGCAACTAGTTGTGCTTTATATCTCTCAATCGTTCTATATGAGTTGTACTTCATGGTAAATACCTATCTACATTCGACCAACTTCTTATTTTTTTAATACCTTTACCATTCCAAGGTTTAGTTCTTTTTAAGTGCTACCATCTCTATTCCTATAGCTTCCTCCCACGTTTTATGTTCCTAATGCTTTAGACACAGTCCTCGAAATAAGTATTAAGTGTAGGTTCCTGATTAAGGTTCTAAATGTTGGCGATAGGTTGTTGTAGGATAATAATAGGTATATTGCTGTTTGGTACAAGTCTTGGTACCTTTTCTAAAGGCTATGGGCCGATTAAGGTCATCACTAGGTTTTGTGGTGGTTAAGGTAATCGATAGTTCAAGATATGTTTTTTAAGGTGGTGCTAGATATGCATCATCTAGAGTAGAAACATAATCAGATGAATGAAACTGGACAAGAGGGACTTAGCCTACATTTCTCCTAGAATATACTTATAACTTTTGAGCACTATCTAAATTTATGTTATAGTTTATTTTGCTAGGAACTGGCTCAGGCTTAGGTATCGACACAGACTTAGGTTTGAGTTCAAGTATGGGATTACCTAGAGTAGGGTTTAATGTATAGTCATTAAAGAAATAATCATCATAAGAAATTCATTTTGAGAGCTAGAATTACTCTCACACTCCCCCTGAGGATAAGATTCACCAAAGAATGACTCAGACTCAACAAATGTGACACTAACTATGACATTATATTTTTGTGTGGGTGGATGGTAACATTTATACCTTTTTCATGTAGGTGAGTAACCAATGAATTTGCATTTGATAGCCTATGGATTTAGCTGTTCCTTTAGGTGAGAATGAATATGGACAAAGGTTGGCCAACTAAAAATTATAAATGGTAAATTTTCTGATGCATAAAACTATGGATAATAGTCTTTAAGTGTGTCAATGGGAGATTTGTTATTGAAAAATGTTGAAGGAATCCTATTACTAAGGTAGGTGGCAATTAGAATGGCTTTACCCAATAACTCTTAGGCATATTTTTAAGAAAAAGAAGGGAATATGTAATATTGAGCAATCAACCCACTCTTCGTTCAGCTTACCCATTTTTTTAAGGTGTGTACATACAAGAAGACTTATGAATTACACTCTCCTTTTGAAAGAATGACACCAGATTTTGATTAAAGTAGTCCTTAGCATTATTTGACTGAAATTTTTTAATTGAAGTATTTAATTGATTTTGGATCATTTTGAAAAAATTGGGAATAATAGTATAAGCATCTTATTTTTATTTTAGTAGGTAAACCCAGGTTACTCTCGTGCAATCATCAATGAACGATATAAACCATTTTGCACCAGAAATGTTATGGATATTAAAAGAGCCCCAAATATCACTATGGACAAGTGTGAAAGGAAGGGTACTTCTTTTATTGCTACTACAAAAAGATACACATTTATTTTTGGCAAATTCACAATCATTGCTATGAAAGTAAGCAAAATCTGAATTTTTGAATAAAGAGGGAAACATTAACTTGATAACTCGAAATAATGAGTGACCTAATTGCCTATGATACAACTAATTTTTTTCTAGGTTTGACATGACTATCTTAAAGTAAAGGGATCTAGATAATGAAAGTTGGTCATCTAGGTAGTAAAGACCTTCTTGTCTCTAGCATACCCAATTATCATTTTCGTTTTCTGCTCCTTAAAAACACAATGAGAAGAAAAAAAAGGTTATGTGGTAATATGAATCTTGGGAGATTTTGTGAATAGAAATAAGATTAGTAAGTAAGGTGGGGACATGATGGACATATTTAAGTATAAGGGTATTCAATTGAATATCTCCAATTCTAGCTATAGTAGTTGTGGAGCCATATGTAGTAATTATCTTTTTAAAACTTAAACAAGGATTATATGAGGTAAAAAGTTCATGTGATAAAGCTATATGATTAGTAGCACCTAAATCAATTACCCATACAGACGAGTTCCTCGTCATTACAATAAAAACAAAAGGTGAGGAAGATATACCTTAGAATATAAGGGAACAAGTATTTTCAGGAGAAATTGATATCTTTAAAGAATCTAGCAAACCTTTCTACCTGTCAATGTCTTCCTTATTAAATTCTAAGAGGGTTTAGATGGCATTTCCATATCCTTAATTGGAGAACTGGTATTGAGTGCTAGTTTTCCACGACCCCTCCTTTTATTTGGCCATTCTAGTTTACCAATTAGCTTCCAGCACTCATCTTGAGTGTGGTGATGTCTCTTATAGTAGGTATAAAATTTAGCATCCTTGTTTATGGGCTTCTTTGTCTAATTATCCCTAGGTGGCCTATCCTCATTGAATCTGGGAGTTATGGTGATCATGGCTGATCCATCAACACTTCCATAATTCTCTAAAATCAAACCCCTATGTCATTCTTTGGCTTGAATAATTGCTAGTCTTATTTAGTGATTGTAAGTTTTTGTTAATCTAAATAATCAACAAGAATCCTTATAATTTAGGATAAGATAATCTCATCCAATCACATAAGAAATACATTTAAAATTTGAAATAAATAGAAATAAATTAATATTTGGCTCCTTAATTAAGCCTACTAAACCAGTGGCTTAGGGCTCTAATCCAACAGAATTGATTATGATAAAAATAACATGTCTTTTTATGTGTGGTTGGCGGAAGGATAATGTGAGCAACATAATCACGTTCCCAAATAAAAAGAAAAAATAAGACCATGCACTATTTTTATTATACTAACCAATTCCTATAAGAATATAACTAAATGCAAATTTTAGTAGGGCCATGGAATATGCAAGCTCCCTTCCCTCTGTCTTTGGCCTTGGCCCTCTCTTTCAACCAATATCTCTCTCTCTCTCTCTCTCTCTCTCTCTCTCTCTCTCTCTCTCTCTCTCTCTCTCTCTCTCTCTCTCTCTCTCTCTCTATATATATATATATAACTTATATATATCTTACTTTTTGAAAATTGAAATTATATATTGTAGGAAAAATATAATTTATATAATGATATAATATATGTTATTTTTTCAAATGATATAATATTATTGAATATTACTTTATCTTTATAAATAACACATTACTTTAACAATTCAATAAGTACTTGCGAATAATAAAATTAAAAATAGAAAATTTTTTAAACAATATATTACCAAAGTTTTAAAAATGAAAATAAAGAGTTTTTTTTATTACACTTTTATGTTAGCATATTAAAATTTGAAAAAGAAAATATCAATGTTTTCTCTTAGTTATTTTATTTGTTTTATTTACTTTCTCATTCTTTCACTTTATTTGATATTTACTCTTTCTTAAATTTTTTTATAATACTTTTTATATTTGTTTGTTAATGTTTTTGAACTTACACATTGCATTTGCATTGTCTCTGGCTTTTTAGACTCTTCTCATCTATAGGTTTTATAAATTCTTGTTATTTTTATCATTATTATTATCGTCATCATCAATAAATATAATTTATTTATTTATACAATTTTTTTATTTTACAAAAAACTAGCCAATTACTATGATCCATTTAGAATTTGTACTACTTTTTATATTTGTTTTATATTAATGTACAATATATATAATATAATATAATATAATTTATAACTCAACCCCCTAAAACAAATTTTCTCCTTTCACTCATGATGAGAATAGGGATCATCAGTACAAATAGGTGTGTAAAACAAGACTAAACTTGGATTATTCTTTGAACAAAATTCATCTTAATTCTTAGAGAATTAAGATAAACCAAATTAGGGCTTTTGTAGATCAGAAAGTTTTGGAACATGAATATGCCCATTACTTGATGTGTAGATCAAATTTAACCAAATAGGTTTAGGGGTTTTACTCTTTAAGAAATTTCGAGCAAAACAAGATATATCTTGAAGCCCAACATCACCGGAAAATATGTTGTACATCGAAGTCATCCCATTGGTAAGAACCCTAGTTTTTTAAACAAAATTTCTCCTAAATCATGGACATTTTGTGAAAATTAATCTAGGGGAATTGTAGATCATTCAAAGATGAAGAAAATGACACCTATTATGCCCTCTAAATCCTCAATTTTGGTCAGGTTACATTTCGAACCAAAACTGGGTCATTTGACCCGCCAGAGGTTAAAGATGAGCCCATGCGCATCACTGGCGCGTGATGGCATATGTTCTTCATGCGCCGGTCATATGAACTGGAGACCTCCACAATTGTGCTCCATGTGCCTTGTTAGATTTTTTAGTGATTTTTTCAGAATTTTTTAAGCCTTGGAAATTAGTGTTTTAAAATTTCTTGGAGATTTAGGGCCTCAAAATAATATTTAATTAAGGTGTTTTGACAGGAAAAATTTCTTGTACTGACTAGACATATTAGCAAACAAAATATTAAGTTCACTCTCATTAATGATGACTGGATAAATTAAATGAATTTATTTAGTATAATAATTGATTTCTAACTCTTATTATGAGTTGTGAAATTAATTTATGAATAATAACAGTCCAATAGATATCATTATTATTGGTATATATCCTTAAATAATTATTAAGGGTAAAATTAGTCAAGTAAGAATCGAAAATTTTTTTTATATATTAACAATGGACATGCCCTATCGGTGTGACATTGCTAATGTGATATTATGAATTACACCTGTTTATCATTTATTAGTAGCATTTTAATTAATGTTTTCATAGTTTCTTATATCCTATTGATATGAAAACTATGAATGCATTTTATGTGATTTTGCATGTCATGAGTTAAATCCAAAATTGACAAGAATGATTTTCTTTAGTTTATTGTAGTCTTAGACCCTTATGTGAGATTGCAATAAACCAATTTGTATATAGTTGCATGAACTAAGTTTATAAAGGAAACTTTGTTTAATAATTATGTTATTATGACATAATTAATGTTTCCTATTTTTGGCCTTAATCAGTTTCGGCATTCCATCAGCTATCTTCAGTGAAAACTCTTAATGGGATAAACTATGATGACTGTAGTGAGTCCTTGGACATGTATTTGACAATTACTAAAGAGGATTTAGCTCAAAGAGTTTCAAGACCAGTAGAGCCCACAACTGAGTCAAGCGTTGCTGATAGAACTTACTACAACAATGGCATGAGTCAAATAGAATTTGCCTAATGGTCATGAAATTCATCATTAATAAGACCATTAGGCAAAGTATTCCTGAGAAGTATACTACTGTATAGTATTTGAAGGTTGTCAGCAAAAAATTCAAGAAGTTTAAAAAGACTCAGAAAGTGTATTATCTTTCACTGCTAGATAATACGCGCTATGATGGAGTCTTTGATGTGTGAGAGTATATGATGAAGCTTATTAAATATTATAATAAGCTGAAGTCATATAATGTAGACTTAAAGGAGAGTTACCTGATCTATAGAGTGTTACAGTCTCTCCCTACTGAATATAGGGTCCTAAGGACCACTTATAATTCTCAATAAGCTTAATGGAATATTGACCAGATGATTTCCATAGTGACTTAAGAGCAAGAGTCATTAAAGAAAGCTAGCTCTCACACTTATAACATTAACTATATTTCTCACGATTCAAGTGGTAAGGGTGGCAACAAGAAGCATAAGGGTAAGAAGCAAGATAATATATCTAGTGGCAAGAAATTTTTTAAACCCAAGAAGAATGGAGAGCATCATAAGGGTAAGAAGAAGTCATTCAAAGGTTATTGCCACTGCTGCAAGAGGCCTGGTCATAAGATATCATATTGCTTTAAATTGAAGAATAAACACGAATAAGAAGGTACTTCTTTTGATATTGCCCTTTTAGGTCTAGTATGCCCCCTAGCTCTAGTATGTTTTAAGTCCAACAATTTTTAAACATCTTTTGATTCTTGGTGGTTGGATTCTGGTGTGGCTATTCATATGACAAATTCCTTACAATGACTCATAAACAGGAAGACACCAAGTGAGAAAGAAAGGACCATTCTTTGAGTACAAGGAAGTTCAACAGCAGTTGATAGCATAGGAACTATTTCTTTAAATTTAGAATCTAGACATTGTTTGGTGTTAAATGATGTTGTTTATGTACCTTCCTTTAGGAGGAATTTAATTTTTAGTTCTATATTGGACAAAAATAGTCATTCCTTCTGGTAAGGAAATGGAAAGATTAATATTTTCTTTAATTTAACTATGGTTAGATCTATTTCTTTATTGAATGGTTTATATTGCTTGAATATTAGCACTTGTCGAAATTTGTCCCAGGGTACACCTATTAATGTTGCAATAGGGCATAAACATCGAAGATTTCATGAAAACTCCTCTATGTTGTGGCATCAATGTTTAGGCCATATATCGAGAGAAAGATTAGATAAGATGGTCAAACAAGACACATTAAGAAAGTTCAATTTCTCTAACTTAGAGACTTGTGTTGATTGCATAAAGGGAAAACTTCTCACTAAGGCTAAGACTAAAAGGGCAAATAGATTTGAGAACATTTTAAACTTAATCCACACAGAAATATATAGACCTATTACACCAACTGCCATTGGTGGATTTAAATACTTTATCACCTTCATATATGATTATTCCAGGTATAAGTGGATTAATCTATTACATGGGAAATCTGAATCATTAAATGCTTTTAAGACATTTAAGGAAACAGTTAAGTTGAAGACTAGGAAAGCAATTAAATGTGTGAGATCTGATAGGGGATGAGAGTTTTATGGCAGAAATACTGAAACAAGTAAGAATCCTAGTTTGTTTGCCTTATTTCTGCAAGAATAAGGGATTGAAGCTCAATATATAATGTCATAGTCTCTTCAACAAAATGGAGTTGCTAAAAGACATAATTGTACCTTAATGGATATGGTGATAAGCATGATCAGCCACTCCTCCCTATCAAAATTTCTATATGGTGATGCATTAAAGACTACAGTCTATATTCTAAATTAGGTTCCCAATAAAGCAGTTTTAAAGACGTTGTATGAATTATTTTCTACTAAAAAGCCCAGTTTGAGGCATCTTCAAGTATGGAGATGTAAAGCAAAAGTAAGACCATATAATCCCTAACTCAAGAAACTTGATTCAAGAACCATTAGTGGATTCTTTATTAGATATTGCATTAGATCAAGAGGGAACAACTTTTATTGTCTAACTCAAACTATTAGAGTCGTTGAGTCAAATAGGACATTCTATTTTGAGGATGACTTGGATAATGGGAGTAAAGTGCCCAAGATAATCAATTTTGCATATAAAAGATACCATCTTACCTTTACCTGTTTCATCTCCACAGTCATTCCTTGGTCACATTAATCAAGATGATGTTGCCTGGGAAAATCTAGTAGATTTTGACACTGAACAACCTGCAGAAGATTTGCAGGTGGCAACTAATGAATTGAGACAATCTTAAAGAGTTCACTAGTTTACCATTCCATATGACTGTATAGTCTACTTACAATAGTTTGAATATGATGTGGTTGATGGAATTGACCCTATTCCTTTTAAGGAGGCAACAACATGGCCTCATTCATCTAAGTGGTTAAATGTTATTAATGAAGAGATTGCCTCCATGCGTCATAATGATGTTTAGATACTTACTGAACTGCTAGACGAACATAAACCAGTTAGTTGTAAGTGAGTCTTTAAGACTAAGAGAAAGACAGATGGTGAAATTGAAAGGTATAAAGCTAAACATATAGCTAAAGGATATAATTAGAAAGCAGGCATTGATTATACAGAGACATTACTTCCAGTATCTACTAAGGATGCTCTTAGGGTGGTCATGGCTCTTATTGCACAATTTGACCTTGAACTTCACTAAATGGATGTTAAAACTGCATTACTAAATAGAAATTTACATGAGGACATATATATGAAGCAACTGATGGATTTGTAGAATTAGGGAAAGAATACCTTGTTTGTAAGCTAAATAAGTTCATCTATGGATTAAAATAAGTTTCAAGGCAGTGGTATCTGAAGTTTGATGAGGTAATTACTGGACTTGGATTCATTGAGAACATCACATATCAGTGTATTTATTAGAAATTTGAAGGGTGTAATTTTGTTATTCTTGTGCTTTATATAAATGACATCTTGTTAGCCAATAATTCTATGAGTCTATTGAATAAGACCAAACATATGCTATTGTGCGATTTTGATATGAAAGATCTTGGTGAAGCCTCCTTTGTTTTAGGAATTCAAATTCACCGAGATAGATCACATGGTATTTTAGGTTTATCTTAGATAGCCTACATTGATCAAGTGCTGAAAAAGTTTAACATGCACTCTTGCTCCCCTTGTGCTGCCCCTGTACAAAAAGATGAACAATTTTTGAAATCACAATGTCCTCAACATGATAATGAAAGGATTGCAATGGAAAGAATTCTATATGCGTTTGCAGTTGGCAGCCTAATGTGTTCACATGTCCAGACATTGCCTTTGTAATTGGTGTGCTTGGTAGGTACCTGATGATCATTAGAGGGCTGCAAAGAAAGTCATGAGGTATCTTTAACATATAAAACATCATATGTTGACTTTCAAAAAAATTGAATCATTGGAAATTGTGGGCTATTCTGATTCAGACTATGCATCATGCATTGATAATCGTAAGTAAACTTTGGGATACATCTTTATAATGTCTGGAGGAGCTGTTTCATGGAAAATTGCTAAACAATCAATCACAACTACCTCAACTATGGAAGCAGAATATATCGCTTGTTATAAGACTACCCACTAGGTGATATGGTTAAGGAAATTAATATCTGGCATGCATCTTGTTAATTTTCTATTATGACCTCTGACCATATATTGCAATAGTTCATCTAGTGTTTGCTTTTCTCAAAATCACAAGAATTCCAGTTGTATAAAGCACTTTGATGTTAAGTTCCTATTTGTTAGAGAAAAGGTTGCTGAATCTCAAATTCTTTTGGTTCACATTTCTAGTGAAAATATGCTTATGGATCTGTTGACCAAGGGCTTACCCATAGGAGTATTTAAGAATCATGTAACTCATATGGGTATTGTTAAGTTTTGATGTAATATTGGTATAGTAAGAGTTTAAGTTAAGTCCTAAAAGGACTATTGTGTTGTAAGATGACATATTAAAATGTCAATTCTATAATCCATTCAGTTTAGATAATGATTTCACATTATAATTACATCATTTTTTTCCCAATCAGATTCAATGACATCGTGTTGTAATTCTATGAATGTCATTTATTTCCCTATCGGATTCAATGATATTTTGATGTTTTATTTATGAACTCTAAGTGGTTTTTTATGTATATTTTAGTTGCTTAATTTATATTGATATTTGTTTAATAAGTTGTCTAATAATCGATTAATACCATCCAAGTGGGAGATTGTTGAATTGATTTTGAAATATATTAAAATAATGTGGATTAGTATTAATTTATTATTAGGACAATTATTTTAGTTAATCAATTAATTAAGCAATTATTTAAATATATAAACTAAAAATGGATTGGGTCTGAGTTATTTGTGGGTAATTAGTGATAGGTTGGATTACTCACAAGTTCATTGGGTATGTAACACTTGCCAAATTATAGTGCAAAAAATTTTGTTCTTAGGAAAGAGGGGAGTATTAATCTTTGTGGTGTGTATTACTAATCAGATATGAGCTTTAGTTTAGTGGTAAGCCTGGACATCCAGATTCAAGAGGGCATAGGTTCGAGATGTAGCTCCCTCCTCCTTCAAAAATATTTTGGTGCTGACACGTGTCCCCCATAGGTGAAATTACCAAATTGCCCCTCTAACTTTTTCTTCCATTTTCCATCTCTTTCCCGTCATTTTGCATCAAAAAAACATTGCTTCACTTTTTGTGAGTTCTGCTGCTCCCTGCTGCCACAGCCAGCCACCACCACCTCCGGTCAGCTCCTCCACTCACCGGCGACGTGTTCTGGCCGGTCACCGCCAGCAGCAACGTCAGTTTTTCGGCGGTCTTTGTGAAGCTCAAACCAGTGACATTTTGGGCAATTTCGGTGAGTTTTAAGTGTTTGCTTCATGAAAATGGTGTTAGAAGAAGCATTTTCGGCCCTTATCCATCAAATTTCAGCTTTGGAAGCATGATTTTTGGACAATTTTTTAGACATTGTGTTGATAGGGACCAAACTGAAAATTTCGAAATTTTGGGGTTTTCAGAAAATAGTGAAATGCTGCAGTGTAATGGGTTTGAATTGATCCTATAAGAACACTTTTAAGGTGTATGGCATGAAAACCTATTGTTAATCATGGTTTTTCTTGGATTAAAGGCAAGGGTATGAAATCTGGGACTAAAATGAAAACTCAGAAAGTTTTTAAGGCAGAAAATGTAAATTGATGAAAATTCTGGGAAAGTTAGTGATGGAATTAGGGATTATGAGTTAGGGTTTTTTTTGAGTAAAAAGAAGGAAGAAGAGTAATTTCTTGCTTTTCTATTGGCGTAGGTAACTCATAAGAGTGATAAGGTCACCCGAGATAACTCTTAATTATGCTTCACTTTTATTGCTTGAAAATGTTTATAAGTATCATTATTAATTTTATTATGACTATATTTTTTTGGAATTGAAGTTAGGAGTAATAAAAAAATCCCTTTATATGTGAAATGGTTTTACTTACGGTTTTGAACTCATACGTATGGTTAGGAATAACTGCTTGATGAATCATTATTGCAAAATACAGATGGATTTCATGCATACTTGCTACTTTTTCTATGCATGCATGTTTTAAATTTCAATATTATTGGAAGGACTAGATAGGATATTGGCTGCCAACAGTAGTTCGTTAGCCTTTGGTGCACCTAGGTAATGACCCAGCTAGCAGGGTTAGTGATAGTGCTAGCCCTGTGTGACGGCCATCACACGAGGACTGATGAGTGATAATCTTTGTGAGTTGAGACCTCACGCCTGTTGGTTAGTTGCCCTCGAGGATTGTGTATCCTCGCCTGTTGGTTATTTACCCTCAAGGATTGTGTATCCTCACCTATTGTGATTTGCCCTTTGTGGCTGTGTGCCACACTAGTTTAGTCCTTAGTAGTCCTTCCCTAGATCTGATCTTCAAAAGCATATTGGTTCCTTGTGAACGACACTTTAAATTAATTGTTTTGAAAAGAGCATTATGTATCTACAACTGTTTATTGCAACTTAATCATTGTGGTTTAAACATCATTGTATTTTACTTAATTCTTGATCATGTTTCGCTTTCTATTTATATATGAAATTTTGTTACTGATTTTGAGGTGCTATTTGTCGGAAAAATTTGGTCTCAGATAGGGAGATTGAAGAGTTCCCGGAGGCAGTAGAGCATTGACGGGGAGTCTTGTGGTGAGCCTTGCTTGTGATGTTGCGAGGCCTTTTCTTTTTGTTTAGTCGATATTCGTGGCTTATTCTTTTGGGATGTATATATGTCTAGAATGATAGCCATTAGTTGTATGTTTAGGGTGGTATAGAGACCACAGTTGAACTTTCCATAATTGTTGTATTTTGTAATTATGTTATATTGGGTTGTGCTGGTGAGGGCAGAGCTCTCCTATCAGTTGTATTGCCTTACAGGTTATTGTAGAAATTTTGGGGTGTCCTATTTACTGGGGAGGTGCTGCCGAAATTTCTACAAACTCCTTGTTTTGTATTTAAACCCTTATTTTATATTAAGGAAATTATATTACATATGGTGCAAATCGAATAAATTTGGCATGATGTTGAAAGTCCCTCCAGTGTAAGGCTTGTAGGTTCAGGGATTTTTTCCTAGTGGCCTGTGTCGGTCTCACTCCAGGAATTTGGGGTGTGATAGGGTAGAGGCCCCAACCTACAATCTAAGTATTGTCAGCAGTTATCATATCATATTAATGACTAGTAAGAGAAATATTCTATAAGCATATTCAATTTTAAATTCGGTAGTTTTAAGCAGTTGAGATAAAGTAAGGAGTTACCGTTTTCTTTTAATAAATAATCTGAATATTTTATTTATTAAATAATGATAATTATTATGAATGATAAATAACTTACCCACCTTTTCTAAGCAATCATCAGAACATTTTGGCTTATCAATATTCTCTCTTCCTCTCTGAACACTCTCTGACTTTTACGTACGAAATGCTTGGGCAAAGTAGGTTGTTCACTCTATCGACATATCATGGTTGCACTTTATGCATCATCAGGTAAGTTAAATTAATTACTGTTGATTTATTTAACTATCTCCCATTGTAATATAGAATTTAATTCCATCATAGAGATGTTACATTTAAAGTTTAATGTACTACAATACATAGATAGGATAGGTTGGACTTCTTACTTTGACATTGATTATCCTGTGGCAGTAGATTTAGTTTGTGAATTCTATAACACTATTATATTTTATAAGACTATAAATTTTCATTTGAATACCCTTAATCTTATTCATTTTAGATTGATGGAAAATACTTTTGCTATGTCTGTCACTGATTTTAATATAGCTTTAGGATTTGTTGATAGTAATTTTGTTGCCACTGGCAAATTTTTACATGCTTATTGCAATTTTCCTAGAGAATTTATTCCTGTAGAGGCTTATAGAGACCTTACACATTCATCATATGCATTTTATGACCTTGGTCTAAGGATCACTTAGTTAAGGACCTAACATTGATTTATATTCAGATACTCTTAGCATACTTTTTTTCTGGCTATAAAGACAATCCGAGTATCCTCTCTAAAACAGAGTTATTCTTTTTGTGATGTATGATCCATAGGTTTAGAGTAAACATAGGCTTTTAGTTTTCCTCTTAGATTGCTAATTTCATTTCCTTTAAAAGGCCTTAATTCTATGCTCTTACATCACACGGTTGGCAAGAAATATGCAACTTTTGGATTTAGAAGGCATAACTTTGCATATTTCTCACCCTATGATACCTTTAGATTTAATGAGCTTAGAAAATATAGGCTGGTGCATAAAGTAGATAATAGTGCATATGCTTTCTATTCTGTAGGTTATTCTTCAGGACTAGAAGTCTAACCTACCCTATCTCACCCTTCCACTCCTTCTTCCATAGCCCATCTTTTGAGCCTTGAAGCACAGCTACATCATGGGAGAAGACATAGCAAAATAAAGTAAACTCAGCAAAGAATGGATAGTCATCTTCAGCATTTTCTTCACTTTATCGGATTTTCACTACTTCCTGACTGGCCATAAGCACTTACAAGGAAGTTTTCTTTCACTCTTTGATTTTATACATTGAGGACAATATGTTGTTTAAGTGTATGGGAGGAGTATATAATTTTAAGCTATTTTAGTTTTTGATTTCCTAGTTTAGTTTAAGTTGTTATTTTTCTTCCTTTTACTTATCCCACATTATACTTATGTTTTGCTTCTTAAGTGTGAAAATTTTGTTGAAAGTTTAGATAGCTCACTTGAACAACTCTTCATCTATCTTTGATACATAGAATTAGCCTTTTAGTTGAGATAACTTGAATAATATACTTCCCTTTATCTATTAGTTAGTTGATTGTTTTAATGAAGTTTTCTAGACATGAAACATTAGGCTTTAGGTTATGCATAAATGGAAATTGTTGTATGTATGCCAAGATTCTAGTTACCCTCATCTTAGGAATATTTTAAACTTGCTAGAAATTATTACAATGTTGAATGTTAGCCTTTAATCATATTCTTAGAACCATTGGAGTTGTTAAAGTTGCTAAAATTTTAATCTTCCTTTCCCTTCCTTTCAGAAAAAAAAGAAAAGAAAAGAAAGATTAAGAGCACTTAAGTTCTTTATTTTTACTCCACTAATCACTTTAAAGTGATTATAAGTAGTACCAGTAGCCACTTAGAGTTGTAACAAGCTAAGTAATCGGGTATGGGTATCACCAATATCCATCCTCATTTCAAAAGGCTTGTGACACTCTAGGCAAGACAAAGAGTGCTTGAAATAAGCTAAGTAATCGGGTATGAGTATCTTTCCTTGATGGCTAGTGAAATGCATTAGGTGATTATTGTTTGGTTGAGTTGTTTAAAAGTGAGCCAAATATAATTTTGAGATGTGTTGCTAAACATACTTAAGGACAAGCATGGTTTAAGTGTAGGGGAATTTGTTAAGTTGTAAATTTGGCTTATTTTTAATCTTATTTTGATTTTATTGTTAGTGTTTTTCTAAAGGAATCAAGCTTTTTGTAATTGTTTTAGTTGATTTTAGGTTAAATGGTAATTTTGTTGAAATTGGAGCTAAAGTAAGGCATTGGCAAGGATTACATTGCATTTAAGCTAGATATAAGGAGATAAGCCATGGGCACGACTTAGGATGCTATTTTTAAAATTGAAAATCAACATATCAGCATTTTTTAACAACTTTCTCTCTTTAGGGCATTGGAAGACAAAAGAAATAGGTATAAAAGCTTCCAAAGTTGATTTTGGAGTGATTTTCACATTTTTATTTGAGGAAATTGGTGGGAGTGAAAGGTTTTCATATTTAGGTCATATTATTTTCATTTGGACACCACGTTTTAGATCTAGGTTATTTTCTTCTTCTTATTCTTTTTCTTCTCTCTCTCTCTTCTCTGGTCTTAGTGAGAGAAAGCAACTTAGATTCGAATTACAACTTTGTAATATGGATTTTAAGCATAGAATATGGATATTACAGTTATAAATAGCTAATTCCAACAATATAACTAAAAGGTATTGTATAGGTTTTTCAATGTTATGAAGCTTTCTTAACTCTCTCTTCTCTTTTCCTTTTGTTAGTTATTTACATTCTTATTTTATCTGCATCATTATGGGTATATGAATGATTAGGCCCATTATTTATCTTGCTCAGAATTGATTGTATTATATTTGGTTAAAGTAAATCCATAATTGTTTATTTTGACCAATATTGGTGGAAAATTAGTGTAGAGATTGTTAGAACATTTTCTTCTACATTAATAGAATGTAAATGATGATTTGCTGAACATGCTTGTCATACCCAAAATGTGACCACGATGGTGCAAATAAAAAGAGAAATTTTAATTTTTGCTTAAAAAATGAAATCTAAAATTTAAGAGTCGCCACTAAAATTTTTAAAGGAAAAACTTTGAAAAACCAATAGATTTAAAAAAATGTTCTACAAACCAGGGATCAAGTTCAGGAATTCATTGTGTGGAGAAAGTGTTAAGCACCCTGCAGCACTCATTCCTAAGAACAATTACTAGAACTTGATTATAGAAAATATATATAGCCTTAATTTCAATTTTGCTTACTCTTATCAATTACATGCAAAAGATAAATGAAAAAAGGAAATAAAAAAGAAAGAAAATAATAAGAAAATAAAATAAAGAAAGAAAAATACAATATTTACAAGGGCGGACTTAACCAAGTGTAAGAGCTTAAGGCCTACGTATCGTGCGATAGGGATTAAAGTCCACGTAGTTCAACATAAAATGTGAGACAAATGGTTGGTGTCTTAATTGTTAGAAAATAAGTAAGATTGTGGAAAACAATTTAATTTTTGCAAACAAAATGAGCTTTAAATTTGGTTAGTGTGTTTTAATTACGAAAACTACTTTATTTCACTCTTTAGCTCTCTTCATTTTCTCGATTTTCTTTTTTTTTTTTTTGGATTTTTTAAATTATTTGAAAATGTAATTTATTTGAAATTTTTTGTTTGAAATTAAAATGAAAATTTTAAAAGAAAAGAGAAATAATTTTTTTTAAAAGAATTTAAAACTAAAATAAATACAGGAATTTTAAATTTGTTTTTATTTTTAACTTATAATGAATTAAAAAACATTCAAGGAACATCCTAAAAATATTTTTTGTTATTTTTAGTAATTTCATCATTTACTTTTTTATTTTATAGAAGTAAAGACTTAATGGAAAAGAACAAAATTAATAATAAAAAAAGTGATGTGAAAACATGAAAAGATAACTAATAAATAAGAAAATCTATTCCATACTACTTTTGCTTTTTGCTTTTTTGGGAATTTTTGTAGAAAAGAAGGAATTTCAAAGAAATAAGAATTTTAAAGATTACAAATGTTTTTTTTTTTACATACTTGAAAAATAATTAATTAAAAAGGGGCCATTGGAACCTATACTTATTAAAAAAAAAAAAAACCAATCAGAATTAGGTAAAATCAAAGAAGACGCAAGGTCTCACACTGCCATCCCGATTGTCACCCAAGGTGCTTAAAGAGACACTAGGCCTCACATAGTGACTCTAGAAATTAAAATTAAAGTAAATTAATAAAAATAAAATAAAGATTAAAAAAAATACAAGCATGCATATTTAGTGCAAGTGTGTGCTTGTATTTAATCAACTCTCATATTAATACAAAATTATAGGGAGAAGATAAATAAATAAATAAGCAGAATTAAATAAGAATAAAAGGAAAAAAAATATCAGCACAATCCCACTTTAAATCTTCTTGCCCATGATCCATAACGTTTTTCATTTACATTCCAATGAAGTAAAAAATAAAAGTACAACAAAAATTTCTCACTGGAGTAAAACAACTCATCCAAAATTTCCATCATGCCACAAAACATTGTAAGGTAATACAACCAATCAAAGACTGAATCATTTAACAACATAAGGCCATCCAAAAAAAACCTTCATGCCAGTTAAACTATTAAAATAATATGGGCCACCAAAGAAAACATCATCTCAAATAAAAAATCAACATCAGAACACACAATATTAATCAAATGAAAACACACATTGGCAAGAGATCAAAGAAGACAAGGAAAAAAAATCCATAAATCATGATATATTAGCATCAATTAATTGTACAACATAATTTTATTGACTAGCATAAATTCGCAAAATTAACACTACTTCTTACAGCAAGAAAAATCATGCAGTAGAAATAGCCTTAATACTATCTAAATTAACATAGAAACGACTAGTACTGCACTAGATAACACACAATAGAACCTCTTTGAATAGCTAACAAATCCAGCAAGATCGAAGGAAGAAATGTAGCCACTTTTTGGGATAAAAGTGAGTAATACAGTGCAAAAAAAAAAAAAAGACAACAAACTAAGGCAAAACATATGGCAAAGATGAAGGATAATTCACAAAGGAAATTCAAGATGAAAATGAGATAAAAAAAAATGGGCAGGGAAAAAAAAGACAACAACAATATCCCAATACAAAATAAAAAAAAAATAGAGTGGAATTGATGTAAGAGAGAGTGACAAAATTGAAATAACAAAGTGTAGCAAATTATAGAGTATAAGGACGCACAAAACACACATTAAATATGCAAGGCACTAAAAGCAATTGATACCATGATAATTAAGAAGAACAAAATTGTTCAAGAGAGTTTAGCTTCTTCTCCTTGCTTAAAAATTTTTTTCATTTTCTTTTTTTTACTCTTTCAGACTTCTCCCTCTTTCCCTTAGCTCAGCCGACACTTTCTCCTCTCTCCATTTTTTTGGGTAAGGAGGTCCCCCTTTTTCTCACACACTATTCTTCCTTTTTCTTCTCTTTCTCACGCCTTCTTCTCCTTGAGTGGTTGTGTGCACTTTTCATTTGTTCACCTTTTTAAACTTGATTTCTATTTTTTGGCTCTTTAATTTTTTTTTATATTTATTATTTTAGCATTTTTATTCTATTTGTTACTTTAATTTTTATTTAATAAGGTGTTTACAATACTTTATGCTTTAGTAAATTAGAAATTGTGGCTTAAAGTGATTACTTAATTAAATTTTATGTGCTTAGTTAGGGTTGTTGAATAATTAGAAGTTGAGTTAAGAGCTTTTTTGGACTAACATATTTAAAAATCCCTAAGTTGCTAAAGCTTTTTATCAACCATAGCCATTTACCAAGAAGATAGAGGAATTATCTTTAGCCGTACCAACACCTAGGATCAACTTAGAAAAACCACACATTATTTCCTCTAGTTAAATGTTTATCTCTCAATTAAGTTCCTTTAAATTTGTCTTTCTTTACATTTGCAGTGCTTGTTTTGAATTTACTTGTTTAATTTTTCTAGTTTAATTGTTGTTATTATTATTATTGATTTGATAAACCCCCTCTTTCATTAATTGTTTTATGTTTCATTCTTGGTTAATCTAAGCCATCGAAATTATCAATTTTTGTGATTTTGACCGTATTCATCATATCACAATATATTCATTAAGAGTAGATAATTTAAGTTTAGTAGATTTAGCACCCATCAACTATGTAAGGTGCAATTACTATATTTTTTAGTAAAATGATAAAAATAAACTAATTAAAGTGTGTACAAGTTGAACCCAATATTATGCAACCACTTTAATGTATAAATCAAAAGCAAATCACAGAAAAACTTATTTATGCTTTAGGTAATAAAAGAAGTATCGTCAGTTCACCTATTTTAACATCGCCATGCTGGGCAAACAAGGTTAGAGGCTTCTTAATCCAACTAACACTCCTCCGTATCGTGTCTACAAGGCTATATCCCTAATGGGGACTTACGGTCAGTTGAGCTGGGATCCAACTCGAGCTTCACTTGAAGGAATTTATAGAGTTCATAGGCATTGTTAAGGCAAAGGATTCGCTAGAGAGTAGGAAATGGGAGGAACATCAGAGTATGGGAGGATCCTTGGCCTCCAAATGAAGAAAGTTTTACCCTACCAACGTATATGGCATTGGGAATAATTCCTTGATGGTAGCTGTATAAGGAAACAATCTTGCAGATCCCTATCAGCAATAGAGACAAAAATGACCAAAGGGTGTGGCATTAGGATAAGAAACGACATACTAAGTTATCAAGTGCTCTTTAACCGATCTCCTAATAACGATGAACAGACTACGCATTTGGAGTGGAAGAAGCTCTGGAGTTTTTATATCCCCCTAAAATCAGAGATTTTGTTTGGAGAGCATACAGAGGGGCTATCCCGGTTAAGAGCGCCCTGACTAGTAAGCATGTTATCTCGGATTCAAACTGTCGTCTTGGTCAAGAGAACAAAGACATGAACCATGCTTTACTCAATTGTAGTCATGTGTTTCCTTAATGGGAAGAATGAGGGTTGTTTAGCGAGGTCATGCATGGTGTTTCTTTTTGTGAATGCCTGAATATTTTTGTTACCTACCATGATAAGAATTTTGCAAAAGCCTTCTATGCCATCGCCTGGTGAGTGTGGAACCTAAGAAATTGTGTAGTATGGACGAATGCCCCTTGCAGTAGAAATAGGCTTATAAGAGAGGCTTTGGAATTTCTCCAGGATTAGAAAATTGCTCAAGAAAAGCTATTCATACTTCTTTTATTGGCGACAGCATACAGACCTCTGCTGAAGACGAGGTCGAAAGGTTGAACTGTATGGTTGATGGAGCAATGTTTCTGGACAGGCTTGTCAGGTTATTGAATGGTGTTCCAGAATTCAAATGGCTCATTAATAAAATCCATTATTAGTTTTTACCCAGGGCTGTACGCTATGAAAACAATTGAAGCTCTTGCATTTAGAAATGCAATTGCCTGGGCCTACTGGAGGTAAGTTCTTTTTAGATTCTCAGGGATTGATTTCTGCTCTAAATTCTGACTTTGAGGACGCCTTCGAGATCATCGTTCAGCATTGCAAAGACCTTCTACGAGACAGAGATGATTTTATCTACCAATGGTTAAGTAGAACAAACACCGCTGAATCTTTCATTCTAGCTCATGTTTCTATTTTTTATGATTGCTATGCAGTTTGGGATGTATCTCCTGGCACGTTTGATCATTTTTAGTAATACTAATAGTTGGTTTTAGGTGAGTGATGTGTAGGTGAGGTTGTAAATAGAGGCATACGTAGAGTGAAGCTGAAGCTTTGGCTTGGTTCTTCACATGGCTCTGGTTCTTGCAATGTCACTCATTCCTGTTTAGTTCTGCTAGTTGCAGAGTTTGTGAAGTAATTGCGCGCAAAGCAACATCTGCATCTCCATCTGCATTTGCATGGCTTTAATAGAGGATTGGTATTAGAACGTCACGCCGTTTTGGCTGCTCACCAAAAGTTGTTTATGTTATCCCCTCTACCCTACGCGTGCGTGTTTAAGCTTCTCGTGGCAAGAGGTTAAGGCACCAAAGAACTCGTTGGAAATTGAAGACTAGAGTTCCAACTATGGATTTATGGGAATCAGAATTTAAAATCCATGCATTCTTTATGTGGAAGGAATGTAGCCGGACTGAAAAATTTTGCAACTGCAGGTTCAACGAATTGGAATACAAAAAGAAGATAAGAAAGAACCAATGAACAATTTCAAAATTAGAAGTAAATGTTGGCGTAATTTCCAATAATTCATTGAACATGTATTATCAATTTGACGCCTTTTAGTACTGTAATTTTAGTAATTCATGTTAATTGTATTTTTTTTATGGGCGTTGTGTTTATTTGTGCAATAGAGTTCTATCAAGTAAAACAATTTAACTAAACTATACATTAAATAATTAATTATTATTTTTCTTCTTTTTTGCAGTGATAACTGAACTGAAAATAAATGAAATAATTTTAAAAAAAAATATAAAGAAACAAATAGGAAAGCATAATTAAAATCACATTGAACAAAAGTTGAAAAGATAAAATAAAATTTTGTTTTATTTTAAAAAGTTAATATTTAATGTTTCTTTTGAGGTATCTAGGGTCCAAATTAGAATTTAATCCTTTATAGATATGGTAGCAAAACTAAATTGGACATATAAATCGAAGGATTAAAATCCTCACGCACACCATGGTAAGCTAATTTTGATTACAGTAAAACCGACATGTCTTCTTCTATGTGGTTGACGGAAGGATGGTGTGAGCGACATAGTCACGTACCCAAATGAGAAGAAAATATAAGAACACATACTACTATTACTATACTAACAAATTCCTATATGAATATAACCAAATGGAAATTTCTCACGGCATATGCAAGTTTAAAAATTTAAAGGGGGTCCCAATATATATATATATATTCAATTATGGCCGCCCTCACTACAATTTACTCTGGCTAGTTTAAAAACAGTGTTTTTAAAATATACCTAATTGTGCCCGAATCTATTATGTGTGTGTGTGTGTGTGTGTGTGTATATAAGCTTATATATATCTTACTTTTTAGAAAATGAAATTGAACATTGTAGGAAAATATAATTTATAGATTGATATAATATATTTTATTTTTCAAATGATATAATATTATTGAATATTACTTTATCTTTATAAATAACACATTACTTTAATAATTCAATAAGTACTTGTGAATAATAAAATTAAAAACAGCAAATTTTTTAAACAATATCTTGCAAAGTTTTAAAAATGAAAGTAAAGGGTTTTTTTATTATACGTTTATGTTAGCATATTAAAAATTGAACAAGTAAATATCAATATTTTCTCTTAGTTATTTTATTTGTTTTATCTTATTTCTCTTCTTTTTTTTCACCTTGTTTGATATTTACTCTTTTAAAAAAAATTTATAATATTTTTTCTATTTGTTTGTTAATGTTGTTAAACTTACACTATACGTTGTATTGTCTCCAGCTTTCTATACTCTTTTCATCAATAAGTTTTGTAAATTGTTTTACTTATTATTTTTATTATCATCATCATATCAACACAATTTATTTTTTAATACTTAAAAAAACTAGCCAATAAAATTATAATATAAACTATCATTCATTTAGAATTTGTACTACTTTTTATGTTTGTTTTATATTAATGTGTGTGTGTGTGTGTATATATATATATTTTGTAACTCAACTCTCTAAATCCAATATTCTCCCTCCACCCCTAATGAAGATAGGAATCCTGGTTCTCGATAATAGTACATAAATACTTATAAAAGTTTTATGTATATGTATTATTAATTTTTATATTTTTGTAATCATTTCACTCATTTATATTTATAATAATTTATATGAAAAAACAAGCGAATAAAATATCAAGTTTACTCATTACTTGTTAATCTATTTTTAAAAAAAAAAAACTTAGACGATATGTTAATATGTTTTCAAAATGCTTTAAAATTGCAATTATAGTGTACCTATGCCTCTCATTTTCTTTTCTTCGTATGATTGGTGAGTTAGGTTTAGGTGCCTAAAATGTTTTAAAATTTGTTAGTTTGTAGTTTTTACATTTTTAATAGTTCATATAAAATTATTTTTGTGCAAACTTTGATGGATTACATTAATTAATGAATTGCATTACAATTTTAAAGTACAAAAAAATATAATATATTTAAAATATAGTTGATAATATTTATTTAAAACATAGTTAATAATATTACGAATATTTTTTATAAAAAAATTCTAGGTCTCCCATAGAATCCATATTCCCCCGGAGATTGGGATGGATAACGCCCCCACAAAATTATAATTCCTAAATTGCATGCAAACATTCATTGCCAGTGAACAATTACATCAAGAATCAACCGTGGTAATTATTGCTTTTCTTAGATTAATAAAGTATTGAGACACTAAATGTACCCTTAGATTTAAGATAATGTAAAAGATTAAAAAAACCGAAAATAAAAAAAAATTGATTTCAGCATATTTTAATATTTTTTTAATCTCTTCCCTGAAATTTAAA
The DNA here is from genome assembly GCA_037074485.1 of Delonix regia. Lineage (NCBI taxonomy): Eukaryota > Viridiplantae > Streptophyta > Magnoliopsida > Fabales > Fabaceae > Delonix > Delonix regia. The sequence goes on along the minus strand of CM073452.1, from coordinate 17,071,250 downwards.
TATATTAAAAGTATATTAAATTTAAATTTAAACTATAAAGCTAATGCAAAGAACTCTTGATTTTTTTGTTTAGTGCAGAAAATCAAAACTTAAGACTAATCTTTTTGGCATTAGTTATTAATTTGTTATTGCACTACTTAACACATAACATATTACATATGATCCAAAGCCAAACAGTATTATATACACAAAAATATATTTAGAGGTCCATTTAATTTGACGAATGTCAACCTTGTGTTAGTACATTAATGAATATATCAACATCGAGTATTATTTGCTCAAATTTGAAGATTTGAGAGTCCATAATCAAGTTTTAAAAGTAAAACTTATCTACGTATGATTACAATTTTAAGGAGTTTCATGCAATTTCACTAATAAATAATATCTAAACTAATTTTTTTAATCTTCTAATTTTCACAGCCCAGACGTATCTAAGATTCCTTTGAATTTTCAGTCATTCTCCAAATAGATTATGTCAAAATTATCTCTTAATTGAGAACATTGCGTAAACACCCCAGTAATTTGAACTATTTGCATATAGTGACCATGTATTTCAAAATTTAGATAATAAACCTTGTACTTGGCAAATTTGGAAGTAAAAGCTTCCCCCTTCTTCCACAAATTGTGAATCTTCAAATCTTCACTCATGATTTCGAAGCCGAACAACCACAGTTTTAACTCAGATAGGAACTATTTTGATTTTGATTGTGATTTCAATTTCGAAATGTTGCATTTGCAATTTCAAACCCATACATCTTTCTTCTCTTAATCTTGGTTATATCTCAAGGAACAAGGATTATTATTCAAATTTTAAAGTATATAGTGACCACTGTAAATAAGTCAAAGTATATGTGCAATTTCTCTTTCAATTCCTCGTTTTGTCATCACTACCAATTTGTTTTGACAAAAACTCTATTTTAATCCCTCATTTGTAGACCCATTTCCATATTAGTCCCTCACTTGTAGACTTATTTTTATTTTAGTTTCTCACTTATTGTAATTTTTATTTTGATCACTCAATTAATTTAAAGTTACACAAACCAATCCCTCTATTATCTCACCATTACTTAATAGTTAATGCGACACTTTTTTTGCTGACATGGAAAAAAAAATTAGCACCCAACTTGCCACATCAGTAAACTCAGTCAATAATGGTTTCACATCTCACCCATCCTCCCCATTGTCACCTCTGTTAAACCAGCCCCCACTGCTTTTCTTCTGTGAAACCACGCCTCTGCACCAGGTTCTTCTTCTTTTGTAAAACTGTACCTCTGTCGAATCTTCCTCTTCTTCGTCTTGCACCAAGTTCTTCTTCTTCCGTGAAACTACAACTCTGCCAAATCACCAGCTTCTTCTTCTTCTTCGTTTTCATCAACCACACTAGCACCTCTGCACTTATTCTTCTTCTTCTTTTGTGAAACCACATCGGCACCTCTACACTTATTCTTCTTCTTCCTCCTCCTCTTCTTCTGTGAAACCACACCGACACCACAACCACACTAGCACCTCTGCACTTCTTCTTCTGCGAAACCACAACAGCACCTCTGCACTTCTTTTTCTTCTTCTGCGAAACCACACTGACACCTCTGCACTTCTTCTTCTTCTTCTTCTTCCTCTTCTTCTGCGAAACCACACCAAGAACTGAAATATACGTAGTTCACAATCAAGAGGGAGGAACTGAAAAAGGCATGCGATGTAAGTACACATATAGAATAAGGGATTTATATCAAATTTTCAATATTGCTGACTGAATTGCTGATATGGCAAGAAGAAAAGCAGTGGGGGGTAGTTTTGCATAGGTGACAGTGGGGAGGATGGGTGAGACATGAAAATATTGTTGATTGAATTGCTGATGTGGCAAGTTGCAGTTCCACAAAAGATGAAGAACATGGTGCAGAGGGGTGGGTTTCACAGAGGTGGCAGTGGCGAGGATGGGTGAGATGTCGAAATATTGCTAACTGAATTGCTGATGTGGCAAGTTGCGACTGCATAAAAAAGAAGCTGGTGCAGAGGTCTGGTTTCGCAGAAGAAAGCAGTGTAGGTGGTTTTGCAGAGGTGGCAGTAGGGAGGTTGGGTGGGATGTGCAAATATTGCTGACTGAATTGCTGATGTGGCAAGTTGGGTGCTTTTTTTTTTTTTTTCATGTCAACTTCTAATATGACATGTGAGCAAAACAGTGTCACGTCAGCAGTAACATAGGGATTGATTTGGATAACTTTAAATTGAGTAGGGACCAAAATAGAAATTATAATGAGTAAGGGATTACAATAGAAATTAGTCTATAAGTGAGAGATTAAAATGAAATTTTTGTCAATATGTTTTTATTTATTTTGTTGCAGTTTGTGGGTCCATGATCTAGTTGATAGTAGATTGGGCCAATAGCCTGTGCAGAAAGTTAAGTCCTGGCCCAAAACTAATATGCCTAATTCAACTCTCAATACTGTGTTTATTTTTATAAGAACTAGTTTATCTGCTCATGCAATAAAGATTAATTTGTTTTAATACGTGTTAATATAATTCAAATTCATGAGTTCATTAAAAGGGTACTAAGGTGAAATATTTTTTTTGACATATGGAACAACTTTCATATTACTCTTTCTAAAGTACTTTATAATATCAAAAATTAATATAACCATATTTAATTTTATATTTGACTATAAGTAATGTACGATGATGAATTATCTAAATAATTGAATAAATTATTTAATTATATATTATTTTTTATTTATTTAATTTTGGAACATATTAAATTATATTTATAGTATCTAATTATAAAATTTAAAAAATAATTAATTATTTATTTATTTTTTAGTTGACTCTAAAAAATGTCATAGTTTCAAGAAATTCTTGATGTAAGAAGTAGTTTACTAATTTATTAATTTTTTTATTCATTCTAAAAATTTTTCAAACTTTGAATAACTATTGATTTAAGATACGGTTAATTAATTAACTAATTAACTATTTCATAATTGTTCTTATTGATTATAGAAAATTGATTATTTTTCACATTAGTTTTAAAAGAATCTTAGACTTTAAAGAATTTTCAATTTAAGAAATGATCAATTAATTCATTAATTATTTATTTCATAATTTTTTTGTTCACTATGAAAAATTTTCTTACATTAAAAACTTTTCAATACAAGAATAAAAAAGATAGAGTCCTTACACCAAAAATTGAAAATTTGATCAACCATAACATTTCATCAATCACCATAACCCTAAGTTAAAAGGAGGCAACTTTATTTATATATAATATATTTAATTCAAAAAATACTTTATAATACAAATTCATCAAAAAAAAAAAAAAGAGACTCATTTCGAGGGTTATTGATCTGCTCTTTTACTCTGTTAGTGCAATACAAAGAATTAAGACTCTGAATCTTCCGCCGCAAAAAAATATTGGCTTCATATATTGTATGGTATGATTTTTTTTCTTATGGGCCAACATTCAACTCCCAATACTGTGTTTATTTTTATAAAAATTTAATCCAAACAAATATTATAATACAAAATTCATTAAAAAAAAAAAAAAAAGAGAGAGAGAGACTCATTTCGAGTGTTCTTGCTCTGCTCTTTTCTTTGTTAGTGCAATACAAATAATTAAGACTCTGAATCTTACGCCCAAAAAATATTGGCTTCATACATTGTATGGTATGATTTTTTTTTTTTTTTAGTTTATCAGTGTGCGTGGAACTATTTCACGTGATTCTCCATTTTTAAAAACAAAATAAACTTTTTTTTTTTGGGAGTGGGGTTGGAGTGGGAGGGAAGTGGGTCCCCTCTACTTCTTTTAATTTTTTCTTTTTAATAATTAAAAATACATTTGAAATTTATATATTAATATGTGGAAGTAGGAATAAATAACGAGGAAAACATTTAAACTGCACTTCATTAATTTAATTTAATTTTAATGGAAGAGAGGATATATCTTTTTATTGTTTAGTATGTCTAAATAGGAGAAAAATGAGGAAAATTTTCTTATATAAAGTTACTCTTGAAAGCATTTAAAATAAAAGCTAATAATAAATAATAAATGAAAAAACATAGAATTGAAGATAGATATATACATAATTATACTAATATAAACAAATACAGATGATATACATTATATTCATGATAAAAGTATGCAATCTCAAAGAGGATAAAAGTTGCGACAAAAAAGTCTCGTTTATTTTTTTCGAGTACTTAATTCCAAAAATATAATTAAATAAAATTTTTGTAAGATAATTATTATAAATTAATCAATCAAAATCATTATTGTAAATCGTTTTAAAAAATTATATACATACAGGAAAGAACAAAGTACATTTTAATTAACTTTTTATTAAAAAATCCTTCAGACTTATTTCATTGTTCTATTTATTACGTAAAAACATTTTAAAGAAAATAACGATAAGTTTGGCCAAACATTCAGCTCTTCGCCTGTAAGTCAGATACTTGTTTTTAAAAGGTAAAGAAAAAAAAAGGAAAAGAAAAAGAGGAGTGTCTTAGACTCGAAAAATTATTGGAGTGAGTGGAATGATTGGATTTAGTTGGACACAGTGGAAAAAACTTATGGACATTTATTTATATTTTTATTATGATATTTTTAATTAATATATAATATGTATCTACTTTTTTAACTATATAATAATATATTTTAATTAAATTATGTATTATTGTTAATTTTTTGTCAATATATTATTATTCATTAATTATGTACTTATCTTATTTTAATTAAAAATAATATAGGAAAAGTATAAAAACTTATCTCTAATATAATCCAACTAACAATTGTCATTATTCTCCTTTCTTTCTTTGTCTTGGAATGACACAGTTATTATAATATTAATTATTATTATTATTATTACTTTTTCATTAAAATTAACAATCAACTTAAATGAAAACAATTAAATTTATACAATTACTTATATATAAGTCATTAGATAAATTTTAATTGTTGAAAATTCAGACTCTCCTATTGTTTCTCATAATTTCACTCAACAATTTTGAAGGTTCTTTTAGACTAATATAGACTAATAGTTTTTGGTTATATCTTACCATAACTTAAAAAGTTTATCCTATTCGATGAGTTTAGTATGAAAAAAAATAAAGTACAAACTAAAAATACATGATTAGAATAGCTCAATTTATAAAATGGGTTAAGTTCGAACTCTTTTAAAAATTTGACCTAAGTCCAAAAAGTCTAAATAAATATTTTTTTTATAAACAAATTAATATTTATAAAAAAAAAACTTGTGTAATGCGACATGTTGATAGATAAATAAAAACTAATACCTCTTATTTAAATAATTTATGCCAACACAATAACTCATTTATATTTACAACTTCCTTATATATAATCTTACGAATAATAATATTAATTAGCTATATTATTTATTTCAAATTTAAGTAATAAATTGATTTGATTTTAACTTTAAAAAATCTAATTGTCTCGACCAGAAAAATATGTATAAAATTTTGAATAAAAAATTCAATTAAAATGTAGGTTCAATTTTTTTAACCTAAATTTAAACTCAATTGTTAAAAGTCTAATTTGATGATTATGTCTATTCTCAATTTTACATTGATACAATAATAAACAATTATAATTACTGGAATTCTCTGTCACCAAAAGAATTGCTTCCATATGCAATATTTGTAATTTTAAAATTCTAAAGATCGCATAGAGTTTACCAAAGTGATCTTATTCTAATTATTTATTTATTTAATTTATTGTTTTCACTTGTATTTTTAATAATAATAATTTAATATTTAATAAGTAATGGTTTATTCATAATTAAATATGTAAATAAAATTTAAATATATTAAATTGTAATTATATATATTATATAATTAATATTTCATATATATTATATTATCAAATAAAAAAAATTTCCATATACAACTACTTTTTAAAGTTGGCATAAATAATTTTTTAAAAAATATTTTTTAAAATATCCTTTTCTCAAATTGAAAATAAATTAAATTAATTTTTTTTAACACAGCTTCAAAAAATGTTGTACCTCCCTTGCTTTTTGTCATATTTAAGAAATATAAACCAAATGGAGCCAATTATCTTCTCTAACTTCATATCAAATAAACCGAATTAATTGTTAATGAAGTTGAAAAAAAAAACTTACAAGATAAAGAAAAAAATAATAATGGACCAAAAGTAAAAGGGTTTGGATGAAAGATTTGAAAAAGTATAAACAAGTAGTGTAGGCAAGCCCCGCAATCCAATTAATTACTTGGATTTAAAACTGGCTTACACCGCAATTCATATAAAAAAATTAAAACAATAAGGTACCAAAAATGTCAATATAAAATTTAAAATGTCAACGCATTTTTTGGAGTAATTAATGCTTATTGACATGTAATTAGTGAAAAACCCTCGTATATAAGGCTCATGAAATAAAGAAAGAAAGGTTAATAATAATAATAATAACGAGAGACTAACGGCAAATTTAGAATGAATCAGAACAAATTTATTATCTTTTAGTCATGAGAAAAAAAATAATTCGTGCACAATCAATTTATTATTATTTTTACCGTACGTGATCTGAAAATAATGCAACCGGATGTCCTATAACAATATCCATTTTTGTTTAGAACATAGCAAGCAGGATTGACAACACCTTTCAAATCTGCAAATTTTGTGGAAGGGGAGAGGAAGAGGGGATGACTAGTACATCTCTTGCCATCACAGATTCAATCCAAGGAGCATATTAAAAAATAATTAATGTCATGAGATTGCATCCCATGCTTTTAAAAGAACAAATTTTAATGATAACGTTGAACTGCTTAATATATATATATATATATATATATATAGAAAAAGAAAATATAGATAAAATACTTAGACTGGACAAAAAATTTCCATGATTATTTTTTATGAGCCAAGGCAATCCCAGTAATTATTAGACAAAAATTCTATTTTAGTCCTTCACTCTTTGCACCATTTTTGTCTTGGTCCCTCAGTCTTTCAAATTTTCATTTTTGTCCCTCACTAATACTTCCGTTCACCAAATTGGTCCCTCCATCCATCAAGAAAGCTGAGGTGACTGTCATATGATGAGCTAGCACACTAATGCTAAGGTGGAAGAATTAAAATTGTCAATTGTGTATATGGGTTTCAAAGGGTAGGATCCATATCATATAAACACTTAAACCTAAAGACCTGTTTGACCTGAAATAAGATTTGATGTCCACGCTCAACCTATTCCTGTGATCAAAATTTTCTTCGAATAGCGTTTACTTTGTCTTTGCTACTTTTATGCTACTTCGTTGTTGCATTTTAGTTGCTTCTCTACTGTGTCTCAGCTAGTGGTCTCTATCCTGCACCTTGAAGCTCCAAACTTTGTTTTCTGGATCTGCAAAAGTACTGATTTAAAGTAATGTAGGAGGAAGGTTATATAATAAGAAAAACACTGTTAGTGGTTAAAGGGGTTAACTCAAAGTTTGACTATTATTATACATAGTGAGGTGGGAATATGTTAAATATATGGAAAGAGGGATCCCATGTAAATAATGTATGTGTCCTGACTCCCATGTGCTTTGCTTGTCATTTTCTATGCATAAAGTGAGAACGAATCATGTGGTCCTCGTTTGCATATGAAATCTTATCCTTTGGTTAGGTGAAATTAATTTTATATGTGCCTTGTATAATTTGAGTGCTTATGAGACTTTTTTAAGATCTAGTTTTCCCATTTTGCATTATTTTTGTCACAGTAAAATCTTATACTGTTCATATATTAATATATTCTGACAATAGTTACCAAGATGTGTGAGAAATTTAACAATGGAATCTACTTGTTTTACATGTTGACTGAGGAAAGTCATAAAGACACCTTAGAAATATTATGTGCTGCATGTGGTATAGACTACCAAATATCAATTTTTATCATGATTTTTATTCTTCAATAAAAACCTTTAAGGAGAGTCATAAAAATACTTTACATGTTTTTTGTGTCCTACATATTGTTCTACTTGTTTTTGGTCATTCTTTATTTGTTGTCAAAGGGTAAGTTGTAATGACCCAATAAATGAGGATTAGTGGGAAAATTATAATTGAAAATTTAGTTAATGAAAAATAATAATAGAAAATTTTTTTCAGAAATTTGACTAAAGTATAAAATTTTATTAAGTGAAAATATACCCTAAGATTAAGGTTGGTTTAGTAGTCAGACTTTATATGCATATTCAAGAGACTAAGGGTTCGAATCTTAACTTTCAAATTCCCTTGTTTTATTTAGATGATGACACGTGTCCCCCTATTGCAAAATGACCAAATACCCCTAGCCTTATATCTCTTCCTTCCTCGACACTTTGAAGCAAAGAGCAACAGAGGGAGTGATTTAAATCAAAGCAATCACCAGAGCTACCATTTTTGGTATAGCCAGAGTTGCCATTCCCACCGCTCTGCCGTCGCCGTCAAGAACTTGGTCGAAAGTTGCCATTTTCAGTGAGAAAACACTAATTTCCATTGTTGTGAACGCCAAAAATCGTGAAGCCAATCGAAGCTCCGGTAAGCGTTTTCTTTGATGTTTTATTTATGGGTTTTGTTCCTAACTTTTTGGTTGGCATTTCCCTCTTAATTCTGAGCTCTGTCAACGGTGATTTCTATAGAATTTCTGGCGGGTTGCATTAGGGTTTCGAGAAGAGCCAAACTTTGATTTTTTGGCTAATTCAGCTTTGATTGGTGAGTGTTATGCCAAATTTGATATACAATTTTTTTTTTTGGGAGCATTTTCAATCATTCCCTACTGCCAATTGCATGAAATTCGAACTTAGGAGGAAGAGTCCCAATTTTGGCTGAAAATTAAGGTTCTTGAAGGACCAAATTGAAATTTTTGGGACTTAAGGCTTAATCAGTGACTTTAAGGCAATAATTGAGATATTTAGAAGTTATTAATTGAATAAGAATGATGATTGAGAATTATTTTAGATTTTCCTTGAATTTTCGGTAATTGTGGAAATGCTTTAGGAAGATTAAGAATGCGTAAAAATGTCTAGACCTATAGTCTAAACAAGTGAAGGAGTTGAATGAATGAGAATTGAATGGATGAGAATTAGTAATTTTGTTACTACTTGATAATATGCCTAAGTGGAAAATCTTGTTGGGTTATATGATTAAGACTTGGTTCCTTGTTGTGGTAAGCCTCTTAGGAGTAAATGGACTCTTTAGTGTTAAATCACATGTTATGGGGTGATTTCTTATGACATATGCTTAATGCCAAAATTGGTTAAAAGAAGAGAAAGAGGAATAATTCATTTCTTGTCTATTGGCATAGGAAGTTCTTAGGGGTAAAGAGGTCACCCAAAAGAAGACGTTTGATCGCTTATATTTAACGGCGCTCAGGTGCGTAGATAACATTCCCTAACACTTTTTATTATATAATCCATTTTCCTTATTTGGAAATGTTTTACAATTACATTATAAGTCTTAATTTTATTTAATCAGTATTGTTACTTCTGCGTAGATGGATTTCTCTTGACATGATTATATATTACATCATGTATGGTTTGATAAATACTTTTTGAAAAATTTCATGCGTACAGTTATGAATAACTGCCGAATAAAATAGTATTAAAATGTTAGTGGATTTCATGCATACCTGACATATTTTCCTATGCATACTTGTTTTGATTTTCCTTACCCTTGGAATGACTAATTAGAACACTGATTGCAAATAGCAGTTCTGTTAGCCCTTGGTGCACCTTGGAAACTACCCAACTAGCAGGGTTAATGAAGATGCTAGCCTCATGTGACGGCCATCACAGGTGAACTGACAAATGATTAATTTCGTGAGTTATGACCTCACGCCTGTTAGTTATTTACCTTCGAGGATTATGTGTCCTCGCATGTTGTGATTTACCCTTATGGGTTGTGTGCTACACTGGATTAGTCCATGGTAGTCCTTCCCCTTAAATGATATTAAAAAACTTATTGATTCTTTTTGTAAGGCAATTTAATTCAATGTTTTACAATGTGTATTAACTAGTCATTTGCTGTTATTTAAAACTTAATAGTTATCTTATTTTATACAAATCATGATCATGTTTTGATTGTAAATTATATTTGTATTTTGTTTACTGATTTTAGGGTGCTATCTATTGAAAAATTTTTGTCTTAGATAGGGAAGTTAGTGAATTCCCGGAGGGAGCAAAAGAGTAATGGGAATTCCTTTGGTGAGCCCCCTTGGGATTTGTGGGATTTAGTTTAGACTATTTTAATTTATATGGCTTATTTTTGGAGATGTATATTGATAGTGTTGGTAGCCATTATTTTGTTCATTTTGAAATTGTATATCAACCACAGATGAAACTTCCATTTTTTTTGTTTATTGGTGTATGATGTTAGTTTATTCTAGTGAGAACGAAACTCTCTTTGTATATTGGTTTTGTCTGACAAGGTTTTGTAAAAATTTTGGGATGTCCTATTTTCTATGTAGGCTTTGCCAAAATTTCTACAAAATTCTTTGTGTTGTAAACCATGTATCTTTATATATAAAGGCAAAGTTATTTTGAATATAATGAAATTTGCATAGATATTGGTATGGTTATAAATTTTTATATAGTGTAGGCTTGCAAGTTCGAGGATTTTTCTCATGTCCTGTGCCAGTCTCACTTCATGGATTTGGGGTGTGACATAAGTCCTAGAGAGTGTTAATTTAAAAAATGAGAGACCTGAAAAAGTGTGTGTGAAATTGCATTTATTAGGATTCATTATATGGTATATACTCTGTGTCTAAAAGTAAGGGATAGAAAGTAGATTACCTTTTTATCATCTTATTTTTTTGGTAAAGAGACATATAAAAAAAATGAAGGGTTTTTGTAAGAGAATAAAAATAATGAAGGTCTAGGAGATACAAAGAATATTACTGTTAGGGATGGCAAAAATACATAATTTTGGGATTTTTTTTGTTTGACTAAATATATACTCTTATGCCTTATTAGTCTAGAAATGTTAACCATTTCATTTGTTTAAGCATACATTACTTTAAAGGTATGCACAAGATAAGTAGCATGTGTTTACAAACTTGTATATTCACTTATTACTAAAAGCAGTCGGCAACTTAGAATTTGCATGGTAGACATAAAAAATCTTATGTTTGTTTAAAAAGGCTTATACGAAAATGGCAAGTTGGTTTAGAAATTTTTAGACATTAATAATCTCTCTAACATACTATTATAATGGACACACATGCAAAAGTGTTGGAAGAAATTGACTTTGAAGTGGAATGTGACCTATAAGGAGAAGGAATTGAGACTGAAAAGGATAGAAGTGGGTCTAATGGAAGTGGATTTCAAGAACACAATAACGACGTCTCAGAAAAGGAAGACAACTATTTATTGGAACAGTACGTTATGGTGGCGGTTGTACATTAGACTAATTTGAGATTTAGTTAAGGGGATTTTAACATGTTTTTGGTTTATTTTTAGGTTTATTGACGTTATACCCATCGAAGAAGAGAACCATGCTCACTTGTCATATGACATTGTTACGTATAAAGATGAGTAATATAACTCCAAAGAATTTTTTCATGACATAGACTCAAAAGAGGAGGTTGATGGAAAAAGAAAAAGGAAAATCAAATACTCACATTTCAATGGAGGTGTAAGTTTTAAGGAAGTTTCATTTAATTAGGAATGGACTTTAAGAATCTAATAATGTTAAAGCAAACTGTAAAGGATTATACTGTTAATCTTAGTATCAAGGTGAAATTTGTAAAAACATAAACAACACAAACATGTACCTACTAAATTAACTAGGATATATAATAAATTCTAAAATAAAGAAGGAGGCAAATATAGTCTCAACACAAGATTATAGAAATTAGTTAAACCTTCGAAGAAAAAAATTATACATACAGATATTAAGTGACAATTATGTGACTTGTAAAAATCGGGAATGTACCTTGGTAAATAGTTGAAATCTCTCTCTTCCTCTTCTCGGAGATTGTAGCTATCACCAATAACATGTCGATCCTTTAATGATCTCCGCCTAACACCTGAGTTGATGGAGCCTGAGACATTTGATGGCATGGAGGCGTTCTCTTGTACAGATAGACGAAACCGGTGAAACCTGTAGAGACAAATGCACAACAGACAAAACCGTTAACAACCTATAAAGATGAACACATGACAGATGAAACTTGCGATAACCTTCAGAGATGAACGCACTGCAGATGAAATCGACGACAACCAACAGAGACAAAAGTAGTAGAGATGAACGCAACAGAGATTGGATGGAAGCCATTGTTCTCTAAGGCAAATGAAGTAGTTGAGCTAGAGCGTGTTTTATCTGGATCCAATTTTGGGTTCATGGGTTTTTAGAGCTGTCATTTTTTTTTTTTAAGTGGTAATATAGTGTGAGTGTGACATGTAGAGTTGGCAATTTTAATTCTTCCACCTCAACATCAGCATGCTAGCTTATCAGATATCGGCCACCTCAACATTTTTTATGGATGGAGGGACCATTTTGGTAGCTGGAGGTATTATTGAGGGACAAAAATAAAAATTCAAAAGACTGAGGGACCAAAATGGTAATAATGAAGAGAGTGGGGACTAAAATAAAAATTTTGTCATAATTATTATCTCCTACTGTATGAATAAAATATATAATTAATTTTTCACTTTTATATTTTGTGATAATTTAATCACTCATATATTAATTATTATAAATTAATCTCTTATAAATTTAAATTTGTATAAAATTAATTTTTTTTAAAATTTAAATTTATACAAAATTAATCTCTTATGAAAATATTAATTTTTTTAAAAAATATAATTTTTAAAATATTAATTTATCATAATAATTATTTGTGATAAATTAAATTATTATAAAATATAAAAATAAAAAATTAATTTAATTCTTATTCCCTGTTCTAATGTAATGGGAGGATGAGAAAGTCGACACTTCGCAAACGGGAGGGAACCTGGCTACTCAAAGGGGTACACCTGTCCTTGTTTTTCACTTGATAAGTCCTATAAAACCAGTGACGTTGGGGAAAATATCCAGATTCATCATAACTAAAAACAAAAATGAAAGCTTCAAGCCTCTTTATCTCTCCATTAAAAACAAAAAAATTCATTTATGATCAAATTACAATTAATAAATTTAAAACTAATTTATTATATCTAATTATTTAAATTAATTTAAATTTTCAAATCGCACAATCCTTCATCACGTCACATCCAAATTCGCCTCTCGACATCGTCATTTGTTTAGGTGCGGCGGTGCCTTCCACCCAATTTACGTCTCTGTTCCTGTTCTCCTTTCTTTTTAACTAATAATAGTGTCCCTTCGTATCACGGTGCAATCAGGCACGCTTTTCATGACCCCCAACACCTTAGTTTTTGAGGTGGAGCGCACGGACGTGGGTGTTGCGTGACTGAAATGGGGTCCAACGCGTTGTAATCTAGCGGAAATCATGTAACAAAGTGGTTGACATGAAGTTGTCCTTTGTATGTCAGCACAGATTTCGAAATCTAATAAAGAGATTAACTTTCTCCATTTTCGACTTTTCTGGTTTTGAAATGGTTTTCATTTATTTCCGTTTAATTATTTAACCGGTCAGTTTTGCCCCCCTGTGGAAAGTGGTAATCAGAACCAATCCCCACCCTCCATTGTACAGGCAAGAGCACGAAGCAAGGGAAGATAACGGCAAAGGCAATTACAGAGTTTGAAGGTACGAATCTACAGGACATTTATGGCGAAGCCGGATGGCAACATCACGGGCTCCCGATGGTCCCTCAAAGACATGACTGCTCTGGTCACCGGTGGCACTCGTGGAATCGGGTTCAACATTTAGTCTGATTTTCTGAATCCCCATACATCGAGACTTTTCCCATTTAAGCCTCCTCATAGTTCAATTTTGTATTTTCAGATTAACTTCGTTTTCAACATTCTGGGATCTAGCAAGCCCCCTAACCTTGAAACATGAAAGGGATTATTATTAACATGTTAAAAGTTTTTATCTACGTATATGTATAAAATTCTGTGCGAAATAACTCGAGCATCTGACTAAGAAACCCATTTGCTCTTCTGCGATTTTCTAAATGCCCTTTAGGTTGAGTTTCTATACGTTAATTTTTTCGGATTTGGTGTTCAGGCATGCTGTGGTGGAGGATCTAGCTGAATTTGGCGCGACTGTGTACACCTGTTCTAGGAACGAAGCAGAGCTCAATAAATGCTTAAAGGAGTGGCAAGATAAGGGCTTCCGGGTTTATGGGTCGGTTTGTGATGTGTCTTCTCGACCCCAAAGAGAGAAGCTTATTGAAGAAGTAGCTTCCAAATTCAACGGCAAGTTAAACGTACTTGTGAGTTCTGTCCTACGTTACAGAATGCATTTACACACCTTTATTTTGCTAGTAGTTGATGGCAGTTTTGTCAGTGGCTAAGTCCTTCTCACTGATGCTTTTGATACATCAAGATGGCCCATTTTATTTTCTGCCCAAAAAATAAATTGATGTAATGAGATATACAACATAGCTATTTCTCATTATTTGATATTGGTACAATCGATATAATGATGCAAGTACTAATGTTCATATAGTTTGACTAGTTTCCCTTAACGCATGACATCATTCAAGGATTGCACTCAAGAAGTCTTGTTTTTCTGCGGAAATTGAAGTGAATTATAATGCATCTTGTGAGCCATAGGTGAACAATGTTGGAACAAATCTGTCGAAGCCAACAACTGAGTTTACTCCCGAAGATTATACGATGCTGATGAGTACTAACTTGGAATCTGCATACCATCTATGTCAACTTGCATATTCTCTCCTCAAAGCATCTGGAAATGGAAGCATTGTGTTCATTTCCTCTGTTGCAGGTCTGACAAACGTAGGTACTGGAACCATCTATGCAGCTGCTAAAGGTGAGTTGATGTAATATGATTTGGTGTCATCTTTGCTTAAAAGTAATGATGGTTTTTAAACTATATTGAAAGAGACGAGATTCAACATGTGCATGCTTCCTTTCACAGCTGCAATCAATCAGCTTACAAAGAATCTTGCTTGCGAATGGGCAAACGACCATATAAGGAGCAACTGTGTTACTCCCTGGGTTACAAAATCCCCACGTCTGGCAAGTGTAATGCTCTTATCTTACATCCTGCTCATTTCGTATGGTTTAATTTTTGCTGAAAGGTCTTCTTTTCTTGCCTTTTTGAGTTGAACATTGACGTGAACTTGGTAGAAGTACAATGACCTATTGAAAACCAGAGTTGGCATAAAGTCTGAACTAATCTTTTTTTAATTTAATTCAGCGCTGAATGGTAATTGGTAGTATGCTTCCATCTTGTTAGTACTTTGATCTTTTATCTTCATCAATCGAGTCTTTAAGGAAAAATATATCAATACATGAGTTGCTTTGATGATGTTCTTACACTCCCTTTTCATAGATTCATCGGGAATGAGGGAGTTTGGATTATAAGTGTGTTTAGCAATATTCTCAAGACTCTAATTCTTAAGATTTCACTGTACCTAAATCTTTTCTGCCTTCATATGGGAATGACTCAAATACATTATACTACATTGTTGTCATTTGCTCATTTTCTTCCATCCACTGCATCCATCTCTGTTACTCTATCAACAGTCTAATGATTCCCATGATTTTATTTTTCACAAGCATAATTATTGCCAGTAGGTTCAAATAATGAATATATCAAGAAGCCATTGAATTAAACTTGAATCAAGGTACGGATCAGTTTTGGGTTAAAGTTTTGTGGATATATTGCTTATTCTGTGAGTGAACATAGTGGCCTCACTTTTACCTATATATGCATATATAACATAATAATGTGCTTCTGCAAAATAGGTTTCTGATTGTTTATCTTTCATAACAGTGGCTTGAAGACACAGAGTTTGTGAATGGAGTACTGAGTCGAACGCCTATAAAGCGAATAGCTGAAGCACAAGACGTGTCGTCCTTGGTGGCTTTCCTTTGCCTACCTGCTGCCTCCTACATCAATGGACAGGTTGTTGCTGTTGACGGAGGAATGACCGTGAATGCTTTTCAATTTAACATGAATTCAACTTAAGCAATATTTTCTTGGGGAAAATACTTTTTATTATAGTTTGATTACAACTATAATAAATCGACTTTAACACGTAATAAAATATCCCCACTATTCCTTGGTAAAAAACTGAATGTTTGGACTCTTAGATTGATTTCATGCAAGGAGTTGTGTTTTCTCAAAGAATATAAGAACTATTTTGCTATATTTTAAAATTGATGTATTGTGATAGAGTTTTAATTTGAGAGGATTAGAGAGTACCTTCTCTAATTTTCTTTCTCTATGTACTACATGCGTCCAACACGGTTTGTTACCTTGCCTGAGTTAAAGGTGTAGAATTTTATTTGGGGTCTGGTGTTGTTGATAATTTGAATTGCATTTACTTTATAAAGTACAAATAAGAAACTGTTGCACCATAAATTTTTTGTTCTATGTGCTTGATGTAGAATCAATTGCAGCTTAAATCTGTTAACTCATCAGAGGATGGGATGAAAGGGGGAAAAAAAATGATAATAATTAGTGACGCAGAAAAAATTCCTTTCAACTTCAAAGATTAATTGATATAATTGAAGCAGCAAACAAATACTATGTGATTATGCGTAGTATTAGAAATTGGTGCTAACATAGAAATTGAGGCCATTCGCCCCAAAATAACAATAATAATAATAACCGACAAATAAAAAAGAAAATAGTAAATAATAAATAGGGAAAGAATAAGCAGTGCTTCAATGTTCTAGTTTGTGGGTCCATGTTGAATGGATGGCAGTAAATGGGCCCAGTATATTGTACAGAAAGTAGGTCCTGGCCCAAACAATCATGCCCAGTTCAACTGCCATCATGTACTTCTTTTGATAACAACAAACTCAGTCATTCGAGCAAAGACAAATATGACAGTGCAAAAATCTGAAAATTTGACTCGTCACTGTTGCTCTCCGTGCACATGCACAATGGACGCTTGGAATCATGTCCGTACAATACAGATCTAATCCCTACCGTCCATTGTCCATGCAAGAGCACGAAAGAAAAAAATTTCTCATTTCCCATAAAACGAAGCGAAAGTAGCTAGGTAAAGTCAGCTGATGTGAACAAAAAGATAATAATAAAGCAATTTCATCCTCAGAGTTCGAAAGGGCGAATCTGCAGCTCCCGCATGGCGAAGCCGGACAGCGACATCAGGGGCTCCAGATGGTCCCTCAAGGACATGACTGCTCTTGTCACTGGTGGCACTCGTGGAATCGGGTTCAACATTTCGTCTTCTGTTCTTTCTCTCCATACATCATCACTTTTCCCAATTACGCCTCATTGTTCAACTTTGCATTTTCAATTTTACTTCGTTTGATTTCAACATTCTGGGATCCGGCAAGACCCTTAACATTAAAGCATTACTATTCAGTCCTAGCTTCTAAATGTTAAAAATACGCTTGTGTTAACTCTCTACTTATTAGTTATTGGAACATGTAGATTTCTCTTGCTCTTTTCTTGTCTGTTTTTTGAACTGAAAAGGGACTATTAATAGCAAGTCGAAAGTTTTTAACTACGTAAATTACTAAAATTCAATATTGAAGCATCTGGCAAACAAAATACATGCTCTTACTGCGATTTCCTAAATGCCCTTTAAGTTTAGTTCGTCATTTTTATATTTTTGAATTTGGTGTTCAGACATGCTGTGGTGGAGGATCTGGCCGATTTTGGCGCGACTGTGTACACATGTTCTAGGAACGAAGCGGAGCTTAATAAATGCTTAAAGGAGTGGCAAGATAAGGGCTTCAGGGTTTATGGGTCGGTTTGTGATGTGTCTTCTCGACCCCAAAGAGAGAAGCTTATTGAAGAAGTAGCTTCCAAATTCAACGGCAAGTTAAACATACTTGTGAGTTGTGTCCTAGGTTACAAAAAGCACTTCCACACTTTTTATATGTAAAAGTAGTTAATGGCATTTTATCAGTTGCTAAGACCTTCTTACTGATGCTTCTGATGCATCAAGAAGATATCTGAGATAATGAGATGTACAATTTACCTATATCTCTTTATTAGATATCAGTACAATTATGAAACTAGTGTAAGTCATACTGTTAAATTATTTCCCTTATAAGTATGAGATCAAGAATAGCACTCAAAATTTGTGTTTTTCTTTGCAAATTGGAATAGGTAAACAATGTTGGAATTAATGTGAGGAAGCCGACAACTGAGTATACTCCTGAAGATTATACGTTGATGATGAGTACTAACTTGGAATCTGCATACCATCTGTGCCAACTTGCATATTCTCTCCTCAAAGCATCTGGAAATGGAAGCATTGTGTTCATTTCCTCTCTTGCGGGTCTGACAAATCTAGGTACTGGAACTATCTATGCAGGGGCTAAAGGTGAGTATGTTATGATTTGGTGTCATCTTCTGATAAAAAATGATTGTTGACAAACTATATATATTGAAAAAGATGCTTAAAGAGATTCAACATGCTTCTTTTTACAGCTGCAATCAATCAGCTTACAAAAAATCTTGCTTGTGAATGGGCAACACACAATATAAGGAGCAACTGTGTTGCACCCTGGTGTACAAACACCCCACTTGTGGCACATGTAATGCTCTTATCTTACATATCCTGCTTATTTTACATGGTTTAAATTCTGTTCCAAGGTCATTTTTTTTTGGAGTAAAACCTTGACATGAAATTAGTTAAAGAAAAGTATATTGACCAATTGAAAACTAGAGCTTAGTAATCTCTTAGTAATCTGTTTTCATCTAATATAGCCGACTTCTGATAGTATGGTTCGATCTTGCTAGTATTTTCATTTTCTGTTTTCATCTGTCGAGTCATTGTGAAAAGATTTATCAATACATGATATGCTTTGGTTGTTCTTATACTCCAGCTACCTTGTAGGATCATGAGGAATGAGGGAGTGTGTCGTCCAATAAGTGTGTTCTAACAATGTTCTTATGACTCTAATTCTTTAGATTTCATTCGTACAAAAACATATTTTACCTTCATTTGGGGATGACTGACATAGATTATGCTATTGTGTTGTCTATTTTGCTCATTGTCTTCCATGCATTGTATTCACCTCAATTACTTTATCAACAATCTAATGATTCCTATGATTTCGTAGTGAACTAGCATAATTACCGCCAGTAGGGTCGATTAATTGAATACATCAAGAAGCTTTTAAGCTAAGGATCATGGATCAGTTTTGTCCAGTTGTGTTCTGTAGCCGAAAAAAAAGCTAGGGATGGATCAGTTTTGGGCTAAACTTTTGTGGATATATTGTTTTTCCCTATGTACTTGTATGTCTCATAAAATTCATTATATTTTTTCTACTGGTTGGGTTTCATAACAAAACATTCTAGTCAACAAAAAGCAGGGAGTAATTACTTGTATTTTTTTCCTCATATGTTTTTCCTGCTGCAATCTTTTTTATTTATGTATGCATGCGTACAATTAAACACATTTCCACTTTCTGCATGGCTTCATGGACCTCCAATTTCAAGATATAAGCTAAATAGGGGGGCCTTTTACTCTGGTTTGTAGGAATAACTTTTAATAGGTTAACATTAATTGTACCATTAGAACAATTTTGTGTAATAATTAATTAAGTAATCAATATTAATATAAACAAAGAATAAATTGAGTCTTTGTTAATAATAGATAATCAGTGATAAGTCAGATTATCCATTGGTTCATTAAGTAGAGATCCTAACCTACAGTCCAAATTTAGTTAGTAATTATTCAATTAAATTACTAAATAAAATAGAGTACTGGACTCAATTTAAATAAGTATTATTATGGACTAATTTTAAAGTTATTAAATTTATTTATTTTAATAAATAAATAAAATAAGGTAACTGAATAATTTATAAATAAGACCATCAATTATATTCAGGGTAATCCTAATTTTGACAATTATCCTAAATCATTTCAAACATTCTCTCTCTTTAAAAATAAGTTAAGGTTTTGTGAGTTTTCATTCTCTTCCTTATCTTTTATGTTGAAGATTTTTATGTCCTCAAAGTATTTTTATTTCTATATCTCCCATTTAAATCATATTTTGATATGTAATTCTGCATGGTTTCCATGTCAAAGTGATTCCAAAATTGTGGTTCAGTACTATTATTGACTGAACTTTTTCAGATAACAAGATTAATCAGTACTAATGGTCTACAAAATTTGATATCTGTAGAGGAAGACTTTAGGCCTTTTATATAAAAATTTAGAATCAAGCTTTAATCTAAATGTGGACTAATCGGAAATCCTCTTAAAAAGGATTATTACAGTACAAATCGGACGTGATGAAGTCTGCATCTTCCCTGCTGGATTTGCATATTTGTTCTTGTGTATAATGAGAGTGGGCTATGTGGAGGTGTATTTCTGCTTTCGTTGAATGTATGATAGCCTCACTTCTACCTGCATGTATGTTAGGTGATAATGTACTTGACAAATTAAATAGGTTCCTGATTGTTTACCTTTCATAACAGTTGCTTCAAGACGAAGAGTTTGTGAACCAAGTACTGAGTCGAACGCCTATAAAGCGAATAGCAGAAGCACAAGACGTGTCGTCCTTGGTGGCTTTCCTTTGCCTACCTGCTGCCTCCTACATCACAGGACAGATTGTTGCTGTTGACGGAGGAATGACCGTGAATTCTTTTCAATTTAACATGAACTCAGCCTAAGCATTATTCTTTTAGTGCAGTTTACCCCTTGAGCTAAGGCTTAATTACAGTTAGTAATTTCTTTTTAATAACAAAACTGAATTTGTACTTTCTCTCATTTTGTTTTTCTCTGGACTTTTAAGTGTCGAATACGGCTTTGCTGCCATGTTTGAGTTCAGCGTGGAGAATTTTGTTTGTGACCTGGTATTGTAATTTGCCTTCATCAACTTGCTTTTACCGTTAAAAATACAAATAAGAAACTTTTGCTTAATGAGTTGTTGGTTCTCTCTACTCGTATCTGGAATCAATTGCAGCTTCAATCTGTAATTTCATGAGAGGATGGGGTAAAAGGGGATATTGCACATTGAAAGGGGAAAAAAAAAATCATTTTATGACATTTAGTCATTTGTCGCAACAGTTTGTTGGGCAACTTGAAAAGAAACTTAGATAAGTGTTTCGACGATGGAAATCTTTCTGTGGAAATGTGTTGACATTTTCTTCTGAAGCTCGGGCTATTTTTGGTTTGGTTGATTCCAAAATCGTTAAATTCTAGTTTTGTTGGACATATTAGATCAGAAAAAATCATTTCAACTTCAAACATTTAATTGATACAGTGAAAGAAGCACCCGTATAATGTGAAACTAATAGTATTGTTAAAAATGTAAAATTTTTGTCTTTGATTGAACCGAAAATGAATATGCTGAGGTTTACACGAATTGATTTGAACACAATTTGATTCCAATTAAAGAAAAAAATTCGTTGAAAAGAAAAATATAACAAGCAAATGCCATAATTTGTTTGAGCTCCCAAGTTAATAAGGTTGCACATATCATCCGAACAAGGCCTGAGGATCCAATTGGTAAGATTTTATTACGAAATTTAATAGAGTGAAAGGGACAAGAATGGATCAAATTTCAAAATAAAAATGAGAAAAAGAGTTAATGAATTAAATTAAATCATGATGGAACTTAAGGTAAGTATTTGCGCCAAAGTGAACTTCACAACCTCCTCCAAATTCCTTGTAATTTTATGGCGTGATCCCCGAAAAAAGAAAAAAAGAAGTTTATAAGTATATATTTTCGTCATTAAAAATTTTAATTAAAACATAATAACTATAAGATTTTATAATAAAAAAATATATAATTGTCATAAATAAGCTTATACTTTTTAATTAAACTATATATTTATTATATTATTATTATAAAAATGTCATAACGAGATATAAAAAACTATATTTATATGTAAAAGCACTTTTGTTCTTGTTGGTCAACGGTCGTTTTTTTTTTTTTTTTAAGCATGACTTTACAAAGACAAAATTCGCCACGTTACTCCTTCGCTTGAGAAGGGTATTGGCCAGCGCCAGCTTATCCCAAACAAATAACGGTGATGGCAAGATTAGAGTTCGAAAGAACGAACTACAACATATTAATGGCGAATCCGGAGAGTAGCATCAGAAGCTCAAGATGGTCGCTCAAGGGAATGACTGCTCTTGTCACTGGTGGAACTCGTGGAATCGGGTTCGATTTCTTTTCTCCTGTTTCTTTGGACTTCCTTCTTACTGCAAATTGACTTTGGTTTCAAGATTCTCGGATTTCTTAAAACCACTTCATGTTTAGTTCTACAAATTAAATTTTTCGGACTCGGTGTTCAGGTATGCTGTGGTAGAGGAACTAGCCGAGTTTGGCGCGACTGTGTACACTTGTTCTAGGAACGAAGCGGAGCTTAATAAATGCTTAAAGGAGTGGCAAGATAAGGGCTTTACGGTTTATGGGTCGGTTTGTGATGTGTCTTCTCGACCCCAAAGAGAGAAGCTTATTGAAGAAGTAGCTTCTAAATTTAACGGCAAGTTGAATATACTTGTGAGTTCTGTGCTACATTACAAAAAGCACTTCGACATTTTATCTCCATGAGAAGTCGATACTATTTTGCTCAGCTACTATGACCTTCTCACATATGCTTTTGATGCATTAAGAATGCCAATTTTAGTATCTGCCAGAAAATATAATAACAGAGAGAATGATATATAACTTTGATATTTCCGTTTTTTCGATGTTGATAAAAATTGATACAAGAAATAACGGTCAAATAGTTTGACTTGTTTCCCTAGTAAAGCATGACATCATTTGAAGAATAGTACTCAATAAGCTGTGTTTTCTGTGGAAATTGGATTTGGAATGAATTATAATGGCATCTTGTGAGCTTAGGTAAACAATGTTGGAACAAATGTGAGGAAGCCAACAGTTGAGTATACTGCCGAAGATTATATGAGGGTGATGACTACTAACTTGGACTCTGCATACCATCTATGCCAACTTGCTTATTCTCTTCTCAAAGCATCTGGAAATGGTAGCATTGTGTTCATTTCCTCAGTTGCAGGTCTGTCAAATATAGGTACTGGTACCATTTATGCAGCGAGTAAAGGTGAGTTGATGTTATAATTTGGTGTCATCTTTTGCTCAAAAATGATGAATTACAAACTATATTGAAAGAAATGCCTCAGGAATTCAACACGCTTCATTTTACAGCTGCAATCAATCAGCTTACGAAAAATCTTGCTTGTGAATGGGCAAAAGACAATATAAGGAGCAACTGTGTTACACCCTGGTATACAAGAACCTCACTTGTGGAACATGTAATGCTCTTACATCCAGTTTATATTTATATAATTTAATTTCGCCTCCAAGGCCATGTTTTTTTAATTTGTCTTGAGATGAACCTTGATGCCAAAATTGGTTGAAGAAAAAGTACATTGACAAATTGAAAAATGGAGTTTTCTTTGACACTGCCCAAATCTGTCATTAGCTTATTATTTAATTCAGTTTTGACTGCTGATAGTATGTATGCAGTATGCTTTTGCCTTGTTGATGTTGTCTAAACTATCTTCACCGGTCACATCTTGTGAAAAAATTTATCAAAACATACTCTTTTTAAAGTTATTACACTCCGGCTCTATTCTAGGATAATCAGGAATGTTGGAGTGTTTGAGATAAGAAGTGTATCTAACAGTGTTCTGAAGGCCCTATAATCCTTTAGAATTCTTCGTGCAAAATCTATTTTGCCTACATGTGGGGATGGCTCATCTACGTTCTGCTATATTGTGGTCTGTTACTCTGTTGTGCTTTTATTGTTCCGTGTACCATATTTATCTCTATTATTTTATTACAAGTCTCATGATTTCAATATGACTATAAGAAGTATGTCATGTATATGCTTGACTTTGCTCTAGCAAGAATATGATCAAGACGGTCTAATAATGATGAAGAATTATCAAGAACAGTTAAACAAATACGGAACCAAGGGATGGATCAGCTTTGGGTTAAACTTTGGTGGATATATTGCTTATCCTCTTTTTGCTTCAACTTATTAAATACGTAGTGTTTATCATTGGCTGACTTACAGGGTAAAACAATTTAGTCAACAAAAAAGCTACGAGTGATTACTCATCAGACATAACTTATATAACCGAGCACCACATGATTAAGTCTTTCATAAATGTACTCCATATTTCATTTTTTTTATTTGTAAACTTGATAGCAAAGACCTAGAGAACTTTACATAAGTCTAGTGCTGACTCATTTACATCCTTTTTTTTTTGGTCGTATTCTACCTGTTTGCAATCTGCTTATTGAGTACTAATGGGTCTACTTTTGGAATTTGGACCAAGACTGTACATCACTACATCTCATAAAAGTGAAATAAAATCTATTGATCCACTGTGCTTGTTTGGTCGGTGCAAATGTAATAGTTGATAGTTACTGTTAATTGTGTAGACTACTCTTAAGAGAAAAAAATGTGTCAGAAAAGTAAATCAACTGGTTGGGAAGGGGGCAACACTGCAAATATGGATTAAGAAACTTAAAAAATAGTGGGGCATTCCCCACTTCAACCCCCATGTAATTCTGCCTGTCCTCAGGTAATCTTTACCTTGTTATGTATGACATCTAATAAATTTGATTCTGTAGAGGAATACTGTAAGCCTTTTAAAATCTTCTACCACTCTATAATATAAATTCAAGAAGCTTTAGTCGAAGTGTGGACAAATTGGTAGTTCTCTTAAAGTGGATCTCGATATTGTGCAAATCTGATGAGATGAACTATGCAGCGTTTCAGCTGGGCGACTTCTGTGAAGTGTGAACGTAACTTCACTTTTACCTATATGTGTAACTTTTAGATGATAATATGCTTCCATAACATTGGTTCCCAATTCTTTACCTTTGATAATAGTTGCTTGAAGATAAGGAGTTTGTGAATGATGTGATAGCTCGAACGCCGATAAAGCGAATAGCGGAAGCACATGAAGTGTCATCCTTGGTGGCTTTCCTTTGCCTACCTACTGCCTCCTACATCAATGGACAGATTGTTTCTGTTGATGGAGGAATGACCGTGAATGCATTTGAATTCAGGATGAAATCAACCTAAAGCAATATTTTCTTTCTCTGGACTATACGTCCCAACACGTACTGATGGTGCCTTTGTGTTTATTGGGATTGGCTACCTTGTTTCAAGTTAGATGCCTGGAATGTTGTTTGTGGCTGGGATTATTGATTGTAATTTGAATTCATCAATTTGTGTATACCTTTACTCTTAGAATGCAAATAAGATGCTTTTGCTCAATACATTGTTTGTTCTCTGCTTAATGCTTATATGTGAAATCAATTGTAGCTTACATTTGTTAAACTCATCAGAGAAGGGAGCAAAAAGGAAAAAAAAAAAAAAAAAGCTGCATTGTAAGAGCTCACTTCAAGACACGGCAACTTAGTCATAAAAATCTGCTGACATTTCGTCTGAACCTTGTTTGTTTTCTGGTTTTGTTGATTCGAAGATGATAAAAATCTAGTTAAGTCAAGTAGTAATAAAAATTCAAGCTCCTATTGTTGATTCGAAGATGATAAAAATCTAGTCAAGTCAAGTAGTAATAAAAATTCAAGCTCCTATTACAAAACGAGTGTATGTTTATTTTATATGTGCAACATGAGACGGATGACATTCATAACGAGGTTACAGTCACACAACAGATCTCAGGTACGTCTTGCATTTTTTCTTTCAAACTCTCACCCGTTCAATCAAGGTAGTATCATATGCTTACATCTTGGTTTTAATTCTGTCGTGTAACTTTGAAGGTTAATCAGTCTGGCCATGGAGGCGAGTATGTAAGGCGTAATTAATATAACTTTGTAGTAAATGATGGAAAAAATTCATTAAAGTTTGTACAAGTTGAACCCAATATTATACAACCACATTGAAAAGAAAAAAACCAATATGTCAAAAGCAAATCACAGATAAACTAATTTGTGCTTTAGGTAACAAGATTGCAAGTAAAAGAAGTATCATCCATCCACCTGTTACGGAAGAAAGGGAGACATATTATAGAAAAAGTTAGCAAGTAAGAAAGGAGACTGAGAAAGTAGTGGCTAGTGGTTCAATGAATTTGGTAGGGAAAGACGGAATACTAATAGTTGGTTTTGGGTGAGTGGTGTGTACATAGGTGTGGTTGTAAATAAGGCAAACGCAGAGTGAAGCTGAAGTTGTGGCTTGGTTCTTCACATGGCTCTGGTTCTTGCGACGTCACTTTTTCCTGTTTGCTTCTGCCAGTTGCATAGTTTGTGAAGTAATGGCGTGCAAAGCAACAACTGCATCTGCATCTGCTTCTGCGTGCATTTATTAGTGTGGATTGGTATTAGGACGCCACGCCGTTTTGGCTGCTCACCTAAAGCTGTTTATGTTATCCCCTCCTGCCAACGCGTGGATGTTCAAGCTTCTCGTGGCAAGAGGTTAAGGCAACAAAGAGCTTGTTGGAAATTGAAGACCAGAGTTCCAACCATGGATTTAGGGAAATCAGATTTTTGAAGTTCAAGCATTCTTAATGTGGAAGAAATGTAGCCGGACTGAAAAAGTTTGCAACTGCAGGTTCAGCGAATTAGAATACGCAAAGAAGATAAGCAAGAACCAAAGAACAATTTGAAAATCAGAAATGAATGTTGGCGTGATATCCAATAATTCATCAAACATGTGTTATCAACTAGACGTCTTTTAGGCCTGTAATTTTAGTAATTCATGTTAATCGTATTTTTATGAGCATTTTAATTGTGTTTATTTGTGCAATAGAGTTCCATCAAACAAAAACAATTTAACTAAAATATACATTAAATAATTAATTATCATTTTTCTTCCTCATCTCCTTAATCATTATCATCCTCTCTAATCTATTACTTATGTGTTTTTTTTTTTTTCTTTCATTGAAAGATATTCTCCATTTTTTTTTTTACGTAACTTTGGACATCTTAGTCTCTCACATGACCGGTGTCTTTTGAAATACGAGACAAGTTAAATTGGTTAAGGATAAGAAGGCCAAATGATAAGTTTTTGTAATTATAAAAATACTAATACTTTAAGCATAAACTTTTGAATTTTATATTCATCAAATTGCGGGGAAAATAGAAGTTCTATCACTCAGGCAAGAAAACTGAAAATTAGAACACACGCTGGTAGGAATGGCAAAATATGGGGATGGACATAAGGATTACATTCTCTGTTCTAGGGGATCCTTGCGTTGGTTAGTTTTTAATAAATATTATTTTTTTTTTTATTAATTCTATATTTTGTAAGCATTTCATTTTTATTATATTTATATCAATTTAAAATAAAAAATATATAATATAATTATTGACTTTTCCTACCAAATCCTTATTACCTAATTGTTTTCACATATATAACTTTTTATGTTATTGAATCTTTAATTAATTTATATAAAAATGTAAGCTTCACATGGATGAAAATATACATACGAGAAAACAGATTCAATTTTACTATGTTTAAGAGAATTTGAGTTATTAAATATTTAGTTGAAATTTTAATAAATATTATAGAGTTTTTATTAGTTTTTTGAAATTTAGATCACAAAGATTTATATTTAATAATTTAAATTTCATTAAATCTATTTACATTTAAATTTTTAACTTCATTAAATGTATTTTGAATATGTTTAGAATTTAAGAAAATTGTGGAGTATGTCTAAAATTAGAGGGATAGAAGTAATAAATAATACATGCAAAAGTAGAGAGTGCTGGGGAAACGTGATTGGGGCGTGAAACGAGGAGTTGCCCTTCGGATCCACGTCAGTAGTAGCCACGTGTCGATTTTTCAGTAACAGGAACCTCAGGCATTCTGCAAGCGTCAATCGGCTTCGACATGCGGCCCCACACGTGTCGCAATCTCCCTTGTACGTTGATCACTTTCATTGGCCAACTGGAACGTCCACTATTAACCCAACACCCTCGCCACTCACTCCTTAGTACCTCCCCCCTGATGAGTCAGTCCGTTTAACATATTATGACAGGGTAAAAATTTTAACTTATTTTATTTATTGTCTATACAAAAATTAAAAAAATTAAAAATTATAAAAATTTAAATATAATTTTTGTTAAGTATTGTTTTATTTAATTAATTAATTAATTTTTATATTAGTATAATTAAATAAAAAATAAATTTTAACGGATTAAAACAATTAAAATAATTTAATAATTCATTAATAATAATATTATGATTATAAGTAGAATATTTAAATTAAACAAATTATAAAATAATAAAAACAACATAATACATACATTAGAGTTAATTTTTTTAAATAAAAAAATACAGTAGGATAAAATGTTGGATTAATTGAGTAAAAAAAAGTTTTAAAAAAAATAAATAAACTCTTTAACTTATGAACTGATTCGTTTAATTTGTAAATTAAACGGGTCAAATTGATAAAAATATAATACATAAGTTACATAAAAATAAACTCCTCAACCCAACATACTTCTTAAATGGGTTACACAAACTCAACCCAATAAGTCCAACCATTTTAACGCATGTAATTATTCTCTCCTTTGTGATTCACTTTCATTTTGAAAATAGACACAGCATTGCTAGCTTGATTTCAAATTATTTTTCTTTTTGTAACTAAAAGTTATTAGATGCTTTATTGATTCGAGTTAGACATCTCAACTCTTGACAAGTAGAATCGACTTGACATTTCATACTTTTCATGGAAAGTGAAAACAAGAATTATTATGCAAAAATTCAAGTGGCACGTAATTTATTCTTTGCTCAAACCCAAATCACAAAATTATCTCATAATAAAACAATCACCCGAATAGAAATAATATGATAATGCTATATACATACACAAGTTAATACCAACATTTACGAAAATGATTATTCAAATGGAAGAAATTAATAATTGGAAAAATTCGATACAAAATGACAAACCGAAAACATACTCCTCTTGAAGCGCGTGTCCATGAGGTTGAACGTGGAGACCAGAATCGAACAAGAATATCGTATTCTATGATCGTGCCACGTGGTTAAATCCTTCGAATTCAAGAAAAAAAAATTTAAGTAAAAGGTGGCAGGCTACGTTGCGGGTGAGACTCAAACGGGAGTTGAATTGGAGACGTGAGTTCGGTTCGAGAATCACATGCGTGTCAGAAAAGGAAAAACAATTCGACATACCGTGGTGCGAAATGATTGGGCCACGTACGTTACTTAAAAAAGGTACCATCCACGTTTCGAACGTCAGTGTTTCGTTGTGATCTGATAGACGGTGCAGATTACATCTTGATGTTCAATTGTTCTACGTCATACCAACTGTACGTGTCGGATCATGCCCGTGATGGTAACGGGCAGCCTGCCCGTTATTAAAGTGTGGCCCCCAGGTGAGTTTGTGGGGGCCTTCCCCTTCCTCCTTCACTAGAAAAGCTTCTGCCCAACCGATTTCAATGGGTCCTGATTGCAACCTGCTCATGAAAGGATCCATTTTTCCTCTCGTCTTCTCTTTGCTTTGCCAATTTTTCCTTGTGAAGTCTGCTGCATCAAATATCTATTTCTTTCTTCTTTTCTTGTAGTTTCAGAGGCTGGTGATTGAATTTCTCTGGAGAGTCTTAAGGCTTGAAAGTTTTTTGCATAATCGAGGCTAGGCTCAGACAGAAATTTAGTGGTTCTTGTCCTTGATTTGTCTGGTGAATTTGGAATGGCTGGGATTTGCTGCGGTGTCGTTGGAGAAGGAGAGACGCTTCCTCCTATTGATCCCACCTCACGACCTTCTAGGCGCCGGAGGTTGGACCCGGTGCCCTTGAAGTATATAGCGGACATGGCTGTACCGCCACCGGAGGGTAGCCGGAAGCTCCAGAAGCGGGATTTCTGTTCTGCTTCGACCGAGCGTCGAGAGTGCAAAATCGCAGTGGATAATAGTGAATCGAGCGGTGAGAAGCACGTGGAGGAGGAGCATAAGAAAGAATCGCAGATAGATGAAGTTTCTCTTACGGTTAATTCGACAATTCCTTCCTCAAATTTCTCGATGACGGAGCTAGAGGAGGAGATTATTCAGAACTGTCCGAAGTTTGGCGTAACATCTGTTTGCGGAAGGAGAAGGGATATGGAAGACGCAGTGTCAGTTTATCCTGCATTCTGCCAAGAACAAGAATATCATTTCTTCGGGGTATTCGACGGCCATGGATGCTCTCATGTAAATGCTCGAATCCGTCACTTCTATATATATATATATATATATATATATATATGTCCAAGACATACTAGTCGATCTGATTCTTACTTCGGTATCAATTTTGTTTCTACAGGTAGCAACGATGTGTAAAGACAGGTTACATGAGATTGTGAAGGAGGAAATTGGTGGTGCCCGAGATTATTTGGAATGGCAACCTGTGATGGAACAGAGTTTTGCTCGCGTGGACGAGGAGGTGCAGACCTGGAACCAGAGTAACCAGAGCTCCAGTTGCAGGTGCGAGCTCCAGACTCCTCACTGCGACGCCGTTGGATCTACCGCCGTTGTTGCCGTTGTAACGCCAGACAAGGTCATCGTCTCCAACTGCGGCGATTCACGCGCGGTCCTCTGCCGAAACGGCGTCGCCATTCCTTTATCCTCCGACCACAAGGTGAGCTTTCCCGACAATAAAACAGAAAAAAAAAAAAAAAAAAAGGGGAAAATGATGGGTTTTTGTTGCTGGCACGTCCAAGCACGCGCGAATGCTGTTCCCACTTGGGCAATGTTTGCTTTTATTTATTTTTTGCGCGTGGCTTGCCTGTGCTAATAAAGGTGGAATCCATTTTCTACAGCCCGACCGACCTGACGAATTGCTCCGAGTGCAAGCTGCCGGAGGGCGCGTGATATATTGGGATGTTCCGAGAGTGCTTGGAGTGCTAGCTATGTCCAGAGCAATAGGTGAGTATTGCGCAGCGTAGCAGCCGTGATAAATTTTATTCTGTTAACCCCGTGCATGTTAGCGAACCTTTCTTAGTAACTGACGTTTGTTTGTTATCAAATGTTCAGGTGACAACTACTTGAAACCGTACGTGATCTCGGAGCCGGAGGTGACGGTAACGGAGCGTACGGATGAAGACGAGTGTTTGATCCTGGCGAGTGATGGGCTTTGGGACGTGGTGTCAAACGACACAGCATGCGGGGTGGTGAGGATGTGCCTGAAGGCGCAGAAGCCTCCGTCGCCGCCGGGGTCTCCGGGGAGCGACATGTCGGTGGGATCCGCCGCTGACGGCTCCGACAAGGCCTGTTCAGACGCGTCCATTTTGCTAACAAAGTTGGCGCTGGCGAGGCACAGTACGGACAATGTGAGCGTGGTGGTGGTTGATTTGAGGAGAGATCGACAATCCAATACCAACATCATTAACAAATCTAACTAATGGAGGAAAGATTAAAGAAACCAAGTAATCAACCGACCATACCAAATGGAGCCTCCTTTTTTATTTGACAAAAGGAAAATGGAGGGTTATGCTTTGTTTAATTCAATGTGATTCTAATGGAATTGTTGGTCGCTGGTTGGTTCAGCTAAGTTGAAAGGAAGTGGTAACTTTTGGGATATGAACAGATTGTAGAGAATTATAGATTAATGAAAATTAGAGTCAACAAAGCCTTAATTGAGCAGTTGACACTCCTCTCCTTGTCCGAAATGTGATCTATGTTTAACATTACACATGTGACCTTGGCTCAAGTTGTGGAAGAAATATTGGGCGTTCTGCAATCTCACATGGGATCATTCATCTATTCTCTGCTCTAAATTTTGAAAAATTGTGTATATTACAGAAATATATATTCAAGTATTACGTAAACATAAATATCTATATGATCCGGACGGCTTTATTTGTCTGTACGCATCAATTGTGTATCGTAACAAGTATGTGTATAATCTATACAAAAACTTCTCTGCATTAAATTTCGTACTTCATGGGACTTTCGTAATAATTTACGTGTTATAATATCCGAACAAAACTTGCTATTAATTTACATGTTATAATATCTAATAACATTATTTGACAGATTGTATTTAAAATTTCAAAATCAAAATTTATAATTTTTTAAATTTAAGCTTTTGATTCAACAATTGTAGTTCACATAATTCTTGTTAAAAAACTCGAGATCCATTTTAAGTTCCTTCTTGAATATATGTGTGTGTGTGTATCCTTACAAAATTGAATAAAATGAAACATATAATAAATACTTACAAAAGAGGTATACATAATCCATGCATATATCCTCTCTAATTTTCTTGACCGAATGAAAATGTCTTACCTCTCTTTAGGGGAGAGAAATTCTTTGATTGCCAGTCTCCACTTCCACACGACGCAGTCTATTAAATATTTTGTTATCTACCTACTAGAGTTCTTGAAAATTTATTACAAAAATTGAACTATGTGAAGTAAGTTAATTTGATTATAATTACATGTAGTTACATGATAACATTATCATTTTGATACAAAAATAAAGCACATATCAAATAGACCAGGTGGATGACTACAGTTCAATTTCAAATTTCATATAGAGGACGTTGTCTTGTTAACCTTTTTTAAGTTAAAAAACTTGTCTTTCACCTCACACTTCTTAATCTATTTCTTTTCAATAAAATAACTTTTGTTTACGCACTAGGCAAAAGAAATTCAAACTGTGATTGCAATTAATTATGGTCCATATAACTACGATTCTCATCGTCATTAATGATAAACAATAATCAAATTGGAAAGGTGGGAAATGTCAAACGAAAAAATATTAATTTATTTTAACATACTTATATGACTGTTAATTTAATGTATTAATCTCAATAAAATTATTTTAAAAAATAAAAGATATTAAAAATAATTTTATTAAAAGTAATATAGTAAATTAATTATTATATAACAATAACTAATATTTTTTCAAAGTCAAACTGGACGATTATAGTATATGACTCAGCTACTTGCTTTGGATGGAACAAGTGGTGGATGGATGAGATAAATGCATGTATTAATGAAATCCAAGTTTAAACCTTCCTTTGGGCAGCCAACCAAATTACCCCGAATAAAATAATAAAATATTAGTTTGTTTTAATCTAATTAAGTAGTAACTGATTTAATGTATTAATTTTAATAAAATTATTTTTAAAAATAAAAAAATATTTAAAAAAATAAATATTATTAAAATTAATATACTAAATTAAGTACTACTAAATTTATAAGAATTCATTAATATTTTTTCAGCAATAAAAGAAAAGGAAAGGAATGGAAAGCAGGAGATATTTGACTTCCCACCGAAATTTTGGTGCTAATTCCATGAAAAACGACTGGGGGCCCACCATCCCCACTTCATTGATGACGGACGCGTATCACTTGCTCTCTTTTTGGGTGTCACCTTCTCTTAGCTGGACTCAGATTTGGTCAGATTTGGTTCTCCAAGGACCGTTCTCAAGAATTCCATTTCATTTTCATTTTCATTCTTGTGTTAAGACAACCTCAATATATATCTAAGCTAGATTAGCTTACCTAAAATGGAACTGGGATGGAGACCACATCATCCAACGACCCCTCTAACTTGTTGGGTTGGGCATGCACATATTGCAATGTTTCCGAGGATACTGCATTTGTCAAATCCCTATATTTCATGGTTCAACGGCTCATCCTATCATTCTTTTAGAATTTACATTAAATATTATAATTTATTTTATTACAAATTTAAATATATATAATATGTATTTATTAAAATAAAAATAAAATAAACATTATTAAATGATGATTTATATAAGACTATAATATAAAATATTTATTTTACATATTATAAATTATAAAATTTGAATAATTTTATTTTATTTAATATAAATTAAATTACATTTAAATTATTTTTTATTATATATAATATTTTAACTATATAATTATATATTTTAATAACTATTTATTAATCGAAATAAATTCTTATAATTTTACATTATAAGTTTATAATATAAATTTATCTATTCTTTATTATTTTGCTTATACTTCCAAGTTTAACAACTCAAATTATGTGTTTGTTTTGCTACGTTGTTCATAACCTAATATGCAACATAGTTGAACAAATCCAACATGAAAGAGGGGGTATATAGTCCCATCCTGTTCCTGTGGAGAAGAATTCAAAATAGGATTTCCTGTATTTAGAAACTAAAATGCGGGGATGAATGTAGACAAAGAGTAAAAGAGAAAATGAGAGAGAAAACAATATTGCAAAACTACTTGCTTCTCTCCCTTCTCTCTTGTTCTCTTCTAAAATCCATCATTTACATCTATCTGGTTTCTAAACGCAGAGAATCCGTTCAAAAAGAATTATCTTTTGCTTTCTCCTCCATGCAGGTCAATTCTTGCAACCCAAAACAAGAATGTTATTCCTAACCAGCCACATCCAGTATCTTTAAGGTGGTGGTTTAGAGAGTTGAATTGCTATTCTCGATCTTATTCCACAGAAAGCCTTCCATATTATAAACAAATCCAGCATGATTAACGTTGCTTAAATATTCCTTCTTTCTTTTTTAGGGCACCAATTATACCTCAAAGCTTCCCCGAGTTATGCTGGGATTGACAGTGAACGTTTCCATTTTTATATATCTTGAGCATTATCTTTAACGAATAATGTTTTAAGCAATGAGTGGCGAATAATAACTGTGAAACAATTCATCCAAAATTAATAAAAAGCATTTGACCAAAACCATTCGGGTAGCATCAGATTCAAGTTGAATGCATGTTCAACAATTTGACCCTGCTGCTTAATATCCATTGGAACTTGGATAGTCTTATTATTATTATTCAGAAAAATACTACTTTGCCCTCATTTTCAGTCTTAAGATCAATTTAGTAATCTAAAAATAAAATGTTTTAAAATCATCATCCAAAAATAACAAAATAAAAATTCTCTAAATATCAATTTGATCCGTCATATGCATCAAATCCATTCATTTAATTTTTTTTTTAATTATTTTAATACTTTCTATATTTAAAAAGTTAACATGATATGATGATACTTTAGGAAAAAAGAGACAAACCAAATTTGTATTTTTCTCTTATTATCATTATATATTATTCCTTCCCACTGTGATTCTCCCACTTTTGGGCAAGTTGATGAGTAGGAATAGATTGGGCCTGACTTTGTAGCCCAATGGGTCAGATTTGGGATGCATTGTTGACTGTCTAAACTTTTGAGCTATGTTGGATCTTGACTAATTCAAAACTTGAGCTGGCCCACAGTGGATCCATAACTTGGCTGTGTAAATATTATAGTTATCATAATAGGAATGCATAGAATGAAAGCAGAGCATCTACCTGTCCTTGCTCCATTTAGCCAAAAAGACCAATCATGTTTCCTACAAATTGACTGAGGAATCGATGAATATTTGTACCAATGATTTGAGTTTCTGGTTTATCACGAGTGG
Organism: Delonix regia; assembly: GCA_037074485.1. Classification (NCBI taxonomy): domain Eukaryota; kingdom Viridiplantae; phylum Streptophyta; class Magnoliopsida; order Fabales; family Fabaceae; genus Delonix; species Delonix regia. The sequence continues at coordinate 17,035,888 of CM073452.1, read as the reverse complement.
AATGATTAACCATAACCTAATTTTTTTGCTTCTATGAGTAATAGTTGAATAGGCATTAAGTTTGTATTTGACCACCAATCTTGATTTAATAATGATCTGATGGCTTTGAGGAAAAGGATGTGTTTGTGGAGATCGCGAACTCTTTTCCTGCCCCATTGTTTGACATTTGTTCAGTTTTACCGAAGAACCATAATGCTAGACAATCCTCAACAGGGTAATTTACTATTTTGCCTGAAAGTCATATTTTCCTTGGGTAGTCCTTATTAGACCAAAGAAACTCAATTTCTAATAATTGCGCATATATGCTCCGGAGCTTTGCTTGGATCAACATTGGCGGAGGGAAGGGGGGTAACGTATCCCATGGCCAAATTTCAACATATATAGGGAGTAAATTAGATTTTGGCCCCACATATATAAGAGAAATTTTTTATTTCGTCCCCCCAAATTCGTATTTATATATATATATGTTATGGTGTGTGTAGTTTAGATTTTGTCCCATATATAAAAAATTAATCTCTGATACTAAAATAAAAATTAAGTGAAATTGAAAGATCAAATGTAATGTTCCAAAAAATACTAACACATTAACTATTTTATGTAACTAGTTTTTGTCCATTAAATTACCCTTGAATTAGATTCATGTTACAATGTGTTTATAGGCCTGTGGATCGCCTGCAGTAATTAGAGATTCTCTAGTTACTGTTTATGAATAAAAAAATAATTTTTATTAATTTAATATTAATAAAATATTATTTTTTATTGGAGATTCTTTGATTACTAGAGAAAATCTAAACTCGTGTTTATAGAGTAGGGATGACAATTTTGTAAGGTTAGGACAGGGAATGCCTCCCCACTCCTCATTTTCATCGTTAAAGTATATCTCTATCTTCATCCCCATTTCTCACTTTGAATGAGGTTTTTTCCCATCTCAATTCTTCATGAAAATATGGATCCTGCGAAGACTTTGAATTTTTTTATAAAAATTGGAAAAGATAAATATTATATATATATATATTAAAACATTATATTTAAAGTTCAACTTCATTGTTTATATTACCTAATAAGCTCTAATTAAGTTCATGAAATCTAAAAATATTCAAATAATTTTTAAAAAACCATCTAAATAATTTTGATTCCAATTTATCCTTAATTATAATTTATAAACAATTTATTATTTTTCCTTATATTTACTTTCTATTATCCATTATGATGTGCTTGTAGCTTTAAGATATTTTAAAAGTAATCTCATTATATCCTTCAAGTATCGAATAAGTACAAGACTAATATATAATGAGCGGAATCTATTTTTTTTTTTTTTTGGTTGCTACAAAGGGCAAGAAGGCTAAAAAAGTGTATTGTTGAGGAAATTATAAAATCTAAAGATTTTAAAGTAAAGAAGATTATGCTCATGATCCAAATGCAAATGCAAAATGGAAGAATCACATCTAGGGAAGCTATGAATGATGTTCTGATCCTAACAATGACTTGAGAGATATGAGAATGTTGAAATCCTCCCGCTACCAAGATTTGTAAATGTTGATTGCAAAGTATCATGCAAATGGGGTGAGAAGTCGCACCATGAATGAACTCTTGCTGTTATATCTAGTAAAGGCTGGCTCTGAGGTCACTAAAGAGAAAGAAATCTTTTGGGGTGTTAACTTTCTTTAGAAATCCCCACCTTCTTATCAGATTATGATTGAATTTGATGTCAATAATGGATTTGATTTGCTTCCTCTTGCAAGCATTAGATGAAAGTGTTCTAGATATCCTTGAGCTTGTTTGAATCTTCTAGGGACTTTTAGCAGTTAAGCAATTCCCATAATAGAATTCAAAAATCATTCGTTGAGTCCAGTGAACTGCCTACAAAGCATAAGCTCTAGCTCCTTCATGCGCAAATTTATTTCTTTGGCGCTAGATAACATACAGAGTTATTAGAATGTAATTCGTATACTATTATAAACTAGCCAGGTTTTGCTTTCGCTGATTGAACCAATGATTCACCCAGTGAATTATGTCCTGTTCTTGAATCTTATCAACTCTAATAGATAGAGGAGAAGCAAACCATAAGGATCTTGTAAAAGGACATTTAATAAAGAGATGATTTATAGATTTCAATTCCTCTTGACAAAAATGACACAATGAGCTCATATCGACATGATGATTTTCCAGAATTTCTTTAATGGAAAGGGCTTTAGATAACTAACAGCAGGTAAAAACCAAGATTCTAAATGGGAGCTTAACTTTTCCATAAGGCAGTCCAATTGGTAAAATTAAATCAAGGCATCATTTTGTCCTGTAATGGATAAAAGGGTGTTGATAATCTAATGAGCTGTGGCCTTATCATAAATATTAACTATTTAGGTGTTCCAACAAAGAGTATTATGCATAATAAGGTTTGAAACCTTAGTAATTCCATTAGGGGGAACTAATTGCATCTGCCACCGGTAACAGTGGTTGATAGGAATTGATAGACCATTACTAACCCTCCATTTTAAGTTGTTAGTTGTGATGCCATAGGATTTTAAAATACTGCGCCATATCCAAGAGGAACTCGATCTATGAATTAAAATCCCTGGCTAATTTTGATTACAATATTTAGATCTCATGACTATGGCCTAAAATGAGTAATTATTTAGATCGTTTACCTTCCAAATCTATTTAACCAAAAGACTAAGATTGAAGGGATTTAATTTTCTGATGCCAAGGCCCCCAATACTTTTAGGAACACAAATGAGTTCCCATCTCAAGAAGTGCATACGTAGCCTATTATTGCTAATTCCTAAAAGAAAATCGATATTTTTTATTCTATCCTCAAGCAATATTATTTTGGAAGATGAAAACATGACGGATGATAAGTCAATGCAAAGTTCAAAGTTGATTTGATAAGGGTCAACCTACTAGCTTGAGAAAGCAGTTTAAAATTCCAAAGTAAAAACTTGGAGTCAATCTTCCTGATTAGTTTTTCATAGATATGATTTTTATTTTTGCCTACATCAACCCAAGTGCCAAGATATTTACCTAGTCCACCAGAGTATTTCACCTTTAATATTTCGACATAATTTTCTTGAAACGATAAGGGGTGTTAGGAGTAAAAATCATAAGAGATTTATTATAGTTGATGTTTAGGCCTAAGAATGTAGTAAAATGATCCAATAGCTCCTTTACTTTTAGCGCACATTTTAGTTAAGGCTTCAAAGAAAAGAATTCTATCATTTGTATACATTAAATGCAATATAGGAGGAGCAGATTTACCAATTTTAACTCCTTTCTGGCCCTACATTTTTCTTGCTTTGATATAAAACAGGAAAGAATGTTCATGTAGCGGATAAAAAAAAAAGGAGATAGAAGATGCCCTTGACGCAACTTACACCTGGGCCAAAAAACCTTTGAAGGAGAACCATTGATTAATATTTGATAATCGACAATAGACATACATTGCATTAGCAGTTGAATCCAACTGGGTGGAAAATTCATTTTGACTAAGACAACCTTGAGAAAATTCCAAGAAATGCTATCAAAGGCTTTAAAGATGTCAAATTTCAAAGCACCCCATCCAATAATTTCAAACTTAAATATATATTTTTTAATTATTATAAATATAAATAATAGGTAAAATAACTAAATATATATAAAAAAAATAGTATACATATATATATATATGTATATAATTATATAAAATTGTAGGAATCTTATAGGCATGATCCCCATCTTTATTCCCAAACTTCCTTCAAAAAGAGTTATAGGCATGATCCCCATCTTTATCCCCAAACTTCCTTCAAAAAGAGTTTTCTCTCATTCTCGTCCCTACAATAAAAGATTCCTCAAATGCAAGTTCCCAAATGAGACAATCTCATTCTCATCCTTATAAAAAAAGATTTCTCAAATGCGGGTACGAGACAATCTTTATAAAATCCCCAAATTTAGAGACCTTTTACTATCTCTATTATAGAGGGGCTTTCTCTTTTAACTAAAGTAAAATTTCTCGGAAAAAATTGCATTCGTAACTGGTGTTATTCCTTTTTGGGCCCCAAAATTTTCTTCTTTTTTGTCTTCTAGATTCTCAAGAGAATTGTATTTTGACTCTAGAAAAGTTTCTTTCTTCTCGCTTAGGTCCTTTCCTCCGTGGGTTATCACATCAAAAGTGAACTTTTGCCAACTTTTAAATATGAAAAAATTGAAAAATCATGTATTTAGAAAAAAAATGAATTACGTTCATATTTATGCTAACATTATAAAAAAAAAATACATATTAAGTCCCTTGAACCCATTTTAACATCGAACTGGGCGAAGCGGGGATTGAGTTTTGATCTAAATTAAATTAGTAAGTCCAAATCTATTGGTACATTTTTCGAATGGCAGTGGATGCGGGCAAGCTACCTTCCTTTCGAACATGACAAACCACCTATATACCAAAAATCTCACCCCTAAAAATATGTAGTTTTATGCAATTACTCGCTTAAAAATGCGTTCACAATTAATAAATCATCACTCTTTTTCCGATTTCATCATTTAAAGATAAAAATGTTTAATCTAATATTTATAATATCACTTTTTAAATTTAAAATATAAAACTTTTTTATTTAATTCAAATATTTCTTTCAATCACAATAGTCAATGAAAAATTATTTTTAGGCTCACTAAAACATTGGTACTTCAAAAATTAAATTTATTAATTTATCCTATCATCTAAATTCATCCCCAATTGTCCTCCTCCGACATGCCCGGGCTCCGAGTTTCCAAGCACGTTCTTGTTATGTTTCCTTTTCGAGCCCAAAGTGGTATAATCCTATGAATACGATGTCGCATTCTCACTTGTCCTTCGCTGAACCTCAGGCTACGTAACGTAGCACTCTTTGTGTATGATTCTTATCTAATACTTCAAATAATTCTCAGCTTTTACGAGCCCGTTAAGTTCACCCGCCTTGGCCTAACGGAACCTCTCACTCCCTTTTCCTTTTCCACCGCTTTCACTGTCCACCCCCTCTCTCTCTATTCGTCTATTGCATTTTCTGTGACTGTTCTTCTCTCCCACCGTGATTTCACCACTCTGCGTTCCAATTCCAAGCAGTTGGGGCTTTCACTGTTTCCTGTATTTGGGTCTTGGCCTACTGTCAATTTCTTGTTTTCTAGGGTTTTAGTATCTTGCTCATGATGCCCTCAAAACCCTCGGGAACCTCTGAATTGGAAGAAAGAATGGGAGATTTCAAGCCCTTCTCGGACTCGGGGTCGTGCTCGAGGTCCATTTGCGAGACCGTCGATGGGTCGCATCAATTCACCATAAAGGGATATTCTTTGGCCAAAGGGATGGGTGCTGGGAAGTATATAATGAGCGACACGTTCAGTGTTGGCGGCTTCGACTGGGCCATATATTTTTACCCGGATGGCAAGAACCCAGAGGATAATTCCATGTACGTTTCCGTTTTCATAGCGTTGGCGAGCGAGGGAACCGATGTGAGAGCTTTGTTCAAGTTGACTTTGGTGGATCAGAGTGAGAAGGGGAATGATAAAGTACATAGTCATTTTGATCGCCCGCTGGAGAGTGGACCCTATACATTGAAGTATCGAGGCAGTATGTGGTATGAATTTCGTGGACTTGCTGTTTTTGCTTTGTTGTCAATTTTTGTTAGCAGTGGGAGAAACACTTATATTGCGAAATTTGAGGGGGTTTAGGGTTTTGATTGGAGTGGATGATTTTCCTGCTTATGCTACCAGAAATGGGGTTTAGTCATTAGTGAGAATAATGTCTCTGAAGGTAGTGTAATTATATATATCTACTTATATCATAAAGAGCATTAAGTCAATGATTTCTGATTTGGGGTGTGGATATGATTCTATTGGTACTGTGCATCAGTTATTTAATTTTTGTCATGGCGGACAAATCATAAGAACTTATTTGACTATATTGGTTTCATGGTCCTGTATTTGTCAATTTGAAAGAAAAATAAATAAATAAATAAAGAAGAAGGTGTTCTGTTGGTTGATCCATAGTTCGAATTTGGGTTTACAGCAAAGGAATTTTCACCACTCAAGAATTATCTTTAACGTATTTGTTTTATAGTTCTCTCAAGGTAGTTTTGAAATTGGTATTTTGGAAGTTAGTATTGGCAGTGATTAACATGTCCTAGATATCAGGGATATATGCTATCATAAACTTAATTTGGTGGTGTTTTGCAATGGGTCTATATCCTGGATGTGGCAGAATTTTTCTCAATTGTTTATTAAGTATCAAAACATTTTATATGACAATAAAAAAAAAAGTTTTAAATTTTTTTGTGCTTTTGTCTATCAAGAAAGTAGTTTGTTTCATTCATTTGTATGATATGGCTGCCAGTATCTCTTTTCTTCCTATATTTCTTTTTAATTTTTTAAGGGGTTGGGTGTTATTAATTCATTAGTAGTCTAGTAGTTTCCTGCAACTTACCTTTCTGTATTCATTTCAGGGGTTACAAAAGATTTTTCAGAAGAACAATATTGGAAACTTCAGAATATCTGAAAAATGATTGCCTTGTCATGCATTGCACTGTTGGTGTGGTCAAAACTCGCTTTGAAGGGACCAGACAGAGTATTATTGTACCACCGTCAAACATGGGTCAAGATTTTAAGGACTTATTAGAATCTGAAGTCGGTTGTGATGTGCTTTTCAAGGTTGGGAATGAAAGGTTTAAAGCTCATAAGTTGATACTTGCAGCCCGATCTCCTGTATTTAGAGCCCAGTTTTTCGGACTTGTTGGGGATCCTTGCATAAATGAAGTAGTGATAGAGGATATTGAGCCCTTTATCTTCAAGGTGGTGCATTTAACTTTATTACTGCCTCATGGTATCTGATGAGTGAAATAACCAATGACATTTTCTATTTCATAAGCAATGGTTAATTTTTAACTCTCTTTGCATATTATTTTTTAAAAAAATTTATTTCTTTTGTCTATGAATAATTGAAAACTGGAATTTAGAGTTTTCTTCATTCCACCGTTTTTGTTGACCTCTTAAGACATACTGTTGTTTGATATGTTTCCTTAATGATTTGAGTAGTAGCACTGGCAGAAATATTTGCAGTTATAACTCGAAAGATTAAATATTTTATATAAATTGCCTGACTTTGTGCCTGAGGTATGGCCAGAACCTATACAAAAGGATGAGGAATGGGTATTTTGTGATCTATGGGCATATTTTCTTCTGTACGTTGGATTGTGTATGAGAGAGAGACACTGAGGCAGATAATCTTTATTGATCTTGAGCATGTCTTCTCGTTGTATTTATTTTTACATTTTTTTGGATATATAAATTGATAGTAGAGAGAGAAGGAGCACTAAGTCAGAAGAGACTTCTACTGTTAAAAAAGAACAAATGAGAAATAATACACCAGCTCAAAAAGGTCAACCACACTGCAATTTGCATATCCAGACAAAGCAGTCCCCCAAATGCGACCATGTGCTTTATCCTGAAAATCCTAGGAAGGCTCTCGCCAAATATACCAATCCCCTGCTATTTTTGCCTGTCTTCACAAACTTTTCTCTCCTAAAACCTGAGAAATATATTCGAAGAAAATGCTCCAAACTCCAAAGTAGTTGTACAAACCCCCTGTTCCTTAAAAATGGCAGAAAGTTTATTCCAAAGGTCCCATGCCTACTTGTTCTGAATGAAAAGATGACAATTGATCTCCTAATTCCCTTAACATATCACACACATATCAGGATTTCGGGAGAAAGGGCTTCTTGTGGTCATACTGCCTTGTAACAGATCGTTTGTGTTAATCTTCTTAAGTACTGCAGAAGAAGGAATAAAAGAGATAAATAAATTGTATTAATCGTTTGCATTGACAGTAGAGGGAGCTTTTGCCTTTCAAAAAAAGGCTTGGTAAGAATTAAATTCTAGATAATAGAGTCAAAGGCTTGGTCAAAAGCCATAAGTTCCTTGTCCAAATACTTAAGGTCCAAAACCCCCTTCATTTTTAGACTTGCATCAGACTTCTTGACTAACCAAGAGATTCTCTTGGTATTCCCTGGTCCAGACCATTGGAAGACTCTCCCTTTATTTGGTTCTATAAAGAAACACATGGCCTGAATTTCTTTTATTCCTTTTAAGTATCTCTTTTATTTTTTATTAAGCAAGTGATAAATTCATTGAGAATAAGGGTTTATCTTATTATAGAATCAGTATGTTAAGAGGAGCCAGTAGAATTATGTTTATATTGGCAATAAACAAGCAGAATTTTTTTTTATCTATGTTCTTGTTGAAATCACTGTACATCTTCAAAATTGTTTGGAAAATGTCAAAGATGTGTCAGTGTCTGTTCATCATGTTTGATAAGGATCAAGGTGTGTCCAACTAGTGCCAGAGAAGTTTCTGCAATGGAATGCAGTGTCATCTGACTTGGAACTTATTGCTTTGGGTGTAAGTGCTTTTATAAATACCCTCCTGTAAGGCATTTTAATATTGCTTTAGCATTTAAACTGCTTGATAGCCATAAGTTCCTTGCTATGCTGGTTGTGCTTGTTGATTGTGTATTTCATGTAATTAAATAGTGTTTGACATTATGATGTGTTTGGTCTGACACCCTTGATGTTTGTTTTGGTTTTGAAGCAGACAGTTGGAACTAGGTTGATCCTATGAGAAAGTTGCTTGTGGTTGGATAGAATTAGTTATGTTAGAACTTTCTGTTTAGATTATGGCATGTTATGAAGATGGCAAGTTAGCTTGTCATTTTTTGAAATACTAAGCATTTTTTTTGAGGTTATGTTCTCATTCCAGTATGGTCCTTGGATAAGTTTTTTCGATGCTGTTTTTATTTTCAGAGGGTTGCCAATTTCAGATTGAACAATGGAATATTATTTCATTATTTTATGCTAAGCAGGTTGGTTGAGTTAGTATGCTTTTCTGACTTCACAGGTAATGCTTCTCTTCGTTTATACTGATGAACTTCCTGATAACTATGACGATATGGACTCAATGCCTGTGTGTGCACATACTGCCATGGTCCAACATCTCTTGGCTGCTGCTGATCTGTATAATCTTGATCGTCTAAAATTGTTATGTGAATCAAAATTGTGTGAAGATATCAGTACAGATACCGTTGCAACAACACTTGCCCTGGCTGAGCAACACCACTGTCCTCAGCTTAAGGCCATCTGTTTAAAATTTATCGCGAATCCATCAAACTTGGGAGGTGTGTTATTTATATAATGCGTGTGTTAGATTGTTTTTAGCATAGGTTGTACATTGGCATTCTTGGTGATTCTTCATGCTTTCGAATGAAATTTGATTCCATGTGTTAGTTTTTTGTGTTTCAGAAGTTGGTAGGATAGACATACTGATAATATATATGCCAAACACCAATGTGAATGTCAAGATTATGATAGAACTTCATTTCCAATACCACTTTACCAACACATGCCTTTTCCATCCCCTTTAGTTTGTTTGCGGACTGCCTGGCTGGAGGAGCATTGATTAATTATTCAATCTTTTGTAAAGATGCATAAGTATACTTGCAGCTGATTGGACTTTCTGCTTTTCTTCTTTTGACTATTGTAAATATCTCTGTTTTCTATATCATTTCTGTAACATTCTTTATATCTATACAAAGGTTGTTTATCATTATACGGAGTTTTCAGGAGTTTATCCCCTTACCTTCGTACCTTCTGGAATTCAGTAAGTTTTCTGCATTTTGGAGACTCAATGATGTATAGGTTTGCTTCCTACAGCGGTAATGCAGTCTGAAGCATTTGTGCACTTGAAGGAGAGTTGTCCTTCAATGTTATTGGAGTTGCTGGAGACATTTGCATCGGCAGATGAGAACTCGAGCCAGACATTTAGCAGGAAGAGAAGTGGCAGTAGTATATATGGGCAAGATTTAGCAGATGGGGGTGCTGCTGAATCAGTTAATCCAAATGGCAGGCGCATCAGGAGGCGGACATAGTCTGTTTGGTTTGCATTTTGGCCTGAAAGTGTGATATAGATGGCCCCCGCAAGTCATGAAACTGCCTATCAATATCAGTGGTTCATATTAATGGTTTGTGCAGCTTTTGGCCTTGCCGTTCTCACTTCTTTGGGGCTACTTTTGGACAGCATTTTCAAATATAGTATGACACAGAACAGTTGCTAATGTAGGGTGAACTATGCTTTACAACATTATCAAAAAGTAAATAGCTGATATTTTTATAATCATTTCCTGGCAGAATATAGTTTTTGAATTTTCCATATAGCTGAATGTTTGAGCTTTTCCGATATAAATTGCTTTTTTCATGTTCGGATTAGATATTAGATTTTAACCCTTGGTGTGTAAATTAATCGTGTAAGTGGAGTTGGTCTTTTTGAATTTATTGAGGCCCCCTCTGCGTGGACTATTTGGATCCTTTCAGGCCACTCTTCCACTCCTTTGAGTTATTGGGATGATTATAATAGGGGATAATATACGAATAAATAACGATTAAGCTATGGCTATTTGATCCTTCAAAACAAATATTATTATACTACAGTTCTATATTATCTTCCTTTAAATACATTAGTAGGTTAATAGGAACTTCCTATAACATAATTTGACCACTCTTTTCTGAAGAGTCGTCGTGAATAAGATTCTGGAAACCACATAAGAATCGTGGGTAGACTATTTCATGATGTCTTTATTGACGATTAATTATAAGTTAGGGCGATTTGTAAGCAGCATTTACTGTTGAATCTATAATATCATCATAAAAAATGTCACAGAAACTTCCTTTCGACTATACTTTGACATATCCTTGAACTCCCAATCCTACATTAACCATCTGAGTTTTGTAAATTGAAGCGGATATGGTATTGACAAATCATTTTATTGAGATTTGAGAAGTTAGCGAAGCAAGTCTTGAAGCCACAGTAATCAAGCCCTCGAGATTCAGGACTTTGAATCAAGATGAAACCTAGGCCAGAGAAAAGTACCCATGGCGAACTCTCTCTTGTATGCCAAATCACCATGAGTAGGTAAGCCATATTCCTTAAGGAGCCCATCGAGCTTCCACTCAGGCATGTTCTGGTAGTCATTCTGGGAGTACCTTGGGTAGTGAAGAGGCATCTGAAAGAAGCCCATGATGTTGTTCTTTTGGGGACTTTCCATCTCTCTCACTCTCTATTCTCTGTACTTCCTGTATATCCTTAGACACTCTTCTCTTTCCCAATTTTTGCTGTACAAAATGCGATGGGGTGATATATAGGGCAGCCACAAAGGGTTCTCAAGGCACGAAGCTGGGGTATCACACGAATGGATTGGTGTAACTTCTCTCATGCAGCAAGTTAGTTGCTTCAGAGAGATTTGGTTCATGTGTCGTTATGTGTGTGAGAAAGAGAATGGAACAAGAAAAGGCACGGGCGTTAAAAGAAACAAGCATTGTGTCCCTCAGAGTTTAAAATAGTCCTTTATCTCCCCTTCCAGAAACAATAAACGAAAAAGCAAAAACAAACCAGAAACGAACAACGAAAAGTTATTTAGTGCTAAAAAGTTTTGTTATTTCAAAATCCGTGCTCTATCTGATTAGAAAATGGGTATTACACTCCCATGGGAAACGAGGTTTTAACAATTCAATAGCTTATTTGAGAGTGGCTCAAAGGCATTTATTAATTAAACCGTGTGTCTTAAATTTTTACGACACTGTTAAATTTTTAATGTGTTCAGAAACAATCTGAATTTTGTATATTTGAAATTTGGTGCATTTACACTGTTTTTTTAATTTTGAAAAATAAATATTAATTTTTTTTTATTATAAAAAGTAGTGTTCAAGATAATTAAATGTATTAAATACGTCAAAATTTAAATGCATCAAATCCAAATTAGTTCCAAAGTGACAAACTAAAAATAATTTAGACAAGTAATTAATGTAAATTGTCCATCACATTCTCAAATCACCGAGCTAGCTATTACAATGGATTGATGTTAATAATAAAATTAAGCATGTGATTTATTTGTAATTTCTGATACAAAACATATTTTTTATCTTTAAATTTGGCAACTAAGTATTATATGATTAGGACTTGTGACTAGATGTTTACGCGTTATATTTTCTATTGGAGAACGTAATAAGAGTAATCCTTTTTGAAAGAGCTGCAGTTTCATAAGCCCAACTCTCATTATCTAAAATGATTATTAAACTTCAAAAAATATCGAATAAATTACTCTTCCTCTTTTAAAATATGATCAAATTATACGCTCATATTTTATTTTAAAATATACATTATTAAATTTGTAACAGTACTTAGGTTCATTAATATACATCTAATACAATATTTTTCTCAAGATTAAATTGTTATCTTTAAATAAGTTAATCTTAAAATCTTATTTGTGTATATATTCTTTTTTGATAATATTGTTGTTACAATTTATTAAATTGAAATTTTTACTATTTTGTATGGGTCAAATATGATTTAAAGCTTATTACATTATATGACAATTATAGGGATCATTTAGTCAAAATGAATATAATTATAATTTTATTTTTATTGCCGAAAAATGCGTATAACAAATATTTTGAAACGAAGAAAAAAAGGATTATATAAATTAGACATATTTTTTAAAAATATTAACGAAAAATATTTGATAGATCACATATATTAATTAACAAGTTTTATATCCAGACAAAGATATAGTGTGTAAATGGGTCCTAGACTCTGAAAGAAAATTACTACTTTGACACCCGTCAGTAATATGTGGTGCCAAATACACCAAAGCCGCATGTGAGGTCGCTACACTCAATCATTGCTCGCGCCTCTTCTTCACCACACGATCCCCCTTCCTCAATCCTGTCCAATGATTGTAGAGAAATACCTCAAAACGGCTTTAACTGAATAGGCCCCCACCCGATTCTTCGAGAATTACCATGCTCCCTTATCATTCCAAACACGCCCTTAACGAGAGGCCCGTATCAAACGCGACACGGAGACATCATTATTGGTTCCATGATTGCTTTTGATTTCACCAACCTGATTGACGGCTCATACGCTGTCACCCATCGCAGTACCATGGGCCCGATCCCACCAAACTATTACCGGTCATGTTGATTGACCCCTCGATCATCCGCTTCGTACAATTATTGGTAATGCCTCGCGAGCCACAGATCCAGTGTGGCCCACCTTAATGTTCAACGAAAACTCGACACGTGTAATGGAGGGCCCAATTTGGACGGTTTTTGGGTCACCACGCTTTTTTGGTGGAGGTGGCGTACTTGAGGCCCAAAGGTTGCTATTGGCGAGAAGGTCATTTGTGCCACAAAAAATTAATGGCTCGGAGTGGGTATGCTTTAAGGGCGACGTGTCTGCTTGAGTTTTATTTTGGGTTGGGCCGTGGGCTTAGAGCTCAGAGAAAGGAAAACCGTCAGCGTCCATTTTCTGGCTTTCTGGGTTATCTTCACCCACAAATATTCATTCGGTTTTGACCATATTCATCTAATAATTTCCTACAGATTTTGTGGCTGTGAGAGATCCACCAATTCGCTTTTTTAACCCCACTTTCACACTTTTGTCATGCGTATACTCATGCACTTCTTGAATAGCCAGCATGTGTCAGCAACGAAGAGAAGGAAAAAAGAAGAAGACGCCAAAATCTCAAAATCATTTTCATGCAGAGAATCAATAATTTGAAATTATTTTTGAGAAAGATTGTGGAATAAGAAAGTCTAGAAAGCAACAAGAACAGATTTTTAAGTGGAGTCTAATAATAAAAGTTCGAAATACTTTTTGGAAAAATTAAGTTCAAATTTTCATCTGCATTAGTTTAAGAAGTTTATTAAAAAGCGAGTTACTTGAAGCTAATTCAAATAGTTGGTTACGTTAACTTTTGAGTAGAAAAATTCAACTTGAGTCTTCTGTTATTCAGAAAATAAAAAAATAGAGCAAATGAAAAAGATGAGAATCCAATCTAATATATATATATATATATATATATATATATATGCAAACTCCTTTAACGTGGAATCAAATCCTCAGATTTTTTGAAAATTTTTTGAAGTGATTTTTTAAATTAAATAAATTAACTATATAACTTATGAATAGTTATTTAAAATTTCAAAATTTAACAAAAATATAATTAATATGTATAATCCAACTAAATTTTTATTTGATACGCATAATTAATTAATTTTAATTTTTTAATAAATTAATTTTAAGATACTATTTGTATTCATAACAAAAATAATAAAATAATTATTTAATAAAATAATTAATCATATTTTAAATTACGAATTCTTTAAATTTTGATATTTTTTTAAAGTAATTGAAAAATATAATGAATAAATGAATTAAAGGGTTAATTAATTATCTCTTAAATCTCTTAATAAAATATTATAAATATAAATTAATACTATACAATATTAAAGTTAAAAAAATAATATATAGTTAAATATTTAATTCAACTATTTAAATTATTTATCGTCATACATTATTTAAAATTAAAAATAAAATCAAATATAATTTATCAATTTTTGATATTATAGAATCTTTTATAAATACAACAATGATAATTACTTTATACAATAATGCCCACAAATATAGTTATTTTAAAATATATTAATTAAAATAAACTAATTTGTTCGTGCAAATAAATTAATTTATTAATTAAATTAGTAGCATTGTATCGGTGGAACTATTTAATATGAAATTTGAGATAAAAAAATTTTAATTGGATATTTGCTGCACAATCTGAGAAGTGCGTGTACTTTACTGAACGGAGTTAGATAAAGAAGACGCATCATAAATGTTCGGATTTAAATAATTCATTTGTTTCTTGAAAGCACAAACTGTGTTCTGTAACTTTCATAATGCCGTGCCGCCCTTTCGTAGTTGATGATTCGTTACGAGGGAACCATCATTTTGCGGTTTATTGTACCATACTACTCCTTTTTTTTTTTTTTTTTGGATATTTAATGGAAAGGAGAAGAGCTTCCATGTTTACTTTTTCCCGTTTTTGTGGCTTAATTTTGTCCGTTCTTTATGCTTTTAGCTGGACATCGTCATGAATATATATATTTAGTGAAAATTTGTTTACGGATTAGACTTAAATAACTAATGAACATAACATATTTTAAATTAAAATAAATTAACTATTTTATAACTTATGAATAGTTACTTAAAATTTCAAACTTTAACAAAAATATCATTATTACGTATTGTTAAAATATCATATAATGTTTAAGGTTTAAATCTATTAAAATATTATATAATATTTATTTATAAGGGGTGTTTATTAAATAAATATAAAATAATAATTTTAGGAATTATTATTACATCCTAATCCAAACTAATATTTTATAAAAAGAGTTAGACTATTATATGATCAAAATAAAAAAAATAGAATAATCTATAAAAACTTAAGACGCTTTAAGAGGAATACTTGCAAAAATTTTGCAGTTGCATTCGAGAAATATTTTATGTTATGAAAACCTGAGATACACTTGACACATTGTGAGTATTTCATTCAATCAGCGATTCTAGTCATAGTCTATTCAACTTCCGTAATTAAGAGAAGTATATAAATCGCTTATCATGAATAATCTATGAATGTGTTCATTATTTAATTTCATTAATCTCATTCGATCAGTCATCCTAATTATAGTCAAATCAACTTCTGCAATAAGAAAAATATGTAAATCTCCTATATTAAATTATCTACAAATGTATTCATTATTTAATTCTCTTCGCATGTAATCCAACTAACTATATATTCAACGGTGAAACAAATTTTATTGAGAACATACGCTACCTCAGATAGGAACATTAGACCGAACAATTTAGTACTATCTCTCACAAATCGATTTGCCAAATTGAGCTAGACAAAGGGCTACAGAGTTAACACTTCTTAAGGACTCATAAGAAAGAAACTAACCAAACTAAATTCCCTAGAATAACCAAGCACATCATTCATCAATAGATACATCATAGAAGAGAGGTTCAGGGTGGCAAATCCTACTTTGTTTCACTGCTAAGACTTCCGATACACAGACATATTGTATTAAAGGGATTCTTTTGGAAAAAGACCCGCACAAAGCTTCCATTCTAATATTGCGTGACCGTACCCGCGAGACATCCCTATCGAAACAGACGGTGGCATCTACATGTACTTTGTACCTCGGTAAAACAGGTTTTTCCCACCTTAATTACAACGAGTATACTACAAATTTGATTTTTTTGGGTCATGTTAAAATGTGCAGATTCAGTTGTTAATATTAATTTAAATATCAAAATCTAATTGTTTATATTTAAAATTTAATTATTAAAATTGATAATTTTAAAAAATTAATAATTTTAAAAAAAGATAGACTTCAATCATCTTTAAATTATTTAAGTCCTCTCCCTAAACCAACTCACTCTTTAAACTTTGAAAAAGTTGGGCATGATAGGAGGGTGCAGGATTGAACACCAACTTGGCTAACTTAACTAATATTTGATAGCACAGTTATATTAGGTAAGGTTGTGATTGAGTCAAATAAAAAATTATCTTTTTTGATCACGTAAGATTAGGTTAGATTTTGGAGTGACATAAAACCTAACTTGACATGATATAATTTTTTAAAATTTTTTTTTGTGAGCTATTCTTAATTTTATTTAAACTAAATTTTATTTATAATTAAATTTTAAAATAATTCTTTTTAACTTTTAATTATTTTTATTTCAAATTCTAAATTTTGTTCCATTCCATTTTATTTCCTTTTAAATTTTAAGTTTTTGTCATTTTCTTAAAAAAAATCATTTTTATTAATAAATTTACTTTTTGGTTTTGACAAAAAAAAAAAAAAAAGAGAGATACTAAACCTTGCCAAGTCACTAACCAATATAATATTTTGTAAAATGCAATTAAGTTTGCATATATAATGGTGCTATAGGGAGATTAAAAAAATTAGTTAGTAGTTACACACTTATATGACAATTAATTTGGTATATTAGTTCAATTAATATTATTTTTTTAATGATTATAATTTAATAATTTTATTAAGACTGATATACCGAATCAATTATCATATAAATGTGTTAAAACAAATTAATATTTTTTCATAGTAAAATGTAATGCTGAGTAGGGTGTTGCAATAGAATCCTGTTATATGATATACTTTATTTTATTAAACAATGTATAAATGATATGAAATTCTAAGTGGAGGTAAGAATTTTTTCCAATAAAATGTGAATATCTTTGCAAGCAATCAAAGCCTAATTTGGGGCTAAGCATGATGATGGCAAAGTAGAATGACTACCAACACCCTATTGTCGTTTCTCAAATAGAAGACAAATAGGGACCTCAGGTGAATCTTAAATAAATAAAATATAATTTTACTCAAAATAAAAATACACCTTTCTTATATTTTTACTATATTAATTCCTATGATCAACATATGATGAGTATATCTGCTACTTTTTAATAGTAACATGACACAATTTTTATATATAATTGTATATTTTTTTAATTAAAATATACACGTATTCCGTTATCATTTTAGTTAACTATCTATTATATTTTAATTTAAAGTTACAATGATAAAAGTACAAAAAAACTACAACTCAATCAAATTTAGATAAAAACCTGTACTTTAAAAATATTTATTAAGAAACACATTTACGAACAAATGTTCTTAGAAACTCCGATCTGTGTTTCTAGATGTTATGAAAGCTAATTTTTGCTTGCGGGTGGGTGATCAAAACTTTCGACAAGGACACAAATTCTGGTGGGATTGCAACTCCAGCCATCCACAAACAGATTTTCAGAAACTTCCATATGTATGAGTTGGCCTTATTATGCGATCTTCGATCATTCTTGCATCACCTAGCAATGCTTCCAAGCAGGCATGCCAATCGTGGAGCTCAAGTATCGAGTGCCATCCAGTTCCTTCTTCCTCTTATTAACTATTTTTATTTTTAGTATTACGGAGGTTTTTTGCATTTTCATTTTCTGCAGAAACATAGATCACCGCAAAATTTGTAGGGAGCTTAATTTTTTTTTTGGTTGAAAAAAATACTAAAAAGATATTTATATTTAATAAAATAAAGATTTTATATCAAAACAGTTAAATTTGAAGCTCAACCTCTTTATTTATATAATTGAATAAGTACTCTTATCAAGTTTAAATTACTTAAAAAAAATTAAATAACAAGTTTTATAAGTAAAATTTTTTTAATGAATTAATTTAATGTCAACAAGTCTAAAATATCAAGTTTAATTTCTCTTATCTACTATGTGTAAAAACTTTATCACAATTTCGTCTATATGTGCAACTACTCTGCAAAACTGGACAAAAAATTATAGTACTTAAATAAAACTAATAGGGATAAAATCCTAGGGTGGTTATAACTTTTTAAATTAAAAAGCTGACCGTTGATAATTATTTTGGACCGTACATAATTATTTTAAAATTATAAAAAATTACAACTAGTAGAGAATTTGTGTACTTCTCTCTCCAAAATTTTTTACCTCATTTTTGGGATATATATAAAGATAAATAGTTCATCAATAATTTAAATTATTTAAATGTCAATTATCAATAGAAAACGCATTCACTACCCCGTAAAGTCGCAACAAAACAAAATGACTAGTACTAAAT
The DNA here is from genome assembly GCA_037074485.1 of Delonix regia. Classification (NCBI taxonomy): domain Eukaryota; kingdom Viridiplantae; phylum Streptophyta; class Magnoliopsida; order Fabales; family Fabaceae; genus Delonix; species Delonix regia. The sequence goes on along the minus strand of CM073452.1, from coordinate 17,017,346 downwards.
TATTAAGAGTTAGCCCTGGGCGGTGATCTGCGAATGTTCTTGACATTAGCCTTCAAATAGTGTTTCATTTAAAAAAAGGTTTGGATAAATCATAGTTGTTGCTTAATTTTACAATTGCCAAATAGGTATACTTTCAATGGGACACGTGGCTTCCGCTCCCGCAACTTCAAATTTGTTCATGGAAAAGAGGAGTTCGATGTCTATGCGTCTATTCGCTGAGATCTGGAATTACCTGGAGTAACCGCGTCACACACACATAGTGCAAGGCCCCACTGATGACGTGTCACTTATTCAGTCAGTTTTGTCTACACGTTCTTACACATAATGATTGGAGTTTCCGTCTCGCATTTACACGTGGCGTCACAACACAGCTGATACGTTAGGTCTACGCATCGCCTCTGGGGTTTTGGAGAAGTGAGCTTCCAGAAGCTTCCAATAAATTCTGGCTAGAAATGACCGAGACATCTAGCGGCCAGCACGATGCCACGTGTACCTTGAACCACGTGAGCATCCGACGTGGCACCCCCATTCCACTGAAAATGATACGCCTCCTTTTATGCACCAGCAAAGATTAGGGCACTTTCTGTCCTTATTCCAAAAAATTGCTCTCTTTCTCTCTCTCTCCTTCGGATCTCCCCCAACAGAAACCGCAGAAAAACAGAACCCGAGGAAAAAAGTTTGACCTCTGAATCTCTTTTAGTTCTACATTGTGAATTTTATTTTCGTTTCCTTCCTCTTCTTCTTTGAATCGCCATGAATGGCGAGGGAAATGAACGAGGAGGTGAAGCTGCTTCATTGCAAGAGGTCATGGAGAAGTTGGTATACATGTGGGGTTACCTTCCGGGAGCCCTGCCTCAGAGGACGCCGCTGTTGACGCCAGTAGCCGCTAGGGTTCCGGAGCCTGGTTATTCCTGGAAGGATGTTTGCGGTGGTGGATGTGGTTTCGCCATGGCTATTTCTGGTGCTTTATCTCATCAATTCCTCTTTTTTGGTGTCGGCAATTTTGATTTATTGGCTTCAAAACGTCAGGCTGTGTCCTTTCATCATCTTACTTTCAAAATTCGGTTAGAGAATCAAATTAACGTGGAGAGAATTTAATGGTGTCGGGTTGGGAGGAACCGCTTCTCTAGCGCATTTGCCTCTTTTCTTTTCCCAGAAAAATGGGATAAGGAGCTTGAAAAGGGGACTTCGACTTTTGCATTCGCTACTTTGGTTCCTTTCAAAGGAAGGAGAAACACAGCTCATCTTAGCAGTGTCAGCTCAAAACTCATTTTATTCTCAGTGGAGTTCATATTTTTATTTTCTTTGGTCCAAACCATTTATTTTCGTTTCTTACTTTATAAATATATCTCCCGGCCCCCTCTCGCCCTGTGTGTGTTTCGAACAATCATATTTTGTTTGATTTAATAATCTGTTTTGAGCTTAACAAGGTATTACAAAGTTCCTCCCCACCCCCCACCCCTGCCCCTCCCTTTTTTTTCCTTCTCCTTAATCCTTCGCTTGTGCGTTTCCTTCTTATCTTTTCAAGACAGTCTTGACATGTGTGCTTGTAGTTATCTATCTCTCTCCCATCCCTTTTCTCCTCTTATTTCCTCACTGCATTTTAGTTAGTTAAGGAATATTTCATGGCTTATATATATTTTTTTCCTTAATCAGAGTCAGGAAAGCTCATCACATGGGGTTCAGCAGATGATCTGGGCCAAAGCTATGTGACGTCTGGCAAGCACGGGGTAATGCATTGCATACTGATACTTAATATGTTATATCTTTTCCTTTTGTCTCTTGGTCAGGCAACTCACATTTTAAAGTTTAATTGTGAAGGAAACTCCAGAGCCTTTCCCTCTGCCGACCGAAGCTTCTGTTATAAAGGCTGCAGCTGGATGGGCACATTGTGCTGCTGTAACAGGTAAGCTTGATTTGGTCGCTGGGCAAGAAAACAGTACAACATGATATAATTAGGTTGAAAGGAAGGTCTATACTCTATACTATGAAAACGAACCTATAATGTTTTCATAGATCTCCTCTCCAGGATTTCGTATATACAGAATAAGCAATTACTTTTCATGAGTAATGTGTTACAAATGGGTCGAAGAAATAATCATCCAGTCGAGTGATATATTGTTCACTGAGCAAAATTTTCTGCCTAATGTCATTCTACTTGTATTCTCTGCCCTTCTTTTGCAGACAGTGGAGATGTTTACACATGGGGATGGAAGGAATGTGTTCCCGCTGGGAAGGTATTTGGCGAATCATCAACTGGGGTAAGTCTTGTAAAGGATGTACCAGAAAAGCAGAGTTCATTCTTGTCAGAGCAAGGTATGTTTGACCTCTTTACAATGGCCATTTGTCTACAGCTACTTGTCCCTCTCTTGGAGAAGCATGAATCATCCAAGGTGATCATAGAACAAGAAGAGAGGGGAAGGGGGAAGAGAGTAGGTGCTACAATAAAGCATAGAATGTTTGAACCCTGCCTCCTTCCCCAAGGCAGAATGAAAGAAGAGTTTAGCCACTTTATAATGACCAAATCAGGACCTTTGTATTTCATTACTAACTGATCAAGATTTGTTCACTACAGTGAGCCCCCGTTCTCAAGGCTCAAGGTCTACTGGAGGTTCCAGTACTAGTGGAGAAGAAAGTACAAAGCGAAGGAGAGTATCTTCAGCAAAACAAACAGCTGAAAGCTCATCATCTGGTGATGATACCCTTGCAGCATTTCCATGTCTTGTCACACTAAATCCAGGTGTTAGGATAGCAAGCGTTGCTGCTGGTGGTCGTCATACCCTAGCATTGTCAGGTAGTGGCTTTGCTATTGAACTATCAGTAAATCTAAGCATAAGATTTGATGCATGTTTCTTTTTCTCCATGCTATACTGTGATCATTGGTTGGTTTGATTAATATATTTGATTATGTGGTAGATCAGTTCTGTAGTGCATGACATGTCATTGACTATAGTTTCCTGAAAATTTCAGATATAGGTCAGGTATGGGGTTGGGGCTATGGAGGTGAAGGGCAGCTTGGGTTGGGCTCCAGAATACGAATGGTATCTTCTCCTCATCTTGTTCCTTGTATTGATTCCTCCCTATATGGGAAAGATAGATCTACAGCACTTGCTCGAGGAAGCATCAGTTCCGAGGGACAGAATTTTAGAGTTCCCGGAAGTTACATAAAGGGAATTGCTTGTGGAGGTCGACATAGTGCAGTAATCACAGGTACACCATATCTGTCTATTCCGTATTACAGCAGGACATATTTTCTGGACAAGCCGTTATTTGGTTGCTTCTGACAATAGAAAATGGGAATGTTTACATACTATGTTAGAAATGCAATTTACCAAGCTGGTATGAAGGATGTTGAATAAAGGTGTGGGAGTTGAGTGGTTGGCAAAGAGACCTGGATAGCTTACTCAGCAGTATCCTTAGTCTCTTTCGTATATAGCATTTTGCATACAAACTGATATTCTGATATTAATCTATTGAACTGACAGATGCTGGAGCTTTGCTTACATTTGGCTGGGGGCTCTATGGACAGGTAATTGAAGTAAATTGGAATATCTTCAGATATTTTGCTTCACTCAAAGTTCATATCCTATTTTGCTAATGAAATTTGCTGATCTTTTAATTATAATTCTATTGAGTCCATAGCATATTCGTAAATCTCAATGTTTATTTTTGTGGCAACCTAACGAAGTCTTGGGTTAGAGTTATGTCTGAGGTGAAGGTATACACTTGAACAAACTTTCCTTGGGAGTAAATATGGTTAGTTTTGAAAGTAAATAAAATCATCCTATGTGCCAGCCATGGTAGATCGCATGGAATGGTTCTATTCGTAAAGACATCTAGATTCTGAATCTGTCTAAGGGTAGAAGATGAAATTCCCTTCAGCACCCTCCGGGGGCCTTAAATAGAAACAAAGAACTATGAAAATTAATTCGTTGAACTGTTTAAAAGACAACCATTTTTTAAATGTGAAAAATAATTAATTATCTAGTAAAGCCCCTATTTTATGAGACTGGCAGTCTTGCCCCCTGTTTGTTTATATGGTTATTGAATTTTTTGGGAAGGAATTAATTGTGATTCTTTCTGTCTTCTTCCCTCACCAGATGGTAGGGAAGGCTTGGTACCCGGAAATGGTTTACGTTTGTAAGTTGCAAATGATTATTTCAGAATTATAGATATTTAAGAATTACAGGTGTAAGAGATTCTGTCTTTATCAATTATCATACATTGCTCTCAGAAGGCTACATAAATGGAGGCCATAATATAAGGTTACATAAGTATTTATAAAAAAAAAGTTCTGAAGGCCTAATAAAATCTAAAGGCAAAGAGGAGAAAGTTTGTTCAGAAAAATTTTTAATTTGATTATTTGCTCTGTTGATATGTTTTGCATTAAGGATACTGCATATTTTTCTGGTACAAACTATATCAGTTAGTGCACTTACACCTTACCTTAGCCAGCTTCTACCAGGTTTCCATTTTCTTTTCATATTAAATAATTTTTGCTTCCTTTAGAATCATCAGGTTTGATGATGAGGAATTGAGGATTGTGGAACATCTTGTTCAGATACACCAGTGAGCTTCCAAAGTGGAAAGTACTATCTACATTAATTATCATAGACTCACTTTGGCTTTCATCAACATCCTGTTGTATATTTAGCATGCTAATACTTCCTTGGTGTTGTGAGCAATATGAATAAAATGCACCTGATTAATATGTACACTGAATATACTGAGGTTGTGCAAATCTTTATACCCGTGAATTATTTTTACACAATAATTAAACTAAATTGCACTTCACACAGTTGACATTCTTTCATCTACGGCACTGCTTTAGTTTTCTCAATTGTTAACCATTCTGTAGAATCGGAATGTAGGTAAAGTAGAAAATGGTGGACAAAAGCAATGTAGATGTTGAAGATGAAGTTCACTCTAACAAGGGATAATCTGTTCTTTTCCTTTACAATATTTATGTTTCTTGTAACTATATTGGGCAAAGCATTCCTCTGCTTGTTATACTAAATTAATGTCTTGACGTTTTGGTGAAGTGCGGGCAAGGAAATACAGATGATGAGCTAAGCCCAACTTGTGTATCTTCCCTTCTGGGTATCCAAATTGAGGGAGTTGCTGCTGGGCTGTGGCATACAGTTTGTATATCTACTGATGGTGATGTATATGCATTTGGTGGAAACCAGTTTGGGCAGTTAGGAACTGGAGCTGACCAAGCAGAGGTATGTCCTCATACAGGGTTATCCCATTGATTCTCCTTTCTCCTTGTTGTGAAAGCAAAATTAATCCGATGGTTATATCTATTACCAGCGCAATATAGTTTACTGGTTTATATCACAAGCCAAATGAATTAGACTCCTGTCAATGGCCCTAAAAGAGGACACCAATCCAAATGGATCGTATAAGCTTCCAAGTTTTATTTTCCAGTGAAGAATACATTAAGCAAATGACGCAAAATGATTACTGTCTCTGCTAGACAAGATTTTAATCTTAATAGCTGTATAGCTTCGTGACACATGAGGGGTTAATAATTCTACTATTTGAGGCCATCTTCACTATTTAACATTTTATGTTTTATCTTGATTTTTGAAGCAGACTTTACCAAGGCTACTGGATTCTCCAAGCTTGGAAAATATGCATGCAAAGGGAGTATCTTGTGGGGCTCGTCACACTGCTTTAATAACAGGTATAACATAACACAGGCCTGCATGCCTAGTTTTCATAACTGCTTCGGCAAAGCTAGACTTCAACTATCTTAGTCATTCGAACACTTCTGGGAAAACTGCTAGACTTGAGTACCTGTTAAATTTCTCTATGAAGTACTTCACCCCTTTTCTAACAATGAAATACTTGAAGGTCGCTGTATCATGTAGTACTTGACAATTATGTTTTCCAATTTGTGTATGCTTAATCGATGCTTTGATACCTTAAGTCTTGAATCAGGTTTTTATGCTCAAAATTTGGTTGAATTACACATTGCCTAGACAACTTAGTGGACTGAATGATGCGAAAAAAGTGCTTGGTGAATGGTGCCCTCGAAATGTGGGATGTTGGTGCTACTGTGAAGTGGTGTTGGGGCAAATGAATTGTATGATACTATGAAGTCTACTGTAGCATTGGTGCGAGTCAGAATGAAATACAGAATGATCCTTGTTGAGGATTGGCCATGAATAGTAAAATCTAGTCTCTGTTATCAATTGGGTTTGCATGCCTAATCCTACCTGATCAAAATCTTTATAACTGCAAGAATCTGTGACTATATAGGTTTGCTTAAAGACATAAACATATCCCGAATAGTACTGTCTTTATCTTTGCAATGGTCAGATATATTCGTGTGACTAGGTTCTCATATCTCATTGATGCTTGAATATAGCCTTTGTTATAGAAATTCTTACAGCTAGTAATTCTATCTTCTCGTAAGTTAACCTCGTGTTGTTTTGTCTTTTCAAGAGGATGGAAAAGTTTTTTGTTGGGGATGGAACAAGTATGGACAGGTACTTACTTTAACAATTTTCTTATGTATGTCCTTCTTATTTCATATTTAAACTACGTAACATATTTGGAATTTCTATTTGTCCATATAAGTGGTTTAAATAACAAGGATAGAGTTTAATATTACTGGCATTCTTGTTCTGGTGTTACATTGTTCTAAGGTCTTAATTGTAGTTCTCTTTTCTCTACTTTCGTTGTTTCTGGATGTGGCAGCTTGGCCTCGGGGATGTGATTGACCGTAACATTCCTTCTCAAGTCAATATTGAAGATTGTGTGCCTATCAATGTCGCATGTGGCTGGTGGCATACTCTTCTTCTGGCCAACTCGCGCACTTGACGTCATGGCTTCCTGAGGCTTTTGACCCAATTTTGTTAGTTAGTAGTTGTTAGGAGTGGTAAGTTATATATGTACATAGAGGAGGCTTATACTTCGTGTATTTTTTCATGGTGTGGGTCACTATGACTGGCTCTAGCTAGGCTCCGGCATTTGACGACACTAGAGTGATACTAGTTTTGGGAAGTACCTACAGCATCGTCTCAGCTTGTAACATTCTTCCCCCATTGTGTATATTTTTATTGTATAAACTGTCCAGTGTCTAGTGTAATTAGACGTCTGGTAGTTTGGTATATATGTCTGTAATTGTAGGTATGGTTGATTCTTTAGATTAGTATATCCATGCAAGTTGGCCTTCTGGCGATATGCCTTTTAAATGCAGATTTTAGTGTTTCTCATTTCTTGTTCCAGAGTACACCGTCGGTTGAAGCCTTTGATTATGGATCACAATATTCTGGTATTAAATTTCTAGTGTTTGTTTTTAGACTTTTATTTTTTTGGTAATAAAAACATGATTAATGAATAAAAAAAATACCTGAATATGTATTTAAAAAAATTTGAGTAAATTACATTTTTTTTGGAGTTATTTTATTTTAAAAATTTATATTACCCTTTTATGCAACCAAAAGCTACGTTGATTTTAATTTAATTTTAAATGCATATTACGTATTATTATTTTTTCTGCAAGATGTGAAGGGTATGATGTTTAATAACTTCCAAATTTGCTTTCGTTTTTGTTCCTTGACAAAATTTTATCCAAATTCCTATAAAAAAAAAAAAAGCAGAGTACATTTTATTTTCATTAAATTTAGGATAGCTTTTAAATCAATTATCATTTAATAACTAACCGTTAGTGTTGCACATGCCTTTCAGGTGGAAAGTTGATAATATTAACAATAATTACGATTTTATAAAAATTGATTACCTCATGATTAATTGTTGAATTAGAAATTTAGGATAATTTTTTGATGTATTTTTTCAAACGTAATTTATCAACGAACTAGTTTCTTAATATTAGTTTTAAGTATAATTTTTGCTTTGAGTGGTTAATTTCCTTCACAATACTCATTCTCCTAAATTGTTGGATCTGAAGACGGATATTTGAATAAAAATATGTATTTAAATTAATGAAACATATTTTAGTAAAAGAAATTTGAAATTTGAGGAGATAGCATATATCTTGCAAATAAAAAAAAGCAGTAATATTAATAAAACTCGGGGAGTGTATACTACTCAAAAGCATGTACGTACAATGCACACATTATAGTTCTAATTTTTTCATTTGAAAAATTTAATAATAAAAAACTTTTAAAATTTTTCTAATTGCCAGGTTGTACTATCTTACAGATTCAATTTAATTTCTTATATACATTGGTCAACCGCCGGTTTATGACTTGTTTGGCGTAAGAAAATAATGAGTTGGAATATGAATAAAGGCTTAGGATTTGAAAATGACTTTGGATACAGTTTAAGTATTGATGACAAGTTTGACGTGAGAGAGATGAAGAAGACAGTGAGATACAGGCATATATACTTGTTTTCTTTCGTCAAAGTCAAATGCCAATTCTTTTAAGCTTACACCTCTCATTGGTCTTGCGGAATTCCAAAAGCTTATCTTCAGAATAAAGAAATTGACTTTCTCATCACCGTTTGCATTCCATTCGCCTCCATGTATAGGGTCCCGTGAATGTTCTTAACTATTAATGTCAAGTTGTTGGGTTAATGCTTTATTGCATAGTGGCATTCTAGATGCTTTGTATTGGTCAAGCCCCAACTTCTACCTTCACCCTACGCACATTAAAGGTATTGCCTTGAGACCAAACTCTAATTCTTTTATGATAAAAGACTCTTCAATTTAATATTTTGAGACAATAACAAGCCTCTATTTGAGCAACATATGTAGTTTTTACGCCTATTAGGTAACTGGATTTTTGTTTTTTTGGATTATCATAAATTTACGAGATACAGTATCATTCTAGGAAGGAGATCAGAAAATGGGATTTTAGGAAGGAGAGAAAAGATTAATTTGGAATGAAGATATTTATAATAAGTATTTTGATAAGCGATGCAAAGTTCCTTCTGCCTTACAATTCAGGAAGACTCTACGTTATATAGTCAAAAACTCTAAAAAAAACCATGATGAGTATTGCATGTGAACCTCCTACCGCAAAATCTCAATCGAATAATTCTTTCGGAGGCCTCCATAACCCTTCCTAATCGGGGAAGATTTTACAAATGCCTACTAACATATCCTAAATATAAAATTAGTTAGTGATTAGATCGAAAAGTCAGAGGATCACAGCCTTTAATTAATCTTCGTGCTCATTCTTCTTCCTCTTTTATCTTCTTTTTTGTTTAACTGTCACTCACTATCCTCAACTCTTAAATCGTTCCTCTACTCAACAACATGAACACTGAATAACACCATTCAACAAAAGAAGATTAAAAGAAATAAGCATATCAATTTTTTTTTTTCCATCATCTGGACAGTAACGCCATCGAAGAACTTCAAGAAGCCTAGCCCTTTTAATCCCCACAGTAATTCTAGATTTGGGAGGCTACATGATACTAAAGTTGAAATAGGTTCAATTCAATATTGTTAATTAAAAGATAGATGTTTGATATACGATATCTTTCATTTTTAGTATCGGTTGCATGAATGTAAAAGATATATGTAAGATATATATAATAGCGTGTTTGTTATTAGATTTTCTAACAAATATAAAACATACGTTTTTTTTCTTTCGAGATATATCTATTTATATAGCACTGAGATCTAAGAATATATTTTATTTATCATCCTATAAAAACATTGCAAATAAATACTTTTAATTTATATAATACCATATATGTATCAATCATAGATGTATTTTTTAAATACATGATGACCACGACAAGTTTGGGACTTAATTATAAACTATTCACAATTTCCATTATATATGCATGGTTTTCTTATAATTCACTTGTTCATATGGCCGGAAGTGCCCATGTCTACCAGTTTTACGTGACACCTATCCTAAGTTGAAGCATAAGATATGACACTTGCCTTATGTATTTTATAATTTGCTACGTCGCCTTGATTAAATGTCGCCAATTCATTATCATTTGGATAAATATATCAACTGGTGTTGCCAAAATCCTTTTGTCCTTTCTTTCTTTTATATGTTAATAATATAACAAAATCAAAGTTATGAGTCATGAATTACAGTAAACAGAACATAGACCTCTTCTCCTTGAAACACAAAAAAAAAAAAAAACAAAATTTTCACATTTTCAACATTTTTAATCATTTATTTAAAATTTCCACCGCTTTTTCCCCACCTAGTTGAATATAGACATTGCACCATGCATGATGCACGCATGCAATAAGTCAAAGTCAAAGTTCGAGCTGACATCCAGATAAGCTCTCTCAGCGTAAGCTGCGTCTAATAAATTGTTCATGTCCGTTAGATCATCATCGGTAATTATAATTATAATAAAAAAAATAAAAATGGACAACTTGTAGTATCACGAAGCCTCAATATTGTAGATATATAGTCACCAAGAAACGCATAATGGTCTTGTCTGCATTTCTGTCAGCGTGCTCCCGATGGAAGCGACGTCCTCCTATAAGCTCCTCCTCTTCACGGCGGCGCTGCTAACCTGCGCCGGATACGGATTGTCCCTCACGCGCTGCCCTAACTGCGGTAACGCCTCCGTGCCCTACCCACTCAGCACCGCACCCACCTGTGGTGACCCGAACTACCAGATCAGGTGTAGCTCCGGCTCACTCATATTCGACACCCTCAACAACTCCTACCCCATCGAGTCCATCAACCAGCAAACCCAACGCCTCGTGATCCGACCCGCCTCCCTCATACGCAACACCTGCGTCACAACCGATAAAATCCACCAGGGCATCCAGCTCAACAATACCCTCCCCTTCAACATCACCAGCGGCAACACCATCGTCTACCTCAACTGTACGGACACGCTTCTCCAGTCGCCCCTGAATTGCTCGTCCGCGAGTTTGTGTCACACCTACATCAACGGCACCGGAGACGCGAGTCCCTGCCAGAACACGCCTTTGTGTTGTACTTTCAGGGCCGGCGGGTCCAGCAACTCGTACATGATTCGGGTCCGGGATGTGGGATGCAGCGCTTACTCGAGTTTTGTGAACTTGGACCCGGCTCTGCCGTTGAACCGATGGCCCCAACCCGGTTTGGAGATTCAGTGGGTGTCGCCGCCGGAACCCATCTGTGGGTCCCAGGTGGATTGTGAGGGTGGGAACTCCACTTGCAGGTCGGACTCGTCGGGGAATGGGATCAGGAGGTGCTTCTGTAACACTGGGCTCGTGTGGGACCCTATCCATGGGGTGTGCTCTGAAAGTGAGTTGTCTATTATCGGATTACGGCCATTTAGTACCTTGTTTGAATTATTTTTTTAAAAAAATAAATGTGGTAAAGGCGTTGACAAACAGTCGCATGTTTTGTTTGACTTTCGTAATACAGAAATTACGTGTCAAAGTCCGGATGGCTGTGGCGGCTCGTCAGATCGAACTGCACTTGTAGCAGGTATTCGCTGAACAAAGGAAAAAAAGAATAATCTCACACTATTTTATAACTCAATTATATCCTGAAAAAATACACTTCGAGTGTAAATGTTAAAACATAGCAATGCTTGAATCTATATAAATATTTCTTTAGTTCATCAATTGAGCAATAATCCCATTTTAATATTTTCTATATATTAATGAAAATTTCGAGTTTTTCCTCCTTTACAAATTTGATGGCAAAGCTGTAACATATCAACACTCACGCTCAAAACTCCTCCAAGTCAAGAATGTATATTGGTTAGCAATATATGTTCCATCCCTTTTAAAATGAAAGGCTTTGGTCCAAATTTGTGCAGGTTTAACGAGTGGGATTGGTGCAGCACTCATAGTAGCCATTATTGTTGTTCTACTCTACAGACGACACAGACGTATCAAGGAAGCACGAGAACGCCTAGCCAGAGAGCGCGAGGGCATCCTGAATGCAAGTGGGGGAGGCAGAGCCGCCAAGCTCTTCTCCGGCAAAGAACTCAAGAAAGCCACGAACGACTTCTCCAGAGACCGTCTCCTCGGCGCCGGCGGCTACGGCGAAGTTTACAAAGGTGTTCTCCAAGACGGCACTGTCGTGGCCGTCAAATGCGCAAAACTCGGCAACGCCAAAGGCACCGACCAAGTCCTAAACGAGGTTCGCATACTATGCCAAGTCAACCACCGCAACCTCGTCGGTCTTCTCGGCTGCTGCGTGGAGTTAGAGCAACCCACAATGGTCTATGAGTTCATAGAGAACGGAACTCTCCTCGATCACTTGCAAGCACGTAATACGGCCAAAGGGCGTGGCTTTCTCAGTTGGACTCATCGCCTTCAAATTGCCCGCGACACAGCCCAAGGTCTCGCGTACCTTCACTTCTCGGCTGTGCCTCCTATATACCACAGAGACGTCAAGTCCAGTAACATTCTGCTAGACAACAAATTAAATGCTAAGGTTTCGGATTTTGGCTTGTCAAGGTTGGCTGAAACTGATTTGAGCCATATCTCAACTTGTGCTCAGGGGACTCTCGGGTACTTAGATCCTGAGTATTATAGGAATTACCAGTTGACAGATAAAAGCGATGTTTATAGTTTTGGGGTGGTGTTGTTGGAGCTTTTGACGGCGCAGAGAGCTATAGATTTTAGCAGGGCAGCGGATGACGTGAATTTGGCTGTTTATGTGCAGAGGATGGTGGAGGAAGAGAAGTTGATGGATGTGATCGACCCAATGTTGAAAGATGGAGCTACCACTTTGGAACTGGAGACTATGAAGGCTTTGGCTCTTTTGGCTTTGGCATGCTTGGAGGAACGCAGACAGAACCGACCTTCAATGAAAGAGGTAGGGGAGGAGATTGAGTATATCATTAGTATTGCCACAGCAAAAGATGCTCCAATGTAGACTTCATCGAATTTCGGATGTTGTTAGGCTTAAAGATTTGGAATACTTTTTTGGTGCTTAATTACTGATTAGTATGTATGTGCATGTTTATTACTTTTACATGAATCAATGAAAAGTAAGTTCAGCTAAAAACAACATCCATATGCAGACACAATACTATATTTCAAAATGGATCGTAGTTTTTGCACAGCGAATATTCTGGGATCTGTTAGAGAAATAGGGAGTTAATCAACATCTTGAAGCAACATGGGCCAAAACAATCAACTTGGTTTTCAAATTACCGCCCATAATTAATTAACATCTTTTTCTTTTGGATTTAGGCATGCACAAAGACTGCTACTGATGAGATATAAATCATAGTTGGTCTTATTAAATTCAAAGTTCTTGGCGCAGGAAGACAATTTCGGCTGACAGCTCAGCGTAAATAAATTCATCCCATAAAAGATAAGGCTTAAGCTAGCATACAGTAACTTTTAACCATTTTGGATGATAGCTCAACTTAGACTTGTCTTATTTGTAGTTTTTTTGTCAGTATATATGCTCTTTGCTTTTTGCTGATGATGACTTATGTTGCATATTTGTTTTACATTTTACATGAATAATTGTAAAAAAGAAAAAAGCCCAGTTCATTCTCATGGGAAAAAAGTACCCAAAAAAAAAAAAAACTCGGCACGTACTGGTTGTGTTAGTTAACAATGCTAATTCTTTTCGATGCAGACTATAACAACCACCAGTAAGAATTCCGTGAGAGCGATCTTGGGCTTAGCTGCTATATGCTAATCTGATTCTCATTCTAAATTATTAGCACAGACAGTGGCGGAGCCATTAATTTATTCTTAGGGGTCAAAAATTAACTAAATACTAATATATTATATCAAAAAAATTAATAATTAATTAAATAATATGTATTATTTAAATATATTCAGAATTAATATTATTAAAAAAAAATAATATTGTGTAAATATATTCATTTTTTCAATTACAATATTCAAGATTAAGTACAAATAAAAATATAAAATAATTAAATCAAACACACTTTTTCTTTTAATTTATTATCACAATGTAGATAAAAACATTAATTAATAATAAAATATGAAGTACAAGTAATAGAAAAAAAATTAATATATATATATATATATATATACAAACACGTAATAATTAATCTTTAAACTAAAAGGTTTAACAAATTATGTAATATAATAAAAACATTTATTAACAAAGTACATACCGGCAATAGTTTTGCATGGAATGAAGAGAATATATAAACAAAAAATAAATTAAACTAAAAATTATGATGTGAAGGTGTGAAGTGTGAATAATAATATTGAGTGCTAAATTTATTTAAAGTTTGTATATGTATATGACTAAGTAAAAACTATAAATTGAAAGTTAGATACTTAAAATAAGTTTAAATCATAAAGTTATAACTGAAAATTTAAAATTAAATGAAGACTTGAAAAGAATCTAAATGAGTAAATAACAAAGCATAAAAACATATTAGAAAAAATTAAAAAGAAAAGTTAAATTTTTTTTATTTAGAAGTCACCATTTAATATTTTGTAAGTAACGTGAGGGGTAAAATAAAAATTATCATTTATATATATGAGGTCAAAATTTAAATTACACATCATAATATATATGCATATAGGAATTTGGGGGGACCAAATTAAAAATTTTTCTTTTATATATGAGACTAAAATTTAATTTACACACTATATAATATAATTTATATATATATATATATACACACACACACTAGATGAAAGTTGGGGGGGATGCATATGCGGACCCCCTCCCTCTGTTACTGAGTACAAATATAACAAGAGAGAGTGAACTGTTTAAAATTGATTTTTATAATTGAACCTTGAAATTCTTTTATAATTATGTTTACTTATCCAAATGGCTCATTAGAATATGTTTAATACACAGAATTGGAGACATAACAGTTATAGTGGTTAAGATCAGTGACCAATTCTACGTCCATTCTTCAAACACACACAAATAATATACCTTTCAATTGACTAATCTATACATAATAGGTTAAACACAATTGCTTTTACACTCAAGTTTTTAGTAACCCAGTAATATGGATAAGAACTTTGATAATCACAGACAATCTTACACACTTATACACCTGTGTCAAGCACACTTACAGACATTTTGCAAACCCAAGAAAGATTTGTTACAGAATGTGGGAAATTTTCCCAACAAATTTATCTCACGCAGAGAGTGACTTGAGGAAGGCAAGAGTATATAGCCCACAGCAGATTAGAGATGTATATCCTTTTGTCACACAAACTTAAAAACAAAGAATGATAGTTCACAATATATACATATAAGCCAATCTTCCAACGTTCGTTATAACGGATATATTGCCCAAGCCACCTCTAACGTTCACTAGCCGGCAATTTTGCATAAGAGATGGCGGCAGCTTCTTTTTGGTGAAGATAAAGATAGGTGAAATATTAATTACATGCAGGTGTAGCAACCCACAAAGAGGAGAGAGGAAAGTAAGACAAGCTTCTGATGAACTTTGAACTCTATGGGCTTCAAAGAGCTATTGGGCCGAGATCACTTTCAGAACAAACTATTCTATTGGATTGCCTTAGTCCAGACCAACTTCTGGGTAAAGAAACCAATATGAGCAACAAATAATTAAATGATGTAACATTAACATAAATATAGACTATTTTTCATATATCAGTGGTCCCACAGTTAATCAATAGCTTCAGTCTTCATATCGTCAATCGAGATCTGATGTGTCTCAAGGAACAGTTTTATGGCGCCATTTTCACCGTTAGTCATGGGATAAGTTTCTAGTGGTTTCGCACTAGTCTCGCTATCATCTAAATGGATAATTATATAATCAACATGATTGTTGTTGGCATAAGTGTGCCAAATGGTCAAAATCTCTTCATTGGTATTTTGCAATCTACCTATTAAATGTAAGGCACATGCTCATTTCATTTTCGTTGCCCCACAAGCAATATATATGGATAATAATATTTGAACTGAAAAAGACCCGCGCATTATATTCGTTGTGATTCTCGTCCTCCTAGTTCCCGTATAGCGAAAAGGATTTGAATACAACAAGGTTAAAAGCTGCTACACAACGATATGTAAGCTTTATTCATCAATATCAAAGGGAAGATCCATTTTCCAAAGAAAAAGACACTAAAAAATTGTTCTGATTAATGGTAAATGAATAAAGTTGTCTTTTGATTCTCAGCTTATCCAAACGACATTGATCTCTTTGCACCTAACAAATAATTCAAAGTGGTTACTAATGATAACCAATCACCATTACTATTGTCCATTGGGGTCATTATTTATTTATTTTTATAAGTTTAAAAAGTTTATTAAAAAAATTTTAAATTTTGAAATTATTTAAAAAGATTCAGGGGTCTTTTTTTATTTTATTCTAAAAAGTCTTATTTTATGATTCTAAAATCTTGTATTGAGACTTTTTTATTATGCATTCTCGAAATTTTAAAATAAAAAATATTGATCTTTTAAAATATAAAGTAATTTATAATAAACATTTCATGATACTTTATTATATTTTCTCCTCTTCTGTCACATTTTGACATAATCAAATATAGGATAGGGCGCTGCCCAGACATGACCAGATCTATAATATACTATTCTGTCAAAGGTACTTTCAAAAGTCAACGCGTGTAGTTAGGTAATTTGCATTGAATCCTCCAATTAGGACCCTTTCTTTGCAATTTAAAGATAACATAACAGGAAAAAAGATAATCATTTGTTCACACGTAAACCTTGGTACAGAAAACCCACAGATTCACTCGCTTGCGGAAGATTAAATTATCCTTTTTTTTTTTTACCTAATAATAATTCAGTTAGTCTATGAGCAAGTCTTTAAGAGTTTCCCCATATTGCACACTGTATAGTAAAGCCACAGTGTGTAATTACTGAGGTGATCCATATTCTGTGATCAATCCCATGTCCATGACACTTACATGTTTTTTGTCATGTGGAGGAAAGGAATATCTAGGTGGAATCTATGAGGTCCACTTTATTATGCATCTTGTGTTTAAAGCAAAATTTGTCGGTAGCTTGTGCACGAGGTGCTTCAATGTCAATATTTTTTTTACGTTGAATGTGGCACGAAAATTTATAGTGTGTTTTATATTCAGCTTCAAGAACCTCAGATTTCTGTAGTTGACTTGAATCATAGACTTACTATTTTGGTAGATGTACGTGAATTTCGTGAAATTGATACATCTGAGTAACTTGAAATGAAATCGGTAAACTTAAAGTTGGATATATGATTTTATATTTATAAGTTATATATTTTGTTTTACAAACAAAAACTCACAAAAATCAATAAATTTTATACAAAATTATTATAGCGTACATTTAAGTTAATAATAATGACATGATTCATTGTTTGTATTGATATTTTTTTTGAAGGACAATGTTTGTATTGATATAATATTATATAATAGTTTTTCTTTCTGAATCAAAACTGCGGTTTGATTGTTGATCTAGTTAAATGAACGAATCAGATTTATGGATATTTTTTAAAATTATTTATTTTTTTAATTTCCATCGCTGCATATAATTAGTCAACAAGTAGGGACTAGAGAGAGAAAATGTTTGAGGATTGGCGCGGCTATATAAAGATGACGCGAGATCTCTCCTTCCACCATTGTTATTGCAACTCCGACCCCTGACAACCAGGACCGTTGGGGTTGTCCCAACGCCATCTCCACTTCCGTCAGATTGGGGTTTTTGACTCAGTAAATAAAAGATCTCTATAAGGTATTCATGTATTGTTGTTTTTGATTCAGGTAGCTGATCCGGTGTTTCAATTGGGAGCTTTGGGTTTTCTATGGTATTCTTTGATGTTGGATTAAGGTTAATCTGATAATGTGTAGCGCTTTTGTTTGATTCTAATAATGTAATACTTTGTCCGATTGTTTTCCAGTCCGGTGAATTAATCACAATAATGTAATACTTTTGGGAGATTTTGCTTGTTTGGGGTTGCTTTGATTAATGATTATGCTTCTGTTTCATTTTCTGACAAATTAAGTGAGAGAAGCTATGTCTGCTAGTCAGATCTGTTGCTGGCTGTAGCTATTTCTCTTTGTGATTTTTTTGGTCCATTTGCTTTTTTTTTTTTTTTGTTTTTTTTTTTTGGTGTTTGATTGATCATTTATTGTCTCTCTCTCTCTCTTTTTTTTCCCTCCTGGATTTGATATCAATGTTTGGAGCTTTTGAGGTAAAATGCTTATGGAGTGAGAAAGTGCTCCCGTAAGACATCATTATAAATTTGTAATGCATAAGATGATAGCACCAATTTTTTCTTTTTTAAGTTAATTCTGCTGGGTAAAGTTGTTAGCACAAGACATTCCCACAGCATTGCACCTTGTATATTTTGAAAGATACGATTTTGGAGAATTTTAATCCCGAAAGCAATATCAAGAGGAATACTTATGATGTCTATACCCCTTGTCTTATTCAATTCTCATGAGTGACTGGATATTTTATTTGTTTATATCTTTTCTTTATTCCATCCTTTCCGCTCTTTTTTAGTTTTAATTTTGTTTACAGAGTAGGCGATTACTGTTGTTTCCTTTCAGGCATTGTTAAATAGTAACCGAACCAAATATCCTTACCCACAGGGTAGTTAGATTTGTGAGATGCCGTATGGCAACAAAGCACTGTACTCTAGAGGATTCTTAGAAGAAGATAAAAAGTTGACAATTAAAGCTAAACATTAAGTATACCATAAAAAGAAGGAAAAACTTAAGGACTTGAATTATCTGCTGTATACCAGATAGTTACAATGTACCTGGATTCCAGTTTATATATGATATCATTTATTGGCTTTGAATAGCTGAATTTTGTCTTTGTTTTCACATCCGGCTAAACCTTATGCATGATTTTTAGTTTGCTTTCTGACTTTGTGATTCTTGTGATGACATGTGTATGATTCTTTTGGTTGCTTCCTTTTGTATGAGCGTTTAATTTTTGGAGGCTTACAATTTAAGCTTCTATCACCGCTGGTTTTTGTTTTTCTCTTCATCTGCATCTGTCTTGCACGCTATGACACCCGTCAGCTCTGGCTAACTTCTTTGCCAGTTGTTCAAGTTATACAAGTTTTACTGAATACAGCCTTTCTTTTCCTGGGATGGGTATTTATAGGACATTGTGGAATCTATCTGCTCATATTTGAGATTGTGTTCTCTGTTAAGTTTTGTTGATCCGCTTCTAAATTTATAATTTACAGGGAAAGCAAGGGCATATCACAATGAAGGCGCTGATTCTGGTTGGAGGATTTGGAACAAGGTTGAGGCCATTGACACTCAGTGTCCCTAAGCCTCTTGTTGATTTTGCTAACAAACCCATGATCCTGCACCAGGTAGAACTTTGTGAATACTCTATTTTAAAACTCTTCTATCTGTTATGCCGTGTTAGTAAATTGAAGATATGCTTTGTTGTCGAATGCCTTCTCTGTGCGATATCTATTATATTTTCTTCTAGATTTTATGGATCTGTTGTGTATTTGCAAAGGAAAGAAATCTGCTATTTTTGCACACTAGATCTATAATCTGAATAAGTAACTACTCTTGTTATCTGGTTTAGAAGCCTCATCTTACGGGTAATAAAAAATTTGACCAAATATGATGGATAGAATTATTTCTGCCATTTTAAATAAATTAAAGTATGGAGTCTCTGAAATTTATCTTTGATTTTACTTTTCTTTTAGATAGAGGCTCTTAAGGCCACTGGAGTTACTGAAGTGGTATTAGCTATCAATTACCAACCAGAGGTAGGGATCACATCTCTCTTAACTACATTATTTGGTCAATTCTTAAAGAGATTTAGATGGCCAACATTTCTTTATTTTGACGTTGGTAATAATCCCTAGTGCAGGTGATGTTGAATTTTTTGGAGGAGTTTGAGACAAAGCTTGGCATCAAGATCACATGTTCCCAAGAAACTGAGCCACTGGGGACTGCAGGTCCGCTGGCTCTTGCCAGGGACAAGCTGATAGATGACTCTGGAGAGCCATTTTTTGTACTTAACAGTGATGTTATCAGTGAGTACCCACTTAAAGAAATGATTGCATTTCATAAGGCCCATGGAGGAGAGGCTTCCATAATGGTGACAAAGGTAACAGTTACAATAATAAATAAGTTCCCTTGCAAACTAGGTAAGACTTTTGGACAAGTTTGAGAATTCATATAATTTTTCATCTGCTTTTGTAGGTTGATGAGCCATCAAAATATGGTGTGGTTGTTATGGAGGAGACCACAGGGCAGGTTGAGAGATTTGTAGAAAAACCAAAATTATTTGTAGGTAACAAAATTAATGCTGGAATCTACCTTTTGAACCCCTCAGTTTTGGATCGAATTCAACTGAGGCCTACTTCTATCGAGAAAGAAGTGTTTCCAAATATTGCAGCAGAGAAAAAGCTGTATGCAATGGTCCTGCCGGGATTCTGGATGGACATTGGACAACCAAGGGACTATATCACTGGCTTGAGACTCTACTTAGACTCACTGAGGAAAAAGTCTTCTTCTAAGTTGGCCAGGGGTCCTGACATTGTGGGTAATGTCATTGTGGATGAGACTGCCAAAATTGGCGAGGGATGTCTTATTGGACCTGATGTTGCAATTGGTCCTGGCTGTGTTGTTGAGTCAGGTGTTAGACTCTCTTGTTGCACAGTAATGCGAGGAGTTCGGATTAAAAGTCATGCTTGCATATCTAGCAGTATCATCGGTTGGCATTCCACAATTGGTCAGTGGGCTCGTGTTGAAAACATGACTATTCTTGGAGAAGATGTCCATGTATGTGATGAAATTTACAGCAATGGTGGCGTGGTTTTGCCCCACAAGGAGATCAAGTCAAGCATTCTGAAGCCTGAGATAGTCATGTGAGGTTCTGTTGTTCAAATTCATAAATTGGGTTAGGTGGTAATAAGTTACTGAGTCAGAGATATGTTTTTTCATTTCCTTCGATTTCCTTTACCCTGCAACCCCATTCCTTTTTCTAACCCCTACATAGTGTACAAGCCAGTGTCGTTTAAAATGAGTGATGTGATTACAATATTGCAAGGTCAGTCTTCAGGGCATAAGTTGTGTAAAACTCAGCGTATGTATGTATATTAATAAATATAGTTGTTTCTCTCTTGTCCAGTTGTTGCAAGAAGCTAAGAATGTGCTTTAACATCTTTGGGCAAGGTTGAGGACAATTAATGTAGCGGTCATTACTTCTTAATTCCAAATTTGAATCCCATGTTTAAATCTTGGATACTTCTTTTGAATTCCATCTTTTGGTATTCTTTTGTACAAAGAAGTTGATATTACTACTGTGTCATAACATTAATTTTATGTACTAGCACTGTCGCAAAATAATTAGATAGTTTGTGGGGCCATTGTCATGGATCTGAAACACTTTTAGCAGCTAAATTGGGGCCGAACGAGTTATATTGATGTGTTGGGCCATCAGAATGTGATTGGATGACAGGTCACCGTCACTTTTAACCTTTTAAATCTATGCTCCCTCCATTTATTTTTGGAGATCATGGTTAGCATGGAATCAATTATAAGCAGACACTATTTTCTAATGATACCCAAGATTATTGACTAAATTTAAATTCAGATAGTAGGTCTTAAGTGTCGGTGCAACTACTCCAGGAGCCCACAACAAAACCAGCATCTTAGAAAATATAAACCTACTGCGTTAAGTTTTCTGAAGATTCAATCATTCAGAGTCAATAGTGGCATTAAACGAGTTGTTTATAGGCACATTACCTAATTCGAATCTGCCAGGATCCGATCATCCATCGAACCTTGTAGTGGAATGTAATATTTTAAATTTTTAGCTTATAAAAAAGCAATTAGATATAAATTATATGTTCCTCCAAGATGGACAAGGATATCTATGCTAACCAAATGTGAATAGACGTGTTCAGGAAATGACTTTTATGTATTTTCTTTTTGGGATACCCAATAAGAAAGACTACCTTACAAAGTAAAATCCAAACAAGGAACAAAAGAACACATAGTAGTTATCTCGCGATATTATCCATGCATCCTCTTCACACTGACGCATTGGATCTTCTTGATCTATTGGATTAACACAAAGATCTTTCTGCTAATAAAATAAGCCAGTAAATTGTGAAAATCTCACATAAAATCTACAACTCAGTCTTGTTCGTCAAATTCAACCAACAACCTGTAATTAAGTGTACAAAACATAGAGTGAATAAGCAAGCTTCCAAGTATATCCTGTTGAACTACAAAATTAGTACCTTTATGGGTTACATCTGAAAAGCTTTGACTTATCTTCGAATGCAACTCTCCCTCCAATTTTCATTTTCAAATTAGCTAATCATTATACTACATTTTCAAAATAAATTTCTTTTTTAGAAGACTAAATTTATCCTTACTCATCCACTATCCCAAATGATTAGATGGATTGAAGGTGTGTAAGTCGCAGTGTCATCTAAATTGAACTGAGGCATTGTTGCAAATAAATTAATTGAAGTTATTCATATTTTTTACATAACTATTAGGAGTTTTGTGAATGTTTACTGCATCGATTGACAGTTATAATTAATTTTTTTATTACTTTTCATTGCATCTAATTAATAATTTCTCTGATTTTATTATTATGACAACATTACTCTTCATGGTTTTTAAGAGACATAATCAACCTCTTTTATTTAAAAAATTTACAATCAATCTCTTATGAATTTTCATGTCATTATATATCTAAATAGTATCTCCCTATTACTCTTAATATCTCATGAAACTTTATTTAAAAATATTAGTTTTAAAATAAATAAAAATTATGTTTCAAGAACAAAAATTAAGGGTCATATAGGGATACTACTTAAATATATAAAGATATAAAAATTTTTAAAAATTAATTATAAATTTTTAAAAATAAACGAGATTAATTATGCCTCTTGAAAGAAAAAAAAAACTATTGATTAAATGTAATGAAAAATAATTAGAAAGATATTAATTATCACTATCGACAAATGCAATAAATATTCTTTAACTAGTGTCCCTTAACAAAATGTTATAATAATTATAAAAGGTTGCAAGATTTTCTTTTAATTATTGTAGATAATATTTTCTTTAGTTAACCTTGCCTGTGTTCAATACAAATTTGGTTGAAACCATCAGTGAAAAAATGAATTAGGATTCCCTACTGCATTTCAATGATTAGTGAAAAAAAAAATTTCAATGAAAAAAATAAAAAGAAATTTCAATATGAAAAAGCAATACAACATGTATACTATACAACTTGTGATCCACACACTGTTGAAAGACAATGAGTTATAGTCCACGTGCTTACCACCATGGATCAAGAATAAGCATATGGCTTGTGGAAAGGAATGTGGATCCAATACGCGGCGTTGTTAGACCAAGAATACAAACATATAATAGATCTCAGGATCAGTGGTTCGCAATTCTGGGTTTCCAGTTGATATACCAATCTTTGAGTTATAACATAAATGTAACGGCTTACATCTCTAAATGAAGAGTTCATGACTTAATAATCATAAAATCAAGGTAAGGCTGAGGAAACAAACGTCTCTCCTCAACAACAATACCTTAAGGCAACTATTATAATTTTATGAGACTAAAACACTTATCTTTATCTAAAAGATGTGAGTTATTCCAATTATAGTATAGACGTAGCTCAATATGGATTATGGTAAAACTAATCTATTCTGATGAGCAGGATTTTCATCAAAGGCAAGCGCTTTAGAAAGAAGATTTCAGTGAAATGAAAGGCTTAGAGAGAATTCATGGAAACACACATATTATTGATAAGGGTTTATGTTACAAGCTTTTGCTAATCCAAACAAGAGGGCAAGACTCCTTATATAGACAAAGCAAGATACAAATGACAAACTACAACCTAATAAGGCAGACAACGAGGACAACAATAAAAAGAAAAGCTAATTAAAGTTTGATAAGATTAATCCACTTTTCGTACAAACTAAGACAACAAGCATGGACAAAGACAGTGGACAAACTTGGATGGGACAGAACATCTTTAATCTTTATTTTTGCTGGGGATAGGCTCATGATCTGGAAAGATATTAAGGTCACTTAAAGTGGGATTGTTGGTAGAGAAAGAGAGGTCTTGGGAATCTTGAAACTTTGGCTTGAGATAAGGATTCTTATAATACTCCTTTTTTTTTTTTTCTTTTTTTTTGTTTGCAGCTTGTATCGCTTCTTGTTCTTCTTGAGTGATAGAGGTGGAAGGACCAATTGGGGATGGAGGACTCATCTAAATTTTTTATCCATAAATCTTTGCTTCTTCTTCAGCACTATAGGTGTATGGAGGAATCACATAGGAAGAAGGCTTTGGATATGCCAGATTTGGGACAAGATAGATTTAATTAGGAACATCGATCTTAGGATGGCTTGGTTCTCTAGGAATGAATTCTCCATGATAAGGACCCATTATTGTGCATTCGACATTCGGTGCTCCATGATAATTATTAAGATCATAAAGGAACATTTTAAGAGACTTAAGAATGTTTTTGTAATCTTTTTTAAAATTTGGAAAGGTGTTCCATTGATAGGCATGATCTCTTGAAATTAACAATCCATTTCTGTGTCTCCAATATGGTTTGTGAATGATGAAAATGGAGGAGGCTGTTTAACATAACTATGGGTGGTTCTATAGATCTAGTTGTCTGGTAGCCGAGTCAATTTGTTATCTCCACTAGGAGAGGGGAGAATACCACTCAAGAAACATCTAAATGAGAGAAGAGAGATTTAAGTCATTTTTAAATGGTGAAACATGTTCATTGGACAGAATTCAATTATAGTTGTGTAGAGAATTGCAAGGGTCTAAAGAAACTAAAGTGCAGCTTCATTGAAAATACCTGCATATATTAAAAAAGAGCAAGATAAAGGGTGTTTGGGTGGAACATTTTTCAAAATTAGGAGAGAGGGACATCTCAAAGGTAGAGGTAGAAGAACATGGAGGATTTGGCTAGTTCTATAACTTCAACGGGTCTGGTAGGGATTTCAACAGAGGAAGGAAAGGATTTTTTAATTGAGGTTGGATGATACATGGGTATGGTGTAGGGTTTGACCATAAAGATCAAAGGTATGGAGGTTACAGGGGTGATGAGGGAAACTGTGTTAGGCTTAAGTCTGGAAAAAAGGTTTGCTAAGTGGTTTGTGACTCCTTTGATGTGTTAACCTTAAATTTATAGCGAGATAGCCATGCTTACCATCTAGCTAACTGCTGATATAGAAGGATCTTATTTTTGAATTCTAAGATATTGGATAAAACAGTGTTGTCCATTTCCAAAATGAAGTGACGATGAGCTAAGTGGAATTTAAACTTTTTAATTCCATGTTTGACCGCTAAAATTTCTTTATACATCGTGTAGTAATGGAGCTCAAAGGGTTTGAATGATCTACTGGTGTGACCATAGTAGTGTTGCTTTTTTCCATCTTGTTTAATGAGTATGACCCCCGATGGTAATTGCTAGCAACTATTTATAATATAAGAGTTGAATCTGAGCCAGGGGTTTTGAGTGGTGGTGGATTCTTGGAAATCTCTTTAAGATATTTAACTGTAGCTATCTAATCTGAGCCTAGGAGTAAGGTGTACCCTTTCTTAGTAGTTTAGATAGCTAGTTAGTATGGTTGGAGCACATTGGGATAAAGTCCCTGACAAAGTTTATGACACTAAGGAACTGTTAAATCTGCTTTAGGGACAAATCTTTATTTAGAAAATGGGACAATTATTTTGCTAGGTGTGGACCTAGTTTATAGCATCCGTCTTCCAACATCATACCCAAGAAATCAATTCAGGTCTAGCCCAACTAACTCTTTTGGGCTGAAAGCATAAGCCTATAATCCTTCACAAGTTTAGTGAACTACTCTAGCAACTGAAGGTGTTCAACTTCTGTTTTTGTAAAAAGAAGGATGTCATCAATGTAAATCAAGGCGTTACTTTATATATAGGCCATTGCTTTCTGGAATAGTGATGGGGTTGTCTTAAATCCAAAGGGCATCACAGTCCATTGGTATTGAGCATTTGGAATGCAAAAGGCAGTTTTATGTCTTTCATCAAGGTGGATATCGAGTTGCCAGAATCTCGTTTTGAGATCAAATTTTGAAAATATCTTGGCATCTTGTAGCTGGGCTCTCTGTGTGGTAGAGTTTGTGATAAGGAATTTATCATTTTCTAAGAACATGTTTAGGGGCTTATAGTCAATAACAAACATTTTCTTTCCCTTAATTTGCTCAAATTGTTTCTCAATGTAAAAGGCTTGACACACCCATTCAGATTTAGTTGGCTCAATCAATCCTTGTTTCAACAATGATTCATATTGTTCTCGTGCTAAAGCAATATCATCAGGATTCATACTGGGATGAATGAGTTTTATAGGATTGATATCTTCATTGTTTTTAAAGGGCAACTTTATGAAGAAATTTGCATTTTTTCATAGAGGATGGGAATGCTGAAAATCTGAATGAGATTCCAGATAATGTGTCAAAAGTTGTTGCTTAATCTCTTCATATGTGGGAGGAGCAGCATGGAGAAGATACAACTTAAGGATATAAGTGAAATGTTTGAATTGTAGTAGATGACAGATCCTTTTAGGCTCAATTTGGAGTTTGCCTACTTTTACAAAGACATTTATGCTAAAAAGAATGTCTAGGAAAGCTATAGTACGCAATGGTTTGGCAAATCTATCTGAAAGGATGGAAAGATAGAGGTAAGGGAAGGTATGAGATTTCAATATGGATTAGTGAGGTTCATCACTGTAGATGTGGCGTGAATAATGGTTAAAGTGGTTATCAGGCTTAGAATCTGATCTAGAGTTGAGGTCCGAATCTGGAACAACGAAGATAATGTCATTGTTAGACTCACTTTGTTATGAGAGGATTTCTTTAAGATCTTTATCCTCAATAGGAATTTGCATCTCTATTTACTTAATCATCTAACTGTTTGTTTTGGATTGTTAGGACATTGACGGGCAAAATGCCTTTTCTTCTTACAGATATAACAAACGTTTGTTCTTTTCTTCCAAGGCTTCTTATGCCAACTGTTCCTAAAATATTTGAGAGGTTTTCATCTTTTGGAATGTCAAGGGTGAAATGAAGTATGAGAGAAGTGAGATTTCTTCTTTGGTTTACGCTGAAATAATTGCTTATCTTTGCATTTGATATTTAGATATGACTTTCAGTAGATGATTTAAAACTTTGGTTTGCCAAAGAGAACTGATTGAAGCATCTTTTATTATTCACAGAGCTTATCTAAAGTAGACAGGGCAAACTAGTAAATCTCCCTAAGAGAAATGTTAGCCATAGGGCGATGAAAGGCTTGTAAGGCTTTATTTAATTCAGGTTGAAATTCATCTGGCAAAGAAGCAATGAAAACGTGCTTTAAAGTTACATTATTGAAACCATTCAAAAGATAGTATCTTTTTGTCATTCTCTTCATATGTTTGTCAAGGTCATGCCTCTTTGAGGAACAACACTTTATCTCAAAATGTTCTTGTTGCTTTTGTTTATTAATGAGCTGAAAATCACTGATAAACTCTTTATGAATTGCATTCAAAAGAGTAGAGGGATTGTCTAATTAAAGGACTTGGAGTTGCCTATATTCCCCAAGGGATTGAAACCATTTTTAAAGAGTTCTTGTAAATCTAAAACAAATTCTCGAATAACATCTAACAAATTAGCACCAGCTCTAAACATTTGTAGGCCAATCCAAGCTTTAAATTCATGCAATCGATCTTTCCTTTGATATGGTTACACATTATCAAGGGTAAACCATAGGCCATGGGCAGGTTTAGGAGGAGAAGAACCCTGGTTTATTGACTAAGCTTCATGTTCATGTTCATCTTCTTCATCAACAACATAAGAATGTTGTCGATCATCTTCATTATGACTATCCACAAGTTTGACCATGTAAAGAACTGAAATATTAGTGAAATGCTGGGATTCATGTGACCCATAAGCTATACACTGAGCTTCTTCTAAAGTAGAAGAGTTTGAACAAGAGTTTAAATAAGATTAATTAAAGGTTACATGATTATAAGGCTTAATCATGGCTACATTATGAGTTTTTTTCTTTTTTTTTTTTTTGAAAAAAAGGGGTCTTTCTTTTCGAGATCACCTTGTGGAGGAGGTGGTAGAGGTTAGGAGGATATGGGTTCAGATGTAGGTTCTTTGATGGATATTCCTTTATAACGATAATGGTAGAGTTTGCTGTATGAGAGAGTAGCATTATGAGTATTGGGAAAATGTGGAGGTTGGTAGGATGGTCATGGTGACCAGCATGGTTAAGGCTAAGGAGATCAAAAGTTTAGGCTGGATTTTCAGAAGATTTCATATGTCCTCTGAAGGGTAGGGATGATATGGGGAAGGTGGTATGTATCTAGTCTGGTAAACTAGTGGTAATGTTGGGAAGGATTCATTGATAGGGGGTGTACAGACAATGGTTGTGGGTGGTTTGGCTCTCATATCAGCCTCTGTTTAGTTGAGTTAATATTTAAGATAATGAATTTGACTCATTTTTTTGCAAATTCTGGACCAAAGTAATTATGGGTAATGTACTATATGAGTTTATGGTCCAAAGTCTTAATTTTTTGCTGAGTCTCTAAACGTAGCAATCTGGAGAGAAAGTTGATACACTTGTTGGTAGGTTTGTTGGTGTGTATGCGTCATCTGATCTAGCTTGGAATCTTTGTTCTTGAGAACTCGATTCTAGGCCATGGAATTTTTGGTATGCCAGTTCAACACTTCTTCGAAGGGGGTAGACTAGCTCATAGTTTACCGTGGGAAAGACCTTATTGGAAGTGACATAAGGTTTGGTAGTAATCCCATTTTTATCAATATATCTCTCCATGGCTGGGAAAAGATCATCATACAAAGGATCATGTGGAGAAAACATCATGCAAGGAATGAGATTAGATAAAGATAATCTCATAATATTTGGTTTACAAAAGGAGGGATAAGGTTCTACAAAGTATGAAGATATATCAACAATTGTTTCTTGTGGCTCTTTGTAACATCTTGCTTCCTTCATATGTTTTATGAGGATTTCTTCTCTGGATGGAGCTTTGGCAGGATTTGGAGCAACCCAAGGCTTCCAATCAAGGTCTTGATCCTTTCTATTGTGCCTCAAAGGTTGTGAAGGTTAACAAGACTTGATTTTCTTCTTGTCTTGTTCATGTTGTAATTGCTGCTTCTTTTAGGAGTGACGCTTTGTCCAGCGTTTATACTTAACGGGATCATTATGAGCATAGGCTCGAGAGAGCTATTCAAAGTCACTATCATAAGAGGAGAGGTCAATCTTACTATCAGAGAAATATGAGGGTTTATGGCAATCACATCCTTGTTTGCACACCTCTAGAGCAACACCCCATGTAAAATGATCATGAATATGATAAACATAAACTGGTTTCCCATTTGTTTTAAAGTGATGCACTGGGATGGTCCGCTTTTTAATCTCCTGGATAGGGATTGGAGTGATGGACATAATTTGTTGTAGGAAGGGGGGGTGCTTGGGAAGTCTAGGAGGAGGAAGTTGAGGAAGATGATTCCTCAAGCCTTTTGAAGACTATCTCTACTTGTCCATTGGGCAGATGGTAAAGATTGAGTGGTTCTGTGGTAATAAGAGGTTTACTGTGAACATGGCATTGTTTATAATTGGTTACCCATTTTGTGGGCATCAATTGGAGGAGATCATTTTGGGAAATTTGTTTTGGAATATGTATGATTGCATGGATGTCATTTCTCTCAACAACAATCATAAGGGCATCTTCTGTTTGATTAGGAAGATGAAGATTTATAGCATGATTTTGAACTCGGAAGACCATTTGATGATAGAGCATAGCCATGATGACATTTGGAACTTGTTCTACACCTGTAATTTAGATATGAACTTTCAGTTGATCTTTAAGGGTTAGGTTTGATAGTTTAAGATTAAAGTCTGGACAAATTGTCAATATAACAGTGTTTGTGTTGAAAGTGCTCAAGATTGTGCCAATAAAGGTTGTTTAGTAAATATAGTAGAAGGTGTCTAGAATGGCAAGTTTGGCTGTGACTGGAAGACCTTTGGGACCATAGTATGTGATACACAAGCAAATAGTACCAACATGAAAATGAATGTATCCCTAAGATTTCCGGTGATTGACAAAATCTTGAGGAATTTCTAGGGTAACATATTGCTCCCTAGTGGATGAGTTTAACTCAACATGATTAAGGTTAGAGGAGTAAACATACTCTTTAACAGAAATTTTAGGTTTGACGGTAAGCTTTTTAAAAACTCTACTCCAAGAATGATCTTCGATATAAAGTTGGAGCACTTGATTTCATAAATTTCAATAATATAATATAAATACTAATTTAAGACGATGAGAGTAAGAAAAATTAATTGCTTTAAGATTTAAGAATGTTATAATGCATTGTGAATATACATGACGCGTAACAAAATAACAGCATTAACAATATAAGTATATCCTTAATCTGAGACACACGGGTGGGTCTTAGTCTTAGAAGGGTTTAGATTTCACATTTCAGTTTGAGGATATGTATGTACTCCTGTACAAACTGCTTCATATTTAACAGGGAAGGAAGTTGCCTCGCTTCTCGTGGAACAGGCGCTATGACCAAATGTACTCTTGAATTAATCCACCCACGGAAAAGACAAGGGAAAATAAACATCTCTCCAGTGGACATTACACATTTACATAAGGAAGCAAAAAAGCTCAAGACATTGATTTAGAGGTAAATATTACACCGATATATATTTTTTTTCATTCCAAAATATTAGTCTTCCTTAATATTGGCCTTCTACAAGCCGTTCCCTAAATAGATATATAAGGAAATTTCAGACCGAGCTGTTACAGAAAGCACAACAGATCGCACAACCGTCTTTGCACCATCCTTTCTCCCATTCATTCTTAGCAAATCCAAAATACATAAGCCTATTCTGTTCTGGACAATTCCACCCATGTTTTAAGCAAGCTACCCCGTTGAGTAAGCGTATAATGACAATGGTTTGGCTATTATTCTTCATAATCGGGGCACATTTCTCTTATCCAAAGAACCAGACCTTGATGAAGACTGCCAAAGCAATTTGCAAGAAAAACGCCGCAATTATAATGACTGAAACATCACTTCCTTCTACGTAAGACCTGAGGTTCAAGGCAACAAAGCTCGCTGAGGCAGTACCAACAAGGATTATTATGAGCCACCGGAGAATCCCAACTGGAATAAGCATTAGAAACTGAAAGTTTTCCAACAAATATGTATTAGATAATCATATGAAACATGATATAACACTACTCTTCTACAGGTGATAAAGGGGTTTAATTTGAAAATCTAGTAACAATTTCTGATAATAAGTCCGAACAGAAATGTGAAGAAAAATGCAGTGGCTCCAGTCTCCATGGATACAATCTTGCAATTAGCGTGCTTGAATTTACACGTCTCTAATATTGTTCAACGTAAATGTCTCCCGAAAATAACAGCTAAAAAAACAATATTCCACAAAGCAGAAACTTACTGAAGACGGGATGAAAATGGCAAGGGAATACCCCCACATGCACCAAAACTGGACAAGGCTAGAATTTGAACCTAGATACTGAAGCAAGAAGTAATATGCCAGTGGGACAGCTATTGCATAGCCATAAATAGAACATGCAGCCACATTGACATAACTGACATCAAAGCTCCATGGAGTACTCTTGTCTGTTTGTTTTTGCATGAGATAGGTCGCAAGATTTCCCAGTGAGGCAAGAACGAAAACCAATGTCGTTGAGATCCATATAAGCCCATATCTATTATCATTGGAAAGTTTTGCACGATTAGATACTCATTATATATGCACATTACTGGGATTGTATTCAATCATTTAAAAGAAAACAAGAGACCAATAAATGGAAGGGAAGGCTAGCTGCACTGTATCTCTCTTTGCGTACCACAATTATGAAGTACCACTATGATTAGTAGATTTTAAGGTTTTACTTCAGTCTCTCTTTCCAAAGCTGCTAGGATCAGGGTGTTTGCAAAAGAAGGTAAAATATATTTATTTCAGCAGCTTTTATATAATAAGGAAAAAAATCTAGTGGCCACATACTTCTTCTTTTTTCTTAGCAGAAAGGAACAGGTTTTAAGTTTAACATCTAATTTTGGTCCCAAAAAAGGTACATAAGGTCTAATATCTACAGTTTGGCCATGAATACTCAAGCATGCATGGAGTAATATTAATACACTAATATCACCTAGTTTTGCATGGGTGAAAAGATGGAAAAATAAATAAATAAAAGGAACCAAACAAGAAAGGTATAACCAAAATACTGATCTGCCATATTTATGTGTTCGTAAAACAAGTTTTTCCCATCTTGTCATAACAGTTCAATTGTCAAAGAGAATTCCTCCAGGCATAGAACTTCAAATTGTAATGCAGAATCCTAATTAATATTTCTCCTTTTCGAATTTGAAAGTATAGAAGCACAAGAGTAAAAAGGCATAACTCACAAATCAGGGTTGGCATCTATCTTGCTGAAAAAATCTCTAGCAGCCGGATTCATGGAACTTATCAATCTGTTCAAGACAAGATCTGTATCAACATTGAAGTACTGTGTATATGACGAAATACTAAAGACTCCCCTCCAGTTGTTTGCTGGCTGTTGTTCAAATGCTTCTGCATGGATGGACAAGCCCAAAATATGTCAATAATCAGTATAAGTTACCACTTGAAATGAAAACACAATGACAGATGGTCATAGCTCAGTTGCGTGAATATTATCCTTATCAAAGATAAATATCATAAACCCACACCATATACATTTTAGCAATCATTAACATCGTAAACCCAGGCCCAAGGTGCATCACTAGTGAAATTAAGCACGTCAACTAAAAATCATCACTAGCACTTGAAAATCGAGTAACAATTTCTGATGAATATATCCATTATTGTGGAATACCATCAACTAAAAATCACAGTTCAGAATAACAGGCTTTTCAGAGCAATGCTTGATAGCTATAGTGACAAATAAGTTTACTAAAGTAAGAGGATGTACAATTTCTTGGGCCTAGTGATCTAAATATCCTTTTTTATATCCTGACCTTTCAGCAAAAAGCAGAGAAAGGTTAATTTCATATACACTGACTCAAACATTAAAAAAATTAACAATTACTACTAATTAAGATGTCAGGCAGTGCATAACACCATTATTCACAAAAATCTGTCGTTAGTTTCTAAAATTTCTATTCTCCCCAAAAGATCCTGTTTATCACAGTTTGTGTTATTGCTAAGTAACAATAACATTAAAACTTAACATAAGAGCAGTTAGAACTAAGCAGTTGTAATTAGTCCAAAAAGATTGTCAGAAGTCCTAGCAATGCAAACAAAATACAGAAGAGACAATTTTATCACATCAATATTCTCTCTCTCAAGGTCAAAAGACAGCGTATATCAGCAAAATGCCAGTAGAGTATGGAAATAAAAAGAACTTTTTAGTTTAACTCCGCCTTGGCCAAGCAATTCAACTCTTGCTTCCCAACCAGACAGGAATGAAAAAGAGCAGTAAAAGGAAGGTATTCCCTGCAATGATAAATTGGAAAACAGACTTTCCACTCCAATCACCAGTTGAGTAAATGCCTGAAGATTATGATTAGTAGTCTTAGATTGACTCTACAAAATTCAAAATAGTTCAGGATATTAGGAAACTAGGATAGCAATTACTAGTCTAGATGATAAAGCACATTATATCTAACGAAGTTGTAAAAAATATCAAGAAGATTATTCTTTTTGAAGCCTCTAATCTGACTGGTTAATATTACTAAATACTTGAGAAGACTAAATCCAAACAATTTATAAATTCTCTCCACAACAGTCGTCAAATCCTTGATATACAACTATATTTACACAAGATAAGCTTGTTTCCTACTTCAATTTCAAAGTATTGGCCTCCTTAATCAAACTAACATGATAGATATTCCAAAGCAACACAGAAATTAAATAATATAGATGTTATACTGGTTTTCACCAAGTAACAAGCATGGGCTACATTATTTGGTCAAATTATCAATAAAACAAGTAGAAAACAGGAAATGAAACAATTATCCAATGGTTGCTCTCAGTTGAACATACCAGTTGCACCTCCAAGAGTTTGATATCCCTGTCCTCGGTCTCCTCCATTGTTTGGAGGGAATATTTGCATATTTGCTCCAGGGACTGCACGTAGGACTGAAACTTTAGTAGCAGGCAATTACACACATCTAAACATATGAAGGAAAAAACTAAGTGTTATAACTTCATACCTTCATGGTTTGTGGTAATTTTTTCTTCAGCTATAACAGCCTGAGCACCAAACAGAAATAAGGATAAAACACTACAATAAGTTAAGGGATTAAGAAAAAAGGATTAAGTAAATATTTGGATCAGACAAATTTACTCTATATTAAAGGCACATAAAGTTCAAATTTTGAAGGAAGTGAAACATGTAAACCACTAATGGAAGATCTCTCACATTAAAACTAAGTAAAGTGAACCTAGTTCATCCGGCTGCAAGCAGTTCTCTTCTTTATTATGTTAGAAATTGAAGTTGACATATAAATTTGTCATCATATAAGGAGTAAGCCGTGATTTACAGAATGTTTTATCCTTTTCTTCACCAAAATCGTATATTACGAGCAGCTGTAAGTGATATTAGTGGTCCTGGAGGAAATGGGAATGGATAATATAAACTTTAAAGACAAACTTGTCAATGGATGGTGCACTATTGTCAATGGATGGTGCATGGTTGGTGACTGTCCAAGGAAAAAGGAAAATTTTTTTGTTGTAATTGCAATTTAGTCCTATGAAAATTGTATTGAAGCCCTTCATACTTTCCTATAAATTGAGAGCTTCAAAATTTCATTTTTCACAACCTAAAAAAGAGCAATCCTTTATAGAGAAAGAAGAAATATATAGTAAGTTGTGAGATATATATAGAGAGTTATAAGATTAGTATTATCCTATTAGCAAGAAATATAAAATATTGTATTATCATTGTTATATAGAGCTAAAGTGAAATTTCTATTTTTCTCATGATGAAATCCTTTCTTCTTTATTCATGGTTTTTACCCTGTTGAGGTTTTCCACGTAAAATCAATGTCACATTTTTCTCAAATTATTCGCTACACTTTTGCTTCCACATAAACCATCATGTGTTTGGAAGTCCGATATACATGATGTATAATGTCCAAGACATTACAAAGTTAAATCCAAAATCTAGAAAATGCTTTCTCTTAAGATATACTGATGGAGTGAAGGGGTATTGCTTGTGGGATCTCACTGACTACAAGGTCATAATCAACAAGGATGTCATCTTTACAACAAAAATGAGTGTTGGCATTTGAAGAAGAACGTTGAGGCCAAAGACAAAGATATTAAGTCGTCATGTGTTAAAAAATGCATTGCAAGTACCTCAATTGATGGAGAAGTTTTATACATTGAGGCAGCAATATTTGCTTAAGGTAGAAAAAGGTTCAATGATATTGGATTGTAGACTCAGCAACAGCATGACATATGATCTCATGAAGAGAATGGTAACACCAATATAAACTTGTATATGGAGAATATGTGTTCATGGGAGATAATTGTTTCTTAGAGATTGTTGGATTAAACACCATCAAATTAAAAATGTATAATGGTACAACTTGCACCATTCAAGAGGTATGGCATGTGAAGGGTCTTATGAAAAACCTATTGTCTTTAGGACAATTTGATAGCAACTGGTGCAAAACCCAGATATAGGATGGAATCCTAAAAGTTACTAAAGGCACACTTGTAGTTATAAAAACAGAAAAGATAGCAACCAATCTATATATGCTAAAAGGAGAAACATAGCAACAAGGAGAAGTCTCAATAGCATCAACAGATTCATCAGCTGAGGAATTAACGATATCGTGGCACTGTAAACTTGACCACATGTTAGAAAGTAGATTGAAGGTTCTTGCAGAACAGAATCTTCTTCCTAGATTCAAAAAGTTCTCTCTACCTTTTTGTAAGCATTGTGTTACCGGTAAACAACATAGGTTCAAGTTCAGCAGTTCAAAAGAGAGAAGTAACGCTATCTTAAACTTAGTGCATTCTGATGTTTGGCAAGCACTAGTTTTATCCTTGGGAAGCACAAAGTATTTTGTGTCATACATCGATGATCACCCTAAGAGATGTTGGGTGTATCCAATCAAGAGAAAGGAAGATGTATTTGAAGTTTTCAAAACCTTCAAAGTGCATGTAGAACAAGAATATGAGAAAAAGATCAAGTGCTTGAGAACAGACAATGGAAGAGAATACACCAGTAATGAATTTGACACTTTCTGTCAATAAGAAGGTATTAAGAAGCAATTCACAATGGCATACACTCCACAACAAAATAGAGTGACAGAGTAGATCAACCAGATTTTGTTGGAAAAGACAAAGGCAATGTTAAGAACTGCTAAATTAGCTAAGTCATTTTGGGCCAAACCAGTCAAGAAAGCTTGTTATGTGATCAATCATTGACCATCAACCGCAATTGATTTGAAGACTCCAATGGAGATATGGACTGGTAAGCCAACTGACTATATAAACCTTCATGTGTTTGAGAGTCTGGTATATGTGATGTATAATGCCCAATAAATTACAATGCTAGATCTAAAATCTAGAATATGCTGACAGAATAAAGGGGTATCACCTGTGGGATCCCACTGACTACAAGATTATGATCAACAAGAAAGTCAATCTTTCCTAAAGAAAAGCAACATATACATGAAGATGATGACACATCAAAACAAATATTAGAGACTACTACAGTGCAAATTGAAGGAGGAGAAAATAAATCAGAAGTATCAATTTCTTTTGAAGCAGCACTAGAAAACGATGAACAAGAGCAATCTGATCTTGTAACTCCACAAGTTTGACTATAAACTCGGGAAATATTGCATACTGTTTACTCACAAAAGATGAAGAGCCTTCGATTTTCCAAGAGGCTATGGAAAACTCAAAAACTTCTCCGTGGTTTATAACAATGCAAGAAGAAATTGAAGCCCTTCATAAGAACAAGATATAGGATCTTGTTCCACTGTCAAAAGTACGAAAGGCCATTGGGAACAAATGGGTGTATAAGATCAAGAGAACTAGTGAATAATCAAGTTGAACGATATTGTACTACACTAGTAGTAAAAGGATTTGCTTAGAAGGTGTTGATTTCATCAAGATATTTTCTCCAGTTGTTCAACTCACAATGGTTTGAATGGTCTTAGCAATGAGTTCTATATTTGACTTACGATTAGAGTAGTTAGATGTGATAATTGCATTTTTTTTAGAGATTTTGAAGAAGAAATTTATATGCTCCAGCCAAAAGAGTTTGAAGAAAAAGGAAAAGATAACTTAGTTTGCAGATTGAACAAATCTTTGTACGGTCTCAAACATGCGTCACGATATTGGTATAAGAAATTTGATTCCTTCATTATGAGCCTTAGATATAACAGACTTAATGCAAATTCTTGTGCATATATCAAAAGGTTTGGTAAGAATGATTCATTATTCTGCTATTGTATGTAGACGACACAATAGTAACAGGCCCCAGTAAAGATTGTATTAATGAATTAAAAGCACAATTGGCTAGAAAATTTGATATAAAGAACTTGGGACCAACAAACAAAATTCTAAGGATGCAAATTCACTGATACAGAAATAACACGAAGATTTGATTTTCTCAAAAGAATTATTTAAAAAAGATCTTGAGACGCTTCAATATGCAAAGATTATAAGCCAATCTCTATCCTACTTCTAGTTAATTTCCAGCTATCCTCAAATATGAGTCCTAGTAGTGAAGAGAGGAAGGAAATATCTCGAGTACCGTACGTATCAACAGTGGGTAGCCTAATGTTCGCTATGATTTGCACAAGACCCGATATTGCACAAGCAGTGGGAATTGTTAGTTGATATATGGCAAATCCTAGCTGAGAGCATTGAAATGCTGTAAAAATGGTCCTAAGATAAATTAAAGGGACCACAAATGTTGCATGGTCTTATGGAGGGTCAGATTTTACCATTAGAGGCTATATAGATTCAAATTTTGCAGGTAATCTTGACAATAGCAAATCCACTAGTGGTTATGTGTTTACTCTTATAGGCAGAGCTATAAGCTGAGTTTCAAAACTGCAACCTATTATGGCCACTTTAACAACAGAGATACAATATATTACAGCTACGCAAGCTAGCAAAAAGGCAATCTGGTTGCAGATACTATTGGAGGAATTCAAGTACAATCTCGAGAAGATTACACTATTTTATGATAATCAAAGTGCTCTATACTTGGCAAAGAATCTAGCATCTCATTTTAAGACAAAACACATATGAGTTTAATATCACTTTGTCCAAAAAAATGTGGAAGAAAGAAGTGCGAATATGTAGAAAACCCATACTAAAAACAACTTAGCAGATACACTAAGAAAGCCAGTGAACATTAATAAGTTCATACGATGTAAATCCTCTGTTAGCCTAATAGAGATGTGAGCAACAGGAGATGGTAAGGAAGGAAGAATGATGTGAAGATTGTTTGATTCTCAATCAAATCTTCAAGTGGGAGATTGTCAATAAACGATTTACTATTGTCAATTGATGTTGCATGGTTGGTACCGTCCAAGGAAAAAGGAAAAAAAATTTATTCTAATTGTAGTTTATTCATATAAAAATTGCATTAAAGCCTTTCATCATTTCTTAAAAATTGAGAGTTTCAAAACCTCATTGCTCACAACCAATAAAAAAAAATCCTATATAAAGAGAGAAAAAATATATAGAGAGTTGTGAGATTAGTATTCTCCTATTAGTAAGAAATATAAAATATTGTATTATCCTTGTTATATATTCTCATAGTGAAATTCTTTCTTCCTTATCCGTGATTTTTACCCTATTGGGGTTCTTCACGTAAAATCTGTGTCACATTTTTCTCAAACTATTTGCTATAGTTTTACTTCTATTCAATGTTTATTTTTTCTACAAAACTAGCTAAAATTATTCCCTACTTCAAAAGTACACAAAACAAAGAGAATGTAGTACTAAAACTCCTCTGCCCCAAACTACCATACCCAATGCTTATTGCACGCTTGTTAGAGGCCTAACACATTTATCAGTCTCTACCTCATAGGTAGCCGTTTCCGTTTAATATGTATCAGTCTTGGGGAAAACCCCTTCTCCTTTCTGATGCAATCTTTTATTTCCCATTATATATGACCTCCATCAAAGAGCAACAATTCACAATCTGGAAAAGTCAATAAGCCAGGGAAAGAAAGAACTAAACTTCTAAGCTTGCATAAGGTGTCCCAAGAAAAAAAACTAGGAAAAGAATGCAACTTGGGTTAACCTAATTGACTGACCTAGAGAAAACAAGCTAGACATCAATTTCTATGTAGCAATAAGCCATGTGAAAACCATCTCGCAGGTGATTCTGGCCTGGGAAAAAGATAGAACGAAGCCTTTCTTATGTGAGCCGTAGCTATCTTTAAAGAAAAAGTGAAATATCAACTTTCCAGGTCTATCATGGGAGCCATGCAACTCGACCAGAGAGGGAGAGAAGACTGCGGAATGACATACAAAGAAAGAAATCGCAGGAAAAGACATACCAAAGGGGCCACAGCCGTAGTCTGAGACGTCCAAGAAGCTTTCGATGAATTCATAATTGTATTCAATAATCTCATATGATATTGAAGTTAAAGAGCCGTAATGAAAAAGAACAAGAAAATTGCAAAAACAATAAAAAGGTTGTCATAATTAGTTTTTACTGGGAAACAGATGGATTTCACTTGTTATATTGATTAGTTGAGCACATTTAATTTGTCGGATATGACACAAATTGGGAAGATTTAGCGATCATGAATATCTACACCACTATAACCATCAGATCAGTTAACTTCTCCCATTATCAAATACGATAATAAGAACATGCACAAACTAATGTAGCATATAATCATATAGAGAGTCAATTAGGAAGAAACAGTAAAAAGATATGGGAAAAGTACGAACAGGCACTGAACCCAGCAAATGGCTAGTGGGAAGGCCGGTGTAGGACTCTTCCATCGTGCAGAGAGAAACACAGAAACTTCGTCGTAGCTCAGAGAGAAGTTGGCATGGCAGCAATGAAAATTGAAAACTGAATAGGTGTTCCTGAGAGTGCGATTTGGAAGACGATACCGGAGGCGAGGGACTCACTGATGCAGGTTCTGGGTTGGGATACGGGAAGGGGATTTTTATTTTTTGAGAATTGCCCTTCGCCGGGCTAGCTTTTGACTTTCTTCGTAGTTTTTTCCCCTCTTTACTTTTTTTCCCTACTTTTTTCTGTGTAGGGCCTTGCTTTCCAGCGACGCTAACGTGATCCGGATGCCGATTGGGCTGGATGGGGCCCAAATTAATGGGCCTTGGGCACATGTGTACGTATGACATGTGGGGTAATCATTGAATTGGCATGTGAATTGGGTTTCATAATTTTGGCATAAGCAAATGGCTATTTTGAACTAAAAAGTTTTAAAAAGAATTTTGAATTTATCGAGAATGATTTTAGTGGTAGTTTAAAATATGTATAATATTTTTTTTTTTTGTTTTTACTTTGTCTAAGAAGCGCCAATTTCTTTTATTTATGTCTGAATTTTTCTTAGATATAGGATCATTAAAGGCTAAAAACACAAAAAGTATAAATTATATAACTCATTTTTTTTTTTAAATATATGATAGTAATTTATCCTATTTTAAAATGTATATAATATTTTTTTAAAAATATTAAAGAATTTCTCTAATTATGCATGATACAACTATACATCAGCCCAATTCAAAGAGAAGAAACAAATCAATACCATCAAATACTATGAAAGAAGAGTAGGCAACCACGTTAATAACCAACTATTTTTGCAGTAAAATTTCACTTTAGTTAGAGTAAAAACAGTAGCTCAGGTTGAAAGATAAAACTTCGTTAAAATTGCAACATCAATAGTGAACACTAAAATTATGTTACCCAAACATTCCCAAATTATCAAAATGTTGTAACTGTGTAATAGAAATTATTCCTGTTCATATCTCTGAATCAATAATTTCCTTTTCAACTATAACCAAAAGAAAATTGAGAATAGTCATTGATGGAAGTTACAGCCAGATGATGAATTGGATGCAACTCATGTTTAGCGGTCTCAGAAACAAGTATGATATTGCCGAAAGAACTGATAATGTCACATACTGCTATCATAGAATAGTTCATTTCGTCTGGTATACTGTCATGAACACAAGCGCATCTCGATGGAGGCCTTATCATAAAGAAAACTACAATTTAGTTTCAACAAATCACTTCTTGACTAATTTCAATACATCGCCAACGAGATGTAAAGAACCAGTTACAAGAACCTGAGGAATCACACAAGCAAATTTAGGGTCAGATCCTGCATTTGGTGCATATATAATCCAAAATGTAGAGCAATCATTTTTTAATACATATTCCATATATATATTTTTAAAGATGTTAATTCTGCATCTAGTCTATCAGTTGGCCTCTAGACATTATCAGATATTCACAAATCAAACAAATAAATGTGCAGTGAAATTAATGTTACCTGGAAACGAACAGACCGATTTTGTTGCACGCTATCCCTAAGCCATTTGATAGCCAACTGCAATGACGAAAACACTGCACTATGTTCACAATTACTGGCACTCATTTCCATATCGTCTTTAAATTCGTCAGAGACAGTATCTCCTTTGGCATCACTTCCTCCTAAGCCAGTGACCACAAACAACAAGTATAAAGTCATAAATAGTGTAAGACTACTTAAAAACCATAACAAGAGAAGAAAAAAAAAAATCATTGGCATTATCTCATCAGGCAGTTAAGTTTCAATGTCAAAAGAAGACAAAGTACAATAATTAAATTCAGATAGAGTCAATCAAGGACCAGGAGCTCACAGAGACAGTAAAATCTCAAGATACATATCCAGCAGACTAAGCTTTAGGTTCTATGCCCAACAAGCCAATTTAGGTAATCAATTACAAGAGTAGAGAAGGGCTTTAAAGAAATGGCATAATGATAAATGCATCATAAACTAATGGCAAACTCCCAAAGAAGCTCCAAAGTAACATATTACCAGAATCCACTATATGTCATCATATCACCTCTTTTTTCTCTCCAGATTCTTTTTACAGGTATTTACCCTTGGTTTTCTCTTGAATTTTTGGAATCGTACATAATTTTCTTTTTTCCTATAGTCTAACACAAATAACTCAAATTTTTGAAATATACCGCATAAAGATTATCCATTAACAGTTACAGTTCACTCAATTCCATTATCAACAAGTTTGCTTGTTTTAAAAAAATTATTGTGACATTTATTCAAAAATGCATTTCATGATTATCACAAATAAAAAAACATCTGATACATAAATCTGAGTTCTGGTTCACAATTTGTATACAGTCAATCAATACCTTTGTTTCCCTGCATGATATTTTCCCACACTTTTTGAAGAGTGAGCTGCCATGATAGGTCCACGTTAGTTTCAGCTGGTGTTATAGAATGGGATCCAACTTTGTAATACACTGATAAACTTGGTACAAAAAGCGCCTTCTTGAAGTACACACCTGCAATTTCAATTCAATTAGAATAAATTTCTTGTTCAGATAAGATTACTGGTGGGATATATTTTGTACATTGCTTATTTTCCATATATATATGTATATATAATTTTTAGGCTGAGCCATTATGTGGTAGCCACATTCTACCAGAACACATAGATTGCTCACCATTATCAGCACATGTTTTCATCAGTGGAGGAAGAAGCAACTGAGGATCTCGCACCGACAAACAATTGAACAATAGTATCTGCAAGCAATTCAACAACTTCAGTTTAACCCCATGAAAAACATGACTATCAAAATTGATTAAAAATTTAGCACATTTATTCCTATTTGTTTTAAAAAATACTTGAAGAAAGATGATGACATACAAATCTCCTAATAAAGTGATTATAAATTTCATTTGAGAAAGGACCAGAGGGAAGAAAAGGCAACAGATGTCAAGCAGAAACATAAAAATGGTTCAGTATCTACGATTGAAACACATTTGGATAATGAAAACAGGAAAAGGATCTATCTGAATTACATCATTGTGTCAGAAATCCCTAAAATGCAGGCCAGATATCGATCAGGAACAGCATACAAACTTCTTAAAATTCCCCATGCTCTCAGATAACCAAGATATAAAAATATTTTTTTTTGGTAAGGTATAGGAAGTTTGAGCAATTTAATAATCTGTAT
Source organism: Delonix regia (assembly GCA_037074485.1). NCBI lineage: Eukaryota > Viridiplantae > Streptophyta > Magnoliopsida > Fabales > Fabaceae > Delonix > Delonix regia. Next base: position 16,974,257 of record CM073452.1, on the reverse strand, counting down.
TCTATGGTTCCAATGGATAGCAATTTACATACCTGAAGACATGGTTAATCACTTGACAAGCTCCATAAATGGTGATTTTATGGATAAGAACATCAGATATTACTAACTAAGAAGATGATTTATACAGCTTGACAGACTGTCGAAAGGTATATTGTGATTTGGCTATCAAATAGGAAAAGGGTATGTGAAATAAGGTGGTCCAGTTTTAAATCAACCAGTGGCAAACTGAGCCCAATTTATCAGATTAGTTTGCATCTGTTATTTGTTTACTGTATATTGTCAATTGATAAATGATAACTAGAGGTGCCAAAAGCTGGAAGACATGGTAAAGGTGCTGAAATTATCAAATGATATTTGTGTATCACACTTTAGTGGCCAGAGAAAACTTGCACATTATTCTAAAAGAGAGATTGATTTCCAGTTCAAAGAACTTGCGTTCATATTTTCTCATGAATTAAGCAACTTGTCCAAATATCCAGTGTCCAGTAAGCATTAGTTACTTTTGTTTTGTCAGTTTCACAAGTTATATGATATTCTTCAAACTCTTGAGCATGGGACTACTCAATATACATTCTACATCATACTTCAACCAACTGCCTTACTTTATTTTACCGGTACATTTTCAAACTTTGGCTGCTATTACTTTTCTCAGTCATACTTGCTGAACATCCAATACCAATAACATTTACTAATGATAAGATTCAAAATCTGTCTCTACCTGTGTGAATTGTCTTGGGGTTCTTTTACCATCGTGCAAATTCACTAATTCATGTGAAACTTCAGAATTATCAGGCTGCTGATACAACAAGGTCTGGTCCAGCTTGTCTTTTTTAGCTGCAAGAGAAAACCACCTTGCACATGCTTCAAGGCTTTCAGGACTATGGGCCCCATCTAAAAAGAAGACAAGTTCATTTGAGCCTTCAATGTTGATGTGTTGATCAGGAACAATTTGAGCCCTGCCTTGCAAACTTGCAGTTGTAAGTCCTCTTATGAACTGCTCTGGCAAAGATTGCTGGTTCATACAAATAAATCAATCACTCCAGTGGCAGTGGTATGATATAACAAGGGACAGAATAAGCCAAGATTAAGGTGTAATGAGAATAACTTTTCACAGTTAGAACTTACCGCTTGTTCGAAGTAGCTATCTTCAAGATGCCCAGTCCTCTTCAGCCATGTAGAGCATAGTAAAATGGCAAGACCAGCATTTATATATTGATGCTCGCCTTCAAGCCCAAGTCTTAAACCATTTAGCAACTTGGCATCTAATGGGGTTGCTAATTGAAGAGGTACCTGTAGTTTGTGAAATTTACTAAGATGATTGGTTGTAGAGTCAAACTAGTCCAAAAAGGGCAGACAAGAAGGCTATCATTTTTTCGCCAATAGAAAGCCAAACCAAGAAAGTTAAATGAATTTGATGTATGTATATCCTGGCCTTCAAAATATAGTTGACAAATGTAAAAATGCACAGAATAAGATACGACTAGATTAAATGTGATATGAGTATGACAAGACATGTTGTATCCCAAGGAAGATATATTTCTCTTTACAGGACAACCCTCAGATCTTTTGAAAGTTAAATACGTGTATAAGGAGTTTAGGACAGCTAAGTTGTAATTGAACTGATATTTCAGACAACTTAGTAATTGTGATGTACATCTAAGGAAACAATTCAAGACTCAGGTATAAAGAAGAAAACACATGGTGATATTTGTCTTTGTATTATGATCTGGCTTGACAAGTGCTGAAAACTATACAACTAAGCTAATAATCATAATCAATAGACACGCTTGTAATCTAAACCAAAGACTTGCGTTTGTGGCCCTCTTGCTTGACTTGAAGTTAATTATATACATAAAGCCATGTCAAGCATCATTCAGATCAAAACTACAAATGAAATACAACAGCCTTGAAAGAATGTACCTACATCTAGTTGTGATGCCTTCTCTTCAAGTACATGCATTGCTTCATCAGGCTGAGGCACTGTAAAAGCTGGAACCCGGTGCTAAATCAAAATAGAAAAAAGGCAAATTAATATGGATGCTTGTATCACAAATAAAAGTAAACAATCAGAAAGAAAGAAAGAAAAAGAAAATAACTATGTTGGTGCTACAAGGAAAGATGGAAAAGTGGATGAGAAAGAATAATGAATGCAATTGCAGCTGAGCTGCACTAGAAAGAACAAATTGTTGAAACAGACTTCACAAGGATTTTTAGAGAAAAATCATTTGCTACAAAAATACCTTGAAGATACCAGCCTTCTCACCAGCAATTTCACCAAGAGTATTCCCTGTTAATAAAATGCAGCAGGAGGAAGTAAATCTAACTGGTTGCACAAATCAGTGCCAGCACAATTTGTTCAACCATATTCTGACACTTCAAGTATATTATTGCAGTTTCCTAAAATTGTTATTTTTCTTTTCCTTGTAAAATGGGCATTCTGTTACATAAAATATGACAATTAAAACAAATTGTATATGTGCTTAGGTACAAGAAATCTCATCAATTACCTATGTCACCGTTCAAAGCCAACTTGCTTTCATGATTTACGAGTTACAACACTGCATATCTCCCATAAGTATATTTTGAAAATGAGACTACAGGCTATTCTGTTACTTCTTGTTGTATGTGCAGTACATATCAAACTAAGTATAAAATGGTATTTTCCATCTCAAGTTATTCCATGATTTTGGTAAGCAATGGCTTAGCATTAGCTAGCAATTACCTAGAACACAAAAATACAACACTAACCAAGAATCTCCATGTGGTCATACCCAAGGGAAGTTATGCCACACACAATAGGTTCTGGAACCTGAAATGTCAGCACGTCAAATTGAGTTTGTCACAGATATGCTCTGTGGAAAATATTAATATTCAAGCAGTCCAATTGTAGTAGAGACCAACATCTTGCTGCTGAAATAAAAATTATGCTTACCACATTCGTTGCATCATATTTGCCACCTAATCCAACCTCCATTATAGCAACGTCTACCTGCATAAAGTTTGACAATAAGTACTTTTCTTCATTGACAGGATATAAGATTTAGAATTAGTTTGGAACAAGTCAGCATACATAACTAAAACAAAGGAATCAAACCTGCTCTGCTGCAAATATCTTGAAGGCAAGTAAAGCAAGGAAGCGAAAATACGTAGGCATTGGAACATTGTCATCAGTTTTTTCCTACGTACAACCAAAATAAGAAACTACTTATATTAATACTAAGAGAGAGCACATCAAATTGCAAATGTTGCCTGAAGACATTGCAAATTTCACTACGAAGTCATCACTATGACAATCATGCACATCAGACTCAACACTCTGTGTTATTGTACGACAGAAGAATTTAATTTTTTGAGGACAAATATGGGGTTTGATAAACACAGTCTGATTTATCTTCTCAATAAAAGTAATAAACCCATTTTATCAGATGCTTTAAAAGCTCACACCATTGCATCAAGTTCAATGTCAAAGGCACCATCAGACCAAATGCCAGGCTCTGACATCACAATGATCTTCTGAAATCAATGCTATAACTCAGGAGAATAAAATGAAATAAGCTTCAAAACACTAAGCAGGAAATATCCATTTTGTCTGTCAAACTAGGCAGACTAGTTTACAGAACTGTAAAGCTAAAGTTCAAAAGTAGTTGAAAGGTGATTCGTTTGTGCTTCAAAATATAAAAGCTGAGAAAAATACAAACATAGTTTCCACCACACCAGTGATGTTGCCGTCTGAATTTTTATAAAGCAATCAACTGATAATGCACACAAGCATACCTTTAGTCTATCATAACACCACCAGAAATATGCTAAAAATTTCTCTTCACATATATCCACACTGCAGAAGCAACAAGAATAGTTCTTGTAAATCAATCCATCCTAGCAATATTGCAAAGCCGAAACAAAATGCACCATGAAATGGATTTAAGTAGGTCCATTAAATTTGTTAGAAACAAAGAGGTATCAGATTTAGGAGATTGATGAGACCCTTAGGTAGAATTCATCCCCAAAAACTAGCTAATGAGGAAAGGGTTTCCAAAAGTCTTATAAGCCCCTCACTAGTGGCTTGTGGTTTCTAACATTTCCACCCCCTTAAACAAGGACGTTCACGGTGCTGGCAGCTGGTACTCAGGCCTTTCTCCCCTTCAGAGGCTCTCCCTTTTCGCTCCTCTCCGGCCACCGCCAGGGATCGAAACTGCACTGATACTACTTGATGAGACCCTTGGGTAAAACTCACCCCAAAAGCTAGCTCATGAGAAGAAGGTGTCCAAAGGTCTTACAAGCCCCCTATCAAGTGGTATTCCACCCAATGTGAGACTTCCAAGTTGCCTTGGCTTGTGGTTTCTAACAGAGACTCCAATAACAACTGAAATAAAGATCACTTTTCTTACAAGCAGAATATGAAACTAATCCTTCAAAATCACCAGAACTCAAATGCTCAGTGAGTACCCTCTCCCCATTTTGGCCAACTAATTATGCCACTTGACAGAATAGTACAGGCACATTTAGACCAAAAAACTTTAAAACTGCCCCTTCAAAAATGCTAAATCTCACAACTTACAACAAAGGAAATAAAAGTGAAAATGGATGTGAAGTACTGACCCATCTAAACGAAATCTTTCTCGAACATCTATGAGGTGAGGAGAAGTAAAGAGTCCGGTGTGAAAACCACAGTTACGTAGTATAGATTCCGTGAATGTGCATGTAGATCCCTAGGGAAACATAATATCAAAAATCAATTTGTATCATAAAAAAAACAAGCAAATTTCATGAGTAAAATTAGAATTGGAAAGATGCAGTTAGACTCAGAAGTCTGAAGGCAGTAATTAGGAACTAAGCACAAATACTGGAAATCCATAAATGAAGCGGTTGACCCATAACAAGAGAGAAGGGAAACGCATATTTTATTAACTGACAGTCATACGCGATTAAGCGCATGGTTTCATTTCCAAGCAATCAGCAAAGGAAATGAAAATACCTTCCCTTTGGTACCAGCGACATGGATAATCTTCATCTTTGAAATTGGCTCCTCCAAATCTAGCATCTATTGAAATTCACATCTCATAACATTAGCACATCAGCTTGATATAGACAACAACTGAAGTAGAAAAAACAAGCTCAGATTTGTACATCACCAGCTACACTTTGCCCAACAAAGTAACCAAATATTTTAGTCCAATTCACAAAGCAGTTTACCTTCAGGTACTCAAATAGCACGTCAAACCGATCCCCCATATTACTATTATCAGCACGAGTGCGTCTGGTGATTAAAGACGACAATGCATCCAATGCTTCTTCATACGGTGATTTTAGGGACCCATTACCACCAGCTGCAAGGCCACGGCAAAAGAAAAGGCGATGAGTGAAGCAGCAGAAAATCAAAATGTTGACTTGAGTTGATGCACAAAACAGTAACTCGAAGAAGCACCCAAGAGCGCGAGAAGGAATATTAAAATAACCCAGATAAAGAATTTAATCAATATATACGAAGTGTAGGGAATACCTTCAGCCATGACAATTGCTGATTGAATACTGAATGGAATACAAAAATGGGGAAAAAAAGTTTCGTAAATAGTAAATCAGAGAGATGCAGATAGCGAATGGAGAGATGAAGAGAGTGAGAGTTACAGCGCTGGTTGGACTGAAAGATGGAAGGTAGGATTGAGAATGAAGGATCGAAAGCTGCGGGAGGGGATAAAAAGAATTGTCTTTTGTGGTTTTTGGCGTCTTAACTTCTTATATTCATTTCGTTTTATGGTGGCTATGGTTGTTGAAAGACAGGAGCAGGATAGCGTCAAGTACGAATCAAGTAACGACATCCTCGGTCCTGTTCACAACCGGTAAATCCTATGCATTCCTACGCGGTGACGTATGTTTTGATATTCATCTGATCAGTGGTCAACTTGCGGAAAAAGTAATAATCCCACGCCATAAAAAATTACAAGTTTATTTAATATTCCCTCTTTTATTAAGACATATTCAAAATATATAAATTTTCAATTATAAAAACATATAAACTTTGTAAGATGGAAATATGATTAAAATGATTTTAAAATAATATTAATTTTTCATCAAATTTTTTATTTTTATTTTTATGTCTATGTTATATATTTTGTTTTAAACATAAATTAAATTTATTCTAAATTTAGAAATGGATTATTTTACTTATTAAATACACATCGATGCTAGTTATATTATATATATATATATATATATATATATATTGCCAATAATGCTATTCATGTATAAGAATATTTTAAATTCAACTCGTCTACTGTTCATGCTAGCTTGCTATAGCTCTTTTCATCTTTCGGCACCAATACTATCACGTGTCTCTTGCTTAACTCATAAATATAACACCAAATCTCACTATAGAGCGTTCCAACAGCTGCGTTCTACATGTGTTTTAGAACAATGTAAGCCAACGACATTAACATTGATGAAGGAGTCCAATCGTCTCCATAAGCTAGCAAAAATGAAGCAAGAATTTGATTTGCCATTCTCGACTTGTTCCAGAGCTTGCTCAGTTATGAGCTATGGCTACGACAAGGTTCAGAGAACTTTAATTTGATTGTATATTACTCAGTCATATGAGCTAAGGTCAGGCAGATGAAAGGTGAGGATCTTGAAGGACTAAACCTAGATGATTTGCAGCGGCTGAGGTAGATCTTTTACTGGTATGAATTTGATGGACTGGTGCCTCTGCTCCATGTACTTTAATGAATTTGATGGACTGGTGCCTCATGCATGAGATGGTAGATTTCTTAGTTGTTATTTGGCATGATGACGGGCTTTTTGACTAGATTGTTTAGAATTTCAATTGAATGGCAGCTGAAATAATAACTGAAGCCTTTGACCTACAATTTGTCCATTTACTGATCATGATAACGCTTTGTAGTAGAGATTCTATGTTATGTTTGTGAGTTAAGTAAAAGACATTTGGAGTGGAGAAATGAAAAGAACGATTCAAATTGGGTGCAACAGCAGGTGTTGATGGTATGGACAACAGACGATTTGGTTTCAAATATTTTGGTCAAAATAAATGTAATTATGGCACACTTTAATGCATATTATAATTTTAAGAGAGAAGAATACAAACTTTTAAAATAAAAAAGAAGGACCGTATAATTGAAAATTTCTTTCGATTATTTAGTTTATTATAATTTTTATTTAACTATTATTTTCTTTCATTAATTAGTTAACTATATATCCATTTAAATTACATCCTTAATTTTTTTTATTTGATCTCTTAATATATAATTTGTATTATATTCTTTTTTTAAATCATTATTGACCATATTAGGATACTTCTAAAATTATTTTAGAATGCTAAAAAAGTTTAAAAGACTATTTTTAAACAATAACTAGACATAAGGAATCATATTATATTTTGAAAATAAATAGATAAACTAAAAGAATAAAGAAGCAAAATAAATAAATAAATAAAATATATATTTTAGAAAAATATGGCCTTGCTAGTAATATATTGAAGAGTTTTTTATGGATGGTTCCAATACAAGCTCCCTGCTCATGCCACTTTCCAGTATATTTTACTTTATGCGCTTCAGAGTTCTCACTTCAATATTAAATCTAGTTATGTCTAATCGACCATATTTTTAATAAAAAACCTGTTATACTCCAAACCCTTGAAAGGAAGGAGTTCCATAAGCGTAAGATATTCTACACACTTTTCCAGTCCATCTCCAATGCCTCACCTCCCTCATTCTCGTTACCTGTGTAATGCAGAGCGTGGACCCATTTAATGAAGAGGAAGAGTGTTGAGGAAGATACTCGCTCGTCGAAGTTGAAAGATTTGAGAGTTAATTGCATCATTTTCACTGTTCCATAAAAGAATTACAATCAAGAGAAAATAGTAGCTCTGGTGGATACTCATCAATCTGGGCTCAACACCTCCCGCCGCAAATAGGTGGTTTTTGTGAAAAGTACTCAACAATCATTTCTGTACATATCTTCACAACTCCATTCTAACAAGCATTTCTCTCCTATATTTCTTATATTTTTCTTCGTTCATCACCTCCTAAACTAATATCTCGTAGCGAAACAATCAAAATTATAAATGGAACATCAACCAGATCCCATGAGGGATAAAAGACAGCCTTTCAGCAGTCAAAGCATTTGTCGGAGCTGCTGGTTTTCCTTACGAAGAGACTTAACTTCTTTCATCAACTCAGCTTGGTTTTCCAGAATGGAGTTCATCACGTTTGACATTTCTATCTGTTAAATGATCAGTCATTAGACAAGACGAGAAGAATTTGACAAAAGGAAAAGATGAAAAAACCCATCATTAATCCCAGACGCATACCTCTTGCAGATGAAACTGTCTTAGAATTTCAATATGAAGGTTCCTCATATCCTCGTGTATGGATTTCTGAAAAGAATCTAGAGTTTCTTCCAAGGTCCGTTGAAAAAGTTGAAGTGTAAATGAAGTTCCTTGTGCATCTGAGTGAGATGCTTTCTGATGTGACATTACTACCTATTATAAATTTCACGAACCAATAAACAATATAAGAAAACGTGTAACTAAATTATTATATCAGCAGAATATCCTAATGAATTCCATTACTGATTTAAATTATGAATTACACCTTCATACCTCATATCAATGTAACTTACCCATTGCCAATGTTTTCCCCAGCAACACACTAGGTGGGAGAATCTAGCATCATAGATAAATGTTCTACTCACTTTATTCTAAAGCTACACCAGTATATGCGAAGAAAATATCAGATCTAGTAAATGCATAAATTTAACATACATTTGTTGGTTGTGAAGAGCTTGATTCTGCCGGAACCAATGTTTCAGACTTCACCAGCAAGCTATTTAATAATTCTTCCCTGGTTTCTGCTCCTGATTTCTTAACCTTAGGAGAACCTACTGAAAGGGATACTCCATCACTGAAGGTAGATGAAGTGCTTATCCTCTCTGCATAAGTAGAAAATCTTCGTGGAAGTGTCAAAGGCGACGTTTGTGGGGAATCAAGGTTAGCCTGTCCAAGGCTGCATTTTGTACTGATGGACGGAGACAAGGAACCAGAGAACAAGTGATCAGGAAGCCGCAATGAAGTATCCTGACTTGTAGTCACAGAGACATCTTTCGAACGTAACTTGGCATAGTTGAAGCTTGAATTTGAAAAGGAACTAATACTGGTTGGTGAGGAGGTATCCTGCAATCCAGAAAACATAGATCCTGCTGTCTGACCACCAGAAGCCAACATCCCAAAACGAGATGGTGCGTTGACAGGCTGACGTAGATAGGTAAATTTATCAGATAACCTCTCACCACCCCAAGCTTCTGGAGGAGTGATGGAAGAATCTTCATTCTTTGAGGTAGGAGGGGGAGTTGGTCCCACCATTGGAAAGGAAGACTGACTTTCATCCTACACCAAGTTATTATGCAACATAATCATTCGATATAGGAGAACCTACACGGTCGAAATTATATATCAAATAGAACTTCAACGACCAGGTACAAGTACATCAAGAATATAATGAGCTACATATTATACATGAAATCCTGGAAATTATTGCCAGAGAGAAAAAGAAAGCCTTTGGAATGATCTGATATATTAAATTATAAAACATATGTAACAGACACTCTCAAGAATTACACCTTCCCTGAAACTCAATTAAAGCAATAGATGACTTAAATCCTACTAAAACTCTGAGCAGTAGAGTACTTCTTTCCAGTATATTAAGTGCATTTTTACATAGGCACAGGGCGCCTACTTTTATAGAGGAAGCAAGGCAAAGTGTTGTACAACAACAGGTAAGTAAGCATAACTGAGAAACAGAAATTCTTTAGTGTAGAAACAAACAACTAACTTGAGAAGTGACAAAATGTCTGAATTTCTTATTGTATTGAAGTGTCAAATTACACGGGTATTTACACAATCACAGAAATGCTACTCTAGGGAATAAAATAAATTAAAGAGACAAATCCCCAACGATTTTAATTTACTAAACATGCCTAATGCTAAGGGTCATCTATCAACATTAATTACAATAATTATAATGATTTCTCATACTCTCCCTCAAGCTGGTGAGTGGATATCTTCCATTCCAAGTTTGATTAGTAGGTTCACAATGTATACTACAGCCATTTTTTATACACTGGTGATGGTGTATAAAAGTTTATAGTTGGCTAGAACTAGGCTCTGATGCCATCTGAACAGTAGAATAGTTCTTTCCAGTATTTTAAGTGTATTTTTATATAGGTACAGAACGCTTTCATTTATAGAAGAAACAGGGCTAAATGTCATACTAAGGAGGTAACAGAAGCATAACAAACAAAAGCAGAAATCCTGAATTGAAGTAGGAACAAACAAACTAGATAAGTAGATTAGAAAGAAAAAATTAAATATATCTAAGTACCTATCATCCTAAACTATGGAAAGAAAGAGATAAGTAATTGAGATATTTCAAATAATTTAAAGTATCACAAGCAGTTTCAACAAAAATCATTCTCAAAGTGAATTAAAATTTTGCTGGAATTTCAAAGAAAAAAGATTAAAGCATCAGGTAAACAAGGTCTAATATCAGTGGTGCAAATAAGATCTAGGATAATGATGGCGACCATAGAAAATGATGAAAACACAGAAAACACTGAATGGTACAACCAAACCACAGAACTTAGTAAAGCAGAAACAAGAAAAATATTCAGAAAACAGACCATAGTGCTAGGCCTTCAAGATGCTAGCAATCTCCCACTGAAACCTCTCAAGAATTCAAAATTCCTATTCCTCTCTCAGACCTTCCATTTTTGACCCTACCAATTCCTCTGGAAACTCTAAAATCCAACATATGTGCTATCATAACAGTCAAGGTTAGTTATAAAACTTTCCTCACAGCCAACCTTTCCTCCTATCTCTTCTAGACCATACCTTAACTACTGGGGCTCATCAGATAATTAAACTAAAACATGACCCATGTCAATAGTTTTTGGGTATTCTAAGTTCAGCATATTTTAAACTTATCCAAAAATAAATCTGTTTCCACTTTCAGCAATTATGCTCTCCTCCAAAGCATATTAGGGAATTCTAGTGCCATACCTCAAACACTACTTGACAGAGTGGCAAGGACGCAGAACATAGTATAGATGAATATATCACATAGAGCAGTTAGAATCAAAACTATGGCCATGAAAAAGAAAACAAAAACCTGCTTGGATGTTGAACCAGATTTCCAGTCAAAAATTGGATGATCACTGCTTCCTTCCACAGTATGTGGAAATCTCCTACTCGATGAAGGAAACAACAGCGATGAAGGTTTCCTATCTGCAAATATATTATCTTTCTTTGCCCCATTTTCATCCCATAGCGAGGGAGTTATTGGCTGAACATCCACAAGAGGGGAGAAGACCTCCATGTCATCCTTTAAGTTATAACTAGAATGTGGAGCACGTAACCTTGACAGAGTTCCAAGGGGCCATAAATGGCTTCTATGTGGTGTTTCCTCAGCTGTAGACACATTTAACATGCTTGATGTATATTCACTTCTGGATGCTGTAAGTGAAGATGCTTCAATGGAGGTACCCAGATGGCTAGGATTCCTAGAACTAGATACTGCAGTAGATAGGGAAACACACAATGAAGTTGCAGAAGGTAAGGGATCAGGCATAAGCACTGAATCTTCAACTGCATCCCCCACAAGAGCAGTCTCAGCTGTGCAGTTACTTTCATTAACAAGAACAGGTTTTGACCTTTGCCAGCATAAGCTTGTAACAGCCTGCTTCATTCCATAAAATATTAAAGCAAGAAGAAATTAAGTTTAAAAAACATAAATCAGTGAGCTAATAGACTATAATGTTTCATTAAGAACAATTTCACGCTATGCATTGGTAAAAGATAGATTCTTGAAGGACTAACGACCATATGGACACCTTTGGGTACTTAGTTACTAAAGAAGCGGTCCTACCATTAAATTACTTGATTTTGTATTTGTAAAATCAGTCCACATTGCGAAAACAAACACATTTGCATCTATTGTTTCATCAAACATGAGCAACTAATTACTAAGTAAGCAGGAAAGAAATACTCAGAAAAGATCAGTGATTCAATAATATGTGATACATTGGGATTGAAAAATACTCCCTCTGTCAAAAAATGTCACCAAATGACACTACTCAGGAAAAGGACTTTTGCTGCACAACATCAAGTATCACCAGCAAAATTTGAGCATGGAATGTTTTTAGTTCACAACAAATATACATGCATATATAGATACATACATACATACATACGTATCCATCAAGTGAGAGCACTGATTTATCATGAGTGAGGAAAGTGAACATTGATCATCAGCTCTTGCATGAATGGTCAAGAGCAAAAGTATAAATCATGGGAATTTATCACTGCCAAAGTGACCTTTAAGTGGTATTTTAATCCTAATCATTCATAGGAAATCTAACGGTCAAGATTCCTGCTCTCACTCTTACAATAAACTGAGGATCTCCCCCATATATATAAAGCACAACTCGATTTGAAAAAGTATGTGATTGGTAATGAACTATGAAGGAAAAAACAAAAAAAAAACATAAAAAAGATACTCTTGATAGAATATATGAATAAAGGATTAAGGAACTGACACTAGTTTTAATAGAAGAATGGGGAACTGTTTTCTTTGCTGGTTATATGTGGCTCACTAGCATCAAAGAACAATTTATTTACATGTTAATAGGACATTTATAAAACCCATTACTACCAAGTTACCATTATATTTATGCATTCTATACCTAGTGGTCAACAAATGGTAAAAAAGAGAGCTTCATAAATTGCACTGATCATGAATAATAGTATGGAATAAATATAGACAAAGTAGCTTTGCTCACCTATTACTATCAGGAATTTAGGATACATCAAGGGCAATATGCTAAGATAAGAAAGCACTGGGAACCAAGGAGGTCAAGTCAACAAATCTTGTATGGAATAGAATGTCTATTGTCTACCATCCACAGTTGAGAAAATGCTCATAGTTTATGTAATTTAGGGATGTCAAAGCAGCTTCCATGCTAATATCATGTTGTTGTTAAATGCAACATACATCAAGCAGCACCAGAGACCGAGTGCTTCTATACTTGCATGAATTTACACTGATATTAAATGAGACAAATATCAAGCAGTAACAAACTCCCAGACTTAAAAGCACTAAATTATGAATATTATGACTAGACATTGTCAAAGGGGAAAAAGAAAACTACCTCTGAACTTCCATAAGCATGGAGAACAACAAATGGTTGTGATTTTCCACGAACATCATAGAATGCCACACGACCATTGCTTGTTCCAGCAGCCAGCATCCAACCATCATCTCTAAAGGCCAATGAAGAGAACGGTGCTTCATAAGAAATGCAAAATGATGGCCTTCTAGAACCAGAGTCATAAGTGTATAATTTTTTGTCAAGACCAACACTAGCAATGATCTGTTATTAGGAGCAAGATGTCAAAAGGCAAAATACTAGAACTATGTTCCTAATTTTCTAACCAAAAGAGAGGTTCACAAGTTCCTGGCAGGATAAAACAGTCTGCCTATATACGTAAAACTTGACAAGCCATTAAAAATGAAACCTTGTCATTGGTTGGAGAGAAGCTAATACCAGCAGTTGGTGCAGAATGTTGCTTCAACCATGAAACCTATTTTTGTTTATTCAAAACAAAAAAAAAAAAATAATATAAATTCAATCCCAGAGGTTCATTTGATAAGTGAAATAATAAATAAAATAAAGCAAGAAAGGAAAAAATTTTCCACTGACATGCATAACTCAATATAGTACCCCCTTTATTTGCAGGAGTACATATTGGATCTGCCAATCATGTTATGGCTGGCATCTAATAACACCAAACTACTTAATGACTATTATATGACAAATAGTTGTGCAGATTGAATAAGAGAAAAATGTTACAACTACGAGTTATGCTCTATTACTATCGTGCATGAAGTTGACCACTGTACTGCTTCAACAAAAATGCCAAACTGTAGTTCCTATACTTCCTTTTTTTTCCCCTTTCGAAATACACACTTTATGACGCCCATCTCAATATAAAACCAAAAACAAAATAAACTCTAGAGTAGTTTAAAGAGACAGCATCAGACTTGCTGCACACCAAATCAGATATATTAAAGCAAAGCATTTGAAGTCCACAAAAACTTCACTGGATAAATATTTTAGGAGGAACATACTATCAACTAAGAAAATGAATTTCATTAATGTAATTTATTCCAGCATATTTATATATAGTTATTTAGTGAACATAATATGTACCTTTGGGCTACGCCCAGTTGTATCCCACAAATGTACAGTCCCATCATCACCAGCAGTGACTAGAAGATGCCGACTAATCCGAGAATAATCCAAAACTCTCAACACCTGATCTTACAATTTTAAAGAGTGGAGATTAGTCCAGATTCCAGAAACATAGATCAAAGCCAAGTACTGAAGCAGAGAAGGTTCAACAAAGCAGAAAACCTGTCCATTAGGGTCTTTGAGTTCAGCAGCCTTTGCACCTGAAGCAAGGTTATGAAGTATAAGGTCCCCACTGAGGCTGATAGATGCCAAATGTTCATCTTTGCAATTGTACATTATGCCTGTGACAGTATTAGTATGACCCCTCAGCCATTTAATACAGCGCTTCTTTGACAAATCCCAAATCCTTAGAACTTGACCACTTCCTCCAGAACATACGTATCTGGATGCCTTGTTGCTGAAGCTGATAGCCAATATAGACTCCTGCAAGGTATGTTGATACAGAATTGCATAAGCTAACAGTCTAATCCCAAAAAGAACATAAATTTGCTCGCTTGTGCAGAAAGCAATACTACGAGGACCACAGATTAAAGAAGCCTGACAATGCTGTCAAGTAAATCTAAATGCAGTTGCAGACAGTATAAGACCTGTATGAAATCTAGGCATCATTTTTCTGTCTCAAGTTGGAACAACACAAACACACTAAAGATGGAGAAGACACAGTTGTATTATATAGAGAGGCTTCCCTGCATCTGTGTTGCTTCTTCTGAAAAACTCAGAAAGAGCCAACTTTGATAGGACAGTTTGTCCCCTCATGCAATAATTATTTTCTCAATATCCAAACCTTTGTTTATTGAATCAAAGGTTGCAAAAGATTCTTAAATTTTATTCATTCTTAAAAGATTTTAAAGGAAGTTTGGCCAATAATTCCATATACAAGGCATGTGATACAGATAGCATCTATTGATGATGTGAAGTGCAATTTGCAGTTTCATACTCCCCAATCAAGAAACAGTTTAAGAAGTACATAATTGATTGGAAACTAATGATATCAATCTTTTGTTCCCATTTTCACAATATTTAAGTGTCACTTGCCCAATGTACAATAATGTTGTAGAGCATATTAACCAAATAAACATGGTCTTTTTCTTCTTAGTTTCTAAGGGAGGGAGGGAGCAGCAGGGGTAGGATTGCATAATTTGCTTTAAATGGTACTGTAGCTTTATTGCAGTTCTATGATCTCATGTTTCAAAAAGAAAATATAAAGATTCATAACCATTAGATTCATTAACCAACCAAAAATTCCTTTGACTCAAGTACTGTATTTCCTTAAATGATGCTTAGTAATGTCCAGAGTTCAGGTAAGAAATGTATTATTCCACAACACACTACCTCTTTACAGGTACAAAACTATATAACGATTTCTAAGTCAAGTTGTTACACTAACTACGTCTAACAGAATTACCCACCTAACTAAAACCATTTGACACGTAACAACTACTCCCCCCTTACAACATCCTTGTCCTCAAGGATTAATGGGTGTTGTTACATCAAAAGAAGGCAACTGCTGCTTCAAAGCTTGCAATGACTCCCATGTCGCTCGCTGTATCAGGTCCAGCATATTTCCATTGGACTAATACTTGAGTGACAGGTAGATTACCTTTCCTTACCAACTTCCATGCTAAACTTTTATCTGGTTCTAATGCAAAATATCCCAACCCATCAATCTCAGGAAGTGTAGTAGAAACCACAGCCTCATCGCCAAACTTCTTCTTTAACATGCTAACATGAAACACAAGATGTATTTTGGACTAGTTGGGAAGTTCAAGCTTGTATGCAACTTTCCCAATCCTCTCTAACACTTTATACAGTTCATAATAATGGGCTGATAACTTGTGAAATGAACTATTAGTCAAGGAATTTCTTCGAAATGGATGCAGTTTGACATATACCAAGTCATTAACTTGAAATTCTCTATCATTCCTCCTTTTATTTGCCTATTGTACCATACTATTTTGAGCCTTCTGCATATTAGACTTAAGGGATTGAATGATAGCCTCTCCACTCATAAACTCTTCATCAACAACCTGATTATGAGAATCACCAGCCATATAAGGCATATGGATTGGAGGAGGAATACCATAAACCGCTTCATAAGGGTCCATACCAATAAAGGAATGAAAAGATGTATTATACCAAAGTTCAGCCAAAGATAACCATCTAACCCACCATTAGGATGCTCCCCTGTCATACAACGTATAGCATTCTATCAGGCGATTCAATACTTTGGATTACCCCTTTGTTTGAGGATGATTGGCAGACAAGTATAATAATCTAACATGCTCAAGTCTAAATAATTCCTTCAAAAAATGACCACGAAAAAAAGGATCCCAATCTATGACAATTGTTTGAGGTGACCCATGCAACTTCACTACATTATCCATGAAAACACGAGCAACATCAGCTGTTGTATATGGATGATGAAGTCCATAGCCAAATGATTGTCTTATTACAAGACTTGGGCAAGCATGTGAGAAAGTCCATAGCCAAATCCTTCCAAAAGGAAGTAGGAATAGGTAATGGCTAAATCAACCCAGGAGAAGCTACAGTCACAAACTTGAATCACTGACACATTGAACATTTGCGAACAAAATTTCTAACATCTCGAGCCATTCCTTTCCAATAAAATACTACTACCAATCGTTTATGTGTTGGAGTGCCACTTAAGTATCCACTTAAAGGACTCTTGTGGAAACACTTCAATAACTCATTTTTGTAGTTGCATGTCTTCTCCCACCACCAGCTTCCCTTTTCGAGTCAGTGTACCATTAAGCCATGAATACTTAGGTAGTGACATTGGGTCATGCTGTAACTGATTAATAATGTGCTTCAATTTATCATATTCTCCCCAAGAATCATGTACCCTTCTATTTAAACAAGAAAATATAGTGGTAACAACCTGCACTCTCCTTCTTCAGGTTGCTCACGACGAGATAACGCATCAACAACTACATTCTCCTTCCCCTTTCGATACTCAATCGCATAATCAAGCCCCAATAACTTGTGAATCCACTTATGCTGACCTGGTGAAATAACCATCTACTCCAAAAGGTGTTTCAATGTTAAATGATCTGTCTTGATTATGAAATGATGTCCTTGAACATATTGTCGTCATTGTTTTATTGTTAAGATGATAGCCAGCATCTCTCATATGCTGAAAGTTGTTGTCTCTTATAACTAAAGGCCTTGCTTGCATAAGCAATTGGATGACCCTGTTGTGAAAATACTGCTCCCATCCCTTTTTGCGAAGCATCCGTTTCAATAGTAAAAGGCAATGAAAAATTAGGTAAGGCTAGGACTGGAGTAGAACTCATAGTAATCTTAAACTTCTAGAATGGTGCCTCTGTTTCTTCATTCCACAAAAATTCCCCATCTTTCCTAAGTAATTATGTCAAAGGTCTACAAATCAATCCATAGTTCCTTACAAACCTCTAGTAGCCCTTGAAACCTAAAAAGCCCCTAAGAGCTTTGATATTCTTAGGTGTGGGCCAAGAAACCATCGCTTCAATCTCCTTAAGATTAGCTGCTACTCCCTCTTGAGAAATCACATGCCCAAGATAGTAATTCCTCCTTAATGCAAACTCACACTTGCTTCTCTTGGCATATAACGCATTTTCTCTCAATACTTGTAATGCAATCCATAAATGAGATAAATGATCTACCCATGATGAACAATAGATCAATATATCATTAGAAGAAAAACTAAAATGAATTTACGGATGGAAGCCTTGAAAACATAATTCATCAACCCTTGGAATGTTGTTGAGGCATTTGTAAGACCAAAAGGCATAACTAAAAATTCATATGACCCTTCGTGTGTCCTGAAAGCTGTTTTATGTGCATCAAATGGCTTCATCAATATAGTCACCCTTAAATCCAACTTAGAAAAATAGGTAGCTCCATACAACTCATCAGGCAGCTCCTAAATCATTGGAATAGGAAACTTATTCTTAGTGGTTTGATTATTAGGCTACCTATAATCAACACAAAAACGTCAAGTATTGTCCTTCTTCTTTACCAATACAACAGGTGCTGCAAATGAACTGTTACAAGGCCTAATTACTCCATTCTCTAACATCTCCTTAACCAAACTATCCATAGCAGATTTCTGTGTTAGTCCATATAGATAAGGCCTTAAAGAAATAGGTTTCTCTTCTTGAAGGGGTATAGCATGATCAAAATATCTAGATGGAGGTAATTGAGAAGGAACATGAAAAACATCCTCATATTCATCCAAGATTGCCTACAATTCCTCATTAACATACTGTTCTTTGGTGTCTTTCAATTTTGTTGCTGCCAATTGCACCATCACTGCTTCTTTAGGCTTTAATGACTTCTCATTTATTGTCATATTATGCAACACTACTCCTTCACTCCTGTCACCATGTAATTCAAATGAAGAACCACGAAGAGTGAAAGACATAATCTGATGTTGCATGTCTAACATAATTCTTCCCAAGGTAGCCAACCATTGAACTCCTAAAATGATATCATTACTCCCCAACTGCATCACCAAGAAATCTGATGAAAAATTGTATCCCTGCATACTCCACTTCAACCCATAACATTTCTTATCAATCTTAATCTATTGACCTACGGACACTTTTAACACCATCAGTAAACTCAACTAGTAACTATAACTTCTTCAATACAAAGGAGTCCACAAAATTGTGTGTGCTCCTTATATCTATCAAAATAGACACCAATTGCTTTTTGATACACCCCATAATTTTCATTGTAGAATATCTAGTAATCCCTTGAATGGCATTTGGAGAAATGACTGGACCTCCATCTTGCTTGACATATTCTAAAGGTTCTTCAACCATCTCTTCCTTATCTATATTATCTTCTTGAACCACAATAACAAAGGCCTGAGATCCCCCACACTTATGGCTAGAGGTATATTTTTCAGGACACTAATAGCATAATCCCCTTCGAATCTTCTCCTCCATCTCAGCCTTACATAGTTGCTTCACAAATTTTTCATTCAAGGTAGATCTTACTAAAGTCTTCAAAGCTCCAGAATCACCCTTGGAACTATCCATTCCCTTACTAGAAGAAGAATAAGTTGATTGGCCAGAAGTAAAAGAATGCTTATTGTAACCTTTACCTCGACTCTGTTCTTGAATGGATGAAAGAATAGTATCCTACAATCGAGCAAAATACATGGTATGAGTCAAGGTTGTAGGTTTACATATTCAAACTGATGCTTCCACCTCCTTCCTTAGACCACTAAGTAATGACTAATGGCTACTTCTTTTGGCAAGTCTGTCTCAGCTAACAGAGGTTGAAACTTAGCTTGATGTTCAATTACAGACCCTTAGCCTTGTTGTAAATTTTTCAAATCAACAATAAGATTTAAGAAGCACCGATACGGATACGCGTATCAGATACGATGCAATACGATACGCAGGATACGACAATTTTCAAAATTTTAAGATACAGGTACGACAATATAAATAAATAAATAAATATATATATATATATATATATATATATATTAACACATAAAATCTAACAACATATTAAAAAAAATTAGCTCAAAGGTTCTTTTTAGCCAAGATTAAACCACTGTATTTAGAGCACAAAACTGTAACTTCAACATTGAAAAACAGAAAAGGAACAGAGGCACTAGCACTGCCTTGAATATCCACAAAAAATACAGAAGCTAATAGATTAAGTCTTCTAGCCAATAATTTAACTAGCATCAGCTTCATAATCAACACGCAAAGTAGAAAAGGAAGCAAACCACTATGAAAGCAAAATCACAACCTCTGTAATCTGTTTCAGGCTTTTAGCAAAAACACACACACACACAGAGGAAGCAAACCACTGGAAAACAATTATGCAGTAGAAAAACTCACATAGTATGCAATAGAAACCAACCACGAAGAACAAAAATGAACGACGGAAAACAGAAACGAAAAGCAAAAATGCAAAGCAAAATTGACTGATGAAGCGCCGGACCACCACGAAGCATCGCTGGAACGCCGCGACAGAGCCGCTAGAACGAAGCACCGCACTGAAGAGAAAGTGAGCTGCAACAAATCGAAGCTCGCAGAGGAACAGCGACGAAAATGAAGCAGAAGCATAAATTAAATCGAGTTGGGCGTTTCGAAGCCGTTTCAAAACGTACCATACCTGTTTCGAAACGTTTTGACTCGCTTCGATACGCATATTCGTGTATCGTATGCATATCCATATCAAATACGTATCCGATACAGATACGCCGGCCTCCCAAGCATATTCGTGCTTCATTGAATAAGATTAATCTTGAGCAGTTCTTGAAAACGTATTCCTATATTGGCCAAATAGTTAGTCCATTACAATTTAGTAAGCTTCTTCCTCTTTACGTAAGTCTGATGCCAGTGTAGCGCCAGTCCCTCCGGATGTAAAATGATCAACTTGATTTACTGCTTAACAAGAGTATCGTCAATTTAAAAGAATTAATGGCCACGGAATGCCCACCCCTTGCGGTCCATCCCATTGAATCTAAGAAACTCAACTCTGGAGTACTTCGCCGACACCAAATATCCAAAATGATTGCCTTGGAACGATCCAAATTGAGGCATTCGAGTATTAGTCCTCGTCACATTCAATAGAGATGCACCCATCACTTCAGTTGACAATTCCCCCGCGATCGTCGTTAGCTGCACAACCTTTGCTACAAGCTCTGCCATTATCTCTTCCATTCGCGACCCTTTGAGGTCTTTGACTTCCACTTGATTCTGATGGACTTCACTCTCCATCTCCCACATCTTTTCTTGCGAATGAGACTCCTTCATCATTTTAGAGAATCAATTGGCTTTGATACCAATTGATGCTTAGTAATGTCCAGAGTTCAGGTAAGAAACGTATTATTACACAACACACTGCCTCCTTACCCACCTAACTAACACCAATTGACACGTAACATTAAACCTCTAGTTTTTTTATGTTGTTTTATTTCTCTAGAAGCATTTCAATTTCAATATTATTGATAACATATAAAATTACATTCTTAACTCTTCAGTACTCGAATTTGACATTATGTCTATCACATTTTATGATGCTTGTATTATACTGTTGAACATAGCATGTCATAAAACAACCACTTCAAATTAAGAGATAAGAAAGAAGACATGTTTCAGAAACTGCATAACTTACCTCAATGTTGTCCCCACTATCAGTACCAGCGACAGGAATGGTCCCCATGTTGTGCCCATTCTTATGCCACAAAGAGATATTCTTATCATCTCCAGCACTGGCCACAACTAAATCTGTGAAGTAAAAATTCTAGTACAGATAAAGAGCTAAAAATAACTCCATCACGATTTTAAGGAATCCATAAAATCAAATGCACCAACCACGTCAAACACCAATATTAACTTCAATTGGTTCAACCTGTCATTTTCAAAGGCAACACAACCAAGCATTGATGAAAATCAACCACAAGAAAAGTAAGTACATACGATATCAATTCCATGACAAGATTGGTAAGGGAAAATATCCCTCAGGTTCTGCTACCGTTAAGGCAAACAGAAACTGTGAAGGAAGAAACAAATTCCTTAAATGGCGGCCCGTTGAAGGCAAACATCGAGGGTCAAATATATAGACATACGTTGTTTTTTAACTGTCTATCATCCCTTTCCTCTGTATGTAATTTATTACAAGAGTACTGTCAATATTGTACATAATCCTAGTGAAGTTAATGGAAAGATTAAAGCTTCCCTCGTCATTTTATTCGAAATCTTCAAAGATAACTGTATAAAATTACTCAATTTGATAAATGCAAAACCTGAAAAAGCAAAAATTGTAAAACAAATACTACGAAAGCGAAAAAGAATCACAGATTAACTCACTGGTATGATTCCACTTCACTGAATTGACTTGGCAACCAGGGGAAGGAGTGTAGCTCAATGCGCAAGGATCGCCGGGCTTGACCGAGCCATCGAATAACTTTACAGTGTCACCTCCACTTGCTGCCAGCAATGCCATTGACGGATCCCCAAAATTTATTACCCACTCTACCGCAAGCCCAGTTTGACAAAAGCTTTCGAAACTAACACTACCTAACTTGAATTTTCCCGTATGATTTTAGGAACGAGATTGGCAATTTTCTGGGAACGAAGAGGAGAAATATGTAAATGTTGAGATATATGCAACATTCCCGATTTGATTTTGGAAACCCTACTCATAAGTTGTGAGTTGGAAAGACAGGGAAATTCAAACGAGGGAAACGTAGAAAGAGGGCTCCTTTATATGCCTACGCTCTTAATGATCTGGGAGTCGGAGCAGAGCCCCTCTTGATGAGTGTAGTCTTCCAAGAGAAATTCATGTTCTAGTTTCTTTGTTTTTATAAATATATTCGGTTTTCAACAGATGGAAAATTATGGAATGAAATAAAAAAGCCTAAATAAATATAATAAACACCTGTCAGATTGTTTTGACATAAAAAGTTAATTTTCTTTGACATGTTTTTATTGGTATGCTTAAAATAGAAAAGTCACTTATTTCCAGTAATACATAATGTTGTCATCTCGAGTCTTCATTATCACCTAGACAAAAAATATTATTGTTCGTTTTCCTTTTCTGTCCTTCTGGCCAATCAAAATATGAAATAAAAAAAATTAAGTTCATATATTAGTTTTTTTCACAAATTTATAACTTGAATGGAAATAAATGCAAATTTAAAATAGAAATAGTGTATCGTATAGCAAGATGTGCAAAAGTGAAAGGACATTATATTCCATTTCGTTCTTCGAATACTCGTTATCTACGTTCAGTGTGGGTAGTCTTTAAAACGAAGCGAATTTCTGGGGTATAAAAGCGAACTAACAACATCTTGCTTTGTTTCCTGAGATGTTCAGTTTCATTCTATACGAGAATCCCTTCAGATTCAAGCAAGCAAAGTAACAGACGATCAAACCCTTATAAAGTAACAGCAAAACTTATGATGAGCAATGGGAGGAGTGAGATCTCCACGTACAACCCAATATATAACCATAACATCAGAGCAAGGTTCATATTTTTCATTGCCCATCTACACCACATGTAGGTATGTACACATTAAACCATAGAATAGTTATATGATCCAGAAATATAAAAAACAAAGGAACTTAAATTCTTCGCTTTATGGCCATCCTGCAGGGGTATCCTATAACTAGTAAACTATGGCCACTGCCCGACTATAGAATAGCATAAAACTAACTTGTCATCTCCTCAAAACGGAATAGATGAGATCAGAGACAATCTACATTTCAATCCGATTTTACCCAACAATTAGGTAATGAAATCTGCACCAGGCCAAAAAGAAAAAACATTGAGAGAAGGTCAAAAACCACGATACAACACCTGACGTAGAGGCAGGAGTAAACTAAAATCAAGCAAATGAAAGCTAACTCGAATAAAAACTAAAAAAGAAAGGCCTTCTTATAGCATTCCAATAATAGGGCCCTGAATAGGGGATCCCCTGCTCTGAGAGACCAGACAATATGATAACAGAATTTCAATATCCTACCCAGCCCTTTGCCAAAATAAAGCACTCCAAAACATCTTTAGTTCAACAAAACGTGTAATAAAGACTCTAGAGTTCAGACCTAGGAATTTTCAGACCATAAAGAAAACAAATCTTGGGGAAAAACAAAAAAGAAGCTAATTTCATCTCTTACAGAAACATAAGCAAAGCTACGAAAGAGATTATGGGGCCCATAATTTAGCGGTTTGAAACAAAATAACAAACACAACACATAATGTGAAACATTGCAGAGTGAATGAGCTTCTAACTTTGACTGGGTCAGTTTCGAAGCATTCTGGCAAGCCATATTAACTGTCAAAGCCAATGGGTGCAATACTGTCCACACAATGCTTGTAACAAAGTTTATAGGTCAAAGCAATATTGAACTCGCAACCATGACAGTTAAAACAACTTTAAGAGTAAAGAAAATATTTCATTCCTTCAGATGAAAACAGAAAATTAATCACACGAGAATTCATGTGTATTAGTATGTTATTATTTAATGTATTTAGCTCATAATTGAAGAAACAAAACCCAGAAAATCCATTAGTAAAGAGGATGTATTCACTTTAAGAAAATATAGCCAAACAAGTACAGATATATGCAATCTACTAGTTCTACTTGCAATATATTCTATATACTTCCAGACATCTATAGTTTCACAAGGTTTGGTTATTAAAAGAAGACTAACTCTTTAGCTCTTGACCTTGCAACATCTGAGAAAAGTTGTTGAAACCAAAATATGTCTTTGCTAATCACCCAGGCCGCCCATCTCTTAGTTAGGTTAATATTAATAAGTTTATGTGTGCCTAGAGTCCAACTATGAACCTTGAAGTCTTGAACCTAATAACGTTTAATTATTTTTTATCATTAGATAGTCCGTGAATAAAAAAGACCTAACCCCACCCCCACCCCCTCTCCCCCAATCCTTTTCTTTTTTGGACAGATAACCCCCCTAATCCTATGTATGTGAATTAACACAACTTTCACAAATTACCCTCTTTTTCAAAACCAGCCCAACACAATCAAACAGTACAAGTTTTCATCTGTCCTATGTTAATGAGCTACAAGCAAAGAATTATATTATCTGACAGGATTAGCACAATAGATTTTGCTCTTAAATAAAACAGTTAAGCTATTGGAGAACTTCCAATAGATATTAAGTTATGATAAATTAAAAAAATTCAAGTAGAACAAGTAGAAGAATTTGACATTGACAAGGGAGAAATAGCAGTAAAAAGTAAGATTTCCTTCCAAGAATAAACTTTGCATAAAACAAAGATCAACTGAAATATATAATTAAGAAGTGTTTATAGTTTGATTCTCATTTCAGTACTTAGATTAGAAAATGTATTTTGTAAACAGATATAATGATTATAAGTAATCAATGGAAGTCTATTATATGTATAATGAAAATTATTTTTCTGAAGAGCAAAACTAACAAATTCTAACAGAAAAAAGAAAAAATAATTCCCTCCATTCAAAAGGAAAAACAGAACTATACCAACATATAACCAAAAACTCTCAAATTAATAATATTGGCCATTTTGCGAATGTGTGAACAATCAATACACTACAAAATACCACACTAGAACAAGAGCAACCTTAGCCAATTAGGAAAGGGTAATGTGCCAACCATCACATTTTGTTTCACATCATGAACTTGGCTTTTTTCTCTGCAGGCTTAAGGATCTGGAAAGAGCACATCAAGTTTTCATCCACGCTCATCATGGCACCAGCATTGTCAAATTCACCACAGTAGTTAGGAGCTGAAAATACTGTAACAAGTTGCCTATCGGCAAAGAATTCATACCCATCCTCTACAACCTATAGCAAAATTATAAAATCAGTTTCCAGAAGAGCACCAATAGCTACAACATTTTCTTAGATTGAATAAAAGTAGGGACAGCAGAAGAGGCAAATCCAGATAATGACCTGATGAGCACGACAGATAAGGTCCAAGTCATGCTTTGTCAAAAATTCAGCCACCTTATCAGGGCCAAAGGTGTATGAGACCCCTCTGTCATTCATACCCCATCCCTTCACATCTCTACCAGGGTCTGACCAAAGCAAATCACAGAGCAATCCTGTGTCTGGAACAACAGCTGGACGAGATAAATTTCTAATTTGATCCAAGTTTGTTAGGTCAGGGGAAAGACCACCATGCATGCACAATATTTTGTCATCTACAAGGGCTGCGACAGGAAGGCAGTTAAAGCAGTCTGTAAAAGATTTCCAAAGCCTCACATTGAACCGTCGCTTACATTCATCATAAAATCCATATATCCTATTAATGGAAGCACATTCATGATTTCCCCTCAGAAGGAAAAAGTTCTCTGGATATTTGATCTTGTAGGCAAGTAAAAGGCATATGGTTTCTAAGCTCTGCTTCCCACGATCAACATAGTCTCCTAAAAACAGATAGTTAGAGCTAGGAGGAAAACCCCCATACTCAAAAAGCCTTAATAAGTCACTGTACTGCCCGTGAATGTCACCTGAGAAGGCAACCGCAGATTTCAACCATATATTAAAAGTATCAGTACATACAACAAAGACAAGTATTAAACTTAAGAATGTCAGCAACCCACAGCATAAAAGTTCCAAAAGAAATTAAAAATGTCTAATGGTAAAGAAAAAGCATGAAATATACAGAAATTTTCAATCATAGTTCAGAGACCAAACTACTTGCATGGCCAGTGAATAACTCTAGAGTAGTCTAAACAATGACTAGAACTTCAGCACAGGGAAAGTGCTAGCAGAACAAAACAACTTAAATAAATTTATTTCCTAGTTTATATTAAATAACTCTTAATTCACCATTCTATATACCAGGGCAAGAATGTCAGGCAAGAAGGCTTAATTAGTTGCTGAGCCTGAGCTGAAACAAAATGCCCTACATGGGATGTGAGTATACATTGACACTATTATTGCAGACAGATAACAAGAACTAAAGAAAAATTATCTTGGCCTTCAAAGAATGCTAAGACATGAAAATTGAAGTTAGAGAGGTGTAACACGAATACTTTATAAAGTTGCCTCGAGAGAACATATAAACTTGTATATGTGCATTATTAGAAGGAAAATGTTCGCGCACAATGCAAAAGGAGTTCTCATTAAGTGATTTACAAGAAATAGAGAAGCCTGAGAACATAATGATCATAAACACCTAATAAGTAACTCTGTGAATCAGAACTTTTCCATTGAGGGGAATGGAGGTCGAGATGCATTGCCAATTTTCACTCCTACCAAGAACACTGTAAAAAGTTCTGACATGTAATATACAAAGGAGAAAGGTTGAAAGGCCACATCTATAGATAAATAATATCAATCTCTAACAATGTCACGTCCCACAGAGTTATAGTTTGCAGCTGATAAATACACAATCTTAGACTCCTTTTAGTTCTAGAATTTAATTTTAAACTTCAAAGCAAGCTGGAATGATATAACGTATTTTTACAAACCAAATAACATATTTTTATTATAAAAAAATGAAACAGAGCAGCAAAAAAAATTGAAAACCCCAAAAACAAAACGTAATTGGGGTGGAAGCATATGCGTGTAGAATACCGCAAATCTTGATGGGGGCTTCGAGTTCGAGTAAATTGGGCTGCTGAACAAAGATATCTCTAGAAGCGACACATAGCTGCTTGATCTCGGTCTCAGAGAGCTGAACCTGTTTTCCGGGTCTGGCTAATCGGACTTCTGTGAGCCGTCTGATTATATCATCAAGCACAGCATGGTCAATCCCAGCCTGTCCTTGTGTGGTCATCGGATCCTGGACTCAGCCGATGAATATTTCTTACCAAAGAAAATCAAAGGGGAAAGACTAAAGAGACCCTCCTACAGATTTCAAATGGGGGAAGAAGTGTTTCTGACTGAAAGCACTTTTTCCCTTCTCAGTTCTTGGTGGTCTCCCTTTGGAGACCCCTTCTCTGTGGGGTTTGGTGTGCACGATTTTTACGATGAATAATATTGTTAAGATTACTTTCTCGGTAGTGAAGAACGGCGTGGGAGAGAAAAGTCTGGTTCGTATGGGCGATGAGCCAATAATATCTGAAAAGGAATAGTACATACACGGCGTCGTGAGGCTAAGAAGCTATTTTTGAAAGAAAACGACATCGTTGCGCTGCTTCTTACATACTTTTTACCCGACGTCTTTTTTCTGGGTAAATCCCGTTTTTCCTTTTTTATAATTCAATTCATTTTGGCTTCTCCTTTCATAAGATTCATTTCATTAACATATTTTTTGTGGCCTTTTGTGGCCACCATGATCAGCAGCACATAATTTTTTCCTCTTTAAAATTTTAATTTTCTTAACAACGGATGTCTCTTGTAATTAAGAATATTTTTTACATAACAGTCCACATGATTTATTATTAGACTCTTGTGTTTATTAAATAGCAATTTGACAATGATATTTTTTGACATTGTCCAAATAACTCTTTGTTCATGTCAAACCGGTTAACAAATTGAAAAGCAGTTCTTCTACTCAATAATTTCAAAAAACTTAAAGCTTAACATGACTCGTATAATTGCAAGGCACAAAGACCTTGCTTACTATACAAAATGAGTTTAATCTTACAATCTATGAATCTATCATTGAGTTTGCAATTGCATTTTGTTTGATAGGAGTTTTGATCTAGCCAGGTGAGTCAATTTTATTTGTGAGAATTTGGTATAAAATTATGTGTTAGTGGTTAGCGAGCTCTTTTTTGGTGAGTCATAATTATATATAGAACTGTGTTGTATCATTATGACATTATCATTCTTCTTTCTCAATAATTTATTCTCTATCTCTCTTACCTATCCTCATCCTATCCTACTTCAATTGCACTTGCAAATTGGAAATGACAAGAAAGAAGACTGTTTCAGTTTCATTTTATCCATCAAAATGTAGTTTGGTTGGTTTACATATTTTTTTCAGGTCATGAATTTAAAATGAAGGGAACAAGGGGGAGAAAAGTTGAAAGTGGGCTGATGGCACAACGTTATTATCTCATACTTTTGCCAAGTGCCTTATCACCAATTCACAATGAGTATCCGGGTGGACCTGACGGGGCTTGGAAGTGCTCAAATGCATTAGGATTATCAGCAGCTAGTTCCACATCCACTAAAAATGAATTCAACCAAATAGGTCGATTCTGCTTGTAAAAGGGATTTTGTTTATAAAAAACTATTAGCCCTGGCCTATATACGCTGCTTCCTGTCGTTCTTTCGTATTTCTACCCTGTTGCCTTCTTCCGCTTGGGATGGATACAATTTCTGCTTCTTTTCTGTTCTGTTAGCGTTTGATAAAATGTCAACAAGAACCAATAGCATTGACTTCGGATTTGTGTGCTTGTGTCATGCGTATCTACACCTCCCCCCCTCCCCCCCCCCCCCCCCACCCCCGCCCAAAAAAACCCAGAAAATAAAAAAGAATATCCTGTGCCCTAAACGAACTTTTATGGATTGATCTAACTTTCCTGGCTTATAGCTTCTCTTGTAGTTTATAAGAAGTTGCCAGTGCCACTGTCTATAATATTAAATTAAGCAGAGGAAGGTGTCTTCAAGGTGCTCTCTAACATGTGGTCTGAGTCAGAAAATATGCCTTCCTATTTTCTAGAATAGAAAATATAAATATAATATTTGAGAACGAAATAGCTTTCTTTTCTCTTTTCCTTTTATCTTTTTAATATCTAACTGCACTTTCCTGGCCAACTACTGGGGAGCACAAGGCTGCCAAAGCAGATGTGTTGTGCTTCATAACTTTAGTTCATAGAAAGTGCAAAAACACAGTGTAAAGATGGCAGACATCCGCTTTAGAGATCAAAATAAGACAGATATGTTCTTTATCCTGATGAAACAGGTGCTTCAAATAAAGCTTAGAACAGTTCAAAATTTCTTGTCTATATGAACACTGGGGAATTACATATCTCTTTCAGGCTGTACTAGGAAAGCATCAACCACTTTTGTTGCCTTACTTTAAAAGAACTTTGGAAAGATCTATTCCTAAGAATAAAGCGAATTTAAGAAACGGAATTAGGCTTAGGTCACAAGGAACTTCCAAGAATATATTATTTGCAGGAAAGCAGTTCTTTGAACTCTAATCTATTGAGTCCCAACTAATGGCCAAGAAAAAATGTCAGAGACAATGGGTTACCTTTGTCCAATTATTTGGTAAATGAATATAGCTGCGCATGCAGGAACTGAAAAGTCGGGTTCTTATACAACCAGAAAAGGAAGTTGGCACGGTTGTAAAATGCTTTTTCCTTATTCTTTGCCTTCTAAGATCCTAGTTTTCAGTGTCCCTTCTATGATCTACAATGATGATGACCTTTTTGATGGGCGAGAGCGCCTTTTCCTGTTTTTCTTCTCTTGATCTTTGGCAGTTACTGTATAACAAATGAAATTAGCATATTGTTCTGCTTTTTAGGCAAAAATTTATACATAGCTTCATAGATTCTTTTCCAAACAAATTGGAATGAGAAGTTTTACCCGTTTGATCTTTGAAGGAAACTATCTGTGTCATTTTAGGAGTCAAAATTTCTTCAGAATTCAATCTAGAAATCAAGATAGAATTTTGTTTTTCTTTCTTTTTAATCCAGCTTCGACTGCATGCGTGAAAACTCAGCACTTTTAACCTTCTTTATCTTTTTGTCTGGAATTTTCTCTCTCTATATCCCTCTTTGATTCTCGGCAATCTACCGATGGTTAATATTCTCTGTTTCAGCAGATTCGCTCCTCGCCCACTTTCTTCATTGCTTTCCAAGCCAAGAATCCCTTTCTCTATCTTTTTCATCCACTATTAAGATGGTCTAATAGTACTTCTGTTTCCCTCTGCTCCCCTGTCCCTCTCTCTGCGTCGTTTTCAATTTTCGTGCTTCCTTTTGGTTCCCTCGGGTCTCACATTAAGCGAAAGCCATACATAAGGTTTTTATCTTTATTATGGCTCCTTCAGATGTCAATCATCTCTCGCACCCATGTTTATATGGTATCTTCTCTGTTCCTCTTCCTCTTTTAGTATGCTTCATAAAAATCAGGGCTTCATGTATCTAGGTTTTGTTACTGTAAAAAAGTAAAAACAATCACCTTGAGAGTACTTGTCTTCAATGCGTGGAAGAGAAGCATGGTCCATTAACTTTTGCAGTAACAAGAATGAGCCCATGAAGCTTGTCTTTTTTTTTGGTTGATTTTCTCATATGGGTATTCTCAACACTTCTTAATTTACTTTATATATGATTTCAAATTATCTAGAGCGTGTTATTGATAAGCGGATACATGGATCTCGAGTTTTATTTATAGTCAAAAGTTATGTTCTATTTTTTTTTTTCTTTATGGTAAGCAGGGGATTCTGTTTCTCCATACACACAAAGAAAGTCCGGTTTTTTTAAATGGTTCAGTAAGCTTTTCAAAGGCGGGTCCAGTCGTGGAAGGGGAGGTCGTCGTCTACAACAGCCCGCTCCAGCTAGATCGTTGGTAAACAGCAGCACTGACTTAGAATTTCTTTTTTGCCTATGACAGCATTGTAATTTATCCAATGATAATTATTGTTCTTCTCCTTGTTATTAATATTATAACTACTTGGTTCTTGTCCATGTCAATGGGTTCTTCGCCACTGTGGTGGCAACAGAAAAAAGGAAGTTTTTATGACTAGATATGTGATGGCTCTTTGGATGTCTTTTACCTATATAAAAATTCTCATGTCATCAGGATGACAGCGCTGGAACTCAAAGGGAGAAGGAGGATCTAGACCATGAACTTGCACTTTCTTTAGCTGAAGATCTGAAGAGACCAAATGGCAAGTATTCATTTCCTAAGTGCTTGCTCTCTACTCTTCCTAGCTATCTGTTAACCAACATTGAAGATTTTTATTTCCATTAGCTCATCAAAAATATAGATGGCGGACTGACACTGATGAAGATTATTCAAGGGCACTTCATGAAAGCCTGAACTCATCTGCACATCCTCCATATGCCCCTATGCCATTTTATCCTAGGGGACATGGGTAAAATCTTTGCTCTCCATTTTTTATTGTATTATCTATGTGCATGGTTTTTGGTTCCCTTTAAGAACTGATATTGAGCATTTTGCCATTGAAAAGCAGGATATGTGGCGGCTGCAACCAGGAAATTATCTACGGCAATTTTTTGGAATGCAAGGGCACTCATTTTCATCCAAACTGCTTTTGTTGTCACTCTTGTCGTTACCCCATTACGGAGCGTGAGGTAGGTAATTCTTTTGGGATTTGGGTGAACTTGAAATCGTCCTTGTGCCTTTCAACACACATTTACACCGACACAACATGCTCATATCCACCTATATTTATAGTACTTCTCTTCCAACATTTTTGTATTAACGCATTTGTTTAGACTTTCAACGCTATGCACATGGTGCTACAAATTATTGAATTTTAACTTATTCTTTAAGTTCTATCTCTTACTGCTTCTTTTTTTTTTTTTTTTTCCTTTTTTCTGTTGATTCAAGTTTTCTTTGTCAGGGAGACACCCATATCATAAATCCTGTTTTAAAGAGTTGAGCCACCCAAAATGCGAAGTTTGCCACCAATTTGTAAGATTAGTCTTCCTTTGTTATTAAAATTGTGAAGTTAGTATTTTTCTCTTCAGAATTAGTAAGGAAAACCCATCTTTACAGTTGAAGGGCTATATTGACGCTTGTGATTTTTTATTTCACTTCCTTCAGATCCCTATAAATGCTGCTGGTTTGATTGAATATCGATGCCATCCCTTTTGGTCACAAAAGTATTGTCCATCTCACGAATATGATTATACACCTCGCTGCTGTAGTTGCGAAAGATTGGAGGTGCTAATCTGACTTGTGCAGTCTTGATTGTTTACTTTTTCTTCGAAGATTTTGCTGACTTTCCGCTCTCCCCCTAAATCTGTCTCTTTTTCCGTCTTCTTAAAGTCTTGGAAAGAAAAATATTATAGACTGGAAGATGGACGGAGTTTGTGCTTGGAGTGCATGGAATCGGCTATAATGGATACTGGAGATTGTCAACCTCTCTATCATGCTATCAGAGATTATTATGAAGGAATGAATATGAGAATAGATCAGCAAATTCCCATGCTTCTGGTTGAGAGAGAAGCACTCAATGAAGCTATTGTGGGGGAAAAAAATGTAATGGATGATCCTTTTCTTTTCTTTTTTCTTTTTTTTGGGGTGGGGGTGTTTAGTCGAATAATTGGTTGAATTTCTCTTACGCTCAGTTGATTCCTGACAGGGTTTCCATCACTTGCCAGAGACAAGGGGCTTATGCCTGTCAGAAGAGCAGACCGTCACCATTGTATGATTTCAGATATATAATATATTTACTTATGTCTAGAATATGAAGCCTCACAAATTATTTGTCAGATACCACCGTTAATTTCCTTTCTATGTTATTTCAGGTACAAAGAAGGCCAAGAATTGGAGGTCATCGATTGACAGGGATGAGAACTCAGTCTCAAAAGCTAACTAGGAAATGTGAAGTTACAGCCATTCTTGTTATCTACGGTCTTCCCAGGTAATAGACCAAGAAAACCTTTTCATCTCCCTTCCATTACAGCTGGTTCCCTTCTGAATACTGTGTTGTATGTTATTTAGCCTCTGGAAATCAAAATCTCTCGTGCAATGAAGTTGAATGGACTCGAAAATGAAACCAATTACCTGTATTGTATTTTTGGCTATGTATGTAGCTCTCCACATTGTTAATCTAGGTTTTGGTACTAAATAGCTTATAGAATTCCATGTATTTAACTTCTCAAGATCTCCTTTTCATATGGTAGTTTCTATATTAATTATGTTTGCCACTTTGTGCCAACTCTTTAAATTGGAATATAACTGTTATATAGATAATTTTTTTGTTGAGAGTTGAAAGATTTCTTGTATCCAAAAAAAATATTAATTAGTACTAACACATTTATATAATAGTTGATGGTGGTATACTAGTTTAATTATATTATTAAAAGAGAAAAATAAGAACTCAACATGTAGTGACAAACTTTTATTAACACAATGATATGATTGAATTAGTACACCACATTATTTACTATATACATGTGTTAGTATTAGTCAATAATTGTTTTTTTCTCACACTGGCTAGGTTCAAAAACGATGGTAGACAATGTTTTTCTTTCCCTGTCATAGATGATAAAAAATTATCAGTGAATAACATTGATTAATGAATAAGATTCAAATTGGAAAATCCATCTTTTCAAGTTTCTGTTTCAACAATAAATCATCTAGTTCTGAAATTTTTGTGGGATACAGGTTACTGACTGGTGCTATTCTTGCCCATGAGTTGATGCATGCCTGGTTACGCCTAAAAGGTACAATAAATATTCATCTTGAACCTTTCTTGGTAGGTCTTTAACTCCTTAATATACTTGAATTACATGGTCATTTATCTGGAACTAAGCAGGTTACCGCAACCTTGATCCTGACGTAGAGGAAGGTATCTGTCAGGTTCTCTCACATATGTGGCTTGAGTCAGAAGTGATGCCAACCTTCAGAAGCATGCCACCAACATCCTCAGCTTCTTCTTCATCCTTCCCATCGAAGAAAGGTGCAAAATCTCAAGTTGAGAATAAACTGGGCAAATTTTTCATAAACCAGATCGTGAATGATTCTTCCCCAGCTTATGGAGATGGCTTCAGAGCTGCTAATGCAGCTGTCAATAAATATGGTTTGCGTTCTACACTCGAGCATATTCGTTTGACTGGTAATTTCCCACTCTAACACTTACGCTCAGGACGTTTGGGTCCAAGTTTTCGGCCAATAAACGGTTCAAGCTCAAAACACAAGCTTTGGATAGCTTCGCACCCTGCTATACGTGGGTTCACGTCAGGATGTCCACGAGTCCAGCATGACTAATAATTATTTGTGTCCTGATACTTTTTTGTTGTGCAACCATTTCTGAAATTTCATCGCCACTTCCAGCAAAAATTGTTTTGAGTTTTCACCTCAGCAAACAATTTGTGCTACCATTCATTAAATTTCAACCCCAATTCCCGTCGAAATGATTGAGTTTTCGCTTCAACGAATAATTTGAATCAATATATCCCTTCTTTTCTTCGGCCTGACTTAATATATTCTTTATGGAAAATGGTCTTTTAAAATGACAACTTAGATACTCGATAAGTATTTAATATTAAGTACTATCAAAATATAATAAATGACTTCTTAACAACTATACATTAAATCATTTAACATAATCTCATCCACATGATATAGTTTTATTAAAAAGGCTTATACCAAAGACTTCAAGAATTTGA
Organism: Delonix regia; assembly: GCA_037074485.1. Lineage (NCBI taxonomy): Eukaryota > Viridiplantae > Streptophyta > Magnoliopsida > Fabales > Fabaceae > Delonix > Delonix regia. The sequence goes on along the minus strand of CM073452.1, from coordinate 16,939,190 downwards.
GCCAAATCTAATCCTACTTAAAATTTAATATTCCATATTTATAGCTACATGCCTGCAGACTATAACCAAGAAATGGCACACCGGCTACTTCAGTAATTTACTTTGGGATCATTTCTTGCATAGCAAAGCCATGAAAACCAATGTGATTCTTTTTTTGCAAGTATTGATAATAACAGACTACTTATTTGGATTAATTATTTTACGAAGTACTTTATAATTTCATAAAGCTAATTTAATATATATTTACAATTGTCATTTCTTAATTAAAAAAAATTAACAGACGCTTTTTAATTGATCAAGTCAGCACCTCCCCACATCAATCCAGCCAATCACTTTTGTAAACTCTACTCAGAAAAGTTAGTGAAACCTTACAATATTTAATAGCATAAATCCTACGAGAAAAATATATTGATGAAATTAGTCCACCGGGTCTACAAAAAAATACCTCTTAAATTAACAATTATCGACCGAAAAATATCATCACCAGTTGACAAGCTAACAATATCACACCAATTTCTTCGAGGATGCCACCATGATGACCGCATCTTCAAGGAAGTCATTTACAGCTAAATGGTTTAATATTTTTCTTCATTAGGGGGCCGTGGATAGAAAACAAAATAACAGAAGGCAGACAAAACAAGCGAATGCCAGGAACCGATAAAAGTCCAATCTTTAAGGTTGTGTAAGCTTGGAGATGTAATGAAGAATCGTCTCTGTACAAAGGAAAAAATGTATTTCCCACAGCAGCATCACACAATTTACCCCCTTGAGAAACCAATGAAGCTTCCTTCAATTCTCACCGGGGGAAGTAACTTATTCGGTAGCAGCAATATCCGCTAAAAGCATCTTGAGTGCCTCGTAGGTCATAAAACATATACCTACACCAGGCACCACCTTGTAATATTCGGGCAAAATTCCTCTGTATAAGCCCCGCACACCTTCTGTCCGGATTATGTGCCTAAACACACCAGAGAGGCCCGTTGTATACACACGGGCTCGCCCACCAGCCCCCTCTAATTGCTTCCTTCGCCTCACAAGATCCAAAGGGAATGTTGCTGCATAAAATAAACGTAGATGAATTAAATCATATCAAATTCTAGTCCAAGAGACTTGTTTTAAAATGGGGTAGGACACTCTAAGATCGTGAATCCTTTTTATCTAGCATTTATCATCTAATTTGATAAATCACTGAAGTCTAAATAAACTCCATAGCCAGAAATTTGAATAAAAGTCAACTTGGTAGAATTAAGCCATGTAGGCGAGTATCAAACATGAGGATCTTATAGTAATGATGCAATGTTTCTGATAAAGCTGCAACATTCAACAGGCAATTTCTCATAACCCCAGTAAGCAGCTTAATGTGCTCTCATGAACTTGTTACTTCTCAACAAGAAATTCACGGTTAAGCACTTAGATCTTAAGATGACAGCAATTAACAGATAGTAAATTCATTCATAAAAGTAGCATAACAAGGAAAGAGGCAAAATAAGACATACAGCCTTACCTCGACATGAAAACTGTGCAGCAGAGTAGCAACACACCTTTAAAATTGATGCATGCACTACTAGGTTTCATATGCATAATTACTCTAGATAACTGTAGTCAGTGATCATGTAAAACAGTTTTGGACACACAACATATCCCTAATCGATGAGAAGATATGGTTTTTCTCCCATGAAAAAGTAGGTATTGATTTTGTCTGAGTTGAAAAAGTCGTTTATTTATAACCTTTGTCATGAGTAACCATATTAGACTTTGTCATTATTATTACCATCATTATGATTATGCTGAAGCCATTACTATTATAGTAGGAACTCATTCCTTAGAAATGCATGAACAAGGCTTGACAGATTCGGTTACCCATCCAACCATCAGGTGAAGGAAGCTTATGTGAGAAGCATACCAGAAAGAGCACACCTCTCACAATTGACAACTGAGGGAACGATATAGCCATATAGGTTCATCCAAGTAATGCCACCCCATGTTGTAATCCACTGCATAGCTTGGGGAGACATGTCATAGAATAAAAGTCGGGAATATGATTCACCTAAGCAAGATCTTTAGACAATAAAAAAGTAGCAGAAAGATAGGAGAAAGGGTTTTCTTTTTGTTGTCCTCCTTACTAAATTCTCATATGCCACATAAAAGAACAACTCCAACCTGGTCTCTGGTTCTAGGGTCACTCTGGTTAGATACTTGGTGCAGCAACTGCACCATAACCTCATTCTCTGCATCAAAAGCATAGTAAACCACTACATGCATTAACTTCTTTAACATCCTTTGGTTTAACAAATTCATCAGTTTAACTAAAAGATTCTTAAGAGCAATCACACATCTAATAAACATTTGATACAGACACTCTTAAATTATACATGAGAAGAGTTACAATATAATAGAAATGAAGTGCTAATAGAATATGTGCAGTCACCCTTGCCAAGAAAAAACACTACAACATTTGTAATCTCAAGCAGAAGATAAACACATGACAATACATGACATAATGAGTAGAATCTTTGAAATTATAACCACAACCAAAAGAAAAGGCACGTTATATAGATTTTGACAGTGACAAAAGTAACCTGAATTTGGACAAAGAATCAGCACCATCAGGTTTAGACTTTTAAGTGACAGAAGACCATAAGCGTGAGTAATCAAAATGCCTTCAGACCACTAACCTGTTGATGATGCAATGCCTGAAAGACTGCCACAGGCCAGACTGACAAGGACCCTTGAATCATTGGACCTGATGTTCAAGATGATAAACACAAGGTTAAGATTGCTGCGAAATGAAATAAATAAGGCAAAAATATAAGTTATGATAAACTGCTAAATCAATTCATGGACCAATTACCTATTTGACTGCCATAAAGATCTCAAGGTTTCATACACAGTGAAGCTGATTGCTATATTGGGACCTACACCCTGCATTGCACCAGAGCTGCAGTTAATAACACAACAAAGAAATCATCCACTTCAAGTAATGCTAAATCTAATTATACCAACACATACCCCAAAAACAAAAAAAATCTATTTATTTCAACATACCAAGAGTGTAGCTCCAAGTCCTTTATAAAGGCCAAACATTCCCTCATCCGTGCTAATAGTTTTTAAAGCATGCCAGATACCTCTATAGTAGATAACACTTGTCTGCAAAATATTAACATTGCTTAATTTAATTAAGTAAAATACCAATACAAAGATAATCAACCACTGCCTATGCATTAACAGTTCATTCAACCAAATTTAAGTAAATGTTTCTTTTCCTTTGATGTGCTCTAGTTTCAAAATATGAAAATATCAAAGTCTACATCATGCAAGGTTCCAAGCATATCAGAGACTAAGTGCACACAAATGACTAATTTGTACAACTAATACAGCTAAGAGAAGGCAAAACCACATCAAATAAGACAGCAACGCAGGCACAAAATGCTGGATGACAATAGTCATTAATCTAGAGCGGAGCCGGAGGCCAGATACATGGGTCCAAGAAGAGAAGAAATGAGGTGGGGGAAAAAAGGAGTAAACAAAGCAAAAATCTTAATCACTTAATCTTACCTGAGCAGCAAGGCGCGTTCTTACAAGATCTAATGGATAAGTAACTGTAGCGGCAGTTATTCCTGCCAGGCCACCACCTACAAAATGTGTGCAAAGGTCCGCACTGATATTATCCCTATGACTTTGAAGTCCTGGAACTGTCTTTAGTAACTGTAGACATAAAATTACTAAATACAGATCAAGCTGCGGACAAAAATGGTAAAAAATGCAATTTTATAGTTTAGGTTTGTAAACATATATCAGAATAGTAGCAACCTTCTTGTAGTGCTCGTATGCATAAAAGTTTACTGAGGAATAAGGTAGACGGTGAGCAATTGTAACCAGATTTCCTTTCCAGAAAGCTCTAAATCCCTCTTCATTGATAATTCTTGAGGCCTCATGCCATATGCTGGCTTTTCTCAATGTTGCAACATTGGAGTGCATACCCTGAACCTGAAAGCACTGAACAAGTTAGCAAAGCAGAGAAAACCAGATAGAGACTAGACAAACTGTTATACAAGTCCCCACACACTGCCTAAAGTGCAGACTGTTTCCTGACCTCAAACAACTATTAGAGGTAGACCGTGAGGTCCATACCAGAGTTCAGACCAGCAATGGTTATTCTGGTCAAGCTATGCAGTCAGTCTGGAACTAAGATGTAAAATTCACAGCCTATCAGTATCAAGTTGAACGTTATGGTAATGATGGTGGGAATGAAACCCACTCATTCTGAAAGCAAATTTTGATATTCTGAAACAACAACACTTTTGTCTTTATAGTCCTCTCACCTTCCGATTATACAACATTTCTAATATTAGTAGCCTGGGCTAGTTCAGCTAAAAGTTCAGCTAAGTACCGAAGAGAAAACAAAGGCAAAATTGAAAGAGGAATAAATTAAAAAAAAAAAAAAAACTCATACAGGTAGTTGAAAATTATTTAAAGAAAAAACTTAATTTCATCCATATAACACAACAATAAAAAAAGACCGATAAATACTAACCTGAAAGAGTATGGTCAGTCGAGCAAGTGGCGCCGTACATGTCTTGCTAAGAGCACCTGCAACGCCCCCAGCAAGGAGCTGCGAAATAGTGCCAATATGAGACTGCTGCTGCTGCTGCACCAACTTCCTGACACCCCCATCGACGGCAACACCCGCATGACTCGAATTGATACCTCTCTGGGCCCCATCTACCACCACACCAACCCTAGCCTCCGTTTGCATATCCAATTTCTGTTTTCTTTTCCTAAACCTCCGTTTTCACCAACTTCTCTTAAAAAAAATTTTTTTCAGCCTTGCCCTAGAGTACCAAAAAGCACTAAATCGCCGAATAGATCGTGAACCTTCGCTACCAGAAAAGAATAAGAGACCTGGTAATAGAGCACTTGCACGATCTTGATGTCATCTCCATCCTTCTTGCTGCAGTCCGTGCTGGCTCTGTAAACATTTGAAAGAAGTGCGAGTGAGGGACGATCAAAACGTCGTCGTGTTCGGCACAGATCAGTACATTGCCGGTGTAAAGGAAGGAAAGCAGTGAGGGAGCACGTAGCAGTTTTCGACAACTTACCGAACCAGATTTGTGTTTGTTGCGGTCAGATGTACGACAGTAGCGTGTTCCAGTTCACTTGCTGATTTTCTGTTATTGATACGTTAGTGTGTGGCTCATCATCTGAATTGTTTCTCTTGGAAGGAAAGGAGGCTGTGGACCCGTCAGCAGAAGATAAGCTCCCTTGGCGAATATCTGATATTAATTGGAATATACCTGCTGCAACTTGAGATCGTGTGTATGGAGCACAGGCACAGATATACGTGGAAATTTAACGCAAGCAGCATGTCGGTTATATATCTCCCTCTGAAACAGCGACGCGTCCTCGTTAGTTCAAACTTTTCTTTACTCCGCTTTTCTTTTTCTACTCTTTTTCCTATTATTGCATTATAAAATATCTATTTCCATTCAAATTAAATACACTTTATTCTTGAAATTAAAATAAGATTTATATTTTTAAACATTTTATATTTTATATTTATTTTTATTTATTTTACATTAAAAACTATAATTTAATTTAGTTTAGAATTATGTTAAATTTGCACTAATATTTATGAGTATTAATTATATATTAAATATAAATTATATTTATGAAATCAAATTATTATTTTCAATTATATCTAAAATTTTATTTTTTTAATATATTTTTTATCAAATAACTATATAATTTGTTAAATTAAAAAATAAATTATGTTGTGTGAGTCAAATACATAATTGTACCAACACAAGTTGACACGTATGGAAGATTTCTATGTCCCTTATCCATAACTTTTTGAGCTCAAATCTGTAGAATGAGAATAAAAAAAATATGTGTAGGAGACCATCCCCAAATTTGGGGCTGACTGTAAGTATACTCTGATAAATAAAAAATATATATATAATTGTCATAAATATAATATTATTATTATTATAATTGTAACTTTTTTTTGGTTATGAGAAAAATAAATGTAACAATCTTTTCATTAGTGTCATACAAAAAGAGAGTTATATATAATTTGCAAGGATGGAGCCGAAAAAGAAAACATAAGAGTGAAATGTGTGTCATTATTGGTATTCCTGTAATACTAAGCACTTAATACTAATAGAGCATAATAAATTTTTCGTACATCAACAGTGTCAATATGATTCATAATTGGCTATACACACTTACAAAGTTTAATAATAGAGATGCAATAAAAACAATAAGGAATAATAGAATAACAGTTCAGATCTTGCTATTTAACTTTGCATCATGTTTTAATTTTTTCCTATACCTATTTTTTGTTTTCTGTTTTTTATTTTTAAATTTTTGCTAAACATTGTCAAGATCATTAACAGCAAATTATTATAGAAAAATAGTAATCCGGCATATAATCCGATCTGGACAGTCCTGCGAACCGAGGGTGTGGAAGAATCAACCAACATTGGTCAAAAATCAGATTCAAGCAGGTAATTTTGGCACAAATAAACCGATATTAATTCAAGAATTGACTCCTTCCTGTTTAATTCTTGAAATCTGGCAAAAGTGGCAACATATGGACTCAATTTTGAACATGGGACATAAGAAATGTAATGCTGTGTGTTCTCCAAGGAGCCAAGGTGACGTGCGCTCAAAAATTAGTTACAAAATTTTAATATAAATATATTTTAATAAGAGATAAACCATAATTGAATAAGTGAATCATGAATCAATATTTCTATACTAGTTTAATTTATTGGTTTCTAAGAAGATAACTTATAATTAGCTATGTCAACAAATTTTAATAATACATTAACAAAATTTAATGACAGAAATTAAATTAGAATTTTTTAAAACAATAAAACTCAATTAAAATATTACAAAACCATAGAAATAAAAATTCAATAAAGACCGATTAAATAATTGTTCACTATGTAACTTTGAAGTAAAACTTTCATTTTGTATCTCAATTATTTTCCATTTCAATTTTATCTTCTCTGTTTGACTGATTCAATGTCTTGATCTCAAACAAATCGATCTCCTTTCTCCCAAATCATTGACCCTTTCGCAGGCATATCACAAACCCTAAATAATTGTTACTCTAGTCCATATCATTTACATAAGTGTGGAAGGATTTTGCAGTTGACTTACGCATACCGACTTGTATTTTGCATACTGATTCATGCACACTCAGTTTTAAGTGGTTTATATATGTAGTTATATTTTAGAATTTCAAGACCATTACGCTTGCTTATAATACTATATTTTCTTATCCTATGGTGCCATATTGCTGTGGCTAGTATAACTGCTAACAAGCACGGATAGGAATATTGAATACGGTAAGATACAACATATATGATATGTTAATTTTAAAAAGTTTTAAAATATGAATATTCGTGGGTGTGTGTGTATATATATATATATATTAGCAAATAAAAACCGACGAAGGAAGATAATGTGAAATAAACAAATGTCATGACTAATAAAAAATAAATGGAAATATTTTAACATCGATTATATGTTCTTTTAGCATATTTTAAAATATATCTTATAAATAAATTTTTTAATATATATAAAATAATATAAATGTATCATATCGAGTGTGAATAAAAGTAATATTGTAACAAATAATTTAAAAAAAATTGTAACATTCAAAGATTTTATGTGAAATATTCTTATAAAATAAAAAATCATAGACAAGGAAAAAAAATTTTATTATGAAAAAAATAAGAATTACACATTTTTTTGTATAGTAAAGATAATACAATCTTTTTATAACTCTTACTAGTATAAGAATATTAATATTAATCTCACAACTCTCTATATCTTACAATTATATATATATATATATATATGTATGTGTGTATATTCTCTCTATATAAAATTGCTCCTTTTTTGATTGTGTGAAATGGGGTTTTAAAACTCTCAATTTATAAGAAATGATGAAGAGATTTAATGTAATTTTTAAAGAGTTCAGCTGCAATTACAAAAAAAAAAAAAAATCCCTTTTTCCCCTATATGATCACTCACTAAAGACATCTTTGGACGATGTACAATCTCTTACTTAAAGATTTGATTGAGAATCAATCAATCTTGATACAATTCATCATTCTTTGTTATCTCTTGTTATTCACATTTCCAAAGTAGTTTTCGACATTTGCAGAATGTATAATTTCTTTTTGAAAAAAATTTTGTTGTTAAGTGACTTGGTCTCATATAATTTGGTTAGATGATCCCAAATTTTTCTTGTTATTTTCTTCTCCTCTATACTAGACAATATCTCATATATAAGTGCTAAATAAAGATTTACAATAGCATTCTCGTCCATCTAGTTCCACTTATAATTATTTGTGAATTCTACCAACTTTTCACTAATAGTTGTAAGATAATTATTTTTTCTCAAGATAGTTTTTATCCTCAGTTTTCACACTGAGAAATTATTGTTGTTGAACTTTTCAATTTCAAATTTTACTGTCGTTGCTTCAATCACCATCTATTTGTAAGCAAAAATAAGTTTCACTATTTTTTGTGAATAGTAACCATATGTGTGAATAGTACCTCGTACCTTTTAATGAACTAGAATAATCTTACTTATATTTTTATGTGAAGGAAATATTATATTTGTGACAGCATAGAGCATATAATAGGTAGATAATCATACACCAAATATAGGCTCTGATACTAATTATAATGAAAATAGACACTTGATAAAAGTAAAACTGCAACAAATAATTTGAGAAAAATGTGACACATAAATTTTATATAAAAACTTCTAATAAGATAAAAAATAATGGACAAAGAAAAAAAGTTCCACTATAAAAAAAGTGTGAATTACACCTTACTCTATATAAGTAAAGATAATATAATATTTTTATATCTCTTGTAAAAAAAATACTTATTTCATAATTTTTTATATATCTCACAACTTTTTATATAATTCTTCTCTTTGTATAGAGTTGCTCTTTTCTAAATTATATAAAATAAAATTTTATAACTCTCAATTTATTAAAAAGGATGAAGAGCTTCAACTGACAATTTTTTTTTTCCTTTTTCTTAAACGGTCACCAACACCAACTAAAGACAATTGTTACCGTCTATTGACATCAAATACTAATACCATATTGATGTTCCATAGGAAGAAATGAGTCACAACAGCCATTAAAAAATGTAACTCGCCATAAGTTGCTTCGATTGTATTTCCATTAGTTAATCTAATCGCTCTTAAATCAAATTTTAAAACATAATATGTACGACAATTGTTTTGGGTATATGTCCACATTTTATTCAGCTTAAAATATAGCAGTCAGTTACACCTTAATTAGAGGCACTCATCTTCATGCCATCGTCTCCACCCCATTCCCCTTACAGTCATCAACTTCCACGGCGACTCTCTTCTGGATGGTCTTATAAGTATACCTATTCGCCATGAAAACATAGAAACAGAGATTTAGAGCATGTAAGGCTGCGACCAACCAATAAAACATGTCTAAACGACTCGAATTGATGTCCTTCCCAATCCATCGTCTCCCATTCTTCTCAGTAACATAATTCACAACTATAATCAGAAAGTTGCTCATGAAGCTTCCCACCCCAATCACACTGAGATACAAAGCTATTCCCAAGCTCCTCATAGAGTCCGGAACTTGGTCATAGAAATACTCCTGCAAACCGATCAAAGCAAAAGCATCTGCAAGCCCAAGGATCAAGTACTGTGGCAGCAACCAAAACACCCTCATACGCACGGTAGCTCTCAGTCTCTTTGTTTCTACTAAAGCCGCCACAACCATACCTATAACTGTGAGTGCGAAGCCAATCCCAATCCTCTGTAGGATGCTGATGCCTCTTTGGTTGCCGGTGAGTTTTCTCATCGTTGGGACGAGGATTCTGTCGTATATGGGGACAGCGATTAAGGAGGTAACAGCTCCGACGGAGCCAACGGAGGCTGGTGGGATTTTGAAAGTGTGGATTATGCTAAGGTTGGTAGCAGCTGCTTGTTTGACGAAGAGAGCGGCTTGTGCTAAGCAGACTGCGAATGATATTGAAGCTAGCCATATGGGAATCACGTTCAGTATCAGCTTTGTCTCCTCCACTCTTGTCACCGTTGCTAATCTCCATGGACTCTCTTTCTGCTCCTCGCCACATGTTTCTTCAGTTATCGCAGCCTTGTCCAGAAACCTATTGATGCATTTACTGAGCATTACTTCCAAGTTATTGTTTTCTGTCTCTATATAATTTGGTCAATAGGTGAAGACAAAAATCTTTGTGTTTCCAGGGGTTGAATTTAAGTCTCGACTTTAATTTAGATTTATTATTATTAGACATTAGTTCTATGGTTCCAACACACGGGTCGCTTACCTCATGTTTATTTGCATGTAAGTATAGTCCTGTATAAATTTTTTTGTGAAAAAGAGCTTCATTGGATGAATTTCATCATTTCTATAAATAGATATTATTTTTGTTTTAAAAAATGGGAATATACAACAAGAAAAGAAATATATATATATAATGTTTGGAGAGTAAAAAAAATTAATTTGTTGAATCAGTTTCAGCCAACTCACTAAGTCAAAAGGTTTATGTTAATCACAATACTTACATTTTAATTCATTCAATTTACCTTTAAAACAAAAAAGAAAATGTTAAATATTTCTTATAAAATTAAGAAGAAAATCCGATAACCAACATATAGAATACTGCTTTCCATAGTTTTGTTGCTACTTGAATCATACCTGAGCCTGCTAGTATGGCTAAGGAGCCTTCCTTGAAACTTCTCCGACCTGGGACCTTGATACAGCAGAGCAGGATTTGAGGGACAGAGCAAGTTCCTTTTCCTTATGGCTGCAACTAAGACCTGCAAAATTGGCTTGAAAGGGTTTCCTTGTGCCCTTCTGTACCTGTAACGAGACTTACCCATACAGAAGGCTATGACTGTGAGAGCCATAAGAGAAGTGAGGCCAAGATTTGCAGCTCCCCAGCTGACATAGTCCTGAACATACACAACCACTGTACCACCAAGCAGTAAGGCAAAGCACAAAACGAAGTTCCACCAATTGAAGAAAGACATCTTCTTCATCTTCTCTTCCATGTGATCATCATCAAATTGATCAGCCCCGAAGCTTTCTAAGCATGGCTTGTATCCCCCAGAGGCCAAGGACATACAGTACAGGGCAAGGAAGAAGACCACTTCATGAACCTTCCTAGTCCCATGACATATCTTGACGTTGCATGGCTTTAGACTTGGGATAAATTGAGACATAGTCAATAGGCTTAACCCCTGCTTTCCAACAGAGAAATTGAATTTCTTTTTTGATCCAGGCTGAGATGGGTTAAAGTTAAACAAACTGAAATATATGTATATCAGAAGACTGAACTTACCATAAGGTATACGAAGGATGAAAAGAGAATCATATAGTATCTGCCTGTGTAGGCATCAGCGAAGAATCCCCCGATTAGAGGCATAAGCGTCGTCGTTCCTGTCCAGTAGTTCACATTTTTGGCTGCTGTTTCCAGGTCTTGATGAATCACTTGGGTTAGGTAGGTGATGAGATTTGTTCCTATCCCAAAGTAGCTTGTTCTTTCACTGAACTCAATTGCTGTATCAATTTGAAAATTAACCACAAAAAGTTTTATCATCATCGACAAACTAATAGTACACACTATAAATGCTACAATGAACTCACTGAGGACAAAGAGAGAAGCTTTCCAAACACCAGTAGAAGCACGCAGAGGAACTCTGCCTTTATGATCCAGAGAAGCATCATGCACCCATTTCTCTTCTTCAGCTTCTTCTTCTCTTCTTCTTCCTCGCTTCATCTTCGTCACTTCTGGCTCCATTCTAATGGAAGGAGCAGTACTCAAAGTCACGAAGAGCCTCACAAGGAGGAAGATGATATATTTCAACCGTGCAACAAAGTATATAAATATCTCTGTCAGTGAATGTTTACTAGTGCAGGTTCTCCTTGACTTTTGATGTGAGAACCTTGACGATAATGAGGAATTGGGTGCACTTTGCTTTTAACAGGCAGACGTTACAACTTAACCACTGTTGGCTAATTTTCTTAAAGGAACCATTTGCACCATCAGCTTGCAATGTCAAGTACGATATTTCTCTCTCTCTCTCACAAAATAAATGCCTTCTTTGTTCTTTCCTCCAAACTGAACACGATTCTTCAAATAACAATGTTCCTATACTAGCAAAAAGGTCTAAAAAATTTACTATGACAGAAAGCATTCAACTGGAAGCCATTAAAATACCTTAATTTGTGAAGCAATCAATGTCAAATAATAAATGGGAAGAAAAATGCAGAGCCTGGATCATCAAGTAAAATACTTTGGACCATCGCATGAAATCCAATGGTCCTATTGGTTCAAAATTTTTTATTTCAATAAAAATTTATTTTTTAACATTATAACAAAAAATAAATTGTAAAATATGAGTAATAGACTGTAAATGTTAAAACCTATTCGTATTCTTTTTAAAAGAATACCATCTTGTATTAAAAAAATAAATTTAAAATGTGAAGAATAGAGTGTAAACTGTTAGAAATGATTCTTTTTTTTTTTTAACAAATTACCATTTTATATAAAGAATTTAAATATTAATAAACCTGTGAGTATTATTATAATTTGTTATAAAAATTAATTTGTATTCAAATAAAAAATTTTGAACCAGTTTGGCTTTACTGGAGAACCTCCAGATCCAGGTTCAACACTTCCATAGGTGAAAAAGGAGATATTGATATTATTTTCCAAGTACTCTTACTCTAAGTTATTGTCTTGCACATCAAAATATATGCAATAAATATTCCTCCCTTTTTTGACGAAGCTGTCCAGCGAGAAAATTTGTTTAGATTCACTTATTAGAGTTTAAGTTTTACTAAGGCTTATTTATTGTTTATAATAAATTAACCTTAACTAATAAAATTAGTGAAAAATCATTTATGTGCCCATTACCAATAATAATAAATATTTACAAATTAATTTTATTGATTAATATTAATTTATTATAAATAATAAATGACGGCACTAATTAATAAAACCCTTAGAGTTTGTTATCTTTCCAATACCATTTTATTTCTCATTAAACATACCTTAGTTTGTGAAGCAATCAATGTCGCTAAGTAAAATGATTAAAAGAAAAAAAATTAATAGGAAAAAAGGCAATAAAATTGACTATATTTCCTGAAATTTCTGACTCAAAATTAATGCCTGCACATCAAGATATAAGCACTAAATACTTCTCCCTTGATGACGAATCCTTCCAAAAAAACAATGTAATTTCTTGAATGCACTTAGAGTATTGTTTCATCTGTACATTATTTATTAAAACAGAGTCAAGTCTGCATATAATATTGTAATCAAACTCAGTATAAACCAATGATATGGTAAAACCTTGTATTTAAGTTGTGTATTAATGACTGAAAACTTCAAGTACAGGTGAGAATTTCTTTCCTTCCATAAGATTATGGCATTAAAAAAAAAAAAAAACAGAAGAGGAGAAACTGTAATCTTTTTGTTCCATTCTTATTTTTTAATATTTATTTTGTTCCATTCATCTCCCCCAACCATCGTTGAGAATCAGAATCTCAGGTTGCTTGAATCTTGCTCTTCCAAATATCATATTAGCCTTTGCAATTTATGATATTTAAATCATTTGATGAAAATTTACTGTTTACATGCAGTTATTGTTATCCGGAAATTTAAATCACCAAAATTCTCATCAAATGATCCAAATATTTTGAATGGTCTCTCCAGTCCAACAACAAAGCATATGAAATCCGTACTCCTCAAAAAAAAAAGCAACGCAAGTGTGAGGAACAATAGTCTCAATTTACTAAATTTCATAGTATCTATTTATACTAAAATTTAAGTTTGATATCACTCGAATAAATATAAAGAATCTTACTGCTAAGCTACACATACTCTTGAAAAGTCTAATTTTGTTTAGTGGGAATGGTAGAAAACAATGATAAGAGACTTATTATAATAGGACCAATAATTTACATAATTGATTAAGGGAACATTGTAATTAAATATAGTTTTTTTAAAATAACCTAGGAAAATAAAAACAGAACCAACGACAATTGTTTATTTTTGGTAGAATTGGACTTAGTTGATGACAGTGGTGCCAAAAGTATCTCTGCCATAAAGCCATTGGAAAGAAGTTTAATTTAATATTCTCATCAAGATGTTGGTCCAAATATTAAGATTTACTTTTGCATGTCATGTGCAAATCTGCGGCCAAATATATCTTTGCGTATCTGATATGACTCTAATTAGATTAGTGGGATTCTGATTTGACAAAATGGAGAGACAATCCCTGAGTTTTCACAATGGGCATCGGAGATAAAGCAATTTTAATCATATGTTAATTAGATTCTTGCAATAATTAAGCATGATAGTTTGTTAATTATGTTTCTTTATTTAGTGGTCCAAACTCATATTAAGAAAGTCTGATGCTCCATCTAAATCAGAATATAAAACTTAGAGAAAAGCATTTTAGTATTTTTCATTAATATTTTTTGGAAAATGTGGTCTCATTATTGACTCAAAACAAGCTACATACTTCTATCATTAGCACAATACTAATTATGGACTCATGTTGGCTGCAGGACCCCATTAAAGGCCCAGCAAGCTACAAGACTCAAAAACTAATCTATTTTGCCCTTTGTTTAAGGAAGTGAACATATTATGCACAAGATTAAAAGAAAAATAAGCGACCATGATGAGAAACTACATTTTAATTACCACGCTTTTCATCTAAACTGATCTGAACACTACCAGAGAGCACAGAAGAATAATTAACACTATTGTATTCATTTTCAGTCGTGGCTGTTTAAGACTAGAGATCCGTCTCTCGTGTCTTACAGAAGAAATAGAAAGAAATCAGGCAGAAGGTAGCCAGCAAGCATTCCTCAAGCTTCTTTCCCAAAAATTAAAAAAAAAATTTCTGCTATAAGCAAGCTCGCTTCTACTCTCCTTTTTCTACAGAGGCTGGCTATTAATTTGAGCAACATGTTGTGCCCTTTTCCACATTACCTGACGTATTAGACACATTAATGGTGGTCCCATGAGGAAGGCCAGGAGTGTTTGCTGCCTCCTGTGCTGCAAGTGCCTTTCTACTGATAATCTGATATATATCAAACAAAATGGTTTGAAATGCCTTCTCAACATTATAGGCCTCTAATGCAGAGGTCTCTAGAAAAGACAGCCCTTCCCTCTCAGCCAAGCTTTGAGCATCTTCTGTAGCCACTGCTCTAAGATGGTTCAGATCAGACTTGTTTCCGGCCATCATAATAACAATGTTAGAGTCTGCGTGATCCCGTAGCTCGCGAAGCCATCTCTGTACATTGTCAAATGTTTGCCTTTTGGTTATGTCATACACCAACAAGGCACCGACAGCTCCTCTGTAGTAGGCACTAGTGATGGCTCTGTACCTCTCTTGGCCAGCGGTGTCCCATATTTGTGCCTTCACAGTCTTCCCCTCCACCTGTGTCAACACAAACGTGCTTCCCTCAGGTGATAATATATTATTAATAAACTAAAATAAGGATAAGGACCACTCCAGAACATGACAGACAGAAATGAAATTTACTACTATATAAGAAAATCTGAGCCATGGAATATTGAATTGCTTCCCTTTTATTTCTTTTCTTCGCACAGGAAAATTTGCAGACACCTGAGACCCATCAAAAGTGAAATATTTGCTTGCTTCATTACATATTACAATAGTTCTTTCCCCTCGTTTCTTTTCCATCCAACAACAAAAACACGGACATTTTTATTGTTAATTGAATATGGTGTGAACTAAAATTTAGTATGTATCAGAAGTACTCTATCCTCGAAAGATAGATTTTTTTCTCATTTCTTCCATTTTTCAATATTTTGAAAAATATTTTATTCAATGAATGTTCAATACCGTATTATAACTAATACAAAACGAATCAACAACAATATACCACCATCAACTCTAATGAGGCAGAAATACCGTCCACAGATATGATAATATTTCAGATTAAAAAAATAAAAAGAAAGAAACCTGCAATGTTCTAGTAGCGAATTCAACCCCAATGGTAGACTTGGACTCCAAGCAGAATTCGTTTCGCGTAAACCTGGAAAGGATATTGGATTTTCCAACGCCGGAGTCCCCAATCAATACGATCTTGAAAAGATAGTCGTATTCATGGTCCACTTTGTATGCCATGTTCCCGACACCCGACACCACCTGTAACCTGCCAGATGCAATGAGATTTGATATCAATAAACAAAATGGTCAAGAAACGACGAGAAGGAAGATAAGTAGTTAAAACGGCTGCTGTGTCCATGAGCGCGGAGCAATGCGTTCACGAGTAAGCAGGTATAGAGAAGGAAGGGTAAATAGGAGTACTAACCATAAAAAGAAGGGTAAAGCCAAGAGGGGTGACGAAGGAGGAGGATTACAGGGGGTTGAAAATTCGGAATGGAGTAAATGTGGGAGAGAAGACGAGGGACATTGGAGGAGAGAGGGAAGAGAAGAAAAGGCATTTTGCAAGGCCACCAATCAACGCACAAACTGAATTGACGGACGACGAGGCATTTACAACGCCCAGTTCTCTGCTTTACAACGCGCCTTACTCGGATTGTGTCACTTTCATTTTATCATTACGGATTGGATCCTCTTCGGTTTGGCCCATTTTGCGCTATGCGTCTCTCGTTTTTTTCATGTAAAACTTAAACTTTAAGATATTAGAAGCTAATTTTGATATATTTTTCAGATAATAAATTTGATAGTTTAAAAAATTGTGATATTTTTTGTACATTTATAATTTAGATGTATTAATGTACTCATTTATAATGTAAGTATATAATTGTAATAATATAAATTTAAAAAATAATAATATTATAAATATGTTCTTATATTATAATTGAGTGAATTAATATATTTAAAATTTTAACTTAAAATGCACAATTTTTTTAATGTTGGTATTTTATATCTTTAGCTTTTAAAAAGTACAATTGTTATTAACCTTTTTAAAAGCATATTAAAGATTATAAATTTAAAATATTTATTATAAAATTTTAAATTTTAAAATTACTTTAAATATTTTGAATTGAATTTTTATTTTTATTCAAAAACTCACTTACAACTTTTTTGTCATAAAAAAGTAAATTATTTAAAAAATCAAAAGGCAGCAAGGCGGCGACAATCTGTGTCAGTATATAGAATTATCATTAACTAAAAGTTTAGTTCATTCCTACAATTTTTTTATTTTATATTTCCTCTAAGAAACTAATCTATATTCCTGCAATATCAAGAAAGAAAAAACTTATATACTTTTTTATATCTTTGATATTTTTAAATACTTAATTTTTCAATTATATCATGATATATGATTATGCCGATAATTATATTATTTTTAAATTAAATTATTTATTATTATTAATTAATCATACACTTTTCATATTTTGATTCGAAAATAACATAGAAATGATGTAAAAAATTATATATAAGTCTAGTTTTATTTTTAAATTAAATTACATATTATTATTAGTTAATAATACACTTGTCATATTTTGATTAAAAAATAATATCATGATATATGATTATGCTAATAATTATATTATTTTCAAATTAAATTATTCATTATTATTAATTAATCATACACTTGTCATATTTGGATTGAAAAATAATATAGTAAAGATATAAAATTAGACTTATATGTAATTTTTCATATCTTTGTTATACTTTTTTCTAATCAAAATATGACAAATGTATAATTAACTAATAGCTTTGTATACTTTAATTTAAAAATAATGTTATTATTTATAATAACCATACATAGATTATAATATAATTAGAAAACTAAATATTTATCGTACACTTGTCATATTTTAATTAAAAATATAATAATAAAAATAAAAATAAAAAAATCGTATATAAGTTAACTTTGCTTGAGAGGTTGTACATTAGGTAAAGTTGATCTATCATTTCAAGTTTTTCTATGTTTTACACGTAATGAAATGGTGTCTTTATACTATCTTTAGTTTTCTTTTCTTTGGTATTATATTGAAAATAGCATAAAATTTTAATACCTATATTTATGATTTACTTTCAGACTACTCACAATAATTCATTATGGGATGCCTTATGATTTGAGAGATAAGATAATATGTATTAGTTGTAGAATCAAACACTAATAACTAGATCAAAAGTTATAACTGTTAGTCAGGGTACAACTTTATTTCCTTAATAACAATCTAATACAAGCACTACATTTCATCTGTGACTTGACCTCATACTTGAGCTTTCACCATGAGATAATCGCTGCCACACACTTTGACTAACAATCTCCCCCTTAGCAATTGCCTCGTTTCGACTATGACTCGGCTCCACACTTGGCCCTTTGCTAAGAAACAATTGTTGCCACATACCTTAACTAACAATCTCCCCCCTCGGCAATGGTCTCGCTGAGAATTGAACACGTGATCTTGACTCTAATACCAATTATGGTATCAAACGCTTACTATTATGCCAAAAGTTATAGTTGTTATTCAAGGTACAATTCTATTTCCTTAACAATAACCTAGTACAAACGCCACATTTTGACTATGATTTTGCCTCACATATGGGCGTTCACCACGAGACAATTGCTGCCACACACCTTGACTAACATTAACATTCATGTTTTAATTAGTAGCCAGAGAATTTTAAGGTTCAATATCCTCATTAAGGACATAGGTCCAATTAAAGAAGCCTTTAAGAGGCATATACAACTTTAAAAAGTTTAACCATATTTTGGAAGAGTTTAAAAAAGATAGCAAGATAGCTATAAAAATTTTATGTTATAGTTGGTACTTCAGGTATTCTAGCCCTATGGTTTATATTCATAAGATATAAGCAATATAAAATAATTAAATCCTCTATGAAAAAAATAGATATAGTCGCATAAGAGAATGTTGCACCAGGTGAGAGGAGCATAAAGATGATGAGAACCAACCTTTATGGGACGGGCCTTTGAAAAAGCAAGTTGGGCTTGCATTCGGCCTTATATCTTTTTTGAGCTTAGGCCTGTTTTATACTAACACAATAAAAACATTTATAATACAAGGAAGCTTAAAATATATAATTTGTTGAACCAAAAAATGATGTTAGTTAAATTGAAAGAAATAATTATCATTCATAAAATTTAATGAGAAATATTAAACATATTTATATAATCAATTATCATGTAATGTAGAAAAATTTAATGTCAAAAAATTATCATGTAATATCAATTTAATGAAAACATTAATATATATATAAATATATATATATATATATATATAATTCGAGTTAGGCCAAACTTTTAAAACAAAATACAAGTTCGGCTCGTTTTTTATTCGGGCTTAAGAATTTAGACCAGACTTTTATTGATTGGCATTTTATCTATTTTTTCCAACCTAGACCTATCAGGTCGGGTGGTTTTTTAATGGATGTACAGGTATACTTGTAAGTAGAAAACTATAATATTTCCTTTATTATATGAAGGGGACAAATATATGCATTTCTTAATTTTTTAAATAATATTAGCGCTCAAAAAAGAAAGCGATTCAATGTAGAGTTTATTTCTTTTTTAATGATTTATTTTCATGTTTATTAAATGTTGAAGTTTATTCGAAAGTGATAATCATATAAAAGAAATCTCCTTAATTGTATCAATTATATCTAAAGACCAAATAATCTTTTAGTTGGTTAGTTCAAATACCTTAATCTTGGAATATGCATGAATTTATTTTAAATATAGTTGAATAAAAGGTGTGGTGTATCTCAATCTTTATCTATTTACAATAGGAAAAGATTTATGAAAATTAACTAAATTCATGTTCGGCTGAACTGAGCTTTTGACATTTTGTAAAGGAGCTAAATCAGGATCCAATATCAAAGAGCAACTGATATTAGGCCCATATATTAGATTATTTACATGTAAAACTTGGGCTATCTTTTAAAGGGTCCAACCCATGATAAGCCAACCAAAAGAAGAGAAAAAAAAAAACAAAGAAATTATGCGGAGGTCAATGCCTGTTCACATCAGCTCGGATCGCCACTATTTTCTGCAGTCAAGGATGATGACCTCAATTTTTGTATAAAATATATTTTTAAAAATAAAAAAAATTATTTTTATAAAAAAATATTAATATTTTAGATTTTTTTTATATATAGAATAATAGCTAGTTAAAAAATAATAGACTCTAAAATATATAAAATAAATTGTGAGATATTAAAAATAATTCAATTTTATATTTTTTAATTACATATCATTATTTATAAAAAATTTTAAAATATAAATATATATATATATATTTATTTATAAAAATAATTATTTTTTATTTTTTTAAAAATATATTTTATACAAAAATCGTAGAGGGGATAGGACTCCTGTTCACATACCTGACTAGGTTAATACTCTTTTTTTGTTCCTCCTTCTTGCATGTCAGCTCAAAGCAACTTTTGAATCAAGAATGAAAATTTTCTATACGTGTATCTGGGTTTGAATAGCACTATAGGATGGAGATATGAATAATTATAGGTGGAGGACGTTGAAAAGCAGAGTAATGAAGATGGCAGCCAGAAGAGTTACCAAGTGGACCACTTGAATAGTGAATCTATACTTTGTATGACTCAAAACTGGCCTCTTGAGTATCAGTGTGGTGTGCTCTATGTAAAAAAGCGAAAAAACATCATGACCTTTCGTAATTAGAATTAACATAACGGGAATGGAAGTAAGAGGAAAAATAA
This sequence comes from Delonix regia, assembly GCA_037074485.1. Lineage (NCBI taxonomy): Eukaryota > Viridiplantae > Streptophyta > Magnoliopsida > Fabales > Fabaceae > Delonix > Delonix regia. Next base: position 16,918,423 of record CM073452.1, on the reverse strand, counting down.
AAATATTAAAATATTATTTATGTAAAAAAGATGAGAATAAATATATTTTTTTAATTTTATTTGGTTAGTAGAATACATATGAGAATCAATTACGTAGTGTACATATTTTATCATATTATTTTTTATCATAAAACAAAAAAAAAAAGGCAAACATATCTTCAAATTATTAATTAATAATATAATTATATATTAATATATATTTAATTAATAATATAATAATTAATATAACAATATATATTTAATAAATTAATAAATAATAATAATAAAATAAATAAATAAATAATAATAAATTAGAGTTTTGATGTATTACAAAGATATTTTTGTTTAAAAATTATTATAAGTAAAAACACTTTTGTCAAGCATATTTTCATTTTTAGAATACCAATCTCATTCCATAACTTTAGTTAAGGAGATAACTCTTCTTTATATAAGAGAGAACATGTTCTTTAGAAATGAAAATAAAGATTTAATTTATCAACCAAACATGAGAATCTCATTCCCATTCTCATTTATTCGCCTTAATTATAACAACCAAATTGGCTTATAATCATATTAGAACAATGGGGGGGGGGGGGGGTTGGGGTTGCGCAAAGTACGGGTTAGGTCAAGTATTTTTATTGATTCGAAATCAACCTAGAATTGACACTAAGGCTAAATCTCAGCCACAACCCATCTTCATGAATGATGTCGATAAATTGAGCAGATGGGGATAACGTGGGGTGGGGTGGCGAGGTGCATGAGTGAGCGGGAGAGAGGATAGATTTAGATTTGATCAGATTAGAGTTGCATTTTGGAGGATTGAATGAGAGAGGTGAGTCTGAGAGGCTGAGTTGAATTTAGGTTAAGTTGAGTCTGTGAATAATGTTGCGTGCGTCAAGTGAGGTGAGGATTAGAGTTTTCTTTTTTTCTTTTTAGGCATTAATGTGGTGGGCTAGTGTTTTAGACCAAGTGTACATGAATTAGAGAATGAGATGGGGGCAAATCCATGAACCTAATGTACTGCCCTATTAAGCTTACATGTTAAACAGGTTGGATTCATCTCACTATACTAAACAAATTTTTAAAAAAATTCTTAACCCAATCCATTTCTTTATTGAGTTAAATAACTTATTTTAAAGACTTTAAAAATTAGAAAGAGAAGAAAGAGTTATAAGGGTGGCAACTCAACTGCTTCTGTATGGTAAAAAAATTTGGCTTCAATTTGATGGTGTTATTACTAATTTTAATGACATAGACCTACTTGAAAATGAAATGGAGGGATAAAGAGTAGTTTTAATAGGTAAATAAATGTGGGGATTAAGTTGAAAAGTTGAGTAAATTATAAAAATCAAATAATATCCTATAATAAATGGAGGTGTCAATGTGCCATTGTTTTTGTTGCCCATTTGTTAGAAAAAAAGTGTCAATATTCAAAGGTTAATGAAAATTGCACTTATTTACTCTATACATTGCATTCAATTAGAATGTCTTCTTGATCTTTAAAAAAGCAACAATTTATCGCATGATCTATTAATATAATAGTTGTCACACACTAAAATCCTTGGAGTGGGACCGGCATAAGCTACGAGGAAATCGCCTGCACCTGCAAGCCTTACACTGGAGGGATATTCAATATCATGCCGAATTTATTCAATTTGCACCATATGTAACATAATTTGCCTTAATATAAAATAAAGGTTTAAAAATACAAAACAAGGAGTTTTGTAAAAATTTCGACAATACCTTCTCAATAAATAGGATATCCCAAAATTTCTACAATGTCCTGTAAAGTAATACAAATATATAAGAGAACTTTGCTCTCATCAGCACAACCCAATATAGCATAAATACAAAATACAACAAATAAGGAAAGTTCAACTGTGATATCTATACAACCCCAAACATATAACCAATGGCTAGCGTTCTTAAAATATACATCTAAAAAATAAGCCATGAATACCAACTAATCAAAAGAATAGGCCTCACAATATCCTAAACGAGGCTCACCATTAGACTCCCCGTCAGTGCTCTACAGCCTCCGGGAACTCGTCTATCTCCCTATCTGAGACCAAATTTTTTCGGCAGATAGCACCCCAAAATCAGTAACAAAATTTCATATATAAATAGAAAGCAAATCATGATCAAAAGTTGAGTAAAATGCAATAATGTTTAAACCACAATAATCAACTTTGCAAATCAACAGTTTTAGCTAAATAACACACTTTTCAAACATTGAATTTAAAGTGCCATTCACAAGGAATCCATAAGCTTCTGAAGATCATTTCAGGGGAAAGATTACTAAAGACTAAACTGGTGTGGCACATAGCCACAAAGGGCAAATCACAACAGACAAGGATACACAATCCTCGAGGGCAACTAACCAACAAGCGAGGATACACAATCCTCGAGAGTAACTAACCAACAAGTGTGAGGTCATAACTCACGAAGATTATCACTCATTAGTCCTCGTGTGATAGCCGTCACACGGGGCTAGCACCATCGTTAACCCTGCTAGCTGGGTCATTACCTAGGTGCACCAAGGGCTAACAGTACTATTGTTGGTAGCCAGTGTCCTATCTATTCCTTCCAATAATAATGAAATTAAAACAAGCATGCATAGGAAAAGTAGCAAGTATGCATGAAATCTATCTGTATTTGCAATAATGATTTATCAAGCAGTTATTTCTAACCGTACGCATGAGATTTCTTCAAAGTCGTTTTCAAAACCATACATAAAGCCATTTGACATATCCAGGGATTTCGTTTACTCATAATCTTAATTCTGGTAAAAGATAATCATGACAAAATTAATAATGATACTTATAAAACATTTCCAAACAATAAAAAGTGAAGCATAAATAAGAGTATTGGAGAGTGCTATCTGCGCACCTGAGTACCGTTAAGTACCAACAATTTAATAACTTTCCTCGGGTGACCTTACCACTCTTACTAACTACGCCCATAGGAAAGTAAGAAATTACTCTTCTTCCTTCTTATTACTCAAAACAAACCCTAACTTATATTCCTTGATTCCATCACTAATTTTCCCAGATTTTTCATCAATTTACATTTTTCTGTCCTAAAAACTTTCTGAGTTTTCATTTTAGTCCCTAATTCTATACCCTTGCCTTCAATCCAAGGAAATCCATGATGAACAATAAGGTTTCATGCCATAAAATTAAAAAGTGTTATTATAGGATCAATTTAAACCCATTACAATGAAGCATTTCACCATGTTCTGAAAACCCCAAAATTTTGAAACTTTTTATTTTGGTCCCTCTTAGCACAACTTCTCAAAACTTAGCCAAAAATCATGCTTCCAAAGCTAAAATTTAATGGATAGGGCCGAAAATGCTTCTCCTAACATCATTCTCAAGAAAAAACCGATTAAAACTTATCAAATTTGCCAAAAAAATCACTGTTCTTAGCTCCTCGGAAACCCACCATAAAACTATACAACTGACGACCAAAATAGCTCGACGTCAGGCAAAAAGTGACGACAAGGAGGTGAGGAGCAAAACCCACCCAAGAAACAATAGGAAAAGGGCTCACCGGAGCTCTGACCAAGATCGCAATTTCTTGCGATTTTTCGACGAAACTGAGCTCTTCTCACAGGAAACGTGGCGGTTTCTGGCCAGCGACAGGTTGGCAACTCTTCGGGGATGGTAAGACGCAGCTCCGGCAGTGGTAGAAGGTCAACTTCGATGGATGGAACAACTCTAACTCCTCCCTGCTGCTTTGCTCGATGGTGTACCGGTGAAGGAGAAATAAAAATAGCTGAGGGCATTTTGGTCCTTTCACGCTGGAAGGTGACATGTGTCAGCTCTTAAAAAAAACAAAAAAGTTAAAAAAATCAAGTCTCAAACCCATGACCTCTTGAATAAGCACTTAGAGTCTGACTACTTAGTCAGCTTCAATCTTATTTTAAAGTTTCACTCGACAAAATAATATACTTTAGCAAATTTTCTCTTCTTTAATTTTAATTTAATTGTAATGACCTCTTAACTTTAAAAATATTTTTTTTAGCTCTAACTTATAAGATATTATGCAGTACTCACTTGAACTGTCAAATAATCCAAATAACAGAATTGCATCTTTCTTTTTCTTTTTTCCTTTCCCTTTTTATATGTATCCTGATTTCTACTCTAATTGAAAGTTTGAATTGAGAACCTCACAATTTATATTCAATTTGAAAACCCAGTACCCATCACCCAGTTTCAAGTTCTTACACAGTAATACTGATACTCTACACCAATTTTTTATGTTGAATAAGCCCAGTAGACCACGTCTCGAGCTCAATTTGTTAATTAATTATGTATTTTAAAATTAGTTTTACTTTTTTAGAGTCGATTTTTTTATCGTGGAGTCCACTAGCGCTAAATAGTAGGAGTTGACTTTTTGAGTTGGTTTCTTGTATTTTGTAGGCTGTCTCGATGTAGTTTATGGAAGGGAATCAATCCCACACAATAGATATGTTGTACAATAGTTGCATGTTTACCAAAACATTTGAATAAAAAATTTTAAAAAATTTGTGGGGTAAAAAATCGTACAATATATATATTATATGAAACATAATTTGGGTACTTAGTTTATTTGCCTATAAATAAGTCCTAATTAATAATTGAATACAAGTGACAAAAATTTCATGATGATGTCCTCACTTATGAATGGATCTTATTATATTGTGGTGAACATTATGGATTTAAATTCTTTACGTTTGAAAATTCAAATTCATTATATTTAATTGGATTTGTGCCTATAAATCCTTATTCAAAAATTTAGATTTTAATAAATACAAAACATTTTTAATAATTTTTTTAAATTTGAACCATTAACAGATTTCATTAAATTTATTTGCATTTAAATATTTAGCTTCACTAAATCTATTTCTATCCACGAAAAAAAAATGATATGTATTATTTATTTATTTAGCAACAGTTTCATTTTCTCCCCCAAAATTTAGGAAAATGCTGTAGATGTATAGAAGCATAGTGACATGGATTATAGTTGCTTGGATTTCATATTTTTATTTATATATTTTTTATATTGAGGAGAGGTATACACAAATTAATTGAGGCCCATCATCCCTTCATATATCTTTCCCTAATTTTTCTATTATATTGAATAGTCTATTTTTCTTTAATATAACATGAACATAAATGCAAATCCCCATTCTAATTAATTTGTTTTTAAGTTATAATTTTTTTAATGGCTTCCTACGTATTCTCAAATTTCTATATTTTGTATCTTGAACATAAGAAATGTCGTCGTTTGGGCATAAAAAATCCATGTTAGCCCGCATTTTTTGAAAGGAAAAATTATATGCAATATTAATCATATTTTCTAATTAAAATATGATAAATATATAATTTTTTAATAGTATTACGATATGTGCATATGATAAATATGCAATATTACAATATAATTCTTTAATTATATACTTGTCATGTATTAATCGAAAAATTAGATAGTAAAGATATAAAAAATTATATTTAAGTTTAGTCCTAATTTAAATATAAACAATTTATTCAATTTTTTAAAATTTTTTTTGTTAAATTATATATATACAGACTTTAATTTATTTTTAAATTTTTGATAAAATATTTTATATAATAAATTTTTAATTAAAAATATATATTATAGTTAAGAAAAAAATATTTTAATTAAAAAATTTAAATTGAACTAAAATTTAGCATGAACTTTAATTCTTAAATAAATATGTATATAATATAAAATTGTAGAATGTATATGTATGTAATTGTAGTAAAATTTAAGAAACATCCATATAATTTATTTTAGGATAATATTATAATTTTATTAAAATATGTAAAATAAAATTGACATAATTAAAATATTTAAAATAAAATAGATACTTCATTATGAGTAAGAAAAGAGTGATGTTCCCTATTATATTTTAACGTTCCTAGTATTCGTAGTGGGGTGATTTAAATCATTTATGTCTGACCGTAGGAGTTTGACCTTCCTCCGTAAGATCTGAGGTTTCGAAATTTGGCATCCATTATTTATATCAAGTCAATTACATTGTAAGGATTAGAAAATTGTAACCGAAAAAAAATAAAAATAAAAATAAATAAATAAATAAATATATATATATATATAAATATATATATATATATATATATATAAATTAAAAAAAACGCCTACTGCAGTTCGGAGAACAAAAAGAGATGCATCCTGCGATATTGACTTGTGATTTTATATTCGATTTCAATTTCCGTATATATTGTTAGTTGTATAAAATTTTTTTAAAATCATCTGCTAGCTTTATATTAAAATGTTATAACTAAAAATTAATTTTTTAGATAGACTTTGACATTCTAAAAGATAAATTCTTTTGCCTACTTTTTGTAAAATATTACTTCACAGATCACTCCAGGTTTTTTCATAATGATTAAGAATTTCCCATGTCAATTTTAAGAGGTTTCAGGATGAAAATAGGCTAATGTCGCTTTAAAAAATGGAAATAAGCAAAAGGATCATTTTTTACAATTACAAATTTAAAGGCCTAAATTTTATCATTAAAAAAATTTACAAATGATTTTAAAATGTTAAAGAAATTCGTTGCAGTTTTTTCTCCCCCTTAAAACAAGTCGGCATACCAATAGTTATTAATTTTTCTTCTTTTTATAAAGGGATTTAAATTGGTCTTCAGCTATTGTTTTCATTTAACCAACATATTATATGTTTGGTTTAGTTTAAAAAATTAAAATTTTTTTTTGCATATTTAAATAAAATTTTTTATGTAAACATTATCATTTGATTTGACATTTAATTTTTTTAAAAATTAATTTTGTATTCTAAATTTTCGTTTGCATATAAATAAAATATAATTACTTTTGTGTTCTTTAAATTCTATCGATGACAAAAATTAATTTTTAAACTAAAATTTTTGAATATAAATTCCTGTAATGTAAAATTATGTTAGACTAAAATTAATTTAATGCCAATTCAAACATGTATGAGGGTCACATACTCATTTCAACTCTATCCAAGACTTCATCTCTAGTTTCAGTTCAAATTGACGCGTCCTTAGTGAAAAATTCTTTTCCCATTCTTATACGTTATTAAGTATGAAACCGGACATTTTTTAGTGATATTATAACTATTTAATAAGGATGTCTACAAACTCCGAATGTAAGTTCGTGACTCGAGGACAGTTGACTCCACACCACAAATGTATAAAAGAACACGGTTTTTTTTAATAAGAAAGCTACATGTTGAGAGCCCTGTGTTATAATCTACTATGAAATATCTGGTGTTCAGCAAGAGTATATATACACGAATTCTTCCAACCACTCTGTCCGAAGCTTTCAGCTATTCTCTCCAATGGCAGGCACCATGTATTCATGTTCATGGATTCTTATTCTCAGCCTCACAACCATGCTTCTGACAACCCATGCCGATTCTCAAGAGGACACAAAGGTAAATATCTTTGTTATCACTTTCAATTGTATAGCCTTATGTCCAACCTTCATGCTCCGTTAATCCTCCTTCCTTGGCCTGGTTCTAAGAGTTTGTTTAGCCATGACTATATCTAGATGTACTTTTATGGACCTAACAAGCAAGTTTATGTTATACTCGACCCTTCTATTTTTGTTTCTTTGTCTTTTTTGGTTGAATGCTTTCTTCTATTTCTTCTCGTAATTTTTCTGTGATGTGTATTTTGGATGCAGACTTATATTGTGTATATGGGTAACCATCCAAGTGGAGACGCCCCCAAGTCAGTGCTTCACATGAGCATGCTCCAAAAAGCCCTTGGCAGGTATCTTTATGGATTAAACGCATATTAGGCAATGCAAAAAAATAAAAAATAACTTGGTTGATAAGATGCTCATTTATGGCTCAAACTCAAAGTTTAAGGACTAGAAAAATTTGTAGAGTATTACGAGGCACTGTGATGTTTGAAACTGTAACATCTCATTTCTCGTATGTTACAGCAATAGAGCAGCAGATGCTCTACTCCATAGCTTCAAAAGGAGTATCAATGGGTTTGTTGTGAAGCTTAAGGAGGAGGAGGTGCAAAGAATAGCTGGTGAGTAAACCGTACATATAATTATTAGGATGTGTTCTTTTTTGTTCTGCATTCTAACAATCATTTTTGGGTTCTCAGCAATGGAAGGAGTAGTTTCTGTGTTCCCAAATCGGAAGAAACAATTACACACCACAAGGTCATGGGACTTCATCGGCTTTCCGCAACAAGTGAATAGAGCTACCAAAGAAAGTGATATAATTATAGGAGTACTTGACACAGGAATCTGGCCGGAGTCCAATAGCTTCAATGACTCAGGGTTTGGTCCCCCACCTGCCAAATGGAAGGGAGCTTGCTACAATATCACCTGTAACAAGTACATTATCATATCTTCTATTCGAGAAATTTTTAGGAACCATGTGTATAGTTTTCTTTTTTATTGCCTAAAGCCATATTTGTATAGTTACTGTGCAAATAGTCAATAAAAATTCGTTTAATTGGATGTGTCATCAAATCTCACTATTTGAAACACTCATTTTAATGAATTTTTATTAACTCATTGGATAGCATACATCATATGCATCTAAGAATCTCTCTGTTGAGTTTGACTAGTTTCTTTTTCTTTGCATCTACTAACAATTTTTCCTTTAAATTTTACGTGTGCAGTAAAATCATTGGAGCTAAATATTATCACAGTAGTAAACTATTCAAAGAAGATGATGTCATATCTCCAATTGACTCAGACGGCCATGGGACACACACTGCATCAACTGCTGCTGGAGGCCTGGTTAGCTCCGCGAGCCTCTATGGTCTTGGCTTTGGGACAGCAAGAGGAGGGGCTCCATCAGCAAGAATTGCAGTCTATAAGGTTTGTTGGTCTGACGGATGTCATGATGCCGACATTCTTGCAGCATTTGAGGATGCAATAGCAGATGGGGTTGACATAATCTCCTGCTCTCTTGGAGATGAAATACGTAGTCACTATTTCAATGATTCTATTGCTATTGGAGCTTTTCATGCTATGAGACATGGAATCTTGACCGCAAATTCAGCTGGGAACAGTGGTCCAAGACTCGCAACAATTAGTAATTTCTCACCTTGGTCTCTTTCTGTGGCGGCCACAACCACTGACAGAAAGTTCATCACCAAGATTCAGTTGGGGAACAATCTGGTTTACGAGGTAATCCTTTTCCATATCAGAAATTATATGCAATGATGAGGAGTTTCATGTTTACTTTGGAATGTACGCATATGGATTGTCTGCTATGTGCAGGGAGTTTCAGTAAACACCTTTGACCAAGGTAGTAATCAGTATCCTATAATCTATGGTGGGGATGTACCAAACTCCCTCGAAGGCTATAATAACTCTATATCCAGGTACTTCAATGGCAACTAAGGCCCTAATTATTATGTTCCTTTTAATAGCGCAACTCTACCTGTTTTTCATTTGAATAAATGAATTTTTCTGAACTGCAATATTGTTGAACTACAGGCTTTGCTTAGAAAACTCATTGGACCAAAATTTGGTAAAGGGCAAAATAGTTCTATGTGATGGCTTTGTCGCACCAAAGAGAGTTGGTTTTGCATCTGGTGCAGCTGGAATTGTAATGCATACTGATAGAGTAAAAGATACAGGCGACACTTTTGCTTTGCCTGCATCTCATATTGACACACAGGATGCTAATAACTTATACACCTACATGACCACCACAAGGTATTTGTCACCATCAGAAACCTACTTGTGTTCTTTTTAGACAACATTAAACTAATCCTATTGAATTTTGAAATGAAACACAGCAACCCAACCGCGACCATATTGAAGAGCACCAATGTCAATGATACTTTTGCCTCTTATGTAGTCTCCTTTTCCTCAAGGGGTCCCAATCCTATTACACTTAACATTCTCAAAGTAACTTCCTCAATACAAATACTTGTGACTAATATATGCATATGTGTATTTATGTATATGGTCTAACTAAATTGCTTTGCAATAATTTTATGTCATCATAGCCAGATATTGCAGCACCGGGAGTTGAAATTCTGGCTGCATGGTCTCCAAAAGGTCCTCCTTCTGGAATCAAAGGTGATAATAGAAAAGTAGAGTTTAATATCATCTCAGGGACATCAATGGCGTGCCCACATGCCACTGGTTTAGCTGCCTACATCAAATCCTTCCACCCTTCGTGGTCTCCTGCAGCAATTAAGTCGGCAATTATGACAACAGGTGATGCCTACACTAAAGTCTTCAAAATGCCAAAATTGAGGGGACCTAGTTTTCCATGAAAGAACACATAAATGTATCAGAACCTAAGAGATAGTCCTACTAAAAATGTGTCTTACATACTTATATGTTTACTTGTAATTGACTTGACCTAGCTAAGAATTATTCTTCTATGCCATTCGTAATATGTTTATCTTTCTTAAGCCACAACTTTTAATTTGTACAATCCTCTCGCAGCCACGCCAATGAAATCTGAAGTCAACCCAGATGCTGAGTTCGCATATGGAGCAGGCCATATAAATCCAACCGAGGCAGTAAGTCCTGGTTTAGTATACGATGCTAGTGAAACCGACTATGTGAATTTTCTATGTGGACAAGGTTACAATACGAGATTGCTGCAGATTGTAACTGGGGATAACAGTAGCTGTATTGGAGTCACCGATGGGAGTGTTTGGGATTTAAACTACCCTTCTTTTGCTGTTTCCAACCCTCCTAATGTACTCATCTCTCGAGTTTTCACTAGGACTGTCACAAATGTTGGTTCCCCAACATCCATATACAAGGCTATTGTGACTGCTCCAACGGGAGTCAAAATCCAAGTGGTCCCTCCAAGTTTGTCATTCAGTTCCATAGGGCAGAAGCTGTCGTTTAGACTCAGTGTTAGTGGAAGCATAGGGAGAATCATAGCCTCTGCCTCTTTGGTTTGGGATGATGGCACCCACCAAGTGAGAAGCCCCATTACTGTATTTCCTGTCGAATAGTACTAGCATAATGTGGTTTTGCTCGTAAGTTGTGTGATGTAATTGAGCAAATGAAACATTTTATCGTGTAATAATGGTAATTAGTTTTCTTTGGGATCCAATACTTCGATATGTGTTTTCGGGAATGCCAAAGTTAATAAGAAAAAGTTATCAAGTGTGGTTTAAATTATTGATGTGATGATTTGCATAAATGATGCGAGTGTAATTTGACTGCAAGCTATTGCTCTACAATTTAGTCTCTTGCAATCAATTCATGTGCCTTGAGCAACAGATATGTCCCAATAACTTCGTAAAGTATTTTCTCTTCATAGTCCTTCATATTGAAAATTTTCATGCCTTCACTAGCAAAAGCGAAATTGATTTTAACTATAGCAAGATTAACGTAAATCAGTAGAAGTAGTAATTAACAAGTAAATCTTAAATTTTATCCTCCACAAAAAGCACACGCTAATTTTTAACAAGTGCCACATAAGTTATTAACTCATTGACACCTTCACTCTCCTTTGATCCCTCCTAAATCATACGATGACATTATTTAAAGATATACATAACTTTTGCTTAGTAAATATTTATATAAAACTGCTTTATTGGCATTATTTATAATTCTTACACATACAGGATAAAGAGAGCAGTTCTATTCGTATTCCCTGAGAATAGTCCCCACCGTGCTAAGCTTTTACTTCTTCTTATTTTACGCAATGAGGTTACTGTACACCACAATAGGGCTCCTCACTTGGAAATGACCATCATCCCAAACCAAAGAGGCAGAGACTATATCCACACTGATTTGTCCTTCCACTGTGAGCGTGAAGGACTTCGTCTCCCCAAGTGACGTGAAGGACAAAACTTGGGGACTTACTTGAATACTTAATACAGATGGAGCAATCACTTTCGCTTTATAATTGGATTTTGGTGATCCAACGTTGGTCACAGTCCTATGAAAAACGTTACTCAAAGGTGCTAGATAGTTTGCATAATAAGCAAATGAAGGGAGATTGAGGTCCCAGGCTGTCTCATTTTTGAATTGGGTACAAGTGCTATGATCTCCAGTAATAGTTTGAAGGTTTTGGTAGTTATAACCTTGGCCACACAAGAACTTCACATAATCAAGTTCACTAGCATCATAGACTAAACCAGGATTCATTGCTTTAACAGGATCTATTTGCCCCGCTCCATAAGCAAATTCAGCTTCGGGATTCAGAGCAGCACTCAAGGGAACAGCTGCAAAGAACAGAGCAACAGTCCGTCATACAGTCTGAACTCTCTACTTAGAGATCCTTTTGTTTGTGGGTCGTGTTCCGTTTGATTTGGATTAAGGTTGAACGGATTTTGAAGTATCTAACTAATCTATCTTGAATTAGCCTAACCTATAAGCAACTTTTGTGATTACCAGTGGTCATGAGTGCTGACTTGATTGCAGAAGGGGACCACGTGGGATGGAATGATTTGACGTAAGCAGCTGCGGCAGTGGCATGAGGACAAGCCATTGAGGTGCCATAAATTATGTTATAGTGCCCAACTCTATTGTCACCTTTCACCCCTGAAACAGGGGAAATTGGAGACCACGCAGCTACAATGTCAACTCCCGGGGCACTTATATCAGGCTACAACACCAACATTTCATGTTATATAAAGCTTTAACAAGTTAATATGATTGGTAATTCAGCTATGAACAATAAGTTACCTTGAGCATGTGATGCGTAAATGGATTTGGACCTCTTGATGAGAAGGATGCTACGTAAGGGGCTGATGAGTCTTTTTCCTCATCAGTCCTCAATAAAGTTGCCGTAGCATTACTGCTAGCAGTTTATATATTATATGAGAAAAGAAACACAACACTTTGAATTGGCCTAATACTTTGAGATTGATAATCTGATACCTGCTTGAGCTCAAGTAGGAGCTTATATGTAAACCATCCTTATAACTGATGCGAGTTGCAGGCAGAGGATATATATCTGCAGCATCTTTTGCATATGTGCTTGCTACTACAACACCAGCAGCTTCTGACAAAACCCCGTAAGCATCCAGAAATTCAGAATCACATAGAATGATCTTTCCCTTCACCAATGCTTTGTTCAAAGAGTTCAATCGACAAAACCTGTGCCCTCGTATTATTATTAATCACTACCATATCAATTAAAGAAATTAAATTCCCTACTCCATTTTAATACATAATCCATCATCCATACCTGGACTCCGATGAATTAAATCCATCTAGGATATTGGGTGCGTCTCTAGCGTGAATCAAAGGATAATATGTATCTTTGAGGTCAAATGTATTCACTGAAACTCCCTGCATTTAAAGACGAACAATTAAAGTGCATTCTGAAATGTATTAGGCTTACCCTGTTCAACAATTAAAAAGAGTACCTCATAAACCACGCCATTGCCTAACTGAAGCTTGGTAGAGAATTTCCGGTCAATGGTGGAAGCAGCGACTGAAAGTAACCAGGGAGCCAAGGTTCCCATGGTGTAAAGCCCAGGACCCTCATTGCCAGCAGAATTAGATGTTAATATGCCTCTTTTCATGGCATGGAAAGCTCCAATCGCGTTTGCATCTTTAAAATAATTGCGGGGTGCACTCGTTCCAAGTGAGAGGGAAATAATGTCGACGCCATCAGCAATTGCTTCATCAAATGCAGCCAGCACGTCGGCATCGTCGCAGCTATCCTTGTGCACGAACCAGCAAGCTTTGTACACGGCGATGCGCGCCGATGGAACCCCTCCTCGTGCCGTTCCGGACCCAAGGCCTAGTAGACTTGCAGAGCTAACCAAATTTCCAGCGACTGTGGATGCAGTGTGGGTCCCATGCCCGCTTGAATCTCTTGGACTTATTATATCATTTTCCCCATGCCTTCCATCGATTCGGTAATATTTTGCTCCTATTATTTTTCTGAACATATACAAGTAGTGACTCATTGGTACTAATCCATTAATTTGTTCAACACAGTTCACCATGCTCATTCATGAAGAGATTATATATATACTTATTGCAAGTGAAGTTATGGCAAGAGCCCTTCCATTTAGTGGGTGGAGGACCAAATCCTTCATCGCTGAAGCTTTCAGATTCTGGCCAAATTCCTGAATCAATGACACCCACGATTATGTCGCTCTCTAAGCTTGTTCTTTTGGCTTGCTGGGAGAAGCCTAAGAAATCCCACGACCTTGTTGTGTGAAGCTTGTTTTTCTTGTTTCGGAAAACTGACACTACGCCATCAATTCCTGATCAAATATATGATAATAGACAGCAATTAGTTTTGTTCATTTCCATATTATAGTAGTTTTTTTTCACTTTATATATATTAATAAGTATTATTTTTCTTAAAAATATAAAAAGTATAAAAAATAAAAAATAAAAAGATACATATTATTTTTTTGTACAGGATGTTATTTACTTAAAAAGAAAAATATTTAGCAGTTTATAGTATTGATTAAAACAGTTATTTGATCTTTTAATTTTATTTATTATTTTAAAATGGTCCTTTAATTTTAAAATGTTTTCAAATAGCTCCTTAAGTTTTTCAATTGTCTTATAAAAAATCTTTTTAAATAAAATCTGCCGTCAAATTTAAAAATGACATGGCAGCCATATTTTTCTTCTTATAATTTAAATAATGAATTAACATGCAATTAACATTTAACCCACAAATATATTAAGTCTTTTGAAGCTTTTAATGTTGTTTTTGTGTTTGTGTTGGTTTATAACCATGGCGGATAGAGAAGGCGCGGGAGAGAAAAAGCTACAGTTTATTGTGAGAATGTCTGTGTCTTTGGGTTTGAGTCCAGTTTTCTTGTAAGGAAGGGAACGCAACACGTAAGCGGAGGGTTGAAGCAGGCGTAGTCAACGAGAAAGATGGTGCAGGGCTAGGACATGAAATAGAGTATGGCCATGAAGATGATGAGGTAGGCGGAACATGGGATTTGGACCAGATCGAAGTGCAAAGATCACCAGAGATTTAAAGTTTCAGATGGGCCAAAGCATCGGACATCGATGAAAATTGTGAGCATGATGGGTATGAGGGTTAGGGTGATAATTTAGTTCACCAGGAACTGGTGCCCTAGTTTTTCGTCCTTCAGTATCACAAATTGCAGAATTCCAACAACATTTGGGCCATTGCTTCAGAATATTTACGAGATTTTTTTTGGGCCAGTGAAATTTCTGCTAGATTTACACTTTCAATAAAATGTTAATTTATTATTTAAATTATCAAAAAAAATATGTGACTCTCACATAATTATTAAATTTAACGATGTTAATATATTTAACAGATTTTACTTAAAAGAGTTTTTTATGAGATGATTTAAATACGTAAAACACCTTAAAGTTAAAAGGATAATTTTAAAACAATAAATAAAGTTAAAGGTTTAAATTATTATTTTAACCTTAAAATTTCTAACAAGTATAAATTTTTAAGAAACAAATTAGAATAAAAAATAAAAAGCAAGTATTTTGAAAATAAGATACCATTTTATTAAATAGGAAAAAAAATTATCTTTTAACTTTAGAAGCTTTACACATTTTAGTCTATTTATTTTCAACAAGATGATATTATATTTGCATATTAATATTGCGCTAGATTATATATTAAAATAATAAAAATATGTATTCAAAAAGATCAAAGCATTATTGCAAAAAATTAGTATTACTTTTTACATTTTTATGTTTTCATAATATTTTCAAAAAATTATTATTTGTCAAAATTTGAAAAAAAATCTTGTTATGTTATCATTTTATTTGAAAAAACTGAGAAGTATAGAGCTAAATAGTTTCTACTGATATCAGCTGTTTTTCTTTCTATTTTTAAGAGAATAACATCTTATGCAAAAAAAAAAAAAGATTTATTTTTTATATATTTGTATTTTGATATATATATATATATATATATATTAAAAAATTAATATTTATCAACATAAAAATAAAAATATAAAAATTAAAAAAAATGTTGTACTTAAATAATACAAAAAGGGATCCAAACGCAATTGAAGTGGGAGTGCAGCGACTTATTATGGTACCTGCCATTGTTTTGGCTTCTTCATCTGTCAACTTCATCACAAATCCGTTGAAGCTCTTCCAGTAGCTGTGCAGTATTGCTTGTGGTGCAAAATCGCTGCATGATCAATCAGAATGCCCACTAATGGTTTATACATTTACGCTAAAGTGTGCAGATATATTTCAAATGAGACAAAATAGAGAGCACGAGAGTAAAGAGAGTAAGAGGAACATAAAGTTAAAATTAAAAAAAAAAAAAAAAGCAGCATGGCAACTTGGAGAAAGTATCCTATAATAAAGAGAGCATTGTCCAAAAAGAAAAGAAGGAGAACATCGCAGCACGATTTGAAAGAAAGTTGTAAAAGTAAAGAAGAAAAAGGACAAACAAAAGAAGAAAGCAAGAAAGAAGAGGTTATGGTCGTGACTCATGAGTCCGTCAAAAAAATATTAACAAATTGCAAAAGGATAAACTTTTAATATGAAACTTTTTAATAAAAGTATTATATGTATAAAAAATTATTAAAAGATTTAATTGTGTGATGCTTAGTCATAACAATTATACATTTTTCATATTTTTATTTAAAAATTTTATAATAAAGCCTAAAATAATTATCATTTTTTTTTTTTGCAAAAATGAAAAGCAGGATGCGCAAAGAGAGGAAAGTTGCTCGCTGGGCATGGGTTTTACTAATTGGAGTTGCTTGTTGTGTACAGTACTAATATATAGATTTTGAACTATTAGATCATTGATGATGGCATATGATTATTTTAACTTTTAATGATCTAATAACTCAAATTGTACACAGTAACAAACAATTTGGATTGGTAATTTACAGTTATAGTCATGAATTTATGTGGCTGTTCACTTAGAATTTGAATATTAAACTCCTCCCAAGACTGAGGCTTTAAGTTGCACCAATTAAAAAAAAAAAGTGTATATAAATATTTGAGTATAAAATTTGCGTTGCTTAGATAGCCTACGTCTATGGTGTTTTACTCTGTCTTGCCGGGCTTCGATATATTGTTTTTTCGGTATTTGATTTTAAAAATAATTTGAAAATAAAAAAAATAACACAATGCATCAGAGATTGACATCTCTCCCACGGGCAAGAAATTCATTAATTTTGATACGTCCAACCTGCCAAGGACTTTTTGAGCTATGGTGATGTGAAGGGAAGGTAAGGCTGCGGGATTAACGCCCTTGGGATGATCGCCCATGTACACGATATGGGTCTGCATCCAAAACATGATATAATTAGTTAAGAGAAAGTGAAAAACATAATACTGATGAAAATTTCGAGTCTTATGATACGTCCCTTAGCAGTAGGAGAAACCGAGTAAAGTAATACAAAAATAATAATGAACTGGACATGTATAACATATGATGAAGACACACACACTTGCCTTTCGATCATCTTTGGAATACGTCTGATGGGCAAAGACAACAGAGATAAGAGCGAGGAGGACCAAGCGAGAGTGCAAAAAGACCATGGCTTGGTGTTGCAAGTAAAAGTTACTTTGCTATGAGCTGAAGGCTTTCTAAGACCCCTACTAATATAAATGAAGGAAAAGGAGCTCAATCATTCATTATTAAGCGGAGAATAATATACTTTTTTTTTTTTTTCCGTTTTCTCTTACCTACTATAAAATTATCATTTTAGTTTTTAAAAAATGTTTAAAAGAATCACTCATTTGATGAAAAATATTATATTTAATTTCTCAATTTTTAAAATATTATCAAATTTAATTACCCTGTCAAACTCTATACTCTAAATCTAAGAGACTATATATTTAGTATTTTTTAAAAAGTAAGAAATTAAATATAATATTTTTCAATAAGTGTAAAATCATGTTGAGCATTTTAATAGGTGAAGAATTAAAAAGGTATTATACTCTTATTAAAAAAGTAAAATTTTTTAGTTATTGGAAAAAAATATACTTTTGATTCTTCACTTTTTGTCATTTAATCAATTTAGTCTTTGAAAGATAGAAAGTACTAAATTGGTCCTTCAAAGATTAATTGTGATTACATTTGGTTATTCTGTAATGAAGTCGTTGAAATTAAGATGAGGTGAATCATTTTTTGTTGATGTAACTTGTTATTTGTTGAGATGGATTAGTAATTTGCCCTATCATAAAATTATTTGGTCCTTTATCTTGCACCACTAGATTAATTTAGTTCCTTATCATTTACAAAATGATTAATTTGGTCCCTTAATCATCGACATTAGATCAATTTGGTTCCTCATCTTTTGACACTAGAAGCATTTGGTCTCTCTCCCATCGTCATTAGATCAATTTGATCTCTTATCTATTGTCACTAAAACAATTTGGTCCTTTAAAAATTACAACATGATCAAAGTTGGTCCTTAGCAATAAAAATAAAATAATTATGGTACCACTTTAGAAATTTTTTTTATGTTAACAAAAATAAAATAAGAATACATATAAGATTTAACAACAATACATAATAAATTATCTATTACATTAACACAAATACACACACATACACATAGCATTCAATATAATTATTTTCAATTCTGTATTAATATTTTACTTCTTTTATTAAATTTTATAAAATATATTTCTTTTTAATTTATATATTTCAACTTATTATCATATATTATTTTTTATATTTTTGATAATCTTTCTTAATTTCCTTTTCTATTATCTTCTTTATATTATATAATATTAAAAAAATTATATAGACATCAATGTTTTTGAAAACTTATATAATTTCCTTTTAGTTATATGATTTACATAATTATTATTTAGATATTTTATATCTTTAATAAACTTTGAAACATAACATAATTTCTTCTTAAATCAGTAGTAATATTTTTAACTTTTAAATATAAGATAACTCTATTTGAAATCTTCAATTATTTTCATATAATATAGTTTTAGAAATATAGAAATTTACGTAGATCCTATTTATGTAGCACAAAGAATTAACTAATCACATAAGATAATCTAAAAAGTATTTATTTTTAAATATTATTATAATTATAGTATGAGTTAATAAGTGAAAAGCAATTTTAAAAGTAATTTTAATAGTTGTTTTTAAATTGCTCACGTTATAATTATGTCTGTGATAAAGTAAAACAGATTGGCATTTTACAAGTTTTAGTTAGATGAACTCAACAAATTGCTAAATATTGGAGAATGATAAATCTAATTCACTTAATTGAAAATAATTATATTGTATTATTTAAGGAAGAAAAACACTAATGAATGACCCATCAATTTGGATATTGATGTCCAAATATATGTGTTCTATAGTTTTATGACAAATATAAGTTAAATACTATATGTATATATATGTGTATTTGTGTTAATATTATAGATAATTTATCATGTGTCGTTGCTAAATTATATTTGTATTCTTATTTTATTTTAATCAAAATTAAAAATATTTCAAAAGTGGCACTATAATTATTTTATTTTTATCATTAAAGACCAACTTTGATTATGCTAAAATCTTTGAGGGACCAAATTATTTTAGTAGAAAAAGATGAGGTACCAAATTGATCTAGTGATGATAGGATAGGAACTAAATGCATTTAGTGGCAAAAGATGATAGACCAAATTGATCTAGTGATGATAGGATAGGAACTAAATGCATTTAGTGGCAAAAGATGATAGACCAAATTGATCTAATGTCAAAGATTAAGAGACCAAATTGATTTATTTGTGAAAGATAATAGACTAAATTGATCAAGTAGTATAAGATGAGGGACCAAATTATTCAATGATAGGGCAAACTATTAATCCACCTCAGTAGATAACATGTTACATAAATAAAAAATAGTTCAACTTAGATTAATTTTAACGATCTCATAACAGAAGGACCAAATGTAATGACAGTACAATCTTTGAGGGACCAATTTAATACTTTCCATCTTTTAGGGATCAATTTGATCTAATGACAAAAGTAAAGAATCAAAAGTGTATTTTTCACTTAGTTATTGATTATCATCAATTTGGTTCTTTATTAATTTTCATATAAATTGGGTCTTATTTATTAGTTTATTCTTAATTTAATCATTTACTTATTATTTCGTTCTCTATTTGATTCCTCGCTAATCTTAATGTTAGTATATTTAACTTAAATTTAGTTAAAACTTATAGATAACTTGTCTAACTTTCATATAATTAAAGAATTAAATTAAAATGAAAATTAATTAGGGATGAATTAAAAATAAAAATTAATTGATAAATAAGGTATTAAAATAATTTTTTATTCATTATTAAAATGAAAATCATTGAAGGTGCCCCGATTAAGTGACAAAACAAGTATCACCATTCAACGAGAAAGAAAAGGAAAGTATTGCCAATCAGTACTCTAACTTTCCATATGCTTTATGACTTATGAGACGTGGATGGGCCCAGATATGTAGTGCAACTACTTTTGTGCTTTATACGCTTCCAGTGAAATGACACTGTCGTTGTCGTTTAATCTATGAGAATCGAATATAGGGACACTGCTTCTGATTGAAATTGCACGTCTAATTATTTATCTTATAATAGGATGACCAAGACGAAACCCATTGGTCTTCGGGGACCCAGTCAACGGGTAGTATTCTCAGTTTCTCACATTTATTAATCTTTATCATGATTCACGATGGCTGTGATGAAGTGGTGGTTCTTTTCTGAGTCACAGAAACTAGTCGTTTTCTACTCTTCTGCATAAATACTTTTTATTTTTCAATTGGGTTGTTAGGAGTTTCATCCAAAAAACAAAAAGTTGTTACAGTACATCATTTTTTTGGCAAGGATTTTTTTTGGACCAAAGTAAGGATTAAATTAATATACATATATATATGTGATTTATTATATTTACTTATCAGGTTTTTTGCATAAAGCATATATGTTTTTTATTCAAGTATATAGTTAATCAATAATAATATAACAAATATATAATTTAATTAAAGAATCATGTATTAGAAAATCATAAATAGACTTATTATGTTTCAATTAGAAATATCTAACAAAAAACATATGAAGGATTTTTTTTTTCTTTTGACAAGTACTGAAATATAATTTTTGGGCAGTTAGATAGCACCAAACAAAAGGATCAATTGACACTAGTATTAATCAAAATGTAATTTATAAAATTAATTTTCCATCTCTTTTTTTTATCTCCCTCCTTCAATTTTCTCTCTTTCTTTGAATTTTGTGCAAAATCGAAGCTAGTTGTTAAAAAGTTATTCCTACACAATCGAAAAAAGGTTTTTATAATGTATTATATATATATATATATATATTTTTTTCTTAACCATTTGAACGTGTGCCTGTGTGTGTAGATACATAAAATTATTTGATTTATAAATTTTAACATAGAAAATTGATATATTAATCATTAAAGTTACAAAAGGACTTTCTATAAACTTTAAAGCTATACGTATATCGAAAGGAATTCTCCAAGTTCCATAGGGCAGAAGCTGTCATTTAAGCTCAGTTTTATTGGAAGCACTAGTAAATCTATTTTTTGTAATTTATAAATATCAATACATTTTTTTAAAATTTTTTTTAACCATTTATAATCATATAAGTTAAAAATTTTTGATCACTTTCTTTGGTCTTCTTCCACTGGGTGGTGTACGTGTAACTAAAATATATTGTACCCTATATAAGAAAGAAAGTTCCCGCGAGAAGGAAAGCAGGCTTTTGATTAAGGTGCAACGTGGCTTGATGGAGACAATTTATTAGAGGACAAAATGGTAAAAACAATACCAATTCTCAAGAATATCTTGGCTTTCCATCACAAAACGACAGGGAATGAACTTTCATGATGGAAAGCTTGTCTCCCCTATCAAACATGCTTTTCTTTTTTTCTCTTTCTCTGAACTTTTCGAGACTCCTTCATACCAAATATGGTGTCTGAGGTGAGATTCAACAGCTGTAATTAATTTTTAACATTAAAAATTTGAGCATATGTCAGTCTATCTATTATTTCGAATAAGATGACATCCTCTGCATGACACAATAGAACACGTGCAAAGTCAGGAGGAAAAAGTGATTATTGATTTAGTCTTTAGTATCACATAGTAATGGTATTTATTCAAAAAAGTTATTCGATACCTATCAAATATAAGGTAATAAAACATACCCATCCGAATGTTAGGCAAATGTAAATATTGGTATTCGATACTTTACATACATTCGATGTGAATAGAAGATAAGATATTTGATATTCGATTCGTTGTAATATAAATATATGTACACTATAAATATTAATTATGTTTAAAAGAAAGGAAAAAAAAAAAAAACACTAAACCTCTTATATCATCCCCTCAAAACCCAAACGCTCCCTTTGCCATCTACTTGAAGTAGCAGAATAGGTTTTAGTCCTTGTTCAATTGTCGTCTCTTCTTTTTTTGACTGTTTCTCTCTTGCCAAACAGATCTGTGCTTCTTCCATTTCTCTTCATAAATTTTAGTTTTGTGCTTAAGTAAAATCGTCTGTATTGTTTGGAAGGCTTTTTCTCTTTTAAGAAACATCTTTCAGCATAGATATCCATGCTTTCATTTTTTTCACGGCCAATCGTTTTGTTTAGTTTTAGCCTTCTTCATTTGATTCTCCATCCATATATGTAACATGCTTTATGGGTCATTTGATTCTAAGGAATAGGTGATTATTGAAATTGTCTAATTTGATCAAGATTCAGCAGTGGATGGTTTCAAGATTATTGTTGGGAAATAGGTGTTTTGAGTCATGTTGAAGAACGCTGTCTTTAAGAATATTTTGCAAGCACGCGAATTTTTCTAAGGATTAAACATACCCTTCTAAGTGATAACCCAAGAGCAGAAACTAGCAAGAAGAGAAGAGAAGAGAAGGAATGGCTTTGATTGTTGTGTGTGTCATAACCTATAGAAATGCTCGACTATAAAGGAGAAGAAACTAGTCATTGGGAAGACAATGGTAACATTAGCAACGGTAATATTAATGGCCGATAATGGTGTAAATTATCAACAGTAATATTAGCATTAGCAACTGTCAAGGAAAATTCTAACGGTCGGGTTCCAAAAATTGATAGGCTAATTTAGGCTCTTTCATAGTAAGAGAAAAAATTAATTATATCAATTTATATTTTTTGGATAGACTATTAAAATGAGAAGGAATTGTGTGTGTGTGTTGTAAACTGGAGAAATGCTCCTCATTTATATGAGAAGAAACTAATAATTGGGAGGACAATGATAATATTAGCAATTGTAATATTAATGGCCGGCAATGGTGTACATTATCAACGGTAATATTAGCATTGGCAACGGTCAAGGAAAATTCTAACAATTGGGTTCCAAAAATTGATAGGCTAATTTAGGCTCTTCCATGGTAAGAGAAAAAGTAATTATATAAATTTATATTTTTCAGATAGACTATTAAAATAATTTTTTGCAAAAAGCAGGGTCATATGATTTGAACTACGTATCACATGTTATTATATATACACTTTAGGCCTCACACTTTCAAGCAATGTGGGACTTCTTTTAAAAATACCTGTACATACACTCTCTTCAATAATGGCCCACATATTTCAAAAGAATAATTAAAATAAACAGTGAATCTAGGTCACAAAAGATCTCTGGGTTACATACACGAGTGTAATAGTTTGAGTATGTTGTCTTTTGGACTATGAACCAAATATAGACAGATAAGACTTAACCCACAGAGACATGGTGAAGTTTAGAATTTCTATGAATCATAAACTCTTGTTTGCAAGTTAGAAATCTTATTAGCCATATTACATAACTCCACAATTCTTGCTGTTATCGCGGGTTTGCACTTTAATTGGCCATGCGCTCACTTAGTAATGCGTGAGTACTCTAGAGATTTTGCTAAGATCTCATAGGAGCGACCCCACTCTACACTCATATAAGTGATTTCATCAAATGTATTTGCAATGAATACACTACCCGTAATGGTTATGAAAATCATTAAGAGCTTTGTGCTCATCTTCTCATTCAATGCATTCTAGCACTTTCTCACACTATAGGAATGGATAATAATTACTATTGCTAGTAGCATTAATAGGTGACTTGTTATTATCTATATGAACCTTCTTCCTTATGTTTGATTACAATAAAGTGGGAGTTTCTTCAGTTGTTTCTAGAATATAATGCAGTGGAAATTGGTAAGAAGCATCACCGACTTATCTCTTTCTCTAAGAAATATAAGCTTCACGAAAGTTTGATGAAGTAAACATAAGCATCATGATATAAGGAAATCTAATTTGAAAAATCTAGTAAGAAAATTCTTGAATGATGGTGAAGTTAAATTACTAACTTGTAAGCATCTATAAATAGGGGGTGTGTGTGTATGATGTTAGGTGAGAAGCAAAGTGAGAAGTTGTGAGTGTGTGATCGTGTAAGTATGAGAGAAAAATTGAGTGACCTATAGATTTCCATAATTATCAATGTTGGGTGAACATTGCTAGTATGGGATAGTAAAGGAACAAGGTACCAAAAAGGTCTGAAGGTTGTACCTATATGATCATATGCATAACTCTTTTTTTTTTTTTTTTTAATGTTTGGATTTTACTTATGTAAGGGCTAGAAATAAAATGTTTTTCATTGAACATGCTGACTTCTAATGTTGCAAAATATCATGTTTTTATGTATATCTATTTCCAGGTAACCAGAAACCCAATTAAGAAGTGGGACCTCGGAATTATCATATTAAGGAGTCCTTATTTACATAAAGACCTAGAGTTATATTATGATAATTTAGATCTGCATAACATTTAAAGTTTCCAATTAGTTATGTATTCCATAATATATCACAAACACCACCATTGACTGACAAAGGTATAGACATGTACGAGATTAAATGGTTATGCTTGATTTTTTTGCTTATTAAATCTAAATTAAAAAGTTAAGGGATAATCAAAGTTTGGATCAAAATATTAATCAAAAGAAATTTTAAAGTTTACTAAACTTTAGATTTCCATAATAATTTATGGTTTTGTCAAAATTTTTAAAAAATCTATGTATAGTAAGAAGTGATGTTACCGAACAAAGCTTTTATCAATGTCTTAACTAGCATTTGAAGGCAACTATATGGTGTTTAGGCTAAAGGATGTCAAAGTGCATAGAAGCTTGTATCCATTTAGTGCACCAATTATAGAAGGCAAGCATGTAGAGTTTGTTTACGTAATGTTAGCCCAGGCAGCATACATAAACAAGACTTAAAAGACCGAGATAACAGATTTATGGCGTGCAAGATTTAGTCTCGTCAGCTATCATAAGCTAAAAAAGATGATGAAAAAGGCAATGCTTAAAGGGCTTCGTTAGCTTGAAGTTAAAGATAATATAGTTTGTGTAAGATGTATACGGTAAGGCACATCAGTCATTGTATGAGGAGTCTAATTTTAAAGCTAATTGGCCATTTGAGCTAATACACTAAGGTGTTTTTAGACTAGTAAATCAATCCTCTATGAGTGGATATTGGAACATGACTATTCAAGGTGGAGTCACAAAAAGCATGTTGCATGCCAATTATGTACCATCATGGTTGTTGGCAAAATGCATGATTACCGTCACTTACCAATAGGCTGCCTTAAGAAAAGCTTGGTTTTATGTCACCTTATAAGAACCTTTAAAATATCATATTCACGGCAAGTCACTATCGAGTGTTTCATTGTGTGCGTTACATTTTCATGCTCGACTATTAGCATAATAAATTTAATAAGAAGGTAGTTCGTTGCATATTTATTGGTTATGATAATTAACGAAAAGGTTGGAAATGTAGTGATCTAACTACTGGTAAATGTTATATATCTCGTAATATTGTATTCGACAACGTGTTATCATTGTGGTCATTGCAAACAACAAATCTTCTTGATTCGAGGGAGATTGAAAAAAAATTGCAAGATAAATTAAATAAACTAAAATGTGAAAGTGGAATATAACCAACCTTTGAAATCAATGTGGAACCAGTGGCAGAAGATGAAAATTTGAAATTAGACAAAGTGAAAAGAGCCTTTAGATGAAAACATTGAAACAACACTAGAAGGAGAAAGACCAAGTCAATTAGAGGATCAAGAAGATATGAATGAAGAAGAAATTCCTTAGCCATAACAATGACAGAGATAAAAAAGATAAATAAAGTCGAATCCAAAGCATGCAAATGTAGCAGTAATAAAAGATGATAAACTTAATATGAAGAGGAGTCCAATAGCAAATAATGGTGGAAAGATATGGACGAATAAATTAAAGCTTTGGAACAAAATTAGATTTGGAAGTTATGCCAAAACCCAAAGATATACAACCTATTTCTTACAAAATGGGTGTATAAAGTAAAGACTCATCCTAAAGGAACGATTGAGAGATACAAGGTTTGACTAGTTGTACATGGATTTTCCTAGAGATATGGATTTGACTTTGAAGAAATGTTTAGTCTAGTGGCTAATGTTACCATCGTATGAGTATTGTTGGCACTTGCTACAAGTAAGTCACGTGGATATGAAAAATGCACTTCTACATAGAGAATTAGATTGAGAAATCTACATGAATCAATGAAGAGGATTCAATAGTAAAACACATCTTGACTATATATGCAAGTTGAGCTTGGTATGGCAAAATTACAAAGTTTCTAATATAATGTGGATATTCAATAGCATTGGCAAATTCAAACCTATTCATAAGAGTTCAGAATGCTTGATTGCATGCCTATCTCAACTCTAATGGAAGCAAATGCAAGATTTTACGTAGTAGAAGGAAAGAACCTAGATGATGCCACTATGTACTGACAATTGGTGGGAACTTCAATATACTTAACGATGACTCATCCAAACATTTACCATGTAGTTAGAGTAGTGAGTTGATTCATACAAAATCCCAAGAAACCGTATTTGGAAGCAATACGATGCATCTTATGCTATTTTAGAAGTACATTAGATTATGGCATATTCTATAAAAAGGGAAATTCAAGCAAGTTGAAAGGATATTGTGATGTTGATTATGTTGGAAATGATGATATGCATTATTTGACTACTGGATGTGTATTTGACTTGGGATCAGGATTAATATCTTAGTGCAATAAAAGACAACATACAGTAGTTCCATCAAGTACAAAATCTGAGTGCAGAGTTACAACAACAGCAATACAATAGTTCACATGGTTAATACAACTGCTAGAAGATTTGAATCAACCATTGGAATACTAGGTAGAGTTATATTGTGACAATATATCAGTAATTCGCTTAGTAGATAGTCTTGTATTCCATGTTTGGACTAAACATGCAGAAGTGCATTATCATTACATTTAAGAAAAATTAGTACAAGGAGATATTGATATGAAGTATATGGACACAGAGTACCAGGTGATATATTCACCAAAGGATTAAATGTTGTTAGGTTTTAAGAATTCAAAAAATGGCTTGGCATAACCTCAAGAACAACATTAAGTGATTAGTCATTGAGGGGGAGTGTTAAGAAGTATCATTGGCTTATCTCTTTCTCCAAGAAATCAAGAAGCTTTAGGAAAGTTTGATGAAGTAGAGATAAGCATCAAGATGTAAGAAAATCTAATCTAGAAAATCTAGTAAGAAAATTCTTAAACGAGGGTGAAGCTATATTACTAACTTGTAAGCATTTATAAATAGGTGTGTGCATGTGATGTTGGGTGAGTAGCAAAGTGAGAAGTTGTATGAGTGTGTGATCATGTATGCGTGAGAGAAACATTGAGTGACATGAGATAAAGTGTGGTAAAGAAGTGTGAGGTGTTCTTTTGGTACTTATTGTAATTTTGTAGGGAGTAATAAAAAGTTCTTACAATTAAGTCCTTATTCTTTTCTCTTTGATTCTACAAAAATATGTATACAGGATATAATCATGAAACTTATTTGTTCAAATTTTGCAGCATTTGGATTCCAAGTTGTACGTCTTTCTTTTTGTCTTTAGTACATTCATTTGTTCGTTTATTCATCCGTCCTTATTTAACATTTTAGAAAAAAAAAAAAAATTCTACATGGGCATTTGACTTGGCATATGAAGTTCGTGGAAGGAGACTTACATTGATCTCTTAATTGTGGAAGCTTATTGATCTTTGGCTGAGATCACTGATTGAATGAGATACCCATAGTGTATTGGGTGTATCTCAGGTTTTCACAGCCTAAATCCCCTCTCAAATGCGATTGCAGAATACTTGTAGGTATTCTACTCAGAGCGTCTCAAGTCTCACTCTCTAATTAGTTATTTCCATCGTACACTAGTCTAGCCCTATTTATAGAAGGGTAGTTAAAGTTAGGGTTTAGTAGTTATTTTTATATTTACTATTTTACCCTTATTTAATGAGCACCCCTTATGGGTGCACACAATATAATATCTTAACAGACCTATACCCTAGATATTATACGATATTCTAACATCCCCTACTTCACATAATGGGAGTGGTCATACGCTCTAAACCCAAGAAACATATTCTCGATAAATCAAGAGAACACTTTCTCTTTATAGTCTGTAGTCGTTCATATAGGGAAAGTAGGCTGTGCGACCATCATACTATGAAAGCATTAATGCTATACATTAGTTACGAATATATAGCCTATTGTCGAAAATGCACTTGCATGTAGATCATAAAGTGTGCATATACCCCATATCATAAGAATCACATTTAGATATCTCTTGGTGATCTCATCTATCACAATAGCTTGTATTCACAATCATGACACACAAGTCATAATTGGTATACTGGTGAATACAAAACAATGAGATTCTCTTTATGATATTCTTCTTCTTACGATCCTATCAACACAAACTTAGTTTGCTTTTCAAGACATGTCCCACCAGACTGAATCATTACTCATAGTCCTTAGGCAACATGCTAAGATAGCAAACACCAAGTTACATCTCAAGCACCTGATCGGAGTTTAAGGGTACAAATATAGAGCCAACATAAAGGCTCAAGGGTCTCACACAATCATGAGTTGAGATCACACTCATGTTAACCAAGATGGTCGGCATTTGCACACATGGTATGAAACATGTGTTACAGTATTTCTCCTTTTCCCATGGAGTATATGTCTATTTCACAAATAATGGTGTACAGATGATATTTTAGACATCACATGTCTAAATTTGAGTTCCTAGATCTATGCAATGTCTTGAACTCAAATCTGGCAATTAAGGTAGACTAGAAATGATGAACTTATTTCATTAAATCAATTTTAGTGACCCTATGTCATCAATCAGATGATTTATATGATTTTAAGTATAATTGCTCTCAAATTATCCTTCTGATAATTTCTCTTAAAATCTTGTCTCATCTCTAATTTCACAAAGACACTGAGGCGGTTACCTATGTGAGAAGGCTAACCCTTTTGTCTACCTGACATACACAATAATATATAAGAATGTACACAATATTCAAATAAAGATTCGTAAGCATGGAAATCAAACTTTATTGATTTATTAAAGAACATTAAAACATCTCTGTTTGTGAACAATGGAAAAATACAAATGAAGATGCTAAATTCTACGCAATCCTAAAGACCTAATGTGTCTTACAAACACATATATAGAAATCAGCTTGGTCAGCGGATCTGCCAACATCTTATGCATAAACACATACTTCACATTCACAGTCTTGCGTGCAACCATGTCTTTCATATAGTGATACTTGATATCTATGTGTTTGGTTTTGCAATGGTACTTTGGATCTTTGGTGTATGCAATCTAGCTTCACTATCATAGTACACTAGCATTGGTTTAGTGTTTTTTGCTTTGCACAACAGTTGATCTAAGAACCCTTTCAACCAAACAGCCTCTTGGGCTACTGAAGATAAGGCCACAAACTCTGCCTCCATCGTGGACAAGGATGCACAAGATTGTTTCTTACTATTCCATGATATGGCACCATCACTGAGTAAGAAAACATATCTTGAGGTAGATTTTCACTCATCTAAGTCCCCTCCCTGATCAACATTAATGTATCCTTCCAATCGCAGATCTCTGCCACCTTGATAGCAGAGCATATAATCAACAGTGCCCTTCAGATATCTTAAGATCCTTTTCACAGCCTCCCAATGTTTAGAACCTGGGTCGGTTTGATATCTACTCACTAAGCTAACTACTTAATAGATATCAGGTTTAGTGCACATCATAGCATACATTAGACAATTGATCGCATTCCTATATGGAGTTCGACTTATACACTCTCTTTCCATGGTAGTCTTAGGATGTATTTCGGCACTTAAGGTACGACTTGTACTGATAGGAGTGTCAGCAGGGTTACAACTTTCCATACTAAAACGTTCCAAAACCTCTTGTGAGAGATACAAGTGTTTCTTATAATGATTTCTTGAAATCTTTACTTCAAGAATTTATGCAGCTTCACCTATATCTTTCATCTCAAAGCGAGATGACAACTAAGTCTTTACCTCATTGATTAGCTCCATATCATTTCCAACTATGGGTATGTCATCAACATATAATGTCATAATCAAATACTTGTCCTTAGATCTTTTGGTATATACACAATTGTCTTCACTCATCATAGTGAAACAACTAGAGATGATTGCATTGTGAAAACAAATATACCACTGCCTTAAAAATTGTTTAAGGCCATAGATAGACTTCAAAAGTCTACAAACGTTTTCTTTTTGGCCCGTTTTAATGAAACCCTTAGGTTGTTCTATATAAATCTTTTCATTTAATTCTCCAGTGAGAAAGGCAATTTTTACATCCATCTGATGTAATTCAAGATTCAGACAAGCCACTATAGTTAAAAGTAAGCAGACAGAGGTAAATTGTACAACAAGAGAAAAAGTCTCTTCATAGTCAATTCCTTCTTGCTGTTTATACCCCTTTACTACTAGTTGAGCCTTAAACTTTTCAATCGTGCCATTGAATTTTTTCTTAATTTTGAAAACCCACTTGTTCCTAATAGCCTTGTATCCCCTGGAAGATCAACAAGTTCCTAAACATTGTTGACTTTTATAGACTCCATTTCGTCTTCCATAGCGTTAGTCCATTGGGGTTAAGAGTGCCTCTTTCAAATTTCTTGGCTCATCTTCATTTTGCAGGAGCATTGTAAAAAGTTCACCACCTTTAATCTCATATCGATGCCAATGAGCCTTTTTACATGAACCACATCTCAATTATGATTCATTGAATCTTGTTTCATTATTCCCATTTGGATCAATATTGCTTCCACTCGAATTTAGAACGTTGGTTTCACTCCCACTTGGAATGAGTTTTATTTGGTCACTCCCACTTACAGCAACTGGCTCAGGAACACTTTCATACGCATCAAATGATGAAGAAGGTTGCTGATGAGAAACTAATTCATCATCTGCTATAATCCTCCCACTCGAATGAAGTGGTCCTAGTGCATTCGGATCCTCTATCTCAAATAAGGATAAGTCTTGACCTACCTCACCCTTATTAAGATATTCATTATCTAAGAATATGACATCTCTAAATTTGAATTCAGTCACGCTCCCATTGTCTTGCTGACTCATAAACACATAACTTTTTGAGGTTTTTGAGTATTTAATAAAGATACTTTTCTTTCCTCTCAAGCCTAATTTCCCATACTTGTGAGAGGAATCATGTGTATTGGCAGCACATCCCCAAGGTTTCAAAATACTTAGGTCAGACTTTCGCCCAGTCCATAACTCATATGGAGTGGTTGTAACTGATTTCGTAGGCACACGGTTAAGTACGTAGGCTACAGACATCAGTGCATCACCCCAATAGGTGATTAGAAAATTAGTCTGTGCCATCATGGTCCTAACCATCTCAAGGAGCGTTGGATTTCTTCTTTTTGCAACACCATTTTGTTGTGGAGTACTCAGAATAGTCAACTAATGAACTATCCCTTTTTCATCACATAATTCATTGAATTGCACTAACAAATATTCTTGGCCTCGATCGGTTTGAAAAGCCTTAATCTTCTTATCTAATTGATTTTCTACTAAGTTCATATAGTTTTTGAAGCAACTCAATGCTTCTGGCTTATGAGAAATTAAATATACATTACCGAAATGAGTATAATCATCAATGAATGTGATGAAATAATTTGCTTTGTGCCAAGCCCTGACATCAGTAGGCCCACATATGTCAGAATGAACTAATTGCAGTGGAAAATCGGCTCTATTTGCTTTATCGAAGGGTTTTCTTGCAGATTTTTCAGCTAGACAAGATTCATAAGTAGACCAATATGCTTGTTCAATGCTGGGAAGCGAACCCTCTTTTCCTAACCATTTCATTCTTTGTTGGCCAACATGACCAAGTATAGCATGCCATATATTTACATCGTGATCATAATCATGCATAGAGGTAAACATGGAAAAACTAACATTATCATTAATGTGAGATTCATCATCCAAATGCATAGAAATAAAACTTCCGGTTACATAACAAAAAAAAAAAATTTGAGTCATTACTCAATTTAACACAATTGTCATGGAAATACAACTCATAGCCTAGCCTAAGTAAAACCAAAATTGAAATAACATTTTGACGAATTTGAGGCGCATAAAGGACATCATATAAGATCAGGTCTCGACCACCATGCAGGACTAACTTGTATATTGTGATCCTTTTAACAGTAACCTTAGTGTTGTTGCCCATATATATCCAAAATGCTCCATAAGGAACTCGCTAGAAGTCAATAAAGACATCACAGTCACACACTATATGGTCTGTGGCTCTTGAGTCTACTATCAACACAGGACAAGATTCAGTAAGCATAATTGAGTTAAAAACACAAAGTTCATTAGCATAAGAAGTGTAAATTACCTTTTTTGAAAGGTTTAGTGCAATTTCTCCCATAGTGTCTCCTCTTTTGGCAATTAAAGTACTTAACTTTTACCGTATTCACTTTTTGCTGCTTCTTTTTGCCTTGCTTATTAGTCTCTGGCTTTTTCTTAGGTTGAATTAGTTCTTTATTCTTTCCCTAACTCTTTCTTTTTGAACCATGTCTTTCACCTGAAGTTGCCATGTGCAACTCAGGTATTAGCTTGGTTGATTCAAGCCTTTCTTCCTCGAGTTCAAAGTGTCTCCGGACATCTTCTGGAGTTGTGATTCTGCCATTGTGAGTGAGATGCATCTTCATATAGGTAAAGAGTGAATGATTGCTTGGATCTACTGGTCATCTGTTAAGACATTTCCAGCATCTTTTAGCTCAGTGATCATATTTGACATCAGCCTAAGATGTTTCATCATTGAATGTTCTGGGCGTTTCTTATATAAGTCAAATTTAATTGTTAGAGAATGCAATCTGGACATGGACATAGTTCTGAACCTCGTTCTCAGAGCATTCCAAAGCCTCATAGCGTTTTGGTGGTCCTTGAACTCCCTTAAGATGTCATCATCCATAGTGCTCAGCAATGTAATGCGAGCAGTGGAGTTCTTTTTCTTCCAAGCGTTATAAACTTCACGATCCTGCCTATGCTGGGCTGTGTTTCTAGCTTCTGACTCTTCCATGAAATTGTTGAGAGCCTCAAAAGACTTTTGCTTTTCCAGGAGATATTGGACTTTCGTACTCTAGATCTCATAATTGTCGCCTTTTAGCTTCAACCCTTTGTTGAGCTCAGCAACAATACTTTTGGAAACCATAGTCATTTTTTACGTAAAAAGAAAGACAGACTTAAAATCAGGATTAGATAATTAAAAACATGCAAGATTTAATATTCACCATGCTTACAAATTATGACACTAAGTATTGTATGATTAAGTTAATTAACCCATACATAACTCAGAGTCGAAAGAGCACGAAATGCCAATCATCGTCCTAAGGTTGTATGCAATGTGTTAATTAACGAAATCAAAACACAACTAAGTGTCCTTATCATGCTATAAACAAATTGTAAATCATGATTTTTCAAATGCTAAACAAATTAACATTTATTAAAATAATTGATATCAAAATATCCACATATATTAACGTATATAATCTAAAAGACTTGTGTACTTCTTGTGGTTCTTTTCCTTGTGTGTTTTGTTTGTTTTCTTTTTATACAATCCACACAAGTATTTAGGTCAATAAAATCCAAATTTGACCTAAAAACTTATGCCATAACTTAGTGGAGTGTTCATTCACTAGACTATGTTTAGTACGAATATTATAATACAGGGTCATAAATGATTCATCATGAAAACTAACAAGATTTAGCTTGTATATTCTATTACAACGATACTAAAGCCCATAAGACAATTTTGCTCAAATAAACTTAAACATCCATTTCCAAAATTAATGAAATATCTAGTAACATCAATTTAGACAATGGAACTGAATTCCCAAAGATACTAGGTACAAAATAAGTATCAAATAAGTCTAAATGATGTCCAATGTCTAGGATTAAATGATAAGTCCCGATGGCTTTCACTGAAGCTTTCACTCTATTTCCCATGAAGATAAATTCTTTATTTGGGATTATGGTTTGGATTGTAAGGAATCCCTACATCGTATTAAAAACATGAGTAATACATCTTGAGTTCATCCATAAATTATTATAAGGAATTTTAGTTGAGTTTCATTCGAAATATACATAAGCGTTATTCTCATATTTCTTTTCAAACAAAGTTTTATGTTTTAGACAATCCTTTTAGAATTGTCTAGACTTCTTACAAAAATGATATTTGTTATTCTTTTGTTCCTTCTTGTGAATTTGATGGGAGGACTCATTTAGCTTCAGTGTTCTTTTACTCTTGTCATATTTCTTTCCTTTCTTCTTCTTTTTTTCTTTTTAGCTCTTTGATGGTTCACATAATGGACAAAATGATTTGCTTGATTCTTAAGCCTTGTTTCCTCTTGAAATAACAAACCATGCAATTTATGCATGTTTTATTTATCTTTCATGGTGTTATAGTTCATTTAGAAAGGGTCATACTCAGATATGCTAAACAGGTCTAACTACGTATATAAATTAACTACAGTCATGTTCACGATTATAAAATGACTAATCAATGTTTTGGTGATCCTTAAATATTTTACAATAAATGAACGTCAATATATCCATAAGACAACAATAATTAAATCTTTCACATCATCACATAATTATGGGTATTTGAATTTTACTTAATTTGATATTTATCAAAACTTTTTAATTTGGCTACTTTGGTGACTAACAAATTATCGATAATATAGATATCAAAATAAATCATAATACTATAAAATTTGATAAACATCAAATTTTATAACTCAATCATTCAATAATTAATAAGTCATCCATATAATATACATAAATGTAAAAGTTTAAAATAAAACTTAATTTAAATACTACATAATATTAATGTATCAACAAACAATATATATAATTTAATTTGTCATATACAGTTGTCAAAAATTCAAACATGGCATGAGTTTTTTATTATCCATCTACTTTAAATCCATCGTTGGCCATGTTAAAATATCTAGTCAAAGATGACTTTTTCATTCATAGTTAAAAAGAGGCATACATGAACATAAAAGATGCAAAATATAGAGATTACATAATTTGAAGATAAACGTAATATAATATCATTAACATTTTTATTTTGAATTTCTATTGCAATTGACATGCAATTTATGACTACGCATCCAAAATCCATCAAGTAATAGTTTCTAAAGCTTTATTGATGCAACAAACATAAATTTTTAAAACTTCATAATTGATAGAAACAATAATTCTTTAATTGGACTTCATTAATTTTTAAATTTCTATAATATTCTAATTTTTTTAAAAAGGTTAGAATTCATTATTTGAGGATTAGATTTCTTAATGGAAAATTATGAGTTCTTAGCCCTAGCTCTTATATGACATAGAATTTTTTCTTAATTTCTATCTAACCTTGATGATAGAAATCTTCAATCAATATTTATTTACTAGATCTTAGAAACCCATAATTTTCTCATGTCATGCAATATGCAATACTATCATTTACGGAAAAAAAAACTTATACATTGATACATTGCTTAACTGCTTAAGTTTGGCATGAACCATTTGATTCCTAAAACTCATAAGAGAGCTATAGTAAGAGGAGAACTATGTTTCTATCTTTTAGCTTCTATTTATGTGTGCATTAATGATGAATAAGGAAAGAACATATAACCCATATTTATAGGCAAAGATAGGTATCATACGTATCAGTTTCTAAATAAACATTTATTATCAAATAACGATGATAATTTCAAATTTCAAATTTTTGATATCTACTTACTAACCACCCCATCAAATGATTAGTTACAAATAAATGTGAGAAAACTACTTATTAATTAACCAATAAAAAATTAATCTATTTAATATTTATTTATTTAACCAATTAATTATTTAATTAATATCACTTGAGCAACTTAAATCTTACGGCAAGAGCAGATTTAGGCTTCAAACGTCATCTCCAGCTAAGATATGCCTTTGCCTTGTTGAAGAGTTTGGCAAAAGGTATAGTATCCTTCACATATTCATTCTTTTAAAAATGATCCCGCCCCATTTTCCATTGCGTCATTGTTTGTTTTCCCCCAAAATACCTAGTAATTATATATATCTCATTTCCTGGTCTAACTTAATACCCAAATATATTGCACGCATGATAAGAATTGCTTGCTACAAACCACATATATTGATCAATCAAGAGCTGCATCTGTAATATTGCGATGGAAAAGATAGTAAAAATTTCTTCGACAATTGGCCAAAGAAAGAAGAGATTATTGCTTGTTGCCGAAAAAATTAAGTAGCAGGAACAGATGGGGTTCTTACTTGCAGATAGCGTTTAAAGCCTAAATCTGCTATTGGGTGGAGAAGAGATCGGTGCAGATGGGGTTGCGTATTGGGTGGAGGTGACGGTTCGGGTGCAGAAGGGCTTCTTTTTTAATTTTTTTTCGTAACAATATATAAATTTTGTTCGATAAAAATTTTTGTTACCATTCAAATTTATTAGTACTCGCAAGAGTAAAATGATATTATTTTGAATAATAATTCATACCAATATAAGATTTTAAGAATTTCATATTCTTAAAATTTAGTTTTGTTAACTTTTATAATATATTAACCATGCTATGTATATGAGCTCTTTCAATTGTCATTATGAAAATCTTAAATATTATAATATCTTATGTATTGAATCTTATAATGAATATAATATTCAATATATCAAATTATTTAATTTTAAATATTATGATTCATAATTGATTTTTATTTTATTTAAGATAGATATTATTTATGATAAATATTTGAAATATTAATTCTTTTCAATTTTTTTTCTATTTCTTTTTCATCTCAAACTTTAAATTTTTCTTATTTTTTCTTTTAATTTTTTTATTAAAAAATTGAAAAAAAATAAAGGTGACCCAGTACTTTCCAATTATTAATTATGTCAAGTCAAGTTAGATCTTATACCTTAAATTTGGTCTAACCATTAATTGGGTCGAGTCTTAGGTATTGTTTAAATATGACTCGGCTTGATTACACCCCTATTATATGGGGTGGGATGAAAAGTTTATAATATAATATTCAAGTCATATAACAACTTTTGTTATATATTTATTAAGGTATAATTTTTGGAGTAATTGTAAAAGTGATTGCAAACTAGTGAAATCATTACAGTAGTAGGACATGCCATGCATAATATTAATAATTAATAAAAGGCAAAATCTTTGGTGCACTCATAATTATGAGTACGCCAATCCCCAATTATAATATACGAACATAATTGTAATATTATTATTTTTTGAGTTGATATTATTATAATTATATCCTTATATTATTACTAGGTACATAGATGCAGTCAAAATTGTGAGTATATTAAAGATGACACTTTAATTAAATTATAAGTTTTAATTTTATAGTTGAAGCACACAATAATTTGTTATTTTTATTTATCAACCTAAAGTTTTATATTCTGAAATTACATACTTACCCTATTTAACGGCTTGCAAAGGTATTCAACCATTCTTTTGTTTTTTAGGCAAATGTTATTCAACCATTCTTTAAAACTATCAAAAGTGAGAAATTTTATCTACACTATTGAATTTCATATTATTTATTCATAATTTATTAAGTTATAATCACATAATGGGATTCTACTGCAGCACTCCACTAGGACCACAGCATTATATGCGAAGTTAAATCCATTTTATTAGATACTATATAAATGACGTAAACTCAATGGGCATGTAAGACTTTTTTTAATAAAGAAGTGGTGCAGTTCATGGACTCATGGTTGAATGCTTTTCCACCATTTTTTGCTCAATATGTCTGTCTTGGAAGCCTTAGAAGTGAAATAAGGTACTCAATTTGCTCATGATTTAAATTCAACGAATGTCTGCAAAAAGGCATGGAGGACTTTAATATGGTGTAACCCTTGGGCCTCTCTCATTTGCATCTACTGTTGATGTGCTTAGGTATTATGGGGAAATTAATTTTAGGTAAATTTCTCTTAAATACGTCTAAATTATATAATCCTTTTTTTAAAATATTTGTTATACGTATTTTTTATGCAATAAAAATAAATTAAAATTATATTTATTTTTAACTAAATTATCCCTATAATTATCATATAATGTAATAAGCATTAAATTATATTTGGCCAATATAAAATAGTAAAATTTTTAATTTAGAACATCGTAAAAACATTATTTACAAAAAGAATATATTCAAAAATAATGTTTTAAAGATTAATTTATTTATAGAAAATCATTTAATTAATGTTGTATTGAATGTATATTAATAAACATAAGTATTTTTATAAACTTAATAATGTATATTTTTAATTAAAGAAGAGCATTATATAATTTGAGCATGTTTTGAGGGAATGAGAGTAATTTATTCGATATTTTTTGCAGTTTAATAATCATTTTAGGTCATGAGAATTGGGCTTATGAAATTGCAACTCTATAAGAAAGGATTAGATCTTTACATATTATTGATATTATTATTAAGTTCTTCATTAAAAATATGATGTGCGTAAAAAATTAGTCAAATGTCCCAATCATATAATATTGAGTTACAAAAATCATTTAACATAAAGATATATATAGGATCTGCTTTTGTATAAAAAATTGAAAAGTGCTATTAATAAATCACATGCTTAATATAATTATGAACATCAACCCATTGTAATTAATAGCTCGTTGGGTGATTTGAGAATGTTATGGACAATTTACATCAATTACTTGCCTAAATTATTTTTAGTTAGTGACTTGTGAGCCCGTTATAAATTTAACAGTGTTCTAAAATTTAAGACGCATTGTAGTTAATAAATGCCATTGAGCCGATCCTTGTTGCAACTAATAGAACACTCTCAAGTAAGCTATTGAATTGTTAAAACCTCGTTTCTTATGGGAGTGTAATACCCATTTTCTAATCAGATAGAGCACGGATTTTGAAATAACAAAACTTTTTAGCACTAAATAACTTCTTGTTTTTCGTTTCTGGTTTGTTTTTGCCTTTTCGTTTATTGTTTCTGGAAGGGGAGATAAAGGGCTATTTTAAACTCTGAAGGACACAATGCTTGTTTCTTTTAACGCCCGTGCTTTTTCTTGTTCCATTCTCTTTCTCACACACATAAAGACACATGAACCAAATCTCTCTGAAGCAACTAACTTGCTGCATGAGAGAAGTTACACCAATCCATTCGTGTGATACCCCAGCTTCGTGCCTTGAGAACCCTTTGTAGCTCCCCTATATATCTCACCCCATACAATTTTGTACAGCAAAAATTGGGAAAAAGAAGAGTGTCTAAGGATATACAGGAAGTACAGAGAATAGAGAGTGAGAGAGATGGAAAGTCCCCAAAAGAACAACATCATGGGCTTCTTTCAGATGCCTCTTCACTACCCAAGGTACTCCCAGAATGACTACCAGAACATGCCTGAGTGGAAGCTCGATGGGCTCCTTAAGGAATATGGCTTACCTACTCATGGTGATTTGGCATACAAGAGAGAGTTCGCCATGGGTACTTTTCTCTGGCCTAGGTTTCATCTTGATTCAAAGTCCTGAATCTTGAGGGCTTGATTACTGTGGCTTCAAGACATGCTTCGCTAACTTCTCAAATCAATAAAATGGTTTGTCAATACCATATCCGCTTCAATTTACAAAACACATATGGTTAATGTAGCATTGGGAGTTCAAGATATGTCAAAGTATAGTCGAAAGGAAGTTTCTGTGACATTTTTTATGATGATCTTATAGATTCAACAGTAAATGCTGCTTATAAATCGCCCTAACTTATAATTAATCGTTAATAAAGACATCATAAAATATTCTACTTACAATTCTCATGCCGTTTCTAGAATCTTATTCACGACAACTCTTCAGAGTGGTCAAATCATGATAAGCAAAACAATGATACTGTGGAAGAAAGTAATTTGTCATTTTGCCTGAAGGAAGAAGCATTTCTAATAAATTGTTTGAAGGATTAAATTGAGATACATTCTTTTTAGAAGACCAAATTAAAAAAAATTGCAAAGATTAAATTAAAATAGTTTTTATTAAATGATTAAAATGAGATAAAAAATAATAGTTGATGAACTAAATCCCTTTTATATAGAGATGGATCAAGGATTTCATTATAAGGAGAGCAAAAGCTCTTAGGTAAAAAATTTGAATCAAGGGGGCAAATTCTTATAATGTAAAGAGGACGAGCTCTTATAATTAAATAACCAAATAAAAAATGTAAGATAAAATTATATATAAACTTTAAAATTTAAAATTTTAAAATCCAAAAGGGCGACCGCCACTGCCCCTTAATCTTTGCTTTTATAATGAAAATGAAACACTAATATGAAGTGGAAGAGTACTCACCAACCATAGTGGTATTGAAGCTGGAAATTTGACGAACAAGATTATACTTTTACACAAATCATCTATTTTCGTAAAGGATGATTTAATGATATAGTTTTTGAGAAAAATATCTTTTTGGTCCCTCACTTATGGTAAAATTGTCATTTTGGTCTTTCACTCATTATAATGCCCAGAATAGTCCCCACTTATTTAAAAAAAACCACATTTAGTCCCTTACTTTTGAAAAAAAAAAAGTACTTAATTATTCCCTCCACACTTGGTAGAGAGACTAAATCTATTATTTTTGACATTTTCTAATGAGTGGATAACCATTTTAGACATTACAATGAGAAAAGGACTTAAATAACAATATGCAATCAATAAATATTTCCTTCTAATTGTTTTTTTTTTTTCAATCCTTACTCCCTCTTTCCAAGTAACATCCTTTAAAAGGAAAAGGGAGGTGAGGGAGGATGGATGCGAAAGTAGTGTTAGCTGGCATGGTGCTTTTGCTTCATGAAGCAAAATGAATTTTCAACACCAAGTCATTCAACTAAGTTTCTTGCAATCAGAATAACATGCAATATGAACAAAACAATTGTCAGCTCACTATTTTTACATGTTTTTGTCTTTGTTTTAGCTTTAATTTTTATGCTTTTAGCTAGGAAATCAAGCTCTAAGGTTGTTTTAAGTTGTGTATAGATTTTAGGCTAATTTTGTTGGATTAAACGCAAAGTGAGCAATGGGCATGGCATTTGTGGTATAAGATTATAAACTACAACATAAACCATAGGCGTGAAATAAAAGATAGAAGATTTTAACCAATTTGGAGAAATCTTTGTAATCTTTTTTTTTTTGAAAAGAAAGATTAGACAGGAAGACAGGATAAGACTGAGGAAGATCTAGCATATGAAAATGTTATTATGGAGTGTTATCCTCATATTCTCTTCCATGTCTCTTCTCCTTCTCGGATATTTTTCTAGTTTTAGAGAGCATGGAACATTGGGCAACCTTCTATACACATTTTTTAATAAGGATTTTGTGAAATTTAATCATGTATAGTTAAATTCTTTTTGTCTGGTTAATAGGTATTTTTTTGGCTTTTTAATGGTTGTGAGAACAGGATGATTGTTTCTTTTCTCCCTTCTTTTGTAGCATTTTTACTTTCATGATTTATTATATTTATCTCTGAGTAGGTAGATTAATAAGGCCTGTTATTTACCTCGCTTAGTAATAATTATCTTCCAATTGGTTTGGTTAAATACATAATCATTTGATTGAGCAAACATTAGTAGGAATTAATATAAAGGATTGTGGCTAAGCTTTCTTTTATATTAGTGGAATGTAAAAGCTAATTTGATTGAGCATATCGTATATGTTCTCAACAATTAGTTTTGGCACTCTAGATCTTAATATGGTCTGCTAATTAAATCTTGAATGCTTCTTTAAGATTGTCATTTAATTAAAATTTGGCTATAGAGCGCTTCTTAGTTCATGAATTTAGGATAATTTGGGATCATTAGAACTTGTTAATAACCACAGCCACTTGTTATAAAGATGGAGTTGATTTAGTATCGATGATTGACTTTTGAGAATGCCAAAACAAAAATGTTCCTTAGTTAGGTATCTATCAAATTGAATTAAATCCTTATTTTTAATTAGTTCATTTACATTTGAATATTTTCTTTAGTGGTTGAATAATTTAGTTTTCATTTTTGTTAAATAATTTGCAAAATTCCCCCCTGATTACTTCCTTTCATTACATTAGTTCTTTGATTTTCAAAAGCATTAAAATTACTTATCCCTGTGGGTACGACCCAACTCACTTTAACTGCAGATTTAATAATTGAGAGTATATTTATTTTTAATTTGTTGGATTTGACACCCATCAAATTTTGGTGTCGTTGCTGGGGATTGGTTTAGTTAATTTTGATTCTTTTGATGACCAAGACTAAACATGGAGAAAGACTTTTGTTTGATCCTAAAATTGAAAAGACTATTAGAAGTTTAAGAAAAACCACTAAAGCAAAGAAGAGAGCCTTTAATGTTTCACTTTCAGGGCAAGAACAAGGATCCCTTTTGGAACTTACTAATTCACTAACCGAGGTTGAGCAAGGAGGTGCAGGAATGGTTGGAGAAAGGACTTTAAGTGAATTGACTACTCTATGGCTGAACCAACAACCTCTTTGCATTACTAATCTAGTTGGAGGCATTGCTAGAAATGAAATTAGGGTTAGCTAATGAAAAACCCTTAAGCATCTCAAAAAGTTTCATGTAGTTTGCTCAAGCATGAAACCTCAGGGAGTTTCTGAAGATCAAATGGGCTAGTCCCCACAAGGATCCCCAGATTTGGAGACCTTTTGTCATCCCTACCTGGAGCCTAGGCTTGTAGGCTCGTGAACCTAACCAAGTTTCTGGTGATTGTGAATGCTATATGTTTCCCATGGCCATAATTATCCCGTGGACTTTTCATATCATCTTTCTCATAGCTTCTATATGTGCAGGAATATGTTACTCATATTATTTTGCTGCATATAAGTATAAAAATAATGACTCATCCACCACATTAGTGATAAAACACTTAGAGGGGTGAATAGGTATATTGAAAATTTTATCTTTCTTTAAAACTGTTTAAAAATTACAGTTAACTTAAAAAATTGTGGTTCACTAAAAAACTCAGAAAACAATTAAATGAATTTAAGTGTAGTCGATTGAAAAAGATAGAAAACAATCAACTATATTTTACAATTAACTGAATTACTTTTGAAAAAGGTGAAGTTTTAAGAACATAGTTGACTATAGAATTTACAGTTAACTAAGAACTCAAACCATATATGCAGAGAAGAGGGTTAGAGAAACAAACACGAAAATTTATTTAGGTTTAACTAAATGATGTCTATGTTTAGTTCCCTTGACTCCTTTAAGGGATTTTCACTAAATCAATAGTCTTCTATAACCATAAGAGTTTTACACATGCTAACCATTTCAACACAAGGTTTTCTCAAAGCTTAACCTCAAACTTTCTTTGAGTAAGTCACTTTAACTCAATCCTCTTCTCACTAACAGAGACAAAGCTAAAACAAATGAAATATTTTATAACCCTTATAACATTGGGCTTTACAAAGCTTTAACGCTCAAAGAAAACTCTTACAAGCTTAATGGACCAAAGATTGAGAGCAGATGGTACCTAAATCTGATTGCTAAGTTGCAGATTTGTGTTGTATTCAAAGGACAACATCTCTATTTATATGACTCTATAACTCGACCATTGGGGTGTTTGAAATCTTCAGATCTTCGTCTTCATGGTGATGGAGAAGTTTACGCCATTCTTCTTCTATAGATTTTGTTCATCTTGGTACCCAAATGGAAGGAGAGCTTTGACAGATCTGAAGCTCTAGAATTTTGCTTTTGGTCAAAGTACTTAGACAGAAAATGGACGTTGGGAGATCTAAAAATGGCTATCATGCTAAGACCTTCTGATTCTTCACGTGATGTACTTTGCTTTAAGATAGGCTAAGCTATCAAGTGGAATGGCTTCATTGGTTGTAGTGAAGTGGGCTTTTATAATGCGTTCAAAGTCTTTCTTCGTTATTTGGGTTTGTCAAAAATCAAACTTAGGGATTTGGGTTAGTTTTGGGCCAACAACTAGTGAGTATTCCATTTCATTATGTGAGATGGTGACAGATATGTTTATACTTATTGCAAGTGAAGTTATGGCAAGAGCCCTTCCATTTGGTGGGTGGAGTACCAAATCCTTTGTTGCTGAAGCTTTTAGATTCTGGCCAAATTCCTGAATCAATGACACCTACGATTATGTTGCTCTTTAGAGCTCTTCTTCTGACTTTCTGGGGGAAAGCCAATGAAATCCCATAACCTTGTTATATGGAGTTTGTATTTTCCATTCGGGAAAATTGACACTGCACGATCCATTCCTAATGAAATATCAAACATATTTACAACAAGAGTTAGCTATTTCATTTTCAATATTATTAAATTATGAAGGAAGTGAGGGACGTCATTTTATTATGGCTACATGCTATTGTTTTGGCTTCTTCCTCTGTTAAGTTCATCACAAATCCATTAAAGCTCTTCAAATAGCAGTGCAGTATAGCTTCTGGTGCAAAATTGCTCCATGATCAATCAGAATACCCATTCATTTCAAA
Organism: Delonix regia; assembly: GCA_037074485.1. Taxonomy (NCBI): domain Eukaryota; kingdom Viridiplantae; phylum Streptophyta; class Magnoliopsida; order Fabales; family Fabaceae; genus Delonix; species Delonix regia. The sequence continues at coordinate 16,873,613 of CM073452.1, read as the reverse complement.
TGCTCAGTTTTAATTATGATGTGCACTAATTTTAACTGACTTCAATTATCATTAATCTCTGCAACACATAATAGCAAAGCCATTAATATATAAGTACTCAATATATATAAAACACACACAACTTGGCTTGCCAAGGACATTTTGACTAGAGGGTACACAAGGTTTGAGTCGGCTCAGGTTTTTGCATGACTTGGGACTTGACCCATTTTAGATTGGATCTCGTTTTTTAGACTCGAGATCTGAGACCTAATCTGGTTTTGGCCCAGTAAATGTTCAGGCTAGGTTGAGTCAATTAATTATATTTAAAAAAATTATTAAAATTCTTTTTTAATAAAATTAAAAAATTAAGATTTAAAATGAATAAAAAGAAATGAAAAATGAAATTAAGATTGAGAATGAAAAGTGATTAAAATTTGAAAAGAATTAATAGTATAAATATTTATTATAAATAAAAGTTATTATAAATAAGATAAAAAATTTGTAAAAAATAAAAAATATCCTACCAAGTCAGGCAAAGTCCTATGTCAACCGGGACTTGAGTCGGCCCAGTCAAAAGATGCAAATATTTTTAGTTAATATGACTAGTCCAGACCAGATTGATTGGGTCAACTGGGTTGTTATTCAACTCAATTTTAAGATATGGTATTGGTGTGAAGTGAAGCTAATGATGACGGGTTAATGCCATTAAGATGATCACCCATGTACACAATGTAGGTCTGCATCCAGAACATAATATAGTTGAGACTTGAGAGTGAAATAGAAAGATGAAAATTCTTGAAGGGTGGGAGAAACATACTCCAGAGCGTATGCAAGCATATGTTTTTGTTCAGAGCAGAAGCTAGCAAACCATATATGACAAAACAAATATAATTGAGGGACAAGTATGGTAAAGAATATACTTGCCTTTTGATACGCCTGATGAGTAATGAGAATGGAGGTAAGAGTGTGGACGAGTAGATGAGGACGCAGAAACACCATGATTGGCGAAGCACTTGGGAGAGGTTGGCAAGTCGCTATGAGCTCAAGGCCTTCGAGGCCACTCCTAATATAAGCGAAGCAATGGAAACAGCTTCTGAAGGAAATTGGAAAGAAATAGATTAACTGAGTATTGTAAGAGTAAATTAACTCATAAATTTAATGTTAATTTCTAGACTTCAAATATTATTGACTTAATCTAATATCTTAAAATTTTGAACCATGAAGGAGTTAAAAGTTGACATTCTCACAAAACCTAATCAATCAAGACCTCTTACTTCAAAGCACCCGAACTGAAACACTAGCACACTTAACTGTTAACTCAATGTTTTGATAAAATAATTATTATATACTCTATATCTAAAACTTTAATGAAATGACTATGTCCTTATTTTTTAATAAAATAATCTTCTCATCGTCTTACTTATTTATTTATTGTTTTGTCCAAATAAAGTAATAGTACTAGCTAGTTGTTTTCGCCAAACCCAACCAGTATTTTAATATCAATAGGCTTTGTTTATTTATGGATATGTGCAGCTAAGATACATGGTTAGTTAGAGATAACACATCAACTTAATTAATCAATTAATAAATTAATTACACACATATATATAATTGGCTTATTAAAGAATTAAATGCACTGTACAATTAGTAACAATCTCTTATAGTAATTGTAGCTGCTTTAAAATATGCTGGTAACCAGCCACTAATGATTACAGTGTTAGTGATTGACTACTATTAATTACCAAACATATAGTTAGATACTATGACTGTGGCTTGGAATTTGGTACAAGTAATTTTAGATCAATTTAACTTTTAAAATTAAATTTGATTGAACACGATTTTGTACGATTGTAATTTATGTTTAAAATTTTTATCTAAAATTTAAGTTTTATTATTAATACAGTTTATTTGATGTAGAAACAATTTTTTTTTTCTGCTTTTTTACAAATAAAGGTTTGAAAAAGAAATGTGATTTTTAAAAAAAATCAAATGTTGAATCAAACAAATGAGCTTTTGAAACTCTGCCTACTAAATGCAATACAAGATATCATTATTAGCATAATAATTTTTTTAAAAAATTATTGCATAGATATTACACTGAATTCTTGCTAAAATTTTTGAAAATTACTTTAAATAAAATTTGAAATGCACCAAATGATGAATTTGTTTTTAAAATTATGTTGCACTGAAAGAAATAATCGACTATAATGTAGAAAAAATGTTATTTGGAGTAGTTTGATTATAAAAAATTAGAATAAATTTTACTAAATTTTCTTAAAATTTGGCTAAATTACACCTTATATTGCACTTGTATTCAAAATGTCTTGTCTTGAATAAAATTACTTAAATACATCCCTTTTAATTTACTTTCTATGAATGAAAAAAAAAAAACTTTCTATCATGTGTCCCTTTTAAGAATAAGATTGCTTAATTTATTTTGCTAACATATTAAAAATAAAATCATAATCTCATATTGAAGCAAAAATAATGTAAATTTAATAGCAAAGTACACTAACTTCTTCGAAGATTTTGACTAAATTATTAGTGACTTTCCTCCCTTTTAATTTACAATTTATTGATTAAGTTAATTTTTTACACAATATTAGACAGTAAAAAAATGATGGGAAGAAGAGAGAAATGTGTGGAAAAAATAGAGGAGAAAGAAGACAAGAGGAAAAAGGGAATAAAAAGAGAAAATGACAAATTTTTTTTTTTTGGTCAGTAAGATAAAACTTGCATTAACACAAACAGAGATGTCCAACCGTACATAACAAAGCGTCGAAGATAGTAGCAACTAGCACATAACAGAGACAAAAGACACCAGTACAAACAAACAAAAATAGAAAACGACGGCTTCTGAAAATGCACGAGTTCAGAAACCGCCACCATTAACCAACACCTTGTCTAACACCATGTCTAACACCCAAGAGATCATAGTTCACAATCGACGATAGAGAGGATGGGGGTTTGAACCCCAACTATAAAGGCACATCCTCTTGTCATAATACTTGGCAAGCCAGTCAACCGCTGGGTTAGCAGAGCGAGGAACCTAGCAAATGTTACAATTCTGAAAAGCCTGCATTAAACCCCGAGTCTCATCCACCAGATTCCGAACTCCATTCAACAGAGTGTTAGTTGAGGTAACCATGATAACTAATGATTTGTTACCAGTATCAATACATATGCAGCCACAATTCAAGTCCAAAGCCATCTTCAACCCTTTCATAAAGGCCAAGACCTCCATAGATAAAGCTGAAGGAGCCACATAGGGATAACTACACAAATCAATGATATCACCACGACAATCACGAATAATAATGCCAATACCCCTTTTTCCAGATTCCGAATGTCAACTACCATCAATATTCACCTTTAAAACATCAGCAAGTGCGGGAATCCAACACGAAGGACTAGAGGTGGGATCCATAGCAGAGGTAAAACGCACATCATGTGCTAACTTACGCGCCCAATACTCCTCAAAAGCACAGGAGGCTCAAAGCACAGGAGGCTCTTTGCATAGTTTGTAAAGGGTTAATCTGGCCATTCTCAAAAAGAAATAGGCACCTATCCTTCCAAATGTACCAATCAGGGAAAGCTAAAAAGGATTTCTAGGTGTCAACCCATTGAACCCATTCACAAGTTACCAAAAGGTGTTCCGCAGTTTCTACATTATTTTCACAGCACAAACAAAGGGGATTAAATTTGCATTTCCTCCTCCATAACTCCCGTGTTAGTAAAGCTTTAGAACATGCTCTCTACAGAAAATGTCTGATCTTACGGGGAACTTGCAAGTGCCATAACCCTTTCCAAAGCTGATCAGAAGCATGATAGGAAGATTCAGCCCCCAACTTCAGTCTTTCTTCCTGTTCATTCAAGGCCAGCTTGTAACCTTTCTTTACAGTGTCTACTCCATTTTTATTTCCCACCCAAACGAGAGTATCGGGTTTACTGGAAACTGGAGGAAACAATGAGCGAATTGCAGAAATTTCATGTGGCTATAACCATGCTTCAACTGTTGACCTCTATCACCTATAATCTCAGCCACAGTCATATCACATAAAGTTTCAAAAGGCGCTGATGATTGAAGCTTAAAATTAGGAAGAAGAGGGATCCATGGATGAGACCAAAAATTAACGTATAAACCACAACCAACTGACCAACATAGATGTTTTATCAGCATAGCCTTCCCTTCAAGAATACTAGACTAGGCCTAAGATGCCTTGGATCCTTTTCTGGCTTCTAGGAATAAGCCATTTGGAAAATAAATGCTTTTGAGAACCCGTGCCCATAATTTAGTAGGTTAGTGAATAATTCTCCAAGCCAACCTAGCTAATAAAGCCAAATTAAAATTAGAGAAGTCTTTGAACCACATACCTCCTCTACGTTTTGAAACAACAAGTTTATGTCAAGCCTTCCATGAAAGTGGAACTAGAAGATGTAATTAAACATAATCACAGATTGGGAGAATAAATAAATTAACAATTTGACCTGATGAAGACGTCATTGTTGATATGAGTATTGGTTGAGTCTAACAAGTTCAACCCACAATGCCCAAGAGCGTTTCTTAGAGTGTTTTGACGACAGAGAGAGAACGACAGATTTTTGGTGTATCTAAAACTAGGGTTTCAGTGTGTTATTTATAGAGTTTTATTTTAATAATATAATTAATCAATATTATTAAAGTATAATCCTCCAGAATCTTTAAAACAATCTTAAATTTAATTAATCAATCAAAATAAGCCCATAAAATCTCTCTCTGGATAACAATATTTAATTAGTAATTTGACGAGATGATTACTAATATTTTTGGGCTGTGGGTTAGTTTTCTGCTCAGTAGGCTTGTGAATAATCGAACTCATTACCGATTATCCACACATATTAAAATAAAACCAAGTCTATTCACAGTTTATAAAATTATAACATTAATTTGCCTAATCAGAATTAACAACATATTAATCTAATAGAATAGTTAATGCTAATCCATAAAATATTAAAATTATTCTAACATTCCAATGGCTTTTACCTTCCTCTTTAGTTTGCCCCCACCAAAAATTAGCTAATAATCTATCCAATTCTTGACATGTTCGCTTTGGGAATTTAAAATAGGACATAGTAAAAGTAGGGATTAAGGAAGCAACAGATTTAATGAGCACTTTCCTACCTGCCTGTGATAAAGTTCCCTGCTTCCAACCTTGAACTTTCCTTATCACCTTATCCCGAACAAAAGCCAAAGCTTCTGACTTAGATCTTCCCTTTATAATTAGGAGACCTAGATACTTCCCTGAGTGATTTGCCACTTCAATTCCCAAAACAGAACACAAGTCAACTAGAACATTTGATGGAGTGTTAGTTGAGAAGGAAATAGAAGATTTAGCAAAGTTAACTTCCTGCCTAGATGCCAAACAGTAATTAGAGAGAATATCCTTCATCACCTCATAATTGCCTCTTGTTGCTTTCGTGAATAACATTGAATCATCTGCAAAGAAGCAATACAAAATAACTGGGCAACGTCTAAATAATTTGATCCCTTTACGGTCTTCAGATCTCACTTTTGAATTAATCATAAAGGAAAGCACGTTAGCAACAATAATAAAAACAAAAGGAGAAAGAGGAACACCTTGTCGCAAGCCACATTGGGGAAGAACATGTCCAACCTTTTTACTTGCCATTAAGATATTAAAACGAACTGAATTAATACAATTGAGGACAATGTTAACCCATTCCTGTGAAAAATCCAATTATACAAGACTACACAAAGAAAATCTCATTCCACACGGTTGTTCGCCTTATTAACGTCTAGTTTTACTGTCATTTATGCACTTTTCTTTCATTTTTTTATAGTGGAAGGCTTCATGAACAATAAGAATATTATCATGAATCTGCCTACCCTTTACAAGTGCCCTTTGATTTTCAAAATTAATTTTAGGAGAATAGGCTTCATTCTATTGGTGACCACCTTTGATACTACCTTATAAAAGAAGTTACAAAGGCTAATGGGCTTGTAATTACCAACAAATTTAGGAGATTCCACCTTGAGGATGATAACCAAATTTGTATCATTCAACATATTAAGAGAAATATTATAATGAAATATAGCCTTTACCAATTCACAAATCTGTGACCCCACTGTAGGTAGAGCTGCCAAAACGGGTTCGACCCACCAGGTTGAGACTGTATAACCTACTTAAGAGGCAGGTTGGATTGAGGGGTTCCTTTGAAAACTTGTTTAGTATACTTCTATTAATTCGGCTCGTTTAACTTGCGAGTTAAACGAGCCAACTTGCGGTTAAATGGGTTACTCATTTTTTTAAAAAAATTTTTTTACTCACTTAGTCTAGCGCTCCAGCCCACTGCACTTTTCTATATAAGAAAATTAACCCTAATGTATGTGTTGTGTTGTCTCCATTATTTTGCAATTTGCCAGATTTGAATATTCTGCTCATAATTATATTCTTATTATTAATGAATCATTGAATTATTGGATTACTTTACTTGTATTAATTTGTTTGAACTTGCTTTTTATTTAGTTATTTTTTTGTTTATCTATATTGATATAGAAATTGATTGATTAAATAAGACATGTGCTTAAAAAAAGTCACATTTGAATTTTTATATTTTATATTTTTATTTTTATTTAATTTTTTGGTAGGTTAAACAAGTCAGCTCGCTTAACCCACTAGGTGGGATGGGTTAAGATTTTCAACCCACCACCTTATGATGGCTTAAACAGGCTGACTCGTTTAACTTACCAATTTGAATGGGTCAGCTCGAGTGGGATAGGTTTTCAACCCATCACCTTATGGTGGGTTAAACAGGCTGACTCGTTTAACCCACAAATTCAGATGGGTTAGTTCGAGTGGGATAGGTTGACCCATTTTAACAACTATAACCCATTTTAACAACTATAACTGTAGGCCCGAAGTGTTAGTAAAAAATCCCAGGGAAGCCTCCTGGTCTCAGGGCTTTTAAGGCTACTAAATCAAAAACTACTCTTTGAACTTCATCATTTGTATTAAACGAAGTAGCTGTAAATTATACACCTCTGTTACTGATGGCTGCACATAACTTAAGACTTCAGAAAAATCACGACAGCCAAGTGGAGTAAAAAGTCCAGAAAAATGATCTTTAAAATACCCCTCAATGTAATGTGGATCATCTGTCCAACTACCATAAGATGTCTTCAACCTTAAAATCTTATTCCTTTGCCGCCTTTGAATGGTAGAAAGATGGAAGGACCGAGTATTTTGATCCCTACACCTCAACCATTGCACACGCGACCTTTGTGTCCAATACTTCTCCTCATCGTCCCATAACCACTCTATCTTCTTATAATGTTAGATGCAAGCTAGACAGTATTATCATCCCAAGTCTCATATAACACCCTTAGAGTTCTGAAGCAATTTATCAATGACTTTCCTATTGTTTGGGAATTTTTTTCCAGACCAGTGGAGTAAACGATGCCTCTCCCTTCGAAGATTATTTGAAAAGTCTGTTATGATGACATCATCAATCCCCCTATCTACACTCCATGAAAGCGAAATCTCATCAAGCAAATTTGGAAGATCAACCCACACCAGTTCAAATTTAAATTGTCATTTCTATATAGTAGGTGGGCATTTAAAAAGAGCCAATAATGGTAAGTACTCAGAACCAATGGGTTCAAGATGCAAGATCTGAGCATCTTGGAAATTTTCCCTCCACATCATATTACTAACAGCTCTATCAAGCTGCTCACAGATAAGAGCCTGGCCCTGTCAATTGTCAGACTATGTAAAAAGAAGACCCTGAAATTAGAGATCCACTATGTTACAAGAATTCATAAACTCACAAAAACCAGCATGCTTATGTGTGTTAAATAGTTTGCCACCTTGTTTTCAAAATTAAATAATCATTAAAGTCCCCTATGCAAAACCAAAGAACAGAAGCACCAGGATTTAACCTACATAAGGAATTCTAGAAATCTAATTTTTCACTATCAATTGAAGGCCCGTATACAAAGGTGTGAATACCAATCAATTCACCCACAACATTAGCTATACTAACATGAATGTAATTCTTTGTCTTTTATGTAATTGTATTCTATAAATCATCTTGCCACCATAAAGCTAATCCTCCTGAGAAACCTCTAGGTGTAACCTGAACAACATGTGGGTAACGGCGAAAACGTCTACAAAATCTTTGAAATTTCTTCCATCAGGAAGACCGGGGAGGGTTTATGCAATTGAAATAACTCTCTCGGATCTTTACCTGTCAAGGCAAGCCCCAAACCTTGTCAGTACCAAGATAAGCAACTCATGGCCCCTAGTGGCTTCCATTGGGTAGCCACCAAACCCCTTAGACTTACCAAAATGAAATGTGACCTCCGAAAACTGTTCATGGAATTTGATAGTGCCTTCTGCACCCAAAGTAGGTAGAACCTTTGATTCAACCAGCTTAACTGGAACATCAACCAAACCCTTTGAAGTCTGCAAACGAGCTCTCCTTTTCCATCATTTTTTCATTGCACTGAGGAATCCACCTCCTTATCCGATTGAAGATGCCTAATGCTGACTTCATGTTCCTCCGAAATACGTTTAAGCTTCTTTGGTATATAATTGACTAAATTTGATAGCCACAGACGTTTGAGACTGATTTTGCTGAAGCAAAGTCCCCATACCTTTATCAGAAGGGTATTCGGATAGGTGAATGAAAGACCGGTCCTCTACTCTACCATCTTCGTCTGAAGGAAGCTCCACATAGTACTAAGTAAGGTTCGATAGCAGACTCCACAAGCACCCTGATAACTTTTGGTATTGTAGAAATACTAGATCCAATTCGATTGTCTAACACAATCCTAGTAAACAGTGGGATAGAATCGAGGCCTTGAACATGATGTTGGGTCAAAACAAAAGAGAGGCCTAACTCGTTTTCCTTTTGGGCTTCTAGGAATATTAGAAACAAATGTTGTGGGAAGTCAAGTGGACTCATGTTCACAAGACCTAAAAGCATAACCAATCTCTTTGTAGCTATCCCTGTCAACGGCCTTGGTCGATTCTACTAACTCCTAATGTGAACTCCCAGATAATGGTTTTCCAGTAACTGCCATGGGGGTGGGTGTAAACACATGCATTTTTTATTTTAGTACTTCCTCACGAGCCACTATACTGGTAACTGGTGCAGGGGAAACTTCATCAGCCCTATCAATCTATGTTATGTTCTATAGTGGGCATACAAAACCAATACCCAGAGTAGAATGTAGGACCAAATCAGTTTCGTCCTTGTGTAATGAGCATGATTTAATATCATGACCAACACATCTACATTCGTAATAATAATGTTGCAGTTTCTCATATTACAAATCGACCCATAGTGTAACACTTGCTAAGTTTACTAAGTTTATGCAAATTTTTTTAAAATTAACAAGAATGAGGAATAAGTATTTGTAATGTGTAATATTTATCAGATGTGAGCCTTGGCTCAGTGGCAAGGCACGTTATCCGGCCCCAAAAGGGCATGGGTTCGACATGTAGCTCCCTTATCCCTCAACATTTTTATGGTGCTGACACGTGTCACCTCCCCCAGCGAAATTACCATTCTACCTTTTACTATAGCCTCCTTCTACATGCTTCTCCTCTAAAATTCTGCAGAAAAATGCAGCTCCATCCTCCCTTCAGATTTCCACTTTTTGCTTCGTCCACCGTCACGTTCAACCTCCGGCCACCTCCCTCCATCACCGGCGAAGGTTTCTGGGCAGCCACCACTTGCCGTTGGCCGGCAACAACCACTTTTTCTGGTTGGGTTTTGTGGCATCGTTGTGTAGTGACGTTTTCTTGATTTTGGTGAGTTTTAAGTGGTTTTTTCATGAGAATGATGCTAGAAGAATCATTTTTGGCCCCTTTCCATTGAATTTGAGCTTTGAAAGCATGATTTTAGCTAAGTTTTTTTTTGAGTTATTCTGACAAGGACTAAACTGAAAAGTTTTGAAATTTTGGGGTTTTCAGAAAATGGTGAAATTCTGCAGTTGAATGGGTTTAAATTGGTCTTATAAGAACACTTTTATAGTGTATGTCATGAAACTCTAGTGTTCTTCATGGATGGAAGGAAAAAGTATGAAATGGGGGACTAAAGTGAAACTTCAGAAAGGTTTTAAGGCAGTGAGTGTAAATTGACGAAAATTCTGGGAAAAAGTGAGTGGATGGAATTAAGAATTTGGTCTAAGGTTTTTTTTTTTTAGTAATGATAATGGAATGGAATATCAAATTGGAAATAGCAATATGAAGAAGTAAAGAGAATATGTAATAAAGTAATTAGATAGGATTTTAGTTGTTTTATGGCTTTGTTAAGACATTATAATCAACCTAAATTGATGTACTTAGTAATGGGAATTGAGGAAAGTATATTCTTATGTTATAGGGATTGTGGGTGAAATCGAATTTATAATCAAGAGAGACTGAGATAAGGTGATTATAGCACCTGTCAGCCACCAGGAAAGCGGTAGCTTTCCCCACTTCATAATTACCATTGTAATTATGGTAGCGACTTGTTAAACTTGTTAGCCTTGCATATGACCTATGAATTATGATTGATATGTGATGTTCATGTAAATTTGTAAAAGAGAGGTTTGAACAAAAGAAGGAATGTGTTACTAAAGAATTGATATTGAAAAAGGGAAAATTTATAAATGGCAAGTCCTTAGATTTAGGGAGGACAAGATAAGATGAATGACTTTAGCATGAGCTTGCGACTCATGACTGTGTTGGTGATTTACCCTAAGATGTTGTGTACTCTCAATTGATTTGCATAATCCAAGGGATACATACCCTTGACCGTATGAGTGATTTACCCCGAGATGCTGTGTGCTCTCGACAGATGATTAAACTGCATGGGCCACAAGTTCATGACCGATACTTTATGTCTGATAGTCCTCCATAGAATCTAGGTCCTAAGCCAACGGTATTTTCAATAAAAAGGAAGGTTTTTACCTAACTTTAACAAGTATTCAAGGGTTGAGTTCCCTTGATAGTTTGATGTTAATTGATGGAAAGGATTCTCCAAAGATTGTGGATCCTCGACCGTGAAAATCATTTAAACTTTTCATTAAGTGTAAGTGCATATTATTGCTTGTTATGGTTTAAAGTATAAAGACTTAAATCATAAATTGATTCATTACTGGAAATGCTACCCGTTTATGTTTTAATGAATTTCAAGCAGTCATCCTGAGCAGTTTGCTGATCAAGAGGGTTAGAGGAGCCCTGTTGGCATTTTGTTTCTCCATTTTGTTGAGATTTTGTTGTAATTGATATATGTAAATAGATGTAAATGTTATGTATGACCACAGGTAGATTCCCTATTCCCCTGTGTTGTAGTTGTCTCTGAACTGAATTGAGAGCTGAGCTCTCTTTTATGTATAATATTGTTTTGGGCAAATGTTTGTAGAAACCTAGGGTGGTCTCAGTTATAAAGGAGACTCTACCGAAATTTCTACAAATTTGATTTGAATGTGAATCTGCTTAGTTATGAATGTTTGCTATGTATGATTTAATTTAGTTAAGAACTAACTTGTTAGGCTTACAGAGGCAGGTTAGTCTCGTTTTCTGTGTTGGTCACAATCCGAGAGTTAGGGTGTGACACATAGTTTCTCCATACCTAGTCTAGGAATCCACAACCCCATGCATAAAGGACGCAGGACATAAACAAGGACCAGGAGACATACAAAACTATGCATAATACCATCACTAGCCAAGGGGTTTTTGTATGCTAATAGGTCACCAATTTTGTTCCTAATACACATAAGATTACTAGTTATCCATCCCTCCTTAAGCAGTCCATGTACTTGTATCGGGAAAGACTATTTATCTAGCTGTATTTCATTGATAGATAGCATTTAAGACCAGGGCATTAAAAATTTATTAGTTGCCGACTTGATAATAAAAAATATAATATATACTTATTACGTCAGCATATAATGTCATCTTTAATGACATAAGCAATGACATCAATTTTTATGATTTATTCTAAATTTTTTTTATTTTATTTAAAAAAAACTATTTTTAATTAAAATATTAAATATACATTAAAGAATTTTTATCTTGCAATAGTTTATTAAAAATTTATTCTAGGAACGAAATCTTAATTTTTACTGCTATCTCTCCCTTGTCAATGTCGAATTCTTCTACTTGTTCTACTTGAATTTTTTATTTATTATAACTTAATATATATTTAGAAGTTCTCCAATGGCATAACTATTTTATTTAGGAGCAAATTCTATTGTGTTAATCCTATCAGATGACATAGTTCTTTTCTTATGGCTCATTAACATTGGACAGATGAAAACTTGTATTATTTGATTGTGTTGGGCTGGTTTTGAAAAAGAGGGTAATGTGTGAAAGTTGGGTTAATTCACTTACATAGGATTAGGGGGATTAGGTCTTTTAATTCACGGACAATATAATGATAAAAATTAATCAAACGTTATTAGGTTCAAGACTTCATGGTTCATAATTGGACTCTAGGCACACATAAAGTTCTTAATATTAACCTAACTAAGAAATGGGCGGCCTAGGTGATTAGCAAAGAGTTAGTCTTCCCTTAATAACCAAACCTTGTGATATCAACCATGTGAAACTATTGATGTCTGTAAGTATATAAAATATATTGCAAGTAAAACTAGTTGATTGCATATATTTGTACTTCTTTGGCTAGATTTTCTTAAAGTGAATACATCTCCTTTACTAATAGATATTTTAGGTTTTGGTTCTTCAGTTATGAGCTAAATACATTAAATAATAAATACTAATACACATGATTCTCCTGTGATTAATTTTTCTGTTTTCATCTAAAGGGAAAAAATATTTTCTTTATTCTTAAAGTTGTTTTAACTTTCATGGTTGTGAGTTCAATACTGCTTTGACCAATCAACTATGTGTTACAAGCATTGTGTGGACAGTATTTCACCCATCGTCCTTGACAATTAATATGGCATGCCAAAATGGTTCGAAACTAATCCAATCATAGTTAGAAGTGTAAGACTTAGATGACCCAAGTGATATTAATTAAGTAATTAACAGGTTAAATAAATAATTAAATGGGCTAAACTCTAATTGCTAAATTGAAAGCAGTTTCCTCATGTTTATCAGTAACTAACCATTTAATGGCAATGATTAATAGAATATCTAATGATTCGAAATTTAAAATTTGAAATTATTAGATAATAAAGGGTTATCTGATAATTATGATCATTATCTAATAATAAATAATTATTTGAAAACTAGTCCTTATCTCTGTCTATAAATAGGGGTTACGTGTTTCAAACACACTATTAGAAGGTCTTTTACTAGGCTTTCCCTTGCTTTCTATAGAGCAAGTAAAGGAAATTTTACTTTCTTTTTCAACTATTCTTGCAGTAAGTTCATTCATAACCCATCATAAATGCACACGTAAATTGTAACACTTGCAAATTTTATTCTTAGAAAGAGTATAAGCATAAATATCCATGGTGTATGTTATTCATTAGCTAATGAGCTATGGCTTAGTGGTAAGGCATGACACTTTGAGTTTGATGGTAAGGGTTCAATACCTAGCTTCCTCCTCCCTCATAATTTTTTTGGAGCTGCCACATGTCCTAGTAGTGGAAAATTACAATTTTACCCTTGTGCCTTTATCTTCCTCCCCTACAGATTTTGCTGCAGCATTTTTCATTTTTCTCCGTCGGTTCCTCCATTTTCCACGTCAACCCTATGCTCCGCCACTGCCTCAGCCTTTTGGTCAGCGTCCCTTTTCACCGGCAGCTCATTTCTGGTCATCGTGGCTCAGTTTTTTTGGCGACAGCACCTCCTTTTTCTAGTTCATGTCAGCAGCTAAGAGGAGTGTTTTTCAACAGGTTTTTTGGTGAGTTTTGCTTGATTTTTCATGACAATGTTGATGGTAGATGGATTTTCAGTCCTTTCCCTTTGAATTTCAGTCTTGGGAGCATGTTTTCGGACAAGTTTTTGTGATTGGTTCTTCTAGGGACTAAACCAAAAATTTTCTAGATTTTTTTAGGGTTTTACAGAGAATTTTAGAATTATGGAATTTGATGGTTTAAGCTGACATTTTAGGAATACTATTAATGTTTATGAAATGAAATCCTATTGTTCTTCATGGCTAAGCTTGGTTAAAGGTGGAAGGAAGAGTTAAAGTATGACAATTTGGGATGAATTTGAGAATTTAGTAAGTTTGTAAGGAAGTGAATTTAAATTGATGAAAAAACTAAGTAAGTCATATGGTGGAATCAAGGAATATGAGCTAAGGCTAAGGTATGATCATTTTTAGTGGTAAATAAGGGAGTTTTACATGAGTTTGGTAATGGAAATGTAATGAACTGCAAGAAGAAAACTCTTCTTAATTTGAATTATGTGTAGAGTTGATGTTATGAGTTAGTATGAGAATTATAGATATTTTGGTTGTTTTTAGCAAGTCTTTTCCATTTATGAATGTGTTAAGAGGCATTGGAATGAGCCTAAATTAATATGTATTAGTGATGGTGAATTGAGGCAATTATACTTTTGTGATATAGGGATTATTTGGTGAACTATCTTACAACCAAGAGAAAGGAGACAATGTTATTTTAGATTACTTCACCCACCAGGTAAGCAGTAGCTCTTCCAACTGTATGACATGTTATATGATGTTTGTTTACAGTTACATCGTTATATGGTAGCATAGCTTGCTAGACTTGATTAGTCTTGAATTATGAATTGTATATGATGCCATGCAAAAACCATAAAACGAGGGTTGTATGAAAAATGAATACTAGAGGCGTTAAATAGCGTGAGCTTATGCCTCATGACCATTTGATTTAAATTACCTAAGGGCTAAGTTCCCTTGACCTATAATAAAGTTTCTCGAGGGTTGTAGATCTTCAACCGATAAATATAATATCCAAGGGCTAAGTACCCTTGATCGATGATAAAGTTTTTCCTGAGGGCTGTGGATCCTCAACCGATAAATGTAATTTCCAAGGGCTATGCACCTTTGACCAACTTAATTTCCATGGAATGAATCTATGACCATTACTATTATATTACATGTTTATGGCTTATTATGATAAGGTTTCAAATGTTGATTCACAGTGAATTAATCATTTTAAAAAATATTATAATGGTTTTATTACTGGAATGCTTGAGAAGTTATAAGTCATTAAATTGCACAAAGCCCTGTATATCTAAAGGTATTATAATGGTTTTATTATTGGAATGCTACCTGTTTATATTTTATTTAATTTCAGGTAATCACCCAGAATAGTTTTCTAATCGTGAGGGCTAGAAGAGCCCTACTGGTACTGCAAAGGATTTGTATTCCTTATTTTGTTGGATTTTTGTATTTTTGTACTAGTGTAATTGTAAAAAATGTAAATAACTGTAAATGTGTATGGATGACCACAAACAGATTCCCCATTCCCCTATCGTGATTGAGTTATTTCTGGATAATCTGAGAGTTAAGCTCTCTTTTCTGGGTTTTGTTAATTTTGGGTAGATATTTGTAGCCATTTCGGGAGGTCTCAATTACAGAGGAGACTTTACCGAAATTTCTACAAAATATATGAATGTTAATCTACTTGGTAATGAGATTTCCATGAATTTCCATTATGTATGATTTACAATTCGATAAAGAAAATATTGTGTTAGGCTTACAGAACCAAGTTATTCCCGTTATCTGTGCTGGTTGCACTCTAGAAGTTTGGGATATGACATAAATTAAAATAGGCTAAGAGATAGAAATATAGTTTTCCTTCCATAGTTTTCTTTAGAGATTAAGGATCTAAGGGTTCACGACAATTGAACAATAGATCATGATATGGAATCTTTCCTAAATTAATAGTATTGTATACTGCATGGCATGTGAAAATTTATGAGTTCCCAAGATTTGAAAAACTATAATTGATTGATGATTTCTATCATCAAGATTAGATATAAATTAAGATAAACTTACATGTGGTATCAAATCCTAGGTTTAGGAACTCATAATTTTCCATTAAGAAATTTAATCTTCTAATGATGAGTTCTAATTTTTTCCTTTTAAAAATTAGAATATTTCAAAAATAATAATAATTCATGATGTCCCATTAAAAAATTATTGTTTCTATCAATTACAAAGTTTTAGAAATTTATGTCTATTGCATTAAAGAAAAACTCATGCCACGTTTGAATTTTTGAAAGTTGTATTTGACTAATTAAGTTATGTACACTATTTATTGATACATTAATTAATATTGTGTAGTATTTAAATTAAGTTTTATTTTAATATATTACATTTATGTATATTATATGGATGACTTATCGGTTATAAAATGACTAAGTTATAGTATTATAATTTATTTTGATATCTATATTATGGATAATTTCTTAGTCACCCAAGTAGCCAAATTAGAAAGCTTTAATAAATGTCAAATTAAGTAAAATTCAAATACCCATAATTATGTGATTTTGTGAAAGATTTAATGATTATTGTTTTATGGGTATATTGAAGTTCATTGATTGTAAAATATTTAAAAATCACCTAAAGGTTGATTAATCATTTTTTGGTCATGAACATGATTGTAGTTAATTTATATACTTAGTTAGACCTATTAAGTATAACCAAAGATAGCAAATATGTTTGATTAAAGTATATATAATTGCTAATTATGACAATTTAAAACTCAGCATCAATTATGTTTTATAGTTGTATATTAGTGTATTACCAAAATGTGAACATTAATATGCAAATGATTATTAAATGAATTGTTTTCTAAATCTATATAGTATGACTTAAAGCATTAATGTTAGGCATATTATTTCTTGCAATATCTATTTCCAATTTGCTTCATTTGCATGTTTTGTCTATTCTAATTTTAATGGGTTAAATTTTTCTAACTGGAGCGAACAAGTCCAATTTCACCTTGGTATATTGGATCTGGATTTGACACTCTAGGTTGAGTGACCTAGTGCTATTACTGATGCCTGTATTAATGAAGAGAAAGCTCATTATAAGAATTAGGAAGGGGCAAACAGATTAAGCTTAATATTTATGCACATAAGTATAGTCAATAATATTAAATTAGCTTTTCCCAAAACTAAAAGTGCCAAAAAAATTGAAACTTATGGAAGAGCGCTCCCATATGGTAGACAAGTCTCTTACTAGGACGCTAATGGGTACCTTAACCGCCATGAAATTTGATGACTTTAATATCATTCTTGAACATGTCATTGGGATGACAAATATAGCAATAAAACTTAAGTCATTGAAAATAAATATGGATGAGAATTTCCTTGTATAATTTATTATTGATTCATTACTGTTTATGGTTTAGGGTTTAGGGTTTAACCCTTTCCAAATATAGCAACAAAATTTAAGTCATTGAGTATAACCCTTTCCAAATGAGCAATAACACCATGAAAGATAAATGAATGTGCATGAATTGCACAGTATGTTAGCTCAAAAGGACATAAGACTTAAAGAATCAAGGAAATCATTCTATCCATTAGATGAATCATTAAGACGCTAGATAGAAGAAAGGAAAGAAACATGGCAAGTATAAAGGCCACTAAAGCTAAATGAGTCCTTTTATTAAATCCACAAGAAGGGATAAAAGAATGATAAATGTCATGTAAGAACTTTGGACATTTCTAAGAAAAAAAGGATTGTCCGAAAGGCAAACTTTGATTCGAAAAGAAAGATAAGCTTAAGGCTTATAAATGTTTCTAATCAAATTTAACTTAAGTTCCTTATAATGTTTAGTGGATTGACTCAAGATGTATAACTTATGTTTCTAATTCAATGTAAAGATTCCTTACAATTTGAACTATAATCTGAATGAGAAGTTTATCTTTATAGCAAATATAATGAAAGCTTCAGTGGAAGATGTTGGGACTTATCATTTAATCCTAGACTTTGGATTTATAGTTTTTTGATACTTTTTATGTACATAGTATCTTTGGAATTTAGTTCCACTATTTAAACTTGATGTTATTGGATATTTTATTAATTTTTGTAACAAATGTTTAAGTTTGTTTAAGTATAACTATCTTATAGGCTTTTGTATTCTTTATAATGGATTATACAAGCTAAATCATGATATTTTTATGTTGAATAGCTTTTGATCTTGCTTCATAATATTGGTACTAAATAGGGTCTAGTGAATGAGTGCTTTGCTAAGTTATGGCATAGGTCTTTAAGTCATATTTCCACAGAAAGACTGGAAATATTAGTCAAGAATAATATTCTTCCAAATTTAGATTTTATTGATCTAAATATTTGCGCAGATTGTATAAAATGGAATCAAACTGAACACACAAAGAAAAGAGCCATACTAAGCATACAACTTCTTGAGATTATACACTCTGATAAATGTAGACCTTTTTATGTCAATTCATTCAATAAAGAAGAGTACTTCATCACCTTTTTTTTTTTTTTTATGATTATTCATGTTTTGGATATGTCTATCTATTGCATGAGAAATCTCAAATAGTGAATGCCTTAGAAAAATGAAGTTGAAAGACAATTGGATTGGAAAGTAAAAATTGTTCGATCAAATAAATGTGGTGATTATTATAGGAGCTATAATGAAACTAAACAACACCTAGGTCCATTTGCTAAATTCTTGAGAAATGTAACTTATGTGTTTAATATTCAAGCTAAGTACACCATAACAAGATGGTTTATCCAAAAGACGCAATATAATATTAATGGATATGGTTAAGAGTATGACTTATAATTTATTTTTACATATCTCATAGTAATTGTATACTTTGAATACTATCATGTATTCGCTGAATAGGGTTCCTACTAAAGCAATTCCAAAGACACCTTTTGAACTGTGGATCGGTAGAAAACCCAGTTTAAGGCACCTGTATGTTTAGGTTGCCATGCAGAATTAAGAGTATACAACCCATAAGAAAAGAAATTGGATGTAAAAATAATCAGTGGATAGTTTATTGGTAATCCAAAAAAATCTAAAGGTATATATTTTTTTTCCTAACCATAGCACAAGAATTATTGAAACTGGAAATGTTTGGTTCATTGAAAATGATGAAACCAGTGGGAGTAAAGTTCCACAAAATGTAGAAATTAAGGAAATAAGAATGCAAGTTCCATTAATTTATAATTCTTTTAAAGTAGTTGTTCCTCAAATTGTTAAACTATAAAAAACTATAAACAATGATGAAATACAACAAATTAATTGTTGATTGCCCACAATGAAACTGTAGTAAATGAACCATAAGAGGTAATATTAAGAAAATCCCAAAAGGAGAAAAGACCAGATATCACTGTTGATTATATGGTTTATCACAAGAGTCTAAATATGACTTAGGAATAAATAATGATCCAGTTTCGTTTTCATAAACCATTAATAGTGATAATGTTGATAAATGGTTAGATGCCATGAAAGAAGGGTTAAAATATATGGAACATAATAATGTATGAGACCTTGTAGAATTATCTAAAGGTTGCAAGAGAGTCAAATGCAAATAGGTCTTTAAGCCCAAAGGTGACTCTCATGGCAACCATGAACGTTATAAGGTCAGACTTGTTGCCAAAGGTTTTACTCAGAAAGATGGTGTTGACTATAAGGAGACATTTTATTAGTCTATGAGAAAGACTCTTTCAGGATTATCATGGCATTGGTAGCTCATTACAATTTGGAGCTACATCAAATAGATGTGAAAACTGCGTTCCTTAATGGAAGCTTAAGGAGAAAAGTTTACATGGATCAACCAATGGGTTTCTTAGTTGAAGGAAAGGAACACATGGTATGTAAACTAAAGAGATCAATATATGGACTTAAACAAGCTTTCTAGCAATGGTATCTCAAGTTCAATGATATTGTTATTGACTTTGAATTTATTAAAAACACTGTCAACCGGTTTATATATCTAAAGGTCAGTGGGATTAAGTTTATATTTTCTGATTCTGTATATTAATGAAATCTTGCTTACAACTAATGAATTCCATATGCATATGTTGTTACTAGTCTAATGTATACAAAGAAAGTTCTTAGATACTTGCAAGGAATCAAAGATCATAGACTTGTATAGATATATAGATTTCACTTGGTAGATATAAGGAAATCCACTTGTATCATTAGCCAGAAAGGTCATTTAATGAAAGCTGAGCTTAGAGCATGTTTTGAAAACACTACTCATGATTTATGATTATGAAACTTTATTTTAGGACTTGGAATTGTCAACAAATTGTGAAGTCACTGAAAATATATTGTAATAATTTTGGAGCTATCATCATTCAAGGACGACAAGTATTTCAAGGTGCTAAGTATATGGAATTGAAATATTTTGTTGTTAAAGAAAAAGTTTGGAAACAAATAATGTCCATAGAACAAATTAGCACCAATCTTATGATAGTTGATCTTTTAACAAAATGGTTATTGCTCAAAACATTTAATGATCATGTTATAAATTTGGACATTATTGATTATAAAGATTGCTAAACATTATTAAAGTATTGTATTTTGACATTGTGAGCCCTTTATTGGATATATTTCTTATGTACCTATTAATTAAAGTATTGCATATATGAATGAATCAAAATGATGATAATAGGTATTGTCTTTATTAAAGACATTATGTTAAGCCAATTATGCATTTCTCATTTATTGGTCATAATAAGGATAAGGGATTGATGTTGTAGTACATGGAAGGAAGTGTATCGAATAAATGATATATGACCACCATGACTAATATTAGCTTATATCTTTATCTATAATGAATGATGTAATCAATGCTTGAGAAATTAGTCATTTCTATGCACATATGATTTTATTTGACCATGAATGGATGCAATATCATGTGAACTAAATGGGAGAATGTAAGACTTAAGTGGCTCAAGTGATATTGATTAAGTAATTTATTTTTTAAATAATTAATTAAATGGGCTAAATTCTAATTAGTTAATTAAGTAGTAGTTTCCTTATGTTTATGTGTAATTAACCACTTGACGGGAGTGGTTAATAGAATATCTGATAATTTGAAATTTGAAATTATTAAATAATAAATGGTTATCAAATAATCAAGATCATTATATGATAATAAATTATTATTTGGAAACTAGTCTCTATCTCTGCTTATAAATAGGGGTTACATATTCTTTCTTAATCCATCATCAATGTACACGTAAATTAAGAGAGGCTAAGAGATAGAAACATAGTTTTCCTCTCTCTTATGAGATTAGGGATCTAAAGGTTCACGACAATTAAGTAATGGATGAAGGTATGGATTCTTTCCTAAATTGATAATATTGTATATTGCATGTCATGTGAAAATTTATGAGCTCCAAAGTTCAAATAAACTATAATTGATTGATGATTTGTTTCAATAAGATTAAATAGAAACTAAGAAAAACTTACAAAAAGTTCATTCTGTTGAGCCTTTTTGTTGATGACCAAGGTTTTAATGATAACAAACATAAGAAGAAAAGTTTTTCTATGTATTACTTAAGCCCTAGATGTTTGCAATGTATTATCATATCTTATGAACCTTTATAAGTGATATTGAGCTGGTAGACATCATGTAAAATGAATGTAAGATTGATTATAGGTCATAGAGGTTAAAGAAAAGCTGATTTGGGGAACTCTAGAAATCCCTAGTTGACTAGTCACAAGCCAACAATCGACTGGCTCCCTTGCCAGCTAGCTGTCAGGCCTTGCCTCGGTCAAATGAGAGCTTCTGTGAGTGAACAGTTGATTTGCCACTAGCCAGTAGTCGACTGGTCACCTTTTGAGAAGCCCCAGTCTGTTGCCAGCTTAAATCCTGATCGACTGGGAGCTCTCTGTATGTGAACAGTTAACTGACCACTAGCTAGTAGTTGACTAACCACGCCTAAATCAAGTACCAGCCTGCTACCAACCTGAAGACCATCAACTGGGGACTCTCTGTAAGTGACCAATCAACTGGCTAAGGGTGAGCAATTGACTATCGAGGTTTAGAATTTGAATTTCTCATATGGAAAGCAGGAGCAGTCGACTGGTCAAGAGCTGACAGTTGACTTGTCGGTGGCAGATAAGCCATAATGGATTTATAACAGATATATTTTAAAATCATTGATAACATTCCAAATGTAACAATAATAAATACAGAGCATAGATATGATAATTCAAAATATAAGGAGTATAGGGATAGAGAAAACTAACTCAGTGATTTATCCTAGTTCAGCTTTAATCCAAGCCTATGTCCAACCTATAAGTAACCTTTTGGGATTTTCCACTATCTTAATCAATCAATTACAACAACAACAAGGGAGAATCTTTCCCTTAATCTTAACTCCCAGAAAGAACCTGTTCCTTACACTTAAATAGAGGAACCTCTCCCTTAACCCAAGCACATCAAGGAACCTCCTTAAGCTTCTCTCTCTCAAAGAAGAAAGGAATACTAAAGAATAACTTCTCTTAAAGAAGTAGATATACAAATACAGCTCTAAGAACTCAAATGACAAAAAGTTTACAAGTTTGGCTCAATGATCTTTGTTTCTCTCACAAAGATGATATAACAAGTTAAAGATCACATTATAGCATTTGGTTCTTCTCTAAAATATGTTTGGAATGACATATTTATAGATCAAGAAGTGATACAGCTGTTACACACTCAAAATAGCTGTTATTTACTTTAGAAAATTGTCTACATGAGTGACAAATCGACTATCGGGGGCTCACTAGTTAACTGTCCATCAAAATATGACTGTCATTTCAATTTAGAACTAAATAGTTGATTGTCGGGGGCTGACTAGTTGACTGCTCACTTTCTGGACTGTACTAGTCGACTTGCCACAGGTAGCCAATTGACTGGTCACTTATAGTGATGCAGTCTCAACTTCAAATGGTCATAAATTTCTCATTTTAAATCCAATTTAAGTGCATGACCCATTTTTGAAAATCTCTTTAAGTCTATTTTCTAATGAAATAAGTTTCATATCAAAACTCAATATATTTTTAGAGATATGATTAAAATAATGACCAAAGGTCAGAATATAGTTTTATGCAAAATCCATATCTTGCCACTCAAATTTATAAGGTCATAGATTTTTCATTTGAACTCCATTTTAAGTGAATGCCCTATCATTGAAAAGATCTTTAAGTCTAGTTTCTGATTAAATAATTTTTATAGCAATATCCTTTGTGAGATACACATAAAATAGTGACCAAAAGTCAAAAATGATTTTAAGCAAAATCTATATCTCACTATCTTTTAAGTCCAAACTTATATTTTGAGAACCAAAATATCTTAAGCCAATAAATGCAATTCTAAATCATTGAATTTCACAAAATAACACTTAGTCTATAATAATTATACATATTCAATACATTAACTATCTTGATGCATCCAAATTTCCAACTCTTTTAATCTTTAGCTTCTTCGAAGCTTAGAGCACATTTCTTACTTATTATCACTTTGGGTAGCATGGTATTGATATTTCATTCTCTTTACTTGAATGCCCACTCTTCCTTCTTTGGACCATCCTACATATAATAGATATTCAACTTGCAAATCAAATAGTTAGACCAAATGGGTAATCAATTAAACACATATTACTATTATATTTGTAACTCATATTTTTCATATATTTGTTGTCATCAAAACAATCTCAACACTAACGTATCCGTTGAGCCTCAATCTATATAAACTTAACCTATCAACTCTAAATTAACAAAAGAAGTATTCAAGAGTGAATATATAATTAGTTTTTATTAGCTTTTTATCATATTAGTGCTTCATTATATAATATACTCTGTTTTAGAGAGTTTATTATCTGTAATTCTTTCTTTCTTTCTTGTAAGAGAGAAACTCAAGGAGGTTCCTTGAGGGAGTCAAGCTAAGAGAGAGTTTAGGTTGAAGGGGAGTATATCCTTGAGTGTGTTCTCGGAGGTTCCTTAAAGGAGTCATGCTGTCAGAGCTTGGGATTAAGGAGAGATTCTCTTGGATTGTTGTATTTATTTACTGAGATAGTGAAAAATCCTAAGAGGTTGCTTGGGCATTGGATGTAGACTTGCGTAGAAGTTGAACCAGGATAAATTTCTATCTCTACTCTTATCCCTTACTCTTCTTACATTTTACATTCATTATTTCAAATTTGGTTTGATTGTTTTACTTTTGATTTAAAAAGAAGTTTTTTAGTAAAATTTTTATAACATCTAATTCACTCCATCTTGGATGCCAACCTTGCTAAACAGATTCCTCTGCAATAATTCACGAGTATAAATCCTTTGTTGTTAATGCAGGTGTTGTATATGTAAAAAATGAGGCCAAATATAACATAAAAATAACGTCACATGACCATTTTTTACACACACATGACTACACTCTTGTATAAAACCGCACCTCTCCACTGAGCCAACGTTGTCTTTCAGTATATATATGTGTTGTATTATATATATTTGCACTTCATTTTCTTAGTTTCAAAAAATACATCTCCTTATACTTGAACCCAAATACTTAGATTAACTTCATCACCCATTACCACATAACCAATAAGAACTTCATATTCATCATTTGTAATGTATTATATATATTTATTATTGGTTTTTTTAATAGAAATTTTATTTTGAGTTTTTCATTAGTCATAACTTGAAAAGTTATCTATTATTATCTTTTGACCTGTTTTGACAAAGTAATCTTTAATAATTATATTTATTACTCTATAAATCATTTTAATTTAAATTTAAAATTACTAGTATTTGATTATTAGTAGTTATTATATTTAGATTTAAATATATAAAATTTTAAAAAAATATCTATATTTAATTATCACTTATTCAACTATAATCAAACTAATAAACTATTAATCATTACATTAAGTAGTTTTAGTTATTAGTCTAAATTTAAAAATATTGATTTTAACTATGTAATTGCATATTTTAATAATTATTTTTTATTATAGGTAAACTCTTACGATTCTACATTACGGGTTTACCTTCCTCAAATGATTTTACCTAGACTCGCAAGATTGACAACCTTGGGTAGGATATCAAACTTTTGCTATCATATTGTTTGGTCTCTCACAGTGAAGGGGATCCCTAGTCAGGGCCCTATTATTGAAATCCTATAAGTAGGCTTTTCATTTTTAGTTTTCATTCGAGTTAGCTTTCATGTGCTTGATTTTAATTTACTCCTACCTCTTTATCAGGTTTTGCATCTTAGTTTTTAAACTTCCCTCAATGTTTTTTTTTTTTTTACTTGGTGTAGATTTTATTACCTAATTGTTAGGGTAAAATCATATTCAAATGTAGATTGTCTCCGATCTCAAGTTCCATTCTGTTTTGAGGAGATGACAAGTTAGTTTTATGCTATAATATAGTCAGGCAACGACCATTATGTACTACTTATATGATACACCCTGCAGGACGGGCACAAAATGAAGAATTTAGTTATTATTTTTTATATTTCCGGATCATAACTATTCTATGGTTTAATATGTACATACATACATGTGGTGTAAAAGGGCAATGAAAATGACCTTTGCTTTGGAAAGGTCTCCTGAATCAGTATACTCTAGTTTCAACTTACACTAATTGAACAGTTTGTGTTGATGATTCTAGCCAATTGTCTTGAGCTATTAAAATTGCCATTCCTAGATGTTCCGATTACGTGTTGGGTCGTGCGTTGAAATCTTGATTCTCATATTGATCAGCATAAGTTTTGTTGTTAAGCTTGAATCTGAAAGGATTCTAGAACAGACTAAAACTGAACATCTCAGGAGACAAAGACAAGATGTTAGCTCGCTTTTATACCTCAGAAATTTGGTTCGTGTTAAAGACTACCCACACTGTGACGAAGTAGATAACGAGTTTTTGAATAACGAAATAGAATATTCCATTTCATTATTTGCACATCTTACTGTACGATACACTAATTCAATTTTGAATTTTCACTCTTATTTTCATTCAAATTATAATTTTGTGAAAAGCTAATATATGAACTTATTTTTTGAAATTCATATGATTGGCCAAGAAAAGCAGAAAAAGAAAATGAACAATCTTTTCATAGAAGGGATGACGAGAAGTTGAGATGATAACATTATGTTTAACTGGAAATAAGTGACTTTTACGCTTTATGAAAACCAACTAAAAAAAACTTAAGAAAATTTATCTTTTTATGTCAAGACAATCTTATGAGCACACTTGTTAAAGAAAAGAGTTATTTTAAAGAAAAGCGGTCATGTTTGCTGTTATACAAGAATTATGAAACCATATCAATTAAATTTCATCAAATTTAGTAATTAATAATTTTTCACTCTCCTCGAGTGTTTGTCCTGGCTCGAGAAGTCCAATATCAAAGAAAGTGCAAAACTGCTCTCTTTTTAAAGAAGCATCGCTCGAGAAGTCCACCTTCCAAAAAAGTGCATAATTGCTCGTTTATCAAGAATTATCGTTGGAGAAGTCCATCAGGTATGCACCAAGTTGTTCTGCTATTTGCACATTTGACTTTATAAGACATTATTTGTACTTTAAATTTTGACTTTTAGTTTCATTCAAGTTATAATTTTGTGAAAAGCTGATATATGAATTTTTCAAATTCATATAAAAATGGTCATATTTGCCATTATATATGAATTATGAAATCATATCAAGTAAAATTCATCTCATTTAGTAATTAATAATTTTTTACTCTCCTCTAAGACTGCTCGCCCTTGCTCGAGAAGTCCATCCTCCAAGAAACTGCGGAACTGCTCGTATTATAAAGAAGCGTCGCTCGAGAAGTCCGTCATCCAAGAAAGTGCAAAATCGCTCGTTATCGGATATGTTTTAACTTTTTTACTGCAAGAAACTTCACAAACATTTTGTCTCTTATGCTTCAAACTCGGCCGCTATTTGTACATTTTATCTTATAATACATTATTTCTATTTTAAATTTTCACTCTCAAGATATTAATATTTATTTTAATTTTATACAATACGATGAATCTTTTTGTAATACTCAAGTATATTCAGCGTAGTATGCTTCGATAATCGGTTGAAAATGTAAGGCGCATGAACACTTTGGTGACCATTAGCGAAGGAGGAATTTTAGGTGTAAAGATAGTACTAAACGACATGGATCCCTTGAAAGAGACTTTAAAAGAAACAAATATATTCATAAAAGATTTTAGAGTAAAAGTTTCTCAATCTTTAGACAATTTAACCCATATATTAGATGAGGTAAAAATAATTAAAGAAAAAAGAAGAAGGCTGCAAAGGATTCTATGTTTTTGTGAGTGTTTCATGTGTATTTGCCCTATGTTTTTTTGTTTATAGGATATAAACAATTTCAAATAATTTCTTCGTCAGAGGAGAAATTTAATATTCTCGTAAAAAAGAATGATGCGCCTTCAGGTCGTGTTGCCCCTCTAGACCATGTTGCACCTCCAGATAATGCACCACGTGAGGTGAAGCGCAAGCTTGAGACATGGGTTGAATTTATATACAGTTTCTTATATATTTGTTGTGCTCTAATCTAATTAAAATATGACAAGTATTAAATCAACTAATAATAATGTATTATTTAATTTAAAATAAAAACAATTATCTACAACAACTATACATGTGTTATGGTATTATTGGACAACTAAATACTTGTTATGTTGAAATTGAAAAATAGCATAGCAAAGATATAAAAAATTTTATATAAGTTTTTTCTATGTTTCTATCTTTACGTGTGATAATCGCTTAGTTTTGAGCTTAAATGATTAGTCTGTTAGTATCTATGCATATATATATATATATATATATATATATATATATTGTAATGTTAATATTAATAATAATAATTATATGTTATTATGAAACATTTGTCAGAAAAGAGGTTATAGTTCTCTTCTTTTCTAATATCTTATTGTTAAAAACGAGACAATCCATTTTCTTAAAATTCATACATATTAATTTAACAAAATCTATAGTCATACATATATTCTTTCGTTATATATATGTATAAACTTTACCAGAGGAATAATGTACATCATTTTTAGCATAGTTTTTTTCCTATCCAAAATGGCCTATGGAAGAAATTAAAGTTTTCAATGACCAAGAACATAACCAAAAATAAATAAAAAGAAATAATAGAAGTTCAATATTGGTGGAGCAACTTAAAATCATAAAATTAGTGAAGCGTATATCAAGTTGTTTGAATAAATGTTATTATCTCACAACAAAAAAATAAAGAGAAAGAAAATCTATCACTAGCTATAATTGCATTACACCTGTTGGTTTGTAAATATTTTTTGGAAAAATTAATCATTTAGTCCCTATACTTTATCTCAATTTGTATATTAGTCATTGCACTTTATTTTTTTTTCAAAACACTCCTTATAGTTTTAATTTTTTGGAATCAACTCCCTATCGTTAATAAAATTCTAACACCGTTAAATAAGGTATGATGTGGCGAAGCCTAAATGATGTGAAATGTCCAAATAGAAAACACTTGCCACATAAGATGTCAAAGTGGTTTATTTATTTTAAAAAGTATTGCGAACATCATTTTTTCTTTAAATTTTCCCTAAACAATATTAGCATACAACATAGTCAGGCTCTTCATTCTCCACTCTTAAGGACATTGTAGCATTGTCAAGGCTTTTTTTATCTTTGTTTGTATTCAACTTCTTTGTCTGTACCCGTTTCCCTTTCCTAGTCCCCCCATTGATAGTGAAGTTGTGGAGTCTGGGCCTTGAGGGTTTCACTAAGTCTATGCTTGACCCAGGCTCTAAAGTAGGATGGTAACCTACTAAGGACATTGATTTAGTCAACCTTGATACACCCTGTCTTTCTTTTTCCTCTGTAATTACTGAAACATTAATCTTGGGTTTACGTGGTGGTCATTCTTCTTCTTATTCATCTTCTTCCTTTTCCTCCGTGGGTCACATATTATATTGACAAAATGTTAAACGATTGGTCCTGTTTCTGAGTCTAAACGGTCCAAGATGCCCCTGATGAAGAACTATAGAGATAAAGTCTGGAGTTAGGTTTGAGATGCGAAGACTCAGTTCTACTAACCAAATATCCCTAAGTTATAATCGATGACCATAAAGTATTCAATTATTCAACACAACCTTTTTGAATTGGAAATTATAGAGTAAACAAGAATTAGCCAAGGTGTTAATTTTATGAAAGCTGCTATCATTAAAAAGAAAAATACGCTAATAAATTTATTTATGAGAACAAAAAGGTCTAATATATATTTATGTTCCCAAGTACAAAGAACAAGGCATTCATCACCAAAGATTGGCACCACACCCCTATATATACACAAACAGGCACGAACGCACGTTCAAACTTATTACTTGGAGTGAAAATAGAAGAAAATTTCAACTTTTAACTTTTATTACGCAAGCTAAACTTTCTCTTTCTTCAATAGATTTGAATCACCCTCAGCAGTGCAGATGATTCATTTTACATGAACTCAATTGTACTAGCACACCCAGAAAATACAGATGAAGTAATTAGACATAATCAAATATCAAATTTACTTAATCAAGCAGTTATTGATGCCATCTTATATTTGCTTTATGATCTGCAGGTGCATAGTCATGAATCTAAGTGAATTCATGTTCCAAAGAACTAAAACAGATTCGTCGCAAGCTCTAACAAAGCAGCTATAAGTACATATGTAGAATATAATAGGATGTTGGTGTGGGTAGAGGAAGACGTTGTTGTGGTGGCGATGGATTCGAAGGTAGAGAGAATATAGGAATACGACAAAGGCAGATATGGAGAATAGGGAGGCAGTCAATGTGTAGATATATCATGTGCAGAATAAGATGTTCAAAATCAACTTTGCCACGTGCGGCATTCTTAAAAAAAATTACAAATTACCTATGTCTATTTGGACATCTTATGTGGCCAGTATTTTTCACTTAAGCATTTCACATCATCTAGGTTTTGTCATATCACACTTTATTTAACAGTGTTAGACGTTTAATTAACAATACGGAGCTGGTTACAATAAAATAAAACTATAAGAAGTGTTTTAAAAAAATTAAAGTGTAAAGACTAATTTGGAAATTGAGATAAAGTATAGAGACTAAATGGTTATTTTTTCCATATTGTTTTCTTTGGATGTAATACGTTGTTTATATTTGCCATAAGCGCATGACGGAATTTAAAGAGGACACGTGTCATGCCAAAAGGGTGTTCAGTGTGATTTTCTTACAAGACCCTGTCACAGTCGTAGAACCTCAATTTAGTTTGAATTTTTTAAAATGTAAACATGCATAAGGCCTTATTATTGTATTTTCACTAATTTTTTCCTTTTTCTTTTCTCACTATAGAACTTTTAAATTGAATTCAAATCATTAACATTTTTGCAACTATAGAACTTTTAAATTGATATGTATAAATCTTAGCAGAATAACTCATTCTTTTATAATGATTTGGATAGTAGAAAAGAAATCTCATACATATAATTTGGGGATCATAAACCTTTTATATATTTGCACGTATTGCCCTAAGTTTTAATTAGGTCAATCGTCAAATTAAAAATTAGATAACAAGATATCTACACACATAAACTTATACTTTATGATATAGTGGTCAATAGCCCCATAGTTCTAGGTTTCCACCTGATATACGTATCCAAGAGCTATAACATAGATGCAAGGGCTTACATCCCTAGATGAAGATCTCACAATAATCACAAAATCAAGGTAAGGCCGAAGTAACAAATGCTTCTTCCTGGGTTTCAACACCTCAAGGCCACTTTATAATCTATGAAACTAAATTGCTTGTCTCCATCCAGGAGATGTGAGCTATTCCAAATACATTGTAGACATAGCTCTTATCATGGATCATGTATAAGACTAACCCTTTCTGATACATAGGATCCTCATTAGAGGCAAGTGTAGAGCATACTCAGATCTCTTGAATGGGAGAGAATACTTATGAAACTATAAAGAAGATTTTAGAGAAACGAAAGAACTTATAAGGATCTCATAGAAACACACTTAGTATTCAAACTAGGAAGGTGAGTACAAAGCTTTGAATTCTGAATGAATCACAAAGAGGGGAAGGCTCACTATATAGGCAAAGCAAGAAACAAAACGACAAAACCTAAAGCGATAAGCTTTAATAATACAACCAACAATAAAGCAAAAGCAAAGGACCTAATAATACACTCGTGACAATAAAAGTATAAGTGACTCAGCACCTTTACAGCGCACAAAGACAAATGACAAACAAACTTTAGGCTTGACATGATAGAACATCAGTCCTTGTTGCGTGTAAGAATTAGCTCATGACTTGGCAAGAGATTCTGATAATTCAAGTTTGTTGAGCTATTATCAAACGACTCTTGGGAATCTTGAAATTTGGGCCTATTGAAGGGATTTTGATAATAGGAATCTTTGTGATCATAATACGTGTCTTGAGAAGATGTGGATGGTCTATTAGTAACAGCTAGGGGGGCCAACCATAATTGCTTGTTTATCGAGACAGCGGGATCATAGGATGGCATTACTAGAGCTGGAGAATGCTCAGGAACTTGAACTTGATTGGGATGTCTATCTCAGGCAATTGTGGTTCACCGAGGATAAATTCAATTGCTGCAGTAATGAGAATGGTTAATGACCAAAGAAACCATAGAGCATCTTCATTGAAAGTACCTAGGTTAAGATGAAACAAAGTTAGGACTGGGGTGTCTAGGTAAAACATGCGGCAGTATTGGGGGAGGGGAATGTCATGGAGGTATTTGTGGAGGTAAAAGAACAGGGAGGATTTTGTTAGTTCCATGACTTCAGAGGGTCTGGTTGGGATTTGAATAATTGGAGGGAAGGATTTTCTAGTTGTGGCAAGTTTATTAATAGGGAGAGTGTATGAATTTATCATCAGGAGTAATAGGATGGAGGTGACAGGAGTGATAAGGGAAATGACATTGGGTTTTG
Source organism: Delonix regia (assembly GCA_037074485.1). Lineage (NCBI taxonomy): Eukaryota > Viridiplantae > Streptophyta > Magnoliopsida > Fabales > Fabaceae > Delonix > Delonix regia. The sequence goes on along the minus strand of CM073452.1, from coordinate 16,841,786 downwards.
GTTTGGAGAGGAGGTTTGTAAGGTGATTAGTGATGAGGATCCTGCATATTATAAAGGTTAGTCTTATACATGATCCATGATGAGAGCTATGTCTGTAATGTATTTGGAATAACTCATATCTCCTAGATGGAGACAAGCAATTTAGTTTCATAGAATCATAAAGTGGCCTTGAGGTATTAAAGCCCAAAAGAGGCATTTATTTCGTTGGCCTTACCTAGATTATGTGATTATTAAACTGTGAGATCTTTATTTAGGGATGTAAACCCTTACATCTATGTTATAGCTCTTAGATACATATATCAGTTGGAAACCCAGGACTGCTGGGCTATTGGCCCTAAAGGATCTTTAGATCCTTGTTCTTGGTCTACAATGCCACATATAGGGATCCTACTTCTCACATATAAATATATATATATATATATATATATATATATTCATAAGTATTAATACTAGATATTTTTGTTACAAAATTTTCTGTATGACTTCATATAAATAAAGTTGCGATAATGGTAATTTATTATTATTAGATATATATAAGTTGCAATAAAATGCAACATAAATTGCATCAAATAATGTTGGCATTAAAGGTAAAAAATAATGGGACATATGGCTAATCGAAGGCTCACTGTTGAGTGCAATTTTGGATTTTAGATTGATAACAACGACAAAGACAAAATTACTAGGTGAGGGGGGCTAAAACCAATTAAGATATTTGATATATTAAAAAAAAATTATTACCAATATATTATATAAAACAAATTTAATATTTATTTAAGTACTATATAATATATTATTTAAATATATCTAAAGTCAATATCATCAAACATCAAACAACATAAAGAGCAAAGGCACTCATATTTCAAACTAGATTATAATATAATAAGTAAAATGACAACATATAATAAGTATATATTTTAATTGAAAAGTTATACTATTATATATAAAAATTGTGTCATGTTATTATTAAAGCATTACAAATATACTCATTATATAATATTGATTGAAGAAGTTAATAATAAAAACATAACAAATGGGTATTTATGTATAAAACTTAGGTCTATATTTGTCTTCCATTTGAGAAACAACAATGTAGTAGTCATTTGAATTGCTTAGTCCCAAATTATGGCTTAAAGGCTTGCAAAGATATTACAACCCACAAGGATGAATATAAGGTTATGTTTAGATGGACGGTTGAGGAAGGAGTGGCAAGATATGGAATGGACAAAACGGGTTGGACTTATATTTAGATTTTTTTTTTTAAGGTTGAATGCGATGGCAAAGGAGAGACACCAAGACCCCTCCTTACCATCCAAAATCTCAATTTTGTTGTCTCTCCAAATTGAGGGGTCAATGATAGAATGAAGTGGTCTAAGAAATTAAATTGCTAATATACTCATATGTTATTACTAATATATCCATCATTCATGGAGGATTATTTCAATTGTTATTACTTTATCTAATTTCTATCATTATGGTCATGACCTCTCTTTTTTCTTTTTTTCTTTTACGTAAAATTTAAGAATAAAAAAGAATGAATGAAAGAATCTATAATGTAGATTAGTTTAATCTATTTTTTAAATTTTTTTGTCAACAATTTTTTTTTTTTAAGTTTGTCTTCTAAAATTTTTTGAAGCAACATAGCTACTTTGTAATAAATGTATTAGAAAATAGATATGATGATTAATAAATAAAATAAAAAATATGAATAGGAGAATAATGTAACATTATTTAATGAACAATGACAAAATTATCAGTCATATGTTTATGTTATAAGGGGTAATATTGGCAAAAATAATTAATGAGTCATTTTATTTCATTCATTTTATTGTAACTTCTAAACAAAATTGATAAGTGTCTCTCCTTTTTTTCATTGAAAGTTTCAAAGAATATATTTATTTAAGTCATTCTACTCTATTTTATTCCATTCCATATTATTTTATTAATAACTATTCCATTCCATCCTCCTTTAAACTTCCAAACATAGCCTAAAGGGATTCAAGAGCGGTTGGCCCCTTTAGATTTTTAAAATTTTAACTTTTATATGTTATTTTATCTTATATTCTTGATTTGGTTATTTAATTTATAAGAGTTTGCCCATTTTGAATTGTAAAAATTTGCCTCTAGTGGTTCAAATTTTTAATCCAAAGACTTTAGCCTTTATCAAATCCTAGATCCGTCCTTGTTCACTCATTCTTTAAAGAAATTCTTACCTGCATTTAGAATATTTCATATCATTTATAGATTATTCAATAAAATAAAGTATAGTCACATCTAACGGGATTTATTGCAGCACTCTACTAAGCACTAGATCTTACTATAGCACTCTTTGACATCATTATTTATGCAAAACTTAATTTCATGCATTTTATTGAATATTATATAGATGATGTAAAACTTCAAATGCATGTAAAAATAGGGTGCAGAGATTCATGGTTGAGTGCATTGCCACCATAGTGAACCTAATCATATTGTGCGCCCTACTATCATGTTCAACTTTTTCTAAGTTTAAAGGATGAATTGCTTTGGGAGACAAAATGATTTAAGGATGATTTGGGTCTATTCCTTCTTTAAACTTTACCGGTTTTTAAAAAGTGTTAATTTTGATAATTAAATTTTGAATGCAAATAATCAAAATTTTGATAATGTTTCGGTAGGGATGTTAAAGGCAACTATGGTCATGCAAGATTGGAAGGGAAGCTAAAAAAACCCCCCTTTAATACAATATGTCTGTGTATTGGATGTATTAGAAGTGAAACAAGGTACTCACTTAGCTCGTGATTTATATTTAAGGAATGTCTTTATCAAAATAGGGAGATTCGAAGGTCACCATGGAGGCCATTAACATTGCAACCCTGAACCTCTCTTCTATAATGTATCTGCTGATGAATGATGTGCTTGGTTATTCTGGGGTATTAGTTTTGTTAGTTTCTTTCTTATGAGTCCTTGCAAGTGTTACTTCTGTGGCTCAATGTCTAGCTCAATTTGGCAAATCGATTTATGAGACAAAGTATTAGGTTGTTCAGTCCAGTGTTCATCCTCTCTGATGTATATTCTCGATAAAATTTGTTTCACCGTTGAATATAAAAAGTTAGTTGGATTATAAGTAATAATTATATTTTTGTTAAATTTTGAAATTTTGATTAATTATTCATAAGTTATAGATTAGTTAAATATTTTTAATTTCAAAATATGTTATGTTCATTAGTTACTGAAGTCTAATTCGTAAAATTAACAAATTTTCCCTATACATATATTTTTCATGACGATGTCCAGCTAAAAGCATAAATAAGCGAACAAAATTGAGCCACCACAAAAGATGTAACCCAAAAAGAAAATTTGTCATACCACAGGAACAATATATACATACATATATATATATATATATATATATATATGTATATATGTATATATAAAGCCCACTTATATGTGCATTTATGATGCTAAGCTACTTTATGAAAGGTACATAGTTTGTGCTTTCAAGAAACAAATGAATTATGTAATACCGAACATTTATGATGCGTCTTCTTTATTTAACTCCATTCACGAAAGTACACGCACTACACATATTGTTTAGCAAATGCCCAACTAAAATGTTTCTATCTCAAATCTCATATTAAATAGGTCCACGGATGCTATGCTACTAAATTAGGTACTCATCTTGTTCATTTGCTCTAGTCAGCTTTTTTCTTAAAATAACAGGAGACTCAAACTTATAAATTTCTGCTCAAAATTTCACGTAACCAACCATTTGAATTACCTTCTCGTGACATGATTTTTATTAAACTTTTTTAAATTAATACAAATGAAAATTTGAACTTCATTTTTTTAAAAGCATTTCAAACTTTATTATTAGACTACACCTAATAATTTGTTCTTGTTGCTTTCAATAATTCCTTGTTCCACAAATCTTTCTCAAAAATAAAATCTTAAATTATTGATTCTCAGCATGAAAATGTTGAGGTTTTGGTGCCTTCTTCTTTTTCCTTCTTTTAGTTGCTTACACATGCTGACTATTTAACGAAGTACATGAGTATATATGGAAATAGATTTGGTAAAATTAAATATGCAAATATAAATAAATTTGATGAAATTTGGTTTGTTGAATAAAAATTTACTTATTTAAATTTTAAAAAATTATTAAAAAATTATTAAAATATAAATCATTAAATGATGGTTAAAATCTTTTTAAATATAATAAATTTTAAATTTTAAATATGAAGAATTCAAATCTCAATATAGCCATGACAAAAGTGTCAAAGAGATACAAAAAAAATGCGAATTGATGATCTCCCACAACCACAAAATCTGTAAGAAATTATTAGATGAATATGGTCAAAACCGACGGTTTCCTTCGTCTAAGCTCTAAGCCCATAACCCAACCCAAAACAAAACTCGTGCAGACACGTCACATTTAAAGCGTACCCATTCTAAGCCACTACTTTTTATGGCACAAAAATAGAGCTGTCAAAGTAGGCCAACCCGGCCCACTCGAGCTGACCCACTCGAATTGGTAGGTTAAACGAGTCAGCCTATTTAACCCACCATAAGGTGGTAGGTTAAAAATCTCAACCCATCCACCTGGTAAGTTAAGCGAGTTGATCCATTTAACCCACCAAAAATTTAAATAAAAATAAAAATAAAATAAAAAATTATAAAAATTCAAATATGGTTTTCTTTAAGCATGTCTTGTTTAATCAATCAATTTATATATCAGTATAAATAAACAAAAAAACTAACTAAATAAAAAGCAAGTTTCAATGGATTAAAATAAGTAGAGTAATCCAATAATTCAATGATTCATTAATAATAAGAATATGATTATGAGCAGAATATTCAAATCTGACAAATTACAAAATAATTGAGACAACACAACACATACATTAGGGTTAATTTTTTTAAATAGGGAAGTGCAATGAGTTAGGGAGCTGGACTGAGTGAGTGAAAAATTTTTTTTTAAAAAAATGGGCAACTTGTTTAACTCGCGAATTGGTTCGTTTAACTCGCAGGTTAAACGGGTTGAATTGATAGAAGTATACTAAACAGGTTCTTAAAGGAACCCCTCAACCTAACCCACCTTTTAGGTGGGTTACACGGGTTTGACTCGGTGGGTTGAACCAGTTTTGATGCCTCTACTCAAAAGACCTTCTCGACACTTCAACCTTTGGGCCTAAAGTGCACCACCTTTACCATAAAGGCATGATGACCCCAAAGCCGTCCAATTTGGGCCCCGTAGCACACATGTTGAATTATTGTCGAACATTTAAGTGGGCAACATTGGATTGTGTGGCTCACGAGGCATTACCAATAGTTGTATGGAGAGAATGATTGAGAGGTTAATCAACATGACTGATAATAATAAGGTGAGGTTGGGCTATGATAATGCAATGGATGACAACGTATGAGCTATTGAAATGCTTATGTTTTTCCTAATTTTCCTCTTAATATGTTGTTATTTCTTTTATAAACTAGAAACTATAACTTGTAAACCATTTATTTATAAAAATTTATATCTATTTTAAATTTGACCTTGTATTATATTTTTTTTAACTTGTATTTGTAGTAAATCTTGTAATGATCACAAGTATATGGGTCAAATTGTAGTAATAAGATCTAAAATTCGATATCGCTCTTACAAAGATAATGGTTCATCAAAATTGTTCTTAGGATTAAACGTTTTATTAATAAATATACAATTTATAAATAAATACAGTTTAATGGAATCATCTATAATATACATTAGTGACAGAGATAAATTCAATCACTAAAAATCTAAGATATTTGATATTTGATTGATTATAACATAAAATATATGTATACTATGAATATAAATTTTATTTTAAAAAAACACTAGACTTCTTGTATCACTCCTTCAAAACTCAAACGCTTGCTTTGTCATTTACTTGAAGTAGAAGAATTAGATTTTAATCTTTGTTGGATTGCTGGCTATTCCTTTTCCAACTGTTTCTCTCTTGCCAAACTGATTGTGCTACTTGCATTTCTCTTCATAAATTTTAATGTTGTGGTTTAGTAAAATCATTTATATTATTTGGAAGATTTTTTCTCTTTTAAGAAACATCATTTAGCATAGAGAGTTATGCTTTCATTTTTTCACGATCTATCCTTTTGTTTACACTACAAAAAACCCAAGTCTGTAGCTCAATGTTCAAACTCACACACCCTATTTCTCCATTTTTGCAATCACGAAAAATAGCTTTGAGGACAAGAGTTGCTATTCTTCGGTTTGTTGAGCATGCTAGCTGATCCCGTTTGCCACAACTATGCCGCCATTCGTCCATCCCTGCTCACCGCCGATATGGATAGTCCTTTTTTTTTCTTTTTTTACTTTCTTGGTTAAGGGTGTGTGAATCTTAATGTTAGGGTTTCAAATTGGCAACTTTGTTATACTAGAATTAACCTATGAATTTTTCAAGAATTTTCCTTTTTTAATATAAAAAATTGTATAATTATTTTTTTTACTTTAATATAACATCTTTAATGATTTTTTTTTTAATTTAGCATGCTCAAGTTGTAAAGACAATAGCATAATTTTTTTTTTACAATCAAATGTGGTATGCCAATATATTTTGTTTTGTTTTGGTTTAGGGTGTCATATGTAAAATTACTTGTATAGAATTGTCATAAATTTTGATTATTGTATATATGTTAATTTTTTTAATAGAAATTATATGGTTATATTATGAATAGAATTGAGGTATGCCAACATATTTTTCTTGTTTTTATTTATGTTGTTATATGTAAATTTACTTGTGTAGGATTGATATAAAGTTTGATGGTTGCATATATGCGATTTTTTGTGAATAAAAATTACTTATGAGAATTGTTTTGACAAGTTAAAAATTATGTAATGGACATTTGTGCCACGAGAACTTGTTATAATGTCAAATATGAGAGTGATATATGGTTGTCTACTCATTTATGGAAATTACTTTGTAATAATATCAATCTTTGATTTGTCTCGTTAATTCGTATTGTATGAAACTTGATATACCTAGTGAGAATTTAGTGGTTATAATTTTTTATATGAGATGAATATATATTAATGTTCATTGGTTTAAATCTTAGATTTGTTTTAGGAGACTTAGAGACCGATTAGTGTTGGTTTTTAAAATGGATAAGAGCTAGATTGACATGCCTCGAAATACTTCTCAATATTTGGAAGGATTGAACAAATTTTTAGACTTTGCATTTGCCAAAAGTAATGTTAGGGGTAGAATAATATGTCTATATCCTGATTACAAGTTTAAAAAATGGCATGGTAGAGAAGTTCAAGATCACTTGATTATCAAACAATTTCCTCAAGGTTACACATTTTGGCTTAGATATGAAGAGACAAGTAGTGTTAATAATATACTTAAAACTCCTACAATACCACATGTGGTTGAAGAGAGGATTAATGTCAATGACTACATAATGGACATGGTCCATGATGCCTTTAGGCATCATCTAAACAATGAATGCATAGATGAAGCTGGAGTAATGTTACCACCACCAAATCCTACTATGACCAATGATAGTAAAGATTTCTTAGAATTAATTAGAGATAGACAACAAAGTTTGTATGAAGGGTGTGAAAAGTATTCAAAATTATCGTTCCTGGTAAAATTGTACCACATATGTATAGAATAACTGACAAAGTAATGTTGTTAATTAATATCATTAGGCATTACTTGTTGACTATCGTCTCAGTTCAAAGACTAAGGTACCAAGTAATATTGTTTTATTAAGTTCTTCTTAACTTCGCTAATAATGTATGACTGTAATTTTTTTTTTAATTACAAATAAGGAAATGCTCAAAAGAATGGAGATAATAGAAAAGAAGCAACTTATGCCTCACATAGGTGGAACAAAGAGTTTAACAAATAAAAAGGTAGAGATGATAATATTAATTTGTAGTGATTATGTTGCACGCTTTTTTTTTTTTTTAATGTACATATGTATTGTTATATACTTCTCAGTTGCAGGAGTTAAAGTTAGGTCATCCAATAAGTAAAGGAGAAATGTAAACAGCAACACATAAACATGCTTATGGGTCTTATATGAATGATGATGCTAAAATCATAAGTGTAAGTGTTCCTATACTTTGTTTTGAAAATAAAGTAGGTTAACCTTTGATTTGGTTATGTCAATGTATTCCATTTCATTTGTGATGAAGTAATTATGTTGCAAAAATGTTTTGATTGATGCATTTAAGACAGTTGTAAATACTTGCTTTTTTACTGTAGGAAAAAATTACTAAATCTAACTCCATGTCCATGTTTTAAGAAATTTTCATTAAGGATTCTTTAGCCTATGCTTTATAGAGGCAAGAGCAAGCAAGTCATGTACGAGGATTGGATTGGGTCCATATCCATCCCAAGTGATTAGATGTAGCTCTCATTCTTGTAGTGGAGCAACCATATCCTATCCTTCTAATGTGGAGTTGCAAAGTCAATTCAATCAAATGCAATCAATGATACAAACTCAAAGTCAACAAATACAAGATCAAAATAAAAAGTTGATTTCTTGGTGAGCTTTATCATGTAGAATTTTCAGGGTCAGTTGCCTTCTGAATTTGGTGTATTCCAAACATCACCAGTAATGTTTTTAGTCCATAAATTATACTTAATTTCATATCTTAAATAACTTGCTACAGGTTAGAATATATTCTCTTTGTGTCTTACTATTTCTTATACTCCAAAATAGGTACTTGATCAAGCAAGTGGACATTAGCTGAGTGTAGCAGTTCATTCTCCACACGTTTTTTATAGAGAAAATGTGTAGCTTTAGTGATGTTGGAATGTCATTAGGACTTTGTTATATTGGTGTAACATTTTATGAACTATGTTATATTGGTATTGAACTTTATATATTCAGCTCTTTTGGTGTTGCACTTTATAAACTGTTAGATGTGAAGTTTTTATGTTTAATGATAATGTAGATTGTTAGCATTAATATTATGGTGTCTGAATTTGAAATCATTAGCTGAAAGTGAAATAAGCAGGTATTAAAAAATAGTAAATTTCATATTTAATTGTATTAATTTTTAAACAGAGCATTAGCGACGGTTGTAACCGCCACTATAAGGCTGGGTAATATAATTATAATAACAAATATGAGCTGCAACTCATTTTAATTGTAATTAAATCTTGTGAGAAATAGATGCGGTTCATGCTACCATAGCTAATTTTCTTTTGCTTCCAACAATTGTTTGAATCACAGCAAAATGTCACGTTTACCTGCATTTTAAAGAACCACAACTAAGGAATTAGCCAACCTGGATTTGGATGCGGTTTGCTAAACTGCAGGTATTCCATTTAGTAGTAGTTCCAATGCTAATTTTAAACTACAGCTAAGCCACGTGTTTTTTGTAGTGTTAGTTTTAGCATTTTGGGTAACTTGATCTTAAGAAATAACGTTTGATTTGATTAAAGTTTAGGGTTTAGCAATAGATATGGATTCAAGATTATATGGCATAGACATCACAATTTGGATTGTTTGTTGTTGACAATGATGTTGTATGCAGGTTGGGTCATTGAATCATTAAAAATCATAATAATCATATATAATTATCAATGATCCAATGGTTCTTTTTCTTTGGCAGGTGTTTTGGATACCAGCCCATTTCCGATCTTTGTAACCTGAAAAATAATGTTTATTTTTCAAATGGGTTGGTAGGGATTTTGTCCCAAATGAAAGACGATAGTAAGGGCATGTACTGTTTTAGGTAATTTTCCTGATAACTCCATAACTTCTCGTTTAGAATGTGTACAGTATATTTGACGATATTAGTAAAATTAATTTTTGTAAAATTTAACTTAATGTAACTTTATGTGTGAAAAATAACTTCGTAAATATGACAGGTAAAAAATAATTTCATAATATGACAAGATCAGAAAGTAGGTTTCATAAAATAGAACTTTTTAAAATTTCACACTTTGATGAATGTTAAGAACTCAAAGTGAATAGGAAAAAAGAGAATCATACAAAACTTTTATAGCGATCTAAATTAAGACAATTTTATATTCACTTCCTAAGTACAAAACAAGTGAATTTAATCATCAGTGTTCAATAGGTCATTACCATATTATAACTTAAGTGACCTTTTTCAAAGATTTAACTGTTTGGTTGAAACCCCTAGATGATATAAGTATTTTACAGCCTAAAATACATATAAAAAAAAAAAAAACCTCCAATTGGACTTGACTTATGGACTTTTATTACAAGCTAGTCAACAAGATAGTTAAAACATCTATAAAAAATTAATATAAATTTAAACTTTTAAACTATTAAATAATGAATAAATTTAAATTATTCAACCAATTTAAGGAGCTAGCTACCAAATCACTGGTGGCAGATGGTGAGCCATTGAACCCAAAGCAGCATTATCATTAACTGCGCATTTTATAGGCCACTGGCCCCTCCTTCTATTAAAAAAAAAAGACACTTATTTTACCCAAGATATCGTGATTCAGGATTTAAACTAATCCCTCTTTCTTTTTAGATTATATAATCCTTAAAAGGAAGAAGTTCTGTCCGGAGACTGTTTTTCTCCCCTTACTGAGAATAATTTTCTCCCAAGTGTTTAATAAAATTTCAAAATATTATTGCTGGAAATATATATTGAGTTAGTTTATAATATTGTAAGAAATAAGTAAAATTGTTCACAAATTTCTCCAAATAAATTGAGCATGATGAAAAAGAAATTCTAAAATTTCATCTTATAAATTTTTTGTAAATTTCAAAGAGATGGTGGCATAAAAAAATTGTATAAGATTTATTTTGTTGTTTTACCTATTTCTGCTCTTCTCTCCATTTCTCTATCTTTACAGGAAAAAATTACAAAACGAAATTTATGGGATCCGAACTCAAAATTCTCATAAAATGCAATAACAGCTGTTAGATCAAAATCTAATAACTTATATTTTATTATTTTATTTTAATATATATATATATATATATATATATATTTAAAATATGAGTTTTCAATTTGATCTAATGACTCCCAATTTTCAACTGCATCTGCAATGCAGTCTGGACACCATAATAAATGGGTCTCATTACTTGAGAAGTACTATCGTCCTCTTGGAAAGGCCCACAATAATAATCCTAATTTCTCATATACGTATCATGATGTTGTTTACTGTTAAGGACATAATATAAGATCGTCACATATCTGAAGTTGAATAATCACATTGAACTGGAAAGAACTGGTAGGAATTGTCAATAACATTGACCTTCATTTCATCCACAAAAAAGTACTTGTTGTATTTTCATAATGCTTAAAATTTTAATATTATTTTCATAGTTATATTTTGACAAATAAATAAATTTTGCCTCAAATTTGAAATTTATTTTATTTTTAACAAAATAGAATACTGTAATGTAAGTAAATATAATGCTGAATGATCAATATGAAAACTCAACTCCCATAAGACTACAAGCAGATGGGGATAGATGATATGACGATATGATTTGAATGGTAGAATTTAGAAGGAAAATAACAATTATGATAGGAATGGTAGAATTAAGAGGAAAGGACAATTATATTTTAATATTTTATTTTTTATAAAACAATATATTTAAAATATGAGTCTTCAATTTGATCCAGTGACTCCCAATTTACAACAGTGCTGTGCTGCAGAAGATCAGCAATACAGTCTATACACTACACCACAATGAACGGATCTCATTACTTGAGAAGTACTATCGTCATCTTGGAAAGGCCCACAATAATAATCCTAATTTCTCATGTACGTATCATGATGTTGTTTACTGTTAAGGACATAATATAAGATCGTCACATATCTGAAGTCGAATAATCACATTGAACTGGAAAGAACTGGTAGGAATTGTTCAATAACATTGACCATCATTTCATCCACAAAAAAGTACTTGTTGTATTTTCATAATGCTTAAAATTTTAATATTATTTTCATAGTTATATTTTGACAAATAAATAAATTTTTCCTCAAATTTGAAATTTAATTTATTATTAACAAAATAAAATACTATAATATAAGTAAATATAATGCTGAATGATCAGTAAGAAAACTCAACTACCATAAGACTACAAGCAGATGGGGAAAGATGATATGACGATATGATTTGAATGGTAGAATTTACAAGGAAAAAACAATTATGATATGAATGGTAGAATTTAGAGGAAAAAAAACAAAGCAAACAATTTGGGGTCCGAATCATGGTCATTATCGGGTGTCTGGACTCACCATGGTCTATTATTGAGTGTTGAAGGGCCCATGTTCGGGTATAGCTGTTTAAGAATATCGTAGTGATCATAGTAAAGATTATCTTCACAGTGTAGCCAGCTCTCTACCCCTTTCTCTGTTTGGAATTTTAGTATTTACTCTTTAACATTTTCACTTTTCAGTGTTACAACTAAGAATGAGGATGGGTTAATATTTAATATTCTTTTTAACTATCTGTATGAAATATTCAATATTCGGACCTTGTTAGACACCGAAAATGTCGTATATTATCAACTCTTTCCCCGCTATATCTAAATTGCGTGACTTGATAGTTCATTATCTGATAAAAACCAACATATATAAAGATATATGCAACTTTTCCTTTGTAATTATTAAGATAAAACTGCTTTATTGGCATTATAATTCGTACACATACGGGATATAGTGAGCGGTACTCCGTCCCTGAAAATAGTCCCCATCATGCTAAGCTTTTGCTTCTTTATCGGGATTGAATGCAATGAGGTCATTATACACCACGATAGGGCTCCTCACTTGGAAAGTACCATCATCCCAAACCAAAGAGGCAGAAACTATATCCACGTCGATTGATTTTCCTTCCATAGTGAGCGCGAATGACTTCTTCTGCCCCACAGATGTGAAGGACAGAACTTGGGGACTTACTTGAATATTTAACACGGGTGGAGCAGTGATTCGAGCTCTATATTTGGATTTAGAGGACCCAACATTGGTCACAGTCCTATGAGAAACATGAATAAAATCTGATGAATATGGTACTTTCGAAGCAAAGGATGGGAGATTGAGGTCATCAACTGTTTCGTTTTTGGATCGACCACAACTGCTGTAATCTCCAGTAATAGAACGAAGCTTTTTGTTGTCGTAACCTTGGCTGCACAAGAACTTGACATAATCATTTTCACTAGCATCATAGACTAACCCAGGATTCACTGCCTTGACAGGGTTGATTTGCCCAGCTCCATAAGCAAATTCAGCATCTGGATTCATAGCACTACTCAAGGGAACAGCTGTAAATTACAGAGCAAACATTGAAGTATTGTATTCAAGCTCAACCCATCATCCACTACAACTAGCCAACTAGTGATCCAAGTCTATAGATGAAGTTTAGACTTGTGCATATTTACCAGTGGTCATAAGAGCCGACTTGATTGCAGACGGAGACCATTTGGGATGAAATGATTTGACGTAAGCAGCTGCGGCAGTAGCATGAGGACAAGCCATTGATGTGCCACTTATTATGTTATAGTGCTCTACTCTCTTATCACCTTTCACCAATGAAATAGGGGAAATCGGAGGCCATGCAGCTAAAATGTCAACTCCAGGGGCACTTATATCGGGCTACAACATAACATAGTAAAGTTATAAACCTAGAAAAAAACTGCATGTAATTTGTAGATTAATTAGCTACGAACATGTTGATTAGTTACCTTGAGTATGTGAGAAGCGAGTGGGTTAGGACCTCTGGAGGAGAAGGATGCTACGTAAGGGGCGGATGAATCTTTCTCCTCGTTGGTCTTGAATATAGTTGCCGTACTGGTAGTGGGTAGTATAGCATATTTATAGTATCAGGAAAGAAAAGAAACACAACACTTGGAATTGGCTTCAATATTTTGAGACTACTGAGAATTTGATACCTGTTTGATTTCAAGAACGAGCGTATGCGTAAACCATCTGCATAACTGATCTCAATTTCAGGCAGAGAACGAACATCCGGGGCATCTTTAAAAGATGTGGTTGATACTACAATACCAGCAACTTCAGACGAAACCCCTGTATCCTGAAATATCTGATCGCACAAAATGATCTTTCCCTTCACCGATTTTCTGTCCAAAGAACCTCGCTTGCAAAACCTGTGCCCTCATATTATAATTAATTAAGACCATTTCAATTAACGAAATTAAACTCCCTACTCCGTTTTAGTAAACCCTCCCTCGTCAATACCTGGACTCTGATGAATTATATCCACCCCGGACATTGGGTGCGTCTCCCCCATCAATAAATGGATAATATTTACCCTTGAGGTCAAATGTGTTCACTGAAACTCCCTGCATTTAGAGACTAACGGTTGAATTGAAACGTATCAGGCTGTAACATTTTATTACTGAATGTGAGTGAGTACCTTATAAACCAAGCCATTGCCTAACTGAAGCTTGGTGGAGAACTTGCGGTCAGTGGTGGTCGCAGCCACGGAGAGCAACCATGGAGCTAAGGTTGCGATGGTGTAAAGCCCGGGACCTTTGTTGCCAGCAGATTTAGATGTTAAGATGCCTCTTTTCATGGCATGAAAAGCTCCTATTGCGATTGGATCCATGAAAATGTCGATGGGGACTTCCCCTCCAAGTGAAATGGAGATTATGTCCACACCATCAGCAATTGCTTCATCAAATCCAGCCAAAATGTCATGATAGTCGCAGCTATCGACCTCAGACAACCAGCACACCTTGTACACAGCGATGCGCGCCGATGGAACCCCTCCTCCCGCCGTCCCGGAGCCCAGGCCCTGTAGGCTTGCGGATCCAACCAAGTTTCCGGCAACTGTGGATGCTGTGTGGGTCCCATGGCCAGAGTTATCTCTTGGACTTTTTATATCATCTTTCTCATAACTTCCATCTATACGGGAATATTTTGCTCCTATTATTTTGCTGCATATGAGTATACAAATAGTGAGTAATCCATTTCATTATGTGAGATGATGACAGATATGCTTATACTTATTGCAGGTGAAGTTGTGGCAAGAGCCCTTCCATTTGGCGGGTGGAGGACCAAATCCTTTGTCGCTGAAGCTTTCAGATTCTGGCCAAATTCCTGAATCAATGACACCTACGATTATGTCGCTCTTTAGAGCTCTTCTTCTGACTTTCTGGGGAAAGCCAATGAAATCCCACGACCTTGTTGTATGTGGTCTGAATTTTCCATTCAGGAAAACCGACACGACACCGTCCATTCCTAATCAAATATCAAATATATTTGCAACAAGGGTCAGTTTTTTTATTTCCAATATTATTATACATATAAAGTACGGAGGAAGTGAGGGGCGTCGTGTTATTGTGGTACCTGCTATGGTTTTGGCTTCTTCCTCTGTTAACTTCATCACAAATCCATTGAAGCTCTTCCAGTAGCTGTGCAGTATAGCTTCTTGTGCAAAATCGCTGCATAAACAATCAGAATACCCTATCATTTCGAATGCTGAGTCTTCGTTATGATGTGCACTAATTTTAACTGACTTCAATTGTCTTTAATCTCTGCAACACGTAACAGTAGAGCCATTAATGTATAAGTATTCAATATATATATAAAACACACCCAACCTGCCAAGGACGTTTTGAGCCATGGTGGTGTGAAGTGAAGGTAATGATGCTGGGTTAATGCCATTAGGATGATCACCCATGTACACAATGTAGGTCTGCATTCAGAACACAATATAGTTGAGACTTGAGAGTGAAATAGAATGATGAAAATTCTTAAAGGACGGGAGAAACAGAGTCCAGCGCCGATGCAAGCATATGTTTTTGTTCAGAGCAGAATCTAGCAAACCATATATCGGAAAACAAATATAACTAAGGGACAAGTATGGTAAAGAATATACTTGCCTTTCGATCATCCTTAGAATACGCCTGATGAGTAATGAGAATGGAGGTAAGAGTGAGGAGGAGAAGTTGGGGACGCAGAAACACCATGATTGGCGAAGCACTTCGGAGAAGTTGGCAAGTCGCTATGAGCTTAAGGCCTTCGAGGCCACACCTAATATAAGCGAAACAATGGGAACACAGCTTGTGAAGGAAATTGGAAATGAATAGATTAACTGAGTCTTGTATAAGTAAATTAACTCATAAATTTAATGTCAACTTGTGGACTTCAAATAATATTTGACTCAATCACTCACCTATCGCTTTAATAAAATAATTATTACATGTCCTACTCTTTGTTTCTTTTGTCAACATTTCATGTCCTACTCATCTTCACTATTCTATACCTCCACATAGTACAATGATTATTATATTCATTTGGAGAAGTTATGAATCATTTAACTTATTTCTTGCATTTATTGTAACCCTAGTTAATTGGTAATTCACGATAATCAATTGATAATTTAATATCTTAAAATTTTGAATCATGATGTAGTTAAAAAGTTCAGCTTCTATCAAAACCTAATTAACCAAGACCTCTTATTTCAAAGCACCCGAACTCAAACGCTACTGCACTAACTATTAATTCATTGTTTTGATAAAACAATTATTATATACTCTACCTCTAATGAAATGACTACGTCCTTATTTTTTAATAAAATAATCTTCTCATCCTCTGTCTTATTTATTAATCGTTTAGTCCTAATTGAGTGATAGTACTGGTTGCATACATATTAAACATTTTTACTAATTATTACATAGATATTACGGTTTTTGTACACTGATACTGCGGTAAGAATAATAAATGAACCATATCTTATGTTAAAATTATTCACCCAAATGTGATATTGTATTGTATTTAATAATTTATTTTAGGAATTGCATAGCGTCAGACTACGTGATTTTTAAAACTTTATTTTTTTATATTAAAGTGGGATCGCGTGGGCTGACACCTCGTGACCCCATTGTTTACACGAGAGAGGAGAGAGAAGATGAGAGAGGGAGGAGAGAAGGAAAGAAGAGGAGATAAGAGTGAGGAGGGAGGAATGAAGAGATAAGATTAAGAGAGAGGGGAGAATTTTAATTTTGAAAGATCGAACTAAACATAAAATATGAAAAGTTCATATTTTTTTTATATTGAAAAAATTTTATTTTTAGTTCTTATAATTTTATTTAATTTTTAATTTAGTCCCTATAATTTAAAATTTTATAATTAAATCTTTATTGTTTACAAATATCTTAATTTAGTCCCTCCAATTAAAATTATGTAAGTATTTTTTAAATTTTGTTTATATAATTATTTATATAAGTCTTAATACTCTAAATATGTATGATTTATGCTAGCAATAAAATTTTCTAAGATAGATAATAAAATAAAATTAACTCACATATATGCCTAAGTATTCACAAACATACAATAATAGAGACTAAATTATAAATGATTTAAACTATGAGACCTAATCATAAAATCAAAAACAAGAAAAATTATATTTTTAGTTTTTATAGTTTTACTCATTTTTCAATTTCATCCTTATACTTTAAAATTTTATTATTAAATACTAATGTTATTCACAAAAAAAAATCGATTTCCTCCTCCCCTCACCCCACTCTTACTATCCTCACAAAAAGTTAAAAAAAAAAAAACCAAATCTTTAATCGATTCAAGGTATCAATGACTAATGGTATCCCAAGACACACTTAGAAATGTATTTCAATTTTCAAGTGGATATGTATAAGTGGTTTTGGGCAATAAGAAACTATTCAGGGTGTTATAGTTTTGTGATGCCTAGTGGATGAACACATTTACGTAATATCGTAGCTCAAATATTGAGATAGGATATCTAGTTTTGAAATTATATTTTTCGTCCTTATAGTTTGGCTCATTTTTTAATTTGGTCTTCACACTTTAAAATTTTATTATTAAATCTTCATAGTTTAAATGATTTATAATTTAGTCCTTATTACTATATTTTTGTCAATATTTTGACATGAGTTAATTTTACTTTATTATCTATCTTAAAAAAATTTATTGCAAGCATAAATACTACATATTTGGAGTATTAAGACTTATATAAATAGTTATATAAAAAATTTAACAAAACACTTACATAATTTTAATTGGAAGATATTTGTAAACAATAAAGATTTAATTATAAATTTTTAAATTATAAAGACTAAATTACAAATTAACTAAAATTATAAGAACTAAAAATATAATTTCTCAATATAAAAAACCTAAACTTCCCACAACTTATGTCACGTCAGATCCTTCAAAATTGGAATTCTTTCCTCGACTCATTTGATTATTAAAATTGATACAACGAAAATTAGAATGGAAGTAGGAGTAAGAATAAAAATATTAAAATATTGTTTGGTTGGAAAGGAATGAGAATTAACATGTCCCTCTTTACTTCGTTTGGTTTATAGATTACATATGATAATCAATTAGGTAATGTACATATTTTACTATATTATCCTTTATTATAAAATATAAAAAAAAGGCAAACATCTCTTCGAACTATTATTTAATAATATAATTATATATTAATATATATTTTTACTTAATAATATAATAATTAATAAATTAAAAATAAGAATTTAATAATAAATAATAATAAATTAGGGTTTTGATGTATCACAAGAGATTTTTGTTTAAAAATTATTATAAGTGATGATATTTTTATCAAATATATTTTCATTTCTAGAATACCAATTTCATTCTATAACTTTAGTTAAAGATATAATTTTTCATTATATGAGGGAGAGCAGATTTCTAGAGAAAAGAACAATGACTTAATCTATCAATCAAATATGAAAATAAAAGTGTCTCATATTCTTATTCTCATTCCCTCGCCTTGATTCTAACAATCAATCTAACATGTCTTTAATCTTATCTCTTCATTCCTCTCTCCTATAAATAGATTATAGGAGAAAATCTTAAAAACAATTTAGACCATTAGATTAAAATTTGGTAGCCTAAATTGTTTTAAAATTTTTTTATTTTAATAAAAATCATTTTTTTAATTTTTGAAAAATTAAATTTTTTCGAAAAAAAAAATATGATAATGCACAAAAATTTATGAATATTTTAGATCATTTTTATACATAATAATATTTTATTGATGAAAAAAATTATAAGATGTAAATAATAAACTGTAAATTGTTAGAACTTGTCCATATATTTTCTTTTTATCTGAATACTATCTTGTATAAAAAAATAAACTTAAGATGTTAGGAACATATTATAAATTATTAAAAATAGTTTATTTTTTATCATTCTGTATAACAAAATCTAAAATATTTTTAAAAAATTATATATTATCATAAATTTTTTTAAAAAATTAATATTTATTGAAAAAAAATTTTTGAAGCAATTTAGACCATCAGATTTCATTTTATGGTCTAAATTGTTTACAAGATTTTCTCGCAGATTACAGGAGAAAATCCAAATCCCCTCTCACTTTCCTCTCTCATCTTTCTCTCTCCTCCCTCGTGTCTTGACATTGGAAGGGGAAATGAACAGTGAGATCGCGTGGTGTGACACTGCGCGATCCCTAAAATAAATTATTAAAATAAAATACAATATCGCATTTGGACGAATAACTTTGACGGCTGCGGATATGGTTCATTTATTATTTTTACTGTAGTATCAGTGCATAAAAGCCTAGATATTACACTAATTCTTACTAAATTTTTTTAAATTACTTTAAATAAAATTTAAAATGCATCAAATCAAGAATATGTTCTTAAAACTATGAGGGAAAAAAGTTAAACTTAAAGAAATGATCGACTATAATGTGAAAAAAAATGTTATTTGGAGTAGTCTGATAATAAAAAATAGAATAAATTATGCTAATTTTTTTTAAAATTTGGCTTAATTACACTTTATATTGCGCTTGTATCCAAAATGTCCAGGCTTGAATTTAATTACTTAAATACATCCCCTTTAATTTACTTCCTGTGAATGAAATTATTTTTTTTCTACCATATGTGTTCCTTTTAAGAATAAGAATTTCTTTTGCTATCATATTAATTATAACCTCATATTGAAGCTAAAATAATTTAAATTTAATAGCAACGTACACTAACTTCTTGTGAGGTTTTGACTAATTATTAGTGACTTTTAATATGTTAGAAAAACCTACCCTTTAATTTTCTATTTATTGATTAAGTTAACTTTTTACACAATATAAGACAGTGACAAAATAGAGGAAAATGTGAAAAAATATAAGAGGAAGAAGAAAAAAAAGAAAATGATTATTTTGATGTTATTATTTGCCGACTTGATTTATAAAAATATAATAAATATATATATATATATATTATGTCAGCAATAATGTCATCTTTAATGACATAAGCAACGACGTTAATTTTGTAAGATTTATTTAAAATATTTTCAAAAAATTTAAATTTATTTTTTAAAAATATTTTAGAATAAAATATTAAATATAAATTAAAGGCAAATTAAAATTTTCATCTTGCAATAGTTTATAATGGGCAATGGTTTAATTTTTTTTTAAATTTATATAAGACAAATTTTCATTATTATAATCCTTAATTAATGCACGATTAATAATTGACCCTTAAAAAAAATAATTGAACCTACGAAAAGCGAACTCTGATACAAAACTCTTTCATAATGAGTATTTATCTCTTTTTTTCAATTATTTGTTTATATTTTAATTAGTTTTTGACAATTTTATTTTAACTGCGATTCACAATTTTAATTACATCACTCGTTTTATATTTATTTCTTTAAAATTAATAAAAAAACTTAATTAAAATGGAAAAAAAATCCAAATTATCTTCGTTCCCTGGCGTTTCACATTCGCAGTCACTGTAGCCTAACTCATTTTTACTTTTCAGCGTCACATGTTTCTGTCGCTTACCACTACTTTTTATGTCTAAAGTAAGAAAAGAAAGGTAGCAGAGACTTGAAATGATGGCATGGGCCAGCAATATGAGGAATTCATCAATGCGGGACAAGACTGAACAATTATTGTTGCCGTGGAAGACAAACATATGTGAATTTTTTCTTTGTACGACGCTAGATTGTGTATTTACTTTAACTTGAATTATTGATTAAAGTTTTAGATTAAATGGATTTTGATTCTTAATTTTTTAATTTATTTTGGTAATTAAATTTTAAATACGGACCATTAAATTTATATAATTTTTTTTTAATATAAATAATTAAATTTGTGCCGTTTGAATATGCAGGGAATACGAATTAAAGACAAAATGAGAAAAGTGAGATAGTGAAGATGAAGACTTTATCAACATAATGAGGATGGAGAATGCAACTGTTACAAGGAATGGCTCAGAATATACAACAGCACACAGCCCTTTGGTTTCATTCCAACCTTCTGAACCGATAGTAAGCAACTATTTTATTTTTTACACTAAATTCTAATTTGGGCGAATAATCAAGGACATGCATATGTTATTTAAAATTGAGTTGGATATGATGCAAGCTAGTCAGGTCTTTCAAAGGTTTAAGTGTCTTGTGAGTATAATTTTAATATATATTAGATTGGACATAACATGTTGTTCAAAACAATAAAATTCGAAATTGATTAACTATTGCAAATAGCTCAAAGTATAAGTGGTTTTTAAGGATCTATAAGGCCACTTGATATGATTATAATGGTCGGCTTACCCTTGTAAAGAAGATTATAAGAAATCCAACCAACCCTAATGGGATCAAGCATTCAGAGCCATTAGCATTTACAGCACTTCAGATCTTACACAATACGCAGCATAACCCATCACAATCAGCTGTACTAAGTTCTCATGGGTTTATTTACAGTACTATACCATCAAGTCCTTATTTTGTATTGCCTTGATGCCCGGACAAAACTCACTCACTCACTCACTCTCTCTCTCTCTCTAAAAATCTCTCTTCTTGTTTGTTGCCATCACTCGTTTTGAATACATCTAGTGCGCTAGGTAAAGTTGACTCCATTAATGGAAGGATCATGATGCAAACCAGACAAAATTGTTCTATTACTTTAGATTAAAATATTAATTGGTACTAATATACTTATATGATAATTAATATGATGTATTAATTTCAATCAAATCATTCTATTTATCTATTTAAATGATTTGATTGAAATTAGCACCCCACATAAATTGTCAGATAAATATGTTAATGCTCACTTATGTTCCTCTAATAAAATGATTATTAGATTCTCTATCTCCTCTACTTTATGCTTTCATGTAAAATGACTGTCTTTCTTTAATGAAAGATTCTTTTCATCCATCATCATTAATTTACTTGGAGTAAGTCATCAGCGACGTATTTAATTTAGAATATTTACTATAACTATAATTAATTGATAATTATAATGCTTTAATGAAGGCTTTCAAAGCATTTTCTAAGCAAAGGAAATGGGAACGACTTTGTAATATTCTTGAAATGTATATGTTGAATACTTTATTTTAAGTGGGAAATTGTTTTTAATAATTTTATGAATTAGAAAAGTAAGAAAATGCAATTGGGACAAGAATAAATTTTTAAAAGTGAGAATATTGAAAAAAAAATAGTAAGAATTAAATATAAATCGAAGTAACATTATATATGAATACGAGGCAGATACAAGTAGCTAAACTTCATTTATTGCACCAAAACCACTTAGGTTCAATTCCTTCATAGACAATTCTAAAGCTTTTTAGATTTTTGCTACATGTCCCCTATAGAAAATTACCAATTTACCCCTAATTATATCTTCTCCTCCATTGTACACCTTCACTCTCACACGAAGCTTCACAGGAACTTAGCAAAAAATTTTCTCCATTCCTCTCTTGCGTTTATGCTTGAGTTTAGGTGAGATCGTCACCACCCTGTTCTCCACCATCACTGATTGTTTTTTGGCATCTAGTTGATCGGATATAGTAAAGCTCCAGTGAGACTCCATTTTTTTGGATTTCAGTATGTTTTTTAATGGAAAATGGCGCATTTTCTTCAAATTAGCTTAGGTTCTTACTTTGTTAGTGATTTTTTATTCTCTCTTTCATAATTGCCCTCAACAATTTCATCATTTAAGTTTCAAAATCTGAGGCCCCTTTTTAGCAGCATTTTTTTTTGCGATTTCAATAGAATCTGGTGTGATTTCGTGTTTTTCTCTCAAAATCATCATGGAGCTTAGCTTGGAAGGTGAATTTCAAAGCTTTCTCTCTTGTTTTCATCAATTAGGCTTAGAATTGAAAAACCCCCATTTCTGGTACTATTCATGCATGAAAGTGAGGAATTTGAGTTCAATTTGGTGTAGTCTCATCAAATTGAGTTGGGGATTTACATCCTCGATAATTTTCGAACCTATCTCCCCTAGAATCATTGGTCAATTGTGAGTTTTAGTTTCAAGATTGAAAAATCTCAATGTGGAAGTGTATTTGCATACTTGTAGGATGATGAAACTTGAAGTTTTTGGGCTTTTCTTGAATCATTAAGTATTTGGGAGGTGACTTAAGGCTATCAGAAGACTTCATTTTAAATTGTAAGTTGATTTGATATTTATCTTGATGTTCTTGAATTTTTTTATACAGAGAAAAGGAAGGAAATTTGAATGGGAAGCCTCTTGGGACTTGATTAAATGGTCGTGAATGTTAGCATCAGCTTAACAAAGTATTTTAGAACTTGGTTAATTGATATTTAATGCCACATTGGTAAAATCGATAAATTCTTAATCATAAAATAAGGCATAATCAAGGTTGTTGGAGAAGATTTACGGCATTATATATTGTTTAACATCATGAATTGATTTGGACTAAAGAGTGTCATTTTCCTAGGCCATGGTTGAAGTTGGATGGTTAGTGATCATTAAGATGAAGGTTAAAGAACAATATGTTGAAAGTGTCGTGAAACAAAATTTGGATAATTAAAATTCTAAATGGATTGGATATGAGTTAATCAAGTTATATAGGAAACTTATGATGTATCTAATTAGGATTAAGCATACTATCAACCTTATTAAGATTAAGCTTATTTATGAAATGGACCTTGAAATGAGAAGTAAGAAAGGCTAGTGAGGTTAGGGATAATAATGGAGGATTATATATAACAATCCAATAAGTATAAATATCAAGGCTTTTGTTTATGGTTCTAAAGCAAATGAATAGCTAAATAAATAAATTAGTAAAAGTAGTTATATTGTTCATGAATAATAGAGGTTGAGAGTGCATTATTTTATTTTATAGATATTTTGAACTAATTATGATTGTCACGCCTCGAATTCCCTGGGATGTGACCGGCACAGATCACGAGGAAATCCCCATGACCTGCAAGCCTACACTAAAGGGACGATCGTTAACATACATTTCTAATACCCATAATGCCGTTGCCTTAGTATATATGGTGAGAATGTCAATACAAAACGAGGCCTCCTGTAGAAATTTCGGCAGCACCTCCCCAGTAATTAAGACGTCCCGAAATTTCTACAGGGTCCTGCAAGGCAATACATAAATAGGGGAGCTCCGCTCCCACCAGCCCAAATCCACGAATACAACAAAAGACAAAAACATGGCGGGTTCAGCTGTGTCACAAAATAATCCCGCGAACGGAAATGGCTACCAAACTAAATATATATATATACATCCCAAAAGAAAATGCCAAATTATAATCAAACAAAAAGGGCACGTCTCGCACCCAAAACAAGCGGCTCAATGCGGCTCCCTGGTCAATGCTCCGCCGGCTCCTAAAGATCACCTAACTCTCTTTCTGGGACCAAAAGTTTTCCGGCAAATAGCACCCCAAGTCAGTAAACCATTTCATATATAAACGAAAGCTTTAACAAAAATCAAGGAGTAATACAGTGCAATAGTGTTTAAATCCATAAACTTGCAATTAACAGTCGAACGAAATAACCATTTTTCATAAACGTCAAGTCAACAACCATTCTCAGTTAAGCAATCAATTGTGACAACAATCAGGATTAAGACTGCTAAGAACCAACGGGCGAGGGTACACAACCCTCGAAAGCATCTAATCAACAAGCGATGATACACAATCCGCGAGGGTAACTAACCAACGAGCGAGGACACTCAGTCCTCGAGGGTAACTAACCAACCGGCGAGAACACTCAGTCCTCGAGGGTAACTAACCAACCGGCGAGAACACTCAGTCCTCGGGGTAACTAACCAACAGGCGAGAACACTCAGTCCTCGAGAGTAACTAACCAACAGGCGAGAACACTCAGTCCTCGGGGTAACTAACCAACAGGCGAGAACACTCAATCCTCGAGGTAACTAACCAACAGGCGCGAGTTACGTCTCGCGAAAGCTTATCATTCGTCATTTTCCCAAAAATCAAGGAATTTACATCACGCATGTATACAAAGATGAAATTATACGAAAGTTTTCTGTGGTTCTATTATATCTAGCTAGTAACCACCTCTAATCACATCTCAAGTCAAATATCATTCAACACATACAGGGGTCCCTTGCTTTAAATCCCACAATTCGGTAAGGCAGAATCAGAAAGAATTTATTTACATTTAGAACACAATTAAAACAAGAACAACCTAGGCAATAATAAGAGTTTCGGGGTGCTATCTGCGCACCTGAACTCTGATCAACGCAAGCGGTATGCTGCCCCCTCCTTAGGGTGCCAGAATCGGCCTTACGACCCACCTGCACCGAAGTTCACGCAGGGATTAATCGCCGTTCGGGCCATTATCCTAATTTAGGACCTAACTCCCCCATCTCTTTAATTCCATATCTTTCATTCCTTAACGTGCGATTATTTACACTTCTGGCCCATATATTTTCCAGATTTTTCATTCTGATCCCTGTTTCAAGCCCTAGCCTCCATTTTAATGCAAATCCAGCAAATTTCTTAGTTCTCATGCCTAACAGTTTAAAGGTATTAATCTAGAGTAAATATGGATCAATTACAAGTCAGAAATTTTCCATTTTCTCAAGAACCCAAAATTTTCGAAAATTTTCATTTTGGTCCCTGTCAGCCATTCTTCTTACAAGCAGCCAAAATCCATGATTTTAGAGCTCAAATTTGTTGTTTAAGGGCCGAAAATGCTACTTCTAAGCTCAATCTGAAGAGAAAACTAGCTTAAACGTACCAAATCCTCCTAAAATGCCCAAGGTTCGAACTCCTCCTTCTCGCCGAAAAAGCGGCTCCAACGGCGGCCAACTGAGCTTGTCTTCAGGTGGAAAGGACCGGCCAAAACGTGAGGCTCACAACCCGTCCAAGCCACGCCGGGAAAACAGCCCACCAACGGCCAGGAGAGCTCGCGGTTCCACGGTGGTTTTCGCCCAAAGGAGTGGCGGTTTGCCGGCTGGAATGGCGGAGAAGGGTGGCCGGTGGTGCTCGAGGGTGCAGCTCAGCTCAGGCGAGGTGGAGGCTCAACCACGGCGGCTCTCTGCTCTCTCGCGAAGCCTCTCTCTCTTCTCTCGCTCTCGGCTGCACGCAGGAAGGAGGAGGAAGAAGAAGACTTACGAGGGCAATTTTGTCCTTTCACTGTGGAGGGGACACGTGGCAGCTCCAGAAAAAAAAACACTGGAGGTTAGCTTCCTGGTCTCGAACCCACGTCCTGAGGAAATGCAACCTGAAGCCTGACCACTGAGCCAGCCTCAATTTCATTGTATTGATTCACCTAACACAATATTATACCATCAGTTGCATTCAAAATTTTAATTGCTTGGGTTATTACAATGATTGAGTGAATTGTTAAAGGCTTTAGGGAGAGGTTTATGTGCTCCTCTCAAGGTGAGTAGCTATTACTAACTGTGCTTGTATTTTATATTTCAAAAACTCTTTTCATAAGTTTGTGTACTTTTTACACTTAGCCATTTTTTGGAATAAACTTCTTTTGATGTACTGATTTCTCTTTGAGAATTGCTATTAATGCTGTCACAGCTTCAAGGTAATATTTTATACAATCCTCTTTTGGCATATGATTCAACTTTGGAATTATGATTTATATCTCTATATATTTGGTTTTGGTTTACATTGGTTACGAAATTTTGAATTTATTATATTCCGTTGTTCTGAGTAAATCTGATTCTGGATTTGTAAAGTACAATTATTAAGGAATTTTGAATCATTCTATTAATATTTTTGAAGTACTTTGATTTGTAATTATGAAGTACCTTGATCTTGTAAAATTTGATTTACTCAAATTCTGTTTTTATGAATAAATCTGATTTTGGATTTTTGAATTTACTTTGATTGAATTACTTTAATTTTGTTTTTTGTGAATAAATCTAATTTTGGATTTTTTGAACTACTTTGGTTTTGGATATTCTGAAAACACTAGATTTGAGAAATACTCTATCTTTGAATTGATGAAATACTCTAATTTTGGTTTCATAAAACACTCCAATCATGTATTTATGAAAATACTTTGATTTTGGATTGACGAAATACTTTGATTATAGATTTATGAATTTATCTAGTTCTAAAATTTTTCTGAAAAGTTTGGTTCCCTAATTATTTATGTAAAAGAATTTTTGGGAACTTATAAAGTTTATAACCTTACAATTAACAGCAATTGATGTTATTCATGGTGTACCATGATTTTGAACCCCAACTAGTAAGGGAGATACTATCCCATGTGTTGGCCACACGTGGATTATATATGATTCTAATTATCTAATTGAGGCATACATCTAAAATTCAGATTATTTTGAGCTTGATGCTTGTGCCTAAGATCTATTCTGTTCTAATAGCATCCCAGTAATTAAGGGAGATACTAGCCCTGTGTGTCAACCACCACATATGGATCTGATTTGGTTCATATTATTTGACTAAGGCATCCAACCTATATTCTAATTATTTCGAGTTTGATGCTCTCATTTGATATTTATTATGTTCTGATAGCACTAGCTTTGAGCTAGCTCTGGTTATGATATTCTGTTACTTCTATTGGATGTTCCCTACTATACCACTTTGCATAGGTTTCTTGTTTGTTGAATGATAAAATCTAATTAATTTCTCTATAATGCATTTTGTATTTAACCAAGTTTCATTGAATTATTGATTTGTTCTCATTATTTGTACTTTGAGAATAGTTACTTATTCATGTAAAAACTTCAAAAATGAATAACTGATTTCTGAAAAACTTTATTGCTCTTATCTATTTCCTTTTTAGTATAATTAGTGATATTTGCTTACTGAGTATTTTCTCTCACTCCTTTATTTCCAAGTTTTTTCTTTCAGAGAGTTAAGACCATTCTATTGCATCGAGAGAACTTAGATATCCCCTGGTGAGCCATGCATTGTCTGCAATGGTGTATTTTACTTCTTGCTATTATTAAATATTGTAAATTTTGTAATCTAGTAGCTCTAATTGTCACAAACAGGAAATTAGTGATTGTGTGGTATATCTAGGACTATTTGGTTATAATATTTTATGAGAACAAAGCTCTCTTGTTTTTTGATTTTACAAGTCTTTGTTGTGGAAATTTGGGAAAGTTTATGATTCAAAGGAAACTTTGTTGAAATTTTCCCATGAAGCCAATAATTAAATTCTATGCTTTTGCATTAACATAATCTAGTATTCATCAATTGGTAGGTTTGTCATTAAACTGTTCTGGTTGTCTAATTTTTCTAGTTCGTGAAGGCAGAGTTTACTTTGTTTTTCATGCCGATCACGCCTCCTTAATTAGAGGTGTGACAAATTAGTATTAGAGTCAGATTAGACCTTGTGACATGTGGAACAAGTGCTTTTTGGTGGGCCCCAGTCATTATTATGAATCCTAGGCATGATCATGACTGTGACGACATTAGAATGCCTTTTTTTTCTTTCTTAAATCTGTCCCTCTTGTCTTGGATAGGAGTCACACTGTTGGATTATACATTGTGTTATGATATAGCAAATTATATCCCTAAGGATTGTGGCCACATAATGTTAGTGGTAGTAAATCCTTATTCCTACCATATTTTTTGATTATGTAAGTTGGCTCTCTGAACTTGCATATGAAAGTTTTTGAAGAAGTAGAATGACAATGATGAATAGTAGAGAGAATTCTCCAATTATGTTGGTATGATTCTAAGCGAACTTAAATTATGATGTACGCTATAAACATTTTATTGGTCAGAATTATTATGGGCAAACTAAATGTGATGAAAGATTATCAGGAATGAATGATCATGTTTGTAATTAAGTTTTTAGCTTGATGCTATCGGATGTCTAAGTAAGACACAAACTTAGTTATATGATTTTATTGAGAATCAAAGGTCATGGGAAATATTGTTTGTAAGCATGCACTTGGGCTCAAAAGTGAAGGGTACGTGAACTGAAGACATTTAATAGGTGATTCATGATGCTTACAATGATTTGCCATATATTTTATATTGATAGGTTATGGGAATCGAAGGTATGCCTTCTTAGAAAAGTATCGTTGTTTTGCAAAACAAGTATCCTTGACTTGCTTGTTAAAATTGAATTGTTAGGGTCTAACCTTTGTGTGACTGATGGAGCCTCGTATGAAACTTTCACAAGATAATAGAGTAGTTAATGTACTTGGAAAATAGAGCCTCAGTTGTTTTGAGATTATCTGACATTGAATCATTGTGCTTTAGTAAGTACAAATCATTCTACGAGAACTAAGGGGATCAAATAATCGTATCATGAGATTACTAACTTATTACATCCATGTCACTAATGGAAATAAGTCCTTAAATGTATCTTTTGATTTAAAATAATTAGGGGTGTGACAAGCTGTTTGGCTACCTCTATGGTTATATTAAATATACACAAATTTTCTTAAAGTTAAAATATGATAAAAAAAAATCTTCAACAATAATATTATTTTAAAAAATAACTTACTAAGAATATTTTTTTATTCAAAATTTTATTTCACTATTATTTTTTTTAACCTACATAAAAATATTAATTTATTCTGAACTTTAAAAAATTATATTGATCAAATACATATCTAATAATTAATATATCCTGTAAATAATATAAAGTAAAATATTTTATTCAAAATGAATATAATTGTAGTTCATTTTTCATTATCAAATAAGTCCATATAATGTTTCTTTTGATTTAAAAAATAATAATATAAACTTCGAAATGTAATTTAATCTAATCAAAATGAAATTCAAGCTTATTTGAAGGTCACAAAGTGACAACTTTCCCATCGTCGCTGAAAATCTTATCTGGACTGTCTGGACCATATTGCTGTCTCTAGTCCCTACCTCCACTTCCATGTACCTCCCAGGAAAATGACTCTGCTCTTGTCTTTCAGCTGGACGATCTTCTCATCCTACTACATTCATCTGAAGAAACTAGTTCTGAACAAGTTTACTAATTGCTTATAATATTTATTATTATTGTTTATATAATATAGTAACTGGTTCAATATAAATTTTTAGTGATAGTATTTAGCAGTTTTATTAACAACCTAAGAGAAAATTTTTCTTAGTAAATGAAAAAAATATAGAATTCTAATCATCTTCCTTGTTATAATGATTTATATAGATACTTTAGATAAAGAAAGATGGATTGATATGATCAATTTGAAATTCATCAAACACACTGTTCTGTGTATAATGCGTAGTATTCTATTTAAAACAAAATAAAAAAAATTAGATAGAGGAAAGGGCAAAAGACACATAAAATGCAAAATGAATCGTCCGTTATATAACAGATCAGTTGTACGTAAATAATTTGTTGTTTTAAAAAAATTTAACAAAATAAAATTAAAAAACAAGTTTGCCCTAGTAAAAGCCGTACGTCAACCCGAACTCCATAAAATGGACTGTTAATAACACAAGTGTGTTCAATGGTTCAATATGTGCCATGTGAGAGTATTTTTTTTCTTCTTTCTTTTTGATTATTTTAGAGAAATATAGGTACAGAATAAGTGAAATTTGCTTGAATAATAAGTCTTATTTAAAAAATGTGGGGATTCACTTGAATAATAATCTCCATCCACTCAGTATTTATTATTTTCTAACATATTAGAAAAATAAAGAAGAATATGATCCTTGTGCCACTAATATTTAGCTAGCTAGTTCCTTAAATTATTTGAATAAATTAAATTTATTAATAAATTTTGATTTAATAATTTAAATTATTTTTTGCGCTTGCTATAATATGAATTTGAATGACCAAATGGTCATATTAAAAAATATAATAAAAATTATTCATAAATATACTTTCACCTAAACAAATAAAGTTAAAATAGTCTTTGACAATCATTTACTCGAAGGTTTTGTTATAAAATTATTTAATTTACTTAAGATTTGAAATAAATAATTATTTTATACATAAATATTAAAAAAAATTAAAAGTTTTGAAGAGCTCAAACTCTTCTTGTCAAAATTCTTTAATCAACTTCTTGTATTCTCACTTTCTTATTATGTGTGAAAAAAAAATTTTACCCCATTGCAGTTATACATACAATTTTCTTTTTTTTTTTAGTAGTCATAGTACATTAATATTAGTAGTCTCCACAGCCCAAAAAACGAAAACTCAGACCGAGTGTGGTAGTTTTATAGGCCATCAGGTGAAAGCAATGAGACCTTAGTGGGCCTAAGTGGGCCTTTCTTCTAGTTTGTCGGTCAACTTTGGGCCTAACCCAAGTGAGCCAATTTTGTTAAAAGAGAGATAGATAAGAGTAAGATGTGGCAACTCCCTAAAAAATACAAACTAATTTTTAACTAGTGCCTGGCTCAAAAATATTTTCTATGTATGCTTTGACAAGTGAATTTCTAATACTTAAATAAAAATTAACACTTCAGATTTTGTTTGGGCTTTAGAGCAAATCTTTCTATTGACCAATAAGCAGAAAACTATACTATATGTCTGTTTTATCCCAAAATTAACAGGAATTGATAGACCTCATATATGAAGCATATATTGTAATAGGAAGAATTGGTAGGATTAATTCTTATGTAAGAGAATAAATGCTAATTAGCAAGTTACGTCCTTTTACGATGTCAATATTTGTGTGTCTATCTTGGTATCTTTCCCTGATCGATGTTTAAAATTAATTTTTAAGTTTAAAGTGTTTTAAATTAATTTATTAAAATTTAAATTTATCTCAAATTTTGATTCTTCGCTAATATACGCAAGGCTTAAGGAATGGATTTGAGACATATAAAATTTAATGAACCATTTCAGAACACTTAAACTAAAGAACTACCTTGAAACCAAAACTAAAGTTAAGAAACCTTAATATTATGTTAACCTGAATAGTTTGATCAAATTATCTTGTTATGTATTTCTTATATATTATGACAAGTATTAAATAGGATAATTTTGAAAAATTAGAATAAATTAAATTATAATTTTTAACTTCAATAAATAATATTAAAAACAAACGTTTAAGAAATATAGTTTTTAATAAGTTATATTTTTAATAAAAAAATTAATACTATCTTTGAAATATTTTATTTATATGTTGACTTCAAGAAACATTTGCTTATGTTTTTTTCTTATAAAATTTATAACTTTATTTTAAACATGACAAATAAGACAATTAAATAATTTTATTTTTTTAAAAAAGAATACATACAATGTGGGTAAGAAATTAACTTCATTGAAAAAAAATTACAATATATATCAAATATAAATAAAACTAAGTGTAACTCTTAAAATAAAGAAATATTAATTATATTTTGTTCAATTGTCAAGAATATAATTTACTATAGAAGTATTGCAAGAAATATGTTAGTGGTGCATCATATTCAACCATGTGCCCAAGCACCTAACCATTCGTAAATGGCCCACTCTAACTTGTTACAACAACACCATTTGGGTTGTTTACTTCGATAAATATGTTGAAACCATTTGTTAAAGAAACTGAATACTTGATTATTGCAAACTTCCCATAGAAGTTTTCAATGTAAGCAATAGGTTCTAATGGTTTATTTTATATATTTTCTCAAGGAATCTCTTGTAAGCAATACTAAACTGATAAGATAGTTTTTAAGCACTCATGGTCGTTGTTTCTAAGTCTTAAAAGTTGAAATGGTTGATCTTGAGAATTTCACAAGGTTCTTAGTCAACTAGCAATAGCCAACAATCGACTGGCCTTATGCCCAGTCAGCTGCTAGCCCCTACTCAGTCGATTGGAGTGTTTTAGAGAGGTACTAGTCGATTGGCTTCTAGGCCCAATTGACTGGCCAATCAACTGGCGTGCCTTTGTGTTACCCCAATCAACTGCTAAGATTAGGCATTAGTCTATTGAAAGCTCTCTGTAAGTCTCCAATCGATTGGCCTTTAGCCAGCAGTTGACTGACCACACCTAGTTTAAGCCCAGTCAGCTGTCAGCCTTAGGACAATTCAATTGGGAGCACTCTGTGAGTGCCTAGTCCACTTGTCACTAGTTAGCAATTAACTATCAAGGTTATGTTTTAAATTTTAAACTGTGAGATAAAGGGACCAACTGACTGGGGCATTGGCAAAAAAACAAAACTATTGTAACTTTTTAATGGCTTTTTTCATACCATTTGACCTCCCATTTGTTCTTAACGGATCTTTTGGACCTCACTTTATAAATTTAGGACCTATGAACTTTGAAAAACAAGCAAGAACATTCTTGAGTGCTCATATTATAATAAATTATCTTTTTTATTGCTCTTTCTTGTCTTAGTTTTTTTATTGTTCAATATACTTTGTTTTTTAAAGTTATTTTCCTGTATATCTTTCTCTTTTGTGGAGTGTAAATTCTATAAGAGTATTCCTTGAGGGAAACAAGCTATAGACTTGGGTTAAGGAGGGGGTTTTTCCCTAGTTTTTGTAATATATATGTTGATATAGTAAAAAACCCTAAAAGGTTACTTGGGGACTAGATGTAGACTTGTGTTTAAGTTGAATTAGGATAAACACTTATGTTATTTTTCTCTTCCTTGCTCCTTTATATTCTACATTTAGAGTTTCAGTGCATATACCTATTTTGTACTTGGTTCAGATTTGAAATACATCTTTAAAAGCTTTTAAGTTTTAAAAATTTTCTTTAACACCCAATTTACCTTTTCTTCAATGCTGACTTTATATACACTACAAAAAAAATGACTTGTGTAAGGATTTTAATCGTCGCAAAAGGGTTCTACGATGATAAGAGAAAACATCACAGAAACTACCATCATAAATGAAACATGACACTTTTTGTTAACCCTTGTAGAAGTCGTCACGATGGCATGTTTTTACGACAATAAAAAAAACCCTCGTTAAAGTCGTCACAAAAAACATGATATTGCAAGGGTCAAGAAAAGTGTTGCAATTTGATGGTTTTACGATGGTTTTTTAACCCTCGTAATAACATGCAATAGTGACGGTCATAAAAATGTTGCAATGTCATGGTATTGTGACTCCATTTTACGTATTGTGAAATAAAAATTGTCGTAATATCTCATTTTTGCATGGTTTCTTGTATATTCATTATGGTAACAGTTGAAACTGTTGCTGATAGATTTTTTTTTTTCAAATATTTTGCTTTAATTTTTTGTATCAATTTTTGTTTTTTCTGAACTTGTAAATATGATAAATTTATCTTTAATCATAACAACACAATCTGATACTCAAAGACAACAATGCCAACTAGATAATCAACTATAAACATAATTAGATACAAAGTCATTATGAAACAATAGTCAACTCTAAACATAATGAGAAACTAATTACAAAGTCTAACAACAAACAATCACAAACTATCCTAACTAGCTAATTATTCCTACTAGAAGGACTTGGCAATGGATTTAAAGGTGGATTTGCACTGCCTTGCTCACTAGGTACCTAACAGTTAAAGAGAAACTTTGATAAGTAATAAATTAAATAATAAAGATAAAAGAACATTACAACATAAGATATACAAAATAAAAATGTTTAGAGAATTACCCCATGAGATAGTATGTATGCGAGCATTGGGGGCAAATCTCCTTGGACACTTTTAAGGAGAAATGACATGATTGCATTTGTTTGTTGTTGTTTTGCTACTAGATTAGCAATTTGAGCTCTTCGTTGTGCATTTATTTGGTCTCTTTATGCCATTTCTGCTCTAAGTGTCGCAACTTCATTTTGTAGCTCATGGTAGGATGGTCTAGGTGGTAGAATCCCATTAGCACGATGTCCAAACACTTGGGAAGGCTAAACACCTATTCCTATTATGCAAACTCACCTAAAATGTTGCTGAGTCCCTAATGAGTCAAACTTAGCTACCTTTTCCTACACATTGGTTCAAAATAAAAGAACAATAACTTATGTCAACATAATGAATTAGAAATCAATAATATAACATAATAAAGTTCATAAATATATACTAATAGCTTGAGCATCCTAATTTATGAACGATCCATCAACCTCTTAGGCACTGCGATCTAAACTTCTCATCTGGAAACTAGACCTCTGTGCTCTTCGTCCTATATTTGTTTTTTTACAATGTAACACATTAAATAGTTATATAACACTTGAGTATAATGCTTTTTACTAATATAAACTCACCATTTCCACTTTTTTCTACGCAAGACTCTTCGATCCACTCATGTGTGGAATCATTTGCTTCCTTTTATTTTCTTTATTTTTTGTGATAGTGGTCTTGCATTTGACCAAAGCATATTAATTAGATTATCAAAAAGTGATACGAAGACAAACTAGTAATATATATATATATATATATATATATAGTTTTGTTGTACCATAATCAACAAAGGATGCCCACTATTCTCTTTGAATGCCCTTTAGGGTTGAGGTAATTAACTCATCTCTCGTTTTTGTTTCGTTAACTATGCATGTAAATAACCGAGAGTGAAAATCTTTCCACTTGCATCCCGTGAACTCAAGAATATTTTCTTATGAACGTCCTCAACAACAAATTTTGCCTGTAAGATATATATATATATATATATATCTTGATATATAAATGAGATACAAAAATCAATAAAGAAATTAGATAGCAAATGCATTATTACCTATATTTGGTCCCTAAATATGTCATTTTTGTATTCAAGAGATACCAACTTCCATTTTTGATAACTAATGGGTAACTTATTAAAGTCTTTCACAATGCTCCCAAGAAAGATAGCCAACAATCCACCTCCTTCTCTAGTGGGTTAGTTATTGGGGTTAAATGGTACAATCACCCTTTTACCCCTCGGAAGTGTGCAAACATCATGCACTGTTAGGTGCCTACTCTTAACTTGAACATCCTCATGTACAATTTTTAAGTTTATGCATGAACATACAAGAACCAACATCAAATTAAATCTAAATAATTAGTCTACTTACGAATGACATTAACAGTCCATCCTCTCCTACTTGGTCATGGTGTCGGCAATACATGCTCTTCTTATTATTCCCGAACATTGTCAATGGTGCTTGGTTGGGAATGTTGTACGTTTGAAACATTTTTTGGGGTACTTGGTGGCAAAGACATTGATTGATCACTATAAGTGGCAGGGTTTGGCAATGAAGTTCCAATGTTTGATTGTCCACCAGCAGTGGCTAATTTAGAATTCCCAAAGAACCTCTTCATCTTTAGAATTCTTGTTAATGACTAAAAGCAACATTAGTTCAGATTAAGAAAATATGTATATAACAAAACTACAAGAACATGGAAAATCTGTCAATTATATAATAAATGGAACGTGCAAACCTGGACAAGTGTAAATTATTATCAACCTCTAGGAACAATTTTTTGAATCGTTATTTGTGGAATGGTTCATTAGCATAAACAACATCTTCATCCTCGTCACCCATGTCGTACAAGTCTTGTGACTTTATGTGTACGACTATACTCCAATTTTTATCATACTCATCTTTCACATAATACACTATTTGAGCTTTAGAAGCTTGGATGTATGGCTTTTCATGTTCATGATTACCCATGTGTATTAATTGTGAAAAATAGATGTGAATCTCAATTCATCTTTTACAATTCTTATAGCAGTGGTTGTATTGGCCCATATGCATTTGAACAAGAAAACTGTGAACTAACCATGATAATTTAATTCAATTATATCTAGTGATTTCCCATAATAGGTACACCTCTGAACCTCATTTGACTATCACTACTACTTGAATAGCTTCTTGTACCAAATGTTCCAAAAACTCCATAATTTTAAGTTTTTAGCCCTTGGTTTCATTCCATTTTTTGAAATTTGAATCTATTGACATTGTATGCATTATGATGTCGTGCTATATCTAATGGACCCATGGCAAGGAACTTCATATCAATTGAATATAATGTATTCACATCATTTCTTTTCTAAACAAACAATTATGAACCATATAATCAGATAAATACATAATATAAATTAACCATTAAGGATGTATAAGTGCTTACATGTCAAGAAAATCACTCAACAAACTCCTGATGAACCCTCTTATTTATCTCAAAAGAAGACTATGTACGTCCTCTTAATTGTCTCCTTACATGATGTCGTAACTAACCTTTTAGCAGAAAGAATAAAAAAAAGAGGTAAATTGATTCCTAAAATGAAATCTTGAAAATCGATTGGTTGGAGTCACCACCAAAATTTTGTTAAAGGAAAACTTTGGAAAAACACTTTAAAATAAAAGGAAATGACAAGGTAGTATGCGAAAACAAAGATGAGTTTGGGAGTCTATTTGAGTGTGGAGAAGGTATTAGACACCCCATAACACCCTCCATGAGGATAGTTACCATAGACTAGTCAAGTGAAATTAATGTGATATGATCTTAAATTTATCTTAATTGCCCTTACTAACACACGTGCACATTAAACAAAGAAGATAAAATCAACAAAAATGAAGACAAATGGATATTTACAAAGGGTAGACTTAACGTAGGATGAGAACTTGGGGCCTATGTACCCAGTGATGGAGATCAAAGTCCATGTAATTCGACCAAAAAGGTGCATAATGAGTTTTTTTTTTGGAGTTTTGAAAACATGATTTATTTATGGTTTATTTGAAAAAGAGGAAAATATTATTTTATTTATTTTTAAATTTTGATTATTTGAAAGAGTCATGTGATGGGCCATTAGAACCCAAAACTTATTCAAAACATAAATGAATGGAAATGGTCATCAGAATCCAAAATTACTTTAAATGTGTGAACCAATATCGGGATATACCTATGGAGTCATTAGATCTTACATGACCCCATTGGTGAATCATTAGTTACTCATGGAGATGTTAGTCTCACATGTTAATACTGATGTTAAGAAAAATATATATGTCTGTAAAATTTGCCAATGGAGGCGTTGGACCTCACATGGCAAGAGAATCGAAAGAGAGTACCTATGGAGACATTGGACCTCACATGACACATTTTTGAAAATATTGAGCATTGGTGTTTGGTGTGTGTGGGTGTTTAATCAATGATCCATGGGTGTGGTGTGTGTTGGTGTTAAGTAAAACATTCATGGGTATGGTGTGTGTTGGTATCCAATTACATATTCAATACATGGTGATCACAAAGGACTAAGAATACATTAATTACAATTAAGCTCCAAGAAATTTGATAACTTAACCTTACTAGTCTTTCAATATGTCATCCTTGCTTGTGTGTCCCATATACCTTGATTTGAATGCCTCTTAGCCATGATTCTCAAGTTTAAGGCTCACAATAATCCAATATCATTTGGACAACCAATAGATCATACATTAAACATCACCAATATTGAGCAATTCAAAGGTTAATCATGTCACACTAACAATGGCACTATAAGAGACACAATTAAGCCCAAGGTTTCACACCAAAGTAAACCCCATATGACACGATCATAATAGCTAAAATGGACAGCCATGTACACTATCTTGGGAGATGAAATTCAACTCAAAATGGAGTGAATTCCACTCCTCTATTTTCTCTTGTTGCTGAGTTAGGTATGAAAATCAGTAGAAAAGTGCTATATCCAAAATTAAAACCCAAAAAAAAAATTTAGCCTATAAACTATACTTACAGAGGGTTCACATATTCAAAAATCAGGTCAAGATACTTTCTAGATCAATACCAAAAAATTCACGAAGTTGACTACATCTAAACTGTCTGGTCACAGAGTTGTGTGCGTAAAGTTGTACAAATGGCATATCAAAATATCACTATAAATTCCATAAAAATTCCAAGAAAATAATGACATACCAAAACACATATATGCCAAATTTCAGAACAAATTTATGTATATAAACCTCCCAGAAAATTCAAAAATTTGACCCAGGGTAGAATTCACAGAAGCAGAACATGTTCAGGACAAGCACTAAATTTCACCACTTATCTACTACCAATCCGAGATAAAAAAAATTAGTGGAAAAATATTAAAGACTCTAAACATATGAAATAGCTTAGAAAAAAAATTTCAAGGTAAAATGAAATCATATGAAATACCAGAAAATTCACAAAGTTCACTATACCTATGCTATCTAGTCACAGAGTTATGTGCACAAAGTTATACAAATGGCATATCAACCGGGCACTAAAAATCCCAGAAAAATTAAAAAAAAAATGGTGACATACCAAAAGACATGTGCACCAAATTTCATATCAAAATGACATATAGATACTTCTCAGAAAATTCAAAATCTGACCCATGGTAAAATTCGCTGAAACAAAACATGTTCATGACAAGCCCAAAATTTCACCACTTATCTACTACCAATCCAAGATAAAAATTGGAGGAAAAATTAATAAAAAATCTTAACATATGGAATAAATTTGACACCTAATATCAAGGTAAAATGACATCATATGAGGTACCAGAAGATTCACAAAGTCCACATGAGCCATATTGAACCTAAAAATGGATATGTAAAGTGAACAAAGCTATTCAGCAATCTTCATGAGATAAACAAAAAAAAAAAACACTACCACATCAACACTTCCATGTTGACTCATTGAAACCTAGCTCATGATAATTTCAACCAAAAAAAAAATTGAAACAAAGAGAGCCAAATCGAAGAGAAGTTATGAAGAATTACCTAGAGTTCTCCCTTAGCCTCTTTCCTCCTCTCTTGCCTCCTTTACTCTAATATTTCTGACTTCTCAAAACCTCTCTTTCTCACCTTGTTCCTCTCTTCCCTCTTCCTCTCCTCTATATATAGGGAAAACTCAATCTCCCTTCCTATTCTTTTTCCTATCATCCACCACCTTTCACTCACCATTTTCTCCCCTTTCTCACCTTTTGACCACTTTCCCTCTTGTTTTATTCCATATGTTCCCTTATTCCTTTTTTTATTCTTTTAATTTCATTGTTTCATCCTCTTTCCACCTAACTAATTTCTCATATGTCCCCCATTATTTTTCCAACTTAGTTAAAGTGATTGATTCTCTCCACATATCCCTTTTCTCACCTTTTGACCATTTTCCCTCTTGTTTTATTCTATATGTTCCCTTATTCCTTTTCTTATTCTTTTAATTTCATCATTTCATCCTCCTTCCACCCAACTAATTTCTCATATGTCCCCTGTTATTATTTTTCCAACTTAGTTAAAGTATTGATTTTCTCCACACATCATCTTCTCACGTGCTCTCTCCTAATTTTTGACTTTTCTTTTTTATTTGAAGACAAGTTTTTGATTTTGTTTTTTTGTTTTGTTTTTTTTTTCTCCCCTTTTTTAATCCTCTTATTAAAATATCCCTATTCAAAAGTTTATGTCTTTTATTTGATTTTTTAAATTTTTTTTCTTTTTTAGATTTCATGTTTTATATTATTGCTTTTTTTTTTTTTTTGTATTTTCGAAATTTTCCCTTCTTATTTTAATCATTTTTATTTTTCATTTCTTGAATTTTTTATTTTTATTTTATTTATTTCATTTTTTTTTTGATTTTATGATTTGCCCTTTACACATTTATTTAATTAATGAATTAATGAATTAATTATTAATTTTTATTCTTAATTAATTTTATTTTTGGGATGAAGTGTTCACACATGGTCTCTGAATTCCTTACATAGCAAATATATGTAGGACAATTAGATTATTTTGGTTTTGTACATTTATGCAATAATTAAAATTTACTTACTGGAGAAATGAGTCTACTGCACCACAATTAGTCTGCTCGTGAATGTGTGCTTGTAACTTTTCCATAGTTGATGGAGTAAAGTACTCAAAACCACCAATCGGTCTTCTAATTTGTGGAAGCATGGAATTGACATTGGAAGCTCCCACATCATGTTCGTCATCAACATGTCTTAGTTGGTTAAATACCAACCCCATTCCATCCAAATATCTCGAACAAAAAGTTAAAACTTCTTAGGCCAAGTAACATTCTGCTATTGATCCTTCCAGCTGCACCCTATTATGTACAAAAGACTTTAACTTTCCTAAGTATCAGTTAATTGTAATGCACTTTAATTAAGTTAATAAGGAGACATAGATGAAATCATAATGCAAGAATAGATACATTGGACATTACATCTCAATGGGGTACATCCAACGATATTGGACATGACCTCCAAGTTTAGCTTCTTCAACTAAATGTAAAATCAAATGCACCATAACTGTGAAGAATGATGTTGGAAATATCATCTCCAAATGACACAACATAAGAACAACTTTAGCTTGGGGTTGGTCAAGCTCATTAACATTTATAACTTTATTACACAATTACCTGAAAAATGAACATAAGTCAATTAAAACAACTAACACTTGCTTAGGCAGTGTTTATCTAATTGCCAATGGTAAAAGTTGTTTTATAAGAATGTGTGAGTCATAACTCTTTACACTGCCAATCTTACGTTGCCTCAAAATCAATGCATCTAGATATGTTACTAAAATAACCATTAGGCACAACAAAATTCTTTAAAGTCTTTAAAAAGATATCCTTATTTGCATTGGTCAAAGTGAACAAAGTTAGAGGATATCTACTATTATCATCTGGCCATAGATAAGATCTTATGCCCATCTCTTGTAAGTCTCGTCGCGCATTTAAATTGTCTTTTGATTTCCCTGCCTCATTTAGTAAAGTGGATAATACATTGTTATAAACATTTTTCCCAATGTGCATTATGTCAAGATTGTGGCATAATAAATGGTTCTCCTAATGAGAAAGTTAAAAAAATATGTTTTTCATATGCCATTTTTGGGGATCACAACTTACGATAGCAAATCCTCAAGGTCTTCTTGCTCAATTTTCATCCTTTACTTGTTTTCCAAATATGTTCTCAACATCCTTAAGTTGTATTAAAATTTTTTATCCAATTACTGCTATATAGGTTTTCTTTTCTCTTTTCTTCCATCAAATCTACTTCAAGCCAATCTAAATTTATATCCTGGGCTCAAAAAATGATGATGACCCATGAAACACCACTTTCTACTTAGGGAAGGTGGATGGGAATAGAGTCAAAATTACGAGTGAGATAAGCTAACCCAGTATGGACATTCCTCCCAGATAAAGTTCCAAGCCTTGGAAAATTACTAACTGTATACATGATAGCTGCATGCAACTTAAACATCTCATTAGTGGAAGAGTTAAATGTTTCAATGTCCACATCCCACAATTCTTTTAACTATTCTATTAAAGGTTGTTGACACACATCTATGTCATTTCTTGGTGGTTTTTTCCTTGGAAAAATCATTGAGAGAATTAATGAACTTTGTTTTATACACAGCTTAGGAGGTAGGTTATAAGGCATGAGTACCACTAGCCAAATGCTATAGGTTGTACTTAAGTTTCCAAATGGATTGAAACCATTAGTAGCCAACCCTAAACATACATTTCAAGCATCTAAAGTGAATTGAGCATTCATTATATCAAATTTCTTCCATGCCTCAGAATCCCTTGGATGTCTTTTTATGTTATCATTGTTTTTTATCTATTGCATGCTACTTCATGTGCTCAACAGTTTTAGGGGACATAAAGAGCCTTTACAATCATGGTTTTAATGGAAAATACCTAGGTATTTTAGTAGGCATGTTCTTATGCTTATTACCCTTTCTCTTTGGTTTCCACCTCGATGTGTTACATCGTTTGCACACATCTCTGGCCTCATCCTTTCCCCAATATAGCATGCAATCATTAGGATATGTATGAATTTTTTTTATAATTGAGTCTCAATTTATTAATAATTTTCTTTGCCTCAAAGAAAGAAGGAGGAATCTTTGCATTCACAAAGGTATCTACTAACAACTTTAATATTATAGACATAACTTTATCACTGATTTCACATAAACATTTGATGTGATACAACTTCACCAAAAATGATAGCCTAGAATATTTCTCACATCCTTCATACAAATTTTGTTGTCCATCTCTAAGTAACTCATTAAGCTCTTTTGCCACCTCATCCATCATTGGGTCGAAAGATAATGGTGCTAGACCTTCAGCTTTGTCCATCATCTTATTGTCATTATGAACCCCAAATGCATTATGGACCATATCCTGTACAAGATTAACCCTAAAAGTTCTTTTTTCTACAACTTGTGACACTGGCATAGGTTGAACATAAGGTAAATCTCTACCTCTTTCCCCATGCATTATTCAGAAAGTATACCCTTGGGGAAATGGTTTAACAATTAAATGATCCCGCACAACTTCCTTAATATGTCATTCCTTAAACTTGCATTTTAGACAAAGGCATATTATTTTACCCTCAACGCCCATATTAGCCAATGCAAAATCTAAAAACCCATTAAGTCCCTTTAAGTATTCAGAAGTATTTAGAGGTTTGGCAATCCAAGACCTATCCATTTTTGGAAAAGTAAAATCAATAAAGATATCACTAAAAAATACTAAAAGAAAATGTTACAACATATTGAACATACATTACAATATAACATAGTTGTGATACATTGCAATATAACATACTCATTATGCATTATAATATCTTCACTCAAAACATACTCACTATGCATTACA
Organism: Delonix regia; assembly: GCA_037074485.1. NCBI lineage: Eukaryota > Viridiplantae > Streptophyta > Magnoliopsida > Fabales > Fabaceae > Delonix > Delonix regia. Next base: position 16,798,174 of record CM073452.1, on the reverse strand, counting down.
ATTTAACAAACTAATTCAATATAACACATACAACATATGCACAATAATGAGCATATAAACAACCTATTAATCATACTAATCTATTCAAATTAATACTAACCATAAACTAAAATCAACCTATTAGTATATAAAAAATGTTAAATCAATCTCACCCACTTAAAGCAACATATATTGTATGCATAATATTAAGATTCCTAAGCTAAAATTAACATAATAGTAAAAAACATATCTTTAGAATGTTAGTCTTATGGTTTTTTTTTTGGTTATCTTTCAAATGAAATTGGTAAAAACTGTCCTAAATTCTTAATTTCATATGCATAAAAAAAACGAAATTCCAAATTCAGCATATATTCCAAAAATTTTGCACTTAAAATGAGTCCCTTATTTTGTTCCCATATTTATCCTGAATTCCTAATTTCTCCATAATTTTCTATGTAGAGAAAACTAAAATGCTCTCCTTTACCAATATAATCTCATATTTAATATAGACAACACATTATCTTTTCTAAATTTGCTCCTAAATGAAATTCCTAATAGAGTTATAAAAAAATAAAAAAATAAAAGCAATTAGTTATTAGTGAGCAAACCTCAGCCAGTGACTGGCTGGCCAATGACGAATGAATAGTGACAGTGGAAGAAAGGTGAATGATGGCTGCCTCTAACACACCTCATGAGATCAACGGAGAACATAATGAATGTGATCGATGGATGGCAAAGCTTGATAGAGGAGGGTGGACGAATAGTAGCAACAAGTAAGGACAACGATGAGAAAGCTTCAGGCACCATGGGTGTATGAGCTAAGGAAGAATGAAGCTTGCTAAAAAATGAGAAATTAGATATGGAAACCTTAGATTTGCCTTTTAAATGACCAAACAACAGTTGAAAAATGAGCATCGTTATGTCAGAGAATGACGACAGTCATTTTTACGACCATCGTTGTTGCATTAATCCTGAGGCATAAAAAAATGACCTTCATAAGTGTTAATGACAATCACCATCTACTGTTATTAAGACATGGTCTAACAATAGTTGCCTTTAATCGTCATTAAGACAAGCCTAACGATAGTCAGAGACTAACCGTCGTTAGGGCATGGCCTGACAATGGTTAGAATAGGTCATTGTTAGGCCCTATACATGGACTAGATCTATGAGGTCCACTTGACTAGGCCTAACGACAGCTTGAACAGACCAACATTAGGCCCAGGCTTAACGTCAACCTAATTGTGGCCATTGTTAAGCTTGACCTTAATGACAGTTATTTAAGGTCGTCTTTATGCCCTAATAGTGACCTCGAACTTGAGGTCCACTTATTTAATGGGCCTAACGATGGCTTGTGTATTACTATCGTTAAGGTCTGGCTTAATAATGCTCATAGTTTGGCTATTGTTAGGCCTTGATTCTCTGCGTTTACGACGGTTTTAAGGACTATCATAAGTTTATGGTTTTACAATGGTCAAAAGGGGACCGTCGTAAAGCCTAAATTTTAACAACGGCTTATTTGGCCATTGTTAGTTTCTTTCTTTGTGACAGTCAATTTTGACTGTCATACAGACTTCGTCACTATGCTTGCAATTCTTTTGTAGTGATAATAGAGCACACTCTCCCATCAATAACAATATACCCATACCCCAACTCCTAAGAAAAGTACTCAAAGAAAATTCAAATACTGATCATTATTATAATTTTGTTAATAAATAATTATTGACAAAACTTAAATTAAATTAGTTTGAATGGCAGAACCAAACATTTAATGGGTAACAACGAGTCATATACATTTTGCATATTGTATAGCAATTATTACTGCATCTATCTGAGAATTGAGAAACCTAACTGGAAAGTCCCTCATTGAAATCTTACTTGGAGTGGATTCAACGTAATTACGGAATGGGACAATTTTTTTTAATGTTGATAATCCCTCTATAAATTCATCAATTAATGGCAAAGACAATTTTCCTTTTTCATGATGCTTAAAAAAAAACAGGAGATCAATATGACATTAATTATCGGTTAAAGTGTACGTAATAATAATTTGCTTAGACAAAACCTAATCAATCAAGACCTCTTCCCCTTATTTCAAAGCACACGAGCTCAAACAATAGGACACTTAGCTGTTAACACTTTGTTTCGATAAAGTAATTATTATATACCCTATTTCTAGAACTTTAATAAAATGACTATATATGTCCTTTTTTTTTTTAATAAAATAATCTTCTCATCCTCTTACTTTTTTATTTATTGTTTAGTCCTAATAAAGTAATAGCACTCTTCTGCAAACCCAACAAATATTTTGCTTTTTTATTAGTTGTTTTGTTTCTTTATGGATACGTGCAGCTAAGATACTTAGAAAAAACAAATCAGCTTAATTAATTGCCTACACACACATATGTAAATGCTTATTAAAGAATTAAATGCACTGTATGAGCTGCTTTATAATATATATGCTGGTAACCTGCAACCATAAAAAATAACGTTGTTACTATATAAAATTTTAAAAATTAAAAATTTTGAACATGTTTTCAATTATTTATATTATTATGGAAAAATATTATTTTCATAGAAATTCATCTACACATAAACCCGTAACCAACGATAGTATACGTGAGTCTTGGTGCACCGTGATTTACTTCGTTATTTTGAGATGCCTTAGCCTTTGACTATTCACTAGCTTTATTGCTCGACTTTGACCATTGCGTGTATTGTGTTCACTAGCCTAGATCTAGTGTTTTTTTTATGAATTACGAATGGTTCTATAAGATGTTTCCACTTTTGTATTTTATTTATAAATTTTGAATGCTTTTTAGCATGATCTATTTTTCTAAATTAACTATGAATTTTACTAAGCCCGGTGATTACGTTATATGATTCTTGACTATTCTTGGTCAAATAATTTTGGTATATGTGATTTTAAAGTGGTTTACACTAAAAATTGATATGATTGAGAAAAACTTCAGCAATCTTGTTTGTCTTTTCAATATGTTATCAATATTTGCTCCCCAGGTGTTATCACCCACCCTGACTCTCCTTATCCATTTCAAAGTTAGATCCCAATCATCTATTTGTAGCTTAGAGTTAATTAAGAGACTCATTGGTGAACCCTACTACATTGTTCGCAAAGATGAAGAGTGTGATTTAATTAATTAATTGGCAAACATTATTATATTTTTGTACTCTAGAAGCTCTTATTGTTACAAGAATAGTTATATATATATATTTTTTATTGTATTGTATTAGAGAATTGGACTGAATAGTTCCTGTCCTTGATTATAATGGTCCTTTGATTTGTTTAGTTGTTATGTAGCGTGAGATTTACTTTATTTTCCATGCAGGTCACCCTCACTTGGGACGTGACAATTTATTTCAAAGCGTGTGATAATATGTATTTTACAACCATAAATACATATTATAATATGAATGAAGAGGTCAAGTTTTTCATATGTTTTCTCAACTAATAATGTAACCTTGTTACAATAATTGAGCTAATTTTGCTTAAATAATAAAACAAAAATCTGTTGTCTTTACAATTTGTTGTTATAATTAATCATTCCAGATGTAAATAAGTTTTTAAAATTAGATAAACAATAACTGAACTTATCAAGTTGCTATTTTAAATTCTTCATCATATTAATTTTCATTTGATTAGTATAAATATTTCATATAATGGAGCTCAATTTTTAACAACTGTAGTTGTCCTACGTCATTTATACTTTCTAAAGAAAATTAGAAATGGAAAAAGAATTTAAATTGACAAAACAACAAAAGCAAACAAGTCATGGTTTTCTATCTTGACTCTAAAATTAACTTTTCCTACAAAAAAAAATGATTCCATTTTCATCTGTTTTCAAAGTGATTGAGAAATTCGGTACATGCATGCGCATTTTCCGTATTATTACAACAAATGTTCAAAAGTATTACACTTACTGACCATATATTTTTCCAAGTTGTAACTTTTTCTTCATTTATAAAAAAATAACAATGGACGCAAATTCATATAAAGTTACAAAATAAATAAAATTATAATTTGAAATAATCTAATCTCATAATTTTTTCTTTGAATATATATGTTTTAAACATAATATAATTATAGTTAATTTACATTTTTAAAAGCCAAAATTTAGGAAAACATATATATATATATATATATATTTAAGTATACGTTAATTTATGATTTAAAATATATAACATAATGTTCTCTTAATCATAACATTGGCATCCATTTCACGGTTTCACCCATAATTTACGAGTTTTAGCAGATGGAGAGAGATAAAAAAAAAAAAGGATATCTGATGGCAAGGAAAACATGAAGCAACCTCGTATAGATAATGCTTGCATAAATATATGTCCATCAATGACCGAAATTAATGCTCTTGTTTTCACGACGCTAGAAAACAAAAGAGCAGAAGCAGAAAAGTCGAAAGGTGAAAGTGAGATCAATAATGACAGAAAGCACAGAGTATTATTCTTTTCCACACGGAACTATTTGAAAATAGCACCAACTAGCAAGGGGAGAAGACCAACGTGTTGTTAGGGCCGTTCTATTGGTCAATTTGGATCAATTTTGGCATCTTGCAGTATCATTAACGTTAAGCTAACAATCTAACCTTCTTGCCGATGAATTCATATACTTTATAACTTCAAAGTTTGTTTCCTTTATCATATATAATTGATAATTCATCATTTCAGGTTTAACTAAGTTTATAAAATTAGAAAATCAATACCTGAATTAACAAGTTGCTCTTTTAATTAAGTTCCTCGTTGTAGTAATTTTTCTCCATTAGTATGGAGCTAAATGTTTAACAACTAATGTTCTATCTGATATATATATATATATATATATATATATATATATATATTGTTAAAAAAAGATGTAATAAAGAAATTTAACCAACAAAACAACAAAGGTATGGAGTAGTTGAGAAAATAAGTCATGGTTTGCTTCCTTTGGTCAACTTTTACTGGGCTAAAAGGTGATTCCATTATCTTCCCTTTTGAAAGTGACTGAAAAAAATCTATATATTATTCATGCATTTTCCGAACACCTGTATTGTTCCTTCCGCAACGTTTAAACTCAATTATATATCCCATAATGCCTGTAAATGCGAAACTTTTGATATAATAAATAAAGTCCTAGGTTGATTTGAATATATAATTCTAACTTAACTAAATAAAAATTATACTGTGAGTCATGTGCAATTTTTTAATTTATTCTAAATCAACCATTTACAATTAGACTAAACACTATTACTTATAATCAAGGAGTAACTATTTTTAATTACACCTGCTCAAACATTACAATTCAACTATTCAACTATAACTCGATTTCACAAAATAAATATCATTTAATATATAAGTAATAGTTTGAATTGAAGTGATTATAAATGAGCCATAAAATTGCCAAACAGAACAATTTAAAAGGAGAAAAAGAATGGGTGACATTGAAAGTGAAAGTGAATGGAACCTAACATTTCATTATTTGAATTATATTTAGTTCCCTCCCTTACATATATGAAATTCAACTTTTTTCGTCGTTGAATTTCAATCCAGAATATTCTTACATTATTTCCCTATGAAAGAAATTCATTTGAAGCGTATTAGTCCTCCAAACTCCTAAGTACTATACTCTTTATAATTATATGTTGTCAGAAAATATTGCTTATATATGTTGTAACCCCACAACATTTGCAATTCTTTCCAACAATATGATAACTGAAACAACCGTTTGGAAAATTTCACGCTAGCTACCTGTACTATATTTCTGTTATCTTACAATTATATATCAGTTTTCACACACACACACACACATATATATATATATATATATATATAATAACATTAAATTTTCACCAAAAAAGTGATTATTTGATCCCAAAAAGCTGTCACATTTATTTAATATAACAATAATTTTATAATAAATAATCTCTTTAATATATAAACACACATATTTAAAACATTTAATAAAATATCATTTTGGTCCTTTACTATTTTTTATTCTTAATTTAGTCCTTCCCATATCAATCAATTTTCAATTTGATTTACCATTGATTTCTATTCTTAACTTGATTCCTCATTTATTAATTCATTTTTCAATTTAATCCACCGTCAGGATGAATATTAGCACATATATATATATATATATATGTATCAAATTTAGCTAATCTTAAAGAATAAGTTTAATATTAATTAATAAATAAGGAATAAAAACGAGTGAAATACAAAGACAGAGAATAAGAAATTGCATGTAAATTGAGAGGGAAGCATCTGAATGGTTGAAACTTGAAAGAAAGGCATGGCAACGAGGCGCGTGAGCATCAGACGTTGGGTTTCTAGAAGTTCATTGCCGTTTTGGACAGTCTTGAGTGGAATCAAAATACGCGCATTCACCATTTTAAAAAGAAGCCTATCAATTGTTCATTTCTCTTACCATTTTTTATTTTCTCGTTCATCTTCTCTGCCTTTGCTCACTAAGCAAAATGTCCACTCAAAAGTGCTTTCTCCTTCTCTTTGCTTCTCTCCTGTTCATTGCTGCCATCTCTCCCAACCTTGTTGCTGTACAGGCCTCCCAGGTTTTCACCCTTCGCAAAAATGGTATCCAATTTTTTCTAACCCTATACACACGCACATGCACAATTGATATATATGTATGAAATGCATATATTAAATATTGTTGGTTTAATAGGGTATCCAAAGAGAGCAGACTATTATTCGAGTCTGGGACTTGTGTGTAAGTGCTGCGATGATGAAGGAGGTAACTGCAAAAGCACTACGGAAGCTGCTTGCTCCAATCTTCGCTGCCATCCATGGAAATATTAGTTTTGGGTATACAAATTAAATGTACTTTATTTTTGGTCCTTCTAAGTCTATAAAAACTTTTATCTGGCCCATCTTTTGTATATAAAAGTATAACACCGTCTCTTTATAAGTTGATGGAAATTAAAATTTTTCTTAAAATTAGAAGTACCAAGTATATATTTAAACTATTGTATACCTACTATCAGGGCAGGCATATGCGCCTATGTGTACTCATAAAGATTCAAGAACTGGCTTCCCGTTCTGATTCTATATATATAAATAAAATTGATGTCCAGAATTCTAATATCCACTATCAATTCCAATATTCTCTACTAATAAATTTGTTTATATAACATTTTCATGGATTATGTTTGGGTGGCTGCAGAATAAAATGTCATTAATTAGTTAGGAAATTATTATTCTTTTTGCTATATATATATATATATATATATATATATATGTATGTATATATAGTCATTAATTATACCTAGCTTTAATATGTCCAAGGTTGGTGAGATTCAGACGACATATGATCTGTGGGAAATAAAACTTTATACAATTATGCTAATTAATTCATTATTGAATGAAAAGAATTTTGAATATATAAGCTCATGATGTGTGAAAAGAATTTTACGTTTTCTCTTTTTTATATCGTTTCAAAATTCAAATTAAGGGTGGTGATTACTGATATGCATAGATTAAGAGAATGACAAAGTTGCAGAAGAGAGACTGCATGCATGTAACATCAAATTACATAAAAGCTTGCATTAATTAACTAATCTTGCTACCATCAAGTGCAGTTTGTCATAATTTTGGCTTCAAAATTCAATTGATGTCAGGCACTTCAAATTCATCTTTAATTTCATTTGGAAATATTAATGTGTATGGAAGAAAGAGCAAGAAAGCCAAAGAAATTTTTGAAAGAAAAAACGCAAGAAAGTCCAAATTAATTCCATGGATGTTTCTGGTATAGTGTTGACATGAGAAAACAGTGATCTGTGGGTGTATTTTCAACGAGTCACAGATAAGTGAGTATCTTTTTGTCGTGTTCTGGGGAAGGCCCTGTGCTTGATTAGACCTTCGGAGTAATACCTTTATTCTTTTGTGTCGTATAAGGACCATTTTCCAAATGCCAAACAGCACCTAAATAATTGACAAGGGTCACTGCGTGGAGAAACGAATCCATTCACCTCAATAAATTTCCTCTTTTCTCACATCTACATCCATACATCCCATTAATGACGAGAAACTACTATTGGCATCAATTGCACACAAAATTATTTACCGCGCATAAGTGGATTACAAAGATTGCAAGTTAAGGACTAAAAAATCATTCAAAGGGTTTCAACCACCATGAATGAATTAAAAATCAAAAGGCTTTAATGCAAACATTGAAAACCTTTCTACCATCACAAATAAATAGCAAAAATTTCAATGTGGGTTTATTTCTCTTACAAACATATTGGATACAGATAAAATAAATTTTTTATGATTCAGTTCAAAATGCATGTATCCAATACCAAATCCAAAGCCCAACAAAAATTACGGCTCAATTGACTTTAATTTACCAATGAGAAAGGGTTGCATTTACAACACAAAAACTAAAATTCAAACAAAACACACCACTTCAACAATCAATCCTCCCCCCACACTTAGACTTGGCATTGTCCTCATTACACAAGGAGGACAAATTTGAGAAAGAGTGGAGAAGACACAAGCAAAGCAATCAAAGAAAACAACAATCAATGCAAGATATATTACATGAGGTCCACAAGTTCAGGCATAGGCCATAAGTAACAAAATGTTTCCAAGTTTTTTTTTTGAAATAGACAGAGAAAAAAGAAAGAAAATCACTTAAAATAAAATTTTGCCACGTCGAATAGAACAGAGAAAAGAGACACTTACATACACAAACAGAAAGTTTGCCACGGTGAAAACTCATTTTTGCAACGGCACTAGTTTTGACCAAGCCCTCGTTATTAGGGTGTCAAAAGTAAATACTGGATACAAAAATGCACTATTGTGATACAATTCGGGTTGTGTTCACTTGAAGGAGCCTAATTTGTTCCTAGGTAATTTGAATGCAAAAATGTGTGAAGAAATGAGAAAAATTGGGACTTTGTCTTTGTTTTTATCAAATGGATGGAATTTGAATGAAATGCAACAAAGTGAAATTGTTTTTGGGATTTTTGTTATAAAGTGAAGATTAATAAAATAATTAGATTTAATGTAAATGATGATGAAATGCTCGTTGGAGATTTGATTCGACCTTCCTAGCTTCTTAAAAGAAAAATGGAAGTTTCTTTAGAAAATCATTTCCATAGATGGTTTGAACAACTTAACCAAGTGCTACCAAGCTACTACAATCAATCATAAGATATATTAGATTATATCAAACCCAATACTTCTACAATCAAATGTAGCAATAATCCTTACAAAACACATATCAAAACATAAATCTCATAATCCAATCCATAATATAGAAGTTATAGCAATATGGTTTAGCCTAAAAATGTAATTAAAATAACTTAACTAAGATATAATGAATACAAAGCTAGGCAAGATGGAAAAGAATAAGAAAAAATCCCTAGTTGATGCTCCAAGCTTAGGCCTCATCAAATCTCCTTTGGACAAGTGGTGTTTAGCTGCTTATGGTGGAGACGGGTGCTTCACCAAGCTCCAAATCACAAGAACAGCCATGGAAGTGCATAAAAATGATGGAAAGATGAGAAGATAAGGGAAGAGAATGAAGGAGGATGAGTCTCTAATCCCCTTATTTGATTGCTGACTGCCCTCATTCATCAGGAACCTTAGTGGGTAAAAAGATGTGAATTGGGCTAGGTCTTTTCAATTAGGTTCAGATCTAAATTATAAAACTGTGTAGGTTAGGAAGAGTTCGCAATGATGAAAACAAAACAAGCAGTTTCTTGATGCTTTTGGGCCTTTTCCACAATTTTTTGATTCTCCTGGTCCTCAATTATGATTTCTTCAAGATGACTTTGACTTTGACCTATAATGCAAAATTCAAATATTGTAATATCCCATGTTCTCCAAATTAATTTAATTAAGTTAAATCAATGGAAAAATTACAATTATACCCTTTCAAAGTACATTTTGCACGAAATCTCCTTTAATCTCAGATTACCACAAAATATTATCAAAACATGCATTTAAGCACAATAAACCTCATAAAATACCACGAAATGACATGGTAAAAATGGGTATGATCAGGACTTAAACACTCATGCTTGCCTTCAACTTAGGTATAATATTATCTACATTCTTACCCAATATTTTTTTTTGAATTCCCTTTTTCAATGTTCCATCATTATTTAAAATTTATACTTATCTCAGATGTATTCTCTTTCTTTCCCTAACTCTTAAAATTATTGTTTAAACCTAAAATAACTCATCTACCATATGGATTTCATGGATATTACATTCCTCCCCTTTTAAGAAATTTGGTCCCAAATTCAAACACATACATACTTTATGTCTTAAACAGATGATGGTATTTTGGCCCACATATTCTCTTCAACTTTCCTAGTTGCTTCTTTTTGGGAGTTATTACACTACAAAATTTTTCATAGATTAAAGGTTCTTTGAACAATACTTCTTGATTTGCTTATGAAGAATAGCTACAGTTATTCTCTTAACATGCTAACTTAGCATTGGGTTGAATATCTTGAGCTAGGAACACACAGGATGGGTTGAGCAAGTACTTCCTAATTATTGACGCATATAAACACTTATTGCATGCTAACAAACTTAGGGGGAAGGGCTAGTCGATACACTATTGTATCAGTTCTTTCCAATTTTTTGTATTTGTTCATAATCATGTATTTCAACATCCCTTGCTAATTGAATGTGAATACTTCTTTCCTCAAGGTCACTTGATAGAATGCCTGGTTACCAATCATGACTCTAAATATTGACCATGGTGATCCTAAAAAACCTTATGCTTTCTTTGACAGCAAGAAGCTTGTCTATATTTAGCATCACTTTGAACTGGCAATTTGAAATTGGCAGAACAAGGCAACCAACACCCAAGAGGGGGTGTATTAAGTGTTTGTAATAATTTCATTTCTTTTTGAAATTGCTTTGCAAAAGACTTGTTATGAAAGACACTTGGAAGTGTGTGAAGCAAAACTACAATTATATCAATCAAGGGAGATTTAATGTAGATGCTTAGAGTATGAAAATAACAAATTTGTTTCCAAACAACAGAGCATTCAACAATATGCTGTTTACTTAATTCAAAATCTTGTTCCCATGTAAGTTAGAACAATCATACAATCACTTTAACAATTGGATTACTTGAAGTAAATATAAAAGAATATGTCCAGTAAGTGATCACAATACTTCAAGAAAAATATTAACAACAAAAGTAAAACATAAATACAACAATTCAAAATATAAAGAGTATAAGGGTAGAGAAAGCAAACTCCAAGATTCACTTTGGTTTGGCTTTAACCTAAGCCTACACTAGTCCCTAAGCAAATACTTGAGATTTTCCACTAAATATGTTTTTTCACTTTGTTTCTTATGATTTCTAAGCTCTTGAGACGTGTGTTTAAGGCCAAAAATGCAAAAGAACCATTTGGAGCCATGGAGAAATTCAAACTTGTACAACTTAATTGTTGGAAGAAGTAGCTCCATTTGTTGACTTTATGGCCATCTTGTATTCCGTAAGTGCAACTTTAAATATTCATAGCTCCTCCATTTCAACTTCATTTTAGACAAATTAATACCACTGAAAGGCTATGTAAGTATACTTTCTATATTGAGAAGTTTCATTTCAAAATTCAATTTTTTTGTTGAGATATTGTTGAAAGAGTGACAAAAGGTCAGATAACAAATTGAGACCTTTATAACTCCTTTATTTTAAATCAATTTTATGCATGTGATATATGAATGAAAAGCTGTGTGAGTCTAGTCTCATATAAAAGAAACCTCATTTCAAAATGCTCATCAGTTGGTGAGATATTATTGAAATTACGACTAGAGGTCAGGAAAAAAAATGATATCTATACCTAAAATTTTGACAATTAGAACTTCTTAATTTCAACTCTATTTTAAGCATATGATATATGATTAGAAAGATGTTTAAATCTATTTTTAGATGCAATAGGTTTCATTTCAAAATTTCCTTTGATTTGGGAGATATGATAAAAATAGTGATCCAAGGTCCAAAAACAACTCCATTAAAATCTATAACTCTCTTATCCTTTTAGCCCAAACTTATATTTTGAGGTCCAAAATGTATTGGGCTAATAAATGTAAAGCCAAATGAATTTAACAAAATTAATAATGAGCCTATTGGATATAATATGAGTACTTATATCTCATATAAGGGATGATTTAAGTATAAAGTATTACATGTTAATGATTAATCAATTAAGCACATATTGATACTATATGTCTAACTCATTTGTTACATTTTTGTCACATATTTTTCATCATCAAAACTTATAACATTGAACCTTAGGGTTAAAAAAATTCCTAAAATAATTGTTCCACCCACTTCAAACCATCTAATCTTAGCTCTACAATGCATGTTGTACTAAACTTTCCATTCTTTTACCTCCACTGACTTAGTGATTTTCACCTCCAACGAAAGATATTAGGGATTGGCAATAATTTGAAGCTATTAAATGTTACTACAATATGACAATCGGGAACTAAGAAATTCTCATAAGTATGGTAACATTATTGATTACTTTTTTATATCATAACCGAAATCTCAAGCACTAACCTTAGATTCACTTAATTTACTGTCCTCTAGTATCATAAAAGTTCAACCATATTCAATAATCATTTTCAATTACCTTCATTGACAACTATATGGTTATAGGGATAATTTTAAACAGCACTAGCCATGAATTAACTATACATAACTTATTAAGTCATCCACTATGGCATTTCTTAGTGCCGCCATCTAGTGTATACTATGACAATTACTCCAATCCTAGAACCACATCAAATCCTATCCTATCCAACATACTCAACCTTTAATTTCATTTTGTTTAACCATACTAAAGCTTTGAGATTACTTATAAAATTATCACCCATTATAAGACTGACAATTTACTTTATCAATTGATTGACCATGGACATCGCGAATTCTTGTTGTGCTAATTCTGACTTCATTTTATAATCTTAGCTAACTATTAATTTCAATGTACAACAAAACTTGACCTTAAGAACCTCCTCATTAATCTTTGATCCAATAATTTGTATTAGCTTCATTTATTGTAACACTTATCAAGTTCGCTTATGTGAGGCAATTTATGATTAAGGATCATTGTTATGTTTATTGAAAAATAATAATAATAAAATGAATTCTATAAGTGTCATAACCGACCTTTCGGTGGAATAAAATAAAATGGAAGTTTAAATTGATTCCTAAAAACGAGTCTTAAAAATCAATTTATTTGGAGTCGCCACCAAAATTTTTAATGGAAAACTTTGGAAAACCCATTTAAAAAAAAAAAAAAAAGGCAAGGTGGTCTGCGAAATTAGAAATGAGTTCGGGAGTCTATTTGAGTGTGGGGAAGGTGTTAGGCACCTCACAACACCCGTCCATAAGGACGATTATCTTAAACTAGTCAATTGAAATAAAATATGACCTTTAAATTTATCTCAATTAACCTTTTAACGACATGCATGCCTATTAAACAGAGGAGACAAAACAACAAGAATGAAGGCAAACAGATAGATATTTACAAAAGGCGGACTTGACCTAGGATGAAAACCTAGGGCCTACGTACCCCGTGATAGGGATCAAAGTCCACGTAGTTTGACTAAATGACATGTTTATTGGTTGAATATTTGTAAATTTTGTGATAAGAGTAAGAGAGTTTAAATTAAACAGATTCCCATAAACAAAACGAAATTGAGATTTGGTTTGTGTGTCTTGATTTACAATAATTTGATTAATCTGGCTCTTTGGATCTCTCCATTTTCTCTTTAATTTTTTTATTTATCTTTGGAATTTTAATCCTTATTTTGAAACTTAAATGGCAATATTATAAAGAGTGAATTTAATCATTTTGTAAACCAAATTTAATTAACATATTTTTTTTTTGAGTTATTATCATTATTATTACCATTATTCTAAAACACTTACGTATCGATTTTTAGGGTTCATGGAGATTAAAATCCCACCGACCCCAAGTATTCGAGGAGAACTATGTTCTCACTCGATAATTTTTCAAATGATGGAGGACATTAAAGCATTTATTTTTGTATTATTCTTATTATTATATTCTTACAAAAAACACATACATATTGATTTTCGGGATCTAAACAAAAGGTTAAAATCTCATATAATCCCATGCAATCGAGGCGAACAATATTCTCACACGATAATTTCGTAAATAATGGAAATTATTTAATTGAAGCAAATATTTAGTTATATATTTTATTCTTATTTATTTATTTATTTTTAAACCAATGTGTACCAAATTTAAGGGTTTAAGGAGATTAAAATCTCACATAATCCCATACAATCGAGGAGAGAAAAACTCTCACGTAATAATTTCATAAAAATATTTAATTTAAGATCAATATTTAATTATTATTTATATTATTTATTTATTTATTTTTTATTAACCCAATGTGTACCAAATTTAGGGGTTTAAGGAGATTGAAGTCTCACATAACCCCATACAATCGAGGAGAGCAAAACCTTCACGCGATAATTTCATAAAAATATTTAATTCAAGATCAATATTTAATTATCATTTATATTTATTTATTTATTTTTTTACTTATTTACTTTTTTAACCAATGTGTACCAAATTTAGGGGTTTAAGGAGATTAAAATCTCACATAATCCCATACAATCGAGGAGAGAAAAACTCTCACGTAATAATTTCATAAAAATATTTAATGTAAGATCAATATTTAATTATTATTTTTATTTATTTATTTATTTGTTTACTTATTTATTTTTTTAACCAATCTGTACCAAATTTAGGGGTTTAAGGAGATCGAAATCTCACATAACCCCATACAATCGAGGAGAGCAAAACTCTCACGCGATAATTTCATAAAAATATTTAATTCAAGATCAATATTTAATTATCGTTTATATTTATTTATTTATTTGTTTACTTATTTACTTTTTTAACCAATGTGTACCAAATTTAAGGGTTTAAAGAGATTGAAATCTCACATAACCCCATACAATCCAGGAGAGCAAAACTCTCACGTAATAATTTCATAAATAATGGAAAAATATTTAATTAACATAAATATTTAATTGTTATTATTTATACAACAAATGTGTACTAATTTTAAGGATCTAAGGAGATTAAAATCTCACATGATCCCATGCAATCGAGGAGGACAAAATCCTCACACGATAATTTCATAAATAATGAAAAATTATTTAATTAAAGTAAATATTTAATTATTATTATTTTTACAACAAATGTGTGCTAATTTTGGGGATCCAAGGAGATCAAAATCTCACATAATCCCAAGCACTCGAGGAGAATAATATTCTCACACGATGATGATATAGCTTAAAACCTTGTTTGTGAAGCCGAAATCAAGTCCACATCCACATTTGACATTAAAAAAATGACAATAAGAATAATGAAAAATGACAAAAATAAATTAAAACAAAAAAATAAGCAAATAAACACAATGTTATCTAAAGCAAAACGCATGAACAGTGTCAACCATGCATAACAACTTCTACCATGTAGTCATACCTCACATGCTCCTTCTTTAACACTGTTTCTTGCTCAGATGAAAGACTGCTTTCCTTCCTCAGTTGATGCCTCACTCACAACTCTCTAACACAATCCCCAAACCTCTGCTCTCTCAGCTAGAAAACAGAGGCCAAATGCTCCTCTTCAACTCAACACCTTCCTTTCTTCCTTCCTTCTTCTTCTTCCTCTTGATATCTTTCCCCCTTCCTTCCTTTCTTTTCCTCTTCTTCTCAATGTTTCTGCTGTCTTCTCGGCTGGATACACCTTTAATTTTTTTTTCAACACCTCTCATCGGTTGCATCCCCTTGTATGGTCTCCATGTTTAGCGTTTTGTTCTTCCACTCCTCCTCTGTTCAGCTCTATTTTTTTGTACTCAAAACAGAGAATTTCTTCTTCCACTTCTTCCACACGAAGCCCCTAAACTTCCTCTGCTTTGGATCATTCAAACAGAAGTGAATAAAAAGACAACTCAGTGTGTCCGTGGCACCTCTGCGTTAACAATTTTTTTCCAGTCCGTGGCTCCTCTGCTCAACACGTTGCTTTCCCTCTCTTCTGCACTTCTTTGTCTCTCTTCTTCTTCCTCATTCAACCACGGTTTCAAGGCCCAGCAGCACCTATCTTCCTTCAGCTCTCCAACACGGTCCAGCAGTGTTTTTCAATCTCCCTCTCCCCCCTCTACTCGTCTCGGATTGCTCTCCCTTCTCCTCCAGCTACACTTTCTTTTTCTCGGCCACGTTGCTCTCTCCCTTCTCTAGCCACATTTCTTTTTCTCGGCCACCTTGCTCTCTCCTTTCTCCAGCCACACTTTCTTTTTCTCGGCCACGTTGCTCCCCTTCTGTTCAGCTAAGGTTCTATTTATTTATGCTCCAGCTAACCTCTCTTTTTTTGCGCGGTCTCCCCTCTTTTCTTCCTTTTTCTGCAACTTCCAGCCACTCCACTCACTGCTCACGGTTTCCTCCCCTTTTCTGCTTTTTTTGCCATTTCTAACCACTCCACTCTTTGCTCCAGCCAACCTCTCTCCTTTTTCTGCACAAGCTGCTCCACTTTCTGCTCTCCTCTGTAAACCAGCTCCCTCTTGCTTTTCTGTCCTCCTTGTCCTTTTGTTCCTTAGTAATGTATATGTGTGCATGAGTGTATGCATGTGGGAGTGGGAGTGTATGAATGTAAGCAAGTGGGAGTGTGTGAGTGTGAGCAAGTGAGGGTGTGTGAGTGTGAGCGAGTGTGAGAGCAAGTGAGCATGTGAGAGTGTGTGAGTGTGAGCAAGTGAGAGTGTTTTGCAATTTTATTTTAATTAGGTGGCCTTTTCCTCCTTTTTGTATTTGGTCAAATTTATTGACCCTATTCATTTTATTTCTTTACAAGATAATTACCAACCATGTCTCTTCTTCAAACATATATTTTGAATTTTTCTTTTTAATATTTTTGGTTCTTATATTTGGTTTTTTCCATATTACTTCTATTTTTTTGCTTTATGCAATTTTGTTTTAATTAATTAATTTTTTTGAATTTTTAATTTTATTTATTATTATTACCATAATTATTATTATTGTTAGTTTGGGTAGGGTGTTCACAATAAGGTTAGTATATATTTAAGTCAAGTGGGTACCAGACTTATGAGAAGATCTAGTTTAGTGGAAATGCTTAGCTGCCCTTACTCTGAGGCTAAGGGTTTAAACTGATGCTCTCCACCTCCCTTACATTTTTTTTTTCACGGTGCCATGTGTCCCTATTTATTGGAATTACCATTTTGCCCTTATCATATATATTTTCTTCTTTCTTGATCTTCTTTTTCCTCTAGTTATATGGTTGCTACTAGCTCCCTTCTCTCTTCTGTGTTTCTAGTTACCCACACCTATGTTGTCATCCACCGTGCTGTGACCACCGTTGACATGATTCTGGCCACCACTCGTCATCTTTCTAGTGAGGAAACCTCATCTCATCTATTCTTGCGTTTTCATAGTAAAGGGCATTAATTTGACCTAAATTTTGGTGAGATTTCGTTCAATTTCCATGTAGGTTTCATTTATTACCTAAATTTTAACCCTTGCTCTTTAAATTATGGTTTGAATGATGGATTTTAGTGAAGAATTTTTGAAAATCATTTAATAGCATACCTAGATTTAGTTTGGGGGCCAATTCAAAATTTTTTTAGAATTTTGGCTTACAATTGATTTATATGAAGAAGGGAATTAATTTTAGGAGTTGGATTATTATGGTAATTTTTTTTAATAATGATATTTCATCGTGACTCATTCATAGAATTATTTGGAGGGTATGTAAAAGTTGAGTTTTGATAAATTGGGATTTAAATTGAGTAGTTGAAAATAGGAATTATACAAGGTGTAGATGAGAATAAATTAGTGATGTATATCATGAAAAGAATAGTAGAATGAAATAAGCCTATGGCATAAATTTTACATAGAAAAGCAAGGGAATATAGAAAGGGATTGTGTATTGAAATGATGTTTTCTTTATGTATTTTGAGACAGGCTGAAATGAGAATAATAAGCTAAGGAAAGAGAAGTTCCTTTGATAATGTAAGTACTTATTACGGGCAAGTCTTGGTTAATAGAGAGTGAAATACATCATAAATTTTGAATTAAAGGCTTAGATTATCATAAATTATTTTATAATGTTAATGTTATTGTTGGGCCACTTACCTTGAGTAGGTAAAGATTAGTAAAGTGAAGCTAACTTTGTACTTGAGCCAATTGACTTTGTACTTAAGCCAATTGTATAGGACTTGTAAGTTATTCCTGTATCCATGTTAAGTTTTCCCCATTGTGGATTGAATTAGGAGATATAATAGTGAAACAGAATAAAATATGTAATGATGATTGTATAAGTTAAGGGTACTTTGCATTTTTTTTGTATTATACAAACTTGTCTTGAGAATTCTTCTCTAAGGGTCAGATAAGAGGCATAATTAGTTAGAGTACTTCGCACCATGTGAGCAGTAGTAGTTCCAATAGTGTTATATACTCCTGTTATTTGTTGCTTGATTTGCATGTTAAACCCTCTTAGACATAGATATCTCTTCATTTCACTCATGATAGTGTTTTATAAAGGAATTTAGTGTTTCCTCTCATGATAATTAGAAATGATGGCATGAAGTCATAAAATAGTAAAGAAAAAAAGCCATAACATCAGTGGAATATCGGAATTAGACATTTATCATTTTATGGAAATTTGAGCAACATTATGTACATTTGTCATTCAGATATGAGATATTGAAATAGGGCATGTGTGGATACTGATGACTTTATACATGAGGTTTAGGACCTATGATTGATTGTTACCTTATTCTAAGGGCTAAATGCTCTCAACCGATTATGTTTTTTTTTTTTCTTCATAGGATTATAGTCCCCTGACCATTGATAATTTTTCTTCCCTGAGGGCGTTGTGCTCTTGACCAGTGGGGGAACATCTGTGGGCCAAATGCCCCTGACCAATAAACATGTTTTTGATAGTTATCATATATAAAGTCTCTAATCATTCTTTCCTATGAAAATATCAAAGGTTATTATAAATGTTACTTATTGAATACTATGTATACTTGGTGAAATGATAATAGTTGCTATGTCATTAGTATTTAGTATTGTTTTTACCCTTTTTCATAGATAATTGTATGTCAGTTTAAGGTTGAAAGAAATGATTTTATTTAACCTTTCCTTTGTCATCGTGTGACTACATTTGTTTCATCTTTTTGGAATGCTACCTGTTTATTTTAATCTTTTAGATTTTCAGCCAGATCAGGCTCTTGGTCATGAGGGTGGAGCATAGGGCTGCTTGGTGAACCTCTTTCGCCCTATGAGGGCTAAAGATTTTGTATTTTGTAATTTTGTATTTTTTTTTAGGTTTTGTATTGGATTGTTTATAAATATATATTTATATCGTATTGTTAGGTTCAAATGATCATAGACAGGGATCCCACCTCCCTCAAGCTTAGCTGTTGATATGTGTTATATGTTGCTCTAGGTGTAGATGAGGGTTGAGCTCTTGTAGGTTGTTGGTAAATGTTAACAGATAACTTGTAGAAATTTTGAGAGGTCCATATTTATAGGGAGGTTTTGTTGAAATTTCTATAATGTTCCAGTAATTCTTTTATCACCAGTATTATCTTACAAATTTCTATTCCTAAGTTGACCACGAATGAATTCAATGATTGCATTTCTGGCTTACGGGCATGGGGTTTATCCTTTTCACTTGTGCCAATCATGCCTTAAGTATTGGGGTGTGACATTTATGATCAACAATAACCTAATTATAGATTGCTCAATCAACTTAAGACTAAAGTTAAACCATGGTGGACCCATCAATTAAAATGTTATTCTAACTGTTGAGCTAAGCTAACATGCTTGCTAAGTATGAACCTCCATAACCGTAATTTGGCAAAACTAATTAGATTTAACATACAATCTTCCTCTATTAACATGGTATCCTGTACCTCTCCTCAAGCTTTTAGAAATTCAGTAAGGCTGATACCTTTTACCTTTTCTTAGACCATAACAAAGTCTTATTAGATGCGTTCCAAAACTTGATTTCATTTTCCCATCCACGATCTTGTACTTACCTAGGAACTCATAAATTTATCTTGTCTTTACATCAATAGAGGAACACCATTTTAAGAACTTAAAATTTCCTACTCATTACTAAGAGGTTGTTGAAATCCCAACCAAGTAACACCATATTATCTTAAAACTATTTAACACAAAAAATGGTCTAAAAATATTGAAACTTTGCTACCCTATCATTATTCATAAGTCTCATATAAGGCTCTAATAGTACCATGAGGTTTGGACCCAAACAATTTAGCCTTATCAAGTAAACCATGACAAGTGTTTTGTGAAACAATGACACCCTTCTAGAAAGGAATATAGTGTATTTTAGGTGAGCACTAAGAGAATAAAAATTGCATTTATCACTACTTGAAATTTCAAAGTCATCCACATACACATCTAACATGACATGCCAAACATTCAATTGTTCTAGAATCCAATAAGGTCACATCTACTCCTTTTAATCTAAACTACATGGTCACTAACCTAAATTGACAAAGCCGAGTACTCCTTAGGCAATTAATTTAGACACATAAGAACTAATATATGCCACTTATTTGTTTACAATCAAGTAGCTGAATCTCTTTATAACTAATCTAAATTTCTTTCTTCCCTACTAAAAGCAACTTTTAGTCATAAATTTCAACTGTATAAAATGATAACACGATAAAACATCAGATGTGATTTGATCTTAATGGCCATTCTGACATGTAAACAATTCTTATATGACTAGAAACCATAATTACTTACCTTTTTCTAGCTCTACTCACCAAGTTTCAAAAAAATAATCCAAATGTACAATTACCTACAGTGAGATTGTTCTATGCTAATTGTCGCCCTATCTAATTTCTTCTATGCTTTTCAACCTTCTATCTTGCACCATTATCATAATCTTTTATCCCTATTAGAGTTCTACTATATCCATCCAATATATCCTATATAGTATAATAAGTTAGGCTTAGATAACTTGTTTGACACTATAAATACATACAACTACATGTGAGGTGTGAACAAAATAGAGAACCAGCATTACCTAATACTAAAATTTAATTTAACTATAAAAACTGGGCAGTAACAATTATACCTCCTATTACTCAGCCTTTATTGATGATATATCACGTAGCAGATTTTTCAACCATAAAGAGCAATTATTAGGCATAGATTTCCTATAAGGTCTCTAATGTCACTGCAATCATAATTATGCCCAGGATTCATAATGATGATTGAAGCCCAATTAGAGAGCACTTGCTTCACATGTCACAGGGACTTGACCTAACCAAACTCTGATACCACTTTATCACAACCCCTACGAATAAGGACATGACCGGCATGTGTAACAAGTTAATTCTTGCTTTCCTAAGCCTATCGAACACCTCTTATAAGTTAGACTACATTTGAATAAACATAATTTATAATAAGAGGAGCAAATGCAGAATATGTACATATATCTAAAAGAATCCGTTTTAGTCCTATGTAGGAATTTTGACAGAGTTTCCCCATGAAATATGGAGCTTTTGAATTGCCAACAATGAAAAATATGATATACCACAAGAAGGAGAGCTTTGCTTTTAAGAACCAATAGATATAGACAGTTAACAACACGAAATAATAGAGTGAGACCATTGCTTGTGTACATGGGAGCCATTAGAATACAAATATAGTTTAAGTAACAAGTTAAATGTTTTATGTTTTTTAAAACCTAAAATAATTTATTTATCATAAGAATTTCATGGATATTACACCTTTCACCTTTCTAGAATCATAGCACTAGAAATCACAAAGCTAACACCCTGATAAACATAACAGGATTTTTACTTTCTCTTCCCTAACTTGTAAAATTTCTCCAAGAAGTTTTTTGCCTTATTTTATGCAATAATGTGTTAAATTTTAGGTTATTCAAATTTATTTTACTTTTTCTAATTATAAAAATTTATAATCTTTTCACTTTTAAAATAAAAAATTTGTTATATTGATAACAAAAAGATAATTTACAACTATATCTATTTTAATCAAAATGCTCTTATCTTATTATTTATTTAATATGATACATAATATATATATATATATATAAGTGTAGGCATTGAATTATTGAAAACTTTTAGATTAATTTCAGATAGTTAAATTTTTTAGTTATAAAGAGTCATTTGGCCAATTTTGGTACAAATGGTTGAAACAAATTATAAAATCATGTGACATTTTTTAGGTGATGATTATGACATTTAGGTTTTAGTCTTACAATTCATGTTATATTCAAGAGTCAAAAGTCATACATCACTCAAAGTCATAGGCAATGTCAAATGTGATTCTATTAATTTTTAAGATTCCCATAATTCTTCAAAATAGCAACAATGAGAGCCACTATGTATGACAAAAGATCCCTTATGATAGTGCCTTTCTAAAGAGCCGTTACTTTTCTCTAACAATCACAACCAATTTTATGTACTTTATCCAATTTATTATGCCTTTTTTATATTATAATACATCACTAAATTTAATTTAATTTTTTTGCTAATACCTACAAATATTGTTGATTTAAAATATATTGACATATAGCAAAATAGACTAATTTTCTCTAATTAGTTTATCAATTAAAATACAATAAGTATATTGTTTTCTAATAATATGGTATGTGATTATTGAGGATAACTATAATTTTTAAATTAACTTATATACTTTTCATGATATTATTAGTTAATCATATACTTATCATATATTAATTAAAAAATTCAATAACAAAAAATATAAAAACTGTACATGAGTATAATACATTATTTGTCAAAAAAAAATTACTATTATCATATAAATATATCTATTTATCTATATCTCCCAATTAGATCATTTGCAAAGGATTGAGAGCTTTCAAAGTCCCCACGTCTTAAATGTTTCTTTTTAATTATAGTTGTACATTTACTGTGCTGCATGCAAGCTCTATGGATCTCATTGGCAGACCTAGTAGAAGTAGAAATTTCTCCATTTGTCTAGAAAAATCATCCGATCATTTCACGATTTTGCTTCTGTTTCTGCCCCATAGATGATTCAATCAAAAAGTTATGTTTCTACCCTAGTTAAGCATTAAGCCACATACAGTGTGGATTAACAAGTAGTCTAATTCAATTTGGCAAAAGAAAATCTCATATCTTTCCCCATGCAAGTCCTTGCCCTTAGTTATGCAGAAGGAACCTGAAAGAATGAAGGGTATTATTTGAGTACCTTACATTCACTATATAATTCTGTCTTATTATAACTTCCGTCCATGCATATATATCTTCTTCTATCTACTTTCGGTATTCTTTTCGCATCCCACGGTACCATTTTACAGATTAATAATTGGATCTGTCTCCAATGGCTGCGAATAAAATTAATTAAATCATATAATTTTATTCATTAAGGATATAAAGTTATTCATATCATTCTTGATCCCATGCTTTCACAAACTGACAATCATGTCAAATACTCAATTACAAATATAATATAATGTTATATATTCTTGTCAATCCACATTGAAAATTCTAGGCTATAGATATTTTGAAGATTAGTAGATCCCACCATCCATTAACTTTATTAAGGTCTATTTAACAAGTTAATTAAATGAAACAGATAATTAAAGCAACAGGATAATATATTTTGAGTATCTAAATATATATGTCAAATTTTTATAGTATAATAACACTTATAATGTTGAGAATGTTGAGTGGATCAGTGCATTTAGTTATAATGTAATGATATAATTATATCCTTACATTATAATTAAGTGCACTAGTGTAGTTAAAATTATGAACACAACGAAAATGACATGAATTTTTACACTATATATTATGTTGATTACATATATCCACGTAGAGCGTGAATATATCAGATATTATATGAGATATATAAAAGTTGTAATCGTTAGATACTATATATAATTGATATAGGTTTCAAGATATGCAATTGTTTAAAACCACGAGGCTAAAGAACTATAATGAATCTTCACTTTCAATTGTAAATGTCTCTCCCAATACACACACACACACATATATATATAACTTCAAACCTATCACATGATGTAATTGCTCTTGCTTAACCGTGAGCACCAGCTTGTTATGTTTATGCAATTTGTCTTTGTATCTCTGAACTCTCAAGTCAGAACTTGCATTTTGACTTGTCTTGAGTTCTGGACTTATATTATATGTGAAATTATAATCAAGTTTATAAACATATTTATTGACTGTTATTATATGCTTGAGTGGTAAATGTGAAATCAAAATTACAATATTGACTATTCATTTGAAGTTTGAACTAATGTTATCATTTTTTAGAAGTGGGTTTGAATAGTCCAACCAGTCTAACTTATTTTTTATGACCTTATCCGTATGGACTTGGCTGGCCTGTTTTGATAACTTTACTTGTGTAAAGTATACCCTCTCGCATTCTTTTGTGGCCCTCACTGTTTCCACTTTTAGATGAGAATAATACATACATATATGGAAAAACCCCCCAAGTGCACCCTAAATCACATTTTACATTCCTCAAAGATTTGATTTCATATGTGGAAGATAATAATAATAATAATAATAATTAAAAAAGGACGAGAAATTGCTAGAGCTAACCGGTTATGGTGATGGGTCGGATTCGAATAATACGCAAGTTGAGCAATCATGTTACGTTGTGTACCTTATCCACCTTTATCTCGTTGTGTGGCACTGTTAGTACTCCGCCCTTTCCTTTCATTTCAGCACCTTTCAATCTCTACTTTTAATTCAATGCATTTGGATAATTAGAGAATGATAAACAGAGAGAAATAGAGGAAAGAAGAGAGACACATCCACTTTTCAATAATTTTTAAGCTTCAATTTATTAGTTTGTATTATAAGTCAGTATAAATATATTGTAATCAATTTCTGTTTTGTGCCCATAATTATTTTTCAATAATATATTTTATAAAAATTAATAAAGCAACAAATTTCGGGTTCATTTAATTTAACTAAATTTCAAAAAAATAAAATTGTATTCAGTCCTTTGCAGATGAGATTTTTTTATTTTTATCCTTAAAATTGCTTTCTTAATTTAGATAATCACAAATATAATATTTCTCAATTTAGTTTTTTTTTTATTGTATTGCCTTCTCAATTTGACCCCTTACATATGGAAAATTTTCAGTTTGATGCAAATAAATCAGTTACCTATATGTGATCATATGTTTAAAGCTAACATAATATTTACTACGTTACTGATAATAATTTTATTTTTAAGTAATTAAATTAAAAAATAATTTATTTATAAGTAATTAAAATTCCATTTAAAAAAAAATTTATAATTTTGAAGATGGGTAATATTAAAATTAACTTTTGAATTTATACGTAGAAAAGATATTTTCGTGACCTAATTCATTTGAACCATAAGATCAAGTTTTTAAAATTTTCTAATTTTGGTAACTAAAAATTTCTGATTTTAGTTTCAAATTTAAAGTTTACCGATTTTCTTTTCTTAACTTTAAAGGTGGTTTGTTAGATTTGTGTGGTTCTTTAATTTTAATACAAATAATGTAATTTTTACAATTGAGATAGAATAAAAGGAAATCCAAATCAACAAGTTTCATTGTTTAAAATTACAGTCAACAATGAATACTGACTTCTTTTCATTCAAGTATCAGCTGATGGGGTTGAATTATGTATTACACCAAACCAAAAATTAGTATGGGAAGGGATAGGTCAAAGATGTAGGATGGGGACACGTGGGAGGATGGGTTTGGAGCAGGGTATGCTGAGAACGAAGATCACCTGCTGTAAAAATTTTACAGTAGGGAATGCTATAAGAGTAGGGGACTTTTTTTTTTTTTTTTTTTTCTTTTCAATATTTTTTTAGTTTATAGCATCCCTTGCTGCAATCTTTTTACAGCAGAAAATCTGATGTGGATGAGCATTTGGGGCCCAACAATGCACTCAAATGCGAATTGAAATAGAAGAAAAGGGATGGGTTTAAGTGAGAAAGGACATATGGTGGCCAGGGGATGCCCTTCTGCTCTAACTACTAGCACTTTTGTTACATTAAAGCCAACAAATACCCCATCTCACATGGACACTAACAACTTCAACAATAACAGAAGGCAGCAGCTCAGTTCTTCGATCATCTTTTTGGTCTCAAGGACTTCTCTTCTTCCATTACCAGCATCTTTGGCTCCATTTTCCCCCCTTCTTCCACTGTACGCATCTCCTTCTCCGAACCTACCTATCACTGCATGCCTTTTATATTTACATGATTTTTACTCTTAGATCCTTCTCTTCATGTTTGAACTTTACCTGAATGTTTTTTATATTATAGCCTTTAGTTTAGCCGTTGCTAGTTTCTGCATAGCGTACTAGTTTACAAACTGTAATTTTTTATGCCATACTTTTGGGAGCTTAGCTAGAGTTTTTTTGGGACATACACACACATGCACACAGACAAATATATATATATATATATATTGAGAGAGAGAGAGAGAGCAGCTTTCCATGATGGCTTTGACCCTCACTGTCGTTTTACCATGATTTTTATTCTGCATGATGAAGTATATATATAGCAAGCACCTGTAAGGGCGTGAATTTATTCACTGCTTCGAAGTCCTTTTAATCTCTAATTTGTAGCCTTCTGAAATATGAAAAGCATCCCATTAATACCAGAAACGATATACTTAGTGACAAAGTTGTTTATTAGCTTTTCTCTGAGTATGTATAAAATATAAATAGCTAGCATATATTCGTCTGAGAATTCAAGTTGATACAAACAATGTTTTGTAACTTGAGGTTGGAAGGAGAGATTTGAGAAAGCAAGATGCGGGATGCAAAAATTATGGAGTACCAGCTGGGTTTTAAATTGCGGTTGCAGTTGCAGTTGTAGCTATGTTGTGATTAGGGTGTTATAATGCGGGTTGTGGTTATAGCAGCCGTATATTTTTAGAGTAACACAAACTATTCAAAAGTATATTTAAATTTTATAGATCTCAATTTTATATAATATGCCATATCTAATATTTATTTTAATTTAGAAATATGTGTTTTGTACAAGTATATTGATAGAACTTGAAAATTTTAAAAAATATTAATAAATCAAATATAATATACCAATAAGCTTACATAATTTTCATATATAACAAACAATACTTGTTATTTATTTTATGTAATTACGACATAATCAAAATTTAATTAATACTTTCATATAATTTATAGACAAGTATTGGTTAATGATATTAATTTAGTAAACTATTATAGTTATTAAAATTAATTGATAAATATGTATTATACTTGTTATTTGTCTTATTTGTGTTATAATTTATACTAACGCAAGATGTTCATAAAATTTTAAGAAATTATATTAAAAAATTTAAATTATATATTTTTAATCTAATCTACTTTAGATCATCGTCCCATAAAGTTAATCACCTAGTTGACTAGTTGATGACAAAATTCGCTATTAAGAGCAGTAAAAACCTTAAAACCTTATATCAAACACTATTTTCCCCAGTTGACTACTTATCCCCTTTCTTGCTTTCCAATTTTTCGACTAAAACCTCACCAAATCTTGGTGATTTTGTTTCCAAATCACTTAGAATCATCGATTAAACTCTTTAATCTAGGTGTGAACACCCCACCCGAATTAACAATAATAATAATCATGGTAATAATAATAAATAGAATTAAAAAAAATTCTAAAAAAATAATAATAACAATTAATCAAAACAAAATTGCAAAAGGCAAACAAAATAGAAGTAATATGGAAAAAACCAAATATAAGAACCAAAAATAATAAAAAGGAAAATTCAAGATATATGTTTGAAGAAGAGACATGGCAATCATCTTGCAAAGAAATAAAATGAACAAGGCCACATACTTGAAATGGAATTGCAAAACACTCTCACTTGCTCACACTCACACACTCTCACATGCTCACTTGCTCCCACATGCTCACTTGCCCTCACACACATAACACACATCACTCTTACACACTCACACACTCTCACATGCTCATTTGCTCCCATATGCTCACTTGCCCTCATACACATGACACACATCACTCTCACACACTCACACTCTCACTCATGGACACACCTCCTCACACACTCTCACACACTCTCACCCACGGACACACACTCACCACATGCATACACTCATGCACACACATGCATAAGAGGACAAGGGGGACAAAAAAGCAAGTGGGAGTTGGTTCTGCAGAGGAGGCAGAAAGTGGAGTGGCTGGTGCAGAGAAAGGAGAGTGTGGCGTGGCTGGAGATGGTAGAAAAAGGAAGGGACTGTGAGTAGCAAAGTGGTGGCTGGAAGTTGTAGAAAAAGTAAGGAGAAAAGGGAGCAACATGGCAGAAAAAGGGAGGTGGCTTTGGAGTATAAAGGAGAGCAACAAACCGAGAGAAAGGGGAGAGTTGGAGAAGAGAAGAGAGGAAGGCAAGAGAAGGCAGAAACCACGCTGAAAGGGAGAGGGAACCACATGACCGAGAAGGGAAGAAGAGCTGAAGAGAAAAGGGAGAGCCACGTAAACTAAGAGCAAACAACGCTGAAGAGAAGAAAGGGAGAGCAACGAACCGAGAGGAAAAAAGGAGGGACAAAGCTGAACGAAACAAGAAAATGAAACCAGCAACGTGAGGGAGAAAAACAAAGCTGAACAAAACCAGAAAGTGAGGTAGCAACGTGAGGGAGAAAAAATGAACCAGAAACTGAGAGGGAGAGGAGCTGAACGAGGCAGAAACTGAAAGGAGGAGAGGTGGCGTCGTGGTGCAGAAAACTGTGCAAAAAGCCATGGAGAAACATCCCAAATCGTGGAGTGAAAAGGAGCTGAAGTTTAGACCATCCAAGGAGCAGAAAATGGAGAGTTGGATGCCAAAATGATGAGCAGAAACAAGGAAGTCTGAATGCAAAACAAAGTGGCAGCAAAGGGATGGATAGAAGCTGAACCATGGAGGAGAAAAAACTCTGTTTTGAGCTCAAAAAACAGAGGTAAACAGAGGAGAACTTAGGGAGCACAAGGAAGAAGAGGAAGTGTGGAGAAGAAGGGAAGCTTTCAGCCTCCACCTTCCAGCCAAGAAGCAGAGACACGTTTTGCAGAATTTCCAGCGCTGAAGCTAACCAGAATTTCCAACGAAGCTATCCGCCATTTCTGCTCACTTCCAGTCGAGACTAGCTACTTTGGGGCTGTTGGAGGTCCATCTACCATAGGTGAGTGAGGAGGAGAAGGTCATTCTTCATTAGAGCACAAGGGAGAAGCTGAAAAAGCACAGGTATGGCTGCACGGTTTGCCACTGCCGAGATTTTTGCTGCATGTCACTGTTCATACGAATTGCTTCAAGACAATCTCATGCATGTGCACTGTTCATGCGTTTTAAGATGAGGTGCTACTGTTCATTTGCTTAAACTTGTTTTAGTTTTGTTTATTACCATTGTTTAAACATTAACTTTGATTAATTATTGCTATTACGTATAAAATTAGCATGTGAGAATTTTGTTCTTCTTGATTGCCGGGAATTATGTGAGTTTTTAATCTCCTTAAATCCTTGCAATTAATTAAATAATTGGAAGGCAACAATAATATTAATGAAATATTAATGAAGGAATGGTGAAAAATAATTGAATGATAATTAATGAATATTGTCATGATGGATAAAATTATCGTGTGAAAATTTTATTCTCCTCGATTACCGGGGGTTATGTGAGATGTTAATCTCCTTAAATCCTTACAACTAGTTGAATAATTGAAAAGTGATAATAATATTAATGAAATATTAATGAATAAATGGTGAAAAAATAAAGGAATGACAATTAATATTAATGAAATATTAATGAAGGAATGGTGAAAAATAATTGAATGATAATTAATAAATATTGTCATGATGGATAAAATTATCGTGTGAGAATTTTGTTCTCCTCGATTACCGGGGATTATGTGAGAAATTAATCTCCTTAAATCCCTACAATGAATTGAATAATTGAAAAGCAACAGTAATATTAATGAAATATTAATGAGTGAATGGTGAAAAATAAATTAATGATAACTAAATATTAAATCATAATAATAATCATAATCAAAATGTCTGCTTTAATGAACTGTTTCCCATTATTTGCAAAACTATCGTGTGAGAATATTGTTCTCCCCGATTACCTGGGATCGCGTGAGATTTTTAATCTCCTTAGATCCCTGAAGTTAGCATACCCTTTTTCTTTTCTTTTTTTTTTTAAAAAAGGAAAGAATAATAAATAGCAAATAATTAAAAGATTATCTTTAATTAAACATTTCCTATTATTTACAAAATTATCGTGTGAGAATATCGTTCTCCTTGATTGCTTGGGATTATGTGAGATTTTAATCTCCTTAAATCTCTATAATTAATTCAGAAATAATAATAATATTAATAATAATACAAAAAATAAATAAATGGACAATAATTAAATATTAACCTTGATTAAATATTTATACAAAATGAATCGTGTGAGAATACCTTTTTCTCCTCGACTTCCCGGGCTTGTGTGAGATTTTAATCTCCATAGAACCCGAAAATTAGCATATATTCGTTCAAAGATAAACAGATAAACAAATAAATAATAGCACTTGAATTAAATTATTTACCAATAATCAATAATAATAATAATCAATATTTACCAACAATAAATTCAAAAGTTCAAAAAAAATAAATATTCCTTTCATTATAAATCATGCATTAATTCCCGAAATATGAACTCCCAAAACTCCCAAAACTAAAAAATAATAAAAATAATAATAAAATCGACAAAAAAATTTTAAAAGAGAAAATGTGAAGAGATCAGGAGAATGAGGTTAATCAGATTGTAGTAAATTAAAACACATAAACCTAATCCCAATTCTGTTTTGTTTACAATGATCTGTCTTAATTAAAATCCTCCTATTCTCATCACAAATCAAAAAAACCATCAACCTGCAAAACATGCCTTTTGGTCGAACTACATGGACTTTGATCCCTATCGCGGGGTACGTAGGCCCTAGGCTCTCATCCTAGGTCAAGTCCACCCTTTGTAAATATCCATCTGTTTGCCTGCATCCTCGCTTTTTTGTCTCCTATGTCTAACATGCATCCATGTCAATAAAAGGGTAATTGAGATTAATTAAAGGCCATATTCTATTTCAACTGACTAGTTTAAGGTAACCGTCCTTATGGGCGGGTGTTATGGGGTGCCTAACACCTTCCCTACACTCAAATAGACTCCCGAACCCATCTCTGATTTCGTAGACCATTTCGCCTTTTTCGTTTGTTTTAAATTGGTTTTCCATTAAAAATTTTGGTGGCGACTCCAAAACAAATTGATTTTCAAAATTCCATTTTTGGGAATCAGTTTTAAACTTGTAATCCTATTCCGCCGAAAGGTTGGTTACGACACTAGGGTTTCATCAGTTTAAAAAGGGGTTTTCTGCTCTCCTCCTCACATACCCAAAAATATTGAATCTTTCTTGCACTTATTGAACCTCTATCATCATCCATGGCTCAAAGACCAACACCAAGCATGCTAGGACCAAGAATCCATCCATTGGCTCCTCCTTCGGTCCTTCACCTCTCCTCTCTTCACGTGCTCAGGTAATTGTGTTTATTAAGAACTTTCAACAAAGGGGTGTTCTCCTCAGTATGTATGTGTATCTTCAATTGCTTCACAAAGATGGCTTTAGCCTCTTTAATTTATTTTCCAATGCTAAGTTGGACCATTTACTAAGCTTGAAGTTAGATTATAGCCAAAAGGTCATCAAGGCATTCTATTCCAACCTTATCTACAACCCTACTACCTATTTGGTGACAAAACCTTGGCCAATCATCCTAATTCCCTCAAAATCGTGTTAGGATATAACATGTTAGAGGCAATGAATCAGATTAGTGAAGTTTTAATTGACAACCCCAGCACTCCAATCAATGTCAATGACTTATCTTTGGAGAATAAGTTGCTGCATTATATCATTGCTCACTACTTAATCAATAAGTCAAGTAATTTTGCCTATTTGAGTGAGCTTGAGCTATTCATGATGAAGTGCATCCTAAAGGGAGAAAGCTTAAAGCATACATGGTTGATCACTCAGAGGATGGCAACATGCAAGAAGAAGAAATCATCCCTCTTGCCATATAGAACCATCATCATGACCATTCTTCGTTGTCATGACATATCGCCTCTTGAGGATGATATGGAGTCTCCTCTGTAGATTGGTTAGAACAATTTACAACATATGGGGTTCATTAAGACTCCTCAGGGCCAATGGGATAAGAAAGTCCTTAGAGCTCTAAGACCTCAAACCAGATGCAACTGTTGACATTCCTTTCTTTGGCGCTTCTCAGCCTCCTCCACTTACATATAAAGCTATAGAAAAAAAAGGTCCTTCTGCTCCTATGCCTCCATCTCCACTGACTCTTGCTTTGACTAGTTACACCTTGGCTCACCCTGAAAATGTGGTTATTCTTGAGCTTATCCTTCTTGTAGAGAATCGCACCATGCATCAGAAGATGGACTCCTATAACCTCAAGATGCAAAACTTTCAGGAGACTTTGAAGGACATGAATGCCATACTTGAGCACATCAAGGCATATCATGAGTAGCACTTTAACTTCTAGGAATATTAGAAGTTTAGGAAATAAGCTTGGTTCTCTTCCTCCCTTTTTGATGTGACAAAAAGGGAAAGAAATTAGGAGTTTAGAAGGTGTTTAATTTCATTAAACTTAGTTCCTTTATTGAACTTTAAGGTTATTTGCTTCAATTGTGTTTAACTCAGTTGATTTCAATAAAGGAAGTTATTTCAGTTAATATGATTGTTTGATATCTATTTTTATCATCTGTACATGTATGGATAAACAAGGAAATCAAAAGAAACTAAAAGAAGTGAAAGTTAAAAACAATGTGATCATATCTAACTTTCATAAAAACAAAGGATTTTGTAAGTATACTATCTTGAAAAACTTTTCGTTGTGAAGAACTAACAATTGCAAGTTTGTCATTGTAAAAAAGGGGAAGATTGTTAAGCCCATTTGCTAAAGACCAAGGTTTTGATGATAACAAACATAAGAAGAAAAGTTTTTCTATGTATTACTTTGGTCTTAAATGTTTATAATGTATTATCATGTCTTAGGAACCTTTGTAAGTGATATTGAGTTGATAGGAATCATGTAAAATTAATTCTAAGTCTTGAAGGTTGAGAAACAACTAATTTGGGTAACTTTAGAACTCCCCAGTCAACTAGTCACAAGTTAGTAGTCGATTGGCCACCTTGCCAACCTGCTACCAGGCCTTGTCTGGTCAAATGGGAGCTTTCTGTGAGTGAATAGTTGACTAGCCATTAGCCAATAGTCGACTAGTGTTAGTCGACTGCTCACCTTTTGAGAAGCCCCGAGTCTGCTGCTAACTTAAGTCTTGATCAACTGAGAACTCTTTGTGAGTGAGCAGTCGATTGACCACTAGCCAGTAGTTGATTGGTCACCTTTTGAGAGGCATCAATTAGCTGCCAGCTTAAGCCTTAATTGATTGAGAGCTTTTTGTGAGTCACCAGTCGACTGGCCACTTGCCATCAGTCAATTGGCCATATATTGATCAAGCACCAATCTACTACCAGCCTTAAGACCATGGACTAGGAGCTCTCTATGAGTGATTAGTCGACTAGTCAAGGGTGAACAGTTAACTGTCGGGGTCCAGAATTTGAAAATTGTGAAAGGAAAAAAGGAACAGTCGACTGGTTAGTGGTGAACAATCGATTGGTTGATGGCAAACAAGCCCTAACAGATTTATAACAACTATACATTGAAATCCCTAACTTCCCACTTACTCTCGAGAGATCTATTGAACCTTAATCTATATAAACTTGACCTATGAACTCTAAATTAACAAGAAAAATACTCAAGAGTGATTATATCATTAGTTTTTATCATCTTATCTTCTTTATATCATATTAGTGCTTTATTGTATTATCTATTCTATTTCATAGTGTTCATTATCTATATTTATTTCTTTCTTCTGAGAGAAAAGCTTAAGGAGGTTCCTTAAGGGAGTCAAGCTAAGGGAGCTTGGGTTCAGGGAGAGTATATCTCTAAGAGTGTTCATAGAGGTTCCTTGAAGGAATCAAGCTGTGAATTAAGGATAGGTTTTCCTGGGTGTTGTATTCATTTATTAAGATAGTGAAAATCTCAAGAGGTAGCTTGGGGACTGGATGTAGGCTTGAGTAGAAGCTAAACCAGGATAAACCTTTGTGTCTATTCTTTTCCCTTACTCTTTTTACATTCTGCATTTATTATTTCATGTTTGATTTGTTAGTTTTACTTCTAATTTAAAAAGGAGTTTTTTAGTAAAATTTTTATAATACCCAATTCACCCTTCTCTTAGGTTCCAACCTTGCTTAACAAGTGTGATCATTCTCTTTTTATATGAGTTAACTATGATAGCTACACTTATGTGCTTACATATGTTAATGATACTTTGATCATAGGAAGTAATATGATGTATATTACTAAGCTTAAGGAATAGTTAAGCATGAACTTTGCCCTCAAGGATTTAGAAGAGTTAAATATTTTTCTAGGCATAAATGTGAAGAGAACTAGTGATGACAGGCTAATTTTGTCTGAAAGGAAGTATATTAAAGACATACTGGCTAAAGTGAACATGGATAACTTAAAAAGTTTTCCAACTCCCATGGTTTCCAGTCTCAAGTTAAGCAAACATGGTAGTAACTACATTACATGCCCTCAAGCATATAGATCAGTGGTTG
Organism: Delonix regia; assembly: GCA_037074485.1. Classification (NCBI taxonomy): domain Eukaryota; kingdom Viridiplantae; phylum Streptophyta; class Magnoliopsida; order Fabales; family Fabaceae; genus Delonix; species Delonix regia. The sequence goes on along the minus strand of CM073452.1, from coordinate 16,763,385 downwards.
GAGCTCTATAATATGCTACAATCCCATGTCCATAAATATCATGTAGTGTAAATAATGTTTGCAAGTTCATGCAACAACCCATGGAAGAATATTGGAAGGCTGTAAAATGCATAGTTAGATATTTGAATGATACTTTATCTTGTGGTCTTTGTTTGAGCAAAAGCAAAACTCATAATCTAAGATGGTTTTCTGATGTTGGCTGGGAGAGTGACCTAGATGATAAGAGATCCATATCTAGCTCTTACATGTATATGAGATGTAATCTAATTTCTTGGGGAGTAAAGAAATAAACAATTATGGCAAGGTCTTCACTAGAGGTTGAGTACGAAGTTTGGCAAATATGGCAATATAAGCATGGCTACAAACATTGTTGGAAGAACTCAAAATAATTGAGAGGATTAATATACCTGTAGTCTATTGTGATAACTTGAGTACCATTATGTTAACTCATAATCTAGTTGTTGACGATAAAACTAAGCATATGGAATTGGACTTATTGTTTGTTAGAGAAAAGTTAGCTTCCAAGCAACTTCATGTGGAACATATACCATCAATTGACCAAATTGTTGATATACACACAAAACCTTTGTCCAAGCTTAGGTTTGTTCATTTGAGAGAAAATTTAGGATTTACAGTACTTTAGGTACAATACCTAAGTTTATAGGGGAGTGTTAAAGTGCACCCAATTAGGATAAGTTTGCTAGCTAACTTGTCTAACAGAGTCTGTTAAGTAGTTACAGCTTCTTTTATAATTGGTGTAATACACAAGTACTTAGTTGTGTATCAATATTAGTCTCTGTAATCATTATGAGTCAATCAAAGGCTTATTCTTCAAACCAAAGAGAATGGTTGCTATCAAGATGTAGTCTGTCAACTTGTGGTCCATCCCAATTTTAACATTGGGTTGGGTTGGGTTCAATTAGGTTATATTAGGTTAAGTTTCTTTTTTTAAATTTCTTTTTCTAAATTTGTTAATGGATTATAGAAAAAAATATAAAACAAGATTTATATCTAACAAATATGGTATCTTACATAAATAAAAATGAACTATATGTTAGATAAACAAATTTTTTGTTGTTGACAAATTAGAAAATAAAAACATTTAAAAATCAAGGAAAAATTGAAAAAAAAGAGAAATTATATAAGGTTGGGCTAGGTTAGGTCTACAACCTTGCCTAAGATCAAGTCCCACATCAGAGACCTAAAGGGACTATAACTTGGCTTGGCTTGATATGACTAGGTTTGGCAGAGTTCACTTGGCAGACCGAGTTATAATTATCCTTTAATTAGGGCCAAATTGTGTTAAGCACATGTAATTTTACATTTTAAGTCACGTTGCTATCAATATGAGTCACGTTGAAGTTAGAAAGAATACAAAGTTGTTGTTTTCAATATGTAGCCTATCAACTTATGGCCCTGCTTGGTTTTAACACCTGACTAACATTCTTGACTTGGTCTCGGACTTAGCCCGATGTAAACCTGATTATGATTAGGCCTAGTTAGGCTAGATCGGATTATACTTAGTCAAGCTTTTTCTTTTTAATATATAGATTATTTTACTAAACATGTTAATGGATTTATGAAAAAAAGACATGATTTATATTTAAGAAATATGGTATCATACGCTTTAAAAATGGCTTATATCTTACATAAAAAATTTGCAACTATCTTAAAAAAAGGACCAATCAATAAATAAAAGAAAATTTTCAAAAATAAGGGAATGAATAAGAAAAAGAAAAAATTATATAGGGTTGGGCTATGCCGAGTCTATAACCTTGGCCGGGACTAGGGTCGGTCAGGGATCGAGTCTTACAAAAGAGCCTTAAGGTGATTATAACCTAGCCCGGCTCAGTATGACTGGGTTAGGTTAGGTTCACTAGGTCAGACCATATTATGATCACCCATAATCAGGGCCAAAATGTGTTGATTATATGTAGTCTATCAACTCACGACCTAACTTGGTTTTAACATTGACATAAAATTCTTGACCCAGTCTCAAATCTAGTTTGGTGTAGACCTAATTGTGATTAGGCCAAGTCATACCATGCCAAGCTATTTTTTTCCTTTAAATTTTTTTTGACTACATTTGTTAGTGGATTATAGGAAAAAAAATAAAACATGATTCAAATTTAACAAATATGGTATGCTACACAAATAAAAATGACCTAAAACATAAATAAACAAATTTGTAGTTATTTTTGTAAAAAATGACTAGTTAAAAGACTATTTTAAAATAGGAGAAAAATTAAAAAAAAAATTGATAAGGCTGGGCCAAGCTGAGTCTGCAACCTTACCTAGGACTCAACCTAGAATGGGATTGGGTTCCCCATAAGAAACACGAGGTGATTATAACCTAGCCTAGTCCAATATGTTTAGGTTGGCCTGGGTTCTCTGGGTTGTGATCACCTTAATCATGGCTAAATTGTGTTTAACCAGATATAATTGTACATTTTGAGTCATGATGCTATTAGTATAAGTGACGTTGAAGTTGGAAAGAATAGAGAATGGTTGCTATCAATATTTAGTATGTCAACTCGTGGCTCGACCTAGTTTTAATAACGGGCTAACATTCTTAACCCAATCTTAGACTTGGCTTGGTGTAGACTCGATTGTGATCATGCCGTGTCATACCAGGTTAACCTTCTGTTTTTTACAAAATTTCTTAATGGATTTTTAGGTAAAAAATGTGATTTGTAATTAGCAAGTATGGTATCCAACACTAATAAATTTGGCCTATATTTAACATAAATAAATTGGTTGCTATTTTTTCAAAAATGACAAATTTAAAATAAACAAAAAATTATAAGAGTAGGAGATAAATTAAAAAAGAAGAAGAAAGATTATATAGGTATAGGCTAGGCATGGTCTAAAACCTTGTCTGAGACCTGGCTCGACCTAGGACTATATCTCTCAAAAGAGACCAAGGGTGATTATGACCCTGCCTAGCTTGATATGACCAGGTAGGTCTGAGTTCATTGTATTTGTTCATGTTATGATCGCCACAAGGCCAATTGTGTTTACCTAATGTAATTTTACATTTTGAGTCACGTTGTTGTCAATATGAGTCATGTTGAAATTAGAAAAATGGAGAATGATTGTATTCAATATATGGTCTATTAACTTGTGGTCAAACGTGGTATCAACACTAGGCTAACATTCTTAAGCTAGTCCTAGACTTGGCATGGTATGGACTTGGTTGTGATTTAGAACAGGTCATATAAGGTCAAACTTTTTTTTAAAAAAATATTTTTCCTAAATTTGTTATAGACTGTTGTAAAAAAGAATAAAATATAATTTATATTTTACAAATATGGATCTTACATTAATGAAAATGGGCTATATCTTAGACAGTCAAATTTGCAACTAATTTTTAAAAAATAATTAATAAAAAATAAATGAAGAATTTTTAAAATAAGATAAAAATAAAAAAAAAGATAAAGAAATGATATAGGGCTAGGCCAGGCCAAGATTAGAACCTTGCTTGGGACTCGACTCGATTTGGGATTAGGTCTCACATAAGTGGCATGGGTTGATTATAATTTGGCCTGGATTGATATGACTAGGGTTGGGCTGGGTTCACCAGCTTGTATCAGGTATTTATCACCCTTAATAAGGGCTAAATTGTGTTGACCAAATGAAATCTTAAATTTTGATTCACGTTGCTATCAAATTGAGTCATGGTTAAGTTAGAATGAATAAGGGATGATTTCTGTCAATATATAGTCTATTAACTTGAAGGTCGACTCGATTTTAAGACTGGATGAACATTCCTGACTCGGTCATAGAAATGGCCATTCAGATAGACCAAATTTTGATTGGGTTAGGTTGGGTCAAGCTTAGTAATACTAGGTTAAGATTTTTTTTCTTTTTTTTTAAATAATTGTTTGAAAAGAGAGTTATTTAGAGTAATATTTGTAGCAGAAAGACTAAAAACCTTAATAAGACCTTGCTGATTTTAAGATGATTGCATTTATAAGTTAAAAGTTCACCTTTAACCTTCATCTAGCAATAACTTAAGAATTTTTTGTTAATTAATTTTTAGGAAATGGAACCAAAATAACTGCAATAGAAACAAGGAGAAAAGTAAAAAAAACATGGAAAGATTCCAAGTCATGGGCCCTAAAATTAGAGAGGTGGTACCATATCAGTGCCCAAGTGCTAGCTAATGATGCCTAACCATAGGATCTGAGTATCTGGCACTAAAACCAAAGACTTAACAACTATGTGCCATGAACTCATAGCTTAGGTGCCATTCAAGTGCTGATTTTATTGCCAGGTTCTGTAGATCTAGTCCTTGGGCACCAAAAATAAAGTTAACGCCTAGGCACCATATGAGCCTTACCCGGGCGTGTTGTTAGAAACTCTAAAAAGCATAATTAGAGTTTGAGTTGAATTGAGACTCCTTGTACCACTTAAACTTAAACTTTACGGGGGTTTTTGAAGCTTATAATTATGAACCTAGGGTTGTGCAGCACGTCATCAAGCTAGAGAGAGTACCAGAGACACTACGAAGGGAGAACTAACCGAGTGGGGTTTTAATGTGACTAGAAAAGGGTTCAGCTACAAAGTAGGTTGCTTATTTAAAAGTTGTGCCTACTCTAACTCTTCCCTTTCCTTTCTTCTTGTTCCTTTTTGTTTTGTGTTTTCTATTCATATTTTTTATTGTATACTGATGGCAATTAGTGGCTAAGTAGGTTGTTTCATGGATTTTGACTAAACCTATGTTGGGGTTGCTTTTCTGTTAATTTTTTTTTTCGATTTTACTTGAATGAAAGATTATTTATATTCATCCTGAATTTATTGCTTTCTAAGCCTAATCATGTTAGGATGGAGTTTGGAAATTGGTAGCTTATGTTTCAGAATTGGATGCATATAATCACTATTTACATTAAAGTAATTCACAGTCATGACGAAAGTACTTAACTATCTTCGATAAACACCTAATAGGTCTAGAACTTATGAAGTATTATCTTTGCTAGTTTCCATAGACATAGGGAATTAAGGGATATTAAACTAGACTATTTGAATTTAACAGAGCATAGAGGCAAGTATGATTCATAGGTTAACAATCTAATCATTAAGTGAACCGAAGTATTAACTATAATAGAATGCAAACCTACATGCAGTGAAGGTCAAAATCCTAAGTTCGTTAGATAAGAAGTCTTAATCAATCAATAATTGAATCTTTGCAATCAATCAATAATTGAATCTTTGCATACATTTAGTTAACATAATCAAAGATTTATGAATAAGGTTATCAATAGCAATTAGAATTGAGTCTTTGAGGGATCGACATTATATCCATCATTACATTACATTAACCATATATGCACTAAACATTTTTTTAAAAATTTTTCACAAAATTTATTATTGGATTTTTTAAAATGAAAAATAAAATAAGACTAATAAAAATGGCTTATATCTAAAATAAAAAATTTTGTAGCTATTTTTTAAAAAGTTACTAATTGAAGAATTAAAAAGTTTTAAAAGAGAGAAAACTAATTACTATTACTATTACCGTTATCCTTATCCTTACCATTAACCTTACCCTTACCATTACCTTTTCCCTTACCTTTACCATTGCCCTCACCCTTACCATTACCATTACTATTAGCATACCCATTGCCCTTACCATTATCTTAACCCTTACCATTACCATAATTGTTACCATTATCCTTATGCTTACCGTTACTATTACCCTTACCATTAGCATTACCCTCACACTTAGTTGCTTACCCTTACCACCCTTACTAATACCATTACCCTTACCCATACCATTATATTTGCCATTACATATTCCTTTACTAATACCCTTACCATTACCTTTACCTTTACTGTTCTCCATACCCTTACCTTTACCATTACCCGAACCCTCACCCTTACCATTACTTTTACCATCACCCTTACCCATACCATTACCATTACCCTTACCTATACCCTATACCCTTACCCTTACACTTATTATTACTATTACCTTTACCCTTACCCTTAGCATTACCCTTACTAATACCATTACCACTACTCTTACCCTTACCCTAAACCTTACCTTTTCCCTAACCTTTACCATTTCCCTTACCATTACCATTACCATTATCCTTACCTTTACCCTTTATATTACCATTACGATTACTTTTACCCTTACCTTTACCATTGCCATTACCCTTGCCATCATCATTAACATCACCATTACCCTCTCCCTAACCATAACCCTTACCCTTACCATTACCTTTACCATTAGAATTATCATTATTGTTACACATACACTTACCTTTACTATTATTGTTTCCCTTACCGATGCCAATGTCCTTACCTATTCCCATGACCTTAGCCTTACCTCACCCTTTTCAATACCTTTACCATGACCTTAGCCTTACCTCACCCTTTTCAATACCTTTACCAATACCCTCACCATTGCCCTTACCATTATGCTTTCTATTGCCCATAACCTTGTCATAACCTTTACCATTACTCTTACCCTTACATTTACCCTTGTCTTACTATTACCCTTTCTATTACACCTAACCTTACCCTTACCATTACAATTACCCTTACTCTTGCCATTTCCCTTACACATAACTTTATCATTACCATTATCATGACCTTTACCCTTACCATTGCATTTACCTTTGCCCTTACTATTACCATAATTATTACCATTACCATTAACCTTAACTATGAACCTTTGCCCTTCCCCTTAATGATAGCCTTACCTTTGGCTTTAGCATTACTATTACCCTTACCCTTACCCTTACCATTATTGTTATCCTTGCCCTTACCCTTATACTTATATTGATTGTTAGAATTACCTACTTGTTGAGTGCAAATATAGTGAATACGGTGTCACACGTAAGTGTACGTGGCCAAACAAATAGTGTACTAATGAATTAAGTGTCGACTCGATTTTAATTGCTATTGATTACTTTATTCTTAAGCCTTTTTATTAGAATTAAGTTAGGTTTTAATTGCTACTGATCACTTAATGATTATAATGCTAACCTATGAATCTTACTTGCCTATATGCTTTTATCAACTTCATATAGCCTAGGTTAATATACCCTAATTCCATATATGTCTATGGAAACTAGCAGAGATAAAACCTCATAAGTTTTGCACCTAATTGTGGTTATCAAAGATCATCAAGTGCTTTTATCTTGACTGTGAATTACACTAATGCAAACATTAACTATATACTTCCAATTTTGATAGTTAAGTTGCCTTATCATGTTAACTTAATTTTTAACTTCTATCTTAAAATGATTTGGCTTAGAAAGCAATAACCATTGGCTGAGTATAAACAATCATTCACTCAAGTAAAACTGTAACAAAACTTTAATAAAAAAGCATCCCTAATATAGGTTCAGCCAAAATCCTAGAAACAACCTACTTAGCCATTTATTGGCATCAATTCACAATCATAAATATAAAAAGAAAACAAAAAAGAACAAGATGAGGGAAGAGGAAAGAGTTTAGAGGAGGCATAACTCTTAATTGATCAGCCTACTTTATAGTCAAACCCTTTCCTAATTACCCTAAAACCTTACTCGCTCAGTTCATCTTTGTAGTATCTTCGGTACTATCTAGCTTAATGTCTCTACTACATATCCCTAGGGCCTTATGTATAGGCTTAAAAAACCCAAGAGTTTAAGCTTACTTGGTGTAAAGATTCTCAATTCATATAAACTTCTAATTGGTCTTAAAGGTTTTTTGATGACACATTAAGGCGAGCTTTATCAGGTGCCTTAGCATCAATTCTTTATTTTTGGCACCCAAGCGCTAGGTCTATGGCACTTGGGCAATGAAATATGCACTTTGAATGATGCTTGGGTGACAAATTCATAGCACCTGGGTGTGAAGTCACTGATGTTAGTGCTTACGCATTGAGATCTTGGTGCCTAGGTATCATTTTCATTGACTTAGATCTAGATAACTTTAGCATTTGACTCCTGGGCGTTGATATTGTAGTGCTTGGGTGCCATAACTCTAGTTTTCACACCAGGGCAATAGATGTGTGGTGCCTACATGCTATCTTTTTGGTTTTAGCACCCAGGCATTGGAATGTTGTACTTGGGTGTTGGATTCCATGTTTCTCTAATTTTTCTCTTTGTTTCTACTACTGTTGTTTTAGCCTCATTTCCTGAAAATTCATCATTAAATATGCTTATGTCATTGCCAAAGGAAGGTTAGAGATGAACTTCTAAGTTATAAATGAAATTTATTTGAAATTAATAAGATTTTATCCATAATCTAAGTGTTTCTGCTATCAATATTGTTTTTGATAACTCTCTTTTAACACTACCCATACTATATCATTTCCATTTCCATGACCATTAACCTTGTCCTTACCCATACCTTTAGCTTTACTCTTATTGTTACCATTACCCTTACCCTTTCCCTTTGCCTTTCTTTTACCATTCTTATAATAGTTACCTTTATAGTTACCTTTACCATTTCTTCTACTGTTACCATTACTCTTACCTTACTTTTACCATTTCCATTACTGTTACCTTTTCCTATACCTTTACCTATACCATTACCTTTCCCATATTCTTACTATTACTGTTACCCTTACCTTTACCTTTACCATTACCATTACCCTTACCTATACCATTATCCTTAAATTACCCTTACCATAACCATTACGCTTACCCTTACCTTTACCATTACTATCACCATTAACCTTTCCCATACTATCATCATTCCCCTTACCCTTATCCTTACCTTTACCATTACCATTACCCTTACTCTATCCCTTACTTTAATAGAAATATTCGCAACTTGTCTTTGGAGAGGCATAATTTTACCACAGGTTCCATTTTTTCTAATATAGTATGTCTGTGGTATGCTCTCTTTATGCTCCAAGCATGCATGTATGTGAAGCCCAAAAAAAACTTACATGGTGCATAAAACCTAAAAATAGTGCTGTCAACTATGCACTCTAGTTCTAATAGGAGTGTTTGCAACTTGTCTTCCAAGTGGCATAACTTTTATTATGAGTTTTAATTTTTTTTTATTATAGTATGTTTGTAGAATGCTCTATTCATTCTTTTTGCATACATAACATGCAAAATTCAAAACAAAACACACATGGCACATGAAATCTACACCTATTATCGTTAACTTTGTGTTACAACTCTAACGGAGTTTTCATAACTTGTCTTATGAGGGGCTTATATTTTTCCATAGGTTCTAATTTTATATTATAATATTTTGTGGAATGCTTTCCTCATGCTCTTTACATACATGGCATGCACAATTTGAAGCAAAACGTACATGGAGAATCAAACCTAAGCTCAGTGCCATTAACTATGCATCATTGTTTTCATGGAAAATTTTGAAACTTTTGTTTCTAGGGGCACAACTTTTACCATGGGTTACAATTTTTCTATGCTAGTTTGTTTTAAAATGCTCTCTTAGCTCTATGCATACATAGTGCACAAAGTCCATAACATAACTCACATAGCAAATAGGGTATGATACAGCTAACTACGCCCTGTAGTTATAATGGTTTAATTCAAACTTGTCTTTTGGGTAACAAAACTATTACTATAGATTTCAATTTTTGTATTATTATATGTCGATGGAATGATTTCTTTGTACTCTATACGTACATGACATGTGCATTTAAAGATAGAACCCACATACGCATGAAACTCGATTATAATACCATTAACTACACATCGTAGTTGTAATAAGAGTGTCTGCACCGTGTATTTTAAGGGGCATAACTTTTACAAAGGGATCCAATTTTTTTTTTTGTAGTCCATTTGTGGAATGCTTTATTTATGTTTGTACATGTACATAGTGTGCAAAGTCTAAAACAAAATTCACATGGAACTAGAAAACTAAGCATAATGTTCCTAACTACACATCATTGTACTAATGAAGGTGTTTACGACTTGTCTTCTGAGAAGCATAACTTTTAGCCAAGTTTCATTTTTCCTATCATAGTATGTTTGTAGAATGTTCTCTTTGTCTCTATGCGTACATGACATGCAAAATCTGAAACAAAACATATGTGGTGCATGAAATTATGCATAGTGTTGCTAATTATGTGCCATTGTTCTACAAGAAGTGTTCCTGAGTGGCATAACATTTATCATGGATTTTAGATTTTGTATTTAGTATGTTTATGGAATGATCTCTTTTTCCTCTATTCATAGTTGGCATGCAAAATCCAAAATAGAACTCATATGAAGCATGATACCTGATAATAGTGTTGCAAACTATGCGTCATAGTTCTAGTTAGAATTTTTGGAACTTATTTTCCAAAGGGCATATCTTTTACCATTGGCTTCGATCACAATATTATAGTATGTCTGTAGAATAATCTTTTCATGCTTTATGCATACATGACAGGTAAAATTAGAAATATAACTCCATAGTGCACGAACCTTGAGCATTGTCACTATAAACTGTGCATCATATTTGCAAAAGAAGTGTTTGTAACTAGTCTCCCAAGGGGCGTAACTTTTACCACAGGATTTGAATTTCCTATTATAGTATGTTTTTAGAATTCTCTCTTTGTGTTTCATGCATACAATACATGATATCTAAAGTAGAACTCATATGGCAAACAAAACCTGAGCATAGTGCCATGAACTACATGTTGTTGTTCTAATAAGAGTTTCTAGAACTTGTCTTCTGAGGAGCACAACTTTTACTATGGATTCCAATTTTTTTATTATAGTATGCCTATGGAATGATTCATGCTCTATGCATACATGACATGAAAATTTGAAATAAAACTTGGTGAGCAAATCCTAAGCACAATGCTACTAATTACAAGACATAGTTTTAATAAGTTTCTAAAACTTCTTTCACAGGGTATAACATTTACCATGGGTTCTGGTTTTCTATTATAATTTGTTTGTGGAATGCTCCCTTCTTGCTATGTGTAAACACATCATGCAAAGTTCAAGATAGAACTCACATGGTGCCCAAAACCTTGACCACAATATCGCTAACTATGTACAATTGTTCTAAAGGGAGTGTTTGCAAGTTGTGTTATGATTGGCATAACTTTTCTCACAGGTTTCAAATTTTGTATTATAATATGTTTATCAAATGACCTCTTTGTGCTCTATGTGTAGATAAGACAAAATCTAAAACAGAACACAAATGGCACACAAAACCTAAGCATAATGCACTTAACTAGGCATAATAGTTCTAATGGGAGATTCCAAAACTAGTCTTTCAAGGGCATAACTTTTACAATGACTTTGATTTTTCAATTTTAGTATATGTGGAATGGTTTCTTTGTACTTTATGCATACACAATGTGTGAAATCTGAAATAGAACTCATATGGCAAATAAGACTTGATCTTAGTGCTATGAACTACACGTCATAGTTCTAATGGGAATTTTAGAACTTGTTTTCTTATGAGCATAACTTTTACTATAGGTTCTAATTCTTCTATTATAGTTTATTTATGGAATTTTCTCTTCAAGCTCTATATGTACTTAACATGCAAAGTTCGAAATAGAACTTACATGGTATATAAAACTTATACATAGTGTCGCTAACTACGCACTATAGTTCTATTGGGAGTGATTGCAACTTGTCTTTTGGGTAACATAACTTTTACCGTAGGTTTCAATTTTCTACATTATAGTATGTCTATTGAATGATCTATTTGTGCTCTATGCAAAACCTGAGCAGGGTGCCACTAATTACATGCCACCATTATAATGAGAGATTTCAAAACTTGTCTTCTGTGAGGCATAACTTTTACTAGGGGTTCTAGGTCTTCTATTATAATATGTTTATTGAACGCTCTTTTTGTCATGTTTATACGGCATGTGAAGTCCAAAATAGAACTTACATAGCACACCAAACCTGAGCATAGTGCTAATAACAATCTGCCATAGTTTTAAAAGGAGTGTGCACAACATGCATTCCAAGGGGCATAACTTTTACTATAGGGCTTTGATTTTCATGTTATTGTATGTCTGTGGAATGATCTCTTTGTGCTCAATGCTTACACAACATGCAAAATCCAAAATAGAATTCACATGGCATACAAAATCTACACATAGTTCTATTAACTGTGTATTATAGTTCTAATATGAGTGTCTAAAACTTGTCTTCTGATGGAAATAACTTTTAAGATGGTTGAATGCAATGTCTCACACAAGTGTACATGGTTAAGTAAGTAGTATGATGATTAATTAAGTGTCAATTGCTCAGTGACTTAGTTTTAATTACTACTAAATACTTTATTTTTAAGCCTCATGATTAGAATTAGGTTAAGTAAATGTAATCAAAGATTAAACTATTGATTAATTAAGGTTTATATCTAATAAACTTGGGATTTTGACCCTTTCCACAAACTGATTTTCTTTTTGTTACAGTTATTACTTTAGTTCACTTGATGAATAGATTGCTAACCTAGGAATCTTACTTGCCTATATGCTTTTGTTGACTTTATATAGTTAGGGTTAATATCTCTTAATTCCTTAAATGTCTATGGAAACTAGTAGAGATAAAACCTCATAAGTTATATACCTAATTATGGTTATCCAATCGAGTCATGTACTTTTGTCTTAACTATGAATTGTACTAATGTAAATATTAACTATATGCATCCAGTTCTAAAAGTTATCTTATTAGGTTAACCTAATTTCTAACTTCTTTCCAAAAATGATCAGGCTTATAAAGTAATAATCACAACATGAATAAAAATAATCATTCACTCAAGTAAAACTGTAACTAAACTTTAATCGAAAAGCATATTTAGCATGGGTTTAGTCAAAATCTAAGAAACAACCTATTTAGCCATTCATTGGCATCAGTTACAATCATAAATATGAAAAGAGAACAAAAAGGAACAAGAAGGGGGAAAAGGGAAGAGTTCAAAGAAGGTTCAACTCATAATTAAGCTGCTTACATTGTAGCAAAACCCTTTCCTTATTGCTTCGAAACCCTACTCGGCCAATTCTCCTTTATAGTGTCTCAGAACTCTCTAGCTTGATGTATTTCTACTGCACTCCCCTAGGTTCCTATTTATAAACTTTAAAAACCCCACAGTTTAAATTTAAGTGGTATAAAAAGACTTAATTCATCTCATACTCTAATTACTCTTTAGGGTTTCTGACAGTATGCTCGAGTAAGGCCCATCTGGTGCCAGGGCGTCAATTTTCTTTCTCTGATGCCTAGGCGCTGGGCCTGTGGTGCCTGGGGCAATGAAATTTTCACTTTGAATGGCACGTGAGTAATGAATTTATGGCACCTGGGCTTGAAGTCTCTGGTTTTAGCACCATGGTGTTGAGATCTTGACACCTAGATGACATTTTCCTTGGCTCAGATCTTGTTAACTTCAGTACTTAGGGCCTGGGCATTGATTTGTGGTGCCTGGGAGCCATAACTTTGGTTTTAGCCCTAGACAATAGATGTGTGATGCCTAAGTGCTAACTTTCTAGTTTTGGCACCCGGGAACTAGGATATTGTGCTTAGGTTCTAGATTCCATGTTTTCTAACTTTTTCTCTTTGTTTATGCTATTGTTGTTTAGACTTCATTTCCTAAAAATTCATCAACAAATATACTTAAGTCATTGCTTGAGGAAGGTTAAAGATAAACTTTTAAGTTATATATGCATTCTTCTTAAAATCAGCAAGGTTTTGTCAAGATTTTAGGTGTTTCTACTATTAATATTCTCTGTATAACTCTCATTTAGAGAGACATTGCACCCTTAGACTTAAGGTTTGCTAGTCTTTGTGCAAAAAATTTCGTCTATATCTTCAATTTCAATATTTTTTTTAATGGCATCTATGAATTACTGACTCTGTATAGACCATTCAAACTATATTTATCCTATCAATTAGTTACAGTACTAATGAATTATCGGATAAGATGCAATCAATAGATCCTTCTAACCTTTGGACTCTTTATTCCTTTTGAAAATCACAAAAAAATGATTTATTCCCTCTTGTAACTTTATCCTATAGGCCTACTTTTCACCCTACTCTCCATAATTCTTACTGGAACTAAAAGTCAGAATTCATCATGTCTTTTAAAAGCTTGTAATGTTAGGCTTCGGCAGGGGTGGATGAGAAAGGAATTTTTAGGTTCAAATCATACAACAAGCAGGCATCCATAAGGACAACATAGCTGTTCATTTTCTACCTTTCTTTTCTTTACTAGGGGACTTATTCTTTTTTTTTTTTTTGGCTCCTTTTTTCCTTCTTTTTTGTTGTTTTCATAATCTTTTAATTTTTCTTTTCTTTTCTTTTGAGGAGCTTTTATACTTTTTTCTATATATAATTGCTTTACAAATATAGCGTGCAATGCTCTTATCAATTTCTCAATCATCCCTTTTTTTTGTTCATAAAGTTGTCATTCTTTTCATTTGCTAACATCAGTACCTATTATACCTCAGTGATATGAATGGTGTAAATGAGGGAGTTAGTTAGTGTGGGCAGGTGAATGAGTGTTTAAGAGAAAAGAAAGGACATCTAGGGCTCCAAAGGGGACATTTAGGGATAAACATTTTCAGTCTGGCTAGAAAATGACTCAATCTGCCTAAGAAATGCCTAAATCTTTTTTTAGACAATGTGTTACTCTTAAAATTATGTCTTAAGTGGTGATCAAATAGCTTCTAGAATGCAATTTCAACAAGAATAAATGACAGTGCATGGCTTTAATTATTTAGAATTATCTTTGAAGTAAGTAGGTATATATGCATTTAATCTCATATTTTCTGCTATGCTATAATAGTAAGTTCAAAGTTATTTAGATGCTATTGGTGTAGATTGGATAATAATTTTTGTTGATTTCTCCAATTGCCAATACAAATGCATATGCACATGCATATGAGTAGATCCCCTCAGAATTATCCAGAGCAGGCCCTCACCGCCTATCCTAACACTACTCCCCAATCAAACAAAAGACAAGAGATAAATAATGGTAAAAGTGACAAGTAATCCCTTATCGGCCTAGATTCCTTGCATAGGTATTGGGGGAATATCCTATCAAGTGGTAGAAGTTAGGCAAAGGTGATGGTCATATAGAATGGTGTCTAGGGGCTTGCCCTGAAAGGCACCCATCACTTTCAAGAACTCTCTTGTGGCTAGATTACATTGGATTTGGTACTCGTCAAATCGCTTCTATCTTGCCATCCACTTTCCTATAGTTAGTCGGGATAGGTCAGAGGGTGCATCTGTCTAGGGCCTTAGGCTTATAGGCTTTCCTACGTGTTGTCGCCTTATGTTTTGAAGGCTAAAGGCATTCAACTCTGTTTGAGGCATCATGGCCTCTTCGCCTTGCTCCCACTTCATTCTTGCTTGCTTGCACATTTTTGTTATCAGAAAGGGGTACCATAGACTGTCCTTCATGTTACTAGACACGTGGATCATGCCCCGAAGATGTATGCCCCAACATTAAAAGACCACCCCATCATAATGTAAAGCTCAGGCACTGAGATTATAGTGCTTGGGCACATGTGTATATTTTTTGTGACGCTGGGTGTTATAAAAATGGCATTTGGGTGTTAAATACTTCTAAAACAATAGTGCCTAGACATGGAAAAGTTATGTCTGGGCACCTATATTGTGGCACCTAGGCACATATTTCTCTACGTCTGAGCACTAATCCCATGGTTATAGTAAGTGATTTCCTGGGGAATTTAGCACCTAGGCGCTAGGTTTGTTGCTCCTGGGTGCTATATCTCTAGATTTGTCACTTGGGTGCAATTTAACCAGCACTTAGGTGCTATATCCTTTAATAACTTGAAGTATCTTCATCCAATGGCCATGGTTTCTCTACTTCTCCCTGTGTATCTGTACTAGAAAAGTAAGACTCTAGTAGGGATGATAATCAACAAAAAGAAATTTAAAAAAAAAGAAATAAAGGTGATGGTTGGGTTGCCTTTAAAAAAGCATTTCAATTATAGTTATCAGTTGGACTACTAACTCTTTTTACAACTAAGTAAGTGGGGTTATGGCTTCAGTTTTTATCCATTCTCCTTGAAAGTTTGCTAGATGTTTTTCATCAAGGAGTTCCATTAAACCACAAGGGTTCACTGCTATAATAGTAAAGGGACTTGACCACCTAAACTTCAACTTTCTTGAAAAAAGTTTCATTTAGGAGTTAAATAATAACAATTTTTGGCCAAGTGCAAAATTCTTCCATTGAATTTTACTCTCATACCAGTGTTCTACATTTTCCTTATAAATTTTGTTATTTTCATATGCATGTAGCTGAAATTCAATGAGTTCATTAAGTTGCATGAGCCTATTTTCCCTACATTTATTTAAGTTAAAATTTAGTTGCTTAATAGCCCAATAGGCCTTGTGTTCAAGCTCAAATAGCTAATGACATGCTTTACTAAATACTAACTGATAGGAGGACATGCTTAATGGGGGCTTTAAATGCCATGGGATAAGCTCATAAAGCATCATCCAGCTTTGCTACCTAATCCTTACAAGATGGTCAAATTATTATCTTTAAAATAGCTTTTATTTCATTGTTTGAAACTTCAACTTGTCCATTTGTTTAGGGGTGGTAGACTAGAGCTACTTTATGATGCACTCTATACTTTTTAAGGAGGGTTTCACAATGTTTATTACAAAAGTGCTTCCTTCTATCACTTCTGATTGCCTTAGGTGTGTGGAATTGTGTAAACATTTTCTTTTTTCAAAAAGTTCAGCACAACCTTGGCATCGTTAGTGCTGTAAGCTATGATCTCAACCATTTAGAAACATAATCTACAGCTAGCAATATGTAAATGTTACCGGATGAGTTTATGAAGGGCCCTATGAAGTCAATCCCCTAGACATCAAAGAGCTCTACTTCTTGGATTGAATTCATCAGCATTTTTTACTTCTTTATGAGTTTCCCTATCCTTTGGCATTTGTCATAGTTCTTGGCAAACTCGTGGGCATCCTTGAAGAGAGTAGGCCATAAAAATCTTGCTTGCAGGACCTTAAATGCTATTTTCTATCCCTTGTAATGTTTCGCATAATAGTTGTATGGCAGTGATGCATAATACTTTGAACCTCTTCTTTTGGGATACACCTTCTTATAATCTAATCCCACACTACCTAAACAGGTATGGTTCATCCCAGACGTAACTCTTCACTTCATTCAGAAACCTTTTCTTCTACTATGAGTTCAAATCTACACGTAGAATGTTAGCTACCAAGAAATTTACAATGTCAGCATACCTTAGGTTTTTAAGGCATGTAACATGCAACGGTTGTTCTTCTAGAAAAATATAATTAATGGGGACTTCAGTGGGTTTAATACTATTGTTTTCTAATCAAGATAGATGACCTGTTATTTAATTTTCACAACCTTTTTTTGTCACAAATCTCTAAATTAAATTTTTGTAGTAGCAAAACCCACCTAATCAATTTAAGTTTAGCATCCTTTTTATTAATTAGAAACTTTATTGTGGCATGGTCAGTGTATACAATCACCTTAGTTTTGATCATGTATAATCAGAACTTATCAAATGCAAATACTACAACTTGTAACTCCTTTTCACTGGTTGTGTAGTTGAGTTGTTCATCATTTAGGGTTTTGCTAGCTTAGTAAATGGTTCTAAATATATAGTCTTATTTTTACCCAAGCACTGCTCCTACTGCAAAGTTGTTAGCATCACATATTAGTTTAAATGGTAAGGACCAATTAAGCACTGTGATAGTATGTATAGTGACTAACTTATGTTTTAATTCATTAAGGGCATTCAAACACTGATCATTACAAAAGGTTTATCTTTTTCCTGTAAAGTACTCAAGGGTTTTGAAACTTTTGAAAAATCTTTTATAGACCTCCTATAGAACCCTATATCACCAAGAAAGCTGTGCACCCCTTTTACAGAGATGAAAGGTGGTTGTCGTAACCGACCTTTCGACGGAATGGAATAAAAAAAGTTTAAAACCGATTCCCAAAAATGGAATTTTGAAAATCAATTTATTTGGAGTCGCCACCAAAATTTTTAATGGAAAACTTTAGAAAACCAATTTAAATAAAACAAACGAAAAAGGCGAAATGGTCTGCAAAATCAGAGATGGGTTCGGGAGTCTATTTGAGTGTGGGGAAGGTGTTAGGCACCCCACAACTCTCGCCCATAAGGACGGTTACCTTAAACTAGTCAGTTGAAATAGAATATGGCCTTTAATTAATCTCAATTACCCTTTTATTGACATGGATGCATGTTAGACATAGGAAACAAAAAAAAGCGAGGATGCATGCAAACAGATAGATATTTACAAAGGGCAGACTTGACCTAGGATGAGAGCCTAGGGCCTACGTACCCTGCGATAGGGATCAAAGTCCACGTAGTTCGACCAAAAGGCATGTTTTGTGGGTTGGTGGTTTTTAATTTTTGTGACGAGAACAGGAGAGTTCAAATTAAATAGCTTTTTGTAAACAAAACAAGATTGGAATTTGGATTTGTGTGTTTTAATATACAGCAACCTAAGTAATCTAGCTCTCTTGATCTCTTCATTTTTTTTCTCTTTTAATTCTTTTGTTTATTTTTGGAATTTTAATTTTAATTTTGAAATTTAAATGAAATTATTATGGGATAAGATTTTTAGAAATTTTGGGAGTTCATATTGTTTGGAATTGAAGTGAAGTTATAAAAAGAATATTTTTGAATTTTTAGATTTATTTGTTTTTTGGGTTTTCAAAATTGGAATTCACCTTTGAAATTAGGACGAAAATCAAATCATTTTTTTTTCTGATTTTTTGTATTTATGTATTTTTTTGGATTTTATTTTTTTTTTAATTTATCTTTAGATTTTTTTAAAAAAAATCAAGATTTATTGTGAAATTAGAACAAAATTATAAAGGAAAGCCATTTTTTTGGAATTTTTTAATTTATATATTTTTTGGATTTTTGGATTTTCTTTTTTTGTTTCACTTTTTTTTTTATTTCATTTTTTAAAATCTGGATTGATTGTTGAAATTAGAACAAAATTAATAGAAAGCCATTTTTGGAATTTTTGAACGTGGCATTTTAATTAATTAAATTTTATAAAACCCTGACTTTATTTATTTTGTAAATAATCCAATTAAAATATTCATTTTTGCATTATTATTATTTTATCTATTTATCATCATTATTATTATTTATCTTTCAAACAAGTATGTACCAAATTTCGAGGTCTGAAGAGATTAAAATCTCACACGACCCTAAGTATTTGAGGAGAACTATATTCTCACACGATAATTTCGTAAATAATGGGAAATATTTAATTAGAATGAATATTTAATTATGATTGTTTTTTTTATTATTATTATATTATTATTATTATTAGATAGAGGTGTATTAATTTTGGGGAACTAAGAAAATTAAAATCTCACATATTCCCATGCAATCGAAGAGAATAAAATCCTCACACGCTAATTTCATGAATGATGGAAAATGCTTAATTAAAATCAATATTTAATTATTATTTTTAAAACAAATGTGCTAATTTTAAAAAAGATCTAAGGAGATTAAAATCTCACATGATCTCATGCAATCGAGGAGGATAAAATCCTCACACACTAATTTCATAAATAATGGAAAATTATTTAATTAAATTAAATACTTAATTATTATTGTTTTTGAAAACAAATGTGCTAATCTTAAAAAGATCTAAGGAGATTAAAATCTCACATGATCTCATGCAATCGAGGAGAACAAAATCCTCACACGATAATTGCATAAATTATGGAAAATTATTAAATTAAGTGAAACATTTAATTATTTTTGTTTTGAAAACAAATGTGCTAATCTTAAAGAGACCTAGGGAGATTAGAATCTCACATGATCTTATGCAATCGAGGAGGACAAAATCCTCACACGATAATTTCATAAATAATGAAAAATTATTAAATAAAGTTAAATATTTAGTTATTATTGTTTTGTATTTATATTATTATTTGCAACAAATATGTATTACTTTTTTTTGGGATTTAAGGGGATCAAAATCTCACACGATCCCAAACATCTGAGGAGAACAATATACTCACTCGATAATTTATTTAAAACTTTGCTTATAAAGCCAAGAAAAAAAATTATTAATCTCATATACAAATAACAATACTAATAATAAATAATAACACATTAATTAACCTATCAATTAACTAATAAACCAAAAAACAAAGAGGCTGAACAGAGACACACGAAATGCACTGTAGCATGAACGTCCACATGCATGCGTGAGGATTACCTGGCTTCGTCTCGGTGAGCTGCTCTTCCCAATGACTCTCCTCCTTCAGCGATTCTACTCGGCTTCCCTTGGTGCACCGTAGCTCCTCCTCTCAGCAGTCTTTCTCCCTCCTTAGCTCACTGCAAATCCTTCTCGGTCTCCCTCAGCTTTCAACGTCTCTCTCTCGGTTTATAGGGTTGTTCTCCTACCCTTCAGTAGCCTCTTCTTCCTCCTAATTCCCACGAAAGTACCTTAGCTTTTTCTTGCTCTGTATCCTCCTCCAGCAACCTTCCTTTCCACCCTTCTCTCTCAGCTTCTCTTTCTCTCTACGGTCTGCAGTAGGCTCTCTGTTAAACTCTGTTTTGAGCTGCCAAAATAGAGGATTTTACTCCACATGGATGGCTTTCAGTTCTGCTCATTCTTGGCTTGCATTCGGTTCAGTTCCTTTCCCCCTCCTCTCGGTTTGGTTCTCGTCTTCTCGGTCTATCGTTGTGGCTTTAGTTCATCACTGTAGCTCAGATTTTTCTCCCTGGCTTCAGCTCATATCTTCTCGGTTTCAACACGTTCTGCTTCTACACTCTCACGGCCTGCACCTCCTCTTCCTTTCTTCTCGGTTTCTCTCTTCTCTCCACGAGCTGCCTCCTCTTTCTCTAGCGTTGTTCTTCCCTTCTTTCTCCCTCTTCTCTTCTCTTCTCTTCAGCTTCACGTGCTGCTTCCTCTTTTCTCCTCCTCCTCTCTTTTCCAGCTCCTCTTTCCTCTCGGTTACGTTGCTCTCCCTCTCTTCTCTTCAGCTTCTTTTTCCTCTCGGTTCGTTGCTCTTCCTCTCTTCTCTTCAGCTCCCTTTTTCCTCTCGGTTCGTTGCTCTTCCTCTCCTCTCTTTAACTCCCTTTTTCCTCTCGGTTTATTGCTCTTCCTCTCCTCTCTTCAGCCCATTTTCCTCTCGGTTCGTTGTTCTTCCTCTCCTCTCTTTAACTCCCTTTTTCCTCTCGGTTTATTGCTCTTCCTCTCCTCTCTTCAGCCCCTTTTCCTCTCGATACGTTGCTCTCCTTTATACTCCAGCCCACCTCCCTTTTTCTGCCATGTTGCTTCTTTTCTTCTTACTTTTTGTGCAACTTCAGCCACTCCACTTACTGCTCACGGTCCCCTCCTTTTTTTGCCATTTCCAGCCACGCCACTCTCTCCTTTCTCTGTACTAGCCACTCCACTTTCTGCCTCCTCTGAAAATCCAGCTCTCTCTTGCTTTTTTGTCCTCATTGTCCTCTTTTGCATGTGTGTGCATGAGTGTATGCATGTGGGAGTGAGTGAGAGTGTGTGTCCGTGGGTGAGAGTGTGTGAGAGTGTGAGTGTGAGTGTGTGAGGATGTGTGTCCGTGAATGAGAGTGTGAGTGTGTGAGAGTGATGTGTGTCATGTGTGTGAGGGCAAGTGAGCATGTGGGAGCAAGTGAGCATGTGAGAGTTGAGTGTGAGCAAATGAGAGTGTTTTGCAATTCCATTTTAATTAGGTGGCCTTATTCATTTTATTTCTTTACAAGGTGATTGCCATGTCTCTTCTTCAAACATATATTTTGAATTTTCCTTTTTATTATTTTTGGTTCTTATATTTGGTTTTTTCCATATTACTTCTATATTATTATTTTTTTGCCTTTTGCAATTTTGTTTTAATTAATTATTATTATTGTTTTTTGAATTTTTTTAATTCTATTTATTATTATTTCCATGATTATTATTATTGTTAATTCGGGTGGGGTGTTCACAGTGGTAGTTTTCAATGTTTTCAAGCTTGGCTCTATTAACTTTAAGCTCTTTATTGGAAACTTTATGGCCTAAAACATTCCCTTCTTCTACTATAAAATGACACTTTTCCCAATTTAAAACAAGGTTAGTTTCTTTGCAGTATTTAAGGACCTTGGATTGAATTTCTAGACATTCATCATAGGATTCCCTAAATACAGAGAAATCATCTATGAAAACCTTTAACCCATTTTCAATCATATAAAAAAAAATGGCCATTATACACCTTTGTAAGGTGGCTGAAGCATTGCACAGTTTGAATGGCATCCTTGTAAATGCGAAGGTACCATAGGGACATGTGAATGTAGCTTTCTCTTGATCTTCAGGGCAATCACTATTTGATTGTATCCAGAATATTCATCTAAAAAAATAATAAAATTGCTTTCCTGAAAGTCTATCTAGCTTTTGATCAATAAAAGGAAACAAAATGTGGTCCTTTCTAGTAGCTTTGTTCAGTTTCCGATAGTCCATGCATACTCACCAACCAGTGATAGTGCATGTAGGAATTCATTCTTTTTCTATTGGCAACAACTGTTATTCCTCTCTTTTTAGGCACACACTGTATTAGGCTTACCCACAAACTATTAGAAATGAGATAAATAATCCCAGCATCAAGCCATTTTATCACCTCCTTTTTTACTACCCCTTTTATTATATGGTTGAGTCTCCTTTACTGCTCTATGTTGGGTTTACTTACCTCCTCCATCTAGATCTTGTATGTGCAGAAAGATGGGTTGATTCCCTTCATGTTTGCTATGGTCCAAATGATAGCAGTTTTGTGCTCCTATAGTACTATTAGCAGTTTTTCCACTAGCATAGAAATTAGTGATGCAGATATTGTGACAGGCAATGTGGATTAATCTCCTAAGAATGTATATCCAATATGAGAGGGAAGTTGTTTTAGCTCCACATTAGGGGGTTCTTTTACTGATGGTTTCAACTTTTTAATAGTAGACTCTGATATGTTTGAAGGTTCCCTTTAAGGTTAGACTTTTTCGAAATTTAGGACTGGACTCTAACCAGTTTAGGAACTTCAAGAATTCACCATCCTCTCTTTCATTTATTAAGACTAGAGAGGCTTCCAGTTCATCTAAGGGCAGTAGATTTAGTAGTGTGTTATGTGTAATGCAATCTATAGTCTTCATTGACATACATTCTACATCCTCGTTAGGGTTTTTTATTGCTTTTAGTATGCTAAATGTTACTTCCTGGTCTTGCTCCCTCATAGTTAACTCACCCTTTTGTACATCAGTTAAAGCCATACCTATTACTAAGAATGGTCTACCTGGGATGATTGGGATGCCCTTATCTTTCATGAATTTGACGTATACCAGCATTTGTTCTAGAGCTTCTACAGATGGGATGTTTACATGTAACTATTTAAATACTTTGAGAAACTAATTAAACTATGAGTCTAGATTTTTTTATTTTAATCTTTAAAGGAAGGAAATGTTCTTTTTTATTATCAGTTAATTCTTTATTCTCTTTTGGTTCTAGTTTATACTTATTGATTTCTTGTGTTTTGGTTTTATATGGGTAGTGTTCGAGTTTAGGATCTCCTAATTGTTTTTCACTTTTTAAGTTGACTACCTTGCATTGCACTTTCCCTTGTGATTTAAGGTTTGATTCTATGTTACTAGGCAAAGTTCCTTATGGTATAGTGGCTAAGGCATTTGCTAACTGCCCCCATGTGTGTCTCTAGGTTTTTTAGAGTGGCAACTTGGTTTATCAGCAACTATTTCACCCAATCATCTTGCTGATTGGATGACTTATTCTGCTAGTGAAGTTGATGTCTATTATTATAAAAACCTAGGGGTATTTCAAATTCAAGGAATGGAACATTTAGTTAATTGTTTTTTAGGAAAAGTTATGGTGATTTCTTTAACTAGGGTTATATGAGTTAGAAGAAGATTAGTTTCTCGTAAAATTGTTACCCACATAGTTCTATGTTTCTTCTAGATAAGTTAGTAGGCATTGTGAACTCATATGTCTCGCCCCACAATATTCACATGGTTTAGAAATTTTTACTAATGCATTAATTAGGTGTTCTATTTTCTCTTTAAAGTTAGGTTATCTAACTTCTTGTTCATTACTTCAAACTGGGCCACCACCTTTGTCGAGAATGTAGCTTATTAATCTACCTCAAACACTATAGTAGACCTTTTTTAAAAAACTCTCTCATATGCCCAATACTTATTTAAGTAAGATCTTCTAGTATTTTGAAGGCTTCCTTAGGGTATTGATTCATTAGTGATCATCTTGCAACTATATCAACTTGATTACTTGAGGACTTGGTCAGTCCATTATAGAAGATTTGGATCTATTACTGCTTAAAGAAACCATAGTAAGGACATTTTCTAAGCAATTCTTTAAAGTGTTTATAGGCATCATATAAAGATTCTAAATAAAATTGTTGAAAATTAAAAATGTCCTTAAAAAGTTTTTCAATTTTAGCAGGGTTGAAATGCTAGTTTAAAAATTTCTATACTAATTGTCCCCATGTTGTTATGAATCCACTAGGCTGAGAATCCAACCAATATTTGCCACTTCCCTCTATAGAAGACCTAAACAATTTAAGGTGAATGGCTTCTGGGGAGATGCCAGTTACCATAAAGTTGTCACAAATTTCTAGAAAAGTACGTAGGTGGGCATTTAAATCCTCAGAGGGTAAGCCATTGAAACGGTTTTTTTTTTTAGCATCATTATTGTAGCAGAATCTATTTTAAAGTTCAAGTAACTGATTGCAGGTCTAGCTATGCTAGACTGAATACCCTTGAAGGTTGGCATGATGTAGTCCTTGACTTTCCTTCTAGTAAGAGGGTCAATCTTCAGATCGACAATATAAGCTTAGTTCTGGTGCTCTGCTACTATCATCGGCTATGGCAGATGATTCCTCCTGTTAACTCCTTAGTTAAATTTTGATTTTTTGGCACATATGCTCTATCTTAGAGTCAAAGGGTAAAACCCCTGCTTTACCTCTTATACACATGCAAGAACACCTAAAGCAGAAGTGAGTACCTTGGCTTTAAGTACTTAAGAATAGTTTCAACAAAATTAAATTCCAAGTCCTCAGCAATGGCATTTAAAACTTGTTGAATGCAAGTTCAGTGAAAGTAGTGTCACACGCAAGTGTACGTGGTCAAGAAAATAGTGTAATAATGAATTAAGTAAATGTAATCAATGATTAAACTGTTGATTGATTAAGACTCTTATCAAATGAACTTAGGATTTTAACCTTTATTACATGCATATTTGCTTTCCGTTGCAGTTATTGCTTCAGTCTACTTGATAAGTATATTGCTAACCTAGGAATCTTACTTGCCTATATGCTTCTATGAGTTCGTATAGTCTGGGTTAATATCACCTAATTCCTTATATGTCAATGGAAACTAGCAGAGATGAACCTTGTAAGTTCTGGACCTAATTATGGTTGTCATAGAGAGTTAAGTACTTTAGTCTTGACTGTAAATTGCATTAATGCAAACATTGACTATATACATCCAGTTCAGAAAGTTAAGTTGCCTTATCAGGTAAACCTAATTTCTAACTTCCTTCCAAAGATGATCAAGCTAGAAAACAATAACCACATGATGAATATAAACAATCATTCACTCAAGTAAAATTGTAACAAAACTTTGATAAAAAAATATCTCTAACATGGGTTTAGTCAAAATCCTAAAAGTAACTTACTTAGCCACTCATTGGCATTAGTTCACAATTATAAATATGAAAACAAAACAAAAGGGCAGAAGAAGGGGGAAGAGGGAAGAGTTATTAGAAAGCACAACTCTTAACTATGCCACCGAATCTGTAGTAAAACCCTTTCCTAATTGTCCTGAAACCCTACTCGGTCAGTTCTCCTTTGTAATGTCTCTTGTACTTTTTAGGTTGATGTGTTACTATTGCACACCCCAAGGGTCCTATTTATAAGCTTCAAAAATCCCAAGATTTTTAGTTTAAGTGGTGCAAAGAGTCTCAATTCATTTAAAACTCTAAATGCTCCTAAGGATTTTTGACAGCTCACCTGGGCGAGGCCTATCTAGCACCTAGGCATTGAAATCTACACTTTGAATGGTACTTGGGCAATGAAATCTACACTTTAAATGGCATTTAGGCATGAAGTCTTTGGTTTTGGGGCTTGGCCGTTGCGATCCTGGCGCTTGGGCGACATTTTCCTTGACTCAGATATGGATAACTTCAGGACTTTATACCTGGGCACTGAGATTGTAGCACCTCAGTGCCATAACTCTAGTTCTGGTGCTAGGGTAGCAGATGTGTTGCACCTAGGTGTTGACTTTCCAGTTTTAGTGCCTAGGCACTGAAATGTTGTGTTTGGGCACTGCAATCTGTGTTTCTCTGACTTTTTCTCTTTGTTTTTGCTATTATTGTTTCAGCTTCATTTCCTAAAACTTTATCAATAAATATGCTTGTCACACTTCAAATGTAACCACAAGGCATGGAAAAAGAATTATTTTAATTTTCTCCTAAAAAATGAAAACCAAAAATTTAGGAGTCACCACCAAAATTTTTGAAGGAAAACCTTGGAAAAACAATTAAATTGATAAGGTGGTATGCGAACAAAAAATCAAGTTCGGAAGTCAGTTGTGCACAAGGAAGGTGTTAGGCACCAATAACACTCATTCTTAAGAATGATTACCTAAAGTTGATTATGCAAAAATTATATGGCCTTAATTCAAATTTCGATTACTCTTATCAATCACACGCAAAAAATAAAAATAATGAAGCAATTAAGAAAATAAAATATTTACAAAGGTGAACTTGACCTAGGATCATAGCTTAAGGCCTACGTACCTTGCAATAAGGATCAAAGTCCACGTGATTTTGCTGAAATGTCTATTCATTGGTTGGTGGGCACTATTTTTTTGAATAGAACAAGATGGTTGAAATTAATCTACTTTTCGTAAACAAAATGATCTTGAATTTGGTTGGTGTATTTTAATGTACGAAATAGATTTGATATCACTTCCTTACTCTTTTCATTTCTCTCTTTTTAATTTTTTTAATTTTGATTTTTGGATTTTATTTTAATTTTGAAAATGAGATTATAATGAAAAAAACATTTTTTTTAAGGATTTTTAATTATGAATAACATGTAAAATAAACCCTTTTTATTTTTGAAATTTATTTTATCTTTGTGTTTTTGAAAAGAGAAAAAAAATGATAACTTTCAAGACCTAAAGAGACTAAGGATCTCATGCACCCTCTTTGAGTTAATTCTCAAATTCCTAGGAAGATTAACAATCTCATGAGGCAATCTAAAATGCAGAAGAAAGTATTTATTTTTGGGTTTTTCAAAGTTGGAATTTATTTTGAAGTTGAAGTTACAAAATGGTTTTTAGGATTTTTGTATTTATGTTTTTTGGATTTTTTTTAAAGTTAGAATTTATTTTGAAACTGAAGTGAAATTATAATGGAAAAATGTTTTTGGATTTTAGAATTTTATTTTGAAATGAAAGTGAGGTTATAATGAAATAGGTATTTTTGGGATTTTTAATTACAAATAACATGTAGAAATAAGCCTTTTTTTTTTTTGTTTTACAAGATTTTTTCATCTTTGTATTTTGCAAACTGATAAAACCCCATAAAATTTGTGATCGTGTTGGTATGTTTAGAACCAAAAATAATTTTCTTCAAGCATGATTACAATAGCATGAAAATAATGATAAAAATGAACAAATATATGAATAGAATAAAACAAAATTGCTGACAAACATCTATTCTTTCAACCCCCTTTTTATTCTTTCTTTTGCTTTGGGTTATTAAGTGTATCCCCTTCTATTTAATAGCTTAGGAACAAGATGCCACACTAGAAAAAAGAAAAAGATAAAAAATTGGAATAGTATGATAAATAGGACTCTAAGAGAGCACGCATAGATCAGATCTCCATATAACATTACTTATTACTAATTATCATGTATCTTTTGACTTGAGGGAATACACAATGAATGTTTCACGTGAATTTGATAGTAAAATGAAGGTATATTGCATCAGATTTTTTGTCATGGATTTGATAGCAAAATAAAGATGCAATGTAACATATTTGAGCACCATTTGACAGCAAGATTAAAGATAATAGTGTACTTATATTTTCACCACAAAGTTGATAGCAAAATGACCATGTAATATATCAAACCTTAAGCATGTTCATGACAGAAAAATGTAGAAAAAACATGACTAAATGATAGCAAACCAGAGGGTAACATGCAGCAAACTTCCAGCAAGGTTAATGACAAAAAATTTAAGAATGTTCATACCTTTACGTCTGTGCACTCAACGCTGCCTCTTCCTTTGCTTGTTGTGTCGTATGATAGCAAAGAATAGGGATATCAGATTCCATTTCTTTGTTGCTCTTTCTTCTTGTTTCTTCCCTCTCTCAACATTTTTCTCCTTCACTCCATTGTCTTTTAGCTTTATTCTTTTCTCATGAAAGCAAAAGGGTGTTTTCCGCCGTCTCCTCCCATCACCCTCTCCGTTATTCACTTTCTTTTTCTCACACCTTATCCTTCTTTTAGCATGTTTCTAGCCTTTTTTTCCACTTCCTAGCTCAATTTGCCTCCCACATTTTTTGTGAAGTAGGAGTGTCTTAATGGTGTGTGGTCAGCCTTTTATTGCTCCCTTACCGAAATGAGAGCGCTTTTGTTTTTTGCTTTTTTATTTTTTCATTTTCGACATTTTAAATTTTTGTTTGACTTTCTTATTTTTTGTTTTTCCTATTTTATTTTTTATTTTGTTTATCTTATTTTTAATTTTTACTTTGTTTTCCCTTTTTTTTTTAATTTATCTTATTTTTATTTTTATTTATTTTTCCTTTTTTTTATTTTGTTTACCTCATTTTTTATTTTTACTCTATTTTTCATATTTTTATTTTATTTTATTTTTCATATTTTTTATTTTTTATTTTGTGACTTAACCAATTTATATTTGCTTAATTAATCAATTAATTAATTAGTCATTAATTTTTATTCTTATTTTATTTTGGGATAGGGCATTCACAGTTGCTCCTCTTTATTTGTCTTTTAGGTATATCATACTAGTCTTGCCTATGGTCAAGTAAAGAGGTGAACACACATCTTGAGTGGCAGCATAATTGGACTTCAAGAGTGTCTTCTATTATTGGACTTTGAAAGGTGCCACCTGGAACTTGGCTATAGGGTTCCTACCGTTATAGGGCTTTAATGGGTGCATGTCTTTACTAGGCTTTGAAAGGGGTACTTGTCTTTATGAGGCTTTGAAAGGTGCTAGTCTTTACTAAGCATTAAAGGGTGCCTGTCTTTATAGGGCTTTGAAGGGTGCCGGCCTTTATTGGGATTTGAAAGGTGTATGTCTTTACAGGGCTTTAAAAGGTGCCTATCTTTATATGGTTTTAAGGGTACCTGTCATTACAGGGCTTTGAAGGGTGCCTGTCTTTATTGGGATTTGAAAGGCGTATGTCTTTACAGGGCTTTAAAAGGTGCCTATCTTTATAGGGCTTTAAGGATACCTGTCTTTACAGGGCTTTGAAAGTGTGCTTGTCTTTATAGGGCTTTGAAGGGTGCTAGTCTTTACAAGGCTTTGAAGGGTGCCAATCTTTACTGGGATTTGAAAGGTGCCTGTCTTTACAAGGCTTTGAAGGGAGCCAATCTTTATTGGGCATTGAAAGGTGCCTGTCTTTACAGGACTTTGAAGGGTGCTCGTCTTTACTAGGCTTTGAAAGGTGCCTGTCTTTATAGGGCTTTGAGTGGTGCTTGTCTTTACAAAGCTTTAAAAGGCTACTAGTCTTTACAAGGCTTTAAAGGTGCTTGTCTTTACAGGGCTTTGAGGGGTGCATGTCTTTACAGGGCTTTGAAGGGTGCCTATCTTTACAGGGCTTTGAGGGATGTCTATCTTTATAGGGCTTTGAAAGGATACGTGGAACTTTACAAGACTTGTGCACATAAGTGAAAGGTGCTTGAACTTATGCAGGACTTGTACAAAAAGTAAAGGTGCCTAGATTTATGCGAGAATTTAAAAGGATGCCTGAACTTGTGTAGGACTTTAAAATGGTGCCTGGACTAACGTAGGTTGAAAATCAAGTGGTGTATTAGCAAATGGGGTTATAGTTCCCCACAACACGTAAAATGAGACATATGATGCATATAGTGGCCATGTATGTAAGATGCATGATTCTCATGGACTATTTAGATTTGTAAGAGTGCCTAAATTTGTTTTTTTTTTTTTTCTTTTACATGGAGGTTGTGATCTTTATTAAGATTGGAATGTTAACCCTTTGGTCCTTAATTCTAAAGAAAGATGATAGAAGTATGGCCCTCACCTTTAAAAGGGATGAACCCCTTATAAAGTTAAAACTAGGAGAACATGTTTGTTTTTATTTTTCCATGAAAGAAATGAATTAATGTGAAAATCAAGAAGGATGTCTTCCCCATTTCCATTTTAGACACTTTGTCATTGTAAAAATATTTGCAAACACATGGTACATAAATTTGCTAGAAGTTTAGAAGATACAATATTTTCTTGTTCATTTGTTTGATGGAAAGTTCCTCACCTTAACTCTATAGCTTGCCCCTGTTAAACAACTTTAGGTCTTGAAAACTTCTTCACCTGCACCAGTCAATAAGTTTAAGTGCAAGCTCCTTATGAATCGAATAAATATTTATAAGGGTTTCAATCATGATGTCCATACTAGATTACCTTACTTTTGACCGTTGAATCAATTTATTTTGTTGTCTAAACTATCCCGAATAGGATATTTGGACCTAAATCTAAAGGCATTTCCTATCAATTCTTCCATTATTAATGCTTGAATGGTCAACAATTGAGATGTGCTTTTATCTTACTTACCATTCTCAATGCAATCATGCATTAATGAAGGCGAATTAGGAAACTATTTAAGGAGATGGCTTGCCCCAATTTGAAGAAACATTGGGGGAGTTAATGCTCACTAGCATGCTTGATGGTTTACAAAGTAGTGTAAATGCAAAGTAGATGCTGGACTAGGAGATACCTTAATTCCAGACTTAAAGTGTTATAGTGCATGCAGACTGTAAAGTTAAGTATTGGTATGGATTGACCCAATTTGAAGTACCCTAGGGAATAATGAAGTAAAAAAGCATGCTGGAAGATTTATAGCAAACACTAGAATGGATTGCAATAATGAGAAGATGTCTTAGTTCAAGATTTGAGGTATTCGATTGAAAATTCTTATTGATGAGGAAAAATTATATTTTGAATCAAATCATCAGCACCTAATCATTTTGAATGTTTTGGTGTCCATAATTGTTGCCTTAGTTTGCTTTTTAAACAAGTCATGTCTCAACAAGGACTTTTAATGCTTGTAACAAGGCCTTGGTGAATGGGTCTCAGAAGTGGAATGACATTAGGATCAAAATCCCACACCCTTTTAAATTCCTCCATGACCATCCATCTTGTTTCTCTAAGATAAATTCATACTCAAAATTCATTGCTGAGAAAGGATACTTCGAGTTTGTAATGGGGTTCCATGGGTGAAAATTTTTGCTAAAGAAAGAAAAGGATTTAATGGCCCAAATATTTATATGGGGTCACAATGAAAGTTTTGCTCGTATAGCCATGCTCTCTTAGCAAGAATCTCTCTTTTGATGACTCTACTATTTTAAACCCATGTCGAAAAGAATTCCTTTCTCTTAGGATATCATTTTTTTATTTGTTCAGTGGGAAATTTTTTCTCAATGGGTTTATTCATATAAAGAAAGAGTTCTTTTTTTAAGTTTCTTCTTTTTCAATTTTGGTTTAGCATGGGCTTCTTCATAAGGATTCTAATTTTCATCTTTTCCTTTTCTCCAATGCTAATTTTCGCACTTTGCTCATTTCTTCCTTTAAAAGGAAATCATTCTAACGCTAAGAAAGCTCTCATATTGAATTCTCATTGATTCCCAGGTTTAATTCATGTTGGGAGTTTGAAAGATCTTGGAGACTCAAAATGTGTAGCAAAGATTGAATTGTGTTTGGATAATTGAATGAATTTGATCCTCTCTTAATGTATGAATCTTCAATGAAAAATCATCTTAGAGGTAACCCCACCCAGGTATTCAGAGTTACGAAAGAATGAAACTACCTTATTTTTGGCTCAATTGGGGTGACTAGGGATAACTCCTTCATGTTTTAGGAGACAAAGAATGTCTCGTATCATTGGCACGACTTGTTTTGGAAGCATGAATTATCATTTATATTTTTTATTTTCTTAAAATATTTTAGGGCTTTTAGACTGAAACTTTTTCAAGTGTGACTATTTCCACCATCGATTGAAACTTTTCAAAATGAATATCGCATGGTCTTTTTTTTTTTTCATCAATAAATTATGGAACAGTATGCATGGAAGATAGGATAGAGTGAGTTTACAACCGAAATGAATGGATGCACCAAGACACATGTTCATTGCATTATTGATGCTATATAAGATAAGGTCTAATAAATGAAACTATTTCTACAAGCTTTGGACTTTAACTTGATAAAATCGACTGACCAAGCAAGGATTATCTCATAAAGATATGATAATAATGGAATTGCTTCTTACTTCAAAGTGATCCAATAGTCCATATAATGGTTAACATGGAGACTCCCTTCCAATTTTAATCACAAAGATAATGGTCCATTCTCTCAAGTGCATAACTATTTCTTAGTGAAATCACTACCATAATTTAATCCATGCCAATGGAGATTAAGGTAATAATCCTTTTAGAGCTAGTCATGCAAAAGTTAGGTGGAAGGTCATTGATTCCTTGTGGATAAAGTAATCTTTGACCTTGAAAATGTCAGGTTTGTGATGACAGAGAGTGGATTTGATAGAAGTTGACAATTTCTGGAATAGTTTGGGTTCTATCACTTAGTTAAGGTCAATGGTGGGTGGGAGATAATAAGTCAAAGTGGATAGTTATACAAAGAGTCACAGACTAGCCACTTGAGTAACCTTTATCTCCATCTGAATAAGGATTATCACTCCTTAATGTTGTATGTGTGACTCATGTTAACTACTTTGCTTGCTAAACCACCACTTATTTTATCTTAGACATTTTCAAATGCAACTTTTGATCAAGACCTTAGCTTATGCCCCAGCTTTTCCATCGTAAACGAACCAATAAAATCCTATCTTCTAAATTCTGGGATTTTTCATGGAATGCACCCTTATATGCATGGATGCAATTTATTTATGTTTGATAACAAAAATGAAGTCTTTGTTATAAGATTATGGATAAACGAAGTCTTTCCTCAAGATGCTTATTGTATCATAGGGAAGTGGGAATTGGAAATTAACCTGGGAAAGAACAAGGCCTCTACATTATTAATTCTAAGGAAACTTCAACTACTGAAATAACTAGTGTCAGCCTAATGACTTGTTAAGAAGGTAACACAATAAGTTATTTTATCTTTAATCTACCTTATTGTCCATGACTAATTTTGAAGTGAAAGTGAACCTATAATAAGAATGTTTTGTCTCTTATAAGGACATGTTACTTCAAAGGGAGAAGAATAACGTTTAACTTGTGAAAGGTTTGAGCCTATTCACAACTAACTTTTCAAATTTTTAAATCAAGGCTCTATATTTATCCCACGTCAAAAAGCATAGGATTTGCCAATGTACCAATTGATACCATGTTAATAACATGAGCAGAAAACATCATAATCCAAAGGATCGGTAAAGTTAGACTTGGGCTCTAGAGCTGAGCGCTACCTATTTATGTCATTATGCCTGGTTATACCTAGAAAATCTTTTAACAAAACAACTCAAGGAACAAGTAGGAAAATCTTTTCTTTGTTCTTATAATTGCTTTGTGTTATTATTTTTTGGTTCTTTTATAGCTTTTCATTTTTTGA
The DNA here is from genome assembly GCA_037074485.1 of Delonix regia. Taxonomy (NCBI): domain Eukaryota; kingdom Viridiplantae; phylum Streptophyta; class Magnoliopsida; order Fabales; family Fabaceae; genus Delonix; species Delonix regia. Next base: position 16,729,603 of record CM073452.1, on the reverse strand, counting down.
TTCGTCAGTAAATTATTAGTATTTGTCCCATACCACTCTATGACTTATTTACCCATGGGAAGTACATGATTAATAGTCCATTTAATAAGGAATAAATCTTTTATTTCATGAAAACTGGATATAAGGGCAATATAATTTTCTACAGACAATTTAGCCATGGCCTGTATTATTTAGTTTCACTAATTTATTTATAGACCAATGATTTAATTGTGAAACAACATTCAACGTAAGTTGAAGAACACTATACTAATAGTGCACTAATGACTGTGATCATTGCATTATTAGACTAGTGTATAAGTTCACAAGACTCAATTTCCTCGAGAGATAAAAGGTCTCACAAGGAAAAAGAGTTAACCATTAACTTGAGAGAGGAAACAACCCTCCGCGTAGTTAACTGAAAAGGTTTATTAGTCTTAGGTTGCATTGAATACTCATTCGATCACTCTTGTACTAACCTTTTTTTCAAGTAATAATGAATTCTAAAAGCTTCCCTTTTTAAGGAAATTTCTATATAAGTGAATGCGCATGTAATCTATGATTATGAAACCTCAGGGTGTGAAAACCCTTTATAGGCTATGGATGGTTTCGTTAATGCATACTTTCATTGTAATTAATGAGAGTCCTATAGTGTAATGACATCACACCAAACACTCTAGTGAGGAGCGACATTGAATCGCCCACTTATGAGTTCAATCATGACATAATAGTATGTGTGTTACGAGTCAGGGAAAGAAAAGGGATGCCCTCATGTGTCCTAACTCAGGGAAACCTTAAGCTGAAGATGTTAAACCTAAGGATGCCTGGTGCTAACTAAATGGGAAGGATTACTAAGTTTTGACTATTGTAGTATAGGTTAAAAGGGTGGTTCAATATTCCTAAAGGGATAAAAGCTTCCCAGACTGCCTTTACCACAAGGATGGAGATCTTGCTATGCAAACTTAACTGTAAGGGGAAGAAAATCCCATATAGATTAGGCACATATAACAAGGCACAATTTGAGTGAAGTCTTCATGGTTTCCTTAGAAGGTGTAAAGCCATATGAGGAAACCAATAGAAACTTCAGCTAACCTAGGGCGCACACGTACCTAGGTGTAGGGCCTCGAAAGAATGTGTGTAAGGTAATGTGTATTTATGAACTATGTGAGGAGAGCAATTATACCTCTCACCTAAAGAATACCTATTCCCTCATCTACCAAGCAAATTATATAATAAAAGAGCAGTTAAATGTATAAGAGTTATCTACCTTAAGGTTTTAATTTGCATGTTACCTAGCCTGGCACATGTCGTTCATGTAGCCAAACATTATTACAATAAACACACAAATAAAGCATCTATATATTACCTACCCTAAATATATACAAGTGTATTTAAATAGACGTTTGTGCAAGTGTTAAATAAGACATGTGAATCACAACATGTCATCTAACCAAAGCATGAAGGGAGACAACACGTACATATTATTTTGCACAATCAACTTAAACAGGCTTGACTCTCAAAATATTCCTAGTGGAGTCACCAACTGCCACACCTGAAATGTGACTGCAAGATATGGAAAAAGAATTATTTTAATTTTTGCCTAAAAAACAAAAACCAAAATTTAGGAGTTACCACCAAAATTTTTAAAAGAAAACTTTGGAAAACCAATTAAATTGATAAGGTGGTCTGTGAACCCAAAATCAAGTTCTAGAGTTGGTTATGCATGGGGAAGGTGTTAGGCACCCCACAACACTCGTTCTTAAGAATAATTGCCCAAAATTGATTATGCAAAAATTATATAGCCTTCATTCAAATTATGATTACTCTTATCAATCATAAGTAAAAAAATAAAAATAATGAAGCAATTAAGAAAATGAAATAAAGGAAGAAAAATAAAATATTTACAATGGCAAATTTGACCTAGGATTAGAGCCTAGGACCTACGTACCCTAAGATTAGGATCAAAGTCCATGTAGTTCTGCTAAAATGCGTGTTCGTTGGTTGGTGACATTTATTTTTGTGAACAAAACAAGATGGTACAAATTAATCTACTTTTCATAAATAAAATGATCTGGAATTTGGTTAGTGTATTTTAATTTATGAAATCAATTTGATATCACTTCCTTGCTCTTTTCATTTTTCTCTTTTTAAATTTTTTTTAGATTTTTTATTTTTGGATTTTAATTTAATTTTGAATATGATATTATAATGAAGAAAACATTTTTTAGGATTTTTAATTACAAATAACAGGTAAAATAAACCTTTTTTATTTTTGAAATTTATTTTATCCTTGTATTTTTTAAAAGTGAAAAAAATATTAACTTTCAAGACCTGAAGAGACTGAGGATCTCATGCGGCCTTTACTAGTTAATTCTCAAATTCTTGGGGAGATTAACGATCTCATGTGGCAATCTAAAATGTAGAATAAAGTATTTTTTTTCTTGGGTTTTTCAAAGTTGGAATCTATATTGAAATTGAAGTGAAAAAAATGTTTTTTAGGATTTTTGTATTTATGTTTTTTGGATTTTTTTTAAAAGTATGAATTTATTTTCAAATTGAAGTGAAATTATAATGGAAAATTATTATTGGATTTTTTGGATTTATATTTTTAGATTTTTTATTTTAGAAGTTTATTTTGAAATGAAAGTGAGGTTATAATGAAACAAGTATTTTTGGGATTTTTAATTACAAATAATAGGTAAAAATAAGCCCTTTTTTGTTTTTTGGGATTATTTCATCTTTGTATTTTGCAAAGAGATATTAAATTTCAAGGTCTGAGGAGACTAAGGATCTCACGTGACCTTTACTAATCAATTTTCAAGCACCTGAGGAGATTAATGATCTCACAGGCAACTCTATATAAAAGACTAAGTGATAAATTATTTTCTTTAGTTACAAATTATTTTATATTTTGTTATGAAAAATCATATGTTAAATTTCAAAGCCTAAAGAGATGCTAATCTCACATAGCCTTCATTAGTTGACACTTTGGCTGCCTATGGAGATAGGATCTCAAATGGCTAAAATGGAAAAGAGACTAGGTAAATAATGAAAGAAAAGTGAAAATGAAAGAAAAAGGTGAAATATTATAAAACCCCATAAAATTTGTGATCGTGTTGGTATGTTTGAAACCAAAAATCATTTACTTCAAGCACGATTACAATAGCATGAAAATAATGATAACAATGAACAAATACATGAACAGAATAAAACAAAATTGCTGACAAACATCTATTCTTTCAACCCTCTTTTTATTCTTTCTTTTGCTTTGGGTTCTTAAGTGTAACCCCTTTATTTAATAACTCAGGAACAAGACGCCGCACAAGAAGAAAGAAAAAGATAAAAAATTGGAATCATATGATAAATAGGACTCCAAGAGAGCATGCATGCATCAGGATCTCCATTTATCATTACTTATTACTAATTATCATGTATATTTTGATATCAAATTTTTCACGTGAATTTGATAGCAAAATGAAGGTATATTGCGCCAAATTTTTCGTCATGAATTTGATAGCAAAATGACGGTGCAATGCAACATATTTAAGCACCATTTGACAACAAGATTAAAGGACAAAATGTACTTATATTTTCATCACGAAGTTCATAGAAAAATGATGGTGTAATGTATCAAACCTTGAGCATGGTTGATGACTGAAAAATGATGAAAAAATTCAACAACACCATGACTAAAGGATAGAAAATCATAGGATAACATGTAGCAAACTTCGAGCAAGGTTAATGACAAAAAATTTGAGATTGTCTATAACTTTACCTCTGTGCACTTAACTCTGCCTCTTCCTTTGCTTGTTGTGTCGTATGACAACAAAGAACAGGGATATCGAGTTCCTTTTCTTTGCCACTCTTTCTTCCCTCCCTCAACATTTTTCTCCTTCACTCTATTGCCTTTTAGCTATGTTCTTTCTTTATGAAAGCAAAAAGGTGTTTTCCACTATCTCCTCCCATCACCCTCTCCATTATTCATCCCCTCTTGCCGACCTCTCTCTAGGTCTGCCTCTGAATTTCTTAGTCCTCTTCCTTCTTTCTCCCCTATCTTCACGTCTCAAATTCTGAAACAAAACTCACATGGCACACAAAATTCGAGCAAATTGGCATTAACTATGTGCCATAGTTCAAATGGAAATGTTCACAACTTGGCATAACTTTTACTACGGGATCCAGTATTTCTATTACAATAAATTTGTGCAATGCACTCTTTATGCTATATGTATACATAATACGTAAAATTTGAAGTATAACTCACATGGCACACACAAAATGAGCAAAGTGCAACAAACTATGTATCATTGTTATAGTGGGAGTTTCAACAAGTTGTCATCTAAAGGGTAAAACTTCTTCCATGAGTTTTGGTTTTTCTATTATAGTTGCGTAATGCTCTTTGTGCTCCATGCTACTAACACAAGTCTATTAGCCAGAATTCTTTCACCTCTATTCTCTACTTCAACTTATGGTCTATAAACAAGGTTTGCCACTATTCTTGCCCATAAGTCCAACATAATGAATGGCTTCTTAAACACAAGTCAACCTATGGTCACCTTGGCTACCATATCACCTCCATCTAAACAAAGTACCATAATAGTGTACACAAGAATAAAACTTGGGTAGCTTTGGATTAATTTGAAAGTCTCAAACATTGGCATTTTCTCTAAAATGTGTAAGAAAAATGGGGTAAGATTTCAACAAATCTCAGTAAATAATTAAGCATTCAAAACAATTAACATAATAGAAGAAGTGATTATCATAATTCATCAAGGATATACATAAGGATGCCAATAACAAGGATCCATAAACATACATCATACATGACCGATTGGCCTAGGCAATTTACATCCTTAGCTATACAAGGGCTCTTGGCCATGTAAGGACCATATCCTTAGCCACACAAGGGCTCTATAATCACAATATTGTTATCTAACTTAACTTGTCTTAGTCAAGCAAGATGAAATTCTCTTCCAAAAGGCTAAAAATAAAAACAATATATTGCCTAATTAATAAACTAAATTAAGAGAAGAATTAGGATGAGAAGGATGGTGAATATGATCAAGGAAAACCTAAGCTTACTTGCCTTAAAACTCTTGACCACCACTGCCTTCTTCTTCCTCTTTCACACTGGCCACCTTCTCCCTCTAAGCTATCAGTTTCTCTCTCTTTCTTAACTTATTTCTCCCTTTCTCTAACACTTTAGCACTGAACCTTTTTTTTCTCTCTCTCTCTTTACAAGAGAAGTCACTCCTCACTTACACAAAATGGCCAGGATGGCATGGGTATTTATAGTGGGTGGCTTGACTTCTTTTCCAAGCAAGGCAACTTCTTTTCCAAGTTTTTGCCAAGTGTCCCTCCTCACTTGTGCCCTAATGTTTACTAGCACATGCTCCTCCTTATTTTGACTTAAATTCCAACTTGACCTTACACTTTTTTTATCCATTCAAGGTTGAAATTACACTTTGTACCCATACATAAGGAAATGCACTAATCAAAAGGGGAATCTTCACTTTTTGACACATCCAAGGATTGTTCTTTTACCCATTGGTCCTTGTCTACACTTTCTTGGCTTACTTTTCATCCATACCCTCCAATTTTGAATATTTGTAGTTTAGTCCCTAAAATTACTTTTTCTTTTGCAATTAAGGACAACCCTCAAATTACTTTTTGTTTTTAAATTAAGGTATAGCTTATGTACTTTAGGGATTTTATTTCACACCTTAAATTACTTTTGTATTTCTATAAGATCCATAACAAAAATTTTTATTTTAATATAAACATAGGGAGTTATTCAATATGTATATTTTGCTCTATAATTTTTAGTTAAAGATAGGGGACCTAAATGAGAAAATTTAGGATGTTACACATATGGGACATGAAACTGAGCATAGTGCCATTATCTATGCATTATAGTTCTAATGGAAATGTCCACAACTTATCTTCTGAGGGGTATAACTAATACCACAGGTTTTGGCATATTTACTATAGTAAATTTATGGAATGTTTATCCATGCTCACTGCATACACAACATGAGAAGTCTGACACAGAGCTCTCATGGTGCATAAAAACTTACCATAGTGCGCCTAACTACACACTATAAATCTAATAAGGGTGACGGCAACTTGTCTTGCGAGGGTCATGGGTTATAGTTTTTCTATCATAGTATGTCTATGGATTGCTTTCATCATGCTTGATATGTACATGACACACAAAATTCGAAACAAAACTCACATGGAACACCAAAACCCGAGCATAGCACCACTAACGACGAGCCATGAGGGTGCTTGAAACATGTCATATGAGAGGCATTACTATTACCATGGGTTTAATTATTTTGATTACAATGTGTCTATTATTGCTCTCTATATGCTTTATATGTACAAGACATACAAAGTTTGAAACAGAGCTTACGTGGCCTTAAAACCTGAGTATAATAGGAATGTCTGCAACTTGTCTTCCAATGGGCATAACTTTTATCACAAGTTTCAACTCTTCTACTGTGGAATGCTCTCTTAATTCTTTATGCATACACAACATGTGAAATTCAAAATAAAACTCATAGGGCACACGAATCCTGTGCATTCTGCTGCTAACATCGCGATATTATTTTAATAGAGAGTCTACAACTTGTCTTTCAAAGGGCATAACTTTTTCTGTAGGTTTTGGTTTTTCTCCTGTAGTAATTCTGGGGAATGCTCTTTTCATGCTTAATGTGTACACAACATGCAAAGTCAGAAATAGAAAACACATGGTGTAGAAAACCTAAGCGTAATGCCACTATCTATATGTTATAGTTCTAATGGAAGTGTCTATAACTTGTCTTCTAAAGGGCATAACTTATACCACAGGTTTTGGTTTATCTATTATGGTAAAGCTCACATGGCGCATGAAACTTAAGAATAGTGAAGCTATCTATGTGTCATAGTTTTAAAGAAAGTGTTTGCAACTTATCTTCTAAAAGCATAACTATTACCACGGGTTACAATTTTTTTATTATAGTATGTATGTGGAATGCTCTCTTTGTGCTCATTGCATACACAAAATGTGTAATGCGAAGCAAAACTTATATGGCACGTGAAACCCATGTATTGTGCCACAAACTACTCATTATAGTACAAATGTAAGTATCTATAATTTGTCTCTTAAGGGGCATAGCTTTTAGTACAGGTTCCATATTTTTATTATAGTATGTTTGTGGAATGATCACTTTGTGCTCTTTGAGTACTTAGCATGAGAAGTTTGAAACAAAACTCACATGGCACACAAAACTTGAGCCAAATGTCACTAACTATGTGCCATAGTTCTAATGGGAGTATCTACAACTTGTCTTCAAAAGGGCATAACTTTGGCCATGAGTTTAGTTTTTCCTATTATGGTATGTCTATGGAATGCTTACTTCATGCTCTATAAGTACACGACATGCAAAGTCCAATGTAGAACTCACATGGCGTATTATAAGTCTTAAATTTTGTTATATTTGTATATGTTTTGCTTGGAACCTATCTTGTATTTTGGATAAATTCATTTAATTCAATGATCAAATAATGTTAATTTCATTTATTATTTAAGTTGGACTATTTGGCTACTTCTTTACATCAAATTTATTTAATTTTGCACTATTTTGATGGTAATTGTAGGAGAATTTATTTAATGATAGAAAATTGGTGATTAAAGGCATAGAAAAGGAAGATACATGGATGGTTTGAAATATTTCACAAACATCTTGGAACTTAGATTAAGCCAAGGAGGAAAGTTGAGATGATATACAATTTTAAATGGTAAACACTCAACTTCAACATCATTTCTAGTCCCCTAAATGTTAGAATTTAGATATGTTTATTTCTTGCAAAGCTATAAAGCACATTATGATCTTTCTCACGATTGGTCATTCACCCAATTCTAACATTGAATTGCAAAGATATGTCTAAAACACTGAAATTATGTTAGTGCACAAATTTTGGGTGCCTAGGCAGCTGAATTTCCAAGAAACACAATTTTTTGGTTTTTGGAAGTATAAAAGAGGTTTTTAGCTATTTTGGTTGAGAGGAAGGCGAAGAGGGCATAACATCTCAATTCTTTTAGTTAATTCAATTAACTCCCCTGTTATTAACAAAAAAAGAAAAAGAAAATTTAGGGTTCAAATGTAATTAAGGTATAACTCTCTGTACCCAATCCTAATTATTAAGTTTAATAGGCATGGTTTAGGCATACAAGGAAGCTTTAAGCTTCCAATGAAATTTGCTAAACCTAAGGAGTGATACTTTGACTTAAATGTTAAATAACATAAATTGGTTGTCCTTTATTATGAACCATGTAAAGGTTGTAAGGTCAAAACCCAATTACTAAAACTTCATGATGGAAGATGCAATAAACTTTTAAGGAATAAGAGAATGGACCAATGGGAAGCAAGGCAATAATTAAAATAGGACAAAAGGACTAATATTCCCTATACAAAAATGCCTACTTATGCACGGGACACTTTGGTAATTTTAGCCAAAAATATCCAAGAAATGTGGGACCAAAGTGTGTTTTGAGCCATGAAGAACAGATTAAATGCAATCCTATTCTTGGTGGAGAGAAAGGTGACCTCATGCATAAGTTGGTAGCTTCCATCTGGCAAAATGAGAAGTTAAAAGAATGACACTTAACTAAGTTCTAAATTGGTGAACAATGACACATTGTAAGTTTGTGATTGGTAAAGTGTGAGACTCCTTGCCTAAAAATACCTAAGCATCCCACCCTTACGAAGCCACCAAAGTGCATGTACAAGTGAGTTAGAGAGAGGGAGTGAAGGAAGAGAAAAGATGAGAGAAGGAGGAAAAAGGAAAGGCAGCCAAGAAGCTTAGAGGGCAAGTAAGCTAGGGTTTTCATGTTATTTTCTTCCACTATACTTCTTCATACATCATGTAGATCTTAAAGTTTCTCTCGTTTTACTTTTTTTTTTTTAAGGAAGCTAACATCTTACTTAGGCCGTGACACTAAGGATGGTAAATAACTAAGTTTCTTCAGTTATTCTCTCTTGCTACATGGTTGTTGTTGTGGGCCTTTATGTGTAACATCCTTAATTTAGTGATTTTTAATACTTTCTAAATTAGATTATTTAGTGGAAATTAGAAAAATTAAGAAAGAATAAAGATACCTAGTTGAATCATTTAAAGAGAATAGTTTCTAGGTCAATTTTAAGGCTTACAAATAAAATCATAATTTTTCATCTAGGTAATTAAGAGGCCATGGGCAAAATGGTAATTTCACACTTTAAGCAAACTTTCAAAAGTTTTATAGACAAATAAACAAATTAAAAGCCAATAAGAAATATAAAGCATATTTTATGTAGAATTTTATCAAATTTAAGGTAAAATTTTCTATGACATTAAGACCCTGAAAAACATCCAGATAGGAAAAAGATAGGTATTGTTTTTAAATAAAAATCTAAAACTCAACCAGACTATACTATTAACAACAACATAATATAAGTAAACATATCCTAGAAGCAGTGACAAATTAATGGAAGTTAACATAAAAAACTGAGACAGCAAGAGGTGCTAACCATTAGGTGTAAAGCGTTAATTTGACCATATAGGCAACATGGTCATTTCATAAAATTCCAAGGGTAAAATCGTAATTTCACTAGGCATAAGTGGTGCCACTCTAACCTATGGGATCCACATCATAATTAATCTTCGATATTTTATAATTAATATTAAATTCTACCCATCCATTTCTTAATTTCAAATCCTAACCTTACATTTAGATTAAATTTTCACTATTAGATCAAAATCACATTATTAAATCCTAGCCATCCATTTGGAATGAATTACAACCATTAAATTAAAAAGATCAAATACTAGCCTTACACTTAGATTAAATCATCACCATTGGATTTAAATCACATGGTTAAATCCTAACCTCTCATTTAGATCAAATTTCAACCATTAGATTAAGAGATTAAATCCTAGCCATCCACTTAGACAACTTCATAACCATGGGATCAAAAACATGTGGTTAAATCCTAACCATTCACCTAGAAAACTTCTTACCATAGATCTAAATGCCCTAATTAAATCGTAGTCATTGAATTTTCTTTAAATACCACACACCCTACCCTATTCCTTCAAACTACACCCCACATTCAACCCCACACCTAACCTACCACATCTTTTACATACTCACATCCTTCACCATTAGCGCTACACTCTTCTTCTCAGTTCTTTTCCTTCTTATTCTTTTTTGAATAGGTCTTCAAGGTAATGCAAAGACAAAAATTTAGCTATGGTGTCGAGATACATTTAAGTTAAAACCTACCATGAAACTCCATAACCAATCCTTTTTTACTTATGGACATTTTTCTTGAAATTTTGCATGATCATTCATGAGCTTATTCAAGGTCAAAGAAAATAGAATTAGTATGATTAAGGCCAGAGAGATATTTTAAAATATCTAGGGAGAACATCATAATCACTATAGGATGAAAACTTCAATATATGAATTTCTTGTGCATTTTACATGCTTACATGAATTTCTTATCATTCACGCATAATAATTGTCTTTGTTATTGTGCATTTCAACTTTGTATGAAGGGTTGACAATATGGTAGTTTGAAAAGAAAACTATTCTTTCTGAAATGGGACTATTTTTGTACACTATGTACTTATTGATGGTTGGAATCCTATTTGATGAAAAGAGATAATTCTGACCCTAAAAGTGATTAATTATGACCTTAAAGGAACCTATGGTCCTTGTACATATGAGACTATGGTAGGCTTTTATGCCTTAATGTCTATTGTGGAACCTTAGGCTATGGCTAGCTATGCTGCCTAAGTGTCTATTATGGACCCTTTGGTTCCCTAGCAATGCATTACATCATATGAATCCTTAAATCTATGGCAAGCCTTAGTACCCAAATGACAACAAGAAAAATGGGGTTGTTACATTCCTTGCACCATAACATGAATTCTAAGTTTTATGGTAGGTTATGCCACCTAAATGATCTCAAGAAAATTATGTGAGGGCAAGAATGTATCTTTGCAAGGAATATCCAAAACTAAAATATATGTAGAATGCTTCTGGACCAATATGGACTTTGAAAAGGGAAAACTAAGAAAACATAAATTTTAAGACAGTCTAAGGATTCCTAACCACCAAAAGTACATTAGTTTTCAAAGGAAGAATTAAAAAAAAAAAAAAAAGAAATCTTCATAATTCTTTCTAAACCAATCCAACCTTGACCATATGATGTATTGGATGACAGATTGAGATAGAGATTGTATTGCTTGACATTGTCTTAGGTACCTACTAGGGGATGCCTCAACTAAAGGTGGGGTCATGCCTGCCAGCCAATTATCACAGCTGGGGTTCGTGAGACTCAAATAACCCAGATATGACGAAACAATGTTTAATGGTCAAGGACATTGTGTACCACTGGTTACTATATGTTTCAAAGTGCTATAATTTGTGACAAATTTACATATTGTATGATATTTGATTAATAAAAATGTTAATTCTTAGTCACACTCTATTCCATGGATATTTCACGTATCATATATGCTTTTTCATGTTACTAAGAATTTATTTCTCACTCTTTGCTGTTAATATTTTTAAATGGCAATATACCAAATCACTCTTAAGGTGCATGTAGATTGGGAATTTGTCCCTATGATAAGACAAGCACTTGTAATAGATAAGATCATTATTGTAAGTTATAACATGGCCTTACATGTCATACCACTTATATTCATGCTACCAAAAGGCGTAAATCCCATTGGATTTCCAAGCCTAGGGGAAAGGATACAACTAAAACTTTAGTTGGAGTTTTAAGGAGAAAAATATAGGTTACTTTTTGTTGTAAAATAATATTAAGTTTGCTTTTAGTACCTAGTAGACAAAGGCCTATAACCTCATTCCCCCGTTTTGTTAAACTAGCTTAATAGTTGTGTGAGTTACTGAATTTTTAAACTTTTGATCATTTATAAAGACATAACTATGTTTTTAGTAGATGTTGAGTATATTTATCATAATTTTGCATCTATATAATTTCTATTATTGAGAATTGTAATAATTTTTATAAGATAAATATAATGGGGTTACACTATGGGAGGTCCTTTATGGGTGTTGATGGCCCTTAATGGGCGGCTCCATGATGGTTGTTTATTAAGATGTGATAACCTTTGGCAATGGTCATGCATGATGTTGCTATGGATCCTTGATTATGTTTAGCATCCTTATGATTGGTATACTTGATGTATGATTTGCAACACTTCGTATACCATGTGGATTATATGGAAATGCTTGATTATTTATTAAGATTTACTTTAACCTCACTCTCCTTTCTTCTAAATTTTTAGGAAAAGATTATTCTAATTGATAATTTTTTGTTTACCCAATATTATGAAGCATATGTTTTGTTATTTACTTTGTCCTTATATGACAATGGATGATAAGGTCATCTCTGAGACCGTGGTTAAAAGATATTATCCAAGTTAATTTTTTTATCTTAAAAATTACCATCCCAAGGACCATGGCTTATTTGCTTGATAGGCTACAAAGTATAACATGGAAGCACCCTTTTTGTTGGAGGAAGTGACAACCAAAAGTGAAGAACTTATGGAGACTATATTTTGTTGTATTATAGTTTAGTCTCCTGTATTAGATCTTTGGTTTTGTAATTTTTCTTGTATGTACTCTAACTTCTTACCCTTTTCCCTTAGCCAAGAATGGCATGTTAGGTTGGTTATGTATTTAAGGTTCTTATGTATAGATGTTGGTTGTATGAAACCATGTGCAAAACTAAATATTTGGTATTGTCAAGTAGCTTGTGGTTATTATCCCTATATGATCTTAGTTACCTTTCTTTATTTGGATGTGTTACAATATGTGTATATATAGTGGTAATAAGTGTATAGAACTAACCTTTACCCTTACCATTACCCTTACTTTTACCCTTGCTCTTACCCTTATCCTTACCCATACCCTTACTATTATCATTACCATTACTATTACCCTTATTTTTACCCTTACCATTACCATTACCATAACAGTTACCATTACCCATACCCTTACCCTTACCCTTACCTTTGCCATTACCCTTTCCCTTACTCTTACCCTTACCATTGCCATTTTAGTCATTTACTTTATCTTCTTTACCATTATTACTCCATTTTACAATATCATACCAAACATAATACCTAGTTAGTGAACTTCTTTTCTCATAATTCTTACTGAATAATTATTATGTCATCATGTATGTTGTTCAAAAGTTTTGGCATTTATGTTTTAGTCTTGCAGGTGATGGATCAACAAGCTAAATCATCTGTTAAACATGTCTAGTAATTCAAGGACGATAAAGCCATCATAGAATTCCTCGTTCAGATGAAAACTAAGCAAAAATGTAAGGGTCCCAATTCAAGCTAGGTATTTTCAAATGATTGCTAAATCGATTGACCAACGCCTACCTAGATATGGACTGCATGGGGCATTATGCACAATATATTGTAAAAAACAAATACAGGCGGGTTTGGCTAGGATCTTGATAAGAAATGTGTAAGTGTTGACAAAGAGGTTTGGGATAAGTATTTGAAGGTGGTATTCAAACATTCTTAACTTTTATTGGTTTATGCCATTGTTACTTTTGAAGCTAACTTAAATGTTTTGTTGTAAACTCAAAAAAAGGTTGTGTCATATAGAAACTATTTATTTCCACAGCTTAAGGAGTAGTGCATTGTGTAGAGAAAGGCATTTGATGACACTCGCATTGAGCATGATAAATACTCCTAGCTTCTTCAGGACCACCTTAATTTGGATGACTCAGGGAGCTAACTATGCAATAGTGACCCAACTGGGTCATTACAAAGGAAAGCATATGCGATTCAGTGCTAGTTAGCTGATCCCAGTCAATCCCTATAGTTCAAATTCTTAGGCTCCAGAATCTTCCTTACTTTGCACATTAATGAGTTGACCACTTACAGAGCCATTCTCCTCTATTGTATTGTCACGGGTTGGTCATTGAATGTTAGTCTTACATCTTCGGAAGTATAATCCAGGTATCTAACAATGTGAAGGACAATCTCTGGTACCTATCACTGATCATAGAAATGTGCAAGAAAATGAGAGTAAAATGGGAAAAAAGAGAAGAAGTACTTATGCCCCACACTAAACTGAATGCCTTCGACCTCCAAAATATGAGGTGACAGCATGAAGGGAGGCCTACAGCCCCTCAACCCCATGCTATTACACCTTATAACTTGACCTGTTTGACTATGGGAGTTCATTTGGCGAGATAAGAGTGGTTCATTGAGTACCAAATTCAATACAATGTATCTGTGGGCAGATACTGTGCTCGATGCCTGCCTTTTAAGAAATGCCCCCAAACACTATTACAGTCTAGCCATCACCTCCATTAGAGTTTAGCTACCTAATAAGACACTCTTTCAGTACCTATATGAGAACAAATGTAAAAGAGGATGGTTCCAATGAAGATGACTCAAAGGAAACAAAAAAACAATGAAGAGCTAAAGATTTAGTCAGATAGGGGAGTAGTAGTACTTTTTTCCTATCTTCTATCTATTGTAGGGGTAGTGCAAGGTTAGGTAGTGAAGACATTGCTTTTATTAAGTCAAGGGGAATCCACTCATATGCACAAATATAACTCTCTATACTGCCAATTTAAAATCAATAAAAGTATTAATAGTTTTTTACACTCAATAATAGCATCTAACTTTCCATTAGCATGGTAGAAAGGATGACATTGAATGCATATAGACCATTTATCTATTGTTATTCTTGTCTTGATGAAGAAAATTTTGAAAACTAGGAATAAATTGTGTGAAATTGAACCTGCTTACCTCAAAGATGATTATAAACATTTAGATGCATGAACTTTGATTTTTTTTTCCTTTTGAACTACATTCTAGAACCTATTTAATCACCACTTAAGGCATAATTTTAAAAGGAAACACGCTATCAAAAAAAGGGGGATAGATTGAGCTATTTTTTAACCAACTTGAAAATTTTTGACCCCTAGATGTCCTTTTTTAAGCCTTAAATATCCTTTCCTTTATTGTAAACACTCATTCACCCTGCCACACTAACTCCTTATTTACACTATTCATTTCATAGAGGCATAATAGGGACTCATAATGACATATGAAAAATGTAAGAGGCTATACCATATGGAGAAGGTGGAATGAATAAGGATGTATAAGAAATTAATAAGAGTACTGCATATGAATATTGTAAGGCAATTATATATAGAGAGAAAAGAGAGTGCAAGAACTCCTCAAAAAAGAAGAAGAGAAAAGAACAAAGTAGAGGGAAAAAGAAGAAGAAGAAAGTAAGTGAGAGAAAGAAAGTAGAAGAGAAAAAAAAAAAAGGAGGGGGAGTAAAATGAAAATAAGAACATGAACACTAAAGAAAACAAAGGCTAAGAAAAAGTGCTAATGTTATCCTTAGAGACACTTGCTTTGTGGTATGGTCTAAGCTTAAAATTCTTTTCTCACTTACCCTTATCTAAGCCTGACATTACAAGCTTAAAAAACCCTAAGGATTTTTGAAGTTTGTGTTCCTTTAATCCTTTAAGAAAAGTGGAGAATGGGGGGAAAAATAGGCCTATGGAATAAAGTTAAAAAGATGATAAATGAATGATATGTGTTTTCAAAAGGAATGACAAATCTAGATAAAGGAAGGATCTGTTGATTGCATCTTATATGAAAATAGAATCTACTAACTACACAAGGTTGAGAGAGTGCCGGAGACATTACCATGGAGAGACATCTGAGTATGGCGACTAGGAAAGGGTTTTACTATAGAGTACGTTGCTCAGTCAGAGTTGTGCCTTCTCTAAAATTTTCCTTTTTCCTCTTCTTGTTTTATTTTTCTTTTCATATTTTTGCTTAATGATTCTGAACTTATGCCAATGATTGGCTAGTAGATTGTTTCTAAGATTTTGACTGAAACCCTTGCTAGGGTTACCTTTTGTTAAGGTTTTAATTCAAACTTGCTTAATGATTGATTGTTTATATTCATTATGTCCTCATTGCTTTCTAAGCTTGATCATCTTAAAGTAGAATTTGGAATTTAGGTTAACCTAATAAGGAAACTTAAGTTTAAGAACTGAATACATATAATCATTGTTTACTTTGAGCGCAATTTGCAGTCAAGATGTAAGTACTTGACTATCTATGATAACCATAATTAGGAACAAATTTTATGAGGTAATATCTCTACTGATTTCCATAGACTTATAGGGAATTAGGGATTTAAACCTAGACCATACGAATTTGATAGAAACATATAGGCATTGAGATTCCTAGGTTAGCAATTCAGTCATTAAGTAATTTGAAGCATAAATTGTAAAAGAAAGTAATCCTGCATGTGGTAAGAGTCAAAATCCTAGGGTTGTTAGATAAATTTAATCAATCACATTTGAATTTCTACTTTACTCTTAGTTAATATAGTTCTAATAGGAAAAAAATGCTTAATAATAGGTAATCAGAAACAATTAAGACCAAGTCTCTAAGGGATCGACACTCCATTTATCATTATACTACTTGTTGACTATGTACACTTGTGTGCAAGCATTGCATTTAACTAATTCACTCAAAAAACTCTTTTTAAATCCAATAACAAGATTTACCTTTCCTATTACTCTATTCCTATTAAAAACCTTAGAAATATTGCTTAAGGTAAATAGATCAAGAGACCTTGATCACTCACCTTTTAGTTCTTCAAAGTGACTACTTAAAAAACTCAAACTTAACTGATGGTGAAATAAATTACATCATTATAGAAAGCTCACATGATTCTAAACATTTTTCTTTCTTACACTTTAGGTAAAAGAAGAGAGATAATACCTCATTCAAGTGTTAGACACTCCCTCTTTAACCATTTACTTCATCCTCCACAAAAAGCTAGAGTTTTTCTTTCTCTCTCCTTTCTCTTTCTTGGTTTGGGCTCAAATGAGTTGGAAATGAAAGGAATGATATGTTAAAGCGAAGATGACCAAACCATTAATTAATAAAGGACTTCCAACTATCAAAATGTTTCATTTCATTAATTCATTAAAGACATCCAACTATCAAAATGTTTCATTTCATTAATTCATTGATTACTTCCAACTGTCAAGATGTTTCATTTCATTAATTAGTTAAAGACATCCAACTATCAAGATGTCTTACTTTATCTTATCCTATATGCTCTCATTCTCTTTTTTCCTTGCATATAGATCCCTCATTGGACTTTCAATCTACCTTTCTCTTTCTCTTTTCCATTCTCTTGAATAAAAGTGGTCGATGGTTTCCATATTTCCTAAGCTAATAGAGTGGTTTTTCCATACTTTATGGTTTTGTGTGGATCTTCAGTTTTGTATATGAGATTCACATAAATTGCTTCCAAGTGTTAGGTGAGGCTTAAATAAAATCTTTGCCCATAATAAATTCAAGAGTGATGTGCATATGCTAATTAAATGAGATTGGCATAAGGTAGAATCTTATTTTGTCATTTTTTTCCACTTTTTTCTCATACCATGCTATACACTTAGGTGGGATTCCTCTTAAATTCCAATAAATCTATTATTGCTAAAATGACTAGGACAAGCTTTTAAAAAATAAAATAAAATAACTCATATCTTAGAAAAATTTATACTCCCATTTTAATCCCTCTAATTCTTCTTAAACTTTTCACTTGAAATATATAAAAATATGTATTCTTAATCTTCTTCAATTTTAATAGGGTCACTATCTACATCACAAATTTATCTTGGGATTTAATCAAAAAACTTTCCTATCCCAATAACCCATATCCTAATATTTACATTTTACCTTTATTTAGATCATATCACTAGCTAGGGTTATCTTGGGACGTTACAAGTTGTCATCCACAAACCCAGCGAGTATTTTAATATTTTATCAATTAAGTTTGTCTATATAATGATATGTGTAGCTAAGATAATTAGAAGAAACAAATAAGCTTAATTAATTAATTAATTACACACATATATAAATGCTTATTAAGGAATTAAATGTACTGTGCAATTAATAACAATCTCTTATAATGATTGTAGCTACCTTATAATAACCAACCATTAATAATAACGTTGGTGACTAATTACTCAAGATATTGATTACCAAACATATAGTTAAACACTATCACTACATTATTAGAATAAAAAATTTTTACTAATTATTGCATAACTATTATACTGAATTCTTGCTAAAATTTTATAAAAATACTTTAAATAAAATTTGAAATGCATCAAATCAAGAATATGTTCTTAAAATTATGAGAAAGAGAAGTTAAAGTTAAAGAAATAATGGACTATATTGTAGAAAAATATTATTTGGAATAGTGTGATAATTAACAAAATTATAATAAATTATACAAAGTTTTAAAAAAATGGCTAAATTACATCTTATATTGCACTTGTATCCAAAATGTCTTGGCTTGAATAAAATTACTTAAATACATCCTTTTTAATTTACTTTCCGTGAATGAAATTATTTTTTTCTACTATATGTGTTTGAGTCATAATGATGCTTAGACAAAATGTGGTCATATTAAAAATATATATATTTGTCATTTATGTAATTCTCCTAAAAATTTCTTCATTTGATATTTCATTTGAATAGAGGAGAATATAAAAATACTTTTTTTTTAAGAGGGAGAATGAAAGAGAATGCAAAGCGAGAAAGAAGAAAATTTAATTCAATAAGGAGAACTTGGAAAAATATCCAAAAATGCCTAGATATTAGATAAATCAATATTCTATTTAAGCTTGAGGCTGACATAAGTGGTTAAGTCTCACCTTATGCAATCCAAGATACTTAAGTTTGAATGGAATTGGTGATTTTTCAAGTTATTAAGAATCACAATAATAAGAACATTGGTTAAAAATATTATCACAATAATAGTCACTATATATATATATATATATATAATAACAATAAACAATTATAATAATAATAATAAACAATATGGGACAATACAATATGAAAAAAGTTAAAAGATATTATCTTCACATAAAAAGTTCACCTTTGACCTATCTAGGCACACACATATATATGCTTGATAATCCAAGTCAAGATGGACTAACTAGAATTTTGTAAATTGCTTATAGCTACTTGTAGATATTTTAAAGAGAACCTAAGAGGGTATTAGTGGTGTTAATAATAATTATTCTAATTACTAACCTAAAAAAAATATTTATTCTAATTACCTTAAGGTTTAACCTTAATAAGAATTATTGTAGGTACATACTACTTAAGTAAACAGAATATATATATATATATATATATATAAACCAATATATTTAAGTGATTTCTAAAGGAATATATTACTAGCAAAGAAGGTAGGAGAGGAATTTTAGTGTCTTTTGTCAGATGAGTAAATGTTACTAATCATGTTTGTTTTTTATATTTTACACCGTTCATTGGCAAAATAATTTTATTGAGACTCTTTAGTGCCTTAGGGACAAGTCTCTTAAATGACTATATTATTCTTGGCAATCATTTGGGCAAAGGGAAATTGTTCACTTGAATCTATACATGCAAGTGCACAGGATCACGATAAGTAATATAAAGTGAGTAAGATATCATTCCTACAAGGACCTAGCTTTAATTCTATACTGATACTACTATTAATTTTTTACCTTGTGAAATTAGATTGAATTATTAACTGAATAACTAGACAATAATGCAAAATTGAGTAGATTTAACAAATAAATGAACCTAAGACTTTGACTTCACCATAATGTGCAATTATTTTGTATTGGCAATTGCTTCTTTACTGAGTTATGAACTAGTTTTACTAACAAAAGGATTCAATTGCTTATGTAATACTGTTAAATCTACATAAACCTAACTACTTCCCCCAACTCCTTATATTTCTATGGAAAATGGCCAAGAAGACAGTTGATATTAAAGGGCTACCCTAATCTTGGTTATCTAAGACAATCAAGTATTGTCGTCTTAACAGTGAATTGCTATACTTGCTACTCTTTAAGTATGCAAATAAAGATTATTGTCATTCAATTCTTAATTTAGGGTTTCTCTTTTGAGTTCACTTGAATCCAAGTTCAATTCTAAGGTGATCAAACTTAAAAAAAACATTAAGGACAAAATTAAAATAAGTAAATTGAATTCAAAACATCAGTAAGAAGACATTGTCTTATAAAAATAACCTCACAAAGGGTTTAGTCAAAATCATAGGCAAAACCTACTAGCCACTCATAGGCATTGATATAGAATCAAATATGAAAAGAAAAACTTAAAGAATACAAGAAGAAAAAGGAAAAGGGAAGAGTTCAGAGGAGGAATAACTCTATAAAAAGTCCCATTGCCCTTCAGCTAATCCTCTTTTCAGCAACTTTAAATCAATGTTCTCTAGTGCTTTCACTCTTCTCCAGCTTGGTATCCTTGTTGCTTACCCTTAAAACCCCATATATAGGCTTTTAAAAACCCCTAAAGTGGAGTATGGGTTATGTATAGAGCCCTAAATCATCAAAGCAAGTTAAGGTTTCTAATGGCACACCCAGGCAAGGCCCGCTGGGCACCATGCCTCTGGTTTTGGCTCCTAGGCATTGGTATCGTGGTGCCTGGGAGGCAACCCTTTGTTTTTGGCACCAAGTTGTCACTTTTGAAGCGCTTGAGAGCTACTATTCTAAAAATCTTGACTCCTAGGCACTACTATTATGGAAATAGTGGCACATGGGCACTAGTATTCCTGGGCACAAAACCTCAGACTACAAATTCCAAAGTGCATGTTTGGCGCCCAAGTGCTGGATTTTTTACGCTTGAGCACTGAGTCTCTGGAATTAGAGCCCAGGTGTTGGATTTCTAATGCAAGAGTGCTAGAATCTTCATGTTTTTTATTTTTCCTCCCTTCTTTGCTGGTACTTTTCCATCTCCATTTCCTAAAAATTCATCACAAAAAATGCTTAAATCTTTGCTTAATAATGGTTAAAGGTAAGTTTCCAAGTTATAGATGAAATTTATTTGAAATAAATGAGATTTTATTTATAATCTAAGTGTTTCTACTATCAAAATTGTTCTTGATAACTTTCTTTCAGAGAGTTATCACACTCCTAGACTTGAGGGTTTGCTTATCCTTTAGCAAACAATTCCAATCATGGCTTCACTTCACTATTTTTCACAATATCCATGAATTACTAGATGTATATAAACCTTTGAGCTGTATCAATCCTATCAATAAGTAAAAGTACTATTGAATCCTTAAATAAGATGCAATCAATTAATCCTTCCTACCTTTTGATTTTCATTACTTGTGAACACACACATCAATCAGTTATCCTCTTCTGTAACATTATTCCATAGACCTACTTTTCACTCCACTCTCCATACTTCTTAAAAGAACACAAGGTCAGAAATCATTAGGTCTTTATAAGCTTGTAATGTTAGGCTTTGGTAAGGGTGGATGAGAAAGGTATTTTAAGCTCAAACAAAACCACAAGCAAGCATTTATAGGTTCAACATTACCATGCATTTTTAGCCTTTCTTTCACCAAGGGTATATTTTTCTTTCTGCTCCCCCTTCTTTTCTTCTTCTTTCTTTCTCTTTTTTTTTTTAATAGCTTTCTTATTTATTGCACCTTTTCTATATGATATAGGCTGTATAATTTTAAACATGTTGTAATTAGTCCTTATTCTACCTCTGTGATATAAATGGTGTAAATAAGGGAGTTAGTATGGCTAGGGGAATGAGTGTTTGAAAGAGAAGGAAGGATATTTAAGGCTCATAGGGGGACATCTAGGGATGAAAATTTTCTAATTAGTTATAAAAATGGGTCAATCTATCCAAGAAATGCCAAAATCTTTTTGCAGATAGTGTGTTACCTCTTAAAATTGTACTTTAAGTTGTGATCAAATAGGTTCTAGAATGCATTTCATAAGGAACAAATCCAAGTGCATGCATTCAAATGTTCAAAATCTTTTTTTAGGTAAGCAAGTTCAATTTCACGCAATTTATTCCAAGTTTTCAAAGCACTTTATGCATCATGCCAAGAATAAAGACAGATAATAGGTTCATATGCATTCAATATCATCTTTTCTACCATGCTAATGGAAAGTTAGATGTTTTTTAGTGCAACAATTGGATGCTTAATATTGAGTGTAAAAACTACTTATATTTTTACTTATTTCAAAATCTCCAGTACAACAGAGATTATCTATGTTCATATGCATGGATCCCTTCCCTAGACTTAGTCTAAGCAATATCCTTACTATTTAAAATTCCATCTCTTTGTCATCCCCTATGGTTTTGGATTCATCCGCCTCTTATTGAGGTGTTGAACTCCTTTCCTGTATAGATATCCAAAAGTTTTAGTATTGAGAGGCTATTTTTCAATGAAATCCTAACAAAACTAAAAAAAATAAAATAAAAAATAAAGAGAACAAGATAAAGAACATTGCAAGAAGCATGGGTTATCTCCTAAGAAGCGCTTCAATTAGAGTCTTTAGCTAACTTTTTCTCTGATGTGCTAAGGATTTCCATGGTTTTGATCATTGATGATCTCTCCTTCCTAAATTGTCTAATTTTTTTCCCTTTCACTGAGTTGTAGGGATACATTTCTATAGTACTAACATGTCTTGACCTTTTTATTTCCATCTTCCTTGACATTGGCTCCACTTTTTTCTTTATAAGGCCTGTTAGACTTGTAGGCTTCATGTTCAGGTCTAGTTAGGGGAAGGTCCTTACCTTGGTGTGGGCTACCATGAGTTATGTCAACCTTCCATATCTTAATTGCCAAGAATGCATCTATCGCTATTGGATACTTCATCTTTTTGAACACCTAGAAGGTTACCTCTTCATCTTGCACTCTCATTGTTAGTTCTTTTTTATGCACATCAATGAAGGCCCAACCTGTTGCCAAGAATGTTCTCCCTTAAATGATAAGGATCTCTTTATCATCTTTCATGTCCAGCACAATAAAATCAATAGGAGAAATAAATTTCTCCATTTTAACCAACACATTTTCAATTATTCCATTTTGAAAAGCTAATGAATGATCAACTAGTTACAGGTTTACTGATGTAGGGCTAATTTCCCCTAAACCAAGCTTTTGATAAATACCAAAAGGCATTAGATTCACATTGGCTCCCAGATCGTAGAGAGCCTTACCAAAGAGTTTATTTCTAATTCAACAAGGTATAGTAAAACTACTTTAATCTTTCAGTTTTGGAGGTAACTTTTTCTATAGTTACACTACACTCTTCTATCAATGTAACAGTGACATACTCACCTACTTTCTTCTTCTTGGTTAGGATGTCCTTCATGAAGTTTGCATAAGTTGTCATCTACTCTAATGCCTCAGCAAAAGGTATATTCATCTACAACTTTTAAAACAATTCAAGAAAATTGTTAAATTGTTGATTCATATTCTGTTTTAGCTATAAAGGGAATGGGATGTTTTACATACTCCAAGACTACTTACTATCAGATTAATTTTCTTCTGTGATTTCTACTGATTCCTTAATCAGGTTTTCAATTGATTGCCCATTACTTTTCAATGACTATTGACTATTTTTGGGCTCTGGTTCTTTTATCTATTCATTGCTCCTAAGGGAAACTACTTTACAATGTTCAATACCTATGGTCTTAGGTTAGGTTCTGTATTACTAGGCAATAATCCCTGAGGTCTATTTGCTAAAGCAGTGGCTAATTACCCAATGTGAACTTCTAAGTTTTAAAAGGTGGTAGCTTAGCTTAGGAGCAACTATTTCACCCAATCATTTTGAAGACTAGATGATTCATGTTACTAGCCTTGTTGTTATTCACTACTATTTTGAAAGCTTGATGGTATTTCTGGCCTAAGGGAAGGTACACGCATTTGGTTATTTTTCCAAGAGAAATTGGGATGATTTCTCAACCCAAGGTTATATATATTTGACCATGGTTGGTTACCCTCCCTGTGATTATTACCTATATAGTTTACTATTTCGTATACCTAAATGACCCTCCCCACAATAATCACAAGTTAGCAAAGAATTTTGTACTTGATGAATTTAATGACTAGGTTGTGGTTTCCCTATCACTAAACTATCTAGCTTCTTGTTTATTCCTTTAAATTGGGCTGCCACCTTAATTGAGAATGTAGTTACTTGATCTACCCCATATAGTCTAACTGGCCTTTTTTTAGAACTTCGTTAATAGGCCCTATAATTATTTGAGGTTAGATCTTCTAAGATCTCAAAAGCATCCCTAAGGTACTAGTCTAATAGTGACCTTCTTGCAACCTCATCTATTTGATCCCATGATGGCGTGGTTAGTCTATTGTAGAAGATTGGCACTAACAATGATGAGGACATTTCTAAATAGATCTTTAAAACATTCATATGCCTCTTATCTTACCCATTTTTACCATATCAATCAATGTTAATTCATTGGATTTTTTGAGGTTTATTGAGCTTAATACATGTTGTGATAATATTTTATGGTAATATGGGATTAAAGGTGATTTCGTGCAAAATGCACTTTGTAAGGTAAAATTGTAATTTTTCCATTAATTTAAATTAATTAAGTTAATTTGAAGAATATGGGATATTACAATATTTAAATTTAGTATTACAAGTCAAAGTTAAAGTCAAGCATGAAGAAATCACAATCAAAGACCAAGAGAATATGAAAATTACAGAAAAGGCCCATAAGCATCAAAACCACTTTACTGTGTTTTTTTGCTGTGGTAAAAATGCATTTTTGCCATAGTGAACTTGCTCCAATCTGCAAATTTATTTTTTAGATTGAAACCTAGCTGTAAATACCTGACCTAACTCACCTTTTTTTAGCCACTAGGGTTCCTACTGAAGGGAAGCCATCAGAAAGGGGGAAGACCAAGATACACTCATTCTTTGTCACCCTCTCTTATCATCTTTTCATCTCTCCATCATTCTCTACTCTTCCATGGCTTTTCTTCAAGATTTAGAGCTTGGTGAAGCATTATTGATCACTATAAGTCACTAAACATCTTTTACCCAGAGCAGATTTGATAAGGCTTAAGCTTGGAGCATCAACTAGGGAGTCTTTCTTATTCTTTTCCATCTTTTCCTTCTTGTAGTCATTGTATCTTAGTTAGATTATTTTGATTACAATGATGGGTTGGACTATGTTGCTGTAAATTCTATGTTATGGATTGGATTCTGAGATTCATACTTTGATGTGCATTTCGTAAGGATTATTACTACCTTTGATTGTAGAAGTATTGTATTTGGTATAATCTCATATATCTTAAGATTGATTGCAGAAGCTTGGTAGCATTTGGTTAAGTTGCTTAAGTTATCTTCACATCTTTACATTAATCTCCCATTAACTTACCTAGTGTTTGAATGATATTTCAAACCCCTTATGGAAATGGTTTTCTAAGGAAACTCCAATTTATCTTTTGGAAGCTAGAAAGGTCTAATTAAACCTCATACGGGCATTTTATCATCATTTACATTTCAAACCAATCATTTTCATTCCCTTATTCAATTATCTTGTTAATCCACATTTCATAACAAAAACCTAAAAAAATAGTTATAGTTTGTTGCATTTTATTCAACTTTAATCAAGCAGATAAAGTCAAAGACAAAACTCCAATTTTCTCATTTCTTTATATATTTTTACATTCAAATTACCTAGGAATAAACTAGGCTCTTGGAAGTAAACATGACCCGAATATCACCACTATAATGCATTTTTATATCAAGTATTAGCTTTTAACACCTTAATGACAAGGGTTTGGTCAAAACTAGTGTCATTGCTGGAAGGCCATTTATTTGGTTTCTTTGGTAATTTGTGTGTCATTTTGTGTTGACATAAGGTCAATCGTGTGATCGGGGTAGCCTCAGTGGATTTTCTTTAGCATAGCATCTCATATCATACTTTTTCATTCTTTACTATCTCCGTACTTTGATTTCAAATTCTGCTATTTTTTCATATTGGTTGCTATTATAAGTCCTTGTATAAACCAGCATCTCCACATCAATTTTGAGATTTTGAAATGCTATACATGCAGAGAAAGTGATTCTTAATTCATATTCATTGGATGTAATGGGTTATTTTCAAACCTATCAACCTTATTTTTTTAGCAAAATAGCATTTAGAAACCAAATTTTGAAAGGACACGTTTCTAGCTTCTACATTGTGATAAACTTCTTCACACATTTAGTTTTTTAGTCTTTGTGTTTTATACAGTGACAAACTTCCCATTTAAGTCTTTATGTTTTTTGCTGTGGCGAACTTTTTTGTTACGTGAGTGTCTCTCTTTTCTCTGTGTTGTTTG
Organism: Delonix regia; assembly: GCA_037074485.1. Classification (NCBI taxonomy): domain Eukaryota; kingdom Viridiplantae; phylum Streptophyta; class Magnoliopsida; order Fabales; family Fabaceae; genus Delonix; species Delonix regia. The sequence continues at coordinate 16,703,361 of CM073452.1, read as the reverse complement.
CAGTGGCGAAATATTTTTTTATATGATATTCTTTCTTTTCTTTATGTCTATTTCAAAAAAAAAAATTTCCAAACATTTTGTGGCTAGGTTACTAATGGCCTACGCCTAAACTTATGGACCTCATGCAATATATCTTGCACTAATTGTTGTTTTCTTTTATTGCTTTGCTTATGTCTTCTCCATTCTTTCTCAAATTTTGTCCTTCTTATGCATTAAGGACAATGCAAGTTTAAGTGTGGGGGATGGATTGATTGTTCAAGTGGCATGTTATGTTTAAATCTCAGTTTTATGTTGTAAATGCAACCATTCTTTTTAGTAAATTGATGTCAATTGAACCTGAATTTTTGATTAACTTTGTATTTGGTATTGGATATATAGGCTTTGAACTTAATCATGAAAAATTTATTCCATCTGTATCCACTATGTTTTTAGAAGAAATAAACCCACATTTAAGTTTTTGCTATTTATTTCTGATGGTAGAAAAGGTTTCCAATGTTTACATTAAAGCCTTTTGATTCTTAACTCATTCATGGTGATTGAAACCCTTTAAATGATTTTCACTCTTTGACTTGCAATCTTTGTAAGCTACTTATGCATGGTCATTAATTTTGTGTGTAACTGATCATTGTGAGTGAACATATGGAAGTTATCTGAGCTTGATTTTTCTATCCTGAGTGATATCCACTTGGTTTTTCATTCTCTAGAACTTGTCTTAATTCTTGGTCAAAGCTTCATATGCATTAATGTAATGGATAGGATAAAGGCATTCCTTTCATACACCATATTCCATAAACAAAAACCTAAACATTTATTACCATTGCTAGCCCAATTAAACCTTTGTTTTCATAAGTACCAATGCATGCACAACATGCTCAAATTTCCAAACAATGTTTTACTATTATTATTGCATTTATGCCTTTTATCTTCATGGATTTGGATTGCGAAATTGGGAAAAAAAAGTTAATATATTAGAAATAAAATAGTCCCCGAAAAAAATTGAAATAAGACATTTCCTTGGTGGTTTTGGATATGAAAGTTCACAATTAAAGATGCTTGACGTAAGTGTCTATTTGGATGACATATTCAAAAGCTTGGTACATGTTCATTTCATTCCATCCTCACTCTATTTAGCCTAATCCAACATTACAACTCTTAAAGTCCTTTTGATCTTTTACATCATTCCATTCATAATGGAGATTTTAGGATCACTGTAAGCTTATGGTAGGATGTTTATCAAGTGGATTTAAGATAAACAACCCAATTTAGGAGAGTTGAGCAAAACACTACTTTCCTTTGGTTAGTTGTGCATTTTGGTTAATTACCATGCATCTTTAGTTTACCATTGTTGTTTGTTGAGGAGTGTGACAATTTAAGTTGTTGTTTCCGTCATGAGCTTGTTAGGTTCCCACTAGTTTTATTGCATTCTTGATCCATTTTTACTTAATTGCTTTACCCAGGAGTGCAAAGGTTAAAGTATGGGAGAATTGATCTTACCCATTTTTACCATACCATTTAATGTCATTTCAAGGGATTTTATAAGGTTTGTTGAGTTTAAATGCATCTTTTGATACTATTTTGTGGTAATCAGGGATTAAAGGTGATTTCATGCAAAATATACTTTGTAAGTGTAAAATTGTAATTTTTCCATTGATTTAACTTAATCAAATGAATTTGGAGAATATGGAATATTACAATATTTAAATTTTGCATTACAAGACAAAGTTAAATTCATGACTGAAGAAATCAAAATCAATGACCAGGAGAATTAGAAAATTGTAGAAAAGGCCCAAGAGCATCTAAGCCACTTTGTTGTGTTTTTTACTGCGACGTTGTGGCAAACTTGCTCCAACTTGCAAAAAATTTTTTATTTAGATTCCAACCCAATTGTAAATACTTGACCTAACTCACCTCTTTTTAGCCATTAGGGTTCCTACTGAAGGGAAGTCGTCATGTATGTTCTTTGAGATTAAGAACTCGATAAAGCATTCTTGATCACCATAAGTAGTTAAACATCCTTTGCCCGAAGCAAATTTGATGAGGCCTAAGCATGGAGCATCAACTAGGGAGTTTTTCTTATTCTTTTCCATCTTTTCCTTCATGTAGGCATTGTGTCTTGGTTAAATCATTTTGATTACATTGATGGACTGGACTATGTTGCTATAAATTCTATGTTATGGATTGGATTCTGAGATTTATGCTTTTATGTGTGTTTTGTGAGGATTATTGCTACATTTGATTGTAGAAGTATTGGGTTTGGTATAATCTAATATATCTTATGATTGATTGTAGTTGCTTGGTAGCACTTGGTTAAGTTACTCAAGTTGTCTTCACATCTTTACATTAATCTCCCATTAGTGCATTAAAGAGTATAGTTAATGTTATTGTGAGCCTTCAAGTTAAAGATGACATAATCAAATTAATTTACCTAGTGTTTGAATGATATTTCAAACTGCTTGTGGAAATAGATTTCTATGGAAACTCCCATTTATCTTTTAAAAGCTAGGAAGGTCGAATTGAACCTCCTATTGGCATTTCATCATCATTTGCATTTAAACCCCATCATTTTCATTCCCTCATTCAATCATTTTGTCAATCCACATTTTATGACAAAAACCTCAAAAGATATTTACAGTTTATTGTATTTTATTCAACTTTAATCAAGTAGATAAAGTCAAAGACAAAACCCCAATTTTCCCATTTCTTTACGGATTTTTACATTCAAATTACTTAGGAACAAACTAGGCTCTTTGAAGTGAGTACGACCTAGATTGCACTACTATAGTGCATTTTTGTATCTGGTATTTACTTTTTGACACCCTAACAACATGGGTTCAATCAGCCTCATATAAAGATTCTAAGTCAAACTGTTAAAAGTTAAAGATATCTTTAAGTAATTTTCTGGTTTTAGCAAGAGGGAATTATTTGTTCAAAAATTTTTACACTAGTTGACCCAAGTTATAATGAATCCACTGGGCTGTGAGTTTACAAATCCTTGGCCCTTCCCTCTAAGGTGAATCTAAATAACCTAAGGTGGATGGCTTTTGAACGAATGCCATTCACCTTAAGGTTGTCGCATATGTCTAAAAAAGTTCTTAAATGAGCATTAGGATCCTCAAAGGGTAAGTCATTGAATTAGTTATCTTTTAGCATCAACATAGTGGCAGAATCAATTTTAAAGTTAATGTTTCCGATTTTAGGCCTAGTTATGCTAGATTGGATTCCTTCAAAGGTTAGCATACTATAGTCTCTAACCTTCCTTTATGTGGGTGCATTAGCATTCTGGTTGACAACATAGGCATGGTTGTCAACCACTAGTTCAAGTGCTCTGCTGCTATCGTCTACCATAGCAGGTGATTCTTCCCTTCAACTCCTAGGTCAATTTCTAATATTTCTGCAAGTTATTTCGATTTCCGAGTCTAAGGGTAGAACATCTTCTTTTCCACTCATACACATGCATGAGTACTTGAAAGATTAGCAATGAAAAACACCTGAGATTAGTAGTTTCTTAATAATAGCCTTAGTAAAATTAAAAGTCAAGTCCTTGACAATGGCGGCAAAAATTTGTTCACTTAAATCTATACAGGCAAGTGCACGTGATCATGATAAGTAATATAAAATGAGTAGGATATCGTTGCCACAAGGACCTAGCTTTAATTTTATGCTAATACAACTATTAAGCTTTTAACTCAAGAAATTGGATTGAATTATTAACTAAATAACTAGAAAATAATGCAAAATTGAGTAAACTTAACAAATAACTAAAACTACGACTCTAACTTCACCACAATGTGCAGTTATTTTGCATTGACAATTACTTCTTTATAGAGTTATGAACTAGTTTTACTATTGGTTATGTAATTCTATCAAATCTACATAAACCTAATTGCTTCCCTTAACTCCTTATATTTCTACTAAAACTAGCTAAGACGAAAGTTGATATTAAAGGGCTACCTTAATATTAGTTCTCTAAGACAGTCATATGCTATCATCTTGACTGTGAATTACTATACTTACTACTCTTTAAGTATGCAAATAGAGATTATCATCATTCAGTTCTTAATTTAGGGTTTCTCATTCGAGCTCACCTAAATCCAAGTTCAATTCTAAGGTGATCAAGATCAAAAAAGCATTAAGGACAAAATGAAAATAAGTAAACTAAATTCAAAACATCAGTAAGAAGACACTATCATACAAAAATAACCTTACAAAGGGTTCAATCGTAATCCTAGATAAAACCTACTAGCCATTTATAGGTATTGATATAAAATCAAATATGAAAAGAAAAGCATAAAAAATACAAGAAGACGAAGTAGAAGGAAGAGTTTAGAGGATGAATAACTCTATAAAAAGCCCTTTCACTCTACAGCAAACCCTTTCCTTAGTAACTCTTAAATCATATCTCTTTTCTAGTGTTTTCACTCTTCTCTAGCTTGGTGTCCCTGCTGTTTACCCTTAGGACCCTATATATAGGCTTGAGAAACCATAAAAGTGGAGTATAGGTCGTGTATGGAGCCCAAAATCATCATAGCAAATTAGGGTTTTTGACGGCCCAGGTGAGGCCTATCAGGCGGCTGGGCACCATGTCTTTGGTTTTGGCATCTGAGCACTGGTATCATGGCGACTAGGCACCAACTCTTTGTTTTTGGCACCTAGGTATTGCTTTTCTAGCTTGGACACTACTATTCTGGAAATCTTGGCACCTAGGTGGTGGAATTCTAGCACATGGGCGCAGAATCTTAGACTATAAAATTCCAAAGTGCATGTTTGGTGCCCTGGCACTAGATTTTTGGCACCTGGGCATTGAGTCTCTAGAATTGGTATGCCCAGGCACTGGAATCTTTATGTTTTTCACTTTTCCTCCCTTTTTTGCTTGTACGTTTTTGGCTTTATTTCCTGAAAATTCATCACAAAAATGCTTAAATCTTTGCTTAATAATGGTCAAAGGTAAGTTTCCAACTTATAGACAAAATTTCTTTGAAATCAATGAGATTTTATTTATAATCTAAGTGTTTTTGCTATCAAAGATTGTTCTTGATAACTTTCTTTAAGAGAGTTTATCATAAATTTTGAGAAATTCTTTAAAAATATTCTCTCACGTCTAGATAATCATTTTAAATAATTCATATACTATAGGACTTTTTATGACTTTCTTAATAATTTTGTTACTGTATAAATGTCTTGAAATTCAATATTTTGATGTTTGAACATATTTTCAAGTATTTATACTACTATGGAAAAATATTGTTTATATAGAAATTCATTAACACAAGACATTGTAGCTAACAATAGTAAACATTAGTGTTGGTGCACCATGGTTTACTTCATTATTCTAAGGCATTTCCTTAGCCTTCGACTATTCACAAGCCTTATTGCTCAACTTTGACCACTGTGTTTTGTGATCACTCACTTGGAGCAATGTTTGTTTATGGGTTATAGATGGTTTCATGAGATGTTTCCACTTCTTTATAAATTTCAAACCCTTTTTAGTATAATCTATTTTATAAAGTAGTTTTGAATTTGACTAAGCCTAGTGATCACATTATATGATGTTTGACTCTTCTTTGTGAAATAATTTCGGTATATATGATTTTAGAGTGATTTGCACTGAAAAATGATATGATTGAGATAAACTCCAACAATGTCATATGTCCCTTTCCCAATATAGCTAGCAATATTTACTCACTAAGTGTTACTACCCAACCTTACTCTCCTTATCTTTTTTAGGGTATAATGCTAATAGAGTTGATTACAAGACTTATAGGAGAGCCTTACATTATTTGCAAGAGCAAAGAGTGTTTTTTTTTTTCTTTAAAAATAAGAGCTGATCTCCAAGTATTATTGCGATATTGAATTTGGTACAAGAAGAGAATCCCATAGCAAACTGAGGAAGTTAATTAAAATTCTAGCTAAATTGTGGGCTTCCATATTATAATTCATTCTAATCCAAGACCATGTGAAGCCACACTAGTTGATAAAAGTTCCTTACAGTCTTATACAATCTCCTCAAACTTTTTCATCTTTGCCTTCTGATTGGGTGGCTAATATCAAGATTTGGGAATCTAATTTAATCGCACCAGGGGTAGACAAATTCATAGTAGTTGATACCAATGCATTCTTGATAGCCAATGCTTCAATGACCTCAGGTGAAAAAGAATTGTTGTAATGCCCCATTATTTCTTTCAACAGACTGCCATCTTGGTTTTTGAAAACAACACGGAAACCTGATTTCCCTTGTATCATAAAGAAAGCACCATCTATATTAGTATAGTTCCTACCTGACCATAATGTTTTACGAGCACTTCATAGTATAGTGTCCTTTTCCGTTATAGTGCCATATGCAAGTGTTTGTCTTCTTAAAAGACGTGTTGTTAAACTTATGAGTCAACTAAGTTTACATTATAAGTCAAGCAAATTAAGTCAACTTACTCACTAACTTTGACCCATTGCAACTCGCTCAAACTAATCACTAGCTTGTCCAAACTCAGTGGAACCAATGAGTCAGCTCCGAGTTGAGTGAGTTAGCTCACTTAGTCTTCACCTCCCATCTTTTTGAGAAAATGCACTTAAACTTGTGTTGTCTCAACTTCCTCCTTGCACTTCAAACCACTTAGCCACAAGTTGCTCTTGTTATATGCATGCAAAATGTTATATATATTGAACACTCAACAATTTTGGGTATCACAATCTAAACCAATCAATTTTTGACATAATGGAGAATTCAAATATTAATTAGTTAATATAGTTACCCAAAAATAATGAAGAATTTATATATTGTTAACGTAATGGAATAACATTTATGCTTCACATAAAAATTTAATTTTATTTACTTGTTTGGATACAACAATATTTAATAGTTATTTGATACTCAAATTTTAAAATTATTAGTATTTGTTTGTTATACACAAAAATCAAGAATTTTTTTCCTTCTTTTTTTTCATTTTCTTGTTAGTTTTAATAATTGCTGAAATTTGATGCGTATATGGTTAGGAAATTAGGACTTCTTTTTAGCTAATCCGTGATCAAGATCAATTTGTATTTTCTTTATTTCTTTCTTACAAAGGTTAGGTTAGTAACTTGGGCTCTCCAGTTTGCCCAAATATCTATGAATCCCATTGCTTATATCATCCCCCCTAGGAAACCCCAGTCTACTCTATCAAAGTCAAATATTGTAATATTTTTTTTGTACTCTAGAAGCTTTAATTGTCACAAGCATAATTCTAGTTTTTCTTGTTGCATGGTATTTGAGAATTGGACTGAATATTGTTCATGTCCTTTATTATAGTGGTCCTCTTATTGATTACTTGTCAATTTTATGTAGCTTAGGAAGGCAGGGTTTACTTTAATTTTTGTACCAGTCATCTTTATTACTTGGGGTGTGACAACTTCTTTCAAAATGTGTGATAAATACTTGTTTTATAACCTAAAATATGATTGAAGAGGTCAAGATTTTCGTATCATTTCTCAACTAATAATGTAACATGGTTAAAATAATTGAGTTAATTTGCTTAATTGATAAAATAAAAATTTGTTGTCATTACAATTTATAGTTATAATTAACCATTCCAGTTGCAACTAAGTTTTTAAAATTAGATAAGCAATAACTGAACTTATCAAATTGCTATTTTAAATTGTTCATTACAGTAGTTTTCATTTGAATAGAATAAATATTTCATATAATGGAGTGTTTTTCTATTTCATTTATATTTTTAAGAGAAAATTAAAAATGGAAAAAGAATTTAACCTGACAAAGCAACAAAGGAAAAAAGTCATATTTTTCAATCTTGACTCTAAAATTAACTTTTCCTACACAAAAGTGGTTCCATTTTCATCTGTTTCCAAAGTGATTGAGAAATTCGGTACATGCATGCAATTTCAGTATTATTACAACAAATGTTCAAAAAGATTACACTTATTGACGTTATATTTGTCCTAGTTGTAATTTTTCCTTCATCTATAAAAAATAACAATAGACCGCATAGTCATATAAACTTACAAAATAAGTATAATTATAATTTGAAATTATCTAATCTCATAATTTTCTCCTTGAATATATGTTTTAAACATAATAATTTTAGTTAATTTACATTATTTCAAAACCAAAATTTAGGAAGATATTTTTATTTTATATATATAAGCATACGTTAATTTATTATTTAAAATATAAAGCATAGTTTTCTCTTAATCATAACATTGACATCCATTTCACCCATAATTTATTTGGCCTAGTAAACGGAGTGACATAAAAATAAATTGGATATTTGATTAGAATAGCAGGGAAAACAAGAAGGAACCTCGTATAGATACTGCTTTGCATAAATATATATCAATTAATGACCGAGAATTAATGTACTTGTCTTTCACGACGCTAGATAACAAATGAGCAGAAGAAGAAAAATCAAAAGGTAAAAGTGAGATCAATATTGACTGAAAGCACACAATATTCTTATTTTCCATGGAAAATTGAAAGTAGCACCAGCTAGCGAAAGGAGGGAGCCAACATGGTGTTAGGGTTGTTTTATTAGTAAATTTGGATCAATTTTGGCAACTTGCAGTATCATTGACGTTAAACTAACAATCTAACCTTCATGCTGATGAGTTCTTATTTACTCTACAAGTTCAAAGTTTGTTTCCTTTATCATATATAATTGATAATTCATCATTTCAGGTTTAATTAACAAAGTTTTTAAAATTAGAAAATCAATACCTGAACTTACCAAGTTGCTCTTCTAATTAAGTTCCTTATTATAGTAATTTTTTCATTTGATTACGATAGATATGTCATCTATATGGAACTAAATTTTTAACAACTAATTTCCTATCTGATATACACACATACACACATACATACATATATATATAATAAAATATACAATAAAGAAATTTGACCGACAAAACAACAAAAGTCTGGAGTAGTTGAGAAAATATGTTATGGTTTCCTTCCTTTTGAGTCAACTTTTACTAGGCTAAAAGGTGATTCCATTATCTTCCCTTTTGGAAGTGACTGAAAATTTTCATACATTATTCATGCATTTTCCAAGCATCTGTATATATATTGTCCCACCTACAAAATTTAAACTCAATTATATATCCCATATTGACTATGGATTTAAGTATTCCACCTCCAAATTAAATAAATATAAGGCATTTTAAACACGTAATGAATTATAGGCCTCCTTGATCGTTTCGGATGGTAATTCTTGGGTTTAGATCCCTTCCTGACTAGTAATTAAGGGTGCTGCGAGAAGAGATCATATTAACCAAAAATAAAAATGTTTGTTTGAGTCTAGCACCAGAGTAGGCGTAATTTTTCTAAAATTTCTTTGCAGTATTTTCTTATTTCTGAATGCTGCCACTGTCATGTGAGAATTTTTATATAAGAACACTTTTTATATAATAAACAAAGTTTTATATTCACTCGAATATATAATTCTAACTTAATTAATTGAATAAAAAATTATAATAATGAGTCATGTGCAATTATTTAATTTATTCTAAATCAGACATTTACAATTAGACTAAAAACTATTACTTACAATCAAGCTGTAACTATTTTTAATTTACACCAGCTCAAACACTACAATTCAACTATTCATCTATAACTCAATTTGCACAAATAAATAGCATTCAATATATAAGTAATAGTTTGAATCGAAGTGGTTATAAATGAGCCGCATGGAACTGCCAAACAGAAAAATATTAAAATAGAAAATGAATGAGTGACATTTAAAGAGAAAGTGAATGGAACCTAACCTTTCATTATTTAAATTACTTGGAATTTCCTCCCTTATATATATGTAATTTAATTTTTTTCATCATTGATCGAATTTCAATCGAGAATATTCATACATTATTTCCCTATCAAATAAATTAATTTGAAGCGTACTAGTCATCTTAACTCCTAAGTACTACACTCTGTATAAATTATATTAGAAATGTTGCTGCCATATTTTGATTAAATATGTTGTAAGTTGTAACCCCACTACATTTGTAATTCTTTCCAACAATATGATAACTGAGTCTCCCGTTTGGAAATTTTCATGCTAGCCACCTGTACTATATTTCTGTTATCTTACAATATCAGTTTTAGTATATGTGCTTGTTGAAATTAAGTTTTCAAAAAAGAAAAAGAAAATTTGATTATTTTATAACAAAAAGCTGTCCATTTATTTACTATGACAGTAATTTTATTACAAAAAATCACTTTAATATATATACACACATATTTACAACATTTAGTAAAATACTGTTGTTGTAGTTTATTATTATTTATTTTCAATTTAATTACTCACTTATTAATTAATTCTCAATTTATTTTTAATTCAATTCCTCATTATTAACATAAGTATTAGCATATATATAATCTAAATTTAATTAATATTAAAAAATAAATTAAGAATTAAATAAAGAATTAAAATAGCATTTTATTATTTTATGATAAAGACGAGTTAAATACACGGAGAGAATAAGAAATTGCATGTTAGTTTCTTAATTGATATTGATTGATATCTGTGGGAGCCATCGTTGAAAGAAGGCGCGGCGGCGAGGAGCGTGAACAAGGAACGCTGGTTTCTAGAAATTCAATGCCGTTTTGGACAATCCTAAAGGAAATCAGAATACGCACATTCACCATTTTAAAAAGAAGCCTATCTTCTTCTGCCTTTGCTTTGCTCACTAAGAAAAATGCTCACTCAAAAGCGCTTTCTTCTCTTTACTTCTCTCCTATTCATTGCTGCCATCTCTCCAGACCCTGTTGCTGTGCAGGCCTTCCACGCTTCCACCCTTCGCAAAAATGGTACACACACACACACACACACACACATATATATATATATAGACGCACACACTATAAATCTATAATTGTTATATATTTAATTATGTATTAAATGTATATATTGAAGATTGTTGACTTAATAGGGTACGCAAAGAGAACAGACTATTATTCGAGTCTGGGACTTGTGTGCAAGTGCTGCGATGGTGAAGGTGGTAACTGCAGAAGCACTACGGAAGCTGCTTGCTCCAATCTTCGCTGCCATCCATGGAAATATTAGTTCTCGATACACTTAAATTTCATGTACTTTTTGGTCCTTCTAATTTTACAGAAATTTTAATTTAGTTCATTTTTTTATATATAAAAAGGTAGTTGAAATAACAAAATTAAAAGGACAAAATATGTACTTAAAGTATATTAATATACCTACTATCAGCGCATGGCATATGCTCTTATGTGCACTCATAAAGATATATAAATAAAATTGATTTCCTAATTCCTACACCCACTATCATTGCAACGTTCTCTACTGATAAGCTTGTTTATTTAACATTTTCATGCATTATGCTTGGCCGGCTGCACTATAAAATGTAGGAAATTCATAACAACTAATAAAATTATATATATACATATATATATATATATATATAATAGGAATATTATTCTTAATTCACTAATAAACTTGCATTTGAAGAACTTTTTTTGATATATATCTATAGCTAGCTAGCTTTAACATGTCCTAGGCTGGTGAGATATAGACTATGTGGTCTCCATGGTAAAAAAAAAAAAAAACTATATGTAAAATTACGCTAATTAATTTATTATTGTTTTATTAAAAACCACCATTCACTTATCATAACAAATTAGCATCTTGAATCTATATATATATATATATATATATATATATGTGTTCTCATGATATATGAAAGGAATTTTAAGTTTTCTGGTTTTTATTTCGCTACATATTAAGGGTGGTAATTACTGATTTGCATAGATTAAAAATACGATAAAGTTGCAAAAGAGAGACTCCACGCATGTAATATATCAAATTACATCCAAAAAAAGCTTGCTTTAATAACACGTTGTCAAAAATTTGGCTTCGAAATTCAGCCGATCACAGGCAGTTTAAATTCATCTTTCACTTGGAAATATTAATGTGTATGGAAGAAAGAGCAAGAAAGCTAAAGAATTACTTGTAAAAGAACGCACGAAAGTCCAAATTAATTCCGTGGATGTTTCTGGTATAGTGTTGACATGAGAAAACAGTGATCTGTGGTTGTATTTGCAAGGAGTCAAAGATGCGTGGGTATCTTTTTATTTTTTTCTGGAGAACACCATGTGCTTAATTGGACATTCGTAATATATTTATTAAGGACCATTGTCCAAATGCCAGACAGCTCCTACGTAATTGGCAGGGGAGAAATCAGAAACGAATCTATTCACCTCAATTAAATTCCTCTTTTCTCACATCTACATCCATCCATCCCATTATTGACGGGAGATCTTATTGGCATAAATACTTTTGACTCTTTAGTATTTCTAGAAGTGCTAATTTGATTCTTCTAATAACTGTAATCGGTTTAGTGTTGTATTCAGGGTTCAGAATAACATATAATTTAAAAGTTACAACCAATGCCTTAATTTATTAGTTGTATTGAAATAAATTAAGTCTCTATCACTTAATTATTTAATTATTTTAATTATATAAAATTATTAACTTATCATTTATCCTTAATTCATTTTTCCAACTGTTCGTCAATTTCTTGCATAGAATTGCTTATAAAACCTTTCCATCTTCTTCCATCTTTTTCTTGCTAATTTTCTTCCTTTTTTTCCTGTCCTTTGTCAAATTCTAATCCACAAATCGATGTTAGATCAAAGCTTAACCAACAATAGTTAATTTCACTACCCTTTATTTATTTAAAATTAGTTCATACATGTTAAATTGGTGATTTCAATAGTACTCGACCACTCATTGTCCCAAAAAAAAAAACCGTACTCAACCGCTCAAATTAGTACCATTTTATATTTTTAGATAATACCATTTTTTTATCTCTTACTTATATTCAGATTGTAATTTTAGTTTTTCACTTACTAAAAATATCACAATTAGTCCCATATTATTTATAATGATACTATATTTAGTTCTTTAATTTTGAGTTCAAGGTTTGAATGGAGAAGCTAAAGTTAATATTTTTAAAGAAAAGTAAATACTAATTATGATATTTTTCAATAAATGAAAAATATTTTAGACATTACAATAAAAAATCAAAATAGCAATCTTGCTACAAGTGAGGGATAAAGGAAAAAAGCATTTTACTTCTACATTTTGATTAAATACAATTAGGAGTAGATTTATGAAAAAATTATACCTACCATATCACACACACATATTTATACACATAGTAATATGTCTGCTTTTTTTCTTCTTGGTCTTATCATTTTTTCTTTCTGTGAACCATAATTAACATGAATAAAAATGGATACAGAAAAAGAAAGATCTGCTGCGCTTAATTAACAGGTAGTTGTTCGGAGTTGCCCCTAATGCTTAAATATGAAGCTCCTCGTATTGGTTCCCAAACAATGTTAAAAAAAAAAAAAGCAATATGGCGATGAGAAATTCTATGTCACAATTAGTATTTCTTGCATCTAGTCCTAAATTTTATGTATATAAAAAAAATATGAAACAATATCTTCCCTTGTGGAAAAAGTAGATGTTCTTATACATAAATTTGCTTAAGAGAATGCTGCATCGGGTGAAGGGGAGCACGAGTATCTTGAAGCAGAGGATGTTAAGAGTTAACTTTGAGAGGACTGTATGCTGCAAATGTAGATTTACTTGCGAGTAGAAAACTATAGTGTTTCCTTTATAAACAAAAAAATTATTTTTGGTACACTCCTATTAATTTTTCCATTTAATATTCATCTGGAAAAGAATTTAAGAAGTCATCAAAGAGAAGGGAAGATAATTGGAATAACATCCAAAAAAGCCTAGATATTAAACAAATCAATATTATAATTGAACTTGGGATTGAAATAAGTGGTTAAACCTTTATACCAAACACAATTTTGATGGAATTATGTCTCCTATTTTCTTTCTATCAAGTTGATTCCAACATATCAAACGAGCCTTAAAGTACTCAGGGTTGAATGGAATTGGTGATCTTTCAAGTCATTTTATTTCATGACTATAAAGAAGAAATTATTTGAATTATATATATAATTATGTTTGTGAAAATAAACCAAAAAAATAGATATTTATAAGAAAAAGAGAAACTACTAAGCAAAATTAGGAATCAAAGATAGGAGATCTTTCTTGAAATTGAAAATCACAATAATAAGAACATCGATAATATATATATACATATATATAAAAATAATATGATACAGTACAATATGAAAATGTTCACAGATATTATATTCACATAAAGAGTTTATCTTTGACCTAACTAGGCGTGTGTACGCGCATATATATATATATACTTGATAACTCGATAGTCCAAGTGGATTTTTGTGAATTGCTTATAGCAACTTGTAGAAATTTCAAAGAGAAACTAAGAAGGGTATTAGTGGTATTAAAAATAATTATTTGAGTTATCTTAAGGTCTAACCTTGATAAGAATTATAGGAATTTAAGGACTCCTTTCTATAGTTTGATAAATTATTGCAAAGAAGGTAGGGGAGAAATTTTAGTGTCATCTTATAAGTGAGTAAATGTTACTAATTATGCTTAGTTTTTATATTTTACATTGTTCATTCGCAAAATATTTTTATTTAGATGTTCTGTTGACTTGGGACTAGTCTCTTAAATAACTTCGTTATTCCTGGAAATCATATGTGGATTACTGTTTTAAACAAATCATATAATGTGGGACATTTGTGAAAACTTTTTAAATTACTTTTTATTGTATAAATTTCTAGATATTCAAAATTCTGATGTTTGAACATAATTTTAAATATTTATAATATTAAGAAAAAATATTGTTTTCATGAAATTATTGTTTCATTGTTATTCAGGGTTTAAAATAATATATAATTTAAAAGGTACAACTAATGCCTTATTTTATCAGTTTTATTGTAATAAATTAAGTCTTTATCATCTAATTATTTTATAATTTTAATTATATAAAATTATTAACTCATCATAAATTCATAATTCATCTTTTCAACTCTTAGTCAATTTCTTGCGCCTCGGAAAAATTGCACATAATACATTTCCATCATCTTCGTTTGCTTTCTTGCTTATTTTCTTCCCTTTTTTCTCTTGCCCTTTTTCCAATTTTTATCCGTTGATCGATATTCTTTCAAAGCTCAACCAACATTACTCAACCACTTAAATCAGTAACCAAACAATTTATTTCTAAAATTGCCATTTCAAGTTTTTATTAGATACAAGTAGGGACAGATTTATGAAAAATTAGACATATCATATTTATGTGTGTGTGTGTGTGTGTGTGTATATATATATATATATATATATATGTATGTATGTATGGGTGTGTGTGTGTGTGTGTGTGTATAGTGATAGATCTGTTTTTAAAAAAAAATTCATTTTTTTTGTAGTGAACCACAACATGAATAAAAATGGATACAGAAAATAAAAATCTGCTGTTAGTTATTTCCACCCAGTTGTTGGGATTTGTCCCTTATGCTTAAATTAATGAGAGGCTCCTCATATTGATTCCCAAATAGGCCTTGATTCCTGCCGCCTCCATTGCATGCCTCAAGAGCAAGCTTCAAACTTTCACACACAGATAAAGTCACCCACTTCATCCTTTGAGATCCTTACTTTTGGTTTCCTGACAGCCTTCCAGAATCATAGCACTAGAAATTTCAAAGCTAATACCATGATGAACATAACATGATTTCTAATTTTCTCTTTCCTAACTCTTCTAAACTTCTGAGACTATAGGGATTAGAGTCCTCAAAACGGGTTTGATCCACGAGTTAAACTCATTTGACCCACCAAGGAGGTGAGTCAGGTTAGAGAGTTCCTTTGACAATTTGTATAGTAGGATTATACAAACTTGGGTTGTTTAACCTACAAGTTAGCCAAATTAGTTGGTGGGTTGAGCCACTTTGTTGTAGTTGATGGAAATATTCATTGTGAAAGTGGAAAGATTAACGGTGATAATGGTGAAGAAGTTTCAACTTTTGCTATAAGACAAGATTATAATATTATTTACACTTGATGGAACTTTGTTAGGATTATGTATTTTTTGTTGCTTGATTTTGAATTTGAAGTATTCAATTCTACCTTTCAATATTGGATTGGATTTGTGTTATTAAAATTCTTGGTGGTTAGTTTGTTTTGTTTGAGATTTTATATTTTTAGAATTCTTTTAAAAAAATATTTAGTGGGCTAAAGCTATGAAAATGATAATGTTCTTTTTCAAATATTTTAAAATTTTTTGTGACTTAAGTAGGTTAGCTTGTTTAAACCACTAAGTGGATTAGATTAAAATTTTTAACCCACCTTTTTTATAGGTGAATTAAACAAATTAACTTATTTAATCCACCAACTAGGATTGACTATTCTTACTATAAGATAAATAAAACTTCTTCAAGAAGCTCTGCCTTATTTTACACAATAACACGGTAAGCTTTAGGTTATATAAATTATATTTTTTAATTAAAATTTTATAACCTTTTCTTTGAAATTAAAAAATGGGCAATATTGACATCTCTCATAACAAAGGATAAGTTACAATTATATCTATTTTAATCAAAATGCTTTTATTTTATATTATTTATAATATATATGTATTAAACTGGTATAAATGCAAAAATTAAAGGCATTAAGTTGTAGAATTTTTTTATAGTAATTTCAGGTAGTTAAAAAATGTATATTATAGAAGTCATTTCGGGAAATTTTGGTACAAATGGTTGAAACAAAATTATAAAATCATGTGACGTTTTTTAACGTTTTTTAAGTGATGATTATGACATTTTGGGTTGGTTTTAGTCTAACTATTCGTGTAAGATTCAATAGTCAAAAGCGATTATTCTTTGTTTCTTAATTACATTCACAATGAACAATGAACAAGTACTCCTGCTAAATATTCTCCAACGCTAGAGAAATGTAAAATGACGCTGCAAGTTGACATTAGATTCTACACAGTGGGGCCAACTTATAAATATGTGAAACATAATATTCTTCTTGGCACCTTCGATTTGACAATTACCAACAACTAACTTGCAAAACATCATTTTGATAAACAATGGCGTTTCTATGCCTATATGCCCAAAGCTGACCTTTGACACAATCCAACCTCTGTCGAAAATATCTTCAGCACGCAAGGCTCTACAGAAATGTGAGTACATTACATTTTCAACTTCAATTTGCTTCAATATTTTTTAATTATAATTTATTTTATCAATCCATGACATATGTGGTAAATTAATGTGATAATTTTTGGTTCCATGTCTAACCTTTTGTTACGGTAAATTTTAGAACTCTCGTGTTTCTTTTGTTTATTGCATTTTAGTTATTGAGACTTGATCAGGGATATTTTCGCTCAGTTCTTTCGATAATATTATATCCCAAAATAATATTAATTGAATTTTCAATTTCTTTTTCAATTCATGCTTGAAAATAATGAATCTGCATTGTTTTCTTTGTTTTAGTATGCATAAATTGGACTAGGAAATTTTAAACTCGAATCTTGATTTATATATTCATTAAGGAGTGATGGATATGGCCGGGAAGCTTCTATGATCGGTCCTTTTTAACGAGAAGCTTCCAGAGATTTGAAAGCATTTTCCACAATATTAAGTATTAAGCCAAATACAGTGTGGATTAGAAAGTAGTCATATTTAATTCTGCTAAAAAAACATATATCATATCTTATGAAATTCCCCATGCATGTCATTATCCCTACTTATCCAGAAGGAACCTAACAGAATGAAGGGTATTCTTTAAGTACCTTATATTCACTATATAATTCTGTCTTATTATAGCTTTCCCTCAATGCATATATATCTTCTTCTATTTACTTTTGGCATTCTTTTGGCATCCCACGTGACCATTTTACAGATTAATAATTGGATTTGTCGCCAGTGGCTGAATAAAAAATAATTAAATCATGTAATTATTCATTAAGGATATAAAGTTACATTTTTGCTTTCTTGATCCCATGCTTTCACAAACTAACAATCTTATCAAATACTCAATTATAAATATAATGATGTTATATATTCTTGTCAATCCACAATGAAAATTCTTCGTCATAGATATTTTGAAGATTAGTTGATCCCACCTTCCATTAACTTTATTAAGGTCTATTATTAACATGTTAATTAAATGAAACAAACAATTAAAGCAACACGATAATATATTTTGAGTATCTAATATCAATTTTTTGCACTCCATATATGTATATTATGTTAATTACATATATCCACGTAGAGCTGCATATATTGGATATTATTTTAGATATATAAAAGTTGTAATCATTAGATATATACTATACCTTGATTTCGGTTTCAAGATAAACAATTGTTTAAGACCACTAGGATATATAAAGAACTATAATTAACATTCACTTTCAATTGTAATGTCTCTCCCATTATGTACTTCAAACCTATCACAAATAATGTAACTGCTCTTGCTTAACGGCGAGCACCAAGTTGTTATGTTCATGAAATTTGCCTTTATATCCCTGAACTCTCAAGTCAGAACTTGCATTTTGATTTGTATTGACTCTTGAGATCTGGACTTTAATTATAAGTTTGAGTGGCAAATGCGAAATGAATCAAGTTTATAGAAATATTTATTGACTACTATTATATGCTTGAGTGGGAAATCTGAAATCAAGATTACAATATTGACTACTCCTTTGATGATTGAACTATTATTCACATTTTTCAGGCATGGCCAAGGTTGTAGAATCAAAATAATAGAAGGGAGTCATTATAGAAAGGCGGAGAAGACGAGGACATCGGGTAAAATTACTAACAAGTACTAAAAAAAAATAAAGTACTATAAACTCATAAAAAATATATGAACATAGAATAAGAACAAGAAAAAATTATAAGACGAAAAAATACCATTCACTTAGATCACTCTTTCTTTATAATTTTATACAACTAAAATTAAATTTAAACATTCAATTTGGATAGTAAAGATACTATTGTAACGTAATTAACATATTATGAGGTCCATTGGATTTTTATAGATTAAGGAAAATATTACAACTAGGATATACATATGAGATGAATAAGTGCAATCTTTTTTAACAGTTGTTGTAATAAAACTGAAAAACTAGATATTATTGTCATAATTTTTTTTTTTGAAATTTAACCCATCACAATTTAAATTAAGATTACCTGAATTTTTTAAAGAATAAATTTAAAGTGAATTGTATTTCTTGTTGTATAAAGTTGTCAGAATAAGTAACAAGTTTGACCAATTGAGTTGATCCATTTAACCCTTATTTTAATGAGTTAAATTAATTTGTTAATTAAAGCACATAAATTAAACTAACTTGATTTACATAATTTATAATTATTTAATAATTTTTATTTAATTATTAGGCCTGTTTAACTTATTTAGCCCACTAAACAAAAATAAATTAACCTGTTCAATTCACAAAATCACCCGTCCCAACTTGCATGGATCAAACTACTCCGTTTTGACAACTCGTCTTGTATGCATTGTATCCACGACTCATTTAACAAGCAGCCTCTCGCATTCTTTTGTGGGCCTCATTGTTTCCACTTTTAGAAGAGAATAATAGATACATATCTGGAAAAGCCCCAAGTGTACCCTATATCACATTTAAATTTTGTAAAGATTTGATTAAGGGGGATAATTATGGCTCAGTGAATGGAAGATAATAGTCATAATAATAATTTAGAAAGGACAAGAAATTTCTAGTGCCAACCGGTAGTGTTGAATGGGTCGGATCCGAATAATACCCAAGTTGATCAATCATGTTACGTCGTGTACCTTATCCACCTTTATCTCGTTTTGTGTGGCACTGTTACTACTTCGCTCTTTCCTTTCATTTCAGCATCTTTCAATCTCTACTTTTTATTATATGCATTTGGATCTTTAGAGAATGATAAGGAGACAGAAATAGGGGAAAGAAGAGAGAGACATCCACTTTTCATTTTTAAGCTTCAATTTATTAGTTTGTATTATAAGTCAGTAAAAATTTATTGTAATCAATTTCTTATGTGCCCATAATGATATTCCATTAATATATTTAAAAAATTAATAAACTGATAAAATTTCAGGTTCATTCAACTTAATGAAAATTTGAAGAGTCAAATTGTATTTTGGTCTCTTTTAAATGAGATATTTTTCAATTCAGTCCTCAATAAAATTGCCTTCACAATTTACATCATCACAACTATAATATTTCACAATTTGGTTCTTCACAGTGTTGCCTTCTCAATTTGGTCCATATAAATAAATATTTCTCAATTCAGTACAAATAAATTAGTTATCAATATGTGATCATATGTTTACAATTAACATAATTTTTAAATACAATATTGATAAAAATTTTACATTTGAGTGATTAAATTGAAAAAAAAACTATTTAAAAAAAATAAAAATTCCATTTTATGTGAATTTATAATTTTATAGATGTGTGATATTAAATTTGACTTTAGAATTTATATATTACAAAATATTTTCATGACCTAATTCATTCGAACCCAATTAGTTTGGAACTCAAATTTCCTTCACTTTTCATGTGCACGTCATCGAATTGCATAATTCAGTTAATATGGACAATCGGATCAAGTTTATAATTATATTGTACCAATTTAAGTCATAAAAGTTATAAATTTTAGTTTATGATTTAGAATTTAGTGATTTCAAATTCTTAACTTAAAATATGGTCCATAAGATTTGCAGAGTCTTTTTAACACTAATAATTCGATCTATGCATTTGAAATAAAAATGGAAGAAATTGAAATCAACAGTTTCATTGTTCAAAATTACCGTCAATAATTAATACTTACTTCTTTTTCGTTTAAGTATTAGCTGATATTTGAAATAACAATGGAGGAAATTGAATTCAACAAGTTTTGTTGTTTAAAATTACAGTCAATAATAAATACTAATACTTCTTTTCATTCAAGTATCAGCTGATCGCGTTCAATTAGGTATTAAACCGGACCAAAAATTAGTACGGTAAGGGATAGGTCAAAGACGTAGGATGGGGAAACGTGGCAGGATTGGCTTGGAGCAGGGGATAATGAGCATTTGGGGCCCGACAACGCACTCAAATGCGAATTGATATAGAAGGAAAGGGATGGGTTTGAATGAGAAAGGACATATGGGATGGGTCCACAGTTGGGGAAAACATTGACGAGTAGTAAGAAAGTAACATTAATTTAAAATATTTCAGTTTTAGAAAAAAATTTTAACATCTACATACATTCTGTATAATACTACAAAAGATTCAATATTATAAACAGTATAATTATTTGGGTTTATATATAGCACATTCACCCGTTGCTATTCCTACACATAAGCAGCGTTCACGTGCTCTGCATCTCTCCTTTCTCCTCTGCTCTCTCATACTACCTTTCTACCTTCCCCTTATCATCTCTCTGCAAATCTTATCTCTCCCCTTTTTTCTAGGCATTTGGTGGTTGGGGAATGCTCTTCCACTCTAACAACTAGCAGTTTTGTTCGTTGGTTGATAAAGAAAGCTCTTCCCATTAAAGCCTACTAATACCACATCTCACATGGACACCAACTACAACAACAACAAAGGGCAACAGCACACTTCTTCACCCATGAATTTCGATCATCTTTTTGGTCCCAAGGACTCCTCCTCCTCTTCTTATTCCTCTTCCAGCTTCTTTGGCTCCATTTTCCCCCCTTCTTCAACTGTATGCATCTCCTTCTCTCAACCTCCCTATCACGGCATGCCTTTTATATTTACATGACTTTTACTCTTGTAGATCCATCCCTTCATGTTATTTCTTTACCACAATGTTTTTTATATTATAGCCTTTATAGTTTGCCCATAGCTAGTTTCTGCATAGCATACCTTCGCTGTTGTTTTACCAATATTTTTATTCTGCATAATGAAGTATATACATAGCATGCAACTGTCAGGGCGTGAATTTATTCACTGCTTCGAAGTCCTTTTAGTCTCTAATCCGTAGTCTTTGAAATAAGAAAAGCATCCCATTAATATTAGAAACGTTATATTTAGTGACAAAGTTGTTTATTAGCACTTCTCTGAGTTATATATATCGAGCTAGCATATACTCGTTTGAGAATTCGAATTGATATAAACATTTATTTGTAACTGAAGGTTGGAGGAAGAGATTCGAGAAAGCAAGATGTGGGATGCAAAAATTATGGAGCACCAGGTTCGTTCAGAATTCTCTTGTGCCTTTTTAATTTTGTGATGCTCAAGAGATGGAGAACACTATTCATAGTAACTAGTTTGACTTCAGTAATGTCCACTTCATACTGCTATATATATATATATATATATATATATATATATATGCCTTATCCAGCGTTGCCTGCATACTTAAAGCATAGCGCTTTGATTAGTTTTTGAATGTATGGATTTATTTGGTAATTATATTAATGGTTGGATTGGTTTCAGGAAATCACAGTAAGGGAGGTGAAAGCAGTGGTGCCATATGTAACAAGAATATGAGTACCAATTATCAGAATGAGACAGTGGAGCCCAGCTACTTCAGCTCATCCATCTACTATGGTGGTCAAGAAAATTATTCTCCAAGAACCAGGACCACTGAATCCCACCCTGTTGTCAGTCTCATTACCATCTCATCAATTCTTTATACTTCTTGCTTACATTTTTAGCTTATATCATAAGTATTAAAAATGTAACATTCTGGTATGAAATTCGCAGTTCAAGAAGGATAGAGATGATGATGATCCCAACGGTAACAATTCAGGCAGTGCTTCAAGAGGGAATTGGTGGCAAGGTAGGACATTCTTGTCTACCACTACATAATTAAAGGCCCAAAATCATCGAAGTGATGAAACATGTTTTAATCACTTTAAGTGAACCTTTGTTATCTCCATTCTTTGCAGGTTCCCTTTATTATTAACTTCACTCTGCAGTAGTAATAAAACTGAACATCATGTACACCAGGTATAAAAAAGTTTTACTCCGTTGACGCTTCTTTTTTCTTCTTCTTTGAATTGCCTACACAAATAGGATTTAAAAATGAATAATTTAATAACCTTAATTCAAACATAGGAAATAGGAGTGAGTTAATTAGTACCTAGAAAATTGTACTGCAAATCTTCATTTAATTATAAACCAAGTAAACTCCAGGTAGCACCAGTTAGGTGGAATCTACTTGTAAATGAAAGTATGGATATCTCTCTGATTTACAGTACTATCCTGATAAACTAACATGGAATTAGTTGGCAATTTTGCAGGATGGTGACCACACTGTGCTGTACTATAATCTAGTAATTAAGTCCAGAGAATAAGGCATAGTGGAGCATTTAGCATATATACTATGATTCTAGAAGTGCTTCGGCAACGTACTATGTCCTTTTTTTAATTCTGAAAGAGGTAGTAAGAAGAGTAGAATGAAGTGCAGGTCTCTCACACAAGCTAATATCTTTAGCAATCAAGAGTAGCTTGATGGCAAGAATAATTGCATGCCCAGTTTTGTCGTATTGTATACAAAACTGGGTAACTGACCATTTGGACTTTAGCTGCGGTAATTATCATCCTATTCAATGCGTGTATCTTATGGTTTCCGGGTCTTCATACAGACTTATTGTACCTCACTTTCAGTAGTAACAAGTCAATAAGACATCTCACTCTCTTCTGAGTGTGTTCTTGGGTTTGTATTCCCTCATTTGCAGAGAATCATCTATAGCTTCCAAAATCTTATCTAGGCCAAACTTCATAAACATGATATTGGCTATCTCAAATTCCAAGCGAATGTAAAAGTAACAGCAAAAGTATTAAAAAAATAAAAGAATTAATTTGACCCTGCAAAAGTCTTTTCGTCCTTTTTTTTTTTTTTAAATGACTTCAATTTTCTCCTCTGTGACCAAGATCGGAGAAAGGGAAAATTTTTTTTAGAGGAATCTGTAATTTCATCGGTGCTAATATGTAAATACTATATTAATTAGGAGGCCGTACGTAATTTTATGAGACCTTGTGCGCAAAATTGATTTATTTTAGAAGGCCACACTTAATTTTCTTTTCAAAAAATTTTACATTCATTTTAAGGTAAAATATTTAGAATAGTTATAATTTGAATATACTAGTGCACCCACTTATATTATAGGGTATAATTGTAATAATATTAATTTAAAAAATAATAATATTTTAACTATACCCTTAAATTATAATTAAATGTACTAATACACTTAAAATTATAAATGTACAAAAAATGATACCTTATTTTAATTATATCCAAAAACGTAAAATATTGAATGATTGATGTGATAGAGGGGCAAAATAGAACATTTTACAAAACAAAAAGAGGCAACATTATTTACTTTTAATTAAGAGAACCGACTTAAAATGCTTAAAATTACAAACTAAAAATGTGTTTAGACCTATTGTTCCTAGCTTTTTGAGTCATTTACTATTTAAAAATAATAATTTGTCAAATGTTATAGCCTAAAAAGTATTGCGTCAAGAAATTATAAATTAGAAAACTCGAACCCTGAGACTAGCTATCTTTTTATTCGCTTCTCATTTTTTTTCGTTTTAGTTAACTTACGTGAGCCTTGGACTCCCAAAGGTTCCATATCATTTCGGAGTTGATTTTTCTTTTCTTTGAAGTTTAGACATTTGTCTTTTATTTATAAGTGTATGGGAAATCTTATTTGGTTAATTAGATGCAGTATCAATATCCTTTATAAAATAAATTAATTTAAGAAAATTAATGAATCAATCAATTAAATTAAATATTATATTACTTATAAAATAGAATTAAATTTAATCATAACTTAAAAAGTCTACTCGATCATGAGTTCAGTTAAAAAAAATAAAGACCAAACAAAATAAGTTCTATTTGTTAAACAAATTAAGTTTAAAGTTTTTTTAAAGTTTGAGCCCAACTCAAAAAAGATGAATGAATACTTTTTGCAAAAGTAAAAATTTATTATTTAAATAAAAATTTAGTGTAATATAATATTTTGATAAAGAAATAAAAATTAATACCTAGTAACAAAGTGATTTAATTATGATTTAAAATAGCTCAATTAGTTCGACTGAAAAAATATAAATAAAAATTTAAATAAAAATATCTGATTAAAATACAGGCTCAGACTTTGTTTTAGTTTAAATTTAAACTCAAATTTTAAAAATCTGACCCAATAATTCGGTCTAAACAAAACTAAATAATATAATTTGTACAACGAAACCACAGAAAAAATTAAAGGGACAGAAAAAAAAGTGAAATAATCAATGGCTCATGGAAGCTAACAATGCTTGGTAGTTGAATCCGTAATCAAGGGCCATCTACATTTCCACTACTCTTGTTATGTTATACTTTTTTCTAAATGCACGGTATATACAATTTCAGAGATTTTATACTCCTATAGGATAATTAGTATAACTTGTAAATGACATTGATAAGTGCATCTTAAAGATTTATAATGGCCATCCAAGAGCTGGAGAACTGGAAAGCGCTAGAGCTTTCTAAAATGTAGAAATCTATACATAAATGGGAGGCTCAGCAAGAATTTAATTACCTAGATTCTTTCTAGGGTCTTTAAACACTATTTTTTTTTCTATATATCTACCTAGTCATTCTATTCTAGATTTTTGTAACAATATTAAATCTCACAATCAAAAGAGGCCAAGGGACTCATTTTCTTTTGGGAGGAAGAATAGGTTACTCTTCCTCACCATCAAGGGGCAGATCAGTTTGGTGGGTTGACCAGGGATCAGCGTTAAGTGTTAACTTTAGCAAAAGGGCATCGGACTTTTAAAAGGTTCATATATATGCCTCGTGTCCCCTCAAATCAGAATTGGACAAATGAAGAATCAAAGAATAAAGAAGACACTACAAATGAAAGCTCCACAGCACTCACCCTCTGCCTGTACTTTTCTTTTCTAATTTTGATCTCAACATATTGAAAGTGTCTTGCGCTCTTTTTATTCACAAAATATCGCTACGGTGCGACTAGTATATATATCTATTTATTACATGAAGCCTTTTAATATAATTTGAGAAAAATATAATTTTGATAACTTAATTTTTACTTTAAAATTAATTTAATTTTTCAAAGAAGAAAAATATTAAAATAATCATTTAAAGATTAAAAAAATGAATTGATTTGGATTCTTCACATGCTAAAGAAGATCCTTATTTTTTGCATATTTCATCTTTGGACAACTAAGAAAAATATTATTTTGATTTTTCACTCATTTTATTTATCAAAATAATCCTTCATTAATTGGAAATCATCACTTTTGATCCTGGTTCATAAACTAACAAAGTTTAACTTTGAGTAATTACCTCAAAAGTGACCTAGGGATCAAAAATGACAATTTCCAATCAATGAAGAGCATTTTAAAATATAAAATAAGTGAAAAATTAAAATGAAAATATTAAAATAGTATTTTTCTTGCTGCAATTTATTCAGTTTTAATAAAACCTATATATTCTGGGATTTCGCGGAGTATGTTTTGGAAAACTTAAAGTAAGAATATTCAAGTTCTACTGATTACTTTATCATTTCATCATATGAAGATGTAATAATTATTCATAGAACTCAAATTGTCAGTCTCTATATGTCAAAACAAAATACACGTTCATTAACCGAATATGATCATCCGAAGATCGTCAAACAGTAATTTTTTTATTAATAATATAAGGCGTCTGGTCGCAACAATAGACATATCGAATTTATATACTGCGCTCTATCTTATTCCTCTCTCCCCTTCTGTTTTGATGACATATAATTAATTAGAATTTATTGTATTTAGAAAAAATATATATGAATTTAATAATTAATATTAAAAGAAATGTGCAATATGATAATTCAGATTAATCTTAATGACTACATACAATTAAAAATTCGCCTTTTTAACTATACACAATATTTAATTATTGATCTAACGATTTAAATTAAAAAAAAATTATATCGTGCAAGTCAACAATAAATAACTCTTTTAAAAAACTGTTGCGAATTGGAATTCAGCCTATAACTTGCAAGCTGCTATTACGTCTCAGCTCACTTTAGCTAGTATCCTAAACAGTGATTAATTAACAATGACCAATTCGTAGTATCCCATTCCCAGGCACCACATATTGTCTTCAAAATATTCCTAACAACTACATTTGATTTATAAAAGATAAGTAAATCAAGTTATATAAACATGATAGAAATATATTCTATTGAACATTATATATATACATCTAACATGTTCACATGATTATTTATGATTGGCTTTATCTATATATATATATATATATATATATATATATATATCACAAACCAAACTCTTCAGGGCACTGTGTAAGCTGCAAAGTTAAGATAAAATTAATTACCAAGCAAAATTGACAAAAGTATTATAGTAAAATTGAAATTAGAAGAAAAAGAAGAGGAGAGGCTATGTAAGATGTGTAGAAATTAACCAACCTCCACACTTGAAACCCACAGGACGATCAGCAATTTGGCAACGTTGGGGAATGGTGACTGCAACTTCAGGGTTGACACCCACAGTCTTGCGGCGTCAGAAAGCACAAGAGCACAGAGACAACTGAACGTCATCTTCTTCACTTGATCACAGCACTTTGATAAAACCGAAGCTCCCTTGTCTTGTGCTGCTTCTCACACGGATACAGCTTATTCACCTCCTTTTTTTGAATTCTCGCATCCAGCACCTTCAACCCCGTTGTTCCTTTCTCCAATACAAGCAATCACAACCAGTACAAGCAACACCAGGCACTTGATGACATTGAGAGATCCCATTTCTTCAGCCAAACGAAAAAAAAAAAAAAAAAAAAAGAAAAACTTCACTCTTTGATAAACAAATTAAACACTTTCCAACCTTAACTTATATAGAGAGTGAGATGTTAGTATTTAGGATATATAAATATAATAATAATCGTATGGTACATGCTATTATATAAAAGGATAAGTCTAAAATTTTAAAAGTGATATAATTCTGTTTAAAATTAGGGTAACGTAAAGTATACTATAAAATATGAGATATCCTAATATATCTAATTTTTAATTTGATAATGGGTTTAATTAAAAATTAGAGAAACATATATTTCTATAAAATAGATTATGGTCTCCAAATTAGATGTATAAGAATGCGTTTCTAATAACTCATCGTTAGGAAAGAGAGAGTCTTTCTTTCTAAGATTTATACATATCAATCTAAAAATTCTATAGCTGCAAAATTGTCGCTAATATACATTCGCTTCTACATTTAAACTACTATTTTTGATGATTTGACATGATGAATATTAATTTGACAAGGATTTTATCAAAATTAAGTTTTATTCCAACGTAAGAAATTGTTGAGTAGGTCTAGGCAACTAGCTAGTCTACTAAATTGGCTGAAATGATACATTTTTAATGAGATCTACTTATATAATTAAGAATTTATATAGGTTAAAATAATATTGTTATCCCTTAACTAATTTATTTATGGTTTCTTAAATTTTACATTTGTCTGTTAATTAAGTATTGTATATCAAAGAAATTTGAGATAAATTTAAATTTTAATTAATCACTTTGAAATGCTTTAAATTAAAGGGATCAATTTAGAAAGAAGTTTAAGAAATATAATATTATTTTTTTTCTTGTTCTCTTCTATATCTTTTGTAACTTATTTTTTTTCTCTTTTATATTATCTCGAAGTAATGAAGATGTATTGTTATTACTTCAAATTTCCAACTATAAAGAAGGTTACTTGGATTATGAAATTTTGAGAAATGTAAATAGTTGAATTAATTTCTCTCCTTTATTCTTTTATTTTCATGTTTTATTGTATTTCGTATTCATATCTTATTTGACTATTTCATTCTTATGTTGTGTAGTCAAGGAAAACTAAAAAAAACAAAAAAAGTGAAATAAACGAGACAATCTTTTTTCAAATTTAAAACAAAAAACGTAAGAAAAGAGAAGAAAAGAAAGGAGAAAGAGAAAGAAGAAAAAAAATAGAAAAAAAGGAAAAAAAATTGTTAGCTATCACATAATAACACAAAAATTAAAATGTATTCTAGTTCCTTAATTTTTTTTATAGTTTCAAATTAATTAGTCTCTTAAGTTTTAAATTTATTTCAATTTTTTCCTGCTTAAGACATAAATCTGTAATGAATTTAAAACTTATGAAATAACCTTATAACAATTCACAATTAAAGAACTGATTTAATGTAATAAATAATGTGAAAGAAATAAAATATTATTTTAAATAAGGTTGTCAAATATGCAAGCTTAAACAAACTCAAAGAAATTGTGAACTTGGAATGTAAACTCATTTACTCGCTTAATAAATAATTAATGAAATATATAATATTAAAATCTATAATACTCAACATAAAAATTTTAACAAAGTGTCAAAAATAAATAATGAATTTAAAAAAAAAAAGCTTGTCTATATCCCTTCTGTTATAGGTTTGAATAATAAAAATTTAGAGCGCTAAGTAAATTCAGATAAAATAATTATGCACATTATATAGGTTAAGCTTATGCTTACACTCAAAAGGTGTATATTAGAATACACTCATAATTAATTTTGGTATTTTGTGTAACACTTGCTAAAGTTAATGCAAAATTTTTCTTTTAGCAATAATAAAGGTATAAATATTTGTAATGTGTAATACTAATTAGATGTGAGCTTTGGCTCAATGGTAAGACAAGTCATCCGGAATCAAGGGGGCGTGGATTCGAGATGCAGCTCACGTTCAACCTCTAGCCGGCTTTCTCCATCACTGGCAAAGCTTTTTGGACAGCCACCGCTTGTCGTTGGCCAACGACAACAGCTTTTCCGATGGGGTTCACGTCATAGCCCCTGACAGTGAGTTTTTCAGTGATTTTGGTTAGTTTTAATCAGTTTTTTCATGAGAATAATGTTAGGACAAGCATTTTCAGCCCTTTCACGTTGAATTTTAGCTTTGAAAGCATGATTTTAGGCAAGTTTTTTAGAGTTGTTCTGCTAGAGACTAAATTGAAAAGTTTTGAAATTTTGGAGTTTCAAGAAAATGGTGAAATTTTGCAGTTTAATGGGTTTATATTAGTCTTATAAGAACGCTTTTAAGGTATATGACATGAAACCCTATTGTTCTTCATAGTTTTACTTGAGTTGAAGGAAAAAGTATGAAATGAGGGACTAAATTGAAAATTCAGAATGCTTTAAAGGCAGTGAATGTAAATTGATGAAAATTCTGGGAAAGTTAGGGGATGGAATCAAGAAATTTGATCTAGGGCTTGTTTTGAGTGATGAAAAGGAAATGAAATATGAAATTGGTAATGGCAATATGAAGAATTGAAGAGAATATGTGATGAAGTAATGGTACGAGATTATGGTTATTTTATGACTTTGTTAAGGCATTATAATGAACCTAAATTGATGTGTTTAGTGATGGGAATTGAGGAAAGTATATTTTGATGATATAGGGATTGTGGGTGAACTTTATTGTTAAGCAAGAGAAGAAGATAAGGTTATTTAGCGTACGTCATCCACCAGGTAAGCGGTAGCTCTTCCCACTGTATAATTACCATTGTATTTATGGTATTAGACTTTTTAGCCTTTCACATGAACTATGAATTATGATTGGTATGTGATATCCATGTAAAATTGTAAAAGAGAGGTTTGAAAAAAAAGGTGAATGTTTTACTAGAAAATTGATATTGAAAAAGGGAAAACTCAATGAATGGCAGTTCCTTAGATTTAGGGAGGACACGATAAGATGGATGTTTTAGCTTGAGCTTACATGCTCACGACCATATGGGTGATTTATACTGAGATGTTGTGTGCTCTTGACTGCGAGATGCTGTGTGCTCTCAACCGAGATGAATAACCTAAGGGATACATACCCTCAATCGTATGGGTGATTTACCCCAAGATGCTGTGTGTTCCTGACCGTATGAGTGATTTACCTCGAGATGCTGTGTGCTCTCGATAGATGATTAAACAGCATGGGCCACGAGTCCATGACCGATGCTTGATGTCTTGATAGTCCTCTCTGGAATCTAGGTTCTCAGCTAAATGTATTTTGAATAAAAAAGAAGGTTTTTACATGTCTTTAACAAGAACCCTAGGGCTGAGTTCCCTTTACCATTTGATGTTGACTGATGGAAAAGATTCTCTGAGGGTTATGGATCCTCAACCGTGAAAATGTGATTTCCAAGGGTTATGTACCCTTGACCGATTTAAATTTTCTATGGAATGAATATTATCGCATGTTTTATGGCTTAAAGTGTTAAAGGTATAAATCATGACCTATGAAAAACTGACCGGTTTAAAAGGTTTTATTGATTTATTACTGGAATGCTACCCGTTTATGTTTTAATGAATTTCAGGCAACCATCTTGAGCAATTTGTTGATCAAGAGGGCTAAAGGAGCCCTATTGGCACTATTGACATTTTGGTTTCACTATTTTGTTGAGATTTTTATTGTAATTGGTATGTAAATCGTAAAGATGTAAATAGATGTAAATGATATGCATGACCACAGGTAGATTCCTCATTCCCCCTTTGTTGTAGTTGTCTCTAGATTGAATTGAGAGCTGAACTCTCTTTTATGTATATTATTGTCTTAACAAATGTTTGTAGAAACTTCGAAAGGTCTCAATTATGGAGGAGACTCTGTTGAAATTTCTACAAATTTAATATAAATGCGAATATACTTGATAATGAATGTCTATTATGTATGGTTGCAACTCAGTTAAGGACCAACTTGTTAAGCTTAAAGAGGCAAGTTAGTCTCGTTATTTGTACTGGTCACACTGCTGGAATTGGGGTGTGACATTTTGGTTATCCGTATTTATTTGAATTAGATGCAAGTTAACATGAGGATGCACTGAATCTGAGTTTACAAGTGAGTTGAGGTGTTTTTAATATATAAAATTGGGAACTTGATAAAATTAATAAATCAATTCACAAAGTTTATTTAAATTTGCATTAAATCCATAAGTATAAGAAAATTAACTCATTTTCCTTAAATAAAATTGTAAACTTATAAACTTGCTAGTTGATAACCACAATCTATCATATATAAGTAAAGTAGACTCATTTTATATGGAAGTTATATTCGACCAATAAGAAAGACTGTTAATCAAACTCTTAGCTCATGCAATAACTTTTTTATTTTTTTCATACATATATCAAGGATTTTTTAAAGTGTGTGAATTATTTATAATCAACGAAAAAAATAATTGTGAAACACTTTAAAATAAATAAATAATAGAAATAAAAATGGAAATAAAAAAGGCTTTTAAAAAATTTTAATAATAAAATTGAAAACTAAAAATGAAATATCTCTCTTAATCTTCTTTTGAAAATATATATAATAGAAATTGGCTAACTAAAATAAGGTTCTTAAATTTTAAAAATGTCTCTAAGATTAAGTAACCAAGAAGGGGGCAAAATAAAAACAACAAGCTGCATATATATATATATATTGGAAATAGAAAAATAAAATCAGAAAAATAAATGATAAAAAATTAATAGAAAAAAGAGAAGCAGAAAACTACTCCAACACAGCTCACACCTGGGGCGGACAAACAAAATGCAGAGGAAAATAGGGATGGGGGCCAAAGGATCCCGGGAAAGCTGGGGAGCGGTGGCGGCATATCTAGTCTGAGATCACTCTAGCAAAGGGAAGCATTCAATGAAGACAACTTCAGTCGAAGCGAAAGGAGAGGAAGCCGTGCTTCACTGGTGGCGATCGAGCTATATAAAGGAGAGACAGAACACTGGGAGGGAGGTTTTGAGAGGCTGAAGTGAGGAGAAAGTGAGAGAAACAGAGAACAGAGGAGGCGGAGTAGGGTGGAGAGAACAGGCAAAAAAAAAAAGAAAGAAGAAAAAACCAAGTAGAAAATAGAAGAAAGGAAGGGAGTTACTCTGCTACTGGAAGCTCGAAATAGATTTGAAATATGTTAGAATGAAGGGAGGGGTCTGAAAAGAAGAGAAGAAGGGAGGCTGAAAGGAGGCAAGAAGGAGTGTCTAAAGAGAAGCAGGGGAGCTGAGGTTTGAGAGGTAATCTTCCGCTGTTTTTGCTGCCATTTGCTTCATTCAATAGCTGCTCTTTTCTCTCTTGTTTTGTTGCCATTGTCTTCGCTTAATGGCTGCTCTTTTCTCTTACGTTTGTTGGCTCTAAATTTAAAGCCCACTGCTACATTTTTCTTTTTCTTCTATCTGCTATCATGTATCTCGGCTTGGCTACATGACTTTCCTTTTCATTTTAGTTCCCTGGCTTTGATTCTGGGCTGTGTTATCTCCACTTTTTTTATGCCAAGGTGTTTGTTGATTTATTGCACATTATTTCTCCATTTCTGTCATGAATCCTTGCTGAACTTTGCTGCATATATCTCTCCATTTCTGTCATTAATCCTTCCTAAACTTTGGTGCATTTCACTCCATTTTTGTCATGATTCCTTTGCTGAAACTTGCTGCATATTATCTCCTCCATTGGTTGCCAAAAACTAGCTGAAGTTAGCAGCATAAGCTCCCTGTTCTTCTGTCAAAATTTGTTGTAAGTTTGCTGTATTTTCTTCCTTTGAGGCTGTCGAAAATTGCTGTAATTTTGCCGCACAATAGCAGCCTATTTGTTGTCAAAATTTGGCTCGAACTTGGCTGAACGATTAACTTTTACTATCTATGGTTCATTTGTTAGGTATAACAACCTATCATAATGGACTTGCATCATGAGCTTATTATCTTTCTTGTTGGCAATGATCCATTTATTAAGTACAATATCTTATTATTGTGAACTTTTATCATTACATACACCTTTCCTACCCACTTGCACAAATTATTTTAATGGCAACCATTGATGGAGTGGCGCCTCAAGCTCTCCTATATACATGGGTCTCTAAGTCTAGTTTCTTATCTCTTGAAGCTCACACACCATTTTAGAGAGTAAAAAACAAAGGTTTAGAAATATCCATATTCACATCAATAGCAATGGCTAGAGGTACGAGTTTTTCTGCATTATTTCTTTGTTGTGAGCAAATTAACAAGTTTGTTTTATATTTAAGAACTTACATTTAGTATCAAAGCCATTAAACCTCTTCCTTGCAAAATTTAAAAAATTTTCAAATTAAGTTTGATCATATTTATGCATTTTTTCGTGATTTTGAGCACACAAACTTGATCCTTATGAAAATATATCAGTTTTGGCTTTGGAAATGCTAAAGACAACTTAAACTACAAGTCCTTTGGTGTTGTCTTTATTCTACATGTCATTTCGAGCTCCTGTACTTTCCAAAACAAATATTGGAAGGTTGGTCATGCCCAGATTTAAACCCATGCCCTTTTGATTAAGAGTGATGGGTAACAACCATGTTTCTAGTGCCTATTTGTTGACATGATTTAATTAAATATTATATTTATTCTAATTGTTATTTGGTTTTGGATCATTTGCCTCAAGATTTGTTTCTGGGCCTTTATTTGATTTTAGATTATGCTTTTGGGCCTATTTGTGGTCTTGGTGGGATTCGAACCCCTCCAATCACATGTGCTATACTAACCTTTAGACCAGTAAACAAGAGCATACCCTTGTGTAAGGAATTGTTCTCAAGAAGATTTAACTTGCAAATAAGACATTATCATGTATTATTACTCAAAATATTTAATTTAAATTACTTAAATTTTTTTAAAAAATTTTTGAGCAACTTAAGTTTTATTGGGCAATAAGTGGTAGATATTTTGTGCAATATTTTGCAAAATTAAATTTTTAAGCCATTAACTTGAGTGCTTAAATTTCTTGAAAATTAATTTTGAGCAATATTCATGGCATATTGGTTAAATTTTAATTAGGGGATATTTAATTAAATAAATTGTCACATTTTAGTTTTGTTGACTAATTAATCAATTAATTAATTAAAATCCCATTATAAAAATGGCTTGTTCATGCATTTTGCATGGCTATATACAAGCATTTAGAAAAATTTGGATGTCATGTAATTAGTATGATTTTAACATAATTAAAGTTTAGCCACAACACCTTTAATTATTCTAAAATTATACATTAAGTTTCAAAATTTCATAAAGAAAAATGACATCAAGTTGTAACTAATCATCTAAAATATGATAATTATCATTCCACAAGAATGTTATCATATTGATATGGTTAATTAGGATGGGATAGTGAGTTTTTTCTTTTTTCTTGATTTACCCACAAGAATTAAGGAAAATGTGTATTATTTTCTAGTTTCATCATAATTCATGCATGAACCTAATTGAATAAAACTTAGCCCACAGGCAGTTTTATTTGCTACTAAGCTCGTGTTTACTTTACATATTTTATATTGGTAGAACATGTAATATGAATTTTTTCAAAGTTGTCTCAAATATTGATATATGCATGTAATACTTATGCAACTTTTTAACCACTAAATATTTCTAATTTTCAAATTCCTGAACTTAATGTAGATAATTACAAGAATTTGAAAAAGATTGTTCTCCAATTAAGGTGGATGCATGTTAATTATGCCATTAGAAAAAATGAACTACCTATACCTACAGATACTAGTTATACATCTACAATAACTCCTTATGAACATTGGGAGCGATTTAATTGCCTTAGCAAGATGTATATCAAACCTAAGATATCTGATAGTATACGTAGATCAATTAAAGAGTATAAAAACATCCTTACTTGTTGAAAGTCATTGATGAATAATTTGAATCCTCTTAAAAGGCTTTAGCAAGTACCCTAATGTCAAAATTATCCACCATGAAGCTCACTGGCTTAAGGGTGCGAGAGCACATCATACATATAAGGGATTGATTGAACCCTCATCACTAAGGTGTCAAAAGCTAATGCTGAATATGAGAATGCACTATAGTGATGCAATCCGGGTCGTGTTCACTTCAAGGAGCCTAATTTATTTCTAAGTAATTTGAATGCAAAATATGTGCAGAAATGTGAAAAAATCAGGGTTTTGTCTTTATCTTTTGAAATTGGGTAAAATGCAATTTATCTATAATTGGTTTTGAGGTTTTTGATATGAGATGTGAGTTAACAAAATGACTAAATAAAGGACTAAAAATATTAGGCAAATGATGATGAAATGCCCATTGGAGATTTGATTTGGCCTTCCTAGCTTCTTAAATGATAAATGTGAGTTTCTTTTGAAAACCAATTCCTTAAGTAGTTTGAACTACCATTCAAACACTAGGTAAGTTAATTTGTTTATAAAACCTTTACCCAAAGACTCACAACAATATTAACTACCCTTCTTAATGCATAAATGTGATATCAATGCCAAGATATGAGAATAACTTGAGTAACTTAACCAAGTATTACCAAGCTACCACAATCAATCATAAAATATCTTGGATTATACCAAACCCAATGATTCTATAATCAAGTGCAACAATAATCGTTACAAAACACACATCAACACATAAATCCCAAATCTAATCCAACATATGAAATTTTATAGCAAAGTAATTCAACTTATCAATGTAACCAAAATGATTTAACCAAAACACAATGATTATAAGACGGAAATGATGGAAAAGATTAAGAAAACTCTCTACTTGATGCACCAAGCTCCGGCCTCCTCAATTCTCCTCTGGTCAAGTGATATATGGATGCTCATGGTTGAGAGGGATGGTTCACCAAGCTCTAAAACACCAAGAACACTCATGGAAATGCAGAAAAATGATGGAAAGATGAAGAAAATGAAAAAACGAGTGAATGTGGATGAGTTCTCAGCCTCTCTTTCTCTTGTTGGATGCCTCCACTCTACAGAAACCCTAGGGCCTGTTTGGTTACTAGAATCAAGACGACGGAATGGGAATGAGAATGGGAGACACTCTCATTTCCATGTTTGGTTGATAGATTGGGGTATACATTCCCATTCCCTAGGGAGCCTACTATCTCTTATAAAGGAGAGTTTTCTTCCTAGCTGAAGTTATGGAATCAGATTAGTCTCTTGGAAATAAAAATATGCTTAATAAAAGTGTCCCCACTTATAATAATTTTCAAACAAAAATATCCCAATGATACATCAAAACCCTAATATATTATTATTTATTTAATTTATTATTTATTATTAAATTATTATTATATTAATTATTATATTATTAATTAAATATATATTAATATATAATTATATTATTAATTAATAATTCGAAGAGATGTCTGCCTTTTTTTCTTTTTATGATGAGGGATAATATGGTAAAATATGCACATTACCCAATTGATTCCTATGTGTAATCTATTAACCAAACGAAGTAAAAGGAGACATGTCCATTCTCATTCCTTCCCAACCAAACAACATTTTAATATTCTCATTCCCACTATCACTCTTATTCTCATTCCTATTGTATCAATTCTAATAACCAAACAGGCCCTTATTATATAATGGGAGGCGAGTTAGTTCAGATCTTACAATCAAATTCATATCTGAATTAAAAAATTGTGCAGATTAAGTAGAGTTCATCATGGCAAACTACACAGAGATGAGGTATAAAAATGAGACTTCACCATGGTGAACTACATAGCAAGCCTATACAAGGTCTTTTATGTAATTTTTCTATTTTTCAGGTCCTTGATTGTGATTTCTTACAACTAGTCTTTGAATTTGGCCTACAATGCAAGAATGTAAATATTGTAATATCCCATATTTTCCAATTCAAGTAATTTAAGTCAAATCAGTGGAAAAATTACAATTTTACACTTAAAAAGCACATTTTGCATGAAGTTGCCTCTAATCCCAAATCACCACAAAATATTATCAAAACATAAATTTAAGCTCAATAAACCTCATAAAATGCCATGAAATGACATGGTAAAAATGGGTATGATTAGGGATATTGCAGCTCAGTTGAAGGCATATGAGGTTGTGATTCTTGATTCTTTCCTATTGTACTCCATTTTGAATTTCCTTCTACCTCAATATAAGCCATTCAAAATCTCATACAATATACGTAAACAAAAATGGTTAATCAATGAAGTACTAACAATGTGTGTTCAAGAGAAAGGAATGCTCTTAGTAGAAACGGGAGAAATTGCATATATGGCAACTCAAAGGAAAGACAAGAAACAAGCCAAAAGAAAAAAGGGTAAAGTGTTCATCCAAGGTGATATTAAGAAGGAGCCCAAGTGTTTTTTTTTTTTTTTTGCATGAAATAAGGACATATGAAGAAGGACTGCAACAAATTCAAGGCTTAACTTGAAAGAAAAGGTAACTCAATTTCATTCTTTTGTTATGAATCTAATATAGCAGATGTTAGTAGTAACACATCGTGGATTGATTTTGGTTCTACAATCCATATTTCAAATACCTTACAAGAATTTCTAAACCAAAGAAATTTGACTGGAAGGGAGTAATATATCTACTTAGGAAACAAGATGGGCTCATTGGTTGAGGCTATAGGAACTTGAAAGCTAGTTTTGAATTTAGGTTTTATTCTGATTTTGGATAAGACCTTTTACATACCAAGTTTTCTAGAAACTTGATTTCTATTTCAAAACTTGTACCATTAGGACATTCTTTTGAATTCTCAAATAATATGTTGAAGTTATTTTATAAATCTAATCCTATTGGAAATGGTATAATTTGTGATGGTCTTTTCTAACGAAAGGTCTAAGGGTTGTAGGTTTTATTGTCCTTTAGATAACATTAGGATTGTGGAGTCAAGAAATGCTAAATTTATTGAAAATGACTTAATCAGTGGGAGTGATCAAACTCAGAACTTAGATTCTAATAATGATCAATTGAGAACTCAAGCTCCCACATCAAGTGATAGATTGGTTATAATTCATACCCCTCCAGTACAAACAAGTATTGAAGAACCAATCATCAAGGAACCATAAACTATTGACCATGACCAAGTTGATCTGGTTGTACACTAACCACCAAAATTTATTATGCAACCAATTGAGGAACATGCTCCCTAAGAGATTGTTGACTCAACATTTAAAAAATCAACTAGGATTAAGAGGTCATCAATTCCTAGTGATTATGTTGTATACCTACAAGAGTCTAACTATAATATAATAACCAAAAATGATCCAGAAACATTTTCACAAACCATTAACTGTAAGGAATCTGATTTATGGCTTAAATGCAATGAAGGATGAGATGGATGCTATGGCGTCTAATGGAGTCTGGGATCTTGTTCAGTTACCTAGTGACTCAAAGGTCATTAATTGTAAATGGGCCTCTAAGACAAAAAAACTCTCATTACAACATTGAGAGATATAAGGCTCAACTCATGGCCAAAGGATTTACTCAAAAGGAAGGAATCAATTACAAGGAGACATCTTCTCCTTATCAAAGAACGATTCCCTCCATATTATACTAGCATTGGTTGCCTATTTTGACTTGGAATTACATCAGATGGACATGAAAATGACATTCCTTAATGGGGATATAAAGGAAGAGGTATATATGAAACAACATGAAGGATTCTCCTCTAACGTTGGTAAAAATTTAGTTTGCAAGCTTAAGAAATCCATATATGGATTGAAACAAGCCTCCTGCCAATGGTATCTTAAGTTTCATAAAATTATCTCTTCATTTAGATTTGTGGATAATGTCATAGATCAATGTACATACCAGAAGGTTAATGGGTGTAAAATATATTTCCTTATGCTATAAGTGGATGACATATTACTTGCAACTAATGATAAAAAGTTTCTATATAAGGTGAAACTATTTCTCTCTAAGAACTTTGATATGAAGGATATAGGTGACGCATCTTACGTTATTGGCATTAAAATCCATAGAGACAAAACTTAATATATTTTGGGTTTGTCACAAGAAACCTATATTAACAAAGTTTTAGAAAGATTTCATATGAAAGATTGTTCACTAAGTGTAGCACCTATTGTAAAGGGTGATAAGTTTAACTTAAACCAATGCCCGAAGCACAATCAGGAAAGGGAACAAATGCATAACATTCCACATGCTTCAGCTATTAGAAGCCTTATGTATGCTCTAGTTTGTATGAGACCTGACATTGCATTTACTGTTGGGATGTTAGGTAGATATCAAAACAATCCAATGATGGGTCATTGGAGAATTACAAAGAAGGTTAAGAGGTAACTCAAAGGTACCAATGATAGCATGCTAATGTACAAGCATACAAGGAATCTTGAGGTAGTTAGCTACTGGAATTCAAATTTCTCTAGTTATATTAAAGCTCAGAAATCAACATCCGGATATATATTTATGCTTACCAGTGGTGCAATGTCTTAGAGGAGTGCTAAGTAGGCTTTGACTACTACTTCTACTATGAAAGCTAAGTTTGTGTCATGTTTTAAGGCAACATCACATGGTGTATGGCTTAAGAGCT
The DNA here is from genome assembly GCA_037074485.1 of Delonix regia. Taxonomy (NCBI): domain Eukaryota; kingdom Viridiplantae; phylum Streptophyta; class Magnoliopsida; order Fabales; family Fabaceae; genus Delonix; species Delonix regia. Next base: position 16,663,161 of record CM073452.1, on the reverse strand, counting down.
TTATTTCTAGTCTTGGAATTTTGGATTCTATCTTTAGGCCATTGAGAATATATTGTGACAACTCAGCTGCAATTTTTTTGGCTAAGAACAACCAAAGTGTAAGTCAAAGCAAACACATCGATATTAAGTACTTAGCCATTCAGGATTATGTCAAGGACAATAAAATTTCCATTGAACACATAAGAACTAAGTTGATGATTGTTGTTCCTTAACAAAAGGCATGCCACCTATAATGTTTAAGAATCATGTAACTAGAATGGAACTTGGTTCCACATTAAGTATTTGATGTAAATGATCATCATCTATAATAAAACTCATATTCATTTTAATATGAGTTATTTTTCTCATGTTATGTGCATATTTGTATTTAAAGAATAAACAACATTAAGAGGGCCCAGAATAAGCATAAGGCTTATTCATTATGTTATGGTAGGATGGGAAAGTGATATGCGTTGTGATACATAGAAGGTAATACTCACTTATAGAGTACTTATTGCTGTGAATCATGCATTTAGCCTTTTTCTTTTAGAATGTGTATGAAAGAGGATATTGAAATTATTAAGCGTAATGGACCATGTGGGAGAATGTTAACTTTTACTATCTATGGTCTATTTGTTAGGTACAGCAACCTATCATTATGGTCTTTCATCATAAACTTGTTAACTTTCTTGTTGGCAATGATTCATTTATTAAGTGTAATATCCAATTATTGTGAACTTTCATCATTACATACACCTTCCCTGCTCACTTGCACAAATTATTTCAATGGTAACCATTGATGGAGTGGTTGTTACAAGCTCTCTTATAAATATGGGTCTCTTAGTCTAGCTTCTCATCATTTAAAGCTCACACACTATTTTAGAGAGTGAGAAATAAAGGCTTAGAAGGATTCATATTCACATCAATAGCAATGACTAAAGGTATGAGTTTTTCTACATTATTTCTATGTTTTGAGCAAACTAACAAGTTTATTGTATGTTTAAGAACTTACATAAACAAACTCTGGTTTACTGGCAAAACACGTTGAAATTTTGCTACATTATATCTCTCTATTTTCTGTCAAAATTTCATACACATAGCAACGGTTTTTTCCTCTTAGGTTCTTTACATGGGGCTGGAAGTATTCTGCTTTTTTGTCAAGGCTTTATGTGTGTGGAAGCATGTTTTTGTCAAGGTTTCATTCATGGCAGCAGTTTGTTACTAGATTTGGAGTTTTGTATATTAAACTTTTTAGCATAGATCAAGTAGGTGATGATACCATTTTATTTTTTCCTTCTAGTTTTATCCTAGATGATACCATTATTGTTATGACTCAGTTTAATGAAAACTTCAATAAAGATTAATGATTCCCCTCGTTGCCGTTTTTGTTATTATGACAATGCTTAGTTTATGATATCTTGCTATGAAATGCTGAGGTCCAAAATTCTGGAAATCTGATGTGATTTGGAATTTGTGAAAGCTTAAGTAAAAGGTAGTGTGCTTATCTGAGGATGTAAATTAATAGACATTCTTACTACATGGGTGATTTGGTCCCTAGATGTGACATGATTTTATATAGGACTATTATGCTTGGGAAAGGCACCACTATTGCCATCTCTGGACTTGTTTTATATAGCTATGGTGGTTATTTCAATGGCTTCGATTGAAAACATCATTGCGAATGAAGCTTTCTACGTGTTTGACTTTGATAAGATCTTCTTCATCTTCATTGGATCGTTGATTGGTATTTTTATTTTGTTTTGGATGTAAGCAATGAGAAAGTAAAGATGCCAAATATGGAGCGTAAAAAAGCAACTTCAATCAGATTCCTTGGAGATTTTGCGTATATTAAATGAAATAACGTGATGTTGGATTAAAAACAAGCACATTGCATTTTAGATCCATGCTTTGGAATTTTTATTTATATACTTATTCATATATATATATATATATATATATATTCTAAAGTCACGAGATCATAAGTTTTCTCAGGCATTACAAAAATTAACTAGTGAAGGTCATGTGAGACATCCAATCTCTTTAGGATTCGAATATTAACATATGATTTCCCATAATGCAAAACTAAAATAATTATTGAATCACAAAAATAATTTATCATTAAGTCTTTTATTTAGAATTGCCATGTGAAAACGTTAATTTTTTTAGCCACTTAAAAATTAATTTGTAGATGCCTTGTGAGATTTTTAGTCTTTTTAGGCTTTAAAAGTTAATTTTTTATAAATAAATGAATATAAAAAAATTTAATTTACAAAATGGTTTCTATGTCTTTATTATTTATTTATTTATTTTATTTATTTTTTAAGAGTTGTCATGTGAGATTGTTAGTTTCTTTAGACACTTAAAAAATTAATTGATAAAAGTCATGTGAGACCCTAGTTTTCTTAGGCTTCAAAAGTTAACATTTGATTTTCAAAAATAAAATATTTTGCAAGTCACCTAAATCATCAATCTTTCAATTTTTCAATTCAGTAATCATTGAGGGAGATTGTTAGTCTCCTTAGATATTTAGAAATTAATGATTATTTATTTTGATTGTAATTTGTAAACAAAAATCCCATGAAAAATTAAAACAAAGATCCTAATTTCAAAAAATCCTAAAAATATAAATCCAAAAAGCCCAAAAATATTTTCCCTTTAATAATTTCATTTCTTTTGTAAAATTAAAATTAAGAATTCCAATTTTTTCAAAAAATTTTAAAAGCATAAATTCTGTAAATCTAAAAAAAAAAACCCAAAAATATTATTCTTTTAGTTTCATGCCTCATTCAAAAATTGAAATTTGAATTCTTAATTTTAGAAAATAAATCAATAATCCAAAAACCCAAAAATCTCAAAAAAATAATTTCTCTTAATAATTTAATTCCCTTTGAAATCTTATTATAGAAATAAAATCCTAATTTCGAAAAATAATAACAATAAAATTCAAAAAATTTGAAAATCCTTTTAATTGATAATTTCAAAATTAAACAAGATTTCTAATTTCCAAAAAATCCAAAAGACATAAATTGAAGAATCCTAAAATCTTTTTCCACCATGATTTCATTTCACTTTTAAAATTAAAATAAAAATTAAAATTCCAAAAATCCAAAAAAATAAATAAAGGAGAGAAAATGAAGAGAGTAAGAAAGTGATATTAAACTAATTTTGTAAATTAAAACACACCAACCAAATTTTAATTTTGCTTTGTTTACAAAAATCTTTCTCAATTTCAACTATCTTGTTCCTTTCTCAAAAATAAAAATACCAATCAATTTAAATTCATTTTTAGGTAAATTACGTGAACTTTGATCCCTATTGCTAGATATATAGGCCCTAAGCTCTTATCCTAAGTCAAGTTTGTCCTTTGTTAATATCCATTAATTCATTTTCATTCTTTCTATTCATTTTTTCTCTGCTTAATGTGTATGCGTTTTAATATGGGTAATCGAAATAAATTTAAGATTATATTATTAGTTTAAGTTAACCATCTTTATAGATGGGTGTTGTAAAATGCCTAACACCTTACCCACACTCAAACATATTATGAATCCATCTATGTTTTCGTATACCACCTTTCAACTTCTTATTTTAAAATGATTTTTCAAAGTTTTCCTTTTAAAAATTTTGGTGACAACTCTTAAATAAATCAATTTTTAAAATTATTTTGAGAGCTAATTTTTTTTTTTTTGGTTCTTTTTGTGCCATTTGTTTCATGCTTGTCCCTCTAAGGAGTTGTCAAGTGTGACTGATGAGACTTTTTTTAGAATCAACAAGAAAAATAATAAATTAATTATTAGCTATATTTTAAATTTTTTTAATAAAGGACTGTAAATGTAACTTGGCATGATCCAATATTAAAGCAAAAGAAAATAATATATGGTTAAATAGTTTGTGATGGTATCCTCTCAATGAGTCTATTGTCATAACTTTTCTCTTATCAATCCCTCATAACTAATTTTATGAACTTTTTTAATTTGTTATGTTTTTTTATATCATAATATATTATTAAATTTAATTTTTCTTTTTGGTAATGAACAAAATTTTGAAGGGGCAAAAATGAAAGAAGAATCTTCTAAGTGTTCAAAAGTCTAATAAAAATAGAGAAAATAAGGAATTTTCCCTGGACTACAAATAAAACGAAGAAAAATAACTGAGGCATAAGTAGAATAAAACCCTATCTAAAGTATAAATTTAGCCAAAATTTCTTGGCTCAGAATCACAATTTGAATCAGAACAAGGAGGTAAAAACTAGATTAAAAACTAATTTTCCCATGAACTTAAACAAAAACAAGTATCAAGCATAGTTGAGCTACCACTCTCTTAACTCTCTTACCATTAAGATCTAATCCGAGTTGAATGAGAATAAAAAACTGAAGTTGAGAAGGAGCTAGGTGAAATGATGAAGCCTAACAAGCGTGAAGAAGAACACCACGGTGAAGACGCGTGGAAAGAAAAGTTGTCATGAAACCATTGGTGGGAATGAGTTTTATAATGAGAAGAAACACAACTGAGAATGGCACCTCAGAGTGTGGAAGCACAGAACAGAGAGTGAGAGTGACGAATTGAAGAGAAAAAACGGCAACGTGGGTGTGGCAGAGTAAAAAGGTAGAAAACCGATCATCTTCCTTACTTTAAGCCTCTCCTCACCTGAAGCGTTGTAACAAAAATGGTGGCTGAAACCAAGGACCAGTACGGGCTGCACGACTCCATGAAAGTGCAGAACTCTGTTTTTGTATTCTAAGAACAGAGCTTGCGAAAGAAGGGGGCGTTTTCATGGAGAGCGTGAAGTGGTTGAAGATGTGAAAATGTAGAAAGAACTCTTTAAATACAGCTGTCTTAACATCTTGAGTGTACCTCCCCTTGTACATTGAAGATGGCTAGAAATCGTTGCAGAAGAAAAAAGAAATATGTGGGGCTGACATAATGCAGGGATATTATATTAAGTATAAAAACCATGAAGCATTTTTACTTCATGCATCGTGTTTCTTTATTGTTAAAGAAAGAAAGAAATTAAGGTAGTTAGCATGTGGTCAAGCACTGTGATATCTGAAGCAAGCAGGCAAGAAGAAAAATATATACATAGTGGGTGTATGAATAAGCACTCAGAAGGGCTGAAGAAAATATTTAAAAAGAAAGCTTGCATGCAATGATATTGGGATCCCAGATTTATGTAATTATGGCCAATGATATACTTGCTTATGATGCCTATAGAATTCAGAATCTTTAATCCTACCAAATACTAGCTAATGAGATAGAAATGTCTCACATTTTGTTTTACTAAAATTATCTGGTAAACATGATGATTCATCTATTTAGCTTGACCGGGCACAATGATGATTATCCATTGTATTTCACCATAATAGTCTATTGGGAAGAAGGCATTACGGTGGATACCTATTGTGAACACTATCCCTAATTATCTAATTAATTAATTAATTAATACACTAATTAATTAATAATTAAACAAATAAAAAAATTTAAACATGACAAAGCTTCAAATGACATTTTTAATTGGGGACAATTGGAAATTGAAAATAAATAATGGGAGACAATTAAATAAACTCCAAACCCAAAAATAAAATTAGTTAATTAAAATAATTATAATAAAACAAAGCAAAATTATAAAAAATAAAAATATATATATTATAAAAATAGAATATTAAAAATTGAAATAATATTAATTAATAATGATGGTAATAGTAATAAAAATTAAAAAAAAAAAGTAATAAAGTTGCATCATGTAGAGTTGCAAAAAAGTTGAAAAAAGACACTCCATTACCTCCAAGTGCTAGGCTTTCGTCTCTTCCACTTCAACTTTCTCGCTCAATATTCTCACACTCTCACATATCACTCTCACACATAATCATAGGGGACAACAGGACACAAAATAATTAGTTTTACGTTTAGTTTCAAATACATTCTAATTTTAAAATATATATATATACAAAAATCATAAATTCAAAAAGTCATAGAAAATTTTTTTTTCCATTATACTTTAAATTTCAAAGTAAATTCAAATAATATATATATATATATATATATAAGAAATTAATTAAAAGTCCTATTAATCATAAACTCACTTTTGAAATTAAAAAATCCAAATACCCAAAAAAAAAAATATAAATTCAAAAATTTCAAAAAATGACTTTCCATTATAATTATGTTTTAATTTCAACAATAAATTCTAATTTAAAAAAATTCAAAAATAAATAAATTCGAAAATTTGAAAAATACATAAATTCAAAAATCTGAAAAGTGGTTTTACGTTCATCCTAATTTCAATGATAAATTCCAATTTTAAAAATCCAAAAAAATAAATAAATTCAAAAATTTAAAAATATTCCTTTCATTATAATTACATTTCAATTCTAAAAAATATATAAAGTCCCAAAAATCCTAAGAATCTCATCCCATAATCAATCCATTTAAGTTTCAAAATACAAAACTAAACAAAAAAAAATTAAAAGAGAGAAAATGAAGAGATCAGGAGAGCTAGATTAATTAGGTTATCATAAATTAAAACACACAAATTAAATTTCAATCTCGTTTTGTTTGTTTAATAAACCCTCCTATTCTCATCATAAAGATTAAAAATCACCAACCAACAGACACTCCTTTTTAGTCGAACTACATGAACTTTGATCCCTATCACTGGGTATGTAGGCTCTAGGCTTTCATCCTAGATCAAGTCAGCCTTTGTAAATATCTATTTGTTTACTTTTGTTATTGTTGTTTTTGTCTCCTCTATTTAATGAGCATGCATGTCAATATAAGGGTGATTGAGATGAATTTGAGGCCATATTCTATCTCATTTGACTGGTTTAAGGTAACCGTCCTTATAGACGGGTGTTGTGGGGTGCCTAACACCTTCCCCACACTAATAGACTCTCAAACCCATCTCTATCTTTTACAAACCATTTTGCCTTTTTCATTTTATTTTAAATTGGTTTTATAAAGACTGACTATTCATATGAGTTGCAATATCTTGTATATAGGGAATATGATTATCCAATTATCTATAAAGAAAATTAAAAAGGACTATAACAATCCTTGTTTAATCTATTTTGAGCCTTAAAAGCATTATGGGAAAGCAGTCTTTTTATTTTAAAAAATAATAGAATTAATTGACTATCCAAATACGAAAGACCACCTCAAAACCATTTAAATGGCTTTTTTAATGGCAAATTAAGATATAATTTATATATACTAGTTAGATCAGATAGGCACGATAGCATGTATATGTATGTAATATCCAAATCATTAATCTTCTAATTATGTCTAACATTAAAAATGCATAAATCTATGCCAACTATTCGAAATTCTAGGCTAATGTACAGGATAGTATTAAAGTGGTTGATATTCTGCAGCTATATTCAATAAGTTAAGAATTTATGTTTTTCTAATTTAAATGAAATATAGATGTCTATATTATACTTAAAATTAATGGATAATTTAGAATAAGTGTAAGGTGAAATAAAACGAATATCTAGATTATCATCATTGTTAGCGATAACGAGAAAGGAGAAATGGACACCTACTTTCGAGATAAGGGAAATCTCTACTGATATTCAATTCTATCAAAATACGTAATAGGATGCTCAATACAAAAATGCCTGCCCTCTAACTATTCTTATACAGAGTCCCATAACAAACAAGTCGTCCCCCTCTAAGCATAAGATGACATGTATCACACTTCTAACGATTTTATCCCACATGGTAGTTGTTAAGCCATCCTGGAGCTTTGCGTTCTCCACATCTTCTTCCGCCTTAGCTTCCTGGATGCACTTTTTCATAGCTAGATGGGCCATTTGTACATGCTAGACCAGCCTCAACACTTGGGCTATTATCAATATCCACCCCTTCTAAAACAACCTTGTCCTCAAGGTTGAGATAAGGAAAAAAAGTTTTCAACGTGTCTAAATCCTCCCATATAACATTGTCTATACTTTGTCCCTTCTACTCGACTAACAATAGAACGACTGGGGTGTCGCTAACATCAAAATCCCGTTTCACTGTAATTGCATATGGTTGTAATGTTGTTGGGTGCTCTAATGGCTTGTGGTCCCCAACTATGGTATTGATGTCTCTGACCATTTCCTTCAACAGCGATACATGAAAAATGGGATGGATGTTGGTTCCTGCCGGTAAGTCCAACTTATACGCCACTGCACCTACTTGGGCTATAATTTTATAAGGTATGAAATATCTTTCTGCCAACTTAAAATTAAGAGGTGCTATAAAAGACTGTTGGAGGTATTTATGGTGCTTCACCTACACCCATTGATCAACTTGGAGCTCGTTTTTCTCAACAGTGCCTATCTACTACCTTCTTCATCCTTTGCTAAGCTTCACCTAGATTCTTCTATAACACCTGAAAAACAGTCATCTTGTCTGACAATAAATAGTCCACTTGAGCTATTGGGGACATGTTATCTCTATATGTCAAAAGGTGTGGAGGTGGTCTGCCATAGAGAGCTTTATACAGAGACATTTTGATTGTCGAATGGTAACTTGTATTATAGAAATACGCGGCCTAAACTAGATAGAGAAACAATAACTGAGGCTTAAAGTAAGTAAATAGCCATAGGTATTGCTTGAGGCATCGATTCATAACTTTTGTTTGGCCGTCAGTTTGTAGGTGGTAGGTGGTACTATACTTCAATGAAGAACTGCTGTGTTTTAACAAATGGCACCAGAAATTGCTCAAGATTATGAGATCACAATTTGAAACTATGCCTTTAGGGAACCTATGTAAGCAAACAATCCTGTCAATGAATATTGCGGCCACATTTGAAGCCATGTAGTGCTTAAGTAAGGTAGCAAAGTAAGATGATTAGGTTAGGCAATCTACCACCATCAATATAGTAGCGTTGCCTTTAGAATTTGGTAATCCTGTTATCAAATCCATTGTTATTTCCTCCCATGGCAGATTAGGAATAGGTAGGGGTTAGAGAGTGCCCTGTTTCTTGAGTGGCATATATTTCACTTACTAACAAGTACTACATTGATGCACATATTTCTGAATGATAGAGTTCATATTGTGCCAATAAAAAATGGCAGGTATTACGTTAATTGTTTTCAATACCCCTGCATGGCCCCGAAGTGGCATATCGTGAAATTCTTTTAGGATCACTTGAACAAGTGTAGAGCCTGAAAGCAAGAAAACTCAATCTTTAGAAAAAAAAAAAAAAAAAAGTCATTATTGATGTAAAAACCAGCTGATGTTAGACCTTGCTGAATTCAAGAGTAAAATTCTAATAAGATAAGGTGTCTTCAGTTTTCTTCTAGTATTTCTTGCCAAAATAAGCTGAGCAACTCTGTTTAAAATGATATTATGGTATCTAATAAAAGCATTAGTTCAGGTTGCTCTGAGGTATAGGGCTCTTGATAAGGCATCTGCTACAACATTGAACTTTCATGGTCTGTAAACAATATCAAATTGAAAACCTATAAGTTTTTGAACATAATGTTATTAGTCGGGAATTGTTTGAGACTATGATCGTCAATAATGACTATGAACTTGTGACCTAATAAGTAATGTTTCTGTTTAAAAATTGCTTAAAAAATGGCATACAATTCTCGCAAGTAGGTTGATGTTTTCTTCATCACAGTGTTTGCTGAAAAAGGCAATTGGATGTCCCCCTTGCACTAGTACAACTCCAATTCCATTGACACTAGCATCTATATGAACTTCGAATGGTAATGTGAAGTTGGGTAATGATAACACTAAAGCTATTATAACTTGCTGTTTTAACAAATTGAAAGCATGTTGAGCTTTTTCATTCTAACCAAAATTATTTTTTTCAAGTAACTCTGTTAAGGGTTATGCATTGGCAGTATAATAGTGCATGAACTTTCGGTAATAGCTCATAAGTCCCAAGAATCCACGCAATTGATTGATGGTAGTAAGAATTGCCCAATTAAACACAACTTGCACTTTCTAAGGGTTAGCCTTCACACCCTCTATTGATACTACATGCCCCAAGTATTCAATGAAAGGTTGAGCAAAGATGCATTTCGATTTCTTAGCATATAGTGTATGATATGCTAACATCTGCAATACTAGAAACAAGTGTTGTAAATGGTCTTCCATGATTTTGCTGTAGATTAGTATATCATCAAAGAAATCAGTTACAAATTTGCGGATGAAGGGTGTAAAAACATCATTCATTATAGCTTGGAATGTTGTCGGTGCATTGGTCAATCCAAACAGCATAACTAGGAATTCAAAATGTCTATGGTGGGTTTGAAAAGCAGTCTTGTGGACACCGTCTTCATGCATTCTCACCTGGTGATACCCAGAACGAAGGTCATGTTCAGAAAAAATTGAAGCTCGATACAATTCATCAAGTAGCTCATCAATAGTGGGGCTTGGAAATTTGTCTTTGACCATAAGCTTGTTCAAAGCTCTATAGTCAACACAGAAACGCCATGACCCTTCTTTGTTTTGAACTAAAAGGACCGAAGATGAGAAAGGATTGTGGCTGGGATGAATGATGCCAACTTTGAGCATATCTCGTACCAAATTTTTGATTTATTTCTTTTGTACATATGGGTATCTATAGGGACAAACATTCACTGCTGATAACCCCTTCAACCAAATGAATTCAATGGTCATATGAACAAGGAGGTGGTAGTGATATTGGTTCCTAAAAATATGATGAAATTGCTTAAGCAAACTTTGGACCTCCACAAGTACGTCCATAGATTCTATAATAGTATCATCCGTAATGGTAACCAATTAAAACATCAAAAGTTTGTGTGAAGTAGTAGATAGTTTTAAACATTGCTTGTTTAGTAATGGAGTTTCTGAGAAATAAGCTTCACCTTGCAATCTTATCACTTGGTCATGTAAAGGGAATTAGAGAGTAAGGTTTTTATAATCCATTATAACCAAACTAATGGATTGTAGCGAGGGAGCTCCCAGTACAACATCCACACCATTAAGGGAGATAACATATAAGTTAAGCACAATTTTATACCCATGTGAACATAATTCAACCCCTACGCATTTGGAAGTACAATGCACATCATTGCCACTACTGCCTAATATGGGAAATGAAATAATTACAACAGTTTCAACTTGTGTTTATACACTATTGTGTCTTTTATAAAATTCAATGTGCTTCCACAATCAATAAGGATTGAAGTTAGAATATTATGGCACTTACCCATCAATCTAATTGTAGTGGGTGTGGATTGACCATGTAAAGCATGCAATGTAATTTCTGGGACAATTGGCATATTTTGTGTGATGTTAAGAGGTTCTTCTAGTTAGGGAACGTCCTCTGGAACTTGCTCACTCAACATCATGGCCTCAATTTCTTCAAGGCTTAACAATAAGTAACATTGAGTTTTACACTTATGATTAGGGTGGAACTTTTCATCACAATAATAACATAAGCCATTTTCTCTCTTGCTCTTGATGTCAACTGCCCTAAGCTTTTTAATTGGTGTAGCATTAGTGACTACTAGTGATGGTCCCAGTGATGGTATAGGTAACAATGGAGTTATGAAAGCCTTTGATGAGGAAAATGCACCTCTGGCTAACTTAGAATGTTATTGTGTCCCCTGTGTTGTACTCGCCGTTTTGGCTGCTCAGGAAACATTACTATCGTTGTGCCACTCTTTATCTTATTGTAGCATTGCTCATATAGTTTTACTAGAGCAGTTGTCTGCAAATAAGTAGACGGCTGAGCTACAATCAACTCGTGTTGAATATCGTCCTGTAGTCCTGCAATGAATAAACTAATTAGCCATTCGTCTGAAAAAGCAGAGACTTTAGTGGATAATTCTTCAAATTAAGTCTGGTAATTGTCCACTATAGTCGTTTGATGTAGCAACTTCAGCACGACTTTAAGGTCATCATAGATGGTTTTGCCAAATCGAGTAGATAGTGCAATTAGGAATTCAGGCAAAGCTGGAAGCACATTGTTCTTATGAAGCCATTTTTACTAACTATAGGCAGCCCATGTCATGTGTAATTAAACAATAGTGACTCATTGTGCTTCAGCCTATTATACATGGCAAAGAACTACTGGATTTTAAAGATCCAATCATCAACATCACTTTCGTCGAACTTTGGAACCTTAATCTTCATACATTGCATCAAGGAATGATCACGACGATCTTGGTGAGTTGTTGTTGTGGTGTTCTGTGTCAAGGACGATTATCTTGCTTCCTGAGTAGTAAAACATGCGATATCAAGTTGCTACAAAAAAACTTCCATGGCTCGAAGTGTAGACTCTATATGAGAGAAACATTGGTCATTGACTTCTTGAGCTGCTTGAAGAGAGCACTTGAATTCTTCATTTTCTTCACGTATTTCTCTGATAGCTTCATCAAGCCTTGAAAAACATGTACCTTTCGCCATTTGAAGATGCAAAAGTCTTAATGAAAGCACCCAAATGTTAGTGATGATAGGGAAGAAGAAATAGACTCCTGCTTTTGAGATAAAGGAAATCTCTGGTGATATTCAATTCTATCAAAATACATAACTGAATGCTCAAAACAAAATTGTTTGCCCTCCCATTTACGTTAAGCTATTCTTATACAGAGTCCTATAACAAACTAATGGTCCCTCTTTAAGCATAAGATGACACGTATCACACTTTTAACCATTTTATTCCACATGGTAGTCATTAAGCCATCTTGGAGCTCTACATTCTCTACTTCTTCTCCTGCCTTGGCTTCCTAGATACACTTCTTTACATCTAGACGGGTCATTTGTACATGCTAGACCAGCCTCAACACTTGGGCTGCTATCAATCGTAGAATAAAACTAACCACCCAAAATTCTTTATTTTTTATTTTTATAATTTGTAGGAATAAGGAATATCGTCTGATACTAGAATAATAGTATAATTTATATAGAATCTTTAATTGTGTTTTAAATAAAAGATTATTACTAAGTGGATCATGGGAGTTAATAATATATTCAAGGAATAATATAATAAGACATTCACTTAGGAATAATTTCTCTTAAAGAAATACATATAAATAAATAAATAAAATTTTTTAAAATTTATAGCTTCATTAAGCCTTTTACACTATAGAAATAGGATGCAAAAGATTTAATATTTAGAATAAAAAATCCATATAGGACTAGAAATTAATAAATAATGTAAATAATTTAATAGATATTATAAAATTTTAAGAGACTATGAGAGTTGTTATTAAAATATATAAAATAGCTAATGTGTTAGTATCTATTTTAAACAATATAGTAAGAATATTATTTTTTTTTTTACTAACACTTATAAATATTATCAATTTAAAATATATCGATATATAATAAAATAAATTAATTTTTTTAAAAGATCATGCAACATGCGGATAAATAAAATAATTTTAAATATAAACACCCACACAGGCCACAAAGTCTAATGAACTAGAGGAGCTATAGAGATGCTCAAAAGGCCAACATGGAAAGGAAATTCTTTGGCGCTTGCTAAAAGTCCGGAACCATAAGTGCCTTTAAAATTGTTGAAAATCACTTACTTTGGCGCAAGGAGTTGGCAACTTTCTTTTATATATATATATATATATATGAACACACACATTCAGTTGAAGGGTGCACACAATTTCTTAATATCCAACTAAAACATTTAAAAAAAAAAAAACGTACAATCGATTCGCCTACAGGGTCAATCCCGCCCAGCTCTACCTGGAATCAGGAATATGATTTTTGTCCCCCAATGATTCACCTGTGGGAAACTAAAATTCTATGCTAGGTTATTTTAATTCATGATCAGTCTTTTCAAGTGATCTTTATAAAATTTGAATTTTGTATATTATTAGATTATATGCAGCAATAATTTTCTATGTTTGTTTTTCTAACTAATATCATGCTTTATTAAAGGTGATGAATATCAAGACGTTTATACCATTATAATAATCAACAGTAATATATATGAGAGGTGTATAAATTTTAATGTTAAAAAAAAGAGTTCATGCACATTCAGAAATCATAAACGGAGTAAGAAACAGTTTATACAAAATCGTAATTAATTGAATTTCTCATGCTTTCGATTAAAAAAATAATTATTCATGATCAAGATGTAATCTTCAAATCAAAGACCTAGTATATATACTTCAAATCAACGAGCTCTTTTCTGATAAATAATTTTTAAACATATTTACAGGAGATTTTTCTCTAAAGGAAAAACAATTGTATATTAATGCAGTTATATTGTTTTGCTATAAAGATGGTTACGAAATTGATATGATTGGGAAGGAAGTTCCTAAAATGCCGTATAAACTCGTCAAGTAGTTAAAAAAAATGAACACCAAAGAAAAAAGTTATGACAATAAGTATTATACGCGTTCAACGGGAACAACATAATTATGTAAAATATTTAGGTCATCAATTGATTTGAAGAAATATTATTTCTTTTTAATAAGTGTTAATTTTCTAAAATTTTCAAATTATATTTTAAATGTATCATGCATGCTTATGTGGGAGGAATATGTATCCTTAAAATTGTTTTGATTAAATATAATCCTAACAAAGTTTGAAGTTTGAAGATACTTAAATCGTAATCACTACAAAATATTTAAATAATTTGGATTTTGGAATAATATGTCCTTGTTTATGATTGCGCTTTTACATTTAGAAATAAAAATATTTAATTTAATGCATAGTATGTTTACTGGCCAATTTCTAACAACGATTTATTTATCTCTTAGTATAATCCGTTTGAGGATGAAGCATAAATTAACAAATTCAAACTACTACTCGCAGTTTGCAACGAAGTCAAGTCCAAATCTTGATTGAATTCCATATTCAACGAAGAGGAGGAGTTACATGCATTAAATTTATGAGCTGCTATAGTGAGCTCTTATTGATAAGGATACAACAATCACACTTTATTACACTAGCTAGCTGGTCCCAGGTAGTGACTAGTGACTAGTTCATAGCCCTGTAATGTGGTGTGGAGGACACTCACTAGTGAATGAAATGGCAACGTTTGGGGATGGTGAAGGCAATCTGAGGGTCGATGCCATAGTTCTTGAAAAGATCAGAGTTAATGATAGTATAGTAACAAGGGATGGGAACATCCAGCAGAGAATTGCAGCATTGTGCAGAAACAGGAGCTGCCACGTCTCTCACTGCTTTCTTGCAGTGGCGCAGCGTATGTGTCAGAATTCTGTCAGGACTGAACTTGCCACATTCACCAGTTGCTTCAACCCCATTATGGGTTCCAGCTATTGCCAGAATCAACAGAAGGAACAATAGACAAATAGATTTCATCTTCATCATCATTTTCGTTGATCTCTTGAGCTTGAAAGGAGCTATGTATTTCACAAACACTGCTGTGTCTTAAAGTCTATATATAGCCACTGCCAGCACTCTGGAATTAACAAACCTTGTTCTCAAGTCTTAATCCCTCTGCTTTGAAATTAGAATCCTCATTTATTTATGATTTGCAGGAAGAGAGCAGCCCACAGATTCATACTTTTTGTTAACTTTTTCTTGATCAATCGGTTTAGAAGTCTTTAAGACATCAGAATAAGCACCACAGATAACTAGACGTTGGAAATTTAAAATTGTGAATAGCTCCTAGTTATCAAAACCAAATGGGATTATTTTAATTATTCAGGTCACCTCCACCCACCCCCACCCTCCCCAATGGGTTCAAAATTTTCAAGCTATTTTAAAGCAGTCTTAGTTTGCTCCCCGCAAAAACATATTTATATGATGATTAACATAGTATATTAATTCTAATTAAATTATTGAGAGAAAAGAGCGCGGTTCATTAAGAGAATAATTGAATTAATACTAACACACTACATCAACTGTCACATTAATATGTTATTACTAACTAATTTTTGTTTTCACCCCAAATTTTGAAATTTAGATCCTCTACTGTTATTGAAGGCATTAGGAACAAATAATATATTTAAAATTATTTTTTAATTTTATTATTATTTTTCATAGCAGCATTCTTTATCTTGCTCACCAAGTGTCCTCTAGAATCATAAATCCAATTGTAAGTATCAGACATGATTAAGCTGACATTGATATTGTAGTAAGCATAATAAATTTTGATGTGAGACTGTAATTTTATTTTAAATTAAAAAATGACGTGATGCTGTGAGAAAATAATTATTATTGAATCTGTATACATTAAATAATCGATCAATTTGATTTGAATAGTTAATTTGAAGGAACATATAATATTTTGCATTATAGATTTCTAAAAACTCCATAAAACGAATTTTAAATAAATTTTAAGGATCAAAATAGAATTTTCTCCTTGATTTATCTTATCGCACGAAGGTGCAATATATTTGATTCGACACAAAACATCATTTCTTCATCTTTCAGTCTAATTTTCTTCCCTGATCAACTTCAAAAGCACCGCACTTTCATTGCTCTAATTTGTAATAGCAACGACCTACCAATACACCCAAGGGATTATGAGGTTTGGAACAGATTTGACTTAGCAAATTATCATTTTGCCTCAAATTCATGTAATGTGTACCTAGGTTTGACCACAATGATTTTAACTCTTTGAACAATTTGAGTACAAGTTATAGCATTTAATTAGTAGTTATAATGTCTTATAATCTCTCGTCTTTGTGATATGTATAAAACAAAGTTTTTTTAATTTTTTCTGTGATTGTTTTAAGGAAAAGAGCACTATAAAATGATATAAATGTATATTTATAATCACTAGTAAAAGAGTTAAAAGATATGTAGGATGTCAAAGTGGAAACATCTAATTCATTTTTCAAAGATGTATTCAATATTTGTGTTGTGTTGATGCAGACTATTAGTGATTTTTCAAGATTTAGAACTTTATATAAATGAAAATGTCTACACCGGGTTAACATGTCACAATTGTAATTTTGAGTCAACTCCCGTTCATCTTCCTCATAGTAGAAAATGACATTTTATGGGTCATCGTTATTATTTAACTGTACAACTAGTTCAAGAACCAAAACTTGAAGGTCTATTACAATATAAATGGGTGTACCAGTTGAAAGATAAATTGATACTGTTTTATACTTAATTCTTGTTTATTACATTCCGTCACAACAAAATAATTTTTTGAACGAACCGAAGCACTCTGTCTCTTCCTGCTTCTTTATAGTCTCATATTATTTGGAGAAGAGCTCCTTTGATATATAGTTTATATATCAACTTGTATCATTAGACATATAACGAGCAAAGGGTGGTAAGCTTTTATCCATAGTTTATATAAAATTGAATGATCTAACCCAGTTCGCAATGACAATCGCAGTTTTGCAGTAAGACGTACAAGTTCAAATTAAAAGATTGCTTTTCATAAATTTAGACAAAGTGAAGTACTGTGATTATTTATTACATGAGGAAACTGATGAGCAGCTATAGCAAGCTCTCGCTAAGAAAACAGTCACACTTTATTACACAAGCGGTGTGACTAAATCGTAGCCTTCTGTGGTATGGCGGGCGCTAGTAGTGAAGGAAATGGCAACGTTTGGGAATGGTGGAGGCAACTTGGGGGTTGATGCCAACTTTCTTGAACGCATCAGAATGGAAGATAGTATAGAGGCAAGTAACGGGAACTTTGTGCAGCGCTTTGCAGCACCGTGTAGAAACTGGAGCAGCCACGTCTCTTGCTGCTTTCTCACAGTGACGCAGAGTATGTGTTAACATTCTTTCAGGACTGAACTTGCCACATTCACCAGTTGCTTCGGCCCCGTTATGGGATCCAGCAATTGCCAGAATCATCAGAAGGAACAAGAAACAAATGGACTTCATCATGGCAGCTATATATATGTATTTGACAAATACTGCTAGCTCCGTCTTAAGCACTATTTATACCTACACAGGCAGCACTCTGAAATCTGCAACCCTTGTTCTCAAGTCCAAACCCATCTGCTTTAGAATCCACATTTTCTAATTTTCCAGGAGAAAACAGTCCCATGTTTACACACCCAATTAAGAAGCCATGGATGGCGTCCGTTATTGCTATTCCCTGTGATTCCGAAAAGAAAATCAGATGAAATGAATCACCAATATTTCAGACTACGAGTGCAAGTAGTCAAATTGTTTACTCCTTATTTTCTTAATATATTAATCAATACTGGATAAAAAACGAACGAAGGAATAAGACCCATTCAGTATCAATTGTTAATTGACTTTTAAGTCTGTCTATTGAGAAATGTGGTTTCCGGTCATCTGTGTGCCCAAGTTATCTTTTGAGGTCGCAGTATTTCGGTCAACAAAAGAAAAAGAACCCATGACTCTCACGTTGCAGTTTGCAGTGATGAGACTTCCGGTTTTATTTATATTATATAATGTTTTTTTAGACTATGAGGAGAGAGGATATTTATGGCAAAGATTAATTTGAAATCAAAAAGAATTTCCACTCAACCAATATTACTTACGAGCATAAATGAACTTAATTATTTATGAATTATTCAAGTTCAACTCATTCAAGTTGGACTAAACTCAGTACAAATAAATAAGCTTGATCAATACATTAAACTCATTTGATTAAACGACTCACACTTTAAAATTTCATTCTTGATCTGTGACCAAAAAGCACAGTACACTAGTAATCAAAAGAAGTTTTAAGTTGCCGTAGCTGCATTTAGATTTTTTTCCTTTTTCTTTTTCATTTGTCACGGATTGATATGTTTATGTATTGCAATAAAAAGTATTGTTGAATACAAATATCGCAGGATTTGTTTTACCTTTTCATCAAGAAAAATGATGTCAAAGCAATTGTTTAAATACTGCAACTGGAATTTTGATATTTAATTATCATTTATAATATTTATGTCGCCCAACAAATTACACTTTCTGACAATGTCTACAAATGAGTAAAATATTTGTTGAATACAAGTAGCCCGTATATTGTAATACTTGAAATGATATTTTATTTATTAAAAAAATATTACATTTAGTCTTTTACCTTTTAAAAGAAGTTATATTTAATTTTTCTTTTCAAATCTTAAATCTAAAATCTATGAACTAAATTAAATATTTTTTTAAAAAATTTAAATTGTAATATTTTTTAACAAATAAAAACTCTTATGGATATTATAATAAATGAGAAATTAACTAGTAATTTTATAATAATTAAAGGACAAAAATGATAATTACTATAACTAATAGTTTAACCTGTTATAATTTAAAATTGAAGAACAAACACAGCACATAATTAATTGGTACTGACAGTGGCAGGCCCTGAAAGTTGACAGAATTCGTCACAAGTAATGAAGACACACAGTTATAATAACTTCACGTCATCAATTATAATTTATAAACAAACGATATTTATTCATGGTTTAAGTTAAATTAGCATCCATCTTCGTACAAATGATTATCATCAATAATCTATTTAGTTTTTTCGTGTATTTAGATTCTTCTTGATATCAAGATAATTTATACAGTTGTAACCATTCACGAAGAAGTTTTTGAAAATGCCATACATTTATGGTAATTCTCACAATTAATTATATATAGGTGTATGAAGAATTTATAAAAAAGATAAGCCATTTAAGGTTTTTGTCAAATTATTTTTTCTTTTTATCCACAATTATCTTCAACTATCTGTGCATTAATGTTTTTATTTATATTTGTCTTAACAATTAAATAATTATATTATATAATCAAAAGAATTAGGACATATCATCTTTACATATTTAAAACATCGTGGCATATTATATATATATATATATATGAAATTACAGTAAATTAAATTAAAGTAAATTAAAATTTCAATAAATTAATTTACAAACCATATAATAAAATTAGTATACATCAAATTACAATAAATTACAAAATTCAATTATCTTCACTTTATCCAATTTAAACTCATGACACATCAAATCACAATATTATTTTTTTTACTTAGAGCCTAAGACTTACATAATTTGCGGTAGACATCAAAGTTCACATAATTTGTTAAGAAATGCAATCCGTTAGTTAGTAATTTAATTTTTGTGAAAACAATAAAATATTTTAAATCAAACAGACTTTTGTAAAGAATAAATTTGCAATTTGGTTTGTGTTTTTTAATTTATGAAATTAGTTCAATCTCACTTTTTTGCTCCCTTCATTTTTATTTTTTTTAATTTCAGAATTTCTGAAAATAAAATTTAATTGCATTTTTTTAAAATTTTTGAATTGAATGTGAAGTTGGAAGCCAAACATATAAAAGGTTTGAAGAAAGATTTTTTTTTTGTTTTTTGTCAATTTTAAATGGAAGAATTTCGAAAATAGGAAAAGAAATCTAAAATAAAATTTTTATTTTTATTTGGATTTTAAAATGAATTGAAAAGCATTCAAGGAAAAATTTAAGAATTGTATTTTTATTCTTTCATTTTAGTTATTTCTTCTTTTTATGGTTTTCTTAAAAAAGTTTTAATTGGATATGGGTCATTACAACTTAAATTATTTAGAAAAACATGATTGATTGGTATCAAGTAAAATTAAACAAACAAGAATAAAATTACAATTGAAAAAAAAGGAAAATGTAAAATAAATAAATAAATAAAGAACTTGTAATGTGGGTCTTAGTCTTCAGTCAAGAGAGCATTTTCATGAGGAAAAGTGCCTCAAAATTAAAATTAAAACGAATTATTTCTATATTGTATCACAAAACACATTCATCGAGTGACCATTTCTTTTCAGGACCATTGCTTCAAAATTAAAAGTATCATTTTTATCAAAATAAGCCATGTGTACCCAATGTGGAAGACCTTAGACTTGTGGAAGACCTTCTGTACGTCGAGGTCTGATTTCCACAAGCACTCTATGACCTTACAACAGCCTGGGGAAATGACAGAGCTACCGGTAAAGATGCTCAGTCCACAAGCGATATCAACGAAGAAAATTACCACTCTTGTTGAGCTGGACTAGAGGATCTTGAGGACGCTGATGCTGCCATTAATTTCAGTGCTTACGTGGCATTCACTGAAGCACCTCTGATCACTTCAACTGAGGCAACAATAGGATAAAGAAGAGGAGAAAGTGCAGCTAGCGCGATGGACTGGTGGAAGCATTCAAGAGAGTTGGTGTAAATATTGAGGTTGGCCTGCAAACACTTAGCACCAAGGTAGGAAAAACTTGTACATAATAATCATTGAATCAGTATATATTAAAGAATCTATCAATTCAATATGAATAGTTAATTTGAAGGAACAAAAAATATTTCGCATTATAAATTTTTAAAAAGTCCATAAAACATATTTTAAATAAATTTTAAGGATCAAAATAGAATTTTTCTCCTTGATTTTTCCTTTCATTCGAAGGTGCAATATATGTGGTTTGACCCAAAATATTGGACTTGTATGATTCTATTTTCCATTTTTATGTTCTTAAAATAGTTTTGTAAAATTGCTCTTCAAAACCTTTTTTTAAAAAGAAATTAAAAAACTTGTTTGAATCTTTTATTTTTAGAAACACATTCAAAATTAAATAAAAAACCATTGTTTGAAAAAATGATTTAAAAATAGTTGAAAATGTTAAAATCTTTTATAGTTCCAAGAATTAAATTTAGAATGTATAATTCTAATTCTAATTCCATTAAAATTAAAATTAATTCAAAATTTTAAATTTTATGTTTAGGCCAGGTTAAAAAATAGAACATAAAATTGTAATTCTAAATTTAATACTAAATTTACATTTAGACAAAAAATAAATATTTGTTATATATATTTATGTGTTACGTGTTCAGTATATGTGTGCATATGGGGGCATGTGCATGCGCATGCATATGTACATGCATGTATGTAACAGATTCATTATGTGTGTGTGCATGCATGCGCACACATGTGCGTGTACATGGATGTATAATTGTGCATGTTTGTGCGCATATATTTATGCATGTAGATGTGTGTGTGTACATTTATGCTATATATTTGTTATATAAATTTGCGTATTAAATATATTTGGTATATATGTATATGTGTGCAAATTTTTATATACATGCATGTGTATATTTGTGTATATAACAAATTTATTATATAACTTTGTATTTGTGCATGTAGAGCATTCATGTATGCATGCACATGTTACATGTTTAGTATGTAGGAGTGTGTATGTATGTGTGAGCACACATGTGTTTTATTCATGTCTGGGTATTGAATTCATTCAAAACACAGCTATATATTATTTTTAAATATTTATTTATTTTATTTCTGATAAATGTTATTTATGACAAACCTTTAAAATGTAAGTTACTTTTAAATTTTAATTATTTTCATTTCAAATCTTATTTCTTTCATTTCATTCTATTTGTTTTAAATCTTAACTTTTCATTTTTTTTGAAATTTTTTTAATAAAAATATGATGTGACCAACCTAACTATTACTAACTGGCTAGGTTAGATCCCAAAGATTATTCAAACCTAACCTATAACCCTACTTAAATTTTTTTATAGAATTACAATTTTGCCATTAATGAAAACAATTTATAAAAACAATGGAAACATCTAAAATTTGTTCTTACTTTGTTATTCTAAAAAACACTTTCTATTTTTTAATTTTTTAAACCAATTGATAAAAAGGAAATTACCAAACAAGTCTTTTTATTCTTTTATTTTAAAAAACAAAAAATTGTTTTTAAAATTAACATTTAAACAAGGCCATCATTTCTACATATTTCGCTCAATAATTTTCTTGCTTGATCAACTTCAAAACTTATCATACTTTAATTGCTCTAGTTTGTAATAGCTACAACCTACCAATACAATACCCAAGGATAATTAAGCACAACTTTATTTTTTTAAATTACTGATGAGGTGTCTGATGTTACTAAAGGAAGTATGTCACTTATAGACCACAAATTTTTTTTTTTTCCATTTTTCTATTTGTTAACTTACAAGTTGCTTTTGTGAGTATAATAAGCAATCGCATACGTATCTATGTATGTCCTATTAGTAGCCTTCTTTCTTTAATTATTCTTGATTCATTAACAATAACAACATCACACCATATATTCGCAGGCACCATTGATCGAGTGATCGTCAATCTTCATGGTATGGTATAAGCTGCAAAGATGAGATAAGATGAATTAGCAAATGTTGATTATTGAATGTAATACTCACACGCAAGTATACGCGATTAACAAGTAATATAGTCTAAGTAGAGTACCAATCCCATAGAGACTTGGTATCAATTATAATTGATCACCTATTACTAAGCCTTTAATGTAGGAAATTGTGTAACTAAGTGTAAAAGCAAAATGAAGAATGTTGAACTAGTGTCCCCCATTACGTTAATCCAAATATTGAAATCTGTCCTAAGCTGATCAAACTTAAAAAGCATTAAGTAAGGGATGCACATAAACAACTAATAATTAATCAATTCTAAAAGTTATAGACAACATTAATAGTCATTCCTTGCTAGAGCTTGGTGCCAAGGGACAAATGGGAGTCTAAGGCCATTGGAATAACCACTGTCATAAAAGTTTATATCCCTAAGTTCCTTATTATGTTTCTGCTATATTATAGTATGATATGTCATATCCTTAAAATTTCTAGCTAGCATGGTTTATTTGCACAACATATTTTGCTATGACTGACACTTTATGTTTGTTACCATTTTATAAAAAAGTCAGTCATAATCTGTCATTATGTTTGAAAATTTTAGAATTCACATTTGAGTTTTTCAAACTAGTGATTATGAATAGGTCTTGAAAACCCAGTAAAGGGTTGCACAAGAAATTAGAAAAGAGTTTTTAAGCCAAATATGATCATGGTAATTATATTAAAGTAAAAGAAATTTATTGTTCCTATACCTTTCATTAGTGTCCATTAAAGCACACTATTGGAATTATTAGAAAGTTAATTGGACTTCTGATAAGAGATCAGAAAACCTAAATGGATGGTTTTGTGAAATCACTGATTGAGTACTTTATTGGCAAATTGAAATAAAAATCTTGAGTTGGAACAAGTTTTAGGAAATATTATCTCAAATTTGACGAGGTCATATGTAGCCATAGTTTTATTTTTTGTAATGTACGTTAAAAGACATATTATTAGCTTGAAGTGGCATTTATCTCTTTGTGATGTTAACATCTTATTGTTAACATAACATAATAAATCATAGTGAGACCTCTTATGTTTCTGGAATTTAGTTCCATTTTGATAAGTCTAATATTTTTCCAGTTTGTCTTAAGGAATTCCTATTGACTAAGTGCTCATAGAATTTAAAAGGCACTATTGCAACTTTTATGGTGCACCTATTTAGATAGGTAACTGAGAAGTTATTTAAACCTCTTGGGTCCTTAATGTAACAAAAAGAGAACTATGATGGAAAGAAGTTTCCATTTTGCTTTCGTTGTTAGCAGCTCAGTGTATGCTTAAATAGACACTTGCACTGATATAGCCAGTGCTATAGTGTACTATGAATATACTTGAGTAATCCTATTTTAGATTATTGAATAGCTGCTTAGATAGTTGTGTTTTACCCACATTGTATTTGGAATTGCATATTCTATAACAATGAATTTGAATCACTTGTAATTATTGACAATCTAGGTTCAGATTATGCAATTTGATTGATTATTTGAAATCTATTTTGTATATATATCTTATGATGTTTTGGGAGGAGTTATTTTCTGATAAAGTATGAAATAAACACTTATAGCTACCTTAACTTATGTATATATCTTTATGATATTATGGAGAAAATGTCTTGTTGGAAAGTGTCATGTGAACACTTACAGTTAATCAACCTCTATTTGCACCTTTATAATGATTTGGAGTAGAAGTTATGTTGAGAAATGTTAAATGGACACTTATAGTTGTCTTAACTTTTGCATGCATCTTTATGATTTTGTTAAGCTATTCTATCAAGAAATGTCAAATTGACACTTACAGCTACCTCATATATATATATATATATATATATATATATATATATATGAAGAGTATGTCATTTACTCTGGCTATTTGTCAGAGAACCTGGTTAAGGAAATGAATTTTTATTGTGCACATATTTAAGTCTTGATCACATTTGTGTGGATTAGCATTAATCCTATTGTTTGATTAATTTCTTATGGTTAGTAATTGGGCAATTAAATCATTAGTCTAAACTAAGAATAAATTGGGTTCTTGTTAATTGTGTGGTAATCAGTGATGGGTTAGATAATCCACAAGTCCATTAGGTAGAGACCCTAACGTACAACCCAAGTTGATTAATGATTATCCTATTTGATCATAAATTGAGAGTTGATGATTGAGACAAATGAACTAGGCTTATGTAAATGCGTCTTGTTAATGGGCTTGTTTTATTGAAAAGATTTTACCTATTTTATAAAATAATGGCTGAAGGTTTTCTTAATATTATAAAAGGACTATTTAGCTATTTTCAAAACCCTAGTTTTTGTGCCTTCTCTTTTCTATGTGCAACTTTATTTATGCAAACTTAGGTATAATGGGTTGTTTCTCTCGCCATTCCATTTTCTGAATCATGCCATGGCTACTGCTACTCCTTCAAGTCAAATTATCTTATTTCTATATCTCTTATTATGATCATATTATAATATGATAATTTTGAGTGACATCCATGAAATCTCTTTGAAACCCAGAAAAAAAATGTATCCGGTTGTACTCTTTCAATTTTAACACTACCTGCCCATTTGCTATTTAAATAGCCAACCAAATTACAATTGTCTTTTGCTTCAAACATAATACAAAAATTCTTCGTTCCCTTGACATATCTTAAAGTCTAATGGCAAACAATAGTTAAGTTTTAACACAATGTAGAAGTCATCCTAACAAGCTAATTTTTCCTACTTGAAGGGCTTGGTGAATAATTTGAAGGTAGCTTTGCACTAACATGATAACTAGGTACATAAAAATTGGACATGAAGTATCATGAGCAATAAATTGAATAAATTGGGAGGACGTGGTTTCTTCCACTTCCAACAAGATTCTTCTTCCTAAAGAAACCATTAATTTATTATATATTGTCAAAGTTCTATTGATACTGTAATAATATCATCTGATAAGCGAACTTAGGAAGAAACGAAGTTTCTTTTAAAAGATGATAAAATGAATAGATATTTGAAGAGGTCAAACCTAAAATATCACTCACATCAAAATCCCATGATGGACTATTCTTCATTTCAATTAAGCCTATAGCCTTTTCCAGCTCAGAAGTTATTGGCAATAGTCTAAGGCAATCGCCATGATCCTTACAGTATTCCATTTATGATAATTTAGTAAAAGGAATTCCAAGTAGCATAAGTACATTGAACTGCATAACACATACCTTGTTTATGGGGCAGGCTCATTGTCACATCTAACAAATAAATACTGGAAAACTTTGAAGCCCTAACTATGAATATGTTATTAAAAAAGTTACATGACATCAAGAACCAAAAGACAACAATAAAACGCTCGAGAAAACAAATATCTACCTGCAATTCTTATTTCTACCAACAGTTTTCAATTCTATAGACACCATCATAATGTAATCCTTTCTCAGGGGCATATGAGGAGCACTTCTCTTTGTAAGTTCTGCTTGCTTAAATATAAGACATTACATATAAAGCTAATTAAAGTATTAATATATGCTCTATATATTACATCATTGAAATTCACAAGGTTTAAGACCACTATGATTAAGTAAGTCAATTATACAATAAATTTAACATTATGATTAAAAGCTAGTGAAGGAAAAATCAATCTGCATGATTGCTACTCAAAATGAGATCAACCAATCCAAATAATATACACCAGGTCAATAACACTTTTCCAAGTATAAGCTTCCAATGATAGAGGGACAAAATTTGGTGTCAATTTAAATGCAGATGCTTACCTTACAACTTGAACTTGATAACTTTCCAAATACCTAACTTTGAGGGCTAAATTGGCTTTTCAAATTTTTTATCAAAGGATTGTGAATTAGTTATCCTCTTATTTCCACTTAAGTCCCCACCACCATTACAACAATGGCATGTTAATGAAACTTAACAACAATCCAACAAAAATGAGAAAATATTAATCAAAAGTTACCAATAAAAAGACATAGGTATAAGAATTTAACGTCAATTCAAAGAGGACAGGAATGAAGTTGATTTTTACAAGAAACATGCTGAAAATAAAATCTTAAATGTATGAACAGAGAACGTGCCAAGTAAATAGTAAAAAAAACTCTATTTTAAATACTCAAACGAGTAAATTGATAACAAGCACAACACAACATTTTACTATAAATACACCAACGACAACCACATAACCAACCTAGAAGACAGAAATGAATGGCTCATGTGACTAACCAAAATTTCTGAAAAATCTTTCCTATAGTGTTGCATTGCTACTTCAAACCTTAGCAGCATCAAACCTCTCTTTAAAGTATTAGAGTATTCATAGATAATGATACCAAGCTGATGACATGCTCGCAACTCATGCAAGTCATCCATCTAAAGTACATATATGATATATTCTTTTAGGGATGAAGAGATGTATCAACACCAAAATTAGACTTATAATCATAAACATTCTTCAATGAAGCCTTTAAAAACTTTGTGTGGGAGCAATTTAAGGTCTCAAACCCTTTTCTTTGGTACTCTTCTTGCTTGTCCTCTGACATGCATTTTTGGATTCTTTTGCCATACAAATAGCAATAACAAGTGCATAATTTATTTGTGGCTAGCTTGCCATTTTGGAAGGAATCATGCTACGACACTTTGTACATGTTTGTTTTCCTTGCCCAATCCATATTTGAAAGCATTTTAGGTAGAAATTATGGCCACATGGAGTCAGAAGGAGAATATTCAATTAAATCCCTTACTAGTCTATTGAAATATAATAATATGCTAATTGTCACTGTTACTTACAGGAATGGTACAAGATAACCCAATATAAATGAATGCCAAGTAATTAAGCTACCATAAGAGCTTTAAGATCATTTTCTTTCTTTGCTTAGGAATCTCTTACACAAGCAAATTGATCAATGATAAATAGGCACACAGAAAAAAAAAAAAAAAATTCTACATTGACAGTGCAAGCATGTCGACAATTGAAATCCACCTATTTAATTCATTAAGAAGATACTGCTAAAATTGATAAAGTATGTTGAGCCACATGCTAACCATTTAAAAAGGGGGAAAATGCTACCTTTTAAAACTTGAAGTTGAACAATTGAAGTTATAAACTTTTAATAA
The DNA here is from genome assembly GCA_037074485.1 of Delonix regia. NCBI lineage: Eukaryota > Viridiplantae > Streptophyta > Magnoliopsida > Fabales > Fabaceae > Delonix > Delonix regia. Next base: position 16,635,065 of record CM073452.1, on the reverse strand, counting down.
TTGTTAACGGCAATGAGTAATACTTAATTAGCGTATAATCAGATAGATAGGAGCACTAGCACAATGAGTCAACAAGTAACTCATAACCAAAAATTGGGGATTAAATTTCATTTTATTAATGACGATATAGCCACCGAAGAAGCAAGTCAGCTGGTGATGAAGGACAACCAGTAAACGGCGAGGACCACTGACAGCAAAGAGTAATAAGCAAAAGGAACGGTCAAATAATTGATGCACACTTGAGGAGGATGAATGGATGGACAGCCAATGAACGGCAACTCCTCCGGTCAGCAAACAGTGGCATTGAGCTGAGGTGAGAAACCTTAAATGATATCAAATTTAGGAGACCCAGATCTAATATGAAAAAGTAACCTTATGACAGTCAACCACTAATCGTTACAAGATATTAAATCTACAATAGTCAATCATTGACCATCGTAGTGTACTAAACCTACAACGGTCCACAATGGACCATCACAACTCCTTTAAATGATCATTTTGGATCCTACGACAGCTCACCATTGGACTTACGACAATTCATCGAGACCGTCATTAGATTCTAGATAGACCACAGTCTTAAATGACCATTGCTGATCCTTTTTCATTTCATATTTGTCCTTCACAATTTACTAGATTAGCAATGGTCAATCACTGATAATCGCAATGTACTAGACCTATGACAGTCCAAAACAAACTGACGCGAATATTTTAGAAGATCATTTTGGCTCCTACATGAGCTTAGCTTTGGACCTACGACGGTTCATTAAGATTATTGTTATATCTTGGACTAACGTCTTAAAGGATTGCACTGGTCCTTTTTAACCTCATATTGGACATTTCGAGTGCCACAATTTGGGCTTAATGACGACCCACTCTGATCGTTGTTAGGTCCACATCTTGCGCCAGTCAAAGCTTTGACCATCGTAAGAGCAGTGGTTTTATGACGAGCTTAGCTCTTGTCATACAATCTGTGATCAATGATGGTCAGAAATGACTGTCACCATGTCTTCATCGTTGTCGCACCAATTTTTTGTAGTGATATAAGGCAATCCAAAAGTGCACACAATAACACCTACTTATATTATAGAAGGCTATAAAAGCCATAGGTACACTCCATTGTTCATCAACTTATAGCCAAAAGCTTACAACAAACATTGCATAAAAAAAGATTACATCCATCTCTTTTTCATGGGGCCAATTCAAAACATACATCCCACTACTAACAAACCCACCTACAAAGGCCTTACTTGGGTATGGGGATCTAAATCATTTACAAAACAAAGTAACAACCCCCTCATACCTTCAACCCCCTAACCACACCATCCAATAGTTTAACCACATCCTCCAAATTTGACAGCCTCTACATAGTTGACAGACTCTACATGACTTCCTCAAGTTGATTATTCGTGATATCTTTGTCATCAGACATATCAACCACTCCACCATTTATTCTCTGCTTGTGGGTCATAAGGGGAGTTAGCTAGTAGAAGTACTTGCACCTATTATTCGCACATTTTGCATACAATCAGTTAGAATTCTGTTCTAACTTCAATATTTTCAAGGAAGCCCTCTTACCCCAAAAGCATGGCTTATTATAGAGACATCCAAAATTGAAGCCACTACTATCACTAGCACTTGAGGTTGTCATCTTATTCCCGCATAATAGGGTAGTCCATTTCAAATGGAACACCCAAATTTAAAATTTTATATCATTTGCCTACACCAATCAAACACTAGCCCAACCAAACAATACAATCAATCCACAAGCACAAAAAAATACCCACTACAGGTAAATTTACTTCACATGACAACATCTCAATATCTATTCATAGGAGAAAAATGCCAAAAGACTCACTTACCGCAATCAATGAACAAGAAGCAAAAGTTAAATATTAATCACTTACAAACTAATAAATTACTCAGTCAATCTAATTTGCACTATTTAATCTCATAACTCCACAAGACGGGCCCTAGAAACCTGATGCCTCTCTTGCCTGAGCTTCAACCAATGGTGCCACTGGACTCGCGTCGTCCTTTACGTCGGACTCTATGTCGTCCTTTGCAGCTAGGTTCTTTGAAATCTGCCAGAAGCCTCGCGTGGAAGGACGTCTCATGCTTGCTCTGGAGAATGATGAACAAATAAGGGGCCCTGCAAATGGGTGAAGGGGACAATGTTTGATCAAATATTTTAATTCCTCGTAGGGGTATTTAAGTCAAGTTCATGTCATTCCATTCCAGTGATATCCAATTCACTTAAACAAAAAATGAGAGATCTTATTATTTTGTACCTTCCTTAACATGTCGGTTGTGACTAATGTCATTTGTTTATCCATTTACATTCACATTCTCTTTCTTATTTTTAATTCAATAAATCTCACAAACATTCTCATTCTTATTTTCAATTCAATAAATCTCGCAACCAAATGAGCCTTAACGTCGAAATAAAGAAATCTCACCTTTAAATTACGGGAATATCACGTACGCATGATGAAACAAAAGACAAAATTAGGATGACTCTATGAGACTTCCATAATAGGCATTAAGTGATTTATGTAATCAAAGAAGTGTATATTAGTTTGAAAGCAAGGCGACTTACCATGTCCCCATATTTCACGTTTCTAATTCTCGTGCTCTCCCTCATTTCTTTCTTCCTTTTTCCTCTGTACGTCTCTGTCCCCAGTGATAAAAAAAATAGCCTTCTCTCAAGTGTTTGTTCAGCTTTTTCTTTTTTCCTATTTCTCTTTCTTCTTTACTGAACCTCACTTCGACGCTCTCTCTTTTGCTCTACTCTCTTGGATTTCCTCCTTATTACACCAGAACTCTCTCATCTCTCTACCTCTGAACTTCTCTTCTGTTCTTCCTCTTTTTCTTATTCTCAGACTCCTCCTTCCTCTCTTTTCATCAACATCTCACGTCCTTCCCCTCTCCATCTCTCAATCTCTCCCACGTCTCCTCCCCACTCTCACATTTCATTCTCCCGTTATTTTCTATGCTGCAACACAACAATTGAGGGGGAGGTGTCTGGAGGAGTAGGTAACACAGACCTACTCTTCCTTTTATTATATTATATTTTTGTTTTGTTCGTTTTCTTTTAAAATGGTTTGACTTCTTTCTTTTTCTACTTTTTTATGTATTTTTCAGATTTATTTGTGGGGTTCACAACTTCTCATTTTTTGTTGTTTGTTTAAATTAATTAAATTCTAAATACCGTTTATTTTATTCTTCTTTTTTTCTTTTTATCAAATTCTAGTTCTTTTAATTAATATTGCTCTCTCTTTTCTTATTTTGATTAATTGAATTATCAATCAGTTTTTTTTTTTCATTTTTCTTTTTCTTACTTTTTTTTTTTTTAAATAATGTGTTCACAGACATCATGGGAATTAATTCAATTGATAAAAACAAATATTATTTCTTTTTTAATAAGTGTTGATTTTTCAAAATTTTAATATTTAACTTCAAATGTATCATGCATGCTTATGTGGGAGGAATGTATCCTTAAAATTGTTTTGATTAAATATAATCCTAACAAAGTTTGAAGATACTTAATTCCTAGTAACTGCAAAATATTTAAATAATTTGGATGTCGGAATAACATGTCCTTGTTTATGATCGTGTTATGCTACATTTACATTTAGAAATAAAAATATTTAATTTAATGCATAGTAGCTAGTTTAGTGGTCACTTTCTAAACTTAAGCATCTTACATCTGCTTAAAGAGAAATAAGAAAAATGTTGAACTCTAATGATTTCTATTGTGTGCGGGCTACTTTATCAAGCTACTCTTGTCAATAGCTCAACTTAATCTGTCTATTAAACAGCCTAATTGGGTGTCAAAATAAAACATCATCCATGTCAAAGATATGGAATATGAACAAGCAACATTCGGCTGAACCAAATATGATAAGAGATCAACAACGAGTTATCTATCTCTGAATTTAATCCGTTTAAGGATGAAGCATAAATTAACCAAATTCAAACTACTACTCAGCAGTTTGCAACAGAGTCAAGTCCAAATCTAGATTGAATACCATATTCAACGAAAAGGAGTTACATGCATTAAATTTATGAGCTGCAATAGTGAGCTCTTATTGATAAGGATACGACAGTCACACTTTATTACAGTAGCTAGCTAATCCCTGGTAGTGACTAGTTCATATCTCTGTAGTGTAGTGTGAAGGGCACTCACTAGTGAATGAAATGGCAACGTTTTGGGATGGTGAAGGCAATATGAGGGTCGATGCCATAGTTCTTGAAAAGATCAGAGTTAATGATAGTATAGTAACAAGGGATGGGAACATCCAGCAGAGAATTGCAGCATTGTGCAGAAACAGGAGCTGCCACGTCTCTCACTGCTTTCTTGCAGTGGCGCAGCGTATGTGTCAGAATTCTGTCAGGACTGAACTTGCCACATTCACCAGTTGCTTCAACCCCATTATGGGTTCCAGCTATTGCCAGAATCATCAGAAGGAACAATAGGCAAATAGATTTCATCTTCATCATCGTTTTCACTTATCTCTTAAGCTTGAAAGGAGCTATGTATTTCACAAACACTGCTCTGCCTTAAAGTCCATATATAGCTACTGCCAGCCCGCTGGAATCAACAAACCTTGTTCTCAAGTCTTAATCCATCTGCTTTGAAAATTAGAATCCTAGTTTATTTATTGATTTCCCGGGAGAGAGTCCCCCGCGGATTAGTTGTCCTTGTGATGTTTTTCTTGATCGATCGTTTTAGAAGTCTTAAGGCATCAGAATAACCATCACGGAAAACTAGACGCTGGAAATTTAAAATTGTGAACAGCTCCCAGTTATCAAAACTAAATGGAAATATATTAATTTATTCGGGTCACATGCTCCCTCCTCATTTGCACTACGCTAAAAAGTATTGATCACTTATTAATAACTAAAGTAGCGTACAAATCTTAATTATATTATTAAGGGAGAAAAATTGGATTAATTAAGACAATAATTTAATTAAAACTAGCATACCATATTAGTACTACACATATACATGAGAGTGCATGTGTATTACATTATAGTTTGTAGAAATGTGCATAGGTGTGTATGTGTACGTTTTAATCATGTCTGTATATTGAATTTATTCAAAACTTAGTTATGTATTATTTTTAAATATTAATTTGTTTTATTTCTAATAAATTTTAATTATGAAAATTTTTAAAATGTAAATTCTTATCAAATTTTAATTATTTTTCACTTGAAATCATCTCTTTTTTATTTCATTCTTTTCATTTTAAATCTTATTTTTTATTTTTCTGAAATATTTTTTAATAAAAATAATATGTAACCCAGCCTAACTAGTTAGATTTGGTTTTACTTTATTCAAACCTAACCCACAACTTTACTTAAATTTCTTTTATAGAATCACAATTTTACCATTAATGAAAATAATTTTAAAAAATAAAGACAAACATCTAAAACTTGTTCTTGTTTTTTAATTTTAGAAAACACTTTCTGTTTTTTAGTTTTTAAAACAGTTGATATAAAACATATTACAAAACAAGATTTTTAATTCTTTTATTTAAAAAAAAAAATACTATTTTTAAAATTAACATTCATACAAGGCCTTTATTTCTGCATATTTCGCTCAGTAATTTTCCTGCATGATCAACTTCAGAACACACCGCACTTTCATCGCTTTAATTTGTAATAGCTACGACCTACCAATACACTACCCAAGAATAATCAAGCACAACTTTATTTATTTATTTATTTATTTATTTTTATTACTGATTAGGTGTCTGGATGTTACCAGAGGAAGTGTATCTCACTTATAAACCACACTTCTTCTTTTTTTTTGGTTTTTCTTTTTGTTAACTTATTATATGCTGCTTTTGTGAGTCTAATAAGCAAGTGCGTACGTATCTATGTATGTACTATCAGGAGCATTCTTTCTTTAATTATTCTTGATTCATTAACAGTAACCACATCACACTATATGTTCCCTGGCACCTTTGATCGAGTGATCGTCAGTCTTCAAGATATGGTATAAGCTGCGAAGATGAGATGAGATGAATTAACAAATGTTGATTCTTGAATCGTAACGCTCACAGGCAAGTACATATAATCAATAAGTATTACAATGGTAACTCGAGTATTATTTCTACATAGACTTTGTCTCCATTATGATTGATTACTTATTACCAAGCCTTTAATATAGAAAAGTTCATGAGTAAGTGTAAAAGCATAAAGTACAATGTTAAGTGATTAAAATATAGCTAACAAAAGAAAAAGGGAGAGCATAGCAGGAATACCCTAATGGTAGGGCTTCTCGTGCTCATATAAATAGTCTTAGATTCAAATTCTAATAAAAATAAATATTATAAATTAAGATGTAATAGTGAATAAAAACAAAAGAAAAAGGGAATTTTTCCTATAATAGATTAAAAGAATTTAAAATGAGATCTATAATGATTAGAATAAGATTAATAATTTATTTTTTAAGAAAAAGTTTTTGGTAATTTTTCCTAAACATAAACTATACCTTTTACAATTAAATCATTAATAGATCAATATATTTTACAATTTAACATCAATTATGGATTTAAATTTATAGATAATCCAAAACTTTTAGTATTTGCAATTAATGTTGTTAATACATTGAATATAATATTTGAATTAAATTTAGTCTTCTTTATTTTTTTGAATTATATTGGCATTAAGAAAAAAGAACTTCTTCTGAGATCTAATGTTTTATTAATAATCATAAGAAATATCAAGACGTTTATGGCTTTATAATAATCAACAGTAATATATATATAAGAGGTGTATAAATTTTAATGTTAAAAAAGAATTCATGCACATTCAGAAATCATAAACGGAGAAGAAATAGTTTATACAAAATCGTAATTAATTGAATTTCTCATGCTTTCGATCAAAAAAATAATTATTCATGGTCAAGTTTTAATCTTCAAATCAAATACATAGTATTATATACTTCAAGTCAACGAGCTCTTTTCTGATAAATAATATTTAAACATATTTACAGGAGTTTTTTTTCTAAAGGGAATAAATTGTATATTAATGCAGTTATATTGTATTGATCATATAAAGATGGTTAAGAAATTGATATGATTGGGAAGGAAGTTCCTAAAATGCCGTATAGACTCGTCAAGTAGTTAAAACAATGAAAACCAAAGAAAAAGTTATGACAATAAGTATTATACGCGTTCAACGGGTACAATATTGTTATGTAAAATATTTAGGTCATCAATTGATTTGAAGAAATATTATTTCGTTTTAATAAGTGTTAATTTTCTAAAGTTTTAAAATCATATTTTAAATGTATCATGCATGCTTATGTGGAGGAATATGTATCCTTAAAATTGTTTTGATTAAATATAATCCTAACAAAGTTTGAAGTTTGAAGATACTTAAATCGTAATCACTACAAAATATTTAGATAATTTGGATTTTGGAATAATATGTCCTTGTCTATGATTGCGTTTTTACATTTAGAAATAAAAATATATAATTTAATGCATAGTAAGTTTACTGGCCAATTTCTGACAACGATTTATTTATCTCTCAGTATAATCCGTTTGAGGATGAAGCATAAGTTAACCAATTCAAGCTATTACTCGCAGTTTGCAACAGAGTCAAGTCCAAATCTAGATTTAATTCCATATTCAACGAAAAGGAGGAATTAGATGCATTAAATTTATGAGCTGCTATAGTGAGCTCTTATTGATAATGATACAACAGTCACACTTTATTACACTAGCTAGCTAGTCCCTGGTAGTGACTAGTTCATATCTCTCTGTAGTGTGGGGAGGACACTCACTAGTGAATGAAATGGCAACGTTTGGGGATGGTGAAGGCAATTTGAGGGTCGATGCCGTAGTTCTTGAAAAGATCAGAGTTAATGATAGTATAGTAACAAGGGATGGGAACATCCAGCAGAGAATTGCAGCATTGTGCAGAAACAGGAGCTGCCACGTCTCTCACTGCTTTCTTGCAGTGGCGCAGCGTATGTGTCAGAATTCTATCAGGACTGAACTTGCCACATTCACCAGTTGCTTCAACCCCATTATGGGTTCCAGCTATTGCCAGAATCAACAGAAGGAACAATAGGCAAATAGATTTCATCTTCATCATCATTTTCGTTGATCTCTTTAGCTTGAAAGGAGCTATGTATATCACAAACACTGCTCTGTCTTAAAGTCTATATATAGCTACTGCCAGCACTCTGGAATTAACAAACCTTGTTCTCAAGTCTTAATCCATCTGCTTTGAAAATTAGAATCCTCATTTATTTATTGATTTGCAGGAAGAAAGCAGCCCACAGATTCATAATTTTCTTAAACTTCTTCTTGATCAATCGGTTTAGAAGTCTTACGAAATCAGAATAATCACCACGGATAACTAGACGTTGGAAATTTAAAATTGTGAATAGCTCCTAGTTATCAAAACCAAATGGGATTATTTTAATTTATTCCGGTCACCTCCACCCTCCTCGATGGGTTTGGAATTTTCAAGCTATTTTAAACCAGTCTTAGTTTGCTCCTTGCAAAAAAAATATTAATTAATCTTAACATATTTATATGATGATTAACATAGTGTATTAATTTTAATTAAATTATTAAGAGGAAAAGATTGTGGTCCATTAAGATAATAATTTAATTAATACTAACACACTACATCAACTGTCACATTAATATGTTATGGCTAATTAATATTTTTTTTCACCCCAAATTTTGAGATGTAGATCCTCTGCTGCTATAGAAGGCATTAGGAACAAATAAAATATTTAAAATTATTTTTTAATTTTATTATTATGTTTTATAGCAGCATTCTTTATCTTGCTCACCAAGTGTCCTCTAGAGTCGTAAATCCAATTTTAAGCATCAGACAATGATTAAGCTAACATTGATATTGTAATAAATTTTGATGTGAGGCTCTAATTTTATTTTAAATTAGAAAATGACGTGATGCTGCGAGAAAATAATTATTATTGAATCTGTATACATTAAAGAATCGATCAATTTGATAAGTATAGTTAATTTGAAGGAATATAAAATATTTTGCATTATAGATTTTTTAAAACTCAATAAAACGAATTTTAAATATATTTCAAGGATCAAAATAGAATTTTCTCCTTGACTTATCTTTTCATACGAAGGTGCAATAAATTTGGTTCGACTCAAAACATCATTTCTGCGTCTTTCACTCTAATTTTCTTCCATGATCAACTTCAAAACGCCCCGCACTTTCATTGCTCTAATTTGTAGTTGCTACGACCTACCAATACACCCAAGGAAATCAAGGCCAACTTTATTTTCTTTTAATTACTGATGAAGTGTCTGGATTTTACTACAGGAAGTATAACACCCATAAACCACACTTTTTTTGCTTTGTCTGTTTGTTAACTTACAAGCTGCTTTTGTGAGTCTAATAAGCAAGTGCGTACGTATCCATGTATGAACTATCAATAGCCTTCTTTCTTTAATTATTCTTGATTCATTAACAGTAATCACATCACACTATATATTCCCAGGCACCTTTGATTGAGTGATCGTCAGTCTTCGAGGTATGGTATAAGCTGCGAAGATGAAATGAGATGAATTAGCAAAAATGGTGGAAGCGTGGTAGCTAGCTAGCCAAGAGCAATTCTATTTGATTAGAAACTTAAAACATACTAACATTAGAGCAATTAATAAGAAAGGAGGGACGAACCTCCACACTTGCGACCCTTAGGACGTGTGGCAATTTTGCACCGTTTGGGAGTGCTAAGTGCAGCTTCAGGCTTGATACCCGCTCTCCTGGCGCCCCGAGAAAGCAGAAGACTACAAATACAATGGTCAAAGGACATCATTTTCACTTGATTGCAGCACTTTGAAGGAACCGAAGCACACTGTCTCTTCCTGCTTTTTTACATGGATACAGCTTGTATATGTCTGCCATTGATATATTCCTGCGTGCAGTTCCATCCACCCCACTGCTTCCTCCAATCATAGCAACAATCAGAAGCAACAGCGTCAACAAAATATACTTCTTCATGGCACCTTCCATTTCTTAGATAACTTGTGTGCCTTTTGGAGCTAACATTAGCGGCAATAATAATGACCACCAAATGTTTTACCAGCAATTAATAAATGGCTGGCGAATCCACGATCGGTAAAAGCTTTACCGGCCATTATAGCAATGGCTGGTAAAGATTGAATTAACTGTCACTAAAAAAAATATTAGTGTATAGCAGCAATTTCTTTACGACAATTGTTATGGCCACTAAATGGGTTCCATAATTGGCAAATGTCAACATTTAGCAACTTATTTTATTGCCGGCAAAAGAACTTATAGCGCCTATTATATTGTGGAAATTGCTATGGCCACAAAAATTGGTTTTATAATTAACTTTTACCAACAACTGATAGACCTCTTTATTGCTGGTAAAAGTTAGAAAAAAAAATACTTTTGCAATTCAATTATATTTTCCCCCCAAAATAATTTAACAATGACATAAATAATTCTAAAAGAGCATAAGGAAATTCATTCTAAGAAACAATATATTTAATTAAATCCATAATCAGAAGAATAATTGTTAGTCATTAATTTTATCATGAGTACCAATAATAAAATACAAAAAAGTTCACCATAACTCTAATAACTAGCTAATTTGATCAAATTCAGTCACAATACATAATGATATGTATGATCTTTTCTTCAACTCTTAAAGCTTGACCACAAAGAGTAGTTTTGCAATAAAAATGGAAGTATGATAAAAGTAATAGCTAAAAGCATGAAAGAAGAACCAATAAATGAAGTAAAAGGAGAGTCAGGAGAAGAAATTAACACCATTAAATAATTAATTAGCCAAAATGCCAGAACCAAAAGTCAATAGTATAGTAAAGTGAGGTCTAGGAATCTCATGGACTAAGCAAAAGGGAAATGCAAAAAGCAAATAGGCAATTATTACCAATAGAGTGAAAGAACTAGCCCTTTATCCTTTTGTCATATCATAAGATAAATGTCACACCTCAACTCCCGAAATGTGATCAGCACAAATAACGAGACTAGCCCAAATCTGTAAGCCTAACAAGTTGATTTTTTAGCTGAATTGCAATCAGACATAATGGAAATTCATTATCAAATAGATTCTCATTCATATATATATTTTGTAGAAATTCCAAAAAAGTCTCCTCTGTAACTGAGACCTCCCAAATTTTCTACAAATATCTACTAAAACAATAATATCCATAAAAGAGAGCTCAGCTCTCAATTCAATCTAGAGACAACTACAACACAGTAGAGGAGTCGGGAATCTACTTGTGATTATACATATTTATTTACAATTATTTACAACATTAACAAATTACACTATTACAAAAGAATACAAAACCCCTAACAAAATAGGGAAATCAAAATATCAGCAGTACCAATAAGGTTCCTCTAGCCCTTCTGGTCAGCAAACTGCTCTGGATGACTACCTGAAATTAAGTAACATGTAAACGGGTAGCATTCCAATAATAAATCAATAATATCTGTCGTAATCGATCTTTTAGCAGAGAGAATAAAAATTGGTTTAAATTGATTCCCAAAATGGATCTTGAAAATCAATTTATTGGAGTCGTTACCAAAATTTTTAACAGAAAACTTTGCAAAATCAATTTAAAACAAAAAGAAAAGGCAAAATGGTCTGTGAAATCATAGATGAGTTCGAGAGTTTATTTGAGTGTGGGGAAAGTGTTAGGCACCCCACAACACCCGTTCATAAGGACAGTTACCTTAAACTAATCAACTGAAATAGAATATGACCTTAAATTTATCTCAATTACCCTTTATTAACATGCATGTCCATTAAATAGAGAAGACAAAAATGACAATAATAAAAGCAAACAAATAGATATTTACAAAGGGCACTTGGCCTAGGATGAAAGCCTAAGGCCAACGTACCCCGTGATAAGGATCAAAGTCCACGTAGTTTGACCAAAATGGCGGGTCTATTAGTTGGTGATTTTTAATTTTTGCAACGAAAACAAGAGAGTTCAAATTGAACAGATTTTCGTAAACAAAATGGGATTGGAATTTGATTTGTATGTTTTAATTTACAACAACTTGATTAATCTAGCTCTCTTGATCTCTTCATTTCCCTCTTTTTAATTTTTGTTTGATTTAGGAATTTTAATCTTTATTTTTGAAATTTAAATGAAATGATAGTGGAATAGACCCTTGGGATTTCTTTTAAATTTTTTATCATTTTTATTTTATGGTTTTATTTTGATTTTGAAAGTGTAATCAGAAGGATTTTTTTAGGGCTTTTACATTATATGCATTTTTCTTTTATTTTTATGTATATGTTTTTTTCTGTGCAATTAGAATTTATTTTAAACTTAACATAAAACTATAATGGGCAAATGTTACTATGATTTTCTGAATTTATGATTTTTCCATTTATTTTTGAAATTAAAATTCACTCTAGACTTAAAGCAAGACTATCATAAAAATATTTTTGAATTTTTGAATTTTATAATTTTTGTATTAATTTTTGAGATTATGATTCTTGTATCCATTTTTAAGATTAGAGTTTACTTTAGGTTTAAAGTAACATTATCATAAGAAAATATTTTAGAATTTTAGAATTTCATGATTTTGTATTAATTATTTTTTTTTTTCAAAATTTTAATTTATTTTAATACTTAAGGTAAAACTAGAGTGAAAAAAATATTCTTAGGATTTTTTATTATACATAACATGTAAGACAAACCTCCTTACTTTAAAATTAGTTCATCCTGATATTTTAAATGTTAATCTTTGAAACCTGAGAAGACTCAGGGTCTCACGCGGCCTCTACTAGTTAACCTTTGAGTGCCTGATAAGATGAGTGATCTCACTTGGGAACCCAAAATATCAAATAAAATATTTGGGAATTCTCAGGATTTTATATATATATATATTTTAAGGGTTTGGAAATTAGAATTCTCTTAGTCTTATCTTTAACAAGATCGATTCCCCGAAGCCTACGGAGACTCAAGTCCCACATGGCATTTCCTAATTAACTAAATTTTATAAAGCAAAAACTTAATCATTTTGTAAATAATAGAAAATATTTAATTAAAATATTTATTTTTACATTATTATTTTTTAAAAAACAAGTATGTACTAATTTTCGGGGTCTATAGAGATTAAAATCTCACACAGCCCCAAGCACTCGAGGAGAATAATATTTTCACACGATGATTTTCTTAGAACCTTACTTGTTGGACCAAAATTAGTCTCACATTAACCAGAAAAAAAACAAATAAAGTAATAATAATAATAATTTTAAAAAAATGTTTAGAACATCCAACATGAAATTAGGTTCTTGGACGTGAAAAGAATTATGTGCATGCATATAATGTAACTCACTTATTGCTTCTTCTTTTAGCTTCTCGCCTCTCACCATTGGCCAGAAGTTCCCCTTTAGTGGCCCTTCTCTTCTTCTTCCTCCTTGCTTCTCTCTCTCTTCGGCCCGACGTAGCTCCTTGCCTCTCTCTCTCCTTAACCTGTGACTGCACGAGCTCCAGCAACCACTTTCTCTCCTCCTTCTTCTCTTCTTCTGTTTCTTCCTCTTTCATTCACCCCTCGGCACCGTCACGCAATAGCTCTCCCTTCCTTTCTTTTCTTTTCCTCCCTTCTTCTTCCTCTCCCTCTCTCTCTCCTCTGCCCGTCACATAGCAACTCTGGCAACCACTTTTTTTCCTCCTTCTTCTTTTCCTTCCTTCTTCTTTATATCCTTTCTTCTTCCTTTTTGCCCGTGGTGCTTAGAACAAGGCAGACTCCTTCTTCTTCTTCTTTCTAGGCTCAACACCTTCTCGACTCGTCGTCCAACAACTCTTTGACACACCTCTCTCTCTCCTCTTTCTCCTTCCTTTCTTCTTCCTCAGTCAAGCCCAGCACTGCGCAAACTCCTCTTCTCCCTTTGGTATACTCAGCCTTCCCCTCTTTAACTCCAGCCATGATCTCTCTCTCTTTAACTCCTCCAGCCATGATCTCTCTCTCTTCCTCACCTTTTCAACAGCACATCCCTCCTTACATGCCATGTCTCTCATGCTTTTTGTACAGTCTACCCCTTCATGTCCTTTTGTCTTTTATGAGTGTGTGTAAGAGTGGTATGTGAGAGTGTGTGTGTCTGTGAGTGTGTGTAAGAGTGTGAGTGAGAGTTTAGGAGATAATGTGTGAGTGAATGAGAGCTTACATTTTAACTTGGTTACTTTTATGATTTTTATTAGATAACTTTTCTTTCCTTTTTGGATTGGGATTAATTCAAAATGTTTTTTACTTTATTTAATTTTCCTTTTGCAAGATAATTAACATATCTTTACTTCAAATACTTATCTTGAATTTTTCTCTTTTGATATTTTTGGTTTTGTATTTGGTTTATCCTATTTTGATTTTATATTTTGCTTTTTACACTTTTGTTTTAATTTTGTATTTTGTTTTTCTTATTATTATTATCATTATTATGTTTTATTATTTTGTCTCCATATTTTATTCAATTTTATTTTTTAACTCCCATTTTGCATTTATTTAGTTATAGGAGTAACCAATTAATCCATTAGATAGTTATTAATTTTTATTCTTGAGGTAGGGTGTTCACAATACCTTTTAAATCGATCAGTTTTCGATAAATCATGATTTAAAACTTTAACCATTAAAGCCATAAACATGTGATAAAATAATAACAGTCATGAATTCATTCCATGGAAATTAAATCAATCAAGGGTATATAGCCCTTGGAAATTATATTTTAACGGTCGAGGATCCACAGCCCTTAGAGAATCTTTCTCATCGGTCAGGGGTACTTAGCCCTTGTATACTTTTATCAAACAGTCAAGGGAACTCAACCTTTGGGTTCTTGTTAAAAGACATGTAAAAACCTTCCTTTTTATTTAAAATATGGTTAGCTCAAAACCTAGATTCAAAAGAGGACTATCAGAGACATCAAGCATTGGTCATGGACTTATGGCCCATGTAGTTTAATCATTTGTCAAGAGCACACAGCATCTTGAGGTAAATCACTATCGGTCAAGGGTATATATCCTTTAGGTTATTCACTATCAGTCGAGAGCACACAGCAGCTCGAGGTAAATCATTATCAGTTGAGGGTATGTATCCCTTGGGTTATTCACTATCGATCGAGAGCACATAGCATCTCGTGGTAAATCACTATCGGCCGAAAGCACACAGTATCTGGGGTAAATCACTATCGGTCATGGGTATGTATCCTTCGAATTATTCACTATCAGTCAAAAACACACAGCATCTTAAAGCAAATCACCCATGCAGTTGTGAGTCGCAAGCTCACACTAAAACATCCATCTTATAGTGTCCTCCCTAAATCTAAAGAACTGCCATACATGAATTTTCCCTTTTTAATATCAATGTTATCATAATCTTTAGTCAAACATTATCCCTTTCTATTTAATCCTTTCTTTTTACCGTTTTGCATGGAAATCACTTACCAATCATAAATCAATATTCATATGAAGACTAACAAGTCTAACAATTATGCTACCATATAACCATATAACAATCCAATGGTAAGCATTTAGTTGGAAAAGCTACCGCTTACCTGGTGGCTGACGTATGTTAAAATCACCTTATCTTCGTCTCTTGGTTATAAAATGGAATTCACCAACAAT
Source organism: Delonix regia (assembly GCA_037074485.1). Lineage (NCBI taxonomy): Eukaryota > Viridiplantae > Streptophyta > Magnoliopsida > Fabales > Fabaceae > Delonix > Delonix regia. The sequence goes on along the minus strand of CM073452.1, from coordinate 16,619,430 downwards.
CCCTATATCATAAGAATATACTTTCCTCAATTCCCATCACTAAACACATTAATTTAATTTCATTATAATACCTTAACAAAGGCATAAAGCAACCATAATCCTATACCATTAATTCCTCACATATTCTTTTCCTTTTTCTTTAATTCTTCATAATTCCATTACAAACTTCATATGCCACTACCAATTTCATATTCCATTCCCTTCTCATTACTCAAAACAAGCCCTAAATCAAATTTCCTGATTCCATCCCCTAACGTTTCCCAGAATTTTCGTTAATTTACACTCACTGCCTTAAAAACTTTCTGAATGATCACTGTAGTCCCCCATTTCATACTTTTTCCTTCAATTCAAGTAAAACCATGAAGAACACTAGGGTTTCATGTCATACACCTTAAAAGTGTTCTTATAAGACCAATTTAAACCCATTAAACTGCAGAATTTCATCATTTTCTGAAAATCCCAAAATTTTAAAACTTTTTAGTTTAGTCCCTATCAGAACAACTCTAAAAAACTTGCCTAAAATCATGCTTCCAAAGCTGAAATTCAATGTGAAAGGTCTGAAAATGCTTTTCCTAGCATTATTCTCATGAAAAAAAAATCGATTAAAACTCACTGAAATTGCTAAAAACCCTTGATGTCGTGGCTATGACGTGAGACCGTCGAAAAAAGTGATTGTCGCCGGCCAACGGCAGGCGGTAGCTGCCTAGAAAGCTTCACCAGTGATAGAGTAAGCTGGTTGGAGATTGAATGTGGCGATGGACAGAGTAAAAACCAGAAACTAAAAAGGACAAAATTCTTGTTCTGTAAAAGAAGAAGAAGGTATATTGAAGGGTATTTTCATAATTTTGCCTGGGAGTGACATGTGTCAACACCAAAAAAATGCTGAGGGAGGAGGGAGCTACATCTCAAACCCACGCCCCATTGACTCCGGAGGACTTGCCTTACCACTGAGTTAAAGCTCACATCTGATTAGTATTACACATTACAAATATTTATACCTTCATTCTTGCTAAAAGAAAAATTTTTGCATTAACTACTTGCTGTGGATCCTCGACCAATAAATATAATATCCAAGGGCTAAGTACCCTTGACCAATGATAAAGTTTTTTCCCGAGGGCTGTGGATCCTCAACTAATAAATATGATATCCAAGGGCTATGTACCCTTGACCGACTTGATTTCCATGGAAATGAATCCATAACCGTTATTATTATATTACGTGTAATTAATGCATGTTTATGGCTTATTATGGTTAGGCTTTAAATATTGATTCACAAAGAACTGATCATTTTAAAAGGTATTGTAATGGTTTTATTACTGGAATGCTACCCATTTATATTTTATTTAATTTCAGATAACCACTCAAAGCAATTTTCTGACTATAAGTGCTAGAAGAGCCCTATTGGTACTGCAGAGGATTTTTATTCCTTATTTTGCTGGGGTTTATATTTTGTCCTAGTGTAATTTGTCAAAAATGTAAATAACTATAAATGAGTATGGATGACCACAGGCAGATTCTCCATTCCCTTATTGTGATTTAGTTGTTTCTAGATGATTTGAGAGTTGAGCTCTTTTTTATAGATTTTGTTGTTTTTGGACAAATATTTGTAACAATTTCAGAATGCCTCAGTTATAGAGGAAACTCTGTCGAAATTTCTACAAAAATATATGAATATTAATTTGCTTGGTAATAAGATTTTTATGAATTTTCATTATTGTATGATTTACAATTTGGTCAAAAAAAAATTGTGATAAATTTACAGGAACGAGTTATTCTCGCTATATGTGTTGGTTGCACTCGGAAAGTTTGGGAGTGCTATAATGACCATGAAAGAAACTAGAAGACATAGGTAATGAAGAAGAAAAAAAAAAAAAAAAAACAAGCAAGCAAATCAATATCATTAGCTTATACTATTAACTTATATGTTGAAATTTTTATTGGTCCAATCTCAAAGAATCATGTATATTGCAACTATCTAATTCATTATTTGCAATTAATGTCACAAGATGTGGGTACACACTCAGACTCAGAGATCAAGGTCCTGCACGTTTCCCTTCAAACCATCACAACCATCACCTTTCTCGATTCGCGATACCAACAAAATAAAATGGTTCCATGTCTATATAAACTTCAAGAGTCTCGAGACCTATGCACTTAAATATACACATCCGAAGCTCAATTTCACTTATAAGTAAATAGTGGAGCCAAAGTACATGACCAAAGGACAAAACCTTTTGCTCGTTATCCCATGAATCATATAAGGACACATATATTATTATAATTTATAAATCAAAGCAATTTAGAATACCTGAACTTTTCCAATCTCTAAATCACAGCAAGTCAAAGAGTGAGCGGCCCATACTGCAGGAGATTGTTGTAATACCTGAGAAAGCACAGAAGCAGCTAAATGAACTTAATCACACAAAGAAAATCACAGGGGATAAACTTAATCGCACAGAGAAAGCACAGAAACAAGACAGTATAGCAAGAGAAAGCACAAATCTACTACAGACGACAAAGTGAAATCCAATCCAATGGAGAAACCCAATCGCATAGAAACCGTAAGTGATGAAAGGTGCAGACAATGAGGATTGAAGGCGGCAAACGGAGGGAATAGTGAAAATAAGGCGCGCTCAAGGGAATTATTATTATTTTTTTTTCATTTTTTTTAAGAGTTAAAATATAATTTTACCTTTACCAATAATTAAGGCTTTTACTGGCAAATGGACTCAATTGCCTGCATATACAAACTTATTTATGGCTAATGGCTAATTGCCAGTAGTATTTATATTTTAGCAATTTATTACCGGCAATAATGTTTTTGTCATTAATTATTGCCACGAAAATCGTTTTTGGGTGTAGTGCAAGGATGTACTATCAGAAGCCTTCTTTCTTTAATTATTCCTGATTCATTAACAGTAATCACATCACACTTTATATTCCCAGGCACCTTTGATTAGTGATCGTCAGTCTTCGAGGTATGTTATAAGATATAAGCTGCGAAGATGAAATAAGATGAATTAGCAAAAATGGTGGATGCATGGTAGCTAGCTAGCCAAGAGCAATTCCATTTGATTAGAAACTAAAAACATACTAAAATTAGAGCAATTAATAAGAAAGGAGGGACGAACCTCCACACTTGCGACCTTTAGGACGTGTGGCAATTTTGCAGCGCTTGGGAATGCTTAGTGCAGCTTCAGGCTTGATACCTGCTCTCTTGGCGCCACGAGAAAGCAGAAGACTACAAATACAATGGTCAAAGGACATCATTTTCACTTGATTGCAGCACTTTGAAGGAACCGAAGCACACTGTTTCTTCCTGCTTCTTTACAAGGATACAGCTTATATATGTCTGCCATTGATATATTCCTGCATGAATTTTTATCCAACGCACTGCATCCTCCAATTATAGCAACAATCAGAAGCAACAATGTCAACAAAATACACTTCTTCATGGCAGCTTACATTTCTTCGATAACTTGATGTTTGACGAACACGAACACTTCCAGCTCCATGTTATATATAGGCATAAACACTGCATGGTGAAACTAACAAGGTGTTCGAAAGGTCAAGCTAAGTGAGGCTTTGGCGCTAGCTTTTTAAATTGTTGACAAGCGACAGTATAAACTATGACCAAGAAGCAGCTGGCATAGCAACTCCTTCTGAGGTCAACAGGTGAACGATGCACGCAGTTTCTTCATTTTCAACCAAAACATTTTTAAATAAATGGTGCGCCTGCAGAATCAATCCAGCCCTCTGATGCATATTTTCTCCAGAATTAGGAATCATGGTTTTTGTCCCCCAGCGATTCAACTATGATATGATTTCATTGCTGGGAGTATGTAATATTTCAAGAGAACCTAATCTCATATTATTTGGAGGAGAGCTCCTTTGTTATATAGTTTATATATCAACTTGTATTATTAGACATATAAAGAGCAAAGGGTGGTAAGCTTTTATCCATCGTTTATATAAAATTGTATTATCTAAACCAGTTCGCAATGACAATCGCAGTTTTGCAGTAAGACGCACAAGTTCAAATCAAAAGATTGATTTTCATAAATTAAAACAAAGTGAAGTACTGTGGTTATTTATTACATGAGGAAACTGATGAGCAGCTATAGCAAGCTCTTACTAAGAAAACAGTCACACTTTATTACACAAGCGTTGTGACTAAATCGTAGCCTTCTGTGGTGTGGCGGGCGCTAGTAGTGAAGGAAATGGCAACGTCTGGGAATGGTGGAGGCAACTTGGGGGTTGATGCCAACTTTCTTGAAGGCGTCAGAATGGAAGATAGTATAGAGACAAGTGACGGGAACTTTGTGCAGCGCTTTGCAGCACTGTGTAGAAACTGGAGCAGCCACGTCTCTTGCTGATTTCTCACAGTGACGCAGAGTATGCGTTAACATTCTTTCAGGACTGAACTTGCCACATTCACCAGTTGCTTCAGCCCCGTTATGGCATACAGCAATTGCCAGAATTATCAGAAGGAACAAGAAACAAATGGACTTCATCATGGCAGCTATATATATGTATTTCACAAATACTGTTAGCTCCGTCTTAAGCACTATTTATACCTTCACAGGCAGCACTCTGGAATCTGCAACCCTTGTTCTCAAGTCCAAACCCATCTGCTTTAGAATCCACATTTTCTAATTTTCCAGGAGAAAACAGTCCCTTGTTTACACACCTAATTATGAAGCCATGGATGGCGTTCGTTATTGTTCTTCCCTGTGATTCCGAAAAGAAAATCAGATGAAATGAATCACCAATATTTCAGACTACGAGTGCAAGTAGTCAAATTGTTTACCCCTTATTTTCTGAATATATTAATCAATACTCGATAAAAACGAACGAAGGAATAAGACCCATTCAGTATCAATTGTTAATTGACTTTTAATTCTGTCTATTGCGAAATGTGGTTTTCGGTATTCTGTGCGCCAATTTATCTTTTGAGGTCGCAGTATTTCGGTCAACAAAAGAAAAAGAACCCATGACTCTCACATTGCGGTCTGCAGTTTGCAGTGATGAGACTTCCGGTTTCATTTATATTATATGTTTTTTTAGACTAAGAGGAGAGAAGATATTTATGACAAATATTAATATGACATCAAAAAGAATTTCCAATCAACCAATATTACTTACGAGTATAAATGAACTTAATTATTTATGAATTATTCAAGTTGGACTAAACTCAGTACAAATAAATAAGCTTGATGAATACATTAAACTCATTTGATTAAACGACTCAAACTTTAAAAGTTCATCCTTGATTTATGGCCAAAAAACACCGTACACTAGTAATCAAAACAAGTTCTAAGTTGCCGTAGCTGCATTTAGATTTCTTTTTGTTTTTGTTTTTGTTTTTGTTTTTCTTTTTCTTTTTCTTTTTCATTTGTCATGGATTGATATAATTATGTATTGCAATAAAAAGTATTGTTGAATACAAATATTGCAGGATTTGTTTTACCTTTTCATCAAGAAAAATAATGTCAAAGCAATTGTGTAAATACTGCAACTGGAATTTTGATATTCAATTATCATTTATAATATTTATGTCGCCCAACAAATTACAATTCCTGACAATGTCTACAAATGAGTAAAATATGTGTTGAATACAAATAGTATGTTTATTGTAATATTTGAAATGATCTTTCATTCATTGAAAAATATTACATTTAATTTTTTTACCTTTCAAAAAAATATTATATTTAATTTCCCTCCCCAAATCTTGAACCCAAAATCCTTGAACTAAATTTAATATTTTTAAAAAAAATTTAAAAAATAGGTGTAATATTTTTCAACAAATGAAGACTATTATGAATATTATAATAAATGAGGACCTAACTAACAATTTTATAATAATTAAAGGACAAAAATGATAATTACTATAACTAACAGCTTTGCCTGTTATAATTTAAAATTGAAGAACAAACAAAGCACATAATTAATCGGTACTGACAGTGAAATAAAATGCCGAGAAAGTTGACAGAATTAGTCGCAAGTGATGAAGATACACAGTTATAATAACTTCGCGTCATCAATTATAATTTATAAACAAACAAAATTCATTCATGGTTTAAGTTAAATCAGCATCTATCTTCGTACAAATGATTATCATCAATTATCTATTTAGTTTTTTGTGTATTTAGATTCTTCTTGATATCAAGATAATTTATATAGTTGTAACCATTCACGAAGAAGTTTTTGAAAATGCCATACATTTATGGTAATTCTCACCATTAATTATATATAGGTGTATGAAGAATTTATTAATAAGAAAAGCCATTTAAGGTTTTTGTCAAATTATTTTTTCTTTTTATCCACAATTATCTTCAACTATCTGTTCATTAATGTTTTTATTTACATTTCTCTTAACAAATAAATAATTATATTATATAATCAAAAGAATTAGCACATATCATCTTTACATATTTAAAATATTGTGACATACATATATATATATATATATATATGAAATTACAATAAATTAAATTAAAATAAATTAAAAATTCAATAAATTAATTTACAAATCATATAATAAAATTAATATACGTCAAATTACAATAATTTCCAAAATTTAATTATCTTTACTTTCTCTAATTTAAAATCATGACACATCAAATCACAATATCATTTTTCTTTTTTACTTACACCTACAAACACCATTCCTCTACAACGTATAAACATATAGCAAATTGCATCAATTTTTTTCAAAGGCCTATGCAACAACAGGCTGGCAAATTAACTAGTTGATAAATAATAAGCTTGATTTAATTGACTCAAACATAAAAAGTTCATTCTTGATTTGTGACGAAATAACACAACACTTGTAATTAAAAGAAGTTCTAAGTTGCTGTAAATGCTTTTCGGTAGCTTTTCCTTTTCCATTCGTCAAGGATTGATATAATTATTGTAATAGAAAGAATTGTTGAATACAAATGTTGCAGGATTTGTTTTACATTAAATGACGTCAAAAGTAATCAGTTGATTTTTTAAAGATTGTGACAGGAATTTTGATATTCAATTATCATTTAAAACGTTTTTGTTGCTCAACAAATTGCAATTTCTGTCAACGGTTGCAAATATATACAAATCACTAGAGCTGACAGCTCTACGAGTTACAATATAAAATTGGAGAACAAACAAAGCACATTTAATTATTTGGCACTGATAATGAAAAGAAATGCCCAGAAATTTGACAGAATTCGCCAAAAGTAACGAACACGTACAGTTATAATAACTTCTTGCATGTCATCAGTTATAATTTATAAACAAACAAAATTCATTCATGTTTTAAGTTAAATGCGCATCTATCTTTATACAAATGATTGTCTTCAATTATCTATTTAGTTTTGTGTATTTAGTTTCTTCTAGAAATTATGATAATTTATTCAGTTGGAACATACACGAAGAACATTTTTAAAATGGCATACATTTATGCTAATACTCAATTAATGTAGGTGTATGAAAAATTATTAATTTAAAATATCCATTTAAGGTTTATGTTAATTTATTTTTTCTTTTTATCCACAATTATATTCAAGTATCTGTTCAATAGTATTTTTATTTATATTGGTCTTAACAACTAAATAGTTATATTATATAATCAAAATAGCTCTCATTCCTAGGAACGATTTTCAAATTTGATTATGCAAAATATATATAGTCTTAATTTTAATTTTAAACTATTCTTTATCAATCACACACATAAGAAAATTACAAATAGGAAGATAACCAGATAAACAGAAGAAAAATGGGATATTCATAAGGGCAGATTTGACCTAGCACAGAGCCTATGACTTAAGTAACCTGAAGTAAGGATCAAAGTTCACATAGTTTGTCAAAAAATGCAATCAGTTAGTTGGTAATTTTAATTTTGGTGAAAACAATAAAATAGTTTAAATTAAATAGACTTTTGTAGACAACAAATTTGAAATTTGGTTTGTGTTTTTTAATTTATGAAATTAATTCAATCTCACTTTCTTGCTCTCTTCATTCTCTCTTTTTTTTTTTTTCATTTTGGAATTTCTGAAAATAAAATTTAATTGCATTTTTTTAATTTTTGAATTGAATGTGAAGTTGGAAGCAAAACATTTAAAAGATTTGAAGAAAGAATTTTCTTTGTTTTCTTGTCAATTTTGAATGGAAGAATTTCAAAAATAGGAAAAGAAATCTAAAATACAATTTTTATTTGTATTTGGATTTTAGAATGAATTGAAAACCATTCAAGGAAAAATTTAAGTGTAACACTTGCCAAGTATTATGCAAAATTTTTGTTCTTAGCAAGACTAAAAACATAAATATTTGTGGTGTATATTATTAATCAAATAATGATTTTTGGCTTAGTTGTAAGGCATGGCATAGGTTCAAGACCAACATCCTCCTCCCTTAGAAAATTTTTGGTGTTGAAATGTGTCCTCAGTGTGAAATGACCAAAATGCCCTTCGTTATTTCCTTATTCCTTTCCTGTCATTTTCTTCTCGGTAGAATGCTCATCTTCTCTATTCTCTATTTTTGCTCCTTCCACCACCACGGTTAGCCATCATCCTTGTTCTAACCAGTGTCCCTCGTCATCGGCAACTCATTTTCGGTCACTGAGGCTCAAGTTTTCTAGCGACAGTCTTCGTTTTTCGCTGGTTACTGTTGATAGCCAAGAAAAGAGATTTTTCAATAGTTTTTTAGTGAGTTTTGATCATTTTTTCATGAAAATGTTGATGGTAGATGCATTTTTGGTCATTTCCCATTGAATTTTAGCCTTGGAAGCATGTTCTTAGGCAAGTTTTTGGGATTGGTTCTTCCACGGACTAAACTGAAAATTTTCTAGATTTTGGGTTTTTATGAAAAATTGTAGAATTATGGAATTTAATGGGTTTAAGTTGGTATTATAGGAACACTTTTAATGTTTATGACTTGAAATCATATTGTTCTTCAAGGTTTAACTTGGTCGAAGGTGAAAATATGGAAATTTAGGATGAAAGTGAAAATTTAGTAAGTTTATAAGGAAGTGAATCTAAATTGATGAAAAACTGAGTAAGTTATACGGTGAAATCAAGGAATATGAGCTAAGGCTTGTTTTTTTGGTGATGATAAGGAAGTTAGACATGAATTGGTAATGGAAATATGATGAATTAAAAGAAGAAAAATTCTTCTTAATTGGGATTTTGTGTTGCATTGATGTTTTGAGATAGTATGAGAATTTTAGATGTTTTAGTTACTTTTAGTAAATCTTTTTCATTTATGAACTTGTTTAGAGGCATTAAAATGAGCTTAAATTGATGTGTATTAGTAATGGGAATCGAGAAAATTGTATTTTGTGATATAGTAGTGATTGGGTGAAATATTTGATAACCAAGAAAAAGGGCTTATTTCTCCCATTAGGTAAGCGGTAGCTCTTCCAATCGTACGTTTACCATTGCATCATTATGTGGTAGCATAGTTTGCTAGATTTGTTAGTCTTTCAAATAAATTATTAGTGATTTGTATATGATGCCAAGCAAAAACCATAGAAAGAGAGGATTGTATGAAAAGTGTAAATAGCGTGAGCTTATGTCTCACGACCGTTTGATAAAATATCAAAGGGCTAAGTACCCTTAACCGATAAGAAAGATTTTCCAAGGGGTGTGGATCCTTGATTGTTAAATGTGATTTCCAAGGGCTATGTACCCATGACCGATTTAATTTCCATGGAATGAATCCATGACTGTTATTGTTATATTGCATGTTTATAGCTTAATATGTTAAGGTTTCAAATGATGATTTAGAAAGAATTGACCGATTCAAAATGTATTATGATGATTTATTATTAGAATGCTACCCGTTTATATTTTACATAATTTCAGGCAATCTGCTGACCAAGAGGGCTAGAAGAGCCCTATTGGTATTGTTGAGGATCTGATTCCCTATTTTGTTAGGGTTTTGTATTTTTTTGTAATAGTATAATTTGTTAATGATGTAAATAACTGTAAATGGGTATGTATGACCATAAGTAGATTCCTCATTCCCCTATTGTGATATAGTTATTTCTGGCCTGATTTGAGATTTGAGAGTTGAACTCTCTTTTCTGGATATTGTTGTTTTTAGTAGATATTTGTAGCAATTTTGGGAGGTCTTAGTTACAGAGGAGACTCTGCCGAAATTTCTACAAAATATATGAATGTGAATTTATTTGGTAGTAAATTTCCATTATGTATGATTTACATTTCAGCTACGAAAACATCGTTTTAGGCTTACAATAATGGGATATTCCCATTATCTGTGTCGGTTACACTTCGGGAGTTGGGGTACGACATTAAGAATAAGATTTTTATTCTTTTATTTTAGTTCTTTCTTCTTTTTATTATTTTCTTAAAAGAGTTTTAATTGGATACGGGTCATTAGAACTTAAATTATTTAGAAAAACATGATTGATTGGTATGAAGTAAAATTTAAAAAAAAAAAAAAGAATAAAATTACAATTGAAAATCAAGGAAAAAGTAAAATAAATAAATAAATAACTTGTGATGTGGGTCTTAGTCTTCAGTCAAGAGAGCATTGTCATGAGGACAAGTGCCTCAAAATTAAAATTAAAACAAATTATTTCTATATTGTATCAAATCACATATTCATCGAGTGACCATTTCTTATCAAGACCATTGCTTCCAAATTAAAAGTATCATATTTATCAAAATAAGCGATGTGTATCCAATGTTCAAGCAATAATTAGATGTAAGATTATTTAAGCATAATGACACATTAGGTCTCTTCTTGGCATACATTTATACCATAGGTCGTATTTTGTTGCAGGCTTAGGCCTCAGGGAATGGGAATGTCATTCCCTCTCCCATGTTTAGTATACAGATTGTCAGTTCAATCCCATACCACCAGTAAAGCTTATTCCCAAATGATTGGGAATGAGCAATCCCACCACTAACCGATGGAATAAGATGCTATTCTTGGAATGTAGTATGTGAAGTCTTATTTGTCCCTCTGGTCCTCATTTGCCCTACCTACCTTATGCGACTTCACTATTCCCTGATTTCCACAAGCACTCTAGACTGGCTAGAGACCCATTGATTGCAATACAACAACTGCATCATCTTCTTTCGTTGAACGATAGGTACTAGATTCATTTGCTACGTACTATTCATTATTCCCTAAACCAGCATATATCTCCTTGCAACAAATGTTATAGCATTTTAATTTTTTCCTTTTTCCTTCTATTTTAATTCATGTGTTTCCATTCCTTCCTGGTACATCCTTTCATCATTCAATTGATCATGTGGGCATCCTTTTCTTAGCTGACAAATATATTGATATATACAATGTGTGAAATGAAGTTGAAATGCTTATCCTTTACAGATGCTTGTGCACAATGCTTATCCTATGTAGGAATGGTTTTAGTTGTTTGTTTTAAGCTTATGTATGATTATATGACTTCTTTGTTGCTTGTGCAAAAATGTTCCCTCTCTTTGCTGCTATTGTTATTCCTGATCTATCTATGTGAAATTGATGATATTTTGTTGTTTTTTACCATTTTGCTGTCTCTAAAGTATATGTTAATACTTTATTGGAAACCCTATATATATCACTACTAAATGAACTATATTGATGCATTGTATATGAACTAATAAGCACACATACATATAACCATAGGCTTTATAATGGTGAATGTGGATGGCTATTATGACTGCTACGTGAAACCATCATGAACCTTATGGTTAAATTAGAGAGCATGCCTAATGCCTCTACACTTTGTTGATGACTTGGTAATGTATGTGTACACAAATGGACCATATGAGGAGACACATAGTTGTGCGCATCTTAGTGTGGTAGGCAATCTTACTTGTAGAACTCTATAAGTGCTTTAGGGGCATTAAGGTATAAATTGCCAACGTAGAAGGTGTATCACATATAGGTCATACACCTTAAACTTCTATGAAAAAAAGAGCTCACCTTTGAAGCCTAATATACAATAGTGACACCACTTATTTCAACTAGATTTGAATGCATTGGGCAACATTTGATAGGCTCGGCTCTATGCTTGCTTCCATAGGAGGACTAAAACCCACGAAGCATATGCTAGTCAACAAGCAAGGTGTAATGTTTTTACACACTTTAGCTCATCACGTCAAGAATAAGGTAATTCAATCCTAATTTGCAAGGTCAGGTGAAACCGTAAGTAAATACTTTAATATTATGCTTAATGCTATGATGAAGTTAAACTGTAAGCTTTACAAGAAACCCAAGGTTGTACCAGAGGATTCAACTGATGAATGATGAAAATGGTTTAAGGTAAATGTGTGTTCATATATTTCATGCATAGTTGTATATAACTATTATTCAACCTAAGTTTGCTATCATTTTATTAGAATTGCATTGTTGCACTAGATTGGACTCATGTAAGGATTAAGGTGTCATTATAAGACCAGTAGAGATTCTGCAACTGAAAAGGTGAGCTAACATCTAATGTCATATGGGTGTGCTTGTAAGATGGGCAATTCATTTATGTCATGTCTAGATGGGAAGGATAAACTACTTTCCTCAATTCCCATCACTAAACACAACAATTTAGGTTCATTATAATGCCTTGACAAAGTCATAAAGCAACTATATTCCCATCTCATTACTTCATAACATATTCTCTTTAATTCTTCATATTGTCATTTCCAATTTCATATTCCATTCCCTTCTCATTACTCAAAACAAGCCCTAAATCAAATTTCCTGATTCCATCCCCTAACTTTTCCCAGAATTTTCGTCAATTTACACTCACTGCCTTAAAAACTTTCTGAATGATCACTGTAGTCCCCCATTTCATACTTTTTCCTTCAATTCAAGTAAAACCATGAAGAACACTAGGGTTTCATGTCATACACCTTAAAAGTGTTCTTATAAGACCAATTTAAACCCATTAAACTGCAGAATTTCATCATTTTCTGAAAATCCCAAAATTTTAAAACTTTTTAGTTTAGTCCCTATCAGAACAACTCTAAAAAACTTGCCTAAAATCATGCTTCCAAAGCTGAAATTCAATGTGAAAGGTCTGAAAATGCTTTTCCTAGCATTATTCTCATGAAAAAATTGATTAAAACTCATCGAAATTGCTAAAAAAACTCACTGTCATAGCTACAACATGAGACTGCTGGAAAAAGTGACTATCGCTGGCCAATGGCAGGTGGTGGCTACCCAGAAAGCTTCGCCAGTCATGGAAGGAGCTGGCTGAAGGTTGAACATGGTAGTGGGTGGAGCAAAAACTAGAAACCAAGAAAGAAGAAATTCTCGGTCTACAGAGGAAGAAGCTACAGGAATAAGAAGGTATACTGAAGGGTATTTCTGTAATTTTGCCTGGGAGCGCCACATGTCAACACCAAAAAAATGCTGAGGGAGAAGGGAGCTACATCTCAAACCCATGCCCCTGACACCGAATGACTTGTCATACCACTGAGCTAAAGCTCACATCTTATTAGTATTACACATTACAAATATTTATACCTTCATTCTTGCTAAAAGAAAAATTTTTGCATTAACTTAGCAAGTGTTACACATGTCCCCCATTAGGTGGCTCACCATAGCATTTTTTATATAGTTGTAAACATGGAATAGGTAGCATGCAAGTTAAAGATGGAAGTGTAATATGTGTATGTAGCACCAGGTTCAATCCTGTTAAATCTATAGGTAGGCTCACAATATATATAATTTTTGTACAATGGTGAGAAGGGGGGATGTTAAAAAGGGTTGTGAAGATGTGTAAAAAGTGGCATTTATATAACAACTTATGTTATTAGAATTTGAATTCTAAAATTAGTATGGTTTATTGATTCAAATACTATTAATATTATGGTTTTATTAATTCAAATGCTCTTTATTACTATAACATGCATAAGGACTTTTATTTGTTTCCTTAAACCTCTTCCTGGTTCTATATAGTCCTCTTCAATTAAATGACATGTTTTGAAAATTCGTCATCTGATACATTTAGGAAATAAGTAGCTAATTTGTATATTTAATACACTTTAACTAGATATGCATGTAACATAGCTTGAAAAATATAAGCAAGAAAATATTTCAACAACAAAATGGTTGTTAGCATGTCCAACATACCTTGAAAAATGATTGTTATTGATGTAGAGCATGTTATGTGATTGTTCTTTAGACTTCACTATGAGTCCAATTGATAATCATGTTCGATTTAGTCTACCATAATATCCCATTTTATGTCTTTGGCCCTAATTGGCTTAGAAATTAAGGAACTAGATATTAACTGGCATGAAGTTACCATGTTAGGAGTTTCTTCATTAGTTGTTGGCATATTCTAGCTAATAATCTTGTTTCTCATTCCTTTCAGCTTGGATGATGTTATCATGTCCTAAATCTAATATCAATCTAACAATCAATTTCTTATCTATTTCATAATCTTGTTTCTCATTCTTTATAACTTGCTAGATATATTGATACATTTGTTCGGTTGGTTTGCATATGTAACGCTTTGTACATATATGCAGAATTCCCTGGTGGAATATTCACATGTGATGCTTATCTTAGACAATAAGATATACAGACAATTTATAGGTATTCTAGACACTTTTATATAGCCCATTGTATTTATAAGTTGTGCTGATGTACTCTAAACCATTCCCAATTATATAAAACCTGATATTGTATACATTTACAACAAAGTGGAATTGGCATGATATTCCGATGGTTTTGTAATGGCTTTAGCAAGGGTTTTGGCCATCGTAGTGGGGTTCTATGATTGTAAATAGAAACATCACAAAAATACTATCACAAATGAAACAACGAAGATTTTCATTAGCCCTTGTAGAAGTCGTCGCAAAAGCATGTTTTTACAAATGACAAAAAACTCTTGCTAAAGTCATTATAAAAGCATGTTATTGTGACAATCCAAAAAACTATTGCTACGTTACGGTTTTGCAACAATTTATTTAAATAAGTATTAATGCTTCTATGTTCTTTATGGCAGCAGTTTAAATCGCCACCAATAGGTTTTATTTTATAAAAATATTCTATTTTAATTTTTTGTGACAATTTTTTTAAACAAATATCCTGTAAATATGATAAATTTATCACCAATCAAAACAACACAATCCAATGCTCAAGTGAAACTAATAAGTCCACATTATATATACAAATTAGTTACAAAGTCAAACGTGAAACTTTAATTAACTCTAAATATAACTAGATACTAAACAATTAGAAAGTCTAACAATAAACAACAGTCAAGTTTTAACATAATGTAGAAGTCATCATAACAAGTTAATTGTTCATACTTGAAGGACTAGAGGAATGATCTAAAGGCATGTTTGCACTGTCATGATCACTATGTACCTAAAAATTGGACATAAAGTATAATGAGCAATAAGTTAAATATATTGGGAGGAGGTGGTTTCTTCCACTTCCTACAAGATTCTTCCTCCTAAAGAAACCATTAATTTATTATATATTCTCATAGTTCTAATAATACTGTAGTGGTATCATATAATGAGCAAACTTAGGAAGAAACGAAGTTAATTTTAAAAGATAATGAAATGCATAGATATTTAAAGATGTAAAACCTAAAAGATCACTCACATTAAAATCCTGTGGTGGAGTCTCCTTCCTTTCTATTAAGCCTATAGCCTATTCCAACTCAGAAGTTATTGGCAATGGTTTAGGGCGATTGCCATGATCATCATTGTGTTCCATTTATGATAATTTAGTAAAAGGAATTCCAAATAGCATAAGCACATTGAAGTATATAACACAAATGTTGTCCACGAGGCAAGTTCATTGTCACATCTAACAAATAAATGTTGGTAAACTTTGAAGCCCTAATTTAGAATATGTTATCAGATAAGTAACGTGACATCAAGAACTAGAAGGAACAATAAAATAGTGAAAACAAATATCTACCTACAATTCTTGTTTCTGCAAACACTTTTCAATTTTTATAGACACGATCATAATGTAATCCTTTCTCGGGGGCATATGAAAAGCTCATTGAAGTATCAATATAAGCTCTATATATTACATAATTAAAACTCTCAAGGTTAAGACCACTATAATTAAGCAAGTCAATTCTACAATAAATTTAACACCTTGATCAAAAGGTGGTAAAGGAAAAATCAATCTATATGATTGACCACTCAAAAGATCAATTTGCTAAACTTTACTAGAATAGTAATTCGAAAAAAATATATACATTGAAAAACACCAATAATGACATCAACCAATCCAGCGAATATACACCAGTCAGTGGCACCTTCTCATGTATAAGCTTCTATTGATAGAGGGACAAAAATAGGTGTCAATTTATATGCAGATACTTAACTTACAACTCGAACTAATACCCTTTCAAACAGCTAACTTTGAGGGCTAAATTGGTCTTTTTCAAACTTTTGATCAAAGGATTGTGAATTATTCATCCGCTTATTTCTACATAAGTCCCTACCGCCACTGCAACAATGGCATGTTAATAAAACTCAATAATAACCGAACATAAATGAGAAAATATTAATCAGATGTTACCAAAAAGACATAGGCATAAGAATTTAACATTAATTCAGAAAGGACAGGAATGAAATTGATTTTACGAGAAACACAACGAAAATAAAATCTTAAATATATGAACAAAGAATGTGCCAAGTAAATAGGAAAATGCACTATTTTAAATACTTGATCAAGTAAATTGATAACAAGGTCTGCACAACATTTTACTATAAATACACCAAAGACGACCACATAACCAACCTAGATGACAGAAACGGATGGCTTATGTGACTAACTAAAATTTGTGAAATATGTTTCCTATAATGCTACTTTGCTACTTAAAACCTTAGCAGCATCGAACCTTTCTTTTTAGTACTAAAGTAATCACTGATAATGATACCAAGCTAATGACATGCTTACAACTCATGTAAGCCATCCGCATGAAGTACGTGTACAATATATTCTTTTAGAGATGAAGAGATGTATCAACACCAGAATCAGACTCATAATCATAAATGTTCTTCCATGAAGCCTCTAGAAAATGTGTGTGTAAGCAATTTGAGGTTTCAAAGCCTTTTCATTGGTACTCTATTTGCTTGTCCTCTAATATACATTTTTGGATCCATTTTCCATACGAATGGCAATAACAAGCGCAGAATTTATTTGTGGCTAGCTCGCCATTTTTTATGGGATCATACTATTACACTTTGCACATGTTCGATTTCCTTGCCCATTCCATTTCTACAAGCATTTTAGTCAAAAATTGTGGCCACATGGAGTTCGAAGGAGAACATTCAATTAGATTCCTTACTAGTCTATTGAAATAGAATAATATGCTAATTATCACCATTACTTTCATGAATGGTACAAGATAACACAATATAAATGAATGCCAAGAAATTAAGTCGACTATAAGAGCTTTAAGATTATTTGCTTTCTTTGCTTAGGAATCTCAAACATTAGTAAACAGATGAAATGATAAATAGTCACACAGAAAAAATCTACATTGATAGTACAGGCATGTAGACAATTGAAATCCACTTATTCAATTCATCAAGAAGATACTGCTAAAATTGACAGAGTATGTTAAGCCACATGACAACCATTTTGAAAAGGGGGAAAAGCTACCTTTTTAAACTTAAAGTTGCAGAGTTGAAGTTATAAACTTTTAATAATTGTTAACCGCAATGAGTGATACATAATCAGATTATAGTCAAATTGATAAGAGCACTGGCACAGTAAGTCAATAAGTAACCCGTAACTAAAAATGAGGGATTGAATTTCATTTTATTAATGACAAGGAGTTCAATACTAGGACAAGTTGGCACAGATAAAACGAGTTTATGTCCTTTAATCATCATCTCCTGGGTTTGAATTTGTGGTGGGATGGAAATAGAAAACATTTGTCTGGGAGACCACCCTCAATTTGGATCAGACCGTAGGTCAAGGGATTGATATCTTAAGCAATAAAAAAAAATGACAAGGAGATTGATTGATATGCCCACCGGAGAAGTAAGTCAGTCATTGAGGAGGGACAACTAGCAAAGAGACAGCAAGGACCAGTGAACAGCAAAGACCACCGGCTGCAAAGAGTAGTAAGTAAGAAGAACGGTTAAACAAACGATGAACACTGGAGGAGGATGAATGGACAAATGGTCGATGAACGGTGGCTCCTCTAGTCGGTAAATGGTGGCACTGAGCTAAGGTGAGAAAACTTTAAAAACAATATGAAATCTAGGTCTAATCTAATATAAAAATGTAACCTTGCAATGATCTGCCACTGACCGTCACAAGATACTGGATCTACGATGGTCAATCATTGATCATCGCAGTGTACTGGACTTACGAATGCCCACAACAGACTAACGCAACTCCTTTAGATGATATTTTGGCTCTTACGATTGCTCACCATTAGACTTACGATGGTCCATCAAGCTCATCAATAGGTCCTAGACTAACGAAGGTGTTGAAGGAACGTGCAAATCCTTTTTAACCTCTTATTTGTCCTTCGCAATTTACTGGACTAACGATGGTTAATCACTAACCATCACAATGTACTGGACCTATGATGGTCCGAAATGGACCATCGTAAACCCATAAGATGATCAGTTTAGCTCCTACAAGAGATCAGCACTAGACTTACAATGATCCATTAAGACTGTCATTTTATCTTGGATAAACGATGGTCTTGAAGGATAGTAACAGGTTCTTTTTGACATCATATTGGTTGTTCTGCAAGCCACAGTTTTGACCAAACGATGACCCACTCTTACCATCATTAAGTCTACTTCTTGCGATGGTCAAAGCTCAAACCATCGCAATGACAGTGGTTTTGCGATGGGCTTAGCTCTCATCCCTAAAATCTATAATCTATGATAGTCAGAAACGATCGTAGTAGAGTCTTAGTCGTTATGGAACTAACTTTTTGTAGTGATATAAGATGTTCTTAAAATGCACTCGATAACACCTACTTATAGAAGGCTAGGAAAGCCATAGGTACATTTCAATGTTCAGCAACTTACAACCAAGAGCTTACAACGAACATTGTACCAAAAATGATTACATCTATCACCCTTTCACGGGATATATACAAAACATACATCCAACTACTAACAAACCCACCTACAAAGGCCTTACTTGGGCATAAGGATCCAAATCATTAACAAAACAAAGCAACAACCCCCTTATACCTTCAACCCCGTTAACCACACCATCCAATTCCCTCACACTAGGCTCCAATAGTTTAACCACATCCTCCAAAGTTGACAGCCTCTGCATGACTTCCTCAAGTTGATTGTTGCTGGCATCTTTGGCATTAGATATCAATAACTCTGCCATTAATTCTCTGCTCATAGGTCACAAGAGGAGTTGCCCAGTAGAAGTACATGCACAAATTTTCTATACATTTTAAATACAATCTGTTGGGATTCTATTCTGACTCCAATCTTTTCAAGTAACCCTTCTTACCATAAAAGCAAGGCCTGTTTAAAAGACATTCAAAATTGAAGCCACCACTTTCACCAACACTTGAGGATGTTATGTTATTCCAATTAATAGGGTGGTTAATTTCATATGGAATGCCCAAATTTAGTTCTTTTTTATATCATTTGACTACACCAATCAAACACTTGCCAACCAAACAATACAATCAATCAACAAGTACTCAAAAAAACCCACTATAGGCAAATTTACATACATCTCAATGTCCATTCATAGGATAAAAAAATACCCAAAAAAAAACACACTCACTACCAATCAATCACTTACCTTAACCAATGAACAAGAAGAACAAGATAAATTGCTCATTCAATCTAATTTAAATTGATACACTATTTAATCTCCTACCACCATGAGACAAATTGTGGCCCTAAGCCCTTAATGCCTCTATTGTAACCGACCTTCCAACGAAAAAGAATAAAAAATTTTAGAAATTGATTCCCAAAAACGAATCTTGAAAATCAATTTATTTAGAATCGCCACCAAAATTTTTAACGAAAAACTTTGGGAAACCAATTTAAAATAAAAAAGAAAAGACAAAATGATCTACGAAATCAAAGATGGGTTCGAAAGTCTGTTTAAGTGTGAGGAAGGTGTTAGGCACCTCACAACACCCATCCATAAGGACGGTTACTTTAAACTAGTCAACTGAAATAGAATATGACCTTGAATTTATCTCAATTACCCTTTATTGACATACATGTTCGTTAAGGGTAGAAGACAAAAACAACAATAATGAAAGTAAACAAATAAATATTTACAAAGGACGGACTTAACCTAAGATGAAAACCTAGGGCCTACGTACCCCGTGATAGGGAACAAAGTCCACGTATTTCGACCAAAAAGGCATATCTATTAGTTGATGATTTGTAAATTTTATGATAAGAACAGAAGGGTTTAAATTAAACATATTTTCGTAAACAAAATGGAATTTGGATTTAGTTTGTGTGTTTTAAGTTACGACAACCTGAATAATCTAACTCTCTCAACCTCCTCATTTTTCCTCTTTTTAATTTTTGTTTATTTTTGGAATTTTAATCTTTATTTTGAAATTTAAAAATGAAATGATTATGGGATAAGATTTTTAGGATTTTTAGGAGTTTTTTTTTTTTTTTTTTGGAATTGAAATATAATTATAATGAAAGGAACACTTTTGAATTTTTGAATTTATATATATATATATATATATATATATTGGATTTTCAAAATTGGAATTTATCATTGAAATTAGGACGAAAATAAAATCATTTTTCATATTATTTTCAATTTATGTATTTTTTGGGATTTTGGTTTTTATTTATTTTTGGATTTTTAAAATTAGAATTTATTGTTGAAATTAGAACAAAATCATAACGGAAAACTATTTTTGGAATTTTTTAATTTATATATTTTGTGGGATTCTTGGATTTTTTCTAATTATGAAAGTGAGATTATGATTAACAGGACTTTTAATTAGTATTATTATTATTTATTATTATTAGAATTTATTCTGAATTTTAACTATAGTGGAAAAATAGTTCTATGATTTTTTAAATTTTTTATTTTTGTATATATTTTTTAAAAAATTAGAATTTATTTGAAACTTAAAGTAAAACTAAAATGAAAAATATTCTTAGGATTTTTAGTTACGTACTAAGTAGGATAAACATCCCTATTTTCTTTAATTAATTTATCCCAATATTTTAAATGTTAATTTTTGAAACCTGAGGAGACCCCAGGTGACACGCAGTCTCTACTAATTAACCCTTGGGTGCCTGAGGAGACGAGTGATCTCACTCAAGAACCCAAAATATAGAATAAAATATTTGAAAATTTTTCGGGATTTTTTTTCATGTAGTTTTTGTGGATTTTGAAATCAAAATTTTTTAGTCTTATTTTTAATATGATCAATTCTCCAAAACCTACGGAAACCCAAGTCCCACATGGTTTTTTTTTAATTAATTAAATCTTATAAAACACCAACTTAAACATTTTGTAAATAATAAAAAATACTTAATTAAGATATTTATTTTTGCATTATTATTATTATTGTTATTATTATTTTAAAACAAATTTGTATTAATTTTTAGGGTCTAAGGAGATTAAAATCTCACACGACCCCAAGCACTCGAGGAGAATAATATTTCCACACGATGATTTCGAAAATAATAGAAAATATTTAATTAAAGTATTTATTTATTTATTTTGCAATATTATTATTATTATTTAAAACAAGTATGTATTAATTTTCAGGATCTAAGGAGATTAAAATCTCACACGATTCCAAACACCTGAAAAGAACAATATTCTCATTCAACGATTTTCTTAGAACCTTATTTATAAGGCCAAAAATTAATCTTATATTGACATAAAAATAATAATAATAATAATAACAATTATAATTATAATAATAGAAAAAAAAAACAATAGAAACGAAGACGTGATGTATAATGACATTGGTGTGCATGCATGAGCTTACTTGAGCTTCATCTCGGCTAGCTCTTCGGTGGCTCTCCTCCTCCGGTGATCCTCCTCGGTCTTCCTTGGTCCTCCTTCGATGTTTGGTGGCCCACCGTCAACTCTCTCTCTTCTCTCCATAGTCTCTCTCTCTCCTTCTCCGCTTCTTTCTTCTTCTTCCTCTCTCTTCCTTTCAACTTGCTCGACTCACCCTTGTTCATGGAGCTTGAAACAGGGCCACCGTGGAGGCACCAACACCGGTGCAAAAGTTGTTGGTCATGCGTTGCGCTAGCTTCAGCATGCTTTGCTAACCACTGGTAGTAATGGTGGTGTGGCCTCGAGAGGGATCGAAGAGAAGTGGGATCGATGGATTGATCGTTAGAGTCATCACCGTCTTTGGGTTTGAAGCCTTCAAAATGAGAGTGGGCATGAACCAAAGGGCAACAAGAGAAGTGATTGAGGAAGAAAGAGAGGATGGAAACGAAAGAGACAATGTATGGTAAAGAGATGTTTCCACTGGAAAAGGGAAGCATAGAGGAGCATTGCTTTGCCATGGTTCAGATTCGAACTAGGAACGAAGAGTGAGAGGGTGGGTCAGACGGTTGACTATCGCCGAAAACGCACTAAAAAACTCATTGTGAGATAGAAATAGAAACTTAAGAGCTGTGAAGTTAGATAGACTCTGAATGGGACCAGAGAAACGACTTCCCTTCAGGCTAAGAACCCGAAGCTCAGTCGGATAAGTTAAAGGTTCAATAGAGCCATAGAGATCAAGATTATCTGAAACGAGTCGCGAGACTCAATTCTTAAGGCAAGAGACGGAGTCCCAGGTACATGGGTCGGTGCTGGAGTTCCAGGATGAGAGCCTATTGTATGTATCAAAAGCTGCTTTGAACACCATGAGAGCTTCTAAAACTGGTTTCATCATGTGCCTTGAAAACCTTCACGAAAGAGAGGAAATGACCAGCCATTGCAGGAAGCAAGAGAGAGAGAGAGAGAGAGAGAGAGGGCTCCTAAGACAAAAAAAAAAAAAAAAGTGAGCTCAAAACCACCCCTGCTCCCCCCAAAACACAATGTTCTAACAACCCTATTATCAGTACCTATCCTTATAACTACTCGAGGATAACAGAGCCCTTTCCTCTTTTTCCTTTCCTTTAAACCCTGCCTTAGTCTCTTCTCTTTTTAGCTTTCATCTATACCGCACTCTTATTTTTCCTAGATAGCTTTTTGGTTGCAGCCTTTTTTTTTTTTTTAATTTTTATTACTGTTACTATATTTTTTATTTTTTTATTTTTTAATTTTCTATTTTTGTTTTGTAATATATTTTTTTATTTTTTATTATTTTTCTTGGATTTATTATTTTAATTAACTAATTTTATTTTTAGATTTTGAGTTTATTTAATTGTCTCTCATTATTTATTTTTAATTTTAAATTGTCTCCACTTAAGGATGTCATTTGAAGTTTTGTCATTTTTAATTTTTTTTATTTACTTAATTATTAATTAATTAGTGTATCAATTAATTAAATAATTAAGTAATTAGAGCTAGAGTGTTCACAGCCTCTCTTGCCTTAGCTTCAACCAATGGTGCCATCAAACTCATGTCAGCCTTCACGTCACTCTCCATATTAACCTTTATGACTAGGTTCTTTGAAATTTGCTAGAAGCCTCGTGTGGAAGCACGTCTTGTCCTTGCTTTGAAGAATGACAAACAAAAAAAGGGAGCAGCAAATGAGTAAAAGGGATAATGTTTGAGCAATTTTTTTAATTTCTCATAACGATATTTTAGTCAAGTTCATATCATTCTATTCCAGTGATATCTAATTTACTTAAACAAAATATGAGAGGTCTTATTATTTTATACCTTTGTGAACATGTCATACCATATGTGACTAATCCCATTCATTTTTCCATTCTTATACAAGATGTAGAAAATTTTAAATTGTGAATAGCTCCAAGTTATCAAAATTAAATGGGATTATTTTAATTTATTTAGGTCACCTGTTTCCTCCTCATTTACACTATGCTAAAATGTATCGATCGCTCTTGACACATTTAAGGGAGAAGAATGGGATTGATTAACGAAATAATTTAATTAAAACTAGCACACCATATTAGCACTACATATGTATATGTGAACTAACTAATACCTTTTCCAACCCTGCCCCTGCCCCACTTTCATTGGGATTTTGGCCTGGAGAAGCATCAAAGAATGATTAAGCTAATGTTGATATTATAGTAAGCAAATTAAATTTCAACGTAAGAATTGAATTTTATTTTAAATTAGAAAATGACCTTATGCCACAAAGAAATAATAATCATTGAATAAGCATATATTAAAGAATCTATCAATTCAATATGAATAGTTAATTTGAAGGAGCATAAAACATTTCGCATTATAAATTTTTAAAAAGTCCATAAAACGAATTTTAAATAATTTTATGGATCAAAATAGAATTTTTCTCCATGATTTTTCCTTTCATGCGAAGGTACAATAAATTTGGTTTAACCCAAAATATTGGGCTTATATGATTCTATTTTTCATTTTTATGTTCTTAAAATAGTTTTGTAAAATTGCTCTTTAGAACCTTTTTTAAAAAAGAACTTAAAAAATTTGTTTGAATCTTTTGATTTTAGAAACACATTCAAAACTAAATTAAAAAATCACTGTTTGAAAAAATAATTTAAAAATAGTTTTGAAAATGTTAAAATCTTTTTTAGTATCAAGAATTAAATTTAGAATGTAGAATTCTAATTCTAATTCTAATTCCATTAAAATTAAAATTAATTCAAAATTTTATGTTTGGGCCAGGTAAAGAAATTAAACATAAAATTATAATTCTAAATTTAATACTAAATTTACTATTTAGGCAAAAAATAAATATTTGTTCTATATATTTATGTGTTATATGTTCAGCATATACAAGAATGAGAGGGCACGTGCATGCACATGCATATGTATGTGCATGTATGTAACAAATTCATTATGTGTGTGTAGGTACACGCGCGCACACGTGCCTGTACATGGACGTGTAATTGTTATATATATTTGTGTGTATTAAATATATTTGGTATATATGTATATGTGTGCACAATTTATATGCATGCATGTGTTTGTGCGTGTATGTAACAAATTTATTATATGACCTTGTATTTATGCATGCAGGGCATGCACGTATGTGTACATGTGTGTTTTTTTTATTTAACTTTTTAAAACAATTGATAAAAAGCATATTGCCAAGCAAGTTTTTTATTCTCGTATTTTAAAAACCAAAAAAAATTTTTAATATTAACATTTAAACAAGGCCGTCATTTCTACATATTTTGCTCAGTACTTTTCCTGCATGATCAACTTTAAAACTCACTGCACTTTCATTAATCTAATTTGTGATAGCTACGACCTACCAATACAATACCCAAGGATAATCAAGCACCACTTTTTTTTTTAATTACTAATGAGGTGTCTGATGTTACTAAAGGAAGTATGTCACTTATAGACCACACTTTTTTTTTCTTTTTGTTAACTTACAAGCTACTTTTGTGGGTCTAATAAGCAAGTGCGTACGTATCTATGTATGTACTATCAATAGCCTTTTTTCTTTAATTATTCTTGATTCATTAACAGTAACCACATCACACCATATATTCATAGGCACCATTGATCAAGTAATCATCAGTCTTCATGGTATGGTATAAACAAAGATGAGATAAGATGAATTAGCAAATGTTGATTATTAAATGTAATGCTGACGATTAACAAGTAATATAGTGGTAAGTAGAGTACTAATCCCATAGAGAATTGGTCTCACCTATTACTAAGCCTTTAATGTAGGAAATTGTGTGACTAAGTGTAAAAGCAAAAAGTATGATGTTGAGTTAATGTCCTATGTTATGTTAATCCAAATATTGAAATCTATCCTCAGCTGATCAAACTTAGAAAGCATTAAGCAAGGGATACACATAAACAACTAATAAAAGTTATAGACAATATTAATAGTCATTTCTTGCTATAGCTAGGTGCCAAGGGACAAGTGGGAGTCTTAGACCATTGGAATAACCACTGTCATAAAAGTTTAAATTCTTAAGTTCCTTATTATGTTTCTACTATACTATAGTATGATATGCCAAATCCCTAAAATTTCTAGCTACTAGCATGGTTTATTTACATAACATATTTGTTATGACTGAAGCTTCATGTGTTACCATTTCATAAAAAAGTCAATCATGGGTTGTCACTATGTTTAAAATTTTAGAATTCACATTTAGGTTTTTCAAACTGGTAATTATGAATAGGTCTTCAAGGCCTAGTAAGGGGTTGCATGAGAGATTAAATAAGGGTTTTAAGCCAAATATGATCATGGTGATTATATTAAGGTCAAAGGAATTGTTTGTTCCTATACCTTTCATTAGTGTCTATTAAAGGACACTCTTGGAATGATTATAAATTTAATTAGACTTCTTATAAGAGATCAAAAAACATCAATGGATGGTTACATGAAAACACAGATGGAGCACTTGATGTGCAAATTGAAATAAAAGTCTTGAATTGAAACAAGTTTTCAGAAATATTATATCAAGTTTAACGAGGTTATATGCAGCCACAATTTTATTTTTTGGAATAAGTCCTTACCACATTTATTGTGACAATGACTCTGTTATAAGCTTCTCTTAAAATTACAACAATTTTAGTTATATTGAACTTTTGATACATATCTCCTATTTTCTAGGTTGTGTTCATAAGGAACACCTTGGCTTATTTTGCCAAATATAACATTTATTTTCTTATCAGATTTAATTTTCTTGGTTGTCCCAAAATTTGGAAATAATTCAGAATTGAAACTTTGCCAGCATTTATAATATTGTTTTCCTTATCAGATTGAATATCCTTAATTCATGGTTTCATTTCTAAACCTTTTTTATCTCAGACTTGTATAACTCACATTCATGGTGAACCTATGTTTACGGATCCATTGACCTTTGATCTTGTAAGTAATTCAAATCATGTAACTCATATTGGTCATATTGATCTTTGATGTAGCGTTGGTCTAATTAGAGTATGAGTTAAGTCTTAAAGGGACTTTTGTGATGTAATATGACACATAGACTGTCATTTCATATTCCATTCAGTACAAATATTGAAACTAATTGGTGATAATGTTAACATCACTTGTTTCCCTATCTAATTCAGTGATCTTTGTGTAGTTTCATTTCTGAACTAACATGGTTTAGTATATACAAACATTTGTGTGCTTATGTGACTATTAATTACATAGTTTTATTTCTCTATTGATTGACTATTGATTGACCTTGTAATTGATAAATGTTATCCAAGTCGAAGAATGTTAGAACAATTTTTAATTATTGTGTGGATTAGCATTAATCCTATTATTTGATTAATTTCTTGTGGTTAATAATTAGACAATTAAATCATTAGTCTAAACCAAGAATAGATTGGCTTCTTGTTAATTATGAGGTAATCAGTGATGGGTTGGATTATGCATAAATTCATTGGGTAGAGACCTCAACCTACAACCCGAGTTAATTAATGATTACCTTATCTTATCACAAATCAAAAGTTGATGATTGAGACAAATGAACTGGGCTCATGTAAACGAGTCTTGTTAATGGGCTTACTTTATTAGCAAAACCTTAGTTTTTGTGCCTTCTCTTTTGTATGTTCAACTCTCTTTGTGTAAACTTAGGTATCGTGGGTCGTTTCTCTCTGCCATTCCATTTTCATAATCATGCCATGGTTGCTACTCCTCCTTGAAGTCAAATTATCTTATTTATATATCTCTTATTATGATCATATTATGTTATGATAATTTTAAGTGACATCCATGAATTCCCTTTGGAACCCAGAAAAAAGAAAAAAAATGTATTCAGTTGTGCTCTTTCAATTTTAACACTACCTGCCCATTTGCTATCTACATAGCCAACCAAATTATAGTTGTCTTCTGCTTCAAACAAAATACTAAAATTCTTCATTACCTTGACAAATCTTAAAATTCTTTTTCCAGCTACAAAGTAAAATTTGCAGGCTCACTCATGGATCTTGAAACGATGTTGGCCGCATTCACTATGTTTGGCCTAGTGTTTATGAGATAGATCAATGATATAATAATACTTCAATAAGTTGTCTCATCTACTATTTCTTTTTCATCTTCCTTTGATAATTTCTCATTTGTACCCATTGGAGTGTAAGCTAGCTTGCAATCTTCCATCTTGAACTTTTTCAACAAACCCTCTGCATATTTTTCTTGAGAAATAAAATTTTGTCTTTGCCTTTGTTTGACTTTAATTTCGAGAAAATATCTCATGAGGCCATAATTGGTCAACTCATATTCCTTCATCATAGCATGCTTGATTACATTGTTGCTTGTATGAATTAAATCATCCACATAGTGACACAAGATGAAAAAATGATCTTCTTGCATTTTCACGTACAATGATGGCTCATTTGGGCTTTTTATAAATTTGTGATCAATAAGATACTGATTAATTTTGCTATTCCATGCCCTTGGTGCTTGCTTTAATTTGTAAAGAGTTTTCTTTAAACAGTAAACTTTATCTTCATTACCATGAATAAAGGTCCACGGACACTTCTTCTTCAAGGTCTCCATTTAAGAATGCAAAATTCACATATAATTGGTAAACTCGAAGCTTTAGTTGTGCAGCTAGAACAAGTACCATTCTTATTGTCTTAACATAATTTTTCCCAAATCGCATAGTTAAGGGAACTATTTTGTTATAGGCTATTTTAATAGTAGTTATTAGCTGCCCTTTATTTTTTATCAAATATGGTACATTTATAATTATTAAAAATTAACTTGTAGCCTTTTTTAACTAACTAGCCAACACTTAAAAAATTTTACATAGAAAACATCATGAATGTATTTATGTTGGCCATTTTTTGTTTTCTCAACATTAATGTCTTTGCCTTCAACTTCTTGTACTTTTCCATCACCAAGTATAACTTGGGATTTTATATCTTCATCAAGATTGACAATGAAATTTTTGTTGCTTGTCATGTGGTTTGAACAACCACTATCTAGATACCAAATATCTCTTGATTCTTGGTAAGAGGAAAATGCTTAATAGAATAATTGACCAAGGGATTGGTCTCTTCCTATGAAATTTACTTCTTTTTTGGGCTAAAACCTACAATCTTTTTCAAAATGAATGTGCCTTTTGCACCTCTTACACCTTTTACATTTGTATCAACAATCATTTATATCATGATTTTTTTCTTGCAAATATTGTAGTAGGAGCTTTATTTTTCTTTACTCCCTTAATTTTTGTAATTCCTTCTCCTTATTCCAAGGCAATTAAATCATCTTATTTTGAGGATGTTGACCGCGATCATTCTTTTTATTTTTTTCATTTTTCAAAAAATTTATTTTAGATTGAAAGGTTTGCCATAGTGGTTATTCAAATCTTTGCATTCTCCCCTCATATGCTTAGAAAGATCTCATTAGCTCCACTAGAGTAAGCTTTGACAAATCCTTTATTTCTTCAAGTGTGCCACTTCATGTTCAAATTTAGCTATAAGGCTTCACAATAATTTTTGAATATTTTTTTGTTGAGATTGTTTTGATGATGACAAATATATGAAAAATATGAGTCACACATATAATAGTAATATGTGCTTAATTGATTAACCATTTGGACTAACTATTTGGTTTGCTAGTTGAATATCTATTATGTGTAGAATGATCCAAAGAAGGAAGAGTGAGCATTGAAGTGAAGATAAGGAAATATCAATACCATGGTCTACCCAATGAGATAGCAAGCAAGAAAGGTACTCTGAGTTTTGAAGAAGTTGCATTCAGCTAATATTAATTATAGGTATAAATGAGCTAAAATATTTATGAATTATTTAAGTTCAACTCATTAAAATTAGTATCGACTCATCTATTATATATAAGTAGACTTCTTTTAATATGAGAGCTCTATTTAAGAGACGAGAAGCTTCGATTGATCAAACCCTAAGCTCTCTATGCAATGACTCTTCAACTACTTTTAACGCAATTATTTTTATTGATTTTAATGTTATATTTAATCACTCTTCTTCCTTCAATGTAAATGTTGTTAAAAGTCATAGTTTTATAAGTCTATAAGTTAATGTAAAGTTTGATCTTCTAAGAAACAACTTGATTATTTGGTCCATCCACTTTGTAGTTTCTTTGAATTCCATAGGCTTTCATGCATGCATATTCAATCTTTCATTTGAGTGCCTTAATAAAAGTTCTACAAATATATTTTAGGAGTGTGAGATTGTTTTTAATAGAGTTTCACTTCAATGTTATACAATCACTTCCATTTTTCCTTGATAATTGATTGGAGTATTATGATTCCCAAGTTATAATAAAGTCATATTGTAACAATACAAGATAAATAGATTAAATCGATCTCTTTATACAAAGAGTAATATCTATATCATGTTAATTAGAGGCAATGAAAGTGGTTAAGTTATGTTTTTGTAATACCCATAAAATCCATGTATGAGAAGTTATTTTAGACGAATAAATAAATAAATGATAACTAATAATAATTTTTTAAAAATTTTAAGAGTTGAAGAAGGAAAGAAAATGCACTTGAGATAAGGATAAGATTTATATGATAATGGAATATTCAAAGAATAAATTCAAGAAGTACTAAATATAAGTGTAGATGAGATTATATTTGAGTTAGCAGCTAATATGAGTCCTTGAGCCTTATCATGTGCAAATCAAGTATTTCCAAAATAAAATTTGATCAGATAATGCAAAGTATTCTCAAATAAATTACTAAAACACCCTGATTAATATATCTTCTTATTATTTTCCCTTTATTTTCATGTCTTCCAGCACCATATATGCTGCTCCATGCTCTTTACGCCTTTAATCCATTTCTGGCCATCTTGGAGCTTGTCAGTGGTCATCTAGCATCACTACACCTATTTGACCTAAACACAAGCTCCTCCAATTAAGATTTGATTGAAAAGTGCAGTATTTCCAATGAATTGAGGAAGAGGCACGAATTCAACTCAAAATCCATCAAATTCGGTGCATTTTGCTTCAATTTAGCTTAGGTCTTTGGTCTTTTATTGAATTTTGACTAGTTCTCATCCATAACCACTAATTAATTTGATCAAAATAGCTCAAGATCCAGAAGCCCCAATTTCTAGTACTGTTCACGTGAAAAAGTGGGGAAATTGAGCTCAATCCTATGTAATTGCATCAAATTAGGTTAGGAATTCATATCCTATGTTATTTTAGCACGTCTCTCCCTTAAAATCATTGATCACTATGTGTTTTAGCTTTAGGATTGAAAAACCCTAATTTGGAAGTGTATGTGTATACTTATAGGGAGATGAAATTCAAAGTTTTTGGACTTATCTGATATTATTAAGTATCTAGGAAGTGAATTAAGGTTATTAGAAGTTATCATTATAAATTATAAGTTAATTTAATATTTTTCTTTTCTTCCTAAATTTTCCATAGAGAAAAATGGAGGAAATTTGAATGGGAGACCTTATATGAGTTGATTAAGTAGCTTTGAATGATAATGTAAGTTTAATGAAAAATTTTGGAATTTAGTTGAAAAATCACTATGGTCACATTGGTGTTAATGGTAGTCTATTGGAATTTTCATAAGTGCATAATGAAGTATATTAAAGAAGGTTGAAGGCCTTAAGCATTTTTGGAATATTATGAATAAATTTGGGCCAACAATTTAATTTTTGAAGATAGTGGAAGGTAAGAAGTGTAAATAGAATTAAAGAAATTATGGGACTTGTATTTGTAAATTTGATAGATTTTAGACATTGGGAATTCATATTATAAGTTAAAAGTAAATGAATGACTAAATAAAATAGGTAAGTAGAAATGTTTAAATCATTCATGAATATTAGAGGTTAAAAGATTTTACTTATTGTTATTGGTGTTTAGGACAATTATCAACAAGGGAATTGTAAATAGAGTTAGGAAGAGGTTGGTATACTCCTATCCATGTGAGTAAATATTACTAGCTATACATATTTTTTGCATTTCAAAATTTTCCTTTAGGAATTAGCAATTCTTATACACTATAGCGCCCAGCGAACAGGCTTCCTAAGATAGACCAATTTTTTTCAATTATACTATTTTCTTCAAGATCCTATTGGATTTTTTCATAAATTTTCATTTGCAATTGTATTATTTTTGCGTAATGATTTAAATACTGTCTGATTTACTATATTAGAAATTTAAAGTTTTACAATTGATAAATGACTTTCTTTTATTAATTGATTCCATAAAGATTTAAGTGAATGGACTTTATATGAATTCTATATGTTTTTGAATGAATTTTGTTACTGTAAACTTTCTAGAATGAAGAACCACTGCTTATCTATTTGAAAATTGATTATGTAGTTATAATGAAAATGTTTATAGGAATACGTCTAACGCAGAACTCTGTTCCTAATGGCAATAGGCAATAGCCATGGTGCACCATGTACTGTATTATTATACTAAGGTCTTATGTTGTATTATTAATTGATTGTGAGTTTAATTGCTCACTATTAATTACTGCACTGTACTGAACTGTTATTACTAGACCTAGCTAGCAACTGATCATTGATCTAGTGTCGATTCTACGGGATGTCTCCTAATTCTATATTTAAAACAATTATGGTTTTGATAATTTTTTTTTTTAAGTACTTTATGTTTAGGCAAGGAAAGTTTTATTAGCATGAACAGTATGACTTCTCTACTGAAACTCAAAACTTATGGTTTTATTTGAAATAATTAAAATTTTATGAAAAACTTTACCGTTTGTTTGTTCCCCTCTGATATAGTTAATGGCATTTACTCATTGAGTGGTTATCACTCACCCTTATTTCTCTATATTTTTCATATAGAAATGCTAAGCCTAGACCCTCCTCTGTAGTGCAGTGTCGAGGTAGACTCCTTTTGGTTAGCCTTGCATTGTCCATAATGGCAAGAGTATTTTTGTTGTAAATCTTGAATATATTGAACTCTAGTATCTCCATATGTCACAAGTAGGGTTTTATGTGTTTTGTATATATACTAGACTGTTTGAATGAGAACTTTTGTGAGAGCATAGCTCTTTATATTTTTAATGTGCATGTCTATTTGTGAAAATTTCAAGAAGTTCATATTTTAAAGGAGACTTTACTGAAATTTTTACATAAAAGTCATATAGGTTGTATATATTAACTGACTAATATGATTTCGTATATCCTTTATGGAAATCTCTAGTTATCTTGACCATGATGTATAACTTACTATTGGTTCACAGAAGTGGGGTATACTTCTCCCTTCGTGCCGATCACATCTCTGGTTTGGGGTATAAGAGTTTTTTTCTTTAATGCCAATTTGTTGAAGAACAATTTTTAAATTATCTAAAGTACTATAGGAAAAAAGATGTCTCATGAAGCGTGAACATAAACAAATTAATTTAAAGATTAATAGAAGAAAAAGGGAGTGAATTTAAAAAATTTAAAATGGGATTCTATAACGATTAGAATAAGATTAATAATTTACTTTTTAAGAAAGATATTTATTAGTAATTTTTCCTAAACATAACCATATGTTTTACAATTAGATCAATAATAGATCAATGTGTTTTATGATTCAATGTCAATTATTGATTTCAGCCCTAAGAATGCTCATGATTTAGATGATAATAATATGTGAATTAAGTTCATGCATTATATAATTGTGATTTAATTTTATAGGCAATCCAAAACTTTTGTATTTGCAATTAATGCAATTCATGCATTAAATATAATATGCGAATTAAATTGAGTCTTCTTTGTTAACCCTAAGGTTCAATGTTATAAGTTTTGATGATGACAAATGAGTTAGACATACAGTATAAACATGTGCATAATTAATTAATCATTAACATGTAATACTATATACTTGAATCATCCCTTATATGATATATAAGTACCCATATTATATCCAATAGGTTCATTATTAATTTTGTTAAATTCATTTAGACTTACATGTATTGGCCCAATACATTTTGGTCCTCATAATATAAGTTTGTTCCAAAAAGATAAGAAAGATATGGATTTTAATGGAGTTGTTTTTAAACCTTAGACCACTATTTTTATCATATTTCATAAATCAGAAGGAATTTTGAAATGAAACCTATTGCATCTAAAAATAGACTTAAACATCTTTCAAATTATATATCATATGCTTAAATTAGAGTTTAGGTATAGATATCACACTTTTTCCTTACCTCTAGTTACAATTTCAACAATATGTCACTAATCGGTAAGAATTTTGAAATGATGTTTCTTTTATATGAAATAGACTAAAGCAGCTTTCCATTCATATATCACATGCATAAAATTGATTTAAAATAAAGGATTTATAAGGGTATCAATTTGCGGTTATGTATATCAATTTGTTATCTGACCTTTTGTCACTCTTTCAATAATATCTCAACAACCAAATTGAATTTTGAAATGAAAATTTCAAAATAGAAAATATACTTATAGAGATTTTCAATTATATATAATTTGTCTAAAATGAAGTTGAAATGAAGGAACTATGAACATTTAAAGTTACACCTATGGAATAGAGGATGGCCATAATGTCAATAAATGGAGCTACTTACTTCTAACAATCAAGTTGTACAAGTTTGAATTTATCCTTGGCTCCAAATGGTTCTCTTGCTTCTTTGGCCTATAAATACATGTCTCAAGAGCTTAGAAAACACAAGAAACAAAGTGAAAAACATCTTGAATGATTCAAACTCTCAAAGGTCACTATTCTTGCTAGTGAGCTTCAATTGTGTTATTTGCTCTTTTGAGAGTTTCTATTGTTGTAAGTACTTTCTTCTTAAAAAAATATGTTATTTCAAGGAAAGATATTCCTTGAGGAGTGATTAAATTCAAGGACAGGTTTTCCTTGTAGAGAGCTTGATTTCATGGGGAGCATTCTTGAACATTTGTAACAGATTGCAAGTTAGTAGAAAATTTCAAGTATTTTCTTGGGGACTGGACGTAGGCTTGAGTCGGAGTCGAACTAGGATAAACTCGATTTGCATTCTCTATTCCCTTTCTCTCTTGTTGTTACACTTTAATTGTGTTATTTATTACTTTCCATACTTATATATTGAAAATCATTTTGGATCAAGTTTTTAATTTGGAAAAGAATTTTTGTTTTTATCTTAAATTTTTATAAACACCAAATTCACCCCCTTTCTTGGATGCCAGCCTATTTCAACATTCTTCATTTTTTTTAATTCTATTGGCTCAAAGGAAAAAGAACTTTTCCTTAACGACACATACACAACTTAAGTTCAAAAATATTTGCAGAGGATATTGCTTCTCAAGATAGTTACCATGACAATGTATCAAAAGTTGGAAGGCAACTCTCTTGAAAAAATGTAAACAGTATTAATCTAAAATATGTACTTATAAAGCAAAACAGACTAATATAACTATTATTATATATGCAACTATTCAATATTTTTAGCATTGCAAATGAATTTACATTCTCTAATATACCATGTTTCATTATATAGTCTCAACTATCAATGTTATCAATAATTAAATTAAAAGTTCAATAAATTAATTTACAAATCATATAATAAAATCAATACATGTCAAATTACAAAGAATTACTAAATTCATTTCTCTTCACTTTCTCCAATTAAAATGATGACACATCAAATCACAATATTTATGTTCTACTTACACCTTCAAACACCATCCATCTACAATGTATAAACATGTAGCAAATTACAATAATTTTCTCAAAGGACTGTGCAACACACCAGCAAATCAACTAGTTGATAAATAATAAGCTTGATTTAATAATATGACTCAAACTTAAAAAGTTCATTCTTGATTCGTGACAAAACAAAAAACACAACATTTGTAATTGAAAGAAGTTCTCAGTTGTTGTAAATGCATTTTGATATCTCTTTCTTTTCCATTTGTCATGGATTGATTGAATTATTCTAATAAAAAGAATTGTGGAATACAAATGTTGTAGGATTTGTATCAAGAAAAATAACGTCAAAAGTAATCAGTTGATTGTTTAAATATTGTAACAAGAATTTTAATATTCAGTTATCATTTAAAATGTTTTTTGTAGCTCAACAAATTGCAGTTCCCGTCAATGGTTACAAATAATACAAATTACTAGAGCTGACAGCTCAATGAGTTAAAATCAGAGAACAAACAAAGCACATTTAATTATGCGAAAGAAATGCCCAGAAAGTTGACAGAATTCATCAAAAGTAATAAACACACAGTTATAATAACTTCATGCATGTCATCAGTTATAATTTATAAACTAACAAAATTCATTCACGTTTTAAGTTAAATTCACATCTATCTTTATACAAATGATTATCTTCAATTATCAATTTAGTTTTATGTGTATTTAGTTTCTTCTTTAAATTATGATAATTTATACAATTGGAACATTCACGAAGAAATTTTTGAAAATGCCATACATTTATGCTAATTCTCACCATTAATTATATGTAGGTGTATGAAAATTATTAATTTAAAAAATCCATTTGAGGTTTATGTCAAATTATTCTTTCTTTTTATCCACAATGATATTCAACTATCTGTTCAATAATATTTTTATTTATATTGGTCTTAACAACTAAATAGTTATATTACATAATCAAAACAACACTTATTCCTAATAGCAATTAGCATATTTTATTATGCAAAATATATATGGTCTTAATTTTTATTTGTAACTAATCATTATCAATCACACACAAAAGAAAATTACAAACAAGAAGATAACCAAATAAACAAATGAAAAATGGGATATTTACGAGGGTGGATTTGACCTAGCTTAGAGCCTAACACTTAAGTAACCTACAATAAGGATTAAAGTTCACATAGTTTGCCTTAAAATGCTATTAGCAATTGGTAATTTTAATTTTGGTGAAAACAATAAAATAGTTTAAATCAAACATATTTCTGTAAATAACAAATTCAGAATTTGGATGTGTTTAAATTTAAGAAATCAGTTCAACCTCACTTTCTTGTTTGCTCTCTTCATTTTATCTCTTTTCATTGTCTTTTAATTTTGGAATTTTTGAAAATAAAATTTGATTGCATTTTTTCTAATTTTTGAATTGAATTTGAAGTTAGAAGCAAAACATTTAAAAGGTTTGAAGGAAAGACATTTTTTTCGCTTTTTTGTCAATTTTTAAAGGAAGAATTTTGAAAATAGGAAAAGAAATCTAAAATAAAATTTTTATTTGTATTTGCATTTTAGAATGAATTGAAAAGCATTTAAGGAAAAATTAAAGAAGAATATTTTCATTCTTTTATTTTAGTTATTTCTTTTTTATTATTTTCTTAAAAGACCTTTTGTATGTCAAGGTCTAATTTCCACAAGCACTCCAAACTGATGAGAGACCTACCAACAGCGATATAGCAACTGTGTCATCTTCTTCCACCAAACAATAGGTACTATGATTTGTTTGCTACATACTATTTATTGTTCCCTAAACCAACATACTTCTCTTTGCGAGAAATGTTATAAAATTTTGATTTTTTCCTTTTTCCTTCTGTTTTGATTCATGTGTTTCCATTCCTTCCTAGTACTTCCTTTCATCATTCAATCAAGCATTTAGGATGGTAAATGTGGATGGCTATAATGACTGCTATATGAAATCATTGTGATCCCTAAGACTAAACTGAAGTGCATGCCTAATGGCCGCCCACTTTAATTATGACTTGGGAATGTATGTGTGCACAAATGGACCATGTGAGGAGACAAATGGTTGTACATATCTTAGTATGGTGGGCAATCACACTTGTAGAACTCTATCAGTGATTTATGGCTATTGGTGTACAAATTGCCACATATAAGGCATATCACATATAGGTCATACACCTTAAACTTCTATGAAAAGAGAACTCACCTTTGTAACCTAATATACAATAGTGACACTACTAGTTTCAACCAGATTAGAATATATCAGGCTAATATACAAAAAAATGGCTTTTTCAATGGTTTTGTAATGGCTTATGTAAGGGTTTTGGCCTTCATAAAAGAGTTCAACGACAATCAATAAAAATGTCAAAAAAATTACCATAAAAAATAAAACAATGACATTTTTTGTTAACCCTTATAGAAGTCATCGCAAAGGCATGTTTTTGCAACAGTCAAAAAATCCTTGTTAAATTCATCGTAAAAGCACATTATTGCAACAGTCAAAAAAGTTGTTGCAATGTCATGGTTTTGTGACTTTTTTTTTAGATTGTCACAATCATATACCACTACAACAGTATATAAAAATAGTTGTATTGTCTTGTTTTTGCAACGATTTATTTAAATCATTGTTAATGATTCTATATTCTTTTTTACAACAGTTTAAGCTGCCACTGATAGGTTTTATTTTTTAAAAATATTCAGTTTTAATTTTTTATGACAATGTTTTTGGAATTAATATCCCATAAATATAATAAACTTATCACCAATCAAAACAACATAATTGATATTCAAGTGAAGCCAATAAGTCCACATTACATATACAAATTAGTTACAAAGTTTAAGGTGAAACCATAATCAACTTTAAACATAATTAGATACTACACAATTAAGAAGTCTAAAAACAAGCAATAGTCAAGTTTTAACATAATGTAGAAGTCATCCTAACAAGCTAATTGTTTCTACTTGAAGGACTTGGTGAATGATTTGAAGGTAGGTTTGCACTAACATGATAACTAGGTACATAAAAATTGGACATAAAGCATCATGAGCAATAAGTTGAATAAATTTGGATATGGTGATTTCTTCCACTTCCAATAAGATTCTTCTTCCTAATGAAACCATTAATTTATTATATATTATCAAAGTTCCATTGATACTGTAATAATATCATCTGGTGAGCAAAAGACAAGAAAATGACTAGACATTTGAACAAGTAAAACCTAAAATATCGCTTACATCAAAATTCCATGATGGAAACTTCTTCATTTCAATTAAACATATAGCCTTTTCTAGCTCATAAGTTATTAGCAATGGTCTAAGGCAATCCTCGTGATCATTAGTGTGTTCCATTTTACGATAACTTGGTAAAAGGAATTCCAAGTAGCATAAGCACATTGAACTGCAGAACACATACATTGTCCATAGGTTAGGCTCATTGCCACATCTAACAAGTAAATACTGACAAACTTTAAAGTCCCAATTATGAATGTTATCAAAAACGTTACATGACATCAAGAACTAGAAGAGCAATAAAACACTCAAGAAATCAAATATCTACCTGCAATTCATATTTCTACTAATACTTTTCAACTCTATAGACATCATCATAACGTAATCCTTTCTCAAGGGCATATGAGGAGCACTTCTCTTTGTATGTTCTGCTTGCTTAAATTTATGACATTACAGATAAAGCTAATTAAAGTATTAACATAAGCTCTATATACTACATCATTGAAATTCACAAGGTTAAGACCACTACGATTAAACAAGTCAAATATACAATAAATTTAACACTATGATTAAAAGCTAGTGAAGGAAAAATCAATCTACATGATTGACCACTTAAAATATCAATATACTAAATTTCACTAATTTAGCAACTTGAAATAAATATACATTGAAAAACACCAATAACGAGATCAACCAATCTAGTGAATATACACCAGGTCAATAACACTTTCCCAAGTATAAGCTTCCAATGATAAAGGGACAAAATTTGGTGCCAATTTAAATGCAGATGCATACCTTACAACTCGAATTGGATACCTTTCCAAATACCTAACTTTGAGGGCTAAATTGGACTTTTCAAGTTTTTTATCAAAGGATTGTGAATTATTTGTCCTCTTATTTCCACTTAAGTCCCTATCGCCATTACAACAATGGCATGTTAATGAAACTTAACAGCAACCTAACAAAAATAACCAAATATTAATCAACAGTTACCAATAAAAAAACATAGGTATAAGAATTTAACATCAATTCAAAGAGGATAGGAATGAAGTTTACAAGAAACATGCTGAAAATAAAATCTTAAATAAATGAACAAAGAATGTGCCAAGTAAATAGAGAAAAAAGCTCTATTTTAAATACTTGAACGAGTAAATTGATAACAAGAACAACATAACATTTTACTATAAATACACTAAAGACAACCACATAACCAATCTAGAAGACAGAAATGAATGGCTCATGTGACTAACCAAAATTTTTGAAAAATCTTTCCTATAATGTTGCATACCTACTTCAAACCTTTGCAGCATCAAACCTCTCATTTTAGTACTAAAGTAATCATAGATAATGATACCAAGCTGACGACATGCTCACAACTCAGGCAAGCCATCCATTTGAAGTACATATATAATATATTCTTTTAGAGATGAAGAGATGTATCAACACCAAAATTAGGCTCATAATCATAAACATTCTTCAATGAAGCCTTTAGAGACTTTGTGTGTGAGTAATTTGAGGTCTCAAAGCCTTTTCTTTAGTACTCTTCTTGCTTGTCCTCTGACATGCGTTTTTGGATTCTTTTGCCACACAAATAGCAATAACAAGTGCATAATTTATTCATGGCTAGCTTGCCATTTTGGAAGGGATCATGCTACAACACTTTGCACATGTTTGCTTTCCATGCCCAATCCATTTCTAAAAGCATTTTAGGTAGAAATTATGGCCACATGGAGTCAAAAGGAGAACATTCAATTAAATCCCTTGCTAGTCGATTGAAATATGATAATATGCTAATTGTCACCATTCCTTACAAGAAAGGTACAAGATAACACAATATAAATGAATGCCAAGCAATTAAGCTAACCACAAGAGCTTTAAGATCATTTTTTTTTTCTTTGCTTATGAATCTCTTACACAAGTAAACAGATGAAATGATAAATAGACACCCAGAAAAAAAAAAAATCTACATTGACAGTGCAAGCATGTCGGCAATTGAAATCCACATATTTAATTCATTAAGAAGATACTGCTAAAATTGATAGAGTATGTTGAGCCACATGACAACCATTTTAAAAAGGGGGGAAAGCTACCTTTTTACACTTGAAGTTGCACAATTGAAGTTATAAACTTTTAATAATTGTTAACAGCAGTGAGTGATACTTAATTAGCATATAATCAGATAGATAGGAGCACCAACACAATAAGTCAACAAGTAACTCGTAACTGAAAATGGGGGATTAAATTTCATTTTATTAATGACGATATACCCACCGGAGAAGCAAGTCGGCTGGTGAGGAAGGACAGTTAAATGAATGATGAACGTTAAAGGAGGATGAATGGATGGACAGCTAATGAATGACAGCTCCTCTAGTCAGCAAACAGCAACAGTAAGCTGATGTAAGAAACCTCAAATGATATCAAATTTGGGAGACTTAGATATAATATGAAAAAATTAACCTTACGATGGTCAACCACTATTCGTTGCAAGATATTAAATCTACGACAATCAATCACTGACCATCATAGTGTACTAGACCTACAATAGTCCACAATGGACCATCACAACTCCTTTAGATGATCATTTTGGATCCTATGATAACTCACCATTAGACCTACGAAAGTTCACCATGATCATCATTAGATCCTAGACTGACGATAGTATTAAAAGGACCATTGCATATCCTTTTTCATTTCATATTTATCCTTCACAATTTACTAGATTAGCAATGGTAAATCACTGATAATCGCAATGTACTAGACCTATAACGGTCCTATACAAACTTATGCAAATCCTTTAGATGATCATTTTGGCTCCTACAGGAGCTCAACTCTAGACCTACGATAGTCTATTAAGATTATTGTTATATCTTGGAGTAACGTCTTAAAGGACTACATAGGTCCTTTTTAACCTCATATTGGACATTTCAAGGGCCACAATTTGGGCCTAATGATGACCCACTCTAACCATTGTTAGGTCTACATCTTGACCAGTCAAAGCTCTGACTGTCGCAAAGGCAGTGATTTTACGACTAGCTTAGCTCTCATCGTAAAATTTGTGATCTGCGATGGTCAAAAACAACTGTCACCATGTCTTCATTGTTGTGGCACTAATTTTTTTTGGTGATATAAGATGATCCAAAAGTGCACACATGACACCTACTTATATTATAGAAGGCTATAAAAGCCATAGGTACACTTCATTGTTCATCAACTTATAGCCAAAAGCTTACAACAAACATTATATAAAAAAAGATTACATCCATCTCCGTTTTATGGGGGCCAATTCAAAACATACATTCCACTACTAACAAACCCACCTACAAAGGCCTTACTAGGGTATGGGGATCTAAATCATTAATAAAACAAAGTAACAACCCCCTCATACCTTCTACTCCCTAACCACACCATCCAATAGTTTAACCACATCCTCCAAAGTTAACAGCCTCTACATGACTTCCTCAAGTTGATTATTCATGATATCTTTGTCAATAGACATATCAACCACTCCACCATTCATTCTCTGGTTGTGGGTCACAAGGGGAGTTAACTAGTAGAAGTACTTGTACCTATTATTTGCACATTTTGCTAACAATCAGTTAGGATTATGTTCTAACTTCAATATTTTCAAGCAAGCCCTCTTACCACAAAAGCATGGCTTATTCTGGAGACATTCAAAATTGAAGCCACTACTATCACTAGCACTTGAGGTTGTCATCTTATTCCCGCATAATAGGGCAGTCAATTTCAGATGGAACGCCCAAATTTAAAATTTTATATCATTTGCCTACACCAATCAAACACTTGCCCAACCAAACAATACAATCAACCCACAAGCACACAAAAATACCCACTTCAGGTAAATTTACATCACATGGCAACATCTCAATGTCTATTCATAGGAGAAAAATACCAGAAGACTCACTTTCCCCAATCAATGAACATGAAGCAAAAGTTAAATCTTTCTTCCATTAATCACTTACAAACTAATAAATTACTCAGTCAATCTAATTTAAATCGACGCACTATTTAATCTCATACCTCCACAAGACGGGCCCTAGACCCTTGATGCCTCTCTTGCCTAAGCTTCAACCAATGGTGCCATTGGACTCTCGTCGTCCTTTACGTCGTACTCTATGTTGTCCTTTGCAGCTAGGTTCTTTGAAATCTGCCAGAAGCCTCGCGTAGAAAGATGTCTCGTGCTTGCTCTGGAGAATGATGAACAAATAAGGGCCCCGCAAATGGGTGAAGGGGATAATGTTTGATCAAATTTTTTAATTTCTCATAGTGGTATTTAAGTCAAGTTCATATCATCCTGTTCCAGTAATATCCAATTCACTTAAACAAAAAATGAGAGATCTTATTATTTTATACTTTCCTTAACATGTCATACTAGTTGTGACAACTAATCTCATTTGTTTTTTCATTCTGATTCTCATTTTTATTATCAATTCAATAAATCCCGCAACCAAATGAAGCCTTAATGCCGAAATAAAGAAATCTCACCTTTTTAAGTTACGGGGATATCACGTACGTATGGTGAAGCAAAAGACAAAATTAGGATGACTTTATGAAACTTCCATAATTGGCATTAAGTGATTTATGTAATCAAAGAAGTGTACAGTAGTTTGAAAGCAATGGTACTTACCATGTCCCGTCTCGGTCCCCAGTGATTAAAAAAAATAGCATTCTCTCAAGTGTTTGTTCAGCTTTTTCTTTTTTTCTATTTCTCTTTCTTCTTTACTGAACCTCACTTCGACGCTCTTTCTTTTGCTCTACTCTCTCGGATTTCCTCTTTATTACACCAGAACTCTCTCATCTCTCGACATCTCTCAACTACACGGGCTTCATCTTTCCTGGCTCCCCTTTACCTCTCTGCGAGCTCCCTTTTTATTCTACTCTCTACCTTTGAACTTCTCTTCTGTTCTTCCTCTTTTTCTTATTCTCGGACTCCTCCTTCCTCTCTTTTCTTCAACATCTCACGTCCTTTCCCTCTCCATCTCTCAATCTCTCCCACGTCTCCTCCCCACTCTCACATTTCATTCTCCCGTTCTTTTCTATGCTGCAACACAACAATTGAGGGGGAGGCATCTGGAGGAGTAGGTAACACAGACCTACTCGTCCTTTTAATAAATATATATATATATATTTTTTTTTTTTTTCTTTTTAAATGGTTTGACTTTTGTCTTTTCTACTTTTTTATTTATTTTTCAGATTTAGTTGTGGCGTTCACAACTTCTCATTTTTGGTTGTTTGTTTAAATTAATTAAATTCTAATT
The DNA here is from genome assembly GCA_037074485.1 of Delonix regia. NCBI lineage: Eukaryota > Viridiplantae > Streptophyta > Magnoliopsida > Fabales > Fabaceae > Delonix > Delonix regia. Next base: position 16,575,324 of record CM073452.1, on the reverse strand, counting down.
ACTGTTTATTTTTTTCTTCTTTTTTTCTTTTTATCAAATTTTAGTTCTTTTAATTAATATTGCTCTCTCTTTTCTTATTTTGATTAATTAGATTATCAAACAGTTTTATTTTTTTTACATTTTTCTTTTTCTTACTTCGTTTTTTTTAAATAATGTGTTCACAGTCATTAAGGGAATTAATTTAATTGATAAAAACAAATATTATTTCGTTTTTAATAAGTGTTGATTTTTCAAAATTTTAAAATTTAACTTCAAATGTATCATGCATGCATATGTGGGAGGAATGTATCCTTAAAATTGTTTTGATTAAATATAATCCTAACAAAGTTTGAAGATACTTAATTCCTAATAACTGCAAAATATTTAAGGAATTTAGATGTCGGAATAACATGTCCTTGTTTATGATCCTGTTATGCTACATTTACATTTAGAAATAAAAATATTTAATTTAATGCATAGTAGCTAGTTTAGTGGTCAATTTCTAATCTTAAGCATCTTACATCTGCTTAAAGAGAAAAAAGAAAAATGTTGAACTCTAATGATTTCTATTGTTTGCGACTGAACAAGTAACATTTGGCTGAACCACTGCTTAAGCAAATAAGGGATCAACAACGATTTATCTATCTCTGAACTTAATCCGTTTCAGGATGAAGCATAAATTAACCAAATTCAAACTACTACTCGCAGTTTGCAACAGAGTCAAGTCCAAATCTAGATTGAATTCCATATTCAACGAACAGGAGTTACATGCATTAAATTTATGAGCTGCTATAGTGAGCTCTTATTGATAAGGATACAACAGTCACACTTTATTACACTAGCTAGCTAGTTCCTGGTAGTGACTAGTTCATATCTCTGTAGTGTGGTGTGGTGGGCACTCACTAGTGAATGAAATGGCAACGTTTGGGGATGGTGAAGGCAATCTGAGGGTCGATGCCATAGTTCTTGAAAAGATCAGAGTTAATGATAGTATAGTAACAAGGGATGGGAACATCCAGCAGAGAATTGCAGCATTGTGCAGAAACAGGAGCTGCCACGTCTCTCACTGCTTTCTTGCAGTGGCGCAGCGTATGTGTCAGAATTCTGTCAGGACTGAACTTGCCACATTCACCAGTTGCTTCAACCCCATTATGGGTTCCAGCTATTGCCAGAATCAACAGAAGGAACAATAGACAAATAGTTTTCATCTTCATCATCATTTTCGTTGATCTCTTTCGCTTGAAAGGAGCTATGTATTTCACAAACACTGCTCTGTCTTAAAGTCTATATATAGCTACTGCCAGCACTCTGGAATTGACAAACCTTGTTCTCAAGTCTTAATCCCTCTGCTTTGAAATTAGAATCCTCATTTATTTATGATTTGCAGGAAGAGAGCAGCACACAGATTCATACTTTTTGTTAACTTTTTCTTGATCAATCGGTTTAGAAGTCTTTAAGACATCAGAATAAGCACCACGGATAACTAGACGTTGGAAATTTAAAATTGTGAATAGCTCCTAGTTATCAAAACCAAATGGGATTATTTTAATTTATTCAGGTCACCTCCACCCACCCCCACCCTCCTCAATGGGTTCGAAATTTTCAAGCTATTTTAAAGCAGTCTTTGTTTGCTCCCCGCAAAAACATATATATATGATGATTAACATAGTATATTAATTCTAATTAAATTATTGAGAGAAAAGAGCGTGGTTCGTTAAGAGAATAATTGAATTAATACTAACACACTACATCAATTGTCACATTAATATATTATTACTAACTAATTTTTGTTTTCACCCCAAATTTTGAAATTTAGATCCTCTACTGTTATTGAAGGCATTAGGAACAAATAATATATTTAAAATTATTTTTTAATTTTATTATTATTTTTCATAGCAGCATTCTTTATCTTGCTCACCAAGTGTCCTCTAGAATCATAAATCCAATTGTAAGCATCAGACATGATTAAGCTGACATGGATATTGTAGTAAGCATAATAAATTTTGATGTGTGACTGTAATTTTTTTTAAAATTAAAAAATGACGTGATGCTGTAAGAAAATAATTAATATTGAATCTGTATACATTAAAGAATCGATCAATTTGATTTGAATAGTTAATTTGAAGGAACATATAATATTTTGCATTATAGATTTTTAAAAACTTCATAAAACGAATTTTAAATATATTTTAAGGATCAAAATAGAATTTTCTCCTTGATTTATCTTATCGCACGAAGGTGCAATAAATTTGATTCGACACAAAACATCATTTCTTCATCTTTCAGACTAATTTTCTTCCATGATCAACTTCAAAAGCACCGCACTTTCATTGCTCTAATTTGTAATAGCAACGACCTACCAATACACCCAAGGGATTATGAGGTTTGGAACATATTTCACTTAACAAATCATCATTTTACCTCAAATTCCCCTAATGTGTACCTAGATTTGACTACAATGATTTTAACTCTTTTGACAATTTGAGTATAAGTTATAGCATATAACTAATAGTTATAATGTCTTACAATATTTCACCCTTGTGATTTGTATGAAACAAAATTTTTTTTATTTTCTCCATAATTATTCAAAGGAAAAGAACACTATGAAATGATATAAATGTGTATCTACAACCACTAGTAAAAGAGTTAAAAGATATGTAAGATGTCAGAATGGAAACATTTAATTCCTTTTTCAAAGATATATTCAATATTTATATTACGTTGATGCAGACTATTAGTGATTTTTTTAGATTTAGAACTTTATATAAATGAAATTTTTACACCAAATTAGCATGTCCCAATTATAATTTTGAGTCAACTCCGATTCATCTTTGTCACAGTGAAAAATGACATTTTATGGGTCACTATTATTATTTAACTGTACAGCTAATCTAAAATGCAAAACTTAGAGGTCTAATACAATATAAATGGGTGTACCAATTGAAAGATAAACTGATACTGTTTTATACTAAATTATTGCTAATTACATTCCGTCACAACAAAATAATTTGTTGAACGAACCGAAGCACTCTGTCTCTTCCTGCTTCTTTACATGGATACAGCTTATATCTGTCTGCCATTGATCTATTCCTGCATGCAGCTCCATCCACCCAACTGCTTCCTCCAATTATAGCAACAATCACAAGCAACAGCGTCAACAAAATACACTTCTTCATGGCACCTTCCATTTCTTTGATAACTTGATGTTTCACGAACACGAACACTTCCAGCTTCATGTTATATATAGGCATAAACACTGCATGGTGAAAGTAATAAGGTGCTCGAAAGGTCAAGCAAAGTCAGGCTTTGGCGCCAGCTTTTTAAATTGTTGACAAGTTACAGTATAATCTATGACCAAGAAGCAGTTAGCATAGCAGCTCTTTCTGAGGTCAACAGGTGAACGATGCACGCAGTTTCTTCATTTTCAACCAAAACATTTTCAAATAACTGGTGCGCCTGCAGAATCAATCCAGCCTTCTGATCTATATTTTCTCCAGAATTAGGAATCATGGTTTTTGTCCCCCAGGGATTCAACTATGATATGATTTCATAGTAACGTGTATGTAATATTTCAAGAGAACATAGTCTCATTATTTGGAGAAGAGCTCCTTTGATATATAGTTTATATATCAACTTGTATCATTAGACATATAAAGAGCAAAGGGTGGTAAGCTTTTATCCATAGTTTATATAAAACTGTATGATGTAACCCAGTTCGCAATGACAATCGCAGTTTTGCAGTAAGACGTACAAGTTCAAATTAAAAGATTGCTTTTCATAAATTTAGACAAAGCGAAGTACTGTGGTTATTTATTACATGAGGAAACTGATGAGCAGCTATAGCAAGCTCTCGCTAAGAAAACAGTCACACTTTATTACACAAGCGGTGTGACTAAATCGTAGCCTTCTGTGGTATGGCAGGCGCTAGTAGTGAAGGAAATGGCAACGTTTGGGAATGGTGGAGGCAACTTGGGGGTTGATGCCAACTTTCTTGAAGGCATCAGAATGGAAGATAGTATAGAGGCAAGTGACGGGAACTTTGTGCAGCGCTTTGCAGCACTGTGTAGAAACTGGAGCAGCCACGTCTCTTGCTGCTTTCTCACAGTGACGCAGAGTATGCGTTAACATTCTTTCAGGACTGAACTTGCCACATTCACCAGTTGCTTCAGCCCCGTTATGGGATCCAGCAATTGCCAGAATCATCAGAAGGAACAAGAAACAAATGGACTTCATCATGGCAGCTATATATATGTATTTCACAAATACTGCTAGCTCCGTCTTAAGCACTATTTATACCTACACAGGCAGCACTCTGGAATCTGCAACCCTTGTTCTCAAGTCCAAACCCATCTGCTTTAGAATCCACATTTTCTAATTTTCCAGGAGAAAACAGTCCCATGTTTACAAACCCAATTAAGAAGCCATGGATGGCGTCCGTTATTGTTATTCCCTGTGATTCCGAAAAGAAAATCAGATGAAATGAATCACCAATATTTCAGACTACGAGTGCAAGTAGTCAGATTGTTTACTCCTTATTTTCTTAATATACTAATCAATACTGGATAAAAAACGAACGAAGGAATAAGACCCATTCAGTATCAATTGTTAATTGACTTTTAAATCTGTCTATTGAGAAATGTGGTTTCCGGTATTCTGTGTGCCCAAGTTATCTTTTGAGGTCGCAGTATCTCGGTCAACAAAAGAAAAAGAACCCATGACTCTCACGTTGCAGTTTGCAGTGATGAGACTTCCGGTTTTATTTATATTATATAATGTTTTTTTTGGACTATGAGGAGAGAGGATATTTATGGCAAAGATTAATTTGAAATCAAAAAGAATTTCCACTCAACCAGTATTACTTACGAGTATGAATGAACTTAATTATTTATGAATTATTCAAGTTCAACTCATTCAAGTTGGACTAAACTCAGTACAAATAAATAAGCTTGATCAATACATTAAACTCATTTGATTAAACGACTCACACTTTAAAATTTCATTCTTGATCTGTGACCAAAAAACACAGTACACTAGTGATCAAAAGAAGTTTTAAGTTGCCGTAGCTGCATTTAGATTTTTTTCCTTTTTCTTTTTCATTTGTCATGGATTGATATGTTTATGTATTGCAATAAAAAGTATTGTTGAATACAAATATCGCAGGATTTGTTTTACCTTTTCATCAAGAAAAATGATGTCAAAGCAATTGTTTAAATACTGCAACTGGAATTTTGATATTTAATTATCATTTATAATATTTATGTCGCCCAACAAATTACACTTTCTGACAATGTCTACAAATGAGTAAAATATTTGTTGAATACAAATAGTCCATATATTGTAATACCTGAAATGATATTTTATTTATTAAAAAAATGTTACATTTAGTCTTTCACCTTTTAAAAAAAGTTATATTTAATTTTTCTCTCTAAATCTTAAACTCAAAATCTATTAACTAAATTTAATATTTTTTAAAAAAATTTAAAAAATAAGTGTAATATTTTTTAACAAATAAAGACTCTTATAAATATTATAATAAATGAGGAATTAACTGGTAATTTTATAATAATTGAAGGACAAAAATGATAATTACTATAACTAATAGTTTAACCTGTTATAATTTAAAATTGAAGAACAAACACAGCACATAATTAATAGGTACTGACGGTGGAAGGCCCTGAAAGTTGACAGAATTCGTCACAAGTAATGAAGACACACAGTTATAATAACTTCACGTCATCAATTATAATTTATAAACAAACGATATTTATTCATGGTTTAAGTTAAATTAGCATCCATCTTCGTACAAATGATTATCATCAATAATCTATTTAGTTTTTTCGTGTATTTAGATTCTTCTTGATATCAAGATAATTTATACAGTTGTAACCATTCACGAAGAAGTTTTTGAAAATGCCATACATTTATGGTAATTCTCACAATTAATTATATATAGGTGTATGAAGAATTTATAAATAAGATAAGCCATTTAAGGTTTTTGTCAAATTATTTTTTCTTTTTATCCACAATTATCTTCAACTATCTGTGCATTAATGTTTTTATTTATATTTGTCTTAACAATTAAATAATTATATTATATAATCAAAAGAATTAGGACATATCATCTTTACATATTTAAAACATCGTGGCATATTTTATATATATATATATATATATATATGAAATTACAGTAAATTAAATTAAAGTAAATTAAAATTTCAATAAAGTAATTTACAAACCATATAATAAAATTAGTATACATCAAATTACAATAAATTACAAAATTTAATTATCTTCACTTTATCCAATTTAAAATCATAACACATCAAATCACAATATTATTTTTTTTACTTAGAGCCTAAGACTTAAATAACTTGCAATAGACATCAAAGTTCACATAATTTGTCAAGAAATGCAATCCGTTAGTTGGTAATTTAATTTTTGTGAAAACAATAAAATATTTTAAATCAAACAGACTTTTGTAAAGAACAAATTTGCAATTTGGTTTGTATTTTTTAACTTATGAAATTAGTTCAATCTCACTTTCTTGCTCCCTTCATTTTCTCTTTTTTTTTTTTTAATTTCAGAATTTCTGAAAATAAAATTTAATTGCTTTTTTTTTTTTAATTTTTGAATTGAATGTGAAGTTGGAAGCCAAACATAGAAAAGGTTTGAAGAAAGATTTTTTTTTTTTTGTTTTTTGTCAATTTTAAATGGAAGAATTTCGAAAATAGGAAAAGAAATCTAAAATAAAATTTTTATTTTTATTTGGATTTTAAAATGAATTGAAAAGCATTCAAGGAAAAATTTAAGAATTGTATTTTTATTCTTTCATTTTAGTTATTTCTTCTTTTTACTGTTTTCTTAAAAAAGTTTTAATTGGATATGGGTCATTACAACTTAAATTATTTAGAAAAACATGATTGATTGGTATCAAGTAAAATTAAAAAAACAAGAATAAAATTACAATTGAAAATAAAGGCAAATGTAAAATAAATAAATAAATAAAGAACTTGTGATGTGGGTCTTAGTCTTCAGTCAAGAGAGCATTTTCATGAGGACAAGTGCCTCTAAATTAAAATTAAAACGAATTATTTCTATATTGTATCGCATAACACATTCATCGAGTGACCATTTCTTTTCAGGACCATTGCTTCAAAATTAAAAGTATCATTTTTACCAAAATAAGCTATGTGTACCCAATGTGGAAGACCTTAGACTTGTGGAAGACCTTCTGTACGTCGAGGTCTGATTTCCACAAGCACTCTATGACCTTACAACAACCTGGGTAAATGACAGAGCTACCGGTAAAGATGCTCAGTCCACAAGCGATGTCAACGAAGAAAACATTACCACTCTTGTTGAGCTGGACTAGATGATCTTGAGGACGCTGATGCTGCCATTAATTTCAGTGCTTACGTGGCATTCACTGAAGCACCTCTGATCACTTCAACTGAGGCAACAATAGGATAAAGAAGAGGAGAAAGTGCAGCTAGCGCGATGGACTGGTGGAAGCATTCAAGAGAGTTGGTGTAAATATTGAGGTTGGCCTGCAAACACTTAGCACCAAGGTAGGAAAAACTTGTACATAATAATCATTGAATCAGTATATATTAAAGAATCTATCAATTCAATATGAATAGTTAATTTGAAGGAACAAAAAATATTTCGCATTATAAATTTTTAAAATGTCCATAAAACATATTTTAAATAAATTTTAAGGATCAAAATAGAATTTTTCTCCCTGATTTTTCCTTTCATACGAAGGTGCAATATATTTGGTTTGACCCAAAATATTGGACTTGTATGATTCTATTTTTCATTTTTATGTTCTTAAAATAGTTTTGTAAAATTGCTCTTCAAAACCTTTTTTTAAAAAGAAATTAAAAAACTTGTTTGAATCTTTTATTTTTAGAAACACATTCAAAATTAAATAAAAAACCATTGTTTGAAAAAATGATTTAAAAATAGTTGAAAATGTTAAAATCTTTTATAGTTCAAAGAATTAAATTTAGAATGTATAATTCTAATTCTAATTCCATTAAAATTAAAATTAATTCAAAATTTTAAATTTTATGTTTAGGCCAAGTAAAAAAATAGAACATAAAATTGTAATTCTAAATTTAATACTAAATTTACATTTAGGCAAAAAATAAATATTTGTTATATATATTTATGTGTTACATGTTCAGTATATGTGTGCATATGGGGGCATGTGCATGCGCATGCATATGTACATGCATGTATGTAACAGATTCATTATGTGTGTGTGCGTGCATGCGCTCACATGTGCGTGTACATGGATGTGTAATTGTGCATGTTTGTGTGCATCTATTTATGCATGTAGGTGTGTGTGCATGTGCATTTATGCTACATATTTGTTATATAAATTTGTGTATTAAACATATTTGGTATATATGTATATGTGTGCACATTTTTATATGTATGCATATGTATATTTGTGTATATAACAAATTTATTATATAACTTTGTATTTGTGCATGCAGAGCATTCATGTATGCATGCACATGTTACATGTTTAGTATGTAGGAGTGCGTATGTGTGTGTCAGCATACGTGTGTTTTATTCATGTCTGGGTATTGAATTCATTCAAAACATAGCTATATATTATTTTTAAATATTTATTTATTTTATTTCTAATAAATGTTATTTATGACAAACCTTTAAAATGTAAGTTACTTTTAAATTTTAATTATTTTCATTTCAAATCTTATTTTTTTTTCATTTCATTCTATTTGTTTTAAATCTTAACTTTTCATTTTTTTGAAATTTTTTTAATAAAAATATGATGTGACCAACCTAACTATTACTAACTGGCTAGGTTAGATCCCAAAGATTATTCAAACCTAACCTATAACCCTACTTAAATTTTTTTATAGAATTACAATTTTGCCATTATTGAAAACAATTTATAAAAACAATGGAAACATCTAAAACTTGTTCTTATTTTGTTATTCTAAAAAACACTTCTATTTTTTAATTTTTTAATTTTTTAAACCAGTTGATAAAAAGGAAATTACCAAACAAGTCTTTTTATTCTTTTATTTTAAAAAACAAAAAATTGTTTTTAAAATTAACATTTAAACAAGGCCATCATTTCTACATATTTCGCTCAGTAATTTTCCTGCTTGATCAACTTCAAAACTTATCGTACTTTAATTGCTCTTGTTTGTAATAGCTACAACCTACCAATACAATACCCAAGGATAATTAAGCACAACTTTATTTTTTTAAATTACTGATGAGGTGTCTGATGTTACTAAAGGAAGTATGTCACTTATAGACCACAATTTTTTTTTTTTCATTTTTCTATTTGTTAACTTACAAGTTGCTTTTATGAGTATAATAAGCAATCGCATACGTATCTATGTATGTCCTATTAGTAGCCTTCTTTCTTTAATTATTCTTGATTCATTAACAGTAACAACATCACACCATATATTCGCAGGCACCATTGATCAAGTGATCGTCAGTCTTCATGGTATGGTATAAGCTACAAAGATGAGATAAGATGAATTAGCAAATGTTGATTATTGAATGTAATACTCACACGCAAGTATACGTGATTAACAAGTAATATAGTCTAAGTAGAGTACCAATCCCATAGAGACTTGGTATCAATTATAATTGATCACCTATTACTAAGCCTTTAATGTAGGAAATTGTGTGACTAAGTGTAAAAGCAAAATGTACAATGTTGAACTAGTGTCCCCCATTACGTTAATCCAAATATTGAAATCTGTCCTAAGCTGATCAAACTTAAAAAGCATTAAGGGATGCACATAAACAACTAATAATTAATCAATTCTAAAAGTTATAGACAATATTAATAGTCATTCCTTGCTAGAGCTTGGTGCCAAGGGACAAATGGGAGTCTAAGGCCATTGGAATAACCACTGTCATAAAAGTTTATATCCCTAAGTTCCTTATTATGTTTCTGCTATATTATAGTATGATATGTCATATCCCTAAAATTTCTAGCTACTAGTATGGTTTATTTGCACAACATATTTTGCTATGACTAACGCTTTATGTTTGTTAACATTTCTTTAAAAAGTCAGTCATAATCTGTCATTATGTTTGAAAATTTTAGAATTCACATTTGAGTTTTTCAAACTAGTGATTATGAATAGGTCTTGAAAACCCAGTAAAGGGTTGCACAAGAAATTAGAAAAGAGTTTTAAGCCAAATATGATCATGGTAATTATATTAAAGTAAAAGAAATCTGTTGTTCCTATACCTTTCATTAGTGTCCATTAACGCACACTCTTGGAATTATTAGAAAGTTAATTGGACTTCTGATAAGAGATCAGAAAACCTAAATGGATGGTTTTGTGAAATCACTGATTAAGCACTTGATGTGCAAATTGAAATAAAAATCTTAAGTTGGAACAAGTTTTAGGAAATATTATCTCAAATTTGACGAGGTCATATGTAGCCATAGTTTTATTTTTTGTAATGTACGTTAAAAGACATATTATTAGCTTGAAGTGACATTTATCTCTTTGTGATGTTAACATCTTATTGTTAACACAACATAATAAATCATAGTGAGACCTCTTATGTTTCTGGAATTTAGTTCCATTTTGATAAGTCTAATATTTTTCCAATTTGTCTTAAGGAATTCCTATTGACTAAGTGCTCATTGAATTTAGAAGGCACTCTTGCAACTTTTACGGTGCACTTATTCAGATAGGTAACTGAGAAGCCATTTAAACCTCTTGGGTCCTTAATGTAACAAAAAGAGAACTATGATGGAAAGAAATTTCCATTTTGCTTTCGTTGTTAGTAGCTCAGTGTACACTTAAATAGACACTTGCACTGATATAGCCAGTGCTATAGTGTACTATAAATATACTTGAGTAATCCTATTTTAGATTATTGAATAGCTGCTTAGATAGTTGTGTTTTACCCACATTGTATTTGGAATTGCATATTCTATAACAATGAATTTGAATCACTTGTAATTATTGACAATCTAGGTTCAGATTATGCAATTTGATTGATTATTTGAAATCTATTTTGTATATACATCTTATGATGTTTTGGGAGGAGCTATTTTCTGATCAAGTATGAAATAAACACTTATAGCTACCTTAACTTATGTATATATCATTATGATATTATGGAGAAAATGTCTTGTTGGAAAGTGTCATGCGAACACTTACAGTTAATCAACCTCTATTTGCACCTTTATAATGATTTGGAGTAGAAGTTATGTTGAGAGATGTTAAATGGACACTTATAGTTGTCTTAACTTTTGCATGTATCTTTATGATTTTGTTAAGCTATTCTATTAAAAAATGTCAGATTGACACTTACAACTACCTCATATATATATATATATATATATATAAAGAGTATGTCATTTACTCTGGCTATTTGTCAGAGAACCTAGTTAAGGAAATGAATTTTTGTTGTGCACATATTTGAGTCTTGATCACATCTGTGTGGATTAGCACTAATCCTATTATTTGATTAATTTCTTGTGGTTAATAACTAGGCAATTAAATCATTAGTCTAAACTAAGAATAAATTGGGTTCTTGTTAATTGTGTGGTAATCAGTGATGGGTTGAATAATCCACAAGTCCATTAGGTAAAGACCCTAACGTACAACCCAAGTTGATTAATGATTATCCTATTCGATCATAAATTGAGAGTTGATGATTGAGACAAATGAACTAGGCTTATGTAAACGCGTCTTGTTAATGGGCTTGTTTTATTGAAAAGATTTTACCTATTTTATAGAATAATGGCTGAAGGTTTTCTTAATATTATAAAAGGACTATTTAGCTATTTTCAAAACCCTAGTTTTTGTGCCTTCTCTTTTCTATGTACAACTCTATTTGTACAAACTTAGGTATAATGGGTTGTTTCTCTCACCATTCCATTTTCAGAATCATGCCATGGCTACTGCTACTCCTTCAAGTCAGATTATCTTATTTCTATATCTCTTATTATGATCATATTATAATATGATAATTTTGAGTGACATCCATGAAATCTCTTTGGAACCCAGAAAAAAAAAAAATGTATCCAGTTGTACTCTTTCGATTTTAACACTACCTGCCCATTCGCCATTTAAATAGCCAACCAAATTACAATTGTCTTTTGCTTCAAACATAATACTAAAATTCTTTGTTCCCTTGACATATCTTAAAGTCTAATGGCAAACAATAGTTAAGTTTTAACACAATGTAAAAGTCATCCTAACAAGCTAATTTTTCCTACTTGAAGGGCTTGGTGAATAATTTGAAGGTAACTTTGCACTAACATGATAACTAGGTACATAAAAATTGGACATGAAGTATCATGAGCAATAAATTGAATAAATTGGGAGGACGTGGTTTCTTCCACTTCCAACAAGATTCTTCTTCCTAAAGAAACCATTAATTTATTATATATTGTCAAAGTTCTATTGATACTGTAATAATATCATCCGATGAGCGAACTTAGGAAGAAACGAAGTTTCTTTTAAAAGACAATAAAATGAATAGATATTTGAAGAGGTAAAACCTAAAATATCACTCACATCAAAATCCCATGATGGACTATTCTTCAAACCTAAAATATCACTCACATCAAAATCCCATGATGGACTATTCTTCATTTCAATTAAGCCTATAGCCTTTTCCAGCTCAGAAGTTATTGGCAATAGTCTAGGGCAATCGTCATGATCCTTACAGTATTCCATTTATGATAATTTAGTAAAAGGAATTCCAAGTAGCATAAGTACATTGAACTGCATAACACATACCTTGTTTATGGGGCAGGTTCATTGTCACATCTAACAAATAAATACTGGAAAACTTTGAAGCCCTAACTATGAATATGTTATTAAAAAAGTTACATGACATCAAGAACCAAAAGACAACAATAAAATGCTCGAGAAAACAAATATCTACCTGTAATTCTTATTTCTACCAACACTTTTCAATTCTATAGACACCATCATAACGTAATCCTTTCTCAGGGGCATATGAGGAGCGCTTCTCTTTGTAAGTTCTGCTTGCTTAAATTTAAGACATTACATATAAAGCTAATTAAAGTATTAATATATGCTCTATATATTACATCATTGAAATTCACAAGGTTTAAGACCAATATGATTAAGTAAGTCAATTATACAATAAATTTAACATTATGATTAAAAGCTGGTGAAGGAAAAATCAATCTGCATGATTGACCACTCAAAATGAGATCAACCAATCTAAATAATATACACTAGGTCAATAGCACCTTTCAAAGTATAAGCTTCCAATGATAGAGGGACAAAATTTGGTGTCAATTTAAATGCAGATGCTTACCTTACAACTTGAACTGGATACCTTTCCAAATACCTAACTTTGAGGGCTAAATTGGACTTTTCAAATTTTTTATCAAAGGATTGTGAATTAGTTGTCCTCTTATTTCCACTTAAGTCCCCACCACCATTACAACAATGGCATGTTAATGAAACTTAACAACAACCCAACAAAATGAGAAAATATTAATCAAAAGTTACCAATAAAAAGACATAGGTATAAGAATTTAACGTCAATTCAAAGAGGACAGGAATGAAGTTGATTTTTACAAGAAATAGGCTAAAAATAAAATCTTAAATATATGAACAGAGAACGTGCCAAGTAAATAGTGAAAAAAACTCTATTTTAAATACTCGAACGAGAAAATTGATAACAAGCACAACACAACATTTTACTATAAATACACCAACGACAACCACATAACCAACCTAGAAGACAGAAATGAAAAATCTTTCCTATAATGTTGCATTGCTACTTCAAACCTTAGCAGCATCAAACCTCTCTTTAAAGTATTAGAGTATTCATAAATAATGATACCAAGCTGATGACATGCTCGTAACTCATGCAAGCCATCCATCTAAAGTACATATATAATATATTCTTTTAGGGATGAAGAGATGTATCAACACCAAAATTAGACTTATAATCATAAACATTCTTCAATGAAGCCTTTTGTCACCGTTACTTACAGGAATGGTACAAGATAACACAATATAAATGAATGCCAAGTAATTAAGCTACCATAAGAGCTTTAAGATCATTTTCTTTCTTTGCTTAGGAATCTCTTACACAAGCAAATTGATCAATGATAAATAGGCACACAGAAAAAAAAAATTCTACATTGACAGTACAAGCATGTCGGTAAGTGAAATCCACCTATTTAATTCATTAAGAAGATACTGCTAAAATTGATAAAGTATGTTAAGCCACATGCTAGCCATTTAAAAAGGGGGAAAATGCCACCTTTTAAAACTTGCAGTTGAACAATTGAAGTTATAAACATTTAATAATTGTTAACGGCAATGAGTGATACTTAATTAGCATATAATCAGATAGATAGGAGCACTAGCACAATGAGTCAACAAGTAACTCATAACCAAAAATTGGGGAATAAATTTCATTTTATTAATGACGATATACCCACCGAAGAAGCAAGTCAGCTGGTGAAGAAGGACGACCAGTAGACAGCGAGGACCACTAACAACAAAGAGTAATAAGCAAAAGGAACAGTCAAATAATTGATGCACACTTGAGGAGGATGAATGGATGGACAGCCAATGAACGGCAACTCCTCTGGTCAGTGAACAGCGGCATTGAGCTGAGGTGAGAAACCTTAAATGATATCAAATTTAGGAGACCCAAATCTAATATGAAAAAGTAACCTTATGACAGTCAACCACTAATCGTTGCAAGATATTAAATCTACGGCAGTCAATCATTGACCATCGTAGTGTACTAAACCTACAACGGTCCACAATGGACCATCACAACTCCTTTAAATGATCATTTTGGATCCTACAACAGCTCACCATTGGACTTACGACAATTCATCGAGACTGTCATTAGATCCTAGACAGACGACAGTCTTAAATGATCATTGCAGATCCTTTTTCATTTCATATTTGTCCTTCACAATTTACTAGATTAGCAATGGTCAATTACTGATAATCGCAATGTACTAGACCTATGACAGTCCAAAGCAAACTGACACGAATCTTTTAAAAGATCATTTTGGCTCCTACATGAGCTTAGCTCTGGACCTATAACGGTCCATTAAGATTATTGTTATATCTTGGACTAACGTCTTAAAGGATTGCACTGGTCCTTTTTAACCTTATATTGGACATTTCAAGTGCCACAATTTGGGCTTAATGAAAATTCACTCTGATCGTTGTTAGGTCCACATCTTGCGCCAGTCAAAGCTTTGACCATCGTAAGAGCAGTGGTTTTATGACCAGCTTAGCTCTTGTCGTACAATCTGTGATCAACGATGGTCAGAAATGACTGTCACCATGTCTTCATTGTTGTCGCACCAATTTTTTGTAGTGATATAAGGTAATCCAAAAGTGCACACAATAACACCTACTTATATTATAGAAGGCTAAAAAACCCATAGGTACACTTCATTGTTCATCAACTTATAGCCAAAAGCTTATAACAAACATTGCATAAAAAAAGATTACATCCATCTCTTTTTCATGGGGCCAATTCAAAACATACATCCCACTACTAACAAACCCACCTACAAAGGCCTTACTTGGTGTCGTAACCGACCTTTCAGCAGAATAGAATAAAAAGTTTGAAACCGATTCCCAAAAATGGAATTTTGAAAATCAATATATTTGGAGTCGCCACCAAAATTTTTAATGGAAAACCAATTTAAAACAAAACGAAAAAAGCGAAATAGTCTACGAAATCAAAGATGGGTTCGGGAGTCTATTTGAGTGTGGGGAAGGTGTTAGGCACCCCACAACACCCGGCCATAAGGACGGTTACCTTAAACTAGTCAGTTGAAATAGAATATGGCCTTTAATTAATCTCAATTACCCTTTTATTGACATGGATGCATGTTAGACATAGGAGACAAAAAAAGTGAGAATACATGCAAACAGATAGATATTTACAAAGGGTAGACTTGACCTAGGATGAGAGCCTAGGGCCTACGTATCCTGCGATAGGGATCAAAGTCCACGTAGTTCGACCAAAAGGCATGTTTGTGGGTTGGTGGTTTTTTGATTTGTAATGAGAATAGGGGGATTTTAATTAAAACATATCATTGTAAACAAAATGGGATTGGAATTTGGTTTGTATGTTTTAATTTACTACAATCTGATTAACCTCGTTCTCCTGACCTCTTCATATTTTCTCTTTTAAATTTTTTTGTCGATTTTATTATTATTATTATTATTATTGAGTTTTGGGAGTTTTGGGAGTTTATATTTCGGGAATTAATGCATAATTTATAATGAAAGGAATATATATTTTTTTTATGAATTTTTGAATTTATTATTGATTATGGAGACTCAAGTTCCGCATGTCATTTTTTTTATTAATTAAATTTTATGCTTGACTTATTTAAAATGTTCATTTTTACATTATTATTGATTATTGGTAAATAATTTAATTCAAGTGTTATTATTTATTTGTTTATTTTTGAATGAATATATGCTAATTTTTGGGTTCTATGGAGATTAAAATCTCACACGAGCCCGGGAAGTCGAGGAAAGAAAACTATTCTCACACGATACATTTTGTATAAATATTTAATCAAAGTTAATATTTAATTATTATCCATTTATTTATTTTTTGTATTGTTATTATTATCATTAATATTATTATTATTTCTGAATTAATTATAGGGATTTAAAGAGATTAGAATCTCACATAATCCCAAGCAATCGAGGAGAACGATATTCTCACACGATAATTTCGTAAATAATGGGGAATGTTTAATTAAAGCAAATCTTTTAATTATTTATTATTATTATTATTTTTTAAACAAAGGTATGCTAACTTCAGGGATCTAAGGAGATTAAAATCTCACACGATCCCAGGTAATCGAGGAGAACAATATTCTCACACGATAATTTTGCAAATAATGGGAAACAGTTCATTAAAGCAAATATTTTAATTATGATTATTATTATGATTTAATCAAAATTAATATTTAATTATCATTCATTTATTTTTTCACCATTCATTCATTAATATTATTATTGCTTTTCAATTATTCAATTAGTTGTAAGTATTTAAGGAGATTAACATCTCACATGATCCCCAGTAATCAAGGAGAATAAAATTCTCACACGATAATTTTATGCGTCATGGCAATATTTATTAATTATCATTCACTTATTTTTCACCATTCAATCATTAATATTTCATTAATATTATTATTGCTTTTCAATTATTCAATTCATTGTAAGGATTTAAGGAGATTAACATCTCACATAATCCCCAGTAATCGAGGAGAATAAAATTCTCACACGATAATTTTATGCGTAATAGCAATATTTCTTAATTATCATTCACTTATTTTTTTCACCATTCATTCATTAATATTTCATTAATATTATTATTGCTTTCCAATTATTCAATTAATTGTAAGGATTTAAGGAGATTAACATCTCACATAATCCCCGGTAATTGAGGAGAATAAAATTCTCACACGATAATTTTATGCGTAATAGCAATATTTAATCAAAGTTAATATTTAAACAATGGTAATAAACAAAATTAAAACAAGTTTAGGCAAATGAACAGTAGCATCTTAGAACCAAACGCATAAACAATGCAGAATATATAAAATTATCTTCAACCAAAACGCATGAACAGTAACAGCCATGCAGAAAATCTGCCATGCAGCCGTACCTGTGCGATTTCAGCCTCTCCCTTGTGCTCCAATGAAGAATGACCTTCTCCTCCTCACTCACGTATGGTAGATGGTCCTCCAACAGTCCCGAAGTGGTTGGTCTCAGTTGGGAAGCAAGCAGAAATGGCGGATAGCACTTCACGTTGGGCAGCGTTGGAAATTCTGGCTGGTCTCAGCACTGGAAATTCTAGCTGGAAGTGCTCACGTGTCCCTGCTCCTCTGCTAGAAGGCAAAGGCTGAAAGCTTCTCTTCCTCTCTACACTTTCCCTTCTTCCTTGTGCTCTTTAAATTCTCCTCTGTTTACCTCTGTTTTCTGGGCTCAAAACAGAGTTTTTTCTCCTCCATGGTTCAGCCTCTATCAATCCTTTTTCTGCCACTTCATTTTGCATTCAGGCCCCCTTGTTTCTGCTCATCATTTTGGCATCCAACTCTCCATTTTCTGCTCCTAGGATTGCCTGAACCTCAGCTCCTTTTCTCTCCACGGTTTGGACGTTGCTTCAGCTCATTTTCTCTCCTTCTTGCTGTCTCTATTTCTTCTCCTTCGTGTTACTATCTCGGTTAGTTTTCTGTTGCTGTCTTGGTCTATTTTCTGCTTCACGTTGCTGTCTCGGTGCTTCACGTTGGTGTCTCAGTCTGTTTCTTCCTTTACGTTGCTGTCTCGGTTTCTTCTCCTTCGTGTTGCTGTCTTGGTCAATTTTTTGTTACTGTCTCGGTCTGTTTTCTGCTTCACGTTGTTGCCTTGGTTTGTTTCTTCCTTTACATTGCTGTCTCTGTCATTTTTTTGCTTCACGTTGCTGTCTCAGTGCTTCACGTTGGTGTCTCAGTCTGTTTCTTCAGCTTAGTCTTCCCAGTCTGTTTCTGCACGTCCTCTCGGCCCGTTTCTTCTTCCTCCTTCTCAGCCTCTTTTCTGCAGTCCTCTGTCTCTGCTTCTCCTCTCCTCCTCTCTTCTGTTTCTTCTTTCTTTCTCTCTGTCCGTGCTTTGCTTCTCCTCTCTTCCTCTCTTCTCTTTTTTTCCCCCTCCTTTTCTCGACCTACTGCTGTCCCTTTTTATATCTCCCTCAGGCCTCTTTTTTTTTATCATTCTCGGCCTCTGCTCCTATTTTGTGTCCTTTTCCTCGCTGTTTTTCTCTTTTCCTGCTCCACTATCCAGGTTGTCCCCCCTGCCA
The DNA here is from genome assembly GCA_037074485.1 of Delonix regia. Classification (NCBI taxonomy): domain Eukaryota; kingdom Viridiplantae; phylum Streptophyta; class Magnoliopsida; order Fabales; family Fabaceae; genus Delonix; species Delonix regia. Next base: position 16,556,484 of record CM073452.1, on the reverse strand, counting down.
TCTTGCACCACCACCTTTTCCAGCCTCCTTTCCACTTTTCAGCACCACCTCCTTTTTCTCTGCCACGCTTCACCTCTTTTGTACCCCCTAGCATCCCTTGTCTCCTATGTGAGACTGTGTGAGTGTGTGTGTCTGTGGGTGAGAGTGTGTGAGAGTGTGAGTGTGAGTGTGTGAGGATGTGTGTCCGTGAGTGAGAGTGTGAGAGTGTAAGAGTGATGTGAGGGTGAGTGTGTGAGTGTGTGTGTCCGTGGGTGAGAGTGTGAGTGTGTGAGAGTGATGTGTGACATGTGTGTGAGTGAGAGTGTGTGCCTTTTATATTTGTTTCAAATTAGACCCCATTTTTTATCATTTATTTTTAATCATTATTAATATTTTAGATTTTTCTTTTGATTTTCTATTTTGGTGTTTTTTATGATTTTTTTAATCTTGATTTATCATTATTATTATTAATTAATTCCTATTTTTAAATTTTGGTTTTTTCTTAAAATTCCCCCATTATTTATTTTGAATTTCAACTTGTCCTCAAAAAATGTCATTTGAAGCTGTCATTTGAAAACAATTTATTTGCTTAATTATTAATTAATTGGTATATCAATTAATTAAATAATTAAGTAATTAAGGATGGAGTGTTCACACTTGGGTATGGGGATCTAAATCATTTACAAAACAAAGTAACAACCCCCTCGTACCTTCAACCCCCTAACCACACCATCCAATAGTTTAACCACATCCTCCAAATTTGACAGCCTCTACAAAGTTGACAGACTCTACATGACTTCCTCAAGTTGATTATTTGTGATATCTTTGTCATCAGACATATCAACCACTCCACCATTCATTCTCTGCTTGTGGGTCATAAGGGGAGTTAGCTAGTAGAAGTACTTGCACCTATTATTTGCACATTTTGCATACAATCAGTTAGAATTCTGTTCTAACTTCAATATTTTCAAGGAAGCCCTCTTACCCCAAAAGCATGGCTTACTATAGAGACATCCAAAATTGAAGCCACTACTATCACTAGCACTTGAGGTTGTCATCTTATTCCCGCATAATAGGGTAGTCAATTTCAAATGGAACACCCAAATTTAAAATTTTATATCATTTGCCTACACCAATCAAACACTAGCCCAACCAAACAATACAATCAATCCACAAGCACAAAAAAATACCCACTACAGGTAAATTTACTTCACAAGACAACATCTCAATATCTATTCATAGGAGAAAAATGCCAAAAGACTCACTTACCGCAATCAATGAACAAGAAGCAAAAGTTAAATATTAATCACTTACAAACTAATAAATTACTCAGTCAATCTAATTTGCACTATTTAATCTCATTACTCCACAAGACGGGCCCTAGACCCCTGATGCCTCTCTTGCCTGAGCTTCAACCAATGGTGCCACTGGACTCGCGTCGTCCTTTACGTTGGACTCTATGTCGTCCTTTGCAGCTAGGTTCTTTGAAATCTGCCAGAAGCCTCGCGTGGAAGGACGTCTCATGCTTGCCCTGGAGAATGATGAACAAATAAGGGGCCCTGCAAATGGGTGAAGGGGACAATGTTTGATCAAATTTTTTAATTCCTCGTAGGGGTATTTAAGTCAAGTTCATGTCATTCCATTTCAGTGATATCCAATTCACTTAAACAAAAAATGAGAGATCTTATTATTTTGTACCTTCCTTAATATGTCGGTTGTGACTAATGTCATTTGTTTATCCATTTACATTCACATTCTCATTCTTTTTTTTAATTCAATAAATCTCGCGAACATTTTCATTCTTATTTTCAATTCAATAAATCTCGCAACCAAACGAGCTTTAACGTCAAAATAAAGAAATCTCACCTTTAAATTACGGGAATATCACGTACGCATGGTGAAACAAAAGATAAAATTAGGATGAATCTATGAGACTTCCATAATAGGCATTAAGTGATTTATGTAATCAAAGAAGTGTATATTAGTTTGAAAGCAAGGGGACTTACCATGTCCCCATATTTCCAGTTTCTAATTCTCGTCCTCTCCCTCATTTCATTCTTCCTTTTTCCTCTGTACGTCTCTGTCCCCAGTGATAAAAAAAATAGCCTTCTCTCAAGTGTTTGTTCAGCTTTTTCTCTTTTCCTATTTCTCTTTCTTCTTTACTGAACCCCACTTCGACGCTCTCTCTTTTGCTCTACTCTCTTGGATTTCCTCCTTATTACACCAGAACTCTCTCATCTCTCTACCTTTGAACTTCTCTTCTGTTCTTCCTCTTTTTCTTATTCTCAGACTCCTCCTTCCTCTCTTTTCTTCAACATCTCACGTCCTTCCCCTCTCCATCTCTCAATCTCTCCCACGTCTCCTCCCCACTCTCACATTTCATTCTCCCGTTATTTTCTATGCTGCAACACAACAATTGAGGGGGAGGTGTCTGGAGGAGTAGGTAACACAGACCTACTCTTCCTTTTATTATATTATATTTTTGTTTTGTTTGTTTTCTTTTAAAATGGTTTGACTTCTTTCTTTTTCTACTTTTTTATGTATTTTTCAGATTTATTTGTGGGGTTCACAACTTCTCATTTTTTGTTGTTTGTTTAAATTAATTAAATTCTAATTACCGTTTATTTTATTCTTCTTTTTTTCTTTTTATCAAATTCTAGTTCTTTTAATTAATATTGCTCTCTCTTTTCTTATTTTGATTAATTGAATTATCAATCAGTTTTTTTTTTCATTTTTCTTTTTCTTACTTCTTTTTCTTTTTTAAATAATGTGTTCACAGACATCATGGGAATTAATTCAATTGATAAAAACAAATATTATTTCTTTTTTAATAAGTGTTGATTTTTCAAAATTTTAATATTTAACTTCAAATGTATCATGCATGCTTATGTGGGAGGAATGTATCCTTAAAATTGTTTTGATTAAATATAGTCCTAACAAAGTTAGAAGATACTTAATTCCTAATAACTGCAAAATATTTAAGTAATTTGGATGTCGGAATAAGATGTCCTTGTTTATGATCGTGTTATGCTACATTTACATTTAGAAATAAAAATATTTAATTTAATGCATAGTAGCTAGTTTAGTGGTCACTTTCTAAACTCAAGCATCTTACATCTGCTTAGAGAGAAATAAGAAAAATGTTGAACTCTAATGATTTCTATTGTGTGCGGGCTACTTTATCAAGCTACTCTTGTCAATAGCTCAACTTAATCTGTCTATTAAACAGCCTAATTCAGTGTCAAAATAAAACATCATCCATGTCAAAGATATGGAATATGAACAAGCAACATTCGGCTGAACCAAATATGATAAGAGATCAACAACGAGTTATCTATCTCTGAATTTAATCCGTTTAAGGATGAAGCATAAATTAACCAAATTCAAACTACTACTCAGCAGTTTGCAACAGAGTCAAGTCCAAATCTAGATTGAATACCATATTCAACGAAAAGGAGTTACATGCATTAAATTTATGAGCTGCAATAGTGAGCTCATATTGATAAGGATACAACAGTCACACTTTATTACAGTAGCTAGCTAATCCCTGGTAGTGACTAGTTCATATCTCTGTAGTGTGGTGTGAAGGGCACTCACTAGTGAATGAAATGGCAACGTTTGGGGATGGTGAAGGCAATCTGAGGGTCGATGCCATAGTTCTTGAAAAGATCAGAGTTAATGATAGTATAGTAACAAGGGATGGGAACATCCAGCAGAGAATTGCAGCATTGTGCAGAAACAGGAGCTGCCACGTCTCTCACTGCTTTCTTGCAGTGACGCAAAGTATGCGTCAGAATTCTATCAGGACTGAACTCGCCACATTCACCAGTTGCTTCAACCCCATTGTGGGTTCCAGCTATCGCCAGAATCATCAGAAGGAACAACAGGCAAATAGACTTCATCTTCGTCATCGTTTTCACTGATCTCTTTAGCTTGAAAGGAGCTTTGTATTTCACAAACACTGCTCTGCCTTAAAGTCCATATATAGCTACTGCCAGCCCGCTGGAATCAACAAACCTTGTTCTCAAGTCTTAATCCATCTGCTTTGAAAATTAGAATCCTAGTTTATTTATTGATTTCCCGGGAGAGAGTCCCCCGCGGATTAGTTGTCCTTGTGATGTTTTTCTTGATCGATCGTTTTAGAAGTCTTAAGGCATCAGAATAACCATCACGGAAAACTAGACGCTGGAAATTTAAAATTGTGAACAGCTCCCAGTTATCAAAACTAAATGGAAATATATTAATTTATTCGGGTCACATGCTCCCTCCTCATTTGCACTACGCTAAAAGGTATTGATCACTCCTCATACACTTATTAATAACTAAAGTAGCGTACAAATCTTAATTATATTATTAAGGGAGAAAAATTGAATTAATTAGGACAGTAATTTAATTAAAACTAGCATACCACGTTAGTACTACATATATACATGAGAGTGCATATGTGTTACATATATAGTTTGTAGAAATGTGCGTAGGAGTGTATGTGTACATTTTAATCATGACTGTATATTAAATTTATTCAAAATTTAGCTATGTATTATTTTTAAATATTAATTTTTTTAATTTCTAATAAATTTTAATTATGAAAATCTTTAAAATGTAAATTCTTATCAAATTTTAATTATTTTTCATTTGAAATCATCTCTTTTTTATTTCATTCTTTTCATTTTAAATCTTATTTTTTATTTTTCTGAAATATTTTTTAATAAAAATAATATGTAACCCAGCCTATTAACTAGTTAGATTTGGTCTTACTTTATTCAAACCCAACCTATAACTTTACTTAAATTTTTTTTTATAGAATCACAATTTTACCATTAATGAAAATAATTTTAAAAAATAAAGACAAACATCTAAAACCTGTTCTTGTTTTTTAATTTTAGAAAACACTTTCTGTTTTTTAGTTTTTAAAACAGTTGATATAAAACATATTACAAAACAAGATTTTTAATTCTTTTATTTAAAAAAAAAAAACAAAATACTAGTTTTAAAATTAACATTCATACAAGGCCTTTATTTCTGCATATTTCGCTCAGTAATTTTCCTGCATGATCAACTTCAGAACACACCGCACTTTCATCGCTTTAATTTGTAATAGCTACGACCTACCAATACACTACCCAAGAATAATCAAGCACAACTTTATTTATTTATTTATTTTTATTACAGATTAGGTGTCTGGATGTTACCAGAGGAAGTGTATCTCACTTATAAACCATACTTGTTTTTTCGCTTGGTTTTTCTTTTTGTTAACTTATTATATGCTGCTTTTGTGAGTCTAATAAGCAAGTGCGTACGTATCTATGTATGTACTATCAGGAGCCTTCTTTCTTTAATTATTCTTGATTCATTAACAGTAACCACATCACACTATATGTTCCCTGGCACCTTTGATCGAGTGATCGTCAGTCTTCAAGATATGGTATAAGCTGCGAAGATGAGATAAGATGAATTAACAAATGTTGATTCTTGAATCGTAACGCTCACAGGCAAGTACATATAATCAATAAGTATTACAATGGCAACTCGAGTATTATTCCTACATAGACTTTGTCTCCATTTTGATTGATTACGTATTACCAAGCCTTTAATATAGGAAAGTTCGTGAGTAAGTGTAAAAGCATAAAGTACAATGTTAAGTGATTAAAATATAGCTAACAAAAGAAAAAGGGAGACCATAGCAGAAATACTCTAATGGTAGGACTCTTCGTACTCATCTAAATAGTCTTAAATTTTAATTCTAATAAAAATAAATATTATAAATTAAGATGTAATAGTGAATAAAAATAAAAGAAAAAAGAAATTTTTCCTATAATAGGTTAAAAAAATTTAAAATGAGATCTATAATGATTAGAATAAGATTAATAATTTATTTTTTAAAAAAAAGTTTTTGGTAATTTTTCCTAAACATAAACTATACCTTTTACAATTAAATCATTAATAGATCAATATATTTTACAATTTAACATCAATTATGGATTTAAATTTATAGATAATCCAAAACTTTTAGTATTTGCAATTAATGTTGTTAATACATTGAATATAATATATGAATTAAATTTAGTCTTCTTTATTTTTTTGAATTATATTGGCATAAAGAAAAAAGAACTTCTTCTGAGATCTAATGTTTTATTAATAATCATAATGAATATCAAGACGTTTATGGCTTTATAATAATCAACAGTAATATATATAAGAGGTGTATAAATTTTAATGTTAAAAAAGAATTCATGCACATTCAGAAATCATAAACGGAGAAGAATTAGTTTATACAAAATCGTAACTAATTGAATTTCTCATGCTTTCGATCAAAAAAATAATTATTCATGGTCAAGTTTTAATCTTCAAATCAAAGACATATTATTATATACTTCAAATCAACGAGCTCTTTTCTGATAAATAATATTTAAACATATTTACAGGAGTTTTTTTCTAAAGGGAAAAAATAGTATATTAATGCAGTTATATTGTATTGATCATATAAAGATGGTTAAGAAATTGATATGATTGGGAAGGAAGTTCCTAAAATGCCGTATAAACTCGTCAAGTAGTTAAAACAATGAACACCAAAGAAAAAAGTTATGACAGTAAGTATTATACGCGTTCAACGGGTACAGTATAGTTATGTAAAATATTTAGGTCATCAATTGATTTGAAGAAATATTATTTCGTTTTAATAAGTGTTAATTTTCTAAAGTTTTAAAATCATATTTTAAATGTATCATGCATGCTTATGTGGGAGGAATATGTATCCTTAAAATTGTTTTGATTAAATATAATCCTAACAAAGTTTGAAGTTTGAAGATACTTAAATCGTAATCACTACAAAATATTTAGATAATTTGGATTTTGGAATAATATGTCCATGTCTAAGATTGCGTTTTTACATTTAGAAATAAAAATATTTAATTTAATGCATAGTATGTATACTGGCCAATTTCTAACAACGATTTATTTATCTCTCAGTGTAATCCGTTTGAGGATGAAGTATAAATTAACAAATTCAAACTACTACTCGCAGTTTGCAACAAAGTCAAGTCCAAATCTAGATTGAATTCCATATTCAACGAAGAGGAGGAGTTACATGCATTAAATTTATGAGCTGCTATAGTGAGCTCTTATTGATAAAAATACAACAGTCACACTTTATTACACTAGCTAGCTAGTCCCTGGCAGTGACTAGTTCATATCTCTGTAGTATGGTGTGGAGGGCACTCACTAGTGAATGAAATGGCAACGTTTGGGGATGGTGAAGGCAATATGAGGGTCGATGCCATAGTTCTTGAAAAGATCAGAGTTAATGATAGTATAGTAACAAGGGATGGGAACATCCAGCAGAGAATTGCAGCATTGTGCAGAAACAGGAGCTGCCACGTCTCTCACTGCTTTCTTGCAGTGGCGCAGCGTATGTGTCAGAATTCTGTCAGGACTGAACTTGCCACATTCACCAGTTGCTTCAACCCCATTATGGGTTCCAGCTATTGCCAGAATCAACAGAAGGAACAATAGGCAAATAGATTTCATCTTCATCATCGTTTTCGTTGATCTCTTCAGCTTGAAAGCAGCTATGTATTTCACAAACACTGCTCTGTCTTAAAGTCTATATATAGCTACTGCCAGCACTCTGGAATTGACAAACCTTGTTCTCAAGTCATAATCCATCTGCTTTGAAAATTAGAATCCTCATTTATTTATTAATTTGCAGGAAGAGAGCAGCCCACGGATTCATACTTTTTGTTAACTTTTTCTTGATCAATCGGTTTAGAAGTCTTTCTTTAATTATTCTTGATTCATTAACGGTTCTCACATCAGACTATATTCCCAGGCACCTTTGATTGCGTGATCGTCAGTCTTCAGGGCTTGGTATAAGTTGAGAAGATGAAATGAGATGAATTAGCAAAAATGGTGGATGCACGGTAGCTAGCTAGCCAAGGGCAATTCTATTTGATTAGAAACTTAAAACATACTGAAATTAGAGCAATTAATAAGAAACACTATAGAAAAAGGGCAACCTAACAACGATCAATTAATCACAGTTTATATAAATTGTGGTTAAAATAATATCATATAACCATGGTTTCTAATAAACCATGGTTAATCCATGAAAGGATTTTTTTAAATATAAAAATAATTAACTTTGGACTTTACTACAATTTTTATTATTCTGTGGTTATACCAAACAAAATTAAAATATTGGACCTAAGTATGGGTTCTAGAAAACCATGCTTAGGCCATCTTTTTAAATTTTTAAATTGGGCTTAAGCATGGTTTCCATTAAACTATGGTTAAACCCAGTTTAATTTTTTATGGGCTTAGCCATGGTTTTTTAGAAAACATGGCTAGGCTAATTTTGTTTTTCTTTACAACTAGGCCACTCTCTAGTCACATTTTTTGTAAAACCGTTGCTCCTAGCAAGTTAGGCCCTAATTTAAATTTTACCCCTTTCCCGTGTTAATTGTAGACCATAATTTCCCCTCCGGCCCCCGCGCCTCCACTTCCCCCCCCCCCCCCCCCCTCCAACCCACCCCAAATTTTTTACAGTGGCTTTCACCTATAGAGTTGCAGCCGTTGACATCACTGGTGAGGAGAAAGGTGGTTGACGGCAGCAGGTGGTCCTAACAGCATGTGAGGAGGTTGCTGCTAGCGAAAGGAAGCTTCTAATCAGTTTAGTTGCTTTTTCAAGTAAGCTTTTAAAAATCCTTGTCCAATTTTGTGATTAGTAGCTTGTGGGAACTCTGTTTTGGCCATTTTTTGAATGTGAAGACATTTTTGCATTTTGTTTTGGTTAGTTTTTCGTTTTTTTACCAGATATTTTTGTTCAAATTTTAATTTATTATTATTAATTTTTTTGTGATTTCTTATATTTGAATAAGTTATATAGAATGTAAATGTTGTACATTATTGTGCTTTTTTTTTTTTCAGAGGCATATGTTGTTAGTCACTTTTATCTTTTATCTTAAGATGTAAATATTGGTATAGTTGAATTTTTGTATTTTTTTATTTTTTTGTTTTAATCATTGTATTATTGCTATGTTTTATTATTAAAATTAGTATGTTTTTTCTATATATTAATATAGTTTTGTTTGATTTAGGGTAAGTTCATTACATTTGTATAAGTTGGATTCACTTGAATTTAAATGAGAAGAATATTTGATTTGTTTTCAATTAACCATTTGTTATATGCCATTAATTCATTTAAGTTGTATATTTATAATATGTGTAAAAATTGAAGTTTATAGCTATCCACATGATGCTTAGAAAATTAATATTGATAAATTTTGTTATAGGCTTCAAAATCTCAATTGTTACAATAACCAGGTTTAGGTTTAGTATCAATATTTTTCTTCTTTGTATCCCAAAGAGAGAAATGTTACAAAATTTCTTATTTAACATTTGTTTCCTATTTGGCTATTTTTCCTTTGCTTTAGGAAATAGATAAGTATTAAATTGTTAGGCCTCAAAATACTCTTAAATATTTAGAGGGATTGAATGGATTTTTGGATTTTGCATTTACAAATAAAAGTGTTGGAGTAAAATAATATGCACATATCTCAAATTTAAGTTTAAGAAATGACAAATTCGGGAAGTTGTGTGTAACTATTTAACTATTAAACATTTTCTCCAAGGGCATACTTTGGGTTAGACATGGGGAAAAAACTAATTGAGAATAGGTCAAACTTCAAGTAAGGCCACAAGTAAGAGATGAATCGATTATTATGAACAATATTATACACAACATGGTTTGTTATGCATTTGAGGTTCATAATGATAATGACATTGTTCATAATGATGATAAAGTTGTGAATGAAGGGAATAGTCCAACTTCAACATTAAATAGTAGTGTGCAAGAATTTTATGATTGCTTAAAGATAAATGGTATGAAAAGTAGTCAAAATTGTTCTTTTTGATAAAACTGTATCATATAAAGTGTCTTTAGGAAATAAGTAACAAGGTTATTTCATTGATTCTAGACCCATTGGTTGATTCATTTGAACATGCCAAGATTCTTCGATCCTTTTATGAGGCTAAAAAAATCATAAACAAATTAGATCTTAACTATACAAAAATTTATACTTGCCCAAATGATTGCATGTTATATTAGGAGAAAAATGAAAATAAGGAAGTGTGGATGAGGTGCAATACCTCTAGATGGAAATCACATGATAAGGGTAAAAAGCGAAACAAGCAACCAACAAAAGTACTTAGAAACTTTCCGTTGAAGCCAAGGTTGCAGAGGTTGTTCATGTCTTCTAAACTTGCTGAGCATATAAGATGGCATAAATTAGATAAGAACAATGATGGAATGATGAGACATCCAAGGGATTATGAGGTTTGGAAGAGATTTGACTTAATAAATCATCATTTTGCCTAAAATCTACGTAATGTACACCTAGGTTTAACCACATATAGTTTTAACCCTTTGAGCAATTTGAGTATAAGTTATAGATTTTAGCCAGTGGTTCTAATGCATTACAATCTCCCATCCTTGATGTATATGAAGCAAAGTTCCTTTATTCTCTCCATGATTATTCTAAGGAAAAGAGCACTAAAAAATGATATAGATGTGTATCCGCAACCATTAGTACAAGAGTTAAAGGATATGTAAAATGTCGAAGTGGAAACATCTAATTCCTTCTTCAAGGATGTATTCAATATGCATGTTGCAATGATGTAGACTATTAGTCATTTTTCAGGATTTAGAAACTTTATATGGATGAAATGTCCATACTGGATTGGCATGCCCCAATTGTTATTTTGAATCAACTCCCGTTCATCTTCCTCATAGGAGGAAATGATATTTTATGGGTCATTATCGTTATTTAACTATACACTTAGTTCAAGAAGAAAAGCTTGGAAGTCCAGTACAATATAAATTGGTGTACCAATTGAAAGATAAAGTGTTACTGTTTTATACTTAATTCTTGTTTATTACATTCCGACACAACAAAATAATTTGTTGAACGAACCGAAGCACTCTGTCTCTTCCTGCTTCTTTACATGGATACAGCTTATATATGTCTGACATTGATATATTCCTGCATGCAGCTCCATCCACCCCACTGCTTCCTCCAATTATAGCAACAATCACAAGCAACAGCGTCAACAAAATACACTTCTTCATGGCACCTTCCATTTCTTTGATAACTTGATATTTGACGAACACGAACACTTCCAGCTTCATGTTATATATAGGCATAAATACTGCGTGGTGAAAGTAATGAGGTGCTCGAAAGGGCAAGCAAAGTGAGGCTTTGGCGCCAGCTTTTTAAATTGTTGACAAGTCACAGTATAATCTATGACCAAGAAGCAGTTAGCATAGCAACTCTTTCTGAGGTCAACGGGTGAACGATACACGCAGTTTCTTCATTTTCAACCAAAACATTTTCAAATAACTGGTGCGCCTGCAGAATCAATCCAGCCTTCTGATCTATATTTTCTCCAGAATTAGGAATCATGGTTTTTGTCCCCCGGGGATTCAACTATGATATGATTTCATAGTACCGTGTATGTAATATTTCTAGAGAACATAGTCTCATATTATTTGGAGAAGAGCTCTTTTGATATATAGTTTATATATCAACTTGTATCATTACACATATAAAGAGCAAAGGGTGGTAAGCTTTTATCCATAGTTTATATAAAATTGTATGATCTAACCCAGTTCGCAATGACAATCGCAGTTTTGCAGTAAGACGAACAAGTTCAAATTAAAAGATTGCTTTCCATAAATTTAGACAAAGTGAAGTACTGTGGTTATTTATTACATGAGGAAACTGATGAGCAGCTATAGCAAGCTCTCGCTAAGAAAACAGTCACACTTTATTACACGAGCGGTGTGACTAAATCGTAGCCTTCTGTGGTATGGCGGGCGCTAGTAGTGAAGGAAATGGCAACGTTTGGGAATGGTGGAGGCAACTTGGGGGTTGATGCCAACTTTCTTGAAGGCATCAGAATGGACGATAGTATAGAGGCAAGTGACGGGAACTTTGTGCAGCGCTTTGCAGCACTGTGTAGAAACTGGAGCAGCCACGTCTCTTGCTGCTTTCTCACAGTGACGCAGAGTATGCGTTAACATTCTTTCAGGACTGAACTTGCCACATTCACCAGTTGATTCAGTCCCGCTATGGGATCCAGCAATTGCCAGAATCTTCAGAAGGAACAAGAAACAAATGAACTTCATCATGGCAGCTATATATATGTATTTCACAAATACTGCTAGCTCCGTCTTAAGCACTATTTATACCTACACAGGCAGCTCTCTGGAATCTGCAGCCCTTGTTCTCAAGTCCAAACCCATCTGCTTTAGAATCCACATTTTCTAATTTTCTAGGAGAAAACAGTCCCTTGTTTACACACCTAATTAAGAAGCCATGGATGGTGTCCGTTATTGTTATTCCCTGTGATTCCGAAAAGAAAATCAGATGAAATGAGTCACCAATGTTTCAGACTACGAGTGCAAGTAGTCAGATTGTTTACCCCTTATTTTCTTAATATATTAATCAATACTGGATAAAAAACGAACGAAGGAATAAGACCCATTCAGTATCACTTGTTAATTGACTTTTTAAGTCTGTTTATTGAGAAATGTGGTTTTTGCTATTCTGTGTGCCAAGTTATCTTTTGAGGTCGTCGCAGTATTTCGGTCAACAAAAGAAAAAGAACCCATGACTCTCGCATTGCAGGTTGCAGTTTGCTGTGATGAGACTTCCGGTTTTATTTATATTATATAATTTTTTTTAGACTAAGAGGCGAGAGGATATTTATGACAAAGATTAATATGACATCAAAAAGAATTTCCACTCAACCAATATTACTTACGAGTATAAATGAACTTACTTATTTATAAATTATTCAAGTTCAACTCATTCAAGTTGGACTAAACTCAGTACAAATGAATAAGCTTGATCAATACATTAAACTCATTTGATTAAACGACTGAAACTCTAAAAGTTCATTCTTGATTTGTGACCAAAAAACGCAGTACACTAGTAATCAAAAGAAGTTATAAGTTGCCGTAGCTGCATTTAGATTTCTTTTTCTTTTTGTTTTCATTTGTCATGGATTGATATAATTATGTATTGCAATAAAAAGTATTGTTGAATACAAATATTGCAGGATTTGTTTTACCTTTTCATCAAGAAAAATAATGTCAAAGCAATTGTTTAAATACTGCAACTGGAATTTTGATATTCAATATCATTTATAATATTTATGTCGCCCAACAAATTACAATCCCTGACAATGTCTACAAATGAGTAAAATATTTGTTGAATACAAATAATCTGTTTATTATAATGTCAGATATGATATCTCATTAATTAAAAAATGTTACCTTTAACAATTTACTTTTAAAAAAATATATTATATTTAATTCTCCTTCTCAAATTTTAAACCCAAAATGTATTAACTAAATTTAATATTTTTTAAAAAAATTAAAATATAAGTGCTGAACTTTTTAATAAATATAGACTATTATAAATATTATAATAAATGAGGAACTAACATAATAATTTTATAATAATTAAAGTAAAAAATGATAATTACTATAACTAGTAGCTTTACATGTTCTCATTTTAAATTGAAGAACAAACAAAGCACATAATTAATGGGTACTGACAGTGAAATAAAATGCCCAGAAAGTTGACAGAATTCGTCACAAGTAATGAAGACACGCAGTTATAATAACTTCACGTCATCAATTATAATTTATAACAAACAAAATTCATTCATGTTTTAAGTTAAATTAGCATCTATCTTCGTACATATGATTATCATCAATTATCCTTTTAGTTTTTTGTGTATTTAGATTCTTCTTGATATCAAGATAATTTATACTGTTGTAACCATTCCGAAGAAGTTTTTGAAAATGCCATACATATATGATAATTCTCACCATTAATTATATATAGGTATATGAAGAATTAATTAATAAGAAAAGCCATTTAAGGTTTTATGTCAAATTATTTTTTCTTTTTATCCACTATTGTCATCAACTATCTGTTCATTAATGTTTTTATTTATATTCGTCTTAACAATTAAATAATCATATTATATAATCAAAAGAATTAACACTTATCTTCTGTACATATAAAAAATGTTCTGGCATATATATATATATATATATATATATATGAAATTTCCTCATAGATATACACATATATAGTATAGAGGTTCCTAATTTTTTATTTAGTTTAATTTTTATAGGTGTATATAAATAAATATTATATTTATAATTGCGAGGGTGAAACCTCAGTTTCTTTACAAAATGAGCCAATATAAAACTCGAATATTTAAACTTATCCTATTCTAAATGAATAACTAGTTTATATCGATTCATTTATAATTCTAATAACAACCTTAAACATTGTAGAAGCTAAAAATTTTAGAATATACAAGAACGTTATCTAGTTTTACCCATTGTTTAGTTCGACGTCTATAAAGTAATAAAAGTATAAATAATATGCAAGAAATTTTCATTATTCAAATATCAATTGAGCATGTGAAGCCCACATGCATGGAAGTGGAACAGACTATATTCAACAATGGAATAAGCCGTAAACTAGGAAATTTACAATGTATGACTTTGCAGATCCTGTCATATAATAATATTATTGTTGTTGGACTTGCAACGTGGGCATTTGGTCTAGTGGTATGATTCTCGCTTAGGGTGCGAGAGGTCCCGAGTTCAATTCTCGGAATGCCCCCCATGGCTCAAATTCATTTTACAATTCTTTCTTTTTTAAGGCCCCACTTCTTATTATCTGTTTTTATGTGTCATTTAGTTTCACCCTGTTGCACTTATTTGAAAGAAGTAATTCAGCACAGATAAGTTCGACAAGCAATCACATTTAAGATTCAATGAATATATGAAAAATTTTTAATACAAAACCATGTAAATCCACCATTTTCGAGTTAAATACAAACGAGAGAATGAACATCCATAAATAGCTACAAAAGGTTTTGCCCTGTAACGAACTTGTGCTTTCACTGACAAGACAGCCCCACTTGTCATTTACCTTGTCTTGTTCTTCAGGGCACGTGATTCCTTCTGACATTCTGGGTGTTTCGTTCTATCACTACTTGGGTTTGAGTTTGAACAATACAGCTGGATTGAATTGCTGCATATCTTGCCTTTCGTCTCTACTCTCAGATAGTTTGACAATACCCTCTTCACCCCAAACCCTCGACGATGTGGTTTAATGCTATTATTGTTGTTCTGGATCTGAGTTCTCTCCTCCTTTGCAGGTGAATAGCTAGGCCTGGGTGTGCAAATTGTTTTTTTGCGTGGAGTGCCCGAGACAGACACAGAGAATGGATGCGAGGCCTTCTTCTGCTCAACCATATTGACTGTCGGAACCAACGTAAACCTATCTGAATGTATGGTCAAGTCATCCACATATAGCAAATCATCTATACGAGCCACAATATTAAATGCGATGCTCTCCAGCACTCTAGAGTAGCTCTCCAATATGGATTTTCCAACATCCTGAAAATGTTCATGCAATGAGACATATATGCGGGACATAGACATTGGGATGTGGGTACTGATGCCTCGATATTTAAATGAAGGTAAGAAAAAACAGAACCTTGTTGTGATGGATCTTGCTGGTGTCGAGGGCGGTTTGGGTTAAACCTGGGAAACGCTGCCTCAGGCAAAGCAGAATGTTCTCGGCTCGTTCTGTTAGTAATTCTGTCTTGTCTGCATCAGCCATGAAGTCCCTGACCATCTCCCAGGAAGATTTTGTCATTGAACGGTTGGGATTAACGGAGGGTCTGGATTGAGCTCTTCGACGCCACACATGAATTGAGGCTTCCACGCGATTAGCGATCTCTAATGCAACGTGTTCAGAGGAAAGGTCTAGACAATCAAGCAGACACTCTGGAAAGAACTGGTCTGACGTGATGTAACGGTAAATAAAATCTCCAAGGCAGCTTCTTCCATTCTGCAACACAAGATTGAAAAAGAAAAACAGAATGTGTCTTTAACTTTCCATCTTAACCCTTGAGGACTTTAAAAAGAAGTGTTTGAATTTAAGACCTTAGGAAGGGCTTCCAAGTATGACTCCGGAACCTCCATTTCTGCCAAAGCGATGCTGTTGATAGCCATGGCTGCTTTTAGTATTTGATTCGTAGATTCTCGAGTGTGATTCAACTGCTTTCTTGAGTTCTCGCTGAGACCCGAAGGGGGAACACGGGGAACAGGGAGCCACCACTTTTCCTCTTGTCGCTGAAATGTTTGGCGAAAAGAGGCTGACCCATCTGCATCTGGGGCTACAATTCCTTGATCAACATACCAAAACTCCCTAGTTGCAAAACTATCTAACATTTCCTGTGATGCAAGAGAAAATGCAGAAAATTTTGATCATTTCTCTACCAACTACTAATGTACCATTAAACAACAAGATTCATAGTACTTACGAGAACCATGTTGTCAAGTTTACGAAGAGCTGGAAGATTAATAAAAAGATCTGACCTTGGCCTGCAACTCATTACCTGCATTTATAGTAACATATAGAATAAGTGACGAATCAGAGTTTAAGAGATGAAAACAAAAGTACAAGTTTAAGTACCTCGAGCTTGCTTCCGTCCGGAAATGTTTGCCAGGAGGGTATCAATTCAACAACGTGGTCACTAACTTGGAGAAGCCATTCCATCTCTCTTCGCCACATTGCTTTCTTTACACAAGGCAGAGGTTCTAGTCTCCATAATTGCCCAAATACAGTGGCTACATGTTGCATTAAATCCAAACATTATAAGCCTGTTGGTAATGGATGCAAATTAACAGTTTCATTCATGCAGTATTAGAGAGAAAAGCATACCACAAAGATTTGTAATAGCATTTGAGATGGCCTGAGCAGTGCAGACCCCTTTGCCACTTCCTGACATATCCTCACCCAGCAGTAGCTTACAGAACCTTTCCTTCATCATATCAATATCTGTTTCATCCAAAATTTCCAGTAAACAGTCATCAAACAGCAATGAAATAGATATTCCATTTTCTAGGTGTCCAAATACAGTATTTTAAAACGACAGAAAAAACCAACCTGAAATTTTTTGACTGATTCTGGTAGAATTTGAATCATCCAAGTGGGAGTCATGTTGGTTTTCCTTTTCATCAGGGTTCCCGCACTTGGAGACTTTGGCCTTCCGAATAGGCCAGCCAAGAGGAGGAGGCAAAGTAGAGTCTTTTGCTTTTGCTTCTTCTGTTGAATCCGAGAAACTCGATCCTGTTTTAGCTCCCTTACCTCCAGAACAACGAAGCCCATTTCTTTTCTGTAAACTTTCAGTCTTCTTGGATAAAACATCCATGTTTGAGAACTTCTGCTCAGTGAATATGTTTTGAGATGTGTAAGAGGCAAACGGGTAGTCACACAGATGATTCAGAATCAGCAGGTCCCAGCATTGTTTCGGCCATAAGTAACAGTGAACAAATTTGAAAAACACAGAAAGTGATAAACTGAAAAGACGAGGGAATTAATAAAGTGTGGCGTTTTCTATTGTGATTCTTCACTATCTCTCTCTTCTACTTCTCCGAATTCGGGTTCGACTTTGAAGCTTCAAAGGTAACTGCCAACCGCCACATGTTATGCCATGCCAACGTCTCTCTGCCTTTCGCTCTCACCCTCACTCAAACTTAATGATCACCTTTTTTATCTTTACTTACATCGGCATTTAACTATTATGGACCTTGCGATTTGAAAATAAGGGTTTCAGTTGTTTACTAAGAATCAGATATGGAATCCATTCTACCTGTTGTTTCAATTTTATTATCCTTCAATGTTACCTGAGAATTAGTTCCAATCTATTTTTATTACATCACTCGAAAAACGAAATAACTATTTTCCTGTGAAGAATTAGATAATTATATTGATAAAAAAAGACCCCAGAAGAGTAAAGTGCGCATGAACTTAAGTAGAACCTATGAGTGGAAAAAGGCCAATCAATCATCAACAACTTCGTAATCTTCCTCTAAGTGTTATCGGGTCACATACCCATTTTTGCTTTGTCTTTGTTACAGAGTCAAAGAGCTTGCTACCTGACAAAATTTTTCATCAATTTTCAAATGTAGGAACCTAAAATTCCCTAAAAATCAGGAAATATATTGATCTTCAGCAAGATAATGTCTAAAATTAATAAAGCCTAATTAGGCGTAGAATTGTTTATAGACTCATCGGGCCGAAAGGGCAAAAGCGAGTACTAGACGTGGAAAGAATGGAAGTCACTTACACAGTGGGGTTTTTTGTTTTGTTTTCAGACACTAGTAATCCAGGACGTACAAGAATCTACCAGTATTTTCTTGCCCAATGTATTAATTTATTTATATTTTAAAAAATAAATTCATAAATTATTGTTCTTTTTGTGTCATGCCTTTTATAAAAGTTATACAAAATTTGTCCACAATAAATGTAGAATATCCATTTTGTTTTTTTTCTTCTTTTAAATTTCAACTGTTAAATTTTTTTTACTTTTAAAATTCAATTATTAAACCTTCTCCTTTGGAAACAATTTTCAATTATTAAAGGAATAGAAAAAGATTGACAGAAGAATAAGTAAATTAAAAATTATCTTCTTATCTTTTGAGGTTAAAATAAAATAAGTTTTACGTAGTGTTTCAGGTGGCATAGGGTGAGTGGTTACTTTAGTTTTCTAGGCACTTAAAAAATTTGAGCTTGTTAAGTATACAAGAATCAATATTTTAATATTATTTTGATTATATGCGATACATAAATTTTAAAATAATCCTATTTATTATATCCAAGTGTCATATATACAGGTAACTTTTTCCTCTGAAATTTAAATTTTAATTATTATAAAAATACAAAAGTTTACTTGACAAAAGATTGTGTATCTTGAGAAATTTAAATTTTATAAAAATTTTTAAGATTTTGAATTTAACGTCAAAGTTTTAACTCCTTCTCAAACCTTCATTTGAAATTTAAAATTTCCTTAAAACAAATTATATTTTGAAATTATAAATTTCAACAACAAAAAATTCATGATTTGAAAAAGACCTTGATATCCTTCACGTACAGCATCTTCAACATTTAAAACCAAACATAATTTCAGCTGTAAAATTTTATATTAGATGAAAGTTGCAAAGTACAGGCACTGCAATTGATTTGAGAGGTATTCGTCTAATTATATGCAATTACACAGAGATGCAGTGAAATAAAGAAAGTAAATATAACACATATTCTTGATTATTCTTATATAACAATTTCTTTCTACCTACAGTGTACAAAATGACTAATTGTTTATTACTATTACTTCGAGGACATAGATTTCTTTTTCTCTTTTAGGCGCTGTAAAAAGCAGAAGGCATTTAGAATCTCTGATTTCAAAATTCTCCACTACTTTCTGTTCAATTTCAAGTTCCCAACCGAAGGGATGAAAGGCTAAAGGCCAAAGTTGCAACAACGGCTCCCAATTGTGTTTGACATTTGACAATGCACTAGTTTAAAAAAACAAAAAGCAAAAAATCAAAGCAAAGTGAGAAACCACCCCCAGTTTTAACATGGCTTTTGGGAAAAGCAGAGACAACGTTAGGCTTAGCCCCTTGACTTTTTGGCAAAGCTCATAAACTTGGATCCCGCCATCTCCTTTTTCAACCCCTTTCTCTTTTGCTCACTCACTGTACTCTGCTTTTCTTCAGTGATTCCATAAACTTACATCACTTATCCTTCCAAGGACTGCCCCTGTTTGTGCCCTCTGATGAAAGCATCCACTTTCTCTCTCTCTCTCTCTCTCTCTCTCTCTCTCTCTCTCTCTGACTCAACTCTCTGGCTTGCTTCGCATGCATTGCAAGTCACAGTCTGTTCTGGGTGTAGTCACACCTAACATTTGATTTCCAAATCTCCAGTTTTTCAAAATTAGAGAGCGAAGCAATGCAAGCGTCACTGTGACCTTTGTTGTCTTCTTCTACCACCCCTCTCCTTAACTGATATAATAATGTATTATTGGTTTTGTTTTACATTTATAGTATGGTACACAACTCTAAATCTATACTGTACATTGCTCTTGCTTCTTCAAAGATAAGTTGAGAGTTCATCACAATCACTGATGAAATTTGTGGGGGAAATTTGAGTGAGATATGCTAATAAAATAAATTTTTTGTCTGAATCTATGTCATAAAAGAAACTACTAGGAAGCTTCAAAGTGTTTTATATTTAAAAAAAATTAATTCCCCTCTTTTAGAGGTGAATCTGTGTCAAGATAAATGGATTCGCGTCCTTCGTTTTCTTTTTTTAAGAGGAATAAATGTTTCACCACTAAAGGAGGTGAACTCAAATTGCATTTTTATGTCATATACCTACTACACTTAATCAATATGCAAGATGCTAGACATTTGGGGTTCTATTGTATTGGCGTTCTTATACAAAGAGTTGTACAACACTAATAATTACAATGAGTAGAATATAGTTAGATGTTTGGTCATACTTCACTTGTGGGCCTAGAATCACTTCCCAAGGTTAGCTCTCTAAATACCACTGGCTTCAAACCCTCACATAGAACAATTTTTTCTACTAACACCTTTGGGTTTTAAATGAAGGGATGTTGAATGACCATCCATACTAAATGAGCAATCTTTATGCCACTATAGAGTAATTCTTCATGAGATAGGAGATAAAGAGTTTTGAATCCATATATTTTTGTATATGCAGCTAAATTTTGTAACCATTATAAATAAATTTGGTCAATTCAAAAGGCTCCAACCGATACTAATAAAATCTGTCAATTTGGGGCCTTGTCATACTGTCCCACTCAAAGGAAAGACTATAAAATATTAGAAAGAAGAGCACAGAAGTTTTATTGCATTAGTGAATATATGGCAAGAGGTCATGGTTGATACCCTTATGTCTATAAAGTCGTTACATCGAACCTTAGAGTACATGAGGTGGTATTAAAGACACACGCGATGATTGATCCATCCTGCTAGCAATGTTCCTGGCTTCGTGATATAATATTAAATATTTGTCACACATATATAACTTTTTTTCTTTTATTTTCTTTATATGAGCACATGTGTTAAGTAACTTCTTACTATTTGTGTCTTTTTGTTTTACAAGCTAACATAGCTAAGTACTTATACAAGCTCAGTACTAATGACCTTCCACTGTCGGCTTTCACAAACTCTGTCAAACTATTAATTGAGACTACAATAACATATTATGAGCTTTCAGCGAACAACATGAATCCTTGCTCTTTCAGCCTACTTCACTTGCACCTCAATTGCCTCGCCCATATATTCCAAAAGGGAGGTCAAGGAAACGTGTACATAAATACATGTCATTATAAGAACTTCTTCTCAATTAGGAGGCTCACCCATCATCACTCAAATTTTAGAGGTGTTAACCCCTCTTATTGTACATCATCTTAAATACATCACTCTTTCCCTCCACACCTATAAATCAACATTTTGGATTTGGCTCATTCAAATCATTATTTACCGATCCACTATTCTTAGTTACATTTTCCACTCAATTCTTTGAGGCTAGAGGAGCATCTCATTCGATGCACCAAAGTTTTGTCACCCCACTACAACCTTTTCCTTTGGTTCAGTCTCCATTATTCAATCTAAATTCTCCTCTAGTTCAATCACCATTCTTATTTCTCCTCTTTTGTTAATTATGTTCTTTCTTTCTTTCTTTCTTTCTTTTTTCACATGACATGTGTGAACTTATATATTGAACTATATACCCTCTTTTGTAGAAGAAGAATCAAGGTATGAAATAGTACTTACTTCTTTATTACTTTAGGTTTTAATTGTGGTGAATCCTCCTTTTCTCTATAGTTTACCTTATCAAGCTTATCTTAAACTGATTGAGATTCAATTACCAATATGACTCTAAACCTGTTCTTTTTTTTTTCATCATTAACCCTAAACTTGTTTGCCATAACATTATTAGCTGCCCATATTCTCTTTTTGTTTTAGGGCTTCGTCCCAATCATTTATTGCATTAACCAAGTAGACATTACATAATTTTGACATTTAAAATGGGACAAGAAAAAATAGTAGATACTTAAATTTTGTACTTATCAATAATGAATAGTAATTGTTAAGTTATATCTTGTAAGTCAATCATGCAACCTCTTTGCCAAATTGGGCATAGATTTTGTGCAATTGAATTTAATGAAATTTGAACAATTGATGGAAATCTAATACTTTAGATTTCAAATAGTTTTTAACAATTTATTAAATTTTTAACAATTTACTTTATATTCACCACTGCAAATTTTCATAAATTTTTCTGGATTCCCAAATGTAAAGAATATATTTTCAAATTTTAGATTCCATTGTCACTTTTGTATATGTGCAACCAGTTTTCATCATAATTTTATTTTAAAGAAAAATTTATATACAATTTGTTTATATCTTTATTATGTTATTTTTTGTTCAAAAAATAGCAAGTAAATGATATTCTAATAATATTACACTATGTTTATGATTATTGTAAATAATTATATATTTTTAAATTAAATCATACACTTGTTATGTTATTATTAACTATATGTTAATTGAAAAAGTTGACATTAAATATATAAAGAATTATACATAAGTCTATTTTATTTTAAGGTAAAAGATAAAAAATGTATGAGATATATGAGGTGTGAAAATGAGAATAACCAACCAAATTAAAAATCAAATGCCTTTATCCACAATTATAGCCCATGTGCATTTACGGCTACTCACTAGCCCACTCAACCTAGAGGACCCGGCCCGACCTGAACTGGTAGGGCCAGCTAGAAAAGAGTTCCAGGTGTAAGGGTCCAGGGCGGGCCAGGTTCGAGTGGATTAGTTTGGCTAATTTACTAGGCACGACCCGATGGTTATTAAATAACTAAATATTTTTATATTATAATTATTATATTATTTAATAAAAAAGTTAATAATTTTTTGTTGTTCCATTTTGGCTATCTCTTAGTCTCTCTGTTCATCTTCAATTCTTTATCATTTCCACATTCGTACTCTCTCCCTTTCAAATCTCATCAACTTCGTCTGATCGTCTCTCTATGCCCTTCGTTTGTTGACGTTGTCTCCTTCGTCTATCGTTGGGTGAATGGTTGTGGGTGTTGTCGTTTTTCCTATTCGCATTAGTGGTGTGTGATTATGCCACTGTAACTACATGCTTCTTCAAGCTTCCTCTGGCGAGTTCTTCTGTAGAGAGACATTCCTCCATCTCCAATGATTAGAAATTCTAGGTTCTTCACTTCTTTAATGATTCCAACTAAGGCTTGATTGATTCATTCATAAGTGACTAATTCTTTGTTTCCTTTTGTATGGAAATTTTCTGGTTGTTTCAATTAGTATATATTAGTCGAACTCTTTTGCACTTTCTAGCTTTATGATCTGTAGGATTTTGGAATTTAGACAAAATTAGGGTAATCATTATGGTACTCTTTTGATACAATATGTATGAATTATGATACAATTGGTATTATGGTTATTTCTAGTGAAAGGCATAAGATGATGTAGATATATATAATATATGCTCTAGAGGGAGATATAATTGACCTTAGACTTGTGGTTTTGGCTGTGTAGTGTGTTATGTGTAGGTGGGACACTTACTTACCTTTATTGTTAGTGTTTGAAAAAAAGAAAAAAAGATGTTGTAATATTAGACATATTGAGTGGAGTTGACTGATATAAATTGTATAAGTTATTATTAGTGTGTTTATTGCTTTATAGTTGGCTGTCATCGTATATTGACTGAAACAACTTGTATAAGTTAGGATTAGTGTATTTATTGCATTATGGATGGTTCTCATCTTATATTGATTGAAATAAATTGTCCCAAGTTATGGTTAGCATTATGTATAACTGAAATCCATTGTCCAAGTTAAAGAATCAGTCACTTGTCTTCTACTTTAATATAATGTGTTCAAAACGATAATTAAATGGTAGAACCAAGTCACTCAGCCCCAACCCTAGCTTGTGGAGAAAGTGCATCCCAAGGTAGTAATGTTCTAACTAATGTAACATCCATCCCTTCAGATGTAACAGTGTCACTAGTAGTGGCACTGTTGCTATTGCCTCTGCCACTAAACTCATTACAGATTCTATATTAGTGAGTGAAAAAAGGGAAAACCCCCTAAAGAAATCAAATGTGTGGGAACACTTTGTTAAACTTCCTGTATAAGAGACTGGGGGGATGTTAGAGCTGCTTGTAAGTACTGAGGCGCTTCATATGCATGTGATTCGAACAAAGATGGCACAAACTCCTTAAGAAAACATCTGTTGAGGTATAAGAAGTATCCAAACAGGGTTAAGGAGAAAACACAAACAATGTTGCAATATATTGGGCCAAGTGAAGGAGGTCAACCAAGAACATTGGTCCCCCATACTTACAATTTGGAATCGTGTTGCAAAGCTTTGTCTAAGTATATCATTAAGGATTGAATACTATTTTTAAGCTGTTGAAAAGGAAAGGTTTTAGGAATTTTACAACCAATAACCCTTCTAGAAAGACAGGTGCCAAGGATTACTATAAGTTCTATCTTGATGAGTCCATAAAACTTAAAGATTATTTGAAGAAGCCATGTTTCCATGCTTGCCTCACCCCAAATGCTTGGGTGTTTATGCAAAATCTCAGTTACATATGCCTCACAGCTCATTTTATTAATAAGCAATATAGATTGCAAAAGCGAATCTTTAATTTTTGCCCTATTGAAAATCATAGAGGTGTTACAATAGGAAAAACAATTGAGAAATATTTATTAGAATGGGAGATTGAAAGAGTATTCACACTTACTATAGATAATGCAAGCTCCAATGACACAGTTGTTGCTTATTTGAAAAAATGACTACGAAATTAAAATAGGTTAGTTTGCAATGAGGATTTCTTACATATGTGTTGTTGTGCGATTATTTTAAATTTAGTTGTGAATAATGGTTTAAAGGATTTAAATAGCTCTATCACCGCTATTCGGAATATGGAGAGGTATGTTTGATCTTCTCCTGCACAATTACAGCGGTTCAAAAGTTTTATTTAAAAAAAGAAAATAGAATCAAATAGTTTTCTCTGCTTGGATGCTGCAACTAGGTGGAATTCTACCTACCTTATGTTAGATAGTGCTATAAAGTTTCAAAAGGTCTTTGAACGGATGGAAGATGAGGATAATGGGTTTGTTGCACACTTTAATAAGGGTGTTCGTTGGGTTGGGCCGCCAAACACCTTAAATTGGAATGTTGCAACTGTTTTTGTAAAGTTCTTAAAGGTGTTTTACGATATGATTGTGAGGTTATCTAGGTCCTTATATGTAACCTTAAACACCTATTTTGATGAAATTTTGGACATTCAGGATACTTTGGAGTTGAAAACTACACATGACGAACCTATTATAAAGGAGATGGCAAAAAATATGAAGGCAAAGTGTGATAAATATTGGGGGAGATCAGAAAATATGAATCCTTTATTAGTGATAAGGCTAGTATTTGATCCAAGATATAATATTAGCTATGTCGATGCTACTGTTGATGATCTATAACATGATTTTGTTGTGTGAGAAGCCATGAAGAACAAAATTAGATATGCACTAACTTGCCTATACAATCACTACTCTAATGGAGTTGTTCAAGACTCAGTTGCAATCACTTCAAAGAGTGGAACGTCAGATAATACAAGTTGCCTATCAAATTGCAAGTATAAGTAGGAAGTGTTGAAGAAGACAAAAGTTTCTTCAAAATATAAAATTGAGTTGGAAAGGTATATGGAATAAGAATTGGTTCAACTAGGTCCTTCCTTTGATATCCTTTCATGGTGGAGGGACAATACCATAAAGTACAAAGTGTTGTTTCAGATTGTACGTAATGTCTTAGTGGTTCTTATGTCAACTGCGGCATTGGAATCTGCTTTTAGCACTGGCAGACGTGTGCTGGATGTGTTTAGGAGCTCTTTGTCTCCCAAAATGACTTAAGCCCCATTTGTACTCAAAATTGGCTATCCCCCATGTGTTTAACTTCAATGATTATGATTTTGACCAATTTAAGGACTTTTTGAAAGCATTGCCTCTGGTAAAACTATCATTTTCACTTTATTTTATTTTTACTTATGTTTTTGTAGCTTCTTTTACTTGTAGTACAATGTATAAGGTATAATGTTTCATATGCTTCTAAAGATTCATGTGTTACAAATACACAATGTGTTATGGCCATTGATTAACATATTTTCTCTGGTAATACAAGTTCCCTCTATGGATTATGTAATAAAATGAACTAATCATTTACAATGTTTCCATTTCCTTTTTGTACAGGGCCACAGGCTTAAGCTACATTTTGAATATCATTTGGATGTTATTATTATGGACTTGTAATGTAATGACTAACAATATCAGCTTGTAATGTAATTTAATTTTACTAGCTTGATATTGTGAGAGTTAATGTTTATATATTGACTAACTTGACTCCTGAAATATGCAATGAGTATATCCTTCTTTTTCTTTTTCTTTTTCCCTCTTCCATTTTCTTTTTAAGTTTCAACAACAGGCATGTTTATAACGTGTTTTATAGGCTCACTAAAATATCTCCTCAATACAATGATAATAATTATTTCTAGCTATTATATTAATAAAATAATTATCATGAGTGACATGAGTCAATCAAAGATTGGTAGTTAAATGTTGAATAATTTTTACTAATTAGTTATCATCTGTGTTTTTCTTAATGACTTTTACCATTGTTCTTTTTTCCTTTTCGATTGTCCTAGCTTTTGCAAGGACATGATGAAGAGTTGTGGCATCATCTTGAGATACAACTAAAGTAAGTGAATTTCAAATATAACTTTTATTTCCTTGTAATTTTTCCATAAGTTTTCATAGTAAAAGTCAGGATGCACTGCTTTAGGTAACTCCATGTTGTTATGCTCACTATTCACTTTTAAAGCCTGCATGTTACATATTTGTTGTGCTGGTTATTAAATAATTTGTGTACATGATGCAATTCCTATTGTTTTTGCAATTATATATTTTTCCAAGGTTGGCTATGTTGTCATTGAAAATTTTGACAATGCTAAGCAAGGCTTAAGCATAGAATTTACAAGCCTATACATTCATAACTCTAAGCATGGAAGTTATTGCCTAGGACCCCTTTTTTTCCCATAGTAACTAAGTATATACTTCGTTCTTATAAATAATTATATTTTTTTGTTGAAAGATTCAAAATGTCTTTTAGAATATGTAGCAAAAAATTCTGTAAGCATATCTAAGCTATTATGAACTTTATACCTTACTGCCTCACCGCTATATGGTGATTAAATAAACACAATAGCATATTAATCTTATGATTCTTACTTAATAGCATTGACTTGATTGGGCAAAATTGATTTTTATGAGTGATTAAAAAAAAAAAGAGAATCATTATTCACAGTTTTGGAGAGGAAAAGATATAAGAAGGAGCATATTATATGCAGAACATTAGTTAATTACTAAATGCGGCTAGGACTTGGCCTTGAGATGTTCTTCTACTTAAGTACATCAAGTTTTGTTTCAAAGAATTGTCCTTCTTCTTGCCAATAAGAATAAATAATAAACATAAAAGTGTGTTTATGTACCTTGTTTCTTTGTTCTAATTGCAGTTGTCTTTTGTTGTAGTGTGGTTTGTATTAGAAGCCTTATTTTTCAAGTACCAATTGTCAAGTCAATCCCAAATTCTATGCATTTTGGAGTTAACGAGTATAATAATGAATTAATTAATTAATTACCTCATAAATTTTTAATAAAGAACTATATTTATAACTTGACATACTCTAAAAATCATCATATATTATTCAAAGTTTGAGGTAGAATTAATTGTAGTGCTATTAATTTATAAGATTTCAGAATTTTTTTTAATAAAAATAACAATGAGTTGTTTCATAAGACAAAAAAATCCATTAGGTTGGTACACTTCTAATAAACTCATTATTCATACTTCTCTTTCACCAATCTCACAAAACCAATTATATATATATTTTTAATTTATTATACTTTCATTATATTACAATATATTATTAAATTTAATTTTTGTTAATATCAATAAATATAGTTGATTTTAACTGTATTAGTATATAACAAAATAAATTAATTTTATTGAAAATTCATATAGTACGTGAATAAATAAATTAATTAAAAATAAAATAAATTTAAACTAAATGATAAGTTCCACTAAAATAAATGGAAGGAAAGAACACGAATGACGAGGAAAATAGCCACCGAATGCCAGAGCACCCGGTCATGCTAAATGGTTTAAATATATAACTCAACAAGTCAAACACCGAAGCCTTCAAGTTGGAATCCTGAGTCTTCGAACTTGAAATATAAAAAGAGAAAAGCAAAGAAAAGAATATATATATATATAAAAAAAAAAAAAGCACCGCAACGAAAAGGGATATGAAGAAAAAGATGAAAAAAAGTCCCCAAACAAACTGCTGAACCTGTCTTCCTCTGCCTCGGACAAGCGTCTTGTTAATCCCCGGTATGTAATAAATGTATCCAAATTTTCTTTCTTTTTCCTTTTCCAATTTTAAGTCGTACCGCTTTTCTGTCTTTGTGATCCACGAAACTATGAATTTTTTCGAATCGGGTGTAGTTTGTACATGCAATTGATCGCGGGGATTCAAACTCAAATAATAGCTCATATTATGGTTTAAACTTTAAATGAATGAAGATTGTTTTGATTGTTGAATATGATGTTTTGGACTTAAACCTTGTGTTCTCGGTGTAAACTTCGTTAGAATGGTTGGACGTTGGTCAGTTTAGCAGCAGTCTTGATCATTTGCTAGTTTTTTTAGTCTGCATCATTTTATTAAAGACGAAAAAAAAAATCATGTTCAGAATTCCTTTTGTTGTGTTACGGTGATACAAACACTACAATTTATTATCTTTCCCGAGTTAGAACTTATTTTGCTGGTAGTCAATTTGATACAGCATTTTGTTTTTGTTTTCAGTGTCTATAAATGTTACGCAGCAGGAAACTTGTTATCTTAAGTTGCATTTTAAAAAACAAATTATATTATAACTTTACTGCTGAATGTTTCCATTATTTGTAATGCTGGCCATGTCTTAATTCAATGAAGTTGCCCTCCACTTAATTTTAAATGTCAAACTCGTGGTTATAACTTGAGCAAACTTGTTTGATTGATTTACCTCTAAGAGATACAAATACCTAATTCCGGCCTTCAAAGGCTAAGGTGGAAAATATAATTAGAAAGGAAGAGAAAATACCTATGTTTCAAATTTAATTAGTTTTCTGTCGAAGCTGCTGCAGGTAGTGTATAAACTGTCACTCAATCAATCTGGTCATTGATGTGGCCCTTATATTCTTTATTCAACAAGAATCTTAAGACAGAAGATGAAAAAGAAATAAAAGGAGATATTTCAAGTGCAATAGATCCCTACCTGTTTCCGCAGCCATCAAGTAACATAGGTTGCCATCCTCCCTCCTTACCCCGCTCACGTTTTCTTGAAGTAAGTACAATGTGATATCTGGATGTTAACATTTCTGTTTAGGTTAGGTTAACATGAAAATAACCCCTTTCAATTTTGACCCCTTGTGGTTGTTGGCAATCAGCCCCTTGAATTTTCAATATGTGGCAAATAACCTCTTTCATGCACCAGGAAGCAAAAGAAAGCAAGGAAATTGGATTAATTGAATTAGCATTTTTGCTAGTGTTTATAAATTTCTGAAATTTTAATCGAATGGGTTATTTGCCAAATGTAGAAAGTTTGAGTGGGTTAATTGCCAATATTAAAACCATAGAAGGTTATTTGCCAAACAGTTAAACTTGAAGTGGGTTATTTACTATTTATCCTTTGGTTCATACAGTATACTGCATATGTTCTCTTTATCTATTGTATCTTAATCATGGTTAATCAAAATCATGCTTATAGGTACCACACATAAACCAATCATACACATGGGATTGTGGCCTTGCTTGTGTCTCGATGGTTTTGAAAACCATTGGTGTCAACAATTGCAATATTCAATCACTGGCTGAACTATGCTGCACAACTAGGTTATTTCATCTGCACAATCTCAGAACTCCTAGCTACCATATGAAATGCTTGAAGACTACAAAAATGCTTTTGATCTAGTTCTGAAAGTTTTATCTGTGTGCCTTTATGTCGTTGACAATTTCAAAATGTGTCTGTGGCTTAAAACTAAATACTAAATCTGAAGAATATCACAATTCAAAATAAAAATATACAATTGGCTTCTGATTTATCTCATTCTTGGCTACTGTTTTGCAGCATTTGGACTGTTGATTTGGCGTATTTGCTACAGAAATTTTCTGTCAGTTTTTGCTACTTCACAGTGACTTTTGGTGCAAATCCAAATTATTGTGTTGAATCATTTTACAAGGTAATTTACTGTCACAAAGAAACAATCCCAAGCTTTATTGTCTTTCCATGCATTGACATATCATAATTTCATAATTCATTGAGGATGACAATGCTCTCATTTGAGAGAGGTGTGAAAGTGTTTGTGATGTATTGGTGTGTCACAATACTATTCAAGAGTACATTATATACAACTAAATGGCATCTCATTATTAGTCAGTAATGTGCCATCTCGTGTACTCTTTATAATTAGTATATCTGAAGAAGAAATTAACCTTCTCTTCTTCCTGTTCATCCTCCTCCTTCTCAGCACTATTATGATATGAACTTTTGCAGTCTTTAAACTTCAGTGCACTGATTGCCATTTCAGGCTTTCAGCATACATTTAAGACTCTATCTATTTATTTGCAGTGACTTGAAAAATTTGTCCCAATATTGTACAGGAGCAATTACCAAATGATCTGGAGAGAGTTGATATGCTATTTCAGAAAGCAATGGAGGCTGGAATTAATATACAGGTATGCTGCACCTTTCTGGTCTTCCCTTTAGTATCAATTTTATAAGCAAGAACTTCTCGAATAGTCAATTATTGAGAAAGAAAAAGTAAAATCAGGTTGTTTCATTTAACTGCTATTCTTGTCAATTAATTTCTATTCTATTAATACATTTACCTTGATGGATCATAATTAAAGGGAATGAAATAAGTTGCACTTTTACTTCATAAATTAATATTTTCCAGCAGATTTATAGAAATTGGAAGAAGCTGACTAGCAGAACTATATGTTCATTGGTCATCTTTGCTGTCTGGAATTATATGAAAAATGAGGAGATCTGAATATTTCTCATTCAGTCTACTGCATTTAATATTACACGGATATGTACATAAGACTAACGAAAGAATTAGTAAGGAACTAAATCCAATTATATCCCAACATACAACGGATGGCAGAATTAACAGAAACTATAAAAGGAAACAAACATAAATCAGACATACACCAATCAATCCCCCAAATCATGGGATTGATCTTAATCTTCGACATAATATGTATTTGCTTATAACTTTAATATTTTCTTTAATGAACCTTTTCATATTTTACAGTGTAGGTCCGTTAGAGGAGAAGAGATTTCTGTTTACATATTGTCTGGGAAATATATTGCAATTGCATTAGTTGATCACAACAAATTGAGGTACAGTTGCTTTGATCCCTTTTTTTTTTTCATTGGTTTGGACACTTAATCTGCATGACTATGCTCAAAATGCTATTACAAGTTTAGATAGCGACTGAGGTTAACCAAGTCAGTTCATTGATATCCTCTTCTGTAATTATGTCATTTTCTTTGGTGACAGATAATTTTTATATGCTTTTATAATTTTGTGTTTTAGTAATGTATGGCAAGAGGATCTTCCTGTCCCAGCTATCTTTTGCAACAACTCTGGCTATACAGGTAAGCACTAATTGCTGGGTTTTATGTTACTTATGGCTATTTTAAATATATTCTTTCTGTATGGAAGTTACTATCTTACAAACTTGCTCAACGAGTAAATAATAGCATATTTAGTGAACATTTATGGTATCTATATTGTCATTTTGTTGCAGAGGAACTATACTAGTATTGTACATGATATGATCTGTGTATGGATATAGGGAAATTTTTTGAATTTCAAGCTATGGGTATAGCAAGATATATAAATTATATAGTTATGTGTACGTAATTAAGAGAGGAGAGTCTGTAGAAAAAGAAGAATTATACTAGAAGTTGAACTGTATAGAATTTCTATGGCGGACTGCCAGAAAGTAACGGAAGGCTTTAGACAACAACATGAGAAGGGGTTGATTAACTACAGGGGCAAAGCACATGAAAAGTCTCTTCCTAGTTTAGTTCCATCTGATTCATGTTTTTAAGTTTCAAGGAATTTGGGAGCTAAGTGCTGTATTTCTCAGTTCACAGTAAGTTAATGGAAAAAACATAAAAGACTTGGGAATTTAGATCATCTATGTGTTGAGGGTGACAAAAGCCTCTGATAAGAATTGTAATCCTTGGTTTGGTTAAGGTCAGATAATTAAAAAATTGAAACTACCCTATTCCCATTCCACTTTGTCAGGTTATCCAGCATAGGCTTACTTCATTTTTGAACATTCCTATTTTAAATTATATGAAGGGGATAAGTGATCATCAGTTTCCCACACCTCAGGCGGGGCAGGGCAGCTCATGCATATTTAAATTATACTCTGCTGGTGCTATGTCAGGACTGAGGTGTATGGGCTAAAAAATGACCAAGAGGACTAATATCTGTTTAATTTCTGAATCCTAAACTCTTCAATTTTACTTTCTTGCCATTTACAGGTCATTATGTGTTGATATGTGGCTATGATGCTGGTGCAGATATGTTTGAGATTAGAGATCCTGCCAGTGCTAAGTACTTTCTCTTTCCTCTTTCTAATATACTAACAAGAAAATATTTTGCTCCTTCACTTCTTATATAGTACAATTTATCCTTCCATGAGAAGATGTGGTGATGATCGTGATATTCACCAGTGTCTTTGGGTCACAAAATCTTTTTAGATTATCATCAATATGAACCTTTTATTGTTAACTTTGTTATCAAGAAATAAAAAATTTCTAATAGCATATAGTTCCTAAACGTATAGGTAAATGCAATGTTTCTAATTTTGTATATGATTTTAATACAGGTTGAAAATGTTTTCTAAAGTCCTTTCTAATTCCCCCTCCCCCAAAATAGGAATAGAAGAAAGAAAGATCCTCATCTTTAAAAAAAAAAAAAAAAAAGCATATTCTGTTGCATGTATTAATTGTTGAATATGAGTTTCTTTAAGAGCTTCTTGATGACAGAAATATCTTCTGCCATACTTCTGTGCTGATATTTTGCATACAAATTGCATTCGTTTATTTACAATATCAAGCAAAACAAGAATTCAGAGAACTTCTATGTAAAAACTTTCCAAGATATAGTTTTCAAAACGAAAGTGAATTCTAAGTGAAGCAACCTCAAGTCTCAACAACTCATTTTCCAAGGCAGCTTACATTTAATGGATATCATGCTATGCCACCTGATTATTTCAGTTGATTATATATTCTCATCCACATTTATTCAATGGTCATCATTTAGGCTGCACCTTTAATGCTGTGTACTCAGACCTATTTGATTTTTGAAAGTGCTTTCCAATTCCTTTGTTAATTGAATTTCTCCAGGACATGGATGTTTGACAATACTGATAATAAATCCTACTATTGTTCAATAAACTACTGGTCACATTTTCTGGAACAAGTATTTGTCTCCTTAACTTTTTGTATGACCATGCAAAAATTTTTAGTTGTGTCATAGCCCTACTGACAGTTGCTAAAATTTTGGCTTGAGAATTTTGAAGATGGTAGTGTCATATTTACACTAATTATATAACCTTTGATTGATGTGTTCATCCACCTGATCAATGTAGTGGCACAGGCACACGAGCTCTCTTTCAATTGCATAGTTTTGGCATTGACTGGCTCATCTGCATCGGTATTCCAAAATGCGTCCATGGTTTTCAGTCTAACATTTTGTATTCAAGATTACTTGATTTCCTTTTATCAATGGTTAAATACTTAAATTTGTTGATAGAGCAGATAATGTTGGTCATTTCACTGGGGTTTTTGGTTCTTTTCTCACAAACAATTTGTTGGAATATGACAGACAGTTTTATAATATTTGAATGGATGAACCGTTGCCTAGGAATTTTTTGTGATTGCTATCCTTACAAAAGAGTTTTCTGGTCATTTTTGTAAATATGTAAATTTGATATTCGCCGAACAATGTACAGGAAACACAAGAGGATCTCTTCAAAATCTTTGGAAGAAGCTCGCAAAGCCTTTGGCACGGATGAGGATCTTCTCTTGGTAAGCAAATGAACCGTACCATATACCTTCTATATCTTTTACCATGCCAGTTCTTCGTATTCCAATCATGAGACACTGCTGCATTCTGTGAAATAATATGGAACTGGAATGAGGAAGGAAAATATATTAAGTTACTCATCTGTGACAAAACAAAAGTGTTCTCAACTGTTACATGGGTTCTCTGTAGCTCCTAGTAGTTGCTTGTACTATGTGTTTCTTTGATTGGTTATAACTTCTCTGACTTAGATTGATCCCTTGTCTCGTGTAAGATAATAAAACTTTCCGTTGAAGTCCATATGATGTAACATTAGATGTTTCACCATCTTCATTTTGGACTTCAAATAGATGTTTTGGCTATTTTTCATTCAATTTATTTTGGATATAAGCTTTTTCAAATCATGATATGCTCCCTGTGTGGGTTTCTCAGATGTTTGGTGTTTCGTTTATTAGTACCTGTTCATAGTTTTTACTTATTTCAGTTGATATTGTTCTGCGAAATAATTTTAATTTTCTTGGATGGCCACTCAGATATCTTTGGAGAAGAGCAAAAGCCAACATCAACCTTTTGGGGTTCTTCCTGTTGATGTCAATACTGATCCGTGAATTCTCTTTTTTCGTCTGATGCAACGATTAGCCATTCAGGTTACCTCATTTCATGCATATACTGCACATTCCTTGTGTATATATGGACCGCGAGGGAATTATAGCTTCTGCTCTTCTTACCTTCCCAGTAAAAACCATATAAAATGGTTTATTCTGGGCCGTGTGCATGATGTAGATAAGCAAAATTCATACTCAACAGTATAGCGGCAATTGATCCATTCTTATATTATGTAAAGCATGCATTCTTTCTCAGAAACATACGAGGCAACTGTAATGTTGTAAAAGTATACAGAAAATGCTAATGTCACTCTACTTGAAAAAAATAAATAAAGATATTTGACTTATTATTACTTATCTAATTTTCCCTTTTTTTAATTTTCTGCTGCAAGTCCTTAGTTATCGTGTGCCATTTATGATTCTTTGTCAATCATTATTCTTTTATTCTACATGGCTGATTTTTATTCTGCTCATATTTCCAGCCTGCCACATAATGCATATTGAATGTGGTCAGTGACTAAAGATGAATATTATCTAGACAGGTATACTGTACATAATTAAAGTAATAACACTGCCCAGTATTACTTAAATAAATGCATGTGCTGTAGGCTGTGGCCATTTATTCAGTGAACTACATCTTCATTGATGAATCATGACTTTTTGGCCGACCGTTAAATGCACCCTCACTCATTTTGCTGGGCTGAGGCTGACCCTAGTATGTAAGAAAGTGGGTTGGCTCTAAATGCATGTATGCATTTTTTATAATATATACACAGTCTTGTGTGGGCTCCCACGTGCAAGAGAGAGTGTGTCAAGAAGGGCAGCCCTGGTTTGAGGCATTTCACTATCTGGCACTGCGTTTGATAGTGTTTTTTCTTCTCAAACTTTGGTCTACTTTTTGATGCTCCGATAAGATAAACAGCCACTTTTATGGGCACGTATGGATAAATGAATTCGTATTATTTTTCCATGATGTTATAGAGTGTTTTTCTTGAAGAAATTGTTGTCATTACTCTGATTGTTTTCATGTTAATGACGCTAGTGGAAACGGAAAAAAATGGGTAGTTGTTCAAGGCGGTGTTGGATTCTGTAGTGGAACTTACTTTTCCAAGAATCTTCTATAAAACTGAGTTCTCAGACACAACAACGTCTCTTTACCGCAGATCCATGAGACATGTTCGTGCACAACCAGGTTGTATTATATT
Source organism: Delonix regia (assembly GCA_037074485.1). Classification (NCBI taxonomy): domain Eukaryota; kingdom Viridiplantae; phylum Streptophyta; class Magnoliopsida; order Fabales; family Fabaceae; genus Delonix; species Delonix regia. The sequence continues at coordinate 16,520,485 of CM073452.1, read as the reverse complement.
ATTATGCCACAGTCCTCTATATATCGTTTTTCTTTATAATAACCTGGGAACATTTCCTGGTTGAACCATACCTAACTACCTAAAATCCCTAAAATCTGGGTTTTAATTGCAGTCATTAGTCACACCCCACTCGTGTGTTCTTTAAAAGCTAATCTGTTGGTGTGTTGATGATATCATTCATAATTATTTTGCCTTTTTCCCGGACAAACTGGTATCTGAAGAGAACTTGATTTTAAAATTGGACTCTTAAATTTTTGTTTCTCTAAGTCATAGACTGATTATTTAATCAAAAGAAGAAAAAAAATATTTTCCTTTTTCCTTTCTACTATTCGTTTTTTTTCTTTAAAATGTAATAAATTGACTCAATTTTCTTTCTGTGTCTTTTGGCCAAAATTGAAAGCGGAAGTTAAACTTCAACATATGCAAAAGTATCATATATACTGTACATTTTCTGTAGAAAGCAACTGTTTGCAGAAACGTAAAAATCAAAGGAGGGAGTAAAAAGATAGAAAAAAAAAAAGTGGATAGTAAGGTATTCAATAAAAGGGAGGCATGTGCAGCATTGGTAGTACTAGGTGCCCAATTGCTCATGACTGTAGCACAGGAAGGACGACAATTTCATTGGTAAAGTAATAAGCGAAAGCAGAGAAGCCCATGTTACAAAAAGGTTGAGACGAAGACGCCTCACCATTATTGAAACACGAATTATTGTCCTCTTGCTGGACTTTGGCACTCTTTTGTTTAATCAGATCAAATAAGCTATGGAGTCTAATAGAGAGAGAGACAGATAGGTGGTCCGAATTCAACGTAAAAATTCATAATACTCCAAAAGATCCAAATAGTTTATATCCTTAAGCTTTAAGCTGTTTCTTTGCTTGTTTTCCACTGCGATTTTCCTCTAACTACGTACTGTTTTCTTTTTCCACTTTTGATTGTGCCCTTAGCTGAAATATGTGTGGTCAGAGTTGGTTGTAGGTTACATCGAAAGTTTATGATCTCATTTACAGCAATAATTCTTCCAACAAGTTCATCGCTTATTTGATTAGATAGAGGAAAGACAGTCAACGGATGTACCACATAGCACCCAAAAAAGATGGTGACTCTGTCATTCTATGACTTTAACATACCAGCTCTTGCGCTATGCATGTGATCACTTCTGGCTTTGGGTGTATGAAATTTCAGTTTTCTGGGGCTGCCTCAATGATTTGAGGAAGGTGAACAGACACTTCGTATTCGACAAGCGTTCAACACGATCTTAGTCCTTTCTCTTATGATTTGATTCGAAAAGAGCTCCACCCAATTTTGTGTGGTTCATGATTCTAACACGGTTGGAACTTCATTTTCTAAATTTGGATTTCCTATGGGTGCTTTCAAGTGTAAAAATGTAATCAAAATCAACTATTGCAACCGCGGTTCAAGCCGTCATTTTCTCAGAAGCAAAATCAATAAAAATACTAATATATTTTGGGCAGGTGAAAATTTACCTCATGTCTATTTCATAAATCTTCCATTATTTTTTGCAAAATAATGACGCATGGATCACTGAGAGAATTAATAATGTAATACTAAACTGCAAAAGAAAATTTATATATTTAAAAGTTACATTCAAGTTTTTCCAATTTTTTTAAACTGTTCTTTTTACATAGATCTAATGAATAAAATTAACATAAAGCAGATCTAGGCAAAATGGGACCCACCATGGAAGTCTAAATTTTGCACATGATGTGAATTAGAGTCAGATGTTTCATGAATACAGATCCTCTATAATTAACTGTACTACTTAATCAGAAAATGACAAAGGAAAAAAAAAAGAATATGAGTAAAAAAGAGATAATTGGGTATCAAATATACTATCATTCTTCTTCTGTTTTTTTCCGACAATTGAATCCACAAAATTCGATATAATATTTCATAACTTGATTGAGTGAGAACCATAGGATAATAAATATGGTAGAAAAGTGGGTTGCACTTGCCGAAGATTAGCAAATAATATATACAAAAATACATATAAATATATGAGAGAAAAAAAAAAAAGAGTTAGGGTCCTTCCCGTCGGCGTTCATTGCTCAAAAAGGAAACCTAGTAGTGGTAATTTATGTAGCAATACAATAATATTAAGCGTATCAAAAGCAACCAAACTTAAAATTTGAGGTGTGGTTGGGTAGAGTTGGGCTATACCATGTGGCTGGACCCCACCCTCTCTCCCTCCTTCCTATTCAACACTTTGAAAATTGCCAGCTTGGAATGAAGAGAGAGAGAGGTACATGCAGAAACAAAGTGGTGGACATGGGAAGAGGAAGATTGAGGTTTACTCAGGTCTTAAATTGCAGTAATGTTGGGTAGGTACTTGTCAATCTATGAATACTAATAATAATGCCACGCAATGTCACTCCTATCTGCAGTGGACACAACCACCTTATCTTACTCGACAGAATTACATAGTGTATTTGTTACACCCTCACACATATTTTCAACTTCATTTTTTTTTTATTTCCACTTTGTCCACCAAAGTTGATTGTGTTTTCAACTAAGACGGCATAACACAGAAATTTATATTTCATTGTCAATGAAATTTGAATGCATGTTCGATATCAATATTGCTTTCATGTATTGTGTCAATGATCATTGTTTGGTATATGTTCATATTTTATTTTAATAATTTGTATGTCATTAGAGACTCAAACAAGTTTGGCATCCAAAATATTTACTAGTGTCATATAAAACACCAAGAAATATACAATAATGATTTCTTAGTCAATATTTGAGTTTTCCCCAACCAAAATTATTCAAATGTCTTCACTATTATGTTAAACATAAAACTACAATTTCATATTAGAATTTAACATTAATTTATTTATTTTTAAGACCAATTAAGAATCAAAATATACTTTATTGTGTAAAAATTAACTCATTTATCGAAAGTAAATTAAACAATTTTTACAAGATATATCAAATATTAAAAGAATTAAATCTAATATTGAGGTAATATATTAAATATAATATAATTTAAATTTTGAAAAAATTTGGGCAATTAACTCTTGTTATAATGGTTATATAAAAGATTAAATTTAGGTTCAATTTTTCATATGTTTTAAAATTAACACATAATAAATATATATGATTAATTTAAAAATTATAAAATTATCTATATGAATCATTTACATATTACGATATGATTGAAAAACTATGTTCTTCAATGAAATATAACTAATTGCCTTAGAAAAAGCTTTTATTTGACCATATGCTTATACATTATATCAATAGTGTTTGCAGGTTTTAGAAGGAAATTGAATTTAATAATGTAAGGTAATACTAAAATAACAAAAATCAGAATAGATTAATGAAAGTGTATAAAATTAATTTTATGATATTAGTGGGTTAGAGAGAGTACTATTAAAAGGGATTTTCTTTGTCATACAACGTAATCACAATCATTACTTTTATAAAGAATTATGAAATCTTTAAAATTAATAGAACTAAGTTTGACTCTATCCTTGACGTTAGCGATGTATGTTGAGAAATTATTCATATAGTTTAATAAACCCTTTAACCATGTATAATTTTCTCTAACATTAATTTTAGATATCATCAAATTATATTTATTATTATTTTATAATTTAAAATATGATTAATTAATTCATTTATTATTTTCTCATCACTCTAAAAAAATTTCAAACTTCCAAATTTTTTATATATAAAAAATGTAAAAAGTCATGTCATGGAAAGCTAAAAAATGATTGGAAAAAAACTCTCGTTAATTAAATAAAATTTCATATTAAACAAGTCTACTTTAAATATATATATTAAATAATAAATAGATAAATATATATATATATATATATATATTTTCTTCCCATAAATATCTATGAAAGCATGAGAGTGATATTCCATACAATACAATAATTTTTCAAAAATAAAAATAAAAAGTGAAAGATGGGAAACAGATGGTGCGTGAGGAACAAAAGAGCAAAGTGTTTAGTTGGAATTTCAAAGAAAGGTTAATATGTTATTTTTTTTATGCTCTTTCTTAATTAAAATATGATAAACATTTAATTAATTATTAATAATATAATTTAAATTAAAAATAATACAATTATTTATAATAATTGCATACATACTATAATAATTTAAAAAGTAAATATTTATCATATTTTAATTAAAAATTAATATAATAAATAATATATTGTTTTACCAATTATGCGTTTCTCTAAGAATATAAAAAGAACTATAATTGTTTTTGTTTTAGATATGCCAATTATTCAAAAAATTATATGTACCATTCCTTTTAAAAAAAAAAAACAACAGTCCTTGAATTTGAGAAACAAAAAAACTGGTCCATGCTTCAGCCCCTATGTTGACTGCCTCAGCCTCTGCCCCATCCCCACACTCTCTTCTTTTTAGGCATTTATTTCTATTTAGTTGCTTCCTATCACTATCTTTCTTTCCCTTCCATTTTAGCTACCCAACAACACTTGTGTTTTGCTCAATTCGTATTTATGATGCTCTCTTTTTAAAGTCTGCCCTCCTTCTAACTAGTCTTTTTTTTTTTTTTTAATTAATACATTTCTTCCTCATTCGAATAAATTGACTTCGTAGAACTATACGTACATATATACGAACTAAGATGTCCATTAAAAATTTACCTTCTATGCTTATATTTATTATAACTTAGTCAAATTTAATACAAACAAATAGATTCTATACCTAAAAGTCTTGACTATGCCAAAAGCATTATCCATTTGGCGTTGCTCAATTAGGAGTTAGAACTACCAAACTAGCGTAATGCACGTGTCCATACGTCTCAAGTAGTGAAGCCTACAAATTCTCTGTTTCAAATTTAAACATATATGAATCTTTTATTTTAATTTAACAATCAAGCACGAATCAAAGTGTTTACCTTCAACGTTAAATATTTTTCGCTTTTGAAACCATAAAGATAATCATTAAAATGTGCACGAATTAGTTTAAAATTTGTTGTTTAAATGCAATGTCACACAATAAAAATATTAAAAATTAAATTAGTAAGTTCTACTTAATCCAATTGTTTGTTTACTTAATTCAAACCACTAAAATATAATAAAAATAGACTTGAATTGTAAATTATAAACTTATCTATAAAATTTATTTATTTATCATGATTTCATTTAAAAAATTAATAAGAAAAGTACTAAAAATTTTATCTAAAATTTCCCCACACAATAATTGCTATTACATCGCCTCCGCCACGCGGCTTGTTATTATTCCATGCAATAAATGAAAATTGCAAATGTAAATAAATGATTTTCTATTTTCAAAACGTATCAATCAATTATTTAATTGATATAACCGACACATTTCAATCGGAAAGGGCTAAAGTACCGGAAGGGCCAGGCTGCCACGTCACTCCCGATTCACGTCACATCATTTGTGTGTTTCTCACCCATTAATATATTCACGCCATTTCTATGCACAGCCATTTATAGTTTTATAAATTTTTATCGTTTTAGAAAATTATATTAATTTTATTAAATTATATGTGATATATATTTTTGGAAAAGAATTAAACCCATTTTAAATATATGTATTTCAAAAATAAAATTATTTGGTTATCTTTAATATTATATTAAAAATAGAAATTTCACTTATTTTTACTGTCCTGACGAAAATAAGATTACAGTTTCATATTAAAAAAAAGATACATTTTTGAAATAAAATAGTTATTTTTACAATATGTATCAAAATATTGACATTAAAAATTATTAGTCTTGAATTAGTTTATTCATACAAAAATATTGCTTCTAATTTTTTTTTATATTTATTCTCAAAATACAATCGACATATAGGAGAGTAATTATAACTGATTAATCATGGCTTATAATAAAAGTTTAGGATCCTGTTTATCTGAAATGAAGCTACATAAAATATTTTTTGAGTTTTCGACCATTTCACGGGAAGTTGGAGGAGACAGGAGAGAATAAGAACCAATGCTAACAGCTAACGAGCGGGATGAGTCAAAGTCAAAGGTTGTGATGATTATGTCTGACGCTTTTATTAATAACGTAGAGTTGGCTATTTAAAGCGGCAATTAAAGATCTCAACGTACGTAAACATCTAAGCATCCACTATAAGTTTATCTAATTATTGATTTGATTAAAGCATAGAAAATTATATAAATATATTTTAAAATTTGTAGAGAGTAATATCCTTAATATTTTATAGATTAGATTCGATTATATTAATTTATTATATCTTAATAAATTTAAATTTTAAAATATTGTCATTTAAAAAAAAAAATAAAAATATGTTATTTTTAGAATAAAATTTTAGTCTTAAATTATATGGAAATTTAGTTTAACTGACAAAAATAAGTTAGATTAAATATATATATATATATATATATTTAAACGTTTAGAATGTAAAAGAATTTTCAAATTAAAAAAGCATCAAGTATTATTTACTCAATTAATTTCTTAATAAAATTTAACAAAATTTTTTAATTAAAATAGTATGTATTGTGTCATACTATTATTGCCAACAATTAATAATAATAATAATGGAAATATATAGAGAGGCTAACATAAATAGATTTAACAATTTACAGAAAAAAAAAAGAATTAAAAGGATCGTTATAGTTATTATTGTATCAATCTGAAATCTCTTAATATCAAGATATTATGTTAAAGTTGATTGTATGTTAGAAAGATCTGTCATACTGATTATTTCTTATGTTAAGATTGCAAGACATGAGCTGGGAAAATTGATAAGTGCGGATTGACGCATTACCCAGTAGTCGAAGTAACTTGCGCCATAATTTTCCAAAAAGCAATAATATATATATATATATATATATATATATATATATATATATATATATATTACAGACACAGGGAGAAAACAAATCCATACGAAAAGTATCAAGAAAAATAAAGGTAAAAAATATACTCAATCTAATTTAGTTTATAATATTTATACACAATTTATATTGAGATAAATTATCAAGGTACAATAAAAATTATGTTATTTTTTATACACTCATAATTTTAAACACATTAATACATTTAATTAAAATTAAAATTTTATATTTTAAATTGTTGTATTAATATATTTAAAATTATAAATATACTTAAAATTTTACCTATATCGTAAATATTATTTGACTTCCGTGGTGCTTTCCACCCTTTTTACCTGTCATGCAATTAAGTACAGTTTAATCAACTGCGCGTTTCACCTCAGATCATTATAATAAGCATCCAAATTTCAGTCCGCTCGTACACATACTTATTAATAAAGTAATTTGGATTTCCTGTATTAATAAAGAGAAACTAATGCATATAAGTAAATTTTTACTTTGATTATTTGACTGTCCACATAAATAAATCGTAAATTGTAGATGATTATAGGAGTTTAAACATGATTTATTAGTTTGTTGCCTATAAATGTTTAGAAAATATAACGTATATTATAAGTGAATAACTATAAAATGTTTCAGCGTTTTGTCACTATCTATTATTTTCAAAACAAATAAAAATAACTTGTTGAGATACGTGAATCTCTAGGACACTAGCTAGCCATAGAAATTTTCAGAGATTCAAACAAGTCACCCAGGAATTAATATTTTCCCAATTCATTTTTATAAAGTTTACAGTTTAATAAATGGGCTAACATATCAAAGTTCATACTTGCGCCGGGTTAATTAATAATAAATTTTCATGGTAGGAGCATATAATCACAGTCACGCAAAACAGGTATGAAATTAATCATTTTGAACATTTTACCATGCAAAATCTGTTCAAGATTGTTCTTTTTTCGTCGCAAATCTCATTCTTATCCTTATTCCTTGTGTCTGATAATTTGCTACGTTCACAAGAAAGTTAAATTTAGAAGAAAAAAAAACCCACACACACGCATAAACGCGCAAAGCTTAGATGAGATGATAAGGAAAACAAACTATTGTGGACGGTTATGGTGATTCCAATACAGTGTTAAAGCTATCATGGGACGAGTCCCATCCATATGTAGACACAGTGATGGAATCTATAGGCATCTGGCAATAGCCAATCTTCATAATCGCAGCAAACGAAAAAGCCATCTTCATTTATTTTGAATGATCTCATAACATGATATTGTGAGCCCCACCTATTTTAAATTCTTACAGATCTTAATACCAAAGTCAGCATCAACGGCAGATCTAACCACAACTCAAAATAATAATAATAATGAGATAAGGAATACTTTAAAACAAGAGTCACTACCTGCAAAATTTTGAAAATGGATCCGGCCAAATTCACGAATTACTTAAACTAGAGACAAAAAGGGAAGGGTGGAATTGAGGGAAGTGAACGCTAAACTGCTAATTGCCCCACTTAGAACAAATTTTCATTCGGGTTTGAAATTTGAATTCAAAAACTTAACATTTTGTCCAGACTATATGCTGTCAAAATTCAAATTGAATTATCTTAATTTGTTTTATTCTTTTAAGTTGACAAAAAGTTGAATTAAAATTAAGAGTATTCAAATTGATAAATTTGCAGAGAGATAAAACTTGGAGTGAGTAAAATTTATTTGAATATTTATTTCAATTTTAGGGTAAATTTTGAAATGAAGTTATGATTAAAACAATTTGAAGAGGTTAATTAAGAAAAGCGTTGGGAGTAGACAAATGGCAGGTGGGTTGCATACAAGGACAAACGTCCCCAACCACTGGGCCATTTTTCCAGTTGTTCGCAAACCCTCTCTCTCTCTCACACACACACACACACACACAATTTCATATATTTGTACTGTCTCAAAGGGACCCTGAAACCTTAATAAAAGCAGCCTGTCTTCAACATTCTACGCTACAACTTCCTACCTTTCTTTTCTCTCTCTTTCTATTTCTCTCTCATCATCCTCTTTTCTCTTTAGAGGGTCCCTCCGCCTGCAAACCCAGCAATCTCAGCTGCGTCATTAATATATCTTCCTCAACCGGCAACTCCCCCCTTCCCTCAGTCTCATCATTCTCATAACCGCAATTGCCCCGTATTCCTTGTTTTTTCAATCCGTAGCTTTGCGCACAGCATGGCTCAATCCCTGCGTGATGCAGAGCTTTGGCTTCCGTCCAACTTCCTCACCCCCCAACACATGCTTGGCGACAAAGAAAACAACAAACATGGTGTCAACGCCGATTTAGATGCTTCTTTATACTTCCCTTCCGAGTTCCCCTACGAGTTTGACTCCTTTCGAGTCTCTTCGGCTCTTGCCTCGCCTGTGGAGTCAGTGGCCGGCTCCACGGAGACAGAGAGTATCGACGAGGAAGACTTCTTTGCCGGCTTGACTCGCCGGCTGAGTCAGTCCACGCTTTACGAAACTCGGAAACTCACTGTGCCTATTAGCGCTAGCGACAGAGCTGAGGTAAGGTTTTAGAGATGTCTTCCAAGATTCAAAATCCTTGTTTTTTTCTTTTTGTCTTGGTGGAACTAATTTGGATATTTTATCTTTTTCGCAGAGCCAGAAGCCTTCGGGCATAGCCCGGTCACCACAGTCGATACTGAGTGGAATCGGAAGTTGGTCGGGCCGGAGCACCGTTTCCGGCGATGGAAGCCCCAATGCACCTTCCCAGGTTCCCTCACCGCCAACGACGCCGTTTTCCGCCGAGAATGACGCCTGGGAAGTCATATACGCGGCCGCCGGGCAAGTCGCGAGGTTGAAGATGAATGGCGATGTATACAAGTATGACCTTCAGAACAGAGGACTTCTGGCTACCCCTCGAGCTGCGATTCCAGTCGCTGCACTCAAGGACCCTTCCGCTTCGTTGTATTCGAACCAGAGCCAGAGTCTTTCTCAGACTCTCCACCAATCATCTCATGTGAGTTATTTATGAAATTTAAGCTTACCTTCGTTTGATTTTCTCTTTTTGGCTAAGTTAGCATGTCTGATTTGGTGCGGTTTCTTTCTCTCGTGGGTTCAGAATCAGCAGTTACCGAAGCAACAGTGCGCTTCAGTTTGGGGAAGGCACGCCGGGCAAGTTAACTGGTTAGCTCAACAGCAGCAGCAGCAGATCCTGAACAGAGGGCGTAAATGTGAGTATCAGAGTGTAAAATGTGGGCGTCCTTTGTCACTGCCCCAATCTTCATGGCCGCCTTTGCAAGTCCACCACCAAAATCACCTGGTTCAGCCAAGTGTGTCCGGGTCGCGAGCCGTCTTGAACCGTGGATCTGGCGTGAAAAGGGGATGTGCTGGAACAGGGGTCTTCTTGCCTCGCCAATACGGGAATCCTTCTGAACCTCGCAAGAAAACAAGTAATCACTCTCGTCTGTCCTGTATTTTCCTTTTCATTTTGAAACTTTCGGTTTGAGGGTGTTATTCAACTAAAAGCTTGTCTGCTTATAATATAGTGTATTTCTTCTCTATTTTAGTCGGTTGCTCGGTTTTGTTCTAACATGCAATGTGCTATTTCTTCTGACCAGGTTGTCCACCTGTCCAGCTCCCGGCGAAGGTTGTTCATGCTCTCAACTTGAACATTGATGACCTGAATGTAACTGGTGATGCACGTAAATCTGGGGCTTTTGGCGCAGACTATGGTAAGTGAAATGATGTTTAAGAAACCCTTTAGTTCAAACTAGAAATTAGTTACTCTATGCACTGAAGTCATTGATTTTTGTTTGATTTGTTTGCACAGATGCATTGATAGCCCGGAGAAATACTCTTCTGATGCAGCAAAGACTAAGTGTACGGCCAGAAGAGGCAGCACTAAACCATGAAATACTCCTGCCTCAGGAATGGACCTATTGACTCGTATTCAAAGCTGAAACAACGAAGATTCAATTATCTTAAAGTAAACCTGGTTGGATAAGAAATTAGTAAAGGTAGTATTAGGTTATTATAGGGAATTTGGTATTTTTGGTTTCTTATAGGGACGATATTCAAGAATGTTCGGCTAGCTTAGTTGCAATAAAGCATCCAGTTTTTTGTTGGGAGAAGATAGCAGCTTTTGGGATCTGCTTCTAGTTGAAGAAACAGTGAAAGAATAGCAGTGCAGGGAAGGGTTTTTTCGTGTTGATTGTAATAAGATATCGTGTGATTTTCCTGGATGGGATAAGGGATTGTGTAGTATTGGCTAAAGTTCATAAATCATAATTAGTGATGTAGAAGGGGTGGAGTATTATCCATATACCCGGCAAAATCCCTTGCTTGTCTCAGTATGTAATAAGTTATATATACTATAAATTATACTGCGTAATAAAGATAGTTTTATTTCGTAATTTCGTGCCTCAGTTTATAACTTAGTGTTGTGGCTATGAAACTATTGAGGCCCTGAGCTTCCGATGACGGTGTTTAGCACCTTAGTCTCGCTGGCTTATTTTGTAAAAGAAAAAGGAGATTCTATGAGGCATGGTCTGATATCTGCAATGAAAGATTAAAAGAAGGACGACCCCAAGGAGGGATGCATAGAAGCAAAGTGATGGTGGTGAGACGGTGACGGAGATGGATATGGGTTATGGGGACGATATTCAACGTACGTCTTGGTTAGATTTGGATGAGCGGATTTGGCCCCACATCGACTCAGCTGATGGGCCCTTCTCAGTTATTGCTCTTTGCTCCTTCCTCTTGAATTTCCAAATGCTTCTCCCGCTTTCTTTTTTCCAAAGAAGCAACCATGGAGAAACGCAACGTCTTCGAAAGCTGTGATGTGATTTGATTTGAGGCTGTGGACGCATTTGTGATCTTGACTTGGTCAAATTTTTCCTATTTAATAAATTACTCTTTCTCTTTTTTATTTATTTTTTGGCTTGAGTCCTCTCTGGATTCTGTACAATCTGTCTCCTTCACCGTCTCGCAGCATTTCACTTCTCGCTGGAATCTTGTATTTCTGTTTTTTTTTTTTTTAATGCAAGTGGAATCTTGATATCATATGGATACCACAGAGGCTGGATATTCAATGCTCTTAAATTTTAATTGTGGGTAGCTTTCACTTTTCTATTAGAAAATGACTTATATAGAGATAGGTAATAGTTAGATGTAATCATTTTGGTTATGAGGATAATTGAGCGGTACCAATCAAACAATTTAAGAGACATGAAAAAGGCTTTCACTATCTTTAAACTGTAAATTACAGTTGGTCGGGGTTTAAATTTAATTTGTTGGCTTCAAATCACTAATAGAATTAGTTTCATTCTTTTATAAGCTGTCACTCATGATTAATGTATAAAATTAAAGAGTAATAATCTTATATATTTAAAGATGTATTTTCAATTATGACATAACAATTATCAAATATTTCTAAAATGAAGTAATTTATATTTTTAATATATTTTTTATTATAATTATGATAATTAATTATTCAATATTAAATAGATTTTTAAAAACTACTAATTAATGAGTGAGTTAATATTTCAAGTAATCATTAATTAAAAAATCATTTTATATTCAATAATTAAGTACGTGATAATTAAAAAAAAATGTTATTTTTTAAAATATATTATCATCATCACCCAAATTGAAACGGACATTTTAATATAGTAATAATAAAATTGTAAAATAATATTAAAAATGAGTAAAATGAAATTAAAAAATTAAAAACAATACATAAGTAATTAATGAAAGCAAAACAAATAATAAAAATATCAATGGAATTTTAATTAAAAATAAATAAATTAATTTTGAATCAAATTATTAAAAAGACTATATAATTCATCCAAAATTCAGAAAGAGAGAAATTGGTAAGCTCAACAATACAAGTCTAGGTTTAGAACATGAAAATAATGTAACAAAGTGAATAGTAAGATGAAAGTGAAAACTCTAGAGCATTAGGTATATAACCAGAGTGGCAAGTGTTAGTGGAGTACAGCTATAAAGTTAAGAGGCAGAGAAGAGTAAATGGTAATAACTAGAAAGTAAGAGGGTGGTTGATTAGGCGTCGTGTGCATGCATGTGAAGGGAGGGTACAGTGCGGCTTCATGCATTTAGTTTATGCAAAGCAATAGCAGATGAGGTACATGTCACGTGTGGATGGATCTGCTTAATCCCACGACGATGATGCAGACACATTTCACAGTCCAGCTTTGGGTTGGAATAATTGTCTTAAGGAATGAAGGGGTCGTGGGATGGGACTACTTTTCCAATAATCACTTCGTACAAAAGCTGATTATGCTGATCATAAGGCATGCTCATGTGTAACTCTAATACAGAATAAGCATAGCTGGCTGTTCAGAATTTAAGGAAGCGTGTCCCTTAACAGTTCAGAGCTCAAGTATGGCTCATGTCATGCTTGATTTGTGCTCCTAATTGGTGGATTCGAGCCTATAACATGAACCCAATGATTTAGTTGACTCCGTCACATAGGAAGTGGTGAGAATTGAGATTATAAAACAGTGAAATTAACTAGTGCAGGTGAAATGGGTGGTAGAGGTGGTTGAACACAATTAATTCCTTCGTTTTGTCTGGTGATTTGCTTTGTTATTCTAAGACATGGGTCGGTTCCAATAGAACAATAAAAGCAAGCATAGCAACACGCTTTCTATCTTCATTAAAGGTCAATATTGCCTATTAATCAACCCTTCTGTTGGAGGCTTGGAGTTATTATTTTCAACCAATTTATTAAAGTACAATTGTTTTTCAACTTTTTTGTTCAATGGGAATTTATTTTTGTAGCGAAAGCACAAAATTTTAATTAGTGTTAACAAAATGATAGGGATCAAAATTTACTTTGCATCAAACGGCGTGACTATTGATATTATTTGGTACAAGAAGGCTCCCACATTCCATTTGGCTTTTCTAGGGTGAAGAGGCCCCTTATGAAAATTTGGCGAAAACTGGGCCTATGCGGATAATTGGTCTATTTGAAGTAGGCCCCTTCCTTATAAAAATATATTTTTATCTGTAAAACTTTTAAAAATTTTGAAGGAAAAAGATAAAATAGGTGAACAAATCGGGTCAAACGCTATAATTCTTCCTCTGATATTTAAATGAAAGAATTTATTGATTTTGCGTTCATTTAGTTATGAGAGGAACAAGTAAGAAAGAAAGTAGGGTTTAGGGAGGACCTGCAAAAATAATTTAAGGTAACATGTATGGAAGGGGAGATGGGCTGTCACCACGTGGAGGGTCACAAAGATAGTAGGTGCAGAGTTAGCTCAGTGACATCATGACTCAAGGGGGATTCTCATTCTATTTTGCAACTTTATATTAATATATAATTTTATGGCATTTCATTACTTAGCATTATTTTTATTTCTATTTAAAATATTATATAAATTTTTTACAGTTATAAATTTTAATTTAAAATTATGATTGCTTCAGATCTTAAATTTAAATTAAAAAATTGTTTATTTACCTATTATAAATAAGAAAATACTAAACTTTTTCTGTATATTAAATGTTCCCGTTATGTGCCATTGAGAAAGATTGATGGATGGATCAAAGAGACCTTACTATATTTGTGGCCCATATCTAGCCGTCAATCACGTATCTCCGGGTCCATTTCTGGACCAGAGTCAGATTTTTTAAAATGGATTTGAATTTATATTAAAATAAATTTAAACTCACATTTTAATTGAATTTTTTTAAATAATTAAAGTAATTTATAAATTAAAATTTAAAATAAATAATAATAATTATTATATGTAAGATTATATATAAAGAAGTTATAAATATAAAGTATGAATATTTTAAGTAAGAATTATTAACTTTATTTTTTTTATTAAAATGTTACATTATATTAAAATTTTTAAAAATAATAATTTTTTTACTCATTCATTTAAACATTTTAGATATGATTAAACTTTAAAAAAAAAATTTAAGTTTAATCCGTTTTATAAATTATATTTTTTTAATTTAATATATTTGGTTCGGGGCTAATGTCAATTTTTAAAGTTATAATAAGGTCTATTTTGAACCTCCCTTCCTCCTTCATAATTTCCTCATTTTTTCTGTATTTTTAATTTTGTAAATTATAAATCCCCATATTTTATAATTTTAAGTGTCCTTTTACAGTTATTTTTTAAAAACTCCATAATAAAAAATTGTTGAAAAGTCATGCTAGTTTTAAACTGAGTTTGAACGGGCGGGATTTCAAGGGCGTTTGCCAAGTGTGGAACACTGAGCATATTTAAAATAAAATTGAAAGAGAGTTGGTAGGCTTCGTATGAGGTAAACTAAACCGAAATGATTTGGAGTATGCTAATATAAAAGAAACATGTATTTATTTGTATACTTCTTGCTCTCTGAATACTACGTATATGGAGTTAACTTCACGCTTATACAAGCTATGTCATCAATTTAATGTTTCAATTATTTAAAGTCAAGTGACAGTATTTTTATATATAAAAAAAATCTCTGATGAACTGTTTGGTTTCTAATAAGTAAATGAAAATTAAGGAAATATATTATTAGTGGAGATAATAAATAAAGAATAAAGTTGGTGGAGTTCGATTGAAGTAATCATACTCAGCCCACATCACTGACCCAATGGGTGCTCACATCTGATTAGTGACTCTGGCGTGGTGCCCACGTAACTGAATCATTTCCTGTTCTCATTCTTTTTATAATCTTCAAATGGCCCCAAAAAAAAAAAAAAAAGATAACCAAACTGTGTATAAGGTATCTGATATATGGCTTCTGGAACGAGGGACTTGTTTCTGATAAAATCAGGCGTTGGTATGATAACTTTATCGACAGTTTTTACTTGTTTAGTTGTGTCTTAAGCATATTATGGAGTTTTATTCTAAAATTGAGAGTTTTAGACTATGATTGGACGGAGAACCAAAGAGAATAACAATGGTCAAATTAAAATAAACACATATTTAAATGTTGTTACGAGGATGAAATGGAATGGCATGTGAGGGCTTCCAAGATTTTCCTTAATTATTCAAAATGTTATTTTTTGTCTTCCAAATTGAGAGGTAAATAATGAAAGAGAGTGACTCACTAATTAAAAGTACTATTATACCATTCTAAATTTTTTAAAATTATAAATTTATCCAATGTTAAGCATTTCTCTTGGAAATTTTATTTCTTTAGTGAATACAAATTTTAATTTTTATTCTATTTTTCTATTGAATCATTAATTAAAATTTCAAATTTATTTATTTAAAACAATTTCAATATAAGTAATTTTTTCATATTATAAGTTGTTTACATAAGATATATATATTAATTTTATTTTATAATTATGGTGTATTTTGTGAGTTGAGAAATAAAAAAAAAAGAGAGAATAGAAGAATTTGTAAAAGAAAGTTAAAAAATATGGGCAACATTCTTATTTAATGTATTGAACAAAGATAAAATTACTAGTTATATATTTATATTATAAGGGATAATATTGAAAAAAATAATTAATAAGTCATACAATTCCATTCATTTAATTGTAACTTTCAAACAAAAATTTTAGAAGTCTCTCCCCTTTTTTTTTATTAAAACTTTCAAATAATATATACATTTAAGCTATTCTACTATATTCCATACTATTCCATTAATAACTGTTCCATTTCATCCTCTCTTAAACTTCTAAACATAGCCTTAAAATAAATATAAAGTTTGAGGGTGGTAGTACTTAATATGTTAGAAGTTTAAAGTTTTTTTAGCAGGTAACAACATCCCATGAAAAAAAACTGGAGAAGTCGCAGTAATGTGGGTTGGCCTTTTGGTTTTGAGTCGATCATCTTTACTCCTATTGGGCTGCCACAAGGGTAGGCCCAACTACAATCACCTTCATTCAATTCAGTTTATATGGGAGTGCCTGATACTTGGTTTAGATCAAAAGCAATAAGTCCGGTTTAAATGAATGTGGATTGGGTTCGGGCAATACTCACCCAAAAAAACAAAATTTGAAAATTTATTTTGTTTTCGGTAAAAAAAAATAGATTTTGATTGTTTGCCTCCAATATCAGAAGCCGCATGAGGTCAAAACTAAAAGGCTTGCTTAAATTTAGATTGTATTCTAGATTATTAAAAAACAAATAGAAGAATGGACTAAAGCTCTATTAATAGCCTTATTAACTTGAAATATGAAAATTAATACAATAAGTCTATTAGTAGAAATAAGTTTTATAGGAATAGTACAAGATTAATAGACTAGTAATTCAAAAGAATTTAGAGCAAATATTAGGATAGTAACTTGACATTTAAATAGGTAAGAATTTTATGTAATTTTATTAAAACAATATGAACAATTATTAAAAAATAAATTTGTAAGAAGAAGTGTACGAAACTAATGAAACAATGAAACTAGATAGAACAATAACAAAATTATGATTTAAATTAGTATATATGCAAATATAAAAAATATTATAATGAAGCAAGATTACAAAATTATGAACAACAAAAATTTCATAGAAAATTATCAAGATTAACATAGAAACAATAATAGATGATTATAAAAAAGCATTTAATGAAAATCAAGAATTAGTACTATTTGTAGACATTATGGGAGGAAGATAAGATTTTCTAAGACTATATTTGGGAGTTTAAGGGATGATGAAATGAAGTGGTTATTAACAGAATGGAACGAAATGGAAATGAATGACTTAAATAGATATATTGTTTGGAAGTTTTAATGAGAAAAGGGAGAGACATATATCAATTATATTTAGAAGTTATAATAAAATAAATGAAATAGAATGACTTATTAATTATTTTTTCAATATTATCACCATAACATAAACACATAACTAATAATTTTGTCATTGTTCACTACGTAATATTATGTTATTCTCCTGTCCATATTTTTTTATTTACAAATTATCCTATCTATTTTTTTTGTCTAATATATTTAGTACAAAATATCTATGTTGCTTTAAAAAATTTTAAAAGAAAATTTTAAAAAGCTAAAAAGAAAAATTGTTGACAAAAAAAGTTTAAAAAAAAAAAGATGAAAATAATCTACATTGTAGATTTTTTCATTCTTTCTTTATTATTATTATTTTGAGATGTTAAGTAAAAAAAAAAAAAAGAGAGAGATAGGTCATGATCATAATGATAAAAATTAGATAAAATTATAACAATTGGAATAGATGATGAGTACATTAATAATAAGGTATGAGTATATTAATAATTTAATTTCTTAAACAATTACATTCCATCTTTAAACCCCAAATTTGGAATTGGGAAGCAGCACTATATCACATGAATGAAGGAGGAATAAAAATAATTACTCAATATGCTAGCGAAAAATTTATTGAGAGTCAAAGTAGATATCATTCTAATTGAAAAGAATTCATAGCAATAGTAAAAGCAGTAAAAAAAATGAATTATTAATAGTTAATTTTCATTTCATTTTAAGAACAGATAATATTCAAGTAAAATACTGGTTAAACAGAGGAATGAAAACCACCAAACTTTCAAATAAAATGGTAATCAAATTTAGCCCATTAAAATTATGAAGTTGAATATATCAAAGCAAGAAATAATTTAATTGTTAATTATTTGAGTAGAGATGGAGCCGAACAAAAAAAAGACCAATAGCCTTATAAGGGAGACTACTATAACTTACACGAATATTGAACAAGGTAATTATAAAGATGAATATTTGGGAGATGAATATGAGGCCATTACAAGTTCAGGTGAATAGTCATATCAATAATCTCTCAAATTATGTGAATAATTTAAGTCAATCTGTGGCTAGTCTAATTACCCATGTAAATGACTTAGAAAATCGATTAGTCCAAATAGAAAGACAAATGATCCCAACACCAACTAGCCCATCTCAACCTAATTCACTGTTTAAAAACTAAATAACCCCAATTTTAGAAATCTTGAAAGCCAAGAAAAAAAAAATCCAAAAAAGAAATCAAGAGTCCAATTCGACCTAAAGTTCTAAGAATAACAAACAACTCATTACTCCTTCCACACCGAACAAAAACCAAGCCTCTACATCAACACTACATTCATCCATTAACCCCAAAATCCTAGAGCAATTATAGTATTTTAAACTTTTTAGTGGTAAATTAAACCATATGAAAATCCTAACCACCACCATTAAATATATTTCCCACTTTGCTCTCAACAAAGCCATTATTTATCAAGGCACCAATCCAGAAAAAGTGAAAACCCTATATATTTATGGATTATTCCAGTCTATTTATCCTTCTACTAATATAAATGAAATTAGTCAATTACCAAAAGTTATCTAAGAAGCTACCAAACATTATTTCATAATAATAACCCAAAACCCAGTTTCCGTCCAATATTATTCTACAATAGTATAAATAACTCTAGAGAAATTTTATCCACTAATTAATTTGATCAAGTTTGGAACCACCAAAAGGACAAAAGTGACAGGAAAAAGATAAGAATTGACAAAAGAAATTAAAAAATAAGGACAATTATTTAAAGGTATCAAGCAAAATCAAAGGAAAGGACAACAATCATAAAAGAAAGAGATAGGTAAGGACAACAATTATGGCAACTTGTCTGCAAAAGCAAAGACGACAATTATGAAGTGACAATCAAAAAAGATAAGAAAGAATCTTTTAATAGTAAAAATTTCTATAAATGTTAGGAATACTTAGCCTATATAAAGTCATGTAATCATAAGAAGATCAAACATTTGAATTCTCTATGAGCTATCAAGTTTAGCCTCCCTGAGTTTCTTGGTTTTTATTTCTTGTAAATCTTTGTATCCAATTATTTCTATAATTAAAATCTATTACTCATATATATCATCGAGATCTTCATTAAGTTCCTCTACTATTATTTCATTACTTTCATCATTAATTGAAGATTAGCAGGAGCACACTAAAGTATGAAATTCTAAATTTCTAATTGGGGAATTAAGGGGGTTATTTTATAAAATTAGAATCAACTATACATGATCCTATAATATGATTATTGACATATTATTAATTATTTTAATATTAAAATAAATTATAGAATAAGTACACTTATTATAATAAACAAAAGAAAGTTGTGTTGAGATAAATTGAAGAAGGAAGGTTTAAGCATTTGAGATACTAAAAAAAAAATCTTTTGTATGAAAGAGAACATAACTTCTTCTCATAATCAAGTATAGTTTTGGTCAAGAAATTATTTTGTAGTTTAAATTAATATTTTTGCAATTAATAATAATTTGCATATAAGTCGAAAAATAGAATTACAAGACTACTTGCCCAAAAAAAACTTATTATAAACCTATATTTTTGGTATAATAAAGTTATGCACGAAAATTTTCAGGCTGTATTGTATAAATATATATATATATTATCTTCAATGCCGAAGAATTTTGAGGAAGCACGGACACGTGGAGATGGCTGCCGTATTTGGACGCATATCATACGTGCCGAATGCGTATCCGTTCGTATGAAACGAGTTGAAACGTAGCAAAATGTTTTGAAACGCACTATGGCGTTTGAAAAATTTCAGAAACGTACGGGAACGCTATTTCGCCTGAATTAAAAATTAGACCCCATGCGTCTTTGCATACTCATGTTCTTTGTCGACTGTGGAAACCAGCCTACCAGCGTTGTTGAAGCCAGCGTTCTCGCCTGCACTGGTGAGTCATTCACTCGTTTGTTTTTGGTTCCATTCCTGCATCTTCTTCTGCTTTTGAGTTTTGGAGCCTTCAATGCCGATAATGTTTCTGCATCTGAGTTCTGTTCTACGATTGTTTTGCTATTCTTCTAGTTCTGTTCTCTGTCTGAGCGTTCCATCAGCATATCTGCATCTGTTTTTTCCTTTCCTGTGTCTTTTTTTTTTTTTTTTTGCCTTATCTTGTTTTGCTATTTTTTCCTGTGCCTTAGAATTTGGACTTGTATTACTGAGAAATGCATTTCTAATTTTTTTAAGCATTATCTTTTGAATTTATTGTGCAATGCAATGCAATGCATTAATTTTTTATTTTTTATTTTTTTGTTCTATTTTTTTTTTTTTATGTATTATCTTTTTTAATTTAGAGATGTCAAATTTTTTAAGATGAGCTATAGTTGTTTTGAATCTTTTCTATTCTTCTTGTATGATGAGAATAAGTAGCATGTCAATTTTGAAATATAATGTTTTTAAAATGACAATAATGAAAATGCAGATTTTTTGATATTCTTCATTTTTTATGTGTTTATATATGTGTGTGTCCGTATCCTAATATTTCAAGAATTGTCATACCTTACGTATCTGTATGGATGCTTTTTCTCTGAAACTAACGAAACGAACACAGCACAATGCAAGGTAAACAAATAGTGGCTATACCACTTCAATTTTTTAAAATTGGTATATTATAATATTCAGTTTTGATGTTATGTTCCCACTTTATTAAAATTTTAAATTTATTAAACTCACATATATATATTATGTAATTTTTCTTTTGTTATTTTATATCTTCATCTGATCATACTTAATATTATGTATATATAACTCCTACAAAAAGAAATTTATAATAATTATTTTTTCCTCTTTTCCTTTCTTTCTTTCTATATATTTTTTTTTATTTTTCTCCTTTCATTTCTTCTTTATTTCATCTCTTATTCTTCCTATTTTTATATTTTTCATTTCTCATTGATTTTTAATATTGCAGTTTCTCTCCTCTCCTAAATTTGTGACAGTAAGTGAACTAAAAAATAAGGCTTTTGATATGAGCTTTTAAAGTGTGATACTCTTATACATAATTTTTTTATTTTTATCTTGAAGTAATTTTAAAGTTTAATTTGAAATTTAGGATCTCATTTATATCAATTTAGTTGCTAATACTAAGTTACTAACTAAACACAATATCTACTATACTACAATTTTATTATCTATCATTAATATACTAGTAAAGAAGTAACTTTGTAAGTTCAATTTCTAACAATTTATTTAAACAATAAATTTTTTATTGTGAAAATATTATTTTAGTTTGTGACATATCATTAAATTATTATTTTAATCACTTATTCGTTTTATTTTTAATAAGGTCTCTCAATAATTAAAAAGTAATTAGTATCACTTTTAGGCTTTTACTTTTGATACTTTTACTTTAAGTATCTCGTTAACTTACTTGAAAAGATTAAAAGTATTAATTTCTAATTAACATATGACTTTTTTAAAAAATAAAATGAGTAGAAAACTAAAATAATAATTTAATGATAAGATAGAAACTAAAATATTATTTGTTTCATTTTAAAACTACAAATTTTTTTATGTGATATAATTAGTTTTTTTATTAGAAAATTAACATAAATACAATATTCTTTATTTAGACTTTTATTTTGAACGGTTATTTAGACTTGATAAATCGAATTTTCAACAATAATTAACTAAATTTAATTTTAAAAATTTACTACCAAATCTAAAAAAAGTTAAAATTTTCGCCCTAGCTAGCCTAACGTTCGTGCGACTGTAAATAGAAGTGAATTGTAAGTGAGAAATGACTGGTGAGGCCAATGTAAAGAAATGTGTTGTCAAAGGCCAACCAGATAGACTCAGTTTCACTGATGGATATGACTCCGCGTTGAATTACATATTTACATATTCCCTCCTCATTTTTTTTTTTTGGTCTATTTTCTTTTTCACACTTCATACTTTCATTTCATAATTTAGTTGAAGCCATTCCTATAATTAAAAGAAAATTAGTTAATGAAATGGATGATATAAATCGAGACATGTTAAGAAAATATGACTAATTACATGTTATGTATAGTGATGCTTGCTTATCCCATTGTTTACAGTTACAGTAATGAAAATGAAGCAAAGAAAGGGTCGCAGATTGCTGCTTATCCCTTTGCCTTTACAAGGCCACATCAACCCCATGCTGGAGCTTGCTCACATTCTTCACTCCGAGGGCTTCTCCATCACCATTATTCACACCCACTTCAACTCTCCTAACCCTTCAAACTACTCCCACTTCACCTTCTGTTCCTTCCCTGACACCCTATCCCAATCCTCCTCTTCCGATCTCTTAAACTTCCTCACTCTCATCAACACCACATGTGTAACGCCTTTCAGGGAGTGCTTGGCCAAGCTGCTTTCTAAAGTAACTTCTGGGGAGGAGGAGCCTATTTGTTGCTTGATCTCAGATGCTATGTGTTACTTCACTCAAGCTGTTGCCACCAGCCTCGGTGTCCCCAGGATTGTGTTAAGAACTGGTGGAGTATCTTCTTTTGTTGCTTTTGCTGCGTTCCCCCTTCTACGACAGAAGCGTTACTTCCCTATCCAAGGTCAGTTTCTCTTCCTTGCTTCTGGATAACGTCTCTTCCTTGTCTTCTAGTTATCATCTTTTATTACTAATTAGTAATCACTATGTATTCCGATTCTCCATGTTGAACATAGAGTCTCAACTAGAAGAGGACGTGGCAGAGCTACCACCACTCAAGGTGAAAGACCTACCGGTGATTACCACGAAGGAGCCTGACAAGTTTTATGATTTGTTATGCAGCTTTGTCCATGGGACAATGGCATCATCGGGAGTGATCTGGAACTCCTTTGAAGCGTTAGAATCTTCTGCATTAGCAACACTCAGCAAACAATTTTCCATCCCAATGTTCCCAATCGGCCCCTTCCCCAATTACTTTCCTGCAACCTCTGCTTCCTCTTTTTCTAGCAGCATAGTAACTGAAGATCAAAATTGCATATCCTGGTTAGACAAACAAGGACCCAAATCTGTTGTGTATGTGAGTTTTGGGTGTCTTGCTGTAATAGATGAGGCAGAGTTCTTGGAGATTGCATGCGGGTTAGCCAACAGCAAGCAGCCATTTTTATGGGTGGTTCGACCAGGAATGATCAGTGGCTTGGAGTGGCTCGAATCCTTGCCAAGTGGGTTCCTTGAGAATTTGGGAGGGAGAGGTCACATTGTGAAGTGGGCTCCTCAGCAACAAGTGTTGGCACACCCTTCTGTGGGAGCTTTTTGGACTCACTGTGGTTGGAATTCTACATTGGAGAGCATATGTGAAGGGATTCCTATGATATGCATGCCCTGCTTCACAGACCAAAAAGTGAATGCTAGGTATGTGAGCCATGTTTGGAAGGTAGGGTTGCAATTAGAGAAGGGAATGGAGAGAGGGGAGGTAGAGGGGATTATTAGAAAACTAATGGAAGGGAATGAAGGGAAGGAGATCAGAGAGAGAGTCTCCAATTTGAAGGAAGAGGCACAACTTTGCCTTAAAAAAGGTGGTTCCTCTTACCATTCCCTGGAAGGCTTGGTAAGTCACATTTTGTCGTTCGACTATTCTCCTCCACATTTTACATCTCTAACTCCAGAACTGTGATTCTATGAAGAAGAGTAGCTTTTGAAAGACATTATTTCATCAGTTCCGAAATAAAAAATGAGGTATTGAAAATAAGAGTCATATTCCTTCACCCTCGTCTCTCTACCTTTCAATCGTTACTGACTAGGAACTTAAGTGCATGTCTCAAAATTCAAGAGTGTGAAAGGTGCATGGGTGAGAATCAGTACTATGTAGCAACTTGCAAGACACATTTACGTAACCAAATACTCGTTAATGTCAGACACCTTACCTCTATCATCTCATTTTCACTTATTTGAACATGCCATTTTAGGAAGAATGAAAAAGCCATTATCGTTTTATATAATTTGCTGCATACGCATGCATGCTGCAACAAATTAGAGGTTGAAAACTGTCAGGTGAATATTATGTGGCAATATTTCTCTTGGTTAGTGGCCAACTATTGAAAAGAAAAAGAATTTTTTTTTTATAATTGCAATTTAGTTCTTTGAAAATTATTTTGAAGCCTTTTATCCTTCCTATAAATTGACAATTTTAAAACCTCATTTCTCACAACCAAGAAATGAGTAATACTATATAGAAAGAGAGAGTTGTGAGATTAGTATTCTTCTATTAGTAAGAAATATAAAAATATTGTATTATCTTTGCTATATAAAGAGAATGTGTAATTCATATTTTTTTAATAATGAAGCCTTTTGTTCGCTGCATGTGATTTTTACCTTATTAGGGTTCTTTACTTTAAATTCTGTGTGTCATCTCAAATTATTTATTACATTTTTGCTTTTATTCAGTGTCTATTTTTTTTACGATTGGTATCAGAGTGTGGTTGAGTGTGTTATTATCTATTTATTGTATGCTATATGATTGTCATTAATATAGTGGGTCCTCTACATCAAAAAATAAGTAAGATCATTTTCACCCATTATAAGGTAGTGGGTGCTATTTACGTGTACAATATACTATTCATACAAACAATTACTATTCATGAAAAATAGTGGAAACTATTTTTGTTCACAAATAAATTGTGATTGGAGCAATGACGGTGAAATTTGATATTGAAAAGTTCACCAGTAGTAATTTCTCAATGTGGAAGCTAAAGATAAAGGCTATCTTAAAAAAAAGATAATTGTTTTGCAATTATTAGTGAAAGACCAGTAGAATTCACAAATGAAAATAAATGGAACTAGATAGATGAGAATATAGTTATAAATCTTCATTTAGTACTTGTCGATGAGATATTGTCTAGGATAGAGGAAAAGAAGACAACGAAAGAAATTTGGGATTATTTGACCAAATTATACAAGGCCAAGTCACTACATAACAAAATTTTTCTTAAAAGGAAATTATACATTTTGTGGATGTTTGAAACTACTTCAGTGATAGAACACATCAATACTCTGAATACTTTATTTTCTCAACTCACATAATTAGATCACAAAATAAAGGCGAATGAAATGTGTTGAAATTCTGCTTCAAAGCTTACCCGATTCTTATGACTAATTCATCATCATCCTGATGAATAATGTTCTTGTAGACAACCTAGTTTTTGATGATATTGCACTGGCTATTATGGAAGAAGAAAATTGGTGCAAAAACAAGGAAGACAAGTTAATTTATTCACAACAAGTAGAAGCGCTAGTAGTGACGAAAGGAATATCAATAGAACGTGGCTCAAGTGGGAGCCTGAATTGAGGTAAATCAAAATCAAAGAATAAGAAGAATATCAGTTGTTTCATATGTAATGAAAAGGGACACTGCAAAAATGAGTGTTAGAATTTGAAAAAGAACACAAAGGCCAAAGACAAAGATATTGAGTTGTCAAGTGGTTAGTGATGTGTTGCAAGTACCTTAGATAATGGAAAAGTCTTACATAGTGAGGTAGTAACAATTGTTGATGACAAAAAAAGTTTCAGTGATATTTGGCTTGTAGATTTAGCTACAACATGACACATGACCTCACGGAGAGAATAGTTTCACCATTATAAACTTGTCTCTGGAGGACATGTATTTATGAGAGATTATCATTTCTTAGAGATTGCTGGAATATGTACCATCAAACTAAAAATGTATGATGATATGACTCGTACCATCCAGGAGATTCAACATGTAAAGGGTCTCAAGAAAAATCTATTATCTTTAGGACAATTTGATAGCAATGGGTATAAAACCCAGATATAGGATGACATTCTGAAAGTTATTAAAGGTGTGCTTATAGTTATGAAAGTAAAAAAGATAGCAGCCAACCTATATATACTTAAAGAAGAAACACAACAATAAGGAGAAGTCTTAGTCGCATAAACTGATCCATTAGTTGAGGAATCAATGATATTGTGGCACTGTAAACTGGGCCATATGTCTGAATGTGGATTGAAGGTTCTTGCATAAATGAATCTTCTTCTTGAACTCAAGAAGGTTTTTCTACCTTTTTGTGAGCATTGTGTTACAAATAAGCAACATAGGTTGAAGTTCAATAGCTCTAAAGAGAGAAGTAAAGCTATCTTAAACCTAGTGCAGTATGATGTTTGGCAAGCACCGGTCTTATCCTTGGAAGGAGCATAGTATGTTGTTTTATTCATTGATGACTACTTGAAGAGATAATAGGTGTATTCAATCAAGAGAAAAGGAAATGTGTTTGAAGTTTTCAAAACCTTCAAAGTGTGTGTGGAACATGAATTATGAAAAAATGATTAAATGCCTGAAATCAAACAATAGAAGAAAATATACCAGTGATAAGTTTAATACTTTCTGTCAATAAGAAGGTATTAAAAGACAATTCACAATGACGTACACTTCACAACAAAATGGAGTGGCAGAGTAGATGAACAAGACTTTGTTAAAAAGAAAAATGGCAATGTTAAGAACTGTTAGATTAGCCAATTCATTTTGGGTAGAGGCAGTCAAGACAACTTGTTACGTGATCAATCTGTCACCATCAACCTCAATTACCCCAATGGAGATATGGACTGGGAAGCCAACAGATTATACAAAACTCTATATGTTTGGAAGTCCAGTATACGTGATGTATAATGCCCAAGAAATTACAAAGCTAGATCCAAAATCTATAAGATGCTTATTCATGGGATATGTTGACAAAGTAAAGGGGTATTGCCTGTAGGATCCCTCTAACCACAAGGTTATAGTAAGCAAGGATGTCATCTTTCTTGAGGAGAAACAATATATATATGAAGGTGATAGTACTTCACAAGAAATAATAGAGACCACTACAGTGCAGATTAAAGGAGAAGAAAATAAAACAGAAGTACTAGTTTCTTCTGAAGCAACACTAGAGCACGATGACCAAGAACAATATGATCTTGTGACTTCACAAGTTTGACGATCAACTCAAGAGAGAAAAGAATCGTTTTGGCACTCAAATTATATTATGGAAGTGAATATTGCATACTGTCTACTCACAAAAGATGAAGAACCTTCAATTTTTCAAGAGGCTATGGAAAGTTTATAAGCTTATCTGTGGTTGGCAGTAATGCAAGAAGAAATTGAAGCCATAAGATCAAAACGTGGGATCTTGTTTCACTACTAAAATGATGGAAGGCCATTGGGAACAAATGGGTGTACAAGATCAAAAGAACTAGTGATGATCAAGTTGAACGACATCGTGCTAGACTAGTGGTAAAAGGATTTGCTCAGAAAGAAGGCATTGATTACAATGAAATATTTTCTCTAATTGTTCGACTCACAGCGGTTCGAGTGGTCTTAGCAATGTGTGCTATGCTTGACTTACATTTAGAACAGTTAGATGTAAAAACTGCATTTCTTCATAGAGATTTTGAAGAAGAAATTTATATGCTATAGCCAGAAAGGTTTGAAGAAAAACAAAAAGAAAACTTGATTTGTAGGTTGAACAAATCTCTATATGATCTCAAATAGGCATCAAGATGCTGGTAAAAGAGATTTGATTCCTTCATTATGAGCATTGGATATAACAGATTTAGTGCAGACTCTTATGCATATATCAAGAGGTTTAGTGGAAATAATTTCATTATTCTATTGTTGTATGTAGACAACATGCTGCTAGCAAGCCCTAGCAAAGATCGTATCAATAAATTAAAGACACAATTGGCTATAAAATTTGATATGAAGGACTTTGGATCGGCAAATAAGATTCTAAGGATGCAAATTCATCGAAACAAAAATGACAGGAAGATTTGAATTTCTTAAAAGAATTATTTAAAAAAGATTTTGTGACGCTTTAATATGCAATATTATAAGCCAATCTCGACCCCATTCCTATTAATTTCAAGTTATCCTCAAGCATGAGTCCTAGTAGTGAATAAGAGAGGAAGAAAATGTCTCGAGTATCGTACGCATCAACAGTGGGTAGCCTAATGTTCGATATGATTTAAGTAAGACCAGATATTATACAAGTAATGGGAGTGGTTAGTCGATATATGACGAATCCTAACCGAGATCATTGGAATGTTGTAAAAAGGGTTTTAAGATACATTAAAGGACCACAGATGTTGCATTGCGTTATGAAGGATCAAATTTCACCATCAAAGGCTATACAAATTCAGATTTTGCAGGTGATCTTGACAATAACAAATCTACTAGTGGTTATGTGTTTACTCTTATAGGCAGAGCTATAAGCTGGGTTTCAAAACTACAACCTATTATGGCCGCTTCAACGATTGAGGCAGAATATATTACAACTACACAAGTTAGCAAAGAAGTAATTTGGTTATAGATACTATTAGAAGAGCTTAGGTACAATCCCAAGAAGATTACACAATTTTATGATAATCAAAGTGCTCTCAATTTGGTGAAGAATCTTGCATTTCATTCTAAGACTAAATACATACAAATTTAATATCACTTTGTACAAGAAAAGGTGGAAGAAAGATGTGTGGATATGCAGAAAATTCATACTAAATATAACCAAGTTCATATGGTGTAGATCTTCAATTGGCCTAGCAGATATGTAAGTAACAAGAGATAACAAGGAAGGAATAATGATGTGAAGATTGATTAATTCTCATTCAAAATTTCAAGTGGGAGATTGTCAATAGTAGGTGAATATTATGTAGCAATATTTCTCTTGGTTGGTGACCTACCATTGAAAAGAAAAAGGGAAATTTTTTCTTTGTAATTACAATTTAGTCATTTGAAAATTGCATTGAAGTTCTTCATTCTTCCTTATAAATAAAAAACTTCAAAATCTTATTTCTCACAACCAAAAAAGGAGTAATATTATATATAGAAAGAGATTTATGAGATATATAGAGAGTTGTGAGATTAGTATTTTTCTATTAGTCAGATATATAAAAATATTGTATTATACTTGTTATATAAAGAACATGTGTAACTTCTATTTTTCTCACAGTGAAATCTTTTTTTCGTTGTCCGTATTTTTTACTTTATTAAAGTTGTTCACGATAAATTTTATATCATTTTAAATTATTTGTTACAGTTTTACTTTTATTCAATGCTTATTTTCTCTACAAAAACAAAATAAAAAACTTAAACAAGTATTATAAATGGGAAGACAAAGTGAGGAGGTACCTTGTGGCATATCCTGGCTAGACAAACACAAACCCAACTTGGTTCTCTACGTGAACTATGGGAGCCTTGCTGCAATATCTAAGAGTGAGTGAGTTCTTGGAGGTAGCTTGGAGTTTAGTCAACAGTAAGCATCCATTTCTGTGGGTGGTTTGATCTGGGCTGATCCATGGCATGAAGTTGAACTATTGTGATATTTTTTTCAATGATGCAAAGACTGTGTTAGAGTCATACGCTAAGATTTGGGTTTTTACGAGATCTTTGGAATGGGTTAAGTTACAATCTGACTTTTCAGCAATACGCTGTTTCTGGTTTGATCTAGATGAAAGAGTCAAGACCTCCATTCGGATCCTCTCTTATCCATATATAAACTGAGAGATTTTTGCATTAATAAATGATGGGAGAACAATTAAATTTTCAGTCAGACAGTCCAAATTAAAAGAGAAGAGGCAAAATGTTAGATCGTAAATAGAAAGAATTAGGATCAGTCGAGGCCTTGCATCTACTCTAGTGCAGGAATTCCAATTTGGGCATTTATTGTATTTTTTTGGCTAAATTGAAATGCAATTTTATGTTTTCGTTTTACATGTTTCAATGAAAAATTAACAAATCAATTTTTTTCGCTTTCGTAATTTCATTCTCTGTAGTGCATGAATGGGGGAAACAAAACCAGGTACAATGGATCCATACTATCTCACGGGGCGGCTTTTGAAAAAAATAGTATTTCTTTTTAGTCCACAATTTCTAATATGGGTGCGCAGACTGCAAGGTAAACAAGAAAAATCAACAAATGAACAAAAAGGCATATAAGATCAATGCTTATCCTTAGGAGATTTCTCATCAAAGTCTAAAGGTTTTTTCTTTTGTACAATGGGAAAGCAATTAAAAGCTTCATGCTTATTTTCTATATAAGATTTCCATTATCGTTCTGAGGAGGGCGCGCAGGCTCAGAAATGGAGCAACAGCGGAACGGCCGTACAATAGCCCTGATACCTTCGCCTTTGCAAGGCCACATAACGCCCTTACTTCAGCTTGCAGATATCCTCTACTCAAAGGGTTTCTCCATCGTTATCATCCACACAATCTTCAACTCTCCTAACCCTTCTGGCTACCCCCACTTTAAGTTCCTTTCCATCCCCGATGGATTGTCCGAAACCGAAGCCTCCACATCCGATCCTGTATACCTCACTGACCTTATCAACAACAGATGCGTAACTCCTCTAAGAGAGTGCTTGGGTAATTTGTTATCCGATGCCTCTCTCGACCCTATTGCTTGCCTGATTGCTGACGCTGCTCTTCATTTCACTGGATCTGTTTGTGACTCTCTCCACCTACCTAGGCTTGTTTTACGGACTGGTGGGGCATCTTCATTTCTTGTGTTCGCCATGTTTCCGCTTTTAAGACAAAGAGGTTATCTTCCCATTCGAGGTGGGTTCTTGTTCCTCCTTTCATCTATTGTGATATATTTCAAATTTGGAAAAATTGGTATTCGTTTATCGTCTTTGTTGTATGGAGTACATGGATTATCAATCTTCCTACTGTCTGATCTTTATCTGAACGAGGATCTTGCAATTCCTATATGCTCTGTTTCGTTTTGCTTTTAGAGGAAAATTAACAATTTGGTAGTTAAATTGTTCGGTGTATTTAATTTGTAAAAATAATGAACTCTTTGTACATTAGTCTCTTCCGACTATTGTCGAAGAAATATATCATTTTTAAAGATTAGTTAGCGCATATACTAATTTTAAGAATTGAAATAAAATGGGTCTGGGTAAATTGTTAGTTTACTCGTCAATTTCAAGATCATGATTTTTTCAAACTGCAACTCAGATATGTATTTGAGACGATCATTTCACTGATGAGGTCTGATGAAGATTCCAAATTATCTTGTGTTGAATATCCAGAATCTCGATGGGAAGAGCCCGTAGAAGAGCTTCCACCCCTCAAAGTGAAAGACCTTCCAAGGATTGAGACACGAGATCCTGAGGGATTTTATAATTTTGTTTGTAGCTCCGTTGATCAATGCAAGGCCTCCTCAGGAGTGATTTGGAACTCCTTTGAAGAGTTAGAATCACCTGCATTGGCAAAACTTGGCCATATATTTTCCATACCCATCTACCCAATTGGTCCGTTTCACAAACAATTTTCTTTAGGTTCAACTCCTTCTAGCGTCTTGTTGACACCAGATAAAACTTGCATCCCCTGGTTAGACAAACAGGAACCCAACTCTGTTGTTTATGTGAGCTTTGGGAGTATTGCTGAAATAACAGAGTCAGAGCTGTTGGAGGTGGCTTGGGGGTTAGCCAACAGCAAGCAGCCATTTCTGTGGGTGGTTCGACCAGGACTGGTCCGTGGCTCAGAATGGATCGAACCGTTGCCAAATGGGTTTATAGAGAATTTGGGAGGAAGGGGCCACATTGTGAAATGGGCTCCACAGGAACAAGTGTTGAGCCATACAGCAGTGGGAGCATTTTGGACTCATAATGGTTGGAACTCAACGTTGGAGAGTATATGTGAAGGGGTTCCTATGATCTGTATGCCATGTTTTGCAGACCAAAAGGTGAATGCCAAATATGTCAGTGATGTTTGGAAGGTTGGGGTGCAATTACAGAATAAGTTGGAAAGAGGAGAGGTAGAGAATGCTATTAGAGAAGTGATGATGGAGGATGAAGGGAAGGTTATCAGAGAGAGAGCCTTGAAGCTGAAGGAAAAGGCAAATCTTTGCCTAAAACAAGGTGGTTCGTCATACCGTCACTTGGATGGCTTAATTAGTCACATCTTGTCGTATAAAGCTCACTGATTGATGAAGACATTGGCAATGAACTCAACCACATCTCGTGTTGTATTATGAAAAACCACTCCAAATTTATGGAAGAAGAATAATTATTTGATTGTCTTTTTCATAGGACAAGTTATACATGGGAGTAGCCATCATTTTTTGATATCAGCATCTAATTGTTTCAAATGAACATCATTCTTTTATATATATATATATATATATATATATATATATATATCTTGAAATAAATATGATTATTAGTTTATTACTTAAACTTGAATTTGCAGACAATAGATTTAATGTATCCTCCACATCAATACTGGGGTATTTAGTGGTAAACTAGTGAGAGCAATATCACTTTTTTAAAAATTAAAAACCTTAAATAATAAAATTTAGGACCATTTGGGAGTAAAGTTTAATAGTTTAGAATATTAGAAATCCAATAATAGTGCTGTTTTTATACGAAACTTGTATATTAAAGTATTTGCTCAAAACTTGGCTCAAATAGTATCTTCAAATAATGAGTTTCCAGTCTCTGGTTTTCTTGCCCCTCAAAATAAAATAACTTGTTAGAGTATTACGATTAAATGCAAGGTTTTTTATCTATGAAACTCAAAAATAAAAAATAAAAAAAAATTGCAATCTTAGCGTTTATGGTCTTGCAATACTCTTCTTAGGTAGTTGGAGGCACGAGAGTTCATATACTGGTGTTTTGATTAAAAGTGAGTCTGGCAGTTTGGGATTAAAGAATGGATTTCCAAACTTGCATATTCCTATCAATTTTTTCTACAAGATGATTGAAGACTTTGGTTCTTTCCTTATTAGAATCTACCTAAATGCCTAAATATTTCCCTAACATGTTGGAATATTTAACTCCCAAGTTATCGGACATTATTTTTTTGAATAAGCGAGAGGTATTTAGGCCAGAAACTAACAATGATTTGCTCTTATTAATATCAAGGTCAGAGAGGACATTAAATTTCTATAATATTCCGTTAACTTTATTACAGACTCCAGTGTTAGTTTCAAAATATAGAATTGTGTCATTTGTATACATTAAATACGATATAACCTTCATGGATTGACCAATTTTGATTCTTAACTTTGTTTGAAATTTTTATATTAGAAATCCAATAATAATGTTTCTTTTTATATGAAACTTCTATATTAAATTATTTGCTTAAAACTTTTGGCTCAAATAGTATCTTCAAATAAAGACTTTGCGGTGCAACTCTAGTTTTGATGCCCCTCTAAATAAAACAACTTAGTTAAAAGTATTGCAATTGAAGCGATTCAACCCATTGCTACACCTCAAAACTGCTATGTTGCTGCAAGTGATGCCTCTAAATTTGTACTTTGTCTTAAGACCTCATATCCAAGTCTTAAATTGCATTCCATTCTTTGCCTGATTCTTCGGCTTTTTCTGATCCTAACTCAATCTCTATTAGCATTGAATGCGCGTTCAATATAAATCAGCGACCGTACAATGGATCTATTATACTGTCGCTACACACACAAACTTTTTTTTTTATTTTTACTTGTTAAATTTTCTTTTTTACTAATACACTATTGTACAATGATGAATTTGCATTGTTCTTTGTATATTTGTGTATACATGTCATATTTTGCCGCTTAGGCTATTAATACTAATAACAATGTAATAATATAGTAATATTTTTCAGTTTTCGATAAGAATTTATCAACAATTCGATTAAAGAAGCGGAGTAATTAATTTATATCTATTTACAGAGTGGAACACAGATTTAGAGGTCCTCATCGGTTTCACTAATACATGAATCATCCATGTTAATAGCTGCTATTTTGGAAGCATTAATCCTAAAAGATGCAGACCGAATCTTATGGGGTAACTTAGCAGTTGTAGCCGCCAGACCACCCTCTGCTTCTCCTCTCTCTTCCTGCTTCTTCAGGTCGCTAGGAGGTAAGAAGCAATCAATGGACAACCCCTTCACGTTAAAATCCACTTCTTCGATTTGCCAAACCTCTTCCATTCGTGTCCCTGAATGGGCTTCGGGGCCTTCACCACACCTGAAGAGAGACACCATGGTCTTGCCAGCATGTGCTATGTTGATGCCATCTATGGTTCTGTAGTCTTGGATCACAGACTCCATGGTGGTTTCCCAGTAAACGGCGCCGTTTGCAGGGTGGGATTTGATTCTGACCAAGTGGGAGTCCTCCAATTGAACCAGGAGGCCTGTTCTTTGGCTGAAGTAACCCCACATGGTGTGCCTTATAATGTCAACGTTGGTGGTGCTTCTTGCTCCAAGTGCAGAGGGCTTGGCTTCCAGTTTTAGCACGAAACAGTCTTCGTTGTTCACTGTTTTCTCGCCGATGCACACAGAGTTGGCGAAGAGATTCGCTGTGGACTTGGGATCAAGACCCTGTTCCAAAACCATTTCACTTTAGTACGAGACATCTGTAAAATGAAAAACATCATTACTGAAAATTCTTACAATTTGGTAATTGCATTCGTTTGATATCAAGTTTCTTTTCACGAGTCATGTAAGGACCAATTGAACATCTTAGCACTTTGCATGCCAATTTGGGAAGAAGGCCTATTCCAAATACCCGGCGCTAATTACGATTATTGATGCTCCTTTCAAGTGCTTAAGGAAAACATATAGTTGACTGAAATAAATTAAACTTTTTCGAATGGAAGAAACAGGTTGTCGCAGAGGTTGGGTAGATGGTGTTGACTTCTCGCAACTACTGAAATGGGAATTTCACTTTTGACTTTAATTTAATACTTTTTTTTAAAACTTAAAATAAAGAAAAGTATTTCATTTATTCAAACATACATATTTTAATGATTTAAGTCTATTCTTTCCCTGCCTTTATATATGTACATGCCCATATTTTATCATTGAATTTTTTTTAATTAAAACAAGTGTATAGTTTAATAGACAAATAATTTTTAATAAAATCATAAAGTTGTTATGCTATTAATGGAAAAATATATATACATTTACTTTATTTTAATTTTAAAACTCAATAATAAAATGATAGGAAAATTTGACCGACCTGAAGGAAACGCCTGAGAAGTCTAGGTGGGCCGCGAGAGGCATGGGAGTGGTGCCAAGGGGTTTGCCTCCACGCCACTTTGCCGTCGCTACCAGCACTGATTTTGTAACCAGAAATAACCATCTCCAAGCACCACAGTTCTTCGCCCTTCTGCCACACCACGAACCCTCCCATCTCTATGTTTTTCACCTTCAAATTCACCATCTTCTTATTATTCCCTTCCCCTTCCCACATCTCTGAACTTCCCATTCTCACCTGCCCCACTGCGTACATGCTCTCTATCGCTCTCAACCCCCCTTCTCCCCCCACCGCCGCCTCGTACTGCTTCACTATATATTTCGCCATCGATGCCTCCTGCACACACACGCTCACACCAAGTTAATTTAAGCCTTACTCTTTAATATTAATCATCGATTGGTATAACTAGTTATTGTTAATTAATGACTCACAATGTGCTCCTCCTTGATGCTGCCAAACAAGGGTCGGTTCTCGGAGCTGATAAGGAAAGGGATTAATGGAGCTCCCACCACTCCGAGCATTAGCTTGATCTCTGTCATGCTGCTCGATGACGATGATCTCCATTCTGCGTTTGGCTTCATCCACGACTTTATGTTGTGCCAAGCTCTGCTGGTTCCGCTCCTGTTTGTGAGAATGTCATCTGGGATTGGAACCTCCAGCACCGTTTCCAGCCCATCTTCGCGGTCAAGGTTAGAACACAGCGTCTTCATGGGAGTGCCGGAGAGAGCAGAGAAGCAGCCTGCTTGATTAATTGCCAGAGATGAAGGTTGTGGATATAATGGAATATCAGGGGTTGTTGCCTGCCTTTGATTGGAAGGGACATGGGAGTATGGAGGTGGGAAAAGATTACCTACTGAAGATATATATGGCATGGGCCCCCTACGTAACGTGTTTGCACGCCTTTCACTTCACAATTTTACACTCTCTTAAGCAACTAATCTTATGCTACGCTTCTCAGTTAAAATTGTTGATAAGATGGTGACTTATGACTTAGATGAATTTCATTTCTTTTTTCTCTTCATTTTTTTTCCTTCAAAAGAACAAGTCATGGGGTTGATTTTAAAGGGCAAATTAATGTTACTGCATTGTGTGACTTCTTTATGTGTGTGTTGAAAACTCTGTTCCTAAACAGAGTACCTGCAAAATCAATTATTATACCTTGATTGAGATTAGGTTACATATCAATTTGATTCTGGTAGAATAGTATGCATTATCAGCTCAATCTTGAATTTTGATAATAGCTTAAGAGTAACGGCGACTTTAAAGTTTGATTGGTAATCTTATTTTCATCTACTTAATCATTTCGCTCATGGTTTTCCAAGTATGAAATCATCAGGGATTTTGACCCAATGTTATATCATTAAACTTAGATTCTTTTGGTGATACCCGAAATATTAAACTCTAATTTAGTTAATGCCCAAAACATAATTAAAGCCGACTACCAGTTTTAAAGTTCAATGATCATTCATTAAATATCAAAAGAATAACGCTCCTGCCGCCCCAATACATGAACGTTGAACATGTATCTGGGGTGTGGTATCCTTAAGATGAATGTCGGTCGCATTTTGTGTATTCTACATTAATTATATACTTATTTTCAATAATTTAGTATTAATAACAACATTAATGCAACGTTAAAAAGTTAATGGATAAAATAATATTTTATCAAAAAATTATTTGAAAATTAATAATTCTTAAAAACTAATTTAATTTTTGTTATAATAATAATATTATTATTAAAAAATATTTTTTTTAATAAATATTATATTAGAACTAAAAAATATGATGAAGCCAAAGATAAATAATCACTCCGTTCTCGTCTATCTAGATGCCACGTTAGGGGTAGCGAAGTTTGACGTGTAGGGTAATCCACTCTCTTTGGATCTCTTGTCCGCTCCTTCATTTATGTCCTCCTTTTTGCAACATAATTAACTCTTGGGGCATGTGAATAATACTATTAAAATATTATTTAGTTAAAAATAAATTAAAAAAATATATATATTTTTTATTTTATTTAATTAGTAGAACACATATAAAAATTAATTAAATAATATGCATATTTTATTATATTATTTTTAATTATAAAACTAAAAAATAAAACATATATCTCTTCAAATTATTAATTAATAATATAATTATATATTAATATATATTTAATTAATAATATGATAATTAATATAATAATATATATTTAATAAATTAAAAATAATAATTTAATAATAAATAATAATAAATTAAAATTTTAATATATTATAGCAGTATTTTTATTTAAAATTATTATAAATAAAGATATTTTTGTCAAGTATATTTTTATTTTTAAAAATTTAATCTCATTTCATAACTTTAGTTAGATAAAGAGATAGCAAATTCTCTAAAAAATAAAAATAAAAATTTAATCTATTAATTAAATATAAAAATGAGACTCATTTATATTTTCTTACCTTAATCCTAACAATTAAACAAACATGCGATTGGTTCTTCTTTCTTATTGTTACAAGTTGTTTACATCTTAAGAGGATGGAAGGTGCAGCGAGAAGCCGACACGTGTTGGGAGGACGACGGTATAAACCATAAAATGCGTTAATCATGTAATGCACGTTATCGTGAATTGCTTCTACTCTTTCAAGTTTCATCTGTATGACCATGAGTAGCGACGAGGTAACATTGTTGGTGACGATGTTACGCATTAAGATGTTTTCAAATTTCAATCTTTAATTTGGTCAGTTTATTTCCGAAACAAACTGCTTTAAAATGCTAAAACCTAAAACTTCGTCTATTATGTATTCACGTGACGGCCCAACGATTTATTTCTTTTTTTTTTTTTTTTTTGCTAATAATTAGCATAATGATGTATAGGAATTTAGAAAAAGTTAGATTTGAAAAATATAGTGATTCATAATTTCACATATTTTTTATTTTATTCCTTAGTTAATGGTTTTCAACTTAATATATATATATATATATATATATATATAGAGTTGCCTAATAATAATTATGTCCATAAATATCATTAAAGAAAAAGAAAGAAAAGAGATTGAAAAATGGAAGAGTGTTCAAAGATGTAGATTAAGATCCACGTAAGATTCGCCCGCGTTGATTCCGCCGAATTTGTCGCTGTTCATTGACTCGGCTTGTTGACTCTCATCCTACATGGCGTTGCAATTTTTGTATATGCAAATACATTGATTGACATGCAGTACTTGTAAGGAATTAATTATTAATTGTTTTTTAAATGTCATTAGATTTTTTTAATAGAGGTGTAGAAAATAAAATTAGTTTGATATGAAATTCAATTTTCTAAAAAAATATAAAATGCAGAAAGTACACATTTTTGTCTAAAAAATAATTTTTAATATACCTATTCTTCTTCTTCAATTACAGTATATAAGAATCACTAATTAATAATTAAGTCATCAGACATAATTGGAAATGTCAAAGAAAATGAGAGAAAATTGTGTCGAGAAACAAGAAGTCGCATCCAACATATAGTTGAGTCAGCGGCCATCATCAATTGGAAATGAGAAGATAAAAACGGTGCCGTAGGCGGAAAAACAAAAGCTTGCACAGTGAACTTGCCCAGAATTAAGATTATAGATTTTCTTGACGGAAAATTATACTTTACATAAATTTTGAAATTGGTCTCTGTACTTTAATTTTTTTAAAACCTACAAATATATTCCTATTGTTAATTTATTAAGTAATTCCGTTAAAATCCTTGATGACATAGAAATTTTTAAACTACATTAGATCATTTTTAAGCCACATTACTTTTTTCCTTTTGTGAAAAGAAGGTTAGACTGAACCAAATAATTAAACACACAATAATGCTAGCCACTACGCTCACCAGGAACCAAAGAGTGGCTCTGATGTGTCGCAGATCGGAGAAGTTAAGGATTGGCTTGCCAAACTTGTTGCTCGTGATTTCCGTCAAAGATGAAGCCACCGGACTTGTTGCTCGTGATTTTTGTTAAAAGGCAACAGAGTATTGATCCCAAAGGTAAGATTTCTATGATTGCGATTATATGTTTTCAAATTTGATCTCTGCTTTTTGTTAAAGCACTTGGCGTTTATACAATTCTTAAAGATGACCATGTTGATTACTGCAATTGACGGTTTCTGGTCTCTATATTGATATGGCAAATTTTGTGGGTTAATTGATTTTGCTAAAAATTTGGATGTTCATAAAATCCTTTTCTTTTTCTTTGTAAATTTGATTGGTCCAGCTGCCAGGATTGGAGAGATATTAGAGAATGTGGGATTGGCTCAAGAGAGTTTGCCTCCAGACATTTGAGAGATATTCGTGAATTTCATTATTTATTTTTGTTTTTCTACTTCAAAGTTTAATCTTAGCATTGGCTAATATTTCCTTTGGGTAGCTTTGGGTGAAAGTGTTAATGGCTTATTGACATGCCATTTTGGAAGGGTATACATATTACTGTTGCAACCTTTAGCTGCCTTCTGATCAAGAAAAAATGAGAAACAGAGAGTAAAAGAGTAATGCATTGAATTGTAATAATGACATGCCATTGTTGGTCAAACAGGTAACGTTTGTGAGAATTGTGTACCTCTGCACAAAGCAAGAATTATTGTCTAAATAATGTTGATTGGAGTTTTACTTTAACTACGTCTGTCCCAAGTGCAAGAGCCACTCTAAATTGTATTGGTGAGCGGAGTTAGTTGTGTTTTATTGTTTGTGTATAGATTTAGAGATATTAGTAATAGTTAAAGCTTCAAAAAATTAAAACCCCCCTTTTGACCTTTCAGTAATTGTTTGAGTGGTTGCCCTAGCATTAACTGTTGCTCTTAGTTATTTGATTTGAAGTGTCTAATCTTTATTTTTAAAAGCTCACATGACCTCATATTAAACTAAGGTGGCTTAAAAATGATTCGATGTGTTTTAAAAGTTTTTGTGTCATCAGAAACTCTGACGCTGTTACTTAGTAATATTTGTAGGTTTTCAAAAATATAAGGATTTTTTAAAAAAAATTGAAGTATAAGAACTAATTTCAAAATTCATGTAAAATATAGAAACCAAATGATTAATTTTTCCATTTCTTGACAAAAAATTAACTATTATTTAAATAGTAGTAATCACAATATACCTTCAGCCTTTGGCTCGGTAGCTGGACTTCACTTCGTGTGGGTTCGTGTTTTTCTTTTTTTGTAAGACTCTGCTTTTGACCTTTCATGTTGAAATTCATACGAGTTATAACACTTGTTTTTAATCATTGTACAACTAAAACAAACGTAATCAATCATTCATAATGCACCAATCTCGCGCGCGTGTGTATTTTTACATATATTCTGTCAGTTACATGAGAGCATCTCTTGTATAATAGAAGAATGGAGAAAGTACATATATATATATATATATATATATATATAGAGTAAATATATTCTCAAAATGGTTATACGCTCCGCACATAATAATCCTTTTAAGCTATATTTTGACTATGAAGTGTTAACATCATTTTCCCTCTCCACAATTATGCCTTGTTCTGAGAAAAAGATTGCAAGTGGTTAAGAATAACGAGATAGGCATATTCATTGTCGATTCTGCTCCATTTATTTTCGCTCATACCAAGCACTAATTCTTATTGTGTTAGATAGGAATTAATTTTTGCACCTCCTATATTATTTAGTATAAAACTGAAAGTTTCACATCCAAGAGCCATAAACAATCTTGATATATTCTGAGCCAATGAGCATACCAGTGTGAGAAATCAATATGTTTGCTTCAGCTCGTCATATAGATACTAAATACAGTCTCCCATACAAGTATTTCTTCCCCATATACCCAACCTTGTCTCCATATTCCCAATCCAATTCGTACATGATGGAGAAAAGCAAGATGAGAAGACTAAACAGACTCAGGAGGCGAAAGCAAGTTCCGTTAAAACCATCCATAATAGAATTCTAAGTTGTGAAAAGTAACATCCAACAATAATATAACAAAAATTATACAACAACCTGCCATGCGGGTACTCACATGAACATCATATGCAGCCAAAGGTACAGCTCCAATCAAACATGGAGACACAGGTACTGAGGATGGTACCTGTGTTGTCGGCAGCCATAGTATTGCTGTTAACCGTCAATCATCTCACCTGCTTTGTCCTCAAGTCGCAGGATTTCATGAGGGCACATTGAAGTGAAAAAGCCAAGAAATGACAAAGGCAAAGACCATGCAGGCAAGCAGAAAATTCAAGAAGCGGTGGCCTTGCCAGAAATTTCGAGTTTCTGAAGGGGTCACATGTCCAGTTGGTGGTACCATGGAGGCGTCATTTGCCTCATTCCATTGTTCTATCGTTTCAACTCCAAAAGCACCAGCAACATTGTGTGCAATTGATCCACAGATTTCACAGGTTCTGTCATTCAAGAAATTAATTAGTGCTGTTCAAACCCCAAAAAGTGCTCTCAGTGGTTACAAAAGCTAATGATGGAGATAAAGCAGCATCAACAGAAACACAACCAATATATGTCTTGCAAGAAAACACGATGTTATGCAGGGCTAATAGAAATTGGAGTAGTCAGAACGTGTTAGTTCAACTGCACAACAGAAGCATATAACTTTACAACACAAGAACTTTAAAGATCCTCAAAAGTCAAGACAGTCAGCAGATGAAGTAACTTCTACATATGTTAATCCCATTAAGCCTTTCAACTCTGAAAGCGTCAAAGTCTGTCCAAATTTAAATGCTTAGAAATACCGGTATGACTTAAAACTTCCTAAATATACCTGCATATTTAAAATGTATAAACTTAATAAGGCATTCATGTTTTGAGCATGTTGAAGCCAAGTGAAGCTAAGACCCTGCACATTATTTTTGTTTTTAGATAATCAATAAGAGAAAAAAATCATGTTACTAGTCCATATATTTAATATGGTCAACCACAAATTTAGCCAAGAGCCAAACGAAAAAGTGGAAGGAACCTGACCGAAACATGATTCAAGCAGTCAAGTCAGGAATTATTTTTCCTTTAAAGGGGAAAACAGGGCAAGAGGAAAAGGATTGGCAGGAGAGTACCGCTACAATGGATGGACAAGAAACCATAAAGATAAGTGAGGGCAAAACTTTTTCATGATTATAACTAGAGCTGGGTTATGTTCCTTGACCAATTAGCAGTAATAGGCCTCACTTACGATGAGATTTTCTTTGAAAAAGTGTGATCTAAAGGTCAGTAACATCTGCTATCTCCCTGATGACAGACAGGGTGCCTTATCTTTCGGTTTTCTAATCACAAACGACAGAGCAGAGTTTACGAACCCAAATGGCAGATAAAAGATAAACAATATACACGTAAAGACTGGCGTTATTCTGACACTACCAACATCACACCACTTCATAGTCATGGTTTAGCCTTTCCGGCAGATTAATAAATCGTGGAAACCGGCAGTCAGAGGCCAGATTAAATCTCAGCTGGAATAACTTTTATTTGACAATATGGTGAATTTTCTGCATGCAATCCATCAAAGTAACCAAAAACGACTACATATATTGGATATGACAGCTACCGCCGTTTATCATGTAGGATACTTCGATGCAGTCAAAAAACATGGAATACAAAACCCAATATGTTCAGTAACAACAAAATTGAGAGGCGGAGGAAGGAAAAGATAATATGTACGCCTGGAACAGCAAGCAAGATATCTTCAAGACTTCCTAAACAAATTCATCTTCACTTGAACTTAATTACAAATCATGTAGGTCAATCTAGTTTCATTCTCTCTTTTATGTTTGTACAACAAGTTTAATGTAACAGTTTACACTTCATTACTAAGTCACTTTGCATTAAGCACAGTCCATTAACCTGCATTGTCCCAGCCAGGCTCTCTTCGTACCACATGTTAAGGATATACAGGAAATAGACAAGTCAAAAAGCTCCAGAATTAGTGAAGGACTTTCTATAACTCCATTTTAACCACTACAAAATTCACCCAAAAGAAAAGCATAGCAACTTAATATCT
Organism: Delonix regia; assembly: GCA_037074485.1. NCBI lineage: Eukaryota > Viridiplantae > Streptophyta > Magnoliopsida > Fabales > Fabaceae > Delonix > Delonix regia. The sequence continues at coordinate 16,477,062 of CM073452.1, read as the reverse complement.
GGGTATTCACCGCAGCGAGAATATAATAATTATGCAGCCAAAAACCAATGTCGCAAATTTGCAAACATTACCAAGATAATTAAGTTCAATAGTTTGCCCAAAAACAAGCAAGCATAACTAATTCCAACAACGTAAAAACCTGTATTACGATGTACTTACTTGTTACCCTTGATCTTGAACCAAGTCTCAGCACAGTGTTTGTGGGCAGCAGCCAAATCATCCTTGCAAGAACATCCCAGCTCAATGGAGGTCCCAGATTCATGATTGGTCATATCCATGCTCAGATGACAAATCCTACAATCCCTCTCCACCTTACCCAAATGTACCTTAACCTCAGCTACAGCACTGCCCAGATCCACCTCCACCGAACACTCCGACAAAGAGGATCCCCTTCCGTTTTCGGACCCTCCCACAATCTCCGCATCGGACCTGTCACTGCTCTCTGAAGTATACCCTTCACTGCCGGTGACGACGGAGCTCCGTGGACAACCATTCTCTATATCAATAACACGAGGCGTGTCAGCAATCACCATTGTGAACACCTAAGTAGAGAATCTTCATGTAACGACTCCAAGAGGCAGAGATCATTAATAATCACGGAGGTTGGGGAAGAAGTGGGAGTTTCACTGAAGCAGAGGAGGCAAGAGTGACGTGAATTGCGTAAGGTGTTAAGCAACACGTTACTCCAGTGTGGTGGGTGAATGATCTCTCTCTTTTGACAGTCACAGGACTTGAAGTGGGGGAGGGACAGAGGGAGGGAGTGCCAGAAAAGGAAGAGAGAGAGATCAATTAAAGAGGGATCTACTTGGATAAACAACATTATGCTGATGCATTCCCATGATGAGAAACAACATCACCTATTATTTTACCCTCTCTTTCTTGTTTTTATCTCTTTCTCTCTTTTTTTTTTTTTTTAATTATAAATTCATAACTAGAAAAAAGTACATATGTGAAAAAAATTGTTCAACTTCATTTAATTATATTGAGATTTTCCGTACAGACTACCTCCATTGGGTTTTATAAGGTAAATTTAATACTGAAAACCTCGCACCCATTTCTTTTCTCTTTTTCTTTTTTAATTTTAAATTACAGTAAGTTAAACAAAACTGATTTTCTCGTGATGTAATTACAACTTTCAAAAGCTTACAACTATCAAAAGCCATAGTAAAATATCACTAGTTCACATGTGTTATGAAAAGTATAAAGCCTTGATCGTTGAATTATAATAAATATAATTTCATTATCATAACCGAATTACTCTAAAAATCCAATGACTAAAGTTTAAACTTTGGAGAGTATCGCCTATATATAAAACCAAGGGCACATTAAACTCCTAGGTCGTGCAATACTTATAACAGTGGAGTAATGCAAGTTTTATTAACATGCGCAGGCACAGGGACCCAATAACGGAGAAACGAAAACTATTTTACTGGATCAAATTTCTATATATATATTTTCAGATGAAAGAACTTCCACTATGTATTTCAAGGAAACTATCCCGCCAACGCGGAAGGGTTACTCACAAAACGAAAATTTTCAAGCCCCCCACGATCAGATTGACTACTGTTGAGTCGAACTTGAACCACAAATGACACACCATAATAAGCCACGAATAAAGATGGTAATATCAGCAGACTAATCTCAAGCATCCATTAAACTTCCGCTGGCATTGCAAATGGATGACTAGGCATCTGCGTTGTTAAAATTTCTTGCATCACACCCACAAACTTGCTTGGTCCCTCCTCAAAGAAGCCATTTTGAAAGGCAGTGGCAACACCATGGGATGCTGTCAAGTTTGCTGCATTCTCAGTTACTCTGGCACCATGATTCTCAAGTCCACTCTTGATCCAAGCAATATTGTTCAAATCAGTAGCTATAGAGATCAATTCATGACTTAACAAAGAAGGGGGCTCCAAATAGTCAACGAACTCCGGACCTAATAGTGAACCATTAGGATGGCTTCCCCTTGAACTTGCTGAACAGCAACCATAACCACATTGCAAAGGAACCATGGGCTCACAGTCCACATCATCAAATAACTTGCAGTCTCCTACTTCTGCTTTGGATAATTGGACCAATGGGCCCTGCATCGGGAGCATCTTTGAATATGAGGAGCCAGTTGTTGGCCTGTTTGGAGGATTATAGACACTAAATGCACTAACTCGTGCTACTGGTTGACAAAGGGTAGGATGCTCCTCCACTTCAGTAGCATCTTTTCTTGAAGGAATATCTTCATAATGCATAATTCCGCTATCCATAATGACACTTTTAACTTGCGTGGGATTTAATGAATTGATATCCCCAACTGACATAGTTTCATCAGAGGATGCCTTTGTTTTGTCAGGGGCCTCAACACTGCCATCTTCCATCATGTCAGCACCCACTGGAACATGTCTTCCCAGATCCATGCACCTACGCTTAAGTGTAGAATTCCAGTGATTCTTTATTGCATTATCTGTTCTGCCTGGAAGAAGCCTTGCAATTGCTGCCCATTTGTTTCCATGCATTGCATGGGCTGCAACTATAATACGATCCTCTTGCTCTACAGCAATTTAAATCATCAGACTTTGTGAGGTACAGGGTATTCATCATTGGGGGCCAATTAGTCAATAAACGAATACAAGTTTACAACAAAAACATATATAGCATACAAAACAAAACTACATAGCTGGGAAAAAATAAAAAGGTGTAGTATGAGATTTACAAGGCTTGGATAGGCATCAGCTATCCAGCTTTCTACCCCTTAAATTTCAGTCCAATAGAGGCCCCATAGGCAGACAAGACTTCTATAAAGTTTTTTAAAGTGTTCACTATCAGGTTTCCCATTAACAATGTCACATGTAGAAGTGGAACAACTATTTTGCAAAAACCCAAACCAATTATGAGGTATTGAGCTATAAAAGATATGCGTTTCTTATGTTTCTTTGAGTAACTTGATAGCCCACCTAGAAGCTATATCCAAGTCTTGTCCCACTTAAAATCCACAAATGACATATAGCATAGGAAAACAACAGTATAAAGAAACTCAAGCTCAACAGTTTACAATGTTTCTCACGTTGCTAATACAAGCAAAGAAAGACATACACCATGACCCAGAGAAAGCAATATGTTAGTGATAGACATTAATGAATGATGCATCAACACAAGAAGTCTACATTATCCGATAATGCATAATAGCCAACTTTATATCAATTGTCCCATAGCACAATACATAATCAATATCCTAGCGTAAAACTATGCCAAACTTTACACTTGTCCAAAATATAATTTTAAAAGTTCAAATGCAAAAAAGCTGATTCTTTCACATACAGCAGAGAAGTAAGTGGGAAGACAAGCATGATCATCTTTCCTGCTATAAGTATAATACCAAATAAATATGGCAAATTAGTTCCATAATCTCCCTGAAGTCAGAGAAAGATGAAGAGAAGAGGATGCTACTGAGTTTATTCGCTAGAGGTCATATTTGGAAGCAATACCAAACAAAATCAAGAAACTAAGAGGAGCTACACCTCATGGTATTCAATCTTCAAGTGATATAATGATACCAAGATCTTATGAGCAGCCTAACCAACCTAATCACTGAGAAAAGAATACTTTAAATAATTAAGCTGTCTACCCATGATAGCCAATAGTATTAATATTTCAAGTAACTTCTAGCCCAGACAACAGCCAAATTCATGAGTTACATCTCAAACGTCCAAGGTATCCCAACTCCCAATGTCTACAACGACGTGATAATGACCAAAAACTGACTATCGTATGTGACAAAATGGAAACAGAATCTTATCATTGTATCCGTGGTCAAATTTGACTACAAATAAAAAATGTATAATCCATATCCATTGAATTTCTAGCTGATAAAACAAATAAAGAAGATGCACACATGCAACATATTCCCATTCGAGTAAAAAATTAGCCGCACAACTGGCAAGCTTAAACATGTTAAAGGCCTGCTCAATTCACAAATGAACTATAGCCCGACTTTACCATTACTTCATTTGTGAAATGGTAAGTCCATTCATGCCAAACTGGAACAGTCAAAAGAAGATACATACGTAAGCCTAAATTTGTTTTACTAAGTACCAATAGGCAGCGCCATAAGAAATTCAAGGGCCGCAAGTGAGATGGTAAAAACAAGACTAGCCAGTCTGAGAAGGTTATACTATTTGATTGCTTCTGATTAAATTAAATATAGAAACTGTCCATCATCTACACTACTTGGCAAACAATACCAAATTCCAATGCTGATTGTTAATATATTAAACCATGATTTTATTAACAATTCAAACAAGAACAGATTTGTGCAGGTTGACTAGGTATGTGCTGCGGTGCCAGACCAAAATGACCAAAGAAACACCAATTACTAGTGATGAAGTTAAAACTCTTTGATGGCACCACTGTGGCGTTTTCCAATGCTGTTTTGATTGGTTCTCACTTCTCACTGCTTGACCACAAATGATTGCAACAATTTGAGTTAACGAATTATCTTCCACATAAGGAATAAATATCATTGTGACCTAAGCACTCTTGAAGCTGTATCAAATGTAAAATAGATTAAAACAATATACTGTTATGTAATTGACCTTGGCTCAAAAATATGCCAGAATGAAGATTACAGAATTGCAATTTGCACCACTCTAATGACAATACAGATGTACGTTAGATATCTCCTTTCAACTATAACACAAAGTTTCTGTGTTTAAACTATAGAATATGCATCTTGTTTCAAAAAATTATTCAAATAATATATTGATATTAGCTCTTTCTTTTTCCCTTATCTATCAATCACTTTCATATGTTATTACCAATTCTTTTAATCTTCATCCACCAACTTGTCCTAATTGCTTGAAATGTTGATGTTCTAACCAATCATTTATAGCTCTTCAATGAATATAAGTACTACCTTTTCCTTTCATGAAACTTCTCATATGCTGTCAAATCAAATTAAGGAGAGTGACACACTAATGTGCCCATCAATTGTTTCCACTAGACAGCGTAGTTCCAAGTTATCACCTTGGTTTGTTGCCTATCTCTTAAGAAATGGAAATATTAATGTTAGTTTCACATGAAGTTCCATAGCTTGCTCACTTAATTCTACAGGTTACAGAGCTTAACTCCAAAAGTTATTATCGAATGTGTCCTCACAGGGTCCTGGAAGATTATTTGTATGCACATTCACATATAAGCTTTACCTACAAATTTGATCTGCTGTTGACTTCTGCCCTTGATTTTAGATACTCCCGTGCTATGAAATTAAAAAGGACCAAAGCAGTGCTAGCTCAATACCCTAAACCACATTTGCACTGACCATTCAAATTCAGTAGTTGAAGGTGATAAAACCATAAAACAAACCAAAATTAGGCAATCAGTCAAGTTCCTAATCACAAGTGGAGGAATTTTATTTAGATATGGAGGGGAATAAATAGTTAAATTTCAACTATCCAATGGCATGCAAAACTATATCCTTCATGTTGACGATCAAGAAATTTCTCTTAATTTATTGCTTTCTGGCATCTAAGTTAGGGATACTTTAAGGCCTTGATACAAAGTCACAAGTAGCTAGTGTGTTTTCAGCGAGTCAAGTCAGTTGAACAGTAAGAGGTACAATAATAAGATCATTTATGTGGACATAGATTACTTAAATATTGTCCCACAGAAGTCAATTTATACATTCTATATGACTATATCAACATATTTTAGATAGAAAACGAATAAAGTTTTTAGCTGACTTTTAAAAAAGAGGCAATACATCTTCTACTACTGGCCAAGCTCTCTTATTTTATATAGCATTAAAGCCATCAAGCCTAGGAGCTTTGCTTCCTAATCCATGATAGATCTAAGGGTAAGGGGATGGCTACCATGACTGGCTGACCAGTCATAGCTTTCACAATGTACCTAAAAGTCCAGGAGCCTGGTAACCACAAAATTGATTGCCATAGAAACTTCAACCAACAATGCATGATCACTGTGGACGCAAGCTACAAATTCCCTTTTCTCGTTCATGTTCCAGCCATCCGCATCCAACTATTATCTAAGTAATGTGCAGGGAAAAAAGAAAAGAAAAAAAAAACTATTACACTTTCTTATTCTCATAAACCATTGAGACCTCAACTTCTCAATGACTATGAAATCAACAAATTAATAAAATTTGAAGGCATTTGTTCCACAATAAATCACAAAATAAGAGAGAAAATGTAATGTTTTACGCAGAAAAATATATAACTTTCAGCAAGACTCAAATACATGCTTATAACAACGAACAGCGCCGGCCCAACCAATTTTCATTCTCTGTGATGAGACAAGTTACTCCAAAAAAGGAAGGGGAAAAAAGGAAAAGAACTGTTTGATCAATAATGCAAAAAATTGAGGTCAAGGCAAGATCAGTTTTCTTTCCTAGAAAAAATGACCCAATTGGATAACCTTGTACCCTAAAATTCTAGAAACATCGACTTAAACACAGAATTAACAGTCATCTAACCGCAAGACCCCCACCCCAAAAAAAAAAAAAAAAAGTACACAACGACAATATCAGATAAAAACGCCGAGCTAACAATCGGGACCTTTATCAGTTAAAAACAAGAAAGATGAACTAAAAACTTAGACTAACCCTCACATCCAAAATGGGAATAGCCTAGCGCTAAAGGAAATCAACAGAAACGTGCACATCGAAAAGAGAATCACCAGGCAATGGAGGTTACCAGTAAAGGGCTTGCGTTTAACACAGGGGTCAAGCTGATTACACCACCGGAGACGGCACGACTTTCCAGAGCGACCGGGTATTCCTCGCGCGATCATGCTCCAATTCCTAGCCCCAAACTTGCTAACCAATCGACTGAGAACGGCGTCCTCCTCCGGAGACCATGGTCCCTTCACTCTACCGGCAACTTTTCCATCTCCAAGTCCCGACGAGTCAGCATCGCCGACCGCGGGTTCCAAGTCGGCACCACTGGCGAGTTCCGAATCGGCGACGCCATTGTGGGGAGGCTCGAGGGAGGGAGAGGCAGAGTCGGTACGGTCTCCTTCAGTCATAGCGGTTTCTTGGCTTAGCAAGGCGTCAGTTTTGTTTGTTTGAGTATCTCTCTCTTGAATTTCTCTCTCTAGAAATAGAAGAGACTCTCTATTATACCTACCCGCCTAACTGCAAATTGGGGCACGCACAAGTGACGAGACCACATGGTATGGTCACAAATGTCTTGGACTTCTCTTTTACCATTATGTAAGGCGGTTGTTTTTAAATGACCAACATACCCCCTCTTTTGTTCATCGAGAAACGTTAAACGACGCAGTTTCATACCTGAGCGCCGTCTGAAAATAGATGTTCTCTCCTGGTTGACTATATTGTTGACTACTGACGCTGTGACGCATCCATTTATCAAATCCTCACCTCAAATTACCCCTAACTTACCATTTTACCCTTCCATTACAAACCTTCGGGTTTCGGCCTCATCTGAGCCCATTTAAAATGGATACTAGCGATATGAAGCCCAGTTTTTGTTGGGCTTCGGGCTAGAAACGGTACCTAAAAGTGAAAAATTTCCAAAATTATGGCCCAATAAAAAAGCTCGATATATATTTTCCCAAGAAGATTGCGATGGAGCTGGCTACGTCTTTTTAACTATGATAATTCTAACTGAAAGGTGCTAAATCAGCTAATCATAAATAAAAAAGGGAATAAAAATATTCTTAATCAAACTAGGTGATCAGAGATGGATCCAAGAGGAGGCATAAGAGGATTTATATATAATTTTATTTTTTATTTTTTATTTGATTCTATAATAGAACTTGCTTCCCTTAGATACTAAGAATTTGTGTTCCTTAGTTCAAAATTTGAATCTGACAATTTTTGTCTCTTCTAAAATTAAATCTTAAATGTGATCCTTAATTTATGATAAAAGTGAAAAAAACGCTAACAACAGAGATATTGTATTTATAAAAATAAAGTGGGGAATAGAGTTATTTGTTTAGAGGATCAAGCATTTGAAGGAATGAAATATGGTGGTCCAGCCTCCTCCATGTTTGGTACGCAAGGGAATATGAGTGAGGAGCATGGATGAGTCCAGTAGGTCCACACATAAGCTTGGAGCAGAGGTGGAGAGACTATATGAAAGATAGAGTCAAAGTCCCATTTTAGATGATTGAATTTAGATTTAATGGCGTATAAATTTTTTATAACATATATTTTTAAAAATAAAAAATAATTATTTTTATAAATAAAAATATATTAATATTTTAGATTAATTTTTCATATAAAATGATATTTAGTTAAAAAATAATAAATTCAAATATATACAAAATAAATTGCGAAGTGTTAAAAATAATTTTATTTTTTTAATTTTTTACTAGATAATATTTTTATAACAAAAATAAAATGTTAATATATATCTATTCATAAAAATAATTATTTTTTATTTTTAAAAAATTTGAGAGCCCTCCCACCCTCACCGGAGAAAATCCCCTGGAGGGGATCCAAAGTCATTTCAGATGTCCTTAACTGTCAGTTGCTGCTTCGGGTTTGAGCTAGTTTGATGGTGAAATAACATGACGCCATGGGGCTATTACAAAACATAACCCAAATCTTTGTATTTTGCTTACTTTTTACTCGGTCACTCATTAATAAATGCATTCTTCACCATTACATGTTTTCGTTTTCAAAATAACCAAAATCTTCGTACTGAAATTGACTTCCTGGGCACTACATTTTAAGAGCCGCCTTAGAGAGTGATGGCTCTAGAATTTAATTTTAATGTAGATACAAATTTTTAAATTAAATATTTGAATTAAAGAAAGTAAATATTAGAAATAAGTTTTTATAAATTAAATAACTAAATTTAAAATATAAGATAAAATTATTTATAAAAATTAAAATTTCAAAAATTCAACCACACCTCTTTAAATCCATCTTTGCCTCTAGACATAGTTTAATTAAAAGGAAAAGATGATAATTAAATTTCGAATCCCATATTAGGTGTTGTCTGTGGGTTTTGATTCGTTGGGTATGTAAGATCAAAACAGGGTTATGTCTGATATATTTCATATGTTGAAATGCCATATTAAGGAACATTTCACAATCTACTTTTTTTCTGCTTTTTACATATATGTATTAATCAAATTACATCCTCCCCGAGAATCAAATCAAAGTGCATGAGAGAGATTAAATAATCACTCAGAGATTCAAAAAAACAAAAGACAATACCATTACCAATAATATTGCAACTTATGCTGCAAATTCTGGGTAATAGCTAGTTAATTCAAAATATTACCAATTGCATCCGGTAATTTTTGTTAATCATAGTGCTGCTATATATATATATATATTCCATTTACATGTGCTGAAGAAAGCATTAATCAGCAGGATTGATTCTTTTGATTATATATTATTAGTTTATGTTTCTGATTCTGTTTCTTGAGTATAAAACTTTTTTGAAATGAGATAATATCGTGGGGCTCTGGGATAAGCATGTGTTCCTTTCACATGCATGTTGTGGATATGGAATGTATTCATGGAATATCGGCCAACATTAATTATATTGAAATAATGAAGGTGAAGAATTATGGCATCTTCTCTTTATAGAGCACTCTGCACATATCCTCTAGTCTTCATCTAATTAATCACAAATATGGTCCCCTCTATATGATCGTGGCTGAACCAAATAAACTCCCATCATCCTATATATACTTTTAAGATATGTTGTAAAATTAAGGTGAACGAAGGGATGGGGTGGGGAATATTAATTTTCGTGTTTTCTTTGATTTATATTGAAATTTATCAATTTTTCTTTAAAGAATGACTGGATTAGGGAGAATGGATGAGAAGAAAAGGAAAAGGAAAATGTTTATTTATAGGGAAATTAAAGAAAATACATGCAATGAAATTAAGCAATTATTTTTTATTTTTATCCGTTAAAATATTACTTTAGTCTTCCAAAATGTAGCCTCCTTAACTTAATTTATAAATAATTATTTACCAGTTATTATCAGCATTCCAGAGGATTAAATTGATCAAAGTTATTATAACCTTAATCAATTTCAGAACGAAAATAATTTAAAGAATTATTCAAGAAATAAATTGAAAGAATTATTACTTGAAATATCAAGTTGGGCAGTTAAATATAAGATACAATTATTTATTTATAAAACTTTCACTTCTATTTCTTTCTACTCTCTATTCTCTTCAAATAAAAAAATCGCGATCCCAAAATATTATGTTTCTCAATTATCACAAAATAATTATTAAATAGGATAAAATTTTACTACATTAAATTGGTAAATTAGTTATTTTGTTTAGAAATAATAATTATTTTAAGTAATTATATAATAAAATGTTATTCTATTGTGACATAGTATTTCCTAAAACATCAGATCTTCGGTAAAAAGAAAACAGAAGCATCATTTAACTTACTGAAAAATTATATATGTAAATCATTATAAAGTCAAGCGTCTTCAATGTATTCATTTCATCTCTCTATGAACAAAAACGCCTTTTTAGAACTCAATATTGGTAAGATTTAAAAGGTGAACAAATCATATTGAGAAAACACAAACGTTCTAGAAGGGAGATTATATATACATATATACATATATATATATATATATATATTGTTTTCTATTTATTGTTTTTGTAAAAAGCTAATTAAAGAGGGATGAAAAGGCGAAGAAAAGAACTTGCTTTGGATGATTAGCATCATCAAAGAAGGAGCAGGATGATGAGGTTGCTTTGGAACCAACCAAAGTGCATGGACCCCCCTTTCCCTTCCCTTGGGGTGAAATTGCAAAATCTCAAGCTCCTACTGGACCACTTATCGAAGTAGGTACAACACTCCCACCTGTATATATATATATATATATATATTGGCCCATTTCCCTATTTCGTTTCTTTTCCTCATTCCGGGATTATTCAAATTTTATTTTCTACAATATCTCATTGACGTGACTAGGATTTGCACCATGTTCACAACTTAAGCCTGCTATAATTACTGCACTTTCTCATGACAATTAAGTGCTTTAATTACAAGCACTGTATACATATAGTAAAACCTTTCTTCTCGTGCTTGAATTGTACTGTTGGGATATTCTGGCAAATTACAATATGAATAGGACTGAGATTGAGCTGGAAAATGAAAGGGTTTATTTACATACTCAAAATTAGGGATCCTTGATACATATTATAGTATCTGAAAATGACAAAACAAGTGATAATGGTTGAATTAATGGATGGAATATGGAAAGCATATTCCTTGGGTACTTTTTACTGAGTGCTGAACTTTGGTGCGTGTTATTAATCGGTGGAGTGATGACTCCACAATCAAAGGGATTCCCAAACGCTTCAAATTATTGATGAGACTAAGAATCTAATAAGCCCACAAAAAGGTCTAATATATATATATCTTATGGCAACTAAGTGACTGCGCAGGGTCTCTGAATTATTCTGGAAACCTTGATAAGTGAACCTTTATTAATGATGAGACTGATGATGAATGAGCACCCAATGCCTAATTTATAAATATGTAGGTCGGCCTATTCAAGCCGAAAGCATAGCAAGAATGAAAGGAAACCAATCCGATTAATTGCTCAACTCATTTAAATGTACAAAGCGGATCCAATGTGACACCCACGTTGTCTTTAAGTGCCCAGTTCATATATATATTATATGTGTGTTTCGAATTAAGAGAGAGAGAGAGAGAGAGAGAGAGAGAGAAGAAGAAGAAGAAGAAGAAGAAGAAGAAGAAGGAGAAAAACTTGATGATTAAAAGACATAAATTTCTTAATAGTGTGCATGTGAGGACCCTAATTCCCTTGCAGACAGTGCATGTCCCACGTGCCAGATAGAAAGTGGTGGACTGTGACACCAAACTAATTAGGGTAGGGTAGAGAGGAAGTGGGGTTGGAGGGTAGGAGGGCTCGGCACTAATTGAATTGTCCTTTGTGGGAAACCCCTCCTAATTGAATCCATGTGCTCTTTAATTAGAAAGCAACAACTATTGTACCTTTGAACCTCTGTTCTTTCTCACAAACTATTCAAATTCTCCCTCCCCTACTGTGCCCATAATTAATCAGTTATTTTCGTAAGGGATTGTATGCCATTTCCCACTCCATATTGATGAAAATTCCTATATTAATTAGTAGTTTAGGACCACCATATATATATTTATAAAATTGTCATTGGAATACACCTTCTTTTTACTATGAATTCAAGTTTGCCATATATACACTTCTATATCAGAGCAAACTTTATAGAGTTTAGACTTACCCTGCGCAATCACACAGGTTCTATTTTATTTTATTTATTAAACCATTCTACCAAAGATAGAGTAACTGAATCTTTGTTCTGGTACGCATGTCTTCTAGCACTTATTAGAGCAACTATTTTTTCACTTTAGTATATATGACAACTCTTTCTCGACCAGGACTAGCAAGATTAGTTAGTAAGGAATTGTTTAAAACTACTTTCATCCCTTGTTATCTTAATAAGACTCTAGTTATACGTCTTACATCAGCTTTACACAAACATCAATTGCAGTATCAGAAAAATAAAACACTATCCTTTTCAAAAAAACAAAAAATCTTCTGTTATAAGTAATTAAATTTAAGGGATGAGTTCAACGTACGCACCCTAGCAATAAGAAGGAAAGACTTCATTATTCCCTAATAACATGCATGGAAGTCCTACGTTCCTTTTATTTCCGCCATAAATATTATGACGACTAAATTAGATTGAGAAAAATGTTAACATGTCGCAACCACGTATTCCAACTCATTTATTTTATATAATAATTCCAAATAGTATATTACAATTGTAAATTTGTAGCTTTTTAAGTTACTTCTAAGCAAGCAGCACCGAACGATGGGTAATTTGTATAATAAATTAATTTTAAGCATATTTTTAGAAAATAAAATTGACATAGCATAGAATTTAATTTTTCTTTGCTTTTTTTTCTTTTTCTCTTTCAGAAAGCGTTAGAGCTGCAGTTGTGGTCCATGGCAATTCAAACCTTCAATAAAAGTATAGTAAAACAGGTGGTTAGCCTCTGAAGGACCACACCAAACAATCCCTTTGAATGACTCACTTGCCGTATGAGCGAGAAAGCGAAAGGGAAAAGAAAAAGAAGAAAAACAAAAGATCAAGATATATATATGAGGACGGCAAGAAATCAATTCAAATCTCAATAAGCCAATTCATATTCTTAATACATATAATGGACACTACAGCAATACATGTATACGACGTCACTAGCTAATCTACAGTCACTATTACTAACATGGTCACGCCCCAAAGTCCCTCAAAGTGGGTGCCATAAAAAGAAAAAAAGTAATTGTTTATGTGAGTGGTAGTTGACTAGTTGGCACTGAAGATACGAAAGAAATACACAAGAGGCCAAGAAGGGGGTAGGAAATGGGAGGGTGATAGAGTGAAGGTCCTTTGTGCTCCACTAGATGGGTTACAAACACTGGGTGGAACTAACATTTGTGTCCTTCAAATGACAGACACAAATGTCGTAAGCTCTGAACCAAGAACCCTACACTACTTTCAAATCACATCAGACAGTGTCGTCCCAAATTTACCCCACTATGCGTGAGAGAGAGAAGAGTACTGGTGTGTGTAAAATGTTTTATGTAGTGGTAGGGTCCTTACTAAGCAACCACAAATGAATAGAGTCCACGCTTGTGTGGATGGGTCTTTTTTGCTTCACTAGTGTGTGGACAATATCTAGCACCATTTATCATAATCTGGATCAACTTATATATATATATATATACATGCATACATACACCAATAACAAATTTTGGCGCTTGGGACGGCTCAGATGAAAGTAAATCCTTAGCTGTATGGCAAGGGATGTTATAATTTTTTCAACGGTAAAAATAACTGCGTGGGGTTATTTTGGACAGCACACAGTCATTTTAAAGTGCTAAAAAATTAAAACATCCCCTTTTATAGATCAAGGAATCCGAATTCCGACCTAGATATAACACTCTTCTTCTCCACCACTATCATAGCCTTTAATTTATCTCATTCCCCAGTACTATTTCTATGCGTAATTGATCATACTATATATATATATATATATATATATATATATATATATTATCTATAGTACATATCTCACATGCAAGACCGCGCAGTCAAAAGTGTGTGTTAGTAGAGCTCTCCTTCAGCTTGTCATGTTACAATTTAAACTTGAAACTGACTGCGAGAGAAGTAGGACAAACAGCTCTACCCAGCACATTAATTACGTAGAAGATGGAATTTCAATATTTGATTGGCTCCCAAACGAGTGAAGACAAGACACTCTGATCGATAAAACAGAGAAAAGTGGAAACATATAGTTACTGCGGACAAATATTTATTTCCAGTATTTCAATTGCTAACCGGATGATGTTATACTTTTTTAATTTTATATTGAGCATATTAGATCTAAAGCTATAATTAAATCAATTTATTTGGGCATTTTCTTGCTTTCACTAATTCTTTCAGCGATAAATTCAATTTTTATATAACAGGTTTAATTATATGTGCATGCTGAAAAAATATGAACTGAAATAAGAGTGGATATTAAGTAGAATATTTATGGTAATCATGATAAATCAAAATATTTTACATGTGATCTTCACATTATTATGGATATTATTAAACATATATAGGCAGGACGGATCCAAAGGGGGTAGGGGGGCTTTTGGATTTCGAAAATTTTTATTTATATATATAATTTTATTTTATATTTTTATTTAATTATTTAATTTATAATAGTTCGTTCCCTTGGATTGTAAGTGGAAATGGATGTAAAATTTGATTTTAAGGGGGAATAGAAATTTTTGGATCAAAGATTTGAACTAAATGAAATAAATTCTTACAATTCAAGAGAAATGAACTTTTATAGATTGAAGAAACAAATTAAGAGTATAAAAAAAAATTACATATACAAGTTGAAACTTTCAAAATCCATGGGGCGACCACCCCTTGTTTCTCTTCTGAATCTATCCTTAATTTTAAAAATTTGCTTTATTTAGTTCAAATATTTAATATTAAGACTTTTGCCCTCCTTGAAATTAAATCTTATATTTGTCTCTTACATAAACAGTTTGGTACTATTTGACTAACTTTGTAACGAGTGGAAAAAAGAGCAAACATAAATAAACAATATGTCAAAATATGCTTAAGACATTTTTTTTGTTGCTAATCTTTGCTCACTTCACTTATTTCAGTATTACTGTAAATAGAGTATAACTTGAAAGCGATTCAAAATTATTTGAAATGATTGTTTCTAAAATCGGGAACTAATTTGCCTAGTACTCAATTTAGTGCTAGCTTTATATGTTGCAGGTATGCATGCTTGGACCCTCTTGGTAGAAATGATACTGATAGTGTCCTCAAACAACATAAGATGATTAAACAAGACACCAAAATGTATCAGAAAACAATAATGTCATAATTCTGGGACAAATTAGAAATTACAAGACAGTTTCACGTGAAGATTTTTTTAAAGTAGAACTCTTATGTTTTATTGTTTGCACATATGAGGAAAAAATAGATCCTTAAACTTTTCGAATGCTTGACAACCATGATTGTGGCAAAAGCTTGTTGGAAAAAATATTCTTATTATTTTTTACACACTGTATTATAGGCTATATGATCAATTGATCATGTGCGAAGATTTACATGAGATCGAAAGAAAGAAGGAAAAGATTTGCAAGGATCAAGACAGATTAAATACCAGTAATTTATTGGTGCGTATCCATGTGCAAATTACTGGCTTCGAACGAAACAAATGCTCTTTTGTTTGGTGACCCATTATATATGCACTTTGTCTGCTCATTAAAAGGGAGAGATCTCATAAAATCTTTAGTCATTTTGAATTGCTTCTTAACTTTACTGTTTCTAAAGTCACTTTCCCCTCTAAAATCACCCATCTAGCTTAAGTTGCCAAAAGACGAAGGTTAAAAAAAAAAAATCAATAGCTATAAAATTATATACTTAAGTGATCGATATTATCACTAACAAAATATGTAAATATTTTTCTGAAGTCCCCACGGATTGAATAGTTAATGAGCTTGTTGTAGTCACAAAATTATTTCGATGAGTGATGGATGTTAATGATTCATGTTTGACCATGAATGACATCAACTTAGCCTTCATAAGCAAAGCTTGGATTGCTTCAGATATGCCACATTGGATTTTGTTTAGTTTGTGGTCAGTCATATATATGATGGAGCGTATCATGGATACTGTGATTTTATGTATATAATATATAATGGGGTGTTATAATGTCGAGCTTGTGAAACAAGAGTTAATAGAGTTTGGTACGTGTGAGTGGGAACATGGATTGGACCACAAGGCTTGAATTAAATAGGAAGAGAATAGAATTTTAATATAATGGGAGAGCCAACTTGTTGAGAATTTCCAATAATGGATAGCTGACCCACGGCCGGCTAAGATTTCTTTCCCTGTGTCTGCATTGTTAGGGAATGGGGTCTACATCTAAATTAATATTTTTTCTCAATTTATTTCTTTAAAAAATAAATAAACATTTTCGGATGATTTACAAATTCGAATAATTAAAAGAAAATGAAAATCAAGAGAGTGCTTGTTGATTTAAGCACCTGTTCCCCTTTTATACATTGTAGCCTCAGCCCTCAAGCTCGAACTCAAAACCCCCTTTCCTCCACACACACCTGCACATAGAGAGAGAGAGAGAGAGAGAGAGAGAGAGAGGGTCGCAGAGTGTGAAGAATGAAGAAGAGGTTTGGCAATTCTTCTACGTACTGCAACTGGAGGAGGCATCCAAAGGGATCGCATTGATCCCAGTTAATTCTAAGCCTTAAATCTCTCTCTCTTTCCCTTAATTCCTGCAAATTGGGATCATGCTATCCCTTTGGATTCCTCCTTTGGTGGCTTCTAATATGTGGCTTATGGCTTATATATGGTGCCTCCAACCCCTCTAGTTCCTCCTTCAGAAACCACCGCTTACACTACTGCATTCTGTGGCTGATTGAGAATGGCGTATATAATTCCGGTGAGTCCATACTCTCTTGTTAACCCTCAAGTTTTTCACCTAGGTCTCTTTAATCTCAATTATCCTCCCTTCTTCTTTTCTTTAATCTGTTAGACAAGACCATTACAATTTCCTGTGTAGCTTGTGAATAAGTTTCCAGAACCCAATGATATATGCTTGTAGCAGAAAAGAATCCATGCATG
This sequence comes from Delonix regia, assembly GCA_037074485.1. Lineage (NCBI taxonomy): Eukaryota > Viridiplantae > Streptophyta > Magnoliopsida > Fabales > Fabaceae > Delonix > Delonix regia. The sequence continues at coordinate 16,459,871 of CM073452.1, read as the reverse complement.
TTTGCTGGGATATTGTTGAAATTCACACCTCAAATCTGAAATTTCATATGCATCTATTAGATCCATTTTTTTACCCCAGGGGAAGCCAGATCTAACCCTGGAAGCAGAAGGTAATTATTCTCGAAGAAAGTTTTATCTGAATCTTGAAATCTTTCTGCTGTTTTACCAAAGTAGTTTCCGTGAGTGTCAGTTACATGTTTCAGTGTGAGGTCACTCTCTAGAACTGGAGAACAGTGCATACTAGCTATCATCTATAAATTACAACATGCAAGTTAAAAGACAGCCTTTACTTTCTGTGTGAAGTACATATGGAGACCCTTTTGCAGTTTGTAAGTTAAGAGCCATATTTTGTTTCTATGATGCTCCTTTATAAGGCCTATAGCAATAAATTGCAAGATAACTTTGGTCAAACAAGGATGCTTGATTTGCAGATATCTTTTTAAGAATATTAAAAAGCATTTATTTAATGGACTGCAAATTATTGACTTAACTTTCTTCTTAATTGTCAACTTTGGTATTTTATTAGGGTTAATTAAAGCAGAAAAAAAGTAAGGAAATTATCTCTAATTTTGAAGGTGCGTATATTCTGGCATTCCCATTTGAAAAATGAGAATGCCACTATGGGGAAAAAAATATGAGAGTAAATGGCGCATTAACAAATGGAAACAAGCTAGCTAGTTAGCAACACATGACATGAGTACTGCGAATGAAACAGTACCCCAACTGGTAGGAGAAGACAATAAATCATACACAGTGTTGGTTGGTGAAAATCCTAGCGGAGTTTGGAAGCTTTTGATCATTACATGCATCCAACAAATTGATTTCGCCTTTTAATAAAGCATCTTTTTTGTTTGCATTGAAAATTATGATATTTTTATAGCACAAACCAGCTAACTGGCTGGACCAACATGGCACTCTCACAGTTGTTCTTACAGTTTTCTGACCACAACCACCACTCGAACCAAACAGTTCAAATTGGAATGAATGACGAAATAGGGGAAGGGTTCATGGTCATTATACACTGCATCCATCTGTGGTGGCCCTGAGTCAAAGTGTGCCCCAAAAATATATACGTGCTTTTAGGGACTTTAATTAGAATCCAAGGCAGTGAAAGTTGTTGGTTTAAGCACTTCTTTTATAATGCTTTGGGCCTCACTTTGAGTGTTCGAAAGGTAATGGAATATATATCATACACATGTGCTGTGACGCGAGACTCTAAAAATCAAATGGCTTTTACGTAATTTGGAAATAAAGGGTCTTTTTTTGGTCATACTTATACTATACCCCTTGCTATTTGCACATGACCCCCAATATTCTAAGTCTGAACCTATGCATTCCTCTTCCCTCATTACCACTTTTATCGCATGGCCCCAACTTCCCCCTTCTCTCTTTTCTTCTTCTTCTTCTTCTTCTTTTGGGTGTAAATGAGATGTGAACTCTCTTTGATAATAGAAGAACTTAGGCTAGGAAAACGCTTATCTCACACACGCACACTACTTTTTTAAGGGAATTACTGTAATACACGAATTATAAAATATAACAAAATACCTCTTGAATTTGGATTAACGGTTAAAATCTTCGGAAATTAAATCAAGTTTCTTTTTGCATCAACATTTTTATCTTTATTAGTTTGTGAAGATTATTGATAGTTTTGAAAGGCAAATTATATTTTTTCCTTTTTCAGTTATATATAACTAGTTTAAAGTAGTAACATGTATAATGTTTGACCAAAGGCAAATGTTTAAGTGGAAATTATACATATATAGACTCATACCCACACCGGCAATTGCACACAGTTTGTGACAAGAAAAAGTGCTATTAGCAATGCTCTTGTTAATTTAGTCGGAGAAAAACAAGGTCATGCTTTAACCAATTTTAAAATATCATTAAAATTGATCACTTCAAGAAACACTTTTAATTTTACTCTGGGATAGGAATTAGCTTGGATGATAGTCTTGGCAAATTTTTACAATCTTATGGAAGGCAAATTCTTATCAATTAAGAAGTTAAATCAAGAATATAAAATAAAATTACATATAAAAATTAAAACTTTAAGATTCTAAAAGGTGACAACATTATGGTACTCCTTCTAAGACCCATCCTTGAATGTCTGCAAATAGTTTCAAAGCTATAGCTTACCTTAAATAGAGAAGGCCAAACCAGGGACGCGGATATAATCTTTTCAAGGGCAACTATATATTGAAAAAGTACGATGAACCTTATACACTATTGCATAAATTTTTTTTCTTTTTCTTATGGGATTCTCAGTTCAGTTGATCATACATAAAAAAAATTTATCAAATAATTTCAATTATCTTTGCCTGAAGAAGAAACACATGCTGCACATGATGATATACAGTTGATCAATTTATAAATAGTAAAAAGAAAAAAGAATACATAGAACAGATATATATATATATATATATATATATATATATCTTGGTTGCAAAAGTTTATAAAAGATCAATATAAATTAAAACTGAAAAGCTTGATGGGAGCAATATGCGTGTTTTTGCTCTGATAATTTTCTAGAATTATATATAGATGTGCATGGAGTCCATACTTGTGATGAAATGACATTGACACTGAATTGGCAATATTGTACAAAATGGGGTCCTAGGGAAGGAGAAAGAATTTTTGGACACGAGTGTACAAATTGTCTTCAAATGTGAAATGTGTAGTTCAAATGTCCCCTTCTTGGACTACACAAGCTTTATGAAGAAGACACAAGGTGCCAAAAGGAAAGACTAGATTTTTCTTCAGCCTAAGAAAATTATATACATATATTGGACTATGAAGATTAGAAGAGATTGGATGCACCTGGGATTGGGACCCCAAACCCTTGAACTGTCTGCAAATTCAAACTCCTTTTTCCCAATTTCTTCTCATTCTTTAGTGAACCTTGACTTGCAGCCATAAATTAAGGATCTAAGCATAATTCATATTATTTTCTTTTCTTTATAATTTCGAAGGATATTTAGTGGAGATGTAATTAAATAATGTTGCAAATTAAGATATGTTAGTTTATATTGTTGCCTCCGTCCCCGGCCCCTTTATCTATCTTCCACTCTTAAAAGTAAATGGAAAACGGTACTATAAGACATCGCCAACACTGTTGTAGATAAGAAATCACATTCGTCTGGTCGCTCACAATAATTCCTTAGAGCAAAAAAGTTTGTGTCATTAGTAGCACACACGCACATATGTATGGTCTATTCTAGGAAAATAATAAGTAGAGAAATCCTAGGCCTTCATTTTTCCAAATAATCTAATTGCAAGAGGAACGCTATATACTTGACTTTTTCAAAAGGTAGGAAAAGTAAATATTCTGCTTCGATTTTTAAACATTTATAATTATCCCTTCAACTTTAAAATCTGCTTCACTAACTTTGTTAATAGAAATAACATATCAAGTTGGAGAAGAATAATTTTGTGTTCTTAAAGTTGAGGTTTATTTTATCTTTTATTTTTCAAAAATGACTAAAATTTGAAGAAGGTGCTTTTTTACTTTAAATAATCATATTAACTATATTTTAAAAGTTACTGTTCATTTCTTTTTTTTTTTTTTTCTTTATTTCATAATTCAGTTGTTCTTATAATAGTTCTTAAGATATATCCATAGTATTAGTTTAGTCCTCCTTCACTGCTTCTTGATATATATAATAAAGCGCATTGTATTAACAATAATTAATCATCTCAAGATATATAATTCAATTTGTATCATATTGTGTCTACATATACATAACTTCCAAAAGTCGAGGAACGTTTCTTCCTGTTAGTTAACTTTACATATTAGTGTGTGTATAAGGGAAATGATTTCTATGGTAAGTGAGAAAAGTAAATTAATTACTATTAAAGCTAAAAAAACCACAATTTTAAGGTTTTTCCACGTTGTGGATGCAACAATTTAAGGAAACAATGCATGGGCACCCCATTCGTCCCCATCCAGTCGAAAGCTTAGTATTCTATATAGAGTATACTCTGACTGTATCACAAATAGTGAATTTGAGTAGGGAAGTAGCTAGCTTTAGCACTATCACCGCATGAATCCAACATACGACCGAGGAAGGAGAAGCGGAGAGAGATATGGTAAAATGAAGCAATGTGGAGCCCCACGTTAAACGATTCTGTAAGATACATGTGCCCTTGTTATAGGGCAGAAAAAAACAAATGATACATGGTAACATGGAAGGAGGTGTGTGTGTAGCACAAAACGAGTAATGAGAGACATAGTCAGCTAGGTTTCAGTTCTACCATACATTAACAGGAGATATCGTGTTTTAAAGGCCTAGGGTTGTGTGCCAAGGGAGTGATATGCAATGTATATGTATAGGTTAGCGTGGTCCAGCTCCTGCATGCACTGCAAATAAGCATTACCCTAGCAAATGTCATTAGTGGGACTTATTATGCCAGTACTCTCCATATTGGGACTATCTGGTGCTGCCTTTCGTGGTGAAGGTTGGAGTCAGGACTCAGGACCATTATATCATATATCTTTCTCCGATCTCTAATCATTATACATATTTCATTCCAGTTATCTTAAGTATAGCCTCACTTAATTTCTTTGTTTTTGCTTTTGCATTTTTCTTCTTGTTCATATTCAGTATTAGATGCACAAACAAAGCATTTCAAATCAAACAAGAGCAACGATCAATGCAAAAGCAGAACGAAATTTGGAAGATATATAGCTATATAGGAACGACTGAGCTATGATATATATATATATATCTATATCCTTATCATCTGTGCAAATGAATGATTTCCACAAAGCTTCAGCTTTCCAACGATATTCTTTTTATGTGATTTATTTGGTGACGTAAGACGGGGATCGATGTTCATGCTATTTTTGTATGCATTGTAACTTAATTTACAAGGCAACTGTAGCTAGCTTCACCCATGTCTCATAGCTTCTCCTTAGACCAAAAGCGTAGATAATAAAAGACAATTAACCATACCTAGATTCTCCCTGTGGACAATCGATCCGTAGAGTGAATGAAGCTGTACCAGTGTCCAGTGATGAGTCTCAACTAGCGCTTACGTATTGAAATTTGAAAAGATAGATTTTATCTGACAATTTTCCATGTACTTGTGTACATGGTCCCTTAATTAATTAGGATTGATCATGCGTTTTTTTACTCTCCTTTACGGAAAAAATCCTGATTCTCTAATTTATTCTACGGTTAATTAATTAAGAGATCATGTAATCCTTTTTTAAGAAAAAAAAAACGGTTCTCTAGAAACTTCACTATTTTGAGAGGGAGAGCCATATAGAGAGAAAGGTAGATGTTATATGTAATAAAGTTAGAAAAATACAGTGGCCAAACAAAATTAGGGCTGAGCAGGGTACTCTTAAAATGACCCACAGGTGTATCGTTCGTCCGGCAAATTGACTTGATATTTTGCACACGTCTAAACAAAATAAAGATAGAAAAATACTAATAATTATAATAATCAGGCATATATACCAAACAAAGAAACAATACTGGCAAAGAAGTGGCTAAATTTAAATTCTCTTATATATTGCTATGGTATAATTAAGTATAACTACTTACGCTGATTTAGTTGGGGGCAGGGGGTCTAGGAACTTTTGGGCTTTGAGTTTAGCATGCCGAAGCCTCAACGCCAAACCTAGGACCAAAACCCTATTTTGGTTCCCACATATTGGCTTATCTTTAAGTTAGTCCTCCATTCATCATATTTTTTATTTTAGTCCCTAATCAGCCCTCTTGTTATTTGACCTCACTCAGCATTTGATGTGGCACATTATCTGCTACTGACATGCCATATTAAAAGGTGACCATGGAAAAAATTGATGAGCCCCATGAACAATATCTAAACATCTCATCCCATGACCAACTCCTCTCTTCTCGTCTTGTCACTCTCTCAGCTCACTCAGCCTTCATCACTCAGTATCTGAAATTCTTCTCCTCACTCTCTTCCATTTGCCTACTAGCCCATTCCCGCTTTTTCGCTCATCTCTCATCTTTTTTTTTTCATCCTCACCTTTTTTCCTTTTCTCTTTACGCTCAAATTTCGTACCACTAACTTTAATTTCACCGACTCCTCCCCCGGTCCTCTTCCTCCCTCCATTGCCAAAAGCCCTCATCCGCTGTGCCATTGCCTATGAAACCACCAAATCCATGTCCGAAAGTGAGCTCTTCGCCATCACTGCCGCTCTGCTTGAAACCCCACATCCTAACTTCCTCATTTTTTACCTCACCCGTGAGTCCCTCCTCTGGTTCGCCCTCAACCACCATGGCCACATGGTCTCCATACCATATATATCAAATCCCTTGGGACGTGATTTTGGTGGACGGGTCACGTGGGTATTTTCTGGTGGCATCAGGGAGGATGTTAGCGATTTTCATGGCGACATTGCTGGCCAAGAAGAATAAAAAGGAGATGGTCGATTAACGAGAGGGAGGCATCACGGGTAAAACTAAAAGGGAAAAAGAAAAATATATTGGAGAAGAAAAGGTAGAAGAAATAGAAGAGAGCGTGAGAAGAAGGAGGCACAGAATAGAATCAGTGAGAGTATCCAGGAGAGAGGAGGAAAGTGAGAAGAAAAAAAGAAGATTAGAGATGAGCAAAAAAGCGAGAAGTGGCCAATAAGCAAAAGGGAAGAGTGAGGAGAAGAAAGAATTTCGAATAGTGTGTTATGAAGGTTGAGGGAGCTGAGAGAGTGACGAGACGAGAAGAGGGGAGCAGGCTGATCTTCAGATATTATTCTGTTGATGGGCTTTTTTTATTTTTTCCAAAGTAAAAATTATGATGAGTGGAGGATTAAAATGAAAATAGATCAATGAGTGGCGGACCAAAATAGAATTTCGGTCCAAAACCTAGGATAACCTTCCATTTGGGCCTGTCTTACTGCCATGAACACAATATTTTGAGCCCAACTCGACTCTGAGAAGATAAACAAGGTTTTATAGAAAATGGTGACTCAGACCAAAAAAAATAAAAGTTGGTGCCAAGTTGACTGAATTACAGAATAATTCTTCTTCAAAACATGTAACTGTTTGATAATAATACTAGTCATAGTTGAAAGGGCAAAAAATTATTCCAATAACGTTGATACATGCAGCTGAACCGACAGCAACAACTGGACTGAAGGTGTGAGTAGTGCGAAGAATTATGGGTTGCCTTGTAATATATTAAGGTTCCAATAATTGAGATGGTGATAATGGACCCCCCACAAGGAAAAATTATTGAGATGGTGTAGCAAAATAGTGCCAAAAACACAATAGCCATGGCAGAGGCTACAGAGTGATCACCGTAATCAATGTTAAAAAAAAAAAAAGCGGTCAGAGTTCTTGAAATTGGGGCATGAGCATATTTTGCCTTATTTAGTCATTTTGGATATTTAAGTTCAAACATTATAAAATTTTAAAACCATGTTGAACTTTACTTTAAGAAAGTTAAGCAATTTGAAGACATGAGTTTGGTTAATCTATGAATGCCAATAGTCAATCTGTTTTTACATTAAAAATAATATATTTGAGCATTTAAATATGATATTCATGTGGGTTTAAGTAATACTTGAATTTGATTTATTTTAAACTTGATTTTGCTTAAGCTACAAATGCCAATGGCCAAACCAGTTATGGAGATGAAGCTAAAGATTTCAACTACCGCACCTTCACCATGAGGCGTTTAATCAATTTCTTGCTTCCTTTTTAGATCTTCTGGTACGAGGGAATGAGTACATATGTCACAAGTCCCAACACTTTTCCTTAATTTTGAAGTTTGTTGCTGGTGGGATAACAATGTATGATGGTAGTAAAATAATGATTACATGATGGTATGTTTTTATTGAATTTACTGATTGCCACGTAAACATACATAATCTCTTACTCTTGTGAATTTTTAGATAATGCATCGAGGTACTGCTTTGAACTCATACTAAATGCCATATTTGTTCGTTTTGTCTGTGTGGTTATCTGTATTTTCTATAAATAAGTAAGAAATGGTTACATTCACGTGATCATAAATTTAGAAATCAACATTTTACTTTAGTCTTTTATAAATATTTCATCTGTGAATAATTAAATTTTAAAAAAATAATTTTATGAGAGATCAGATTTAAAAATTAACTCATTTACAGGAAACCAGTTGTATCCCAAATCAAAATACTAAAACTAAAATTCAAAGCTAAAATAGGAAGAGTTAAATTTAAAAAAAAAAAATTAAAAAACGCAAAAGCGAAAGACAATATGGGCCTGCGTCGATCACCGACGCCCACAGTAAACTGGAAATAGCATTTCGTCTGCGAAAAAAGTTTGAAGCTTCCCTCCACAAATCGACGCAGAATCCTTCGCCTTCGCCCACTGAAATTTCGCGGTATGGCTGAGCCTATGTCTCTTAGTTTTAGCTACATTGGAATCTTCTTCCTTTTGCTTTTCTGTGCCATTACCCCAATTGCTAAATCTTCGGCATCTTCTCCAACCCAATCTCTCAACGTTAACCCCGATTTCGACCCAGAAATTGATCTCTTCGGCGACGCGGAGACCGTCGACCGTGGAGCGCACGTGAAACTCACCGGCCCATTGCCTTCTAGCTCTGGTCTTCTTCTGCGCAGAAACCCTATCAAGTTTACCAATCCGACGTCTTTTTCCACCGAGTTTTCTTTCTCGATCTCTTCGGATGACGGTGACGGTCTTCTTCTTGTTTTAGTTCCTGGCAATTTCTCGCTCAGATTCCCCGGAAAATGTTCATTTGGGCTTTCCTTGGAGGATAATTATCTGGGTGTTGAATTCGACACCTCGATGGATGATAATGTAGGCGATCTGAATGCAAATCATATAGGGCTAAATGTGAACAGTCTTGTGTCTGTCGCTGTTGGTAACGTTTCGGATATAAATTTGGTTCTTAAAAGTGGGGTGAAGTTGAAGACTTGGATCGATTATGATGCCAGTTCAAAGAGATTAGAAGTTAGGTTGAGTAGAATGGGAGAAGCAAGACCATTCAATCCGATCATTGCGTATGAGATTGATCTGTTACAAATGTGGGGAGGTCATGATGTGTTTGTTGGTATAACCTCGTCAAATCGGGGCGCCTCAGTACAGATAATTAATGTTTATTCATGGAAGCTTAGTTTGAGGGGAATTCCAAATTCGTTGCATTCTCTGCCTGCGGATCCTCGAGGCCATTCTGATCAACATGTGAAGACTGAAACTATCGGGTCGCAGGAGAGGAATTATTCTCCTTTGACACTTCTTGCTGGGTTGATTTTCACGAGTGTGTGTGTTGCCTTGATTGCATTTGTTTTGCTGTTTATGTGGGTAATCTTTATGAATAGGCACCTAGAGTCTCCTGAACCCGCTGCCGATATCAGGTATGAAAGAATTGATGTGGCTGTTGAGAAAAATACCGATGATGATAAGAATAGAACATAGGTGATGTGAATATTAGATATTCTAATTTACTAGCAAAACACTTCTGTAGCATCATTTTGCAATGAAGTTTGTAAGATATTTGCACGTTTAAGTTGAGAACCACTCCTATATGAGGATTTTGGATATGAATGTTATGTTAGTATTTTTGCAATTTTTTGATGCTTGAGTCTGCTTTTAAATGAATCATGCTTGTACATATGCTTTTGTACCCTGCTATTTCTTCTTTTGTCCATCATTAAGAGTTACCCATTAGGAAAGATCCTCTTTCGTTCCTTTAAATTCTCTATTAATCCTCCGTACTCCAAGCTCTCTAGATCTTGGAATTATCTTAAGAGGTTTAATTAGTTCAGTTAAACCAATTAGCATTTTAGAGTTTTATCTACTGTGCAGTGTGCACTGATTTACAGAAATAGCAGAACCCCTTTGCTTCCCCAGTTACATGTGGAGAGAATGGAACTTGTCATCAAATAAGCACACGATGCACGTATTAGATACGATGTGACATGATATGTAGCATATGCCAATTTAAAAATTTTTGGATACGGATATGGTAATATAAATATAAATATATATATATATATATATTAATGCATAAAAATGAATAATAAAAAATAATGAAACAAGTTATATGCATTTGTAAAATATGTCAATAAAGAATTACAAATTAAAATACAAATGATTAAATAAAGTAAAATAAATTAATCTTTTTCATTTTTATTAATATCACTATGATTTCTTATGAGTTCTTGCTCCAATCTGGTTCATCTAAGGATAAATTTGCAACTTCAAGGCTTCTAGCACCATCAAATGGTTCCCAATGGTCTTCATTAATATTTTACATCTTAGTTTGTCATTTGGAATACATTTAACTCTTCCTTGATAAAAGATGAAGATTAGTATGCATATAAACCAAATCTTCAATCCTTTTTTGATTTATCTTATTCCGTTTAAGGGAGCGAATGAAGGAGTAGGTACTCTAGTTTCTTTTACAACAAAAAGATGAACATAGTTGCTCAAGAAGTTTCAATGCAAGATTTTGAGGCATAGGAGTTGAAGAACTATAATTCACCCACCACTCTTTAGGTTCCAAAATCCACCTATCTTGTAAGGAATCAAATAATGAATATGTGTTGGAGGCTGCAAAATTTAAAAAATTCTTGAAGAATTATCTTTCTCTCAATTGACTCTGTAAAGTACATGTCAAAGCATTTGGTCCTCTCAATTGAAATTTCATCATCCTTATGTGGAGGAACTCTATTAGTTGCCTCTTGAAGCCACTGAGAAGTATAATATCTATATAAACAAAAGATAATATCAATGTCACTTATTTAAACACACAAAGTTAAATTTGAAAACAACATAAATATTATACATTGGATTCAATGAATGAGCAAGACAATGAAGTGAAGTGCAATTCTTTGTCCGACGATTAATTATAATCTCATATACAATTTCATAAAACCTTGAATACTCATAAGGCTCTTTGTTCTCATGTTTGTATATGTATACCTTCACTTCTTCTACCATTGAATCCCACATATCGTAGACCAAATGTAGTATTGGCTTATCGGTATCACAAAACCTAAACATGTCATAAATAGGTTTTGTGAAAAAGATGATGTAATCAATTTTATCCCACAAAGAATCATCAAGAATGAACTATTTGACTGTATTTGCTTTTCCAATATCATCATCTTTATAAGAACTCCATTCCTCACTGATTACCATTGTTTGGAGAGGTTGTTTTATGAGTTTGAGACCCTTAAGCATGACAATTGTGGAAGCAAATCAAGTTTTAGCAATAGCCAATAATTTCAAAGGCACAAATTCATTGAAAATAGCCAATTTATAAAAGGATTCATGATAAAAGTTCTAATAAAAATGGCATCATCCCTAAGTGTGATCTAACGACATTCTTCAAACACAACCTTATTTACCTCTGTGTTATTTGTTGCATATATATTTTTCAATGCAAAATTAAGTGTGTGCATAACATATGGTGTCCAAAAAAATGTGTGGATACTTAGCTTCAAGCAGTTTACCAGTAGCTTTACACACAAGGGCATTGTTAGTTATAATTTGAATAATATTTTGAGGTCTAACCCCTTCAACAACTTACTTTATCAAATTAGCTATGTAATATTTATCTTTGTACTCCTTAGATCCGTTAACAGCCTTAAGGAAAATAAGACCTCTATCAGATATAGCCATAAAATTTATTAATGGTCATTGTTGGACATAAGTCTAACCATATGTTATTATACTCACTTTCTTATCACTCCAAGTTCCTTTGATTGGTTCAAGTAACCTTTCAACATTTGTCCTTTCATTTTGCAATAAAGGGTCTCTTAGTGCATTATAACCATAAGGCCTAAAACCAGCAATCACATTATTTGTAGCATATTAAAATGAGCTAATATAATATGGATTACGTGCCAAATTAAATGATAAACTAGTATAATAAAACATCCTTGCAATTTCTCCACACAATTTCTCCTTAGTTCTATTATTAAAGGCTCTTTCTAGACCACTCACGACTTTTTATTTTCTTTGGTTATATGGACTTTCAACTATAATAGTTTCATCTAGGTTTAAAGAAGATAAGCTCGAAGCTGGTAGTGGTAATGACACTTACTTTGGTTTTGACATACTATTAGCCTCCTCTTGCATAGCTTTCATTTCAACTAAACATTAGCTATCAACCTTAAAACACATAACAATCCCTTTACTAAACACTCTTGGCAAGTGCCATTCAACTCTAGAATATGATCCATTATATTCATTGTTACAGTAATTACACTTCCAATATCTATTTCCACCACCAATAACTACATTTTCACATAATTTACTTCTGTCAACTATAGTCATATAAGCCCACAAAGGTGTTAATTCCTTTTGAAGTTCATTACTTGATTGATATCTAGAGGTTGAGCTAGTAGAACTACTGGATGCTCCCATAGCCATTAATGATATAACAATTGTATATCAAGCTAGATGTGATACTTATTGTCATGATTTAGAAAAATACAGAAATTTAGGAAAACCCAACAGCACAATGCAGCAACAAATACAAAAGATTTTCTTGCTTAAGCAATTAGAATCATGCTTATTACAAAATTGACCGAAAGGAAAACCCAATAGCTTCTCTGTTTCATGCTTAGTAACACATTTTACAGAAAGTCAAAAACCAATAAAAAAACACAGAAGAACTCACCTAAACCAAAAATCATAGTAAAATATAGCCCCTCTATTTCATATTTAGTAACATATTTTACAAAAACCAATCAAAAAACATTAAAGAACTGATCAAAACAAAAAATTCCAACAATACATAGCCCCTTTATTTCATGTTTAATAACACACATTATGCAAAAATGAACAACAAACATAGAACTCACCGAATGACTGGACAGAAACAAAAAATAAGATGAAGGCAAGCACACATAAACGAAAAATGAAAATATGAAGCAGAAGTGCAGAAGCAAAAACTGACCAATAAGGCACCAGGTGAAGCGCTACAACATCACAATAGCACCATCGAAACACCGTGATAAAACGGTCAAAACGAAGCACCACACCTATGCAACAGACGACGCACTAGTAAAGAGCAATGGGAGGAAAACATCGAACGTAAAAGGCAAATAGTGCATAAATCAGAATTAAATTCGACCCGTTTTAAAACGTTTCGACACGTTTCGTGCGAATAGAGGAGTTTATATATGCGTAGTCGCATACCATACACGTATACATATCATATATGTATTTGACATGGATATGTTAACCTACCAGGCGTATTCATGCTTCATTGCTTGACGTTGATGTTTTATAGATGGTAATGATGCCTCATGGACGAGAAAAATATATTTTTAGTTCCTTATTTATAACAAAATTATTATTTTGGTCTCTTATTTATTGACATGCCTAAAATAATTTCTCACTCATTAGAAAATGCCACATTTGATTTTTTACTTTTTTAAAAATTACCAAAATTTAGTCATTCTAATAAATTCTAAACCTTAACTTTATGGATTAAATTTAGTATTTTTTCAAAAAAGTAAGGGATTAAATTTGACATTTTTCAATGAGTGAGAAATTATTTTAAACATTTCAATGAATGAGAAATTAAAATAACAATTTTATAATAAATAAAAAATAAAAAATATATTTTTCTAGATTCGTGGACGTTGATGGTTTGTAGATGATAATGATACTTCATGGCTGTAGCATTTAATTTTATATCAAATGCTCTGATGTAATCACGCAGAAACCTTCTAGATAACCTCAAGCATGAGAGGTGCATCTTCCATTGAGAAACAATTGTAGGTAGTAATTTATCAAGTTGCAATAGATTTCCAGGGTATCAAATAATCAATTCCACTGTCTCCTGTGGGAAGCTCCTTTAGGGGTATGTTTGGGAGCGATAAAAAATGAAGTGAACCTTTCCATAATCTGAGAAATTGATTTTTAAAGGGAAAATTAAGAAATTTGGGTGGCCCTTAAACTAATATTTTTAATAACCCAAATTAACAACTAACTTCCCTTCCCTTTCCCTTGCACCTTGAAATATGGTTTGTTTTAGAGAGGAAAAATGGAGGGGAAGGAAAGGGAAGGTAGAAGAAGGAAAGCATTGGTTGGAAGTTTGTTAATAAGGAAGGGAGGAGAATCTTCCAAATCTTCAAAAGTCTTCCTTTTCTATGCCTTCTAAGTTTTGAGAGATGTTGGAAGAAAAGTTATCTCAAACAAAGGGATGGGAGGGGAAGAATCATAACTCCCAAACATCACAATCCAAGGCGCACAGTATCTTACCTAACATGACTTCTAAATAAGTAAAGTGTATGGCATCGCTGTATATGTTGCCTTATGTGGATCATTTTCAGCCGTGCGATCGGCACTTTCATCGAAATGCGATTTATTAGGTGGGACTCATCGCTGCCCATCTGCCTAAAGAACAAGAACAAGGGCTCTTATGAATTATGATGAAGCACGTTAGCATGTTTGGTTTGGGTCAAATTTACACGCACCACCAGAGTTCATTCTGAGAATAATGCATTTTCCTTCTAAAGAAAATGATAGTAGCACTAGGAAGGACTGAACTTTGGCAAACTATTTTACATTTTTAAAGTACCTAAATACTCTTTCGGTGTTATAAAAGTTTCAATTTGATCTTTATTATTTTAATGAGTTAGTGTTGTTTTTCACCATATAAAAATGGTACAATTATAAATCATTTTCTCTTTATTTTATTTTATGATATGAAAATGATATTTTTTTATTTAACTGATAATTAAATAAAATAACGTTATTTATTTTTTTTCTATCAAATTCGAGCTAAATTAAATGAGTGGACAAAAAAAGAACGAAAGTCATGTTAAGTGGAAAGACATTTAGAAATTATAAATGTACAAAAACGACAATTCAATTATTGCAATTTTGTATTAATGGATTGACTTTTGAAGACTTTTAGGAAATTGTTGTAGTATTTGTTATGATTTATGTGATTAATAAAGTTGAATCTTCCGTCTTGGCAAAATGAAACTAATATTCTCATGTGTCATTGAGTCTGAGAAGCATCAAAAAGTTAATTCAACGTAAGACGGACACTGCTCCATTATCCTAAGTGATATAATCATGCTTCTCCCCACAAAGTCATTAGATTATTTGTTGAAACAAAAAGAAACAAGACGGATTTTATTCTGATATATATATCATACCAGAACGTCGAAATCAATGGCATTGCTACCTTATAATTTACTAGTACCTATTGTTTTCATGCATATCTTAAAAGATGAAAAAAAACATTGAAAGCATATATGCTATTATGTTTGTGAAATCTCTCCGCTGTCTAAATGGACAAGTTCCTATGTTCTGTTAATTTTAATTGTGAGTGGTTATCATATGTTTTTGAGAATATTATGTCTTTTTTTAGTTATGATGTTATTAGTTATTAAATATTATCAATACAGCATAATATTTTGCTTATTTTAATAAATTTAGGACAATTGTTTGGGGCAATTATAAAATAAAATTAGTTGTACCAGTATAATTACTGTATGACATATTAATTTGTTGTATTTATATTTTAACCATATTATTTTTATATTTCATTTATGGACCTAATTTTTTTTTGAATTTTTTAATTCACTCCTTTTACTTTTTATTGTAACTCAATCATATAAAAATATCAATTTATAACATTGTTAACTCACCATAATACTTTTTTTATTTTTTCAACAATTCTGCAACTCTCTAATTTTATTCTTATTTTCAACTCATTAACTAATATTTAGTGAGGTTACTAAAAAAATAAAAAGTAGAGGGAATAAATTAAATATTTTTAAAATTTTTTTTAGTTCATAAATAAAATCTAAAAATATTAGATTCAAAATATAAATATAACAAATTATTTTAAATTAATATACAGTTAACATATTTTGACATATTGCTATCATATATCTTCTTTTAAGTATGTTATATAATAATTGCATTGATGTGTACAAAGTGATACCATAAATTTATTTATATAATTAAATTTATGAATTATTGTATGCAAAATTTTTTAATAAATGTTATTTAATGTTTTATAAATAATTACATCATAACTATTAAAAAAAAATTGATGTTACTGAGAACATAAGATTTTCACTCATATGTGTTTATTGATTCAATGATTGTATAGCTCTATATTGAATTAAAATCCAATAAAAGGGTCAAAGTTCAAAAGACTAAAGCTAAAGCAATATCAATAGGACTTCCACTTTGAATAACAAACGACGCATGAGACATCTTTGCTAGATTCGTTTGTAGTCATCTTTGTTTTTTCTATTAAAAAAAGAAAAAAGAAAATTATTTGTTTGGCGATCGATCTTTGATACCAAGTCCATATCGCATGAAAGGAAAAGGCAATAAGATTTGAAATGCCAACTTGTGGGTGGATGCTCATTAGTTGCCCAATAATGTGTTGTTTTGGTTCGAATTCGCGATTCTCATAATATGATTGATTGACCATGTACATCAACTTACAAATATCAAAGAATTTTTTAAACCAATATTGATATAAAGGGGATCATTAGATATTTAGAATTGAATTTTTTTTTAATTATATTTATGCCTGAAAACATTTGAAGTTTATATTGCGAATAAAATGCATTTTTGGTCATTCTCTTATTACAAAATTATTATTCATATATTCATTAAAAAATGTTACATTGGTCCTTCACTTTTTTAACAAAATATTATATTTAGTCTTTTTAATTTATGATTTAGTATTTAATAAATGGATTAAATTTGATAATTTTTTTAAAAATAAAAATATTAAATGTGAAATTTTTTTAATAAGTGGGGGATTATAATAATAATTTGTGATAAGTGAAAATAAAAATATAATTTTCTCTTTATATTAATCATTTCAAAAGACAGAAAAATAAGGCAATAGGGAAAAAAGGAGAATGAAAAATAAAGGGAAAGACAATTAGAGGTGCTTGTTAGTGCCACCAAATTATTATTTTGGTTATTCATTAATTAAAATATTTAATATAATTTTTTACTCATTAGAAAATGTCATATTGATCTTTTACCTTTTTTTAAAAAAAAAAAAATCAAATCTAGTATCTTAAATTTATGATTTATAATTTGACAAATAGACTAAATTTAATAATTTTATAAAATATAAAAGATTAAGTATAATATTTTTTAATAAATAAGAGATTATTTTAAATATTTTAATGAACGAAGAATCAGAATAATAATTTTATAATAAATAAATATAAAAATATATTTTTCTTTGTGATAAGTGGAGATAAAAACTAAACTTTTGTCTTTATATTAATCATTTCAAAAGATAGAAAAGAAGCACCCAAAAAAAAAGGAAGAAAAAAAAGGAGCATGAAAAGTAAAGGGGAAGACAAATAGTGGTGCTTGTTAGTGCCACAAAAAGCCAAAAGGCATGCAATGATTCCTTTGCATTCCAAGCCAATCAAGCCATTGTGGCATTCACAACAAGGAGCGGATAGAGAAATTTTTGCGTCAATTAAAGATATAACATTTATTTTTCTCGTTCCCAAAAAATAAAAGATATAACATTTAGTTGATGCAGTATCCCATCTGACATTTATGTTTTCAACCAAAAATATAAAATTAATTAACATTGACGCAATTGGTAAGAGATAAAAATTACCTTAAAAGTAATTATATTATTAATATATTGTTATGACAGAAATAGTTTTTTTTATTAATTGTATTTCCATCTCCAAGGGCATATTTAGGGAAAGTAATCAGTATAATTTCATATTATAACATTTAGTATTATAGTCATTTATATTTTGTTAAATATATAATTTATATAAAAGATTCAATTTAATTATAATTTAAATCAGAAATTAAAATTAGTATATAATTAAGTAATAATAACATAAAAATATATGATTTAATTTTAAAATTTAATATTTATATGTAATAATCATATACATATCTTGATATAATTAAAAATTTATGTATTTGTCATATTTTAAATGTAATAAAGATATAAAATACCGCATATATATATATTTTCGTTTTTGAAATTTGAGCTTCTGTTCTCTATATTTCATTTTTGGTCTGCATTTGACTATATATAATATGTCTAAAACAGCAGAGATGTGAAACATAAGAAATTCGTTTTTCATCGGGCAGAAAATTTAAAAAAAAAAAAAAAAAAAAAGAAGCAGGTTGCGCATAACAGGGAAAATCATTATCTTGTCATCGAAAACATTGCATTTGGCTTTCCCATCAATTTGGTCCCACGCTCTCATCCGTTGGATCATTTTCAGATAATCATCCTGTCAACAGTTTGACGTATTCACATGGAACTCCCCACGCGGTACCCTAAACCCTATCCTATCCTAGGGCATCTTTCAAGCTTTTTTGAGATTTATTATTACAAAATTTTGACCAACCCAAATTGATTAATCAAAAGAATAAAGATTTTCTACCCACCAATTCTTACTATTATTCTTCCAGAAAATACTTGAACAAGTAAAATTCGGCTTTTTCATTAGATAGTTAATATTTTAGTTAGTTTTTTATTTTTATTTTTTTATCTTGGTGATGTACTTTACAGAATTCAACCTGTTTCTTGGTTGGCAAACTGTTAATTTTCTTTTTTTATTCAGTTTTATGAAAAATGACATATGTATTTATATATAATATAATATTATTTTATTTATAATTAAATTTAAAAAATTTTCATCTGATTTTTTCACTTGTTTAATTGTATTGGCAAAAATACATGGTTATTCAAGAATATAGATTTTCTAATAATTTAAATTCTTTATATTTAAAGAAATTTAAGTCATTAAATTTTTATCTTATAATTTAAATTTTAATAAATATTAAACAATTTATAAAAATGTTATAAAATCTAAATTATTAAATTTGAGGAAAGTACATAGTTGATCCTCTACTTTTATATTTTATAATAATTTAATGTCTCACAAATTAATTATAATAAATCACTCTCTCAAAAATTTAATTTTATATAAATTTAAATTTGTACAAATTAATCTTTTGCTTTAATTAATAAAAATTAAATTTACATAAAATAAAATTTGTAAAAAATTAAATTATCACAATAATTTATAAAATTAAAAAATATAAAAATAAAAAATCAATTTAATACTTTTCTTCGTTCAATTTTTATCTACCAAATTGAATTTTATGAAATTTACTTGTAATCAGATCGCTAGACGTTAAATTAAAGGATTAC
Source organism: Delonix regia (assembly GCA_037074485.1). NCBI lineage: Eukaryota > Viridiplantae > Streptophyta > Magnoliopsida > Fabales > Fabaceae > Delonix > Delonix regia. Next base: position 16,440,737 of record CM073452.1, on the reverse strand, counting down.
TCCAAATAGTGCAAAATTTCAACGGACTGCGTCGGGTGATGAAGGGCCCACGAATTTCCCTTCCCTTTTTATTTTAACTTTTCCTTCCCTTCCTATAAGGAATATAGAATCCATCTTTTTCTTTTCTTCCTTCCCCCCACCGTACCAAACATTCTATATAATTCATCTACAAAGTTGGCTACTCAATAATTTACAAAGATAAATGGATTTTAAAATATAAAATTGAGTAAGAACTAACTTAAGAGTAACCCTTCTTCTAAAAGGTTAAAATAGAATCACCAAGATCTCAACTGATTTATTTAAATCAATATTCTGAGGTATAAATTTATTTTAAAAAATTTATATAATATTTTTTGAGGATAAAGTTGTCATCAGCCAAGTGATGGAGCCATATATGGTTAAGGTTGGGCATACCCTATTTGATTTTTATAAATATTAATATATAATATTATCTTTTAATAATATACTCTTAAATTTTTTAAAATTTTTTTACTTATTATATTCGCACTAATCAGAATCCTCTGCCGACAACATAAATACAATGCAGCAAGGTATAAATAAAAAAAAAATCAGTTAAAAAAAATTAGTTAATAAAAAAAAGCTATACTGAAAGTTTCACAGCACGTGATCCGTGTTTTATTAGCACAAGCCTTGTCCTTAAAGTCTTACCTACGCCTATGATGTTCAGGCTTCGAACTTCAAAGGATATTTGATATATTATCAAACTAAAATATTTTTATATTAGAATATAATATACAGTTTTAAAATTAAAATATTACAATAGAATTTTACGTCTCTTTCCACATTTTATATAAAAAAAGAAAAAAAAGGGAAGGTGTGAAGTGGCGTTGCTGTTGCATTTGTTATAGGATTTGAATGCATTATAAGAGGTGAAGCAGAAGAGGTGCGACAATAGCGCGGTCTGTTGGGTACTTAAAAGGAGAAGGAAGAGGAGAGACGTTAGTCGTCGCCCCTAACAAGAAGAAGGAGAATCCATGGACAAAGCTGAAATCCAACTTGGTTCCCGCAATGCCCACTCCCCCAGAAAAGCCGTCGATGTTGAATCCCCAGACACTGCACATCAGATCAGCACAGGTTCTCTTCCCATTCCATTTCACCATTTCTTTACTTCTTTCCATTTTCGTATTGTTAGGTTGTTTTCTAGGCTTCATGTTGGGGGGTATTTGGGGGGGAGGACGTGAGTTTTAGAGATTTGGGAAATTTGAGAACGACCCGCCTCTGGATTTTTGGTTCAAGTTACAGAGGGCTGGGACAGTAATTGTGAAATGATGCAGGAAGCTCAAATCGGAGCCAGTAGTATAGAGTATAAAATCTCAGAACAAAGGTCTAATTTTTTTCAGCATGGGAATCGTGGGGTTATGTGTTGTATGGCTTTCTTTGGTTGGCATGAACACCGTCGGAGATAAAAGAAAGAGAGAGAAAGATAAAGTATAGGCGCTATTCTCGCAGCTGATTGAGAGGACCAGACGAAGAATAAAATATTGTCCAACAAATAAAACAACCGCTGAAAACGTCGGTGCGGGAGCGCTTATCCTTTTTATTTTTTCCTTCTTTTCCCTGTCTGGATATATGAAGAAGAAACTTTAAGATAAACTAACCACCGAACCCGTCGTAAGTTGCAGTTAATAGTTTCCATATCAAGAAAAAAATAGAAGAAGTGAGGAACGCATTGGTAGTTTAAAATGTTTGTACGATATCTAGTGATGCTCAAGTTTTCCGTTAAACTGGAGTTAAGCGACTCCGGAAATAAGTAATTATTTGCTCCTCAATTTTCTGAAGGATTTAACTGCCATTTACGAACTTCATGCACTTCGTTGTTCCTTATTCTTACTGATGTATTTTTTTTTTTCTGTTCTCGTGAAATATTTTATAGATTCATGGTTTCAAGTGGGCTTTGTCCTCACGACGGGAATCAACAGCGCTTATGTGCTTGGATACTCCGGGACGGTCATGGTTCCACTGGGTTGGATAGCTGGTGTAGTTGGTTTGATCATAGCTACTGCAATATCACTGTACGCAAATGCGCTAGTTGCTAGGCTCCATGAATATGGGGGAAAAAGGCATATTAGATATAGAGATCTTGCTGGATTTATATATGGTATGGACAAGAAGGACAACAACTTGTGGTCTTCTCTCTTGTATACATGTCAATCATCTTTCGAATTTAATTTCCTGTTTTCATTTAATTCGTCTCATTCACCTTGCAGGTAGAAAAGCATATTCTCTCACCTGGGGATTACAATATATCAATCTATTTATGATAAATACTGGCTATATCATTTTGGCTGGTTCAGCCCTCAAGGTAAGAGATGTTCAATCATATATCACCTCTTAGTGATTTTCATCAATCTTCAGCCATGGTACTAGTGGTAAAGTCTTCTGTAAATAATTATTGCCTTAATTCTGCTTCTGGGTCAGCTGTAACTTATACCTATGCTTTCTATGTTTTCGTTTAGTGCAGCCGTGTTGAGTGTTAATTTTTCTAAATATTTTTCTCTTCAATTTGGTGCAGGCTGTTTATGTTCTATTTAGGGATGACCATGAGATGAAGCTTCCATACTTTATTGCCGTAGCTGGTGTTGTGTGTGCAATGTTTGCCGTATGCATTCCCCATCTTTCGGCTCTTGGAATTTGGCTAGGATTTTCAACAGTCTTCAGCTTGATATATATTGTTATATCAAGTGTGCTGTCCATTAGAGATGGTAACTTAACTTCTCTTCTCTATACCTGTGCCTAAGTAACATGTCTTTCTACGAAGGCTCTAATTGTTGACGACAACAGGTTAGGATCAGAGTTTACCTGAGAACAATGTCTTATTTCGCCATGCCAGATTAGCTAGGATGAATTTTTGTGTCTTGTTTTTTTATTTTTCGGTTTGAGTTGATCATAAATTCATTATTCAGACCTTGAATGTTCACTAACCATCAGTGTATCACTAGGAATAAAATCTCCAGCTAGAGATTATAGTATTCCAGGGACATCAACAAGTAAAATATTCACAACGATTGGGGCGTGCGCTAATCTTGTGTTTTCATTTAATACGGGAATGCTTCCTGAGATTCAGGTAAGACAGGAGCTTAGAATTCATTTCATAGATTTATCTCGATTATAATAAAATTATTCTTTGACTCTTCAGTTAAGAATTGAAGTGTTTTAGTGTATGACTTGTGTTTGGTTTTAACGCAACAGGCAACAATCAGGCAGCCAGTTGTGAAGAACATGATGTGGGCTCTGTACTTTCAGTTTACAGTCGGAGTTCTACCACTCTATCTGGTTACTTTTGCAGGGTACTGGGCTTATGGATCTTCCACCCAAACCTATTTGATGAATAATGTCAATGGTCCAGTCTGGGTGAAAGCCATGGCCAATATTGCAGCCTTTCTTCAGTCAGTTATAGCATTGCATGTACTCACGTCTAAACTATAAATTCTTTCTGCTCTCAAATTTATGCTTAAATTGATTCATTGTCCTCATAGCCTCTCTTTTGCCAATGGCAGATATTTGCAAGTCCTATGTATGAGTATCTGGATACTAAATATGGAATCCAAGGCAGCGCACTGGCTATTAAGAACTTGTCATTTCGAATATTAGTAAGAGGTGGCTACCTGGCCTTTAATACATGTGTGTCAGCTCTTCTGCCATTCCTTGGGGATTTCATGAGCCTCACAGGGGCCATTAGCACATTTCCCCTCACATTTATCCTTGCCAACCATATGTACCTAGTGGCAATGAAGGACAAACTAACATCCATGCAAAAGCTCTGGCACTGGCTCAACGTGCTTTTCTTTGGTCTCTTGTCTGCGGCAGCAACAATTGCAGCCCTACGACTAATTGCAGTAGACTCCAAAACGTACCATGTCTTTGCTGATTTATGATTACATTTTTTTTTAATCGTTCAGCAATTGTAATGCCTAAAGTTTATGCATTGAATAGGCTTTCTGTAGAAGAAAATAAATAAAAATAGAGTAGCATTTCCCAAAAGGTTGTGTGAATTGTATTTTGGAGTGAACAAGTTGTAGTCCCTCAAAATTATTCACTTATTGCAGTAATGCCACGGTTTTTGCCTTTTTAAGTACACAATCACAACCCATTTCGGAAGCTTGGCTCGAAAATGAGTTGATATACTTTCTCATTAGCCATTCTAGTTACCAAACTAAATTATTTGCATAAATAATTAAATCAAAGAAATTGAGAACTGATAATTAAATGGGTATAATAATTGAGATAACAGCCAGATAATGTCACAATGTCTTTAAATTCCTGCCTATCTATGCAACTGGTAAACAGCAAAGGATGAATAAAAGAATCAAGAAAGACAAATACTTTAATAGTTGTTTCTACAAACAGGAATTGTCATTTCCCACCTAAAAAATCGTCCTTAAACCGTCCGACGAAAATTCGTGAACCTGCAATCATAAGGAAGGAGAGGTTAAAGTTATTAGGTTACTTTCATTATACCAGCAGCTTCTTCCTTCAACAAGAAAATGAAAATCAATATGCTTTAAAATTCATTAAAGAAAGGATGAAGGGAGACGATAGATAGTAGCCAGGTTTCTCTTATTCCACGAACGGCAGGTTATGGCCTTCAACATAGACCTACCTGCTAAGTTTGAAACCATGAAGGTTGGATGATTTCAGTTCAAACACCTTAATCTGGGAAAAAATCTACATTCCAGCAATAATTTCTTACTGATTCACAATCAAATTGGAGAAGAATATACAACAGATGGTCACTAGAATTGTGAACTAAATTCAGCCCAAGGAATGTTTATATATCTTGCGGTCAGTAATTACATAGTACATGGTGCCAAAAGAATCCACCTTGTATAGTGAAAGTCAGCATATAATTCCATTTTTATGTGTGTTTTTTTTTAAATGAAACATATGAAAGGCTGAATGTACTAACATGACAGCAGATATATGTTCTAATTCAGTTAATATTCATCACAGTATTATACAATTTAATTCACACACAAAATCATTAAAAAAGTTTACAACAAGTGTAAGCATTGGCATCTCACCTTGCTAGGCATCATCCAGAAACCAACTTTACAATAATGAAGATGGTGTTCAAAAGAATGAGAGGAACTCTCAGATATTGAGTTGCATATATGAGGCCGATAAGCTGGCCTTTGAATGATTTTGTCCTGCCACCTGAAAAATCTGACAAGCCCCATCCTCTAGGTGCAAGAAACCGGTCCTCATTTAGTATTGCTAGTGCATTTGCAAGAAGCAGGAACCCCTCAAGTATTGTCCACAAACCCATTTCCCTGCATTGCAAAGAAATCAAATTCAAATTACTAATACCTTGAACTTGCAAGTTGTCTGCACTTGCTCTATCAAATGTAGTTCAAGGGTCAGAGAAGAAAAAAACAACAAAATGCTAAAAATGCTAGCGCTGATCCGCCCCTCAAATTTCTCCACATGAACTGTCTGAGATAGTGTCTTGGTATCAAACAAAACACTATTTCCCCATAGTTCTTTTAATTAGAAAAAGTAATAGTGACTTGACTCAAGATTTGATATGTCGGAACAAGGAGCAATTGATGCTCTAGAAATCAGTGAAAAATGGATCCCTGCTAGCTAATAGCAATGAAGATGGAGTTCGTTCTAGACTAGAGCATCAATTGCGTAAGACTGAACTGCAGAACCCCTAGAAATGCCAGTCAAAAATAAATACCGCTGAAACTGATAAAAACTCAAATTAATTTTTGATTCAATTTTAAGTACAGAAACTACTAACAGCTTAACGGTTCTACCCTTTTCTCTATTTTGAGTGTCTATAATTTAATTTTTGTTTAAAGTACAGACTTCAAACATCGAATCAAATCGCCGGCCCAGGCAGACGCAAACATTTAAAACAGTTTGATCTCAACTACCACATATCAGTACAACAAAGAAATACCGATGAAATCACAAAAACATAAAGCTCAAGTATTCCAGCCAAATACCAGAGGAAAAAAGAATGAGAATAGCGCTGATGACTTCGAATCCTAGATCTACCAACGACAACCAAAAATAGTAAGAGCCGAAGATGAAGAGAGAAACGAGGATGAGGTCACCTGTTTAGAAAGGATGAAGGAATCGAACGTTGGCTAACGTTGCCGCAGTCGGTGTCGACGAGGACGCTTTATTAACAGAAGGTAACAGACTGAGTTGCACGGAGATCAAGGCGATGGCGATGCCCTTATCGTCGATGGGATCAGTGTAATGGAATGAAGAAAGGCGAAAGAACAGCCAATGTCAGCGAAGCGCACCGTTTCGAGCCAATTGCTTTTTCTTTTTTCTTTTTTCTTTTTTTTTTTCCTTTCTCTTTTTTTGCGACTTTATTTTCACATAGCGTCTCAAGATCAATTTAATTACACCTTGAATTTTATTTATCAAGTCCAATAAATGTTTTATTTTATGTTTCTTAAAATATGGCGTTAATTATTATAAAAGTAAATCCAATTACGCAAGTTTATAATTATGACATAAGATAACTGCATGGATCATTGCAATTGATTGATTGTAACCTCGTTTTATATTGGGTCACATTTGACTCAGATACTTGTCACATATGTACAGTTTAACTACAGGTTTTTAACCAGATGTTAGGCCTCATCTTCTGTGAGTCTGGATCATATGTATGTTATATGGTTCGTTGACCACTTATTTTTTTTTTGTTTAAACTTTTTTGTGTGTGGATGAACGGCTGTACAGCTCTAATGTTATGCAACTGTTGATCCATTTTCTATCCTCTATTCCTTAGTCACTGAAATAAGCTTGAAATTTTGCACAAAATCAATTGACCTGAAATTGCGTGTGAAATTCTTAACCTCAGTTAATAATAACAAATTTTCTAAAGGAAATTTGATTTTGATTTTACAATATACACATCTTTATTATTTCTTCTCTGAATCTCAATTACTTTTTATGCTTTTTATTTGGAATTTTTTTTTTACTCGCCACTGGTAATTTTTTTGAATAATTAAGTATAGTTATTTTATTTTTACTCTTTTTTTTTTTTCTGACGAAGAACTAGCAAGTGGTGAATTAATATTTTTTAATAATTGTATAGAGGTTAGAATCATAGATGCTTAAATCTTCCTTGAATCAAAAAATACATTTCATCTCACAAATAATCTCAAAGCAAAAGAAGACTATAACACTATTTCAGGCTACCAGCCAAGGTTCGCTATCTATACAAATGTACAATAATGGACCCAGTAAAGCAAAACATACCCCTCCATGTATAGCTTCTGCCTTCTGCAACTTCAAATGGCCAAATGGCTCTCCATATAAAGATATGGATACTTCATCTGACTTTGGAGTACATATAATTCACCACGTAGCCAAAACCCATTGGCTAATTAAGTCATGGCTTATCACTCATTTCCGTGGTGTTCCTTGACTTCTCACAAATGCAACCAGGGAAAGGATTTGCAAAGAAGCTCTCTTCAAATTTAGGGTGTCGTTTGATCTTCCTAGGATTTGGTGCTCCAATCCTGTTTACATGTAGGCTCTTAACCTTGGATTTGAAATCGTCCCAAGATATCAAACCACTGTCCAATTGATCAATTAGTCTCACAAACTTCAGCCTGCAAAACACATCTATGGTTCGTCAGAAAACTTGGATTTGGATTAGCATACACATATACAGATCATTACTTTTTACTACAAGATATATAGATTGTTCAGTACTTGTCTGGGTCAATGGTTTTACGAAACCCTTCGTATCTTCTATGGCCCCTGGCTGCTTTAGCCATATTCCCATTGTAGCTGAATACAAAAACATCACTCTCTACTGCTAAGACATAGTCCAGAGCAGCAAGTTGATTCTGATGGAGCTTAAATGGTTTTAGTTCTTCATCCGTGGCTAAAGTGGAATGGGAGAACACATTGGGGTACTTAGCGAGCAAGGGTTTGATTCCATTAATGCCATAAATATCTCCTGCAACTATGTAAATTGTTGTGTCACGTGGAAAGCCTAGTGCCTCAAGAAACACAGCGATCTCTCTAGGAGTCATAGGGCAGCGTCCCCTTTGGCGCCTTGCTCTGCTGTCGATCTCTTTCTCCTTCCAGTGTTTAACTTCGTATCTCATCTTTTTAAGCTCATGAGCCTCTGCTTTTGTCAAGTTGTGGCTACAGCCTGTGAAAGCAAGCATGTCCTTTTCATATCTGCAATTGGTTATGTATATGCTAGTGTAAGGGAAAACTTCAAAAATTACAGCAATGTGTCATGAACCATGTATATGTATATACACAGTACCTTAAATGGAGTGCAATGTAAGGGGTGCTGTTATTTTCTCTAATTCTATGTACTAACTTCCTACCGAGCTCTTCAATTGATTTGGTGAACCTAAGTCCTTCGTACATTGCACGACAACGCACCCTTTGGATGGAAGTGTCCAGACCATTATTCACAAGGCGAGAATCAGTATGTGTAAATAAGATCACTTTGTGTTTCATCAACAATTGCAGTATCTCCCCTTTATAGTAACTGGCCTACATGATTCAAACTAGTTACAGATCTGTGAAAACTTAAAATGAAGTCATGTTAATGTCTAACACGCATTGGATACTTGTTGTCAGTGGCTGTACTGTGTTACCTTGGACCAAGAAACTGGGGCTTTTTGGAGTGGCTTAATTTCCCTAAACTGGGGAGGTAGAGCCTCCACTATATTAACTTCATCTTTTAAAACTTGGATGAAGTGCTTCCAGTCAAAAATATCTTTGAAACCACTGCGACAATGGAAGTAAGAACATAAGGAAATTAAATAGAGAGGGCAGATTTGTTTGACAGGAAACACAACTTTAGCTGATGAGAATCCAAACCTAGGATCTGTCCAAAAGGAATGATGATCTAATGAAGGCAAAACCAGAGTGGCATTCATTAGTTTTGCAATAGCAACCATGTCACTGATCTGCGTGAGGTACAGATTAAATTAATCCATGACTTGTAGTAGCATTGAAGAAAACAAGAGAATTAGGAGGAGAAATTGATTGCGTACTCCGGTTTTCATCTGATTTAAGCCTCCATTGGCATGCACCAAAATGTAACCATTTGTGGCATTTGAACTCCCTGTACAATAGAAATTCTTGCTTGTTATAAAGATGGCCCAGTGGGCAATTCATTCACCTGTACTCAAACTTTGTACAATAAAGGCCGTTGGACGTACTTATATCATTCTTTGCTACATCCATGCATTTGTAATAGTTGTCACTGTTAGGCTGCTTCCAAACTTCAGGAGTCTAACTAACATAAATTAAACCAAAACAAACATTACAATTTACATGTAGCATTGAATAAGATAATTTTTTTTTTCTTATCTTGGATACTTATATTGAATCTGAAGCAAATATCTGCTTCCCACTATTTCTTATTTTTATGATTTATGGGTAAGGAAGGAGCTTAATTATGGAACCCGTGAGGATTTTGCGGGGGACTATCTCATTTTCAAACCTGCATTTTGAATCATGTTCAAACCTGCATTTTGAATTTTTTTTTTCTTTGAGAAAATAGGAATATGGAGGAATATATTTCTGAAAATAATTTAGAGATGGAAATAAGGCTTATACTCCTTGTCTGGCAAGGCTGCTATTCTCATTAGTTTCATTTAAATACCATTAGATTTTTATATTCATGTTTTATTTCATAAGCAAGTTGCACATAGAGATAAAATGGGTGTTGAATACTTCACACATAGACGATAAGAAGACTTGAATTTAATGTTTTGAACATGTTGAAATTATTTTTTTTTTAAAGTCTTTTGAACTTCTTAAACTTGTAGAAATTATTATGTAATTTTTAAAATTTTTTTCAACTTAATTAGAGTTTGTTTGAAAATTCAAACTTGAAATATAATTTTCTTTTTCAAATATATAACACATGGAACCGTATATGGGGAGAAAATGAAGAATGAAAAATTTTTCAATAGCAAAAAATAAATATAAAAATTAAAAAATATAATTGGTAGAAGTGATGAAGAGCATGGAGGCACTCTTATAAATTTGTCATCCTTATTTAACGTAATTATATTAATTATTTCAGTTAAAACATACAATATGAGGTTCATGAATTAATAATATCAATATTATGAGTTGTGATTTAATTATAATTATTTAAAAAAAAAAAAAAAAAAAAAAGAGCTAACCGGCACCTCGGGTGGGGAGGGTAAACGTTGAACAACGTTAGAATGAAGGAGAGGATCTAATCTGGGGTCAAAAAACACATTGAAGAGCACAAACTTGGCGAGCACACAGGTGAAAGCCAGAAACATCAAGGCCCACGACAAGTGACGCGCCGTCTTGAGCCTAAAGAGCTTATGCCAATGGCGTATTCTTCGTGGAAAGGAGGCTGTGCTTCTCGTTCCATGGCGTTCCTCTAACACACCCCTCCTTGCCAATATTGTCATATCAGCACTGCATGCATGGAATCTCAACGTTAACGACGATGCACGAGATACCAAGAAAACCTGGAGGACGAAGTGACATCAATGAACCAAAGGCAGAAAAGGGATGAGAGATGAGATAACCATGCCTTCCACCCTCTGTTTGACCATACTTCTTTCATTCTGCCTTTTTCTGGCTAAAGTCACCGCTTTATAAGGCGATGCACACTCTGTGTTCCATGATCTCTCTCTCTCTCTCTCTCTCTCTATATATATATATATATATATATATATATATATATATATATTTGTATGTATGTATATTCTAAAATCTAAAATAGGTTCATCCTTTTCATTTCCGACATTGAAATCACATCGAGAAAAGTTTTTACTTCTTTTCCTCATTAATTAGTCATGTTAAACTTTTTTTTAATAATTTTATTCGGCGCTCTACGATACCACTAGTCAATCTATTGTGAATATATATAACACAATTCATCAAATTTCTATTATCTAATCTAATTATACTTAAACACCATATCAGTGGATACTAATTTAAAATTAAATTAACCAACAGCTCTCTCAAAAGTATTAGGGAACCCTAATAATTTACGCTTTGATCTCAATCTCAAATCCCCTTATGTAATTCTAAATTGATAGTGCTCTCTTCTTTCTTCTCTGTTCTTTTGAAAATATAAAAAAGAAGACGGTGAACTAGTTTAGGATTTTGAAATGGCACTAGTGGATTGTCTCGTGCCTTCTCAAACGCTAAGTATTTTTCCTGCCATAAATTTTTGAAATCGCCCCTTCTTTCATGACGTGCAATTTTTGCTACACTCAATAATTTTGTAATTAATAATCATTTGTATCTACTGCATGTTTGCTCAAGTGTGTGATTATCATTGAGAAGTTCAGTATTTTGGTCCTCCATTAATATTTATTCTCAAAACAATCCCTCAAACATAGAAACATTTCAAATTGGTCCCTTCATCTGTATCTAGTTAGTAACTATTTAAGGTGGATGGTTTAATGTTGACATGGTACATTATGCGCTGAGGTTGACACTCTTTTAAAATCTCTTCCTTCTATATCATTTTGATTGAGCACTATGATTAAATTGAATTTGGATTTAGATTTTTTGCTGTACAGTAGAAGATATTGTAATTTTATAGAATTTTAAAATAATTACGCTTAATCTAAAATGACTGTATATAATTATTTTTCTAGTATAAAAAATCACAATATCCCTTATTATACGACAAGGGATTTGCTTTCGTTGAATATCTCTCTGAATTCTAAACCAAGCAAATAAGAGAAAGTGGAGTACTTCATCTATTGTAACAAACGTCATCTTCCCTCTTCTCTTATCTCTTCTGGAATTCCTTACAAGAATAGTCAAAACAGAAGGGGGAAAAGGTTAAAAAGTCACCAAAGACAATAAATTGTTCATTTCACCAAAAATACCAATATAATGCCCATGCTCTTTTATTTTGCATTTTGTTTCATTATTTTTTTTTCTTGAGTATCCTTTTGTTTTCATATAATGTTAATCAATTTACTTTTGTGGACTCAAATTACAAGAAATGTCTTGAGAGAAGTTGTGGACCTTTCGTAGCCAGAAGCTCAAAAGACAAGAATATATGCAAAGATATAATAATTGTCCCACCAAAGAAATGGAGACCAAATCACATGCTGTACAGTAGCAATGCTGTGATATGTGTCTCAACCATTAGATTCATCTAAGGGATGTCCTGTTGCCACAGTTCAGTTGCCTTTTTATTATTGTTATTTACCATTTTATTTAAATTAAATATTATGTTTTGGGATTTAAATTTTTTAAGCTCGGGACTTTAAAATCATATTGTTTTGAGGGGATTTTTTTTTTTTTTTTATCTTTATCCAAAACATGTGTGTTGTGGGGTTTAAGTTTTTTTAAAAAACGAATCTACCACTATACAATAGACCTGCTGTACAATAGTGGATTAAAGAAAAAAAAATTAATAACAAAATATTTAAAATAAAAAATTTGTGCCTATACCAACTGTACGAATGGAAATGCGAATTTATTTTTTTGAACTTGAAACTTCCAAAACAGGGTCGTTTTGGGGTCTCTCTTCAATTTGCATCAATAGAGTTTGTGTGATTTTCTGCAAACCAGCAAATAAGAAAGACTACAACGTTGTGTTTGGAAACCAAATCAGTGTTGCTCTCTCAAATTTGTGTAATTTTTTGTAAGACTGCAACCTTGTCTTTCCGTCATGGAATATTTTTTTCTTCAAAACAATAAAAGAGTCATGAGCAACTTTGTTAAATACTTATGAAAGTATAGCTGCCCAAGTTTTTATAAGAGAAAAACTCAAACACAAGGTTCTGGGTGTAGCCTGATTCAGTGAATAGTGAACCACGTTATTGAATTTCAAACAATAACTAAAACAATAATAGAAGTGAAACACAGTCCAACAAACATGAAACCTGTTTGTGAACTAAAAATTAGAAAACAATGCATTGAAAATAAATTACCATAAAGAGTCTTGTAAAACTAAATTAACTTCCATTTATTTGTTGGTACTTAGGAGAGACTTGAGGCGTTTAACAGAATACCCCACAATGCATCTAACTCAAAGCTTCAATGTCTTTGAATGAAAAAAAGATCTATCAAGTATGAAAAGAAAGAATGAGATTTAAAAAGTATAAGTATAAGCATATTTACCTCGTGTTGTTGTGAATGTCTAATAGCCAGAATTTTTTCTCTTTTCTTAGGTTGGACCTTAACCCAACCCTTTACATGTCAATGCTTCCTTAGGCTAACATGCATTTTAAATCTCTTTGGTATGGTTTCAATTTCACCTACCAATGCATGTGTATCATTAGCATTATTGGCTACATTGTGTGGTTCTAAGTAGACTTTATTAGTTACTTACGTAAATCATTAATATGTTTATCTATAAATATGTGCAATTTTTCACATGTTGAAGTCTCATATGCTAATATGATCATCTTATAGCAAAGTTATTTGTACCTTCATCTGCTGGATTTTTTGGGATCGTCTTTCACTTCTTTCCCCCTCATATCATGATATACTTTCTATCATATCACCATTTTGTGTTTCTTTCGTCCATTTCTTCCAAGATATACTAATTAGGAATCTCTTCAATGTTTATCACAACGAAAAGTTTTAAAGCGTGATAATAAAGTACTCCAAATAACTCAAACTTTCTATAAATACAGGATATAGAATTCTATGTAGCATCATAATAAATTTTCAACTCTTCCATTGGATTAGCCATGACTACATCATATTCATATAAAAGGTGTTTATGGTTCTTTACAAATTCAGTAATTCTAAATTTACCATTCTTGGTAATAAGTGATATTCTTGCTTGAGAGTCTATTCTAATCTTATGTTGATAATTGATAATTGCAAAGTCTTTTTTTTCTGGTTTAGGATGCCCTTTCTTACAACAAACAAACTTGTTAGAAGTATATAACTTATATTTCCTATTCTTGTTTAAATAGCCTTTTCTAACTTTGAAACCAACTTTTCCACTATACTCAATTCGAAACTGTCAAGTTGCTTCTTCATTGTCAAATTGTTAACTCTAGGCTTCCATTGAATAGCCAAGTGATCATCTTTGATCAATGAATTGGGGGAGACACCTATTTCCTTCGAAGTCATTGATACAAATATGATTTAGAACAATAAGTGAGATCCATAAGCCAACCCCCACATCAAAATACTACCTCAGATGATGCATTGTCCCTTTTATGCACTTCTCTCTTCTAAACACAGTTACACGGGGTATGAAGATTGAATACTATGCATATTATACCATACCACACTATATGAAAATTCAAAGCATAAACAGAGAAAATAAAAACACTTTCAATAGTTTGGGTAAAAATACTGTCAACTCAAAAAATGAAAATGACGAGATATAGTTGAAGAAATGATTAATTTTAATAGCTTAATCCTAGTTATTGGCATTTAAATCTGGTATGAAGTATGTTAATAACTTGGAAAAATTTTGTGTTAATATGATTATGAAGAAAAAGAAAAATGTGAATGACGTTATATATTTTGGAACTTCTATTGCATCTTTGATGGGTATTATCTACTAAGACCATTAAGTTTCATTTCATTTTCCAATGTAAAAATGTTGTTTGGATCTACATATCTACCATATATGAGCCATATGACCAAAAAATGAAAGCTAAGTAAATAAGGTTAGTATGAAGTTAATAACGTAGACAATCACGAGAAGGAACAACAAGAAAGAAGCACTAACATAACATTTGAAAGAAGTAGTAACCAACTAAGAAAACTAAATTCAGCCGAGATTCTCACCCGTTTTTTGTTGATTCAGTCTTCGCCAAGATTCTTTGACTAAGCGATAACATAACATATGAAAGAAGCAATAACCAGCTAGGAAAACCAAATACAGTCGAGATTCTTACCCTTATTCTTTGTTGATTTGGTCTTCACCAAGATTCTTTGATTACAAGCATAAACATAGCATCTGAAAGAAGCAATAACCAGCTAGGAAAACTAAATATAACCATATTATAAAGCAAACAACCCAGCTCAACCCTCCAGTAAAGCTCACACTGCAAAGCATCTGCCGGCCGAGACATGAATATTCGATGCACCGCCCAAAATCACAGAGCAGAAACAATGGAAAAAATTGCAATATATAACCAAAGCACATGGCGCTTTCCATTGCAAACCAAAGCCATGGACAGATCACAATATGTGACCGATTGTTGGGAAAAAATATACAACTGATTGTAGCAGAAAAGAAAAAACATTATTAAACATTCAAGAACATTTTTGTACCTCAGAGAGACTACGAAAGTGAAAGAAACAAAAATTTGCAGCTAGTTGAATTCTCCTTCTTCTTCTTTTATTTCTTGCAACCTCCTCCATTGCTGCTTCACCCACAAACTCCACAGCTGTCATACACTGAAGAAAGTTGAGAAAATGGCGCCAACACCTCCTCCCATCTGCATATATGTGATGTCAGCGCTCACCAGCCTTAGATTAAATATGATCCGTAACTTAAAAAAGTTCGTTTTGTCCAATGAATATGATAAAAAAATTTTTTTTAAAAAAATTTGAATAAAAAAGTTCAACTAATAAAAATGGGTTGAGATAAGGCTTTTTTAAAATTTCAACTTAAACTTGAAAAGTTGAATAAATAATTTTTCAATTAATAAAAATTTATTATATAAAAAAAATTTAATATAATGTGATATTTTGATAAAAAAATAAAAATTAATATCCCTTATTTAAAATATTTATTTTAATATAACAATTTATTTGGATTTATGACTTCTTTATATATAATCTTTACATGTAATAGTAATAATTATTTATGTTATTTATTTTAAATCTTAAGTAACAAATTAATTTGATATTTTTTTTAAAAACCTAATTAGCCTAATAGGTCTTATCTAAAAAATATAGACAAAATCATAAATAAAAAAACCTAATTAAAATATAAACTCAAAATTTTTTTTAAAATTCAAATTCAAACCTAATTTTAAAAGTCCAACATAATAATAAAGTATTTTCTTGATTGACACATGCAGAGTAGCATGAATGCAAATTTAACTATGGTTTAAGAAATTTAAACCCCAAAACGTAATATTTCTCCTAATTGAATTGAAATGGTGTGTTTTGGGGTGTGCTAAAATTAAAAAGGCAACTAAAACGTGGTAGGAGCGCATCCTTCAAATAAATCCAACGGTTGAGAGACAGTTTACAACATTGCTACTGTACAGTACGTGAAGACACCAGATCTTCCATCGTACAACAGATTTATTATACGACGGTTTTACACACAAAAACCTTTTTTTCTTTAGATTTTACTTGTTTAAATTTTTTTTTTATTTACTGTGTACAACATATTTATATCTACTTTCGTGAAGACACATGTCTACTCTGCTCTGCAATTTGCAATGTCGCACCTGAAAGTATGAAGTCCCAAAAGGTTGCACGACGTCATAGAGTAGGAGACTAAATGGAAATTGTGAAGTCTTCAACCCAAGAAATTTAAATGGATATACCAAATAAGAACATTGTGCTTTTCTTAAACAAGGGGAAGGCTTTGAATTATGTATTAATTAATGAAATGTATAATATTAAGAAAGTAAAAGAAAATTATCATCATAATAGCATCATGAGTTTTGAATTATTTAAATGGTGGTATTTTATTTTTTAATTGTAATTTTATATGAAGAGATTTTATGCAAATAAGTCTCAAGTTAAAGAAAAATTATTTATTCTTAAAGATATTCAGAGACATAAATTCAATTTTAAAATTAAAAAAGTAACAAAAATAAATTTTTTGGCCCAAGTTCAAGAATAAAAGCAATAATATTCCACCAATGCATTTTTCGTCTCCTTCCCAATTCATGGTTATTATTACTAATGCTTTATTATTTGGGTCAAATCATGAGTTGATGAAGAAGCAAAAAATTTAAGAAAAGACCCAGTTCTTGCTTATTGATGCTTATGGATAGCCAGATAGTACGAGAAACTGGATCTAGTTCAAGAGCCACAACGTTAAAAGATTAAAATCACTGACGAATGCATTGTTAAATTTTAAAATTATACTAAAAGACATTAAATATATGAGTACATAATAAAAAAAAATTTTCCTCAAATTAATTAAAATAATTTATTATTAATATTTTAAACATGTAACTTAAACTTCAAATCCTAGAATCTATTTCTACCAAATCCAAAGCCCTTTTAGCCAGAGCCCACAGACAGGCCCCATTCATATATAAAACCCTCGATGGGTTGAGGACAGAGTTGGCCGAACTTCCTTGTGCATGAACGAGCCAACGGCCTTCGTTCCAATTCCGCAGAAGAGAAACGAAAATAGTGAAGGGGCGCCAGGGAGAGCGTGTTAGGTTTGTGATCTAATTCTTCCTTTTATATCCTCTTCCTTCGCCGTAATTGCAGCACCTCGCTTTATTCCTTTTGCAGTGTTAACGCTGTCCAGTTTGAATTCATCCAATTTTCTGGTGCTGCTTGCTGAGCTCAGTTATGGAGCCCTGGTCTCCCCTCCGTGGAGAGAGTGATTGAAAGAAACTCTTAATATATATTTCGGCCCTCGGCTTTAAACTTATAGTTTTGTATTGGTTTGGTAAAATGGGAAACAGTTTTGAATATATATATATATTGTTTAGACGTGTAATGAGAAAAAGAAAAAATATTTTTAAATTTTATTTATAAGTTATAATAAAATGAATAGAATACAATGATTTATTATTATTATCTTAATATTATTTTTTATAATATAAATATATAACTAATAATTTTATTATTTTTTACTAAATAATATTATATTATTTTCTTATCTATACTTCTGTATTTTTATTTATTAATTATTATATCTATTTTTATGTTTAATACATTTATTACAAAATATTTATGTTGTTTTAAAAAAATTTTAAGGACAAATTTAAAAAGTCAAAAAACAAAATTGTTAACAAAACAAAGTTTTAAAAATAGATATTATTAATCTATATTGTAGATTCTTTCACTATTTTTTTTTATTTTGAAATGTTATGTAAAAAAAAGGTCCTAATCATAATAAATTAAATAAAGTTGTAACATTTAAAATGACTCTTTGTGGATAATGGATATATTAGTAATAAGATATGAGTATATTAATAATTTAATTTTTTAAACCATTTCATTTTATTATTGATTTTTAAATTTAGGGAGATACTAAAATTAAAGTTTTGGATAGCAATGAGGGATTTTGATGTTTCTTTTTTTTTTGTCATTTTATTTTACTTTAAAAAACTATTCAAATATAAA
The DNA here is from genome assembly GCA_037074485.1 of Delonix regia. Taxonomy (NCBI): domain Eukaryota; kingdom Viridiplantae; phylum Streptophyta; class Magnoliopsida; order Fabales; family Fabaceae; genus Delonix; species Delonix regia. Next base: position 16,422,509 of record CM073452.1, on the reverse strand, counting down.
TCTAACGCATTTTGATCATTCTATTACTTATCACTTCCTCCATAATCATGCATTTAAACATAGCCTTAGTATTAGTGTATCTCGTATGATATAATTGACCTTGAAAGTTGCTTATGTATAACCTTATACTTTGTTTTGCATTTTGATTTTCATCTTCGCAGCGTCTCTAGATATGTTGGTGCCTATAGAGTTTATCTGTGGACAGGAGTTGCCTGCATCTCTTTTTGGGCTAAGATTTTACGTCTTTTGTACTCTTGAGCAGTATAGTTTTCTTATCTGAGATGATGAATGAATGGATGTTTTACCTTCATTCTCTATGCTATTTATGGAATTATTTAATCTCAATTTCTTAAGCAATTTTTTAATATTAACCGTCTTAAGTTAGTAGCTACCTGTATCGTTTCACGTCCTTCTCACTTGGAATATGGTAGATCCAGAAAAGGACTGCATTTTCTTCTTCTTAGATGACATGCTATAATTATTTAAGATTATATGGTTGGTATCAGGGTGAGATACTAAATTTCATTCCAATTATTGCTTAATTGATAATACTAAAACCATATATTATATTTGTTAATATTATATAAAGAACCGCAATTTGAAAGTATATTACCTATATATCCAGCCATAGCGTTGTCAGAGGAGCAAGGTATAATATAACATTGAGAATCCACATAATATGATTCGCAACAAACAGCACAAAATCAATATGATCCCTAATTTCGAGGATTGATATATCCTCATCTACAGAGAATATATTACATTAAGTCATAAGCAATTATTCACCAACAATAAAAATTAAAGAAAGCATTAGCCCTGGTCCTCAATTATGATCCAAAGAATCGAAAAAAAATAAAAGGTATGCATGCCTGTAATTGTTTTGTTCACAAAATATGCTCCTTCCGAGAGTCAACTTTTCCTAAATTATAAGTGATCTTCAGATTTTATGATTATATTAAAGAAAGCACGGTGTGAATCCATAGTAGCCCTATTTATTCTCCAGGAAGTGATACCATGCTTCTGTTTTTTAGTTTTTTTAACCGAACTTTTTGGTGTTTCTTTCTATACCATGTGCATGAAGTATGATAATAATCCAATAGATAGCTTAGAGGGTTGAAAGATGGCTCAAGAACAATCCAAGATCCCATTTCCTGGGTCAATGGAAAATGCATGATACTCTTAGGTGGACAACTTCATCCTAGTTTTTGTTTCTTGCTTGCTAATTGGAATTCGTGAAAAAACTAAACAGGGAATTGTGAAAAACAAGAAACTGGAAGCTGCCGTCCATTCTCATATAGCTTTCATTCACTTCATATGAAATTTACGTGAGCAATAAGTAACCCAAAAAAATGACTTAATTTATTTACAAGAAGATTTTAGAAATATGTAGAGAAACTAATTATACATTGAAATTTGTTTAAGTGGGTATGCTATGCCATGCCTACCCTCTGTCATTTTACATGCCCCCTATCCCACTACATATGTTATGCAATCTTCGTTGACATATTATGAATAGGTGAATGAATGGAAAACTCAATTGTATTTATAGGAGCCACGTTGTGGGGATGCCAAATGTGACTGTTGGAAATTGTAAAGAATAGTTTAGTATAATAAATTGGACTTGGTATTTGGTTAGGTGTAATTAAGGACGAAACAAAGCGTATGGCCTCCCATCACGGAATAATATTCCAAACTCTGACTTCGTTTAAACTTTGACTTTCCTAAATGGCGTCGTTTAGCAGAAGAGGAGGTGTAATATGCACGACTTTTAGGTACTTCTGCATTACTGATAAAAAATGGTGCTAGCTATAACCGAACACAGGCTTTGACTGTCTCTTTGAAAGGAATTATGGTGAGAATTTACAGAGACGGTAAATAAATTTGGGAATGTGTTGGCCTCCATGTGGGATGCTGCTGCTGACTGGGCTCGACAAACAGACAATTTCCTCCTCAATAGAAGCAGTTGATTGTGCAGCATGGCTTGCACCTTGTTAAACCTAATACATATGCAGATTCATCCTCTAAGGATTATGGAACTTTATCTTAGATAATAGTGCAGTCATATATATTTTAAAATGTTTGTTATTAAATTTTCTTAATAATTATATTGTATTGGTGACATATAAAAAAAGAATCTATTGAAGAACCTGTCATATATAAATTATGCTCAACTTGTGTTCTCCTGTTGATTTTTTAAAATATAATTACGAATTAATTATAATTGCTACTAATTCACTGATGAGTCATGTCAGCCAGTTAAAGAGATGATTAAATGTATCAAAGATTAAAAAAAGAAGACTAAAAGAAAATACCTTTTTTATTTTGGTTCGTCCGTCTGAAAGCAGAAGCGGATACAAAATAAAATAAAGTAATTCGTAAGAATTTTCTCTTTTTTTTTTTTATTTGAAAAAAAAAGAAATAGAGTGTGCTGGGAAATGAGCTTACTCTCCTTCCCAAACGAAATACGTGCTTTAAATGCTGTTACTACTTGCCTGTCCTCGCTTGAATCCTTGCTTAGTTTGCAGAGGCATTTTTCCGGTCGGTCATCCTCAATACTCGACCCTTCTCCCTAATTCGACATAGACCCACCACTCTCCTTTCTCTGTGTCTCATTCTGTAACTTTCCACTCCTTTAATCCTCCCCGTGTTTCTTTTTCTCTTAGTGAAGTGCTCCTTTCATCTTCCATGAAATCAGCTTCCCAGATCCATGGAAGGAGGCCTTCCCACTTCTGCTTTTGATCCCTTCTTCTCCTTCGCTATAGCTCCTCCTATACCCAGATCCCTTCTCACCAAGTTTCTATCAGATCGATGCCCTTCTGTTATACCCCTTCTCCCCTAACCTCTTCTCCTCTGTTTCGAATTTAAAGAACTCTGATCAAAACCCACCTCCCGAAATGAAGGGTTCTAGTCGATTGTTTACAATCGGGCTCGTCGCTGCCTGGTACTCCTCCAACATTGGGGTCCTCCTGCTCAATAAATACTTGCTCAGCAACTATGGCTTCAAGTACCCGATCTTCCTCACCATGTGCCACATGACCGCTTGCTCCTTGTTCAGTTACGTTGCTATAGCGTGGATGAAGATGGTTCCTATGCAGACCATTCGATCGCGAGTCCAATTCTTGAAGATCTCAGCTCTCAGCTTCATCTTCTGCGTCTCCGTTGTCTTTGGAAACATATCGCTTCGATACTTGCCTGTCTCCTTCAATCAGGCAGTTGGAGCGACGACGCCATTCTTCACTGCTGTCTTTGCTTACCTTATGACCTTGAAGAGGGAGGCTTGGCTCACTTATGTGACCCTTATTCCTGTTGTTACAGGGGTCATCATTGCTAGCGGGGTACGAGAGCTATTGTTTTCTTCTTTGCAATTCAGATTTCTGATTCTGCACCATTCTATTTAATTTGTTGCCGACAGGATTGTCTTTGATGGAAAACTCAGTTTTACTTTGTTATCTAGAAGATGTAGGAATTATATTGAATTTTACATTCTTTGTCTTATTTGCTAAGTCCCTTATTAAACCTCTTGGCCAAAAAAAATCTCAAAATGCATCTTGTTTGGGTTTGTTTAAGGTGCAGAGCTATGATTGTATAGATGACTGCTGTAATAGAAAAACTATATCCAATTACAAATAGCAATTTATTTAGTTTATGTTATGTAATATTCTTTATGTTCAGTAGACTTATTTGATGTTCTCAATTTGATAAAGAATCTTCAAATGCGTATGCTTTAGTAATTGCTGAATCGAAATTCAACTTTTGCTGGGAATCGATGCTTCCCAATTTCTTAATTTCTAATTCTGAGTGGTAGATGTTCTTGTTATGTATTCATCAAGTAATTTTGGCGGGTGAAAATACTCTATCTTCTGATATATTTGTTCTTTTCTTTATGTGGTCATAGGGTGAACCAAGTTTCCATTTATTTGGGTTCATAGTATGTGTTGCAGCTACAGCTGCACGGGCCCTAAAATCGGTGTTACAAGGAATTTTGCTTTCTTCTGAAGGGTCAGAAACTTTGGATTAATTCATTAATTTCTTTGTACCTTATTCTAATTTCAAAGTTATATTTTAAATTGGGTACTGAAATTCGTATTCTGTACCAGAGAGAAGCTGAATTCTATGAACCTTCTGCTTTACATGGCTCCAATGGCCGTTGTTTTCCTTCTTCCTGCTACACTTATAATGGAAGAAAATGTGGTTGGCATCACGGTGGCTCTTGCTAGAGACGATGTCAAGATCGTTTGGTATCTGCTATTCAATTCAGCACTTGCCTATTTTGTCAACCTAACCAATTTTTTGGTCACTAAACATACCAGCGCTCTTACGCTTCAGGTATATCCCACTTATTTGTGTCGGCTTATGTCTCTTTGTAATTCTAAATTTGATTTTCTCTTTAACAGACTTCTCTGTTGTCTTATTCGTTGGGAGATTGAATTTTGGTGATTGTCATAATAAACTTTTATTATCAAAATCATTAGATCTGGATATATGCATACACCATATTCCTGATTATTTATATTCCTATATTAATTTTTTTCTTTGAAAAATGAAATTTTGTTTAAAAAAGCTGCTGGTGAGCATTTGAGTGTCTATGTTCTACATACAACCTTGTTTATCAAAAATCATGACTACATAGTTTTGCCGGTAATTAATGTAGGGGACTGAGAAATTCCATTAACAATTGAAACTTGTTGCAAAAATAGTTTGGAGGATGTCGCTTTTCTGCTGGCTAGTGCTCTAAAGTTATAGCTGTAATTTCAGACGAAGCTATTGATAGGTTTAAGGATCTAAAACTAATTGTTCTGTCAAATTCTGTCTGAGGTTCAGTTATTCAAGTTAGAGGTGCTTTTAGTGTTCAATGAAGTTTGTGGCATAATTTGTTCAGTTCATACATTTTGTTGATTTGACTCTATAAGCACTTACATTTTGTGGTTGAAGATGCAAACTGCAGAAGATTTCTATTTTTTTCCAACCTATAATGATTTCAGTCATGATAAAACCATGAGTAATATTTTTTCTCCGTGAGGAGAGGACTATAGTGAATTTATTAACCTCGACATTTATTGTAATTTGGATTGGTGAAGATATACATGTTTCTTGGAGTTCTGCATTTGGTCTCGCTTGAAAGTGTTGATAGGCTAACTAATATAGGAGTTGGCTTATACAGGTACTCGGGAATGCTAAAGGGGCTGTAGCGGTAGTGGTTTCAATCATGATATTTAGAAATCCAGTGTCAGTCACTGGAATGCTCGGTTACTCCCTCACAGTGTTTGGAGTTATCCTTTACAGTGAAGCCAAAAAACGAAGCAAGTGATACTGATATACTATATTTTGTATTCATTACATCACGGATTCCATTGGGCAGATTTGTCTATTATACTAAAGATCAGAATTCAGAGGTTTCTGACTCTGCATTTTTTCCCCCTCACACGGAAAGTCTTATTAAACAGTTTCCCATTGTATTAGCCATTCATCAGAGTTAGCCCACATTAGAAAGTTCCAATAAGTGATTCATGTCTATATACTATATACCCATGTTGGGATCATAGAGGAATGCCTATTTTTCATATATTCTTTGAGAACAGTTATAGAATTGGATCTTTTATCTGTTGTTGACATATCTTTCACTGGTTAGCTAATGATATATTCAAATATATTTTTTCTCACAATAGAATTTCTTCAGCATATAATATAATCATTTATAATTTCTGAGCTCTGCACTCGGTGGAAAAATGTGTCATGCATGGTGTACGGATCTTCTAAACTTCAATTTTCTAAATTTCTTATAAATTTAAAAGAGAAAGTGACACAAAATAAAAGTATAAAGTTTTGAGATTTACTAATTGTTTTAAAATCTTTTTGAAATTAATAAGTAATGTACAGTAAGAAACTTAAACTCATCCTTACTTGTAAGCTGTATGCAAAAAGAAAAATAGATAGAGATTTGCTTAGAATTATTTATTATAATTTTTCTATAAGAAAACTTACAAAAAAATCTCTCCATTTGTCATCTAATAATGGGAAAATCATAGTTAAGGACCAAGTTGAATCATGAGATATTTTTCTTTATTTTGGAAGATTTTGTTTTAGAACTCTTGGACCTTGTCTTAAAGACTTCTTTATGTTTCTAAACTTTTAAAATATAATCTCTCAAAGTTAAAAAAAAAAAAATTCCTAAATCATTCAAAATAATTTCAAAATTTTAATTTCTTTATAATAAATATTTTAAGCCTATGGTATTAAATTATAATTCGTCCTTAAATAATTGAAAAAAATGCTGGCTGTTTGTAACTGCTATGTGTTCTCTGCCTTCATGTACTCTGAATCCAGTATGATAATGTGGACAATCCAGTTAAAGGAGAGAAACCGAGATCCTTTTATTTTTTCCTCTTTCTAAATTTAACTAAATGCACCAAAGAGTAAATACATGGATCTGCATTGCAGAAAACTACTTTTAGTTCTATATTTATGCTTTCTTTAGCTACTTCAACGCTAATGTTACTCGATGATGAATTGATAGATAAAAGTAAATCCACCTTTAGTCTACAGATGGTATCACTTTTGTAAAGTATATTTATGTTCATTGACCAGCGGCTTTCATTTGAATTTCAATCAGAATATGTCAGAGCTCTCCATGCTAACTACTTCATTTAAATGTAAAAATCATGTACAAGAAATTCTAAAAACACTCAAACAAAAGTTTGCTTGCTACGTTCAGTCCCAAGGTCAAATAATCAAAGAATTCAACATATGAACTCGGAATTCCTAGAAACTACATGAAACACTGAAAGAATCATTAATGCATGTCAACTTCATGGAATCCGAAGAGCCACTGAACTCTGCTCATCACAATGCTCTGGCATGGTATCAAGGTTTGTATCGTCTCTTCCATTTAAAGATTGAACAAGTGCGGTCAAGTCAGGATCAAATCTATGCTTGTCCCAAGCTGCTTTGAACTGCAGCCCTTTGCTTCTAAGTAAACAAGAAAAATGTTTTGTCAAGCAGGAAAGGAAAACAATAATAATTAAATCTAATCCAAAAAAATAAAGGTCTTACTCTCGAAGTAGGATCAGTATCTGACGTATATCTGCTCTAATTTCTTCTCGAGCTCTTCTTAATGCAGCCTCTTTATACACAAGAACAAGTTCATTGACCAATCTGAAGTCAAATTATAACTCCAAATGAATTAATGCTAGATGGCAAATCCAGGAAAAAAATATAAGCAAATATTAATTAAGAAAGATAAATGCACATAGCAAGGATTCAGTTAATCAAGTGGTAAATCATGACTATTTTTTGTAACTTTAGAATGCCCCATAAATCGGGTGTTGAAGAACGAGGATGCTATCAGGTTTTCAAGTAGCTTGGCATGTCATAGAAAGGTTAGTGAAGGAATTTGGAGTACACAATATTTCTCATTGGAATAAACAAACAGGAACGTTAGTACTTCCAGGCCCTCATTTCCTGCTATTCTTTCTTCACTGTATCCTTTTTCTTTCTCTGTGGCATCATTTTTCGCTAAATTTTTACTTGAAATTTAAGGAAAATTGACACTTCATATCATGATATTAAAAAAAATTTTGCATCATGCGATAAAATCGATGCAATATTAACTTCTGGCAATTACCTAGAATAACAATGTGGTCTTTGAAGGAAATTAACTACACAGATATGTTCCAAGGAAACATGAGTAAGGACAATGCTTGAGTGTTGTATAAGTTTATCAAATAGTAATACCCCGCTCCCATGCATTTAAATGCCATATTTATCTAAATTCTGAAATATATATTTCACATAGTGCAATCATTTAATTCACCTTTCAATATATGGTGAGTTCCTAATCCATGTTTGTCTGAGAATTATAAAAGTACGTTTTAGAACCTGCAGAATAACGACAGATAGGGTTAATATTCCAATTTTTTCTTTCTACCAAAAAGAATATAAAAGAAAAGTACAAAACTACGAATATGTTAAAGCCATATGTATAGAACAGAAAATCAATGCTGAAACCCATGCCAAGTTAATAGTGTACTTGATTTGGTGTTTGAAAGGCTTAAAAGCCCGTTTGCACACTAAAACAGGAGTTTTCCGTACAAATAGTTTCTTTTGGTTAGGCGTTTGATTTGTTCTAAAATCACTTTTGTTCTCCAAACCCCTATTTACATAAAAGCCAAAAAAAAGTTGTTTTTGCGTTGGATGAACTTTATTGATGGCAAAACTTGATTTTGAGATGAAAGTTTCAAAACAAATCACAATCATGTAAAATCACATTTAATCAAAAGATTTTTATAATCAAATTGATCTAAAGTCAATTTTTCCCAACTCCAATCCGAACATTCAGTAAAACAATTTTTGAAATATACTTCAATTTTGCAATTTGCACCCAATGATTCTAGTTCAATATTTGCAAGCAAATATTAATCAACATGAAGAGAAAAAAAATTGAATAGTGGGTCCGAAAGTCCAAAGTCACAATTGGGTAAAGTTTTAAAACTTCTACATTGATAAGTTAAAATGAGTTCCATAACGTAAATAATGGTACTCACCAATACAAGAGTGCCATCATCATCAACATGCATCCACTGAAAGAATAATGGGAAAATGCGCCTAAAGTGAGCTAATAACACAAGAGCAACTTCATTAAATAATAAATCAACAGATTCAAGCCAAGCAACGCGACGTTCTTTGTTTCTGGGCTGGCGCTCCAAGTGACTTAACATCTCATTTAGGATTCTTTCATACCTTTGCAAAAGAACAACTGACTGTTGTGAAGATGGAAATAGGAAGATATAATATATAAACAAAAAATTAGCAACAGTGAAGCCTCATCATTGATCAATCACATGCATATCTAATATGCTCAAAGACTTGACACACACTGGCAGCCAGCCTACTATACCAAACCTGAAATATATTAAGTAAGACTTCCATGAGTTTGGCTGAAGGAAAAAAGTTATTCTCTGAAGGCAATAATCACGTAGAGATAGTTGATAGAGACTGTTGTAATGGCCTCTTAAGTGGCAAATGATATTCTTTGCTTGGCGCAAGGAATGTCCAAATCCAACATGTCTGCTGGTAGCAGTATATCTATTGACACAATAAAGTCACTTAACTGAAACTATTAATAGTTGATAGATTGATTTTTTAATGATCAAACTAACATTTACGATCTCTTGACCTATGGCTAGCCAAAACTTACTCAGTTACCTAGAAAAGAAAGTAGGACTGATCATGTTATAGGCATCTTGTCTTCTACCTAATAAGCCAAAAAATCAGGAACACAGTCAACTCTCCAATGAAGTACCATCTCTTCAAAAAATATGTTTCAAGTTTCAGCCAGCAAACTGGTTAGGAAACAAATATGTATTCTGATTGCAAGCTCCCTCGCAAGGAGAAATTTACTAATATGGTACTCATCCCCCTGTCATATTGTTGGTCATTTCACCGCCAGAGAAGCAATCCAGTTGGTATTTAATATGTAAGGATATGTAAAAAATTCTTAAAAAAAACATGACATTTAAAAGTGAAAGAATGTAGAGGATTAATATACCATGGGCTACGTGGATTATTTCTCTGAGTGCGAGTCACAAGAACTACTGATGTCTCAACCACATGGCGCCAGATCTCATCACTAGAAGCAATATTCTGGCAGCAAGCATCAAGAATCACATCTGCATACCCACCAAGCTCAGCAGCATCCACATGTTTTCCAAGATGAGTAAGGCTAATCATACCCTGTCCCTGAAATGAGGACAGATTGATATTACTACCAACTGAACTATTTGAAGTTTTAATCCCTTCCATATAGTTGTTATTCACAAGTTACAACCGAGAGTGCAATTTCAAAGAAAACACTTTAATACAGCCTTATGATTCAGTTACAATTTCATTTCACTATCAAAACAAGCATAACACTTCTCACAATAAGTGAATAACTATCACCATGTAGAAAAGTAGAAATGGTTAAAAGTCTAAACAAGGTTTTCTGTATTTGGAATTGCAACCTGCGTTCATTTCCAAACGTACATCTACTCCATCCTTTAAAATTTGATGACTTTGATCCTAAGCATGCGTTATTGGCTTCTGGGCTGAGCCAAAGCAGATACTGAAATGGAAATCAAGTTAACCTTTCTTGTTTTGAAGTGTGTTTTATCGTCCATCATTAGTTCATTAGCAAATCAGTAGAGAATAGAGAAGACTCTGCTCAACAATACCAACTATTTCTGATTCCCGATGATAAATGCCACCTTGTAAAATTTATGCGAGTTTATGTGTGAGATGATTCGGTGGGAATCACATACCTTCACTTCCGGCGACCAATGGTCAACAGCAGTCAGCGCAGAAGGTATCACCAATCCACACAACTTGCCTAAATGAGGATAACTAACCTATGAATAGAGTAATCAACACACTCACATCTCAAAAGATCAGGAGGGACAAAATGCTGAACCAAAGTTTAACTATTCAAATAACTGAAAATCAGAAATCTATCAGACTAATACCTGAGTAATAAACCATCTCAACTGATAAGCAGCCACAATCGCAAACCCAACAGGGGCTCTCGCGGATGCAGCTGAGAACTCATCAGTTTCGTCAGACTTATCAATGGAACTCTCTTTGATTCTCTCTTTAAGAAAAAGTAAAACCTCAGGCATCAATTCCACCATCAATCTCTTCTCTTGAGGTATTGAGTCACAATTAAAGCCCAATTCAGCGACCCTCTTCGAGTTTTTGTCGTCAAAAACAGTAAGATACGCTTTGGAGAAATCGTAAAAAGCACTGCTTGCGAGGGGCGAAAGATGACCGGGAATCCATGAGAGAAGGTCCGAATAGTCCTGGGTTAAGGGCTTGAATCTGGAGGATGATAGCAAAGCACATGCCAGAGCAAAATCTATGACAGTAGCGTGAAAGGTAGAATCTTGAGGTGGGGTTTTACTTGGGAGAAGAGATTCGAGTATAGCTTTGGCGGAAACATTGGAGCCTTCGGGTGGAGTGTAGGGTGTGTTGGCAAGACAGTCAGTAATTGGCTCCGACAATCTGATAATAATAATCAAAGAGAAATCACATTTTTATAAAGGAAAATGGATAAAAGTAGAGAGAAAGAGAGATATAGAAGAAGCTAACTGAAGGAGAAGCCTGCCGAGGGTTGAAACCGTTGCCATTTCCGACGATGCAAGTGCCACCACAGCGATGGTCGCACCAGCGTTCCTCCTGTCTTCTGAGTCGCTGGCGCGAGAATTCTCGGTCTTCCTAAGACGACATCGCTCCAGGGTGCAGTTCATGCGGGGAAACGGCTTGGTCACTTTCGTTTAGCCTAAAATATATGTTAAGTAAACTATATTGAATTGACCCTGTGATTTTTAAATTTTTAGATGATTCTCTAAATGTAATAATTAAACAGAAATTACGCACTTGTACTATGTCACAGCAACATCATCAATTTAACCCAAATTAAGTCAGTACAACTATAAAATAAGAATCATAGCTAAAACTGAAGAGATTGAAGTATAAATTACTGTGATACGTAAATTGGAGCTATCAAATACACATCAGGCTCTCATCTTTATATTTGATTCCATAAAAAGAAACTATTCTTAAAAAATTTAACTTGTCGTCTTTAGTTTTACATTGTAATGCCAACAACTTAGCTTTTTGATTGAATGGGGTGAAATTTTGAATAAAAAAAATTTTCAATTCCCCTCTTTTACTCGGATATTAAAAAATAAAAAAGAAATTATATCTTAAAATTCAATCCACAAAATGCCTTAAAATTTATAGAACGCGTATTTTTTAAAAAAGATGTCATGTCCGACACATCGAACACTTGTAGCGTAGGTGACAGTAGGATAAGGTAAATCCCTACATTACAGAATATTTAAAATTATAACTAAACACTTCAAATTTTGTCATCCCATAATGTTAAAAACTCAAGTGGTAATGGCAAGGTGCCCCTTGACAGAAATTTCCCAAGGAAGCTTCCCTCACTAGTTCAAGATTGGTACTAAATGCACGAGGCTATATCATCCACTCGGAAGATACATCTTACAACTCACACTCTATCATAACTAAATGTGCATTTGATAAATCAATCACATAATGATTTCCATGCCACACGTAGTTGAATAAGAAAAAATCAAGTCATGACAGAATCAGAACAAAAACCACACACAAACACTCTTGTCGGACAAACAAAATGAAAGTGAAGGCATCGAGATTTAAGATTCTGGAACAGCGGCTGCAGCCCGTTTAATTGATGCGGACTTGACGAGATGATTATAGCTTCCTTTCTCCTTAAAGAGTTGGGAAAAGTGGTGCTTGCAATACAGAATTCCCTCTAGTGCTGCATAATTTGATGGCGATATGGGACAGCCACCATGTGAACATTTGAAGCATGATTTGTGATAGGATTGGCCCTCCACTGTTACCTACACTCAAAGGAGATATTCGTATAGATAATAATCAGGTCAATTGTGTATATGTATTAGATTTACTCAATTGGGAACAATATTATGAACAATGTATCTACTTTAGTGTGGAAAGTGAGGATTGCGATTTGTGAGACCCTTTACAATGAGTTAAAGGGTCGTCTGATAATAATCTTACTCATGTGGTTCTGAATTAATCACATTACACCATCAAAAATGCACTTCACCTGAAATATTATATGATGGTGCTGATGAGGGACTTGTAACAGTGACCAGGTATTACCAATGCCTACTATCAATTATTGCAAATATTAAGTCTTAATAAGAGGAGGGAGGGAGGGGGAGGACATCATGGACCAGCCCCTAACCAGTGAGGAAAAAGTTGATGTTCATAGCTTTGACTGAAAAAGGATGGATACTGATACAAGGTGACTTCACTGAAGTAGTAGATTAAAGTTCATATTACTGCAAAGAGAAGTTACCCCATATAATCACCCAATAACCAAATACTTCAAACCCTATGATGGAAAACACCAAAGCATGGTTCATCTTCAGACTTCAATTTCGATCAATCCAACAGAAGGAGTTCACCAGGTATATTTCCATGAAAAAGAAAAAAAGAAGAGAAGAGGCATAAGGTTCCACCATACCCCTTAATCCGTTGTAACTTACAGGAAGACATGTGATCCTATATGGTGTAGTTACCCAATTATCATGCAACTAGAGAAGGAATGGTTTATGTGAAAACTGAACACTAATAAGGATTCTTGTCCTTTAGGCCTGACCACCCATATAACCAATTTGCAACAGAAATACATATGGCCCTAATTTGAATATCATAAAAAAAAATTTTTTTAAAAGACTTTTGAATCCTACCTTCTCCAAAGGATAAGCAGTTTTGCCACATGTAGCACATTTTTCTTGTGTCCCAGAAAACATGCGAGCAGCTTTACTAGGGGACCTTGTCTGGAACAAACAAAAGATGCCACTTTTAACAATAACACCAAATGCCATAGAAATTGCCTAATCACAAATGAAAGTTCCAAAAATATAAACTAAATAATTTTTACCAGCTCAGGAGTTGTCTTCTCAGCTAACTTTGCAGCTGTTCAAAATGAAATATTGGCCAGTTAAAAAGGTAGCTGATTCAGAATTATATGCAGAGCTCTATAATGCAAAAGAAAAGACATACGCGTCTGGAAGTTCTTGCTGAAACTGCCTGTCTCCTTGAAGAGCTGCTCATAATGTGGCTTACAATATAGAACACCTTCCATTGAGGAATAGTTGCTAAGCTGAGACATAAAGATCATCAACGTTGAGTTTAAAGTGTGAACTTAGATACACAAAAAAACCACAAAGTCGTCGAACAAAACTAATAATACTGGTTAATATCATTGATAATCCTAAAATCTTATCAGTTTATATCTTCTTTCAATTTGACATGAAATCATGAACTCAGAGATTACTGTTGTCCTACGTAGCTCACAGAAAACCAATCTCTAAAAAATATCCCAAAAGGCAGCATCAAATAAAACCAAAGATCTTTATCAAATGTAACAAATTATAATAGAAAACCAAATTTTGATAAGAAAAATACTCATACGCGGTCCAATCTATAACATAGGAGAAAACACGCAAATGAAAAAAAAAACAAAAAACTACCTTTAAGGTTCCCTTGCAGTGAGAGCACCTGAAGCAAGCCTTGTGGTAAGAAGTGCCATCAGCAGATAGCTGATCAACAGGATAGACCGTTTTCTCGCAAGCCTTGCACTTCTGTTGGGTGCCGATAAAAGACATAGCTGTGCCTTTAGGGATCTAACTTCACCAAATTCACCACCAATCCCAAATGCACAAGGCAGTGGATCGGCTTCAGAGACTATATTTCCCGCTAGATTCGCCTTTACAATAGCTTGGGCTGCCAATTAAACCCAAATATGAGAAAACAAGTTGAAATCAGTCCGTGCATCGGGTCAAAATTAAAAGACGAATATATGTATAAGCCAGCACGTGCAATTTCCAGAGGAAAAAAATTAATCAAACTGCGGTTGCTTGAGACTAGGGTGTCGAAGTAATGAAATGCTGTGAAGTTCGCAGAGTCAATGGACAAACGTACCTGGAGTAAGAGAAAATGAGAAATGGCAGATCGGTGAGTCTGTGTGGAGAAATATATTGATCCAAAGAGGAAAGCTTAAGATCTAAAAGAGACTGTGATGACTATTGATTAAAAGACAAATATCCTTAGTGGATTGAGAAACTACGAGAGCGAGAGGGACCAAGAAACCAAGAGGATGAAAGACGGAAAAGAACTCGACAAATCAACTAACCCGATAATGCATACCTGTTCGCTTGCGGAAATATTTATTTAATTATGAAAAACTAAGAGACATTTATTACTTGATATTTTTGCTGGCTCCAATTTCTATACACTTTCATTTTTTATTTCAGAAGGGATCATTCCCGTACTTAAAAAAAATCGCTAATTGTCAAACGAAATTAATTTATTATATAACTGGATAAAATGACTGTTCAACGGTCTTACCTTAACACTGAAATTTTCAAAAATATCACTTAAATAAAAAGTTTAAATATTAAGAGGAATTGATACACACACACACATATATATATATATATATAATCTCTATTTTACATTTTTTTTTTTACTCTCAAATTTTAAAGACTTCGCACCGCTTTGAAAAGAAAAGGATGTTTGTCATTCCCTTAGAATTGACGATCATGAAAAGAGATGGATTATGATGTTTTGAACTTCATGTGAACTGTTGTTTTCCCTAAATTTCCAAAAAGAAACCGTATTTTCTGCAAATAACCAATGATCGATTTCAAGCATGCCATGCCGCATCCATAGGCATCACGACTATGATTATTATGTTACAATGTTATTTATTGTACTAATTTGTATAAATTAAGGTTTATAAAAAATTGTGGGAGGGGCTTGGGTAAGTTATATAATAAATGTACTTGACTTAGAATTATGTAAATTTAATTTTGATAAATAAATGTATATAATTGTAACTATCATTTAAAATTTGGTGTCATTTTTTATATGTTTATAATTTTAAATTTATTAATATACTCAGTTATAATGTGAAGATATATTAAATGTACTAGTACATTTAAGATTGTAAGTGCATTAAAATTTTATTTTAAAATTTTTGTATATAAAACAACTTTTTTATTAATAGAATTTATTTAACTAATAAGTATTTTTATTAAATAATAAAAAAATAATACTATTTTAATTTCTATTTTTTTTTAAATCCTAAACCATTGTCTTAATTTAATCATTTACATTTATTTCATCTTAAAATAATCTTTTACATTTTCTAAATTTTTTATAAACAAATTGACAGAGGGATCAATTTTCTCAACATTAAAAAAATGTAAAGACTCATTTTATAATCGGACAAATGTAAATAACCAAATTGACATAGTAAAAAATGTAAGGGACCAAAAAAAAATTCTCTAAATCTATTATTAAAAAACTTAACCTTAAACATATCATAATTATTTGTAATTTAGTATATAAACAAATTTTTTAAAAGTAAATCAACTATAAATTTAATTCCAACCCCTAATTTACATAGACTTCCTTTCATGTTTGCTATGCCCTAAGCAATGACCACCAATTTGCAAACCAAAATATTAGGATTGCCATGAATCACAAATTTAAAAAGCTTGTCATGACAAAAGTTTATTTGAAGTTATATACTTTTATGCGAATAAATTCACATGAAATTAAGTCAAATTTTTTAAAGGAAAAAAATTACATGTTATTACTTATATATTTATATCAAATTTTTTTAATTAATTAATAACATGTGGATAATTTTTTTACACTCATTGACTTTATCATTAACACTATTAATTTTTACTTTTAAAATCATATATTTTATTCTTAAAAAACACTTCCAAATCCCATTCTGTCTCCTTGGTCTTTCCCCTATTCCTGTTTCTACTTTCTCATTGGAATTGGAAGTGGATTTTTAAAATAAAAAAATATGATTTAAAAAGTAAGAATTAACAATCTTAATAAAATAAATAAATGATATGTAAAAAATTATCTAAATATTATTAATTAATTAAATAATTTGATATAAATATATAAAAAATAATATATAAGTTATTTTTTAAAATTGAATTAAACATTTTATTAAATAATTGATTATTACTTAATGAGTTAATTCTTCTTCTTCTCACTTTTTAAATGGAAAAAAGTACAAAGTTGCAAAAGCCAAGGTAATTTCCATTCTGAAACAAAGAAACTAGACTAGGATGATGTAAAGCCAAATTCAGGTATAAGCAACTAGACGATGCACCCAACCGCACCGAATCTAGACCCTGCAGTATTATACGAACTGTAACCGACCTCCTCTTTCTAACTGAAGCACACATGGTTCGTCTCATGCACTCCGACGCCTTCAACCTTGCTTCGGTCTCCAATACTACTGCACCACATCTCTCTCTCACTCTCTCTCTTTTTGCACCACTGCGCAAGAACCACCATGTTTCTCTGCTTCTCTTCCTTCATCTCCCTCGCTTTCTCTCTCTACCTTCTCTCTCATATCCCAACAGCCGCCTCCCTTCCCTGCCTCGGTGTCACCTACTCGGCCGCCTCTGCCTCTTCCAACGGTCACCTACTTCGGCGGTACCGCGTTCCCGCTGCCATTGATTCCCTCAAGTTCACTGCTCTCCGGTTGGAAGATTCAGACCCATCCATCATACGCTCCTTCTTGTACAGCAATGTCTCTCTCTTCCTCACCATTCCTAATTACATGGTCTCCCCCATGGCGACAAATCGTTCCACCGCCCTTCGTTGGCTCTACGTGCACGTCGTCCCGTTCTACCCGCGCGTCAAGATTACCACCATTTCCGTCGGTAATGATTTCGTCGATGTTTCGCCGGATTCCATTGACAATCTGTTGCCGGCGATCAGGAACGTGCACTTGTCGCTTCGGGATCTTGGGATTCGCAAGATTTCTGTGTCCACCTCCTTCTCTTTCGTCAGAGCCATATCTACGCCGTTTCCTCCTTCCGCGGCTCAATTTCAAGAAACTCCTGGGAATAATTTGATAGGGCCGTTGCTCCGGTTCTTGAGGGATACCAATTCGTCGTTCTTGATCAATGTGTACCCATACAACTTGTACAGGCTGAGGTCTGAGATTCCGCTCGGGATTGCTTTGTTTCAAGAACACGCTTTCAATTTCAGGGACGATATGACCACAGGTGTCCGGTACCATAATCTTTTCGACATGATGATTGACGCGGTGGTTACTGCGATGGCGGTGGCGGGATTTGAGAATATACCCATTATCGTGACAGAGACAGGGTGGCCGAGCTCTAGCTCCTCGGGGAACGAGCTGGATGCAAACATGGGTTACGCCGAGATGTATCTGAAGGGTCTGGTGAAACACTTGAAGTCCGGCAAGGGCACGCCTCTGAGGCAAGAAGGGGTGGTAGAGGTTTACGTATACGAACTGTTTGATAAGGGACCAGGAAAACAGGCTTCCGGTCGTAGTTGGGGGATTTTGTATCCGAATATGACTCAGAAGTACCATCTTATCGACTTCTCTGGATCATCTACAGATGGTGGAGCTAAAGCTTGGAGTAAGATGGCAGCGGGAATTTCCGTGCTTTTCGTTCTCCTGGTGTGTCCGTAGATGACTAGGTGTGGTACCAACTCTTGACTGTGGCTCTTTCGGAAGGGCATTGTTTCTTTCATTAGTTTTCAGAACTCTGACATGCGTTTGAAGTAGCTTTGGATAGTGAGACTTTGGAGCAAAAATGTGGCCTTTCTTCAGTCGGTGAGGGTGCTGCAGAGACTGATATCAACAGTTTTCTACGGTTTAGTAAGAGTTTCAGGGATCTGTAATAGATAGACTATTCTTTACATGTGTTTGTTCATATTCTGTAGAGATGCGTGATCTGCGATACATCCTGGATCTTCTGATCTTGTTAATGTTAGTTTAGTAATGTCTTCTTGGTCAACATAGTTTAGTAAAATTTTGTCCTTTGATGCATTTGAGATGAGCAGAATTCGGACTGGACCAAATTTATCTCTTTTTATTAGAACAATGTGTTTTATATTAATATTTGTTTTTTAATCACTTTGAAATCCATCGAGAGTACCTTGAAATTCACAGCGGTTTACTTGTCTGCGTATCTTTCAATTGGAATATTGGATTCATGAGTGCATGGCATGGAAGAGACTTCTGCGCTCGATAAATTTACTTACTTTTGTAATATATATATTTTATTAAATTGTTATACCATTACTTTCTTATGACTAAAATTTTGCAATTACTAATTTTGAATGAATTTAAATTGACGTTATAATTTGTCAAATTAGCCAATGGTTAAAGCTAGTACTTCTTCTGTAGCAGATAGGTCAAAAAACATAGCAGAAGGAAATAATGGAAACAAGACGAATATGCAGTGACGATGATCATGTGACTGCTAATAACAATTAAGGTTTTGGACCTTTGCAATCGCAATGAGAATATTTAAGATTGCAGGACTTGCGCCCTCTTGGTTGGTGTATTCCGAACGAGGTAAAGGGAGAGATAATCTCTCTCCCTCGATTGGTTGGTAGATATGATCAGCAAGCCCTCTCCCTCAGGCATTAGCTTTCTAACATAAAAGGGAGGGTTTTCTCCCTTCACTTTTGGAGGCAATCCGTGTGGAAGCCTGAGAAAGATAACTTGCTTTCCCAAATTACTCCTATGTCTATATTAGAACGATTAATCTAAAGCCACTCACTCATCTACCTGATCGTAAGATAGAAGACGCTCTGAAGTTAATCACTCTTCACCCACCTCTCCTTCATGCATGTTTGGGTTGTTGTTTCTGCTCCATCTTCAATGCATCTTTACTGAGCATCTTTGTGCTCCATATTCTCTCACCAGTTTCTCACTTCTCTCGTCTGCATTGAGTTCGAAGATAGAATATGGAAAAGGGTATGCTTTTATCAAAATGGGAGGAGGGAAGCCAAAATGCGAAATGGCAGTGGGGTGAGGTTAGAGAGAGGTATAAGGAAAGGGAGAGAGTGGAGTCCACATACTTCCATATTGAGAAGAGAATCACATCCGTTTTCAAAGGTTAAAAAAAATACTGTTTTATAAATAAAAATTTATGAGAGGTAAAATAGTAACTTCTCACCACATCATTTCTATTTTTTTAAGATTTTTTTTATTCCATGTACAATCAAACATACATAGTTGATTTCTATCACTATATCACTCTTCCATTCTCATTTTTATTCTCATTGGTTCACACGTCTTTTTCAGCAACCAAACTACTAAGTCCTGGCTTTGGAAGAGGAGCTCAGAAAGTAGCTAAATAGTTTATTTCCTGTATCTTTTTTCCTTTCTTTATTTTCTCCCTTTCTTTTTGATCATTCCCTGAGATAAATCAAACAAATATTTGCCATTCATATTCAGATTGGATCCCTCTTGAGCTTGGATTTAGCGGAAACGAGTCTTTCACCAATCCCTGTAACTCTACTACTATTCCAATAGCTACTGTGGTCATTTTACAAATTACACAGCAGTGATACTTAAACGCGTTTGTACAATGCAATGCCAAGCATAGCCCCATCCTCGTTTGAGCAAACTAACTTAAATGGCCACAGAATAGAAAATATATATAGTAAAAAAAAAAAAATGAATTCCCTTCCACGATTCTGAACAATGAAACTAGTATCGAGCAGCTATAATCTCCTTTTGATGCTCAAACTTGTCACACATAGGGTCTGGAAGCTTAAAATTTCGCATCCCAATATCAGGAAATATCAAGTCATTCATACGGTTGCTTATGATACTTTTGATACGAAAGCCTTTCCTCTGTATCACATTCTTTTCCCTTGAAAAGCGTTCATTCCCTTTGATAGAATCTTCATCTTCTTCTCTGCACAAGTGCAGATCATAGGCAGAATGAGATGCGAGTCTCGAATTTCTTTTTCTAGAAACCCTTAGACTAAGAAGAACAATATTAAGCACCGAAATCAGCTTGAAAATCCTAAAGACTTCAAGAAAGAGCAGGGGAAGAAACCACATCCTTATCAAAAATTAAGTGGTAGATATATCTATTTTTAAAGTCTAAACAATAGAGTTCAAATCCTTCCAACTTCTTATCCAGGATGTACATAAATAGAAAATATTCACATACCTCATCATCAAGGAAGACCAACCTCTAAATCCAGCAGAAATAAGATGGTAAGTAGTGACATTTCGCTGTGTTCCAGGCTCTCTAGATAACAATATTATAGGCCACCCAGCAGCTTCAAGGTTCAAGAATAATCTTAAGATAAGCTTCAGCCTTAAATTCTCTGCCTCCCTAATACATCCACTCACCCTGTAGTTATGAAACCTACACCAATTTAGAGCTTCCTTGTCAAGTTACTATCAATAACAATAACTGAAGCTCAATGTCAGGGTGTATAAACAATTTAAAAGAATCTTAATGAATATTAATTAGAGATTTTGGTAATCTGAAAAAAGTTGGCGTGACAAACCATTTTGACTGGGAGGAAAAATAAAAACACCATATAAGGTGTCTCTAATCTATGCATTTCTTGTTATTATATAGTATAAGAGGATACCAATGGCAAGCTAATCAACCTATTCAAGGACTCACAGAAGATCATTATATTACTGGTTACTCCAAGAATTTCCCATAAAAGCATATCTTCAATGAGGGGGAAAAGTATTCTGTTAAAGAAGATGGTAAAAGTAGAATTTGTTAACAAGCTTTTCACAGTTTTACCCAAAGAAAAAACGTTCCTCTTTTGAAAAAATTATATTTGAAAAGATAACATGGGTATGTGATAGTGCTTTAAATTGAGGGGAAAAGACCAGAAAAAACTTAGAGGTCTTCAAAATAAACTTTAACATAAGGCAAGAAAAATTGTACTTTGTTGCTACAGTACATACTTACCGGTTAAACAAGTTGGAAGAACAAGGATATGAAGGGAAAAGGTCATCTATGTCGATCAACACCACATCAAGACCATCATTTGATGGTCTAACATTGTTGAAGTAATCCTCAATCACAGATTTGGTTGAATCCAAGTCCCTAGCGTATTGACCACCTTTGACATATTGCATAGCAATAGCCCTGCAAACCTTGGGAAGATTGTAACCTTCCAAGTTATTGAGCTCAGCATGAAGAGCGTAAGCCTTGCAAAAACTGTAATAATCATTAACACTCGGAAGCTCAATAACTCCAGCATTTTTATTTTGACAAGATTGCAGCATCACTGCAAATGAAATCACCAGAGTAATTAACAAAACCCCAGAAGTGACAAGTCCAGAAATGAAGATTGTTGCAGAAAAAGATGTCATGTAGAATCCTGATTCCAGAACATATTGGCTCCCCATCTCTGTGACCAGAATGCAGCAGTAAGATTCATAGTCAACAAAATTATTCTAAAATAACAATTGGAAGGATGATTCAGACAGAAAGGTAAGACAGCTGAGAACAAGCAATGTATTATTATCTACCAGCACATGTATCAGATGCATCAGGTTTGGGGTAAAGTAGTTAAACGTGAACCAAATCAATTGCAAAGCCCAACTTTAGACTACAATCTCCAATGATTTTAGTTTTTCTTAAATTCGAATCTGTGGGGGGCTGTTATGAAATTAATTCACTGATGTATTACTAAAGAGGAAGCCTTTGAATGTAGGTGAATCTATCTACAGCAGGACCAACTATAGATCATAATCATTCTTATTAATTGAATTCATTTTATAATTTATTCATTGGGGAGGGGATGATGAAGAGATTTAAAAAGTGAGAAAGTTGGAATTACATAGCATACCAGAACCACCTGAGAGATTCCTTGCAGAATGTTGCTGCTCCATTTGATGTGCATAAGCAGACATGGCTTCAATCTATGAGCTAACCAAAAATCCAGTTCAAGTTACTGATCCAGCTTGCTTCCAGAAGTCAAGAGAGTAACCTAACAAATTTATAAAATTTGGTCGTCATGCATTACTTCAGTTTCAGTCTCACTAATTAGAAAAAAAAAAAATGGGAGAACAAAAAACACATCCAAAACAAAAATTGTACAAATGAATCACCACTCTGAACAAAATCAGAACTTACAGGCTAATAGCGAGCACCCAAACAAACCCTACTCTTAACAATACCCTAATTTCCTTGCACGTAGAATATGTCAACACTATTACCCCAATAACCTCTCCAATAATTTACTTCTTCCTCTACCTTATTCATTAAGCATGACCATTCCAATCCCAATAGGCTCTACAATATAATATGGATAGCATCTCAAATTACAGGATGAAATGATGCCAATTTCAGAATATGTAAGATACAGCGTCGACAAAACTATCAGTGCCACCCAATTAGAGAATAAACAAAACACTAGCAAAGCAGTCATCTATAGATGCAGTTAAAAGTCAGTGTTGTGGCAAGCGAATGAGAGAAATGGAGAGAGAACAGCACCTGAGAAAAGCATCATGTGCCAAGAGAAATTCAGCAAGAAAGCAAAAATTATAGTACTAGGTCGCCCTAGGATTCCCGAATCGGATCATGATTTCTCTCCATTCTGGATTCAACTGCCCTCTCCAATCGTCTGTTCTATCAATCGCGATCCACAGGAAGCTTCCTCTGTTCTTTTTAATGTCTTTCCTGTGTTTTGCTCTGTTGTTGTGCTCTCATGGACTCATCCCCATTATTGAGCAGTGGAATAACCCAAAAAAGAACACAAACAAAAAATTTTCTTTTCTTTTTTACGTGACCAGCTCCATTTTTTATTTTAAGGTGAGGACTACAAAATATCAATTGCACATAATCGGAACCCTTAAATTCGTCTAATCAGCCGAAAAAATGTTCAAGATTCATCCGTCATTTTCCATTTAAAAAATTTCACACTTTTGAAGTGAACAAATAAAAATAATAAATTACTGAACAATAATCCGATTAAATTGTTATTTTGTCACGAATAGAACCAAACTACCAAAAAAAATGTCTGGAAATAATGTCTACTAGAAAAAATGAATCTAGGTTATCCATTCATGTCACAGGTTGCAAACCATCTTGCATAGAGACTGCAACATTGCTTGCTTGGAGTTGGTGACTTCCAAATGGAATAATCTTTTTATTAATTTACTTCTTTATACTTTAATTTTTAATTAATATTAATTCATTAAAATTGTTAATATTTTTATTAATTTTAAATTCTAAATATTATTTAATAAAATTTATTTTAAAATTTTAATTAAATAATTTTAAAATAATTAAATAAAAAATAAATAATTCAATATTTTTTTTTCTGATTCTTTAAGTGAATTGTATAGAGTCATTTAAATTTAATTTAGACAATTAAATTTATGTATTTCTTCAATAAATTTACACATTTTTTCCAATATACAAAAAATTCAAATCTCTTCCAAATAGATCTGTATTTAGTGAACAAATAAAATAATAAAATTTTTATCATACATAATTCCTTAAAAGTTTGATTACATCGTTTTTAGTCAGTCTCAAGATCTAACTTATTGGAATGCCCAAACAAAAAACTGTTGTGACAAATATTTTTCTTTTTTTAATAGTCCTAAAAATTTATAACTAGTGAAAAAAAAAACTCTCTTATCAATTCTTTATTCTAGTGTATTTTATTTTTATATTGTATTATAATTTATTGTCTATATATATATAAGTAAAGTATATATTTTTTTTATGTGAGCGTTTCGTTTTACTGATGAAAATGTTCGATTAATCAAACTTGTAGGTTTTTCATGCATTATTAAGGATGCGATGACTATTTATTTTTTCAATATATTATTAAAAAAATTATAATAAAGTAATTAATTTATATAAATTTTTTGTATTCAATGAAAAAAAATAATAAATAATTAATTTTTGTAAATTCTTTATAGCTAACGAAAAAATAATAAATTAATTAACTTCCTTTTAAATGATTTTTTTAATTTGAAAATTTTTTAGAATGAATAAGAAAATTAATTAATTATTATTCAAATTTTAATAATTCTTTAAAGTAAACAAGAAAATTAATAAATTAATTATTTACTTCTTAAATAGGAATTTTTTTAAGCTAGTACATTTTTTTTGAAGTAAAAAAAATTAATTAATTAATTAACTATATCTTAAAATTTTTAATAAATAATTATAAATATAACTTAATATAGCCTAAAATTAAAATTAAAAAAATAATATATAATTGAATGATTTATAATAGTATCTTTTCAATGAGTTTATTATTGTTATTTTTTTATTATTAATCTCATATAACTGAATTTATGGACTTTTTTTTTAATTTATTACATTTTTTTATATCATAATATATTACTAAATTTAATTATTTATAAACACTTACAAATACTATTAATTTAAAATATATTTACAAATTATTTCTTAAAAAAATTCATGCAATGGGTTGACAATAAACTAGTTTTAGTAGTAGATGACACCCCATTTCTTCTTTCATTACATAACTAACCTTCCTATAACTAACTTTCCTACCCTGTCCACTTGACACTAATCCCCAAAGCCAACAGCCTCCGGTATCCATGTAAAGTCTCAGTGTCAAGATCTTTGGTTGTTCATCATGTCTGTCACTTCTCTTCTTCCTCCCTATGTCTTTGAATTTTCCATGGCTATAGTAAACTCTTTTTAAGGGGTTTGGATCAAGTAATCCATTTTGGACCATATTTCAACTGATGGTCAAAATTAGTTCAAAATTTTTTATTTTAATAAAAATTAATCTCTTTTAAAAATAATTCTCTATAGCATAATATTATCGTATATGGGGAAAAAAAACTTAAAATGTAAAAAATAGATGATAAATTATTAGGGATGTTAAATTTAAAATGTTAAGGAAAGAAAAACTTAATAAATATTTATACATTATTATTTTTAAAAAAATATTAATTTTTATCAAAATTAAAAAAAATTAAACCAATTTGGACCATCTGATAAATCTGATGGTTTAAATGGGGTTACCGGAGAAGGTTATCCAAACCCACAATCCATATTTCTTTCAATGCCCTTATTACCTCATTTAACTGTAGTGTCTTTTATCTCCAACATGTCACACAATTTCATAGTGATATTTTTATTAACAGTGTTTTTTATTTGTGGGATTAATGCTAATTGAATTGTACTTCAATCTGACATCTCGCTTAATTTTTCTTCTAAATTTGCAAATTTAAGAACCCTGTTGTATCACATATTCTTAAATCACACATTGCTACAAAGTAAAATTAATCTTTCCATTAAACAATGGAATCTTATGCTCCCATGTTGTCATGATATATAATAGTTTTTCAATTAAATACATCTACTCAAATAACCAACCATAAGTACCACAAAATAATCCAATTTTGAAAAAATAGACTAGAAAACTGAAACTAACTAATGCCTTAAAAATTGTCTTAACCAATATTTTTTCACTAGACCCAACCCACTAACTAATGTTTCACATGAACTATACTTCTTGTTTCTTTCTCTCTCCTCTCTAGGTTAAAACCGAAGGTTGAGACACACAATAAAAATAATCACACAAATAATATAAACAAAAAAAAATAAAGTAAAGGAAAACAATAAAAAATTCAAAGTGATTTGATTTTTGAAATAGACTTGTATTAATAATCTCAAAAGGGATCTCTTTAATAAAATAAAAATTATTATAAATTTTAACGGATAAAATTGTAAACTTTTTTTCATTTATAATAAATATCCCAAAATTCTGACTATGTCCTCGCTGTTAATTTTTAACATTTAACTTATTTTGATGCCTAAAAACTATTCCGAGCATTACATCCATGTGGCCCTGCCTATGGGTCACAATTAGTATTCCTCTAATAAAATCCTGGACTACATAAGGATCAGCTTTGGCTGTGTGCATATAGCAGGCTGCATTATCATATCAAAATTGGATACTTCCATCTCGATTGAGGCTAGAAATGGAGCAATGCCGAATCAAAATTCTCATCCTTATAATATTACTTAATTGATTTGCAACCATCACATAATAAATATGTGGTTTTTAATTTGAACGACTTCCGATCTCAATTCTCTTACAGTATCTTTTCTCGCCCAAATCAAATCAGAGTCCATAGTTTTGAAATTTCGGTCAATATTTCAGCGTTAGCTCACAATTCTGAAGGTGCATTTGACACTCCCATGTGCCGCAAACAGGTGACACTCAACACGAACACACGTACGCACAACGCAGACTGTTAAGCAGAAAGCCATAAACAAACAAACAGTGGGCCAAGCTACTCCGCACCATATCTCTTTTATAGGACCAGATTTCAACCACAAAAACACTTGCGAATTTATTCATCCCCAAGCGCAATTTTATCAGCACATCTACACAGTGATTGCCACGTGGCACTACCTACGTACTTGGCCACTTATCTACTATCCTCCTCCTCCTCTCGCCATACCCATTTTCATTCATTGCTAATGCAATAACACACTCAACACATCCCTGCAAGCAGAAGCAAAAAGCTCTCTCTTGGAAAATATTTTGCTGCCATGGAGACGGGCATTGCTTGCTACGCCAGAGGGGGATTCCTACCTAGTGTTTCTTCCAAACACTCCCCTCCTTCCATCTATCCATCTTTTGGCTTCAGGGTATGTAATCTATCAGTGAACCCTTTTTTTTTTTTTTTTTTCCTATTATGACGTAGATATTTGAATGATTTCATGGACAAGTTTGTAAAAGCTGTATGATATGAATGATAGAGTCTGAAATCAAGCTCTTTGTTTGGGGAATCACTAAGAGTGGCATCCAAATCAACGGTAAAGGTTTCAAAGCCAAAGGATGCTTCACTCGTGACCAGATGTGAAATTGGCGACAGCTTGGTGAGTTACTTACTTACAAAGCATGAAGTTTTTAACTTTTCATAGCGTGGAGACATCGAAATTGTGGGTTACATGCATCATGCAATTTTTTGTGTGAGACTGTAGGAAGAATTCCTTACAAAGGCAACACCGGATAAGGGACTGATCCGGTTGTTGGTGTGCATGGGGGAAGCATTGAGAACTATTTCCTTCAAAGTGAAGACAGCTTCTTGTGGTGGAACTCAATGTGTTAATTCCTTTGGAGACGAGCAGCTTGCTGTGGATTTGCTCGCCAACCAGCTTCTTTTTGACGTAATATTTCCATTTCAAGTGTCAAATTAATGAAAAGGAATTGCTATGAGGATTTCTGATGTCTAACTAGCTCAACATTTGCATTTATTTGTATTGTCAAGTTGGAACCTTATCTAGGCAACCATTATTGTTTATATTTCAACATCCCCAAGTTCATTGATGATAGGAAACTCGGAGCTACTTGTTTTGGCTATGGTCACTTTATCTAAGAACTCCTAAGATTTCAGAGTCGAACTCTTGATATCTTCTTGAATACAATCTTATTCTCAGGATGTGCAATGAAACTAATTACGATCTCCAATGTTGTATGCATAGGCCTTAAATTACTCTCACTTCTGCAAATATGCTTGCTCAGAGGAAGTTCCTGAACTTCAGGACATGGGAGGTCCAGTTGAAGGTCTGCAATCATATACTAAACTAGGCTATTTATATTTGAATCTCACTTCATAACAAGATGGCATATATGAGGTTTATCTCATTTTGAATGTGAATAATAGGTGGATTTAGTGTTGCATTCGACCCCCTCGATGGCTCCAGTATTGTGGACACAAATTTCACCGTGGGCACAATCTTTGGCGTGTGGCCTGGAGATAAGTTAACTGGGGTCACCGGAAGAGATCAAGCTGCTGCAGCCATGGGGATATTTGGTCCAAGAACCACATATGTTCTTGCTCTTAAGGACTACCCCGGAACACATGAATTTCTTCTGCTTGATGAAGGTTAGCTTCCTACCCGTAGATTTTATGACAATTCAGGAAAGGAGAATGTTGCATTTTTTTCAGTTTGAATGAAACCACCCACTTGGAGATGACATTGTCCTCTTCTTCATTAATCAGGAAAATGGCAGCACGTCAAGGAGACCACAAGTATTGGTGAAGGAAAACTATTCTCCCCAGGAAATTTGAGAGCCACATCTGACAACCCTAAATATGATGAGGTCTACCTAATCTTATATCAGAAAAAAAGAATTTCTGTTCAAGACTTCTCGTGCTATATATGACATTTGGAAGTGAACACTTACATCTTAATTTCATTGTCACCCAACAGTTGATCAACTACTATGTCAGAGAAAAATACACATTGAGATATACCGGAGGAATGGTACCAGATGTCAACCAGGTTCTTTCTTTGACCTTCTCATGATATGGCCTTATCTTGATATTAGTTCAGTGACTAGCTCATTGAAAGCTAACATTTAGCCCGGCAGAATATGCTCTTATGAATGTCTTCTTCTTGTGTACAGATTATTGTGAAAGAGAAAGGTGTTTTCACAAATGTGTCATCCCCATCAGCCAAAGCCAAGCTGAGGCTGCTGTTTGAGGTAGCTCCTCTAGGGTTCCTGATTGAGAAAGCAGGAGGTTTCAGCAGTGATGGGCAACAGTCTGTGCTAGACAAGGTCATCAATAACCTTGATGAGAGAACTCAAGTCGCTTATGGATCCAAAAATGAGATCATCCGGTTTGAAGAAACTCTCTATGGTTCATCCAGGCTCAAGGGCGGTGTTCCTGTTGGAGCAGCTGCTTAAGCTGTTGAGCTGCAACTCTATTGTCATTGTTCATCTGTTTTTGTTTAAACAGATATATGCTGTCAGCTGTCTCACAGACAAGTGGTTACGATTTAGTAACTTCTTTCCAGTTTATGGTGATAACGAAGTAAAGTTTATGTTGATATGACTAAGATCTTCTAGTCAAGTTCACTGCCAATTAAGTAAAGCCTTGTGAATTTTGTTCATTATAAAATTATAGTATTTTAAATGCACTCTGAACATCAAAGTTCAAATAATTAAGAAATTATAAATAAATAAGGTTGCCTGTAGTTCTACCTAGATAGCATTGCCACAGCTATCCAAGTCTTCGGGGTAACCGCAGGAACATATATTTAAACATTGGGTAACGTGAAAATGTTGAATACGAGAGAAACTTTTTCAGACAATTAAATTTTCTAGGTCTGGCCTTGTAGTTATCTGTCCGAAATTTTACTTTTTTCCAATCCAACTTGACAAAATTCGCTTTGAAACTCACGATTACTCTCTAAGATATATGCTGCGTTCATATAAAGGTGCAAGTGACTCCTGAATATGTAACGAAGATCTGATCAATTAGCCTGAAGAAATACCTCGCCAAACAAAGTTGTAACCCCAAACATGAGAGAAACAAACAAGGTATGGATTTATGTCGCGATATGATTCAATTCTGTTGAGCGATTATATGCTTAATTTTCTCCCTTTTGCTTCTTTGGGTGATCTAAATATAAAATAAGTTTTCTAGTACTTCTGACGATCAATTTTTTTTTCTCATTTCTGAGAAGGTTCAGAAAAATAAATAAATAAAAGTTACGAAGTTACATATGCCCAATATAATTCATCTGATCAAATATATAGTACTAAAAAAATGCTATCAATTAGACCTGTAAATCATCTGAAGCATCAGAATCTATTCCAGAACATTTTTAACTTTCAACTTCATTAGCTGCAGGATGTTGCTGTGGGAGATGGTAAATGGCATGGTTCAGTTAGAGGCATAGTTTGTGCACCTTTAGGCAAAGTGTGGGCCATGGTTTCTCAAACTAAAAGACTACCAGAATGGATGCCAATGGTAGACAGATGCACTGGCTTGGCTGGAGAAGAAGACGAGCCAGGCTATGTTCGGCTAGTCTCTGGTTTTATGTTCCCTCAACCAGATGGAGAAAGGTCATGGATCAAGGAGAGGTTGGTTTCCTTGGATTCTTCATCACATAGCTTTGTGTACAGAATGGAAGCAAGCAATGTAGGCTTAGATGGATCTGTAAATTCACTAAACCTCGTTAACTATGGGAATGACTCTACTCTTATTCACTGGTCATTTGAGATAAATCCCTTAGAAGATGTGTGTGAGGACATTATTGTAGATTATCTGGGATTTCTCTATAAATCTTGCATTAATAGAATTGAGGGTGCTGTTGAAGCTGCATCAAGAAATGTTTCAGCAGCATAATGTATAATCAACAATGCAAGTAATGACGTTCGTATAATCTTTTGTATGTAAACTAATGCCTTGTGCAACTTTAATTTGCCAACTCTCAAGTAAATTTAAAAAATAGAAATGGGGAACGGTTAGTATTTGCAAGTATTATATTGCACTGTTAAAATGGTTTCACCTATATAAGTAACAAAATGGAATTAGGAAATGGTTAAAAGGTTCGGTGTCACAATATTTGTTATAACTGAGCTTCCATTGTACGGTCTGAGGATGAAAGAAATCAGATACCATATAAATGCACAATCTCAATCTCAACTATAATTTCATAATATTTTACGCAAAACTTGGGGTCTTTCTCATTTTATCTTTTGAGTTTAAATGACAGCAAAAAAAACCTCAACTTTTATCATTTAATCCTCTGTTCAATGCCAATTCTGGTTTGCTAACCGAAGGATAGAACATTCTAATTAGAGATATTGGTCATGATTATTATGCCGTTGGTTGGTCCCTTTTCTTCTGTAGCAACAATTTTCTAGCATGCCTTTGGATGTGTCTAGCATAGACAAAGTAATCCAAAGGGATAGATCTAATGATGGAAGTTAGCATGTGATATGTGATTAGGCACGTTATTGCATATTCAAATTTTAATTTAGTTAATTTCTCGGAGCTATAATTGCAATTGTTTTTTGTAAAGCCTTTAATCTGGAATACAATGTTATTGACTGAACTGGATAAGTAAATTAGTTTAAGTATGCACAAACATGCACAAACCAGTCCACACACCACCTTACTGCGGTAGTTAAAGAGCATAATCAAGGAGGAGGCATCACTACTGACCAATATGCGATCTCAAAGGCAAAAGGTGTGGTTTCAATATGGAATAAGGCAGAGCATAGTATCTGTGATGGCTGTTTCAGTCATCACCCAAACTTTTAGCTTCAACGTTCAATTCAATAAATAGAAGACAGTTAAGTCTTCAACCGTTTACTTCAAAACAATTGGTATGTATTGGAATCTTTAGCATTGCTATTCAAGTAAACCCTTCCAATTGGTTGTTGGAAAGAACAATTTATGTAGATAAAAGAGCTTTACATGCGAATCACACACAAAAATGTAGAGTTTTGAACAACTTGGGCTGTTGAGGTGGTTTAAGCGAGGATTAGAAACAGTATCTGATAAGAAAGAATCAGAAAAAGCACATTGAAAAAGATATGGTATTTGAATCTTTTTGGATGCGTTGAGCTGTTACAAGACTCTCCATCTGTATTTTTTCTAATCTTTGAAACATCCAATCAAAGATAATGAAGTGGATGAGCCGACAAACATTGCCCAACTATTAAAATTGTTATAATAAGCCTCTGGAAGTAGTCTCCAAAATATGTATGCATCATCACCCACCCCAGAATCCCGCATTGTACATTATGCCCTTCCGTAAGAGAGGAGAAAAGCTTCAAATATACATGCAAAGAGGGAAAACTCAATAAAGAGAGAGAAAAATCAAGAACTCTGGGTTGTAGAAGAAAGGGGATATGCAGTTGAGCTGTATGTTTCAACTTTCAACTCACAGAAAGGTTTCTGTCACGGGATAATAGCAGAAATGTTTTACATCGAAATGGACAAGTGACTGCTACCTTGTGTAGTATGCAAGAAAACTTGGAAATATACACAGCTGCTATTTTATATCCACCTACCTTTTGTAAAACGACTTGGCATCCAAGATTGTTTCGTTATATATAATATTGAGGTGGTGAGTCATATGATAGCATCTCATAGACCACTGCACGAGATTAACAAGGGTGGGAGAAGTATAGAATTGAACAGGCATAGAAAAAATTTAGTTGTTGAAGACAATGGAGCCACGGTTTCTGGCATTAATGCTTCTGGTGGCTCTCTCATT
The DNA here is from genome assembly GCA_037074485.1 of Delonix regia. Lineage (NCBI taxonomy): Eukaryota > Viridiplantae > Streptophyta > Magnoliopsida > Fabales > Fabaceae > Delonix > Delonix regia. The sequence goes on along the minus strand of CM073452.1, from coordinate 16,390,074 downwards.
TCCAGCATATGCTCAGCCCTTGGTTCGTCACTATAAGTTTGGTGTAAGTGCATTTCAACTATTTTTTTAAAATAAAAACTGGCATGTATCAAACATCACGTGGTAATGCGGTATCTATGAGAAAGGTCTCTGATACTCTCACAATAGTATAATAAATTTGCCTGCATCGAAAGGATACTAAAACAAAGTAAAAAAGGCATATTTATTATGGTGGTCAATTTGTACACTGTGCAGGTGATCTTGAAGAACACAACGAAGCTTTGCTCCTCAAAATCATTCGTCACTGTCAATGGTAAATTCCCAGGTCCAACTCTCTATGCAAGTGAGGGTGATAATGTAATTGTAAGGGTCACCAACCACGTTGCATACAACGTTACAATCCACTGGTGAGAACCACTACTGCTTATGAAATTAAAAGGAGTTGATAATATTCACAATAATAATTCGACTAGATTCCATTTTGGACTCATGGCAGGCATGGAGTCAAACAATTTCGAACTGGTTGGTCTGATGGGCCAGCATACGTCACGCAATGCCCTATCCAGCCAGGGCAGGGCTTCATCTACAACTTCACCATCTCAGGCCAAAGAGGCACCCTTTTCTGGCATGCACATGTGACTTGGCTAAGAGCCACTGTGCATGGTGCCATTGTCATTTTACCTAAGCGAGGCGTTCCTTATCCGTTTCCCAAACCTTACAAAGAAAAGGTTATTATTCTAGGTCAGTCTTGAGCTTACAAGTAGTAGAGTTTTCTGTGTACATTAATGAATTTTGATGGTTTTGTTTACGAATACTAAGTTTGATGTGCCGAGTTCAGGGGAATGGTGGAAAGCAGACGTTGAAGCTGTGCTCAATCAGTCAACAATAACTGGTCTACCACCAAACATATCAGATGCTCATACCATCAATGGCCATCCAGGACCAGTCCCTGGTTGCACTTCTCAGGGTACTTATATATAGAGAGGGTGTTCTATAAATAAAAGAACTAATTTTTTTTTAAAGAAAAAAATAAATGTGTTTTTAAACCTTTAAATTTGATCAACAAACTAAATAAACCATCATGAAACAAATTATGGTTAATGTTTAAGAACAAGAAAAAATGTTGGACCTTGGAGCCTGTAGTGAGATATAGTGCTCATGTGAACCTTGTGCAGGGGGGTACACTCTGCATGTTGAAAGCGGCAAGACATATCTTCTTCGTATTGTGAATGCAGCAGTGAACGACGAACTCTTCTTCAAAATTGCTGGGCATAATCTAACTATCGTTGAAGCAGATGCCTCTTACGTTAAGCCTTTTGAGACAGACACGATATTCATAAGCCCAGGCCAAACTACAAATGCCCTTTTAACTGCAGATCAAGATGTTGGAAAGTACTTAATAGCAGTCACTCCTTTCATGGACGCCCCTATTGTCTTTGACAACTTGACTGCAATTGGTACACTTCGGTACAAAGGCACACCTCCTTATCCTAAAATAGTTCTAACCACCATTCCCCCTCTGAATGCAACTGCAATATCAACTAAATTCCTTGATTCTCTCAGAAGCCTTAATTCAAACGACTACCCTGCACAAGTTCCATTAACCATTGACCACTCTCTTTTCTTCACAGTATCAGTTGGGGTCAACCCATGTGGCACATGTCTCAACGGGACCAAGCTTGTGTCTGATATTAATAATATCAGCTTTGTGTTGCCAACCATAGCCCTTCTTCAAGCGCATTACTACAAAACAGGAGGGGTTTACACAGATGATTTTCCTGCAAACCCTCCCATAGTTTTTAACTATACTGGTACTCAACCAGCTAACATCCAGACCAATAATGGCACAAAAGTATACAGATTGAGTTTCAATTCAACAGTTCAAATTGTTCTCCAGGGCACTGCAATGATAGCTCCAGAAAACCATCCTCTTCATTTGCACGGGTTCAATTTCTTTGTTGTTGGGACTGGGTTAGGGAATTTTGATCCACAGAATGATCCGAAAAGCTTTAATCTTGTTGACCCAGTCGAGAGAAACACTGTGGGAGTACCAAACGGTGGATGGGCTGCAATTAGATTCAGGGCAGACAACCCAGGTAGCTACAAACCTTTTTCTCTATTTGAATTTATAATAAAAAATAGTAGAAAAAAGTTCATCAGGCGATTTTGTTTCTGTTAATTAAATTTTTTGGTTATGTTGTGTGTAGGTGTTTGGTTTTTCCATTGCCATTTGGAAGTACACACTTCCTGGGGACTTAAGATGGCTTTCTTGGTGGAGAATGGAAAAGGTCCCAATGAGTCTTTGCTCCCACCTCCAAACGACCTTCCAAAGTGCTAGAACTTCTGATGCAAGTCTTAAAAGGACAATTGAGAGTGTACACTGCACTAGGACGTGAATTGTTTGTGACAATTTGTAATGTTGATAGAACCGAGTGTTTTTGTGGAGAGATTTTTTCAGAAATCAATAAATTTGGTGTAATAGATAGCATTTTAAATTTTAATATTTTAATTCAAATCAAAATGGCATTTGTAATTTTCCTGTGCATAAATTTTAGCACGTGCTTGTTATAAATGCAATATATTTTATCCTTTCCTTCAAAATGTTCTAACCTTTAATAGAAGGCATAAAATTGCTTCAATGGGAAGTAAAGCGTCGGAAAAAAACAAAAAAACGCGCCAGGAAGGGGTCGAACCTTCGACCTTCTGCTTAGGAAACAGACGCTCTATCCACTGAGCTACAGGCGCTCATTTGTTGATTTAATGTTACAATATATATACATAGAAAATCAATAGGCTTATCCATTCTACTTTATATACAAATAAGTTGAAATATTCAATGAAGCATGTTTAATCTAGTAAAAAAATAAATCATATTAGAAGGAGAACAATTCAGAGGGTACTTATTGGTAAAATTATTATTTTTTGGGTTAATATTTAAAATAATAAAACTATATAAATTAACTATAAATTTTAAAACTTATATATAGTCAACATTTAGTAATTAACAAATTTATATGTTAGCAACATGTGACAAAATTTTACTCTATTATATTATAAATATATTGATATACTTAAAATTATAAGCGCACAATCAATTACTTCCTAAATGACACGTAAGTAAGCCTTTGCAAGTATTTATTAAGCAAAAAAGTAACAAAAATTCTCATCAATTACTTCCTCCACTTTTTAAGTAGTAAAGTTGAGAGTATGGATGACAATTTTGCATAGCAGAGGCAAAGAGTGCCACTCTACTCCATGTCTCCATCATTATTCATATTCCTCATCTATATTCCCACTTTTTACTATAGGAAAAAAATTCCTCCATCCCCATTCCCTATAAAGATGCATATTCTCACACAGATTTCAATTTTAAAAAAATAAAAATATTAATAAATATGAACAAAAATGAACATATTGAAATAATAAATTTAAAGTTTAAGCTTATTATTTATATTATCTAATAAACTCTAATTAAATTTATAGGAAAAACAAAAAAGAATTCAAATGACAAATTCTAAATAAGTCCTAAAAATTCTAAAATCTTAAAAAATAATAATAACTTCAATAAATTAAAAACATCAAATTCAAGTCATCTTAATATCAAGACATCTTTTTCATCATGTGTAAAATCTTTATTATTGTTTCTTATGTACAAGTTGGGTATTTCAATTTATTTCCATCGTAATATGTCAAAAACTTGTATATTTGAAGCATCAATCAAGATATATTTATATAAGTAACAATTTAACTCTTACTTTATATTATTAGTTGAAATAATTTCTTTTACGTATTGAAAATAATTGCACTTCCTTTTTTTTATTTTATATCTTTACGAGAAAATTCATGTTTGTTAAATTTAAAAATGTAACAAAATTACTATTAGTATATATATAAATTTTAAAACATTTAGGCCAATTTTTCAGAGATAGAAACTCCATGGAATAGAGTGTATAATCCATGTCCCTATTACCAAACTACTTTCGAAAAGATTTTTTTTCTTATCTACATTCTCATAGGAAAAAAATTTTGATATATGAGTTTTCAAACTAAACAGTACCTATAGAGATTTCCATATACAGGGACCTTTTGTCATCAGAACAAATTGCACAATTTTTGTTACTATTTTAGTCTTTATCATACATTATGACCAATTTATTACAATATTTATAATAAAAAAGTATGAAGTGCCTAAGAATTTAAAAAAATTTAACTAGATAATGTTAAATTATAAAAAAATTATATTTAATTATTTTATCAAATTGATTTGAAAATCAAAACTCACTATACAAACTAAATATTAAAAATATTTTTATAACTCACTATTACTATTGTAACATGTACACTCTCACTTTTAGGCATTTTGAGTAGTAAAGGACAAATTGTGAATATATGTCCTAGAATAGAAAATTTTTCAATGTATTTTCCAGAAGGTGCCACGTTATGACACATCAGCTATCCAAATATAGGAGCAAAGGCAGCCTGGACCCATGTCGTCCACAATTTTTTTCTTTTTACATTGGCACACTCTATTTATTTATTTTAGTTACTAATTTTTTTTTTTCGAAAAAAAACCTGCTCGGTCATTGTGACTAGGCATATTTAGTTGTCATGTTGTGACCAATTTTTTTATTTCGCGAAGTCATGTTTAATTATTATTTTTGAAGAAAAAAAGTTATTGCTTTCAAAAAAAAATTTAAATAATATGAGTGATAAGAAAAAATAAAGAAAAAGAAATAACATTAATTGTAATAGTTAATTTGATGTATTAGTTATAATAAAATTATTAAATAAATATTTTATTATGACTAATACACTATCATTTATTATATAAGTATATTAAAATTAATTAATATTTTTTTAAAAAAGTAATAGATAATAATATTCTTATCTTGATCAAATTTAGATATATTTTGAATATATATATATATATATATATATATATATAACTGCATGTTAAACCCTATTTTTTAAAAATAAAACTATATTGTTACGTTTGAACTTAGTATTAACTTAGTTACTTTTAATATTATATTAAGAATAAAATCACAACTTCATATTTTATATAAAAATCTGTTTCATTGAAAAATAAATAAATAATCTAAAATATCTTTTTATAAATATGTATTATATATTAAAAATTAAACGATATTTTAAATAAAAACTATAATTTAACTAAATTAGAAAAACTGAATGCATAAAGATGAAGCAACTTCTTAAATTAAATAGCAGAAAGACAGAAGTGTATATAAGTTCAATTTTTACGACACTTGTTACGGTAAAGTTTTCGGTCCCTACGTAGATTTTCAGACACCAAAAGGTTAATATCATTTTATTGGTAAAACAAGTACCTACCTTCGAGACACTAAATTTAGAATTCATCACTTTCTAAAAATAATTTTATGTACCACGTGGAGCATAGATTGAAAATAGATTCAAATCAGTGATGCCATGCTGTCACTCATATATTTGAGTAGCTGACGTGTCATTAAATGACATATTAACGGAAATAAATTGAAAAGTAATATAATTTAAAACATATATATATTCAATTTGTCGACTTCCAATCAAAGCGCGTCACTTTTATAATCGATATCCTCAACACTGAATTAGTCCTACTGGATGGGCATTGAGCCTTCAAAACTAAACCGTCACTGATGGTTTAACTTGAAATCATGAAGTTACGAGAAGAAAAAGTTGTACTGTTCTATTTTTTAATTATTTATTTGTTCTTCCTTATCCTTTCTTTCCATATATTATTTTGTATTCTTTGTTCTTTTATTTTTTTCTTTGCTTTGGGCTCTAGTCTAAGCCCGTTTCTATTTTTTTTCTTTTAAAAAAAAGCAGTAAATATTTATCAATTAATAAAAAATTCCAAAGATGATCAAATATATCTTCATCAGGAATATCGAAACTCCTTTCGGGTAAGAAGTATTGAAAATTGAAAGCTTTCTATAATCCCTGATTTAAATGCTTCTATAATTTCTAATTGCACGGAACTTATTACTACCTTTGTCAGCAACTGCTAGTGTATCTCTGTGACATTCCACCTCTCACATGCTTTGAACACAACACATAACTGAAAAATCTCACCATTTTCACTCTGTACCCTCATTCTCTCTCTAGCTAGCAGTTTTCACTCTGTATCTCTACATCTATGTAATGTGTAGAGCCTTTCCTATCATAGTTACTCCCTTCAAAGAAAGGACATAGAGGAAACAGTTTCCCGCTTTTTCTTTCCGGGTCCTAAAGAATCTTTCTTTTTACTGTTGTGTCTTTCCTTTCTGCTCCCTCTTCCATTTAGTTGCCTTGGGTTCTTATATTCCTTCGGTTTTCTGGGCTAACCATATTGGCATAGAGTCTTGCTTCTGCGGACTGTTAGAAACCAACACATTTTTTTCTTGGTCCAGACACCAGAGTGATCTCTGTTAAGTCACTCAAGGGCTTATACTAGAGCATCAATATTCTGGGGAGTCATCGTTTTTCCAATATTCTCTTCGATTCTAAAAGGTGGGACTTTTGTAGATTCTTTGATTCATTATGCTATTATGGAAAGTAGATTCTTGATTACACGTGAAAACCCCTATTGAATCAAACTTCTATGTACTTCTACTTCTTCATTGCCATCTCATTAGGAACTTCATTCGGTTAAGAGAATATTTTTGTACGACTGTGGTTTTAAGAAATGGGAACTCTGTATCCATCTTACTTGATGTCAAATCCAGATTGGTTTGTCCACGAGTGGCAAACCTCAGAATGGAGTAGAGAAGAGAATAAGAAGTTTGAAAGTGCCCTTGCTATATACGACAAGGACACCCCAGATCGATGGTTGAAGGTGGCGGCCATGATTCCTGGGAAGACTGTGTATGATGTGATCAAACAGTACAGGGAGTTAGAAGAAGATGTCTGTGAAATAGAAGCAGGGAGGGTTCCCATTCCTGGATATCTTCGCACTTATGGTGAGGCAAATAGAAAGAGGCCTCCAGCTGCTAGAGTTTATGATCATGAGAGGAAGAAGGGGGTCCCCTGGACTGAAGAAGAACACAGGTAAATCTGTTCAATTTAGATTCTTCAATTGAGTTCTTTTAATCTTTTGCTCTCTTCTCTAATGAATGAAAATAGGATATTGTTATTGACTGCTAATTGATCGTGACTGTGTTATACAATTAGTCGAGACTTAATGTTTTAAGATCTTAATTATTGTTCATTTCATTTTCCTTTACTTCTAGTCTCTTAATTTGGCTTTTATACTATGCTGCATTGTCAATATAGCTAAGTAGCTTCATTTGACTGGTGTAAATTCAATTTGAACTGCATGCATCCCTAGAATTGCTGACAGACTAAACTCAATGTAATCTTTAGTTCTTTCTGGTATTGCTATTTGAACAGTTTCAATCTCTATCTTTTTACGAGTAAAACTCCATTCTTGTAGATGAACTCACTGCCAATTCGCTCTCAAAATTTTTTCTTCCATTTTTATCACTGGTTTATTTTTGTTTCATCCCCATAAAATACTCGGTTCTCTAGAAGATTTTATGCTCTCGTTTTATTATGTTTGAGCAGATGAAATTTCAACAAAATCAAACTTTAGTGTACTAAGTGATGTGAAAATCTTTGAGAACCAATTAATACTTATATCATTTCTTCAGGACTAAAATGAGGATTTACTTATCTTTTTCTGCTGTCTCGGATTAAATGGATTGTTGGGTATTTGAATTATTACAGACGTTTTCTGATGGGACTTGTAAAGTTTGGAAAAGGAGACTGGAGAAATATCTCTAGGAATTTAGTAGTGACAAAGACTCCTACTCAAGTGGCAAGCCATGCTCAGAAGTACTTCATAAGGCAAAAACATGGTGGAGGAGGAAAAGACAAAAGGAGACCTAGCATCCATGACATTACCATTGTGAACCATGCAGAATCCACCTCACCAGATAAGAACAAGCCCCTTGCGTTCAACCACTCTCCCATGCTAACTAGCATGCCAAAAGTACAGCTTAACAGGAATCACCATATTGATGATTATGAGTCACCCATGGTTTTCAACCCTAACTGTGACAATCTGTTCAGGTCATCTTCGTCTGTTATGGCTTCGAAGGCTCTTAATAAACTGCAAGGGCAAGATCTCTATGACTGCTTTCCATGATGCTCATAATGACCCTGTTAAGGAAGCTGTTTATGGTATTCATGCATTGTAAATTGTAATGCCAGCTCTGATAATGCTTGGAGACTCTTTTAATCCACTATATAGATCACTGCTCTGTGTGATTAATGCAGATGACCTAGGCTACTTTGTTTATAAACATCCTAAAAGGATTGTTTAATAATGTTTATGCTTGAACTGTAAATCTGGAATGGTCTTATTTGCAGATTTTTTCCCCTTTAGATTGTCTCTTAGACTTGCTTCGCCTGTTCTTTGGTGACTCAATCTGGATCAAACTATGTACCTTACAAGTATGCCAAGTCTCATGAACAATGTGACTAACTTCACTAAACGTTGAACACCATTAGATAACCCGTGCATTAATTAAGGTTTAACACGTAATTTTTTGTGTTTCAGATTAGAAGCGTTGTGACTTAACCAATAATGTACATATTGAACCATGTAAGGATAATAGTTTTCTTTCCAAAACTAACTTCATGACAGCCACAAAATATAAGAAGATTCAGTCAAACATGGGTTAATTGTTACTAGATGATCCAAAACTCAAGCTCCTTGTGCTTCTGAAAGATGAACAACAAAGTGACCACTGTATAAAACCTTAAGCAGCCAGTATAACACTGATAGGGGTGGCTCGCTTGAGCACTTCCATTGAAATTTTGTGCAGCATCTGATATAGTATCCTAAGACACTTTCCACCATCATAAATCTTCTCTTTCTTTTTCAGAGGGCAAGATGGTCAAGTTGACTAGGTTCGATGGGCATCACTTTTGTAATCGAATGAGCTTGCATTCCACTTACACAGCATCTCATGCTTCATTGTGTCTCAGAATACAGGCAGATTCACGTAAGAATGCCAATACTGGTTTTCATATTAATTCATCAGCCAATCCCAAGTTTTCCTTTTCCTCAATATTGTCTGCGTTTGCAAGTGCACTTTTCTTTGGTGGCAACACTGTTGCGTCAGCTTTGTCGCTTCTTTGCTGGTCTCTGAAAGCATAATGCTTTATTTTGGATTCTTTATGTTACTAGAGGATCCAGAAGCATATTCTAGCTTTGTACCTACTAACACCATTCATAGGAATCAGCAGCTCACTTTTGATTAAAGAGGTGAATATTGAGCTCTCTTAAACTGTTCTTGGACCTGGAAATACCGCAGTTTGACTTGTCTTTTGTGATAATTAGTGTTTAGCATATTGCTCTTTCTCATGGATACCAAAGTTGTGGTCATTATATTATCAGCGTACTGTTAGGATTGCTTGTATTTTTTTATTTTTTATTTTTTAAGAAATAACTGGGCAAGTTTGCAATTTTTATCACTTTCTAGAAAGTGTGAACTTTCTCTGAAGTCTCTTTTCAACTAAACCTAAAATAGAGTGAAAGTTAATGTATAATTCCAATTTCTATCATCCACAATTCTTAACTTTATGAGAACCCAGAAATCTTCTTTTTCTTTTTTTTTTTTTTTTTTTCTTTTGTACTAAAGGGTGTCTCTGGAAAAGAAGGAATTACGGATTGATAGCAAGTATGGATTGCAAGCCAGAGTTCCAATTTATATGAAAAAATTGTCAGAACTCGGAACTAAAAAAAAAAAAAAAAACAAAAATGAGCGACAACCTAATCCTTAAGTAACCATAAATACGAAGTTGTAGTTAGTGTTTTTTTCTTTTAGGTTTAAAAAACAGCATCTTTTAAGTTCAGATAACAGAAATTGAAAATGTCTTTGGAAGTAGTCACCCTTTAACAATTTCTAATGTACTGAGAGTGATCAGTCATCCATTAATGCAATTCAACTTTTTATTAAAAAACATACATAAGTGATGACATTTTTTAGAGGGTGGTATATGATTTAAGCTATGTTTGAAAGTTTAAGAAATGATAGAATAGAGTAATTATTAATAGAATGACATAAAATATTAAAATGACTTGAATAAATATATTATTTAAAAGTTTTAATGAAAAAAGAGAGAGACACATCAATTTTATTTAAAAGTTATAATAAAATAAATGGAATAAAATGACTAATTAATTATCGTTTCTAATATTGTTTATTATAACATAAACACATGATTAATAATTTGTTATTGTTTAATACAAATGGTACGTAATCGTTCTATCCATATTTTTTATTTTATTTATGAATTATTATGTCCATAATTTTTGTCTAATATATTTATTACAAAATATTTATATTGTTTTAAAAAATTTTGAAAAACAAGCTTAAAAAGTCAAATAGAAAAATTTTTGACAAAAATTTTAAAAAATAGATAAAACTAATCTACATTATAGATTCTTTCATTTTTTATTTTTTATTTTAAAATTTTAAATAAAAAAAAAGTCATGACCATAATAATAAAAATTAAATAAAATTATAACAATTAAAATTAAGCATATTAATAATAAATAAAGGTACATTTATAATTTAATGTTTTAGATTACTCCATTTCATTCTTGAATAATACAAAAACTGAAATTCTTGAATAATACAAAAACTGAAATTTCAGATGATAAAGGGGATCTTAATCTTCCTCCTTTATCGTCACATTTTGTTTTTAAAAAAAATATTTAAACATAATTTTAATATATTTTCATCATTCTATTTCGGGTTACTCGCCTTGATAATCCATCCAAACAACATAACTTAAAGCCTCAAAAGACAATGAATATGTTTTCCAATCAATATGGCATCTACTATTTTTTATAATTTTTCCTGTTCCTGTTTGGGAAAGAAGAAAGTCAATCACGAACTGCTTTACAAATCAGAAAGTGGTACGAAAAGACTAGCCTCACTTTCTTTTTCAATCCTGAGTGCTTTCAACGATTGAAGCCTGAGAAATATTTTGGCAAAAATGAATAACTATAAACATAAAACAAAATAAGAACATCATATCGTTATTGAAGACCTGTAAAAGTTTTCTCAGTAAAGCTATAAATATTTTTTCTTGAAGTGTAAAATAATAGAAAACGTTATTTTTTTTGGTAATAAATTTTTCTAATGTTTTATTATTAAATTTCAGAATGACTTGAATTCTCAATTTTTCTTTACAATTTACACCCGAAAATTTGCGTCTACTTTAAAGAATGCATTTATATTACAAGGAAAAAAAAAAAAAAAACAAGTTGTTTTTGTCACTTACGAATGCCACGCAATGGATTGATGGCTGCTTTTGCAAGACAAAGAGAGAGAAGAAAAAGTAGAGGAAAAAAGGCATTCTATTATATATAGTTGCGTGACAAAATGAGGTTCCTGAATTCTTAAATATCATGTAACCTCTCATACGTATATATACTTAATCTAGTATATCATTTAAAAATTAGTGTACCTCTCACAATATCGTCTTTTTTAAGAATAATTAAAATTATTCTGATGTCATATGATAATAACAATTACTATAATAAATCTAGATTTTGATTATGGTGTTTCGATAAGCTTGTATTTAACATTATGTAATTTTTGCATGTTTTAGCAAATTACGGAGCAAAAATTTAAATTTAAAATTACTTGTTAAACTAGTTTTTTTTTTTAATGCACTTGTTAAAGTAGCCAGTAACCATCCCTATTGAATTTTTATCATAAAAACTAAAACTCATTTATTTGAAAAGATTTTTTAAAAAATAATTTTCCTTTTCAAATTGAGACTTATTTACATGAAATTTATTCATTTGAAATACAAAGAAAAAAACACAATTTAAATCATTAATATAAATTAAAACCCGTAAAATTTTGTTTGAATAGTATTTTATTGTAATATACTATATTGATTACTATATACATACATACATATATGCGGGTGTATATATATAGTGTATATATATATATATATATATATATGAATTTAAATAGATAACCATGATGTGAGACAAGCTATATATCACACTATCGAGACATGAACCTCAAAATTTTATGATTAACCATGAAATATTACTGTTTAGCTCATCCCCTCTATTAGTCACATCTCTTGCTGCTAAACTACCACCTATCATTATTATAAATAAAGAAAACATTCACTTAAAATTTAAGATCTAATTCAATTATAATTTCATATTAGATTATATAACTTTTTTATTAAAAAAAAGATTACATTAAATGATCATATATAAGTGGAAGTAGTACAAATTGCTTACTGTTCAGAAGCATCGAAAATGGATTTTCAGAAAGCAGAATTTTCTTTTTTTGGGGATATTTTTGTTAGATACTACTTGTCCTCTTTCTCCAATCAAAATCAGAAAAAAAAAAAAAAAAAAAAAAAAAAAAAAAAAAAAAGGCATGGCAGGAAAAGGAGAAAACACTCCGTACTTTTATTCACAAAATTGAGCATCTCCCTAGGAAAGGGAACCATGTGCACGGGTCCGTGGAAGCGTTTGTGGACTACAACACAACTTATTACAAGACTAATAATAATGTCTAGGAAATGCAGATAAAAAAGTGGAACCCTCTTAACTGAAAAAGAAAAAAGAAAAAAGGAAGAAACCGAAGCAGGTTACAAACAAGATTTGAAGACTTCGGAAAGAAAAATGTGGTATATATACAAACCTAGGCGTCAACGAATGCTGCCGGATCCAAAGGTATGACAGTATCTGGAAAATCTGCTCTTTGTCCAGCGAGGGAGTAATATGCAAGTATATGGGCAGGATGCTCAACAGACACAGCATCCCCAAATTGATTATTTGCAACAACTCGTCTAGAGGGAATCAACTCAATGTTCCAAAATGGACGAGCCATTGCCAAAAGATCTCGCCCTGATGCAGATACTCCATACCCTTGCACCCATAGATACCTCAGGGAAGTCAGTCGTGTGGCCGCAATGGCTAGTGCATACTCACTGAAGAAGGAGCAGCCCCTCATTTCAAGTTTCTGAAGGCTAGGGCAGCCTCTAGAAAATTCCAAGAGCCCTGCATCAGACTCCCCCACATAACCCAGAAGGATCCATCTCACATTCGGGCTGTATTGCCCGATGTAACCAAGGCCCACATCGGTTAAACCCCCGGGTCGGAGATACAGAGCAAATCTTCTAAGCTTGTCACAACCCCTCAGCAGAGCCCTCACTCCATTGTCAAGTGGCAAATCAGTTATTGTCTCTTCACGGTCTAACAAGACAAGGCGAAAATCAGAGAGGTTTTTCAAGTGAGTGCCAATATGTTCCAGAGCTGCATTTGTGATATCGGATACATAAACTGCCAAGTATTCAAGTTCTGGACAGCCCTGTGATAGAGCAATTAATCCTCTCTGGGAGACAACACCTTCTTCATCCTCCATTCCTTGATCATCATCACCTCGTTCAATCCTAAGCCTTTTTAGCCTCTTGCAGTATCGGGCAAGAACTTCTAATCCTCTATCTCCGATTACATTCCTTGACTGTCCATGAGGAAAGAAAGTAGTGAATTTAAATGTACAAATGCAATCCCGGTTCAACAAAGAGCACTCAAACGTCAAAAGACCTGTTGTCCCAGAATATTCATATCCATTTCAACTGATTATACCATCTTAAGACCTTTCATTTTCCCTTTTGTCTAATTAAAGAAATTCAGAACAATATATGTAGGCTTGATTGTGCTTCTAGATTGTGAGTATACAAATGCATGCATATATATCAACAAACAGATAGATTAGGCAAACTGGGAAACCTTGAAATAGATTGCAAGACCACAAAAATGAAGATTATAACAGTCATTGCAATTAATTGAAATAAGCAACTTCAATGAGGAAAATTTTCTAGGAACTCACCTCAAGGATTTCCAAGTTTGGGCACCTTTGGATTAGCATACAATGATCTTCTGTATCCAACATCGCATAGAGGAGATCCAGCTTTTTGAGTAGGGCTGCATAGGGGAACACTATGGGCATTTCATTCTTTCCGATATATGTTAAACCCAACTGATTTAACTTTGCAGGTAATGATACAGCAGAGTACATGTCCGGTTGCTCATTGTAGGAACCTCCACAAAATTCTTCTAGAGCAGATGCAGATCGAAAGAAGTTGATAAGATTTAAGATTTCACAATCAGTAATTTTCACAGAGACTAAATTTGGGCAATTTCTGGCTATGAGTTCAAGATCCTGAATTCTGATTTTGGCAATATCTGTCAAGTAAAAATTCAGAGCCTCAAGAACTGTATTATTTATAGCAAGCTGATGCAGCCATTCGCCATCATTATCATTAATTGTGCTCTCCTCCAAAAATAAGATTCTTAATACCCTGTCCAATAGGAAAAGGAAGTTACAATCAAAGCCACGCTAATGCCTTACTGCAGGCATAAATTCTAATAAGAAGTGACTCAGGTTGATATACTGAAAACATTCCTATACACTATGAACAAAATTAGTTCAAAAACTGCACCACGCTCAAATGCAGCAAGATGTCCTCATAGTTTAGAGTATATATGTGGCCACGTATAGAACAGAGGAAACAAAAGTAATGCTATATATAATTGCATATGAATTCAGAGACCGAGTAACAATTACACAATTGCCTATGAGCTGTAAAACTTTTCCATTTTAACAATCAGCAGAAAGTACAAAATGAAGTAGATTGATTTTCAAAGTATTAAACGCAAGTGAAACTTTGTAAGCTGCAATTTTCTTAAAAGCACAAATTTTATTTTGATCCTTCACTGCTGATAACACTAAAAATGCGGCACGAAATGAAAAGATTCTACTAATAAACGATGATGAGCTTGACATAGAAGAAAAAACAGCAAAGAGAATGAGGCAAAAAAATAGTTGGCAGTAGTTCTCAAAATCAACCATTTACAAACACAAACAATAATGCCAGATGAGCAAGTCTCCGTGAGCAATAAGCTGAATATATTAACTGAATCAGATTGTAAATTCTCCACTAACTGACCTACACCACAGAGGATCAAGTCCTACATACAATAATGTTATACAAAATAAATAGAGGAGACAAATTCACATTATATGGGTTGCAGGTTGATTAGTCCGTAGCAGCACAACCTCCAAAATATTTAGAGAAAAAGATAAAAGTCAACAGGATAAAAGAGGCTTTCTATGAAGTATAGTAATAAATAAATACATAGGTTTCAGAGCAAGAGGAAGGACATGAGCTTGAATCATTCGTGCAGCATGCAGTTCAAGATCCAAAACACATATAAGAACACAGCCATATAAGGTCTCTGTTGAAAACAAACAATCAAATTCACTGCATACCTAAAGGAACCAGCATTACTGAGAACGATGTAGCATCTTTGTTTCTTCTTTAAAGATAGAACATGGTTTTCTTGCTACTACCTACAGTTCTCTTACACCTCATCCTCTAGGCATTAACTTTGGTTCTCACTCCACAAAGACAAACTAAGTTTTCCCCTTGATCATGCATGGCAGATTAATTTAGTAAACAATGCATTGTCTTAGGAGTTAGGTCATCTACTGCATGAAAGGATTGATCATCTTGACAATAATAGCTTCCATAAGAATGTTATTCACAACTGTATTGTGCCTTGCAAGCTGTAAAAAATACTTCAGCCTACAGTTACAAGGCACTGCAATGAAAACATAAAAATAATCATGCCACAAACTGTCTAAAAAACCTAATCCGTGTAATTTTAGTCAATATTTTTAAGACTTCTATCATCTTTATGCATACATAACCAATCAATATACAAAATTCCATTGATTTGCTAAATTGGAAACTCCAGCAGCTTAAAAGGAGCCAATTTAGTGTAAATTTCAGGTAATCGACTCTGCTGGTAAATCATCATAGATCAGGAAAACAACTGATGGATATAGAAACCAAAACGAAATTAAAGAATGGATCTTTCTAGTCAACAAGTGATGATTTGGAAGAAATGGCTTATTCATAGGAAAGGGTAGGCATCCAACCAAACAATTTAAACTGCAACATAGTAGCAGCAAAGAGGATTTGCAAGACAAACAAGAACACTTGGCATTGCTAGTTAAGCATTACTAATCCAGACAAGAGTAACTAAATTTATTCGGCAAGATTTGGAACTAAAAAAAAACAAAGGTTGAGGACATGTAGTCCAACTATAGCGGAAAGGATATGCATTCAGAGATAAAAATAAAAAAAAATACTCAAAGAGACCCAAACCACTTCAATAACAAGGGAGAGTTTGATATAGTCACCCAACCAGAGATGTACCAACCTCTTATTCCTCTGGACTGGAGGACCAAATAAGTTACCTTGCACATAAGTTAATATATATGAAGTACAAAACTCACAGGCATGTATAGGTAGGTGCATGCCAATAAATCATAATTCTATATTTGAACTTAAAGTAGAAATCGATTAACTTAATCCTTCAAATCAAATTCAGTAATTATAAAACTCATGCGAAAACTACGACAATTATATTTCAGATAAATTAACTAGCTAAAAATTAAGCAAATGACAAAGAAAATCCAGCAAATCTCAATTATAAGCCTCTAAACTCAAGGAAAACAACTTATTCAGAATTACCTGCAAGAACGGCCAATATGGTAAAGGCCGTCCGTGGAAAACCCAGAACACTTATCAAGTTTCAGAGCTTGGAGGACGTGTCCCCTAGACCGAGCAAGAAGCTCTAGATCCGAATCCCTCACAATCATGCGTCGAAAGTGGAGCGACTTCAAGCTACAGAAATCATGAGCAATCTCTCTAACCCAAGGCGTCACATAGCCCCCCCAATCCTCCGGTATCAAATTGAACATCGCCGCCCTCGGCTTCCCTTTCAGCTTCAGTGACTCCAGGAGCGGAAACCTTCGCCGGAGACGGTCCGGGGTTGTCGTGTAGCACAGAGCAATCGTAACGTGCTTCCGCGTCAACGAGTCAAGCTCGTACCAACGCCGGCAAACTTGAGAAATCGCATCCCGGTCTTTGGGGTCGTGAATATAAGGCATAACACAGTCAAGTACCACATCGGACAATCGGGCACCCATTCTGCTCCCGTATCGACCCTCCTCATCCATGGAAGATATTGCAAGTGTGAAAAAGAATAAACAAAATACTTCCAACCACCGAAAGTTTCACACCCAGAGCTCAACAAAGTGGATTTCGTGATTGAACTCAAAGAAAGAATTCAAAGATCTAAACTTGACGATGAAGATCGGTTCAGAACCTTCAAAATTCCACTCTCACAACTAGCTCAAATGAACAATTAACAGAAAGATCATACTAAAATCATAACAGACCCACATAATACACTACATCACAAAGCAACAAAGCTGGAACATCGTACTCTCAACTAGGGCCAGCACACCAACCATAGCGCCGCAAAATCGATATACGTGGAAGGCGCAAAAGGGTTCCAAGAAGAACCAAAGAAGAGCAGAAAGTTCCGCTTAGGATTAACGATGAAGCCTTCGGAATATCAGGCAGGGATTTTTGCACGGAAGACAAGCCAATCGGATCGGGAGCGAGTCGCAGACCCGACCAATCGCAGAGGGACGGAACAGCAAGTTACTGCTGCGCCACATGCACACATAGTGGGAGGAGGCGAAGCGACGGTTAAGATTGAAGGGGGAGGAAGTATCGGACGGCGACAGTTGAAACAGTTTGCGAGAATGGATTGGGTAGGACCCTAGTGGAGGTCTATGCGGTTCTCATAGAACTTGAAAAGAAGAGGTGCAGAGTTTTGTTAAGTAACGATGGAAGAAAAGGGCGAAGGGTAGGATCGGAAGAAGACACTGGCGGATATGACAAAACTTGCCCTGTGCTTTTCCAATTAATCTCCAAAACGTCATAGTCGGGGAAGTTTATCGATATTCACAATTTTTTTCAACTTATTATCAATTTATGCATTTTATTTTTATATAAACTATATATTTTTTATCTTTATAATTTATTAGTTTTAATTTAGTTTTTATAATTGAAGTTTTAAATTGAGTCCTTAAAATTTAAATAATTTTTAATTTAATTTTTTTCATTATATTTTTACCAATAATTGTTCATTAATATGAAATAATTTTATTTCATTATTATTTTTTATTTACATAAACCATACTAATTTTAAATATTAAGATAAAATTTTATAAAATATTAACATGATTTTAATCATAAAGACTAAATTAAAACATTTATAAACTGATTAAAATGTAATTATAAACTTTTAAATTATATAAACTACAGTAAAAATTGAATAAAATTATATAAAATGAAAATATAAATTTTCTTTTAAGATAAATTTGTTGAGCCGTGTCTGGGCATATGATAATTCAAAAACTAACTGACTTGTTAGAAAAATGTTTTCCATTGTTCCACCTATCCTTTTATCACACAAATTCAATTACAATTATGAGGCGTACTGGTGAAATATTAAAGTCTGCTGATACGATATCAATCATTAACTCAACTGAAAACCTTTATATGCTTGTCTATGTTTTTTTTATTTTTTTTGGTCTTTGTTATGAAGCAAGGCATAAATTTCAGAATCTCTTATAAATAATATGTTCACTCCCATTCTAAAACAGGCATTTCTATTTTTATATATAATTACTCAACAATACAAATGACAACCTCGAACCTTAATTTGATGTTGCTAAAGAACTAGAAGTGCAAACAACACCAATTAAATTGACCAATGCTTAATATCAGAAGTTTAAATCCTTGCCGCTATTTATTTTAAGATAAAACTTTATTAAGTTTTACTAATATTCTTAAGGTTAAACTACTTATGTCTCTTTAAACTTTGAATTATGTATAAATATTTTTTGTGCAGATAATTTTCTTAAATTTTTAAATCATGCGCAAATAACTCATGATATGTCATGTTAAGAGTATAATGAATTCACTGACAATGAGAGATTACTTGCACATAATTAAAAATCTAAGAAGTATATTATCAAGTGTGGAAGGTCAAATAAATTACCACCATTTGAACCAAAATTCTTAAATTTTTATTCATTTTGAATTTCTCTCCTCCCTCGCAATCTTTTCACTAATTTTTTTTTTAATATTTTATGCTGATGTTAGATTAAGAAGTCATCGAAAATAAATACTTTAATTTTCATTTTCTTTGTTTTTTTTATCATATTGATAAAATAGATATAAATCTCATATCTTTAAATAAAACTCATTATTTTAATAAATACTCCCTTGGACGTGACAAAAACATAGTTAAAAACAAAACAAAACAATAGTCGGTCACAATTGATTTGAGAAAAGGACCATTAATGGTCCCACATCGGCTTCGTTTTTTATAGTAAAACACCCCATCAAAGCTGGCTTTATATGACTCCCAAAGCAAATGCTACGCCAGATTTGTCAGAGTGCTATTCTCTACTTTCCCACGTATCTTTCGCAGCAAGGAATGAAGAATATGAATTATAGAGTGGAGGGTAGATCGGCTTGCGTATTAGTCACTCTCATTATCTTTCAAACTTGAATTTTCGTACTCAGGCTATGATTGAGTCTCATGTTTCTAACATTACTTTTAGCATTAAGCAAATTTCTTTCTTCTTGAAGTTTAAACCTTGAACGAAATAACTAATTGACATGTCAACTACAGTACGTACTTATCATATTTGATTAAGTGTGTGTTGTTTTGGTGAAAGCTTTTGTTCAAAAGGAAGAAAGAAACCAGATTACTCATAGTCAATAGCAAGATATCTTATTCTTATGTATTTATTGTCAATATATTATATAAGAGAAAATTACTATTTTGATTCTAATGTTTTAATTTAATAATAATTTAGTCTTCCATAAATTTGAAATAAAAAAATAACCCTTCAAGAATTCAATAATAATCCAAACAAGTTCTTATATCATATTTTTGTTAAAAAAAAAAAAAAAAAGCTAATTGAAATGTGCTTTACTTACATAGAGGCTAAATGCATTTATGAAATAATTTTTTTTCCTAACTATCATCCACATTTCTCAATGTGAGAACTATCGAAGTTATAAGATGAAGTTGTACATAAATTTGATTGCAGTAATTTTAAAAAAAATGTACATTTGATAAGGTGTCGGTAATAATAGAAAAAAAATTATCTTACATATACATTTAGTCTCTACATTAATAGAAAATAGTCTATTTTAGTTTAAAGATGACAGATAAACTTATTTAATTTACTAATAAAATTTTAAAAATTATTTTATTATTTTAAAATTTATTAAGAATCAAATTATCATTAAATTAAATTAAGACATAAAAAATCAAAATAATAATTTTCACTATTATTTAGTGCTATGAATAGAGCTTTATCTTTCACGGACACAAAGAACGTACGTAACTTTTTGCACTATATGTATAGTATTTGTAAGTTATGCATGTATTAAGTCCCATTTAATTTAATAACATATTATCATAAGGTTGGACAGCAAAACAAATTAATTTATTAAATATGTTTTTTAATGTTTATTTTGGTTTTTTGGCACAAAAGGTTGTCGTGAAGATAAATTATTTCAACATTACTAATTAAGATTTTAATAGCACATGCTCAATATGGTTGATTGAGAAAGCACTAGCAGTACCACTACCTTTTTGCCAATTAAAACGTGGGATAATTTTTTGTTTATGTTTTTGTAAACCATGTAAGGTGATGTAGAAAAATTGTACACCTTACTACTACAAGTAAACACATCCCTTTGAAATCAATGCTCTTCTAGAACATATGAAGATGATGTCATTTGAAAATTACTCCATTTTCCTTCAAACCTAAATGAGATATATCTTCAACATTAATTTTATTGACTAAAATATATTTGTTTCTCTTATTTATTACAAAAATATTATTTTAATTTTTTCAAATTAAAATATCTAAAATAATTTTATTTATTAAAAAATATTATATTTAATTATTTTTTAAATATCAAATTTAAGTTTTTAGATTTAAAATTTAGTAAAACGATTAAATTTAATAATTTTTTTAAAAAATAAAAAATTAAATGTAATATTTTTTAATAAAAAATAAATTATTTTAAATATTTTAATAAATAAAAAATTAAAATATTATATAATATATAAAAGATAAAAAATATATTTTTCTCTTTTATTTATTATTGACTTAGTTTAAGTGTTCTTTCGCCCCAATTTATATTATTTTGATAAATTGATTTTATATAAAAGCACGTCTATATTTCTATATTATTGCATCCTTACCCGCCGCACCCAATTAAAGCAAATCACGAGGATTTCAGACATAAATTTCGAGGTTGTCTCTTCCAAATATGACCCCAAAAGAAGTCCATCGTCAGCAAAAGGATCCTACTTGATCATAAACAAATTGCAAAATTAGAATTCAAAATACATAAATTTTTGTTGCCAATTGTGCTAAAGTTTCTAATCTATAGCTTTTGACATTAGTGAAGCCTACTTTATGTAAACAAAAGTCATGCAGATTCTAAAATAAAGTTATCTTTAGTTGCTGGAATTGCTTCATAGGGTCCACCAGAAACCCAGTGGTTTATTATCAGTGTGATCGCATTATTAGGTTTCAATCATCAAAAGTCCGAGCCTTCACAAATTAACTGCAAGTTGCATTATTTTGATAGTTCATCAGAAAAGCTCTTTTGAATTAATTTGTTCCCAATTGTATCTTCTACTTAACGCTACACAAGCAGTAAGATTTTGTTTCCAGCCAAGTTACTTGAGAAAAAAAGAGGAAAGAGAAAGAGAAAAGTGTTTCTTAATCTTTCTTTTTTCTTTCTTACTGAGGTTTGTAAGCATTTTAATGGCGGAAGGACTATATTGATACATATGATTTAAAGAGCTAAATTAAAAAAGTTCACGTTTTTGTTAAATTAAAGTGTTAAAATAAGCTAACTCCTCACAAGATACAAGTTAAAAGAGTCGGAATTCCCTCTATAATTTTTTTTTAAAATTTTAAAAATAGTTATTCTTTCAGTTTAAAAACCTCGTAACATTTCTTAAGCAGGAATCCAGATTTCAAGTTAAGCAGATTGACTAACTTACTCTATTCAAATGACTTAAAAACTTTAACTTACTTATTAGATGAGCTATATAAGTCATAAAAAAAAAAAAAAAGTATGAAGAAAAGTAAATATTATTAATTATTATAATAAGTGTTCTTTAAAAATTCAAAAAAGTGTTTTAAACAATTAAATTTAAAATTTAAACATTCAAATAACTGATTTAAATATCAAAAATATCAAATAATTGAATTAAATGAATTGGGTGTACCAGTGATCCTTTATAACCCTACCGTTAGATATCAAAATATAAGTGTCTTAATTTATCGAAGGTATCATAATTGCTTGTCCTCTTCAACCGCAAACGGGCATGGTAGGCCTTTGGGGCATTATGAGCAATAATGGAGAAAGCATATTCATGCACTGTACAGCTGATTTGCTATATAGTAATGGGTTAGAAAAAAAAAAATTTAATAATTAAAAATTAAAAAAATAATTTATATTTATACTAATCATATAATAAATTTACTATACCAACTGGTGATTCGGATCCAATAATGAAAGAGGTCCCAGGTCTTCAATATCATATGGGACATCGCTTTTCCTGTTTACTGCACGTGAAACTACTAACGGTTTTGACTGACTTCAAATTTACCGCATCTCATAATTACGTTAAAAAGTTGAAGTTTCTTTTTTTGAAAAATTTAATTGTCTGCTACTAAAGTTAAAAAGCATTCATATTATGTTTTTATTACAAAAATATTTTATAGAAAAATACTTAAAAATTCTTATTTTCCCCCGTTTAACTTGAGTCCTGTATGCTCATTTTGAGTGCCGTAATTACTGTATAAATTATTAGAACTTATTTAATTCGCTTTCACGATTACATGTCATGCCATGTTCAGAATGAGCTCTGGTATTAATGGCAGTGACCCTAATAGAAAAAATCACACAGAGGGAGATAGAGAGATGAGATATGTAAAGTGATATATACATATATATATATATATATATTGCATTCATAACAGCTGTACAAAACTCGATTCAGGATTTCAGATATAACTTATTAGTCCCAATGGGCCCCATTCCTAGATTGACTTGTTTGTTATCTCATTGGGCTGTCAAACCCAAAATCGCAATCCCTAAGCTTGGAAAATCTAAACTGTCTCAACTATTATCTCTGCTGTAGTATATCTCTTCAAAATTTTCTTGTGTTCTATGCACCGCAGACCAATAGATACATGACACTTTCATGAACACTAGGAATCCTTCGTGTACTACACATCCTCATTCATGAGTATACCTTTATTAGCTGAATTAAAGGTCCGTTTGATTATTAAATTGACATAATTAAAATAAAAATAAAAATAAAAATATTAAAAT
Organism: Delonix regia; assembly: GCA_037074485.1. Lineage (NCBI taxonomy): Eukaryota > Viridiplantae > Streptophyta > Magnoliopsida > Fabales > Fabaceae > Delonix > Delonix regia. The sequence continues at coordinate 16,366,728 of CM073452.1, read as the reverse complement.
GTTGTATAATTGAAAAAAATAAAAATAAATATGTATATTTTTTTATTTGATTAATAAATTACATATGAGAATTAGTTACGTAATGTGCATATTTTATTATATTATCCCTTATTGTAAAACAAAAAAAACAAATATCTCTTTAAACTATTATTTAATAATATAATTATATATAAATATATATTTAATTAATAATTTAATAATTTATATAATAATAGATATTTAATAAATTAATAATATTAAAAATAAAATAAATTTAGTAATTAATAAATAGTAATAGATTAACTAAATAATAATAAAATAATAAATTAAAAATAATAATTTAATAATAAATTAGGGTTTTGATGTATCACAATAGTATTTTGTTTAAAAATTATTATAAGTGAGGATATTTTTGTCAAACATAATTTTTTTTTTGAAAAATCAATCTCATTTCATAATTTTAACTAGGGGAGAATTCTCCCTTATATGAGGGAGAGCAAGTTCTCTAAAGAATAAAAATGAAGACTCAATCTGTTAATCAAACATAAGAATCTATTCTCATTCTCTCGCCTTGATTCTAATAACCAATAAACCTAAGTTGAGTAAAAATGCGTACTAGGATACCACCTAAATCCTCATATTGACCTAAAACCAGGGGGCCAATGTTTGGTTTCACATGAATGGGGTCCCCAGTTATAATGTGTTGATGTGTTCATGTATATGCCCACTAACAACCAGGTGGTCCTCCCTTTAGAAGACACCAAAAACCCATTATATGGGATGTTTCAATTTCCAGTTATAGAGATTATGACATTTGAAACTTTACCCATCTCATATTTCATCCACATATCTTATCCGCATTGATCTCTAAGGCTTTTGGGGAATCCACTATTCTTCTGTCCATATTATATATTTATATATATTGTGCAGGAATATCACTTGAGTGTTTACTAGCTGAGACACGAGAGAGAACAGAAAGATGAGGCCTGAGCTTTGCACGTGACCTTGTGGGTTCTCTCAAATTTCCCAAATAGGTAGGGAGGAATATTTCTGTGCAAAGAGCTCCGAAAAGTTGGTGTTTGTCTTCTTTGAAGTTTTATTATCACTTTATGTTTGTGTGAGGAAACAGAGAGCTCTCTTAGGAGTAATTCATGTTTAATGTCATTTCTGACACATGCTTGGTTCAATTGGTGTAGTGGAACACTACTCATTCTTTTGTTGAACTAACATGGGGATGGCTTATTCATGAATAGAGTCAATTCTTCACTTCTCATGAGAGAGGATTTTCATGAAAAGAAAAAAGAAATTCAGGGAGGTTCAATGCCCTTCATTCGTCGTGCTTGGATGTAGAAGTAGACCAGCTAGGTGGAGATGAAGAGTAAAGCTTCAAACTCTAGCGACTTTACTAGTAGAGATATTTAGGGACGTTCTGTTTCTAAAATGTTAACATTCCAAGTCAATCGTAAAAATATGTCAATCATAGTAAGACAAATTTGAGTGAATTTATATATCTGTTATGTTTACGTAGATCTTCATAATTCGTTTGATCGATTTCAACAAGAACCTGAAAGTTGAGTACTCTCAAACAGACTACGAAAGGTTCTATTTTTCCCTGTTTTTTAAGCTCTTAATTTTAAAAAATACGACAGAGAGAGAGAGACACACACAATCAATACGAAAATATTCTACCTTTTGTTGATTTCTCGTCTCCTTATAATACAAAGTTCTTGTCAATGTCAGTAGGAAAATTAAACCGATTCCATACGCAATCTTGATAGAGCTTTTTTTTTTTTTTTTTAAATATTATAAATAAAAAAATTAAATATTCAGATCTTATTCTAACAAAATTATTACACCTAAATATTTAAACTAATTCGCCATTATAAATGATGAATTCGTCAGTTGTTTAAAGTTGTACTTCTATATTTTTTAAAAATTCTTTTAGTGTTGGCAAGTCACTTGCATTTTTTCTTAAATATGAGTGCATCGCTATTGCTTCTATATAATATATATATATATATATATATATATATATATATATATATATTATATTATATTATATTATATATTATATATATTAATATATAAAATAAATTAATTGATATATATACAATATTCTTAAATTATTTTTTAAAATAAAATTATCCTAAGCTTGTTTATCTTTATTTTACAATAAAAAATTAATTTTCAAAATCTTGACCAATATATATATGTGTATATATATTTTAATGAGTTATGTAGTCTTAATAGATTACATTTTTTCACTATTTCACTTGTATTCACATAGTAAAGGCAAATCTTAAGCGATTTTTAAATTTTATTTATTTTTTATTTTGATGATTTAAAAAACAAAACAAAAGAAGAGTAGTAGATTTCATATATGTATTTTTAATGATAATAATAATAATAATAATAATAATAATAATAATAATTATTATTATTATTATTATTATTATTATTATTATTATTATTATTATTTATGAGATGGCAAAAAAAAATTTAATTTAAAAAGTTATGTGAGAAATGTTTCATTTAGAGATTTTTATTTGTGAAGGAGTTTATTATATTATGATTATTATTAGAGTTCACCATCCCTATTATTGAGCTTTTTTTTTTTTTTTAAATAAGAATCAATGAGGGAGATGCAAGGTTAGTTAAATGGATTGAGTTTATATATACAAATCATTCAAGATACATTGAATTGATTTAGTGTGCAATTGTTCTTGTATAAATTTTAACAAGTTATGTTATAAGTGATTGATATTTAAAAAACAACTCTATTATCTAAATCTCTTAATACAAAAATACTAAAACATAATTAAATCTAAATCTCACAATAATAATAATAATAATTAGTACTCTTATTTAACATATAAAAAATCTACTAAAAAGTTTAAGTTGAATTCTTTTTATTGTGAAATCATCAAAATTAAATAAATGAGATTTTGAAAATTTTGTAAAAATAATTATTTAAGTGTTATATATGTTTAAAATATATATTAAGTGTTTAAACACTATAATTAAAAATTAAAATTTTAATAATAAAATAAATGTTAATATATATAATTATATACTGTATATATACATACACCTCTTTGTGCATGCCAGAAGTGCCACTTCTTATAATTATGAAAAAACTTTGTTTTCCTTATTTGTCTTCATTGGAGGCGAATCATACGAAAATTGAAAAATTGCTTTTAAGTATTTTGATATAAAATTTTGCTATACGATATGGATAAAAAAAAAATTTTATATAATATTATGCTAAAGATCTCATCCTGATAGGGTAGGCAGCTTTAACTTTTAGTGCCGACATTTTCCCCCTTGACGTTCGCTCCTTGATTAAACTTCCCCCGAATTACGTCATGCAACATTTACGAGCATATTAACTGTTCGAAGGAGTCTCGGTAATAAAATACAAGAAAGTTCATCCAATTTCGCTCAGTTAACATGCACTGAAAACGCGTAGCTGGCCGAAGCCTCATGCTCAACCAAATTGCTAATTTAAAATCAATTTAGGAACAGTTGAAGCAAACAATGTTAATCCAGGCCCAGGAATGGCAGACTTCGAACTAATTACAACTCTGGTGGCTACAGATACATTTACATTTTTCCTGAAAAGTGATCTACAACAACCAAGAAAGGAAACATAATTGCAACTACAACTCCTCCCGCTTGGAAACAAATGAAGGCATATCCTCACCATCCGATAAAGAAAAGACACCTCCTGAATCACTGGGTTTTTTCTTCACTTCTTCTGAAATTCCACACTTACCAAAAACCCCTGATCCACTCTCTCCCCTGGATACCCCAGAAAGTGACACTAACCCCATGGCTGCGATGCTGCTGGCAATCACATCAATGTCTCTGGTTCCAGTATAAAGACCCCGGCTGCCAGCAACAATAATATTTTGTTTGTCAACAGAATTAGTTAAAACTGCAGGTAACGCATCCATCACCTGTTGATTAGCCTGGCTCGAACCGCTTATCAGCAGCCGTAAAGTCTCTCTTGCACCCTTCACTACAGAATCAGATTCAGGAATCAACGGTTTCACAAGGTTTGGGTGCAATGGTGGAATCGCAGTTGACAAAGCAGGGCCAGCACTCACAAGATAGCCTTGACCTGAAGAACATACGTCAATTACTGGGACATGAACAATTGGATCACATATCAATGGTGTGAAGGTGGGAATCTGCTGAGAAGTCGGCAGTGACATTCTAACCAGTGGGTCAGGCAGAAAGGGAGGGAAATCCATGGATGCACTGAGATTAAGAGGATGTGTTGTTGACAACAAGTTAGTTGACATCATGTTGGGTAATAAGGAGGCATCCGACGGAAGAGGAAGTGATTTAAGTGATGAGTCAAGAGATTGTGGTGGTGTTGCTGTGGCAGGAAAAGATGACACACCCGGGGGGCACCAACAATAATAGGGAGAAAAAAGGGGCGGCACCAAGGGAGGTACTTGTGCTCCTGGACCAAGGCTTGGCGGAACAGTAAGCAAACCTAGTGATCCCAGAAAACTTGAAGGAGAAAAGGCACAACTTGTGGTAACTTCTGGAGCTTTTCCAAAATCAGAATGTTTTGGAGATGTATCCAAGGAGTTCATTGTATCATTTCTCAAATTGTCAACTACAGAATGATGGCTGTCACCACGACGCTTTATCGTCTCCCTTGCAGCAATCCTGAGGGAAGATAAGTTCTTAGGCGGGCCCTCTTTAAAAGAACTTGATCTTGGACTAAGACTACCCTGGTAAGGTGCATTTCCCTTCACTGGCTGACTCCCACTATGGCGAGACCGGTTAAATTTTGACACAGATGAAGAGTGAGAATTTTCAAATACATCATTGCAGATAACTGTGGTATTGGCAGATTGTGTTGAAGCATCAGCTGATCTTTCACAATTATTGCCCACTGTTGATCCCACAAGATAAGCACGCAGCTGGGTAGCAAAGCAGTCGAGCCTTGATTTGCTAATCCCACTCAACTCAGCAATAGACGGTTTTCTCTTAAGCAAATCCTTCATCTGATATTAGGAAGGGGAAAAAGTTTCAGGACAACTAGGAAATATACATGGAAACATACAAATCTAGCATAGACCATATGAAAAATTAAATGAATGGATTCAATTAAATGTACAATAGTAAACAAATAGCCAAAATCACCTTTGCAAGTAATTCAATTCCCAAAAGCTTAGAATTCTCCGAGCACCAGAAAAAAAGAGTTCTGCCATCAGGAGTCTTTAGAAGGAACGATCTGCCAGAACTATCCACTGGGATTTCATCAATTACAACAGCAGAGCACTGGGATTTGCTGGTTAGGGAAAATATTCTCTCCAGATTACCATCATCCCCAATGAATGAGAGACGAAGATCAGCACTTGGCAAAAGTGTGAGTGTCAAGTTTCCCCTGTAAAAATGTCAAAATGATAACACCTTATTATCATATATAATAGATGAAATCTAAAAGACAATAGGCATAAAAATATGATGCAAAATCTGAAAATCTTAATCTGCTGATACAACAACTTCATTCCATATAACCTTAATTTATCTGATCTGAACTATCAATATTTGTTAACCAAACTTCCTAAATTTTCAAAACAAGTGCTTCAACATCAAACCTCAACATAATTATAGCAACCCTATGAAGTTTCACTAATTGTGAGGGAAAAAAGAATCTCATATGGTATTATCTGCACTATATACTTCAATCAGAAGAAATACGCATGTACAGACCATATCTGCCTCAACAGAAACAAAACTTAAAAATTTCCATTCTTCTAAGGAATCTAAAGAAGTTCAGGAATGCACCAAATGAGTCCACAAAATTAATTCTCTATTTCTCTTTAGCGCTGTTTTCTCTCCAACATCATCTGTAAAACCAGGTAAAAGAATACTAAAAGTTGCATGACAACGTATGATTTCAGGGCACAAGAACTTCCAGTCTATTGCTAAACACTTGTCAGTTCCAGAATGAAGCCAATAGCTCCCAATTTCTAATCATCAGTGATGGCCAGAAAGAATCTCAAGAACAAAGAATTACAGCCTCATTATTTAAAGATATAACAATGATTTTATAACAGTTAGCATTTAATACCAAGCAAAAGATATTTAAAAATGACAGACAACCACATAAAGAGAGTGTATAAAGCAGAATTAAATACTAAGAAAAAAAAACAAAAAAATTTTAATAGTTCAGGTAACTACCAACACAGATTTTTATACAAGTGACAAAATTGATGCCAGATAAAGATTTAAAAAAAAAAATAAAAAATTCAGCACATTATAAACACATACCATCCAAAATCAAGTACAGATTAAAAACAACACAAAGATGGAAATAAACATCACACTGCTATATTGGACGTTGACTACTTTATGAGTATCCTTTTTCCATAAAAAACTCAAACCTATAAGTCTGAAACACAAAACTGCAGCAATATATAATATAGGATAATGAAACTACCTTTACTTCCTCTTAATTCAGAGATCATTATAGAATACGCCCAGTTACCTACAAGTAAAAAGACATATTTACTTGGAAGAATGAACATATTACTATTAATAAACTAAACCATAGACTCCGTAATTTCTATTGATCATCTAACAGACTACATTTCTTAGTAGGATTAGGATTAGGATTACAAGCCACTTTAGTAAATAACCAAACCCAATTCCAAGAGATTTTCACATACTGATGAGTGATGACAACTACAGAGGAGAGGAAAACAAAATTGCTATAATAAATATGTTAGTTCACGGATAGCAACTAAATCGATTCTACTTTGAGATTAAAAAAAATCAATGTGGACCAACAAGGTGCATGCTTATTTAAAGTAGAAAAAATATTATATCATTGCAAAACAGCCTGCAGATAAAGGTATATGCAAATCATACCACTGGTATACAGGTTAGTACTTGGTAGTCATATATGAACAATTTAGGCCCAATATGCTACCAAAAAACAGAAAATTCCAACAATTTAAAATATCAGGCTTCGCTTCCAAAATTGTCAAGCTAGAACACAGTTTTATGAATCTTAATCAATCACTAAATATTTGGCAGCTGGTCTCACGATATATAGCCTCCGTTGAAAAAAAATTGGACAAAACTGATCCCCCTTATAGTCCCAGTTGAATGAAAAAAGGTCAAGAATTAACGGAAGGCTGCACTTACTGCAAAGAGGTTGCAAACAGACAAAAGTGATGAAAACTGCGATCATAAATGGTTTAAAAGAATCATTAAACAAATAGGAACCAGGAAACAAACGCATGTCTTGACAATCAACAGGGAAGGCTGACGCACAGACAAGACAGGCAGGTATGTGAGGACATCAAAGTATATAAATCATACTCATGCTTACTCAATGTCGCACACAGAGACACTAACTTACAGGTATATCTTATCTGAGACAAACTGCGAAACAAGAGAACAATACTAACACCACGACTTATCTTAAACCAGCAGCCTGCATGGAATATGAAGCATAATTGAAAACCCACAACAAAATTGTAATAGCAGAAGTGGATAGTTGTGGCGACAACAACCAAATCCATGATTTGAATAGCCCCAGGCAGCAATGAACAAATTAATACCCTAGGAATAAATCATATTTACAGACAGAGGAGTGATACTTCAAGTTGTGAAACTCCAATGAAAAGGAAGACTTAGGAAAACAAAACAAGAACCAATATATATATATATATATATTTATATATAGGACTAATGTAATTGCATGGTGATGCTAAATGTATGACTGAAAGCTTATACTTCTTGCTTAGCAATACATAAAACGAATAAGTTGTGAAATGCAATTCCATAATATCTACAATACAAACATAGAATGGACTAATGTAACTGCACGGTGCTAAAATGTATGACCAAAAGTTTATAAGTATCCTAAACAATGCATAAAGTGTATAAGTTGCGAAAATCAAATCCCATTGTATCTAAAACAAAATTTGCATCTGATACTGATATCTCAAAAATAGAGAAAACAAGTAAGTTGCCATGCAGGTTTAAATGAGATTACCTATTAGCAGTAGGGCACAGGCGAGTGCCTTCCTTATTGATTTTTCCGACGCGGATCGAAACAAGAGGTACGCAGAAGCATCTGGCTAGAATACCAACTTCTGACGGCTCAAAATGCTGTAAAGTGCAAGGAGAGCGAAGAAATCAAAAGCTCGTCAGCCAATAAGAAAGAAAATGTTCATAATAATAAAATTAATAACCATTGGTACGATGATATCTAGAAGATAAAAGAAGCGCGGGAATTTACAAAGGTCTCTCTGATCACGCGTCCAACTACCAAAAGCACCTTCCAGATAACCAAGGCAATAAATTTTTAAGAAATGAAATATATACCTGGCTTAATTGAGTCAGAAGGGGATCTTCGGCGACGCCACAGGAGGCATTCATCTTCAACAAGGGTTTCAGCCTCTCGTCGGCGCGACATGCTCCTATAACTTGCATGTCGAGGGCCTGCAGCCACTGCAATAGCCGATCTTCACGATTGCTCTGCTGAAGCAACAGATCGCCATCGCCTTCAGCCACAAGGATATCCGTCAACCGTTCCGTCAGCCCTATCTCACTCCTTGACCCACCGTTCTCTCCCAGAAGCGTAGAACTCGTACTGGACCCAACTTCGCACGAAGAGACGCTATCTACAGATGAAGCATCATCAAATTCTTCGTCATTTGATTGATCAACACGACCGAGTCCATTGATCTTATCACCGTCAAACGAATCACGTCTTCTCCGATTATCCATAACAGATTATCTTAATATCAATCCGTACAAAGGCAGCGCGACCAATACAGAAATCAGAAACCCTAGCTACCGCTCGTTCCAGCACAGTAATAGAATCAAATGCCTTCAATCCCAATAAGGTAAATAATATGCCGAGCGTTCAAATTCTAAGAACTGAAGATCGAATTGACAGAGAAAGACGATTAAAGATGTAGAGAGAGGAAGGCTTTTTTTAGAGAGAGAAAAAATATCTAACACAGCTATAGTTGGTTGTTGCCAATACAGGAAACCGAAAGGGCAAGGGAAAAAGCGGTGGTTCATAAATAGTTGCAGCGCCAGCTTGACGTGGCGGACTTGAAACCCATTATACGATGAGATTTTTGGAATGGATTTGAGATCCATGAGCTGCTGGCTAGTGTCCGTCGGATATCAGTGGGTCCCTCTACCAATGTGACGAGGCAGCCACGTCAGTTCGTTGGCCGACCTACATTGGATTCGGACCTTAAAGCGAATGAATTTTTCCGTGTCGTGACTTACGGATGTCTTCTGTGCATGGTGTTTGTAGATGGGTGACGTTATCTCAGTGTTAAGTGGACGAGAATAATAATTTTATAACAAAACGTTAAAATTAAAAGCGGACCTTATGTTTGAATAAGGTTTTTTCTTAATTTTTCACTTTGTTCTCTCTAATTATAAAATTTGAACTTGTTCTTATTACTTATGAAATTTGGGACTTATTTCTCTACTCTATTTATTTTATTATGAAACCCAGATTCCTTCGCCTTCTCCATCTACTTCTCTTGTTCTTTGACATTGTCGTCAACATTTTTGATTCTCTATCTCCTTCTCTTTTACTTGCCTTCGTAGTCATCAATGATAAAATTTTTTTATGGTCAGAATCAATGATAAATTATTAAAGTTTAGGTTTGTGAGATGTTAAATATTTCTAAAAATTGAGAGAAAAATTTTTATTAAATGAAAGGAAACCTGAAACAAGTAAAGAAAAAGAATCACCATTGAAGCAAAAATGCAAGAAATCAAGAAAACCAAGCTAAAAAAAACCCAAAAGCTAGGAAGAAGGAAATGTGGCAGAAGATTCCGTCCAAAACCACCTGTGTTATTTAATTCAAAATAGATTAATGAAAGTGTTTTTTTATTTTGGTCAGATTAATGAAAGTGTTAATTATGTAATGAATTTCAAAATATACTTTAAAATTTAAATTCTCATTATTATCATTAAAATAAAAGCATTCACAACTTTAAGTGTACTAATACATTCAATTATAATACAAGAACATAATTATAATTTTGCAATTATATTTTTATGTTATAATTAAGTGTACTAATAGAATACAAAAAACGACGCCTATAATTAATTATTCTAAATTTGAAGGTAGATGTGAGAAGATCAACATAAAATTATGAAAACAAAAATATCCTTATATCTTCACTAAAAATTCATTCAGTTTTAAAATGATTTAAGAGTACCAAAATTCTAGTAGATAATTAATAAATCACTTTTTATTGTCTAAAAATGTTACAATATCATTAATGAGTAGGTTATTATTTCATGGACAAAACTTCTAACATTGCCTGCTAAATAAAAAGGGAAGAGTGCACTCGACCAAATCTTTTTGAAAGGGTGGAAAACATAGGGTGCGGACTGGGTTCTATCACAGCTCGCTAAGCCCACCATAGCATGCCCGATATTATTACCATCCCTAAACTCTAAGCATCCAAATACAATGTACGAATTCATCTAGTTACATAGACAACGTTTGACTATTTTGGTTTTAGAACCAGAAGTAATCTTCAATAACGATCTCTTCAAAGTAGCTAATTTATAAATTAATTCAAAAGCGTGGGAAATTAGCATCCCTCAGGGATAAAGTAGCTCACAGAACAAATCAACGAATACGATGGAAGATATAGCAGCAACAGCGAGGGGCCATAGATATGCCACCCACAGACTTCAAAATCCATTACATCCACGCACACAAACGTCAGGAAGATGCCCACTATTCTCTGATTTCACGTCCCATGAATCCCGCATGAACGAACACCAAACATATTCTTACTGAATGTCTGAATGACCACAAAGGAGAGAGAAACATTAATCTTTTCAAGGCAACTCAAAAGACTACAAGGAACATCTTTCTTTGTAAGCTGTAACGAGATAAGTAGATGACCAATATGGGTAACTTGTGTCTAAAGCTGGTGAGAGCTTAATTCCCTAACTTCCATTCTTAATATTATGAGTGTATAAAATTATAAACACCGATGAACCATATAAAATTATAAACTCCAATGAACTATATAAAATTATAAACTCCAATGAACTACATAAAATTATAAACGCCAATGAACAATGTTTATAACCATATCCATACATATATTTTCTCCAGCAAAAAGCGACCTAAAAAACAAATTCCAGGTCTCCACATCACTTGCCCTTCTTTGGTTCTTTTGTATATTGATCTACCAATGCCTCAACATCTCTCCAGAATAGGCCCTCCACCAAAATTCCATCCTTGGTGAGCCTGTAATCCAAATCATACTAATTATTCTCTGCATTGCCTAAGGTCATTATGTGTGTTGCGAAAGCCAATAATTGGGGAAGAGGGAGGAGAATGGAGAGGAGAGAGATAGAAAGAGAGAGAGACCATCGAGTAACACTTTTGGTGAAATGTACTGGTTCATTTGCAGAGATTGATTTTGGTTCTGCACTTGCTATGGTAAGTGTGTACGTGTCAGAAAATCTAGGCAGCTTGGAGGAGACCACCAAACCAGTACTAGTGAAGGATGCCTGGACAAAGAATTATATGTAGAAAAATCAAATTGCGATATGAGGAATTCACTCTAATGCACACCAAGCACAGACTGAAGAAGCAACTTGAAACATCTTAAGGTCCATACAATAGCACATCCTATGACAACTAGCCAGCTTGAAACATCAGCCCTCCCACTGTCCAAGGGGAAAAAATGATGGATAGTATATCTTTCTTTCACACAGATACATGTATAATTTTTCCTCCCTTCTTTCTGTAAATTGGAAATACATCCAAAGTGGATGGATGAAAAACCCATCTGGTTGATGCACAGAATGAGAAGCTATAGAACTTCCAGAAATTTAATTTTTTGCTCAATTTGCATTACATCTAAAAGATGAAGAGCAGACCCTATAAACTTCACTCAATTAAGAATCGAAACAACATACCTCATATTCTAACAGTCCACATTGAACCTTATGCAGAAGCGTAAGTAATATAAACTACAGGTGCTTAGAAAGTAGGCATCATACAATTTCTAAATCCAACATCGGAGGAGAGGTGTACTAATAATATTAAACATTTATATGAACCAAACTGAAGGGAGGTAGATGAAGTTTCAACTTGAACCGATCTATGGAAAAGAGTTATTGAGAACCATGTACATGAAATAAGTAATTATTCTCCGTACATAAATGGGATTATGGAATTCTAGAGGATAAAAGGTTTTTTAAGTTAAAAGAAACTTACAGCAGGAGGATATGTAAACAGAATGGCATTCTTCTCCTTCGTGTATATTATCAACTGCAACAACCCATTGAAGACTATATACTTACCAGAGTCAAAGATCAAACACAATTAAAGCTATATCAATAAAATTTCCAAATAGATGCCCGAAAGTATTGTTATAGTACCAAAAATGGCGAAAAAGAACAGAACTAGCCGTGAGATGAGAACACATTAATACATGTAGGAAGTTGTCTTTCCAGTTCTAAGATTGTGTAGCTTTGACCTCACTGTGTTCAAAGTATAACCAGAAATGAGAAAACACAAAGCTGCAATCGAATTTCCATTCTTACTGAGCAGCAGAACCGATAACCCATGTAACAAAGAATCTTGGAAACTTTAAATTTGACTAGTTCTTGCATTATTTTCAGATTTTTCAAACGCCATTGTCCCAAGAGTTCCCCTTTTCGAAGTGTCATTTCTCAGACAAAAAAAAAAAAAAAAACCACAGTGTTCCATTTATGAACAACTATTAGATTCCTATACCTTCCTCAGTCATATGAATTATTCTTTTCCTTACTCTTCCAGCGTTTTCATCAACCTCCTACACTTTCCTCAGTCATATGAATTATTCTTTTCCTTACTCTTCCAGCGTTTTCATCAACCTCCTACACTTTCCTCAGTCATATGAATTATTCTTTTCCTCACTCTTCCAGCGTTTTCATCAACCAAAAAAATATTCAAACACCCCCAACACACGTACTGAGACAGAGATCAAAAAAAAAAAAAAACGAAGTCAGGAAAAGGATATAACACGATGCAGGCAATAAGGAAATCCCTGTTCTCAGGAAACTTCTTTTTGTAAAACTGGGCGAACAGAGCAATGACAATTATGATCATCCCAATAAACAGCCTAACGTTGCTCAGTCTCACGTCTTCCACAAATCCACGACTAGTCACTACCTATAAGAAAACAAAATCGAAGCACACGTAGTTCAATCGATCAACCAACCAACCAAATATTAAATTACACAAAAAATGAAAACTTCTTTTAAGATTGTCAAGATCTGAAACGAATAAAAATGGGGAAAGCTACAAGATTAGGGTGTAACGGACCTCAGAGACAGACTCGTCGAGGATGTGTTTGATGGAGTGATGATCTAATAGATTAGCTTTCTTTGGACCTTTGGACGTCATTTTCGGGGCTGCCTCCGTTGACCTTGTCCGAGCGAAGCAGCTAAGCGTTGTGACTTGAAGAGTGTGCTCGCAAATTTGCAATTCTGCGCCTAGGGCGTAATGCGCACATGTACTGTACCTGAAGGTTCAGTTATTTGTTTTCGGCTGAGTTATTACTGAGAAGGTAACTGAAAAGGCCCATTACTGGTGTTAATTATGAAATTAGGCATTTTAAATATTCTTTTAATTAATACTATGTATGACTTGTAAGCAAACGCAGAATCCATTCTTGTAAACTTTGGGTGGCAAACGGATTTCCCTACCTTTCAAAAGTTAATTTAGATAAACAATCGGTCCGTTATATGATTATCTTAATTATATGAATATCAATGAAATAACTCTTCACTCCTTTAAAGTTTAACCTTAAACATTAAGAAAAATCTGTTACAAAACATAAAAATCCAACATTTCCATGCTTCATAGAAAAATATAATACAAGATCTAGTAAAAGAATTTGATAGATCTTCCGCAAGCATGTGCTTTGACATCCATTTTGAAAGAGAACCAAATGATAAATATGCACTGGACAAGCTGCTATTAAAAATCCAAAGTCAGTCGTCATGAAGAAGACTTTATGGTTGATCGGTTCGGTTCGTCCCTTCCAATCAACCACCAGCAAGAAAACCAGTTACATAACGGAAATGTGCAAAAGCACAAGATAACCCACTAAGCAACTATATTTTTCTTTGTAAGCTACATGCCTATCGAGTAATAGTCGTTGATTCGTTCTAGCCGAGTGTGGCAAAGCTTGAGCAGTACCTTCTCTTGCCATAGCAGTCTGTAAGTTGAATATTCAAGGAATTGGAGTTTGTCCCTACATTTAATTGGTATTCTAGCCCTGCAAGCACCCTCCTCAACATTGCCAATGGTTTGTGTGTAATGAATGAGTTCAGTTAATAGGTTATATGTCCAATTACATTAAATAGACGGAGAATACGAGCTATCAATCAATGCCAGGTGGTCATACGATGTTTGTTTACAGGAGCAGAGTCAGAACTCAGAACTCACTCAACGAATCAATGATTCCAGCATGTAACTGAAAACATGATTCTGCCAATGCCATCTTCTATTTGCAAACTAGTCTGACGAAAATAGTAAAGATACATATATAGTGATATTCATTCTAATATCCTCCCTATTTTAAGGTAAAAACTTTCCAATGCCATGATGATCTATTTCCTATTATATGAATGAATCTTCCAGTTGAAAATGGTACATTAAATCTCAATATGGTAAAAGAATCATTAGTTAGTAATCCATTCATTAAGGCTTTGACCTTGCAGTGTTAACGGCATCCTTAGCAAGCAAGAAACGAGCCCCCTTAACTAGCTCCTCCTTCACCATGAACAAGACAGCAGCAGCCAGCACACTCTGTACAATTTTCGTGCTCATACCTTTGTAAAATCCATAAAACCCTTCGTAGCGGATCATCTTAATGATGGCATCCAATGTTCCTGAATTTCAAGAACATGCAACTTTAGAAAGGAATACAACAATTGAGAGTAGAAAGTCAAAAAAACTCGGGATATATTTTCAATTAAATGGTTTTCAAACGTTCAGAGAGAGAAAGAAAGAGCAAAATGAGGAAGCAACAAACAGAAGCATCGATCAAATTGAGCAGATGCAAAATTGAAGAAATGCAATATTCACACGTTAACTTAAGCAAAACAAAGGCCATAACCTCTTTGATGATAAACAAGACATAGGGGAGACTGAACCTACTACAATTGGATTATGACTTGTATTCATGGAGGAAGAAAAGATTCGCACAATAACTTAAACCTTTATAATGGTGCCTTTTGTCTTCAATGGTAACCTGTCTTGCTTGAAGCCTAGCCTGCAGTAGTAACAATTAACAAATAAGTGAGAAGCCCAGAAAAGCATTTTGAACACAAATCATCTTCCCAATCCCCATTCCCTTCTTCATACTAATATTGGACATTAATACGGCAAATAAGGATATGGCAACAGAAAACTTTTATGAAAACATGACATTGAGCAAGTGGTCGCAAAATATCAACTGCAGTAAAATTGTGTATAAAACAATAAGAGGGATATGAACTATATGACATGACATATAGGTCCCAGAAATTACCGAAAGTCAACAATCTGGCAATTGCTAGCCTCTTGTAATCTATATAGTACTTTAGATAAATGTTGGCTTTTGAATGTTCAAATTGCTCAATATGTCGAACATTAAAATATATGCAGGGATGTGTCCAGGTCAGAAATTTTTATCTTGATTTTGCATATAACGTCAATGTTTGATTGGCATCACCTACCATAGAAAACTTCCATGGTTTGCGGTGATTTATACTATAATAAGATAATCCTCCACAGCTGAAATTTAAGAAATATCATTTCTAATTGCCCATTATTATTTATTCTGCTAAGACTAAGATTCTCATATAGCCAATCAAAGCCAACATATTGAGTAAGCTAGTATGATATACCTTGACAACAAGAAGAGGATAAGTTACAACAGTAGCTCCAAACTTAGCCAAAGCCCCAAGAAAAAATATCTAGAAACGTGAGGCAATTTTAGTCTGAGGATGTAGTAAACAACTAAGATCAACAATAACGTAATAAAAAAAAATAAGTGTGAACACGAAACCTAACAGAAAGGCAAAAATACCTACTGAAATGAAATGAGACTATACCTCTAAAGCAGTAACCCCATCAATACCCTTCTTACTCAAAGCACGTCTTTTTTTTAACCGTGTCAACATGGCTTCATACAGCATGAACTGTATAGAAGGATTGCTTACCTGAGATCAGTGACATCCAATCAGTAATACTCCAGTAGCATAAAAAAGATTCACTTCAAACGTACCATGATTAATGTTGGTAATACACCTTTCCAGAAACCCCAAACTCCAGCTTCACCATACACTTCTTGAATCTGTAATTATATAAATCATTACTAGACATGCAAATAGGACCATTCAGGTATTAAGCTCACAATGATAATCAGACCCAACTTCATGCAAAGTCCAAAGCATCATCTAAGAGTCACCCGAGAACAAGGAGAGGGACTCTAGTAAAATTCTGTATATACTAAAAAAAATGAACATGCATTCAAATTTATCAGTAATATATTGAAGTATTTACATATAATCTCTTGCAAGTGGGACAGAAAAAGATATGAGATGCTCAGAACATTAATCAAAACTTTATCTTTAGTTTGCCCAATATTTTCTCAACGTTGAATAGCCTGAACAACATAATTAGCATACCGTTTCTACATTGCCAGAAATAGGAGATCATTGTAAGTGTCAATGATAAAGAAACCATCAGGAAGCTACCAATAAAGATAGACTTTACCTACCACATTGGTAGTTCCATAAGGAGGAGGCTCAACTGCAGAAAGAACTGTTTGTTCCATGGCAACAGACAATCCATGACCAGGCAGAGTTCTTTTTGACTCCTTTCTATGAGTCTGCAAAGTGAAAACAATTTTCAACACAAAAATAGTAGAGATCAGACCACAAGACTTGTTTGGTGAATCAGGCAGGGAGGAAACAGAGGCAGAGAGACTTCGTTTATCTTTCACAACTTAGTTCAAATTCAAAGTGAAACTGAAAAACTAGATTATAAGTATATAGAGTTTTAAAAAAAATATATCAGCAAAAAGAACCAATGATGCTTAACATAGGAATCCCAAACTATCTGCAAAGTCCATGGATCTCTTCCATCCAACTTTATATGCTTAGAGTCAAAATGCTGTTATTTTAGAGATCCTTTGGTTAAGGGGTAACAAAATTCTCAAAAAATTACTTTAAAAGAAAGTATAAAACTTTGTACTATTTTTTAAATAGATAAACCTGAAATCAAATAAGGAGAAACATACTTTTTCCCACAGAAATTAAATAGATATCAATTTTCCTCAATCACACATTTAGTGAGAAACATTGAAAAGTGACATGGGTGCTGAGGTATTGAGGAGATATAAACAAGATATTTACCTGCATACGTGTAACAACTACCCATATAGGATTTGTCAGGAGCACATTAACACACCTACAAGCAAGATATATTAAGTAAATTAAGTCACACCACACAAGTATTGGGATATTACACAATCCGCAATACTACCAACTTGATTAGCAGTTGATAGATAACACTTATAGGAAGGCCAAGAAAATATTTATGAAAGCAAATTTGAAAGATATAGGAACTGAAACTTTACAGCCATAGATATGTTTAAAAAACAGAACATAATTGATGCAACATGTAAGGACCACTATATTATTCAAGCTTTTAAATTTTCAGGGAAGAAACATACCACAACCATAGGCTCTGTACAGACAAAGTAAATTACCCGGATAAGGCAGCGACAAGAAGTGAAGATAACATCCCAACGGATCCATCACCAACGCCTATCTTTTTTCGTTCTAGTGCAGCTGCTTCAGCCTTGTTCCTGAATACTTGATAGAAATAGTAGTAAACACCCTGTACCATGAAATTGTTAGTAAATTTGAAATGGCAAACTTAATTGAAATGGTTAAACAGGTTGCTCCTAATTACATTGCGCAATATTGGCTGAGTAGAAAACTCTCATACTTTTTGAAAGAAAAAGACTAATTACAGACTGTCCAACAGCAAACAAATGAGTCCATTATTATTAGGTCAGGAATTATCTCTAATAATACATTATGTAACTTGCGTCCTATTTTTCCAATGTCATATACTCTTCAGCGTGTGAAAAACATTTCCTGTTGTATGAGTACCTGTTTGAGCTTATTAGACCTCACATGGATTGTCTATCAAAGGCTGAAGGCTATCAAGCTTCTTTCTTTCTATCCTTGTTCATTATTTTGCTTCCTTTTTTCTTTTTTTTTTCATTGCACTAACCGCTTCTACAGAACAACCCCTTTAAAGACTTTTTTTCTTCTCCTAGCGGCTTTGACTTCTCTGTCAGACTGTCACTTGCTAAAAACAAATTCCAGTAACCAATTAAATCCAACCATGTTGCCTTCCAACAAAACATTTCAATCCCAAATGAATCAATTGAACTGCAACCCCATATTCTCATAAAGAACTTAAGCCTAAAGCTTTAAGACTTCAAAGCCAAGTACATAGCCACTTTAGGCAGATTTCCTTAACCATCCTACCTTAGAATCAAGTGTATTAGTTAAATAATGACTCCAGTAATAAGTATCAATCCTCCCCTTTGAATCTATAGGAGGCTACCTTCTTGGCTTGTCCCACTTTAAGCAGATTTCTGTGCCTATCCTACCAAAATTTGTGGTTGTCCCTGCCAATAATTGGCTACATTGCGAAAGCTAATGAACAAAAGAAATTATGTTTTCAGCTTGTTAATTGCATCAAACATTAAAAGTTAAGCCCAAAATTAATTGCTTATCATTAGCCACTAAATATGATGGAACTAAAAAATACAACCAGTACCTGTACTTAAACTATCATGGTTTAGATAACAAGAAGCCAAATTTGACAAAATGAAGCCAGCGAACCTCTTTAAATTGAAAGGAGCTTTCTGATTGGAATTTGTGGGTGTGCATATGCCATCACAGATGTGTTTGACTTTGGCTAAAAAATATAGCACCAACAGTAGAAACCCAGAGATAATTGGGAAATGTTTAAGATTACTATACAACAGTGGCATATTTTGCATGGTCAGGGGGACATACGTCATTTTTGTATTCTATTTTGAAATACTGTTCACCAAGCCTCACAGAATCAGACAAAATGTCAATATACAAAGTAATGCAAGCTCTCGGCAGCAAAAGGCAGCATTGACGTCCTCAAAAACAAAACTGACACAAATTTGACGTGTTTATACAATTATACTTTTCCCACTGCTACGACAAGATAATGAAAAACACAAAAAAGAAATAAATTTCACTCGTTGTAATTATGAAGTGGAATTAGGGTGTATGTTACAAAGAGCACCAATATCACCAAACTTGAGCCAAATTGCACTGACCTGAGACGCAGCTGTACCCACAAGCGATGGCATCAATCCTCCATATAACCGCTCCCACCCCTCGTGCTTTACAACCTACATATTTTCCCATATACATGATTACTTGACCAGGAATTATAGCCACGAATATTTTGAACACACGATAACTGCAACTCTACCAAGGTTGACCGAGATCATATCTTTTTCCCCTTTTAATCAAGACCCAACAACGAGTTTAGACCTTTTAATCTTTGTTTCAATAATGAAAACAAACAAACAATTCAGCTAAACAATCACATAAATACCAATAAAAGACAGAGACCTGGCACATTTGCTCAAGAGTTCCAAGATTCCTCTTGTCTTTTTTGGGATCACGCTCGGTCTGTTGACGAGTGTTTACCTGGAGATCACCTCTAAAAAATCAGAAAAAATCTCTTAATACAACCAACTCGAAAGTAGAGACTGAAACCATACAGTTTGGAGAGGATATGTGATGAGCTGGGCAATGATCCCTCCTCCAGCTCCAGCAAGCCCATTGATCAAAGCGTCGGACATAATTGCTTTAATGGAAAATCTATATCCTGCGAACTCGTTTCCTCAGAGAAGCATGGCAAACCAGGGCATTGAGAATTTGGGAGAGAGGAAAAGAAGATCTAATACAAACTCGAGAGAGAACGAAGGAGGGAAGGGAACACGCCTGCCAGCGCACTCGTACGTAGCAATTACAGTTTTCGCTATCACCGAATTACTGAAAGCCCACGACTTTGGTGCGACTAATGGCTTCTCCGAAGTTGTTGCGTTTGGGAGAAGGAAATGACGTTAATACTGTTAAGGGTGGGTGTATATGGACCATTTTACCCTTTATAAAGGGGAATATGCTCTTACTATCCTCCTCCTTGGTATGATCATTCAGCTGCGAACCCCGGGACTGACCCTTTCATGTTCATCTTTAATGGGATGAATTTTAGTTTAGAATTTAAAATAAATAAAAAATTATTTTAAATATTTTAAGGGACTAAAAATATATTTTATTTTTAATACATATTTTAGTAGTTGTACTTATTCGGTTGTTGCGAAAAAATGTTATTATGTTGTACATTTTAATTTGAATAAAGCGTATAATTTTAAAAATAAAATTGTGTCACTTTAAAAAATAATTTAACGTATATTTTATATTTGATATTTTTTAAAAATATAAAAGACTAAATATAATATTTTTAATAAGTGAGTTAAAATTTTAATGAATAAAAAATTAAAATAATAATTTTATAACAAGTGATAAACTAAAATAGTATTTTTTTTTTCTATGTATTAATAATACTATTGAAATTGTTTCCATTACTCGTTAGCTTATTAATTCATAATAGATGAAAAATAAATATAATTTAGATATCTTTAAACAAATATTAAATTTAAATTAAAATGCATAAAATTCCTCCTATTAAGATTATTCATAATTTATTGCTACTTGACTTCCAAGTGTGTGCTTAGATTGACGGTGAACAAATATTATTTTGGGTCCATGTGAATTTAAAAATTGATTTTGATTTAACATAATTTTATATGATCGTGATTTATGTTTAAAAGTTTCTATTTAAAAAGCGATTTTGGAAGAATTAATAATGTTTAGGTATGACAATTTTGCAGAGTCGGGGCGAGGAGGGTCCCCTTGCTCCACATTTCCATCATCAATTATATTTTTCATTTTCATCCTCATTCTCCCACCTGAGGGGATATTTCTTCCCCCCTACCCCCACCGAATTTTTATCCCCTTGGGGACTTTTAATTTTCTTATAAAAATTGAAAAAAAAAAAAAATATATATATATATATATATAACTTAGATTTAAAATTCAACCTCATTGTTTATATTACCTAACAAACTCTAATTAATTTAATAAAAATTACAAATTTTCATATAACAAGTTTTACAATAAATTCTATAAATTATAATAAATAACTTTTAATAAAGTAAATTAATTATGAAAAAATTAACGAAATGATAATTAAATTTAAAATAAAACCATTTAAATAATTTTAATTTCTATGTTTATCCTTAATCCTAATTTACAAATAATTAATATTATTTTTTCTAATATTCACTTTCTATTCTCTATTACAATGTGATTGTAGCTCTAAAGTATTTTAAAAGTAATCTTACTATATTGTCCAAATTTTAAAAAGCAAAAATGTAATATGTAATGAATGGAATTATTTTTTAACTTAAATTTAATTTTTAAATTTTTATTATTATAATTATAAATAACAAGTGAAATACAAAAAATTCAAAAATTAGTATATATATAATAAATATTTTATATAAAATTGGCAATGACAGGGACCTATGGGACAAGGGGTATGATCCTTTCCCCATCCCCAATCTTCCTTCAAGAACAGTTTTGCCCTCATCCCCATCCCTATGGGAAAAAATTTCCTACATATAGATTCTAAAATAGAGCACTCCCCACAGGGATCCCCAGTTGGGGATTTGTTGTTATCCTAAAAGTAATGTTTGAATATTAGCATTTAAAATCACTTTTGAATGTATAATTACAAAAAGGGATATAGATTTGTGTTGATTACCTAATTTATCCCTGTAACTTACTTGCAATTATTTTCAATTTTAATTTAATAAAAGATTTGAATATAGTGATGTATAGTTTTTAAGTTTGTCAAGGTAAAACCATAACTTGGGTTAAAAAATAAATTCGTAAATAATTATCTTTACATAAATTTATAAATTTAATTCAATGGTTAATTTAAAAAAAAAATTAGATTTATTTTAATAACTTATTTTCTCATTATAATTATCATATTTTACTTCTAAAATTATTTCATATTTAAAATTGATCTTTGGAATATTAAATAGATATTATAAAAATTACATCCTTTGAATATAAAATAAACTGGTTTTTCTTTTTAGAAAATAGAGTCCATATAAAAGAGTCATGTCTATTATAACAAACAAAATTTAAACATTATAACAAAGAAAGTTCAATGGTTACAAAACTCTTATTTCTCTCTTGATAATCTCCATTGTAGATTCTTGTGGCCATAAATATTAGGATCATAGCAATAGAAGGATACTAATAGAATCTTTACAGATAACTTTATTCAATAACTATAATTATAATTGACAATTAACTCAAAATAAATTAGAAATATCCAAACAAACAAAAAATTAGTTTAACAAAAAGAAAATAAATTGCGTCCAGCTTATTTTATGAATCTATATATTATACATATATACTAAATTTTCATCTCTCCTTTTCCAATGGATTCCACTGCTTTTGATCTTTTTAGTTTTTATGATATGTAATATTTAATGATTTAGATAATATTTAGATATAGGTTATCAAAATCACTTTTGAATATATAATTATAAAAAGGATAGCAATTTTCACCCTTATTATGTCATAGCATTTAGTTTTAAATCTAATTCAACTAAAGATATTAACATTATCATCCATGTATTTCACTTGTTATGATAACATTGGAAATAGCTATTAGAGTTTTTATTCAACAATAATATCAGTTTAATCATTCAGTGGATTCACATGAGCAAGTACAAAAACCCCTAACAAATTTTTTTATCATTAACTTGGGGATAGAAATAAGGTAAGAATTTGCAAAATGGAGCTGATTAATGGAGATACAATTACCAAAAAAAAAAAACTAAAGAAATGTTTTCCCATCCTGCCATCCACTCTAACATGGATGCCAAACATTAGTCATAATCATGTACCTACAGCGTAACAAGGACAAGCCATTTTATCAAGGATTGAAACATTTTTCCCATTACTCATCACAACAATTAGTACAATTAACTTCTTCAAAAATAATCCCAAGATCTAAAATTTCCAGATGATACAGCAGGAAATCAAAAGCGAACTTCCATTATCCTTGAAAATTCACATAAAAGGTCTAATTACTATAGCCACATAGAATCAGATACCGAAAAGACCTAGATCACTAACAACAACATTCAAGTCACTTATGAAAAAATAGTTCGCAAGTGAGTATGTGTCAAAGCAAGTTATTAATCTCAATCCAAGATCTAAATTTCTATATGATAAACAATAAGAGATCAAAAGCAAACGATCATTCTTTTGTAAAATAATTAGTCTAATAATCAAATCCGTAAGTGTTAACCCTAAGGTTTAATGTTATAAGTTTTGATGATGACAAATATGTAACATATGAGTTACAAATATGATATCAATATATGTTTAATTGATTAATCATTAATATATAACACTTTATACTTAAATCATCTTTTATATGAGATATGTTTATTCATATCATATCCAATAAACTTAAACAGTATATATAATCTAAATTAGATACATGATTATAAGAATGTCATATACATGATAAAAATATTTATAGTGTGTTAATTGCTGTTAAAAGATGCATATTACTATATATGAGTTAGACTAACTATTAGATTTGCAAGTTAAATATCTATTATGTATAATGTTCCAAAGAAAGAAGAGTGAGCATTGAAGTAAAGAGAATGAAGTATCAATATCATGCTCTACATAAAGAGATAACAAGTAAGAAAGATGTTCTAAGCAATAAAGAATTTAAAGATTTGAAAATTTGGAAGCTTGGTTGCACCAAGATAGCCAATGGATTAAATAGGTGTAATTATCATAGGCTAAGTGTTATTTTATAAAATTCAAGGATTTAGATTTACATTTTGTGAACACCCCACCCGAATTAACAATAATAATAATCACAATAATAATAATAAATAGAATTAAAAAATTCAAAAAAAAATATAAAATAATAAAATAATAATAACAATTAATCAAAAACAAAATTGCAAAAGGCAAACAAAATAGAAGTAATATGGAAAAAAACCAAATATAAGAACCAAAAATAATAAAAAGGAAAATTCAAGATATATGTTTGAAGAAGAGACATGGCAATCATCTTGCAAAGAAATAAAATGAACAAGGCCACATACTTGAAATGGAATTGCAAAACACTCTCACTTGCTCACACTCTCACACTCTCACATGCTCATTTGCTCCCATATGCTCATTTGCCCTCACACACATGACACATATCACTCTCACACACTCACACTCTCACCCACGGACACACCTCTTCACACACTCACACTCACACTCTCACATGCTCATTTGCTCACATATGCTCATTTGCCCTCACACACATGACACACATCACTCTCACACACTCACACTCTCGCTCACGGGCACACCTCGTCACACACTCACACTCACACTCTCACACACTCTCACCCACGGACACACACACTCACCACATGCATACACTCATGCACACACATGCACAAGAGGACAAGGGGGATAAAAAAGCAAGTGGGAGTGGTTCTGCAAAGGAGGCAGAAAGTGGGGTGGCTGGTGCAGAGAAAGGAGAGTGTGGCGTGGCTAGAGATGGCAGGAAAAGGAGGGGACCGTGTGCAGCAAAGTGGTGGCTGGAAGTTGCAGAAAAAGCAAGGGAAAAAGGGAGCAACATGGCAGAAAAAGGAAGGTAGCGTTGGAGTATAAAGGAGAGCAAGCAAACCGAGAGAAAGAAGAAAAAACGCTGGAGTAGAAAGGAGGCCTCGGCTGAAAAGAAAAAAGAGCTGGAGAAGAGAAGAGAGGAAGGAAAAAGAAGGCAGGAACCACGCTGAAAGGGAGAGCCACATGACCGAGAAGGGAAGAAGAGCTGAAGAAGAAAGGGAGAGCAACGAAATCAGCAACAAACCGAGAGGAAACAACGCTGAACGAAAGAAGAAAATGGAATCAGCAACGTGAGGGAGAAACAAAGCTGAACGAAGCAAGAAAGCAAGGCAGCCACGTGAGGGAAAAACAACAGAGAAAACAAACCAGAAACTGAGTGAAACCTAGAGCTAAACGAGGCAGAAACCGAGAGCTAAATGGTGCAGAAACTGGTGTAGAAAACGTGCAGAAAAACCGTGGAGAAACGTCCCAAATCGTGGAGTGAAAAGGAGCTAAAGTTCAGACCATCCAAGGAGCAGAAAATGGAGAGTTAGATGCCAAAATGATGTGCAGAAACAAGGAAGTCTGAATGCAAAACAAAGTGGCAGCAAAGGGAGGGATAAAAGTTGAACCATGGAGAAGGAAAAACTCTGTTTTGAGCTTAAAAAATAGAGGTAAACAGAGGAGGACTTAGGGAGCACAAGGAAGAAGAGGAAGTGTGGAGAAGAAGGGAAGCTTTCAGCCTCCACCTTCCAGCCAAGAAGCAGAGACACGTTCTGTAGAGTTTCCAGCACTGAAGCCAACCAGAAAACTCCAACGAAGCTGTCCAACGAAGCTGTCTGCCATTTCTGCACTTCCAGCCGAGACCAGCTGCCTTGGGGCTGTTGGAGGTCCATCTTCCATAGGTGAGTGAGGAGGAGAAGGTCATTCTTCATTGGAGCACAAGGGAGAAGCTGAAAACGCACAGGTATGGCTGCACGTTGTGTCATGGCCGAGAATTCTGCTTGCTGTCACTGTTCATTCGAATTACTTCAAGACAATCTCATGCATGTGCACTGTTCACGCATTCTAATATGAGATGCTACTGTTCACTTGCTTAAATTTGTTTTAGTTTTGTTTATTACAATTTTTTAAACATTAACTTTGATTAATTATTGCTATTACGTATGAAATTAGCATGTGAGAATTTTGTGGTTCTTGATTGCCGGGGATTATGTGAGTTTTTAATCTCCTTAAATCCTTGCAATTAATTAAATAATTGGAAGACAATTAATATTAATGAAGGAATAGTGAAAAATAATTGAATGATAATTAATAAATATTGTCATGATGGATAAAATTATCGTGTGAGAATTTTGTTCTCCTCGATTACCGGGGGTTATGTGAGATGTTAATCTCCTTAAATCCTTACAACTAGTTGAGTAATTGAAAAGTGATAATAATATTAATGAAATATTAATGAATAAATGGTGAAAATAATAAAGGAATGACAATATATATTAATGAAATATTAATGAAGGAATAGAGAAAAATAATTGAATGATAATTAATATTGTCATGGTGGATAAAATTATCGTGTGAGAATTTTGTTCTCCTCGATTACCGGGGATTATGTGAGATATTAATCTCCTTAAATCCTACAATGTATTGAATAATTGAAAAGTAACAATAATATTAATGAAATATTAATGGGTGAATGGTGGAAAATAAATGAATGATAATTAAATATTAATTTTGATTAAATCATAATAATAATCATAATCAAAATGCTTGCTTTAATATGCTGTTTCCCGTTATTTGCGAAATTATCGTGTGAGAATATCGTTCTCCTCGATTGCGTGGGATTATGTGAAGTTCTAATCTCCTTAAATCCCTATAATTAATTCCGAAATAATAATACAAAAATAAATAAATGGACAATAATTAAATATTAACTTTGATT
The DNA here is from genome assembly GCA_037074485.1 of Delonix regia. Lineage (NCBI taxonomy): Eukaryota > Viridiplantae > Streptophyta > Magnoliopsida > Fabales > Fabaceae > Delonix > Delonix regia. Next base: position 16,339,933 of record CM073452.1, on the reverse strand, counting down.
AAATATTTATGCAAAATGAATCGTGTGAGAATACTTGTCTCTCCTCGACTTCTTGGGCTCGTGTGAGATTTTAATCTCCATAGAACCCGAAAATTAGCATATATTTGTTCAAAGACAAACAGATAAACAAATAAATAATAGCACTTAAATTAAATTGTCTGCCAATAATCAATAATAATAATAATCAATATTTATCAACAATAAATTCAAAAACTCATAAAATAAAAAATATATTCCTTTCATTATAAATTATGCATTAATTCCTGAAATATATACTCTCAAAACTCAAAAAATAATAATAATAATAAAATCGACAAAAACAATTTTAAAAGAGAAAATGTGAAGAGCTAAGGAGAACGAGGTTAATCAAATTGTAGTAAATTAAAACATACAAACCAAATTCCTATCCCGTTTTGTTTACAATGATCTATTTTAATTAAAATCCTCCTATTTTCATCACAAATCAAAAAAATCACCAATCACAAAAATGCCTTTTGGTCGAACTACGTGGACTTTGATCCCTCTCACGGGGTACGTAGGCCCTAGGCTTTCATCCTAGGTCAAGTCCGTCCTTTGTAAATATCCATCAATTTGCACGCATTTTCGCTTTTTTTGTCTCCTATGTCTAACGTGCATCTATGTCAATAAAAGGGTAATTGAGATTAATTAAAGGCCATATTCTATTTCAACTAACTAGTTTAAGGTAACCGTCCTTATGGGCGGGTGTTGTGGGGTGCCTAACACCTTCCCCACACTCAAATAGACTCCCGAACCCATCTCTGACCTCGCAGACCATTTCGCCTCTTTTTTCGTTTGTTTTATTTAAATTGGTTTTCCAAAGTTTTCCATTAAAAATTTTGGTGGCGACTCCAAATAAAATTGATTTTCAAAATTCTGTTTTTGGGAATCGGTTTTTAAACTTTTTATTCCATTTCTGCCGAAAGGTCAGTTACGACACATTTATTGGCTCAAAAAAATTTAGTTTTCAAAATATAAGTTTGGACTTAAAAGATAGAGAGATATAAATTTTACCAAAAATCTTTTCCTAATCTTTGGTCACTAACTTGCCTATATCTCACAAACCGTATCGAAATTATATGTAAAACTTCTTGCATTAGAAAATAGACTCAAAGATCTTTTTAACGAGAGGTCATTCACTTTAAATAAAGTTGAAATGAAAAATTTATGACTATATAAAGTATATTCTACGCAGCAATGACTAATAAAGATCTTGTAAGCCATTAGTTGACTGATGGAACCCATTGGTCAACTAATAGAGCTTCTGTAAGCCATTGGTCAATTGATGAAATAAGTTGGTTGACTGATGAAGCACATAATGTCCAGAATTTAAATTTCCAAAGTAACAGTTGATTGATGCAATAAAGAAAAGCAGAAAACAACTTTTTAAATGGTTCTTTTACATGTCTAACAGCCATTTTTCATAGAGCCCTATGTATATATGACCCTCCAAACATGTTTTTGAGTAGAACAAAATATTAGACTGTGATTTTTAACTTGTTTAATTATCGTTGGACAAGTTAAAATTATCTTTGGGATGCATTATAAGTGAAAAATAGAATACTTTGGGGTGTGATAGAGTAGAGAGAAACACCAAGAGCGTTTCTCATTATTAGCCATTGGTTCATCCGTTACCAGCTATTAAGTTTTTGTTAGAGGGATTAAACCAATAGAGACTTGTCGGCAAGGTCATCAACAAGAAAGTACTGACGACGGAGCGTTCCTGCTCTTTCTATTGAAGGAACGCCTTTTCTTCAGTGATTTAGCGTCATCGAAACTGCTGATGAACTTCCATATGAAGTTGCTCATTTCTACGTTTAGTTCTGTGTTCATCTCTACCTTCCTTTCTACCTAAGTTGCAGTGACTCTGGATCATCGACATGCTCTATTTCATAAGCTATTGGCGTGAAATGATATCTCCTATGTTTTCACTGGTGACTTTCTGTTAAGTGCTCCCTGGTAAAGGTTATAGTCTCGCTGAGGAAAGAGGTGATTCTGATCCCTGTAGTTTTCTTTCCTTGCTGCACTGTGTTTTCTAGTTTGTGTTGTGCCCTTGGTTGCTCTATTTCTGTGCTATTGCTTTCAGTTTGTTCTTTTTTATGGTTTTCAATTGTTTGTTGTATTGTGTTCTCTTTGGTGTTTCTTGTTGGTGAGGAAGAGGTTATAGTTGTTTGTTCTTGCTCTGTTTTATGGGAATATTCATATTTAATTTTATTACTACTTTGAGTTTAATCTTTGGTTTATATGGATTCATTGGAGGGTGCTTGAACAGTGGAAGAGCAAGATATTTTAGCAAGAAATAAAAAAAGATTAAGATAATAGAGGCTATGCGTAAAGATTCAGAAGATGTGTTTAACGTTGTTGAAATGCTAGATATAGATAATGAAAGACCCCTCGAAGTAGAGATGGAAAGAGAATATAAGAAGGAGGTTAATGAACCTAAACTTGCAAGGAAGTCTTCATGCAAAGATATGGTGATGAACAGAGATGAAAATGATAATATGTCTCCAGAAGATTATGTTGTAAAGGAACTTAGTTTCTTTGAAGAGTTTGCTAAACCTTTCGATCTAAATCCTATGGAATGGGTTACGCTGGAGGAGTACGAACAATGGTGTTGCCCGTGGAAGCTATCTTTGTATATCAAGCTTCTGGGAAAGAAAGTTAGTTTCAAGACCATAGAATCTTGGGTATAGAAAAGATGGACTTGAAATGGAGCAGTTAAGGTTATGGATTTAGTTGAAGATTTTTTCCTTATTCATTTTGCTAAGAAAGCAGATTATAATTATGCTCTATATAAGGGTCTATGAATTATAGTTGATCACTATCTTATGGTAAAATGTTGGAGTCCTTTATTTCAACATTCCCATATGGAAATGAAAAAAATAGTAGTTTGGGTTTGTATTCCTGGGTTATTAGTAGAATTATGTAATAAAGTATCCTTTGGAGGGTAGGCTCGAAATTGGGTACTATGCTAAAAATTAATGAACTAACCTTTATCCAATCTAAGGGTAAATATACACGTTTATGCATGGAAATCAATCTTAACAGACAATTGGTGCCTACTATTATTGCACTTGGTAAGATCTACTTGGTAGAGCATAAAGGTTTGCATTTAATATGTTTTAGTTGTGGTACGTACAATCATAAGGTAGAGAATCGCCTTTTAGCTAAACTAAACCAAACACCCGGACAACCCTCAAAGGTAGGTCCTAGTAAATCCCTAATGAATATAGGAGCTGAAGGTGTAGACACTGTAATAGAAAATTTTGATATCCCAGATGAAGGATGGAATCCTTTCAAGAACAATGATTGGAATGATGCAATATGTAATACAACGTTGGAGGAAAATTCTTCTCCAATTAATCATTTTGGACTATGGATGGTTGTTAAGTGACCGAAATAAAACTATATGGGAACAAGACATAATTCGAATAAAGTGAAAGCAAATAAAGTGAACCTTGGTTTTAATAGTATGCATTATTCTATATTGAGGAATGATTCTAAGGTGGATATTTCTAATAAGGAGGAAGAGAATAATTCTCACAGGAGGGTTTATGGTGATTTAGAAATTAGTGAAAATATTCCCAAGAAAGATATAGCTAGCAAAACCATGGGTAGACATCAACAAAGAATGGCTTAAAAAGTAGGGTTGAAGTCATATTTTAGCCTAGAAACCCATTATGGGCAGTTAGCTAATACAAGTAGGCCTAGGACAAACCCCCAAAAGCATAACCATGTTAAGAATCTCCCTGTCAAAGCTTAAAAAGATCTAGATTGTTAAAACGAAGGAGCAGTTAATTACGAAGATAATCCCATAGGGGAAAATGTTCAATGGCAGGATAAAACTAGCTGTAAGGATGTTCTAGATCCTCTAGCCATTAATGTCTAAAGTCCAGGTAAGGAAACCTTGGAGATTATTCAAAAATGATAAACACCCTCAAGAAATAAATCTAGCACTTCTAATCCCCTAGACCATGGTTCAACTTTTGAAAGAATGATGGAAATAGCTGAATGAGGTGTTTGGGAAATGGTGATGGAGATTCATAATATTGTTGAGGGCCAAACTAGATCTTTTCCATATGGTTTGGGAAATGCCCCTTTTATTAAGCAAAATTAGCACTTGTTGCGTCTTTATTCTTTCTCTCTAAGTTTCTAAATGAATATTTTAATTTGGAATTATAGACGTGCTTTAGGAAAAGGTTTCACTACCATGATTAGTGATTTAATGAATAAAAATCATGTTAATTTTTTATGCTTATTGGATACGCAAGTAAATGGAAAAAAAGCCAAGAAGATTGTTAAAAAAACTTTAATCTAATAGTTATAATATTCAAGATCGTGTGGACTTTTCAGGTGGTATTTAGTGTCTGTGGAAACTTAATCACTGGCATGTATAAGTTCTTCATTATCATTGTCAATTTGTCAATATAGAAATTGCCTTCAAGAATGCTAGGTCATGGTTTCTTGCTGTTGTTTATGGAAGTCCCTAGCCTACCTCTCAGAAGGATCTTTGGGCTGGCCTTAAGGAGATCTCCAACCAAACTATGGGTTCCTAGTGTGTAAGGGGTGATTTTAACTCTGTTTTAATTATTGATGATACTGATGGCTCCTTTAATATGTCGTGTGACTCTATCATTTTTCGGGACTCCCTACTTGATTGTGGCCTTCATGACATTGGTTTCCAAGGACAACTTTTTACTTGGCAACGCAATAATATCAAAAGAAGACTCAATCGTTTTGTACTAATATCCTTTGGTCCACTTTCTTTAATAATGTCATGGTTAAGCATCTCCCTAAGCTCAAGTTGGATCACATTCTGATCCTTTTTAATTTTAGGGGCTATGACTTAACTAATAATGCTAGAAAGCTCTTTCAATTTCTAGCTTTTTAGTTAGTTCATGATAATTTTTAGGACCTTTTACAAAGGTCATGGTTTAAAAATGGGGATCTCAATTCCAATATCAGTTCTTTTACTGAAGCTGCTAAAGATTGGAATAAAAAAATTTTTGGTAATATAATCAAGAAAATGAATAGAATCCTATTGAAACTTGAAGGTATAAGTTATTCTTTAAAATTTCAAACTAATGTTTACCTGGAGAAACTTTGAAATTAGTTATGGAAGAAGTATGAGGTTTTAGCCATCTGAGAGGAAATTTATTGAAAATAACTTTCTAAATGTGAATGGCTTTCATATAGGGATTGTAACACGTCGTTATTCCATGGTATAACTTCTACTAAAAAAAGGAAGAATAGAATTATTATGCTAAAAGATGATAATGGATCATGGGTTGAAGACCAAAACTCTTTGCAAAAAATAAGTATTTCCTTTTTTAAGAAGATTTATAGAAAGGAAGAATCCCATGACCTATTTCCTGTCTCTGGTATGTTTCCTAAGCTAACAGATACTGAGTGTTTATCCCTAGCAAAACAAGTTACAGAAGGAGAAGTCAAACATGGTCTTTTAAATATGGGTGCATAGAAAGCCCTTGGTCCTGATGGTATTCCTACAATGTTTTACTAATGTAATTAGGATCATATGAAGGACTCTATAGTTGATCAGGTGACCATGGTGTTCTCTGAGCCAACTATTATTCATGTTGTGAATCATACCTTCATCTCTCTTATTTCGAAAGTTCCTAACCCTAAGATGATGAAATATTATAGACCCATTAGATTGTGTAATGTGGTGTACAAATTGGCCACTAAAATTCTTGCCACTAGACTTAAAGAGGTTATACCTAAAATTATTTGGTCCAAATCAATGTAGTTCTGTTCTATAGAGGCAAAGTGCTGACAATATTATTATTGCCTAAGAAGTTGTTCATACTATGGGGACTAAAAAGGGTAATATTAGTTTTATGGCCCTCAAAGTGAACCTTGAGAAAGCCTATTATAGGCTTTCTTAGGATCTTATAAGGGAAACTCTGAATAAAACTAGCCTCCCATGTAACATAGTTAATATTATTTAGTGGAGTATAACTTCTGCTGACATGCAACTACTTTGGAATAGTCATGCTACTGACCTTTTTCTTCCCTTAAGAGTAATTCATCAAGGGGACCCCATATCCCCTTATCTCTTCATCCTTTGTATCAAGAGGCTATCTCATTCCATCTCTTCAGCCATTGAGCAAAAATTGTTGGGATCCCATTATTTTAAATAGAAGAGGACCTACCCTTCTCACATTTTCTTCGCTGATGATCTTATTTTGTTTAGTATGACCTCTCCTCAACAAGCTCATGTTATTAAGGAGACTTTGAAGGTTTTCTATAGAAGCTCGGGTCAGAAGGTTAATAACTCAAAATTTGGTGTTTATTTCTCTGCTAATGTCCCACAGGAAAAAAGACATGGGATTAACCAGGTTTTGGGTATGAATATAACTAATAATCTTGGAAAGTACTTAGGCGTTCCCTTATTTCATGATAGATGTTCATACAGAAATTTCCACTATCTCATTGATAAAATGATGAATTGTTTAAACAGTTGGAAAGCTAATACTCTTTCCCTCGCAAAGAGAATCACTTTGGCTCAATCAACTCTTACTTCCATTCCTACTTATGTAATGCAAACTACTAACATCCCTATTTTGGTGTGTGATTGCATGGATAAAATTTGTAGGGATTTTATTTGGAATAGTTTTGTTGATAAGAAAAAAATTCATTTCATTAGTTGGGATAATATTTGTAAATCCAATAAGTTTAGTGGTTTGGGGTTCTGAAGAGTGTAAGATTTCAAGCAAACATTTATTATGAAGCAAGCGTGGAACCTAATTCACAAGAAAGATAATTTATGGGTTAAGGTGATTCATAGCAAATATAGTTATTCTGAAGCAATTATTCCAATTGTTTGTCAGCATAATGCAACTTCTAATTTTTGATGGAGTATTATTCAAATATGGGTGCCCTTTTATTGGAATCTTATTTGAAGTTTGGGAAATGGTAACTTGATTCATTTTTGGATTGACCATTGAGGGTTCTGAGAGTGCATAGGCTTAAAGATGTTGCAGTCATCAATATTGATGACAATATTCAAAATGAGCAGGTGGCAAATTATATCCTTGATAATTGAGATTGGAATGTTATTAAGCCTTAACAAGTTTTTCCTGTTGATTGTGTAGACATTATCATTCCTCTAAAAGTCTCCCCTTTAATTGAGAATATTGATTATGTGGCCTGGCTTTCTAATACTACAAGTATGTTTTCTTGTAAATCTACTTTTGAATCTTGTTTTAGTACTAATTGGAATTTTCATAATGATCGTTTTGGGAAGATTTGGAAGCTAGGTGTTCCTCAGCGTATTCAAGCTTTCATGTGGCTTGTTGCTAATAGTGCTCGCCATCATCGTTCCTTGGTTGCATCTCATAGTTGTTCTCTTTGTGGTTCTGATAATGAAACAGTGCTCCATACTATTCGTGATTGTAATATCACTAGCTTGGTGTGGAAGATCATTATTCCTAGTTCTCATCATATGGTTTTCTTCCAAGGTGATCTCATCCAGTGGCTAAACTTAAATCTAAATAAGGGAACTCGTTTATTTAATGGGGTGAGTTGGCTCCATGCCTTTCCAACTATTTGAATTGAGATTTGGTACATAAGGAATAAAAGAATCTTTGAATAAGTTAACTTTGAGCCTGCCAATTTCCTGAGATATATAGTTACTTTGGTTCTTGATTATCATCGTGCCTTCTCTCTTCTCCATCTAATTTAAAGGATCATCAAGGATTTCTCTACTTAGCACATCCGTCGAATTCCTCCTCTTGATCAAGTCATCAAGCTCAATATGGATGATTTTGTTTCTAATCAAGGATCTGTAACTTGTGGTGGTTTACTAAAGGACAACAAGGGCAATTTTATAAAGGGATTTAATGTCAACCTTTCAAACTGCATGATTACTAATGCTGAACTTTGGGGCCTACTTTATAGGCTAAAAATTTGTTTTGAAGCTAGCTATAGATCTATATTTGTGGAACTTGATTCTTTGATAATTGTTCGAATGATCCAAAATCTACAGGAAACTTTAACATGAAATTTTTCAACTGGTTCGTTCTATAAGGCATTGGTTGAATTTGGACTGGTCTGTCTAAATTAATCATATCTTTTGTGAAACTAACTTTGCTACTGATACTTTTACCAAGCATGGTCATAATCAAACTCCTTCTTTTAGATGTTTTCATACTATACCTAGTTTTGTTTCTCTAGTTATTGCTATTGATTTACAGGGTGTTTGTCACCCTAGGCTTATTGCCTCTTAGTTTATTTGTGTTGGGCGTTCTGCCCCGTTGTTTATAAAAAAAAAAAATCTTTATGAGTGAAACAAATATCATTGAACTAAAATTTGTATATTCTCTATCATTTGAGTTCTTAAAGCTTCATTTTGTATATCTACTCATTAAGATACTTTCTTTGTTAATAGTATTCTCCTTTTATCTTTGTAAAACAAGGATGGTGTATCCCTTAGAAGTGAAAACAAGAGTATGGAATCTCTTAGAGTGATTTTCTCTAAAAATAGTGATATTTTAGAGTAAAAAATAACTTTAGTTTGAGTTAGATATTGTAAAGGCTCACAAATACCCGATTAATCCATAAGTGGATAAACTTCAAGTTAAAGATTAGGGACTAGATGTAGGCTAGAGTTGGAGTCGAATCAGGATAAATCTTGGAGTTTACTTTATTTATCTTTATACTTTTTATATTTTGAATTGGCATATTTATGATTTGCTTTTGTTGTTAATATTTTACTTGAAGTATTGTGATCTCTTGTTGGATATATTCTTTTATATTTATTTTAAGTAATCTAATTATTAAAGCAATTATATAATTGTTCTAACTTATATGGAAACAAAATTATGAATTAAGTTAAACAATATATTATTGAATGCTTTGTTATTAGGAAAGAGATTTGTAATCTAAATACTCCAAGCATCAACATAAGTCTTTTTTTCATTCATATAATGATTGTTTTACTTCATATTTTTCCTAATAATCTTCATAACAATTATTTTACAAATGAATTAAAAAAAATCAAAATTTTTATAAACACTCAATTAATCTCTTATTGAGTGTTGATTGCTTAGTCTAACAGATAGCATAATAACAAAAAGATCAAGTTCACTTACCATCGTAAGGCAAAGCAACAGTTTGCACATGATTTTATAGGGTAAATTCATACTAGGAATACTAGTCGGAATGGTGCTTATGAGGTCAATGTGCTAGAGATTCCGTTAATTCTTACGAAACTGCATCTTCTCGAGGTGCTCCTGCATGCCATGTCCACTGCTGAAGCAATCGATCTTGTCAACGGAGGAAGCAGTCAACCAGTCATGAATTGAGGAAACATGTGAGGGGTAGAAATGAGAAGAAAATATAAGATTGTGATAACTGATCTAAATGCTAACACATAAGCGTAAAATTTTTGCTTCGTGAATTTGAGATGCAAACGTGGGTTGAAGAAATATTTCAACACAAAAGCAAACAACAAAAAATTTGGCTAAATGTGGATTTGGACCTTTGGACGTGGTTCTTGTGGTTTGAATGCTTATCCAAACAGCTCTAACATTTTTGCAAAAAGCCTGTTCAAATCTCACATGCCAATTAAGCCTACGCATATGATTTTATTCTCCCCAAAAACGTCACATCATGTTTCGATTTTCTTACTTTTTTCTATTTTTTATTAATTGAAAGAGAAAAAAACCAAAAATTACAAATAAAATTTTAATTACACTCATAATTTAAAATACACTTATATATATAATTATAATATTAATTTTTTTGAGTTAATATTATTACAATTATATCATTACATTATAATTAGGTGCACTCAAAATTATGAATATATAAAAAATTATATATATATGATTAAATTAAAATGTATTACAAATATTTTTTTTTATTTCTTAGTTATCACTTATTTATTATAATGTTTAAAATAATATGTTGCTTACTTAAAAAAATATTATGTTTAATTATTTACTTTTAAGAAAATATTAAATTTGACTTCATGATTTTTAATTTAAGATTTATATAAAAAATTATATTGAATGACTACATATAATATTTTATAATAAATTAAAACTATTTTAAATATTATAATAAATAAAAATTAAAAAAAATAATTTTATAATAATTAAAAAATCAAAAAATGTATTATACTATAATATCTCCCCCTAGTCTCTGATCTCACCCTTTTTCTCTCTTTCTCCAAGAAATGACAATAAATCATCATTCCGTGATTCACGTTTCCTAAAAACTCATTCAAGTCCGCACCGCTTGTTCACAAAACTTATGGCATATTTTATTGTTTTATTGACCAAAAAAAAAATAGTCTCCATATTTTGATCGCGGCGGCGGCTGCTTCAACTCACAACAAAATTATGTTTAGGATTTGCTGCCTTCAACTTCCTTTTCTCCGGCAAATACGCAGTTCTTTCATATTTTTATTATATTATCATTTAATTAAAATATGATAAATCCATTATGTTTTTTCAATTCAAATTATGTTTGATTATTTTAAAAAAAAAAACATTTTCGATCTCTTACATTTTGTTATTATATCAATTTGGTTCTTGATCTTGAAAAATATTAAATTGGTGCCTTAAAGTCCAAAGATTGCATTTTGATCGAATTTGGTCTTTACATCATGTGAGTGTTAGAATTAATTTGAGTTCAATCGTTTTCTGTTGAGTGGATTAATAGTTTACCTCTCGTTGAACAATTTAGTCCCTTATCCCCTAGAAATTTCAATATGATCAAAGTTAGTCCCTATTAATAAAAATAATATAATAAGTGTGCTACTTTCAAAAAATTCTTAATATTGTCTAAAATAAAATAAAAATACATATAGAATTTAATAGCAATACATAACAAATTATTTGCTACATTAACACAAACAACATACATACATGTAGAATTCAATTTATATTTGTCTTAGAACCACAAAACACACATACCTATGTACCAAATATAAATGGAGGAACACACGTACATAAGTACTCCACCTAATATTATAAAGCACAATTTGGATATTCAAGTGCGCGCAACTAATACTTATTTAACACTTTGCAGCCTAAACATAATCAGAATAGTTGTTTAACTAAAATTATAAGTTGCAATATGAGGTAATATACACTTCTTATATTTACTTCATTAATGAGTATGCTTCTCATATTGAAGGTTCATTCATCATTACCTAAATTAATTGAAAATTTAGTAGTGTCTTTTTTCTTTTTTCCCATTGATAACCATTTCCATAGATTTAACTATTACTTTCACCCTTTTACTTTGTAACAAATGCAACATTAGGTGACATATGGAACAACTTCTTTCATAAATGAGACCTTAAAACCCAGAAATTAATAACACATATTCTAAAAGCTAAGTTTTAAAAAAGCATAACCTTGTTACACTTCCAAATATGAAGTCAATAAGAGGAAGTAAAATCATTTAGAATGTAAAATCCTTGATCTCATGCAAGTTTCAAAAATTACGCTAACATCCCAACATACACAGACGCTTAATGCCATAAATTATATGAGATTAAATTAATATAATGTCAAAAGTTGATAGACCAAATTGATCTAATGGTGCAAGATGAGAGACCAAATGTTCAATGAGGAGGCAAGTTAATTACTAATATACCTCAATAGATAACATATTACATTAGTAGAAAACAATCTAACATCAATTAATTATAACGCCTTTAGGACGAAGAGACAAAAAATGATCACAGTGCATTATTTGAGGGACCAGTTTAATACTTTCTAGCAATCTTTGAGGGATCAGTTTAATACTTTCTATCTTTCAAGGACAAAAAGTGTATTTTTCTCTATTATTATAAATTATTGGATGAAAATGGTGCAAATTTATTTGAAGAACTACATAGGGTCATACTTTCATTTTTTTTTTTTTGTAAATTTAGACAATTAAATTTTTATCTAACAATCTATTATTGTCAAATATGACCTCATGTTCCTGGCAAAATATGAAAAATCTAAATTGATTATCTTTTTTAATAATATCACAACATATGTATGGTTATTGTATAAAATTATATTTTTTTCAGATTAAATTATATAACATTATTAGTTATCCAAAAAAATTATTATATTTTAATTGAAAAATAGCATTATAAAAATATAAGGAATTACATATTTATATCTAATATTTTAGAAATTTACAGGGTTAATCATAAACTTTTAAAATTAGAAGGAGTAAATTGTATGTTGAGAGAAAATTTTTGTATATTTTAGCTCACCACATGTAGCATATAGAATACTTATATTTTATAACAAATTATACTAATATTTTCACACACACAGTATATATACTTATATTTTATAACCAATTATAGAAACAAGACCGGCAAGTAAAAAGACTGATAGGAGGTGGCTAATGGATGATGCACGATGTGAGCAAAATGACAACCAAAAAAGTAGATGAAATTGCAAAAGGAAGTGTTCTTCAAATTATAGTGTTTCAAATGATTTGAAGAGTTCCCTTTCTCATATCTATTTTAAAATGTCCTAACGACAGTCAATCCTGATTGTCGTTAAGTCAGGTTCTTATGTCTGTCAACCAATAACTATCGTAAAACTAAGGTTGAAAAGGGAACTTCTTGGATTTATTTCAAAACTTTCTAATGATGATTAACATTGACTGATGTTAAGACGGGTTCTTACAATGGTCAACCAATGGCAATCATAAAACTAAAGCTTGACAACGGCTAAAAGCTGATCATTGTGAAGCCTAAACAATTGTTTCCATCAAGGCCTACTTTCAAACTAGCCTAACAATAATCAATAGTAACCATCGTTAGGACTTGACTTAATGAAGGCCACAGCTGTTATCGCTACATCATTGCAGACCTTGAGTTGTCTATTTCCATGTATATCTTAATTAGTGTGCTTTTGGGTTGGAATTGTACAAATTTAAAATTAAATTAGAAACTTGATCTTATTACTTTGAATGATGATTAGTTTCAAAATTTTTATTTGAAGATTAAATTTTGATGATCTTGTCAAACTAGTTTATTTAACACCAAAGTAACATTTTGTTTCATATTTATATAAACAAATAGTGATGAAATTTTAATGCATTGTTCACGTGTATAATATGTGTTTCCACACCTCAATCTTGATACTTCAAGTAAACATTAATATTCTAAATCAAGCGCCTACTTAAATTGATATTATCCTCCATAAATTATTGCCAACACATCCGTTTATAGTATTCCATACTTAAGTCCTCACGAGATTATTAGCTTGATTGTAAGTATAAATGCCAAATGGGAAGAACTTATATAAAATATTTTATATTTTTGTTATGTTGTTTTTTAATTATAACAAGTGTATAGTTATTGTAGATATTTGTTTTGTTTTTCAATTAAACTATACATTATTATTAATTAATTCAACAATTGTTATATTTTAATTAACTAATAACATAACAAATATATAAAGAACTGTATGTCCACGCCTATGTTTCAATTTTTTTTAGAGACTAATCTATGTTATAATCAATAGATTATATCTTTTTATATATATATATATATATATATATATAATCTTCTTATAAGTTTCCATGTATATTTTAATTTGCGTGCTTTTGGGTTGGAGTTGTACGAATTTAAAATTAAATTAGCGATTTAGATGTTAATAATTTGAATGATGATTGGCTTCAAAATTTTTATTTAAAGATTAAATTTTGTTGACATTGTCAAACTAGTTTATTTAACACCAAAGTAATTTTCTTTTTCATATTTGTATAAACAAATAGTGATGGAGTTCTATTGCATCGCTCACTTGTAAAATTTGTTTTTCCTCAATTCAACCTTGGTAATTCGTATAAAGATTAATATTATGAGGCAAGCACCTAATTAAATTGATATTGTCTTTATGAAATTAGTGCCAATATATACATGGATTCCATAGTCTATTGTATTCCAAACTCAAGTCCCCATATGATTATTAACTTGATTGAAAATATAAATACCAAATAGATGAAATCTATATAATATTTTTTTATATCTTTTTTTCCAATTATAATTGTATATAAATTTAGTAATTTAATTTTTTAGAGACTAATCTATATTCTATTTTAATATTAAGATAATTAATAGATTATAGGTATATATATATATATATATATATATACATATATATATATATATATATATATTTGTTTCAATAATCTATCTTTTTTTTTTTAAACTCATTCATGATTATATTATTTGTTTCCACGCATATCTTAAGTAGTGTGCTTTTAGACTAGAGTTGTACAAATTTTAAAGTTAAATTGAAAACTTGATCATGCTAATTTGAATGATGGTTGGTTTCAAAATTTGAAATTAAATTAAAAATTTAATTTTGATAATTTGAATGATGGTTGATTTCAAAATTTAAAATTAAATTAGCAACTTAGATGTTGATAATTTGAATGATAGTTGACTTCAAAATTTTTATTAAAGATTAAATTTTGTCGATATCGTCAAATTAGTTTATTTAACACCAAAGTAATTTTTTTTTTTCATATTAGTATAAACAAATAGTGATGAAATTTTAATGCATTGTTCTCGTGTATAATATGTATTTTCTCACCTCAACCTTGATACTTCATGTAAACATTAATATTCTAAATCAAGCGCCTACTTAAATTGATATTATCCTCCATAAATTATTGTCACTACATCCGTTTATTGTATTCCATATTTGAGTCCCCACAAGATTATCAGCTTGATTGTAAGTATAAATACCAAATGTTTTCAATTATAATATGACAAGTGTTTGTTTGTTCAATGATATTATGACAAGTGTATAGTTATTGTAGATATTTGTTTTGTTTTTCAATTAAACTATACATTATTATTAATTAATTCAACAATTGTTATATTTTAATTAACTAATAACATAACAAATATATAAAGAACTGTATGTCCATGCCTATGTTTCAATTTTTTTTAGAGACTAATTATAATCAATAGATTATATCTATATATATATATATATATATATATAATCTTCTTATAAGTTTCCATGTATATTTTAATTTGCGTGCTTTTGGGTTGGAGTTGTACGAATTTAAAATTAAATTAGCGAGATGTTAATAATTTAAATGATGATTGGCTTCAAAATTTTTATTTAAAGATTAAATTTTGTTGACATCGTTAAACTAATTTATTTAACACCAAAGTAATTTCCTTTTTCATATTTGTATAAACAAATAGTGATGGAGTTCTATTGCATCACTCACTTGTAAACTTTGTTTTTCCTCACCACAACCTTGATAATTCGTATAAAGATTAATATTATGAGGCAAGCACCTAATTAAATTGATATTGTCCTTATGAAATTAGTGCCAATATATACATGTATTCCATAGTTTATTGTATTCCAAACTCGAGTCCCCATAAGATTATTAACTTGATTATAAATATAAATTCCAAATAGATGAAATCTATCTAATATTTTTTATATCTTTTTTTTTTCTAATTACAATTGTATATAAATTTAGTAATTTAATTTTTTAGAGACTAATCTATATTCTATTTTAATATTAAGATAATTAATAGATTATATATATATATATATATATATATATATATATATTCTGTTTCAATAATCTATCTAATTTTTTTAAAACTCATTCATGATTATATTATCTGTTTCCACGTATATATTAAGTAATGTGCTTTTTAGACGGGAGTTGCACAAATTTAAAATTAAATTGAAAACTTGATCATGCTAATTTGAATGATGGTTGGTTTCAAAATTTGAAGTTAAATTAAAAACTTAATTTTGATAATTTAAATGACTTATGGTTTCAAAATTTAAAATTAAATTAAAAAAACTTAATTTTGATAATTTGAATTATGGTTAGTTTCAAATTTTAAAATTAAATTAATGACTTAAACATTGATAATTTGAATGATAGTTGATTTCAAAATTTTTATTAAAAAATTAAATTTTATTCAAACGAGTTTATTTAACACCAAAGTAATTTTCTGTTTCTTGTTATTATAAACAAATAGTGATGAAGTTGCGTGGCTCTCCTATATAATCTGTGTTTTCCATCTCAACGTTCCTACTTCATATAAACGTGAGGCAATCGCCTAAGTAAACTTTCTATTAATTGTGTATATTTCTTCTTTTGTTCAGTAAATTACAAATCCTTCGTCTCTAACTTTGATTCTCCTCTTCATTGAAATTGATCAGAGGCTATTATTATTCATTGATGGACAGCGACGTGGTTCAAAGTGAGATGGAAGTGGTTCCAGAAGAGAGCAAAGCACGCAACAACAATTCCAATGTTAACGACAACCAACAGGGTATCGTTCCATTAAGCATCAAAACGACAACCATGGAGCGCCCAGTTGTGGCGTTACGTGTCGGGATAAGGAATGCAGCAGACGTAGAAGATCTGAGATCTCACTATATGAGGAACAACATAAAACCCCATTACTACGTGATTTACTGGGTTGACCCTCAGCAACAGTTTCGTACGAACGCTATCCGAGGTTGGAGCTATGTCTGGAACTACGTCTCGGATCCCATATTTCTAGGTCGTGACTTTCACTGTTACGAGTATCTGTACTTGGAGGTGATCAGAGTGGGTCCCAGAACCGAGCCAGGAACCTCCACAGGGATGGCCCTTATTGCGAGGGGTAGGGTGCCCTTGCCAGAAGAATTCAACCCTGTGGCCAACATAGTTGATATGGTGAGGCTTCATGAGGACGGACAACACAAGTTTCAAGGCACCATTCAAGTGTCTTTGAAATTCTATCCCTTAATATCCTAGTCTTGTGACAAAATTGGTATATATGTTCTACAACGCTCTTTTTTTTTTCTTCTTTATTTCTTTTCTTTTCTTTCACATGTTATGGCTTAGGTCAGATGTAGAGATGAATTCAAAGGAAGTATGAGAATAATCGTTTTTTTTTAATTTTTAAATGTTTTATTTTTATATATAATTTTATTTTATATTTTTAATTTAATTCTTTAATTATAAGAATTTATATTTTTCAATAATAAAAATTTATTTTTCTTAATTCAAATTTTTAATATGAAATCTTTTCTCATTCCTATTCAAATTGCCATCGATGACATTTTTGAAGTAAGAGTTGCGGGTTAGATCTTATATAACAATTTGATATTTTTGGTAACTTCTGTTATGTAAATTGTTGCTTTATTGATGTTTGATGACTGGATATAGAAACTGGCACTTGAAGCTATTAGCCGAATTTGCCTCGTTAAAATCGTGTTTTCCCTAGCTTATAGGAGTAAATGAAGCTGTTAGAGAGATTTTCTACACTTGATTGTTATCTGTTAAGATTTATAATCTTACTGGCCGTTTGAAGTATTTATCATACCATCAAATCATAGCGTAAATTTCGTATATTGATATTTTTTGAAATGCTACCTATAATAACAAATGTTTGTTTGAAAATTTAATTTTCATTTATTCTTTTATAAAATATCTATTCAAAATGTTTGAAATTTTAGTTGTTCTATCCTTATCAATTAATGTAAAGAAACCTTTTACTATTGGTTTGGTTCTAGTTCTATGGTGTCACTATATAATAATGACGAACCCTAAGTGGTGAATCCAAAATAATTACGTTTTAGTCCACAATTTAGTAAGAATTGTATAAATTCTAAATTTATTTGATATTATTCAAAAGTTCTCTTATAATCAGTTTTACTAATATGTTGAAATTTTAAATTTTATTAAAATTGATCTTAATAGAGAACTTTACTATTATTCTACTAACAACCCAATAATATCTAATAATATAAAAAGTTAATATATAATAATATTATTGACAAAATAAGAATATGTAGTGAAATTGACTATAGATATGTTTTTCAGATTTGAACTTGATTTAAATTCAAGTTAATTAGTAGAAATATTATCTATCGTTATCAAATAAGTTCATTGTTTGAAATATTGAAGCATTTGAAATCTTCACACTAACATCTATTCTATCATACTTTTAAGGTAGGCCTTTAGGTACTTAATTAAGGATCCAGATTCTCCCTATTTAAAAATTTAAATTTATTACACTTAAAAAAATTTAAATTATTAAATTTTAATACATATAAAATAACTTTTAATAATTTTTTAAAATATAAACCATTTAATTTCATCTGATAGTTTATAATCTATCAAATTCATCAAATCCAAATCCCTTAATTATTGTTGTGCGTATTTTCATATTCATTACTTAAAATTAATTACATTACTATTATTTTTATATATATGGCGTAATTTTAATAAAAAAAATTAAGTCTCGTTAAAAAAGAAAAAAGCAAAAAGTCACACACTGTATAAATATGTTTTAATAAGTTGAAGCAATTGTTTGTTTGTCACCGTTCTGTTCATTCGTCAGGTGTAGCACGGGTGCCCGGCTGTGACATCCCATTCCAAAGTCAAAAAATTACAGTTCAGAATAATAAATTTGAGATATTTACATAAAATCTTTTAAAATGTTTAAATTATTGTAAAAATTTTGAAAATTAAATTTTTTTATCCAATACTTTATTTTAAGATTCTAAAATCTTGATTTGAAATTTTTATAGTGTGCATTTCTAAAACTTTAGATAAGAGTTATTTTCAAACATTTATTTTAAAAATATTTCATAATAATGATTTTAAAATTTAAAATTATTAATGCTTTTTCACTATTTTTCATTGCATCTAAATCCAATCAATGGTTTTTTTTTTTTGGTTTTGTTTTTATGACAAGATTACCCTTCATTTTTTTTTCAAGAAACATGATCAATTTCTAATGAATTTTTATATTTTCATACATATAAGTAATATCTCCACATTACTCTCAATATCTAATGAAATTTCGTTTATAAATATTAATTTTTTAAATAAAAAAAGTATTTTTTAGACAAAAATAAATGGTAATCTAGATATACTATTTATGTTAATGGAAATATGAAAATTGTTAGAGATCGATTATAAATTTTTAAAAATAAAAGAGACTAATTATGCTTTTTAGAAAAAATGAAAGATAACGTTGTTATGAAAATAAAACAAAGAAATAATTTATTAAATACAATAAAAATGATAAAAAATATATTAATTATTATTGTTATAAATGTAATAAATAAATCTTAAAGAGTGCCCTTGAGCACTAATTAGGAAAACCCATATTTTAATGACGGGAAAATTAATTATTTTGCTCTTATACTTTATCTTCGTTTGCAAAATGTTTCTTGTATTTTATTTTATTTATTTTTCAAATCATTCTTTATAGTTTTTTTTTTTTGCAATTAGTTCCATATCCTTAATTGAGCCTTGAACATCGTTAAATTGTATATGATGTGACAAATACATGCGGATAAGGAGAAGTCCCAATGCTATGTGGGCAAGCTTTAGTGGAATTTAGCATATTTAGAAAATTTAAAACCAACTAGAAAAACATCATGGAATTGCAAATAAAGGAAAAAACATAGAAGAAAGGAGATGGTGTAATACTAGAAATGGTTTATGAAGGTGTGAGAGGCAAAAATGGATAAAACAAACAGTGAATTGGAGAAGCAGGAAAAGAAAGAGAAAAACAGTAAAACAAGAGTGCAATTAGTGGGAAAGGGGGAACTCTGTGGAGAAAAAAACTGAGCAAGAGAGGCACTTGAACAGAAAAATGAATTTGGAACAGAAAACAAAGGAAGCAATGAAGGAAAAGAATGGAGTGAAAGGAGACGTGAGGCGTAAGAGAGTTATAGAGGAGAGAGCGAAAGGAGACGTGAGGCCAAAGAGAACAGAGAGAGGAAGATGGATAAGTACAGTACCCCAATTTCGACTACGTATGGACAGTGCAGTAGGAGAATCCTATGTCATTCTGAAAGTCAAAGAGGAAGAAAAAAGCATAGTGTGAAACAATTGAAGGTAGTTAAAATCAAGTAGTATTATTATTAGAATCCTGGCTAACAATTCAGCTTGAAGGTTTATTAAATTCCAATCATTTGATATTGAGATAGTGTAGTTCATTCTTGCGATTTCTTGATGCATTTCCTTTTGGTTTTAAAATTTCTAAATTTGTTAAATTTCACATAAATTTGTCTACAATCTACATGATTTGCCACATCACACATTGTTTAGTAATGTCAGAAATTTTATTAAGAGCAAGGAACTGATTGTAAAGAAATGTAACTATAAGAAGTGATTTTTTATTAAAAAAAAACAAGTATAGGGACCAATTTGGAAATTAAGAAAAAGTATAGAGATGAAATAATGAATTTTTCCTTTAATAATCCATGGGCTACTTTAAAGAATGAAAATGAAACCGCGTTTCATCGCATTCACAGGAGGATATAAAAAGTTCGCTAGCATGTGAACCGAGGCCCCTAATTTCTTTCCATAACCTACGGAACCTTTTGTTACCAAATTCCAATTTCATCCTCCTCCCTCACACCTCAAGGCTGCTGTGCTCCCGCACGCCGCGTTCGCGCTGAAGCAAAACCTAATGGCGTCTTCTCGCCCGCCGCCATCGAAACCCCTAGATCTCGACCTCACCATCGTCTCAGCCAAGCATCTCAAGAACGTCAACTGGAAGAACGGGGATCTCAAGCCCTACGTT
Organism: Delonix regia; assembly: GCA_037074485.1. Taxonomy (NCBI): domain Eukaryota; kingdom Viridiplantae; phylum Streptophyta; class Magnoliopsida; order Fabales; family Fabaceae; genus Delonix; species Delonix regia. The sequence goes on along the minus strand of CM073452.1, from coordinate 16,319,337 downwards.
GTCTTCTGGGTCGACCCCGACCGTCGTCTCGCCACCAAATCGGATGACTCCGGTTCCACCGCCCCCGTCTGGAACGAGCGCTTCACTCTCCCCCTCTCCCACTCTCTCCATGACTCCTTCCTCACCCTTGAGATTTTCCATTCCAAACCCTCTGAAACCCCCAAGCCCTTGGTCGGCACTCTGCGTCTTCCACTCAAGGAGGTCGATGACCTCGAAGATCCGTCCCGTCTCCGCAAGTTTACTCTCACGCGCCCCTCGGGTCGCGCCCAGGGTAAGATTCACCTGAAGTTGGGCCTTCTTGGACGTCCTCTGCCCCCAAGCGTAGATTACGCGAACCCTAGCCCTCCGCTGGTATGTTATATACCCACGAATCCCATTCCTCCGCCGTCTGCGCGCGACTACAGGGGATATTCACCGTCACCGTCTCCCGCGCCGTACTCTTCGTATAGTTCGTACCCGGATGCGTATTCTGGGTACTATCCTGGATATTACTCCAGCGCTCCTCCTCCACCTCCGCCGCCGAGGCCATTCTTTGATCGTCCGGTGAATTATGGAGGGCCCAGCGGTCCGTCGGCTCCGCTTGATTATTCGTCGTATGATCACAAGCCTAAGAGTGGGAAACTGGGTATGGGAACGGGGCTAGCTGTTGGCGCTGTTGCTGGAGCACTTGGTGGGCTTGCTTTGGGAGAGGGTCTGAAATATGAAGAGGAGAAAATTGCTGAGAGGGTTGAAAATGACATGGCTGCACGGGATGATTACAGCGATTATCGAGACTATTGATGTTTAGTCGCTATGTTGCTAAGGTTTGAACTTTGGAAGGCCATTTCTCTCTATTATTCCAGTATGTATGTATATATTTCATCTCAGAGTTGGACTGTATGCACCTGTTGTGCTCTGTTTGCTGCTCAATGAAGTAATTAATATTTTATCCTATGATAACCTCGTTATGTTTACGCGGCTCTTCATATATAAAGAAATAAAGTTGGTTTGTCTCAGTCTTTAGCATTTCAGAATTTGGCCAAGTATACTTGTAGATCAGTGTATGTTGCTGTATGGAAGATGGAGTGATGCATGGGTTATTAGTTTCAAAGTCCTTGCTCAAAAATTTTGTTAGTCGCAATGTTCGTCATTGTCATTTGCTACAACTAATAAAGTCCAACTGGCCAAGTCTTTTTCTAAGTCTAGTAAGGGATTGAGAAACTTTAAGGGAACTAAATAAAGATCAACAGCCGCAAAACACGATCAGTTTGAAGCAATGGTTTAGGACTGCTCCTATGATGCTGAGTTCTGCTCTCTTTTTGACAAATTGTACATGTTTGTTTTAGTGGTCTAATACTTGCTCTTCTGTCATAGATAGGCCCCTCAAAGTTGCACATAAAGGTTACAGATATATGATAAAGAAATCCCGTCCTGACTTGGTGGATTGTATTTTCATCATATGCAGGTCCTATGATGCTGTGACTTGCTCTCTTTTTTGACTAATTATATACTAATGTTGTAGTTGTGTAATATTTGGTGTTGCCACTGATAGGCCCTAAAGTTGCAAATAATGGTTACAATTATATGATAAGGAAATTTTTTTTCTTGATTAGATGGTATTATATTGTTATTTATGAACACAGGAAAGTAATATGATATCATCTTCATATTTGTATTGTTAATAAGATTTTGTACCCGACTCCTTCAATTGATGGATGTATTGTAGGATTCATAATTTCTTTGTTGTTATGTAATGCCTCTCATTGAGGACATTGGCGTAGCAACCTCTTTCATGATGTGATGCTTAATATATGCACAGGCAAATCATGGTATAATTGGTTTTATTGAACCATAATTTAGTAGTATGCAGTTTTAAACTTTCATGATTTGGATGCATAGTAAGTTAGTCTTCTGAAATTATGAAGTAAAACAATGAAAAAGGAAATGATGCAAATGTATGCATTTGTATCAAATTGAACAGTATATATATATATATGGGGGCCTGCAGAATGGCTTGTAGCAAATTTATCTGTCTTACCCTTAGCTCACATATTTAGATGTTACTTCTTATTTGTCCTCTAAGAAGCACCGATACGGGTATGAGTATCAGATATGACACATACATGAGATATGTCAATTATAAAAATTTTAAGATATAGGTACGGGTATATTTGTGTGTGTATGTATATATATTTTAGCGAATAGGATTGATGATAAAAGATTATGTGAAATATGGTAGGAAAATATGCTAAAATGAAAGAAAAAACAATATCACTAGTAAAAGAATGATCAAAGCAATAATTTGATATTATTTTGGCTCATTTTGAAATATATTCTACAAAAAAATTTTCAGATACCTATGTAAGTGTATCACATCGAGTATCGTATCGAATACGTATTTGATACGAATCGGATATATCTCTTATTTAGAAGTATCCGTGCTTCTTAATTTGCCCTTTGTTTCTATCGGCAGTAGCGATGTCAAATCAGTACTTCCTTTTTGGTCATACAGAGTTTTTGAGATTGTTTGATGTTTATAAAGTTACACCTGATAAAACTTTAAGCTTTTCAGCATGGGAACAGGCAATTTGGGATAAAAAAAACAAAGGGTCCAACTAAACTAAAATGTATTTAATTCATTGATTCCTTCATTAGGTCAATGCAGTGGCTATTGGATTAACCTTGTGGTCATCTTTTCATTTGCAATGAATGTTATATTTCTTTTTTCTAGGAATAGGAAGAATATTTTCTTATTCTTCATAAGTGCATCTATAATGGTGTTTTTGGAGATCCAAAATAGCATTTGAGATTTAATTGAGCATTGGAATATTCTGTGTAATGTTTTGATTTTACAGTGGCGCATGCCATGCTGCAATTGTCATGTTGTTGCTGCTTTCATTTGGTGGCATGTTAACTTGTGCCATTTTCTTTGGTTGCATGCCTTTCCGGCACACATCTAGAAGTATGGGCACTGAAAAATAGATACTGACACAATGCTTCATCTCTAATTTGAGTGTCTGACACCTGTTGAACGGAGCACAACTCCTTTTTGCATAGTGTTCTAGCTTTGTTGATTTTGGTCCCTTATTTGAAATCCTTTCATTCCGGCCCATAGATCTCAGCTTTTAGCCCATATATATACAGTCTTTTTCTTTGATGGAAGAGACCAATCTTGATGGTAAACCAACTCACTTACAATAAAATAATACCACTTCTGTTCTCTTTGTTCGTCTCTGTTTCCTCTTTCTTGCTCCTCCCTCCTTTCCTTGTTGCTTCTTATTCTGATTTTTCTATGCAGACGCTGTCACTTGTTGTCACTGGCAATTCCTTCTTTCTTTCCTTCTGTGTTTCTTCCTGCAATTTTTAATTTGTGCCATAGAAACCTTGCCCCTTGGGAAATTCAGTCAACAATTTAACTTCAAATTTCAGAGTTAATTCTAATTTTTTAGATGCGTTCTAAGACTTGCCTTGTTCGAACATATTGCCATTTGAGAGATCCTAGTGATAGAAATTATGTGTAGTGAAATCTTGTCCTAAATTTATAACTGGAAGTACTACGGGGCAAACAACCCATTATTGGAGGCAAAGAATTGCCATTTTATGTAAATTATGCTCTTAACATGTTAGATCAGATATTGGACATAGTGTAAATCCTTCAACTTTGATATTTTTTATGATTTTTTTGATATTATGTCTTATGCGTTGATACTAATGTATTTGGATGATTGCTGGAGTTGGTTTCAGTTATTATTGGATTAATCCACATTACTGTTGTTTGTGAATATCATAATATACATTTGTGGCATCTTAATTTTGCAAGCGTATCATTAATAACTCTTGCTTAACTAGAGCAGGATTTTCTATGTAGATGAGAGTTTGTTGGGTTTTCTCTGATCTAAATAAGACCTATATAGGAATCTCTCTATTCTGGTATTATCACCGAGGCAGCAGTTAATCTCTCTGCCGAGAACTTTGGTCATCCCTTAAATCTCAATTGATTTGGGTGAAGCGGCCTGTGTACCATTGATTCAAAATTTGTTGCTTTAGTTAAAAGTCTGTTTGAATAATTGCTTCTATGAAAACTGGTTGAAATATTCTGATGTAAAAGGAAAATTCAGTCCTCCGGATCACCTCCAGTTCCGGTAACTGGAGGTATATAAATTTTTTTTTAATATTTTAATATTTTTAATTTAATATTGATAATAATAATAATATTTTTTTTTCTCCTGGAGAAAATCCGGATTCAAATTTCAGTTCAAAGTGAGGTACGAATCTCCTGAGATGTGAGCATAGTAATTATTGTATACTTGGTTGAGTGTTGAAAGGTATAGAAATCTGTTTGCATATGACAATAGGAGTTGGTTCTATATATAATCTCCTTTGGTTTGGGACTGTATATTTCTTCGAAAATTACTTTTCGAAATAATTATTTGTGAAGAAGTCAAATAGAAAATTTTTCTGTATCATGAATTATAGTGATAACAAACTTTATATATTAAATAAAAAATTTTAAACAGTAGTTACGTTTAATCATAATTTAATTTTGATTAGGTTACAAATTACAGTAATTCAAGAATGAGGGTTGCATATATCTAATTCAAACACATTTTTAATCCTCTAAACTAGTAAGGAGGTTCAAAGAATTAGAATACCAAGGCTTATCCTTGATGGTATCTGCCCGAGGGCAGAGGAAATCAGGGAAATGAAGTTGAGACGTGCAGTTACCGATATGATTAGGCTGTGAGAGAATGGGTAGAAAACTATGGCTTATCTGTGGAGGAATACATACTGTAAATGTCGTATGAAGAATTATGGATCACAAGCGATTGCTACGATTCTGCTCGCCCACTGGCAAAGCCCTTGCTTGCTCATGTCAAGTTCTTCATTCCACATGCCCTGGAAATTATACGGAAGGAAAAGGAAAAAAATCTTGGGCTAGAAAGTAGCTGAACTTTTTGGTTCGGTGTATTTGCCGTTGAAATTGTTGAGCGAGCTGCAGAATTGACTTCTAGTTTAGAAATTATTTAATAATTCCGAGGCTTAGCTTTCCTTTGAAAGATGAACCTGCAAGCTAAATATGCAATAATATGGAAGCACAGTACTTGAAGAAGTTCAGGTTGGCAGCACAGGCTTCATGTGTTCAGAATGATATACCAGGCATCTTCCATTTTATGAAATTTTCAGGGCCGAAAAATCAATGGCTTCCAAAAGGTATTGGCCCTATGGCCCAAAAAAGGTAGTGTATTAGAGCCTTATTGTTATCTAACATATTTGGGAAAGACAGTTAACAAAACACTACTGGAAAGTTTCGTCCAAACCAATACCTCAATCGTCAAATCTTCATTCACGACAACAATCGTAGGAATTTTAGCTTTCCGTCCCATCACTTGCACGTGCAAAATTGGCATAATTTGATAAATTCAACTTCATCCCCGCTTGAGTTGTGAAAGCCAGTGATATCAAATACGATGGTAAAAGGTTCCTATAGATCTTGTGGTGAGGGTTTTATTTTGAAGCTTGCGTTCAGGGATTATTTTTTCACCCAACAGGGATGTAGGAAAAAAATTTTCAAAGATAGTTTGAGGATAATTGTGGGGATTATACTTCTCGTCTCGTAGGATACCCATTTTCAACAATTTCATATACATATTTTAAAATTTTTATATACATATATTACTAGTAACAATTTATGGTACTATTTTTGGTGCACTTACAATTTTAAATATGTACGCAGTTATAATGTAAGGACTTAATTGTAATATTATTAATAAAAAATAATAATATTATAATTATATCTCTATATTATAATTGAGTACATTAATGCACTCAAATTGTAAGTGCACTAAAAATTTTATTGTAATTTTATTACATATTTAATTTTGACCAATATGAATTCTCTTGCGAAATAGAAAATTGAAAGTACAACTTTTTAATATATAAAAAAAAACTATTTCAACTAATAATATTAAATCAGAATTATATTACTACTTACAAGAGCATGATTGATGCTTCAACGTACAAGTTTTTGGCATATTAGATTAGTGGAAATGAAATAAATTAAAATATTTAACTTGCATATAATGAAGAAACTATAATTAAAACCTAACACATGGTGGAAAATATGTCAAGATGACTTAAACTTTTTATATTTTATTTGTTAAAATTATTATTTCTTTGAGCTTTTAAATTTATTAGGACTTATTTAAAACTTATCATTTAATTTTTTTAATTTAATTTTTTATATTTAATAATATTTTTTTTGTAATGTTTTAAAAATTTAATATAGCTATGAGGATGTGTATCACGTGGCTAAACCCTAAATCCTCTTAAAGTAGGATGTAGGAGTAAATAAGGATAGAAAACCTAAGTAATGATTAGAAGGAGTCACAAAAAATAGCCGGGAATGGATCTCGTAAGTCATTCGATGGTGTATGTTTTACATTTCCATAAATCAAAATTGTTGAATCAAAATCTTAAATTATATATGAAAAAAATTAATAATTTTTTATCACATACAGTTATCAAAATTAATCTAAATCATTAGATCACATATTTCCTTTAATATCAACCATTATAATCATCACCTTATAAAATTGCAATGTCAAATACTTGATTTTATCTATTTGTCTATTATTTATGCATTAAATCGCGAGCTGGCAATTTATGAAAAATTAAAATATTAGTTTGCTCTTATTAATACATCACGTCCAATTTCCACCCTTCATTTCCAATCTTCAGTTAAACACTCGTTTCAGAGTATAATTTGATGAGGAAATTTATGTGCAATTTCCACGTGTTTATCATCGGAGTATTCAATAAAATTGTTAATATATTTTCTTCTATCAAGCGATTAAACAAATATTTAACTTAACACATTGTGCTAACTCTCAAGCCTCATGTTACTTAACCATTTATACTTGGCTGCTTATAGGGTTGATTATGGAGTTTAGTTTTAAATAATTGGGCATGAATTGTAAGCGGAATCAAAACATGTAATTAAACATGTATATAAATTGAGAGAATAAATCAACAGTTTGACCTGATGGAGACAACATCGTTATTGTGAATATTGGTTGAGTCCAACGAGTTCAACCCACAATACCCAAAAGCGTTTCTCAGAGTGTCTTGACGGCAGAGAGAGAGTGATAAAATTTTGTGTATTTCAAACTAGAGTTTTAGTATGTTATTTATAAGATTTTATTAAATAATATAATTAATCAATATTATTCAGTAAAATCCTTCAAAATCTTTAAAACAAGTTTAAATTTAAATTAAGCCCATAAAATCTCTCTCTGGATAACAATCTTGGATTAGTAATCTAACGAGATGATTACTAATGCTCTTGGGCTGTGAGTTGAGTTTTGTCCAGCGGGCTTGTAGATAATCGAACCTATCACCGATTATCTACACACATATAAAATAAAACCCAGTCTATTCTTAGTTTATAAATTATAACATTAATTGCCTAATTAGGTACTAATCTAATAAAATAGTTAATGCTAATCCATAAGTATTTAAAATTATTCCAACAATCTCCCACTTGGATAGCATTAATTAAATTACTAGATCAATAGACAAATAGTTAATCATGCATAATAATGTTCACATAGACACATGGATGTGTGTATATTTATAAACCATACAAGATTCAGTGGAGAAACCATACACAAAAAAATCACTGAAACCGATAAGGATTCAAGTGATATTGACATTTCCATAAATAAGTTTCATCAATTAAATTGAATGGAACACAAAATAATATTCAAAATTGTCAAATAACAATTCAAAATCCCTTAAGAATTTAATCAAGACTCCTACTAAACCAATGTTACATAAAAAATTTTTAACAACGCCTATATGAGTCACATGATTCTTAAAGACTCCTACGGGCAAGCCTTTAGTCAACGGATCTACCAACATGTGTTCACCAGGAATGTGAACCAAACATGTCTGAGATTCAGCAATCTTTTCTCTGACGAATAGGAACTTAACATCAAAGTGTTTAGTACAATTGGAGTTTCTATGATTCTGAGAAAAGCTGACAGCAGACGAACTATCGCAGTATATGGTTAGAGGTCATGATATATAATCAACTAGATGCATGCCAGATATCAGTTTCCTCAACCATATGGCCTGGCGGGTAGCCTCATAACAAGCGATATACTCTGCTTCTATAGTCGAGGTAGCTGTTACTGATTGCTTGTAACTCTTCCACGATACAGCTCCTCCAGACATCATAAAGATGTATCCAGAAGTGGATTTGCGGTCATCCACACAAGATGCATAATCAGAATCTAAATAACCCATAATTTCAAGTGGCTCAGATCTTCTAAAAGTAAGCATGTGATGCTTTGTACCTTGTAAGTATCTCATGACTTTCTTTGCAGCCCTCCAATGATCAGGACCAAGATTACTCAGGTATCTACCAAGCACACTGACAGCGAAAGCAATGTCAGGTCGTGTGCACACCTGAGCATACATAAGGCTGCCAACAGCGGATGCATACGGAATCTTATTCATCTCAATTTTTGAATTGTCATCATTGGGACAAGATGATCTAGATAACTTTTCATCTTTCTGTATAGGTGTTGCACAAGGAGCGCAAGTATGCATGTTAAATTTCTTTAGTACTCGTTCTATATAGGTTGTCTGAGATAAACCAAGAGTGCCACAAGATCTATCACGGTGAATCTGAATTCCCAGGACGAAAGAGGCTTCACCAAGATCTTTCATGTCAAAGTGGCATGACAAAATGTGTTTAACCTCATTCAACATGGCTACTGAGTTGCTAGCCAGGAGTATGTCGTCAACATACAGAACGAGTATCATAAAGTTATCTTTATCGAATTTATGATAGATACATTGATAAGCAATGTTCTCTGTAAAACCAAGTGAGGTGATTATCTGATCAAATTTCAAATACCACTGTCTTGAGGCCTGTTTAAGTCCATAAATGGATATTTTCAGCTTGCACACTAAGTGTTCTTTCCCTGCCTCAGTGAATCCATCAGGTTGCGTCATATAAACATCCTCAAGCAAATCACCATTTAAGAATACAGTTTTGACATCCATCTGGTGAAGTTCAAGATTCAACTGTGCAACAAGAGCCATTACAACTCTGAAGGCATCTTTAGTAGATACGGGTGAGAACGTTTCCGTCTAATCGATCCCTTCCTTCTGATTATAGCCTTTAGCTACAAGCTTGGCTTTGAATTTTTCAACTTCACCATTGGCCCCTCTCTTGGTTTTAAAGACCCATTTGCAACCAACAAGTTTACAACCATCTGGCAACTTAGTTAATTCCCATACATGATTGCGAGACATAGAGGACATCTCATCATTCATAGCCTCCAACCACTCAGATGAATGAGATCTTGTTACAGCCTCGCCATAAGTAATTGGATCTGTGCCATCAATAATGTTTGACTCAAACTCCTGCAAGTACACTATATAGTCATCTGAAATTCCAGGTCTACAAATCCTTTATGATCGCCTCAAATTAAGAGCTGGCTCTCCTATATCAGTTATAGGAGCTTTTACAATAGGATTAATCGGATTCTCAACAAAGATGTCATATCTAATATCATGATCTACCGATTGAGATGATGATGATAATGGCATTGGCAAGATGTTATCCACACAATGCAGGTTAATTACTCTAGGGACACCACTCCCACTGTCCAAGTCATCATCAAAATAGAAGGCCCTGTCAGATTCAATGACCTTGGTAGTGTGACTGGGACAATAAAATTTGCATCCTCTGGATCCTGAACAATACCCAATGAAAAATCCGCTGATAGTTCTAGAATCAAGTTTCTTGAGCTGCGGATTATAGGGTCTCACTTCTGCTTTACAACCCTACACACGAAAGTGCCTCATACTAGACTTCTTACTAGTGAAAAGCTCATACGGTGTCTTTTCAACAGATTTACTTGGAACTTGATTCAGGACATAGGCTGCTGTCTTAAGGGCATCACCCCACATAAATTCTGTTAACGAAGAGTGATTGATCATGCTTCTGACCATGTCCATCAAGGTGCGATTGCGCCTCTCAGCAACTCCATTTTGTTGTGGAGTGCCAGGCATTGTATACTGAGCTTCAATCCCTTGCTCCTGTAAGAATAGAGCAAATGGTCCAGGGTTTCTCCCGGTTTCAGTATATCTGCCATAATATTCTCCACCTTTGTCTGATCTTACACTCTTGATTACCTTTCTAGACTTTAATTCAACGGCAGCCTTAAATGCTTTAAAGGCATCTAGTAAGTCAGATTTTTCATGCAACAGATCAACCCAGCCAAATCTAGAATAGTCGTCTATGAAGGTTATGAAATATTTGTAATTGCCCATAACATATGGAGTAATTGGTCAACTAATGTCTGTGTTGATCAATTCTAAAATAGCTTCAGACCTATTAGCCCCTTTCTTCCTAGCTCTAGCGGGAAGTTTTCCCTTAATGCAGTCAATACAGGATTCAAAATTAGAAAAGTGTAGGTCATGCAATATGTCTTGTCTAACAATTCTCTCCAATCTCTTTTTCGAGATATGACCCAAACGCCGATGTCATAACATGGAATAGTTCTCATCAATTCTTCGACGTTTATGTCCTATGAAAATATTAATTGATGCCATAGGAGTGGAATCTGAACAAACATTCACATTTAAGCAATATAAGCCATTTAGTGATCTAGCAGTTCCAACAATGATTGAATTTAAATAAACGTCAATTATGCCATTTCCTTGCCAAAAAGAATATCCATCTTTGTCTAACACAGAACTTGAAACCAGATTCCTTCTTGAAAAAGGTACATAGACAACGTTATTTAAAGTTAAAGTATATTCAGAGTACAAGTTCAAAACTACAGTTCCTACGCAATCCACTGCAGTTGAACTTCTTTCCACTCCCAAAATGGTATTTTCTCTCTCATTTGGGCTATTCCTATCTTTGAGCCCCTGTAAGGAATTAGTTAAGTGAACAGTCGCTTTAGAATCCAACCACCAAGTGTCCATAGAGGTTTCAAAATTATTGGATTCAAGACAAACTAGAGCTAAGGGAGCAGTTTTAAGAAAGATACCTTCATTCTCACGCTTGTACTTCAATTTAAGGCAATCTGAGATTTTGTGGCCAGACTTCTTACAGTAATTACAATTACCCTTAAATTTGTTCTTTTAACCCTTGTTCTTCTTATTGTTTTTCTTGATCTTAAAGAACCTTTTACCATTGGACTTGCCTTCAGATTTCTTTCCTTTAAGTTTCTCATTTCCAGCCTTACTTGACGAGGCATGGGAGATGTAGTTCACTGAATGACCACGTGAATTTGATTTCTTTAATGACTCCTCCTCTTGAGTCACGATAGACATCATCTGATCGACGGTCCATTTAACTTCTTGTGAGTTATATGTGGTTATGAGAACCTCATATTCTACTGGAAGAGATTGTAGGACTTTGTTTACAAGATAACTCTCACCCAAGTCCACATTTAGAGATTTCAGCTTGTTGAAGTAATTCACCAGCTTCATCATGTGCTCGCGTACACCAGACACTCTATTATAATGAGTGTTATCTAGTAGCGAAAGATAATACGCTTTTTGCGTCTTATCAAACTTTTTGAACTTTTCACTCACAACTTTAAAGTATTCCACTGCGGTGTCCTTCTCAGGAATGCTCTGTCTGATTGTCTTCTCTATAATGTATTTTATGACCTTCAAACAAATCCTGTTGGATTCATACCACTGCTTGTGATAAGCTCTGTCGGCAGCACTAGACCCAGCAGTGAGATCTGCTGGTTTTGGATCTCATGGCCAAATCCTCCTTAGAGATAATCAGGTACATATTAAGGGACTCATGCCAGTCATCATAGTTCGTCCCGTTCAGAGTTTTCACCACAGATAGTTGTTGGAACACAGAAGCTGATAAAGCAAAATAAGGAAATATTAATTATGTCTCGGAAACATAATCATAAAACAAGATTTCCTTTACAAAATTAAGCTTATGCAACTGTATCATCAAGATGTGGTTTATAATCCTATTTAAAGTCTCAGATTATAACAGATCATGAAAGAAAACTCATATGCCCTATTGATTTAGCCATAAAAAGAAATAACAAAATGCACCTATTGTTTCCACATCGATAGGATATAAGAAATAATGAAAGCATTAGATTGAAATGCTGCCAACGATTTGCAAATGTATTTATTTCTCATAATTATATTAATGTATATATGTATATATATACTCTCTTAAGGACTCATCGTAATTTTCAGACTCTTCCCTGATGAGGCTAACTAAATTATCCAAAATTATAGGAAATTGAGTAACAAATGTGATGTAAATTTATTCATAATCAGACATATGACCATGATTGGGCCTACGATAGGCGAACACGCAATCATTAGGTGTATGTAATCCAAAGTTACGACAGATTTCTCCAATGGTTTATTCCCATTCAAGACACGCACTTAAAATAGGAATAAAACATAATAATTAATACAAAAATATTAATTATGATTTATTTACATACAATCAGGGAGAGTGAGCTTAAGACATTGTCCCATATTATATCTAGTCTAGGCAAAAATTTTCTCGGATAAAAAATACCTTATTTAAATATTATTTTTAGGCCCTTTAATTTTGTAAAATTTCAAAACTCCTATTTACAGGGCTCCAAAAATTCTGAAAAAATCACCATAATTTAGATTGGGGTGAGTAGAAGCAGATTCCAAAATTTTAAATTTATCTGACTTAAGACAAGGTTTCACGCGCCTGCACGCGCTTAACACGCGCTCCTTCTTCAACCTCTGGCGGGTCGATTTGACCCGCCAGAGACCCGACAGGTACCCACCTGTGACCCGTCAATTTTCAAAGTTTTAGACGCGATATTTGGCTCTTTGCGATCGCCTTTTCACGATCTACGGTTTCTCGGCGGTGTTTTCGAGTGATTTTGTCCTATTAAAGCAAGAAACCACTCGAAAATTTGGATTCCCATCGTTAAGGGTCTCGTCGGTCTGAACATGGCTCACCGGCAATGAGACTTAGCCACCGTGTTGTTCTTGGTTCATATAATAAGTGATCGATTTGAAAGGTAGCAAGCCGAATGATCAAAAAATTTTATGCAGTTAAGTTTTTGTTTTGCCAAAAAGGAAGAAGAAAAAAAGAAAAAAAAAATTCCTTTTCTTCCTTTTATGATGAACATGGTGGATTTCAAAAAAAATTTGAACGTAAACTCAGTAATCAATAGTACGTGCATCAGTCAGATAAGATTTTTTCAAAAGAAAATTTTGATTATAAAACCATAAGCTCTGATACCATTTGTAAGCGGAATCAAAACATGTAATTAAACATGTATATAAATTGGGAGAATAAATCAACAGTCTGACTTGATGGAGACGATATCGTTATTCTGAATATTGGTTGAGTCCAACGAGTTCAACCCACAATACCTAAGAGCGTTTCTCATAGTGTCTTAACGGCAGAGAAAGAGAGAGTGATAAAATTTTGTGTATTTCAAACTAAGGTTTCAGTGTGTTATTTATAAGATTTTATTAAATAATATAATTAATCAATATTATTCAGTAAAATCCTCCAGAATCTTTAAAACAAGTTTAAATTTAAATTAAGCCCATAAAATCTCTTTCTGGATAACAATCTTGGATTAGTAATCTGACGGGATGATTACTAATGCTTTTGGGCTGTGAGTTGGGTTTCTGCCCAGTGGGCTTGTGGATAATCAAACCCATCATCGATTATCCACATTCATATAAAATAAAACCCAATCCATTCTTAGTTTATAAATTATAACATTAATTACATAATTAGGTACTAATCTAATAAAATAGTTAATGCTAATCCATAAGTATTTAAAATTATTCCAACATGAATTTGGTTAAAAAAAAATATTTAAAACTCATTTTGTAATTAAATTTTTGTGTATACTTTTTAGTCTATCGAATATTGTGAGTTTATTTAACTTATGATCAAATTAATTTATTATTTAAGACTTGAAATAAATAGTATAATTAATTGTTATTATTATTTGTAAAATTATATATTTAAAAAAATTATAAATACAAATAATTATTGTATTGACATAAATTTTTTTCATGTACCAAGATATTATATTATATTAAATTTATTATATTATTAATAAAATATTAATTTAAAATTTTCTAGCTCAATTCATACAATAAGATATTTTTTTTGTTCAAATTTTATTTTTAATTAAATTTATAAAATCAAACAAACTTTTTAAATTATAATCAAATTTAGTTGCTTCTCAATAAAATTTAGCATGTAAATTTTTATTGGAAAAGAATATATGAATTATATATCACATATTTATTAAAATGTCTAATAACACACATTCATATATAATTTCGCTTAAAATTTGTTGATAATATAAATACATTGGATAGTGAACTGAATCCGGCATGTTCACCTTTGGTTGAGTTCACTGAATTCAAAGAACATATACTGCAGCATCTATACACATCAAAATTGTCATTTTCTCCCTCCTCCTGCAAAAGAAGTTCAATTCGAAAACATCACAGTCCATGAAGGAGGGACCCATTTGTCTGGTGTATCCATATTTGTCTCTTTGTTTGTGTTCCCACAATTTATTGCCAAAAAGAGGATGGTTTTATGTGAATGAAAAGATAATTCCACTGATCTGAATCATCCCTAAATGGAAACTTTTTCTTTTGTTGCTTTTCGTAATTCCATTTTTGGGTATAAAATATTTCGGCGGGTTGGAGTTTGATGAAAAAGGTCAAATAATATAATGAAAAATCGATTAAATTTTTTGGATCCTAATTTTAAAAAAACGTGTACATTTCAGGTCGGCAATTCAACTCAGACTAACTCTTATTGTGACATTTTACATTCACTTAGTTTCTACATAAATAATTACGCAGAGATAAACTTGGCTTCTTCATTTGTGAAATGAGAATAATGAAGAATCTGCATCCTTTAATATTGCTTGGTAGTATCGTATTTTTGTTGGGTCATTTTGGGCTTTTTTTTTTTTTTTTAAGTTGATGAAATAAGGAGGTTCAAACTAAAAGCAATAATAATAATAATAATAATAAAAATAATAAAAAGATAAATTATACTGAGATATGTAAATTCCAGTCATCTCAACCCGTAGATGAGAATTTATACGAGTGAAATATTATTTTATTTTTTATTTTGATTAATTATTAATTCATATTTCATAATATTTGTTTTTACTTATTAGTTGATTATTGATTTAATCACTTATTAATTTTTATTTTTAATTTAATTTTTTTATTCACATATCATAATATTTTTATTAATATAAAAATTAGGATATTTAGTTAATCAATCGTAATTGAATGAAAATCTATTAGGAATAGAAATCTATCATGAACGCTGAAAAAGTTTTTACTTTGACGTCTCTTTCAATGGCGGTGTCAATCAAGATTTTTTATAAGTAATAAAAAATATATGAATTTAATGATTAATATTTAAAAATATATAATTTGATAATTTAAATTAAAGTTAGTAATTACACGCAGTTTAAAATTTTTTTATTTAACTATGTAAATTTAAAAAATTACACAATTCAACAACTAATAATTACTTTTTAAAAATTACTGAAAATTCAAATAAGGAAAGTGTCCGTATAAAGCTTCGTGGAACTCCGATCAAGTATTTCCCAATGAATAAGGGTTTGTGAAACATGATTATTGGGTCTTTGACTAAAGTATTAATATAATGCAGAGAGTGAAAACTAGAAACTCTTGCACGGCAGGGAAACCCAAAAACAGACAAATTCCAGGAAAAGAAATTCTGTAGTCAGAGCCAACAATTTTCTTTTCAATATGAAGTCGACAAGTGTACTCATCCAGTGTCCATAAATCATTAGTTAAAATAGTATTTTTATGAATTAATTAAAAGCTAACCTTTTAAGCATTTATTGGGAGCACAAAAATCAAAGACCATTACACTTGAAAACCAGCAACATAATGATGATCCATATTAAACAATTAACAGAGATGTGACAGAGACCAACGAGGTGACATGAATTTGATCATGAGTTGAGACAATTAAGGAGGTGGTTAAGAGAGGAAATTACTGATGAGTTGGCAACTAATTTGGAGAAGGGAGTTGAATGCAGAGACTATATATGTTAATGCACGGATCAAAGTGAATGAATGTTAATATGTTAAACAAGTAGGTTGAAGCAATTCCAGAACGACAATAATTCAACGAACCTGAAATTCCATCCCCTCTGGCCAGTGTTGTAATGAATTGAGCATGTTCTCAAATGTGTTTGGTGAAAATGGTGGATCTGCTTTTAACTTCTCGCATATTTACCACATGTTTATTTACTGTTACTTTTTCACTATTTACATTAAAATTCTATTTTATTCATTTATAGATAAATTATTATTTTTATATTAATTTGGTTTCTCACATGTAACATTTTAATCTTTTGTAGAATTACCTTTTTAATTTGACCCCTTTATATATAGATATCTTTCACTTTAGTCTCCATAAAATAAAACAATTGTCAGCAATATCTTTCTATCAATATACTATAAATGAGATTAATATATATATATATATATATATATATAGACATTTTTTTTTTTCTGATGATCACTTAATTCATCATTATATAATATATATATTGACCATTACTTTCATCAATAGCAAATTCATAGAAAAACATTATTGGTAATTATTTTATTTATGAGACATCAAATTATGAATATATATATATATATAGTCAATCAAATGACAAAAACTTTTTTTATAAAGAACTAAATTAAAAAATACTTTACTTGTGATAAAATATGATTCTAGTCATGCGTAAATACTGGGCACGTTTTGATTTTACGGATTAATCCTTTTATCCTTGAGATGTTTACCACAGTTAGAGGTTTATTCGCCATATATATATATATATATATATATATATATACTAATATAGTAATATTTCAATTTTGGTACGCTAACTTGTGATGGCTTAAACAGACTAAAGGTGTTTAGTTTTTTAATGTAACTAGGCCACACAGATAGAGTGGAATTATAAATATCATTACATTAATTAGTGTGTCTATTTAAAAGTACCCAGTTGGAGAGCAAAATCTATCCATACACTCTCCTATTATTACCCACTTGCTTTTATTGAGATTTGAACCCAATTAATTAGGACGGCTTTCACAGGATTGCTACACATTTCTCGACCCTAAGAATTCCTCCAACTTGATGCATTAAATTACAAATTTTTCCACACATGCATGCGTGATTCATTAATTCATTGCTTTAAGCTAACTCATTCTTTGGTATGCGTTTAATATATATATATATATATATATATGCATTTTTCCCGCCCTCTTGTGCCTGTATATTTTATGTTATTTGAATTGAATAAGTGAGTGGTATTAATTTAATGAATTTGTTTACGTACAGAGTTGATACCAAATTATATGGTTATTTAATTTATAGTTTTATTTACCCTTTTTTATTAACCAAACTTAAAATTTAATGAAACTATATTAAATCCGATCACAAAGATTTCTGTGATTTGAGGTCGTATAACTTTCATAAGTTTGAAGATATATCCCAGTCTGTCATAGACTCATTAATGGCGCATACCTTTTTTTTTTCGTTTTCAATTTTTCCTGTGTTTAACCTTCTTTTATCTTTCCAATGTCTAGAATGTGTTTAAGCATGGACCAAAAGCTACATTACAAATTGCTATAGAAGTAATTAATATTTTCTGCTCACTTTTTTTGACTTCATCTCACGTACAAGTTAATCGAACTACTTAGAAGATTAAATTAATATTTGCCCTTTTTATAACGGAAGTGACGACTAATTTATTATATTTCAGAACTTATTTTAAAGGAACAAAATGTAAAGAAGATTAGTTGAGTTTGTTCACACAGCTAGGACAGAATTGCTGTCGTACATAAAGACAAGCCTCCTAGACAATATTTTGGTTGTTGAATAATATCATAAAGTTATATTTCTGTCAAATTAAAAATAAAAATAAGCAGATGCAGTAATGTCACTGTCATTTAGATGCTGACAACAATTAGTTAACACTGCAATGTTCATCTGATCATCTCCCTCCAAATCCCATCGCAAAATGAAAGGTAATATATATATATATATATATGCACCATATTATAAATTATCGTACTGCCGTAAAAGGACAAACGTAGCAGATATAAACTGAACGTCGACATGCATGCATTTGAAGGGTAAGCGGGCCTTGTTTCTTGACCTTATCCTCTTGATCATCACATCACACAATAAAAATAAGGGTGAAATTATTCTGAGAAATCTCAAAATTATGCTGTATTTATTTATTATAAAACATATATAATTTTTTTTCAAAATTGAAATATCTTCAAAAAATAATATTAGTTTTTATATCAAAATTATAACTTGTTAATACTTACTATATAATAAAAAACTTATATAATAGTATATAAGGCAAAATAAATATAATTATGATTTTTTTTTAAATCAGTGTAATATATTAAAGATTGTGAAGTGAAGAAATGTAGAACTTTAAAGTGAAAATATAGTTATATAGTTATACAATGTAAACATCTCTAAGAAAAATTCATCCTAAAAAATAACAAAATCCTGATTAGAATTTGCGAATTATCAAGAACAGAACCTCGTCATGCCTATGACTACGTGATCAATTAATGGGGCTACACGGAAAGAATTGAATATTTGTACTATGCCGTTGTGGACTCCGTGCATGCATCCCACTTTTTCAAGTAAAAGAATTAAGGAAAATTACATATATATATATATATATATATATATATAGAGAGAGAGAGAGAGAGAGAGAGAGAGAGAGAGAGAGAGAGAGAGAGAGATAGCAAAGAAACTTAATTTTTGAAATCATTTAAAAATATTTTAAAATAAAAATGTATTTATTCTCATGTACTTAAATTCTTTTATAATATATTTTAATATTGAGTTTTAAAGTCTTCAACTAAAGTATTTTGAAATAAACAGATTTAATTTGAATGTTGTTTAGAATGTTTTCAAATTTTAATTTTTTTTATAATAAATATATTAAATTAAATACTTATTTTAAATGATTTTAGTATGGTTGCACACTTGCACAGCCTATATATATGATGTTCAGAGTCCGAAATTACTGTCATATAATAGATTTGTTGTATTACTTTTTATCCAACAATTTTTTGTTGTATTTTTGTTAAATTTTTTTTAAACAACGGATCATTGCATTCAACAAATCCATTGGACAAAGATGATCCATTTACATCTTGTTCAACCCCCATAACTAACAGAGACAATGAAAGAAACCAACTACCCTCTTTGTCCTAAGAATATCCTGCTTATACTTCCCAACGCTACAACACAAAGAGGCAATCGGCTATTAATTTTTTTAAAAATTCTATGGAATTTTGTTTAAAAAACTGTGCTATAGTTATCACTGACTAATATTGCTATCAAAATTCAACCTTTTTGACGTATGCTGTCTCACACACACACACTGATTCATATTAATAAGAGGCAATACAAAGAATCAACGCGTGGATTAATTAATTAATTTTTGGCCACCCCCACCGTCTGTTTTTTCTGATTAGATTCACTACTCCTTCTCATTTTGCTAGCTGGCCCTTCATGAATCCAGACAGTTTCCTACTTCTTCATTTTATATTATTCTCTCCATTTTTAATTTTCTCATAATTTTAGTATCACAATAAATTACTACCTTTGGAAGAAATGGAATTAGTGTATTTACTATTTTATTTGTAAACATTTCAAGTACATTCGGCCAAAAAAATCATGTAATTTAAATTTTAAATGTAAGTAATAATTATATTTTTGGTCCTTACAGTTTTATTCTATTTTTAATTTGGTTCCTATGTTTAAAAATTTGTAGTTAAGTTATACAATTGTTTAATTAGCTCCAATTGTTATTATTTTTAAAATTTTTTCTTATACTATTAATAATATATATTTTGTTGATAATTTGAATATGTATAATTTATACTAACAGAAGAAATAAAAATAAAATAAAATAATTTACATATATGATGACAAAAATTAATATAAGATAGGGAATAAATTAAAAATTATTTAAATTATGTATATGAATTTAATTGCAGATTTTTGAATTATATCATATAAAAAATTGAGGACCAAGGATATAATTTTTCTTAAAATATAATATATCATTATCTCTATGAAAAGGATATATATAGAACGGTTCCATTTAATCGAAACGTTCATGAAGTATTTTATAGCTGGTGATGTCATGATCATGTTATCCCTTGTAGACAACCTCTGCTATACAATTGTTGGCAGTTAGAACTTGCATTTATATCAGTTTATTCTCTAATTTTCAATACTTGAACACTTTCTTAAGTGTTAATTAATTCATCGGAGGGTAATTATTAATTTATCTAACAAATTCAACAAAAACCAAACAAATTAAGTTAAAAAAAAAACAACAAATAATTAAAACTGTTTCTATAAACAGTTTTTAAGTTTTAAAAACAAATGTATTAAAAATTATTTGATTATGTATTCTGTTTTTACCTGAAAAGTCAAAATATAGAATGACATTGTTTAAAATAAGAAAATAAAAAAATTTTTAGGTGCTTTAACTAATTTTTTCAAAATTTTAAAATCACGACAAACAAGTAGAGAGAATAACTTTCTTTAATATGCCAAATGTGTAATTTTAAGTGTTATTTTTGGTACAATCATAAAATTGATTGTAGCCATTGTAATAATTATATGACATATTTAGGAGAAGACATTGTTAATGATATGTTAAAATAGGCTTATAGTATGCAAATTTAAAATAATTTATTATATTTATATTTTGACTCTAATATTTTCAAATTTTATTTATGAATTCAAAAATTTTTAGATAATTTTCAATTTATTCCTTCTACATTTTATGTTTTATAAAACCACAAAACATGGGTTCATAAAATGAAAATAAGTATAAAATTATGAAGTTGTGACATTATTGGAAAAATAAATAAAGTACATGAATAACTTAATAAAGTTATAAACTAATATTTTCGTGTAGGTTATTGAAAAATAAAAAAGTAAATGAAGTAAATTGAAATATTTTAATAAAATTTTAGGTTTATAAATAAAATCTAAAATTAATGGAATCAAAATATAAATACAATAAATTATTTTAAGTTAACATACAATCAATATAATATGACATGTCATTGTCATATGTCATATTATGATTGTATCAATATAATCAATTTTATAATTGAACAAAATTTTTTTTTGTAATTTTAATCCGTGCTTTCTTAGATAAATGATTTGAATAGATTTTTATGACCTTACTTACAAAAATTGTCAAAAAAAATAATTAGACAGATCTATTTGAATAAAAAATATAAAATCAAACAACCAGCAAATTACGGGCAGGGAAAAAAGAAAGAAAGATAACTTGCAAAATTTATTGAAACTTGGACTACTTTTACAATCAACCTTTAATTGTTTCGTTCCATATGTTCAAGGAAAACTTAAAATTACCCTTGAATATTCTGGAAAGCCATTGATGAAGTCGTCAAGCCACAGCTCCATATATTGAGGAGAAAAAGAAAATGTTAAATATCTACAAATTAAAACGAATGATAATCCTATTGGGACAAAAATTATGGCGGTTGTACACGTGGCAAATATGAAGGTGCATGCAAGGGCATCATGTATGGTTGGCCCTGAACTGTTAGACACGTGGCGGATTCGAAGGTGGTGAGAATCTCAGTCCCGTCCAGAGTGACAAAAGAAATGACACCACTCTACTGCACTCTCAAGCTAATCTGCCTTGTGCTGGCCATTCCATTATTTAAAGCAAATCAACCTATGTACTCAGATACAAATACAATACAGACACTTATAATACCCCAGAAAAACATTAAAAAAAATTTAAGAAAATAAAAAATACAGAGTGACTTGCATTGAATATAGTCAAACAATTAACTAAACAACGCACACCCAATCAGCTGCCATTGAATCACATTTAAATTTGTATAAAAAGCAAAACCAGCTTACGCTAATTGTCCTAATGATGGGTATTTTATTAGAGATTCTGAGCCAAACCGGCAAATCAGAAATGGCGGTTCAGGGAGATTCTGAGAGAGAGCATTGGGTTTGAACCGACCTTTTGTATTAATTCGCAATTAGATAATGGGAAACCCAAGTTCTAACATTATAAAAATGGGACACAACATATAAATATTAGAAGCCGTGATCAAATATATTTGATTTAGTATTTGAGACAGTTCATGACTAGCTAAACAGTTAAGATTCTTAGGCCGACCCTTCAACGGATTTCAGGAATGACAACCTAATTACAGAACGCAAAAAGTCGGCGCTTTCTTCTTCCCCTTTCGGATATTTTAATCTGCATTACATTGCATGGCTAGTTGCTTCATTTCCTTCTGGAATCCAATCACGTTTCGCTATAAATTATTGCCATTTCATATCTACTCAATCCACTATAACTGATATATTCTTATATTTCTTGTTTATATAAAAAAAACATAAAATCTGTCCTATACAAGTTTTTTTTTTTAAGATTAATAGATTTTCGCGCCTTTTAAAATATAATTTTAGTTCTATCATTGGAATGCAAGTCGTACCCCAAATCATCATCTAGATTTCGATATACAAGGCAGGAAAAAGTCAGTACTTTGGTGGAGCGATGAATCTGCCAAAGACTCGAACGATCTAGTTAAAAACCTTGTTAGTAACTGGAAAGTGTAATTAGATGGTACTGAATAAAAAATTCATCAAAATTTTATTAGGTGTTGTGACTTGTGACAATTTTGCTAGGACTTAATTTGTGGATCAAATTTCATGTTAAGTTGTTGTTTTTGTTTTTGTTTATTAATGAAATCTTATGAGAGTATGTTTTTTCGTCGCTAATAATGTACTTTGATTTCCAAAGTGTAATAGATCAAGCAGAAGCAGACAAAATCGGATCTGGAATAGCATATGATAGTCTCAAGGCAGAAGCGAGATGATACTGCCGAGATTTTAAGGAAAAATCTGAGAGATCCTTAGTAATCTCCAAAATTGCGTTGCCTATTTGTTTATGTGCTTCCCCGGCTTTTGCATATCTGCGATCTCTTCGTTCGATGCCCATCCTTGCCACAATCCAGCCTATAAAGGTACGGTCCCACGTGGCCAATCCTCCTTTGCTCCAAAATCACAAAACACTTGGAAACTTGAAAGTTCTTGATTTTTTTTTGTCTTTAACTACGATTTATTTATTTCGCACTCTATCCGCGAGAAATCTGGGGCATAGCATATATTTCCCAAACTGACAATATCTAGCTCCATATTATTTCATTCATCGTCTCTATACTTATTTTCCTTGTCAAAGTTCACAAGTTTACAAATTTAGCATTGATTTTGTGATACTAAGTCAATCCAAGAGATTTTATTGTCCTATATATTGATCTCCCAATTTGACGTCGCTGATGCTGATTTAATAAAATATAAATAGTCTTTTTTATTTTATTTACGGTCAACGTAGCAATCCTTGGATTTAATATGATCTTCTTCCTAGTAAATAGAAATTATAACAATGCAATAAGAGTGAAAGAAGAAGAAGGTACATAATTATACGTTGTGGTGCACTTAAAATTAACTACAGCGAAAGACTACATATATATATATATATCCCAAGTCTCAAGTTAGAAAGATTAATTAACTTATCTCCCTTAAAGACAGTTACCAATTTAAAATGTAATAATCATACAGCCAACAACAAAATTTTAGGAATAAAGACTTCGGTAAAACCCAGATTTGGACTACTATAATAGGTTTTGGTCATGATGAATGATAATAGATTAATGTGAATACTTATATATTTTTTTTCTGTGAACGTATAAATGCTTATCTTTGACATCAAAATAAAAAATGAAGTTAATTTCTACAGGTACAACTGCTAACCAAAATAAAATCAAAGTACAGATGTAAGGATTTCATAAAAAATTATCTTTTGATGTAACATGGATTAATATATATATATATATATATATAGAAATTAAGAGCAATACCAATTCCTCACACATTGAGATATTATCGCAAAATCCAGCCATAATAATGCAAAATTTGCTAATGAAATCACTCAGACACGTCACTAACAAAAAAAATAATAAACACCCACCTCGACATCATCCAAGTGCATGAACCTACCCTGTTGCCTGCCTTATATATACCCAAAACTCTCGCTTTTCTCTCCCACATCCCTCGTCACTCCTCACTCGCCTACTACTCCCAACTCCCAAGCGAGAGACTGAGACTGTGACAGAGACAGAGACAGGAGAAACCAACACAAGTTTTACGTATATCCAAAACCCAGAAATTTGAAGAAAATGGCTTCTTCTACCCCCACTCTAGTTTCGAAATGCACAGTCTTCCCAGACCAAAAATCCACTCTCGGAGACCTCAAGCTCTCCGTCTCCGACCTTCCCATGCTCTCCTGCCACTACATCCAGAAGGGTTGCCTCTTCACTCTCCCTCCTGATTCTCTCCCTTTTCATTCTCTTATCCCTCTCCTCAAGTCCGCTCTCTCTCGCACTCTCTCTCTCTTCCCTCCTCTCGCCGGCCGCTTGAAGACCGACTCCGATGGCTACGTTTACATCACCTGCAACGACGCCGGTGTCGATTTCCTCCACGTCATTGCCTCCGGATTCCTCATCCGCGACCTCCTGGCCCCTCCTGACGTCCCTGAATCTTTTAAGGAATTCTTCGCTTTCGACAGAAAAGTTAGCTACAGCGGTCATTTCAGCCCAATTATGGCCGTTCAGGTCACCGAGCTCGCAGATGGCGTCTTCATCGGCTGCGCCGTCAACCACGCCGTCTTAGACGGCACCTCCTTCTGGAACTTCTTCAATTCCTTCGTCGAAGTCTTCAGAGGAGTCAACAACATTTCCAAGGTACCGGACTTCCTCCGGGACTCCGTTTTAATCTCGAAAGCGGTGCTCCAGTTGCCGGAGGGCGGACCGAAAGTCACCTTCAACCCCTACGAGCCGTTGCGGGAGAGAATTTTCAGCTTCAGCCAGGGAGCAATTCAGAGGCTGAAAGCCAGAACGAACAACCGGAGATGGATGGGTAACGGCAACGGGAACATCAATAGCGCGGCGGAGTTGATGGGGAAGCAGAGCAACGATCCTTACCAGGAGGAAAACGACAAGGTAACGTCCATCATCGAGACCTGGCTCAAGAATGCCGTTTCGAAACCACAAGTTGCTGCTGCGGAAACGGGTGAGATGTCGTCGTTTCAGTCGCTGTGTGCACTTCTCTGGCGTGCGGTTACGCGTGCAAGGAAGTTGCCAGCGTCGAAAACGACAACGTTCAGAATGGCGGTGAACTGTCGTCACAGGCTAGAGCCCAAGTTGGACGGGTACTATTTCGGGAATGCGATTCAAAGCGTACCCACGTATGCGTCAGCGGGTGACGTACTGTCACGGGATCTGCGGTGGTGCGCAGAGCAACTGAACAAGAACGTGAAGGCGCACGACGACACTATGGTGCGACGGTTCGTACAGGATTGGGAGAGTAACCCGAGGTGCTTCCCGCTAGGGAATTTCGATGGTGCGTCCATCACCATGGGTAGCTCCCCGCGATTCCCAATGTACGACAATGATTTCGGGTGGGGCAGACCCGTGGCCGTTCGGAGCGGTCCGGCCAATAAATTTGACGGCAAGATCTCTGCCTTTCCTGGCAGACAAGGGAGCGGAAGCGTGGACTTGGAGGTCGTTTTGGCGCCCGAAACCATGGCTGGGTTGGAGTCCGACTCCGAGTTCATGCTATATGCGTCGTCCTTCCGGTTATAATGAAACGACAGTGCTGTAACCCGGATTGTTGGATAGTATTTGACTGGGGCGGACTGGGTTGGACCGGCCCAGTATAACGTAGCTGTTATGTAATGTGTATTAAGTGTTTGGGTTTAATTATCTAGATGTTGTGAGTTTTCATTTGCAGCAATTACTCGTGATTTTAATTGAATCAATGGAATATTGTATATCTTTGGTTCAGTATTTGAAAAATTAATTTTTTTTAATACATTTAAACAGGGATTTGCTTTGTAAAAATTGCTATTTGAATTAGTGTTTAATTTTTTTAAAATTAATTTTGTTCTTTCAACCCTATTTGTATAAAAATAAAAAATAATTGATTTTACGTTAAATAAGTTGAACCATTAAGTTGACTCAAAATTATATTAATTTAACGTTAATCCAAACATGCAAATACTATGAGTGCTAATCATGGGCATCTGTCAACCATGCTCTTGTAGAAATGGGTAACACATGTGGGCATTACCAAGCGTTGACTTCTTCGCAATACAATGTAAGCACTTATAATTTGATTCAAAAGCTCTTAATCATGTCAATTTGATGCCTTTCTATCTTCCCACCTTTAAATGATGTCAAACAGCTGAATGAGACATTGCATTTGCACACCATTAATTTTATTTCTGACATACTTTCTTTCATTAATTATAATTTAATGATGGAAGAATGCCCCTTTTACTTTTAGTAAAATAATAAATGAAAAAGTGAAGTGGTATAAATTTAATTTCCTGACATGAAAGTAGCATATCTCCCCTTGAGAATACGCGGATAGCAGATTTGATACCATGTAACATATATGTCATACAGTTTTTAGCTACAGATTTTTTTTTTTTTTAATTTTCTTTGGTTGCTTCTTTTTTTTTTTTCTTGCGTGGAGAAGGGCTGTACAACAGCCCTGGATCCACTTTGAAAAACGTGGAGGCTCAATTTAAAAAAGGTTAAATTAATGTTTTGATCCCTTCACTTTATTTATTATTTTAATTAATCCCTTAAATTTTAAGCCTATCAAAATAGTCCCTTAAGTTTTAAATTTATCTCACATTTACTCTTTAAATACATTATATAGGAAAAATTTAAGAAGAGTTCGAAACTTTAGATATTATATTTGAAAGACTAGTCTAGTGGCTTAGCATGTATTTTAGTACATCTTAATTTATTTAAAAAAAATTTCTTATAAAAAATAATGAGGAATTAAATAACATCCCACTCTTCTCTAATTCTAATGATTATATAATTTTTTTAATTGATCTATACTAATATATAAGTTTTTAGTCCAAACACGAGAAGGCTCCAAAAATAATATATTAGTATAGAAGTTGTGTTTTTTTTTTTTTTTTTAGTTTTTAAATTAGATGAAAAACATAAACTTATAAAAATTAAAGTCTGATAATTAAAATCTTACTTTGGGCTTGAACTACTTCATTCCTAATATTTGTCGTTGATAAGTAAGAGTTTATAGGTACGTTGGGACTTATTTTTTTAGATTGAATTGATTGAACTAATATGGTGAGCTTAATTCACTTTAGGTACTTTATGAGCCTAAAAAACTTGACCCGTCAACTAATTCCTTTGAGACCACGTACGATTACGACGCTCGAGATTCTTGCATCATTGCATTTTTACGCTCGTGTTCCACATTCTCAAAACTGACGGACATTCGCATAGCCTCCACTTGTAACCAATGAAACCAGTGAAATTACTATCCTACGCTTTATCCATCATACTCCAAATTAAGATTCTTCAAACTAAGACACTATTAGGACTTTATTTGATTCCGATTCTGTAGATGAAACGTGACCTTGGTCAAAGAAACCAAACACTTGAACGGAAAAGGTCACTTTCATATCTATTTCCTTTCTGCAAAACGGGACGGAAAATAGATCAGTTTCACTGCTTCAGAGGCAATGCAAGTGCAGAACTCATATTCGCATGGAACAGCACTCGCTATCAGCCCCATACGTCCATAACAATAAACTATTTGGAATATGGAAGCACCTTAGTGCAATGAACCGAGTGAATTGAGTTCATTGAATAGAACTGATGCTACGGCTTGGCAGGAATAACCATTGCAATTTGATAGGCACAATCAAGAGCCACGAGGCGTGACTTCAATTCCGCCAACCCCAATTCATGTCTTCCTCTGCTTGCACAGCCTATTGCAACTAATAGTTCTCAAAGAAGAAGAAAAAAGGTTTCATTGTTTTTGTATAGAAGGATAAAAATTATATGCATAAATCCAAAGGGATACCTTATCCCAATAGATAATGCACCCCCTGTAGAGTGCCAGTAAGTTGCCCTCATGCTATATCGAAAAGACTAATTTATTATGTAAGAGAACTCTTTAAGTTATAAATCTTTTTTTTTTTTGGGTGAAAAGATTCTCCAGAACTCATAACAATTACCTAATATTTCTATAAATAAATTTTCTTTTATTTCTTGTTTAGACACTACAATGAACATATTTTAGGATAAACTATGAAGGTATAATTAGGGTTTTGGAAATTGTGAGCTAGAAAGGGTTTGTAATTTTGTCCATTTAAAAATGATAATATATAGTTTGATTGTAGTGAAAATGTTCTTTTTAGGATCATTAATGTAGGTACATTTAGAACGTGGGACCATGTTAAAATCTTGAGTTATTTCTATTATATTTATTATTTTTATGGCAATCTAACACCGCCCACCCTTTACTCATCATAATTATTTAATTAAAATCTCAGCACTGGCATATGATAGCAACTCTTAGGAGCAGGCTCATGTTTTGGGAGTTAATTCCATATAATTACTGTTTTATTTGATTTTAATCCTATACATCCAACCTTGCTTCTTTTAAACAAATAAATTAAAGAAGTGTGAGGGTATGTGATTATGCATGTACGTACACTTACGTGAATGTTGCATAAATTCTATAAATAAGGACGAGTACATGCATCCAAGTTCATTTATAATTCCCTTCTCCGTCCAATTTGATTTCTCAGATGTGACAGTCAAAGGCAGAGAGAACCTCAATTCATCTCATGCCCTATCTTCCACCGGCCAGGCCCACCACCCTGAACCCATTCTTTTCCGGCATTGTCAACAACACACTTTTACCATATTCGGCGCATTTCAGAATCACAACCCAACTCCATTCAATGAAAATGGGTACCACTTTACTGTATGCTTCTTAATTTGTTCCCTAGACTAGGGAATAAACCACAAATTGCAATTTGTCAATTTGCCAATTTGATCTAAAAATATCTTAATTACGTATCTGATATGCCTGAGCAAATTAGTTCTTCGTTTAAAAGTATATCCAATGGGACAAATTATCGATTTAATCTTTGATATTTATCACCATGTAGATCTGTGTATGAGCTTGAGGAGAGGTAAAAGAAGAAAAAAAAAACTTGAGCTTGATGTTTCTAGCTCATCGTTTCTGATAAATATCAAAACTTCGAACTTTCATGCTCATAATTCATCCTTCCACCAAAAGGAATCCCTCAACGATGCATCAGAAGTATGGTAGAACAATAAAGAGAAGAAAAGAAGTTGTAAATAAACAACCATGCGCAAGGGTGCTTATGGTTGTATCCTTGACATCTCTCAGCAATTGTTCCACTCCCGCGCAAGTGCAATAAGAATTTAATACCATGCTAGTGATTTGATTAAACAACCATGTCGAAGAAATTAAAAAACCCTTGTATTTAAATTTCTCAAAAGGAGGAAAAAAAATAAAATTAAGCAAGAATAACAGATTGAATTGCAGGAGCTTTGAATTCCATGGCATACATGTTTCCTGAACTTCATGAGCAGCAATCTGAGACCTTCTGGCTTTTCTGAGTGGCATTCAGTGTTCAGGGAAAAAGAAAAAAAAACTATTTGTTAGTTCCCAATTTGCTCAAAAAAAGGTTCCCATCACCATATAAAGCAGAACTTTCTAAAAATATATTAGAATATCAATCAAATCAGATGTATAAAGCACTTGTTCTACCTCTTTAACCTCTTAAACAGCATAGTAAGCTTTTGTTGGAATACCCAGTTCCTTGGATTGGACAATTCAATTTTGAGCAAAACAGGATTTGGAACATAGCTGTAAAGTTGTGGGACTTGATAAATTTGGTACAACATTAATCACAGACGCAAAAAGAAAAGCAAAAATGAAGAATGGTATAGACAGAGGACAGCTTAAAAGCAACACTTAGAATGTGTCCTGATCTATCGTATACAGAACTTGAGAAGTTACTTCCTGCCCGAGAGCTACTGTGATTTGCATGTGCACTATCACAATCTATAATTTAGAAAACCCAGCCTAACCAAAACCAAGCCACAAATATATCTAGAAGCTGAGGCATAGTAAAGTGCGCTTGAGGTATCGCAGCAACAGACACATGCCTTGTTGACATTAGCTATATTTATTATTAATCAAGGCATACACATTCACTTCTATTCTTCTCAGCATGCTTCACTGCAGGAGAAAACTTCACTCACAGAATCTATAATCTTTCACACACTCTGCATCTCAACCAATAGAAATCCCCATTGGAGTCTATACATCTTTCTTCTTTCTCACCTCTCTGCTGAGTAGACCTCACTTTCTCCCTTAAGACAGAACTAGGTTCATCAGAGAACCCCTGAATTACCATCTCTAGTCTTCTATGATTTTGTCTTGTGGAACTCCAGAATATCTGTATAATCTTCAATTCTTTGAAATCTAAGAAAAACCACTGCTCTTCAATGCTGCTTTAAGCCAGAAACAACCATTGACACAAACTCTGTACATCAGTTTAAGTGTGGGGCTATGGCCCATTGACCACAACCATTAGCTAACTGGCATCCAGCCAGCAGGAGCTTGCCCCAACTTCAGCATGAAAACAATGAGCTTAACGTCAGTCTACTCTTGGGTGACCAGCATGCATGCTGCAATATTCTGCAATTGCAGATCTCGACGGTTGGATTTTCATCCAATAGTCTAGAACTGTCATTGCATAAAAGTAAATTTTTTTAATAAAAGTTTTTGGACCGTTCAATCAAAATTTAATAGTCCAAAAGACTATTGCAGAAATCCCCTGGTGCAGGAGATCCTTGTCCGTTGTCCCACAATCATTTTTCCTTATCATGTAGTTCCTATTGATATTTTGCTCTCTCTTTCTAATTTTTCTCCCTCTTATCATCTTCCTTTTCACTACAATATATATGCTCACTAAATTGGCATTGCGTGGAATAGCTGAAATCTTCTACAATCAATCACTGAATATGCTTATGCATAGGTCTACGCTGTAGTGGTTAGAAGCCTATTTTCACACCTTGCTCATAATTACAAATAACACATGCCCACTCAACTATAGTGCCAAGAGAAGCCAGCGCATATTTGTTCAACACAGGTTCAATCCTGTCGTGAAAACTTAGTTGCACATGACCACATAAAGTCATGTGCAGCAAGCAAGAAAAAAGAATTTACCAAGCAATTATAAAAAAAAAAAATATTGAAAATCATCTGCATTCAACTGCAGTATAAATATTATAGGCAGCACAAAACATCCTACACTATAGGTTTCAGCTTAATGAACATAAGCTTAAAAAAAAAAATGAATATCCAGGTCATTTTCCCATAGTTTGGGACCAGTACTGTACCATCCCACAACATGCTTCTTTGCTGAAACTGTTAATTTTGATTAGATTATTTCTCCATAAAAAACTTGAGAAAAAGGATAATGGTGCCAATGTATACCATTTATTCTTTTAAACATGGAAAACAATGATTCGTGGTAATTGTGGTCATGATATCAGATCCTAGGATCCCTGTCATCTTCTTCAAAAGGCACTGTGAAAAGAGAACCAATTAGTCAGACGTGAACTATTTACTTGGCCAGATAGCATTAAAATTTCTAAATCAAGCACAGAATCAATTTACCTCTAGCTGGGACCAACTATCGTGAAGAAGAAACATAATCATGTTGTACCAACAGAGCAACTAGTCTACAGAAGATTTTCAAGATTTAGCATTGAACAAGAAAAATGCTCATGCGAGAAGAATTTACAACTTTCTAAAATCTGCCTCATGAATTGTAACAAATCATGGATGCGGCTAAGTTACAGCTAAAAAGTAACTCTAACAACTGCATATATTTCTCTAGAAAGCTAAGATTCTATATAAAAATATAGCATACTAAAACAAGTCAGCTTGGATTTGAGGCATCTAATATTAAGGCAGAGTGCAAACTCCCAATACCTGCCAGAATGAAATTTTTTATCTATACTAGGATTATGTGGTTTCAATAAGAGAACTGCAGGAGAAAAATCAGAAGGGAAATGAAGCATAGGGCTGGAAACAAGAATATATGTAGTATAGGTTCTTCATGTCAATTTCTAACAAGACTCCAAGATGGCTGTCCGAGTGCAGTAAACACGTCCAGCATATCCAAAAAACCCAACTTTCATTATCAATAAGAATCCAAAAATCCGAACCACATGTGCTTGTTTTATATAAACTGCTATGAAGAAAAATATTTTAGTCATCCACTAGTGATTAATACCAAAAAATTAGATGGTACCACTTTCCTTTGTTTTCAAAAGAATGTATTATTTTCTTAGACTAACATCGTGGTCAATGAAAACAACCCTTCAAATAGAAGAAAAGGACTTCCTTCCCTTAGAAACAGATATCGTTTTCAGAAAGAAACCAAGCAGAAAAAGTTATACAAGATGTATCACGTTTTGAATAAATAATTTCTACCATAAATATTTGACGACCCAAAATCTGTTTCAACGATACTATTTCATACCATCGTAAAAATTTCCATGAAGCAAATATAACTTTAGGCCTCACTCCTCAGGAGACTATTATATATATTTTCCCATTTTCATTGAGTAACCTCCAGCTAAATAATATGAATGTATAATTGTCCATAAACTATGCGATCATTAATCTTAACTTATCCAGCGCTAGAATTCAAACGAAAGAATCCAAACAACACAGAAACAGAACAAATTGCAGATAGTAGACGACAGAAAGACAAATCGGCGTAGGTGCTGGTAAGATCAACAGTGCCTTTGAAAGAACCGCCAAGCAAGACGCCGACGACAAGTTTGCGGGTGTCCTTAGCGACCCTGTTATAATTGTCAAATAAGCTCAGCAACACCAGTGGATGAACAAACAACTTCTCGATGGGTTTCGACGAAATTTGCTGCGTCTAAATCGCGTCACCATTGCTGCAATAGATAATCAACTTCATAGTTTCGATATTTCCCTCTAAAATTAGTATTTTCCTTTTTCTTCTTGGCCGGGCAATTGGTTAATATACGATTCCTCTACCAACTTTTCGCACATAACAAGAGGTGTAATTTGCACAGTTTTAATTGTAAAAGTAATAGATAAAAATTGTTTTAATTAAAGAGTTAACTGATTCGTTGGTTTTGAGAGAATTATTTCATATCGATAAAGGAGAAAAAGTATACTAGAAGAGACCAGGACAAACAATAATTATAGTGGTTTGAATCAACTCTGGATCTTACGTCCACTCTCCAGCACACCTTGTGGGAAATTTCACTAACTTAGTGGACGCCTTTTAGCTTTTACATTTATACTTCAATAACCCGGACTTAAGGATCAGTCACAAGATTTACTCTCGGTAGTTTGCATGTTAGAGATCAATATTGAAGAATGAGAAAAGAAGAATTGATACAAGATATTTATGTGAAAGATCCTTTTGTATGAGGGAAAAAATACATGTAAGAATCATAAAGACCTTTATTAACTCAAGAAATTGTATAACCTTTATTTGAATGTAAGGAGAAAACAATCAATTTCTCTCTCTCAAAAATAAGAAAAACACACAATTAATAAAGGTATAAATATTTGAACGTGTAATACTAATTAGATGTGAGCTTTGACTCAGTGGTAAGGCAAGTCATCTGAAATTAAGAGGGTGTGGGTTCGAGATGCAGTGTTCCTTCCTCTGCAGAATGAAACTCCGGCCAACTTCCTCCTTCACTGGCGACGCTTTCTGGACAACCACTGCTTACCGTTGGCTGCGACAGTAGGTTTTTCGGCGAGTTCACGTCATAGCCATGGGCAGCGATTTTGGTGAGTTTTAATCATTTTTTTTCATGAGAATGATGTTAAGAGAAGCATTTTTGGCCCTTTCCCATTGAATTTTAGCTTTAGAAGCATGATTTTAGGCAAATTTTTTAGAGTTATTCTGACAGGGACTACACTAAAAAGTTTCAAAATTTTGGGATTTTCAGAAAATGGTGAAAATTTGCAGTTTAATGGGTTTAAATTAGCTTTATAAGAACACTTTTGAGGTATATGACATAAAACCCTATTGTTTTTCATAGTTTTACTTGGGTTGAAGGTAAAAGTATAAAATTTGGGACTAAAGTGAAAATTTAAAAAGTTTTTAAGGCAGTGAGTGTAACTTGACTAAAATTCTTGGAAAGGTTAGGTGATGGAATCAGGGAATTTGAGCTAGGTCTTGTTTTTAGTAATGATAATGAAGTGGCATATGAAGTTTGTAATGGAAATATGAAGAATTAAAGAAAAAAGAAAAAATATGTGATAAATTAATGATATGGGATTATGGTTACTTTATTACCTTGTTAAGGCATTATAATGAACCTAAATTGATATGTTTAGCGATCGGAATTGAGGGAAGTATATTTTTATGATATAGGAATTGTGGGTGAATTTGATTATGAGGAGACAAGGTTATTTTGGCGTACATCATCCACCAGGTAAGCAGTAGCTTTTCCAACTGAATGCTTACCATTGCATTGTTATATGGTTATATGGTAGCATAATTGTTAGACTTGTTAGTCTTTCATATGAATATTGATTTATGATTGGTAAGTGATTTCCATGCAAAACAGTAAAAAGAGAGGAGTGAATAGAAACGGGTAATGTTTTACTAAAAAATATGATAGCATTGAAATTGAAAAAGGAAATTTATGTATGGCAGTTTCTTAGATTTAGGAGCACACTATAAGATGGATGCTTTAGTGTGAGCTTGTGACTCATGACCGTATGAGTGATTTATCCCGAGATGTTGTGTGCTCTTGACCGAAATGAATAACTTGAAGGATACATACCCTCGACCGTATGAGTGATTTACCTCAAGATGCTGTGTGTTCTTGGTCGTATGAGTGTTTTACACGAGATGCTGTGTGTTCTCAACAAATGATTAAATTGTATGGGCCATGAGTCGATGACCGATGCTTGATGTCTTGATAGTCCTCCTTAGAATTTAGGTTCTAAGCCAACCGTATTTTGAATAAAAAGGAATGTTTTTACATGTCTTTAACAAGAACCCAAGGGCTGAGTCTATTGACCATTTGATAAAAGTATACATAGGCTAAGTACCCTTGACCAATGAGAAAGATTTTTTCGAGGGTTATGGATCATCGATCGTGAAAGTGTGATTTTCAAGGGTTATGTACCCTTGACCGATTTAAATTTTCCATGGAATGAATGTTATCGCCTATTTATAGCTTAAAGTGTTAATGGTTTAAATCATGATTTATCAAAAACTGATCATTTTAAAAGGTATTATTGATTTATTACTGGAATACTACCCGTTTATGTTTTACTGAATTTCAAGCAGCCATCCTGAGCAGTTTGCTGATCAAGAGGGCTAGAGGAGCCCCATTGGCACTGTTGACATTTTGGTTTCCCTATTTTGTTGTATTTGGTATGTAAATGGTAAAGATGTAAATAGATGTAAATGATATGTATGACCACAGGTAGATTCCCCATTCCCCCTTGTGTTGTAGTTGTCTCTAAATTAAATTGAGAGCTGAACTCTCTTTTATGTATATTATTGTCTTGACAGATGTTTGTAGAAACTTCAAGAGGTCTCAGTTCTAGAGGAGACTCTGCTGAAATTTCTACAAATTTGATATGAATGCGAATTTGCTTGATAATAAATGTCTGTTATGTATGATTGCAACTCAGTTTAAAACCAACTTGTTAGACTTACAGAGGCGAGCTAGTCTCATTATCTGTGCCGGTCACACTTCGAAAATTTGGGGTGTGATAAACAATTACTCACTCTCTCAACAAAAGAGATTTCACTACTTTTATAACTTTCTGCACTCTAATGCCAAACCTTAAAGGGAAAGGCTATATTTATAGGCATCATCTTAAAAATTTTTTGACAACCTTATCTTCCAATTTGTCAAAAGGTGCCAACCTTATTTTCCACTTTGTCAAAAGTTACCAACTTTATTTTCTGCTTTATCAAAATGTGCCAACCTTATCTTCTACTTTGTCAAAAAGTGTCAATCTTATCTTTCATTTTATCAAGAGTTACCAACTTTATCTTCTATTTTGTCAAAAGTGGTAACTAATTTTCAATTTTTGTCAAAAAGTGGTAATAAAATTTTTACCATCTTTTTTTCATTGTCAAAAAGTAGGCACCAAATTTGTCTTTACCTATTTGACATTACATACACACAAAAACCTTTTGCAAAACTATAAACGAATCAAATTATTTAAAGGTAAGACTTATGCTCTTATAAGTGCATTCACACACTTTATTGGTTAGTCTCACATTGAGAGATTTATAGAAGAAGAAAGGCTAGCAATAAACATGATAGCACACAACAATTTGATTGTCACACAAACTTTGTTACTTCTTCAACATGACGAGTTGTAATTTATATAATAGAAGCTTGAATGTTCACTTAATGGCTATAACTATTTTCTAATTCTTTGCAATGTGTAGAAAGCCCTTCAAAGCATGTTTGTTTACTAAAAATGACGATAGCTACTTTTGTGAGAAGATGAAGGTAGGTGCAGCTCAATAAATGCTTATCAATTCTTTGTGGCCCTTTCAGTTTGCACGAGAGAGTGATTCAGGGAAGGCTATCTTGATGGTAGGTGAAGATTGGACAGATAGGAATATTGGGCATTTTAGGCTTCCATTTTCATAACCAATATCTATATGAGGCCTACAACTTCTTGGTTTTCATCGGATTTCCAGTTGGGCTTGTTTCTTAATTTATATCTACACATGACAATGAGTGACCTAATCAACAAAGATGACATAAGAAAAAATAATGAAGATTAAAACACATTTTATCTTAACAATCTCCCTTTTTTATTTTCAATTATGTCAAAACTTGTTTGAGGTTGTTCTTAGTTGAGCCACTAAATTCGCTAATTTTGCTTTCTTCTTGATTGCTAAATATCTCCCCCTTAGTTGATCACAATTTGTGCACCCTAAAAGATAAAAAAGGAAGGCATTGCTCCCTCTTAACATGTTTTATCCTTTTTTGATATAAGCAAAAAAAAAAATAGTGGATATACATAACGTAGAAAACCAATAACCTTAGATATATGTATACATAAAATTCACACAGAATAACCATATAAATCAAAATACCAAATATATAAGTATACAAAAGTTAAGTGCAATAAAGATGAACCATTGTCTAAAAGTTCATAAGAAAATCAAGAAAAATGGGAGTGTAGTTAACTAAATGATTAGTTCTTTGGGGAAGAGGACTCAAGAATGGTAATAATGGGGACCACAGGAATTGGCATAGAAGCTGATGTAGAAGGCGTATTAGAAGAGCCAACATGAGCTTTGGGATGTTTAGTAGCAACATCGTCTGACATATAACACTCAAAAGGGTCTATATTAGGTTTAACGCGGACGAACCTAGCTAAATAATCTATTTCATACAAGATTTGTGCGCTGAAGTGTTTGTGTAGGGCCTCAATCTCCTTTTGGACGTATTTAGAAATGAACTCCTTAAGATCGCCATGGTTAATTTCCATTTATGCTTGCATGATAGAAATGGCTTGCTTGACTTCCCAAATATGACAATAGTGGCTACATACTATGGTGAAGCAAGAGGAACAAGGACAATGACATGCTCAGGAGAGGGGAGAGTAGTGGGAACTAGCTTTTCTGGAGATGGAGTGGATATTAAGAAGCCTTTTGAGGAGTAGCCTTCGTTGGCTCATTAACATGTTCTTCTTTGCCAGCATCCAAAGACGGAGCAGAATTGTCATACCACAGTAATAACATCCTCTAGGCAAGTTGTCCAAGTGTTCACAAGAAATTGGAGTCAATCTAGTGATAAAAATAAAGGAAACTTGGTTGGAAGATAGCTAAATAAGAAAGACAAATTCTAATTCAGCAGTATTATTCATATGATAAATTTATCAAATTTGAAAATTCATAATAAATTCTTGGAAGTCCCAAAAATTGTCAAATTTTTTAGGACACTAGAATAATGTAAAGGCTAATTTTGAACCAAATTTTAGTTCAAAATTCATTGATTTGTCTTATTAAATAAATCCATAATAATTGCTATAAGGAATTATACAGAACCATATTTTTATTCATGATATTTGGTACAAAACCCTCTAAATGGAATCCAAATGATTTCAAACTTTCTAGAGTACCTCATTAATACCTCAAGGGATTGAAGATAAAATTTCAAAATTCATCTAGTTAGACCATCATGTGTCACCAATATCATACATATTAGAAAAACTTTTCTACATAATTCTTCATACTTTAATCATGTAAAAAGGGCAGCTATTTAACTCAAAATTTGGTGGAATTTGTACATGTAAATTATGATATATTAAGATTCAATCTACCAAAGATCTTAATTTTTAGAGTCCATCTACTAAATTTTTCACATTTTCTCTTCTCTCATAAATTTCCATCTTCATAAAATTAAAACTTAACTAAATGGGTTTCAGCATACCAAATTTTGAATTTGGCTTCATTCACTCATACTTATGTTTCAAGAAGCTTTCTACTATCTATTAAAATTAGTTCAAACTCTTGGTTGTTCATTTCTTCATGCATGTCGAAATTTATACCTATACAAGGAAAGTCTTGCGCTACATCATCATATTTTCTAAATTACATGACAATACATTTTTTATCATTGAATTCTTGTTGCATACATCAAAATATCATAGCTTTCGACTAACTAAGCCTCTTGGCATTGCTCCTCTAAAAGATTTTAGAGACTATTTCATTTTACTTG
Source organism: Delonix regia (assembly GCA_037074485.1). Taxonomy (NCBI): domain Eukaryota; kingdom Viridiplantae; phylum Streptophyta; class Magnoliopsida; order Fabales; family Fabaceae; genus Delonix; species Delonix regia. The sequence continues at coordinate 16,280,499 of CM073452.1, read as the reverse complement.
TCTTTACTAGATCCACATGAAATGGTTAATTAGAGATGTGATGAGATAAGAAGTTCCAATAGCTCACTTCATATTCCACACATACTATGATATACATAAATAAAGTAATACACACATCATCATAACATGAACAAAGATCATGAAATTATGCTAGAGTTGACACATTTGGCTTTGGTTTATGACCACATCATATTTAACATCACGATTAGGGTAGGATTAGCATGTCCAAACCCTATAAGCCATCATACATAACATTAACTGTAAGCTGCTAAGGCTCCATATGATATCTCCCACCATCATACATCAACTCATAGCAACATAAAGCATAAAAAATCTTCATCAAGTATGCAATCACTAAGCATAAGCTCACATATAACATATGAGGCATGAAGAAGGAACTACCTTGCTAATTTAAGCTAATTCCTTTTTTGATTTCCCTTATAATGGCAATATCTCTTCTCTAAACTCAATCTTTGATAGCTATTTTGTCAATAACTAATCTCTATACATATAACATTCGTTACTATCATTATTATTAGTTTAAATGCTTTGTCCATACTTACTTCTCCATTTAAAATTCCAAATTGCATAATAAATTATTTAGAAATATATTTTATCACATTACTAGGTGTCAATAGCTCAAAGACCCACTTAGGCAACTTAGTTCCATTTTGTTTCTCCACTTTCTAGCTATATTTTCACCTAAGAGAAATTTCTTCACCTAAGTCTCTAGATTACAAATATAGTGAGGAAGAGCTTAAACTTCGTGGTCTTGGCGATAGAGGATCTATTTCGACTTGAAATTTCTACAATTTAAGACATTCTTATAAATAAGCTTACCCTTTTTTTTTTTTACTTCACTTTTTTCTATTTTAATTCACCAAATCTTTCATTGCATTTAGGTTGAAATCGATTATAGAAGAAAATTTTTGGATTTTTAGATAACTCTAAGTGAGTTCTACAACTTTTCCTTTTATCATGAGTGCAAAATATGAGGAAATTATCTTGAAAAATTCACTTATATGTTTCTCTCTTTTCTACCATTTTCTCCACCATTTTTACACCTTATTTTTCTTCTTTGGTCATGCATATAATGGAGAAGATGGTGAGGTATCCCTTTGTCCCTCACTTGGCAGAATGGTGGGTGGAAAAGTCTAAAAAAAAGAAATCATTTGGTGAAAATTAGACATTTTACTCTTCGTTCACACTTCTATCCCTTTTAGTAGCATTTTCTAACCCAAAATTGTATAAAATTCCCTAATTATGATTTTTGTATCTTCTGATAGTTCTAAATTTAACTTTTAACATCTGTAACTTTTCAAAAATTACACTTTTACCCTTATTTATACAAAAACATTTCAATTAGGTCCTTTTAGCTTTTCAATTCGATCCCTCCCTCTTTGATTGGTTTAATTATTATCTTAATAAGGTAAGTTTGTACCTATTACTAAATAAAATTTATTATTTGGGATGTTACAGGAATAAGTTTCAATTGATAAATGTGTGCTAGGTGCTATAGGTACAAGAGCATATTCATCATCTGAGGAAATGGTTGAGGACAAAGAAAGGGACTTGTTGTTGCTAGATTCTTCCTTAAAGGCATTTGAGACATGAGTTGTGAGGATTTTTGCACAGGAGTAGCTTTGGTGGAGGTTTTTTTCCAGGCATGAGAAAATGAGGCTTTAGTGATGCCTTTAGTTATATAAGTTCAGGATCCTCAACTTCCTTTCAAATTTTTATTTAGATCTTCCTAAATGTTTTGAACTTCATAGAGGCTAACAAGCTCTCATTAAAATTTTCCCGTGGTGTCGCTCTTTCAGCCACATAGCAGGACAAATCAATGGTTATATGTTAAGCAATCAATGTGATCATCATATCGTAAGGGAGTACTTTAGTTTCTCCACTTTAAGTGGTTTGCATTTGATTCATGATGATGTAAGACAAATTGAATAGAAGTATATGAAGTGCACACCAAGTGTATAATAGTTCAAGATGGGTAGACATGTTTGTCTTTCGCACTTTGGGAGTGACGAACTGATTGATGATGTTAAGGAGCATGCAATTGTTAACGCTTAGGGCATTCAAGTTAACTAAAGCTATATCCCATCCAACTAGTTATTCTATGATCGCTTACTCAAAATAGCCTACAAACTCAATCAGCTGAAGCTTGTTGTAGCGCTCAATGACAATGTTAAGGCATTAGATGATTCTAGCTAGTGTGTTTGTTTCCTGATTCATGAACTTTCCTCTAAGGAGTAGCCTGACCTTGAGTGATTTCCTTTCAAAGAAAAGATTTAAGTAAAACTCTTACACAAACCTTGGATAGACATATTCCTTAAGTTGGAAAAATGGCTCCCAGCTACGTTTACAGAATAGGTTAGAACACTTCAGATTGTTCTAGTGAAAAGAGTATAGGTTGACTTCTTGTGCAAAAGCAACACGCCTCTTCTTATATTCAGACTCAAACTAGGCTTTTGCTTTGGGCCCATCAAGTATCTTGAGGTTGTGCCTCACAACATGATAGTGGAAGATTTTTTGTGTTTGTGGGTAGCCATGGTGGGAGTAATAAGGAAGATGAAGAAGAATTTTGAGCAAAATGAAAATTTTTGAAGCTTTGTCAATGAGTAGCACTGCCTTATTATATAAAGATTTCAGCAAGGATTAAAATCTTAATATTAATGGTGGAATGATGGTTGTCAAGCATAGGAAACATATAGATGCAAAATCACTAAGATTTTGGGTAACTGGGTTAGAGTGATGGGATAGATAGTTGTCATATATGGAGAATGGAGGATGAAGTAGTTGTCAGGCATAGTAGTTGTTTGGGTTAAGTAAGTATGGCTTTGTCAATCGAGTATACATCCCAAACAATGTTACTTTGTGAGCATTTAACAATAATGTACCTTATGGCCCATCAGAGTAATCTTAGTCTTATAACATTAAAGCTTGATAATATCTTGTTGTAACAGAACAAGAATGAATGTATATGGATTGTGAGTGGATAGAATACACCATTATAGCTTAAGCATATTAACTCACTCCTTACTTTGCAAAATGAATCTAAACCAAGAGGCTTGGTAAAGATATCAATAAATTAATCTAAGGTAAAGATGAATTCTAGAGTAATGTTACCCTTTGCTAAATGATCCTTAAAGAAATGATGTTTTATTTTGTTGTGATTACTTCAGGAGTGCCACATTGGATTTTTTGAGATATTTATAACATTTGTATTATCATATTTGATAGGCACAGGTTAAATTTGTGACCATAATAATTAAGCTCTTTCGTCATCTAAAGAATCAAGGCATAACAACTTATTATAGCAACATATTCAGCTTCTGTAGTGGATAAGGGTACAAAGTTTTGCTTCTTACTATGCCAAGACACTAAACTTAATCCTAAAAATTTGCAAGTACTATTGACACCTTTTTTTTTTAATCAATTTTACATTTACCAAAGTTAGCATAAGCAAAACCATGGAGATCATATAAGAAATTGTTAAGGCACTAGAGACCAAGATTTAAAGTTCCTGAAAGGTATTTAAAGATTTTTTTTACATCAGTCAAATGAATTTTTTAGAATCTGCCTGAAATTTAGCACACAAGCACATACTGAAGGTGATATATGGTTTGCTTGTAGTTAAGTAAAGTAAGGAACTAATCATTCCTTTAAATTTCTTCTAATTAAGTAGAATGCCTTTTCATATTTATCAAGTTTGATGGAAATGCTTATAAGTATTCCAATATTTTTTGCATGATTTAAACCAAACCTTTGCAACAATTTTTTAGTGTACTTTGTCTGCAAGATGAAGATACCATCTTTCAACGTTTCACTTACAACCTTAAGAAGAAGGTCATTTCTCCTGTCATACTCATATCAAACTCGTTAGTCATAAGATCTAAGAATTCTTCACAGAGCCTTTCATCAGTTACACTAAATATTATATTATCTAGATAGATTTGAATGATGAGTATGTTCCTAATTTTTTTTTTTTTATAAAAAGAGTTGTATAAGCTTTCCCTAAGAATCTTTTCATACAATGCTTGTGGAACTTGCTTCAGGTCATAAAGTGCTTTAGTTAATTTGTAAACATGGTATGGTCTATCATCCTTCTCTAATCTAGGAGGTTGTTTGACATTAAACTTCTTTTTGCAATATGCCATCAAGAAAGACACTCTTGATATCCATTTGGAATAACTTAAATCTTTTATGACATGCATATGCAAATAGCATCCTGATTGCTTTAAGTCTAGCAATATGAGTAAATGTTTTTCAAAGTTAATCCCTTCCTCCTGGTTATAGTCTTGAGCAACCAATAAGGCTTTATTCCTATGGTTGTTATCAGATTCACCAAGTTTATTTCTAAATACCCATTCGGTACTAATGATAGCTTTTCTTTAGAAGCAAGAACTATTAATCATACTTGATTTCATTCAAATTGATTTAATTCTTCTTGCACAGCCATGATCCAATGATCATCAATAAAAGCTTTTGTTACAGTCTTGAGCTCCAATTGTAACATAAATGCTACATGATTCATAGTCTTGTATGAGGATCGAGTTCTCATCCCTTCACTTAGATCTCCCAGAATAAATTCTTTCTAATATGTAGATCAGTGTCTCCGTTCTCTAGGCACAATATGTTTATCATAGGTTGTGATTTCTTTTAAGGAATCATTAATCTCAACATTAGACTCGTCTTCTGTTAACTGCTCTTCAGTCTCCCCTGTAGGAGTTATGTTGAGTATAGGATGCTCAGTTTCTTGTTGAGCCTTCTTTGAGTGAAAGTTTATTTCTTCATTGTCATCATCATTTTTCTTGTAGCTTTCTTTTAAAACACATTATTTTTACTAGAAAAAACATGTATTGTTTCTTCACTAGTGTTTGAGTTTTTATTGAATACTTTGAATGCTTTACTTGTAGTAGAGTACCTAATGAAAACACCTACACTTGTTTTAAAATTAACCTTTCCAAGATTTTCTTTGTTGTTATTTAGGATGAAGCATATGCCCTAAACACATTAATATAACTTATGTTTGGTTTTCTACATTTCCATAGCTCATAAGGAGCTTTATTTAAAATGGATCTTATTATGCATATATTTAAAATATAGTAAGAAGTGCTGACTACCTTAGATTACTAGCTTTTGTGTAGATTGTTTTTGCAAAGTAAAGTTCTAGCAATATCAAGAAGACTCCTATTTTTCCTTTCAGCAACACTATTTTGTTAAGGTGTTCTATAGTGCAGAAAAATTGCAAGAAATTCCTAGTGTGACATTGAAGTCCTCAAAGGCTTTATTTTCAATTCCTTTCCATGATCATTTCTTATAAAGGTGATGCAATATCCATTTTCATTTTAAAAAATTGCACAATATTTTTAAAACCACTTAAAGTATTCATGTTTAGGAGCAAGGAAATAAACCCATGTATATCTTGAAAAATCTTTAATACTCACAAATTCATAATGTTTACCTCTCATACTCTGAGTTCTAACAAGACCAAAAAGATCCATATGAAGAAGTTGTAGAGGTCATTCAGAACTTACATGATCCTTTGATTCAAATGTTGATTTTACCTATTTGCCTTGTTAACGTGCATCGCAAGTTTGGTCACCAAATCTTTGGATGATAGTCTTAATATTAATTGCATATTGGTGTTCTAATCTTTTGTGCCATAACTAGTTGTGATCTTTTTAAAAAGAGAGAAATTTATATAATTCTAATAATTCAATAAGTAAAGTGTAAATATTTTTGTTTCTCCTTCCTTTTATTATTGTTGTGCCTTCTTTTGTTATAGCACAGGATGTTAAGTTAAATAAAATATTGTACCTCTTGTCACACAATTGGCTAATGCTGATTAAGTTTTGTTTCAGCCTATCAACCAGATATACATTATCTATGGTTAAGAAGCAGCTTATGAATACTTTACTCGAACTAATAATTTTTCCTTTCTTATTAAGGTGACAGTTCTTAAGTTACTCTTTGTGAGTGAAATAAAGTGGCTTATGTCTCTAGTCGCGTGTTTAGAGCATCTTGAATTTAGGTACCAAAAACTTTTACTTTTGGATTTTAATAAGACCCGAAAAATAATTTAGTTAATTTTAGGTGCCTAGTATTTTTGGGTCCTGGACATGATAGTGTACTTCTGATCATTCTTGTTTTTTTTGCCAATGTTCTTGAAGCATTCTTTAGCAAGATGATCTTTTTTCCTACAAGCATAACAAGTTTTGGAAGATTCCATAAAGTTAGTCTTACCAAATGCTTTAGTCAGTTTGTGTGGGTCATAACCTAATCCAATCTTATCAAGATATATTTCTTCAGACTTCCAAGAAGAACTTTCAAGTTGCTATGACCATTTTGAAGTCTAACTAAGTCATTTGTAAGCTCTTCATTTTTTTCTTTCAGTTTTTCATTTTCTATTCATTCATTGAAATCTTTTCTAACTTTTTTTTTTCTAAAATATTCATTTCTTATTTTAAAAAACCAAGAATTTTTTAAAGTTTCCAAATGATGGTCTATTTTCTATACTTTTGTACTATTTTGTTTAAATCCTTAAGAACTTCATCAAAAGCATTCAACAACTCAATCGTGAGTAATGTGCTGAGTTACCTCTTCATTTTATTTCCAAAATTTTCTTTAGGATGATCATTTTTCTTGAGATATAGATCATGATTACAATATTCTATAGCGCTTCCTATGCCATTAGTGATTAGCAGACATAGTTTTGTTGCATTGTTCTTTTCTTCATCATTGAAATCAGTTGCTAGAAATTCATCATTCTATGATGAGTTTGCTAACATTGTTTTCTTCTTATCTTTGTTCAACGGACACTTAGCTTTTATATGTCTATTATGAATACCCCATCCAAAAATTATATTAGGAAAGATCAATTTAATTTTTCTTTAAAAAATATATAATAATATATAGAATAATAAATAAGTAAGATAAAGATAAACCAACAATGATAATAAAAATTGAAAGCAAAAATGACAAAAATAAAAGCATGAGAATAAGATTAACAATTTATGGGCTTCTAGAAAAATTGAAACCAAAAGGAAAATGAAAATGAAAACCAAAAAATAAATTCAACATCAAATATGAAGAATTTAACAAAAATAAAAAAGGAAATTAGAAAATATTTTTTTAATTCACTAGTTAAATAAAAAAAATAATTAAATAAAGCAATTAAGCAAAAACTCAAAAAACAAAAAACAATAATAACGACAAAAAAATAATAATAACAACAAAACAAAACAAAACAAGGTAGAGAGGAACTTAAGCTAAAGCGTTATGCTCTGCTGCCTATCACTACACCTTATATATAATTGTTGTAGCTGTCTTACAAAGGAAGAACTTACAACAAAAATAAGCTTTCTTCATCCGCCAGAAACGAAGGTGAATAGAGGAAAAGTTAGGTGGTATGTTGGCAACGTCGACCCACCTTTCTAGTTGCTGTCACAGGACAGTCCAAGAGGGAGATGTAAGCTGAAAATAAGATCGTAGGAGAGAATGAGGTAGAGAGACTAAAAAGCTTGGAAGAGTTTAAGAAGAAGAGGACGGAATAGAGAGGAAAACATAGAAAATAGAGTGATAGGGAGGAGCACAGGGTGAAAACATGGAGAACAGTGAAGAACTTCAGAAAAAAAAAAAAAGAGAATGAGGGAAGCTCTCAGGCAATGAAAAAAACGCAAATGGAAAGATAGGGAGTGAGAGCATTGGAGGGAGAACAAGAGTGCTGAGAGGGTTGTGAAGTAGAGAGACAGAGAGAAGCCGTGAGAGTTGGTGGAAGATGGCAGAGATGCAGAAGAATCATTACTCTGCTCTTGTGCTTTAGAACAGGGACAAATAGAGACCTTAAGAGAAAGAGTAAAACAAAAGGGGGGGCTCGAGAAAGGAGAGATAAAAGAGGAAGAAGGAGCTGTGAAAGGTGAATAAGAATGAAAAAGAAGAGTGGGACTAGAAAAACACAAAAGGGAGATTGAGAGCTTGAAGGACGAAGATCAAGAAGCAAAGAAAGGAATCAGAGATTTTTAAAAGGTGCTAAGCAGTATGTTGAACCAATATTGGTAAAAAGTAACAGGTATCTTTTTGAACCATTACTGTGCTTGTATATGCACTGCATGATCTTTGTCTAGATGTCTTCTTGCATATGCTCATGAATGGGTTTGATATTGTGAGCCCCGTTGCTTCATTTTTCTTTCGATCCTAATAGGTATGGGTCTCATTTTATTACCATTTCTTGGGGTTTATTTAAATAAAGATTAATTTAATGATTTTACCTTGCCTAACTTGTGGAACGACGATTGGTGATTTAGTCCCTAGATATGACATGAATTTATTTAAGGCTATTTTTATGCCTAGGAAAGACACCATTGTTACCATCTCTGGGCTTGTGTTATTTAATTATGGCGTTTGGTTTTTTTGTATGTACATATATATCTATGTGTGTGTATATATGTGTGTATATATACGTGTGTGTGTTTATACATATAGATATATATATATATATATATATATATTTATTTATTTATTTATTTGTTTATCTACTTTTGTCATGTTCTAGGCTAGTGGGTTGGGTGGAAAATAGCATTGTAAATGAAGCTTTCTATGTGTATTATGTTTTGATAAGATGGATAATTGACCTTGACCTTGGGATATTTTCTATTTTCTTATTTCTTGTTCTCGATCCATAATAAGGTATGTTAGTTCATTTTGGTCATAATTCATTTTGTTAGACTATCAAAACAATCACTGTGGGATAATTGTATTTTATAGCTGCATAATTTCAGATTTAGTGACTTTGAGCTCATAGTAAGTTGAGACTTTGAATTGACTTTGCTGGTGCGAATCTTAGTTACATAAACATGATGTTTAAAGACCATTGTAGCATTAATCATTCAATGAAGCGTAGCTTGGTTGTAATCTTATTCTTTTCATCCTTGGATCATTCATTGCCTTTTATTTTGTTTTGGATATAAGAGAAACCAATCAACATGTTTACTTGAGAATGTAGAGGTTCCAAATATGGAGGATAAACCAGTTTTCCTTTGAGATTTTGTTTGTTAAATGAAACCATATGATGGCTAATTGAACACCAACATACTCACCATGTATATTACACATTTTTACTATTCATGTTTCTATCAAACTTTACAATTCTTTTTATTTTTTCTTAAGTTATTGTGTGAGGCCTTTAGTCTTTCTGGGTCCAGTGAAATGTTTTATCTTTATAGACCTTGAAAACTAGCACTCAATTTCCAAAACTACAAAAGCAACCAGATGAAAATAATTTCAAGTTACAAAATTATTTATTTTATTCTTATTATATTAAAAGTTGTCATGTGAGATCAACATCTCTTTAGACTTTTAGGGATTAATGATTATTTACTTTGCTTGTTGGTTGTAAGCCAAAACCATTGGAAAATTTAAACAATCATCCAAATTTCAAAATATCCAAAAAAATATAAATTTGAAAAGCCCAAAATGTTTCCCTTTCATAATTCCATTTCTTTTGAAAAAATAAAACAAAGAATTCTAATAAAAAATCCAAAAGTAAATTCCAAAAATTCTTAAAAGAGCCTTTCCCTCAATAATTTCACCTTTTTTATTTAAAAAACATAAATTCAAAAAGCCTTAAAACATTTTTCCATTATAATTTCACTTCCTTTTAAAATAAAATTTCTAACTTCAAAAATTCAAAAATGACATAAATTCAAAAATCCCAAAGACCCTTTTCTATCATAATTGCATTTCTATTTTAAAATTAAAATTAAAATTCCAAAAATCCAAAAATAGATAAGAGAGAAAATAAAGAGAGCAAGAGAGTGTGATTATATTGATTTCGTGAATCAAAACACACCAACCAAATTTTAAATTCATTTTGTTTATGAAAATTAATTTAATTTTGTTTATCTTGTTCTTTTCATAAAAAATAAAATCACCAACCATCATACTTGCCTTTTTAGTCAAACTATGTGAACTTTAATCCCTATTGCTGGGTATATAGGACTTAGGTTCTCATTCTATGTCAAGTTTACCCTTTGTAAATATTCATATGTTTATTTTCATTATTGTTGTTTCTGTTTACTTTGTTTAGTGTGCATGCATGCAAGTAGGGGTGATCAAGATAAATTTAAGGTTGTATTATGTTAATTTCACTTGACTAGTTTAGGGTAATCATCTAGGTGTTGTGAGGTGCCTAACACCTTCCTTGAACTCAAATAGACTCCTAAAATCATCTATATATTTGTAGACCACTTACCTTCCATTTTTGTTTTAATTTGGTTTTTCAAAGTTTTTCTTTAAAAATTTTTGTGACGACTCCTAAAAAAATTAGTTTTTGAATTATTTTAGAAACCATTTGTTTCTCCTTTCTTTTCAAGGCATTTGCATCATGTTCAACCCACCAATAGGTTGTCAAGTGCAACATTTGGTTTTCTTACAACCAAAGCAAATTAGGTCACTTTTCGTGTCTTATCTTGTTCTGATTCACTCTTTGAGCATTATTGTTCTGATATTTTATTTTGTAGATACTGTAGAGAAGAGCCATTTTTTTGTTGTCATTCTAATCCTTAAGAACCTTTTCCTCAAATGTTTTGGAAAAGGATTTTAGAGCTATTCCTTTACTAGAGTTATTGTTTTTCTAATAGCTTCCTTCTAATGCTAAAAGATTTCCTTCAAACTCATCTTACTTCATTATTTCCAACTTTCCATTTTTAAATGTTGCTTCAACAATGGCTTTCCATGATGAGTTAAGACATCTCAGAGTTTTTCTAATCAAATCTTTATTTGGATAACATTTTTCTAAGGTATAAAAATCATTGATTATTATAGGATCAAATGCTTACCATTAGGTCAAAAGCTATAACTATTAGTCAGGGCGCAACTCTATTTTGTTAACAATGACCTAGCACAAGTGTCATATTTTGATTATGACTCAACCCCACACCTGAGCCTCCACCACGAGACAATTGCTGCCACACACCTTGGCCAATAATCTCCCTTCAACAATTGTCCCGCTGGAAATCGAACACATGACCTTGACTTTGATACCAATTGTAGGATCAAGAGCTTATCACTGTGCCAAAAGCTATAGCTGTTAGTCAGGGCGCAACTCTATTTCCTTAACAACGATCTATCACAAACACCACGTTTCGATTGTGACTCGACCGCACACCTGGCCCTCCACCACAGGACAATTACTGCCACACACCTTGACCAATAATTATCCTTCTAAATCTTTTAAATATGTCTCCTACACTTTCTTCATCTTCCATATGAAACAATTCATATTCCTTCATAAACATATCTATTCTAGTTGTGTTGACTTCAAATGTCCCTTCATAAGTGATCAACATCTTTTCCCACATTTCTTTGGCTAACACACATTTAGATAGCTTCTTGAATTCATTTGCATTCACAGCATAAAATATATAATTTTTTACTTTACAATTTACTTTATATTTTCTTTTCTCTACTTCATCAAGCTCCAGGATGGTTTTATTTGCTTTCATTCCTTCAACATCCTTTGCAATGTGTTAATATAGAACGCCCAATGGTGAGCCACAAGTGTATATGTCAATTTGTAGTAAAAGAATTTAAAAGATCCAATATTTTTCCCACGTAGATAATGTGTTATCATTATTGTTCTTAAAATTTAATTTTTGCTTACCAAATATATAATTTGTACAAAAATATGAATTAGTGTGATTATTTATATATTTACACTGGTGACTCAATTAAACCAGTTACTAGGAAATGATTCAAGTGTAACAGACTGAATAACTAAGCTAAACTAATATTCTAAATAGCACAAACTAAAAATAAAAGACTCAAGATGTTATGCTAGATTAAGCTAATTAGGAGTTGGAATGAGAATAAGTTAAGTTATCAAGTTCATTCTTAACTTTAATCAATATAGTTCAATTCCATTTTTGGATATATTAACTCACTAAAAAGATAAACATGTTTCCAAAGGTTATCCTAACTCTAGTTCTAATTATACTTAGAGGTTGTCTCTAAACATTTAAGTACAATTTTCCTTAGAATGTGTTAAAATCAAGAGTTAAATTATCGAAGACAACCTACCTAAGGATTATTTATGAACATCTAGTTAGAATTGCATTACTTCAACCATTAGCCTCCCTTAGAGGTTGTTTCCAAACGTTTAAGGAATATTAATTTTAAGGTGCTTTAAGCCCTTAGAATTCGTTATGAATGTGAGTATGAATTTACCTTAGAGGTTGTCTCCAAATATTTAAATAAAAACCACTCAATTTTCAATGAGTTATTTTATCAAATATCTTGTGGACACTTGACTCCATAACAAGATATTGTAAAAGAAATCAACAGAATAAACCATTCAATTCACTTGCAGTCATATTAATTTACTAAAAAATATAAAAGCCCCAAATAAAAAACAATATACATTCATAAACCAATAAATAATTACAAAAGAAGAGAAATAATCTCTTTTAACATATATGGATACAAAACTAATAAATCCCTACTTAATATCCAACACAACAACCAATAACAAGCTAAATTTTAGATTATTATTAAGGAAACAAAGATAAAAAAGAGAAAACAAAAAAAGGAGAATAGTGGAAGGAGACCTTCATAGAAGAATCCATAATGTTTTAGCCAAGGGAGGTCTAAGAAGACTAACCCTTGGTATCTCCTTCCAGAGAATACCTTGGAAGCCTAAGAAAATGGAAAATTTCCTTGCTTTCCTAGAAAAATTTTCTAATTCTAGCCTCTGCCTCCCTTCTCTAAATAGGAAAAACCTTCTTTTATACTTTTAAAAACCATAAAAATTATGCTTTTCAGGAATTCCCCCAGAGACAATATGGAAGCACTTAAATACATTTATGGGCACTAAATCGCTTAAGGTCGAGCACCTTAGCGTCTAGATTAGTCCTCCAAGGCAATTTTAGTATTTTAGTCATAATTTTGCAATCTGATGTCAAAATTTAGCAAATTAATACTTTTTGGAAAGCTCCCGATGAGCTCTTCAACTTCGTGTGAATTGACCGTATTCAAATTCTTATGTTTAAGGGTCTAAAAGTGGCGTTGAAGTTGAGTATTCACTGTCAAGAGTTGAAAACCATCTCAACTTTCTTTCTTGGCTTTTTTTAACTTTCAAGATGTTTATGAAAACCCTTAAAACATCCTTGAATCTTCTTCTTCCAAGCCTATAATCCCTCAATCTCACTATATCAAATCAATTCCTCTATAATTATCATCAAAACACTATAAAATCAAATCAACTTACTGCAAAAAGGCAACCAAATGATGCAATCCATAAAATACATAAAACTTGCATCAATTGGTCACTAATTCTAAAGAATTTATCCAAAATACATGATAAGTCCCTGGTGAAACATATACAATTATGACACAATTAGGGACTTATCACCCAAGCATCAAGATCATTAGATCGAATGAATATCTCCATTCATGTTTTCTTATAGGTGTAATTTGTTTTATGAAATTAAGGAGGTTTATGTATAGAATGTCCCTCAACAGTTGTTTGAGATGTGTTCTGTGCAAGATCTTTTCTCAAATTAGTTTTACGTGAAAGCAACTACGATTGACTTTTAATACCACTTGCTAGCATAAACATAGCATGAGGGGTTGCATAGATTTATTATAAAAAGAATAAATAAAAATATTTTATTCTTAAGCAGTTGATTGATTCACTAGTTTCCTGAGGATTGTTTTAGATATTGACAAAGGAGAATAAGTATAGTAGAAGAGAGTGGGACGCACAATATTTATAGTGGTTCGAATTAACTCTTAATCTGACATCCACTCCTCAGCACAACTTGTTAAGAATTTTACTAATTCAATCAATCTTGCACATTAGGTTTTGCCTTTCAATTTTGACACTTATACTTTAATAAAGTAGAACCAAGGATCAATCACAAGACTCTTACAGACTTTTAATAACTTGCACACACACAAAAACCTTTTGCACAACTATAAATGAATCAAATTACTTAAAGGTAAGACTCATGCTCTTATAAAAGTATATACACACACACACACTCTCTCTACTGCTTAGTCTTATAGAGAGAGATTTATAGAAAAAGAAAGGCTTGCAGTAAATGTGATGGCATACAAAAATTTGATTGTCACACAAATTTTGTTACTACTTCAACATGATAACCTGTAATATATATATATATATATATATATATATATAGGAGAAACTTCAACGTTCACTTAACGACTATCCTTTTATAATTCTCTATAATGTGTAGAATGTCCTTCAGGTCATGTTTGTTTGTTGAAAATGGTAGTAGCTACTTTTTTTAGAAGATAAAGGTAAATGCAACTCAATAAATGCTTATAAGTTCTTTTTGGTGTCTTAAGTCTACGCGAGAGATTGATTTAGGGGAGGTTGTTATGATGGTAGGTGAAGATTGGACAAATAGGAATCTAGTCTTCCATTTTCATAACCAGCATCTATTTGAGGCCTACAACTTCTTGCTTGTCATTAGATTTTCAGTTGGGCTTGTTTCTCAATTTATAGCTATTCAAGACAGAGGGTGGCCCAATCAGTAAAGATGACATAAGCAAAAATAATAAAGATAAAAACACATTTTATCTTAACAAGTATGTTTGGATGGATGGATGGCTAAGGAGGGAGTAACAATGAGTAGAATGACTGAATTAAAGTGAATATATGTTTGCAAATTCATTTTTGGATGAAATGGAATGATAGAGGAAGGACTCAAGGCCACTTATTGCCATCCAAAACCTCATTTTTGTTGTCCCTCCAATAGTGGTATAATTACTATAATATCCTCCTTTGCTAAAAACTTACTATAGTAGTATTCTATTTGAAAGAGTAATGTTGTAAAAATAATAAGTAAGCCATTTCATTCAATTAATGATCATCCTATCAAAATTCCAAACAAGAGGATGACACATATCTTGCCATTCCTCTCATTGTCACTCCACTCCCTTCCATTATTTGTCATTTATCCTTTCTTAGACTCATAAATATAGTCTTAATATCAGTTGTCTCGAGTCTTAACTCTTGACTTTCCTGTTAGGAAACTACCTTGTTTTTTTTTTTGGGAACATACTTTAATGTTGCTCTTTCTAGTTCGGTTTGGTGCAAGTCTGATCCATGAGGCTTGTCTGTAGGCCCTTATCCAATATACAATTCTTCACCCTCTTCTAAATTCTTAATATATCAACTTGATACAAGTTTTTATTTCATTTATGTCGATACATAATTTTGGGTACCAAATGTCAGAAATCAGTTTTATAGGTTTTGCTACTCCATTCTTTCACCATCCAATGCATTATTATCTATGAAAAATTATATGTAGAAAAAAAGACACCATTTGTTGCCTGAAAACAAACTTCAATCACATATCTTAGAATTTGTGTTAATTTACCAATAGAAAAAGTATCTTACAACTTGTAAATTCATTTTTTACGCTAGTCCTTTTAAACTTGCACGGTAAAGCTATATCATATATTTTGTAGTCAAGTGTCAACTGTTACGTAATGGCTTTGCTCATCAGTTGCACCCGCATATTAAAGCTGACTTGACAATTATCAAGTCTGAGATCAGGAATGAAACAAAGCGAAAAAAAGCCGAATGAATGAACGATATTTGCATAAATACGGATGGGATACTGATCATTCATCATTAGCCAAAACATCTAAATCTATCTCCAATATCAAGTTGAGTTATGGTCGCAAGAGTGAGGGTTAGATCACTGGCCTTAATTGTTAAACAATAATTTTGATTATTCTAAATTTTTTAAGGAGAACGATGAATGACATTCCCAAATTCATGTTCAAAGTTCAAACTATTGTTGTCTGTGCAAATTATGATTCATATTCATCATATTCAAAGAAGGAAGCAGACCCGAGGCATGACTCATTTGTATCGCATGCCCCACTACAAGTATTATATATGTTATATCCTTTATGCATTCCAAGGTGACATCTCTCATGAGAGGAAGCGAATTAGAATCCCAAGCATTCATTCATTATATATCCAACTCAGTATATGAAGCCCAATGAGCATGTAGAGGAGAATGTCCACACACTTCGCCATTATTATACAAGACCACCGATCGAAACTAATCACTACGTTTAAATTTCATTTAAAAATACATTTTTTTTTTTTTTATAAACTCTCCATCCTCCAGCCTTCTACCCTAATGGATTCATTTAACGCTAATTAAATTACAACGAGTCCAGTAACAACAATGAATTAATTAAAAGAACATCCCCCTCCAGTTCAAAGCTTGTTACAGAAAGCTCAAGCGCAGATCCAATGGCGGGTGCTCCAATTGTTCCCCTTGAGTGTACGGAAACATCGTATCGTCCCTGCAATTGGCATGCACCCTCAGCCTCTCTGCTTCTGAGTCGCCAAAAGAGTTCAAGGGGAAGAGCTGAAGCGTCTCTCTCACTTTCTCTGGCTCCAAAACTTGATTCATATTGTCTGAAATAATCACAGTAATAACACACAAAAACAGATGAGACCATCATTCACAGAAAAAAAAAAAAAGACTAAAGTAATAAGAATATCGATATCAGTACTTACTATGTTTAGATTTATGCGAATGAGTATGATTGACGTGATCCTTATCGTGATCAAAGGAGACCTTGCGACGTTTCTGCCGTTCCCTAGCTTTGTGGTTCTGGAACCAGTAGAAGACGTTCTTGCTCTCAATCTTGCCGTAAAAGCTGAGGTGGGTGGAGATCTTTTGAATCTGGTCAGTGCTTGGGGTTCTGAGACCAGAGCTGAAGAGCTGTGTAAGAAGCTTGACCTGTTCAGTTGTGGGATTCCAACGCCCACACTTGGTCCCAGAGCTAGTCCCACCACCTGCCGCACCTCTCATACAAAAGCCTGACATGCCTCCCTCTTCCATATCTCACTTCTGCTTCCTCTACTCTACTTTACCCTCTGAGCTTCTGATTCTGAACCATAAAGATCTGACCACTCCGTGTGCATATATAATACCATAATCTCTATAATCTACTGCCTTGTATCTTTGTCCTTTTTCCCTTGCTTTCTTTTGTATCCCAAAATTATTACTTTCAATACAGGAAACTAGTATCTTTATTACATGTTTATTTATAATTAATTTATATATATATATATATATATATATATATATATATATGTTCATGTATTTCTTTAAAATGAACTTTATTATATCTACAAACCAAATCAGAGAGTATTTTTTCTATCACTCTTTATGGAAATAAACGAAGTCAATTAGGAATAAACATAATTATATATGTCAATTTCAATTTAGTAGAAATTAGGTTTCATCCTCTCAACTAACACCTAATTAAAAAATTGGTACATATAAACTTGCCTAGGTTATTTGCTCAACGTTGAATTTGCAAAAATAATTTATTGCTAATTCTGAATAAAATGCTCATTTCTAATTTTAAAAAATTAATTTAAATTTTGAGTTCAAAAGTTGAAAAAGTAAATCTTTTGTTATATTCTAAATTTACGTACTAATTTTATAATTGAACTTTCATTTAAAGATATATAAAACGCTACTTTCCCGCTTCAGTAGGATAACATTTGACATGATTATATGCTTATTTAATATGAATTTGATATATATATATATATATATATATATATATATATATATACATATATATATATATATATATGTATATATATATATATATGTATATATGTACTCACCTATTTTTTTAAAAAAATAGCTATAGTTTGTATTAATTCTACCTTTAAATCTCTTCTTTTGCGGGGGTCACAGACCAACCCTATGTGTATTATTTATATTGCGTGTGCTTTGAATTTAGGGAATGTGGGATTGAACAATATATGCGGATTTGATCTGGTATATATTTTAATCAGTGTAGTATTTTGTGCAAAGAGATAGAAATCAGAAAGATAAAGACATGCGTAAAAACAGCCACTGTTCAACGCTTCGGTCTTAGAGCAGACAACATGTAAGTTTCACTAATTGCAGTTAAAGTATAGTTTATTTTATTATAGAATCTGCTCTTTCATTTTAATATGCTTCCTCGAGTTCATCTGCTTATAGACACAAATGTGTTTTTCAGTAAAGTATGCACTTGCTGCCCAATTTTATATTATATATAGCTGCCTTTATAATGTGTGTCTGTGTAATTTAACATTTTAATCCCTTTACGCTTAACGCTTCAGCATAATGATCAGATAAATCCAGTACCATCAAGACATGTGAGATAAACCGAACTTGGGTTTTTAAAAGAAATGGTTGTCTGCTAAAGAACATATAGAAATAGCTAGAAGAAGAAATATATATCTATATATATGTGTGTGTGTGTGTGTGTGTGTGTGTGTGTGTGTGTGTGTGTGATGGAGTGGCAGGAGGTGAAAGTCAAAGTTGCACATTGTCTGATCTTTGTTGGACGGTTGTGATCGCCACAGACTGACAGAGATACTGAGTTAGGTTGACTAGGGTTCGTAGAAATCTTCTTTTTAAGGAGTGAGAACAAAAGCTAAGAGACAGGCAAAGCCAACCATTAGAGAGATTTGGAGAGACAACTCATGACCTGGCAAAATTAAATAGCCAGCTATTTGTATTTTCTCATTGCATTAATTTACTTCTGTCTTTGGCAATTCTTCTCCTAAAGTAAGGGTAGGATTAACTCGTAATTTGAAATTTGAAATCTGAAGAAATATTTTAACATTTCACAAGCATGTTGTGAGATGTGATAATAAGGTTTATAGTAAAGCAATGAACAAACCCTTGCATCGAAACTCAATCCAACTGCTTAAGACATGTCTAAGAAGTTAATAAATATTTTACCCATGAACTAAGTAGCTCTAATTATAAAATTAGTACATGACTTTAACATAGAACAGAAATATTTTATTATAAATTTTGAATCGACTAAAAAGGTTACATTTCAGTTAAAATTAACTGTCCGAAAAAAAAATTTAACTGGTATTTAATATTTTTATTTCACGTTTTTAAAGTTCAATGAGATGTTTTGTTCTTTTTGAAAATTTATATACTAAGTTTTTAATTAACTCTTAGCCATGGAAGGTAAAATATAGTTTTTCTGTGTAAAAGAAAGGCATTCTTGAATTATGTACTGAACGGGTGTGATTTGCTTGTTAATTTGAAAATAAGTCTGTCTTATTATTATAAAATTATATTAAATCAATTACATATAATTGGGAGATCATATTCAAAGTTAATTTTAGTTCGAAATCTTAATTTAGAAATTGTTGTGAATAGTCAGTAGTCTATATCAATCAACGCGAAAGAAACGGTAAGCAAATAAAGGAAATAGGTTGGGGGAAGAATCTTATTATTCCTTAAACAATGTCGCAGCTAGTAAGCAAAACTCTGTCTATTCCAGTTTAAAAAAGAAAAAAGGACAGAGGCCAATTTCTTCTATCTACAATTCCCGAGGATGTTATACAATATTCACAAGTGTCATTTTGTCTGTTCATACTTGGCACTAGGGTTTGCCTGCTCTAACTCCAAGGTGCTTTGGACTGATGCTGTTAACCTATTTGTTCATGTTAGGCAACTTCGAATGATGATCTTCATTCATGGCCTTATCGATTCTTTACACAAAAAATGTACTCCTGCAATCACAAGACGGCACATAATTGAATTATGATATCAAATTAAGTCAAAATTCGGTAATTTTAATTGATTACTTTCAAATTAAATCTCTTCGCATAAACATATTTGCCTGATGCTCTGGAAGTAAAGATGCTGCAGAACAAATTTCCGAATCCATATGATATAAAGTATTCATTTGTTTTCAAATTTTTGAGTTTGATCAATAGATGTATAACACCAATCTAGAGTCAACTCGTTATAGACTTGTATTTATATTAGTTAATTGCAAATTTAAAGGTGTGTTTGATATGTATGAAATAGATTTGTGGAAAGGGAATGAAAGAGAGGATTTCTTTAAATGAGATATTTAGTATGCATAATGAAATTCCCAAACATTTATATGGGGAGATTAAATTCTCTTAAATATAAATGATAATCAGCATTTTTTCATTAGACCTTGGAATGAGAAAACTTTTTATAAAATAGATGTTTCAAGGATAAATATAACATAAAAGTTTTTTCTGGCTTATTAATGATGTTATTGGGAGTATTTTGGATATTAACCTTATTTTATTTTCCAAACTCTTTAATACCAAACATAATTTTTTTTCTCAAAACTCATTTAATTATTTTGCATACCAAACTATTTTTTTTTCTTCATGACTCCTTTTCATTACTTTCCATTCCATTCTTCATTTCTTCTTTTTTCCTATTCTTACAAAATTCATTCCTACATATTAAACATGACCTTAATCTGTTTACCATATATCAGAAAAAGAAAATATTGAAGATTAACGAGGGTGTATTTAAACAGTGTATATATATGAATATAAAACTATTAAAATATGCAGCAATGAAGTGTGTGAGGCCAAACTAGAGCATAGAGTGCGTGGACGCCTAAGTAAACTAGCATTTTGAAATTTGAACCATAAAATCTTTGTACATCGAAACATATTTCAAACACCCAGAAAAGACAACAACGAATAACGTACTACGAATAAAAACTTAAAAGTATGTCACAATGAAATGATAAACTTGAACGTTGAAAAGATCGGTAAGAGCACCTTATGTTGTTTGTGTCTTGTGAAAGGAGAAATTAAGTAGAGAGTTTGGAAGGAAAAATCAATAGGTAAATCAGTTTGTAAGAAATAAATGACGTTAAAATTTTGAGTGAACATGGGACAAAAGGGATAGGCCACGCGTGAAATCTAGGACGCAGCCTCCCCTTCGTATGAGCATCATAATTTCCCGGGTCCTCGCTGATATTGTCGGTGCTTTTCTGAGAAGTGAGAACAACAATCCACCATGCGCAACAACATCAACAACACCTATAGCTACATTAATTGGACCCTTTTCTGTCTTAAAATGAGCTGATATTCTGGCACGAACATATCCCACATTGACACACATGTTTAGCAGCAGGCAAACGTTAATCCCACACAGCCAATCATATCAACAATGGCAGGCAATGAGCGACGCAATCAGTGGAAAAAGCTCGATGCCTGTGGGTCCCAGTCAAAGTGGGGACCTTGCTGGTGCATGAAGTCCACAAAACGATGCATGTGAAGTTGTGAACCAGAATTGCGAGTCCGAAGTGCCTCTAAAGCTGTGGGCAAATCCGAGTGAGAAATGAGTGTCTTATGTCGCCTTTTTTTTCCAACCAAATAGTTGCAGGAGCATGAGTGGAAGATTAAGATTGGAACCAGGATTTTCCGATCTGTAATGACAATGACGTTGAGCTAAGTGTTGAATTCCTGTATTGGTTTTATATAAATTATATATATGGAGATTTTAGTTGTTCAGTTTAGAGTTTAGAGGGAATAATGGACCCTGACAACGACGATGTCAGAAAGACCGCATATAGTAATACTGATTCAAAGATGACCGTGGTCGTTTCAAGCGAAGGACGCCTAAAATGGTTAACTGCATAGAGGCGAATTGATAATTGCACATAAATTCATAAATTATGGAGATTGACGCTTCGGGTGCTAATATGTCATCCGGGTGGATGAAGGACAATAGGATTTTTTTTGTTTTTTTTAATGCAAGGCAATTACACTGACTTCGGTTGAAATCTCTTTCTGGCCAGAAGTATAACTTTAATGAAGTATGGCAAATTTTAAGTGATTTACATTTGGTGTAACTGAAATTTGAAGCATTTTACAGAATATAAATTAAATTTTAAGGGATAGGATAAAACTGTTTTATTTTTAAATGTATTTTTTACACTTTTCTTATTGTTGATGGAGAAATTTATTTTCAATCTTGGCCTGGATTAAACGGTTTTTTATTCGCAAAAAAAAAAAAATAAGAGTTACTTGCCCAAATTTTTGTCAAAGAAAACTATATCTTTTCATATAGTAGAAACAAATTTTTAATTAAAAAGTAGAAAAAGAAAAAGAAAAAAAGAAAAAAAAAAACTTCACTGAAATAAAAGCACAAAAAATGAATCATATAAACTCATTAGATATTACTTCAAAAAAATAAAATAAAATCACTAGATATCATACATTATATTTTTTTTCCTTCTCCCTAAATACATGTCCTTTAAAATAATTTCACTGTAAAAAAAAATTACTTTTGATAAGCTTACCAATCAAAATAATATTGATAAAATACTTATTAAATAATTTTAACAAAGAATAGCTTACTTTTCCTCAGTAGATTTTATGAAACTTCATTTAAAAAGATTAGTTTCAGAATAAATAAAAATTTATAGCAATCCCAAACGAACTTAGTTTCCTGCGGAGAAGCTTCTCTCCTAGCAAGCATAGTGTTAAACCCGTGAACATACTACTCCACTAATTTAACCTCGTTACGTACATTGGACGCAAACGATCCCAAAGCACTATATAGCCAAATACAACGCATAGAACAAGGTAGTAGAGAAGAATTTATCTCATTTCTTTGATTCTTTCCAACAGATCACATGATCAGGGTGCCGCTACGCAACCTCCGTAAAATCTCACCTATTCAATGTCAAGCTAAAAATAAAATTAAAAAGAAAAAAAAGAAAGAAAAAGCAAAAGTAAAATTTCTAAACAATGATATTCCACATGTTTTGAGGGAATAACAGAACAGAAATTTCCATCAGCAAAATCGCCCTTGCAGGTGGATTTATAAACTACAGAATCTGAGCAGCTGTGTTCAATTTTTCAGCCAAGCTAAGCTGTGTCCTAGTGATGCTTGATAAGTATAGCAAGAGCAAGTGGTCCTGAAAAGGAGGAAACAATCTATCAGCCAAACAAGACTACAAATGACAATCTGACATGTACTCACAAACCAACTTCACAAACATTTGTTCAACGAAGAATTTAGCCAACCCAAGCTAAATACTAGTATGCTCAAGCTTGTTCAATTTCAATAAACCAACCCCACTGGGCTGAAATTTGTGATTAAGCGTAACACAGTTACAGAGACAAGCTTGTGCAATTTGCATGTAGTATCATATATATGAAGTATCTTCTTATATAAAATTACAAATCAAATTAATAAAAGAAAGTTCGTGAATGCCTTTATAATCTATATGACTGCCAAATTTTGTAAACAAAAGAAATATGTAAATAAACCTACTAATTACTTATTCATTAATTGCCGCCACATGCTCAAAGAGTTAAGCATTTAAAGTTTCAAGCTAAGCTTATTTAATTATGTTTATCAATAACATTTTGCTCAAACAGGCTTATAAATAAACAAACCGAGCCAAATTCAAGCTTTTAAGAAACAAACTTTAGTAGCCCAAGAGAAATTGTCCGCATTAACTCTTCCAATTGCTTTCTAATAAAATTGGCCACGCGATGTATTTAGTGATCATCAAATCAAAACACAATAACCGAAAAAGTAGTCTAACCTGCAAACTGTCATTCACAAGCTTATCAAAAGCTGGCGATGACAATTTGGGAAGAGCACCTACGGCATCTAATATAAATGTCCCAATACTGTTGTCTGGTATTATATGCCCTCCCTAAGATGAAGAAAACAATTAATGAAATCTCAAAAACATGGTGATAACGATGGATTAGAGAAAGCAATGCCAGCATACCACAACATCATCAACATATTTGCAGATGTCGTCAATCAAGGCTAGTAGATGTTCCATTGATGCTTCCATCCCTTCTAAATCAGTGGGGATTTTGCTAACAATGGTTGACTTCAGAACATCAACTGCCATCACCAGAATCAACATGCAACAAAACTTTAATCAATAAAATAAAAGACCATCTCCAATTTCATTATAGGTATCTCTAATTATGAAATACTTATAATAGTAAAATTTATTGGAAAAAAAATAACACAAACAAACAGACAAAAATGATTTAGCTAACACATAGCATTGTAGAGAAATGAAAATATGTAAACCCTAATATATATGCCAACAAGCATTTTCTATAATATAAATAAATAAACAAATTTTCTTTGGTGCATGGCAGCACAGAGGATGATTCTAAGACCTCGTACTGACTATTTAAACCCTCACTGTGAGACCACACTTAGATGCTTTAATAAGTGAGCTATAAATATAATATATATACAGTTCAGTCCACAATGAACCGCAAACAATCTCTGAACTACTGGGCATAGCCTGGAAATCCTAAATAGAAAAATTGAAGAAGGCTTATGGAAAATCATTTCACGAAAGACAAGGCAACAGCCAAATACCAGCATCCCCAAATTATCAATAGGATTCCAAACCACCTTTCCGTTCTGATCAAGGTGCTACAGATAGAAAACAAGATCTTTTACAAATCCAACCTTTTTTTGGCAAATTTAAGGAATATCTCTAGCACTTAATCAACAGCTGAGTTAAGATGACTTCATAATTATTCATACCGGTGAAGATTTTCTTTAAATTATGCCCTTAAGTAAAACCAGCCATTGATCCAGTATAAGGAAATATGCTTTGAATTTAAAATTGTTCGGTCTGCAAATGCAATTATGAATTGTTGTAAGCAAACACTTACACGTGTGAGAGAAAGAGAGAGAATCAGAAAGGGGCAATATGAAGACTACAATAAAAGAAGTCCTATCTATACTTACATCCAATTCGCTCAGCTTCAATCATACGAAGATCCAAAGGAATTTCTTGAAACTGTGCAGCAATTTGCTGATCTCCAAGAGATAAATTGTTTGATACATAAGCTTTTATGGTACACTGTCCATTGGTGAATCCGGTATCAACAGTTATATGTATAGGATTTGATACTTCTCGGGAGTAAAATTCATGGATTAATGCACTACCACCTGTCACACCAGGACCACTTGAATACCTGCATGAATTAACCAGCGTTAGTATTGCATTTTTAATCAAAAAACTATATATAAATATCATTGTTCCCAATGGCGTTTGGTAGCCAATGGCGGCAAGCCTGAAAAAGGCCATGGGGTCATGGCATTATATATATCGTTGTAAAGAATTTTTTTTGCTTGGCAACCATCCTCCACCCCCTCTCCCTCCCCGAGAAAAACCCCCCAAAAGGCGACCCTGTCTAGGAGGTCAAGGCCTTATGGTGTGGCAGATGGGCTGTAGACGACCATGCCATTCTGCCAAAGAGGTCATGGCAGGCACTATTAAATTGACAACAAAAAGCAAGCTTTAGTCCACTAGGAAGCCAAGAATCCAACTCTGTATCGGAAAAGCTGTATGTAAAAGAAATGTTGGGAGAACAACAAACAGTCTTGCATTTCACTCCACACTAATGCAATTCAACCTAACATGCGAAGTGCACTTCCATAAATCAAATTCAGTAATTTTTACCCTCACCATATGGTTTTTGAAACAATTGGACTTACCATCCAACTATCACTTCCTTCGGATTCACTTTTTGGTGGGATATTAACATATTGTGGTGGTACTCGATATCCAAAGCAACCTGTAAGGAAAGCAATAAAAGTTGGAAAGAAAAATATATTTGATTTAGCTAATGTTAGGAAGAAATATATGGCACAACAGCAGGAGAAACCATTAAATAGTGAAGAATGCTATCAGGATATCAAGAATCAAATACACAGACTGCCAGTATGTGTTAATCGCTACCTAAGATCAAACAATGCATAATTACAACAACATAACCTAGTCTCAGATCCAGTTATAGAACTAACATCAACAATTTTGTAATAAATACCGCAAAAGAAAATTAACTGAAGAGCACAATACCAGAACTAAGGATAATAAACAAAAAGTAGAACGAAAATATATAAAATCACCTACAATAACTACGAAAGACTTGATGTAGATTAAAAATGGTGCAAGACCTGATCTAGAGACTCGTTGTGTGGAACGGCGTACGAATTGCGGACATCAACGGTTCCATCGGGCAAGAGGAACCCGAGTAGCGTTCCAATGACGCGATCGGCTTGGTCAGGGCGGCGAACGTAGCAGTCGAAGATGTTGAATATAACCAGAGGGTTGAGCCTTGCTGTTAAGCTCTGCGAAGAGGTAGAGAATTGCAGTACTGTGCGCTGGCTGGACGCCATGCTGGGAGCTTCGGATTCAGCAGGCTCAGTTCACCGAACGAGGCGTGCGAGGAGGACAGCACGCGGAGGCCTCCGGTGAGAACGCAGAAACTAGAGTTCTACATTGGGCTTCCTAGAACCAAAAGTAGGCCCATTAGGCCCAAATAAGCATGTGCCCTTTTATCATGAAGTACGTACATTCGCACGTTGGCCCAAACAAAATACATTCGGACCAAAATTATATTATCAATAATATTTTTCTCACAAATTACATTCAACTCTCAATTTATTAATTTATTCCTGTTAACAGAAATTTTTTTTTGGAAAATTGTATGTTCCTTAAAAAAATAAAATCACATTGAAATTTTTTGAAAAATTAAAAGAAAACTTTATATCACATATATATATATTAGAAATTTGGCATAATACTAAAATAACATGATTTTTAAATATAATTTAACCCATTTTCAAAAAAATTTTAATATAATTTTTTAAAAAGGCGCACTTGTTGTTTCTTGGCTCTTTTGAGCATTGGTACCATGTCCTATTGATAATGTTAGTACCACTTAGCATATATATATATATATATATATATATATATATATATATGTAGTTACCTATACAATAATTTCTTAAATAGTTAGTGTGCTTGAGATGCATATTCATCTTGGCGATAGAGATCAATTGCACTAAACAAAATTTTAGAGGACAAATTGCACACACACGCGCGAAGAGGATTAATTAATTGGCATTTATATAAAAATCGACATATTTATATTTATTATCACACTGATGTATTAAATTTTAAAAAATTGATGATAACTAACATATAATCAAATGTTAGTTGTTTTTTGTATTAATAAAATAAGTTATACGTTGAGTACTAATATTGAATTGATATAAAATTTGATAAGGATGACTTTTATGATTAGAATTCTCAATTCAACCATGTTTGTTGTAAAATTTTTAATGTATAAAGATTTATTGAATGATATATGATTGATTTGGGAATTTAAATTTTTTGCATTTGAAATGAACTATTAAATTTTTATCTAATAATTTAAATTTTAATAAATATTAAATAATTTGTAATAATTTTTTAAATTTAAATTATTAATTTTTTATTCAACCATCTAAATTATCAAATTCACCTATATTTAAATTTTCAAATACAAAAAACTCAATTCTATATACAAACATTGATGAATTTACCCCTGATCTCATGTTTCATCCTTAATTCAAGATGACAGTCCTGATTGGAACCGTTGTTAATTATTTCTATTTGAATTAATTAACGGATAAGTTTGAAAGACCAACAAACGACTAAATAATCCAAATAGCACAACATCTAGAGAAACCAAAAAGTGAAAAACTCTTCTGAAACCTCTAAACAAATTTAACTGCCAAAGCGGTGACACAAAGAGGACATACCAACGGTATAGGACGGAGTAAGGTACAACCTTGCTTACTTTTTTTTTTTCTTTTTTTTCGGTGGTTCCATTAGGACCTACCTATCCAGTTTTACGCATGATCATTCTTCACTGAAGAATTGGAAATTTGTCGGTTAACATATTTTCGGGAAGAAAAATAAATTTTTGATTCTTCACTTTTTTTTTTATTAGATCAATTTAGTCTCCAAAAATATGTAAAAGTATTAAATTGGTCTATGAAAGATTATACTATAATCACATTTTGTCCTTTCGTTATAAGACTATTTAAATTAATATTAGCTTAATCATTTGATAATGCAACATGTTATAAGGTGGATTTTGAATAATTTGATTCCTCGTTTAGCACTACTAAATTGATTTAATCATTTAATTTTCACAAATATATTAATTTGATCCCTCAATCTTTGATATTATATCACTTTGGTCCTTTATATGTTGATACAGTACATTTGGCCCATCACCTACTATCACTTAATCAATTTAGTTCTTTACCTTTCGCTTCTAAAATAATGTAGTCCTTCAAATATTTCAGCATGATCAAAATTGATTCTTAACAATAAAAATAAAATAATTATAGTACCACTTTAAAATAAAATTTTATGTTAGTTAAAATAAAATAAGAATACAAATAAAATTTAATAGCAAAACTTAATAAATTATCTGTTATGTTAACATAAAATACACATATATATAACATTCAACTTATACTTATTATAGAATTACAAAACAAACATACCTTATTGGGACTCAAATTTATGGGTCATTCATTAGTGTTTTTTTCTTTAACCAATACAATATAATTATTTTCAATTATTTATTAATATTTTACTTCCTTTATTAAAATTTATAATTTTTAAAATTTATAAATTTCAACTTATTACCATGTATATTTTTTATATTTTCAATAATCATTCTAAATTTTCTTGTTCATTATCTTCTTTATTTTATATAATATTAAAAAAAATTTATATTGGCATCAACTTTTCAAAAACTAATATAATTTCGTTCCACTTATATGATTTACATAATTATATTCAAATACTTTTATATCTTTAATCAACTTTAAAGCATAGCATAATGGCTTTTCAAATTGGTAGTAATCTTTTTAACTTTTAAACCTATGATAACTCTTTTTGAAATCTAACTTTTCAATTATTTTCATATGATATAATTTTAAAAATATAGACATTTACATAGATCTTATTTATGTAACAAGAGTTTAAGTTATATGTACTCAATAAATAGTTTAATATTGGGGAATGATAAATTTAATTTACTTAGCTGAAAATAATTATAAAACATAATAAAGTAGTAAAATATTAATAAATAAGTGAAAAATAATTATATTGTGTTGGTTAAGAAAAAAAAACATTAATGAACATCAATTTGGTTGTTGTTGCCTAAATATATGTGTCTTGCGGTTCATATAAGTATGAGTTAAATACTATGTGTATATATATATATATATATATATATATATATATTTGTGTTAATATGGTAGAAAATTTATCATGTGTTACTACTAAATCCTCTCTGTATTCTCATTTTATTTTAACCAACATTAAAAATTATTTGAAAATGGCATCATAATTATTTTATTTTCATTGCTTAAAAGCAACTTTGATCATGTTAAAATCTTTGAAAGACCAAATTATTTTAGTAGCAAAAGATAATGGACTGAATTGATATAATGATAATAGGTGAAAAATTAAATAGATCTAGTGTCAATAGATTAGGAACCAAATTGATGTAACGTTGAATATTGAGAGATCAAATTGATCGACTTGTAAAATATGTTGAATTAAGTAGATCTAGTGGCATAAGATAAAAGACCAAATTATTTAATAATGATCAAACTACTAATTTATCTCAACAAATAATGATCCAACTCAAATTAATTTTAATGATCTCACACCAAATGTGATAAAAGTATAATCTTTGAAGGATTAATCTAATATTTTATATTTTTAAAAGACTAAACTGATTTAATAACAAAAGATAAAAGACCAAAAATATATTTTTTTCTTGACCACATTTACATTTTCGGACCATTTTAACTATCCTCAACTCATTATTCACTTTAAAATTTATTCTATTATTTCTTAACACCATAACGAAACAACAAAAAGTATTAATTGAAAAGATTTCTAAATTTTCATTTGTAGCTAGTTGTCCGGATAAGTATTGAGAAGAGCATTAATAAAATACATAATTTTATAGTTTTTTATTATTTAAAAAAAAAAGGGAGACCATTTGCATACCCGAAAACCACCAAAAAGCATAAGCAATATGATGTCAGGACAACGCATGCTATAAATAAATTCCATTTGCATTTTTCTTTTAACCCCACTGAAAGACACATACCCATTAATGCAAATGATTTTCATGCGTCACTTTCGTGACTATTCCATCCAACCAACGCATTTGCCTTGAGATAGACTGATATTTCTTTTTTCCCTCGCTTATAAGGATTCCCATTTATTTCAACCCTCATTATATTTTTCTACAAAAAGTTAATGTGCTGCTTAAAACACCATCATCATTAATGATTATTAAATAGACAACTGGGTGTCCATTATTAGTTCGAGAAAATTAGGAAGCCCGTGGGCCCAAGTTAGGTAGCTGCAACCACTCCTCCTCAACATCACTCCAGGAATGGCATAACCAGTGGATAAACTGGTAAAGAACCCTGCAAAAGCATATACTCCAAGGAAGAAGACAATATTTTACAGCGAGGACTGAGAAGAATGGTAGATGCAGAAATTGGTGAAGTGTTATTTTTTTGATTTGACAGATACACAATCACAGCCATACTACGAGGCTCACGCACATGAGCTGGGCCCTCTTCCAACTTAAAAGTAGGGGAAAACTGGCCCATCATTCAACGTGCAACCCCGTTAAATATAATCATCATCACCAAAAAGAAGCGAATTACATTCTTTACATGCGCAAAAGACAAAGAGAAGAAGATAATGCAAAGATAAATATGAAAACAGAAACAGCTGATAAAATCCACAGACTTGAAGGGATGATAATAAGCATCAACGTTCACGAACAGATTGACCGGGTTACTTGGACTTGAAGGGAATGGCTCTGATCACGACTTGGTGGTACAAGGCTGCAAGAGCTGCTCCGATGAATGGTCCAACCCAGAAAATCCACTGTACGTGAAGAATGAGAAGGTTAAAACTAGAAATTAAGAAACCGATAAAAAGAAAAGAGATTCGGAAAGAATGAATGTACGTGATCATCCCAGCCCTTGTCCTTGTTGAAGATGATGGAGGCACCGAGACTGCGAGCTGGGTTGATACCGGTGCCCGTGATTGGGATGGTGGCCAAGTGGACCAAGAACACAGCGAACCCAATTGGCAAGGGTGCCAAAATCTGATCATTCATAAGCAAAAAAAAGATCATAAGAATTTGGCATTAAAGTTCGGGGTGTGCCATAGCCTATGGAGCAATTGTCAGGCGTTAAATTTTGTGTGTGAAAGATGATATCTAAGGGTGCCTTACAGGGACGTGGGAGTCTCTGGCGCTGCGTTTGGCGTCAGTGGCTGAGAAGACGGTGTAGACGAGAACGAAGGTGCCAACAATCTCAGCACCGAGGCCATCCCCTTTGGTGTAGCCAGGATTCACAGCATTGGCACCACCACCGTTGACGGTGTATCTGGCGCTCCCCTCAAAACCCTTAACCACACCGGCACCGCATATGGCACCCAGGCACTGCATCACCATGTAGAACAATGCCCTCGTCAACGACAGTTTCCTAGCCAAGAACAACCCGAATGTCACCGCCGGGTTAATGTGACCACCTGCGTGTGTTCATATAAACAGATCAACGATTAACACCCATAAATGATTTCACCTTAAAGAAAAAAGAAGCAAGTACGTACGAACTCATTAAAGATGGCTAACCTGAGATGCCGGCGGTGCAGTAGACGAGGGCGAAGATCATACCACCGAAGGCCCAAGCAATTCCTTGAATCCCAACAGTGGAGCACTTGGACTTGGCCTGGCTCACTCCCATAACCGTCAAGACAGTGATGTAGAGGAAGAGGAAAGTGGCCACGAACTCGGCTATCCCGGCTCTGTAGAAGGACCATGAGGTGAGCTCAGCCGCCTCGAACAGTGGCGCCGGTGGTGGCTCCTGGTAGTCCTTGCCATCGTCTTGGCTCTGAGCCGCCGTCCCAATGGGCTGCCTCTCCGGGAACTTGTTGGCTCCCAACGAAACGTCTTGCTCCTTTGCCTCCATTATCCTTGTGATCCTCTATTATTCTCTTTAGCTTTCGGTCTCTTGTATGTCTATTGGGGTGGACTAGAGGGCGTTGATGAGAGTGAGGCACTTTGGGTGCGGTTTTATAAGCCTAATCAAATTAAGGACGACAATAAGTGGTGGGACCTATTGGGAGAAGTATATGGAATTTATTTTCTTATCTGTCTGGCCGTCCAATCATTTACTCGTTAATTCATTAGTTTCATTGACATTTGCTAAAACCATTGGTCCAAATAATAATGGGTCCGTCCTACCTGGCACGATGTTAGCCACTCGTTGCAAAACCGACCATGTTCTCGCCGCACAGGAACGTAGAAAAGAAAAAAATGGTGATGCCAAGAGTTGGTAACTTGGTATCATCCATGGAAAATTGTAAAATGAGGAGAGATTAAAAATTAAAATAAGTGAAAAAAATAAGGCTCTATATATGTATATTTACATTTTAAAAAATTCAAAATAAAATGTCAGTGGGTCAAAGTAAAATTCCAGAGGTTCGGGTGAGTTCCACGCACTACGCGAAGATGGGGCGGTTACGGCTGTGAGTGGGTGTTGCAAGAAAATCACACTGAACTCCCTTCTGTCTTGACACGTGTCCTCATTAAATTCCATCATGCGCTAGAGGCAAATATAAACCGTCACGTATTTCACCAAAAGGAACAAAAAATACAAACCAACACGTACAGTGCAGCTTCGCCAGTGACAGGTTTTCTTTCTCTTTGCTTTGATTCTAAGAAAATAATATTTATTCAAACAACTCGATATAAGCTTCATTAATTCTATAACTTTAAATGGCTAGACCAATATTGAACTTCTATTATTTCTATTTTTTTTATGGGTTTTTGGCAATTGAAAACTTTAATTTTTTGGTAGGCCATTTTGAATAGAAAAAAGACTATGCCAAAAGTAATTTACATTATTTCCTTGATAGAGTTTATATACAGCACAAAAGAATATACATATAAAAGGGCGCACAGGTGTGTATAATAATAAATATACCAGGAATATATAATTATATGTGAAAAAAAAAATAGCACAAAAAGATAATGCAATAATTAGTAACAACAGAATCTGTATCTCTTATATATATATATATATATATATATATATATATATGAAATATGGTTGCTGGGAAAAAGTGGAAGTAATTATAAATGAAGAATTTGTATGATCAGTTTCATGAATATTACAATAATTTTGGGTATATATATTGCGTATATATAGTTGGCTAAAAATCATAATCAACGACCCACCATCAAACCGAACTTTTTTATCGTGAAGAAAAGGACCTAAAAATAATTGATAGTGAAGACTGCGATTACTTAAGAGAACAAAGCTATCTATGTGTTATTAGAAAATATTATTAGCTTCTTGTGTCAGTCACTTGCAACCATTTCTTCCTTTTGTTTAATAAAAGTTTTTTTTCTTTAAACAAAACATGGTCGGCACATGGCTCAACGATTAGCCAATTACCATATCCCTTGTCCTCTACAGCTACATTCATTTTTATATATAAAGTGGTAAAAAGAATAACTCATCCTTGTAAATATAATATATACACAATCACCTTTCTCTATATATAAATATTTTGTTGCCATTATAGCGCGAATGAGACAATGATTAAACCTACAAACTGCAAAGAACAACACCACGCAATATTTGGGTGATATATACATGCATACAAAAGGGTAGGAAGCACAAAAGGAGAACTAAAATAATGGGATATTGTTTGGATTATGCTTATAATACTAATTAGTGTTACCTAATATGCATTAGTTTAGATGATTGATTAGTCTGAATGACTTGTCGAGATAACATTGTTAAACACAAAGGCGCTCACGTCGAGCATTGAGAAATTTTGAAGTAAGGTCAGGGAATCTTGAGGAGTTTTGTTGATGGATGTGTTCTGGCAAACATGAGGGTACAGGTGGAAGATGAGGTGGCATGGGCCTCCTTGCATTTATCTGAATCAGTGTGTGTTGTGCGGTTTTGAGGAAGGAGAGGATAGGGACGACAATATAAATTACAGAACAAAATGGGACAATAATAAGGATGGCCATAACTTTTTGGCAATTGGCACTCTGATTTTCCTTTAAAGGTGGGGACTACAAACCCACTCACTCAATTTGTCCAACAAAGATTGTTTCACCTTAAAGTTGTCATCATGTTTATATGGCCTCATTCGGTTGTAAATTTGGATATTCATCATTATTATATATATAATGCAAGAAATTTAGTTATGTGATTAAATATTTTTTTGATCAATGATGATTTGAAAACAAAATGCTACTTTTATGTGAATTCAGATTTCCAGCCAATCTTAAATTTTGGAACTAATAGCTATTTGATCACGTAATTTTTAAATTTAAATCATTTAATAAAAAATTTAAATTGTATGTATATGATTAAAATTTAAAATTTTTCAGTGCATGTAGTCACTAAATTGAATCCGAAACGAATGTACAATTCTTTTAATAGTAACAATTTAATCTATATATTTTCTACCAAATCAAGAAAATTTGGATCGTTTGAAAACCACTTTTTATATAAGTTCACAGTGGAGGTGATCATCAAATGTAATGAAGATAAGGACATTTTTCAAATGTTAATTTTACCAATTTTCTGGGATACAAAATGATATTAATATTTTACTCCAAGGAATGATGAATTTGATACTACGCACTTCAAAAGTTATCCCATATTTACTATCACCGAATACAAATTTATGCCTATTACAATTTATATACGAAGGATATAAAAGAAATTAACGAGAGACTTATGGTCCATGAATTAGACTCCTCAAACAATTTTCTCGTTGTGTGGCGGCTATCATATATATTCTATAGATTTTAAAATTGTCTTTTAATGGTAATGAATTGATGTTTCTTTCAGTATAGGCTAGCAGTACGTCACATAATTGGACAGATGTGAGGATAAAATTTTAGAAAATGGGTGATCATTCTCTCATGCGATAATATTATATAATATTATTCTCATATTGACAACACACTAATATTAAGTTATGTGATGATCATTCATGATTAACCGTCTGAGAAACTAGGGCCACAGATTTGTTTTGATGATTCACACACTCACATGTCCTAACTTATGATGTAGGAAAAGCTAAATTTAAGAATTATAAATTGAATATATTTATTATAAAAAATTATATTAATTATTTTGATAGATTTTAAATTTTAAATTTACTTACTTTTACTTGTGATCTTAGAATGTTCAGATAAATAATAAAGAGATGGTCAAAACCTTTCAAAATAAATAAAATTTTATCATAAAATATATTAAAATAATTTAATTTTATAATATTTTTACAATAAATATGTTAAACTTAAGATGTTTAAATATGATTTTTCCTTTGTGAGGTGGCTTGTATTTTAATCTTTCACAATTTACATGATGGTTCGTCACTCTCCATGTAAGGTCTTAAGGGGCTTCGCAAGTAATAACACTATTGTTTGAAGAACCTCATGATATTCAGATATTTCAAATTATTGAAAATATATTTATAAAATATTTTTGAAATATATTTGAAAAATAATCATTCATCTTTTATTTAAGACATGACATTTTAAATTTGTGAGGGAAAGTTTATCAATTGATCCTTACACTTTCCATTGATTTTCAATTTGGTCTTTATATTATATATTTTTTAAAAACCAACACTCCCTATACTTTTCAAAGGTTTCAAAAATGGTCCTTGCCATTCAAATAAGTTATAACGATGTTAAAAGATTGCTGAAGTGGTTGGTGAAGCTTATGTGTTATGCCTATATGAAAGCTAATGTGGCACATAACTCATAAGGAATATTAATCACGACAAAAATATCAAGTCCTAACGACGGTTATAACTGTGGTAAAATGGTTTAGTGATGACTACAACATCCGTTGCCAAATCATTCGTCGGGATTGGTTTAACCATGATTATAGGAAAACGTAAGTAAAATCGTTGTTATGACGCAACATGATGATGGGTACCAATAACCGTCATTATTTATGGTTTAAGGATGGTTACATGTTATCCGTTGTTAAACTTGGGTTAACAACGATTGTTTAACCATCTTTAAGACATGTCTTAACAACGGTTATTGTAAACCGTCATAATACATATGATGGTAGTTTTATATAAGTAGCGATTCTGATTGCTGCTAGTACTAGTTTTTGTCATTGTTATATACAAATATTATTTTCTACCCAATTTTTTTCAACTTGATTTATCAAACAAGCTAACACCTTCCATTCAAAATAATAATTGTCTAATCCATATATACCCATCAATACATATCTTGATAATTGAGAATATAAATACATAAACAAAAAAGAACAAGTTACACACAAAGATATAAAATCAAAGTTCATCTTAGCTAATCATTTATATAACTAGAATGCTAGAAGGGCTTGCTTGTTAAGCTAGGTTTCCATTATCTTGATCACTCGAAATCTAAAATTGAAATCACAAAACATGTTGTTAGTAATTTGTTAAAGATCATAATATATATAAACATTCTTTTATTCATATATAATAGAAAATAAAGTGATGATCACCCTAAGTTTAGGTGGCACTTGACCAGGAATGGTTCGTAGGATAAAAGCCATTGTGGCTTTCATTTAACGTTGCTTGTCAAGAAACTCTGAGTGTTCAGTAGCCATTTGCTCATGTCGTGCAACCATTTGTGCATGTTCTACAACCATTTGTGATTCACGTGCTTCTTTTTCTGCAATTTTCTCCCTCAGCTGTGCCACTTCATTTTGCAATTCATTATAAGAAAGCATGGGTGATGAATTATCATGTGCATAACATCCAAATACTTAGGTTGGACAGGCACCAAAACTTATTCCTTTGACTCTGCCATAGTGTTCTTGAGTTCCCAAAGCTCTAGCCAATGAATCATAAGTAGATATTGGCTAAGATGAAGGATTTTCTGTCTCAATTATAACAATCTTCTCCTAAAATACAATGGATAATAATTCATTTCCATTGACAATCTAATAAAATGCAAATAACTTGTGTTACAAACACTTACACTTATCACTCTTGCTTCGTCATTAACAAATGATCCATCAGCATGCTTATGGAGTGCAGTCTACATATCACCTCGTGTGATTGGGCCATCACGCTCAACTTCCTGCAGAATTAAAGACACATGTAACGTAAAATATATTACAATTTCGTTCTAGTTATTACGATGAACTTACCATCTCTACCTTCTTTCACACAATGCTTTTCAAGCCATCGATATGTGGAATGGTCAATTTGGTCCGATTTTACTTATTTTTTGTGCCTATATCCTGTTTATGAATATATATATATATATATTAGTAAAAAGTGTCAGACAATCATATATACTAAAATACAAGTTAGAACACATGTGCCTTCTTCGAAAGACAATAATCTATGAACGTAGCCTATTGATCTCTTTGAATTGCTTTGGGGACATCTTGTATTAGTTACTCTTCAGTTTTAGTGCCATCACTTTTATATAAGTCACATTATGCACTCTTCCACTTTGCCCCTATCGAACTTAAAATATAATTTTTATGTTTATCCTCCACTACTTAGCCTAGAAGAATAAATGTAGCCGTTAGTGAACAATGAGGCCAAAATTTAAGGAGAAGTGCAAAATTAATCAACTTATACATGTATAATTTCCTTAAACACATTATCTTTGTATTCTCCAAGCATAAGCCTTCAATCTGGAAAATCGATAGGGAATGCATCGAAGTTTCTTGCAACGGTTCCTAAAAAAACACCTAGCAACCCGCCAAAGTCTCCAACCAGTTGGTTTGTGTCAATAAAGCTCATTACAATCTTATGTCCCTGAGGTAGAGCTCAAACATCATGCACTGTTAACTGTTTGGTAGTTATATGTCCTTCCTCATCTATTTAGTCAAGTTAGTATACGTATTTAAAACATATAACTTAGATCCAAAGCTTTCATTACTTAACTTACCAATAATGTCAACCATTCAATTTCACCTCCTTTGTTGTCGTGCAGGTAAAACAGGTTGATCTGCACATTGCTCTTCCTTTGCCAATAATTTATCATCATTTTTTTGCTGGGTGGGCTGGATATCTGGACATGGCAATGAAGAGGAGCCAAATGGAATATTGAGATCTTGGTATGTCAGATGTCCACCACCACTAGCTGGTGGAGTCGACTGAGGGCTCCTAGCACTGGTTTCAACACATCTTGTGAAGACTCAGTTAGACTTCTTTAGGAATCTCTTCATCATGAAAATTCTTATTAAAACAACTAAGAAACATGAGCATTAGTGAGATAAACACACAAGATCACATATAAATAAGTGACATTATAAATAAGTATCGTATACATACAAACCTGTAAGATCACATATAAATATATGTAACATATACACACCTAGCCAGTTGTAAATTTATATTTATGTCTGGGAATAATTGCTCTAACGATTGTGATTGCAATAGCTCACTTTCATAAATCAATACATCATCATCATCACCCATGTCATATAAGTCTCGTGGCTTTAGATGCACAGCAATACTCCAATTTGTAGCTAACTCATCTTTAACATAATACACTTGGTGAGCTTCCAAGGCTTGTATGTATGGTTCATCATCTTCACTCTCACTAGTATGTATCAACCATGAAAAATTAATGAAATTAAATCCCAAGTGATCAGTTACAATGCCTTTAGGATTGGTCGTGTTAGGCTATATACATTTGAATAATGTAATGGTAAACTATCCATGGTAATTTAATTCAATTACATCTAACAATTTTTCATAATATGACACACCTCCAAATCTCATGTGGCCATCAGATCTACTTGCATAACTCTTTGTACCCAATGTCCTAAATGCACCACTATTTTGAGTTTTTAATCCTTCATCTCGTGCTAAAGTTTTAAATTTATACCCATTGACATTGTACATAGTATATCTCCTGGCTTTATCAAGTGGACTTATGGCAAGATATCTTATTTCAATGGAATGAGCCCTATTAATATCATTTCTAATATGAAAGAAAAAGGGTAACGACTTTGGTAATTAAAATTGTTCATCTTTTCAAAAGTAAATGATGATTATATACTTACACTACATGAGAACTAATCAACAAACTCTCTATAGACCCTTTTGTCTATTTTTGAAAATGGTCATGTATGATTTCTTAATTGTCGCCTCACATGATCTCTAAATTCCCTATATACCATATAACAATTTCAAATGGTTTAAAGGAATGCAACAAAGATTAGTGATATTTTCCATATAATTAGTGATTTGTGACATATAATATACTTATTGAAGAAACAGATAAACTTCTTTGCAATTAGTCAACACATGTTGATGTACTTGCAGTTTCTCCATAGGAGATAGAGTAAAGTATTCAAATCCACCAACTAGCTTTCCAATAGGTGGAAACAAGGTGCTAATGCTGGATGGTGCACCATTGGGTTCATCATTTACTTGTCCAAGATGATTAGATATAGTCTCCATTCCTTCCAAATATCTTGAGCAAAAGGTACGTCTTGAGCCATGTAATATTTAGCAATTGAGCCTTCTGATTGAGCCCTATTTTGAACAAAGGACTTTAATTTGCCTAGATACCTATTAACCATAGTTGAGTTAGTACAAACAAGTTGAATAGTTTAAAATAAATACTCAATACAATGTTTGTATTTACTTTTCTATTGGGTACATCTATCGATACTGGACGGGACCTCTAAGTTTGGCCTTTTAAGCTAAATGTACAATTAAATAAACCATGGTCATAAAAAATAAGGGCGGGAATATCATCTCCATATGACACAA
The DNA here is from genome assembly GCA_037074485.1 of Delonix regia. Taxonomy (NCBI): domain Eukaryota; kingdom Viridiplantae; phylum Streptophyta; class Magnoliopsida; order Fabales; family Fabaceae; genus Delonix; species Delonix regia. The sequence continues at coordinate 16,240,935 of CM073452.1, read as the reverse complement.
CATTAAGATTACTCTATTTATTTACGCTTAACACTTTACTGCATAACACTTTAAAGAAAGTACACAAGTATGATAAAACTGTATATACCTCCTTTAGAAGGGTCTTTCTCATGACTATAGGCAAAAGTTATTGCATTAGAATGTGTGAGTTATGACTTTTCAATCCACCAATCTTGCATTGTCTTAGATCATTGCATATGGAAATGTTACTTGAATACCTATCTAGCACAGTAATATTTTTCAAAGTCCTCAATAAGATATCTTTGTTTGTATTTATCAAAGTGAATAAAGTTGGAAGATATCTACCACTTTCATTAGGCCATAGATAAGCTCTAATGGCCTTTTCTTGTAAGTCTATTCATGCATTAACATGGTACTTTGAGTGTCCAGACTCATTTAGTAAAGTGAATATCACATTGTCACACACATTTTTATTGATATGCATAACATGTAAATTATGGCGCAACAAGTGGTTTGTCCAATATGGAAGTTGAAAAAAAATACTCTTCTTCCACCACTGTTGGGTTTCACCATCAACAACACCAACTGCTTGAGTTTTTTTGCCTTGACCTTTAACTTCTACATCTTTTCCAAAGACAACATTAACATTCTCAAGTTGTCTCAAGATTTCCAAACTGGTTATCGAAAGTAGGGGATTTCTCATTTCCTTTCCATCAAATTGACTTTAAGCTAATCTAAATTTATGACTAGACTCAAAAAATGACGATGACCCATAAAACGCCACCTTTGACTATGAGGAAGAGTTAAAATTACAAGTAGGGCATGCTAATCTAGTATGAACGTTCCACCCAGACAAAGTTCCAAGACTAGAAAAATCACTAATTGTCCACATCAATGCTACCTGCATATTAAACATCTCACTTACGCATGAATCAAATGTTTTAACATTATCAACCCATAAATCTTTCAACTCCAAAATTAGTGGTTGCCAATACACATTTATGTCATTCCCTGGTGCCTTTTTACCTGAAATAATTATTGAGAGCATAAAGGAACTCTGTTTCATGCACATCCAGGAAAGTAGGTTGTAATTTATAATAACCACTGTCCAAATGCTATAACTTGTGCTCAAATTTCCAAATGGATTGAAGCCATTAATGGCTAAACCTAGACGTACATTATAAAAATCCAAGGCAAATTTTGGATTCATTATGTCAAACCTCTTTCATGCCTCTGAGTCCCTCGGATGTCGCATCATGCTATCATTGGTTTTGTCCACATAATGTCATCTCATATGCTCAACTGTTTTAAATGAATAATTACTCTTTGTAGCTGTGGCTTCAGTGGGAAGTATCTTAATATTTTTGCAAGTCTCTTCTTCCTCTTTTCACCCTTACTATTTGGTTTCCATCTAATGTGTTGCACTTTTTGCACACATATCTATTTTCATCCTCCCCCCAGTATAGTATGCAATCATTTGGACATGCATGAATTTTTTGGTAGTTTAGTCCTAATTTGTTAATGGTTTTTTTAGCTTAATAAAACAATGGTGGAAGTTTGGCATGTTCAAATGCATTTGCCATCAAGTCCAGTATCATTAACATAACCTTATCACTTATTCCACACAAACACTTGATGTGATATAACTTTACCAAAAAAGACAATTTGGAGTACTTCTCGCACCCTTCGTACAAGTTTTGTTGGCCATATGAAATTATTTCAAAAAATTCTTTTGCATTGTCATTCATCGTAGGGTTTAATGGTGGAATTGCACAATCAACATCATCCCCATTGTCATTTCTTTAGTGTCTTCTATAATTCTCTCCTCATGCTTAACCCAGAAATAGTAACTAAGTGGGAAAAGTTTAATTATTAGGTGGTCATGCACAACTTCCTTAACCTACCATTTTTTAAACCTACACTTAGGACATGGACAAATTATTCTTCCCTCCACACTTCCATTAGCAAATGCAAAGTCTAAGAATCCATCCAATCCCTATAAATATTCACGAGAATTTTTAGGTTTAACAATCTAATACTTATCTATTTGCTAAATAATTTGACAACACATTTTGTCATATCAATTAAAAATAAAAATTAAAATCATGTCCATATCAATAATACTATCATTAATTCATTAAACATACACTACTACAATTGAAATATAGTTTAGGCAATTACATTTATAATCTTCTTCACAAAAGTTCAATTTAACATTATTCATTTACATATTCAATTACACTCAATCTTTAAATTACAAATGTTCAGCAAATTTAAAATTCTGGAATAGTTTAAAACAATTATTATCATATATTTTTTTAAAAACAAAAAATAAATATATATTTGTTATTTTCTTACATAAAAAATTTAAAAAAAAACCTTACCAATGATGGAATGGCCAGCGACAGTGATTGGCAAGTGTTGCAGCTATTAAAGGTTGCTGGGTGAGCAGAGGTTAGCCAGTGACGAACTGAGGATGGACAACAAAAGGGATTGAAGAATAAGAAGTTAAAAAAAAAAAAAAAGAGAATTGGTTCGAGATGCTTACCTTGTCGGTGACTAAGGAGATAGCGATGGCAACAGGTTGGCCGATCAGCGACAGTGAGATAGCATTTCCAGTAAAGAAGATGAGCTAGGAAAAAGGAAGAAAACCAGGGAGTAGTGTCAATGTTGGCTGGGAGGGAAGAATTTTAAGGTAGATCTGAATTTTGTGGCCTAACCACGATTATGTATATAACCATGGTTATGATAAACATTAGCCACGATTATACAATAATCATGGCTAAGCCTAAATAGTCTTAACTACAGTTATATAATAACCGTGGATAAGTTTTGATTTAGCCACGATTTATTTTAACCGTGTATGATAACTGTGGTTAAGGTTCCATCGTTGTCCATAGTCTTTTTTTGTAGTGATCCAAGCATAGCAACAAATAAGGCTTTGAAAAGAAACCCATAAAAATTTTGGCGTAAAGTTGTAAAACCTAACCATCACTCAATTTGTTACAAATAATAAGCTTGGTCAAGTAGCAGCCCAATGAGCCATGGAGAACCCAAATGATAAGGGTTAGAAGATAGTTGAACCAGAGGAGATGGAGCCTAAAGTTGAACCACGAGGAAGCAGAAGAATTTCATTTGGTAGAGAGAGAAAACGTCCCTTATGACAGTCAAATTATATCACGCAAAGCTAAAAGAATCTTCTGTCATAAAATCATTATGCTAGCATGGAATTAGTACTGTTAAAATGCATTTCTTTTCCTTTTGTTGTTTTATATCTTGAGCAAAGTGCTTGGGTGAGGTCAGAGTCTCAACCCTATGTATATATATCCTCCCTCTCTTTGTAAGAAGATAATTAATTAAATGGAATAATAGGAATTGCTTTTGCTTGAAATGAGTTTTTCTATGCCTTACTTTGTTCTTATTTTCTGGTCTCTTTCAGCAAGTAACAAAGTGGTGCTTTCATTTTTCTAATGGCCGAAGGTACCAAACTACATTGATTAGATGAGGTGTATAAAGAATTGTTCAAGAATCACTAACATTGAAGCATCTCAGTAGTAAAAAAATGAAATGCTTAAACAAATACTGAGCCCACGACCTTTATCTGCATCGCCTTTGTTTTCAACACCAGCATAAGGATAACCTCCAAATGCTAAACCTAAACCCCTTGGTGATTTGCTTATGAATCCTGACTTTTGCAATCACCAAAGGTATAAACATAGAAATTCCCTACTTTTATGGTACTAATGATAAGGATTGGACTTTTAAAATACAAGAGATTTTTTATGCTTATAACACACCCCATGAGCACTAAATGAAAATAACCTCTTTCCATATAAGTGGTCCTGCCTATGGATGGCATAAATAAATTATGAAAGTTGATTTGTTATTAACATGGGAAGCATTCTTGCTCTACTATTACATTTTGGTACAACTTTGTATGATGATCCAAGAGGTGCTTTAAAAGACTTGAAACAAGAAACCATGGTGGATGATTAACAAGCTAAATTCGAAGAGTTATTTAGAAGGGTGCAATAGTTATCAGAAAATTGGCTCATCAGCTCATTAATATTTGGCCTCAAACCTCATTTGCGATCAAAGTTGCTTTTAGCTTAGCCACAATCTTATTTCCACACAGTTTCACTTGCTAAGTTGTATGAAAATAAACATAACCAGGTCTATAAGACTCTCACTTCCTTAACTCCCAAAACATCCGTATTCAAGCAATCTACTTCTGCCCTGTCCAATTTTAATCCTCAGATACAAGCACCTTTAGCATTACCATTACCTCCATCAACATCTACTACCATCACAAAACAAGCCACTCCACTAATTAAAAGGTTATCAGCAGTTGAAATTAAACAAAAAAGGGAGAAAGTCGCGATAGTAAATACACAATCGGTCACAAATGCCTAAGTAATATTTTCTTGTTGCTTGATCAAGAGAAATTAAATGAAATATTGGCAAAGTAGAACCAAAAAAGTCTAGAAGTAGTAAGCTCGGATCTATAACCAGAAATAAGTTTGTTAGCACTAAATGATGAATTTCAAGCTAAAACCATTTGAATTCTAGATATCATAGGATTACATTACATGCAGTTGTTAGTGGATACTGGATCCACTTATAATTTCATCCTACCATCTCTAGCAAAAATGATAAAGTTACCTAAAACATTAATCTTTGAGTTCAATGTTATTATTGGGAGTGACAAATATCTGCAATGCAATTATAAGTATTGTGGTGCTCCAATTAATTTACAGGGACACAAGTTTACTACAGATTTTCACCTACTTAACATTAGGGGTGCTGATGTTGTACTGGGATAGCTTGGTTAGTCACACTTAGATCGTTTACCATTAATTTTTAGGACCTCAACATAACATTCAAAGTCAACAACACCAAGGTAGTACCATATGGGAAAATATCTCTGGGAAGCAGGTCCTTAACAGCAGTTAGGATGCAAGTAATGGCAGTAATGGATTTAATCAACTGCTGCTATCTATTGACAACTATTGCCACAGAAGGATAGCCAAAGTAATAAGCACTGAACCTTGAGGTGGAAGCTCTCATTACACAATATGCAAAGATCTTTAAAGAGCCAACAATGTTGCCACCACATCAAAGAGTGGAGTACTAGATTTACTTGCAACCAGGAGCCGACCCAATGAATTTCAAACCTTACTAATATCCTTATTTCCAGAAGAATGAGATGGAGAGGCTTGTGCAAGATATGCTTGATCATGGAATAATTTGTCAAATTCACAGTGTCTTCTCCTCGCCTATCCTATTGGTGAAGAAAATAAATGGAATATAAAGATTTTATGTAGACTATTGAGCTCTAAATGCAATCTCAATCAAAGATAAGTACCCAATCCTACTATAAATAAGATATTAAATGAATTACATGGAGCACAGGTATTCTCTAAATTGGATTTGAGATCAGGGTGTCATCAAATTTTAATGGCTGAGAATGACATTCACAAGACTACTTTTAGAACATACCATGGCCACTATAAATTTTTAGTGATGCCCTTTGGGCTCACAAATGCCTTAGCCACTTTCCAAGCAATCATGAATAATATTTGTAGACTTTACTTAAGGAAGTTTGTAGCTTTTTTTTTTATGATATATTAGTGTATTGCTTTGACCTGCCAAATCATGTGAACCATCTTTAATTAGTCTCGTAGTGCTTGCTTAACAACACTTTTTTTTACCAAGATTTTGAAATGTCAATTTTGCAAGGCAACAATTGATTATTTAGGGCATATAGTCAGTACTGAATGAGTGTAACCTAAACCTACTAAATTTGAAGTAATGCTATAATGGCCAATTCCTTTAACCATTAAGAAAGTTAGAGGTTTCTTTGGATTCACAGGATACAATCGAAAGTTCATTAAAGGATATGCAAAGATTGTAGCCCCTTTAATTGATTTACTATGCAAGAATATGTTCAAGTAGGATAAAAAAATAGTAAAAGTTTTCAATAGATTAAAAGTAGCTATGGTGAAGGCTCCCATCTTGAAATTACCAGATTTTTTAAAGAGTTCTACATAGAGACAGATGCTTTTGGATTAGGAATTAGGGTAGTACTTTACATGATGGTCATCCTATTACTTTCTTTAGTAAGAAGATGTATTTGAGGATGCAAAAATCATCAGCCTATGTCAAGGAATTATAAATAGTAACTCAGGGCTTTAGGAAATGGCAACATTATTTGCTCGGGAGGTGATTTACAATTGTCACATATCTTAGAAGGTTAAAGAATCTAATAAATCAAACTATACAGACTCTGGAACAACATCATTACTTGACAAAGTTGCTTAGATTCAACTATCAAATCCATTATAAGCTAAGGAAGCAAAATACAATGGTCGATGCTCTATCATGACAGTTTAAGGACGACACCCCTATTGATGCCACTTACAACACCCTTACTGCTGTCCACTATTAACTTTTCAAAATTTTGAAGGAGGATAATAGAACAGAATAAGAACTTATTAATATAAGAAGGAAAGTGGAGAGAGGTACTGCTCTAATAGGATTTGCTATTATAGAGGACTATGTCATCTTTAAGAATAAGTTATTTATAGCTAAGAAATCACCCTTCAAGACGATATTACTCTAAGAATTTCATTATACATCGTAAAGGGAACATAAAGGGGAGATAAAAACTTACAAAAAGCTTGCTCATACCTTTTATTGGAGAAATATGTATGCTAATGTAAAAAGGTTTATAGCTCAATGCTTAACATGTCAACATGTTAAACCAGTACCCCAAAAACCTGCAGGTCATCTACTGCCCTTACTTCCACCAACAAGTAGTTGGAAGGAAATAACAATGGACTTTGTGATAGGATTATCCTTATCCAAAGGAAAAACAACAATTTTGGTAGTGATTGATAGCTTCTCCAAGTACAGGCATTTTGGGTCCTTTCCTAGCAACTATAATGATGTCACTGTGGCAAGGCTATCATGTGAAATAGTAGTTAAATTGCATAGGTTTCTAGCTTCTATCATATTTAATCGCAATCTAATTTTCCTAAGCTAGTTTTGGAAAGAGCTTATGAAGAGCAGTGGTAATGTTCTTAAATATAGCACGACCCATTACCCCCAAACAGATGGATAGTCTAAAGCCCTTAACAAGTGCGTATAACAATACTTTAGGTGTTTTGCTTATGAAAATCCCAAAACATGGACAAATTATTTACTTTATTTAGAATTGTGGTACAATACCATGTATCATTCAGCAATAAAAATGTCACCATATGAGGCCCTATATGGAAATGCACTTTCGGCTATACCTGGTATCAACCCTATACCATTGACAGTAGCAGTAGTGAAAGAACAATTCACACAACAAAGTAATCTCTTGTAGTCATTAAAAAAGGACCTAGAGTAAGTTAGAGAAAAGATGAGGAAATACTCTAACCTGCACAAAAAAAAAAAAAAAAAAAAGAAAGAAAGAAAGAAGGAATATTAGAAGGGGAAGGGATGATGTTTAAAGTAATTCCCTATAAGCAGAAGTTAGTGGCTTACAAATTCTGGTTTCTTTCAGCAAGTAACACAATTCTTACAAATTTTTTAAAAAATGTGTTCACCCTCTAGTTGCTTGTTATAACCCTTATCACTAGATTTTTATTTAATTCAGTGTCATTGAATGGTTCATGATAGTTTTTAGGCTCTACTTTACTTAGTGGGAAAAACAGTAATAAAATAAATAATATAGAATGAAAGTTCAAACCCAGTTAATATGTTCATTGTGTATGCATGTATGATTAAAAAATAAGAAGCAAAAAGGTGATACTGAATATATATATATATATATATTTTATAGAATATATCAACCTCATTCATAGTGTGTTCCCTCATCCTAATGGAAAACATGATGTTGTTATAACAATCAACACTTTGTTTGATATTTCATAATGCTTTACCATTTATAGATAAGTAGATAGTTTATAGGTGTACATTCATTCTTCTCTGCCTTCATCACTTTAATCTTTTCATTCTTCATAATTGTATATAGATAGTTATAGTATTAAGCTATAATTATAAAAGAATTATATATGAGCCACTTTGATATATGAAAATTCATTAATTCTTCATGGTATCAGAGCAACTCAATCATTATCCATCATCACATGACTTTATTTTTTGAGTCTCTATTCCTTATTCCATGGTTGAGACTCTGACACCTACTTCTGGTGATCCTTTATCTTTGCATGGCTTAGTTCATCTGGACCTTGCTTTAGTTACTGTTCCTTTTAATGGAACTAACTTTTGATCATGGAGCAAATCCATGAGAATTGCCTTGGCTACCAAAAATAAGTTAGGTCTTATTATCGGCAAAAGTAAACTACCTATAGAAACTGATGCCAATTATAACAAATGGGCAGGAGCTAATGTTATGGTGACTGCCTTGATTCTTAAATTTGTCTAAAGAATTACTTGAGCCCTGTGTGTATACATTTTCTACTAAAGAGTTAAAGGATAAGATTATATAACACTTTGGGGAAACAAATGGACCTCAAAGTTTCAATTGCAGAAAAAGATTAAGTCAATTGTTCAAGGAAACATGTCATTATCTTTTTACTTCTCTAATTTAAATAAGTTATAGGATGAACTTACCTCCATCATTCCTTTTCCACAATGTTCCTGTTACAAGTGCATATATGGCTTATCTACTAATATCATTAAACGTTATGATACTGAACAAACCATACAATATTTAATAGGGCCAAATGAATCTTATCACATTACTAAGAATCAAATTCTTATGCTCGATCTTCCTCCTAGTACGGATGAGATTTTCTCTAACTTTTTCTAAGATCAGCTTTAAGAAGAAAGATTCCAACTTTTTCTAAGATCAGCTTTAAGAAGAAAGATGGTTCAGGGAAAGATGATTGTTTCTATTCTTATTATAACACTTAAAGTCGTATGATACAAAATTACTTGAAGAAGAATGGGTATCTTGATTGGTACAAAGAGCTCAAGTCCAAAAGTAATAAATCACTAGTCAATGCGTGTAACTTTAATCTTGATACACCATTTTCTTTTGATAACTCTAGTAAAAAAGATGATCTTCACTCCACTATTACTATTATAGTGCAAACTAAGCTCTTTAGACTTATAAAAAATTCATATGCCTAAGTTCACTTTGTCCAGCATACTGATTTCACAAGCTCCCTTTCTTATTTTGCTTTTGATATGTTTAATATCTTAACTGTTGATTCTTGGATAGTAGATACAGGTGCTACTACTTATGTTGCTCCTTATTATTCTTCAGTCAGTCATATTTCCTCCTCTACCTATTCTTGTTTTATACATTTACTTAATGGTACATCACAAACCATTGCTCACATTGGTACTATACAATTAACCAATAATTTTGCCATTTATAATGTTCTTCATATTCCTTCATTCAAGTATAATCTTCTTTCTATTAGCATGTTAACAAGAGACATTAGCTTACAAGTTGTATTCACTTTTGCTTCCTTTGTTATAAAAAAATTGATACAATTATTGCATTGAGAAAAATGGTTGGTAGACTTTATATTCTTGACATATCTTCATTTCCATCCACTTCATCTTCCTTCAAGTCCATCAATTCAATTATCATGAATGTTACTACATGTAATAAGGACATTTTACTTTATAGCATAGTAAACTAGGGGTTCCTTCCATCACTAAACTCCAACACACACATTCTTCCCATTTTTCCTTCAAGTTATACATGTAATATTTATCCAAAAGCTAAATAAACTAGACTACCTCTCTACGCATCTCAACCCTCAATTGCCACCACTTTTAAACTTATACATGTTAATGTTTAGGGCCCTTATTGTACACAATCCATAATTGGTGCATCATACTTTCTTATCATTGTCAATAATTATTCTTAGGTAACATGAACATTCTTAATGCAAAACAAACACCAAACTCTCTTCTTCAACAATAATGTGCCATGGTACAAACTTATTTTCATAAATCTATCATGAATAAAAGATCTGATTATAAAACTAAATTCTTTAACAACCTTTGCCAATAATTCTTTTTCTACCATGGGGATTATCCACCAGTATACATGCACATATACCTTATAACATTGTTACTATATGGATTATTCTTGCTTTTGTAGCTACTTTCTCTTAGCCTTTACATCAATTAAACATTAACAATACCTTTTTACATGACTTCTTAAATAAAAAGTCTATATGGTGCCACCTCAAGGTTACACAAAGGCTTAACCAAGATAGGTTTGTAGAATAAAAAGATCTTTATACGACCTTAAGCAAGCTTCGCATCAGTAGAACTATGAGTTTGTCAGAAAATTATAGCTCTATGGTTTCCAGCAATCTCCACATGATAATTGCTTATTCATTCTTCAAACAACCTTTATTTTTGTTATATTATTACTTTATGTGGATGATGTGCTATTGACTGGCACTTCTTTATCAAAAATATAGAAGATAAAGAGGTTTTTACATTCTACTTTCACTATTAAAGACATTGGTCCAACATGATATATCTTTGGCCTTGAAATTAATCTATATTACATAGCTCAAATATGTGCTCGATATCTTACATGATATCGGGTTACTTGAGGCTAAACCAGCTAAGACACCATTACTCATATCATTGAAGTTGAATTCTACTCAAACTTCTAAACTTGCAAATGCTTTACCTAACAGAAGGCTTATTAGATGATTGTTGTACTTGGGTTTTACTCATCCTTACATCATGTACACTGTACAACACTTAAGTTAGTTTGTCAGTTCACTAGTTGAGCTCATTGGAGTGCTACTTTCCACATAGTAAAATACTTAGAAGGTTATCCATCCAAAGGTTTATTCTACCATGTTGAAACTAACTTATCACTTGTTGCCTATTTTGATGCTAATTGGGCATCCTGTGTTGACACACGATGTAGTTTCATTGACTATTGCATGTATATAGGTCAAGCTTTGGTTTCATGGAAAACCAAAAAGCAAAATATTATATCCATCTCTTCAGTAGAAGTAGAGTATAGAGCCTTACCTAACATAGTGTGTGAGTTGAAATGGATATCTTATATCCTTCATGATTTGTCTCTCCCAATTTCTACTCTTATATCCTTTTAGTGTGACAACAAAGCAGCTATACATATAATTATTGATCTTGTCTTCCATGAATGAACCAAGCACTTGGATATAACTTGCCATTTGTTTAGAGATGAGTTTAGGAATGGTTTCAAACTTTCTCAACATGTTTCTTCTAGTCAATAGCAAGCATACCTTTTTACCAAGCCTTTATCTGCAGAATGTTTCCACTATCTCCTCTTTAAGTTGGGAATGATTCACTACCATTCTCCAACTTAAAAGGGGATGTAGAATATATCAACCTTATTCATAGCGTGCTCTATCATCCTTAGGGGAAACGTGATGTTGTTATAATAGTCAACACTTTGTTTATTATTTTCACAATGTTTCACCATGTACAGACAAGTAGATAGATAACATGTGTACATTCATTCTTCCCTAACTTTGTCACTTTATAACTTTTCAATATTTAGAATTATGTATAAATAGGCGGACTAGTAAGCTATAATTATCAGAGTAATTGTTGTTAGGTTCTAAATTTCGCTTGTTTTTAATCTTGTTTTGATATTAATTTGGTAAGAAAATCAGGCCATAATGGTTATTTTAATTGGTTTTAGGTTTTGGAAATGATTTTGTTGGATTTATAGCTAAAGCAAGGCATGGGCATATGTTTTATTGATTGTGATGTCAATATTCTATTAATAGTTTAATGATTAATTAACTATTATATTACATAATAACCATAGCAAAATATGATCCTTTAAAGTAAATTATTTTTAATTTAAAAAGTATATTTCCTTTTATGCAATATAAATTATTAAATTTAATAGATCATTTTAAATAAAACCCATAACAAGAAAAAAAAAATTCTTTGTTTCAACCCTACCTAATGTCATCCTAATCATTGCTTCTAAAATCATAAATTAATTTTATTTTAAAAGATAAATAATGTTACTAACAATTTATTAATATTTTTTTAATAAAATTTTTAATTTTTTTAAAGTTTATTTATTAAAGATTAAAATAACTTTGATTAATGTTTTTATTTTAAAATAGACTTTAAAATAATAAAAATTTTTAATATATATTATTTATTATTATATTTTGTTTTTGAAAAAAAATAAAAAAGGGGGCAAATCCCCATTCAATACAAGGGTACATGCCCTAGTAGTTAATGAGATGTGGGACATGTAGCTCTCCCCATTTTATAGGTTGTGTCGAACGCAGAAACGAGCTTTTCACATTCTGCACATATCTTTTAAAAAAATGTTAGATCGTATCAGATTGTTTTAAGCATTTAGGTAGAAAAACATTTGCGGCATAGGATGTTAGACATTACATAATTCTTTCATAGGATGTCATTCAAAAAACTTATTGGGAAATTTAAGTTGCTAGAATTTGTTAGCAACTATATTAATTTACAAAAAAAGAAAAAAAATAATTATTTTAAAATCAATTATCAACTTAAAGGACTAAAACAGTACATTTCTTAGGTACCTTCTTTCTTGATTACATTTCCTTTAATTGACTTGTTTTTTATATTTGAAATATTTTCTCACTATTGCTTATTTAATTTCTTTAATTTTAGTTAATATCCTTGTTACATTTTTGTTAAAATACTCCCAATATATTTCTTTTTCTACGTGTACACCCCAACACCACAACGGGGAGTAATGACCTTAATTCACACACAAAAACACTCTAATTTGTTTGGGGACATTTTACAGACACCCTTTTAAAACAAAATAAAGTACAAGGACCAAATTGAAAATCAATGCAAAATGCAGGGATCAATAGATAATTTTCACAATTTGTTATATCCATATGTTTTAAAATTTTTATAATTTTTCATGTGTTTGAGAAAGTGGACTTCTTATTCATCAAAAACAACAAAGATTAATTAGAGCTTTTCACAAAATAATGGTTTCAAAATATAAAAGCATCAAATATTTACTTGAAGCTAAACAGCCCCTTTGAGCTTCCCAATTCTTTTGAGAGGACACATGAAAAATGTTAAAATTAATTAGAGAATAGCATTGAAAGCATATATTAATTTTAGGAAAAATATATATATATACTTAAAATCAAATATTACAAATGCTATTTCAAATATTATCTATAATATTAAACCTATTGAAAACAATATATATTTTGTTGGTCCATGAACAAATAATTTTTTCAAAACACAAATGTTACCATATGGGCCTTTTTTATTCTGTTTTTCACTATTGGGCTATTAAATGACCCAATAGACCCTAGATTTAAAAACAAACAACAATTGAAAAGTTGGACTTGAACTTTGGATAGATGACCAGTATTCTTGGTTTGGGTTTTAACGTCTTGTGCTTCTGTATTGGTCTGGATCCAAAATATTGGTTTCGTCAAAAAAATAATCTAAGTAATTGTAACAACCGATTACCATAAAAATAAAAAAAAAGGACTATGGGTTTCAGTATTATCCATGGATATGATTTAAGTAGGGGTTAAATGAATCCCGTGCCCGGTCATACTAGAATTAGAATTGGGTGGAATTAAAATAAAAAATTCATAAATTTTATTGAATCGTGTTTTCAAATTTACACAAGGTCCAATTTGACCCCATACTCAAGTCTTTAAAATAGAGACTCAACTTAAAATCATGTGGAGTTTGAAATTTTATAAAAACTTAAATTGTCCCAATCCGTGTTCGTTCATAGGTTCAAATATGTTGTGTTGTACAATTATATAATCTTGGAGATCGAGCCCATAAAAAAATAATGCATAAAGGTGAAATTTGCTACCTAAAAACTTTAATTCTGTGAGAAGTTGAAATTTTTTTTTTATACAATATCTGTAATAAATATAACAAATTAAAATCATACATACTGTATATGTATAGTTAATTACGTGTTGTTATATTTTAAAATATTATATTTTTAATATATTTCTTGTTCAAAGTTTTTAAAATATATTTTCATATAATAAATAAAGTAAGATACTTTCATACCAAACACTAGAGTTGTTAAAACGGATTCGACCCACTGTTTAATCCACTTAAGAGGTGGGTTAGGTTGAAGGGTTTCTTTGATAGTCTGTTTAGTATACTTCTATTAACTCGATCTGTTTAATTCGCGAGTTAAACGAGTTAGTTCGCGGGTTAAATGGGTTGCCCATCTTTTTTTAAGAAAAAAATTCATTCACTCAATCTAGCGCTCCAACCCACTGCTATTTAAAATAATTAACCATAATGTATGTATTGTGTTGTCTTTATTATTTTGTAATTTGCCAAATTTGAATATTATGCTCATAATCATATTTTTATTATTAATGAATCATTAAATTATTAGATTACTCTACTTATTTTAATTCGTTTCAACTTGCTTTTTATTTAGTTATTTTGTTGTTTATTTATATTGATATAGAAATTGATTAATTAAACAAAACATATACTTAGAAAAAAGTCACATTTAAATTTTTATAATTTTTTATTCTTTTATTTTTTGGTAGGTTAAACGGGTCAATTCATTTAACTCATCAGGTGAGGTGGGTTAAAATTTTTAACCCACCACCTTATAGTGGGTTAAACAAGCTGATTCATTTAATTCACTAATTCGGGTGGATCAACTCAGGTGGGTCGAGTTGACCTACTTTAATAGTTATACCAAACACTACTCAAAGAAAATTGACTAATTGTTTGTTAAAACAGATGCTTTGATCATAATATAAAAACTTAGAGAGTGATTATTAACTCAGTTCGTTGACAATGTCGTTCAATTATATTTTTGCCATATATTTAAATATATAAATTATTATACATACTTTTAGAGTAAATAATACAGAATTCATCTCAATTTTATAAAATAAATTAACATCAATTTTATTTTTAAAATATACACTTTGGTCTAATTTTAAATTTTTAGACTGAAATACCTTTCATAAAAAATCTAAGAGGAAATTTTGGTTAATAAAATTACGTATTTAGGCTAAGAAAAGATGTTTTGATCTAAAAAAATTGGACTAACTTTTAAAACAACTTTTAGTTTTAGGGAAATTTAATGTATGTTTTAAAGCTAAAAGGACCTTCATGTAATTTTAATAAAATTCATGAAAGATGTGTATAATTTACTCTTATTTAAACACGTAAGAGGCACAATACCAAAAAAATTATAAGTGAGAGAAGTTGGACCATGATTTATGGACGAAAAATCATTACGTTACTTAATTAAATTTTATAAGCTCATAATCAGTATTAAGTCAAATAAGGCACGCAGAGAAACTTATATAAAATTAGCTCATTTTTTATTTTGGACATAAAAGTTGATTTTTTTTTTTTTTTTTGAGAATTACCATCATGAACTACACTTTCAAAATATTTATAATAGAAAATTTTTAATTTCATTATTATTTTAAATGTTCTAGAGACTAAACTTCTTTTTATTATTATAATTATTATTTTGAAACATCTTCTTCTAATGTTTTGAGAACATATAATAAATGATGGGATAATGAATCATTTGATCCTATATTTTATATCAATTTTTAGTATAATCCTATAATTTTTTTTCAAATTACTATTTACACTTTCTAAACATTTAAATATTAGTCCCTGCTATCCATATCTGTTGTAACACGGCTTAAATTTTGACGAGCTATTTAATGGTGGTGAGGTGTGGATGTGTAAGTTTTATTTTAAAATAATTAATCTTATATTATTTATTTGTGACTTATCTATTATTTTATAAGTTCCACATTGTCTAAAATAATTAATTAATTATTTTTAAATTTTTATAAATATAGCTAATGTTAGATTATTTTTCATATTATATGGATTAGCATTAATTATTTTATTAGATTAGTACCTTATTAATTCTAATTAGGCAATTAATGTTATAATTTATAAACTGAGAATGGATTGGGTTTTATTTTAATATGTGTGGATAATCGGTGATGGGTTTGATTATTCACAAGCCCGCTGGGTAGAAACTCAACCCACAGCCCAAGAGTATTAGTAATCATCCTGTCAGATTACTAATCTAAGATTGTTATTCAGAGAGAGATTTTATGGGCTTAATTTTGATTGATTAATTAAATTTAAAATTGTTTTAAAGATTCTGGAGGATTTTACTAGATAATATTGATTAATTATATTATTAAATAAAATCCTATAAATAATACACTGAAGCCCTAGCTTCCAGAGACAACACTAAATTTGTCACTCTCTCTCTCTGCCGTCAAAACACTCTGAGAAACGCTCTTGGGCATTGTGGGTTGAACTTGTTAGACTCAACCAATACTCAGATCAACGATGTCATCTTCATCAGGTCAGATTGTCAATTTATTTATTCTCCCAATTTGTGATCATGTTTAATTACATGTTCTAATTCCGCTATCAAATGGTATCAGAGCGATGTTTGATGGACTATGAAATTTTTTTTTAAAATTTCCTTTCTTTAATCTCGTCTTCGTAACATGATTTAACATATTTTAGTCTCTCTTCTTCCTTTTCCTTCTTCTTTTTAAATGGTCTTCATGGTAATGTAAGGATAAAAAGGGTTGGCTATGGTGTGAAAATATAGTTGAGTATAGAACACACCATAATATTGTATAACCAATCCCTTTTGACCTATGATCATTTATCTTGAAATTTTGTCACCATGACCTTCCATGAGCCCATTGAAGGTTAAAGAAGGGTAGAATTAAAGAAGAATGAGGCTAGGTAAATATTTTGAAATATCTAGGGAAATATTGTGTAAGCTATAACAAGCCTAGGATAAGAATTTTGATGAGTGAATTTTCTTGTACATTATGAAATTAGCTTTAAATTTTCTTGGTGTGTGCGGCCACACCGTCAGTCAGATGAACTTCAAATTTTGAAATTAGCTCCACTCACCCTGTTCTAAATTATGGTGATTTTTCCAGAATTTTTATGCCCTGGAAATAGGAGTTTTTTTTTAAAAAAATTTTTTTGAAAATTAAGGGCCTTAAAATAATGTGTAGATAAGGTATTTTGACCTGGAAAATTTTATGTAAAGACTAGATATAATACAGAACAATATGTTCAGTTCACTCTCCCTAATTATGTGTAAATAAATTATAATCAATTTCTTTGCGTTAATTATTATATTTTATTCCTAATTTAAGCACATGCGTTAAAAGGAATAGGTTGCGTGTGGAAATTGTAATAACTTTGGTTCACATACACCTATTGATTGTGTGCTTGCCTATCGTGGGTCCAATCATAGTGATAAGTCTTTTATAAATTAATACCGTATTTGTCATTTAATTTCCTACATTTTTTGAATAATTTAATTACCATTATTAGGGATGAGTCTGAATATCGTGATAAGTCCACTAGAGAGAGTGTATGTAAGTATTATGTTGACAATGGATATGCTTTATCTGTGTGACATTGTCAATATAATTTTGTGAATAAGGCCTGTTTGCAGCCTGTCAGCGGCGATTTGCTGATTGATGTATTCATGGTTTCTCATATCCTATTGATATGGAGATTGTGGGTGTATTTTGTGTCGTTTCTCTCAATAAAGAGCTTCCCTGGTATGTATGAGTTTTCTTGATTTATCATAGTCTAAGCCCTTAGGCTGGACATGATAAGCATTTTGTTACACAGTTACTGAAGCTGAGTCTTATTACAAAAACTTTGTTATATATATAATTATGTGTCTAGGACATAATTATATGTTTCCTATTTGTTTTTTCCCCTCAACGTCTCTGTTCTTGCAACTATTTATGTTGAAAACTCTGAACAAAATAGACTACGATAATTGGATTAAGTCCATTGATATGTATTTAGTGATCACCAAGGGAAGTTTAGGTATGAGAGAACCTAAGCCAGCAGATCTCACCGTTGAGCCTAGCGTTGCTGACAAGGCTTACCATAAGCAGTGGTATGAGTCCAATAAGATTTATTTGACTGTCATTAAGTATAAGATTGAGAAGATTTTCAGACAAAGTATTCCTAAGAAGGACATCACAATTGAATATTTTAAAGTGGTTAGTGAGATATTTAAGAAGTTTGATCAGACTTAAAAGGGTTTATTATCTCTTTTTTCTAGATAACACTCACTATGACGAAGTGTCGGGAGTGTGTGAGCACATGATGAAGCTTGTTAACTGCTACAACAAGATGAAATCCTAGATGTGGACTTGGATGAGAGCAACTTAGTTTATAGAGTTCCCTAATCCCTTTCTGCTGAATATGGGGTTTTGAGAACCACTTATAATTCCCAAGAGTTAGAGTGGTCAATTAATCATATGATGTTTAAAATGACCCAAGAGGAAGAATCAATAAAGAAGGTGAATTCTCATAATTAATGTACTATATTTCACATGGTTTATCCAGCAAGGCTAGAAATGTGAAATTGAAAAGGAAAGAAAAGTGAAGGCAATGCCTATGGCAAGAAACCATATGGATTCAAGAAAAACAATAAGAATAATAAACCATCCTTGGAGTGGAAGAAAGTTTGATTACAGTTACCTGAATAGGCACTGTAATCACAGATGAAGACTTGCATGATGATATGCTGTGTGTGGATGACATCCTATTGGCTAGTAACTCAATGTGCTTATTAAATGAAACAAAACACATTTTGTCATGCTACTTTGATATGAAAGATTTAGGTAAATCTTTTTTTTTATTTTGAGAATTCAAATTCACTGTGATAGATCTTGTGGCATTCTTGGTTTGTCTCAGACAACCTATATTGAATGAGTGCTCAAGAAATTTGATATGTATTCTTGCACTCCTTGTGCACTTGTGCAGAGTGGTGATAGGTTGTTTAAATCATTATGTCTTAAATGATGAAAAGAGAACTTTGATGGACAAAGTTCCATGTGAATCAATTATTAATGGCCTAATATATAGGCTCAAGTGTGCACACGTTTGAACATTGTTTTTTCCATGTTGGTGTGCTTGGCAGATATATTTAAGTAATTCTGGGCATGATCATTAGAAAGCTACAGAGATAATTATGATGATCCTGAACCCACTTCTAATTACATCTATATGATGTTTTTGAAGGAGTTGTTTTGTTGAGAAGTATCAAATGGACATTTATAACTGCCTTATATATATATATATATATATAAAAGTGAAGAGTATGTCACTAGTTTTGTGATGGTCACTCTTTAAGGAATATGGTCAATGAAATTAATTTCCATCATGTATATATTTTAAGTCTTGACCATTTTGTTGCGACATGACTCTATTATACGTTTCTCTCAAAGTTACAGGAATTTCAGTTGTATCAAATTTTGACAGTCAATTCCTATTTGTTGGAGAGAAGATCTGTATATCTCATACTCATTTTAGGTGATCCGTTTATCAACACAAACCCATTAGAGTTTTGGAAATATATGACTCTTAGGTATATTCGAATTTTGATATATTGTTTTAGTGAGAGTCTGAGTTGTGTTCTTAAGGAACACTTTGGCATATTTTAGCACTTATAACATTTGTTTCCATATCGGATTCAATGTTTTAGTTATGCCAAAATTTTAGATATAATTCAGAATTGAAATTTTACTGGCATTTATAACAAGGTTTTCCTTATCGGATTTAATATCCTTGATCTATGATTTCATTTCTGAATTTTTGTTATCTCAGACTCGCATAGTTCACATTGTAGTGAGCGTATGATGACAGATCTATTGACCAATGCCTACCCATAAGAGTAATTCAAATTGTATAACTCATATGGGTCTTGTTGAATTTTGATGTAGCCTTGGTCTAGTGGGAATATGAGTTGAGTCCTTAAGGAGCTTTTGTGGTGCAATTTGACACCAAATTTATGAGTTGAGTCCTTAAGAGGCTTTTGTGGTGCAATTTAACACCAAATTTTAGAGTTAAGTCCTAAATGGACTTTTGCATTGTAATATGATGCTTCAAATGTCATTTTGTATTCCATTCTATTCAGATATTGAAACTAATTTATAACAATGTTAATATCACTTATTTCCCTATCGGATTCAGTGATCTTTGTGTGTAGTTTCATTTCTGAATTTTATATGGTTTATAAATATACACATACTCATGTGTTTATGTGAATATTAATTGCCTAATTATGTATTTGTTTATTGATCTAATAATGTAATTAATGCTATCCAAGTGGGAGATTGTTAGAATATTTTTAATATTATATGGATTATCATTAATTATTTTATTAGATTAGTACCTTATTAATTCTAATTAGGCAATTAATGTTATAATTTATAAACTGAGAATGGATTGAGTTTTATTTTAATATGTGTGGATAATCGATGATGTGTTCAATTATACACAAGTCCGCTGGACAGAAACCCAACCCACAGCCCAAGAGTATTAGTAATCATCCCGTCAGATTACTAATCTAAGATTGTTATTCAGAGAGAGATTTTATGAGCTTAATTTTGATTGATTAATTAAATTTAAAATTGTTTTAAAGATTCTTGAGGATTTTACTGGATAATATTGATTAATTATATTATTAAATAAAATCCTATAAATAATACACTGAAGCCCTAGCTTCCAGAGACAACACTAAATTTGTCACTCTCTCTCCGTTGTCAAAACACTCTGAGAAACGATACTCAGATCAACGATGTCATCTTCATCAAGTCAGATTGTCAATTTATTTATTATCCTAATTTGTGATCATATTTAATTACATGTTCTAATTCCGCTATCAGCTAATTTATTTGAATTATATATACTAAACAATTTTTTCTCTCACTAGTCTTATTCATGAATTCCATCTTTGAAAAGTCTGTTTAATTTTTTTTAAAAAAATTATATAGGGCGAAATATTCTTTAATAACCATGTTCTTCAATGTGACTACGTTTATCTTTTAATTTGGTTCCTATATTATTTCTTTTTGGTCCTATTTACAACAATCTTACGGAATAGTTTTCCCTATTATTCCCTCCCGATCGCCCTCACTCCGTTCACTCTCCCTAACCTCCTCTCTTCTTTCGCTGCCTCTGTTACCTACGCCGCTGAATTTTGTTGGAATTTGAATAGCACCAAAATCAAAGATTATGATGTTGCCACTCTGGAAAACCTTTGTTGATATTGTACGCAATGTCCCACATGTTGCCGCCTCCCTCTGTCGATGAACCCAAGGCATTTATGGAAAGGTTATTGGCGTCTCCACCTGACAAGAAACCAACAATGACAATTTCTGGCGATCTAAGGGTCTCTGCAACTCTTCCTCTTTATTATTCTTACCATCCTCAAAGGTATGATTTTTCTCATGTTTATCTCCCTATTTCTGTTTACGGGACAATAGGTCAATCATTTTTGCGGTTTTAGCCACTTGATCTCTATTAATGTCTCAAAGGATTTTTAATAAATTGAAAAAAAATTAATTAGTGAGAACGCATTAGAGGTTTAAGGTGACGACGAAACCCCAATTTTATGTACTACATTTCTCTCGCTACAAGTCTGGGCATTTGAGGATTTCGGACTTTTTAAATAAGTGCAATGGTAATTGATCTCTCAAGGAAGTTCATCCTTTTTTTGAAGCTGCTGGGTCATTGATGTTTCCATGTGGTTTTGAAATTTGGCGTCTTAGTCACAGATAATCGGTTCAGTTGCAGATAGAGAGAGATCTTTTGATATGACATGGAGGAATGCGAAATGGCTGGTTGGTGTTGTTTACTGATGTATGTGGTTTTGTTTTCTGTCCTATGGTTTTTCTTTTCTATGTTGCTACTTATTTTAGTTTGCTGTAATTTGTTTCTGTTTTCTTGGGGTTGTTTGTTAAACTCTATTTTCGGGTTTGAATGATACTTTGGTCAGTAAAAAAAAAATCGGTTCAGTTGGAATAGTTTACCTTATTATTCGCTTGCAATTGTGGTATATGGTGTGAGATCCAATGGTCAGGATTCAATAATCATGTGGTGACTGTGAGAACATGGATGGGATGGAGCAAAAGATTCGGGGCATATTTGTATGACAGTAAGTAAAAACTTGGGGCTGCACAGGGAATCTGGTGACGTGGAAAGCCTAACCCGATGAAATGAGGCTGGGTCAAAAGGAAATAAAGGTAGAGGACCTGATGGAATCTTCGGGTAAGAGGCCAGCCGGGGTGACCATTTTGGTCACCTTACCCGGCTCTAACCCGGCGATTTTTTTTTTAAATTTTTTCTTCATTCATTTTTTCTTCCCGTTGTTGCCTTTTATTCTAGCTCTCCAAAATTTTTTTTTAGGGCCTATTTGGTTGCTAGAATCAGTGCGAAAATGAAAGTGTTTCTCATTCTCATATTTAGTTGATAGATTGGGTTTTCATGCCTATTTCATAGGGAATTTACTCTTCTTAGCTGAAGTTATAAAATAAGATTGGTCTCTTGACAATAAAAATATGTTTGACAAAAGTGTCCTTACTTATAATAATTTTTGGACAAAAATATCCCTGTGATAAATCAAAATTTTAATTTATTATTAAATTATTATTTTTAATTTATTATTATTTATTATTATTAATTTATTAAATATATATGATTATATTATTAATTAATAATTTGAAAAAATGTCTGTCTTTTTTTTTTTGTTTTATGATAAGAGATAATATGGTAAAATATGCACACTATCTAATTAATTTTCATATATAATCTATTAACCAAGCATAGTAAAGGAAAACATACTCATTCTCATTCTTTTTCAACCAAACAACATTTTAATATTCTTATTTTCATTCTCATTCTCATTTCCATTGTATCAATTTTAACAACTAAAGGCACTCAATTTTGATAGCATTTGCACCGTTTAGACCCAGTCACTTTCTCTTCCTTGTTCATAATCAAGCTTCGCATGCCAAATCTAGGATCACTAGCCCACTCACCTTGATTCCATCACTCACTGTCTCACTCCCTTCTTCGTCTCCTTCTCTGGTCGTCATCATCGCACATTCACAATCCATTGTTGAATCGAACATCCCTTCTCCAATTGTCATCATCTGAATCAACTACCCCTTCACTGATAAGCTTGAATTTCAGTTTTAGTTATGCCTTCTTCCAATGCTAAACGTTGGGATTTCAGTTTGTTCTTATGTGGTTCTTCCCGATACTTATTGTTCTTGGTTCTGTAATAGTGTAATGTGATTAGTAGTGCGTATTTATAGTTATTTGTGCTTATGGTTCTTGATGGATGATGTCTTCTTCTTGATGCTTCTTGATGCCTTGTTTAGTTTTAGTTTGTTTGATTATGTATATATAATTATTAGTAGTAGACATTTACGAATATTAGTAGTATTCTGATGCCTTCCCAAATCCTGATGCTTCTTGCTTTATGGATTTGATATCCTTCTCCTATGATGCAGTAGTTACCCCTCGAGTTGATTTTCACTAATTTGGCCTGAGAGGACTCAATCTAGCCCGATTGCCACCATGTCTATCGGGCCGGGTCATCAAGCTCGAGGCTAAAATTCAGCCCTAGACAACATCTTAGGTTGGGCCTTAAGTCCATGTGTGGCCTAGCTTGGCTCGGGATTTGTGCACCTCTACTGGCGTCTATTAACTTAGAATATTAAATAATTTTTTAAAATAACAGTCTAATGATAATATATTCAACCATAAAACTATAAGCTGTTAGAGTTTTATTAAAATTAAAAGACAAATATATAATAATTGTAAATAATTTTCTTATTAAAAAAAAAAAAGGAGAGAATACATAGAATTATTGAGAAGCTTGCTTTTTATGTGTTTTAATTTGGGTGAATTTGAAGGTTGGAAGTTTTATTTGGTGGATGAGAATTCACCCATTTGGAGAAAATTGGTGAAAATTCTTGGAGGATGTGAAAGATGTGCTAGATGTCATACAAAAGTAATTATAAGTATAATTATAATTATACAATATAAGTTTAAATCTTGGTGGCTATGATTTGTCATATGCCATATTATTTTAATACCATTTATTATGTTAAAAGAAAAAACTTGCATGGATAACATATCTTGATTGGCATATTTAGGGATAGAGAAAATGAGTAATTCACTGGTGATATTGTGTACACAATCTTAAATACCAAGTTAATATGTGATAGTTTGTTGTCAAGAGAGTTTTAATTTTATGTACAAGTGCATGTGCTATTTCTTTATCTTTTAAGGCTTATGATTATATATACATATTTGAGTGATATTTTATCTAATTATAGAGAATTAAATAAGTTTAAAGTAAACTCAAACAATGTCATATATATATATATATGTGTGTGTGTGTGTGTGTGTGTGTGTGTGTGTGTGTGTTCTTTTGGATTAATGACTATCATGTGAAATTCTAATATCAATTATTAGTTTATCAATATTTTGGTAAAATTCTAAATTTAATTTGATTGGATAATGATTGTCTTGGGAATATTTAATTTTAATTAAGATTGTTATATATGCATTGACAAGATGGTTTAAGTAAAGCCAATGAAAATTTTTAAAGGGACAAATGATACTAATTTTTGGTCTAGTTTTTATGCTCAAAGCAACCTAAAAAATTTGTTTAGTTAAAAAAATATTCAAGAGTGTGGGGTGCAAGATGTCTTGCAATGACACAAGTACCAAAATTGTTGAATTAAAAATTAAACCAAGTATTATAGGTAATGGTTTTTCTTATTTTGAAGTTGGTAATTATCTTGCAAAATTTTAATTTATTTAGAATGTATAATGATTATTTTGTGAGATTTTTAAAAAAGTAATGGCAAAATAGAACAAGAATATACTCATGATTTTAGTTAAACTTGTTGAGAATTTTACAGTTACAAGCTTTATTCAAACATGATCTCATCTAATAGGAGAAAACAATTTAAATAAAAAATATAGTAAATTAGATGAGATTATCTTGTCAATGTTGTCTAAGTATTTGAATAGATGAAAGATAAGGTGTATATTTATCCATTAATTTTCATACTTAGATGTCATAAATGAATATTATTTGGAGAAATGAAAAAACTAGATATTATTTTGAATTTAAAAGACATAGTGAATGCTTATTTATAAAGGCATCCTAATTACAAACATAAGTAATCTAACCTCATCTTAGAAAAGAAGGAAATTGATTTGTTAGCGAGAAACAATGTCATTATGTTATTCAATGTAGGAAGAGAGCGAGTAATAACAATCCTCCAAGGCCAAACATAAATTTGGTCCAAGGAGATGATATCATTGATGTGATCATTACTTAAATCCTTATTGTGTCCAATGTGAAAGAATGAGTGGTAGACTTTGGGGTTACCAGACATATTTGTTCAAACAAATATGTTTTTACCTCTTCCATTTCAGTAAGAGATGGAGAAGAACATGTGTATCTTGGCAATTTCAGAACTATTAATGTTTATGGAAATTGTAAAGTTCTTCTCAAGATCACAAAGGGCAAGACCTTGGCTCTTATTAACACTTCATATGCCTAACATTGGAGCAATTAAATTTTTACGACTTTGTTATGAAAGGATGGGGTTAAGGTGTCATTTAAATTTGATAAAATTGTAATGACAAACTATTGTTTTATACACAAAGACTATTGTAATCAACGACTTTTATGCTTAATGTTTCTCGCATCTATATTTGATATAATTAATAAAATATTTAAGAGGTACCATGAACTGGTATCATGTATGGTGGATTTTCCATTATATTAGAAGAATATAATGATGCTAATTGAATTAAAAATTTAGATGAGACAAAATCCATTGGTGGTTATATATTCACTTGTGGTGATGATTCAATAACTTTGAGATTAGCCAAACAAACTATTATTGCTTTGGAATTTGTGGTTATATATTCACTTGTGGTGATGATTTAGTAACTTTGAGATTGGCCAAACAAACTATTATTGCTTTGGAATTAGCTGGTATGAGGCTCATCAATTGAGAAACTTCATAGCTAATCTCCTATGGGAATGAAAACAACTCCTATGTTTATACATTGATTGTTAAATGATAATAACCATTGTAAAAATAAGATTTTCAATGGTACAAATAGACACACACATGTTTGAGATATGACGTGATTAAGTAGCTACTAAAAGATAGAATTATATCGATTGATTATGTAAGATCAAAGATGAATTTGGTAGATTCTTTGACAAAACCTTTGGGAAGAAAATTAATTATTGAAACATCAAGGAGAATGAGGCTTAAGTCAATTTGAAATTAACAGTGATGGTAACTTAACCTTTGTGATTAGAGATCCTATTAAGAAGGTTCATATGTGAATAACAAGTTACCTGTTAATTTTACTAGTACTATTAATTATTGTTCCTTTCTATGATGTGAGAAAGTGCTAGAATGCATTGAATGAATGGATGGGCATAGAACTCTTAATAGTTTTCATAGCCATTATAGGTGGTGATATTTATTGCAGATACATTTGATGAAATCACCTATATGAGTGTGGAGTGGGGCCACTCCTATGAGATCTTAGCAAAATCTTTAAAGTACTCATGAACTACCAGGAGCGCACATGACTAATTAAATTGCAAAACTGCTATAACAACAAGAATTGTGGGGGGTGTAATATAACTAATAAGATCTCTAACTTGTAATTAAGATTTTTTAGTTCATAGAAGTTATAAACTTCACATAACTCAGTAAGTTATGTCTTATCTGTCTAGGTTTGGTTCATAGTCCAAAAGACACTAGATTTGAAATAATTACACTCATGTATGTAAGCCAAAGATATTTCTTATAACCTAAAGACTTTCTTTACTTATTATTTTGAAATATGTGGGGGATTGTTAGGTGTGTGAGTTTTTTTTTTTTTCAAAATAATGTTTAATTGTAACTTACCTATTATTTGATAAGTCTCACATTGCTAAAATAATTAGCCACTTATTTCCAAACCCCTATAATTATAGCTCACCTATTTGGGTTACATTGCATTGAACAATTTCTTCTTTTCTTAGTTCTGTTCTTGAGTTCTATTTCAGAAGAGTCTATTTAATCTTAGGAAAAATTTGTGTATGGTGAAATATTTCGTAAGGACGATGTTCTTCAATGTGACTTAAACTAAGTTTTTCTTTTAACTTGGTCCTTATTTTATTTCTTTTTGGTCCCTAGTTACAACATCATACACACATAGAGCTAAAATGCCAACTTGGCTAATGCTTGTTCTTGATGAATAATTATTTGGCCATTTTGGATGCTTATATGCATCTCTACTAAAACGGTGTTATAGTCCCCCATCACAAACAATCTCATGTCTTCAACCTTAGTTATAGTGTTTTGGAAATGTCCTAGAGATTCGAATGGTCGATAGGTGGCCTTGTCAATTCATGTAAGTGATATCGGAGGTGTCCTTTGTTCTTGTAGGTCAATGTGGTCATAAAGCCACACTACTCCCCTAATTTGGGGTTATACCAAAGCTTTGTAGTTTTTTCTGAGTTTTTAGAGCTTCAAGGAGGCGGTGATACCGAAAGTTACAAATAACTTTGATTTTGCAAAACACTAGTCGCTTAATTAATACTTGTAATCACAGTATGAGAGCTCAAAAAAAGTACATAAAACAATTGGGAATATGATAATATGGGATAGGTTAGAGCATTTGAAGATGAAGGAAGTAGGGAGCAATGCGAAAGTGATGGGAATAATGGTAACACTTGCTAGTGACATTGTACAAATGTCCCATAATACTTCTACTTGATTCTAAAAATCCAAGGATGTAGCATTAGCAAGCAGAAAGCCACTTCCCTCACAAACATTGGATGGTAAGCACATTTTCCATAATCCTGGTTTGTTGTCCTCTTTCTTCATTTTGCATGTTCACTATCAAACTAATCAGTAATTAAACCACTTCAGTAAGTAAAACAAATAAGTGAAATTGTACGCGTGTGGTGTGCAGTTGATAACGTTGAAGAATTACCCAGCAAAAATGTCACTGGCATGCTTCATATGCTTCATGAGTGCTTTGCAAAGTGGATTAGTGGCTCTGTGTCGTAGCATAACGCTAGTGCATGGTGTATTGGTTGGAACTACAGACTCCTTGCTCCTCTCTATTGGAATATTTTAAATTAATAATGGATTAACATTAATCAAATTATTAGAAAATTTATGTGCAATTAGCACCAATATTAATCTAAACCAAGAATGGATCGGGTCCTTGTTGACATTGTGAGTAATTCATGAAGGGTTGGATAACTCAAGCCCATTGGGTAAAGACCCTAACCCATAGCCTAATATTAATAAATAATTATCCTATTAAATTGTTGATACAAAATCAATAGAGAAAGATTGTTTTTTGTATGATGATGGAAACATTATTATTCCACTAATAATATTAAGCTGATCACACCATGATTATCCTTTTAATCATTATCATCCACTCTCCATTATCTCTACAATTATTATCATCCACTTTCCATTATCTCCACAATTATTATTAAGCACTCTCCATTATCTACATAATAATTTCTTCTTGTTTTGGCATACACATATAAGTGCTTCATTCTTCATATGAAAGTGCCTCCGTAGCAAAAATTGCAAAGTGGTTCTTTCTTCGTTACTCTTTCTCTCTCTCTCTTAAATATTGGGTAATAGTGGATTGCAATTCTTTACCAGTCTACATCAAATGACCAATATTTCTTCATCTTCAGGTCAGTGTATTATATTTATTATCTCCTAATTTTCAACATATAATAATATATTATTTTACAAATATCATTTCTTGAACATATTATGATATATTATTTTAGCAAAAGTATTTTGGTCATTGTTTGGTATTAAATGACATTATTTATGTACCCTATTCTAGGAGGAATTTGATTTGAAGGAAGAAAATAACATTTGAGGTTACATTAATCAATTATTAGGACAATTAAATTAATCAACAAAATTAAACAATCAGCATTCATCACAACACACAAATATGTATATATACTAAACCATACCAAGTTCATAAAAGAAACCATACAAAGATCACAGAATCTGATAGGAAAACAAGTGATATCAACATTGTCATAGATTTAGTTTTAATATTTGAATAGAATGGATTACGAAATAATAATTTAGTGTCACATTTACATCATAAAAGTCCTTCATGGACTCAACTCAGACTCTTACTAAACCAAGGCTACATCAAAATTTTCAACAACACCCATGTGAATCACATGATTCTTGAAGACTCCTATGAGCAAGCCCTTGGTCAACGAATCCGCCAACATACGTTCACATGGTATATGAACTAAACGAGTATGAGATTCAGTAATCTTTTCTCTAACAAACAAAAACTTCACATTAAAATGTTTAGTACGACTAGAGTTCCTGTGATTCTGTGAAAAACTGACAACAAATGAACTATTACAATATATGATTAGAGGTCATGATGTAGAATCAACAAGGTTCATGTTAGATATTAATTTCCTCAACTATATGGCCTGGTGGATAGCCTTATAACAAAAGTTTTCATTAAAAATAGTTGTTGGAATGCAGAAACTGATAAAGCCAAAACAGGAAACATTAATTATGTCAAAGTAACATAATTATGAAATAAAGTTTCTTTCATAAACTCAGTTTATGCAACTATATACAAATTTGTTTATTGTAATCTTGCCTAAGGGTCTCAGACTATAATAAACCAAGGAAAGTTTATTCATGTCAATTTGGATTTAACTCATGATAAGAATCACACAAAAATGCATTTACAGTTTTAATATCAATATGATACAAGAAACTATGAAAACATTAATTAAAAAAGAAAAAAAAAAAGCTGGTAACAAGTTATAAACAGGTATAATTCACAATATTATATTAACAATGTCACACCGATAAGGCATGTCTATTATTAATATAAATAATACTCTCCATACCTTACTTGGTGTCATAATACCAACTGAATTTTATCATTCATATATCAATTTCATGACTCATAATAAGAGTTAAAAAATTAACTTATTACACAAAATGAATTCATTTAATTTATTTGGACATTATTAGGGAAAGTGAACTGAGTATTCTGTTCCTCACTATGTCTAGTCAGTATAAAAAAAAAAATATCTCAAGTCAAAACACCTTAGTTACATACTGTTTTGAGGTCATAAATGTTCAAGAAATTTCAAAACTTCTACTTTTAAGGCTTAAAAAATTCCAAAGAAAAAATCACCAGAAATAGAGAAAGGCGTGTAGAGCATAATTATGGAGGTTTGGGGCTTAGATGACTGGCGCGTATGCCTCACGTGCCATCATTTCTTGGCTCGACCCGCCAAATGAGTTAGTTTAGAACCTATCTAATTTCAACATTTCTTGGCTTTATTTTTTTGCATATACTTCTTCCACTTTTAACGATATAAAATTCCACTATGGTGATATAGCCTTATGCGTGTCATTATGTGTGGAATTCGGTTAAAACATTTTGGGGCTTTTTTGGGTTTCAAGCTTCAATGGCATTTTCAGCTATTGTGAGTGTTAGTGGGTGAAATAGGTGTCAATCTACTCGAAATCACCTATCATACAAAACCCTAAGTTTATTTTGATAGAATTGGTATATATATTGAGTAATTTAGTTGGAAAGTTTTGGGTTGTTAATAGGTTGAAAATTTTAGCTCATTTTGGGTTGAATAATGGGCACCATTTTGTTTGCAATATTTAGACCCACAAGAGTCCTGACCTTATTTCCAGAAAACCCTTAATATTTATGACAAATTATATATGAGAAAAAAATTCTAGTTTCATGCTCAAATTTATCAACAGTAGTAATGTCATACATATTTATAATTCAAATATCTCTTATACCATTTGCCAAAATAACATATCATAATATGTTCAAGAAATGATATTTGCAAAATAACATAATATTATATGTTCAAAATTGGGAGATAATATATATAATACATTGACCTGACGAGGAAGACATATCGGTCATTTGATGTAGATTGGTAGAGAATTACAACCCACTATTACCCAATAGTTAAGAGGGAGAGAGTAATGGAGAAAGAACCATTTTTGCAATTTTTACTGCTACAGATGCACTTTCACATGAAGAATGAAGCATTTATATGTGTATGCCAAAAACAAGAAGGAATTATTATATAGATAATGAAGAGTGGTTGATAATAACTAAAAGGATAATCATGGTGTTATAAGCTTAATATTATTAATGGAATGATAATTATTATATTTATTATCTTTAAATTTTGAATATTTTGATTAATGTGTGTGAAAGCATATGATAAAGCTTAATAACTATTACAATAAGTTGAAATCATATAATGTAGACTTAGGGGGGAGTTACCTGGTCTATAGAGTGTTACAGTCTTTTCCTGCTGAATATAAGGTCCTTAGGACCACTTATAATTCTCAACAAACTGAGTGGAATATTAACCAAATGGTTTCCATAATAGCTTAAGAGGAAGAATTGTTGAAGAAAGCCAGCTCTTACACTCATAACATCAATTATATTCTCAAGATTCATGTAGTAAGGGTGGTAATGAGAATCAAAAAGGTAGGAAGCAAGATAGTAGAGCTAATGGCAAAAAGTATTTTAAACCCAAGAAGAATGGAAAGAATCCTAATGGTGATTGCTACTACTACAAGAGGTCTGGTAACAAGATATCAAATTGCTTCAAATTGAAGAATATGCACAATTGACCATTCCAGGTATGGGTGGATTGATTTGTTACATGAGAAATCTGAGTTATTAAATGCTTTCAAGGCATATAAGGCAGTAGTTGAGTTAAACCCTAAACCCTAAATCTTAATGAATATGGTCATAAGCATGATCAACCACTCCTCCTTGCCAAAGTTTCTATGGGGTGATGCATTAAAGACTGTGGTCTATATTTAGAATAAAGTTACCAGTAAATCAGTTCCAAAGATGCTATATGAATTGTTTTTTGGTAAAAGGCCTAATTTGAGGCATCTTTGAGTTTAAAGATGTAAAGTAGAAGTAAGACCATATAATCTCGAGCTTAAGAAATTTAATCTCAGAACCATCAGTAGATTCTTCATAGGATCGAGAGGGAACATGTTTTATTGTCCTACTCTCATTACCAGAGTCGTTGAGTCAGATTAGGCATTTTATTTTAAGGATAACTTGGATAGTGGGAGTAATGTGCCAGGATAATTAATCTGCATATGGAAGATACAATGTTACCTTTGCTTGTTTCTTTTTCATAGTCATTCCCTAGTCACTTTAATCCAGATGATGCTATTAGGGAAAATCCCATAGATTTTGACGTTGAACAACCTGTAAAAGATTTGCAGGAGGTAACTAATGAATTAAAAGGGTTTTAAAGAGTTCGCAGGTCTACCATTCTAGATGATTATATAGTTTACTTAGAGGAATTTGAATATGATGTGTATGATTAAACTAACCCTATCTCTTTTAAAGAGGCAATAGCAGGGTTTCATTCTTTTGAGTGGTTAAATGCTATGAATGAAGAGATTGCCTTTATGCGTCATAATGATGTTTAGGTACTTATTGAACTGCCAAAAAGACATAAACTAGTTAGTTGCAAGTGGGTCTTTAAGATTAAAAGAAAGTCAGATGGTGAAATTGAAAGGTATAAATCCAGACTCTTATATCTACTAAGGATACTCTTAGGGTGGTCATGGATCTTGTTGCACAATTTGACCTTGAACTTCACCAAATGGATGTCAAAACTATGTTTCTGAATGGAAGTTCGCATGAGGACGTATATATGAAGTAACTTGATAGATTTATAGAATTAAGGAAATAACATCTTGACTGTAAGCTAAATAAGTCCATTTATAGACTAAGCAAGCTTTGAGGTAGTGGTATTTGAAATTTGATAAGGTGCTTATTGCACTTGGATTCATTGAGAACATCGTAGATAAGTGCATCTATCATAAATTTGAGGGGTGTAATTTTTTAATTCTTATACTTTATGTAGATGACATTCTATTAGCCAGTAATTCTGTGGGTACATTGAATAAGACCAAACATATGTTATCATTCTATTTTGATATAAAATATCTCACTGAAGCATAATTTGTTTTGGGAATTCAGATTTACCGTGATAGATCACATGGCATTTTGGGTTTGTCTCAAATAACCTATATTAAACAAGTGCTAAAAAAGTTCAACATGCACTCTTGCACCCCTTGTGTTGCACCTGTATAGAAAGGTGAATGATTGTCGAAATCATAATATCCTCAAAATGATAATGAAATGATTGTAATGGAAAGAATTTTATATGCATCTACAATTGGCAGCCTTATGTTTGCTCAGGTATGCACATGTTCAGACATTGCCTTTGCTCAGGTACCTAAGTGATTCTGTTCATGATCATTGGAGGACTGCAAAGAAAGTCATGAGGTATTTTCAGGGTATAAAGCATTACATGTTGATTTTTTAAAAGTCTGAATCATTTGAATTGATAGGATATTATGATTCAAACTATGCATCACAGTTGATGATCATAAATCCATTTCGAGTTACATCTTTATGATGTCTGGAGAAGTTGTTTCATGGAAAAGTGCTAAGCAATCAACTATAGTTATCTCAACTATGGAAGTAGAATATATCGCTTGTTATGAGGCTACTGTCAGGCCATATAGTTGAGGAAATTAATATCTAGCATGATCTTGTTAATTCTATATCATGACCTTTGACCATATATTGTAATAGTTCATCAGCTATTAATTTTTCTCAGAATCACAGGAACTTTAGTTGTACTAAACATTTTAATGTGAAGTTTCTATTTGTTAGAGAAAAGATTGCTGAATCTCATACTTGTTTGGTTCACATACCAGGTGAACGTATATTGGTGAATTTGTTAAGCAAGGGCTTACCTATAGGAGTCTTCAAGAATCATGTGATTCACATGGGTATTGTTGAAAATTTTGATATTGCCTTGGTTTAGTGGAAGTCTGATTTAAGCCCATAAAGGATTTTTATGATGTAAATGTGACACCAAATTATTATTTTATAGTCCATTCTATTGAAATATTAGAACTAAATCTATGACAATGTTGATATTACTTATTTTCCTATTGGATTCAGTGATCTTTATATGGTTTCTTTTATGAACCTAGTATAGTTTTGTATATACATATTTGTGTGTTGTGATGAATGTTGATTGTTTAATTTTGTTGATTAATTTAATTGTCTTAGTAATTGGTTAATGCTATCCAAGAATGAGGTTGTTGAAATATTTTAAATTAATAATGGATTAGCATTAACCCAATTATTAGAACAATTATGTGCAATTATTAATTAGGCAACCAATATAAATATAAACCAAGAATGGATTAAGTCCTTGTTGACATTGTGAGTAATCTGTGATGAGTTAGATTACTTACATGCCCATTGAGTAGACACTCCAACCCACAACCCAATATTAATCAGTGATTGTCCCATTAAATTGCTAATACAAAATTAATAGAGAGATATTGTTTTTTTTATGATGATGGAAACCTTTTCATTCCACTAATAATATTAAGCCTATCGCACCATGATTATCCTTTTAATCGTTATCATCCACTCTCCATTATCTCCACAATTATTATCATCCACTCTCCATTATCTTCACAATTATTATCAACCACTCTCCATTGTCTATATAATAATTCCTTCTTGTTTTGGCATACACATATAAGTGCTTCATTCTTCATGTGAAAGTGCATTTGTAGCAAAAATTACAAAGTGGTTCTTTCTCCATTACTCTCTCTCTCTTTAATACTGGGTAATAGTGGGTTACAATTCTTTACCAATCTACATCAAATGGCCATTATTTCTTCATCCTCAAGTCAGTGTATTATATTTATTATCTCTCAATTTTTAACATATAATAATATGTTATTTTGCAAATATCATTTCTTGAACATATTATGATATGTTATTTTAGCAAATGGTACTAGAGCATTTGAATTATAAATATGTATGACATTAGTGTTGTTGATAAATCTGAGCATGATACTAGAATGTTTTCTCAAATATAATTTGTCATAAATCTTAAGGGTTTTCTAGAAACAAGCTTAGGACTCTTGTGGGTCTGAATATTGCAAACAAAATAGTGCCCATTATACAACCTAAAATGAGCCCAAATTTTTGACCCATTAACAACCGGAACTTTCCAACCAAATTACTCAATGTATATACCTATTTTGTCAAAATAAACTTAGGGGTTTTGTATGAAAGGTGATTTTGAGTAGATTAACATCTATTTCACCCACCAACATTCACCATAGATGAAACTACCATTGAAGCTTGAAAACCAAAAAAACCCCAAAAATTTTTAACCAAATTCCTCACATAATGACATGTATAAGGCCGAATCACCATAGTGGAATTTTAGATTGTTAAAAACAGAAGAATTAGATGCAAAAAATCTAGCCAAGAAATGTTGAAATTAGGCGTGTTCTAAACCATGTCATCTAGTAGGTCAAATCGACCTGCCAAAGGTTGAAGATGATGAACGTGGCATATCATCGGCGTGTGATGGCACATGAGACACATGCATTGGTCATCTGAACCTCAAACCTCCATAGTTCTGCTCGACACGCCCTGTTCTATTTTTGGTGATTTTTTATCAAAATTTTTTAAGCCCTGTAAGTAGAAGTTTTGAAATTTCTTGAAGATTTATGGCCTCAAAATAGTATGTAACTGAGGTATTTTAACCAAAGAAATTTTTTTTTTGTACTAACTAGACATAGTGAGGTTTTTAACTCCCATTATGAGTTGTGAAAAAAATCTGTGAATAATAAAATTCAGTTGGTATTTTGACACTAAGTAAAATTAGTTGCCAAGTAAGGTCTAGATTATATTATTTATATTAACAATGGGCATATCCTATCAGTGTGACATTGTTAATATAATATTGTGAATTATACCTGTTTATGACTTGTTAGCAATTTTTTTTAATTAAGGTTTTCATAGTTTTTTGTATCTTATTGATATGGAAACTGTGAATGCATTTTTGCGTGATTCTTATCATGAGTTAGATCCAAATTAACATGAATCAGTTTTCCTTGGTTTATTGTAGTCTGGGACCCTTAGGCAGGATTGCAATAAACAAATTTATATATAGTTGCATGAACTGAGTTTATGAAGGAAACTTTATTTTATAATTATGTTAATTTAACATAATTAATGTTTCCTATTTTAGCTTTCTTAGTTTTTGCATTCCAGCAAGTATATTCAGTGAAAACTCTTAATGAGACAAACTATGACGACTGGAGTGAGTCCTTGGACATGTATTTGACAATCATTAAAGAGGATTTGGCCCTGAGAGTTTTAAGACCAGCAGATCCCACAGCTGAGTCAAGTGCTGCTAACAAAACTTACTACAATAGGTGGCATGAATCAAATATAATTTGTCTGAAGGTCATGAAATTCACCATTGATATGATCATCAAGCAAAGTATTCCTGAGAAGGATAATGCCATAGAATATCTGAAGGCTATTGGTGAAAAATTCAAGAAGTTTGAAAATGCCTAAAAAGTGTATTATCTTTCACTATTAGATAATACACGTAATGACGGAGTCTCTGGTGTGCAAGAGTATATGATTAAGCTTATCAACTATTACAATAAACTGAAGTCATATAATATAGTCTTAAGGGGAGAGTTATCTAGTCTACAGATGGGGTCTTCAATACCACTTATAATTCTTAACAAGTTGAGTAGAATATTGACCAGATGATTTCCATAGTAGCTTAAGAGGAAGAATCGTTGAAAAAAGCTAGCTCTCACACTCACAACATTAATTAATTTCTCAAGATTCAAGTAGTAAGGGTGGTAATGAGAAGTAGAAAGGCAAAAAGCAAGATAGTAAAGCTAGTGGCAAGAAATCTTTTAGACCTAAGAAGAATGGAAAAAATCATAAGGGTAAGAAGAAAAAGTCATTCATGAGTGATTGCGACTACTACAAGAGGCCTGGTCACAAGATATCAAATTGCTTCAAATTGAAGAATAAGCACGAGCGAGAAGGTACCTCTTCAAAAATTGCCCCTTTAGGTCTAGTATGCCTCTAGTATATTTTGAGTCTTAACAATTTTGAAACTTCTCTTGATTCTTGGTGGTTGGATTCTGGTGCAACTGTTCATGTGACAAATTCCTTACAGGGGCTCACAAATAGGAGGATGCCATGTGAGAAAGAAAGGACCATTCTTGTAGTAGAAGGAAGTTTAGTAGTAGTTGATAGCATAGGAAATGTTTCTTTAAGTTTAGAATTTGGACATTTTTTTGTGTTAAATGACATTGTTTATGTACCCTTTTCCAAGAGGAATTTGATTTCTAGTTATATATTAGATGCATAAATGGCTATTCTTTCTTGCAAGGAAATGGAAAGATTGATATTTTCTTTAATTCAATTGTGGTTGGATCAACTTCGCTGTTGAATGGTTTATATTGCTTAAATATAAACGCATGTCCAAATTTGTCCTATAGTGCGCCTATTAATGTTGCAATAGGGCATAAACGTCAAATATTTGATGAAAGTTCCTATATGTTGTGGCATCGACGTTTGGGCCAAATATTTGTGAGTGTGAGAGCTAGCTTTCTTCAATGATTCTTCCTCTTGAGCTACTATGGAAATCATCTAGCCAATATTCCAATCAACTTGTTGAGAATTATAAGTGGTCCTGAGGACCCTATATTCAGTAGGGAGAGACTATAACACTCTATAGATCTGGTAACTCTCCCCTAAGTCTACATTATATAACTTCAGCTTATCGTAATAGTTAATAAGCTTAATCATATGCTCTCGCACATTGGAGACTCCATCATAACGTGTATTATCTAGTAGTGAAAGATAATATGCATTTTGAGCCTTATGCATGTCATTATGTGAGGAATCTAGCAAAAAACCTTTAAGGTTTTTTCGGGTTTCAAGCTTCAAAGGCAATTTCAACTATGGTGAGTGTTAGTGGGTGAAATAGGTGTCAATATACTCGAAATCACCTATCATACAAAACCTTTAAGTTTATTTTGACAGGATCAGTATATATATTGAGTAAATTGCCTAGAAAGTTTCAGGTTAATAATGGGTCGAAAATTTTAGCTCATTTTGGTTATATAATGGGCACTATTTTGTTTGCAATATTTGGACCTACAAGAGTCCTAAGCTTGTTGCCAAAAAAGCCCTTAAGATTTATGACAAATTATATCTGAGAAATGAAGAAAAAATTCGTTATGTATATCATTATTAATTAGGTTAATGCTAATCCATTATTAATTTAAAATGTTCCAACAATCTCCCACTTGGATAACATTAATTAATTATTAGGACAATTAAATTAATCAACAAAATTAAACAATCAACATTCATCACGACACATAGATATGTGTATATACTAAACCATACCAAGTTCATAAAAGAAACCATATAAAGATCACAGAATCTAATAGGAAAACAAGTGATATCAACATTGTCACAAATTTAGTTTTAATATTTGAATAGAATGGATTACAAAATAATAATTTAGTGTCACATTTACATCATATAAGTCCTATATGGACTCAACTCAAACTCCCACTAAACCAAGGCTATATCAAAATTTTCAATAACACCCATGTGAACCACATGCTTCTTGAAGACTCCTATGAGCAAGCCCTTGGTCAATGGATCCGCCAACATACATTCACCTTGTATGTGAACCAAACGAGTTTGAGATTTAGCAATCTGTTATCTAACAAACAGGAACTTCACATCAAAATATTTAGTACGATTAGAGTTCCTATGATTTTGAGAAAAACTAATAGCAGATGATATCACAATATATTGTTAGAGGTCGTGATATAAAATCAATAAGATTCATGCCAGATATTAATTTCCCCAACCATATGGCCTAACAGGTAGCCTCATAACAAGTGATGTTTCCATAGTTGAGGTAGCTATGATTGATTGCTTAGCACTTTTCTATGAAACTACTCCTCCAAACATTATAAAGATATATGCCGAAGTGGATTTACAATCATCAACACATAATGCATAGTTTGAATTAGAATATCCTATTAATTTAAATGATTCAAACCTTTTGAAATTCAACATGTGATGCTTTGCACCCTGAAGATACCTCATGACTTTATTTACAGCCTTCCAATGATCATGGCCATGATCACTCAAGTACCTACCAAGCATACCAATCACAAAGGCAATGTTCGAACTATGTATATCTGAGCATATATAAGGTTGCTAACTATAGATGCATATGGAATTTTTTCCATTATAATCCTTTCATTATCATGTTGAGGACATTATGATTTCGACAATCTTTCACCTTTCTATACAAGTGTAGCGCAAGGGGCGCAAGAGTGCATGTTGAACTTTTTTAACACTCGTTTATTATAAGCTGTCTGGGACAAACCTAAAATGCCATGTGATCTATTGCGGTAAATCTGAATTCCTAAAACAAATGAGGCTTCACTGAGATCTTTCATATCAAAATGGCAAGATAGCATATGTTTAGTCTCATTCAATAGACCCACATAATTATTAGCTAACAGGATGTCATCTACATAGAGCACAAGAATTACAAAATTACACCCTTCAAATTTCTTATAGATGCACTGATCTGTCATGTTCTTAACCAATCTAAGTGTAGTAATCACCTTATCAAACTTTAGGTACCACTGCCTCAAAGCTTGCTTCAGTCCATAAATTGACCTATTTAG
The DNA here is from genome assembly GCA_037074485.1 of Delonix regia. Taxonomy (NCBI): domain Eukaryota; kingdom Viridiplantae; phylum Streptophyta; class Magnoliopsida; order Fabales; family Fabaceae; genus Delonix; species Delonix regia. The sequence continues at coordinate 16,201,375 of CM073452.1, read as the reverse complement.
CTTATAGACAAGATGTTCTTTCCTTGATTCCGTAAATCCATCAGGTTGCTTCATATATACGTCCTTATGCAAACTTCCATTTAGAAACGTAGTTTTGATATCTATTTAGTGAAGTTCAAGGTCAAATTATGCAACAATGGTTGTGACCACCTTGAGAGCATCTTTAGTAAATACAAGAGAGAATGTCTCTGTATAATCAATGCCCTCTTTCTGATTATAGCATTTAGCTATGAATCTGGCTTTATACCTTTCAATTTCACCATCTGTCTTTCTCTTAGTCTTAAAGATCCACCTACAACCAACTAGTTTATCTCCGTCTAGCAATTTAGTATGTACCCAAACATCATTATGACGCATAGAGGCAATGTCTTCATTTATAGCATTTAACCACTTAAAAAAATGAGGCCATGTTATTGCCTCTTTAAAAGAGATAGGGTCAGTTCCATTAATCACATGAAATTCAAATTCTTGTAAGTAAACTATATAATCATTTGGAATGGCAGACCTATGAACTTTTTGAGACCGTCTCAATTCATTAGCTATCATTTGCAAATCTTCTATAGGTTGTACAATGTCAAAATTTACTAGATTTTCCCCAGTAGCATTATCAAGATTAAAGTGACCAAGGAATAACTATGAAGATGAAACAGGCAAAGGTAACGTTGTATTTTTTATATGCAGATTAATTATCCTGGGCACATTACTCCTACTATCCAAATCATCCTCAAAATAGAATGCCTTATCTGACTCAATAACTCTGGTAGTATGAGTAAGATAATAAAACTTGCTCCCTCTCAATCCAGTGCAATATCCTATGAAGAATCCACTGATAGTTCTGGAATCAAGTTTCTTGAGCTCGGGATTATACAATCTTACATCTGCTTTACATCCTAAACTTGAAGATGCCTCAAATTGGGCCTTTTACTAGAAAACAATTTATACGGTGTCTTTGGAATAGATTTATTTGGAACTTAATTCAAAATATAGATTGCAATATTTAATGCATCAACCTATAGAAATTATGGCAGGAAGGAGTGGTTGATCATACTTTTAACCATATCCATTAAGGTATGACTGCGTCTTTCAACAACTCCATTTTGTTAAGGAGTGTTTGGCATTGTATAATGAGCTTCAGTCCCATGTTCTTACAAAAACAAAGCAAATGGACCAGGATTCTTACCTCTTTCAATATATCTATCATAGAACTCGCTTCCCCTATCATATCTCACACATTTAATTGCCTTCCCAATCTTCAACTCAACTGTTGTCTTAAATGTCTTGAAATCATTTAATGACTCAAATTTCTCTTGTAATAAATCAATCCACCCATACCTGGAATGATCATATGTGAAGGTGATAAAGTACTTAAATCCACCCATGGCCACAGGTGTAATAGGTCTACATATATTTGTATGGATTAAGTCTATAATGTTCTCAGACTTATTTGCCCTTTAGTCCTAGCCCTAGTGAGAAGTTTTCCCTTTATACAATCGACACATGTCTCCATGTTAGAAAAATCCAAATTCCCTAATATGTCTTATTTGACCATCCTCCTTAATCTCTCTCTAGATATATGGCCCAAACATCAATGCCACAACATAGAAGAACTTTAATCAAATCTTCAATGTTTATGTCCTATTGCAACATTAATGGGCACACTATGTGACAAATTTGGACAAGTATTCATATTTAAGCAATATAAACCATTCAACAGCGAAGTAGATCTAATCACAATTGAATTATCGAAAATATTAATCTTTCTATTTCCTTGCCAAAAAGAATAGTCATTTCTGTCCAATGTAGAACTAGAAATCAAATTCCTCCTAGAAGAGTGTACATAAATGTCATTTAACACCAAACAATGTCCAAATTTTAAATTTAAAAAAATAGTTCCTATGCTATCAACTGCCATTGTACTTTCTTCTACTATAAGAATGGTCCTTTCTTTCTCACCTGGTGTCCTCTTGTTTTTTAACCCCTGCAAGGAATTTGTCACATGAACAGTCGCACCAAAATCCAAATACCAAGAATTAAAAGAAGTTTCAAAATTGTTAGACTCGAAACATACTAGAGCTAGGTGACATACTAGACCAAAAGGGGCAACTTTAGAAGAAGCACCTTCCTGCTCATGCTTATTCTTCAATTTGAAGCAATCTAATATCTTGTGACCAGGCCTCTTGCAGTAGTGACAATCACCCTTAACTAGGTAACTCTCCCCTAAGTCTACATTATATGACTTTAACTTATTGTGATAGTTAATAAGCTTCACATATGTTCTCATAAACCAGAGACTCCATCGTAGCGTGTATTATCTAGCAGTGAAAGATAATATGCTTTCTAAGCCTTTTCAAACTTCTTGAATTTTTCACCAACAGCCTTCAGATATTTTATGACAGTATCATATCAGGAATACATAGCCTGATGGTCTTATCAATAGTGAATTTCATGATTGTTTTTATTTGATTTATGCCACCTGTTGTAGTAAGTTTTGTTAACAACACTTGACTCAGTTGTGGGCTCTGCTGGTCTTGAGACTCTTAAAGCCAAATTCTCTTTAGTAATTGTCAAATACATGTCCAGGGACCCACTCCAGTTGTCATAATTCGTCCCATTAAGGGTTTTCACTTAATATAGTTGCTAGAATGTAGAAACTGAGAAAGCCAATTAACATATCACAATTATTAGGACAATTAAATTAATCAACAAATAACATATTAAGATTGGAAAAGACCTTGTTTTGCTCCACTACCATCTGTTAGTCTTGCAACCAACTTGCAACCAACTGGTTTATGTCTATCTGGCAGTTCAGTAAGTACCCCAAACATCATTTTGATGTATAAAGGCAATCTTCTCATTAATAGCATTTAACCACTCAGAAAAATGAGGCCCTGTTGTTGCCTCTTTAAAAGAGATAGGGTCAGTATATATATTGATTCTATAAATTCATACGCAATGAATTTAATTTTGATATCCGTGACAATGTTGATATTACTTGTTTCTATATCGCATTCAGTGATCTTTGTATGGTTTTTTTTTTATGAACTTTGTATGGTTTAGTATATAAACACATTTGTGTGTCATGATGAATATTGATTGTTTAATTTTGTTGATTAATTTAATTGTCCTAATAATTGATTAATGCTATCCAAGTAGGTGATTGTTGGAATATTTTAAATTAATAATAGATTAGCATTAACTCAATTAATAATGATATATATGAATGGATCGGGTCCTTGTTGACATTGTGAGTAATCCATGATGGGTTGGATTACTCATAAGCCTGTTTGGTAGAGACTCCAACTCACAACCCAATATTAGTCAGTAATTATCCCATTAAATTGCTGATACAAAATCAATAAAGAGAGATTTTTTTTTTTTTGTATGATGATGGAAACATTATCATTCCACTAATAACATTAAGCTTATCACACCATGATTATTCTTTTAATCATTATCATCCACTCTCCATTATCTCCACAATTATTATCATCCATTTTCCATTATCTCCACAATTATTATCAACCACTCTCCATTGTCTACTTAATAATTCCTTCTTGTTTTGGCATACACATATAAGTGCTTCATTCTTCATGTGAAAGTGCCTCCGTAGCAAAAATTGCAAAGTGATTCTTTCTCCATTACTTTCTCTCTCTCTCTCTCTCTTAAATATTAGGTAATAGTGGGTTATAATTCTCTACCAATCTATATCAAATGGTCAGTATTTCTTCATCCTCAGGTCAATGTATTATATTTATTATCTCCTAATTTTAAACATATAATAATATGTTATTTTGCAAATATCATTTCTTGAACATATTATGATATGTTATTTTAGCACTCTCTAAGTGGTCACTGCTACTTTTCACTTCTCACCACCACAACTATTATTATGTATATTATATAATACACATATGTTGTTTAATCCATAATTACGCTCTTGATACTAATGACATGAACATAGAGTTGTAGGAAATTGTTAGGTCGAGAAGAGGAAGAGAGACGTTGGGTGAAAAAAGATGAGGAAGAGACAAACTTAAATGTGTTGTTAAATGAGGTACCTAACTTTGAAAAAAAAAATGGTGGCTGGTGTCCAAACCATTGAAAAAGAAAAAGTTAATTTTTGGTAATTATAATTTAATCCTTTGAAAATTATATTGAAGCTCTTTATCCTTCCCTATAAATAGGGAGCTTCAAAACCTAATTTCTTACAACCAAGAAAGGAATAATCCTATATATAAAAATAGAGAGTTGTGAGTTTAGTATTCTCCTATTAGTATATTATCCTTGTTATAAAGAGAAAGATGAAGTTCTTTCTTCTTTATCAATGATTTTTTATCTTATTAGGATTTTTCATGTTCTTAAACTAGTTTTTTTGAATCCTTCATCTTCCATATTTTACATCGGCTTTTAATGTCAGAATTAAGGTAAAGCTCTTTCTATTCTTCTTGTTTTTTTTAGCCACATCTTTTTTTTTTTTTTTTTTTGTGGTGTTAAGTTAACATTTTAACTCCATGTGAGCATGAAACCTCTGTACCGTTAGACATATCAACAAATTATAAAAGGTGTTATAACGATAGATGGCAAAAACTAATATGTCAGCATATGAGAAGTGCAAGGAGTGATTTAAAGAAAAAATTATAAGGATCATATTAAAAACTGATATAAAATAAGGGATCAAATAATTAATTTTTTTATAAACGGTTGTGAAGACAAAGTATTAAAATTTTTTCACATGGTCCTTTATATTAAAAAAAGTTTAATTTTCAACTCTTTCAAATTAATTTTAAAAATTAAGATTCTTTTATTAGCTATGATCTTCTAATATTATTATTACTTCCCGAACAAACAGACGTCCAACTTGCAATCACAAGGATCCAAGTGGAGCATGCTTGATGGAGTCAATGCTTCTTGGTTTTTTTTTTTTTTTTGTGCAGTTGGGTAATCAGACTTGAGCGAGACTTTGTCCGCAAAATAAATCACGACCCCTATAATTCGACCAATTGAGAGAAAATGAATAGATACCTCCTCGGGAGGGTTGCCGTGGGAGTGAAACTGCTGTATAGCTGCTCACTTTCAAATGTTTGATTTGAACTTTTAATGCTTATTTGACTAATATAAGTTGAACATACAGGTACACATGTAAGGTGCAAACATAATTTTAACTAAATTTGATGCAATAAAATAGAGTTAAGTTCGATCAAAATGCAAATTACATATTGAATTTAAATTATGCAATTTATTATTATCATAAAATCTCTAAATTTTCAATTTTATTCAACATAATCTCGTTATTAATTTTTCATCTAAACTTTTAATCTTATTAGTCTATTTAAGGTAAAAGAGACTAAATGAATGATAAAAAGTCTGACTTGTCATCTAAATAACAAATTTTTATCAATTTATTATATATATTTTTTAGAGTAAAACAACTTTTGAAATGAAAAGTAACGTTATGGTTTTGGACAAAAAATTAAAAAAGGGTTACAACTTACAATACACAGAATTAAATATTTAAAGTATTTATGACCAATTTTTAAACTTTAAAGAAAATTTTATAACCCCTTGTACATAGTTATATTAAATAAAGTTCTTTGCGTTTTTGTCCATAACTTTAGATGAGGCAGCAAAGTGTGACTACATCCAACATAAACCTTGCATAACCCATTTCCACAGGATTAATTTCATTTAGGCCATGAGAATTCCATAAACAAGAAGAAGAAGAAGAAGAAGAAGAAAGAAGTGGCCACGTTATTTTCAAAAGAAAAGATCCATATCAAAGAGTGGAGATTCAAAGTCAATATAAAATTTAAAATGTTACTTCTGTTTGATATGGTTGTCTTCGTATTTTCTTTGAGATAACACATTTTAAAACCGTATAACTTGTCATTGAAAAAAAAAAAAAAAACCAACAACCAAACGATGCTTCTGTGTAGGTGGATAATTTTGTAGTGTAGTTTCTAAACAAAAGAATTCACACCTTACACGTTCATGAGTGCCGTAATCACCCCAATTTAATAATGACTTGACACCTAAGGAAGCAACTAATTCCACGCATTCGTTGTAGTTTAACCACTAAAAGTCCTAGTTGCTTCTTATGGAAGTTTGATTAAGCTTTATTGATATATGTCTCATTTCTGCCAAAGAAAAAAAACTTTCTTATACTGCGGTAAATATGTATTAATTATAAATTTATTTTAAAAATGATGCTAATGGTGAGGAGTCTGAATAATTAAAAAAAAAATTAAGATTTTGCATGAATTTTATAAATAATTTAAACACTTATGCTATTATATAAATTAATTTCAGTAAAATACTGCAAATTTTTTATTATACAATTATGATTGTAATAGTGTTGTCATCCTTTAATGTTATCAATCATTTTAAAATTATTTCTTAAATTTACACTGTTTTAAAATAGTCTTGTAAATTTTAAATTCATCTCATAAAATTTTTTTTAAATGAAACCTATTCAAATATTTACATTATCTATTTTCATGCTGACGTGGCATCTATATACATTTTTTATTTAATTTAAATAATGAACTAGTACCTAATTAACTTTTTAAACCAAAAAAAAAGTCACCATTTTTCTCCTTCTATTTCCACCAAGAAGAGCTGAATCTTTAGTAAACTTGAGGACTCCATTATTAGAATTATCAAAATCTCTTCTATAATCTCCATCTATACATGTTACAACCTTATCCCTTTCCCTGTGTGAGGCAGTTTCAACTGCAAAAAGGGGTCCAACGACACAACAGAGGATACGTTTGTGCTTCCTGTGACGAAGTGATGAAGTGGCACCTGCTCTTGCTCTCTTCTTGCAGAACACTGAAGCTTTTTACTTCGGAAAATGATATGATTCATTTTCATGGAAAGCTTGAGGAAATGTGGCTGTCAGTGAATCTTAGTCATCTTGCGATGTTGGATTTATTGGTTATGGATTTGGCGTTAAATTTTTAATGAATGTTTATGTTAGACTTTGTGTGATTTTTATGATCACATAAAAAATATAGTGATATATGATTTAAATGATCATAAGACATTTATAATAATCAATAATTATAAATAATTATTTAGTTAAAATTATTTATTTATTTTATTTATGAGACGGATATTAACTAAAGTTAATGTACATTTTAAAATTTATATTAATTATGTGCATGAATAAACAACATATGATAATTATGTATATGAATAATTTTCTACTTAATAACATAAAATAATAGAATTCCTTAACGGGATTGAAAAGTGCACAAACTCTTTGATAGGTTGAGTTATTAAAGTTAAATTTAAGATTGTTTCCATGACTTAAGGTATTTTTTAAAATTTAAATTTTATGATAATAGTATTTTTCATTGTTTCTGTATAATAATTTTGTTCAATTATTATAACTAATATATAAATTATAATTATAGGAAAATATGTAGAATATAAAAATATTATAGCCAAATATCTGGAATTCAAAATATTGTTACATTTAGAGGCGAAGCAGAGGATTTTGGGGGATCAGATAGGTTTGTGCAGAGGAAGGACTTTTATCAGAAAGTTGGGAAGGCAATTTTCTATAATTTGACTAAACCTCAATGGCATTCATGTAAATTTCGCTAAAATTAAACTTACATTGAACTTACCCTAAGTGCATTTGTGGAGAGGTCATAAACGACTTTTGCGGTCAACAATTATTCTAATTTGTCTAATACATCTACAGCAGTCTTATTTTAAGAATTATTTATTAAAATATATTTAAATTATGATGTCATATTTGATGTAATTATAAAATTAATTTTATCAATATAATTACTAAGTGACAGACTTAAAAGAAGACATATAACAATGACATGTCAAAAATAATTAATAGTATTTTAATTTAAAATAATTTGTTATATTTATATTTTAATCTCAATATTTTAAAAATATTTTCAATTGACTCCTTCTATTTTTTTTTTTAGTAATCCCACATAACATTAATTCACAATTTGAAAATAAAAATAAAAATAAAGAGTTGTAGGGTTATTGAAAAAATAAAAAAAGTAAAGGATAGTTAACAAAATTATGAATAATATTTTTGCATAAATTATTGAAAGATAAAAAAAAATAGGGAGTAAATTGAAAAATTTTAGGTTCATAAATAAAATATAAAAATAATATAATTAAAATATAAATATAACAAGTTATTTTGAATTAGCATACAATCAATATAATATGATATATTATTATTATATATTTTTTTTTAATATATCATGTACTGATTTTATTAATACAATTAATTTATAATTGTATCAAAAAATTTTAAATTATTTATTAAAAAAAAAAATTGGCCGTGGCTAGTAAGAACAGAAACGATTGGGCCACGAAAGCGGATTAACATGAACTCCGTACGTCATTTGTTTTGACCAGGTGTTCCGTACGTTACACCATTTTTTTAATTGTAATTTTCAGTCAGGACCTTTGACCAAAAAACAAATTTTTCAGTCCGGACAGTAACACCATGCTCCACTTCTGTTGTTTCCTTTAAATTCAAGGAACCAGTCGCTTATGCTGTTATTTCATCGAAACACAAAAATAATTCCTTCATATAGCAATGTCATGTGTGTTTATAATTTATTTATGAGTTTTACTAACAAGTATTTTTTAAGTATTAATTAAAAATTATTTATTATATATAATAATTTATCTTTGATTAAAATTATTGATTAAAGATTATTTATTATATACTTTTAATTACTATTTTAAAAAACTTGTTAGCAAAACTCATATTGACTTGAATTTATGCAAGAGTCCCAAAAGAAAATATTGATTTGACTAACATGATAAGTACATTAATAATTTAACATGATATTTGTATAAAATTTTATTTAAATTTGATTACTATTAATAATGGGTAAACTTTTTTATGTACTCATAATTTTAAATATATTAATACATTTAATTATAATGTAAGTATATAATTATATTATTATTAAATTTTAGATTAATAACATTATAATTATATCCTTATATAATAATTGAGTACACTAATATCTTTAAAATTGTAAATATACTATAAATGATACTTTAATTATATTATCAATATTTGCATAGAAATATATATAAAAAAATGCACCAACACCTGTTACTATTTGATTTATTTGCAAACAGTTACTAAATATTTTTAAATTGAGATAATAAAATACTTTGACATTTTTAGAAACAAGCTATTTCAATAGAATTTAATTGAATATTTAAATATGACTTATACGAGCAAAATGTGTGAAAGAATACGTAGTATATTCTAGCTGGCCAATCTATATTACATGGTATATTTTTTATTTAGGTCTTTTTCAGTATCGTATTTTTTTAATTATTTTATTTATTTACAGTTTATAAATTATAAATGTCCAATTCGAATCTCACAAAAAAAAAAAGTTGAAAACATTTGCCAATTAAAACATACCATGTGTCCTTCTGCACACTTAAAGTAAGATTTTTGTTAAATATTTGGGGGAGGAAAAAAGTGAATGAAGGGGTCTGGTTCTAAGTATGGTAGTTGTATGCTATATTTAGTATGATGTTATAAGATAATAGGATGACATGTAAGATAATACTAAAATATCTCATTTAGACAAAAATGTATTACTTGATGACAGTTAAGATATACTTTCATTTAACATTATATGGTTGGTTGGAACAAACCTTTTCTTAGTTGCCAAATTTACCCTTTTTATTCTATGCCAATAAACTCTACAATAAAATTTATTTATAAAAAAATTATTACCACGTAAAATATCGTACATAAATGGTTAAACATTTTGCAAGATATTTTTTTATATCTAAATCATAGAGGATAAATTATACGTGGATTTTAAAATTCTTTCGAGCTCTAATTTCATTTCCAAAGTAGTATGAATTTTAAGTAGTAATTCATTTAAACCTAAGCAATTATATTTATATTTAAAGGTTCAAAAATACGTACAAAAAAAATATTCATATAATATATTGTTAACATATTAAATATCATTAATGATTGTACGAAACATACTCATTATAAATAACATGTATTTTATATTATAATATACAAAATATTATAATATGTGAGATAACGTTATATTAAAATCCTTCTCCTTAATTCTTCAGTGTTTCAACTAGCCAACTTACGTTAAATTAACTTACGAGTTAAAATAGAATATGCATTTAAATAGAATATTTAATGTTTTTTATTGGAATTAAGTAACTTTAATTTTAAATTACCTTTATTTTATTTAAAAATAAGTTTACATGAACGATAGTTTTATTTGGAAAATTTTCTCTAAAAAATGAGTTTAATTATCCATATAATTCATTGACCGTATAATTATTTTTGTAATTTTATGTAAATGAGAGTTTGAAAAACAAATAAAATTTGGTGGAAAAATTTAACATGAAATAAAAAAAATTACTTGTAAATAAATTCGCGTATTAATAATTTTTCAAACAGTAAATCAAATATAGTGTGATTTTCTTCGGCACCATGTAAATAAACAGATGAGACTTTGTTTTGTATATGCTAAAGTGGAACAGATGGCACTTTTTTTTTTTACCCAAAATTAATTAGATTAAAGGAAAATAAGATGTGAACAGTCTATTGTCCTCATTCAACAATTCAAATTTATTGTTACTATAAGTGCCATATTGTTAAATTATTACATAGAATCATGATCATTCAGTAGCTCAAAATACGTAACGGGTCTCCTCGGGACACATGGTATCCTTTGACATTTCCCAACACTCTTCAACTGCCACTGTTTGACCAATAATAGATAATTTTATATGTTAGACTATGGACAGCATCTAACGGTTTTCAAGGAATCCACGTGTCGAAGCACATGATTTTGAGCATGACTCATACACACATGAAAATATTTGCCGTGCCCCACCAATGGAACCGAATCCCTCTTGGGCTTCCCTCCGATCTGAAGGTCGAAGCTGAAGAGCAAGACGTAGCTTCCAGAAAGGAAGCGAAATAGAAGCGAATCCATTCGATTCCATGCCTTGAGAACTAGCCATTCATCCCCAATCCGCTTTGCGTTTTCCCTTTTCCACTTCGCCGATTCCATTTCCCTACAGCTCTCGCAGACCGTACCTATTACCTCCTTCCTTCCCTCGGCGAAAAGAGAAACCGTTGGGGCCGTGCTCGGCCGTTTGATGGAGGGCGAGGTTGCTCCTTGCTGAAACGGGCGGCTTCGACTAGGAGAGATCGGCTCGGGTGACGAGTCCATTTGAGGACATACATACAGATCCTCGCTGTGATGAGGGGAAGCTTCTGGTTGACCCGTCGGACGGAGCAGAGGTTCCGGCAGCTCGCCATATCAGCCGTTAAATCATTGAAGATCAAGCTTCTGCTCTGCTTTTGCATTTCTTTAACGGTGCTCGTGCTCGCCAGCAGTGCTTCGTCGTTCCTGACTTGGACCAATGAACCTTCTACTTTGCATAGCTCGTCTGTTTCAGGGTTAGTAGACTGTTGTTGTATCGGTTAAATTGATTTATTACTTGTTTTGTACTCCACCTGCTAGTTGTTGTAGTTTCTATTTTGGGCGAACATGATGGAAAAATGCTTGATTTGACCACCGCACTAAATAAATTTCCTTTCATTATTAGGATCAATCCGATTTTTTTTAAGAAAATGTTACAACTGGAAAGTTTTCAGTTCACTTAGTGGGGCATCTATAGGAGGGTCGGATGAGATATGGATGATTAAAGTTCTGTTATTTTTTATTTGTGTTAGATTCGAGCGTCTGATTTTGAAATTATAGAAGCGTATTCTTGTTTTCTGAAATAGATGAATATTGGGAACAGTTCTTCCGCCAAGTATCAGCTTAAAGTGGGGATGTGCATACATGATGTTCTTTGAGGGTGTTATTCACTTCATGATTGGCACCTTGCTTGTCTCCCTATCAGTATTAAAAGTGATATCCTGCCACTTTTGAAGAAGATTGACTTTCAATGTCATATAAACATCTGATTTTTTTTTTTTGTAAAATTATTTTGGGAGTTTAGTTGATTAATATCATTATGATAGGTCATGACTTTGGCTGTGGTGAGGTGGCAGTAGGGTTGAACTTTGGAATGCAAATGATGAGGCACCTTCCAACTTATAGGTCTTATTCAGGGTCCAGCGTTCAAAACTTCATATTAAAACCTTGAGTAGTAGCATGTGGGGTCTCTTCCGCTGACTCTACAGTACATTGTGCTTGTGCTATGGTATAAATGCCTTCCATTTCACTGTCAGTTAGATTTCTGTTAGCAATTATCCATTGGATCATTAAAAAGCTCCTTCCCCTCCCCTTTCCATGCCTTTTTGTTGAAAATAACGAGAGTCTGGCTTTCCCTCTGTTATTTTTATTTTTCTTTGGAGTGTTGAGTGTGGGTTGCTTGAAATATCAGAGAACTCATTGTCATTTTATATTTTGTCCACAGGAAGGGATATTCTATTGTAATGAACACATGGAAGAGATATGATCTTCTAAAGCAGTCCATCAAGCACTATGCATCATGTCCTCGCCTTAAATCAGTGCATATAGTGTGGAGCGAACCCAGTCCTCCTTCAGATTCTCTTTTAAAATTTTTACATCATGCAGTACAGTCTAAGTCTAAAGATGGGCGACACGTCAAATTGAAGTTTGATATAAACAAGGAAGACAGTTTGAATAATAGATTTAAAGAAATCAAGGATTTGGAGACTGATGCTGTCTTTTCCATTGATGATGATATTTTATTTGCTTGCTCTTCAGTGGAATTTGCCTTTGATGTTTGGCAAAGTGCACCAGATACGATGGTGGGATTTGTACCTCGTGCACATTGGGTGAGTTCATCAGTATGGTTTTACATGCTCTTTTATGTGTATACTGTTGATCATTTCTGAAACTTTGGTGGCATATTGATTTCCGTATGACTATGCTTTTTGAGCTGATATGTGAGTGAAATTAAATTACTTATTAAGATTGGTCATTGTCAATACCTCATGATTGAACTTGGCATGCATTGTACCCTGTTCTGTGATTGAGATCCATTTAAATTTTGAGCATGATGCCTGAATGGTGTCAAAATGACTTAATCACCATTTGCTTATTACTTAGTGGAATAATCTAAGCCAATTAGTTGATTTTGAAGTTTCTTTCATAACAAATTGGGAAGTGGGGGTCTATTATATGGCAGTGTTGGTGAGGATCTAATTTTTAAAGGGAAAGAGGATTGAACTTCTGTTGTAGATGAAAGGATTCCTTCTCAATATGATGATCCTGTTTTCAAGAAGCAACTAATCGTCCATGATTAATCTTTATATGTTGATTTGATTGTGTACTTCCAAGTTAAGTTAATGTCTATTACTTTCTTTTTATTATACTGCAGCCCTTTAGGGATCTTTTCTTAGTTCATGCTTTAGTCCTGTGGCTTGGAGAATATCTAAGGCCTTTGTTGTTAACCTTTCAAATTAATTTACATGCTTGCAGAAAGGTGATGATGATAAATTTAGATATGGTGGATGGTGGTCAGTGTGGTGGACGGGTACGTATAGCATGGTACTCTCCAAGGCAGCATTTTTCCACAAAAAGTATTTCAGTCTCTACACAAATGAGATGCCGGGACCTATCAGAGATTATGTAACCAAGAACAGGTTCCTTTTCTTGAGTAGCAAATCACTCATTGCATTCTTTATGAGATTTAGTCTTCCAAACTATGTAATTTGATTTTCTTTTAGAAGTTTTATGCTTAATAATATAATGAATTTTCCAGGAATTGTGAAGATATTGCTATGTCTTTCCTTGTTGCTAATGTTACTGGTGCACCCCCAATATGGGTTAAAGGTAATTGATACATGAGAAACAGATCACGTAAATGTCTTTCTGCCTGTATGCTCATGAATGTACATTAGGCGTTTAATTATGTTATATCTTATAAAATTTCCTGTGAGTTTTATGATTTTTCTTTGTTTTGTCCTGACATATTTAAATTTGATCTTGCGGGTGGTAGCCAAGAAATGATACATGGCAAAGTGTAGCATAGAAATTCATATAGGTGCTTTCTACTGATTGATTCTAGAGCTAGTTGTAATATTTTGGGTTCACAGAGTTATTTCTCTTTGCTTTTGTCCATAAATAAAGACCGATGAAAATATCTTTTTTTTTCCTTACTTATTACATAGGTGTCATTTTAATCTTTTACTTATTGAAATATCCAAAATAGTCTCCTACTCATTGAAAAATGTCATACTTGATTTCTCACTTTTCAAAAAAATGCCAAATTTACTTTCTTAGATTTAGGAATTAGAGTTTGGTAGAGGGATTAAATTTGATAATATTTTGAAAATTGGGGACAAATTTGACATTTTTCAATGAGTAAAGGGCTATTTTAGGCATTTTATTGAATAAGGACCAAAATGACAACTTTGTGATAAGTGAGGGATCAAAAATATATACCTCTGACATTAGTCTCTTCCATACTCTATAGGATGCTGGCATAATGTACTTAATCTTTCACTTACAGCAGCATTTTTTTTTCTTGCCTCCTTTTTAACCTTCTTAAACAGGGATACGAGTTAAGAAGATAGACACTTGCCCCATGCTGCTGGGACGACAATATTCTAGTACTAATGAAAACAGATGAAAATTTAATTTTAACTAATCTGAAAGTATATTGTATCTCCTAATTAGAGAATGTACAATAGTTGAGCCTACTGTTTCTCTCTATCATCGTCATTATGCTATATTGTTGTGCATGTCAGTCTGAAAGCATCCTTAGATTATAGTCTAGCAGAAATCTTGTAAATTTCTTTTAGCTGCCTACTAGCTTTGCAGTCGATAGAAGTTTGTAGTTAATGGTCTATAATTGCTCTTGATGATACAGGTAAGATATATGAGATTGGATCAACCGGAATCAGTAGCTTGGGAGGCCACAGTGAAAGAAGAACAGAGTGCCTCAACAGATTTGTCGCTGAGTATGGTCAGATGCCCTTGGTATCTACTACAATAAAGGCTGTTGATAGCCGCAACACCTGGTTCTGGTGATGCTTAATGTTAGTTTACTTTGCTGTCGCAGAAGTTCCACTATTCTCAGTTAGCTAGTTGATTTACTTGATTCTTCTTAGTTAGAGAGCTGTATCATATTGATTCTTATACGCAATTCATGCATTTTGGCGGGGAAAGCTAAGCTGAATTAGCACATTCCTTATATCAATTTATTGTATTGTTCACATGTAATACTATGCTATTACCATCCTGGGTTGCTGTGGCAATATATTATGGATTTGATTGTAAAATTTAGGAATATCACACCCTTGGCTATGAAAGTTATATTCTAATCTTTATGTGCTACTACCTTTCTTTCTTGGCTTTTTTTTTTATTTTTTGTTGTCTCTCTTTCTCCCAAAGGTTTTTTTTTTTTCCTCTCTCTGTCTCTCTCACACTCTCTCTCTGTTACTCCCAAATATTGCATAAACTTGGCTTCCAAAGAAATCCAAAGGATTAAACAAGATAATTAGCTCGACTAATCTTGAGTTAAGAATCCTATTTCTTCCCGTAAGAGTGTATTGTTTGCGTCTAAAGTACATTACAAAATTTGCAACAAATAACTCATTAAATGGATCTTGCAAGCCTGCCCATTATAATCCAAGATAAGAAATCAATAGTAAAATGAGCTTATCCTTAGAAATATCTTTCATTATTGTTCCATTTCCTTTGAAGGCACCACGAGTGACCCAAGTTCACGCACATCCGCATTCGGAGTGTTGCAGGTAATCCTTCATCTAGAAAGTTTATGTAATAGTTGTGTATACGAATGCATGATGTGCGATATGAATGGGCTGTACGGTAGCATGCTGTGCATGTAGTAGATTTTTTATTCTGATGTGAGACTTGGGACACTTGGCAGCCTCTGATTGAATCCTTTTAACGATTGGATTTGCTATGTCTACGCGAATAACAGAGGAGGCTCACGACCAGAGCTCCATTACTGTCAAATGTATTTCTTTCTTGATATCAGAACTTTTCTAAAACATAAGGTTAGACTAGTAGTTAAAGGTTTTTAACAGGATCCATAAACTAGTTATGGAAAAACTTTTAGCCCAATGATTGAAGCAACTAGAATTAGAGTAATTCTCTCTATTGTAGTCTCTTTAAACTCGGAGGTGAAAGTAGACGAAGTCATGTTTGCTAGCTTACAAAGGTCATTTATGGGTTGAAACAAGCCCTGGGTTTGGTTTGAAAGATTAAAAGGATATCTGTCATTGTTAATTTATAAAGACAAAAGTAAAGTTATTCTAGTTCTTATTTATGTGGACAAAATACTTGAAAAGCATGAAAAGTTTACACAAAGGTTGAATAATTTGTTCTCTTAAGAATCTATGACCACTTCATTATTTTCTGAGCTTTGAATTTTAGAGAGATGCTACAGGGATGCATTTAGAGCAAGAGAAATATGTTAATGATATGCCAAACAAGTTTGAAATGGCTGAAGTTTCATCTTGCCAAATTCCTATTGCTGCGGGTGAAACTCTCAGTTATAGATGGGGAAGCTCTTAAAAATCTTGCCATGTTTCAAAGTCTAATTGAAGCTTTTGCAATATCTCACCAACACCAAACCCGATATAAGCTTTGCTTTCAATAAACTCAATCAATTTTTTAGTAATCCAACTACGGTATACTGGCAGGCAGCAGAGAGTTTTGGGATACCATAATAAAGGAATTCACAGCTTGGAATTCACATTAAACCTTCTGACTTTCTCAATATAACTAGTTTTTCATATGCATATTGGGCTTTGTATCCTGATAATAGGAATTCAATAGGAGAGCTTTGTGTTTCCTTCAGTGACCCTTTGGTTTCGTGGTCCTCGAAGAAGCAAAGAGTAACAGCACATTCAACCAGAGACAGAGTACCATTTTTTAGCAGATTTGATTTTCCTTCAACAACTCAATAAGAGGCTCATTTTCTATCAAGTCATTCCTAATCAAATAACTAAGAATTGATAATAAAACTTCATAACCATGATTTAAAAAATTTGTAAACTTAATTAATTGTGCTTACTTATAATGACGACAAACATTGATGAGAGAATTAATGGCCCTATAATATGCACGCGCAAGCAGAAATTTTTTGTTGCACGCGTCAAGAACGCTAACTGCCAAAAAGCCAGAAGTAACGCTACCAAGTGGTAACATCTTACATCTCTGAAAGGATATAATCTTTAAAAGCATCGATACAAGTATGTCGTTGTTGTTGCGAGTTGTCCATGGAATACTTTGGATAGCAAGTATCTTCTGCACCAGTGCTCCAGAGGAAAGTGGCGTATTTTGAACTGTAATGCGTGTTATCGTTATCTTCTTCGATTGCTTGCAGATATCTCACTTCTGCTGCCCACAAATCGTTTTTCACGAACCACAGGAAGTCTGCGTATCGACAGAGCGCTTCCGCATCACTTGGCTCCACTGCCACCGACTGCCTGAAGTACTTCTCTGCCCTGCAAATAATTCATCAGCTAAATTAGCTTTGAACAACTCCTACACTCCACTGGGCCAATGTAGAGCACAAAGCTAGATACAAATATCATGTTACTCTTAAAGTGATAAGTGAATACTTTATAAACACTTATGAGATAAACATTGCCTGTACATGTATGTTAATGAATGAGTCCCGCACGATTCGGAGGAGTTTAAGTTTAAGATAATCAATGTCTTGGCATTCAATGATCAGTTCTGCTTAAGAATGATGAGTTAAGGTAAGCACGGTTTACACAAGAAAAATCCCACTTCATATTGTATCTTGTGTCACTGTGAGTATGTTAGTGTCATTGTTCTATCCAATGCATACCCCAATAGTGATTACGGCTATGAACATGCACTTTAACCAGAATGACATCAAAGTCATGAATGTGAGTCTACTCAGTGACTAACATACATAACCAACCAAAAACTACGTACATATCTTAATGCATATATGATGAACAAGAGAACTAAGAAATGGAGAATCATTTAAAACTAACAAGATAATATAAAGCAAATGGTGTTTGAGAACTTACTCATTATGGTCATGGACAAGAAGGTAGAGGAACTGCGCATAGTTAGAGAGCAGGAGAGAACTATTGGGGTCCCCATATAATTGCTTTTTGTAATGAAGATCAGTACTCGCATATTCCTCGTATCTATCCCTTCAATCTCCACAGACTCGGGAGCCACAGATTGTTTCATTGTCTCTTCGAACTTCGAAGCATCTTGCATAATCGAATTCCACAACCTTTCTTCTTCTTTGAACCCCATTTTATTCTTATTCTTACCTAAGGTTTGAA
The DNA here is from genome assembly GCA_037074485.1 of Delonix regia. Lineage (NCBI taxonomy): Eukaryota > Viridiplantae > Streptophyta > Magnoliopsida > Fabales > Fabaceae > Delonix > Delonix regia. The sequence goes on along the minus strand of CM073452.1, from coordinate 16,183,086 downwards.
CTTCCGTGATCAAAGAAGTAGGAGAGACAGTGCGATTAACCATTGAGTATACAGAGAAGTTCGCTAAGAGGACCATCACGTAAAGCATGAGACTTGGGCTCTTCCAGAAAACCTTCTGGAACAGCCACACAAAGGAGGCATTCATGTCTCTACGAAACTTGTCCATAACGTCTCGCAAATCTTCGCAGCAAATGGTTTCCCTTGTTTGCAGGGCATAGTTTTGAAGCTCGTGGATGATGAATAGCAGGAAGGAAAGTGTCTTTTTCACTGAACAAGAAGTTAAATCGCTTGCTTCTATGAAATTCTCGTGCCATTGAAGCTTCATCCTGATGATCCGAATCGATTGAAGAATTTTCACACAGCTCAATTTCCTTGCGAAGCTCATTCTTAACATTGCATCTCTTTCCGGCCAGCTCGGTGGCTCTAGGTCAATACCCAGTTGAGAGGGTTCTAGAATATTAGGCTTCAGTGTCAGAAATTTCTCTGCGGGGACTTTGCCTGAGAAAGTTTTGACTTCTTCGTTTTTGGTATCATGGAAGACATCGTCGTCCTCGGATTGATCGAATCCCTTCCCTGCTTCCTGAATCAGTTCTATCATTTCCTGATCCGAAGATTCACCAGAACCTGCAGATGCAGAGCATGCTCGCTTTACTCTTAGCGTTCTGAAATTCTTGAAGCCGCCAAAGCAAGACCGATCAACCAAAGGATGTGGCAGACTACAAGTAATAGTACTGTCAGCCAGATTTCTAAGTGGAGAATGAATTGAAGCAGGTGGTTTCGGGTTATAACAGGGAGAATTAGGGGTCCTCAGAAGTGAACTCTGCCACCAATTGAGATTTGGAGAGACACTTAGACTCATATTCAAATCCCCACGTTCACCAAGGGAATCAGAGAAATTATGAATCACACTTACCTAAAAGAAACTCATAACAAAACCAAGATGTAAATGACTCAAAATAGGCAAAATCCTAGGAAGCCCGTGAAAAAAGTATTACAGAAAGCTTTCTTTTATCATATGCAGAATCAAATCAAATCTCTAGAAAAAATGGAAAGAAATTGGGAAAGACTGTAACTTTGTTTCGATTCAATCAACCATTCAAGGACAAGCAAACACTTTGGAGTAAAAAAGAACGATAACATGACAGAACTGGATCAGCACTAATAGGAGGTTGAATGCATGATAAGGAATGGGTTTCGATGGATAGTGCATTAGGAGGAGGGTGAGGCAGTTAAGAAGATCCCTCGTGATGACTTGCTGCAACGGAGACTGGAGTTCAGAATCAAACCGAATGAATGAATCAGAGCAGCGAGTCTAGATTCATCAAAGGTCAAGACTCAATAATAAGCTACAAAGAATAAGCAGAAAATCACAAGGTTGCAGGGCCGCCCGAGAGTTTCGGTGAGCGGAAGAATAGTGACTGGACAACACGTGGGGCATAATTTGAGGGGAAAGAGATATTCATGTAATTTAATTATCCGTGAGATATTTTTTTATTGGATGCATGATTTGTGGGTCCAATATGAACAAAACAGATCATATCTGATTACTCGAGATTTTTTAGTAATTAAAGATAATTAAAAAATAAATTTTTTAATTTAATGTTAATAAAAAATTAATTTTTTATTCCGAATTGCTATATGAGAACTAGTTTTCGGCTTCGCAGACTGGCAGCGGCTCACTTCCGAGTCATATGGATGGTTACAATTTAGATTCTCTTAAAGTTTTTTGTAAATTATTTACTTTTTAATATTTATAAAAATTTTGATTACTAAATTTTATTTAATAATTCATATTTCATCAAAATTGCTTTCATTTAAATTTAAAATTTGAAAGGCAGAAAATCCATATTTCCATTTATGTTTAGGAAAACTTTTATTTAGAACAGTAGATTTAATTATTAAAAAACCTTAAATTTTGTACTTATCTTGAATGACCTAATTTTATTCTATGACATTTTAATAGACAAAATTATCTTAGACTTAGATAATTTTAAAAACTCTTATTTATTTATCATCAAGTCTCAATATTTTCTCTTATCTTATGTTCTCATCTATCATTATAAAATTTTATCTTATTTTGAAAGAGGGAAACAGATTTTAAAAATCTATGTTCTTGATATGTACAAAATTTGTAACTTTTTTTATAAACATGTTATGTTAGTATTTCTTCTTACATCTAAATCTTTGTCATTTACAATCCACTATCTCGACATTTCATAATCAACATTGTTAAAATAAGGAGGTGGGAAAAGTCATTTTTATAACTTAATATGAAAAATCTTTGGAAAGAAAACAAAGAAAAAAAATGAAATTATCGTATAACATATTAAACATGTATTAATAGTAAAATATATTTGTAAATTTGGCAAGCCTAAGTAGTAAGAAATTTGTATCATAATAAGTGGTAATAAGAAAGGTAAGATTAATACAATAGTGTGTAATAAACATAAACACAAACATTGTATTTGAAATTTGTGTGTTTCATTTACAAGAATTTATTTGTATAAAACAAATTATACATTAGTGCATTGTTAAAAACAGTTAACATAATTTTACCTTATAATGTAGTTGAGTCAAAAGAAAGATTAAAATAAGTGACTATTGACTATATTAAACAAGTGAGAATAGTGAAATCTACTTGTTAGCTAAGAAATCCTCAATGGTAAGAAATGTGAATTGTAACAAATGAAAGCAAGCAAAGTAATATGACTAAAAAATAGTGGTAACAAACTTAAATTAGACTTAAAAACTTATCATATCTTATTTATAGTCTACTTGATTATATATAATTGTGTGATATAATGTTGTTTTGTTCAAAATATTATAACAAGCTTTATCCTTTTGGTGTTGTTGATTTAAAAGCATATTGTGAGTAGGAAGAAATGGATCAAGGAATGGATAATTCACCATTAAAGGAGATATTTTACTACTTTCACATAAATGGGGAGATTTTAAGGGATTTAAATAGGGGTTCCATTATGAAAGGGGCAGAACAATTGGCAAAAATTAACAAATGGATTTTACAAGTGCAACTAAGGACACAAATAAGAATATGCATGGACGAGAATATACAAGCCAAACAATTGAAATACACCTTACAATTTGATTTATTTGAACTCTTTGATCTTATAGATGATATTGGCATAACACATTGATAAAGTACACTGAATAATACACATATATATACGTCATTATGGATAAAAAGTTAAAGCAACACCTATGCAAAAAAATCAAAAATGATGTTACCGAATGTTATTGGGTTTGTTACCACATTACCTTAAGTTTTTAATTTGATTGGACTCACAACTAACTAATTATATTATAACCACAATGGTTTGTGTTTTTTATGAATGTTTTTGTATTTGTTTCCTCATCAATTTTAGTAATAATTTTGATTCAACGAACAAGTAACTACTTAAAATATTACTATCATGGTTTGCTTTTCATACAAGTTATGTTTGCCTTAGTTACTGGTAGTATTTGTATTTGTTATCATATCAATTTTATCAATAAATATAGTTTTTATTCTTAACTAGTTAGACAAACAAGTAATTTATAAATTTATTACTAATATTATTTGCATTTCTTATAAATCATGTCCGCCCTAGTTACATAATATTTTTTCATTTTTTATTATGTAATTTTTATTCTTATTTGGTTAGACTAATAAGAAACTTATGGATTTAATATTATCATGATTTGCATTATTTGCCTCAGTTATCGAATATTTTTACATTTCTTAACCGATAATATTTATTCTTAACTTGTTGGACTAACAAGTTACTTATAGATTTATTATTACTGTGATTTGTGTATGTTTGTCTTAGTTAATGAATGTTTTCGCATTTCTTATCACATAATTTTTATTTTTAATTAGTTTGACTAACAAGTAACTTATAAATTTATTACCATCATATTTTGTATTACTTACAAATCACGTTTGTCTTTAGTTAACAGATGTTTTTGCATTTTTATTATGTACTTTTTTATTTTCAACTAATTGAACTAGTAACTTATAAATTTATTATTACAGTAATATGGGTTTCTTATAAATCTCATTTGCCTTAATTTGATTAGACGATCTATCGTTAAGAATAATTAATGTTGTTTGTCATTTGTCAAGTTACCTAGCGATATGAATAAACATTAGCGAAAAGGATGAACATTTGCTACATTTGTGTTTGTGTTATTGTGCATCGGTACTTGAGGAATTAGAGGAAACAAAAGCCATGGGGAAGACAAGGAAGGAGGAAAAGGATGAAACAGTGCACGCACGCATGGAGCAATAAGCATTAGGTATCGCAATTAAGGCTAGCCTTCGCCATTCTATGCAAGAGAGAAACTAGAGTACCCAGCAAAGCATTGAGAGTTACATAATCTTTAATCTTTAGGAAGTGAAGCTTCGTGGTTGAAGAAGGAAAGTTGATTCTATTTGAAAGGAAAAAAATTCTTTGTTTAGCAAGTAAGATATTAAGGTTATTTAGGGATAATTTTGTCTAGTGAAAAGTCACAAAATAAGATTAGGTCCTTCAAAATAATTACAAAATTTAAGGTCTTTTTTAGTAATTAATTACATCTATTGGTCATAAACTAAAATTTCCCCCTTTTTGTTTTCTTTCAAAATAATTTTTTACACTAATAATGGCTTTGTTTTTGTTCTGAATAAAATTTAAGTATACTTTTAATATTTAACACTATATTCTTTTTTAAAAAAATATTTTATATATTTTTATAAACTAAATTTTTTATATGTTATGTATTTATTGAAAATTTGATAATAAAATATTTGTACAATCTATTATATATAAGTAACGTAGATTCTAACGTGTGAACTTCATTAATTAATGAGAAGATTCAGTTGATCAAATCTCAACTTTTTGTGTGATAACTCTTTATTTTTATGATACATGTATCAAGAAGTTTTTGAAATATGTAAATTCTTTGTAATCAACAAAAAAAAAATATAAAATAATTAATTAATGAATTATTTAACCATATTTTAAATTGAGAATCCTTTGAAGTTTGAGAATTTTTTAGAATTAATGAATTTTTCTATCAATAAGAAAAATTATGAAGTAATTAATTAATGAATTAATTAATATTCTTTTAAATAAATAATTTTTGAAGTGAATGAAAAAATTAATGAATTAATTAACCGCCTCTTAAATAAAAAATTTTTTAAAATTTGAACAATTTTTAAAGTCAACAAAAAAAATAATAAATAAATAAATTAATTGTCTCTTAAAATTGATAATAAATGATTATAAATATAATTTGATATAATATAAAATTAAAGCAAGAAAAAATTATATATGATTGAATGATTTATTCAATATTTTGAATCATTTATTATTATGTATCATTCAAAATTAGAAATAGAATCAAATGTATTTTTATTAATTTTTGATATTTCATAGTTTTTTTAGAAAAAGTAAAGTATGAGAGTTGCTTGTTATGTCAAAATTTTTTTTTTCTATAATAATGCACTCTCAATAAAATTATAAATTTAAAATGCATCAAGTATATAATAAAATGAACTTTTTTTTTTTTTAACAATAAACTAGTCTTACTCATTTGCTCCCTTATGATTTTCCCGGGGATCCATTGATGGTACATTTTATATTTTGTTATCTTTTCATATGGACCAGTGAACATTACTTTTTATCATGTATATCGATGTTACACAAACTGATGGTTTATCCTCTTTCGCCTTTAAATTAACGTATTGGAAAATTATTTAGAGCAATAATGCCTATATTCACCACAAGTATAGAAGATATTCATTAAATTTCTAGATGCATTAAATGCGACAATAAAAGGGATCAGCCATAAATATTTGCAAATTATTAGTTTCTTTTAGCTGTAAACAAGCCACAATTGTAATTTTAGGTGAGGAAGTCATAATTTTAATATTAGACTAGATTTTTGACCAGTTCCCGCGGTTACCTTCATCTGATGTTCACGTTTATTCAAATAATCAACTTGATACCAAAAAAAAAAAACAAATTTAGACTTTCATAGTCGATTTGCTTTCTAGAAGTTTAAGATACTGTCCCGCCAAAATTGACCAGTGCGAAACACAATGAGACTCATCCTATTTAAAATTTCATGCTTAGTTGTTTCTCTGCCTCCAGGTATTTCAACGATGTTTGTTTGTGCAATTATCCTTCGGGTAAACTAATCATAGCTTAGTTGTATTATAGCTTATTCGTCACACCAACTTTTTTTTTTTCTTCTAAATATCAAAACCTAATAGTTATTGTAAATTGTGATGACCCTTTTAATTAAAAAAAAAAAAACCTAAGACATATTCTTTTAATGTCCCTTTTAATTAATATTCATAGTCCCGCGACAGAATATAACTTTCGAGCTTTTGGAACATGGGGATCAAGATGTAAAAGGATATATTAATTAAAGATTGGTACAACATTACACAGACTATTTCAAAATTGAATCGATATTTATAAAATAATGAATTTTTTAATTTCTTTTTCTTTTATCATACATTTTTTTCCCTTTCTTTGTATGAATCCCGTTGACGTATGCACCATATAAAGACCCCTCCTCTTCTAGCAGCGAATCTGTGACTGTGTATCGCTGTAATTACCATAGAAATACCCCAGAAAAGTCTTGGCGGCATCCAAGCTTGGATAATAGGTAGGTTCAAGGAATATCTGAGTCAACGAATCGCCCAACTCGGCACTCAACCCGACTCGGTTCCCATTAGCCTCGAAGCTTCCCATCAAAACCATAACCACCTGCTTGTACGCGTAGAAGAATCTCTTCATGGCCATCTCTATCCCCTGCATCCCCTGAAGCAAGTGAATCCTCTCGAACCCACCTCTCTTATCGGCGTACAGCCTCATCGCCGCCTCTTGAATCCTGGGCCCACCCTGCGGGTCCACCTCCACGTCCAATATTGCCGGCACCTTGTGCTTCAGATCTTTGCACATCTTCGTTATCTCCACCAGCTCCTTCGATCGGAAGCAAAACGCCGCCGTCTCTCCCACCGACTTCATCGATAGCCGGTTCTTCAGCATCAGGAAATCCGCCGGGTCCATCAGCAGGTGTACGTCTTCGATGTCCGTTAGAAGCTTCCAGATTCGTTCCACTGCGTAGCAATCCTTCTTTGCCTCCTCGAACCTCTTGCCTTCGATTCTCTCTGTAATTCTGTCGAGTAGCTGGTGGGCAACGTGGATCCACGACTCTGTGATCTGATGCGTCGTGTACACCGTCTGATTTTCGTAGTTGTCGATGTGGTCGTACGGCGTCGTTTTCTCCAGGGAGTGAATCTCATTCGGCCTGCAAACGTCGTCATAACGGAGACTGGACTTTCCGGCGAGATTGGCCTCTCCTAACCCCAATGTGTACGGACACCTCATCATGCTGCATTCCACGGAGCAAAGAATCCTTTGCGCTATGTCCTTGGATTTGTACCACGTGGCCAACCGAGGAAGCAGGCTAGCCTCGCTGTAGCTTCTACAGCTATCGCCCTTGCTGAGATCAGCCACCGGAGCCGTGCCACGGGTCAGGGGATCCTCTTCTTCGTCCTCGCAGAGCATAGCGATCATCTCGATCTGAGAAGTGGCGAGAGTCTCGACCCTTCGGATCCACTCGCGCCGGTTCATGTACGGCCTGGGGTCTAACAAGACGGTCGAGATGAACCGGAACGTGATCTCGAGGGCTTGTAAGGCCGGTTTGAAGATACACTCGCTCCTCCAATTGGGGAAATCCTTAGAGCTCCATAGCCTTCGGAGCTCCGGGAGGCGAAGGTAGTGGTCGTAAGCGGCGCAAAGCGGAGATGAAGCAGCGGAGATGTCGGTGGGGCGAAAGGGTAAGGGCAGAGGGGGGAGGGAGACATCGGGGAGGGTGAGTTTGGGGGATTTGTCCGGGGAAGTGACGGTTTTTGCGTTTGAATTCCGAGCTAAATCGGCCATTTTTGTGGGAGAGAAGAAGATGAAATTTTTCGATGAGATAAGGAATGTGGAAGAAGGAGTGGTATATATATATATATATATATATAAATGGAAATTTGAACAAGGAAGGAAGGCAGAGACGCGTGGACCGGGATGGGTGGGGAATTGGGAACAAAACACGATGCATGAACACTGAAGAATTTGAAAGTCGCGGCGGTGTGGAAAAGAATTTTAAATTCAAAAAATGGGAACCACCTTTTCCTCAAATATTAATTAAATTAACTATAACGGGGCCGAGAAGCTTATCCACAACACCTAACGTAGATGGGCAAGGTCACAGCTCGGAAGGAGTTATGCGGTATCCTTGGTTTGGAATCTAAGCAGTGGAATCGTTGACGTAGGACCAATGGTGGTCAGTGGTCCACTTCGGAAGCCACGTTTGTGTTTTGCACCCTTTTTGCTTTTTGACGTTATGCCCAATCACATTCCGCCATGTTCATTTTGGTAGAAATACCTAATCCCTTGCCCTTTTCACTTGTATTCCACTCTTTTATCCAATCACGGCCAACTGCCCTGTACTTCCATTAAACTATAATTTTATCTATATTTCACTAAAATTTAAAGTGTCAACTCCTTTCCCAGATTGAAATCCCAAGTCTGTAAGTTTATGTTGTGTAACAACATTAAAAATTGCGTGGGGACAGAATATATAAAAGGTGGTTCTAAAATTATTTAATCTAATTCAATTTACTTTTTATTACTCAAATTTTGTGTTTTTTTTCCTGCCGAGTTACTCAACATATCGTTATTTCTATTTGTTAAAAGTAAATAACAACTATCAACCCGGCTATAATCGAACTTTGTGTAAAGGGAAAAATGTAAGCTACAATTGAATTGTGCTTTGAGCAAAGAACATTCGTTGTATTTCAAAATAATAAAGAAACATACGACGTAAAAAAGGGCAAAATGTAAGCAACGATGTAAGATCGCACGTCCTTAAACACGAATCTAGTTTCCTAGGATGCTTTCCGGAAAGTTTCGATCTGCCGCCTTATTTGGGTGACCAAATGACACCTATGCACTGCGGACACAGAGATAATTACAAAACATGCCATCATTGTTCGGCCCAAAATTCTGTGACAACTACAACTCTAGGGACAGCGACCATCCGCTGATTACTGATGGATTTTCAGTACTTGGGGGGCTAGCCTAGCTAGTATCTTCTCTTTATCACTCTGAGGGAAACCAAACAGCTTTTCTCTCCGCACTAAATGATAATAATATATAATTACAACATATCTTCTGGAATGAGATTGTAGCCGCCTCTTTTTTCAGCTATTTACTTAAAAAAAAAAATGAAGGGATGCCATGCTCTGTATCCTATATTTTTAACTCTAGAAGAGAAAACTTAAAAAATTTAAATATGTTCAGTTCTTGTACAGAATAAAATTATGTGTGATGGATGCATTATGCACGTTCCTTCACTTTTCTTGTGTTTTTTTTTTTTTGGGCGTCGATGCCTTACCCTTTTATTAAGGAGGGTTTGTTCCGTTCACATGAAATATTGTATGATCTCAAAAACGTGAAGGGGGTGTCGGGTTGGGAGGAGTGGGGTCTCATCTGCAACGCACTTTTATTACACGTGTCTGCCATTCATTGTTGCTTCCCACTCACAGCGTCGGCGGACAGATTGGATTGGCGGTGCCAATGACCCCGTAAGATGGTCCCACGTGGCATGAGGCCTACACGTCTGAAGGAACATGCCTTGTTGCTTTTTGGCGTGCTTTATCGCCGAATAATATAGGACGGTCTCATGCTCTCATGTAGATTAATTATGTATTTTTAAAATAATAATTAATTAATATATTTATCTGTTGGATGAAGGTGCAAAAAAGGGTAAAGAAAGAAGGGGAGTAGGAGAGGTGGGGAATGGATATAGTTTGACTTAAAAGGGAGTCAAAGGTGGGGTGTAAGTGGTATGCATAAGCTTCCTATCAAACAAGCTTGTTTGGTGGCGCACTACACGCAGCAGATGAAGCACGCCTACTGTTATTTTCTTTTTATTTTTAAAATACTTTTGAATGAAAAATAATTTTTGGGGACTTTAAGTTTGGAGACGATGAGGTGAGGGATAAATAAGATTAGCCATGAATTAGTGGAAGTGGGGTCACGTATCCACAGAATCTGAGGTTACGGGAAGCGACGCATTGGTACATTGGACCTTCAATCCTTAATTATCATTATTTTTTATGTTAATATTTTGCCAATTGGTCCAGTACATTGGACCTTCAATGTTCAATCCGAGTTCAAGGGATTCGAACGGACTTAGATGTTGAGATTCCAAACATAGCATAGACAATCAGACTTTGTACGGAAATGTTTTCACTTTTGATATCTACTCCTTATATTCGAATGAGTATGAAGCATCCCTTTGAGTAAGTTAACTTACGACATGTCGTTTATGAAAAAAAAAACAAAAGGTTGATGATAAACAAAATATTGAGATATGATGAGGCCTGCTGGAAGAGACTAGGGATTTGGGAAGACCTACAAGAAGAAGAAACCTTCATATGACGTGTTTATCTCACCACCGAATTTGAGTACATTTGTGTGTTTCACGGTACTCACGCAAACTAATATTATATTTCATTTTGTGTGGCTTCTAAAACACAAACTATGTATTGCTTGCTTCTTAATTCCACATCCAATAAGAAATAAAACAATAGCTAGCAATGCAAGGAACATGAGAAATAATTAAGTAAGTCATATAATGTTAGGTGCCACAGTAAACTCACAATTTTAAGAATACAAATATATTTAGTTATAATATAAAGATATAATTATCATAATATCAATTTAAAAAATAATAATATTATAATTATGTTCTTATATTTTAATTAAGTGTATTAGTACACTCACAATTATGGTTAATAGCCTATATATAAAATTTTATTAAATGAATGTATAAGTAGATAATTACTATTTTAGTATTAATTTTTTAAAATAAATATTAGTTAGTATATAATTACGTGATGTGTGAGATGTATCTAAATATTTATGATCATAGTATTTGAATTATATCTCTCACGTCTCCCTTCGTCCGTTCTATTCCTGTGTCGTTACTTAATATTAATTTTTGGTGAAGGAACGAAAGACAGGAAAGATGCTGGATATGCCTCATCTATAAAATTAATAAATAAAAGTTAATATTTTATACGTTACAGATGCGTGAGTTTAAGGAACATTTTGCATAAAAGGACATACATGCATTAATTATTTGAACAAAATTCAAATAAGAGGGATTCATTTAATGAAAAATTGTAATACGAAAAGAAATAGTATAACTTTCAAAACTTAAAAAAACAAAATTTGCATCGGGAAAGGCCAGTCTAACTTAGACGAGTTCATATGATCTAAACTTTGGCCTCAATGTATGTGTTTCAACGAATAAATACTTTCAAGTTTGATAACTTTTTTTTCCATGATAGATAATGATCTAATCCTTTTAATTCGCAATGTAATTGTGTAGGAAAAGAAAACCGGTTTCCATATAAATATAAATTAACATTCTAAGATTCAACAAAAAGGAAACAAGACCAATTGTTGTATGAAATTCACTCCATGTGCCTGCTGACTAGGTTTAACGTGTTGAAACTTTGTAAATTTCGTTGAATATAAGCAATTTCTTTGGAATTTATGTCAATATCTGAACAGAGGAACTTGTACGTCTGCATTATTCTGCGTTCATTTTGGAGCAGAAAGTCGACAAATTTTTCGTAAGAGATTGTAATTATAATATATAGTAATACTATAAACCAAGTCACTGTATTGTTATAATAATAATAGAATATTTACATGGCGTGCAAGGGTGAAATATATAGCAGATATATACCAACAAAAGTAGCACTTTTGTCTTCTCATGATCATTGTGTGATGTTTGCATAGAGGGTATTCTCATGTCTTTGGGATAAATTTTGTTGTTTCGAATCTTTCCGCTTTGGTCACTGTCACCGTTTGTGGATATAGGGATTCGTGTATACTGATACACACTGTGAAGATGATCTGAATTCTGAGTTTCCTATGGAATGAATTCATTAATCAATAAAAAAATTGCTGAATTTTATTAGTTTATTCGACTTTATACTTTTACGACATATGAAACAAAAGATACCCAGATAAATTAAGAAGAAGCTTGTTCTTGACGTCTTTAATGATCATCTTTCTCACGTACGAGATTACCCTATTGAACATTTAAACGGCAGCACTACTCCTTCACTAAGTTATGTGCAGCGGTAGATGATCCTTGAAACTATGAAATTTGTGAAATAAGTGGAAATAGAAACTTTATAGTTTATGCTATATTACACAAGAAGAAATAAGTAAAAGAAAAAAAAGAAAAGATTTAAGTCTCACATACATATTTAATTCTCTTATGTCAGTCTTTTTAATGCACAATACATTAGTGTAAAAGATTCATCTTCCATTTTGGACCAGAGCAAATTTTCTACACTAATGCAATGTAGATTTTTTTAGTAGAAATGTGAATTAATGAATCTTAATTTAATAATGCACAGTTTTTCTATTTTTAATCTATTTATACGAACAAGATTATAAATTATTGGATCAAAATTTAACAGTATACATTATTACTAGAAAATTTGTATTCTTGTAGATGATCTGGCCGCTATTTTGGACTCTGCAAAACAAACAAAAAAGCGCATTAAGGAAAAGCTTATTATTGCAAAGGATTGATTTAGACTCATTCCTAAGTAATAACATAATTATGATATATTAGACCCTGTAACTTTAAAAACTAAAAGGAATTACTATTCAAACTTTTAGCGTTTATGTTTGTTTTATCTAGTATATAATTTGTCTGTCATTTTAAAACAAATAACAGCTTTGATTATTTTAATTTATATAAATAAGATGTTAAATCTATTTTTACTTGTATGAAATATCGAAAATATTTTTTTTCTATTTTTAATGAAAAATTATATTTATTTGCCCCCAAATACAATTGATCACATCTTCAAATAAAGCTAGAATTCAATCTATAAGAAATTTTCATATCTATTGAGAAATTTAATTAAAGAAACTAGTAAAAATGAAGATTCAAACCTTATCAATTTGCTAGACAATGCACAATTTTATTAGATTGACGGGCACTGTGATTGAATGTAATACTTTAAGGGCCAATTACAGTTTTTCAGAGATTGGAGATTGCAATATTGGAAGTAATGGTCATTGACTTAACGCCCAATTCAGAAAATATAATATTACACATTTTTGGAGTTATAAGGGAGAAATATATAATATTTGAAATTGTGTAAAAGACCCCTGATGCTACTTTAGATGAGAGATAGGATAAGTTGTTTTTTTTTTTTCGTGGCCTCTTTTTGCTGATACGGGCAATAAAGGTTGGATATTTTGTGCAAAATATATATATATATATATATATATTCATAGTATGAGAATTTTTTAAATTTATTTTAAAAATTGAGAAGACAAATTGTAAAATTTCATAATTTAGTTCAAGTATATATTTATATTTAATCCTAATAAAAATCTACCCACAAAAAAGGCTATGAGAAAAATGCATTGGGTAATGTGGATTATAGATCTTCAATCCTTATGAGTATCTGTAATTTTTGCCAATTAATTGGACTAATATATATATATATATAGTGCCCTGACAAATGTGGTTAGGGCTGGGTAGAATGCCTGATGGCCCAAAGAAGCCAGCCAAGTTGGGCCAATGAAAAGGAACAGTCAGGCTAGCAAACTAAGGGAAGGCTGAAGGGAAGATTTTAGGCTAGGTTGGGTTCGGGTGAATGGAAAAATCTGATTTACTAGCTTAGCCCAGAGATCAAAATATATTATTTAATATTTATTTTATATATATATATATATATATATATTTTAAAATATCAAAATAAGTTAAAGTTTAACAAAAAGAAAAAACCTAACTTAGGTTTTTCTATATTCCCTTAGAGTCTCAATCCGTCTATCTCTTTCTCTCATTCTTTTGTGTCGAAACCTCGAACCCCTTAGTCTTGTACCATTTTATCTTTGTCAAAGATTGTGCCGTTGCCACTCGCTACCAACCACGTTGCCTTGTCATTTGTCTGCCACCCTTCGCGTCACCTTGCCGTTTGTCTACCTTTAAAGAAGTTGCCTGAGTTCAGAATCAATCGTTTTTATAGCACCAACCATCCAAGTAGTTGCATTAACTTTGCTATTTGTTTGTGAAGAAATTTGAGGCAATTTAAGGTGAGATCATTATCCTTTTGTCCTGCTTTATGATTATTGTTAATGTATTTGAAATATAGTATGTATTTGATTGAGTGTGACATCATCTAAGATGTATGGTGTAAATTTTGGATGGTTGCTACCTATTGGACTGGTTTAATGCTCAATACTATAAAACTTAATGTTAGATATGTATGTATGTTTGTTTGTGAAATTTACAAGCACTATAAGATTGATGTTCAAGATAAAGATTAGATTTTTTGTAGTCATCATCTAGATATGTTAGTTAGCTATTTATTGTCATCTTTAGGTTATGTAACTTGTGAGTTCTAATGATTAGAATATACAATGAAGTTGGCGAGGCGCATTATGATTTGATCTACCCTCAAATGAAGTTCACATGAAACCTAATTGGAATTATATCCAAATGAAATAGTGTTATATATTAGACGTGGGTGAAAGGAAAACAGAATAATCTTGTTAATTTGTTATATTCAATTAGTCATACAAGATTTCTTAAGACAAACTCACCTTTAAGGACTACAATTTTAAAATATTTAGTATGAAGGAGTTTTAATTTTAAAATTATCTTAAAATAATATTTTTATTTACTCTCTCCACCTGAAGTCCTTCATTACATATCTAAACATGAAGTTTTACTGCCTACCTTTCTAAATCTGTAGCACTATACAATAACATTATACAATAGTGTTACTTTATAACATAGTTTTGTTCTCCAAATTGTGATTAAGCGCATTCTTCATATATTAGAATTGGATTATTAATACTTAGCCATTTAGTAATGCAAGTTATGTTGCCCATTATTAAATTTAAAATGATTAATATGAAGATGTTTTTTATTATATAGATTACACTCCTTTGTTGTTTGCTTCTATGTTTGTGTTATTCAATGAGATAGTATAAATTAATGATCAGATGGTATAGATACGACAGTGTAGGTGTTAATTAGTTTTGGTTATTAATTATATGTCATACCTGAATCCAATGAGTTAACAAGTACACGGTGCATCTCAAGGCAGCAATATGCCATCCAACCTGACCCCTACCCTTCTAGATGTTGGTAATAGTGCCACTGCCTCTGCTACAACTACTTCTGGCTCTACGCTTGCTACATATTCCATAGTAGTAGGTGTAAGTGAAAAAGGAAAGTTACCCCTAAAAAAATCTGATGTGTGGGATCATTTTGTGAAACTCCTTTTAGAAGAAACTGCAGGGGATATAATGAAAGAACATATAATTAAACATGATCACAAATTAGGATAATAAATAAATTAACAGTCTGACCTGATGGAGACGACATCGTTGATCTGAATATTGGTTGAGTCCAACGAGTTCAACCCATAATGCCCAAGAGCGTTTCTCAGAGTGTTTTGACAGCAAAGAGAGAATGACAGATTTAGTGTGTATTCAAAATTAGGGCTTCAGTGTGTTATTTATAGGATTTTATTTGATAATATAATTAATCAATATTATTACAGTAAAATCCTCCAGAATCTTTAAAACAATTTTAAATTTAATTAATCAATCAAAATCAAGTCCATAAAATCTCTTTCTGGATAACAATCTTAAATTAGTAATCTGACGGGATGATTACTAATACTCTTAGGCTGTGGGTTGGGTTTCTGCCTAGTGGGCTTGTGAATAATCGAACCCATCACCGATTATTCACACATTTTAAAATAAAACCCAGTCCATTCTTAGTTTATAAATTATAACATTAATTGCCTAATTAGAATTAACAAGGTACTAATCTAATAAAATAGTTAATGCTAATCCATAAAATATTTAAAATTATTCCAATATATAAAAGATGCTTGTAATTACTAGGATGCATCCTATGCTTGTGATCCAAACAAACAAGGTACTAATTCACTGAAAAGACATTTGGTGAGATATATGAAGCATCTAGATAAGGTTGAACAGAGTAAACAATCTATGTTAGCATTTTTAGAACTAGGTATAGGTCAACCTAAAACCTTAGTCCCCCATAGCAACAATTTAGATGGTTGTAAAAAAGCCCTAGTAAAGTGTGTTATTAAGGATGAGGTATTATTCTGATTAGTCGAAAAGGATGGATTTCAAGAATTATGCAATCAGTTGGAGCCATGATTTGCAGTTCTAAAATGACAGTTGCTAAGGATTGTTACAGGCTGTATCTTAAATAGGGAAAGAAATTGAAAAATTTTTAGAAGGTTAGGTTTCCATGTAAGTCTTACTATAGATACTTAGATATTAGTGCAGAATCTCAATTACATATGTCACACAACTCATTATATTGATAAGATTTAGAAGCTGTAAAAGTGAATCTTAAACTTTTTTCCTATAAAAAATCATACAAGTGATATGATAAGAAAGACAGTTGAGAGGTTTTTGCTAGAGTGGGGGGTTGATAAGGTATTCACCATAATGTTAGATGAAGTAACCTCAAATGACACATCTATAACTTATTGAAAAACTGACTTAGAACTAGGACGGGTTAGTTTGTGATGGGGATTTCTTACACATGTTGTTCACATATTCTGAACTTGGTAGTGAATGACGGTTTGAAGGCAATGAATAGTTTTATCTTTGCTATTTAGAATGTCGTAAGGTATGTCCATTCTTCTTTTGCATGGTTGCAATTATTCAAAAGTTTTTTTTGGATAAAGACAAAATAGTCAAACAGTCATTTGTGGTTGGATGTCTCAACTAGGTAGAATTCCACTTACCTCATGTTAGATAGTGCCATTAAGTTTCAGAAGGTGTTTGAAGGGATGGAAGATGAGGATGATGAGTATGTTGCATATTTTACTGATAATTCTTGTTGAGTTGGGCCATCAAACACCACACATTGGAGCAAAGCATCTATCATTGCTAAGTTTTTAAAGACTTTATATAACACAACTTTGAGATTATCAAAATCATTGTATGTGACTTCGAATACTTGCTTCGATTACATCATAGACGTGCAAGATATGTTGTTGTCGAACTCTACCTATGATGATCTTATTATAAGGGAATGGTCAAGAATATCCAGGCCAAGTATGATAAGTACTTGGGGATATCTAAAAATTTAAACCCTTTGCTAGTGATAGGGTTGGTATTTGATCTATGATATAACATTGACTATGTGTACTTCACTTTTAACAATCTATACTTTGATCTTGATGTGTGCAAAACCATGAAGAGTAGGATTAAAAATGCATTGCACCGCTTGTATGAACACTACTCTGAAGGGGTTGTTTAGGGATCAATTGTAACTACTTTAGAGAGTGGAACGTTTGATAGTACGACTGCGAGTCGTTTATCAAATTACAAGTATAAATAAGAGGTACTTAAGCAAAGAAAATTTTCCTCAAACCATAAGTTTGAGTTAGAAAGGTATTTGAGTAAGAGTTGGTTGGTGATGGTGCCTCTTTTAATATCCTTGCATGGTGGAAAAACAATACTGTAAAGTATAGGGTGTTATCCTAAATTGCACATGATATGTTAGCTGTTTTGGTGTTAATTATGGCTTCTACTTATAGTACTGGTGGGCATGTGCTTGATGTGTTCTAGATTTTCTTGTCCTTTAAAATGGCCTAGGTCCTGATTTGTGCCCAAAATTGGTTTTCCCTCCACTTGCTTAGCTTTGATGAGCATGAATTTAATCAATTTGAGGAATCTGAAAGCATTGCATAAGGTAAGCTTTAACTTTATTTTCACTTGTCAATTTACATAAGATGATTTCTAACTTCATTGTTTCATATCGTGATTGATGTTCATCAGATGTCTCTAAAGATTTACATGTTGCATGTAACTATGGTGCTATGACCATTGATTGATCTTATGTATTTTGTAAGTAATGCAAGTTTCTTTTATGTATAACCAATTATCACAACATTAAGACAAGTGTTTAACTTGAATAATGTTTGGTGTAGGTTGAAGTTGTGTTTTCATCTGAGGATTTTCTAAAAGCCAGACCTTTATGTTTATTTTTTTTATTTGACTATCTTATTGTATTCTATTTGTAAACTTTTGCATGAATGACCTTTGGTTTTATTCTTATGTTTATGGACTTATGGACTTATGGTTGTATATTCTGATCCTTTACATATCATGCTATTATCATGCCATTCTATGCTTTTTTATTTTTTATTTTTATCTTTATCTGATTTGCATAATTTTAACATCTTCCATGTAACACATTTGAAGTTCCATCATTTTATTGTATCAAGGTAACATGTAATATAGACTTTAATATTATCTCATTGTATTTTGTTTCTAAACTTCTGCATGATGATTGAGGTTGTCATGGTCATCCTTTCAGGTTGACATATTCGTTTAGAATTACATGAGGCTTCAAATATGTCATAAAATACACATTGCTTTTAAGCTTGATTGAGTATAAGATTCTCATAATGTGTGGTGACCTTTTCATACTTAAATATGAGAAATTTGATTTCATAGGTTGTGTCAACTAACATTTCTCAAATTGTTCAATTCAATTTCTCAAACATACAATCTAGTAGTTAAAGCTGCTACCATTAGAGTCATTCTATCTCTTACAATTTCCATCAATTGGGATGTTAAATAGCTTGATATTAACAAAAGGTGAAGTTTGAGATGTCAAATTCCACAACTTGTGCTATAGCTGTAGTCATTGGGAAAAGTTTATCATTAACAGAAGGTGAAGCTCTCAAGAATCCATTAAATTAGAGAAGTCTTGTTGGAGGGTTGCAATATTTAACTAACATTAGAATTAACATAAGCTTTGAAGTGAATAAGGTTTGTTAGTTTCTTAGTCAACCCACTTCCCTGTATTGGCAAGCAGTCAAATGTGTTCTTAGATACCTTAAAGGAATGTCACACTATGGGTTGAATATCAAGCTTGCTTATTTTCCTAACATTACTGCTTACACAGATGCAGACTGGGCATTGTGTATGGTCAATCAAAAATCTATTGGCGGTTATAGTGTGTTCTTTGGTGACTTTCTAATGTCATGGTCCTTAAGAAAATAGAAAGTAGTAGCTTGTTCTAGCACTGAATCCAAGTATCGTGCATTAGCAAATGTGGCAGCAGAAGTAACTTGGATGCAGTCTTTGTAAAACGAAGTTAGTTTCACTATCAATAATATTCTCGTACTTTAGTGCGACCATTCAAGTGTTATTGCTTTAGCGTCAAACTCAGTTTTCCATGCTAGAACTAAGCATATAGAAATTGATGCACATTTAGTACAAGAAAATGTTATAATTAAACAAAATAGTGTGAGGTATGTGCCTTCAGCTGATCAAGTAGCAAACTTCATGACAAAGACCTTGAGTCATTCCAAATTTGGATGTTTTATGACAAACTCAAAGGATACATTGTATACCCTTTCGTTTAAGGGGAAGTATTGAGACATAGCAGGAGGCCTAAGACAACTCGTGCTGACAATGCCATTCATTAATACTATATATGCGTACGGTTACACTCTGATACTTTATAGTATTATTTTCTTTTCAGACTTTTATTTTTGTTTTAGTTTTTAATCAAATGTGACTGTCGTTCAAAACCATTATATCTTCAAGACACTGAAATCAACCTCTTAAATGAATTCACAGTGGTCATTAAGAATTTAATTAAGATGCATATTTATGTTATGATTATAGCATATTGGTGGTTGATGTCGTGGTTTGATATTAGTATGTCCAAAACATTTAAATGTTCTATGATGGTAAAATTTATTTATTTAAATATGATTCAAGATAGATGTTTTTAAATATTCTAAGAGATTCGATTTGAACAATATAATATATATATATATATATATATATATATATTTATATTTATATATATAACACTTCGTAGGTTTTTAATTATATTAGGAAAAATTAATCATTTGGTCCCTACACTTTTTCCTCTATTTTTAATTTGGTCCTTGTACTTTAAATTTTTTCAATGCACTCTCCACACTTTATAATTGTTTCACCATCAGTCCCTACTATTAGCACCAATTATAATTGACACCATCCAAATTTTGCTGACTAGGTTGATGGAGCTGATGTGAAATGTTGATGTGGATGTTGACCTGGCTAGTTAGATGCCAAATAATTAGATGATGTGGAATAAGGTTAAACTTGAGACACGACACATTGATAGTGAATAAGCTTTACCTTAACTAGAATAAGGCAATAAGTAATGGTGAACCGTAACAAGAAGGAAGGGTTGGGATATTAGAGAATGCAGTAATAGCTTACTCGATATTGTATAGATGGAAGGGCCAGGATATCAGTTCATTAGAAGGAAGCATCAAAGCTTATGCAGTAACTGAAAAACAACCAAGCGTAGCCATTAAAGAAGCGTAGTACTTTGCAACATGTGAAACATAGGAAGTTAGCCATTAAAGCAAACAAAATTTTTGGAGCAAAGGAGGTTGTGTGCTTTGTTTAAAAGAACAAGAAACAAAGAACACTTATTTTTCAGTGGGACATTTTTAACGGGATGATTTTTAAAGGATTTTGGAGAATGCACACCCTGTGTTGATGCAACTTTACAAGCAAGCGATAAGCTGAATTAAGAATAAAAGAGCTATACTTAATATATTTAAAATTTATAAGTATATTTCATGACAAAATATATATTCAGTTTCCTGCAACAATGTGATCAAGTGTTCATATAGAAATAAGAAGGGTAATTAATACTAAGTGTTTGCTCCATGCATTGTCACTAACTTCTACTTAGATTTGTTTAGATCACACTTAATAATTTTCTTATTCAAAGAATGTCATTTATCTTTCTAGACATGTGAGATATATATATATATAAATCTTTTTCTCTAGTTTACTTTTTAATAAATGAAGCTCCTTTTTTTACAGATTAGTTATGAAAGGAATGCATATAGTGTTGAGTTCTAGAAGTTCCTTAAGCAAATTATGTCGTGTTATGGCCACCAATGATACTAAAGCCTATTTATGAATTTTTAAAGAAATTACCTAATTTAGTACTGAAGAATGATGGAAACTAAAGAGACTTTGATTATATAGATACACCATCTTTACCAACTTCTTAAGAACTTTTGCATCTTTCTTCCATCTCTCTCGTTACCTAAAACAATCTCAATAGATCTCATATTTAGGTGAATTTACTTATGGATTTTGTAAAATCAACAACACAAAACCTCTTCTTACTTTGAATGTAGATTTGCGACTGTACAGCAGATTCGCTGTACTTCTATTCTAGGCCATTGGATTAATCCAACGGCCCACAACGTGCCACGTCGCTGAAGCTTTTTTTTTCCTTTCTTTCTAGTTCAACTCAAAATGCACCGTTTCACTTAAGTGAAATGACGCATTTTGAGTTATATTTTTTTTATTTTGTAACCCCCTGAAATGATGCCGTTTTGTGGGGGCTTTTTTTTTTTTTTTTGGTTATTTCAGCCTTGAAATGCACCATTTTAACTCAAGTAAAATGGTGCCTTTTGGGGCTACTGGAGGCAACCTGAGGGACACCCAAAATGGTGTCGTTTTACATTGGCTGGCTGAAGAATAACTCAGTTCGTCAAAAAACACAACAAAACAGAGGGTGACATGATTAGCTGACAAGGATGAAACTTTGGCTCAAAATCATGAGGTTTGGTATGCCATGGCAGTGCTTTAGAGGTAGTGTGGTGTTGTAGTGGGGAGAGTGCGAAAAATGATGGAATGCCGATATCGTGAAGATGATCGGGGGGCTATAGAAGACGGAGAGTAGGAGGAAGTCTGATGGAATACTCTATAACAAACAAAGAAAATATCATTTTTTTATACTATTTGTCCTGTATCTATCTTCTGTGAAAGGAATAATGATCTGTATATATGAATTTGTTGTGGTGGAAGGATTGAAGGAGGAAACAGTGATTGCATTTGGTGTCCGTACAATAGAGTTATATGGGGTGCATTGTTATTTTATGTAATGACCCAATTACTTATAATTAATAATTTTAGCTAATGGAGAATTAAAGGAGTAAATTTTAGTTAATAAGTCAATTAATGAAGATTAAATGAGAGAAATTTTGCAAGAGAATTTAGCTGAGGTATATTATTTTGTTATGTGGATTCTTACAATGAGATTGAGGCTGGCTCAGTGGTTAGGCTTGAGGCAATTACTCAACAGGCCATAGGTTCGAGACCTGGCATTGCTAACCTTCCTATCTTTTTAGGAGTTGACATGTGTCACCCTCCTATGTGCAAAGACCAAATTGCCCCTAGTGTTTTTACCTTTCTTCTCCTTCAGTTGAACTTGTGCAGACACAGTGAGAGGGTTGAGAGTGAACATCCACTGTAGTAGTTTGTCCACTCATCGAAGTTGTAATGCCTACCCCCTGAAGGTTGTCGGCCTATAACCGGCCAGTCACCACCTCGTCGCTGGCAGAGGAGCTTGCTTTTCTGTCGAAAACTGCAAGGAGATGTGAGCTAGAACGAAGCTCTGGTGACTCATTTTCCATCGCAGTTTGGGTGGGTTTTGCTCCTCACCGTCACTTTCCACCTGACGTTGAGCTCAGTTGGCCGCCGGTGAAGCAGTTTTCTGGTGGATTTCGAGGAGCTAGGAACAGTGGCATGTTGGGGCGAATTTGGTACATTTTAATTGATTTTTATTGATATTGATGTTAGGAGAAGCATTGTTGGCACTTATACATTGAATTTGAGCTCTGGAAGCATGAATTTTAGCTAGATTTTGAGGAGGGAGGCTGACAGGGACTAAATGAAAAGCTTTGAAATTTTGGGGTCTTTAGAAAATGGTGAAATGCTGACTTGTAATGAGTTCAAATTGATCCTATAATAACACTTTTAAGTTGGATGGCATAAAAAGTTATGGTTTGTCATGGATTTCCTTGAATTGAAGGCTAGGGCGTAGAATAAGGGACTAAAGTGAAAACTCAGAAAGGTTTTAGGGCAAAAAACGTAAATCAATGAAAAGTCTGGGAAAGTTAGTGTTAGAATCGAGAAATATGAGTTAGGATTTGATTTGGATAATAAATAGCAAGAAGAATAATTCTTGCGTTCCAATTGGTGTAGGTGACTCGTAAGAGTGATTCTGGCACTTAAGGGAGGCATTGAATTGTTCGTGACAATCGGCGCCCCAGTGCACAGATAGCACCCCCCCTAAAACTCTTACTATGCTTTATTTTGTCTTGCTAAAAAATGTTTTATAAGTATAACATAAATTTGGTTATGATTATACCTTATCGGACTCGAGGCTAGGATTAATGGACTCTCTGGATATGTGGAATGGCCTTATGTACAGTGTTGAACTCGTGTACGGTTAAGGGTGATCACTTAAATAGTCATTGTTGAAGACACTGATGATTTCATGCATATTTTCTATCTTTCGCCTACATGCTTGTCTTAAATTCATTTTCATTGGGAGGACTGATGGATGATAAACCTTCGTGAGATATGACTCACGCCTATTGGTTAGTTGCCTTTGAGGATTATGTATCCTCGCTTATTGGTTAGTTGCTCTCGAGGATTATGTATCCTCACCTGTTGGTTAGTTACCCTTGAGGATTGTGTATCCTCGTCTGTTGGTTAGTTGCCATTGAGGATTGTGTATCCTTGCCTGTTGGTTCTTAGCAGTCCTTCCCTCAAATGATTTTCATAATTTGATTGTTTCCCTGTGAATGGCATTTTGATTTAATGTTCGGGAAAGTGGATTATTTAGCTCAAACTATTTGTAAAAATTGATTTAAACATTATTGTATTGTATTCAACTCTTGATCATGTTTAATTTCTGTTTTATATATGAAATTGCTTACTGATTTGGGGTGCTATCTGCCGGTAAAGTTTGGTCTCAGATAGAGAGGTAGGCGACTTTCTGGAGACAGCAGAGCACTGACGGGGAGCCTGTGGTGAGCCCCACTTAGATTATTGCGAGGCGTGTTCTTTTTGATTAGTTGATACTTATGGCGATTCTTTTGGGATGTATATATCTAGTATGATAGCCATTGATTGTATATCTGGGATTATTTAGAGACCACAGTTGAACTTTCCATATTTTGTTGTATTTTGTAATTATGCTTACTGGGTTGTGCTGGTGAGAGCAGAGCTCTCCTATATGTGTATATCCTTACAAGACATTGTAGAAATTTTGGGACGTCCTATTTACTGAGGAGGTGCTGCCGAAATTTCTACAAATTTCCTCTTTTGTATTAGAACCCTTATTTTTTTTTATTAAGGCAAATTGTATTACAAATGAATTAGGACGACATGATATTGAATGTCCCTCCAGTGTTAGGCTTGCAGTTTTGGGGGATTCCCTCATGACCTGTGCCAGTTCCACCTCAGGGATTTCGGGGTGTGACATTTTATTTGTTTGTGTTCATTTGGAATGCTAAGTTGATTTATAGCAACAAACAAATATTAGTTCAAATTCCTATTGCCTTTATTTGTGTAGTTGCATCATTGTAGAATAATCCCTGCATAAGAGAATGGACTTGTTGTACAGTTGCATAAAAGAATGGAACTCTGCCTCTGACTTGTTGAATAAAAGAATGGAGTTGTATTATATGGTTGTTGTACAGTTGCATAAAAGAATGAAGTTGTAGTTCTGACTTGTTGTATAAAAGAATAGAGTTGTATTATATGGTTATGATTTGTTGCATAAAAGAATGGAGTTGTAGTTCTGACTTGTGGCATAAAAGAATGGAGTTGTGTTATATGGTTATGATTTATTGCATAAAAGAATGGAGTTGTATTATATGGTTATGATTTGTTGGATAAAAGAATGGATTTGTAGTTTTGATTTGTAGCATATGGTTTTGACTAGTGGAAGAGTTATGTGATATAATCCCAGCAGAAATGACCATTTGAAACATGTATAAATAATGTTTTGACAAATATGTATGTTGGAAAAAGTTAACACATGCTAAAACATGCTAAAAGACCATTTGAAAGCTTAATCCAATGCCTATGAACTGATGGTGTAATATTGTAATGAAAAAATTAATTAAAGTGGATGAAATAAAGCAATAACAAAGAAACCAAAAAGTTTGGCTATGTGATATTTTATCATAACTTTATAAGACCATGACTTATTTTTATACTAGATCCCTTATGAGAAGAAGACCAAAGAATGGACAAAGTGGTTTTTTTATAGTTGTTTGCCAATATGCTTTATTCAGTTTAAATTAACCCTTTGCTTAATGGAACATTGCCCACTATTTAGGTGTTAGGAGAAAGTCTTAATGGAAGCCCCCACAATATTATTACCTGAAGATGACATGTTTGATTTGGCATGGAAGCCTAGAGTTGGCATGAAGTTTGATAATGTAGAAGCTGCATGGCAATTTTGGCTTGATTATGGAGGGAAAGTTAGCTTCAGGGTTAGAAAAGACTACTTAAATAAGAGCTGAAAAGATGGGTCTATCACTTTAGGTAGTTTTATTTGCTGCAAGGAAGGACATTGAGAGCTAGACAAATGGAACTTTACATCTGTCATTCATCGACATGAAACTAGAATAGATTGTAAAGCCAAAATGTCAGCCAAGGGTGGAAAATTTCATATTATTGAGTTTGTGGAGGACCATAACCACCCCTTTAGCTTGTTGAAACAAGTCATATGCTAGTATCTCAGTGTAAAATATCTCAAGTCCAAGGTAAAGAAATTGAATTAGCTGAGGAATCCAGACTTCACCAAAAGGCAACCTTCAGACTTATAAGCACACAAGTTAGAGGTTGAACCAATCTTAGTTTCACCCGATTGGATGCTAAGAATTACCTTCGGTCTAAACAGCAGCATAGTATGAAATACAGGGAAGCTAGTTGTCTATTACAGTATTTTCAACGACAAGTGGTGGATAATCCAGCATTTTATTATGCATATCGAATGGGCGCAGAGGAGCAAATAACCAATGTTTTTTAGTTTGACGCATGTATGATCCTTGATTATGAATTTTTTAGGGACGTGGTATCCCTAGACACAACGTACTGTACGAACCGTGCCCACAGACCACTTGCTATGTTCTTAAGATTTAATCATTATAGGCAAGTGGTGATATTTAGGGCTGCGTTGTACGATGAAACCACTGAGTCATTCAAATGGTTATTTGAGACTTTCTTAGAGGCCTATGGACAAAAGAGATTGAAGACAATCTTCATAGACCAAGATCAGGCCATAGCAAAGGCCCTCAGTAAGAATACTCTCACTTTCACTACTTGCATGTATACATTTGATTTTGCAACGTGTTGTTTACAATAAAATGTGCCTTGTTATAGGTGAAGTAATGCTAGAGAGTAACCATTGTCTTTGTACATAGCATTTAATGCAAAATGGCATCAAGCACCTTGGTAACAAGGTGAAAAATGGGTCTTACTTATTAACGAATTTCAAGAAATGCATGAACACATACGATAATGAAGTACAGTTTGAGGTAGGGTGGAATAAATTGCTTTTAGATTACGATGTTCATGATAGTTCATGGCTAAAATCAGTGTATGCTATAAAGTAGAAATGGGTAGTGTGTTACATGAAGCAGTATTGCACCTTAGGTATGAGAAGCACACAACTCAGTGAAAGCATAAACTCTGACTTGACGGCATGTATGAAACCAGATGTGAATATTGTGCTATTCTTTAAACTTTTTGAAAGTGTTATGGAAGACAAGCAGTACAACGAGCTACAAAGTGAGTTTGATGCTTGACATAAACTACTGAAGCTAAATTCGAAACATTCATCTATACTGAACCAAGCTTCATGAGTATACACATTCAAAATGTTCGACCTCTTCTAAAAAGAGTTTGATATGTTCTATGCTGCATGCATGACAAAAAAAGGTGGCCTACCCTATGAATGAATATGAAACGACCATGGCTAATCAAAGGGGGGAGTGGAAAGTATATTATGGCACCACAAATAATTCAATCTCTTGCTCCTGTAGGAAATTTGAGTCATTCGGAATACTCTGTTGTCATGCATTAAAGATTTTTATTGTGATGGATATTAAGGAGATTCCTAGCCAATACATCATGAAGAGGTCATCCATGGAAGCACTGAATGGTATTGTTCACAATGTCAGGGGGAAAGATGTGGATGAAGACCCTAAGAAATTTAGTACACGGAGATATAGACAACCTTGCTCTACAATTATCAGACTAGCATATGAGGTTTCCATGATAGAAAAATTGCATATGCTTGTGGAAAAACATATTAATGATTTATGTAAGCACATAATGAAGCTTCGATTGGAACCACACAATGTAGACAATAGTCCTAGTGACACCTTTGCCTTGGTAGGTGCAACTAAGACCGTGCCAAAGAGCTTCAAGACTTGTGTAGGCCTAAAGAGGCATCAACGTTTCAAGAGTTAGGTTGAGACCCAGGCTAGGAGAAGGAAAAAAACTTCGGCTACAACACATTCATAAGAGCATGGGGTAAGTAAGCCTACACTTGTTATTTTTTTATCTCATTCTTTCATGTTGACAACACCTTTTTTCCATTCAAGGACACTGATATTTTTTATTCCATTTCATTCCTAGTAGATAGGTGCCATTCCTTGGTTGAGTATGGGATTGCAAATTTCCATTAGTCTAGGAATGGGTTTTACCAATGGATGGGGAAAGTTTGTTAAATTGCAAACCAAATAATGGATAGGGATTGATATTCCCATTCCTTAATGCAAAGTCCCACAACCAAATAAGGCGCAAGATGGAAAATTTAATGATTCAAGTAGATGGGTCTTCAAATACAACTGTGAAGAAAGAAATATATAGCTTCTTTATAACTTACTCATGGTTATCCCTATTAGATACTCCACGAAAGTAGTGCCAGTTATAATATGAAGTTGTAATGTTTTTTTAAATATTTTCCATTGGTAATAGTTGAAAAGTTACTATTTTCAGAGGATATGTATAGTATTTTGTGGTTGATATTTGTCTTCTTTTACTTTTCATTTTTTGCTTCCTATATGAAAGTTATAAATAAGTTAGGTTGTGATATGAAGAAGTCACTTGGAGGAGAAAATAAATTTTGAAAAATATTTGAATCGCTTTATGAAGAAAATTTAGTTTAAATTAATGTGTATATGAAAGAATTTGTAATTTCATTTCACCGAAATAATTAAAAATCTAGAATTTCTTCTCTTGTACCCATAGTGTGCTCAAACACGTATTTTCTTTCATATATATTTTTTAGATATATTCAAATGATACCAAAGATCATATATAATATTTTCTTTAATTTAAAAGATGACCAAAATAATTTTAAGAATAATATTAATTTTTATTATAAACTTAACTTACTATGACTTTTATTTTAGTATTATTTATTTTATTTTGAAAACTATAAATTTAATTTATTTTAAATTAGAAAGTGACTATTTTAGATTAGTTAATGAAATTTATTACATGTGGTATTATACCAAAAGACACTTTCCCAAATTACAAGAATTGCAGTTTCAAAACCTTCTCCGAAAGTTAAAAAGATATGGATGGATATGATATGAGATATTACCTTAATGCAAGTGCTTAGAGAAAGTGTTGTAATCGACATTTCGGTGGAAAGAATAAAAAAGAGATAGGTGAATTGATTTCCAAAACAAAAATTTGAAAATCGATTTACTGGAATCACCATTAAAATTTTTTTAAAGAAAAACTTTGGAAAACTATTTTAAATAAAAGGAAAAGGCAAGGTTGTGTGTGAGAATAGATATGGGTTCAAGAGTCTATTTGAATGTGGAGAAGGTGTTAGACACCTTATAACACCCGTCCATAAGGACAATTACCCTAAACTAGTCAAGTGAAATTAATGTGATATAACCTTAAATTTATCTCAATTGCCTTTACTAACACGCATGCACATTAAACAAAGAAGACAAAAACAACAATAATGAAAACAAAAAAATTGATATTTACAAAGGGTGTACTTGACCTAGAATGAGAGCTTAAAGCCTACGTATCCAGCGATGGGGATCAAGGTCCATGTAGTTCGACCAAAAAGGTGCATAGTGAGTTTTTTTTCTTGAAAAGACCAAAATAGTTTAAATTAAATTAGTTTTTCCGAACAAAACAATTTTGAGATTTTGGCAATGTTTTTTAGTTTACAAAATTAGTGTAATCTCACTTTTTTATCTTTTCATTTTTTGGAGTTTTGAAAATATGAATTATTTATGCTTTATTTGGAGAAGAGGAAAATATTATTTTATTTATTTTTTAAATTTTGATTATTTGAAAGATGCATGTAATTGGCCGTTGAAACCTAAAACTTATTCAAAACATAAATGATTGGGAATGGCCATCGAAACCTAAAATTATTTTAAACGTGTGCAACTAGTATCGGGATATGCCTATGGAGTCATTGGATCTCATATAGCCCCACTGGTAAATCATTAGTTACTTATGGAGATGTTGGTCTCACACAACAACGCTGATGTTAAGAAAAATATATATGTATGTAAAATATGTCTATGGAGGTGTTGGACCTCACATGGCAATAGAACTAAAAGTGAATATTTATGGAGGCATTAGACCTCACATGACACATTTTTGAAAATATTAAGCATTGGTGTTTGGTGTGCGTGGGTGTTTAATCAATCATCTATGTGTATGGTGTGTGTTGGTGTTAAGTAAAACATTCATGGGTGTGGCGTGTGTTGGTGTCTAATTACATATTCAATATATGATGATCACAAAGGACTAAGAATACATTAATTACAATTAAGCTCCAAGAAATTTGATAACTTAACCTTACTAGTCTTTCAATATGTCATCCTTACTTGTGTGTCCCTTATACCTTAATTTGAATGCCTCTTAGCCATGATTCTTAAGTTTAAGGCTCACCATAATCCAATATCATTTGGACAACTAATAGATTACATATTAAACATCACCAATATTGAGCAACTCAAAGGTTAATCATGTCACAATACTAATGGCACTATAAGAGACACAATTAAGTCCAAAATTTTATACCAAAGTAAACCCCATATGACACCATCATATTAGCTAAAATGGACAGTCATGTACACCATCTTGAGAGATGAAATTCAACTTAAAATGAAACAAGAGTGAATTCCACTACTTTATTTTTTCTTGTTGCTGAGTTAGGTATGAAAATCAGTAGAACAGTGCTATATCCAAAAATTAAAACCCCAACACCAATTTGTCCTATAAACTAGACATACAGAGGGTTCACATATTCAAAAATAAACTCAAGATACTTTCTAGATAAATACCAGAAAATTCACGAAGTTGACTACACCTAAACTGTCTGGTCACAGAGTTGTGTGCACAAAGTTGTACAAATGGCATACCAAAATGTCACTATAAATTCCATAAAAATTCAAACACAATATTGACATACTAAAACACATTTATACCTAATTTCAGCATAAAATGATGCATATAAAATTCCCATAAAATTCAACAATTTGACTCAGGGTAGAATTCGCTGAAGCAGAACATGTTCAGGATAAGCATTAAATTTCACCACTTATCTACTACAAATCAGAAATTAAAAAAATCAGTGGAAAATATTCAAGACTCTAAACATCTGAAATAACTTTGACACAAAATTTCAAGGTAAAATGACATCATATGAAATACCAGAAAATTCACAAAGTTCACTATACCTATGCTTCCAGTCACAGAGTTACGTGCATAATGTTATACAAATGGCATATCAACCCAACATTATAAATCCCAGAAAAATTCAAACACAATGGTGACATACCAAAAGACATTTTACCAAATTTCAGCTCAAAATTATGTATATAAAATTCTCATAAAATTCAATAAGATGACCCATGGTAAAATTCGATGAAACAAAACATGTTCATGACAAGCACAAAATTTCACCACTTATCTTCTACCAATCCAAGTTAAAAATTGCTGGAAAAATTCATCAAATATCTAAACATATGAAATAAATTTGACACAAATCTCAAGGTAAAATGGCATCATATTAGGTACCAAAAAATTCACAAAGTCCACACAAGTCATATTGAACCTAAAATAGATATTTAAAGTGAACAAAACTGTTCATCAATCCTCTTGAGATTAAAAAAAAAAAAAAACTAGTGGCACATCAACACCTCCATGGTGACTAATTGAAATCTAGCCCATGATAATTTCGACCAAAAGAAAAAAAAAATGGAAAAAAAGAGAGCCAAATTGAAGAGAAGTTATGAAGAATTACCTAGAGCTCTCCCTTAGCCTCTTTCCTTCTTCCTTGCCTCATTCACTCTAATATTTATTAACCTCTCAAAAACCTCTCTTTCTAACCTTTGTCCCCCTCTTCCCTCTTCCTCTCCTCTATTTATGGTGAAAACTCAATCTCCTTTCCTATTCTTTTTCCTATCATCTACCACCTTTCACTCACCATTGTCTCCCTTTTTCTCACCTTTTGACCACTTTCCCTCTTGTTTTATTCCATATGTTTCCTTATTCCTTTTTTTTATTCTTTTAATTTCATCATTTCATCCTTTTCCACCCAACTAATTTCTCATATGTCCCCCATTATTATTTTCCCAACTTAGTTAAAGTATTTGATTCTCTCCGCACATCCCTTTTCTCACCTTTTGACTACTTGCCCTCTTGTTTTATTCTATTTGTTCCCTTATTCCTTTTTTTTTATTTTTTTAATTTTATCATTTCATACTCTTTCCACCCAACTAATTTCTCATATGTCCCCAATTATTATTTTTCCAACTTAGTTAGAGTGATTGATTCTCCCCATACATCATCTTCTCACATGCTCCCTCCTAATTTTTTACTTTTCTTTTTGATTTGAAGACAAGTTGATTTTGTTATATTTTTTTAATTTTCTCCCCTTTTTAATCCTCTTACTAAAATATCCCTATTCAAAAATTTATGTCTTTTCTTTCATTTTTTAAATTTTTTTTCTTTTTTTAGATTTCATGTTTTATATTATTGCTTTCTTTTATTTATTAATTTTTTTTGATGTTTTTGAATCTTTCTCTTCTTTTTTTAATCATTTTTATTTTTCATTTCTTGAATTTTTTATTTTTATTTTGTTTTTTCTATTTTTTATTTTTTTAATGTTATGATTTGCCCCTTCCACATATATTTAATTAATAAATTAATCATTAATTTTTATTTTTAATTAATTTTATTTTTGGGAAGAGGTGTTCACAGAAAGGATTGGATTGCTATTTCGAATGGGATCCCCTTAATTAGAGTAGATTTACTGTATTTTCTATAGTAATTAATCCACCTTTTGTATGTTGTCATATCGCAGAAAGCTCTGATGCTCCCTCAAAATGCATTGTTTCATTAATGAAACAATGTTTTCTTAGGTATTTTTTTTCCTTTTTTAATTGGAATGCACTTAAGTGACGTCATTTGTGACTTGGATTAGTGCTCAATATCATCACCGTGTTTGCGCTTCATCTTCGTCCTCCAGTAGCCGCTACTACAAAATAGCATTTGTCCTTGCCGTGTTGTATAAAGGTCATCTCATCACTGAAGAATGTAAGAATGATCAGCATTTGTCAACAAGAGGTCATCTTTGATAGCATGCCTCTAGAGAATTGTAGAAACTAAAAGATGTGCATTCTGCATTCTCTTCACCACCTTTTTTATTCTAATCAAGTTGGCCTTTACAATTTGTTTAGAAATTTCCTCCTTTATAATTTTGAAAGGTCTATATTTTGCATTATCCTATATAAGAAAAATATAAAGTTCAAACTAAAAATGTTCATGATATAATACAAATAAAGAAATGCCATTGGTTTATCATCTTTAATGCAAATTAGCATACCTTTAGTTTTAGCAAATAGAATATTTTTAATATTTGATTCATCCTGATTAATTATTAGTGTTGAGATGTTAAGGACAACAACATCACCAACTTATGAATAGGAAAAAAGATCACGTTATAGCTACTAATACAAAGATTTCATGATTATATACAATGCATATAGCAGTATGACTGTATGACAACTATAAAAATTTCCATATATCATTACAAGCTCTTTCATTATATTTGTAACTGAATACACATGAGGAGCTAAATTATGTCTTAACAATAAAATGCTTGAAAGTTTTATGAATAAATACTAGTTGAAGTTTCAAATAAATAGCAATTTGCAATAAATAATTATTTTAAAAACAAAAAGCAACTTGTTGTAACTGTTGTAGCATAAAATACCTATAGTCCTCTTTTGGTAACAATTTTTAGTGGTGGCGTCTTCTTAATTCTTGTTCAGATGCTCCATGATCATCTATATCATTGTCTAATTCAATAACTATCTTCATATTTTTGTATGCATTCTCAAGATTCCATTTGATTTTAAGTGCAACGTCGACAATGACATTATATTTGGAGAAGTCATAGCAATAAGGGCAATATATATAGTTGACAGTATAAGGGGTCGTTTGACATAGGTCAATCCTACTAATGGAATGGCAGAGGTAAAGGAAATTTGTATAAGAAGTTGTTTGGTATGCAAGAATCCTCTTATAAGTCAATGTAGATTCTAGCAATTTTAGGAAATATGGTTTCCATTTGATTTTGATGGAATATGATATTAAGAGATGGAAAGGTGTTTGAAATCCCCTACCATTTTATGTACTGTACTAAGAAGTCAAAAAGCATCAAAGCTTCTCCATTGTGCCAACAACTTCTCTAATCACAACACCCCACTCCTTTGGTGATTGACAAGCGATGACTCAATCATCAGAGCTTTAGATCCACTGTGTTTTTGGGATTTCATATCCCTTGCTTTAAATTGGTTGATGGGAATATTTGTTTTGAAGTTTAATGGCTATTAATACAATATTCCAGCTACCCTAAGTAGCATTGAAGGACATTTGAACTTCAATAATGGTTGTTACTATAGATTGAGAATGGAAGCCATTGAATAGTGGTTGTTAGTGTTTGTTGATGGAGAAGTATGATGCAAAGGAGATAAAGGGTTGAAGAAAATTTTTAAATATAATAATATTATTTTTATTGTAATGATCAAGGATATTTTAGTCTTGATACATTATACATACAAAAAGAAAAAAGTTATCATTCTCATTCCTTTTCTTGTCATACCAAACATGATTTTGAACTAGATGATTCCATTCCATTAGAACTTATTCCCATTCCCTAAAAAATATTCCATCCAACCAAACAAGCCACAAGTCATTGGATGAAAATGTGCAAATCCATGTAATTCATATAATTAAACTTTTAATTTAGTTTAATAATCTAATTTTTTATTAATAGCTTTGCACAAAGGATTGGGTCAATATATAGAATAAATGTTATATGTAATGATAGAATATAGAAGATAAAAGATAATTAGAAATTTCATTAAATTGAGTTGGCCTTTACAATTTGTTTAGAAATTTCCTCCCCTATCATTTTGAAAGGTGTGTATTCTCCATATATGAGGTGCACAACTTGGGCCTCCTAAGATTATGTATATATGCATTCCATATATGTGTGCCACTGTAGAGACAAATCATTTTGGCTTCCATTTGGCAAAAATAGAATTCATCTTATGCTTGGATATGCTATAATTTACAAGGCATCTCCATTGGCACTGATTCCTGAATGTGCTAATAAGTTTTTGTTGGATTTTTAACAATCAATATATTCTATATCTTTGCAGTAGTAATCAATAAGAATATTAGTTAAAAATTTTCTATATGTTGTCATATTTTATTGACTAAAACATATGCATCCTACTTGGAATTCATTTTAAAGAGTAAAATATGATTTATCAACTAACACTTAGGATTATCTATGGGACCATACCAATCAGTGGTCTAGTTAGTTAAAAATGGATTTGATGACAGACATTCTTGGTTATCAAAATGACTTTTGTACAAAAATCTACTAGGTTTAGCATTCTATATTATCATTAGTTATATGTTGAAAGGTGTGTATTGACACAAACTATTCTAATTCTCTTCTATGTATTGTCAACCAATTTTAGGTCATCACTAAGTATCTCAGTTATCTCTTGGGATGTTCCATCTTCTGATTGTCACTCCTAATTGAACTAGACATTTGTAGTTTAATCATATGAAGAAGCATATAAAAGGAATACTAATTGCATCTACAATTTAGTACTTTCATAGCTTGTTTAAATTAGGTTTTAGAATAACATACTGCATAAAATAAGGAATTTAGTTTCATCATAGGTTGTTTCTTTTGATTTAATATCAGTTTGACTGTGAATTATGATATCTAGTTGACTTACCTAGACTTGGTTCTTAATTTCGAATATCTATTGAGAGCTAAATGATACTAAGGCAAATTAGTTGACTTGAAGATTCTTCATTCTGCAAAAATGAGTCAAATCTAGTAAGTACAAGACTAATTATCACTAATAAGCATGTGCATCAATATATTTACCTTAGTGTGGAACTTATGAGTGAATGACAATTAGAGCCTTTCTTTTCTTATGACCTTGAAGTTCAACCCAACCTTTCAAACGCCATTGTCTCTTGGTCCCATTTTGTTATTTAAACCCCTTTGCTTGACCCACATCTTCACATATAGAGGTTGTGGCTAAATGACTATTATTGTCTAGCCTATGTTGTCTTGATTGAACAACCATGACTTGCTTGCACAAGTCATCTAACTCTTTCTCTACCATGTAGTGTAACTCTTTACACGTAGACACCTCTAATGACAATATATTCATTATAGAACAAAGTTGCTTGTACCATTGTGTACTAGCCATTTTCAAGTCAACTTCAACTTCTTTTCCTTTTGAATCATGAATAGTGCTTTCGCATGCATTTTTGCTCCATCTCTTCAAGATATATTAGGTAGGCACTTGTTCAACATCTATCATAGTAAACACTTTTAACATATGACTATATAGTATTCCGAATGACTCAAACTTCATGCAGTTACAAGAAACTGTCTTCAAAATAAAATCAAATAAAATTTTCCATTCTCCAGCTTGCTTGGTAGAGGATATTGTATACTCAAATATAGGATGGGCTTCATTTTTGGGCCATATGAAGGATGCAAAAAATAAGTGAAACTCCTTTCGGAAAAGATCAAATATCAGAAATAAGTATACCTTTATAAGTTGATTTAGTATTGATAACTGCAAGTAATTCAACCTTGGCAACTTATGCTGAGCATCAAACTGACACATCAACTTGTTATACCATTTCTCTAAAACTACCTATTCACATACCTTAAAGAATTGTATAAGATTCAAGGTCAATTTCATATAAGCTTTGAAATCAGAGTTTAAGCTCTCACTTATTTAGGTACTCCTTATCTATAATGTGAATATGTGTTTCATGTGATAGGCTGCCCATTTTGCTTGGTTGCATACACTAATTTCAACATATTGTTCTCATGAAGATCATAGTCCTATAGTATATTAGTCCATGCTCCCTCAAACTAAACTTTGTCAACGCAGCTATACATACACCTTTTAAAACTCAGTTCAGAGTAGTGCCCATCTTTCATTAGATTTCCTAGGTGTTTAATCGTGTTCCACATCAAATGCCATATGCAGAGGCCATGGTGCATATTAAGCATCACCTCAACTACATGGACAAACAACCAAATTAAATGTTAAACATAGTTAAGAGCATATATTTACCATTATAAACACAATTTAATCACCTAGAGCTTTGGACATTGGAGCATCCTGGTTAGTGAAAACGGTTTGTGGCCTTTTCAGATTATGAGCTTCCAAAAAGGTCTCAAATAGCCACCTAAAGGACTTAACAGTCTTTTCATACATTAACATAGCACCAAACATGATTATTTGCCTATAAGAATTAAATTTGAAGAAAAGACAAGCCATCGATGCACACAATTTGTACAGTAAGTTGGATCTAAAGAGATAACGACCTAAAAAATATCCTTAGTCAATTATTACATGTGCATCAACTTAGAAGGCATTTGTTATTTGCTCTTATGTATCTACTTGATAAGCACAAAATTGTGATGTGTTTTCCAATAGT
Organism: Delonix regia; assembly: GCA_037074485.1. Lineage (NCBI taxonomy): Eukaryota > Viridiplantae > Streptophyta > Magnoliopsida > Fabales > Fabaceae > Delonix > Delonix regia. Next base: position 16,146,031 of record CM073452.1, on the reverse strand, counting down.
TGATGTTGGAAATGTTGTAGAAGATAACTAACTTCCTTATAAACCATGCTATATTGCCTTCTTAATCAAAGAGAATTTTTGGCATCTAAGTGGGTAAAACCAAGATTAGTTTTACCTCCAATGTGAGTGCTTATCAATTGACATGTGGCTTTTTGTTGCAATCCAGAGTCCACCACCATTTTAATTTCATGTCTTTGAACTTGAAATATCTTCTGTTGTGAGGCTAACATATGGCTTCTTTTTAGAAGCTAAAGAGGGTGGTTGTGAACTTCCATAAATTCATTCATAGTCAATTTTCCTTGCTAAGTAATAAGTGAAATTCTTGTATTGCAGGTAGTTCTAGTTTCAATCTTATGATTGGTAACCATAGTGTTTCTTTTATTTGCCTTATGAACTCCCTCCTTGTAACATATAAACATACATGAAGTCACTTATCCAACCTTCTTTTTATTCATATACTATATCCTTACCCCAAATCCCACCTTCCCTCCATAGCTAATCAAATATTCCCTCAATTCTAGGCTTTTGCTATCAAATTATACTATTAAATTACCAATAAACTTTGTGATAAATTTAAGTGCAATTTAAGACACAAAATAAAATATTCCAACTAAAGAATATCCATTAACCAACAATAATTAAGTTAGATGCAAGAATTATTTTAGACATCTTATTTTAATTTGTTAGGCTACATATTCAAAGTATAGTTAGTAACTTAAGGATTTTTCTTTTCTAGAATATGTTTTATTTTACGTAAATAATGATTTAATTTAACATACATTAAAGCTTGATTTAACTTATGATTAACTGGATTTTACATTTAAAGAATATTCTTATATACAACCAATAATATCTATCCATTCAAACAAAACCACAAATGCTTGCATCCACACACACAACATTACACATGTAAACCCAAAAAAGCAATATATATATATAGCAAGGAATTGCCTGCCAGTTCAGATTATGTGCTTTAAGTGTGGAGCTCCAGGACATATTGCAAGGAATTGCCCTAAGGAAATAAAGTCAGAGGCATCTACCTTGAAGAAAGGAAGGGTGTTCACATTTAACAAGTAAGAAGTAAACCAAGTCCCTAATCTTATCCAAGGTACACTTTTACTTCATATGTTCGCTGTGTCTGTAACTTTTTATTTTGGTGCTACACATTCTTGTATATCATATGACTGTGTGAAGCGATTGGGCTTAAATACTACTTCTCTACCCTATGTGTTTAAAATTTCTACCTCCATTGGAAATTGAGTTTTCTTTGGATATTTGTTTAAATTGCAAACTCAAAATAAACCATGTTCGTACTTTCATTGATTTGATTTATTTACCTATGAACAACATTGATGTTATCATTGGAATGGACTAGTTGACTGCTAATAATGTTGTTTTATATTGTTCTAAAAAGCTTGTTAATTTACCAAAAATGTTGTCAGAACCTTTTGATCAATTTGATTCTTAAAATCAAGTGGAAACATCAGAGGAATGCATAGGATATTATGTTTTCTTTAATCATCATATATTTGAAGAAAAAGAATTGCAAGAAATCCTCGTAGTTAGGGAAAACCCTGATATATTTCCTAATGATATAAGTGGTTTATCCCTAGATAGAGAGATAGAGTTTTCCATAGACCTAGTACCCAGAGCATGACTTATTTCTAAGACCCCCTTTAGGATGGCCCCAACAGAACTATTGGAGCTTAAAAAAAAAATTGAGGAATTGCTAAAGAAAGGTTTCATTAGACCTAGTGTTTCGCCTTAGGGAGTCCCAATCCTTTTTGTTAAGAAGAAAGATGAAAGTCTTAGGTTATGCATTGATTATAGGGAGATGAATAAAGTTACCATTAATAATAAGTACCGACTCCCTAGGATTGATGACCTTTTAGATTAACTATCTAGAGCATCTTTATTTTTGAAGATAGATCTTAAACCAGGTTACCACTAGATCAAGGTAAAAGCAGAGGATATACCCAAGATTGGATTTAGGTCTAGATATAGACACTATGAATTCTTAATAATGCCTTTTGGTCTAACCAATGCCCCAATTATTTTCATGGATTACATGAATCAAATCTTTAGGCCTTACCTTGACAAGTTCATAGCAATATTTATTGATGACATTTTATTTTATTCGGAATCCCCTGAAGAGCATGAGGAACACCATAGGATTGTCCTTTAAACCCTTAAGGACAAGCAGTTGTATGCCAATTAAGCAAGTGTGAATTTTAAATGATTGAGGTTAAATTCTTAGGACATGTTGTCACTAAGGAAGGAGTGAAAATGGACTCTAGTAATGTAAAAGTTGTGTTGGAATGGGAACAACTAAAAACAATCATTAAGGTTATAAGTTTCCTTGGATTGACTAGTTATTATTGTAGGTTTATTAAAGGATTTTCTAAATTAGCCTTACCTTTAACTAAATTGACTAGGAAGAACTACCTATTCATATGGATTAAAGAATGTGAAACCAGTTTTCAAACTTTGGAAAAGAAATTGACTTATTCACTTGTAATGGTTTTACCTAACCTAGGAGAAACCTTCATTATGTATAATAATGCCTCTAGGAAAGGTCTTGGATGTGTACTAATACAGCAAGGGAAAGTAGTGGCTTATGCCTCTAGGTAGTTGAGACCCCATGTGGAAAATTACCTGACTTATGACTTAGAGCTAGCAATCGTAGCCTTTGCCCTCAAGATTTGGAGACAATACTTGTATGGCTTAAAATTCGAAGTTTATGGTGACCACAAGAGTTTAAAATACCTATTTGACCAAAAAGAGCTAAATATGAGGCAAAGGAGATGATTAAAGTTCTTAAAGGATTATGACTTTACTTTGAATTACCACTATGAGAAAGCAAATAGAGTAGCTGATCCTTAAATAGAAAGACCTTACATTTAGCTACCCTAATGATGCCAGAGTATAAGATGTTAAGTGACATAGGAGAATATGATCTTTCCATTATTATTTAAGAGAATCAATTATCAGTAAAAGAGCTTAAGATTCAGGATGAGTTGAGAACCTAAATTTAGGAAGCCTAGGCAAAAGACCCCTATTTGCTTAAGGTTAAGGATCAAATCCTTAAAAGAGAGAAATTAGACTTTAAAATCTTTGAGGATAGGATGATAAGATTTAAGGATATAATTTGTGTTCCATAGGAGAAGGATCTTAGAGAAACTATTCTTAGTGAAGCCCAAAAGAGTAAGTATACTATTCAACCGATGTCACTAAGATGTACAATGATTTAAAGAAAGTATTTTACTGGCTAAGAATGAAAAAGGAAATAACTAGATTTGTGACCCAGTGTTTAACCTACCAAAGAATTAAAAAAGAACATCAAAAGCCTGCTGGAATGTTGATATTCCCATATGGAAATGGGAAAGTGTGTCGATGGATTTTATCACGAGATTACCTAGGACCTCTATAGCCAAATGAAGCAATATGGGTTATAGTGGATAGGTTAACCAAGACAGCTCACTTCCTTGCTATTAAGTCCACCTATACCTTAGGTAAATTAAAATAGTTGTACATTAAGGAAATTGTTAGGCTGCATGGAGTTCCCAAAAGCATTATGTTAGATGAAGACCGACGGTTCACATCTAATTTTTGGAGATCTCTATAGAAAGCCTTAGGTACTTAACGTAGATTTAGTATGGCTTATCATCCACAAGCAGATGGACAAACAGAGAGGACTATCCAAACCCTTAAAGATATGCTTAAGGCATACACCTTAAAGTTAAAAGGAAATTAAGATGCTTACTTACCCCTAGCAGAGTTCGCTTATAACAATAGTTACCATTCTAGTCTTCAGATAGCCCTCGATGAAGCTTTGTATGGGAGAAAGTGTAAATCCCCCATCATGTTAGGTAGAATTAAGAGAAAGAAGCTTACTAGGTCTTACGTTAGTAGATCAAACCATTGAACAGATTAAGATGATTAGGGAGAAACTACAAACTACCCAAAGTAGACAACAAAGTTATGCAGATAAGAGGAAAAGACCCCGTGAATTTTATGAGGGTGATCATGTAGGAAGCATATCTTGTCGTTTAGCACTACCCTTGAATCTTTCTCTTATTCACAATGTGTTTCATGTATCTCAACTTAAAAAGTACCAACTAGATCCTTCACGTGTCATATAGTACGAAACAACACCTACATAAGGGAACTTGACATATGAAGTACAGCTAGAATGAACCCAAACCAAACGACTCTAAAATAAGGAAAGACCTTTAGTGAAAGTACTGTAGAAAGGATTAACCTCAGAAGAAGCAAATTGGGAAATAGAGGAAATAAGGAAGCGTTGGCCACAATTAATGGGTAAGTACAAATTTTGAGGACAAAATTTTTAATTAGAGGGGGAGAATTGTCTTAATAAAATATAACTTTGGAATAACTTTTATTGTATACCTCAAAATAATAAATTTTGTTAGGGATCTAATGGAGAAATAAAGGAGTTTCAAAGTGTGGAAAGGAATCCCTAAATTACAATGGCTATATCTTAAGTTTAAAAGAAAAGTGAATGAAGGGTTGTCGTTAATTGAAAACAAAAAAGTGCGTTTAGGGGCCAAGTTGAAAAAAAATGCAAATTTGAGAGGTATGAACGAAAAGTGGCCCAGAAAGAGGAGATAAGGACCAATGAAGTAGAAAACAATCATTGGAAGGATCAAAGTGATGATTCCCCTTTGTGATAAGTACACTTTCTTATATAGGGGCACGGAGTGTAATTTCAACCTTAAATAAACCAAAACGTGTGGGGTCAAGTTAGAAATTAAGTCAAAGAGAGAATGGACATGTGCTAGCAATCATTATGAAGACATGTGAGGTAGGACATGCGCACCAATGCATGAGAAGGTTACGGACCCTTGGCATATGCTTAGTGAACAAGCTAGAATTACTTGGAAAGTATGCCAAGCCACCCATGATATAAATACCCATTCCATCTTGCGATTTTGTGCAAATGAGGTGTGTGCTCTCATGTAGAAAGTGAGGGAGGCCAAAAGAATGAAGAGAGTAGGAGAGAACATGAAAGGGGAGAGGTGGAAGGAGCAAAAGCTAAAAGCAGGGAGAAGGAGTGGTGGCTTGCGTGAAGAGGAAGAAGAAGTTGGTGGTGGCTGAGAAGGTTCTGTGCAAGGAAGCTTATGGTTTTAATTAGTTATATTCACCATTTTTCTCATCTTAATCCATCTTTAAATTTGGTTATTAATTAAGCATTGCTTTGTTTTATATTTTAGCATTTGAAAACAACAATTCTTACTTTTGGCCGAGACAAAACCAAGGTAGATAAATAAGCTATTCTTTATTTTTTGTTCTTTGTGCAAGAATAAGGTTATGACCCTTGGCGGGCGAGGCCCGTGGTGGGTGGAGCACCTTCATCGTGTGTGGTTATGGCTCTTGGTGGGTGAGGCCCTTGGAGGGTAAAACACCTTGATGGTGTAAGGAAACGGCCCTTAGTTGGCAAGGCACCTTGGAGGTGTGGTTTAAAGATATGGATTGCCCAAGGCAATTAGCCATGCATGACGTGCATTTATAGATCCTTGTTGTTTATATATCCTCATGATGGTTATTTTGATGAATGATTTTAACCTATACTAATACTTTGTTCATTGTTTAGAATGCTTATTTTTCTACTGGGATTTGTTGAAATCTCACCCATTTTTCTTATATATTTTAGGAGAAATGACAATATTTGATACGTTTAGATTAATCCAAAGTTATGTCGATGTTGTGATTGTATATACTATTATGGTATTTTGTTTAGATGATGGAGTGATGGTGGCTGAAGTAACCGTGAGTAGGCTTATGCTCGAGGAAGCTTACATTATGCAAGAGTTATGGCCTAGAGTGGCAACAAACCATATCAATAGGCCATGAAAAAAAGTGAAGAAAGGAGGAGAAAATTTTAGCTACATAAGCTTCTTAGGTGGCAGGTTGCTATTAAAATATGATAAATTTTGAATTGTATTATATTAGTCTTATTCTTACATTCATGTAACCCTAGACATGTTATTTTGGAATTCTTTTCCTTCACTCTTATCTTGTATAAACCTATATGGAAATATGGTAGTGATGGAATGAATGTTTAGTGTTTTAATTTAATTAAGAATATGTGATTATGAAATTAGAATTCTGTGTTACTTGTTGGCTAAGAATGTGTGAAGTATAATTTAGGTCAATGGAAGCTAAAATGGTATAGGCCTAATAATTATTCAAATAGCTAAGTTGATGTTTGTATGAGAATAACAATTATCTAAAATATCAATTAAAATAGTTATGTTAACCTTGTGGCCGATACCACCCTAGAGCTTAATAGGCAAAATAATACGTAAAACCTAGGTTAAATTAGTTTAATATGTCATCTTGAATGAATCTACACGTATTACATAGGTTTAATGTAAAGGTCAACATGCTAATCACTTAGGCCAAGAATCTAAAAAGGAAGAAATTAACCATGATGCAATTAGGTTAAGCATGATATTAACATGGGAAATGACTAATGGTCTTAGGTCTTGTGGAATTGGAAAAAGGTGATGCAAAAGGCCCAGGGCACACTTTAACCTAGATTGGTTGCATGTAATATGAAAAATTGTATCTTGATAGGATAAAGGGTCTCTTGGCCGAGATGCATGGCAAGAATAGGACAAGTTGGAGTTTCAAGGATGAAAACCTTAAAAATAGCAAGTTAAGGAGCTAGATGACAAATCTATGAGCTAAAGGAGAGAGGTAAGTATATTAATTTATTTAGGATTGATCTTAATACCCAATTTAGGAAAAATAAAATCTCCTTGGGTTAGAAGGGTGCACCTATGCCGAAAAGAGCATGCATGAAAATAAGCTACAAGAATGTGTTAGTTGCATGGGAAATATAATCATGAATGAACCCTAATTGTCTTTGTACATTTGATAACATAAAATTATAGCACAAAGATTAAGAAAGTGATCTTAGAATTGCACATTAGGCTTGAATGGTTGAAAATTGATGGTAATGATGTGCAATCTAAATTATTGGAGGATTGATGGATTGATGACAATGGATGTGTTTAGTTATTGGGCAATTTTTGAAATGATTGCATGGGAAAATGGCATAGACAAGACAAGTTGGTATTTTCATGTAGGTCTTACTTTGTGGAATGTGTAGAACAACCTTGGAAATATGAAAAAGCATGATGTGAACATAATTGGAATTAGGTTAGCCAATAGGTATTCTTGAAAAGAAAGCACTTATGGTAGCCTTGCGTAGGAGCATGTGTGATAAGATGGTAGTAAATTCTGAAGGTGACACCATGACGGAGGTGGGTTCCACACGTGATCATGTTTAAAGTTTTTAAAAATTTCATAGTTTAAAATTTATAAGATTGGGCTTAGGAAATAAGGCTTGTAAAAAAAACCCAATTAGGTGGATAATGAGCTTAAAATCCAATAAGGCATAATATGGGCCTAGTATATGGGCCATAGGATTAAAAATTATACTTATGTATATTATGGGTCGTGATTATATGAGTACAATCTCTAGGACTTTCACTTATAGTCCACACATGATAATAAAATATAAGCTAAAATAAAAAGTTTTAGTTTAGTCCTTATATACTTTTCCCTAATATTTTAATAAGTGTGTGGTCATATTTTATGGGTATAATGGTTTAAGTATCTACTTGATTAGTATTTAGGGATGTCACATAGAAATGATGCTTTTATTTTATCAAAAATTGTTTCTTTACTTAAATAAATGTTTGTTAAAAACTCTAAAGCCTTTATTGTTTCCCCTTCCGCTTACTTTGTAATTTATGTATTCACTAAGTTAGTGGTAAACTTACACCTCTTTCTTTAATATTTTACATATTAGTATGTGATAAAGTAAGTTGGAACTTTCTTGTCACTTAGAGATTTTGATGTGTCATTTTGGGTTAACCATCATGTACGTCTGACTTTAAGATTGTGGATACTTGATGTCAAGTTCTTTTTGGTTTATAAATATTGTAAAGTATTGTAAGCCTTGTGTAGGCTATTCCCATACTATACTAAATGTATAATTTGAGAGATTATCAAACTAGTTTATTGATATCATTGTGATGTTATTGAAATATGATTGGTTGTACAAGTTTGGAAAACAATGAATTTTGGAAAGGTGCTGCCAGATTTTTGGCAACCTTTAAGAAATTTTTTTGAATTATATTTTAAAGTGTGTTTTGCAACATCCCTAATTTAGTGATTTTTAATATAAGCTAAATTATTTAGGGGAAATCAGAAAGAATTAAACAAGAATAAATATGCCCATTTAAATCATTTAAAGAAAACAACCTATAGCTTAGTTTTAAGGCATAGGGGCAAAATAGTCATTTTGAAAAAAAAAAAAAAGGGAAAAATGGTAAATTCACAATAGGAATATGTGGCGTTACCTTAACCTGCGAGACCTACACCATAATACTGCATAACTAATCCCTTTTGGCTTACAATCATTTATCTTAAAATTTTGTCACCATGACCTTCCATGAGCTCATTCAAGGTCTAAAAAGGGTAGAATTAGAGAAGATTAAGGTTAAATAGATATTTTGAAATATCTAGGAAAATATTATGTAAGACATAACAACTTTAGGATAAGAATTTTGATGTGTAAAATTTTTCTTGTGCATTATGTATCCTTACATAAATGTTTTGTTACTCATGCACTATAATTGCCTATGTTATTGTGTATTTCAACTTAGTCTGATGGGGTGACAATATGGTTGTTTGATAAGAGAACTACTCTTTGTGAGAGTAAACTATTCCTGTACACTATGTACTTATTAATAGTTTGGAATCCCATTTGATAATGGATGGCTATGCCGCCTAAATAGCATGACATTATATCTTATTAGTCTTGTAATTTATGGCAGGTCCTACTGCCTAAATGATTACAGGAGAAAATGGTGTTATTACACTTCTTGGGTTATAATTTGAATTATGAGATTAATGATAGGTTGTGCCACCTAAATGGTCTTAAGAAATCAAGATAGGACAATAATGTATCCTTGCTGGGAATATCTTGAATTAAATTGACACCAAAGGGATTCCTAACTGTCAAAAGAACATCAATGTTCAAAGGATTACAAAAGAAATTTGGATAGTTCTCTCTCAAACTAATTTAATCTTAACTACATGATGACTTGGATGACATATTAAGATAAAGATTATATTGTTTGACTTTGTCTTGGATACCCACTGGGGGATGCCTCAGCTAAAGGTAGGGTCGTGTCTATTGGTCAGGTGTCATATGCTGGGGTTCGTGAGACTTGATCGCTTGGGTATGACAATCATATACTAGGCTTTGTGAGACTTGAATAACTCGGATATGACTTCCCAATGCCTAATGGTTAAAGACATTGTCTACCTCTATTTGCCATATGTCTGCTAATGCACATTTATATGTTATGATATCTAATATCCATACATATTTCATAAAGAACATAATTTAAAGTTGGATTATATTCCAGTGATATTTCAAGTATCATATAAGTTTTTTCATGTTATTCTCACCATTCTGTTGATGATGTATTTAGATGGTGAATTACCAAATTTCTTTTGAAGTCCATGTGAAATAGGTATTTGTCTCACCAATTCAAAAGTGCTTGTTATTAAGATCGTAAGATGTGATATGACCTTATGCATCATACCTCTTATGCTCATATCAAAAGAGGGCATGAATCTTACTAGTTTTTCAAGTCCTGAATAAGTCCTTAATATTAGGCCTAATTTTGATAAATATAGATATAGGTCTAATACCCCTTCTCCTAGTTTTGTTAAATTATCAATACAGATGTATGAACAAATGGATCTACAAACTTTTGTTATCTATAATTATACTATTATGTTTTAGATATTTTAATGCATATTTCATAATTCTAAGTTTATAATAATTTTAATTGAAATTTATAACAAATTTTTTACTTTGTAAGAAAGTTGTTACACGTTTGATGTGTTTTATTAATATATTATGCAATTTGTAAGAATGTTATCTTATGCTTGCTAGGCTAAGTTGATTTAGCCTATACGTTGGTCACAACCAATGATTCGGGTTGTGACAAAGCATATATGGAGAATGTATTAGCAGAAAAACCCCAAAGCTTTTCAGAAGAAAATTTTTTGAAAAAACTCATATGAAAATGCCAACATCTTCCATTTATGCGTTTTTGTTACCTGTGTTTCTTGCAATATTTAGTAGACCCTTTTTGAAAATATGAGACTTTACTTCTAGTCCACTTTGCAAACACTTACTAAATTGATTTTTGGCTAAGTATCTATAGCAAGAAGAATGGTTTTAACCCTATAGAATGGCGTCAAACTGACACTTTTTGTTAGCTTTTTTTCCTTCTATTGCTGAAGGAAGAAGGTCAGCACAGAGCTAACCTCTACATCTCCTAAATGATGTCGTATAGGTCATTTCCAAATTCAAATATTTACTCCTCAAAATGCACCATAAAACGGTGAGTTTTAAGAAGCTTTCATCTGCTGTCATACAAGCTTAAAACAACGTCGTTTGAGTGCATTTTAAAAAAAAAAAAATCGCTCAAAACACACCATTTCATTTAATGAAACAATGCATTTTTCAAGGATATAAGATGCAATCAATACATGGCAATATCTAAAGCATACGAATAGATAAATGGTTAGGATTTTTTATTGCAAAAAAAAAAAAAGTAAAATTGGAAACCTCCCTCTAATTGAGGGGATCTAAATTCTTGCTATTTACAACTTATTCCTCCCTTTAACATCCATGAATTTTATAGGCCTCATCAAACCTTAGTATTTTGTTGTTAATAATTATTGGGGAGTCCAATATCAATAGTGACTATATGATCGCAGGTAAAAGTAGTGACTGTTGGACAATAAGGCCTAGGATTGAAATTCCATTACTGAGAAGCTCTAAGCAAGATCAAATTTAATTTAAAGGCTGTTATTTTTCTTGTTTAGGACAATGAGATGAGGGATACATTAGATTAACCCATGACTAATTTGGAATTCAAGTTTATGAACTGGTGGTTGTTGGATTGCATAATTCTTTAAATTTGAATTGTTAAATAAAAATTTTGGATCGCACATGGTCAAATCTTGAAATTTTTTATTGCGTATAATCCCCAACTTTAATATAAACTATTAGATCATGCATTTCTTTTAATATTAAGCCTTGGATCCATACATTTCATAATAAATGTAAGGAGTCCTAATTGACGACATAGTGAAAATGGGGTCATGTATACACACCATTTGACGTTAAGTGAAACAATGTATTGGTAAATTGGACCTTCAATCCTTAATTATCAATGTTTTATTTTCTATATCTTGCCAATTGCTCTAATATACATGAACTCCAGTTTTTTGTCATATAGTTTTTTTCTCCATGTTGTCTGTCATTTTTTTAGTAAGTTTATTGTAGTTTTGAATATATATCAGTAAGTTATTTTATATTACTATAATATATAGATACACTTTTGAAAAGAACCCACAATACAATATCAAAATTTTAAAAAATTGATGCTATTGTGTGTATTTTTATTAATGAAGTAGATAATAAATACATACAAAATTTTATCTATATATGTCCTTGATGGATATGTGGGCAGTGATAATTATCATGTACACCAAAAGGTCTCTCATATGTAGACCAATGTGACATTCCAAACAAAGCAATTAATTAGATTTTGAACTGAATGGTTATTAGTTTCGATTTAAGTGATTATGAAGCAAGCTTATGACATGTCACCAAATAAAGTCAATGATCAAGAGAAGGTTTTCCTAACGAGTACTTTAACAACATTGGTTAAAGATTATTTATCTATGAAATTAGTCAAAGATTGTTTAGTGCATTCATTAGTAACAATAATAAATACTTGTTGATTAATTTTATTAATTAAAAATTATTTATTATATGCAATAAATGATCCTTAAATAGTGTGTTAAGGACTAACAAAATTTGTTAGCAAAACTCCTAAACAAAATATTGAGATATGAATAGAATATAGCATGGATCCCTTGTAGTATCCTTACAATAGGGGATGCTGTAAGCAAATTTGGCACCCCATATAGGGGTTGTGTTACTTTGTTATTTTATTTTATTTTTTTAAAGTTATATTCTCTCATAAGAGAACACAATAAGCCCTGCTATAAAATATTAACTACAAGGGGTTTATTCTTATATGAATCTAGATCTCTTCTAATAGTATATAATCTCCAATAAAATATATAACATTAGATAGAAATTTAATGATGCAAATTTTTTATTGATAACCACACATGGCAATTAATGACCACACATGGTCCTAGATTACTTTTTTATATTTGAATTTGAACTATTAAATTTTCTTCCAACAACCCACAATTATTACTAAAAATTTTTCAATAAACACCTCTACTAGAGGTGATCCTAGTTAATTCTTATAGAATAGAGACTGATAAGTGCTACTTGTAAAGACTTGGAATTTGGGGAGGCCTATAAGAGGAAGAAACCTTCCCATAAAACGTTTATCTCATCACACATTTTGAGTACATTTGAATTTGACTTCATTATTTGGTTCAAAAAATTCTGAGCCCATATTTTAGTCGGGTTATTTTATTCAAGTTTTCATTCATATTTGTTGGCTAGGCCTATCGAGTCAAACAGACTTTTTTAAGGCATAATCAAACCAATTTGTTACTTAAAACTTGAGATAAATAACATAGCAGATTGTCACTATCACCTGTAAGTTATATGCAAGGAAATTGTAAATACAAATGAGTTATTGTATTGGCATATATTTTTTAAATAAAATGTATTATTTTTTATTTTTTTACCAAGATGTTACATTACAATTAGTTTTTCTTTAAATAATAAGTTTTTTCCTTATTAAAAAAATTCATTTAGGCTCAAGTTGGGCTTTAAAAAAAGCTCAACCTCGACCTGTTTTATAAAATCAAACTTATCTAATTAAGTTTTTTCTATTTAGTCTGTATATTTTTCTTCCAAACTTATCACATTGGGTGAATTTCTTAAGTTATGATTAGGTCTAATGTATGTCATTTGGGTTTGAGTCAACCTTTGAAAAAAGGCTAGGTTTAAGCTTCTTTTAAAGCCTGGTCCTAGAAAAACTTAAATTAATATTTTTTGCATAAAATAAACTTATTATTTAAAGAGAAACTTAATTTGATGAATAAAAAAGGGAATAAAATATAAGGTTTGAGATATTAAAGATAAAACTATCTTCATTTTAAATATGTAAAATATAAGCTTGTTAGTCAAATTAGTTCATTTTTAATTCAATGTGGTATACATAAAAGCATAGGTTGATCTGACTTGATATTTAGGAAGTAAACAGTCATTAGTGCCCTTCATCCAAAGGATTTATAATAGTACAACAATTAATTTGTATTTAATAATTTCATTCTATATAATCGTACAAGTAATAATAACTATTAACCATATAGTCTATCTCAAATTTTAAATAATAAAAACACTTACTTATAACTTGAAAAAGCTGCCTGGCCCGACATGAAAGGAAGAAATAAAAACGTGATTAGAAAAGGACTCGAGCTTTTTTCTTTAACCAAAGTTTGGTAACTAAACCACATCGTGAGGGATCAAAATTAAATTGAATGAAAATGCAATTTAGTAATGCAATTTGGGTTGTATTCATCCAAGGAGCCTTTATTTAAATCCTAAGCTAAAATAAGTGTCAAAAGCATGCAATTAACAAAGATTAACTCTTGGTATTTTCAAGCTATCCACTAAATGAGTATGCAATCAAAGTAAACTTACATGCAACTAAAATGAACCCAAGCTAGTATTTTTTGTATTTCTCTTGAATAGGAATAGGTAAATGAAAGTGAGTAATTGGAGTGTTTATGATGAATGCTCTTAGAAATGGGAAAATAGTTATCTTTGTTTAATTGATATGGGAGTTAGTTATTCATTAAGGATAAAAAAAAAACCTCATGTTAACACTTGAGACTACTATTATTATATTGATTACTCCTACTAACATAACTAGCAACTACTCCATAAGATACCATTGAGAAACCACTTAATGTGTGATTGAAATTAGGCAAATGCAACTTGTTCCTTTCTCAAAAAATGCTCAACCAAGACATTTAAATGGATGCATATAGGATTATATCATCCAATCAAAATATAACAAAAAAATATTCTCTCATTACATTGGAAAGGCAATATTTATCCATACAATCATCAAGTTATAGTAACTAATCTGAATCATAATTATTCAATACATATAGATAATGTAATCAAAATCTAAGTCTCATAATATATAAAGATAATCCTAGAACTAGAAAACCAAACACACAATCTAAGCATGGAATTGAGATAATTAACTCCCCCTTTTAGCATGGAAAATCAAGCCATAATTTCTATGTCAAAGAAGCCAAAACTCTAGCCACACAACACAGCAAGAGTAGGAGATGTTATAACCTACTTCACTTCAACCATGGTACAAGAGGTGAAGAAGGAAGGAAGAAGAATGAAGATGGAATGTAAGTAGGAGGAGACGAGTGAATAAAAGAGCATAAGACATGAAGTTAAGAGAATGGAGAGGTGACGCATGGAAAGGAAGGTATGGGAGGATAAGGTTGAATTAAATTCATATGCATGTGGGTGAATTAGGAATAGGTGAATTAAAATTGTGAAGTATGGATGATAGGAGTCCATGGGCAGAATTGAAGAGTATGGATGGGAAAGGCCAAATTGGGTCTAAAAGAATCTATGTGAGTAGATTGATAGATGTGGCACTAGTGTGAAGTGTAATGGAAGAATGGGTTCATAAGGGTTTTGAGTAAATGGGTTTTCAGGTTGCATTATCTTTTTTCACTTTTCCTTCAATTTTTTAAAGATAGCTTACAATACAAAACAAGCCAATATAATATCTTTCATTGCAAAATTTTATAATTAAGGAGTAATCATAAAAAAAAAAAAACAATTTAGCCTCTTTTACATATTATTCTCATGTAATTACTAATCAGCTAAATTTATTATAATTAATGTATTTAAGTAAAATTATATGAACTCTAAAATATGATATAAAATATTATATAAAATAGGAACTGATTATTCAGCATAATGATCAAATCTATTCCTGATATATATATATACACACACACACACATACACACAAATTTAACATGTTTTTTTAAACAAGGTTTAACGTGTTGAAACCTTGTAAATTTAGTTGAATATAAGCAGTTTCTTCTTTAAATTTTATATCAATATCTAAACAGAGTAACTCGCACGTTTGTATTAATGATTTCATTTTAGTATAGAAAGCAGACAAACATTTTTTATGAGACTGTAATTATAATATAGTAATACAATACTAAAATCTCCAAGTCAAACTGTTGTTATAGTTATACAATATATACATGGCATGCGAGGGTGAAATAGTTAGAGAGGGAATTATATGCTATACAACATGTATGTAATCTTACTTATTATTTTCTTAACTTACTTTTAAATTTTTTCCTTTTTGTGTTCTATCCCTTACACAGTAGGGTGTCCACTCTCAAATAGTTAATAGATATTAGGTGTTACACCCCAAACTTCAGGAGTACAACCGGCACAGATAATGGGAAAAACTCGTTCTTATAAGTCTAACACTATGTTTCTTGACCGATTACACTAATGTATAATCATGCAATAATGCAAAATTTATGAAAATCTCAATACCAAACAAATTAACAATCATATATTTTTGTAAGAATTTTGGCAGAGTTTTCTTTGTAACTGAGGCCTACCGAAATTACTACAAATATCTACCCATAAACAACAAAATCCATAAAAGAGAGCCCAGCTCTCAAATCATCCAATAACTAATAAAACTATATCAAAATAGGGAAATGAGGAATTTGCCTGTATTCATCCATATACATTTATAGTTATTTACATTTTTGACAAATTACACTATTAAAAAAGTATAAAACCCCAGCAAAATAAGGAATAAAATCCTCTGTAGTACCAGTAGGGCTCTTTTAGCCTTCACGTTTAAGTAGTTGTTAGGTAATTTAAATTAAATGTTCATAAGGCACAAGCTCATGCTATTTAACATATCTAGTACTCACTTTTCATACAACCCTCTTTTTATGGTTTTTGCATGGGCATCACATACAATTCATAATTCATTTGAAAGACTAATCAAGTATAGCAAGCTATTCCACTATATACTGATGTAAACGATAAACAACATCACATAACATGTCATGCTGTTGGAAGAGCTACCGTTTACCTAGTAGGTGAAGTATTCTAAATTGCTTTGCCTCCGTTCTCTTAGTTATAGAATAGTCCACAAGATAATCCCAAAAAACCACTAAAATGCCTCCTCTCAGCTGCCAACAAAGGACTTTAGAAAAGAGGGTGCTGTCATTAGAAACAGTAAGTCACAGCGGTCAGAAGCATGTCACCGGTGATAAAGGACGCTGGGTAGGAAGCTGGGGCGGTGGCAGAGCAAAAAGTGTGTGGGAAAGCTAAGAAAAGATTATGCATCTGCAGAAAGTTAGATCAGGATGGAGAAAAATGCAGTAAGGGTAATTTAGTCATTTTGCTTCATGGACATATGGTAGCACTAAAAAAATTTTAAGGGAGGAGGAAGCTAAGTCTTGAACCTTTACCATCAAGATCAATGTGCCAATGCCTTACCACTAAACCAAGGTTCTTATTTGATTAACAACCTACACCATGGACATTTATTCTTTTACTCTTTCTAAGAACAAAACTTACAAGTGTTACATTAGGGTTGTGCAGGGACCCTGTCCTACCTGGTAAACCTAGCATGGCCAAGTCTTTTAGGTCAAGTTGAGCCGGGCTGAGTGATGGGGTGAACCATTAGGTTATTTTACCTATCTTGGCTCGAGATGTAATATAAGTTTTTTTATTTTATTTTCATCTAACTTAAATGCTACATTTTGTCCATGCTTCATCATCTTGTCTTCATCTACAACCTAAGGCAGATGACACTCATGTAGCCTTCTCTTCTCTCAATCTCTCTCACTCACTCTCTCAAGCTTTCACTCGAAATCCTTCACCATCGACCATTCTCTGTTCTGTGTTAGACCTTCGTCTGAACACTGCAATCCCCATTCTCTTCTTTCAATCTTTCTCACTAGCTCTCTCAAACTATGGACTGTTGAGCTTAAAGTCAAAGCTTGAAGGTGGCCTTCTCAGTTCCCCCTTCTCTGATTTTTCTTGAAGTTAAGGCTTGATGTTGTCCATCTAGAGTAGGCATCTTGCAAGGTAGATTTTTCTTCCTTCATTGGCACTAATCCACAATATAACATGTGTATGTGGAATATATGTTTTCTTCCTTTGTTAGTGTTAAACCCAAAGTGCTTAACCATTTATACTTCTTTCTTTGGCACAACAAAAAGATACACTGTTGGAATTTTAACGAAGGGTGTTGGCATAACGCTAAGTGATCATTGTGTGATATTTGCATAGTGGATATTCCCAGGTTGTGGGTATAAATTTTGTTGTTTCGAATCACTCCGGTTTGGTCACTGTCTTCGTTTAAAGATATATAAGGATTTGTATGTGTAGACTAAATAATACATACTGTGAAGGTGATCTGAATTCTTATTTTTTTATGGAATGAATATTCATTAATCAGTCCAAAATAAAATTGTTGAATTTTATAAGTTTAATTTTAGGTATACAACTTTATACTTTAACATAAGAAATTGAAGATACTAATTAAGATAAAGAACACGAAAATATCCTCTAATATATAACTACTTTGTACACGCATTGCACAGTTTTAAAAAAAATTAAATTATTTTATGATATATTAATTCATTTTAAATCAATAATATTAATAAGTATTAGGAAAAAAATAAATTTAGTAATATATTATGATATTAAAAATAATAAATTAGACAAAATCTATAAAATTTTGTTATTTGATATTAGCGAGAGAAAAGTGACTATAGTAACTTCATTGAGAAGGCACTACTATAAACCATTCAACCAAATATTTTTTTTGTATTAATTTTGAACCATGTTAAATTTTATTTAGTGTCACTTATTTGAAAATTTAAGAGACTATTAATTAATTAATTTATTATTTTTTCTTGTTCACTCAAAAAACCATTCGAACTTTAAAAAATTCCCAACTTAAGAGGTAGTTAATTCATTAATTTTTTGTTCACTCCAAATAATTCTCAAACTTCGAAAATAATTCATTAATTTTCTCATTCACTCTAAAAAAATTCTCACAATTCAAAAAGTTCTCGGTTTAAGAGGATTTAGGATTTAAAAGGCGGTTAATTAATTAGTTTATTATTTTTCTCATTAGCTATGAAAAATTTATGAAAATTAATTTATACATCATTTTTCTCATTAATTATGAAAAACTTATGCACTTTAAAGAATTATTGATACATGTGTTAGGAATGTGAAAAGTTATCATGAGGAGTTAAGTGTTTTATCAACGGAGCTTTTTTATCAATTAAACTGAGCTCAACATTAAAGGAAGTCTAATTTACTTATATATAATAGATAATAAATTTGTCTATCAATTTAAAACAAATGACAGCTTTGAAGCTTGATGATTTTTCTTTTTTCATTTTAATAAATAATAAGATGTTAAATCTAATTTTGATTGTATAAAAAATTTAAAATATTTTTTCTATTTTTTAATGAAATATTATATTTATCCATCTTAATATTTGCCCCTAATTGCAACTGATCACATCCCCAAATAAAATTAGAATTCTATCTATAAGAAAATTTTGATATCTATTGAGAAATTTAATTTTAAAAACTAGTATAATGAAAATTCAAACCTAATTTCTTTTTTATATAATGCACAATTTTTAGATTACGAGGAACATTGTGATTGAATGTAATATATTAAGGGCCAATCACAATTTTTTTATAGATTGGAGGCTGCAATATTAGGAGTAGTATAAAATTGGTTCTCTACTTTTACATTTTGTGACAATTTAATCCCTCACAACTTAATTGTGATAAATCAATCCCTTATAAATTCAAATTTGTACAAATTAGTCCTTCACAAATTTAAATTTATATAAAATTAATCCCACTATTTGGAATAATGAGGGGTTAATTTTGCATAAAATAAGATTTTTTATAAACTAATTTGTCATGATAATTTGTGAGTGACCAAATTGCTACAGAGTGTAAAAGTTGGAGACTAGTTTCATAATGTTCTTACTTATATATATATATATATATATATATATATATATATACATGATGCTACTTTAGATGAGAGATTGGATAAGGTTTTGTTTTTTTCCAGTGGTCTCTTTTTGCTAATGCGGGCAATGAATGTAAAGAAATGTTAGGTATATTGTGCAAATATAATATTCAGAGTATGAGAAATTCTGTATTAATTTTTGAAATTGAAAAGATAAATTGTACAATCTCTTAATTAACGTCAGAGGATTTTGACATTTGAGTCTAATAGAATGATTAATCTACAACAGTTATGGGGAAAAAAAATGCAATGTAATGTGGATTATTAAAACTGTCAAAGTGGGCCAACCCAGCCCACCTGAGCTGACCCACCCAAGTTGGTGGGCTAAACGAGTCAGCCCGTTTAACCCACCATAAGGTGGTGGGTTGAAAATCTCAACCCACCCTACTTGATGGGTTAAGCGAGCTAACCCGTTTAACCTACCAAAAAATCAAATAAAATAAAAAATTATAAAAATTCAAATGTGGCATTCTTTAAGCATATGTCTTGTTGAATCAATAAATTTATATATCAGTATAAATAAACAAAAATAAATAAATAAAAAACAACTTTCAACAGATTAAAACAAGTAGAGTAATCTAATAATTCATTGATTAATTAATAATAAGAATATGATTATGAGCAGAATATTCAAATCTGGAAAATTACAAAATAATATAGACAACATAACACATACATTAGGGTTAATTTTTTTAAATAGAAAAGTACAGTGGGTTGAGGCATTAGACTAAGTGAGTAAAATTTTTTTTTTAAAAAAAAAGGGGCAACCTATTTAGCCCGCGAGTTAGCTCATTTAACTCATGAGTTAAACAAGCTGAGTTGATAGAAGTATACTAAACAGGTTCTCAAAGGAACCCCTCAACCCAACCCACCTCTTAGGTGGGTTGTATGGGCTCGGCCGGTGGGTCGAACCCGTTTTGACGCCTCTATGGATTATGGACCTTCAATCCTTATGAGTTTCTGGAATTTTTTCAAATTAACGACATGTTTTGAACAAAATTAAATTACTTACGAGGTATTCATCTGATGAAAAATCATAATATAATATAAACAAGGGAATGTTTACATCAGAAATCGACAATATTTGCACCTAGTAATAATGTGTGTTTTATCTAATATATAATTTTTCTGTTGTTTTGAGGAATAAATACTTTGAAGTTTGATATTTGTTCCCCCATGATAAATATATGTTTTGATCTTTAATGCAATATGTTTAATTGTGTGGGGTAAAAATCACATTCCATATTCCACAAGTTAACAATCAAATCTAACTGTAGCTATGCAAAAAATACTAAAATATCCCTTCATTGTTCAGCAAAAAATTATATTCACCCATATTTGCCCCCGTTATACGATTGCCCCATCTCCAAAGTTTAACTTCATTTTATAAGAACTTTTCAAAGTTTAATTTAAAGAACTAGTGAAATGAAAATCCAAACATAATTTGGACAATGCACAATTTTAAAATTCTTAGATTGAGGGAAATATTGTAATATACTTGGATATATGAGTGTCGGACTTAGGTATTTATTATCCTAGTTTACAATTATACCTAAAAAATGGGTCAACTTGATATAACCTTGGACTTAGTATAAATTTGGATAAATTGCAAGTTGACTTGCCAAATATATTGAATTTATGATTTTATTTATTGAAAAACGTGTCAAATAACTTGTAGTCAACAACTTAAGAATTCAAAGTCATGACCAACAGAAATATAAACAATTTTCTTTTTTAGAAAGTCATTATAATCTGCTTTATTACTAGGTTAAATATATATAAAAATAATTAGATTACAATTAATATGTACTTATTAAAATAAAAATTAAATAAAGATAATTTAGTTAGTTATATTAAATTATTATTTATGTATGACTATGTTAAAATATATTCTTGAGTATTATAGATTTTGAAATGCGAATAACTTTCATTTGACTTAGAATTGCATTTGAATAATTGTATATTGTATATAGCATTTTAATGATATAATTATATATTTAAATAGTAATTTATTAATTGAAGTAAACTCATATGAGTTTATACTATAAATTTATCTATTTCTTACGAGTTTGCATAAACTCGCGAATTCAACATCATATTATATATATTAGGGGTCAATTTCAAAAAAAAATATTATAAATTGAGGAGATATTGCATTTATAATGTTTAGAAAAGGTAAATGCAATATTTTAATGAGTGTTAAGCAATAAAAAGGATAATTTAATATTTTGACATAGTTTAAATGAGATTAAGACACAATGTGGACAATAAGGCACAATTTAGAGACGTAATAATAATATTAAAAAAACACACATAGTCATCCAACATTTGGTGTTTGTGTGCATACGAGTTCATTCATGCATCATTTATTCAAACTTGGATCATTTGCTACCAAAGCAACTGTTGTGACAAAAAGGATCCATACTTCATTTATTCACAACATTAATTATAAATAAGTACATGAAAAAATATAAAGAAAAACTAGCATAAAGCCATTCTCCTAACCTCATCTTCGATATCTTTCTTGAAATCCTTAAGTCTCCCTCTCACCAATTTGTGTAAGATCCATGACTCATAGAAACACATAAAATGGGAAAGGAACAAAAATAGAGTTTTGCTAATGAGTGTCTTTAGAATACTGGTTAAGGAACATTACTACTAATAATAAATGCTTATAAACTAATTTCAATGATTAAGATTCATTTATTATGTATAATCTTTAACCCGTACCCTAAGTTGTTAACAAAAACCAATAAAATAACATACAAAAATTTTAAGTAACTAAAACTTTTCTCACTCCATCATGTCTTCCTATTAGTAGGACCGTGATAGCAAATATGTAAGTTTATACTTGCATTAAATTTTCAGAGAATCAAATGGTGCCACTAGAATCCAACATGCATCAACGACATTGTGTTAAAAATAAAATTGCCACCTCAATATTGATTATGCAATTGCGAATAGAAAATATTCTAATCTTTCAGCATTAATCCTAGCATGAGACCAAACTTTAAACCTAGATAACCAAAAATATATAGTAGCTTTCATGAAACTGATGGACCATTTTTGAAGATATCACCAATTAAGAAAATAGAGAAGAAAAAGCAATTTCAACCCCAATGCACAAAGTAGATGCTCTACACCCAAATCTCAGTCAAACTTTAACTCAAATTGATTCCACTCTTTATCATTTACGTTCACATAGAATTCACCGAGAGTAGAGCATGCAACTTGTTGGGCAATGGGATTGATTCACAATGTAAATTATAATTATGTCAATATGACAATGAACACCAAATAAACTTGATAGAATTAAATCTATCAATAACACTGCACAACAGAAATAAAAATATATGCAAAGGTACTGAATAAGGAATACCAAAATTTAACATGGAAAACCCCCAAATGCGGAGGGAAAAACCACGTGACAAACTCTGAAAATACTTCACTATGTTTAGGATAATTACAAAATATCATTTCCATACTCTCTCACACAAGAGATAAATATAGTGTTTCCCAGTGAGACCCCTCCTATTCAAATACTAAAATTTTATGATAATTGTAGTATTAAGGAGTAATAAAAGTGATACCCAAAAATATTCTTGATGTATTTTTTCCATACCTTAAACTCATTGGGATATACTCACTCTATATTCCTTTCACACTCAGAGAATAACTCTCTCACTCACTCATTAAGCAGCTAAACTCTTTGCTACCTATTGATCAAATGAGCAAGAATGAGCTTTTATTTATAGAGGCTCCAAGTCATGTAAGACAATACACCATTTGGTATATTCTTCACAAGTGGTCCACTTGCATATGCATAGGATGCACATTTCAAACTCACATGTGCAACATTTGAATATTACAACCTATGTTGCTAGACTTCACATGGTAGTACCACCAAATTTCAATAAAGTAGTTTATCTATTTTGACATTTAATATTTGGTTGGATCCCACAAACCAAATTTCAACAAGGTGGTTTATCTTCTTTGACATTAATGTTTGACTGGATCCCACACAATCAAATTTCAAATTAATTTCAACTAAGTAGTTTATCTAATTTGAAATTTGATGTTTGGCTAGACCCCACACGACTTACACATCAAATAAAATGAAACATTCATTAGCAAAGGCAACACACACTAAAATACATATGAACCCCCACTTCGAATTTCAAACGAGGAATTGAACCAAAGTTTGAACCATTTAATCCCTAGCTAATCTAACAATAATCATGAACTTAAATTTATTAATGACTGTTGTCTGTTAGAAATTTTAGTTTTATCAATCAGTGGCTATGCATCTTGAATTAGAAAAGATATTAAATCAAAATAAACACCCTAAGAGATCTGTTCAAAATAAAATCAAGCATAGTACACATAATGAATCTTTTACAATTCTAATCCCAAATCATCATCAATCAATACTAGGAAGAAGAAATTAAGGGATGAATCAAAGTTTAGAAAATACATTTATCTCATTTACTAGAATTAAAAATGACCAATCTTCCCATCCTTCTATCATCACCTCCATCGTCCTTTGTAGCCTTTGTTTTTGTGCCTCTACAACGAAGTATCAAGTTGTGTTTGCAAGAGGTAGTCCATGAATAATAGGATCACATTTTTCTATGATTCGCCTATCTCATCATCTGTTAGATCAACTAAATAGTGTATAAAAGACATTAAATTGGAAGTGACTTTTTCAATATGTAAAAGAGATAGTATCAATACTACAAGAAAATTGCCATAAACCCACAATCATTTCCTATGTGTAAGGGACTTAAATCCGTAGGTATAGCCTCAATTTACCTATACCTACAGTTTAAATTTTTATCTGATTTTCTATGCTTATACCTACAGTTTTCATAAGCTATAGGTATAACATTAAAACCTTCACCCATATACAATTTAGTATCACTATACCTTATTGTGAGAATTCAATACAAAAGCCCTTATCCATAGATGTTTTACTATCATGACAAGCTTTAATGACAGTAATGAGTTCATGGGTATTAGATTTGATTATCATTTGACATTTCCTATATTTTGTATAGTTCAGTACATCAATGCTTGTTTGATCTAGACAAAAGAGTAAATGTACAATGCTCAATCAATTTAGTAATCAAAAAATCATTCCATTATATCAAAGACATTTTTACAATGATCTTCATACAAAATAAGGATTCCATTTATCAGCTCCTATACAATACTTGTCCAAATCATATGACGAAATATGAAGAACTAGCAGACTAGGAAAGACACATAGAACAGAAAAAAAAAAAAAAAAACTCTAATATGCCTTTCTTGCTCCTTCAACTATTCCATGGAAACTAATGCTTTGCCATCATTCTCTTCTTCATCACCACCCCTACACATCTCTTAAGTTTTGCATAACGAATTATCAAAGTTTATAAATTCAAGCTTGTCAAACACGTTAGGTATTAAGATACCATCCAAACACATTGACACGTTTTCATGCTAGGAAAATATAAATAATTAAATACAGTATCTCTTACTTGGAGACACAGTCCATCTTCAATATCATAGATGGAGTAATCACTAGGTCAATAGTACCCTGTTCCAATGTAAAAAACATCATTCTCATATTCATTGCAACCATAGATTAGGCAAAAATTAAAGTACTCAAAATGGAAACAAGAAGAATTATTTTTTATTGTATGATCAAAATTTTCTAATTTATTATTTCCACTTGAGAGTGGCATGCATTCAATCACTAAATGTAATTAGTCTGATCCTTAATCAATATGGCCCCAATCCAGAACTACTAACACAATAACACAAAAGAATTTCCATTTGGTAGATTATTATGCAAAAGAGCACCAAGAGGGCTATATGGCACTATTCCAATATTAAGCTCATTCTAGCAAAAAGTCCTCAAGACAACAAGCTCACTATAAGTAGATAAGTATTATCTCTTGTTTATGCTAGATAAGAAATAAGTATTATCTCATACGTAAATAAGTATTAATCTTTGCTTATTTAGCTATTCTTACTTATGGTGTTAAGCTTTTAAAGTCCAAACTACATCAATTATATATTAAGCAAAATTACTTGGAAGTGTTGTTTTAGAACTTAAAAGACAATATGATCTATTCAAGCTTGTATCAGGAATCAAATTCATCATTGCTTATATGTTCAAATGTAAATTGCTTTTAATATTAGTTGTAACAATGGAAATCTAATTACATAACATCTCATGTACGATTGACATTTTAATAAACTTCAATTATTATAGGTGCATGACATTTAACTCTTAAACTTTTTTCTGTTTCTCCCTAAGTTTGTGTTCACAGTACACAATTCATACATTGTAGACAATCTAATCATAAAACACCTGAATAAATTTTCAACTTAATTACATGTTTTCCCTCATTTAAGTTTGGCACAATTAAATATTTTTTAATCAAAATGTTTACTGGGAACTCTTCAATTTTCAAATCACCTAAAATATATACCCAAACAATTTTGCAAACATAGTTCAAGCAGAGTATATTAAACATATAACCAAATAGGTGACTCCATCATGTCTAAGTTTAAAGATATTAAAAAAGCAAAATTTTGCTGGGCCATGAAGAAACATTACAAAAGTATAGCGATATAAACCTTTTAGAGCACTTTTTTTACTGTACTCAGTAACCTATTACAAAAATGCTCTATATCTGCATTAGTAGATGAGCCAAACCACGAAATCATTGATAAATCTATCAAATGCACATTTCTACAAACTTAAAGAAAATAATGAAGAATCCTAAATTCTGAGGAAATAAACATAAAATAACCAACTCAAACACCCAAAAGACACTTCAAATAAAAAAAAAAAAATCAGAAGTGGAAATCGAGATCATTCTAGATTCAAACACTATCTTTGAATTTTTTTAGTTTTTTATTAATTGGATTAAAGCTTATTAGATAACATAAATAAGAAGTTTCTATGAGGATCCGCATCCTCGTGGGGAATGGAGATGGAGGAACATTCCTTATGCATTATGGAGTGGTGATGAGGATAGGGATGTGAGACACAAATGATGGTGGGAAAGGGGAGTACGGAGGCATTGCACACCCACACCTTTCAAAATTATCATGCCTAAAAAAGGATTATATGCTAGCAATACATTATTAAGATTGATGCAAAACACAATTCGAACTGAACTATTCCAGAATATGTGTTTAGTAGTGAGTGATCCCCTCTTTACTTGTTGACTCCGTTTTTCCACATACACGCCTTTTTTACCCATTTTGTTATCATTCTTTTCCATTGCACCCCTTCCATTTTCATTGAGAATGGGTGTGTGAATCCAAAACTAGTAAGTTATGGTCCCTATCAAACTATCATCTTCCTTCATCACATTATCACCATTTCTAAATTTTTTGCTTTTATAAGTTCAATGTTCATTAAAATAGATATATTAATTACGAACATGAAAAATAAAAGACAAAATAAGGCTATTTGTAAAAGAATTTATAAAAGAATGGGAACATGAAGGGACACCTCTTGCTTTCACAGTGTATATATTGCATAAATCCTCAACATTATTTGTTATTCTACAAGCTATGGAGTTTTTAAAAATAATATCAGTATCCTTATTTACAAGTAGAATTCTGCAATAGGTGAAGCTCACAATTTTGAAAATGAAATGCTTTCTACTGGTTAAAAAATGGTTGAAAATGACAATTTATATGTCTTTCACTGGTGGAATGTATTCATTCCATCTTCAATTATTCTCTACAAACAATAATTTGCTTGTTTGGTGTAGTATCCTTGACATTTCTTCAAAACAATTTCATTAATACTTGTTTTGACCATAATGTCAAAATGCCAACAACATCAAAGTGATCTTCTTTTAAATGAATGTTCTTGATTAGACTTAAAAAGGAAATATACACATTAGCATAATATCATGTCTTTGACCTGAGAAAACTTAAGATATTAGGCCTATGGTCTTTTTAACTTATATGACCCTCCTTTAGTCTAATTTTATCGAATATGAAACTTTATTTTACTTCCATTCACCTTTGAACCCAATAATGTCCCTTGTCCATCACACAGATAAGTACCCTATTAGTAATATCTTTTTATGATATTCCACTCACCATAAAAAAAGAGATATATTGTCATTCAAAAGGGTTTATAATTGATGTCCTACAACATCAAGGTGGTATTAGAGTGTACAACCATAGAATGATCATTTTACAAGAATGATATACTGACATCAAAGTGGTATCAGAGCCTACAACATCGGAGTGGTCCTATTTACAATATAATTTTTCCATATTCCACTCTCCCTTTCTCATATACTTACACTAGAACAAATTGTTTATAAAAAGATATACTAAAATTCAAGGATATAGATTTTTTTATATATATTTTAAAGATTTTGGTTTACATCATATAACTTCAAAGAATAGATAAATAAGAACAATGCAATAGAAATATATATTGTAGACATGAAAGGAAAAAGATAATATAAGCTTATTTGTAAAAAAAAAAAGTTATAAAAGAATAGGAATGTGAATGCACACCCCTTGTTTTTGCTAGACATATGTTGTATGTGTCCTCATCATTTTACTATTCTACAAGGTATGTGGTTTTTAAAAAATATTAATATCTTCATTTACAAGTTGATTTCTACAATGCCAAAATTTGAGAAGTTTGAAAAATAAATGCTTTCTACAGGTAAAGAACGGTTGAAAATGTCAATGTTAGGACTAATTATGACCATAATGTTAAGATACCATACATATCAAAGTGATTCATTTTCAATTGCCATTCTTGATTAAACTTGAAATGGAATATACACATTAACATTACATCAAATTGTTGGCCCAAAACCTTAAGGTATTAGGCCTATGGGCCTTTTCAACTTAAAAGTCCCTCTCTTAGTTCAATTTTATCCAATATGGGACTTTATTTTACTCTCACTCACATTGACCCCATTAATCTCTCTTCAAGTGAGTCTATCACATAGATAAGCTCCTCGTATTTGCAGTATTTTTTTATGATATTCCATTCAACCTAAAGAATGATATATTGTCATTTTAAAAGGTTCACAACTGATATCCAACAACATCAAAAGGGTATGAAAGCCTATAACCTTGATGTAATTCTATTACGAAAAAAGATAAACTGATGTCGATGTGGTATTAGAGCCTACAACATCACAATGATCCTATTTCCGATATCTTTATATGATAGTCGACTCCTTTTTCTCTCATACTCCCATTGAAACATACAAGTTTTCTAAAGGATATACAGAAATTCAAAGATTTTTTTTGTATATTTTAAAGTTTTTAGTTTATGCCATATAATATAAAAGAGCTTATAGACAAGAATAGTGCAATATATATATTGCAAACATGAAAGGAAAAAGACAAAAATAACTTATTTATAGAAAAAAAATTATAAAAGAAGGGGAACTTGAATGCACACCCCTTTGCCTATATATATATATATATATATGCAAAGCTATGAGATTTTTGAAAAAACATTAATATCTTCGTTGACAAGTTGAATTCCATAATGATTGAATATGAAAATTTTGAGAATGAGATGCTTTTTATTGGTAATGAATAGTTGGAAAATGGCAACTTGTATGTCTTCACCATGAGAATGAGTTCATTCCATTTTCAATCATCATGTACTAACAATAATTTGCGTATTCAATGGAGCATCTTTGCCATTTCTTAAAAAAAAAAAAAATCAATGCTTGTTATGACCATAATGTTAAGACACCGACAAATTTATAGTGATTCATTTTCAACAGGCGTTCTTAGTTAAACTTGAAAAGGGAATATATACATTAACATTACATTACATTTTTTACCAAAAAAATCTTTAAGGTATTAGGTTTTTGGGTCTTTTCCACTTATATGTCCCTGTACTAGTCATATTTTATCCAATATGGGACTTTATGTTACTTTTACTTACCCTTAACTCCAACAATCTCCCTCTTATATGTAAGTCTATCACACAAACAAGTTTCCCATATTTGTAGTATATTTTTATGATATTTCACTCACCCTAAAAGGAGATATATTGTCATTTGAAAGAGTTTACAATTGATGTCCTACAACCTCAAAGTGATCCTTTCAAAAAAAGATATACTGACATTAAAATGGTATCAGAACCTACAACATTAAAGTGATCCAATTTACAATATCTTTGTGATACTCCACTCCATTTTTCTCTCGTACTCACATTGGAACAAATAATTTTTTAAAAGATATGAAATTTGAGGATATAGATTTTTTTTATATGTTTTAAAGTTTTTGGTTTAGACCATATAACTTAAAAAAGCTTATAGATAATAACAGTACAATATATATATATATATATATATATATATTTCAAGCAAAGGAAAAAGACAAAAGGTGCCTATTCATGAAAAGAAATTGTAAAAGACTAGAATTTTGAATGCACACCCCCTACTTTCTCTTTCTCTCTCTAGATATATATATATTGCATGTGACTTCACCATTTTGCTATCATGCAAGCTATGGAAATTTTGAAAAACATCAATATCTTCATTTACAAATTGAATTTGAAATGGTTGAACTACAATGTTTGAAAATGAAATGCCTTCTAGTATATAATTGTTAAAAATGGCAACTTGTATGTCTTCACTTCACCATTTTGCTATTATGCAAGCCATGGAGATTTTTCATGTCTTCACTTGAAAATGGCCATTTACTTGTCTCCACACTAAAACGGGTAATTTTTTCAAAAATATACTAAAATTCAAGAATACAGATTTTTTTCATATATTTTAATTTTTTTAGTTTACACCAGATGACTTGAAAGAGCTAATAGATATATTTTTTTGTATATATATATAGCATGCCTCTAGATCATTAGACTATTTTGTAAGCAATAAGGTTTTTGAAAGAAATCAATATCTTCATTTAGAGGTCAAAGAAGCTTGAATATGAGATGCTTTCTATCGACAAAGAATGGTTGCAAATGGTAACTGGTATGTCTTCATTTGCCAAATGCACTCATTTCATCTTCGATCGTCTTGACAATAACTTATTTATTTGGTGGAGCATCTTTGAGATTTGTTTTGAAAATCTTCATTGATGCTGGTTATGATTATGACCCCCAATCAAAACTTCATTCTCTATTAACTTCCTCCTTTGTGTCATAGTAGGATATGGATTGAGGTGCTGGTTAAGTGAGAGAGATGTGGTTTTCTTTCCACCATTTTGCTTATTTAGTGGATCATCTTGGACATTCATTAAAAAAAAAAAAAAACACCTCATTGATGCTTGTTATGACCCCCAATGTTAAGGCATCGGCTCGAGGGGAGTTTACAACATCATAGTAATCCTTTTTCAATAGGCACTCTTGATTGTACTTGAAAAGGGAATATACACACTAACAAAACATTAGTTTTTTAACCTAAAACCTTAGGTTTATAAGCCTTTTCAAATTATGTCTCTTTCCTAGTCCAAGTTTATCTAATGTGGGACTTTATTTTACTCTCACTCATACCTAACCCCATTAATCTCTACCTTAAGTGTGAGACCATCACATAAAGGAGCTCCCCATATTTGTAGTATGTTTCTACAATATTTCATTCATCCACAAAAGATATATATTATCACTAAAAAATATCTACATTTGATGTCCTAAAACATCAAATTGGTATCAAAGCCTATAACCTTAGTATGATCCCTTTACAAGAAAGATATATAGACATCGAAGTGGTATCAAAGCCAACAACATTGGAGTGATCCTATTTCCAGTATCTTTATATGATAATCCACTCCCTCTTTCTCTCATATTCATATTGTAATGGATAATTTTTTAAGGGATATACTAGAATTCAAGGATAAATATTTTCTTCCACATTTTAAAGTTTTTAGTTTATGCCAAATGACTTGAAATAGTTAAAAGATATATTTTTTGTATATATACCATGGCTCTAGATCATTAGACTATTTTATATATAATGGGGGTTTTTGAATGAAATCAATATCTACATTTAGATGTCAAAGAAGCTTGAATACAAGATACTTTCTATTGGCAAAAAATGGTTGAAAACAATGTCTTCACCTACTAAACGCATTTAGTTAATCTTTGATAGTCCTGTGCTAACAATAACTTACTTATTTGGTGGAGCATCTTTGACATTTGGTTTGAAAAACTTCATCGATGTTAGTTATGATTATAACTTTCATTCAAAACTTCAGTCTTTGTTAACTTCCTCTTCGATGTCGTAGTAGGATATGGATTAAAGTGCTAGTTGAGTGAGTGAGATGTGGTTTTCTTTCAGCCATTTTGCTTGTTTGGTGGATCATCTTAGACATTTCATAAAAAAAAAAAAAATTCCTTAATGCTTGTTACGATCTAATGTTAAGGCATCAACCTAAGGGGAGCTCATAACAACAGATTAATCCTTTTTTAACGGGCACTCTTAGTTAAACTTAAAAATAGAATATATACATTGACATGACATCACTTATTTGACCCAAAACCTTAGGTCAATGAGCCATTTCGACTTATATGCCTCTTTCTTAATCCAAATTTAATTAATATAGGACTTTATTTTACTCTCACTCATACCTGACCCTAACAATCTCCGCCTTAAGTGTGAGTCCATCATAAAGAAAAACTCCTCATATTTGCATTATTTTTTCTACAATATTTCATTCATGCACAAAAATATATATATTATCACTCAAAAGGTCTGCAATTGATATCTTAAAACATCATTTTAGTATCAGAGCCTATAACCTTGGGGTGATCACTTTACAAGAAAGATATACTGATATCAAAGTAGTATCAGAGCCTACAATATTGGAGTGATCCTATTTCCAGTATCTTTATATGATAATCCACTCTATATATCTCTTATACTCATTATAACAAATAATTTTTTAAAGGATATATTGAAATCAGTAGGTAGATATTTTTTTAAAGACTAAAGTTTTTAGTTTACACCAAATGACTTGAAAGAGCTAATAGATTTACCTTTAGTATATAAATAGCATGTCTCTATATCATTAGACTATTTTATAAGCAATGGGCTTTTTAAAAGAAATTGATATCTTTATTTAAAGGTCAAAGAGGCTTGAATATGAGATGCTTTCTATCGGCAAAGAATGCTTGAAAATAGCAATTGGTATGTCTTCACTCGCCAAACGCACTCATTTCATCTTTAATCATCCTATGCTAACAATAAGTTACTTATTTAGTGTAACATCTTTGACATTTGTTTTGAAAAACTTCATTGATGTTGGTTATGATTATAAACCTCAATCAAAATTTTAGTAGTTTTTAGCTTCCTCCTTGGTGGTAGTAAAATATGGATTGAGGTGCTGGTAGAGTGAGTGAGATGTAGTTTTCTTTTAGTCATTTTGCATATTTGGTGGATCATCTTGGACATTTCTTTAAAAAAACTTCATTGATTCTTATTATGACCCTAATGTTAAGGCATTGGCCCAAAGGTAGCCTTTAACATCTGATTTATCCTTTTTCAACAAGCGCTCTTGATTAAACTTTGAAAGGGAATATACACACTAACATAACATTACTTATTTGACTTAAAACCTTAGGCCTTTGAGCCTTTTCAATTTATATTTCTCCTTCCTAGTCCAAATTTATCGAATATGGGACTTTATTTTACTCTCACTTATACTAGACCCCAATAATCTTCGCCTCAAGTGTGAGTCCATTATATAGAAAAGCTCTTCATATTTGTAGTATTTTTCTACAATATTTCATTCATACACAAAAGATATATATTATCACTCAAAAAAGTCTACAATTGATGTCCTAAAACATGAAATTGGTATTAGAGTCTATAACCTTGGTATGATCCCTTTACAAGAAAGATATACTGACATCGTAGTGGTATGAGAGCCTACAACATTAGAGTGATCCTATTTGCAGTATTTTTATATAATAGTCCACTCCCTCTTTCTCTCATACTCACACTGTAATGGATAATTGTTTAAAGGATATACTGAAATTCAAGGATCGATATTTTGTTTTATATTTTAAAGTTTTTAGTTTAAGCTAGATAACTTGAAGGAGCTAATAGATATATTTTTTTTGTATATATATAGCATGCCTCTTGATCATTAGACTATTTTGAAAGCAATGGGGTTTTTGAAGGAAATCAATATCTTCATTCAAAGGTCAAAGAATCTTGAACACGAGATGCTATTATTGGCAAAGAATGGTTGAAAATAGCAACTGGTATGTCTTCACTTGCCAAGCACATTATTTCATCTTCGATCATCCCATGCTGACAATAACTTACTTGTTTGGTGGAGCATCTTTGACATTTGTTCTTAAAAGCTTCATTATTGTTGATTATGATTATAACCCTCAATCAAAACTTCAATAGCTATTAGCTTCCTCCTTGGTGTCGTAGCAGTTTATGGATTGAGGTGCTGGTTGAGTGAGTTAGATGTGGTTTTCTTTTAGTCATATAGTTTCTAAAATGCTCTTGTTAAGTTTATGTTTGTCTGTATGTTCTACATTTCATGTTAGTATTTATGAATATATATATATATATATATATTAAAAATAATAATTGTATGTTATATGTTATCATATAAAATGATAAGCTAAAATTTCAAAAGTGATCTAATTTAGTTTTAAATTAGGATGAGCTTAAAGTACATCATAGAAAGTGTGGACATATATGTGTAAATATTCTATTATCTATTTTCTAATTTGATAATGTGTCTAATTAGAAATTAGGGCAACATAAACCTTATAAAAAGGATTATGGTCCCAAAAGTATATATATGGGTTTCTCTTCTAATATCCCATCGTAAGCAAAGAGAGAGTCACTTTTCCCCTGATTCATACATAATAATTTGGAATAGTTAAAGCTGCAAAATCAAAGGATTACATTAAAAATAAGGATTCCAGTATGCTTCCCCATCTAATTTATTCTTCTGGAACATGATAAATATTGATTTGATGAGGATGTTATTGATATTGAGTTGTACCCCAACAAGTAGAATTAGTTATTAGGTTATTGATGAATATGTTGTAATACAAATTTCCTTTTGGGTTTTAATTTTGTTTATGAATTTGAATTTAGATTTCAATTTCTAAAAAAAAAAAAAATCATGAGAAATCAATGAGGCTTAGGTATTGCGCAATGTCATATGCTTATGTATTGCCTGTCGCTTATTGTGTATAAGAATTGTGCCAAATTATATTTAAGTACTTGCTGCAATATGGATCAAATATGATTATATTGATATGTCGCAATACATATGTTCCATAAATTAAAGTGATATGGAAAAGATATGTGGCAATTTGTCTTTTGTGTGGGTATATATATCAATCTATTCTAGCGGGGATTGGCGACAATCTATTACCTATATATATAAGGATCATCAGCAATATGAAACTTTATATACATATATATATATATATATATATATATATATATATATATATATTATGCATTACAAATTTGCGGTATAAATTGAGGCTTGAATGCATATTGATGTATCATTGAGTTTAAATTATAATATGACGTTATGATTTCATTGTGGCAATATGGCTTATATATTTTATTATTCAAGTAGTACCTAATTTACATTTTTTCCCTTTTGGAAATCGTATTACATAATTTTTATAGGCATATAAAATATTTTATATATGAAATTGGGATTCGTAATGTGCTACATATATGAAATATAAAATTGCGGCAGTATGGGATTTAGCATATGCATAATTGCATGAATGCAAATTCACACACACACACACATATATATACACACGTGAGAATTTATCTATTCTAAAGTTCAGTTTTATATGGGAGCCCATTGCGTGTTGACTATTAAGGAAAAGAAAAAAGGCAAGAACAATTATGATATATAATAACGTGCTACAATTTTAAA
This sequence comes from Delonix regia, assembly GCA_037074485.1. Lineage (NCBI taxonomy): Eukaryota > Viridiplantae > Streptophyta > Magnoliopsida > Fabales > Fabaceae > Delonix > Delonix regia. The sequence continues at coordinate 16,110,911 of CM073452.1, read as the reverse complement.
AATTTTGGAAGAATTTAAATTTCAATGTTGGTATGTGTGTGTATATGTATGTATATATATATATATGTGTGTGTGTGTGAATTAATTGAAATAAGATGTTGCCAAAGTGACTATTGTAAAAATTAATTTATTTTGAAATATATATATATATATACACACAGTTGTGTGTATGTAATTTATGTAAATATTGATTGGCAACATTGATGAAGCAATTTATATAGTGCATCCAAAAAGCTATGTATTAGGTGATGCAAAGTCAATAGTTCGCAAATTAAAAAAATCAATCTATGGGCTTAATCAAGTGTCTTGTCAATGGTATTACAAATTTCACCACATTGTTATCTCATTTAGTTTTGAGTGAATTTGGTTTATGATTATATATACCACAAATTCAGTGAGAGTAAACATATTTTTCTTATTTCATATATCGATAACTTATTGCTTATATAAGCTTGTTCCATGAAACCAAGAGATTTTTAACAAGAAACGTTGAGGTCCTTGGAGTATCACATATCTAAAAGATTATCAAGAGATATGACATGTAGGATTGTAAATCAGGAGATGCCCTGTGATTAAAGAAAACAAGTTTGGTCTTGACCAATGCCCCAAAAATACTATTGAGGAAAAAGGAATGACAATGATTCCCTATATATAGAGTCTAATGTATGCACAGATTTGTATGCATATAGATATTGCATACATTATAGGAATGTTGGAAGATATTTATGCAATCTAAGAGTGGATCATTGGAAAGTAGCCAAAAGATTCATAAGGAATTTATAGATAACAAAATATTACATGCTCACATATAAAAGGTCAAGTTAGAGATCATAAGCTATTCAGATTCTAACTTTGTAAAATGTCTAGATTGTATAAACTTTACTTTAGGCTATATCTATTTGCATGTTAGAAGAGATGTATAAGAAAGTACCAAACAAACAATCCTAGCTCCTTACACCAATGTAGCTGACTTTATAGCATGTTATAAGGCTTCCAATCATAAAATATAGCTGCAGAATTTTTTTCACTAAAATATAGACACGTGGCTTGTTTTAAACCATCCGATTGAATGGACGGGTAAGATTAAGTAATAGCAGAGCCTCCTTTTGTCTATGCCCGCCCTTTTCCCTTTATATATATCGTATGCCTCTAGATCGTTTTACTATTCTAAAACCAATAGGGTTTTGGAAAGAAATCAATATCTTCATTCAGAGGTTAAAGTCAGCAATGGATGAAGCAGAGAAGTTCGAAAATGAAATGCTTTCTATCAGCAAAGAATGGTTGAAATGGTAACCATAATTACGTCTTCACTCCCCAAACGTACTCATTTGGTCTTTGATCATCCTATGCTGACAATAATTTGCTTGTTGGGAGGAGTATCTTTGACATTTGTTCTGCAAATCTTTATTGATACCTATTGTGATTTCAAAACTTCGATAGATGTTAAGCTTCCATGTTGATGTCACAGCAAGATATGGATTGAGATCCTGATTGAGTGAGTGAGATGTGGTTTTCTTTCAGCCATGTTTGATATTATATTAATTTCAATTTCTAAAACACTCTTGCTAAGTTTATGTTGTTTTGAATTTTATGATTATATGAGTTTTCTGCATTTTATATTTGCTTTCTTTTCCTGAAAAGTTGCAACGTTTTATTATCTGCTAAAAACTCATAGTATAAGAATATGTTTGGAACTTTAGATGAGTAGTATCCACTACTAATGATTTCAAGAGGATATATACACCGTTATTGCTTTAATGTCGTACTGTTTTGCTCGGTGGGAAGGAAAGAGCATCTTAGTGTATTAAAAGTTAAAAAGAAAACACAGACAAGTAATAGACAGTGAAATAAATTTTCAAGAAATACAAAAAACGAAAAAACAAAATAATTAACGTTAAAATATATAGTTTTGATTAGAAAAATAAAGTACATTTGTAGTCCCCCGGGCTATATTTTACTGTAAATAATTTTTTATTAGTTTTAAATAACTTCTTAGTAGCGAGCAATTAATAAGTTGGACAGTTAAAATTTTCTTATTCTTATTTTTAGATTGGAAGAATTTAGAAAATAAATAGATAAATAATAAAAGTAAAATAACAAATTGACAAGCCCCAGGAACATTTCTAGCGGTGATGGATGATAATACCAAATACTCTGAACTATCTGAGGGTAATTGGGTGTCGATTTCTTGCTGTGATTTTTAGTATATTATTAAATAATATATAGATTTTAATCAATGTCTTATAATTTGGACCTCAAATAAAAATAAATATATAAGAGTGAGAAATAAATAAAATTAGAAAAAAAAATGATACTGTAAAATTATAAGTAAACGTTCTTTTGAGCAAAACAAAATGGGGAAGGAAAAATTTTTTAAATAGCAAATATGTTTAAAATTGTGTCTATACTTCTAAAAAGATGTCACAATTTCGTAATCTGCAAGTCAAGCGTGGCTTGGGGAGATGCTAGTAGATATGTATCACTATCCAGTACCCTTTTGCTCTGCCCTCATGCCCGCCCGGCCTCTACTCTTTTTTACTGCTACGTTTTAAAATCAACAACCCAACCCTACACGCACTACAACCGTGCTTTAAAATTTATTTTTAAGCAAAGAGAGAGAGATCTCAATATGTTATATCCATAATAAAAGTAAACAAAGTATAAACAATTAAATACTTAAAAATGATTATAAATAATGAATAATTAGAGATAAGGACGAAATCCGAGTGTAACTGCAATATTCTATATCATATCCTGATCCTTACTCAGTGGATCATATATAAAAGCCAGAAGGAGAAACCCTAAAATCTGATAGCAAGAAGGCATGAGTGTGGAGAAATTGGAACGAGGTGGACTTTGTTCTGAGAAGAAGTGCGGCGTTATGTGCAAAGTCAGTAGATGCGATGGCACAGACGGAGCTGCAACTTTCACGACCAAGGACGTGGCGGCCATGGATATTCTTGTGGCGTTCGCCACCACCGCCACTAAAATCTCATCCCTGCCCCGCAAAATCCATCTTTCCATTGAAACTCTTATACTTTCCTTCATCTTCGGGTCTTTTTAGGTCCATATTAAATAAGATTTCCATATTAGTATGTGCAAAATATTTAAACGTTCCATGATGGTAAAATTTATTCATTTAAATAAGATCGAGGATAGATTTTTATCAATATTATCGGAGATTCAATTTAAACAATATATATATATATATATATAACAATATTATTCAAATAGCACTTTGTAGGTTTCTAATGAGGTATTTTGTTATATTTTATTGTGTGTGTATATATGTATATATATATAGTGTGTAATCACTTTAAATTTCCTTTTTCTGGGCAAATGAACTAGGTTGGAAAATTTAATAATTCAAGGACATGGGTCTTCAAATACAAGTATAAAGAAGAAATATATAGCTTCCTATTCATAACTTACTCAAGGTTATCCCTATTAGATGCTCCAGGAAGTAGTGCCAGTTATAGAATGACGTTGCATTTCTTTTCAAAATTTTCCGTCGGTAATAGTTGAGTAGTTAGTATTTTCAGCTGAGGATATGTCTTGAATTTTATGGTTGATATTTATCTTCTTTTACTTTTCATTTTTAGCTTCCTATATGAAAGTTATAAATCAGTTTGGTTGTGATCTGATGTAGTAATTTAGAGGAGAAAATAAATTTTGAAAATATTTGAATCGCTTTATCAGGAAAATTTAGTTTCAATCCATGTGTATTTGAATGACATTTATTACTTGTTATATTATACCAAAAATACTTTCTCAAAATAAAAGAATTGCAGTTTCAACCACCTTCTCCGAAAGAATAAAGAAAAGGATGAATTTGATCTGAGATATTGCTATTTACAACTTCTTCATCCTTTTAGAATCCATGAATTTGATAGGCCTCATCAAAGTATTTTTATTGCTGATAATTTTTGGGGAGTCCAGTATCAATAGCGGCTGTACGATCACAGGCATAAGCTGTGACTGCTGATTCAGATCAAATTTAATTTGAAGGCTGTTTTTTTTTTCCTGTCGATAAATTTTTCTTCAAGGATTTGCTTTACTATATTCTGTTGAACTTTGAGTTTATACGTATGGGTAAAGAAGTATTGGTTGAGAGCCACATGAGCTCTTGCATCATTCTCTTGCTTGCTTATTAGCAACTTTTAATTCGAGTTTGGAAGAAGTAAAATGCCTTAATTGAAAAATTAATGACCATAATTGAAACGCTTTTGTTCCAAACCAAGTATTTCAATAAAAAAAAAAAAATCACATTCATGCTAATCCCATTTCCGTTTTCACATGCAATTTGTAAGAAGCTCTCTGGCTGAGCAAGTTGTTTCGATTCCTGTAAATTAAAATAAAAAAACATTATATTGAATTAGGCTGGAAATGGGATCAAGATCCTCTAAATTTTTATAAGAAATTTACCGTGTCATATTCCCAATATTTCTGCCGTTCAATGTGATGGAATGTCAAATGACACAATCTTTTAGCAATGGCTTCAGCAATTTCACTAGCTGAGTGTAATGCCCATTATCTTTTAGCTCAAAGATTAGCGATATGGACAGGGTCCTCTCCTCTTCTACAATTTCACAACCTACAGTATCTCTTCTTGATTAACTCCACTGAGTCGATGCCTTTCCTCACAATGAAATAGTTTAAAGCATCTGGGTAGGGTATATTTTAATAAAGTAAAATCTCTTCATGACTAATGTTTTTCTTGTGGGGTTGTGACTCGTGGTTTCTGGTTTTCGTTTTCCATTATCCCTTATTCTGAAATTCCCTTTTTCATGTGCGTTTTGCTGACAACTTCTTTGATAGTCATATTTGGTAAAATTAAATCGATGGAGGTATAGAAGGGCCAGGTGTAACAATGGGAACATTTCGAAGATAACAATGGGTTCAAGTCCAAGAACACTGGTTCATGCGGTTTCACTGAACTATAACCTAAAACTTGAAATGCTTGTTTGGATGCTAGGAGAGGGAGGGGTAAAATTAAAAATAAAATTACGACGCCACGTTTCTACAATGTTACGAAGCTAGTACCTACTGAAATTTGGATTAGATGTTTCGCACGAGGGATAGGGAAGAAAAGGAAATGAAACGATGGATGGAATACACTTTTCTTTAACTAGTATGCATATTTAAGGGAAAACGGGAAAAGATTGGGGGTGACTCCAAATTTCAAGTGATTCCAAATTCGCTGTACATTTTACAAAACTCTAGCTCGAAAAATTAAATAGCAAAAATTTATAATAGCCCGGTATGAACCCAACCGAGCCCTTGTGCGTACTAAAAGCAAACATTATGGGATCAATGGTGATATCATCGAACTAGATCTGACGTCATACGTACACACGGAACTTTCTGTGTGGAATAAAGCATACCGTGAAGCATTGATAAAAAATCAAAAAATATGAACATACCTTGTACAAAAAATGTTGAATTTTACAAGGTTTTCATATCAAACTGGCCTTCAAAGTTTCGGCGACGCGTGGGACTGAAAGGAGTAAGTATCAAATACTTAATGTGCTGAAGTTTTCAGAATCTGGATTCCCTCCGGTGTTAGGGAATTTTTAGGATTTTCTCCTGTAAAAAGAGAAATTTAATGATTCTCACTTTTTTGTATATAACATTCCTAAATAATTAAAAAATAATTATTTTTTTATAAAAAATAATATACAATTGAGAAACATAAAAAAAATCTAAAATATTAAAATATATATTTGTTTATAAAATAATTATTTTTTAATTTTTTAAAAAATATATTTTACACAAAAAATTGAGGCCGTTAGATATCTAATGACCCACGTCATTTAATGTAGAAAACAGTCCCCAACTTTAGGGGATCCGCGAGCATCAATCTGCATGTATTAGTTTATCAAATAATCAAGCATACCAAAAGTTATAACACGAGTAATGAACTAGGAAATGCCAGGATTAAAACTTTCGTTTCAACAAACATATATTATTCAATAACATAGCACCTACGATATAACGAAAGATCAATTTCAAATCTAGTCAAGAAAAAGCACAAGGACGATTTAATCTCCCTAGAACCACAAACATAAATTAGTCGAACAAGCTGAAGCCCATGTCATCATCGGACTCTTCTGCGGGTTCATCCTTCTTTTCCTCCTCCTTGGCGGCAGCAGCAGGGGCAGCGCCAGAATCGGCAGAAGGTGCAGCTACGGCCGCAACAGCAAATTTACCAGGATCCTGTAGTTACATGACAATAGTTGGTGACCTCAGAATGGACCGATTTGAATGCCAGAAATTTGTCAAAACATAAGTAATAACAATACCTTCAAGTACTCCTTGGTCTTCTCTGCCTGAGGGAAAGTATACTCAGTAGCAACTGCAACACTTAGAACGTTCTTGTAGGCATTGATGAACATGTGTGGTGCAGCTGCAAGGGTAGGGTATGAAATGGCCAATGAGAGCGAAGTCACCATGGACACACCAGCCGCAAACTTCACAACAAGGTCATCCTCAGTCAGATCGAGCACCTCAGGGCTAAACACTGAGCCATTGTCATACACAGACAGAACCACAAGACCGTATGAGAATGGCCTAATTCCAAGCTTAGCAAGCAAAGCAGCTTCAGAAGAGCCGACCTTGTCTCCCTTCCTAATGAGTTCCACGGGGGTGATAATTTCCACAGTACCCTTGTTAATCTTGGTAGGGATGTTGAGCACCTGATATGTGGAAGATAAATATTAAACAAGGCATTCTCAACAAGGAAATTCAAAATCCTCCAGACCAAGATTGCAAACCTGGAAGAAAGAGGTCTGAGAGGGGTCGAGCCCTGTGTTGCCGGGAGGAACAACAACATCAATAGGAGCAACCAAACCAACACGAGCAGGAGCTCCAACCTGTTCGGATTATAGACACATGACAAGAATATTGCTGAATTTTTTCCGTGCAATAAAGTGGAGACTAGAATATTGCAATGAACATTTTATGTCAAACTCAATTTTATGGTAGTAGAATTCACAACTACAAACAGTGAAATTAGAAGACATAAGTAAACAAAATACAATAACATCTTGTAACTGAAATTGTAAGCTGAAATAATCTAGAAATAAATAAAATGAGTGGTTGTTACTTTACCTTGTACTTGGCAACCTCTTCGCTAACCTCTTTCAAATCACCTTTCGTGAAAATAAGCCCCACGTTGCCCTGATTCCATGAACAAACTATTTTCAGACATCCTTCATACTAACAAAACGCGAACTCTTACTCTAAATATTATATTTGACTGTAAGGATTCACTTTAAAAACCATTGAAATGACAATGAAATTCAAGAATTGGGTACAATAGTATCTAAAATTGCTCCTAATGTAAGGACCATATACTCCAAGTTCATAGCTATACGGTTCCGGATATTTCAAACTGAGCTAATAGGAGACTAATAATCAGGATCGATTGATTATCTCATATAATGTTAAATACATCAAGCAATTCATAACTTACCACAAGAAGGGGGATAAGATTAAGGAAGGCCTTGTTACCGGTCCTCTCAGAATGAATCCTAACAGTACGCTTCATCATGGTGTTCTTGCCCATGAGCACAATTGAGTCACCACGCAGACCCTTTCGGATGTTTTGAAGTTGGTTGGATCCGACGTTGTCGGCCGCCACGATGAGGATCTGGGTGTACTCCTCCAGCAGTTGGCAAAGCTTAGCATCGTAGGCGATCTTCTTCTCGGCCTTGGTTTGCTTCACCGCCATTGCAGATGCTTGGGTCTCGGACGGGTCAAGAACCAAATAAGAAAGTTAAGTTGAAATGAGTGAAATAGGAGCAAAATCGAGGGCCAAGACGAGGATGAAGCTCAGTCAAGGCGGACAGCAAATCAGCGCCGTCTCTTTAACCTCCTCTGTTGTACGGAAGTGTAGTTTGGCTAAAAGGGGAAGGAAGCAGGGTAGAGGGAAATGGCGGAGAAGGAAGCAGAACGTAATATAGTGATGGTTGATAGGTAGGGAAATTAGGGTTTTCCAGAAACCTAGATTGGACAGCTAGGATGTAATCCTTGATTGAATCAGACGGCAATGGTAGTCTCAGTTTTATGGGCTGGTATGCACACTATTGAGCCTAATTATATTTCAGGTTTAAGAGACTGGACTATCCATTTGTCAATCGCGATAAGCACAGTACGCTCTACTTACTTTTAAACCCAAATAAAATCGTAACAAAAAGTATATTACAACTATATTTATTATATAACTAAAATATTTTATTTTTATTGATTATAAAGTATATTAATCGTTAAATATTTATTTATTAATATAAATTAATAATTATTTATTTCAAAAATAAATTAAAATTAATTTTTATAGAAAATAACAAAATAAGAAAATTTAAGATTATATTTTTTAAATAAGTTAAATTTTTTAAAGAAGAAATCAATATTACCTTAAAAATATTTTCATCATTTTTATTTCAAAATTTTTTTATTTATATTTATAATAATTTAAAGACAAAATATATAATTTAAAGGAAAATTTTCTGTTTAAAACCATAAGATATAATTAATTACTAAAAAGATTTTAAATTTTATAATAATCATTGAGAAAATAAACTCATTTTATGACTTTTTAATAGATAAAAATATCTCAAACTTGATTATTTTAAAAACTCTCATTTTACTCTTAATTTCTTATCAAATCTCAATGATTTTTTTCATTCATCTCTCATTCTAAAACTTTATCACATTTACGAAGAGAAAAAGACATACAAAATAGGGATTATATGTATAATTCTTGCAATTTTTTTAAATAAACATGTAATGTCAATATTTCTCTTTGCATTTAAATTTTTATCTACAACCCACTATCTCTGCCTTTCATTATCTATATTATCAAAGTAAGGAGGTTTAAAAATTCATTTTTATATCTCAATATGTAAAACTCTTTGTGTAACACATTAAATATATAATAATAATAAAATATACTTGCTAATTTGGGACACCTAAGTGGTAAGAAAATTTCATCGTAACAAGTAGTACTAAGGACGGTAAGATTAACAAGATAGGATAGTAATAAATACAAACACAAATTTTAATATTGAAATTTGTGTGTTTTATTTACAAAATATTGATATGTACAAAGTGAATTTTACAATATTACATTGATTAAAACATTATAACATATGTTTACTTTTTAGTATAGTTGAGTTGAAAAGATGATTAAAATAAATCATCCTTGACTATATTAAACAAATAAAAATAATCAAATCCACCTATAGATCAAAAATATAAATAATGAAAAATGCGTATTGTAACATATAAAAAGCAAACAAAGTAATATGGATGAACACATAGTAGTAACAAAATTAAATTATACTAGTAAATTTAATATGTTTCATTTATAGTCTACTTGATTATATTAAATTGTGTCATACAATATTGCATTGTTCAATACATTATAATAGACTTTTGCCTTATGGCGTTATTGAATCAAATGAAAGTGGAATTAAAACATGTAATTAAATATGATCACAAATTGGGAGAATAAATAAATTAACAGTTTGACCTGATGGAGATGACATCGTTATTATGAATATTAGTTGAGTCCAACGAGTTCAACTCATAATACCCAAGAGCATTTATCAGAGTGTCTTAATGGCAGGGAGAGAATAATAAAATTTTGTGTGTATTTAAAACTAGGGCTTCAATGTGTTATTTATAGGATTTTACTTAATAATATAATTAATCAATATTATTCAGTAAAATCCTCAAGAATCTTTAAAACAATTTTAAATTTAATTAATCAACTAAAATCAAGCCCATAAAATCTCTCTCTAGATAACAATCTTAAATTAATAATCTGACGGGATGATTACTAATACTCTTGGGCTGTGGGTTGAGTTTCTGCCCAGTGGGCTTGTGAATAATCAAACCCATCACCGATTATCCATACACATATTAAAATAAAAACCTAGTCAATTCTCAATTTATAAATTATAACATTAATTGCCTAATTAGAATTAACAAGGTATTAATCTAATAAAATAGTTAATGTTAATCCATAAAATATTTAAAATATTCCAACAATCTCCTACTTGGATAGCATTAATTAAATTATTATATCAATAAATGAATAGTTAATCAGGCATAATAATGTTTACATAAACACACGGATGTGTGTATATTTATAAACCATACAAAATTCAGTGGAGAAACCATACACAAAAAATCACTGAAACCGATAGAGAATCAAGTGATATTGACATTTCCATAAACAAGTTTCATCAAATGAATTGAATGGAACACAAAATAATATTCAAAATTGTCAAATAACAATTCAAAATCCCTTAAGAATTTAATTCAGATTCCCACTAAACCAAGGCTTCATCAAAATTTTTAGCAACACCTATGTGAGTCACATGATTCTTAAAGACTCCTACGGGCAAGCCTTTGGTCAACGGATCCGCCAACATTTGTTCACCAGGAATGTGAACCAAAGGAGTATGAGATTCAGCAATCTTTTCTTTGACAAATAGGAACTTAACATCAAAGTGTTTAGTGCGACTGGAGTTCTTATGATTATGAGAAAAGCTGACAGCAGACGAACTATCGCAGTATATGGTTAGGGGTCATGATATAGAATCAACTAAATACATATCAGATATCAGTTTCCTCAACCATATGGCCTGGCTGGTAGCCTCATAACAAGCGATATACTCTGCTTCCATAGTTGAGGTAGCTGTTACTGATTGCTTGCAACTCTTCCATGATACAACTTTTCAAGACATCATAAAGATGTATCTAGAAGTGGATTTGCGATCATCCACACAAGATGCATAATTAGAATCTGAATAACCCACAATTTCAAGTGGCTCAAATATTCTAAAAGTAAGCATGTGATGCTTTATATCTTGTAAGTACCTCATGACTTTCTTTGCAGCTCTCCAATGATCAGAACCAAGATTGGTCAGGTATCTACCAAACACACTGATAGCAAAAGCAATGTCAGGTCGTGTGCACACCTGAGCATACATAATGCTGCCAACAGCAGATGCATACGGAATCTTATTCATCTTAATTTTCGAATTATCATCATTGGGACAAGATGATCTAGACAACTTTTCACCTTTCTGTACAGGTGCTGCACAAGGAGCGCAAGTATGCATGTTAAATTTCTTCAATACTCGTTCTATATAGGTTGTCTGAGAGAAACCAAGAGTGCCACAAGATCTATCATGGTGAATCTGAATTCCCAGGATGAAAAAGGCTTCACCAAGATCTTTCATGTCAAAGTGGCATGACAAAATGTGTTTAACCTCATTCAACATTGCTACTGAGTTGTTAGCTAGGAGTATGTCGTCAACATACAGAACGAGTATCATAAAGTTATCTTTATCAAATTTCTGATAGATACATTGATCAGCAATGTTCTCTGTAAAACCAAGTGAGGTGATTATCTGATCAAATTTCAAATACCACTGTCTTAAGGTCTATTTAAGTCCATAAATGGATCTTTTCAGCTTGCACACTAAGTGTTCTTTCCCTGCCTCAATGAATCCATCAAGTTGCGTCATATAAACATCCTCAAGTAAATCACCATTTAAGAATGCAATTTTGACATCCATCTGGTGAAGCTCAAGATTCAACTGTGCAACAAGAGCCATTACAACTCTGAAGGCATCTTTAATAGATACAGGTGAGAACGTTTCCATATAATCGATCCCTTCCTTCTGATTATAGCCTTTAGCTACAAGCCTGGCTTTGAATCTTTCAACTTCACCATTCGCCCCTCTCTTGGTTTTAAAAACCCATTTGCAACCAACGAGTTTACAACCATCTGGTAACTTAGTTAATTTCCATACATGATTACAAGACATAGAAGACATCTCATCATTCATGGCCTCCAACCACTCGGATGAATGAGATCCTATTACAACCTCACCATAAGAAATTGGATTTGTGCCATCAATAATGTCTGACTCAAACTCTTGCAAGTACACTATATAGTCATCTGACATTGCAGGTCTACAAATCCTTTGTGATCGCCTTAAATTAAGAGATGGCTCTCCTATATCAATTATAAGAGCTTCTACAATAGGATTAATCGAATTCTCAACAAGGATGTCATCTCTAATATCATGATCTACTGGTTGAGATGATGATGATGGCATAGGTAAGATGTTATCCACACAATGCAGGTTAATTACTCTAGGGACACCATTCCCACTGTCCAAGTCATCCTCAAAATAGAAGGCCTTGTCAGATTCAATGACCCTGGTGGTGTGACTGGGACAATAAAATTTGCATCCTTTGGATCCTGAACAATACCCAATGAAAAATCCGCTGACAGTTCTAGAATCAAGTTTCTTGAGTTGTGGATTATAGGGTCTCACTTCTACTTTACAACCCCACACGCAAAAGTGCCTTAGACTAGGCTTCTTACCGGTGAAAAGCTCATACGGTGTCTCTTCAACAGATTTACTTGGAACTTGATTCAGGACATAGGCTGTTGTCTTAAGGGCATCATCCCACAGAAATTCTGGTAATGAAGAGTGACTGATCATGCTTCTGACCATGTCCATCAAGGTGCGATTACGCCTCTCAGCAACTCCATTTTGTTGTGGAGTCCCAGGCATAGTATACTGAGCTTTAATTCCTTGCTCCTGTAAGAATAAAGCAAACGGTCCAGGGTTTCTCCCAGTTTCAGTATATCTGCCATAATATTCTCCACCTTTATCTGATCTTACACTCTTGATTACCTTTCCAGACTTTAATTCAGAGGCAGCCTTAAATGCTTTAAAGGCATCTAGCGAGTTAGATTTTTCATGCAACAGATCAGCCCAGCCGAATCTGGAATAGTCGTCTATGAAGGTTATGAAATATTTGTAATTGCCCATAGTAAATGGAGTAATTAGTCCACTAATGTCTGTGTGAATCAATTCCAAAATAGCTTCTGATCTATTAGCCTCTTTCTTCCTAACTCTAGTAGGAAGTTTTCCTTTAATACAGTCAATACAGGGTTCAAAATCAGAAAAGTCTAGGTCACGCAATATGCCTTGTCTAACCATTCTTTCCAATCTCTTTTTTGAGATATGGCCCAAACGCCAATGCCATAACATGGAAGAGTTCTCATCAATTCTTCGACGTTTGTGTCCTATGACAGCATTAATGGATGCCATAGGAGTGGAATCTGAACAAACATTCACATTTAAGCAATATAAACCGCTTATTAATCTAGCAGTTCTAACAATGATTGAATTAAAATAAACATCAATTCTGTCATTTCCTTGCCAAAAGGAATATCCATCTTTGTCTAACACAGAACTTGAAACCAAATTCCTTCTTGAAGAAGGTACATAGACAACGTTATTCAAAATTAAAGTATGTCCAGAGTACAAGTTCAAAACTACAGTTCCTACGCAATCCACTGCAGCTGAACTTCCTTCCACTCCCAGAATGGTCTTTTCTCTCTCATTTGGGCTCCTCCTGTCTTTGAGCCCCTGCAAGGAATTAGTTACGTGAACAGTCACTCCAGAATCCAACCACCAAGTGTCCATAGAGGTTTCAAAATTATTGGATTCAAGACAAACTAGAGCTAAGGGGGCAGTTTCAGGAAAGATACCTTCATTCTCACGTTTGTACTTCAGTTTAAGGCAATCTGAGATTTTGTGGCCAAGCTTCTTACAGTAAGTACAATTACCCTTAAATTTGTTCTTCTGACCCTTGTTCTTCTTATTGTTCTTCTTAATCTCAAAGAACCTTTTACCATTGGGCTTGCCTTCAGATTTCTTTCCTTTAAGTTTCTCATTTCCAACCTTACTTGATGAGGCATAGGAGATGTAGTTCACTGAATGACCACATGAATTTGATTTCTTTAATGACTCCTCCTCTTGAGTCACAATAGACATCATCTGATCGACGGTCCACTCAGCTTCTTGTGAGTTGTATGTGGTTTTGAGAACCCCATATTTTGCTGGAAGAGACTGTAGGACTTTGTAGATAAGATAACTCTCACCCAAGTCCACATTTAGAGATTTCAGCTTATTGAAGTAATTCACCAGCTTCATCATGTGCTCGCGTACACCAGACACTCTATCATAATGAGTGTTATCCAGCAGCAAAAGATAATAAGCTTTTTGCGTCTTATCGAACTTTTTAAACTTTTCACTAACAACTTTAAGGTATTCCACAGCGGTGTCCTTCTCAGGAATGCTCTGTCTGATTGTCTTCTCTATAGTGTATTTTATGACTGTCAAACAGATCCTGTTGGATTCATACCACTGCTTATGATAAGCTCTGTCAGTAGCACTAGACCCAGCAGTGAGATCTGTTGGTTTTGGATCTCTCAGGGCCAAATCCTCCTTGGAGATGATCAGGTACATATTAAGAGACTCATGACAGTCATCATAATTTGTCCCATTCAGAGTTTTCACCACAGACAGTTGTTGGAATATAGAAGCTGATGAAGCAAAATAAGGAAATATTAATTATGTCTCGGAAACATAATCATAAAACAAGATTTCCTTTACAAAAATTCAGCTTATGCAACTGTATCATCAACATGTGCTTTATAATTCCACGTAAAGTCTTGGATTATAACAGATCATGAAAGAAAACTCATATGCCCTATTGATTTGGCCATAAAAGGAAATAACAGAATGCACCCATTGTTTCCACATCGATAGGATATAAGAAATAATGAAGGCATTAGATTGAAATACTGCCAATGATTCGTAAATGTATTTATTCACATAATTATATTGATAACGTGACACCGATAGGGTATGTCCATCATATATATATATGCCCTCTTATGGACTCATCGTAATTTTCAGACTCTTCCCTGATGAGGCTAACTAAATTATCCAAAATTATAGGAAATTGAGTGACAAATGTGATGTAAATTTATTTATAATAAGACATATCACTATGATTGGGCCTACGATAGGTGAACACGCAATCATTAGGTGTATGTAATCCAAAGTTAGGACAAATTTCTCCAATGGTTTATTCCCATTCAAGGCCCGCACTTAAAATAGGAATAAAACATAATAATTAATACAAAATATTAATTATGATTTATTTACACATAATCAGGGAGAGTGAGTTTAACACATGGTCCCATATTATATCTAGTCTAGGTACAAATTTTCTCGGATCAAAATACCTTATTTAAATATTATTTTTAGGCCCTTTAATTTTGCAAAATTTTAAAACTCCTATTTACATGGCTCCAAAAATTCTGAAAAAATCACCATAATATAGATCGGGGCAAGTAGAGGCGTATCCCAAATTTTGGAGTTGATCCGACTGACGGTGTGGCCACACGAGCCACCACGTGCCAGAGGAGCACGTGGGCAGCTTCTTCTTCAACCTCTACGGGTATCAACTCTGACCCATCGGTTTTCAAGGCTTCAGGGCTTCAAATTTAGCCCTTTCTGATTGACGTTCAATGATCTACAGCATTCCGGTAGGTATATCGAATGAATCTATCCCAAGTTTTGTGAAAATTGAATCGAAAAAATGTGGGTTTCCGTTGGTTGGTTCCTCGGCTTGAACGCGATTCACTGGCGGTGGGTTATTATTGTTAAGGCTCGTCGGCAATGCCAATGAACATAGCATTGATGTCAAGTTTTGTCGGTAACCGATGAAGATCTCACCGGTGCCTGAGTTTACTAATGAAGATGTTTTATTAGTGAACACGTAAAAAAAAATTTATTTTGTTTGACAATTACAACCCAAAATTGGACACATGTAGTAATTTTTTTGCTTATCGAATGATGATAATAATGTATGAAACTAATGATTTCATAACCCTAAAATTAAAAAAATTTGTCTGATGAAATAATCATCATAAAATTTCATAATCAGAAAACCTTGGGCTCTGATACCAATTGAAAGTAGAATTAAAACATGTAATTAATTATGAACACAAATTGGGAGAATAAATAAATTAACAGTTTGACCTGATGGAGACGACATCGTTATTCTGAATATTGGTTGAGCGTTTTTCAGAGTGTCTTGACGGCAGAGAGAGAATGATAAAATTTTGGGTGTATTTAAAACTAGTGCTTCAGTGTGTTATTTATAGGATTTTATTTAATAATATAATTAATCAATATTATTCAGTAAAATCCTCAAGAATCTTTAAAACAATTTTAAATTTAATTAATCAACTAAAATCAAGCCCATAAAATCTCTCTCTAGATAACAATCTTAAATTAATAATCTGACGGGATGATTACTAATACTCTTGGGCTGTGGGTTGAGTTTCTGCCCAGTGGGCTTGTGAATAATCAAACCCATCACCGATTATCCATACACATATTAAAATAAAAACTCAGTTCATTCTTAATTTATAAATTATAACATTAATTGCCTAATTAGAATTAACAAAGTATTAATATAATAAAATAGTTAATGTTAATCCATAAAATATTTAAAATATTCCAACATCAAAAGCAATAAAAAAAAGTATTTGGGGGTGATTGACATATTTATCTTTAACACATAAAAGGAGAATTTTAAAATAAAATTCTCAAAAGTATGTAAGAGTAGCAAAAGAAGCATTTGGGGCTATTGACATGTTTATCTTTGACACATAAAAGATAATTTTAAAATAGAATTTCAAAAGTAAGTAAGAGTGGCAAAAGAAAGTACAAGGAGATGCATTAAATTTGCTAGATATAGTTAGACATTAAATTTGTAAAAACAATGAAAAATATAAGGTCATTATCTCTTGAGTTGGTTGTAGTTATTGATAATTTTTGTGTTTTTCTTGATAATGGTTTATGTTTTTCATGAATCATGTTCATCATAGTTACCATATTCTTTTACATTTCTTATCACATTTAGTTTTAATTGTGGTTAGACTAACAAAGAATTACTGCTTGTGTTTTTGACAAATTACATTCATTGTTGTTATAAAATATTTTTTGCATTTAATGCCACATCAATTTTGTTGTTGATTAGTTAAACTAATAAGTAACTAGTTATATTATTAGAGTTTTTTGTCTATTGAAAAATTATAAAATGAGTTTAAATCCTTTTAAAATAATTATAAAATTTAAATTCTTTTTAAATATTAATTACATCTTATGTCCTAGACGAAAATTTTTCTTAAATTAAACAATTGAGAGGACAATTTTCCTGGTATTGAGATAAGTAGTTGTTAAAGTAGTTATCACATCCGATGAATCTATGAAGAGTAAGTTCTCTCATGAGAATTTTGTTTTACTGATGGATGAATAAGAGAAATCAAAGTGATAACCAAGAACAAAACAAAACAACAAAACAAAACCGTCATAAAATATAAACAGACCTTTTTAATTTATAATAAGATCATCCAATGTAAAATAATGGGTGTTTATAACTTGTTTCCACAAAGCAAAAAGTCAAAACTAGACTGGTAATAAACTAGGATTATAAAATTCTTATCTAAACAAAATTCGAGTAAGTCTGAGAATGTCATCCTCGATACTGCAACAAGATGATTGTTCCACTTCATAATGTACAAGCCAAATGATACACTCATGATCAAAAACTGTCTTGATCTCGTCAAAAAACAATTATGGAATGGCAAGAACCTCGGACACAACAGAAGAGGATTAGCAGTCTGCGGAAATAGCTGCTGACAACATGCAAGGCTCAAAGGTAACTGTCTCGATCTCATAAAGAAACAATTGCGGTATGAGTCATATGACAAGAACTTCGGGCACATAAGATGAGGACGGATAACCTGGAGAACAAAATTGGGGACATGTAAGGCTCAAAGGTTCCTTCATAGGGAAATTAAAAATTCTCCTACGTTGATGCAAGTCTGATATTTTATATCAAAAGATAAGCAAATATGCATTCTTCCTAATTCAAGCAAGTTATGAAACGGGGCAATAGTTGAACCATAACACAGTCATCTAAATTATAATTTTAAGCATTTCGTCGAGAGTAAATTGAACAAGCTTGATCAAAGTGCCACGACAAGCATCCCTCAACAAAACACAAACATGTCATGATTTTATACCACACAGAAACACATTACGAGAATAGAAAACTGTGTAACAATCAGTTCACCTCGTACTCGGCAACCTTCTCGCTAAGCTCCTTCAAGTCAGCTTTCGTGAAGATTAACCCCACGTTGCCCTGATCGAATGATTAAACTACGAAATATATTAGGATCTCTTCTATATTCAGTAAAATGAGAGCAAAATTCTAGCAATCAGTACAATAATATCTCAACGGCTTTCAAGAATTAACGCAATTAGGTCACATATGTTTTAGGAGTTTATATCTTGAGGGATCAAAGGGGAAAATGCAGAGTAGCAGTGGATTGCTTACAACAAGAAGGGGAACAAGGTTGAGGAAAGCCTTGTTGCCGGTGGAGTCAGCATCCAATTTAATAGAGCGCCGCATCATGGTATTTCTTCCCATGACCATCACAGAGTCGGCATGGAGATCCCTTCGAATGTTTTGAAGGTGTTTGGATCCAACGTTATCCGCTGCCACCACCAGTATTTGGCGGTACTCCTTCAGAAGCTTCCACAGCTTAGCATCGTAAGCGGCCTTCCAGAGTTTCAGCGCCATGGTTGACGATGTTTGGGCCCTCTGGTTTCGCCCGGAGAGTAGGAGTCGCCGAAGAAGTGGAGAGCTGGCGGCCAAACTGCCTCATGTGGGCCCAATTACGATGCTGTCTTTTGAGAGTGAACAGTCGAATGACAAAATGAGGCTCGAATATAGCCTATTGGGCCTCTTGTGATGTATCGGTATTGTCTTGAAGATTACATTGACAATGCAATACATTTAGATAATTTACTGTGTGTTTAAAGTATCTCATTTCTTATATAAAAACATATATATATATATATATATATGTAAATTTTTATATAAAAATTCAGAAACAATATTAATTTATATTTTAAAAAACTGAAATAAGAATTTAAATAAATATATAGAACATTGATTTACTCTATTAATTAAGATATCATTATATAGAATAGTGTTCCTTTTTTTAAATAAAGATAATAGTTTTTTTTTTGTAAACGCTTTGATAATTTTTTTTTTAATTTTTTATGTAAAAATTTAGGTAAAATTATAAATAAGGAATTATTTGAGCTTTAGGAAACAATTTATCTTTAAATAATTGGTATCATAATGTTTTACACTAATTATTAGAAAGCTAATAATAAATTTTACCACAAGAAAAAGAAAAAGAAGAAAGAAAGCTAATAAATAGAAAAGAAGAAAATGAAAGGAGAACAAATGGAGCGATTGCTTACCCGGTCATGCCCAACGGCCACCAATGGGACCCGGTTGGTCGAGATCCAAGATGAGGATCTCTGCGTTGGCTTTCGTTGTTCTCTGAAATCATACACACATATCTCCAATGGCCTCTGCCTACCGAGATCGCACGTCGGAGTTCCAATTACTGTCTCAGACTCTGAAGAAGATTGAGGGAGTCTCACCACCTAATCAAGCTGAAGATGTTCCCTCTACATCGAAACAATCTACTCCCATATCGTATTCTAGATCTGAGTTCAACAGGAAGGCCTCTCGAATCGGCTTGGGTATCCATGAAACCTCCCAGAAGATTTCGAGGCTTGTTCAATGTAAGCCCATGTCCTTTATCACTTTTTTATTATTTTATTGCGTATAAGGGGAAGGGCTGGAGTTGAAACTCTGGGTTTTTTTGGTTTATGTTAGCCATTTTCCTGAAAAATTGTCCATTTCACTCTTTTGGGCATATAACTAGTGGGATATGAAAAAGAAAAGCTATGAATTGGGTTTATAGGAGGTTATTTAATTGTGTTGCGTTGTGTCTCGTTGTAAATCTTAGACGACTATGTAAGAGATTTTTCTTTTTTAAGGAGTACCATGGAGTGTATCTAAACGATGTTTGCTGACTCGAGTTTTCTTTTGATGTGCTTGTGTGCTTGCAGTGGCGAAGAAGTCATCAATGTTTAATGATCCCATTGTGGAAATTCAAGAGTTAACGGCTTTGATTAAGAATGACATTACGGCATTGAATTCAGCTCTTTCAGATTTACAAACCATTCAAAACATGGAGATAGCTGATGGAAATTATTCAGAGGATAGAATCGTTCATTCAACAGCTGTTTGTGATGACTTAAAGAGCAAACTTATGGGGGCAACTAAGCAGCTTCAAGATGTGTTAACTACTAGGACAGAGGTTAATGAGAGCTAATTCTTGATGTATATCCTATGCTTTTCTTTTTTGGCCTCACTTATAAATGTCCTTAATATTGTATATATTCCCACAGAATATCAAGGCTCATGAGAATAGGAAGCAGATATTTTCCAAGAACGCATCAAGAGAGAATTCTTTCCAGCATCGACCAAAGCCAGTGACTGAGCCACCCCCTTGGTCAAATTCATTAAATGCATCTGAAAGTTCGCAACAAACATCAGCGTGAGTGGTATTTATATAGTTATAGATTAACAAGTGTTATACTATGACACGAATATGCATTCTCCATCTCATTTTCCATCATGTAAATTTAGTTTGTCTAGCACAAACAAAAATCTGGCTGCTGAGGTAGTTTCTTCCTTTTATGCTTCTATATAGAGATCTGGATAACTCTATATGGTCATGGTTTTTGATAACTTATGCTCTATGTTGAAAAAGGAAAAGAAAATTCTTGTCATCTTTTGGCTTTGGATAACTTTTCTATCATGGACTTGTCAATTATATGAGTATGTGCGCATGTTATCAAGACAAACTTTTCTTTTTCATTTTACTCTTTTCTTTCTATGTCGTTTGGTATGATTCATATTACAGCCCAATTATCCAAACTCTAGTATTCTGATGCAAATTATTTGTTAACACCTGATTTAACAGCTTTTTTAATGCACTCAATGTAATATTGAAGCTTGATGGAAATAGTATTTTTTTAAAAAAATTAGATAAGTGCTAATCAGTGTGGTGGTCAAATAACAGAAAGAAAACATACATATTTGATATGTCGCTTCATTTTTTATATTATTTCGTCTTATTGTTAAATTTTCAAATCTCAGACCTGACAAACCTTTCCTGATTAACGCAAGCATCGGCACAGATTCTAGTATTTCAATAACTTTGGTGCACTGATACTTGCCAATGCCATTCCTGATCTTGGGCCAGCTGTAGGCCTGAATTTTAACAATATATGAACATTTATAAGAAAAACCTAAATCTAAAGCGTGATTTAAACTTTTTGAGGCGAATAACCTTAACTTGCCTATTGAAAAATGCCCTTTCAGATAATTCGTTGTTAGGTTGCTGCTTTAGTGATGCATTATAAGGTGGCAGGGTATTTTAATAAATCTCTGAACTGCATAATTGTGTTTTATTTTCAATATGCTTGCAACAATATGAATTTAGTTTTCTTTGCATCATTGGAATATAAAAATGACAATTTGTGGTATTACACTGTGTTTGGCATGTCGCTTGAAGTGGGAAATTACATGGCATTATGCCATAACTAACCTTGATCTCTTATTTGGCGATAATATTTTGATAAGTATAATGTTGTTTAAATACTGTGCACTTACTAATTTACTAGAACTTTTGTTGCTTTCTGAAATCTGTGGTGCTTCAAGCTTTAGGAAAATATTATGTTATTTCTAATGGTCCCCTTATAACTTCCTTAGTCTTCAATTTGATAGGCATCTGGAAGTTTAATTTCTGCTAAATGATTTGTATTTATGTATCCCTCTCAAGCAGATTACTTTCGAATGAGGTTCCAGCTGGCAATCAATTAAGGTATTCTCTATTTTGCTTCGAAAGTTATAATGGTTTGGCCCTTTACACTTCAATATAGTGTGAAACATGGTTATTCTTTTGTTTTGCCATACTAATATTTTTGTGGTCCTCATGTTTGGTTGCATGCAGTATTGCCCACATAGGTTGTGAAAGTTTTAGATTGTAACATATAGATTCTTATTTCTTATTTGAATGACATATGCACTTGAACATCTAAGACTCTACTTTGGAAAATCTACTGTCATGGCCACCTGAGTCAATATTTACTAATTGAAGGTTAAAAAAATGTTAATGTTGAAATCTGGCTATTTGTCATCAACTTGCTCATTAAAAGCAAAATGTGAACTGAATAATTTTTTGTATTGATTTGTTGGAAAAATGATTTGAAAGAAATTAATATTTGCTCCAATTCCTTGTAGCTCTCCATGTAGTTTTGTAACTTGTGTCAAATAAACTTGAATCTATGGTTTCTTCGTGAGAGTTTGAGGTACAAATTCTGACGTGGAAAAGTAGTAGGCTCTAGTGAGTGCTTGTAATAGGAGAACATCGACATTTTTATTGGCTATTTAGTATGTGCTTCCTTATCTTTTTGGATTGGGCAATGCGAATCTGTCAGGTGAAATGGTTTAATTGACAATTTTTATTCAAAATTAATATTCAACACCATGCAACATTACAAAACATAGTATACGAACACAACTTAAACCCCTTAAAGGTAGTGGGTACTAGTGAGTGCTTGTGATAGGACAACATTGATTTGCTTTATTGGCTTTTGAGCATGCGCTTGCTAAATTTTCCTAAATTCTGAAAATGCGAAGCCATCATATGAAATGATTTAATTGGAAATTCGAGGTAAACATGAAAGGGCCGGTGTAATCCTTTTCTTAATACATATATATATATATATAACAGTTTGATAGCAACTCTTGCAAATATTCCTGATACAGACGAAGGTTAGCTGTTGATAACACTCCATCCCAGCAAATGGAAATGTCCATGGTACAGCAGGTTGTACCACGGCAAGAAAGTTATAGTCATAGTCGGGCAACAGCTCTGCACAGTGTGGAATCTACTATCACAGAACTTAGTGGGATCTTCACTCATTTGGCTACAATGGTTGCTCATCAAGGGGAATTAGCTATCAGGTTTCTCGTTTGACTTTATTGTTTTGATACTTGTTCTCATGCATTACTCTACTCTTACTTTAGCTGTTCAAATGTTCAAGTAATTTCAATTAAATCTGTCCAACTTGCATGGGCAGGATTGATGACAACATGGATGAGTCATTGGCAAATGTTGAAGGAGCTCACAGTTCTTTATTGAGGCATCTCAACCAAATATCATCAAATAGGTGGCTTCTAATCAAGATATTTGCCATTCTGATACTTTTTCTGTTGATCTTCATATTCTTTGTGGCCTAAATTATCCTATGTTTACCCGATCATACAAGTTTTGCTTTGTGGCTTATTTGGATCCATATGTATTCGTCCTTCTATGGAGGCAAAATTATGAGGACTGCCAAATGAAAGAGTTCTACATGTAACAGATATGTTCTTTTTACAAGTCGACAGGGCTCCATTGATCTGTAAAGTTTGGCATTCCCAGATTCTGTCATCTGGCCATATATATACCAAAATTTTTAGTAGAATGCAGATTATGCAGGCCAAGTTAGAATTGTATGAGTGCTTGGCAAATTGATATAAAGAATCACAAATTGTTGTTAAATGCCTTAAATTCGTTTATCCATCATGCTGAAAAGGGAAAAAGGAGAGGGAAAAGAAGAGACTTTAGTACTGACATTATAGTGCATGTACTGCTGATTCATGCAAGTTATCGAATTGGATTCTGCCTTTGTTTCAGTTACTTGCATTTCGTGAGAAGCTTTGGGTTATTGCAATATCAAAACCGATTGATTTCTTGTTTCTGATTTGCGTGAGATTGACTTGTACTTCTTTTTTTTTTTTGGCCAAAGATTGACTTATACTTCACTGTCAAGTACCTATACCTTGTCTCACGGTTAATCTCTCTCTCTCTCTCTCTCTCTCTCAATTATATATTATGGAAGTCTCATGGTTATTCCCCCATACTGTCTACGGTGAATGGAGGTGAATTCTTTTTGTTTATTTTGACCACAAGTTACTTGACAAGGGATTCTTTTTGTACCGTTGTCTTGTTTTCAACGGGCTTGAATTCTGAGTTCTGACTATTAATGTTCTTAGGAACCTGGGTTTCGAATCCTACTCAATAGTAAGGTTGTCAGAACTTCTTTCCTTAAAAACAGAACGAATTTTAATGTGGAAAATGAAATGTGACGTTCTGCAAAAACTGAAAATTATTTCTTGAAGAGTCTCTTTTACATAACAAACCAAAAACATTCAAAGAGGATATTTATACATGAAGATTTGGATGATAGGTATTCTAAGTTTAAAAGAAAAACCTAATTGATGTAAATCTTACATGTATAATAATAATACTGGTGAATTCTAACTTGTTGATGAGTCTTGAATTTATCAAAAATAAAATTACCTACTCTTAAATGAATCTTTATATTGCAAAAGTGATTAGTAAGATTGAATCCATAGAGATTAACAATTTCAACAATTAAAAATAACTAAAAACTAATGCACAAAAGAATTAAAAAAGGTGGGGGGAGGTGTGGTTTATCATGTTAAAAACAATACTAATAATAACTAAATCAGAAAAATTAAACAAGTAAATTCAAAATAAGAAATTCAAATGTAAAGTAAATTAAATGAGAAATAAACTTTTAACTAAATGAGATATTGTATGATTTTTCTCATTTAATCCTAAGCATGAATATGACTCCAAAAAAATCTTCTTCTTTCTTAGTAAGTAGCTATGATTTATAAAAGTACTTTTCATGAAAAACCACCATTTCTAACCTACTAAAACATGAAGCATATTGAGTAAATTATCATTCATATTCTATTAATGTAGATAAAAGTGCTCATAAATTCCTACATTAATTTTTCACTTGTATTGATTAAAATAAACAATTACAAATTTACCTCAACCAATTGGCATACAATCAATATGGGTAAGATAAACAATGAGCTCAAATCATTCATCCACCCATAATGAAACAGTTAAAATGGGAATATAAACAACTAATAAGAGAAAAAGAGGATAAATTTAAGATAGTCTTACAACATTGAAGGAATCACACAAAATCCCTTAGCTAGAATACAGAGTTTAGCTATCCATAATCATCAACATCCAAAATTCATTCTTAAACTTAATATACACAGCAATAATTCGACCTTTCTCTCACTAAGTTCAGGGGGAGAAAGAGAGAGAGAGGAAAAAGAAAAAGAAGAAGAAAAACTTATATCTAAAAGTATCTCCCTCAAAAAGAAAGAAAATGACCTAAAAACTAAAATCCTTTAACTCCCTCTTATTTTTCACTAATTTTCCTAAATCAAAATGTGGAAATTGCTCCCCTAAAACTATTTTGGAAGCTTCTAAACTCTTTGCTGCGTATTCTAACAACTATGAGAGAGAAATCTATTAGATAGGATGAACTGTCCATTTTCTGTTCAAAAATTAGCATCCTTAGTCGTACTCATGGCTTATCTCATTGAATCCAACTCATCAGCAGTGCAAATCTTGCCCTTGCCCTATTTTAGCCCAAATTTCAACAATTTCAACAAAATCGCCTCCTCAACTTGAAAACAACCAAAACAAATATAAATAGTTTAATTTCTTGAGAAAAACACTAAATATAATCAAAATAAGACTAAAAACATGTCAAAATTATAACCTAACAAATTCCCCCACACTTAAACCATGCTTGTCCTCAAGCACGTTTCACAACACAACCCAAAATAATATTTAGCTCACTATGAAACAACTCAACCAAACAACAATTATCCCAATGCATTTTACTAACCAACAAGAAAGGATAACTCAAATAAAGAACTTCCACAAACCCACTAAGAAGGTTGAAAGCTTCTAAGAAGTGAAAATAAACATGAAACGCAAGGTTTAAGTGTCAACAAGAACAATGACAAAGAAATTCAGCATTTCATATATCCCATCATCATAAGAATAGATCTTAAACTTGCCAAATAACATATGCAGCACTTCAAGCACAAAATAGAAACATAAGAGAAACTAAAAATGACATGGACAGTAAACTCATTCTATTCCTCTTCACTTATTTATACTATAACCAATACTTTTCTTTTCTCATTTATTTTTTTCCAAAGATCAAATCAAGATATTGGTAGCCTTTTGACTTGAAAGCGGATATTGGTGATACCCACGCCTGGTTACTTAGCCAACCAACACTTTTACCTTTTTTTTTTTTTTTAATCTTATTTTGAGCACTTTTTGGTCGTGCTTAAAGTGTCACCAGCCTTTTGATGTGAGGATGGATATTTGTGATATCCATACCCAATTACTCAGCTTGTCATATCTCTAAGTGGCTATTAGCACTACTCATAATCACTTTAAAGTGATCAATGGAGTAAAAAAAATAAAAGCTACTCTAATCTTTTTTTTTTTTTCAAAAGAAGGTAAATCCAACAATTTCAATATTCAAAAGGTTCCAAGAATATGCTTAAAAGGGCTAACATTCAACAAGTCATTAATTTTCAGCAAGTTAAAAACAATTCTAAGATAAAGGTAACTAGTAATTTGACATGCATTCAGCTATTTTCATCTATTTCTAAATGTTTCATGTCTAAAATACTTCCTCAAAACAGTCAACCAATCTAGTAAATAGGAGGAAGTAAATTATTCAAATTATCTTAACTCTATGGCAAATTCAATGCACCAAAGACATAAAATGAGTTGTTCAAGTGCGCTATCTAATTTTTCAGCAAAACATTTCATGCTCAAGAGACAATACATAGGTAAAAATGTGGGAGGAAAACAAAAAGAACAACTTAAACTAAACTAAACAGAAATTAGAAAATCAAGCACCAATTACAGCTTAAAAATTATATACTTCTCCCCCACACTTAAATCACACCTTGTCCTCAATGTGTAAATTAAATGAAGGAGAAAATAGACTTCCCTAATGATGCTATGGCTGGTAAGGAGGTGGTGAAAAACCCATGAAATGGAAAATTTGTTGAAGATGTCAATCCATTCTCCGTTGGGTTTGTCGTATATCTGCTCCCATTAGATGCATTTGTGCTTCAAGGCTCGCAAAATGGGCTATGGAGGAGGAAGTGGAAGCGCAGGGTGGAGTAGGTTGGACGTCTAGTCCTGAAAAGTTTCCTGCAAAGAAGAAAGCATAGGCGTCATTTCCTACTTTAGGTACCAGCCCCATATTTTCTAGGCTCTTTAAATCTAACGAGAGCATGGGCTGGGAAATATGCAGTGGTGTGTTTTCTAAGTTTAATAGCTGCATATTTACTGCCAATTGCGTTATGTAGGATCCTAACATAAGGGGTCTTTTAAAGGAAATGGCGTTAGCTATTTGGGTGGCGAACCAAAATCCTAAGTTGACCCTAGAACCATGGACTATACACCATAAAAAGAATAGTTCAGCCTCAGAGAGTATACCTGGGTTGTCTTTGCGACCAGAAAAAGAGTAGGCTAAAACTCTATGTATATAGATCAACGCTGGGTCTCTCACTAAGTGGTCCTCAGACCTACTAGGGTCATAGGATGCATCAGGTGTGCGTGTAATGTCCCTAAAAGCCTCTACAGGTATAAATTCTTCAGGAAAATCACAGTAAGCATTCAGATAATCACTATTAGCAGCAGAATCAGTATCAAGAAATCCTAAGGCTATGTTGAAATCAGTCATGGACATGGAAAAAGAATTACCCATTAATCTAAACCAGATAAGATTAGGGGTATTCAAATGAAAGTTTGTTGTCCTATCAAACACAAAAGTAGTATAGAATTCTCTAATGATAGCTGCTGCAATAGGGCAATCAATCTCAAAATCTGCTGCAATAGGGCAATCAATCTCAAAATATGAAGTCCAACCTATTCTTACTATATACAGCATAACATAATATTTCAAATGTAATGAATTCAAAGTGTGAGAATGGGAGCATCGACATGAAATTATGGGAAAAAATTGGAGTGCATTATACCTAGAAATTTCTGTTGGGTCCTCAAAGCAGAGAAATGGGGCAAGAGCTGTAGAGTCATGTGGGGGAATGCTCTTCCCTTTCTTTGTGCGGGCTCATGACTTGGGCTGAGAAGGCTTGGGAGCTTGTTCTCTGTTTGGGCACGGGCACGGCTGTGGTACAGCCTCCTCATATAGTTCTTGTGCAGCTGGTGCAGCGTGAGGGGAAGAATTATGTGCTGGGGAAGAGGATGGTGGTGAGGGGGTGGGTGAAATAGGAATGATGACCCTCTCTCACTGCTGTCTTCTCCTCTCTATATATGGAGGTTGAGTAGCAACATGTTTAATTCACATTTTTCTTGGCGCAGGCTCAGCTAGTGGAGGTGCAGGGGTGGGTCGAGGTAATGGGGAAGCTTTTGGTGGATGAGCTGATTGTGGAGGAGGTGGTGGAGATGATTGGCGTCGACTCCGAGTCCACCAGAATACATTGGGAAGAGACATTTGGTGCTCTGAGTCTGAGAAAAATGACACCGGTTAAAGGAAATAGAAGGGGAGGCCAGCGAGATTCAGAGAGCCCAAATAGAGGGGAACGATGACACAGTGATGCTGTGAACAGAACTTAAAAGCAGGTGAACAGAACTTCGAAACTACAAAGTTTGTAGAATAAATGTGAACGCCGGCAGATTACAGAGATCAAGTGGCAAAAGTGATGCTGTGAATCGAAGATGACAGCTGCACGAAAAGGGGAACTGCTTCGAAAACACCGGTGAGGGAGAGACCGACGCTGGTGGGGCTTCGAATGGAGTTGAACAGAGATGAAAATGGGGCGGACACCAGTGAACTTGTGCAGTAGGGAACACTGCTCTATGGAGAAATGTGGATGGACTTCAAAGTGTTATAACCCCTAAAAAAAATTAAAATCGAAATATAGAAAAAATTAATTTATAATTTTACAATTACGTATCATTTAAAAAAAAACACTCTGATTACGTTCATATTCAAAAAAGTTACAGCATAAATTAAAAATGTGAATTGCTAATCTTTTAAGTTTTGGGCATCTATATCCATAGGCTTCCCACCATTCTGCTAAGGTCAATTGTGTTCTTAATGTCTGTGCAGAACCACAACTAAACATGCTCTTTGCGAAATGGAATTCGGCCAATTAGAACTTAATTTTGTCATTTTCTCCTTATCTTTGACTAATCTTGTTACGCATTCACACAACCCTTATTTAACAGATCAGCTTGGAAGTCAGTGTTAAAGTGAAAATAAAGATTGAAGTAGTATGCAGCTATATGTAAAGGCATATGTAATTGAGCATTTCACCTTTCATCAATTATGTTCAATATAGGCTCATAGCTATAGTAATCAATGAACAATGAAGTCAAAATATATTAAAGATAAAGATACCAATATAAGGTATACTAATTTGTATTTACCTCCTTGAAACATTATTAAAGTTCATTTTAATTTTAATTTGAAACATCATAGCACTTTTCATTGCTTCATATATGAATCCCATTGCTGGTTTTTCATTTGAATCCACTAAGCGCAGAACTTTAATGAAAGGAGCAACAGCTTTGAGGCAAGTAATAATATTCTTTCACAACCTGTTATCTATAACACTTATTGTCACTTCCTTCCCATCTTTGGTAGCATAAAATTTGTTATCTTTCCATTCCTCAAATTTAAATAGATTTATCAATGTCGCTTTATACTTATTAAGACAACCTAATGTCAAATAAGTTGTGGCAAATGATTCACAACTGGCCTAATCAAGTCTCTTCCTTTGGTAAATGTTCTTAACATATTGATGAGCATTGATCTTGCATAAATGTAAGTTGTAATTCTTCCGCCCTTACATATGGTTTCTTTATGCAACTTTATTTTTTGTTTCGAAATCCTCTAACATCAAATCAATGCATTGGGTTATGCATGGTGTCCAATACAGGTGTTTTCTTTTCTCCATCAATTTTTATCCAGTTGCCTTGTAATTTGCAGTATTACCAGTTATTATTTGTATTACATTCTCCTCTCCCATTTTCTCGACAACTTCATCAAACATCTCAAACACTTTGTCAACAATTTTAGAAATATGAAAAATGTATATAAAAACATGATCCCTTTAGGACTATTGACAAAAAAATTACAAATAAAATGTCTTTTATTATCTGTCCACCCATTAAACATAACGGAACAACCCATTTTTTTCTGTTCTTGTTTAACTCTTCAAACATGGCATGTCTGTTCTTAACTTCCATATTTAAGTATTTTTCTCTAATCTCATGATAAGATGGAGGCTTAAACCCTTGGCCATTTCTTCCAATAATTTCACACATCTTAATAAATTCAAGATTTTTTACACAACTAAAGAGAATAACACTTGTGTAAAAAATTGAGCTACTTGTTGGCAAGCTTCTTCCTTAATATCTTTCTTGAACATGTGATTAATGGTAAATTGTGAGCTACCTTAGCCATTGCTATGTTTTATTAGAACTCTCAATAAATTTAAGAGGTCTTGGGAATTAAAATGTCCTTAAGTGCCTGAAGTTTGCTCCTCACCAATATCAACCCATTGTCTTTTCGTTTTAGATGATGCACAATTGCCATCAATAACATTTTGTAACATTTGTGCTTTAACATCATCTAGAACACTAACAAATGGTTCAACATCTATTCTTGTGCCAGCTAAATGATGTTTGAACCTATAGACTCCTCCACTATAAACCTTGTCACAATAACTACATTGAACTTTTTTACCATCTCCACTAACATCCTTCCCATGTTTCCACCCCATATCAGATCTGTTACTAGGAAAATTCTTCCTTCCAAGAACTACATTTTTTCCAGCAGGAGCAAATAGAACATTTGCACTTAAAGACATATTTTCTTTAGTGTATTACAACAAAATAATATATAAGTTTATATTAGCTAAAAAGAAATCCAATGAAGCTAACAAAAACAAAAATGAATAAATATAGGAAATAAATTAACAATTAACACAATAACTTTTATAATTTGTTCAAAATAATAGTAGGTTTTAGCAAGTTTTCTAACTCCTGACCAGTGTGATCTTAACATATATATCTTAGTTACATGCATGGTCATTACATTAAAATATAATTTCCAAAATAACTTGATAAACATGAAATCCAAATATAAAAGGGGGGTAGAGGTAACTAAAAAAGAGACCTCCTAATTAATAACAGAGTATTTCATTTATGTCTAAGAACTAAAGCCAAAAGTAAAATATGCCTATCATCTTAGCTAAATAGCTTGATTATCAAATTGTTGTCTAGGAACTAATTTTATAACTGGATTCACTAATTAGTTGGTAATGTGGATTATATATCTGTACGACAGCATGAATTAAATCATATTTAATGACTTGCAATCTAAAAAGCACATTGATGTCTTAATAAACACTATGACCATATAAAATAACAAGTTATCATGTTGAAAAAAGGTATCTATATATCGAAAGTCTTAGAACATTTGTTCCTCCTTTTTAAATTCATTATCACATTGTCACCAAAATAGGTAGATGATACATGCTGGGTTTTTATTTTTTGGAAAATTGCTTTTTTTAGATAAAGATAAAAGGAGAGGAAATGGATTTAAATTTATTTCCTCTCTTGTACAAACACATAAATGATGGCAACTGAGTCCAAAACAAATGTTTCACAGCCTGATTATCAAATTATAGCAATAAAAGAGAGTAGGAAAGAGATAGAGATAGATAAAACAATTTTATATGAGTTATAAGTTCTTCTTGTCTAGTACTATGATGAAGCTGAAGCTAAAGCAATTTTGTTGACGGAATGGTTAAAAGTTAATGGGTTACCTCCAAGGTTGATAGAATGATGGATTGTTGGCCTTCTCCAGCATCAATGGCATCTCTACATGCTACACCAGAAAGTTGAGACCTTCATTGGACTGTTTTGACCTTCACTGAACTACTGCGACCTTCAATGAACTATTGCGAGCATCGAAAGGAGCTGAGGATGAATAAACAGGGTACACTGAGAGCAGAGACAGAGGCGGAGGCAATTAGGGATTTAGATTTTAAGCATCAGCATCAGCAAAATTGGATGGAATCATTTAGCTAAATGGGTTTTTTGTTTCTGGAATTGTTAAGTTGGGCTAACCCAACTTGAAGTAATTTTAAGCTAAATCATTTGATGCTTTTTTTTTTGGGCTACATAAATGGTACCATTTACTAACTCGACTATCTCGGTCAAACTCACCGATTTTACTGAATCTGTGGCAAGTTTAACCAAGTTAGCCCTGATTCCAATTTTATTTACGATTTAACACGAAATTGCTACCTAGGATCGTAAAATTGGCGATTCTACCGAGTTAAGTTGCAATTTTGACAACATTGATAGAGATAAAAAAATTGTCTTCTCCAACACTGAACCTGTGCACACTCTTCCCTACACTTTATGTCTGGTCATTTCATCATAAAAAAACTACTTTTTGTTTTTCAAAAATGATGGTTCTCTAGAAAAAATTCAAACTAAGGCAAATGATGAAGATGTTCAAGGACAATATAAAGCGTTGACATCAAGCTAAAAGAAAAGAAAACAATAAAATAAAATATAAAAAAGATAAAAGGGATCAGCTTAAGACATGGGTACCCTTAAACAGAAAAAAAAAAACAATTTAAAATTAAGGAGAAAGGGGAAAGAAATAGAAATACCTAAGGTATGGGCATGCCTAAAAATAACTAAGAACCCTTAAAAAGGAAATTAAATGAAATTAAACAAGAAAATTTTTTTGAAAAGATTGGCTTGCCTCCCAAAAGCGTCCTTGTTTAACGTCTTGGGCTAGATATTCTTGTCCATAAACCTGAATCTTTCAAGGTAATTTACTCCACAATTTGCATTTGAAATCCTTTATAAAAAGATTTAAATCTATGTCCATTCACTTTGAAGACTTTATCAACATCCAAGCTTTTTAATTTCCACTACACCATGAAGAAACACATCAATAACAACAAAAGGACCTATCCAACGTGATTTTAATTTACCTAGAAACAATTTCAAACGTGTATAGTAAAACTTTCTACCCAACAACAAATTATTTCCTTAAAATGTTTTGATCATGGAAAGTCTTTGTCTTGTCCTTACAAATTCGAGCATTCTCACATGCATTATTTCTTAGTTCCTCTAACTCTTGCCGCTACAATTTCCTTACCTCATGGCACAACTTACCAAAAACCAAGTGATATGCAAACATACCAATAGGGGTATTGTAGGTTGTTTTGCAAGCCCATAATGCATCATCTAACCTCAAGCCACAATCCTTCCTATTTGGATTGGCTGTTTTTTCAAGGATGGACTTAATTTCCTTATTGGATACTTCAGCTTGACCATTGGTTTGAGGATGGTAAGCTGTAGAAACTCGGTGAGTGACTCCATATTTCTTTAAGAGAGCTTCTACAATATGATTACGTAAGTGTGTTCCTCTATCACTTATAATAGCCTTCAGAGTACCAAATCTTACAAAAATATATGACTTAATAAAACTACAACTACCTTCCCACTATTAACTCAAGTAGCCTTAGCCTCTACCCACTTTGAAACATAATCCACAGTAAGTAAAATGTAAGTATTGCCAAAACAAGTAGGGAATGGATCCATGAAATCAATGCCCCACACATAAAAAATATAAAGCAAGTCAAAATAGGGGTGAGTGGCATTTAATCTCTATGCCCAAAATTCCTAATTCTTTGACAACATTCACAAGACTTAAAAAATATGTATGAACCACAAAATATATTGGGCCAATAAAATCCCTTCTCAAGAATTTTTCTAGCTATTCTTTTAGGACCAAAATGTCCTCTATATGCATCAGGGTGAAAAACTTCAATATAGATTCTATTTCTAACTCAAGGACACATTTTCTGATAATTTGATCAGAATAATACCTCCACAAATAAGGATCGCCCCATATGTAGTGTTATGCATCTCATTCAATCTTATTCTTCTAATGGCTCATAACCACATCAGGAAACGAGCCAGTGGTCAAGTAGTTTACTATGTCTACATACTATGGAGCCATTTGTTGAATGGAGAAAAGATTCTCATCTGGGAACTCATCCTTCAAAGGTGAAGTCTCTCTACACAAAGGTAAATGACTCAGATGATCAACAACTAAATTCTCAAACCATTTTTTGTCTGTTATCTCCAAATTAAATTCTTGTACAAAGAGGATCCATAGAATTAATCTTGGCTCCGCTTCTTTCTTTTTGAGGAGATACTTTATAGCTACATGATCAGAGTGAACAATTACTTTAGTGCCAAGTAATTATTGATGGAACTTATCCAAAGCATATACAATAGCTAAAAGTTCCTTTTCGATTGTGGAATAGTTGCATTGGGCACCGTTAAGCATTTTTTAAGCATAATAGATAACATAGGGGTTTTTATTAATCTTTTGGCCAAGTATAGCTCCAAAACATAGTTACTTGTATCACATATGATCTTAAAAGGATAATCTCAATTCAAAGGTTGGATGATAGGTGTTGTAATGAGCTTGCTCTTAAGTGTATTGAAAGCTTGCTTACAAGCCTCATCAAACTTGTATACTACCTCTTTTTATAATAATCTACACAATGGCTGTGTGATTTTGAAAAAATCTTTTATGAATTGCCTATAAAAACCTATTTGGCCAAGAAAAGAACGAACTTCCCGTACACTAGCAGGGTAAAATAAAGATTTAATAAAGTCAACTTTAGCCTTATTTACCTCAATCCCCTTCCTAGATACAATATACCCTGAAATGATACCCTGATTGACTATGAAATGACACTTCTTATAATTCAGGACAAGATTTGACTCTAAACACCTTTGTAAGAACTTAGTGAGATTAGTCAAGCATTCATTAAAAGAACTACCATAGACTGTAAAATCATCCATTAAAACCTTTATGATGTTCTCTACATAGTCTGAAAAGATACTTACTATACATCTTTAAAACATGGCTGAGGCATTGCATAGTCCAAATGGCATCCTCCTATAGGCGAAAGTTCTAAATGGGCACGTGAAAGTTATTTTCTCTTGATCTTCGGGTGCCACTAGAATCTAATAAAAACCTAAATAACCATCAAGATAACAATAATGAGTTCTTCTAGCTAGATGTTTAAGCATTTAATCAATAAAGGGGAGAGGGAAATGTTCTTTTCTAGTTAAGGAATTCAACTTTCTATAGTCTATACAAACCCTACACCCATTTTGAACACGAGTGGGCACTTTCTCTCTATCTGAGTTCTCAGCCACAATTATTCTTGTTTTCTTGGGAACCACTTGAACTAGACTCACCCACTTGCTATCTAAAATAGGATAGATCATGCCTGCATCAAGGAGTTTCATAATCTCCTTTTTGACAACCTCTATCATTGGTGGGTTGAGCCTCCTTTGAGCTTCTTTACTTGGCTTGCACTTTTCTTCCAAAAAAATCCTATGCATGCAAGTAGATAGGCTCAATCTTTTGATATCCATTATAGTCCACCCAATAGCCCTTTTATATTCTCGAAAAACCTGAACTAATTTCTCTTCTTCTGGTGCACTCAACTTGTTAGAGATTATCACTAGTAAAGTCTCTTTTCTCCCAAAAATGCATATTTTAAATGCCCAGGAAGTGGCTTTAACTCTAATAAAGGTGCCTACACAATTGATGGTGAAAGTTTAGTATGTGGTACAAGTAAGTCACGAGAGGGAACATTACCTAACTTGGGCTTGAGGGATTCCAATAGATGAACCACTTTTTCTAAGTTGTCATCTAATTCAAATTGCTATTTAAGTTTCCCAAAACTACCTCGATCAATATTCAACACAACAAAGGGTAGATAGCTCACTTGGATGTTTTATAGCCTTACAAAAATTAAATTTTTCATTTCACCATCAAATTCCATAACAAAGGTCCCTTCATAGACATCGATCTTGGTTCTCTACATCACAGATATTAAACTTAATAATCTCTCTATCAAATTTTATAGAGAGAGCAACCTCATATACATCAATTTTGGTTTTAGCAGTACCAAGGAATGGCCTTCCCAATAAAATATCAAATGTCTTGAAAGAATTTTCATCTTTCATATCCACAACAAAGAAGTCAGTAGAGAAAACCAAATCATTTACTTGCACTAAAACATCCTCAAGCACTCTTTTGAGATATATAATAGTCCTATCAGCAAGCTAGATGTAAACTCCAGTTTCTTTTAATTTTCCCACATTCAACGTTGAATAAATGGATAAGGACATCACATTTATAATGCACCCAAGTCACACATAGCTTTCTGGGAAAAAAAGCTTTATAACAAATTCCTCTTGCTTGGTGGATTTGTCTTCCTTAGGAATGTTGGTGTCCTATTTCTACACTATAATTTCAGCCTCTAATTCTATCTCTATAGCCAAGTCGCGCCTACCGCTAACTTTTTTGGGAACATTTTCCAATTTTTTACCACTTCTCAAAGTGATTGAACATACACTTTACCTTGGATTAATTTTGGTTTAAAAAGGTAGCTTGCCCTTAGACTTTAGCTTGCTTATTGATGTGGCTAATTAGCTCACTTGGTTCTCTAATTTTTGAATATTTGATCTTGTCTCCTATTGAAATTGTTGTGTGCTTGTGGCAAGAGACTTCACAATGTCTTCAAGCGGCATACTTGACTTAGATGAAGAGGTGGAAGGTTGTTGTGATGCCATAGGCCTTGGTTGGAATTGTTGAGCATTAGGCCTTACTCCATAATTGAAGTTAGGATGCTCTCTCCACCCTGGATTGTATGTCTTGGAGTATGGATCATATCTTCTTTAAGGTGGCCCCAGAAAACCTCTAATGGCATTTACTTGTTGCTTATCATCTTGGAGTGTGGGACACATATCAATAAGGTGACTTATATTGGCACAAATGCCATACACCTTAGCTTGTTGCACTCTACCCGTGACTAAGGTTTGAACCAAATCAGTAGGTTGATTGAGTTTTGCTTCCAATGAAGATGTGCCCACTTTATTGATGTAATACCCATTATATTGCTAACACAAAATCAACACAGAGAGAGAGAGAGAGAGAGAGAGAGAGAGAGAGAGAGAGAGAGAGAGAGAGAGAGAGAGAGAGAGAGAGAGAGAGAGAGAGAGAGAGAGATTATTTTGTATAATGATAGAAACATTATTATTCCACTAATAATATTAAGCTTATTACACCATGATTATCCTTTTAATCATGATCATATACTCTCCATTATCTCTACAATTATTATCAACCACTTTTCAATTATTTCCACCATCAACCACTCTCCATTATCAACAAAATAATTCCTTCTTTATTGGTATCTACAAAATGAGTGTTTTATTCTTCATGCAATCTCCCTCTGTAGCAAAATTTCTAAGTTGTGTATTTTCCATTGCTTTCTCTCTCTCTCTCTCTTAAAATATTGGGTAATAGTGGGTTGTAATTATCTACCAATTTGCATCAATTGACTAGTATTTCTTCATCCTTAAGTCAATATATTATATTTATCATCTCTCAATTTTGAGCATATAATAATATGTTATTTTGTAAAATTTTATTTCTTGCACATATTATGATATGTTATTCTAGCAAATAGTATTAGAGTAATTATGATATGTTATTTTAGCATATTAACCTTTATAGTTCAATAAGATGAATTTTGTCTTCCAAATTGAAAAATCTCAATTTAGGGGTTTAAGGGCAATTTGGAAATTTAATGAAAATTTTGTTCTTAAGACTTTATAAATTTTTTCTATGCATTTAGGGAGTGATTTAGAATCTTTTGAAATTTTAGTTTGAATTTTAGAACAAATTTCAAATTTTTAATAATTTTTATAGATTTTTCATGAAGAAAATTAGAAAGAAAAATATGAATGACTTGTTTGTATAACAATAAATATTATTTTAGGTTAAATGAAAATTTGTAATTTATTATATAACCCTTAAATGAAATTTGTGTTATGGTAAGTGTTAAAAATTTAATAAGTGCATAACGTAATAATTTAATAAAATAATAATAATAATAATAATAATAAAATGAAATATAGGTTATAAGAATTTTAAAGTATTCTTTAAGTGACCTATAAATTCAACTTCTAAATAATTAGTAAAGATATAGGTAAAATGGATAAAGATGAATAAAGAATAATTAATTAGCTTTGTGACAAAATCAAATAATTAAATTAATTATGAGGACTGGATGTTAAGAGTATTTTATTTAATATTTTTTTTAAGTGACTAGAATATTTTCAACAAAGGAATTATAATCAAGAATAGAAAGAGGTTAGTATACTCCTCTCAGGTGAGTAGATAATTCTAATTATACATAATATTATTTTAAATTATTCATGATGATTTGAACTATTGAATTATTGGAAATATCGAAATCTAAATTATAAAGTGGTATGATTTTGAAATTTCTAATATTTATACATAGATAATTATTTACCTCTAAAATATTAGAAATATGTTCAAAATAGAACCCTGCAGCTAACGGCAGTTTACATTAGCCATAGTGCACTGTGATTGGTATTTTAATAAAGTTGGGTATGATACCCTTACCTCTATATTCTGTTTGAGGCTAAGGGCCCTTATGATATTTACTCAGAGCCTATGGATGAATGAGTATCTGTTCCAATCTGTTATCACTAACCTTGGGCTAGCTTTATACTTTATAATTATGACTAGTTCTATAGAAGATTCTTAATTGCATTCTATTAATAATTTTTCTCTATTTAATATCACTAAATTATGTTTGTATGATATCTGGTTTTAAATTTTGAAAGATGTGTCATTGTAAGTCTGTCTTAATTTTTGCAATATTAGAATTACCTACTCACTGAGTTCCACTCACCTCATTATTTAACATTTTTCATATCTCAACGCCAATCCAAATTGTCCACTTTCGAAATTTTAATCTTAGTGATTAATTCCTTGGTAAGCCTAGCTTACTGCTAAAGCTATGTCTTTTAGTATTTTTATGATTCAGTTCAGTCACTCCCTGGTATATAGGCTAAATGTTTAATG
Source organism: Delonix regia (assembly GCA_037074485.1). NCBI lineage: Eukaryota > Viridiplantae > Streptophyta > Magnoliopsida > Fabales > Fabaceae > Delonix > Delonix regia. The sequence goes on along the minus strand of CM073452.1, from coordinate 16,072,098 downwards.
TTGAATTTATATACATGCTGCCATTTTGGGGGTTTTGATAGGTTCACGAAGATGAATGACACTTTATCCCTGTGCTAATTACACCCTACCGGCTTAAGTCGTGACAATTGACTTCCTTGGTAACTCTTGTCTACTTCTAAATTACTGAGATGTCACTATTATGATATAAATCAAGTCTTTATCTTCTTGTGCAATCTTATTCATAATAGATCCTCCACTGATTGAATACAACATCCTTCTTTCTGTGGATAATAACCCCTTATAGAAATACTGGATGAGAGATTGCTTTAAGATATCATGTTAAGGACAACTTGTATATAGTCTCTTAAATCTCTCCCAATACTCATGGAAGGTTTCGATTTCTCTTTGCTTTATCCCATAGATATCTCTTCTTATGCCAACAGTTCTAAAAATGGGAAAGTACTTGTTTAGGAACATCCACACCATATCTTCCTAAGTTGTGATTGAGCCTGGGAATAGGTAGAATGGCCAATCCTTAGCCATGTCATCTAAGAATAATGGAAATGCTCTCAGCTTGATTTGTTCTTCATATACTCCTTGAGGCTTCATATTTGAGCAAACTATGTGAAACTCCTTGAGATGCTTGTAAAGATTTTTATTGACTAACCCTCTAAACTTGGGTAACAAGTGTATCAAACCAAATTTTAGCTCCAAAGACGCATCCAAATCCGAATTAGTAATGCATAAAGATGGTTGGTTCACCGGTGGAGCAGCCAATTCTTTCAATGTTCTTTGTTTAACCATTTCTTGAATTCTTGGCTCAATTTCAATAGATGACTCAACCAATTCCAAAGGCAGCTCTCATTCTTCCCTTAAAGCTTGACAAGATGCAAAACTTGAAAAGGAAGCTTTGGAAGCTTGCTTTTTCTTCTTGGTGGTTCTCCTTAAGTTTCTAGCGGTTTTCTCCTTCTTGGTGGTTCTTTTTAAGTTTCTAGCAATTTTCTCAATCTCAGGATTAAAGTAGAATTCTTCTCCATATTCAGTTCTAATCATTAAAAGAGTTAGCATTAGTAAAATCCAATCCCTGGCAACAGTGCCAAAATTTTGACTGGTGCCAAATCCACAAAAAATAAAATTGCCTACTCTCTAATAAATATTTATATTGCAAAAGTGATGAGTAAGGTCGAATCCACAAAAATTGGCAATTCTAACAATTAAAAAAGACCAAAAACAATGCACAAACGAATGGAAAAGGTGAGGGATTTATCATGTTAAAAACAATACAAATAACAACTAAACTAGAAAAATTAAATAAGTAAATTTAGAAGAAGGAATTTAAATTTGAAGTAAATTAAAATGAAAGAAACTCAAATGAGAGATAAACTTCTAACTAACAGAGATATTGTATGATTTTTCTCAGTTGATCCTAGGCGTGGGCACGACTCCAAATAAAATCATCTTTTTTCTTGGTAAATGGCTATGGTTTCTAAAAACGCTTTATCAACCTAGTCTTTTTTAAGTATGTTGGTTAAGAAACACTTTGTAACCAACCTTTAATTAATAACCCTAAGTATGCATTTAGAATTTAATTGACCAACCACTTTAAGAATGAAAAACCACAATTTCTAACTTACTAAAGCATAAGGCATGTTCAGTAAATTATTATTCATATTCCATTAATGCAAAAGAAAGTGTTCATCAATCCCTATATTAATTTTCTACTTGTATTGATTAAAGTAAACAATTATGGATTTACCTTAAGTAATTGACATACAATCAATCATGGGTAAGATAGACAATGAGCTCAAATCATTCATCCACCCACAATGAAGCAGTTGAAATGGGAATATAAACAATCAAAAATATGATGAAGTTAAGATAGCCTCACAACATTGAATAAATCACACAAAATCCCTTGGCTAGAATATAGAGTTTAGCTATCCATAATCATCAACATCTAAAATTCATGCTAAAACTCCATATATACAACAGTAATTCAAGCTTTCTCTCACTAAGTTCAGAAGAGAAAGAACGAGAGAAAAGAATAAGAAGAAAAACTTATATCTAAAATGTCTCTCTCACAAGAAAATAAAATGACCTCAAAACTAAACTCCTTGAGCTCCCCCTGATTTTCCCTTAATTTTTTCTAACCAAAATGTGGAAATTGCTCTCCCAAAACTATTCTGGAACCTCCCAAGCTCTTTATTATGGTTCCTAACAACTAGGAGAGAGAAATCTGTTAGAGAAAACAACCTATCCATTTTTTACTTCTAGCATTTTGTGTTGTTTCAGGGCTACGGGAGGACCAATTTGCTCATCAAGTATTTGTTGCACATTTAGACTTCAAATCATCACTTCAAAAGGAAATGCATAGGTTCTAGGCATCCACGTTGTGTGGCTTTTAACTCGTCAAGCATCTTCCGTGCTTAGTCGCTTTCTTTTCTTGTGAAAAAATATTAAGGAAAAATTATACAAAATGTCTTCTTAAACTAGGAGTGTTGAGTGACTTGTATATAACTTCTTGAAATTTTTATATAAGGAATTAGTTTTCTCAACTTTTACATTTTAAGAAATAAGTCAATTTATCTGTTTACAGGCATCTTTGTAATTGACATGCTGGCATTGGAGAAAAATGGAAGTTTGCCATATTAGTTATCATTATGTTTTCAATAGGAAAAAAAAAGAGGAGAAAATGACCTATTTCTAAGAGTGTGAAATTTGAGAGAATTAGTTTTCGACTTTGAAACTTTAAGAGTTATTTACAAGTAACTTAAGGTTTAAGGGGCTTTTAATGTGGAATACGTAATAGGCAAGTATATGAAACATGTTGACTGTTACAAATCTTAACAAAATCAAAACAGATGACTAATTTTTAGAAGGCGTAACTTTTGATTCAAGTGGAATTTTAAGACTTATAATGTATCTATTAGAAGTTTTTTTTTTTTTTTGGCCTTCATATGAAAAGCTTATTCATAACTTTGTTGGGATTTCAACCACTTTTGTGAGTTCTTAAAACATTATAGTATTTTTTTTTATCTTTGGAAATTAATTAGTTGTTGCATAAATGTCTTTTTGAACATTTTTGTACGATAGACTTTAACCAATAAAAATTTTCTCACAAACTTTATGTTTAGAATTATTCTATTTTAATGTATTTAGCTGCGTTTTTTTTTCTTTTGCATTTTGTCCAAAAAATTCTTCTATTTTCATAATTGTAGTTCTCAATTGTCATCTTCATCGTAACAACCAGAGAATTATAACATGATAATTTTAATAATTTTATTATCAATTAATTTTTTAACATGTTACGTTTTGATTAGAAAATTTATTAGAGTTTTCAAATAATATGTGAAACAAACTTGTATCAATAAAATTATCAATTGTTTTTACACTTACATAATAAATTAAAATTAACTTAGGATCCAAATTATCACATGCAGGTAACTGATAACCAAACAAAACATACAAAAATTGGATGACATATTTTGAATATGACGGTAAATTAACGTCAAACTAAATCAGAGACAGCGTAATTTGCGTTAAATAGGAAACATTTGTAGACTCGAAACATCATATAATAGTGTTTCTGTGATAGGTGTGATGTCAACAAGCAGAGACTAATGGCAGGCAAAATATCAAACTTGAATTCGTCGTCCCCATGATAAATATGGTAGCTGGTGAAGTGTGGGCAATCAATTAAAGCCAAGAATATTGATTCTGTGGAATCTTCCACTAAGGCCTAGAGAGCCATAGCCTTATAAGGCAATGCTTGAATATTGAAAGTGATATACAAGTAGTTCTCCACTAAGCATAAGCAGATAACAGACACAGGAGACCATGAGAGAGCAACCCTTCACTTAATATTGCTGCAAATGAAGTGAAACACAGAGTGGGTGAGATTGCAATTAGTGGGTAATATGAGGATGTACTTATGACAACTCTATTATTTTGATGGTGTCTGCCTGTTTTGTCTTCCACATCCATGTCACATACTGATGTAACCTTTCCTTCATTATGTTGCCATAATAATGCCACCCCAAGAAAAACCCCTCTTTGTTCACTGTACAGCATTTACAATGGTTATTGTTTGTTTCATTATTCACCATCTCCATCATTTTTCTAAGAGACGTTATGTTAACCCTAAGCAAGTGACTTCATTGATTGACAAGGCTTGAATAAAACCATGTATCAGACCGCATTATATTATGTTGGCTTTTTCTTTTTCTTTTTATTTTTATTTTTTAACTGGCCCTTCTGTATTGAAAAAGGTTCCATTCCCATTATTGCTAATCATGCACTAAATTAATTCTAATAATTAAACCAATTATAGCAATGATGAATGGGTCCAAAGCAGAATTTTTTTTTGGAAGCCTCGTTTCAGGACCATATTTTCAGAAGGTAGATGGAGGAAAAAAAAAAAAAGAGAGAGAGAGAGGAATTCAAATCAGTGGAGGTGTGATTACTTAGCAGTCATGCTGCTACAACAAAAATGATAGCCAACGCCACAATTACCATAATGAAAGAGATAAAGTAAGTTCAGCATGTTGTTCCCTAAACTTAGCCACTTATCTTATATATATATATATATATATATATATATATATATATATAGATATAGATATATATTCTTTGTATGACTTTGAACTGCATCCCTACTAAAGGAAAGAACCAATCATATTGTTATTGCCCCAGCATTCAAATATCTGCACTCACCATTGCTCTAATGATGAATCAGAAAATGGGGATTGATATGATAACTTTATAGAACGATAAGTGGCTTTGGAATTGAAGACGGATAGAGTCCATGCCCAGCAGTCATAATTCTTGGTCCTACCATCGTAGTTATCTCGCTCCCAGTTTAGCAATAAAGGTTTAGGAGGCATTTTAAGACTGTATTCTCTTTCCAATTAGACGTATGCTTGAACCTTTAATTAATGTTTAATTGTGGGGACTAGAGACCATAAACATGTCCTAGGATGCCTGTTCTAATCTTAATAAAGCTGATTCGATCCAAAGACGAAGCGGTGAGAGAAAAATACAGAAGTTTGGCCATAAAAAGCAAAGCAAAGCAAAGCTTACACCTTGCAGAGGATGAGAATTCAAAAGGAAGCTTTTGAAGATAAGGAAAAAAGCCAAATAAATCCAACACTTTCCTTTCCGTTGGTATTTCTAGTAGTATCTTTTTCTCTTTGGTGGGAACCTCCAATATTCCTTCTAATCATCTTTTTAAGCTTGGACCCTCTCTTTCTTGCTTATGGATGACTTAGCTACGCAAATATAAAGCCTACAGCAGCACACTAATTATCAAATATTGGCATATTGATATGATTAGAATCGTACTGGTGCTTGCATTTTGCTGTATTTGTAAGATCTTGAAAGCTCAAAACCCCAGAAAATTATGACGCTCGAGCTTGCGTGTTGATTTGAATCAACGCGACAGATGATGCTTACCAAACTTGTGGATTACCTCAATCTATTAAGCTTAGAACTTTATATAAAGAAAATATCAGATTTTAAAGTTTTCTCCTTGTAATTGGATTTCACCTAACTTGCTTCATTTATTGTCCCTAATTAAGTATCTGGAGAAGCGTATATAATTCTTCATGATTCACATGCCAATTATTGTGAATGATACAAGAGAAAATTAACCCTTCTACAAGTTTTGGTACTTGAACAGTGTGTTTTACAAAAGGAAAAATGGGTCGACTTCATAAATTGCAGAGAACTAAGAAGTGCTGTATTACCTCATAAGATTCTCTTATCTATTTCTGGTGTTTGGAACTGCCTAGAGACGCACAAATTGTATTCCATTGAGTGGAATTTGACAGGCTCAATTATATATAAGAACAGGATATAATGCTCAATTCTGTGAATTAATCAACTAAGTTGGAGGCCATGCAAATTACCATTAAAGCAAATGATTAGTCAAGACTCAGACAAGGAGCATATTAAGGAAAAGTTAGAAGCGGAGTTAGAATGAAGGAGGTCCCACCCACCCACTAAGCATGTCAATTTAGCTCCATGATAAGGGAAGCTAATTGTGATATTGGTGTAGATATCCAAAAAAAAGAAAATGAAATAAAAAAGAAGATCGAATGCATGCTGCCAACTTTTTTGACTGCCAAAAGGAGTAGTTCACCAAATACTTTTACCAACAGGACAGTTTTTTCCAAGTTTTTCCTTTTTTTTTCTCTTAAATTTTAAAGTTTCCTCCTTATGAACAGAACACAGATACCTAATATTGGTAATGATAACGACCTTGATCTGTACCTGTACCTGAATTCTTTCTTCGTATTTTTACCACCTGAGCTATTCTTAAGTAACTAAAATATGCAACCCTATAACGGAGGAGTTGAAAGTTTTTCCCATTATTTTAAAACATGCGATCGATATATAAAGCTGTAACTAACTAAATACCAATGAAAAAAGTTTTCCAATACCTTTCAAGATTATGGATCTGTGATATAATCAATATATAAAGCTGATATTTATTTTTTTGCTTCCGGGAAATGCGTGAGATGATTGAGTTTTTTTCCCCTTAATTCCTACTTTTTAAATTTACCTAAATATTATTGTTTGAATTGCTATACAGGTTGGGACAAAATCTAACTAAGAAGACATATCAAACAGAAACAGTTCACCGTCAACATCACTCCTCAAACACCATTCATTGAGTTTGAGTTAGTTTATTTTTCTTTTCTTTTACTCACTTATTAATGATATTAATTTTCTTAAAATAATTCTGCTTATATTCACACTTACAGTTACTCACCAACCAGTTTAAAAGGCGTTGCAGCCAAACGAAAACAAACTGAAACACCAAAACAAAACAGGGGAAGAGAGAACAAGTGCACTGTGAGAGAAGCCAAAACATCTGTGTGACTCTGTTACTATCAAGTATAAAACAAAGAGATCGTATTAACATATTCATTCTGTCAGATCTCGATTCTCTCAGCCCAGAAATCAAGCTCAAATCCCTCAACAAAGGGCTGAATTTTGCTTCTTTGCTATCCCAACCGAACATCTTCCCATCATTTTATAGGAAGCAGTAACTGTTTCTTGCTTGCTGGGTTTCCAAGTTTCCATTCCTCCTACAGAACTCACATATAAGTCTGTGCATGTATATTTACCGCACATCGAGTCTTTGAATTGGAGTGTTAGAGAGAGTCATTTAGAAGGATTAACAAGAATCCTATCTTCTTTTTCCCCAAAAAGGTGTCTTCTTTCCTCTGTTTCAGTACAAAGTGACGTTCGCCAATATAAGGTAACTATTTTTTTCTCTTCGTAGTCTTCCACAAAGCAAATCCTCTTTTGTTTCTGTAGCAATTTTCTTTTTTAGTTTGATCTGGGTTTGGTTGATGTTTGATTCTATGTATGTGTTTGCAGAGCTTCACAACCCTTAAAACAATGTTACCTCAGAAACAAGCCGAAGAAGCCATGATGTCAAGCCTTAATCAGACAATCGAGCGCGATGACAGAGAGGAAGAGAAGGAGGATACTTCAGTTTTCAGCCTCAAAAGTATTCTGTGGCATGGTGGGTCAGTGTATGATGCCTGGTTCAGCTGTGCCTCAAATCAGGTAACTAAACAAGAAATTCTAACTCCTTATGGTTTTATCTGGAAGGTGTACGAGAACTCGATTCCTTTTCTGGTTTTATGCTCCGCAGGTTGCCCAGGTTCTGTTAACACTGCCATACTCTTTCTCTCAACTTGGAATGCTTTCAGGCATCATATTTCAAGTCTTCTATGGGCTTCTTGGTAGCTGGACTGCTTATTTAATTAGCATTCTGTACATGGAGTACAGAAGCCGAAAAGAGAAAGAGAATGTCAACTTCAAAAACCATGTCATTCAGGTTAATAAATCATCTAAAGAGCCATTTTCCCCCGAACTTTTATTTACAACAAGTATTATAGTTCTTAATTCCAATCTGGGCAGTGGTTCGAAGTGTTAGATGGTTTACTGGGTCCATACTGGAAAGCAATCGGATTGGCCTTCAACTGTACTTTCCTCCTCTTTGGATCTGTTATCCAGCTTATAGCTTGTGCAAGGTATTTAATTCAAAGTTTTCATTATCTTTGTCTATATGGGAATTTCGTTCGCGTTAGGTAATTGCTTTGGTTTCATTTTGCAGTAATATATACTACATAAATGACAAACTGGACAAGAGGACATGGACTTACATATTCGGAGCATGCTGTGCTACCACAGTGTTCATACCCTCATTCCACAATTACAGGATTTGGTCCTTCCTTGGGCTTGGCATGACTACCTACACCGCTTGGTATTTGACCATCGCAGCACTTGTTCATGGCCAGGTATCTCACACCAACCAGAGGCTGAGATTGCTCTACACTTGATTTTCCTTCCTCTGAAGCCGTTCGATCTGAAACTGTAACTCCATTTACAAAAATGTTTTGCAGGTTGAAAATGTGACGCACTCCGGCCCCACCAATTTGGTTTTGTATTTCACAGGCGCCACCAATATTCTCTACACTTTCGGCGGGCATGCCGTTACAGTGTAACCCCTTGTTCCTTCTTTTGTTTTTTAAATATTAGTTATCTTTTGGCCTTTGAGTATTGAATCGGGCAAATCAATCATGATAGTATTCTTTATTGTTTGAGACAATCATCAACTAGAGCAAGAGACGTTCATTGCACGGTCAACTTTCTTCTGTAGCAGCTTTTCTAATGGGACCTAGAGTCCTAGACGTAAGACAAATAAGAAATCTAGCACTTTTGAATAGCCATTAGTATCTTCGCTTACAGCTATACTCACTTGTTAGCATTAAAAATTCTAGCTAACAATTTTGGACTTTAGTATCTTGACTTACACTCTGTCGTCAGCATTACAATTTCTAATCCCATAAACTGTCGGTTTGATATCAATAAATACCTTAAAATTTGCAAATACACCTGAGTTACCTAGCTTTCTGTCCGCAAGTAAGAGTAGAGGGAACCGATTTTGTTCCGGAGTAAGCTTGAAACAAATATTGTTGAAGGACTAACAAACCCATGATTTATATTGATTCGGAGTATAGTAATTAGTTGAAGTATGTGGGTAAACAAAGATTTAAGTGGTAGTATAATCTAATGGAAGGACTATATATGACTGATACAGGGAAATCATGCATGCTATGTGGAAGCCTCAGAAGTTCAAATACGTATATCTCTTTGCCACACTGTACGTGTTCACCCTCACACTACCATCTGCATCGGCCGTCTACTGGGCCTTCGGTGACCAACTCCTCAACCATTCCAACGCCTTCTCCCTCCTCCCTCGCTCCCCTTGGCGCGACGCCGGTGTCATTCTCATGCTTATTCACCAGGTCCTCCCTCAGTCTCCCACTTTACCAATATTTATTCTCTCAACTTTCCAAAAGCTCACCGTATTAAGTTCTAAAAGAGAAATTACACTTATCATGAGTCTACCGTCCCAACTTCACTATCACTCTACTAAATGAGCTTTAATCAGTAACTAATGTCCATGTACATACGTCATGCGCAGTTCATCACGTTCGGGTTTGCTTGCACACCGTTGTACTTCGTGTGGGAGAAAGTGATAGGAATGCACGACACGAAGAGCATATGTTTAAGAGCCCTGGCTCGTTTGCCTGTGGTGATACCAATCTGGTTTTTGGCTGTCATTTTCCCTTTCTTTGGCCCCATTAACTCCGCCGTAGGAGCTCTTCTGGTCAGCTTCACCGTCTACATCATCCCTGCTTTGGCCCATATGCTCACTTACAGGTCTCCCTCTGCACGGCGGAATGCAGCAGAGAAACCACCTGTGTTCATCCCAAGCTGGACGGCGATGTACGTGGTGAATGCATTTTTGGTGGTGTGGGTTTTGGTGGTGGGCTTTGGGTTTGGAGGGTGGGCTAGCATGGCCAATTTCATCAAGCAGGTTGACACCTTCGGTCTGTTTGCCAAGTGCTACCAGTGTCCCTCCAACCACACTGCTCATCCCTGAAATGTGAAAACTCTGTTTTGTCACACTTAGGGAGGCATCAGTATCTCCCCCGTGTTGTGTGCGCTGTATTTTTTCCCTACCCTTTTTGGTTAATCTAGGTATATAGATACTTCTATTGTCAATTCATGCTGATTGTCCCTTATATATGTAGCAAGCTAATATATTTTCAATTTTCCAATCAGAAGTTACTTACTCATAAACATCCTTTAAGATAATTTACAAAACTGTAATTGCATCTGATCACATGGCCAGCACATTGGGTAAGAAATTGCCTACCTTCCAAGCCTAAATATACTGCATCTGATCACATGAATTCATAACTAGATTGCCATGATTAACAAGCTATGCTTAATAATATATTCCATCATCATTCCACTTGAAGCCAGCCACTTTCAATATGTGTCATTTGTTGCTTAGGTTCATTTCATATTATGCTTTACGAGTCAACTGGGAATAGGATCTGAGTTTGGGGCAATAATAATTGAGGGGTCTGGATATGGATAGTTTGTGATTATTATAAAGGCTTCTTTTTGAGTTTGGCATTTGTAGCTTTCATCTTTATGACTCATCTCTGAAACTGAGCTATTGCTTATTGAGACATCTCCAGTTGGAGATTTGTGAGTCTCGTGGGGGACTCTGATTTAAGTGTACTACGGCAGGTTCAATTGTGTGACAATGACTGAATGTTTTGCTTAATCTCGCAGGAAATGGTAATACTATAAGCAAAAGGACAATATTTATATCCGTGTTTGATTTTATTGGATCCAAGGCTTAGTCGATTAAAGTTATAAACAGAAAAAAAAAATTACAAAAAATATGTGATTACGTTTTTGAATGGATTCTCACGCTAACATGCTAATATTGCCTTGTCGCTATTTGACACGTGGTTCAATCATATGTCAAATTTTAAAAGAAACAATTTATGTTGTTTTTTTTTTATATATTTATATTAATTTCTTTAATCAACTGAATAATTTTTATATCTCATTCATTTTTTTAATTAACATCATTAATTTTTATTTTTTAAAATATTGTTCATATGTCATTAATTAATTGAGAGAATTTAATATAAGTACATAAAGAATAACATATAAATTTTTTCTAATTTTAAATTCAATCCTTTAAAAAATTTCACAAAATTAGATCCACAAATTTAACTCATTATTCCATACATTTGAAATGACTTGTATGTATATATTAGGACACGAATTTTAGGATTTTGTAGTCTCTTTGCTAGGGGGAATTTAGACCATTGAAATGGCTTATATATATTTGATACACCTTTTAATTTAGTTCATCTAATTTAAAAATAAATTATATTTTTTGTGTTTCAATTTCGAAATGATTCATTTTTCTCCAGCAATCTAAGGCTGAACTCAATAATTTAGTGATTGAAACTTTATTTATTTATCATGCATTATTAACAAAGATTTGATACTTAAGATAACAGTTTAATAAATTTCAGATAGATGTAATATGGGATAAAACTAAATTATTTTACAAAAATTTTAATTAGTCATTCTAATATAAAACTAAAATACGCGTTTTTCCTTTTAAATGATTCAAAATTTGTCTCCTATTACATAATTCATAAAAGTTTAACGCCGAGCTTAACAATTTGTAGTTAATATATTATTTGATATTTCTCATTGTTATGACAACTAGATTTAGTGTTTAACTTACGACATATTAGATTAGATATGAACTTCTGAAATGAAATGTGACATAGGGCAAAATTGAATCATTTTGTAAAATAGAGCCAAATTAAGAGGAACTAAAATTACATTTAAACCTAACCAAAATTAAAAATAAACTGTTGTATTGGTATTTGAAACATACGCATGTCATGTTTTGAAAAATTTATTCATTTTAGTTTTAATATTTTAAAAAACCATATTATTTTAGTCATAGCTCTAGTAAGTTAAATTAATTAGAATAAAAATCACATTAATATATTTTTAAACATTAGAATAATATTAACAGCTAAATTTATAATTTTAGTACTTTTCAAGAATCAATATGGTGGTTTATTAAGAAAAAGGAATGAACATCAAAGCGCTGTGGATAAATTCATTAAAAAAAAAACACACCCACATATCAAAATGTTATATTTGATTATAATAAGCTTATAAACAGGGAAGGATGAAAAGCGGGACTTTGGTCCTTTAAATTATTGAAAAAATATAATTTGGGTTTTGTTATTTTACTGTTAAAATGCGCCAAGATTTTAACAATTATGGGAATAAATTTATATATATATATATATATATATATGTTCTGTGCCTTGTATCATTTGGAATACATGCGATGAGAGAAAAGTAGATGTCCATCATTTCACATGCCTGGCACGTGTCCAACAATGATTCGAACAGATACTCCATCATTCGATGTCCTGAAAGCAGGAGAAGATATTGTTACGCGGGTATTTTAAGGAATTAAAAAAAAAAATAAAAACGGATAATTCGTTTGCCTTGCCCGCTCTCGCACTTGCCCAAGATGAGCTTGGAAAGAACTGAACTGAAGTGAAGCTTCGATTTCTCGCGAAGATTGAAAAAGTTTTTAATGGCGCTAGGGTTTCATGTGCGTTAGACCTCTCTGTGGACTAAAGGAAGGAAGCGGAACAATGACTTTTTTGGCAACTTTTCGTGGGAATATCTTTCCCTTATCAGAGTGCAGCTCTTGCTGTGACATTCGTTTTCAGCCCTGCCTTGCTCCCTCCAATGGGTTTCGGCATAAACGATGTCGTTGGAGTGGTTTCAGGTTGATCCAGAATCGGAGGTAGGAGTTTCTTGCGCTGGCTATGAATGGAATTGATTTGTTGATGTACTGATTTTACTCCAAACGGTGATTTGGTTTTAAACGAAGATCGTGCGAAAAGAGAGAGATTGCTTGTAGAGTTACTGAACCACAGACCGAACCTGATAGTAACAATGGGGAGGTACATTTTATCTACTCCTCCGTTTGTTTCAATTTCCTTTCCATATTCGAATCATGTGGGAAGTTTACTTCATTATCGAACTTATGCTCAGGGTAGTCCTCTGTAAGTGCCACTTACCTGTTAAAATCCATGAAATAGGGATCGCAATGTTTTAGTTTCTTGCAAGAGTATCTCTAAGAACCACAGCAATTGGTTTAGTTATGGAATTTCAGTAGAATTTGGAAAATGGAAGTACACTTATTTTGATCGAAAGTAGGTCATATAAAGTCGAAGTTTCATTGCAACGCTATTGTTATGGTGGAAGTCAATTGATACTTAGTAGTTTTCGCACTTGGCCAGTTTTGGGTTCCAAATGATGCCATGAAGCAGAAGAATATGTTTGAATTAAAAAACTTGCTTATATTCAGTTGTGGGCCAAATATGTGATTTAGAATACAGATAATGTGTACGTTTCAGCAAATAATGATGAAGGGATTTCCAGTGGATTGTGCTTTAGTCAACAGAGAACATATTGTAGAAAAAATAGTTGCCTGCTTCACCTAATGTTCTGTGAACAGAGGGTTCAAACTTGGGAGGCACGTATTAATTAATGAACTAGTCACTGGGATGTCTGACTAGGGGAAAAGTGAAGTATTCTGAAATCTGGATAAATCCTTAAGCAAGCAAGAGAGTTTAATTGTAACTTTGACTTAACTTTCCTTGTGAACATTTCTCAAGGATTAATTGCTAAAAACAAAGTTCTTAGTATACAGATTCTTGTCTTTATTTGGCATAAAGGTATTTATGAAAACATATGAGTGTTTTTGTTTGTGTAAAAAAGAATGATAGACTTATAGCTAGGGGTCTATTTATGCTGGGAGATCAGACATAACAGTTAATTCCCATGATGGACATAGTAGGTGAGAACATGGGGCACTACATGCACATTTAATTGATAGGGGTAGTAGACAAAATGGAGGGCTAAAGTTATAGGAGATGGGACAACAAATGAACGTCAGAGATGAGCATGTATGACCATGGATGTAGTGATTAGTAGTGACGTGTTTACACGGGGTAAGCTGGGAGTAGTCAGCACTAGATACTAACTCCTTAGGAAGAGGAAGGTTAAAGAGAGCAGGAGTGAGCTCAGCTAGAACTATTACTTTAGTACTAAGTATTAAATTCTTACTTGGATTACCTAGAATAATCGAGCTTAGCATGAAGACCCCTTCACTTCAATCATACAAAGTATTAGTTGGCTTACTAGGCTAACCTAGAGGATGAAGATCACTCCTTCATGACGCTCCCAACCTTGTCTAAGTTGGGTGACGTGGTGGCACTTCTCCTACACCAAACCCATTCCTAAAACATTGCTTCCTTGTTAAATCAGAGTAACTTTGGTGTAGTTTCTTCTCAAGTCAACACTGCACCAACTCTGAGGGAGGGGATGATCCCATCGCTCTCTCTTTCCCCTCAAGTGTCTTGTGGTGGGGGTGGAGAGAGTGAGGTAACTTACTTTATTGTCTAATGTAAGGATTCATTGGGCACTCTAAAGCACTTGGTTCAGCAGAGGACTTGTCATTGAAAGTTGTACTAGGATTGAATGCCATGGGCACTTTTGGGTGCCAAGGTACCTAGCGCAAGACAAATTTGGTGCCAGATACTGGTACTGTGCGTGCTGGACATCCAACTTTATCTTTCTTATGTTTATCGTATAAGAGACAATTGACTAGGTATTTTTAAAGAAAAAGGTTATGGCCTCTCTATCTGACTAGTTCCTCTTAATCATTTCAAACACCTGAGCTAAGTAGCTGCCTCCTTAGCAGGAAGCACCCACTACTGATTATAGAAAGTTTAGTAGGAAGCATCACTCTTTGACTAACTTGAGCCTCCTCCTCTTTTTAAATAGTGGAGGGACTACTGTTTGATAAGTGGATGCATCCCTTCTTAACTAGTGGAGGCACCTCTTCTTAGCTAGCAGTAGGAACCCCTTTTTAACTAGGATGCACGTCTTCATAACTAGCCTGCCTCCTCTTAAGTATTAATTATAATAAAATTACTTTGACACTTAATTAAGTAAATGAATACAAGGTAAAAGCCATGTAGGAACTTCTGATATATTGACCTTGTCTGTTTCATACATCTTTTTCTTGACAATGGACATTTCTTGAATGCTCATAGGAGAAAGAAGCACATAAAAATGGAGAAATACAGTCTTTTTCAGATATAACTGAGCAAAATAGCCCTCATCCTGTGGATGCCGAACAAGTAGACAACTTTGCTGAGAAAATAAAGGTCAAAATGATGTGCAATAGTTCTTGACTTATTTAACTATACTTTTTCATTTTAACAGTTTTGCGCTAGTGAAGTTCTAAAAATGTACTGGGGTCAGAATTAACTGAGTTTCCCAAGTTTGTTTTTTTTGAAAAGTTTTTTTTTTTTTTAGCAGTAACCCAGATGAAATAAAGTACTCTATAAACTATTTGATTAAATTTACATTTATTCTCTTATCCATTCATGATTTGAAGAAGAGCTAATGTCTGTTTTAGTTTGAATCAAGTGTTCTTTCTCTATATCTGTGACAATAATGTTTGCAGAGGAGGGGATCATTTTACGTTAAAGCCTCTTGATCACTGCTTGCCCTTGGAATATATTTATAACTGTATGTCCCTAATAAGCCTGTGTCTTTGTAATTTGGATAAATTAAATGGGACCTAAATTTTGCTAACTTGATTAGCATTAGTTGCTGCTTACCTCTTGGTATCCAAATTATCAGGTTGATTGTCTAATAAGTAGGAGATTATAATAGCCAACTTAGGAAAACTTTTCCCCAGAATTTCAATTCCCATCAGGAGCCTAATTTTAATATCAGCCCAAAAAAATTGGAAAGAGAAATTATTATATTTTCAGGTTGGGCATTATGCACTTGTTCTCCTATCTCTTATTCTTTGAGCTTGTGATGTAAACAGAGTGTGGACAGCATAGAAGTTTCTAATGGGTCACCGCTACCAGGTGTGAAGGTGATTACATTTAATGTTCAGTCTTTCATACTTTAGAAGAGGCATGCTCCTTTTTTAATTCCTCTTCTGTGTTACTGTTTTACACTCTCCCAAAAGCTGCCGCAACAACTGGATGGAGCAATAAAAATTCCCAAGGAAACAACTGAAACTCTTAAGAACGAAGTTTTTGGCTTTGATACTTTTTTTGTAACAAGCCAAGATCCATATCTATCTATTTCTTTTCAAATGATGCTTTAGCACAATGCACATTAACTTATCATACTGAACATCATTGTAAAAAGAATCAGTACTCTTTAAGAGTTTATTTGTGGACTTGAAATTTTACCATAACGAACTAAAGTGCATCACATGACAAAAGATGATTATCAGAGTAAAAGCTTTTACAAATAATGTTTTTGTTGCAGCAGTTTTACATTATCGAGTTAAATATGATACCATGGAGTTAAATATGATACCATGTTGTATATACAATTGTCACAAGATCATTGGGTTTTTCTCGCTTCTTTGCTAGGGTGGAGTATTATTCAAAGGAAACCTACGAGGGTAGGCTGCTAAAAGTTATCAAAAGATTTTAAAGAGAATGCAAGTATGCATATCTATAATCTTAGATTGTGTTGCTTATATAGATTTTTTATCTTATCTGAGCTAAATTCAATGTCTGAACTTGATTTCTGCATAAATTATGTATAGGATAAATATGGAGATGAATACAAGCTTTTCCTTCTCATCAATCCTGAGGATGATAAACCAGTGGCTGTTGTAGTTCCACGAATGACCTTACAACCAGAGACAACAGGTATTTGTTTAGCTCCTGCAGTTCAGCCTGATCATGGAGCTGTAATGTTTCTTAGTAAGTGTCATTATTCATAATTATGGCTTTGTTTCTTTTGCAGCTGTACCTGAGTGGTTTGCTGCTGGAGCGTATGGAGTGGTTACTGTTTTCACCTTACTGCTTCACAATGTTGCTGCATTGCAATCCAGTCTATTGTAAGCAATCTCCTTCTCACTTAATATTTTGCTGCATAATATCTCAAGTCAAAGTTTTCCACAAAACTATCTCATGTAATTTTTGTTCGCTATACTTACTGAATAGCTTCATTGTACAACCATCCTTTAACTAACATTCTCAGGAGAGTCTTCACAAACACATTACTAGCGTCCATTATGTTGATCTCTTAGGCTCAAAGTTTCTTCAATAGGATACCTCAGCGGATACTTTAACTCTTGATAATAGGCATTTTTCATGGTGCAACACTTATCAACATCAGTCATCATGACTTTTCTTGTTGACAGATATTGTTTAATCTTACAGATGCTTTAATTTTTCATGTCCTTTTGATCACGTTATGTAAATTTATTTTTTCGGATATTTTAGGCTTTTTGATTACCATTCAAATATTGTTTTTCTCCATATTATTTAGTTGTTGATTTCTATCTAGGAGAGACATATGATGATATGCCTGAAGATACAGTTTGAACTTGGGAAGATTTTCATCGGTAACTAATCAACAGTTCTGTTATTTCAACAATAGTAATGTTATTAATGTTCCAGATCAACTTTTGACAATTTCAACTTGTTAAAGGATGGCCTGCCTGGAGCCCTTGTTACTGCACTTATTCTGGGGATACATGAACTCGGTCACCTTTTAGTTGCCAAAAACACTGGAGTTAAGCTTGGGGTTCCATTCTTTGTTCCTAGCTGGCAGGTTGTGTGATAGAACTCTTTATCTTCTAGTACAATGATGCTCTTTGAATTTATTCTTTCTTTCTTTCTTTTCTTCATTGACATTTATTAATTCAGTGCACCATGATTTCTATCTAGTAAGCTACTTCTTTTTTTGTTTTGGTCTGATAGTAAGCTACTGTTTCAGAGGATGCATTTAGCTGTAATTATTTCTTATTTTTGTTTAATCTTTATACTTAATGATGTATGTCACTGGACAATATCAATGGTGATTTATCTTTATAAATTGCTTAGGTATATTATCATCTGGGAATTGCTTGTGTTAAGATTAAATCTCAGCATCTGACTTGCTTGACCACTTTCCCTTGTATATATAAAAGGTGACAAGACAAAGAAATACGGTCAATCATCTAAATTTCTTCCAAAGTCAATATGATAATATTTTAAGAAGGGCATAATTTCTTGGGATGTCATTTTTTAAAAAAAAAATTTTACTTTTAATTTCATGCTACCCACTTTTTTGTGGAATCAAGTTAATATTTAGGTGATGCTTGTTGGGCATTACAAGCCATTTTGATTATTGTTTACGAGTATTGTTTTGGCATCTTATTATAAGAAGAAATGACAATTCTGATGAGTAATTTGGTGGCAGATAGGCTCTTTTGGTGCTATTACAAGGATAAGAAACATTGTGTCCAATCGTGAAGATCTTCTCAAGGTTGCAGCTGCTGGACCATTAGCTGGGTTTTCCTTGGGTCTAGTGCTTCTGCTTTTAGGATTTTTCCTTGGGTCTAGTGCTTCTGCTTTTAGGATTTTTCATACCTCCCAGCGATGGTGTAGGAGTTGTTGTTGATGCTTCTGTATTTCATGAGTCGTTCCTCGTTGGCAGTATCGGTAAGCTCTAGAGTAGACGAGTGCGGAAGTATACATGAAAGTATGCTTGCATTCATTTGCGAGTTATATCTTTTTTAATGTGCTCGTTTTTTCGTAGTTATCTATATTAACAATTTGAATGTATCCCTGCGACTGGCTGATGTATTCATTTCTTTTATTGCCTGCTTCATCACTGTAAGAAAATAATTATATAGTGACATTCTTTCTTTACTTTAGCAAAGCTGCTTCTTGGTAACGTGCTCAAGGAAAGAACTCCAATTTCTGTGAACCCTCTCGTGATTTGGGCTTGGGCAGGGCTCCTTATTAATGCCCTCAACAGCATCCCAGCAGGAGAGCTTGATGGAGGAAGAATTTCTATTGCCTTATGGGGAAGGAAGGTATCTAATTTTGTAATATTCTGAACTATATGACTTAAAAGAGAGTTAATCTTGGTATGCCGGCTAAATACTAATGCCTATATTTTCAATAAACATATCGTACAATTCCTTTCCTATGAAGATACTGACTTTAGGCTCTTGCTCAGGCTTCATCTCGCTCCATAGCAGCTTCGATTGTGCTGCTTGGATTGTCATCTCTGCTTAATGATGTGGCATTTTATTGGGTAGTTCTCATATTCTTCTTGCAAAGAGGACCAATTGCTCCTCTATCTGAGGAAGTAACCTATCCTGATGAAAAGTATGTGGCTGTTGGAGTGACAGTTTTGGTATTAGGCTTGTTGGTGTGCTTGCCATATCCTTTCCCCTTTGCAGACGAAGTCCTAACAAGTTTCTAGCAAAACTGGCCACATAAACTCTGGCAGCGCTGCCTGCTCATGAATCTTTTCATAATGCATGTGAGGATTTGTCAATGAATCCAATAATTTATCTTGGTTCATCCTGTGATAGTGGCAGAGTCAACATCATATTATAAGGCTATCAGCTTTACACATGTCTGGTCTAAGGCCGGATTTAGGATTGAATTTGGAAGATGCTAAAATTTTTTAAACTAAAAAGATAATATTTTACAATTCAAATGAGTTAATTCTTATAAATAAAAGAATTAAATTACAAATATAAAATTAAAATTTTTAAAAAGTGGCCGTTCTTGCACCCCTCTTTATATTCATCCCGCGTTTGTTTCTGGGGTCTTTGTTTCATTATAAAGTGTTCTTTTTTTGTTCAGATTCGGGACTTATTTTCTGCTCTTTTTCTTTTTAGGCTTCAGTTACGTGAAAAATGCCCGCTTGCCCAAGAGTTAATCAATGGTCAACAAATGTGGCTAAATGTCTCTGCTTTGTCAACATTTGTACAGAGACGTGATCTGACGCGTAAGAAACACCATGCAAAGTCAAATCTTTAATTGAAGTACCCATACAGTAACTCAATCAGATTTAATAAGGCAATAAATCGGTTGTCTTTGCCATGTCTGTGCCATACCATGACGCCAAGAGAAAGGTGATCAAGCACAATTGAGACCTTCAGTTTTACCCAATTTCCGGCCAAAATTCCGTTAGCTCTTTGTCCTTTTACGGTTACTTATCCAACTATCTAAACTAAGTCTAAGAGATGTTATATTAGTGATTTTAATTTTTCTTTGTGAAAAAAAAAATCTTCAAATTCGATTTTTTTTTCTTTCCGCTTCCAGAACACTTCGCGACTATTCAATATGTTAAGGGATAGTTTAAACTTCATAGGAAACAAATCAACAACATTTATACATAATTTGGTACATATTCAGTCTCCCCTTTGTCATGACACTATTCAGATTTAATTTTGAGCCAAGTATTTAATTTCTTTGATGAAACTATGATTTCATAAAAAGTGATATTATGATGGCGAAAATACTTTGTATCTTAGTGATGGTATAATAATTCTAAAATAAAGCGTAATAATTTATTAAATAATTGCTGAACATATTAACTTATTTAATCAATTAATTTTTGTATAATTATAATAATAATACATTTATTAAATAAACAAATAATTGCTTCAGATTTAATAAGGATGTTATTATAATTCGAGAACACACTACTTTTAGTTTCATAATATTATATTTTTTGATAAAGAGTGATGACTTTATGAGCCCGAATATATTATATAATTAATTATGACGCAATAAATATTAAATATATAACAGTATTTTATTAAATAACATAAACCTGCATGTTAGCTTTGGTCTCATAATTTTGAGTGACAAAAAATACACGAATGACAGCATTACGTGCCAAATAATAAGTATTAGAAGAGGTGGAGTTTATGAGACCCCACAAATTAAAAACAACAATATTCTTGCAATGGAAAGAAAAATACAATTTATTTCGTCTTGATCAGTGAAGTAAAGAAAAATGCCACTCGCGCCCACTCAGTTACCATTTGAATTTTTGTATATATATTCAGAAGAAAATTTTGAAGGTTTTGATGTATTTGCTTTTTTTTTTCCACAAAAAAAAAAAAAAAAAACACATCATACATCATAACTTTGTTGAACTCTTTTTTTTTTTTCTGGATAAAAAACACGGTCTGCTACATTTGTTCGGTACTCTGCTCTTCTGCATTTCCGTTTGCAACTGAAATAGAATGAGGTTTATTCCAAGGAAAAAAACAAACAAACAAAATGAAGTTTCATAGGAAATAGTAAAACTATTTCCCTATATTTTGTACACAATCTTCCACCAGAATCTAATTTTAAATGCATATCCCAGCGGTTAATTTTTTTTTCACCATATGTGTTCTGCCATAACTTTCTGAACCAAAATGAAAATATCAAGACTAATCGATGGACATAAACGGTTCATCAAAGGTACCACAAAAATGCTTACAAAATCGCTAATATCTAGAAAACATAATTTATATTTTCTCTTTCCTTCTATTCCGAGCCTGAACGAGATTTGGACATGGAACCCAGCGGAATGGGAGGAAAAGCTAACTGATTCATTGCATGATAAATCCTATAAATGTCAGTTTTACGAAGCAGAATAGCAGCATTCCGCCTTTCACTGAGTAACGTATTCAACAACTGGGATTTAAAGAGATGGCCTCCGCTACGCTTACTGCGAAGACCCCCATGTCCTGCTTGTCTGCGAATAAATTAACAAAGCAAGCCCTAGGCTTCTCCCTCCACTTGGTTCCGTTCAGCCGCCGGCTCTCTCCGGCGCCGGTCAACGGCATTTCGTTTGGTCCCTCATTCTCATTTGCTCCTGCTACATTGAGGTGCTCGTCACTTTCAAGCCCATCCACTGGTAAGAAAGCATTTACAGGTTTTTTTGTTTGTTTGTTCTTTTTTTTTTTTTTTTTGCTTTAAATTGTGGGCAATATGAATTTATAGAAGTAAGATGATTTTAAACTTTTAATCTTGGCTTTACTTTGAATTAACTCTAGTGGTTTGACAGAAAGTACACAATTCCAAAGATTAAATGAACACATGCATGGTTTAAACCTCAGGTTGGTAACGCGGGATTTGTGTACCTTTAAAGTGAGAATAAGTCATGATTTCATCGTTTCCTGGTGAAATCGATTCGAAGATTTAAAACGTTTTTCGTTTTTTCTTTTTTCTTTTTGGCTTTAAAATACTGGCCTACTCACGGTTAAATAGATTTTATCATCGTCATGAAAATGGCACTATCAAATGCTATGACTTTTTTTTTTTAATTTATGATTCTTTTATTTCAAAGAAATACATGTGTTAAATTGAATGAACTAGCAATATTAATTTTTGGCACGGATCCCCACAGTTACAAGTTTTTTGCAATTTTTCAGTGTAAGATTTTTTGGCCGTTGGATCAAGATTTTAAATAATTTGTTACGGTTTGACTAAGTCTTTAAAATTATCAATTTTAATTTTTAAAAAAATACCTATTTCGATAAATCAAGTTTAAATTCAGTATTTTTAAATTTGTGCAATAATCAATATTGACTGTTAGATGTAATGGGAGAAACAAGGTAGCATGGGATTCGGACTCATAAATTTTTGGTAATTTAAGTGTCCAGGACCACCTCATCCTAAATCCATGAGTAGTTTTATTGCCTTTAACAAGCCCCATCATACGAAAGTCTTGTAGGCCTAGTGTTGATAAAGCGTAGGCCTGCATACCTTATGCTGAAATAATTTTTATTTTCGAGAATGAGAGCAGCAAGGATCAAACCATTGACTACTTAGTCACAGAAGCTTTGGTACTATGTCAACAACTGCTTCATCCCAAAAGCTTAAATAAGAAGACTCTAATAAAGCAGCAACTGTAGGTTGAGTCTCCATGAAATATTTGGTGCACTGTACAACAATTTGTTCAGCCTTTTCGGTTATGATTTGATTAATGTCAGCATTTTTGTACGATGGCCTGAGCATTTACTTCTTTTGCAGTTGGTGCAGCAAAAAAATTTGTTGAAGCTTCAAAACATGGAAATTTAATTCCTCTGTATCAGTGCATATTCTCTGACCAGCTTACCCCAGTTCTTGCTTACCGGTGTTTAGTTAAGGAAGATGACCGGGAGGCTCCAAGCTTTCTTTTTGAGTCTGCGGAGCCTAATATCCAAGTTTCAACTGTCGTAAGTGTGTCTACATTCACAGAGCTTAATGATTTTGAATTTCCTACTTGTTTGTTTGTATATTGAAATTCAGGAATGGATTGATTGTAGGGTCGCTATAGTGTTGTTGGAGCTCAACCAGTCATGGAAATTGTGGCAAAAGAAAATAAAGTTACAATAATGGACCATGAAGTTGGGCATCTAACTGAGGAAATTGTTGATGATCCCATGTCAATTCCTAGACAAATCTCAAAGGTTTGGAAACCCTGTCTCATTGATGAGCTTCCGGATGCATTCTGTGGTAAGTGTAGTATATTACGTGATACCGGTTTTTTTGAAATAGGGTCTTTTCAAGTATGGCTTAAATAATGGACTTATAGAAGGAATGGCACAAATGGTGCATTTTAAAAATTATCTGCCAAAGTGAAAGCAACTTGAAATAGTTTTATACATGAAGCAATGAGGCTGAGTGTTTTTATTTGATTATATGAATAAAGCATGGATGCTATCACGGGACGAGCATAACTTACATAAGGACAATGGAAAAACCTAAAAGTTCTGACATAATAGGTTGAAGACACGTGCATGGAAATACTTTATGTTTCAATGCATATTGAACAAACCACTACCTAATATTTGAAGTAATGTGTTGGTGACATTCTTGGAAGCTTCATCTCAGCATTTCTCTTGTGCATTCTGGTTATGACTATAGTTCTGGAAAATTTAATCGCAAGTTTACAAAACCTAAAAAGATTGTGTCCTCTGAATGTTCTGTCAAATACAGGGACATGACACTATGATATTTGTCCTCATATGACCCCTTTGTTTTTTATTTGGTAAAATGAGAGCTGTATTTGTTATATAGTTTTGCTAACCTTAAAATCATTATCTTTAGAACTTAACTAGTGTAAGCTGCCGCTACAGGTGGCTGGGTAGGTTATTTTTCATATGATACAGTTCGTTATGTGGAAAAGAAAAAGCTACCATTTTCAAAGGCTCCAGAGGATGACAGAAACCTTCCAGACATACATCTGGGCCTCTACGAAGATGTGATTGTGTTTGATCATGTAGAGAAGGTATTTTTTTATTTTGCTTTATGAACACTATCAATATGTGATGACATAGGTCCGCATGCCTATTTTGCAGAATATGCTCTTATCTTTCTATAACAAATTCTATTCAGGCTTCAGATGATTACAATAACATGATATAATCTAAATTCCTTCCTCAACTACTTTTTATTGATTTCTTTATGGAAAGGAAAATGGTTATTCTTTGGAAAGTTTGGCAGTCTTGTTATGTCTTATTCTGCTATACATGTTGGACATATATAGGTATAAACGTTATGTGAGATATAGAATTCATGAATGACTGTTACTGTCGCTAAAAAGGTACTGAATACTGATATGGAATCAATAGGGCATTTTGCATTGAGCACTTTTGGGGCTCCGGTTATCCAATGATTGCTGAAATGCATTAAGACGTGATCTCTGAGATTGTGGAAATATTAATTAATAACTTCTTATCAATTTCATCCTTGTTCAATGCCAAATAGAAAGCCTATGTGATTCATTGGGTGAGGCTAGATAGATACTCCTCAGCTGAGGATGCTTACGAAGATGGAATGGAACGACTAGAAAAGTTAGTGGCAAGATTACAAGATAGCGAGCCGTAAGTTATCTGTTCTTATCTTTAATTGTGTGGATATAAGATTGAGTCAAAATTGATTTTAATTTTAAATTGCTAGCCCAAGGCTTGCTCCAGGTTATGTGAATTTGCATACTCACGGTTTTGGTGCTCCTTTAAAGAAGTCAAGTATGACAAGTGAAGCATACAAGGGGGCAGTCCTTCAGGCAAAAGAACATATTCAGGCAGGGGATATTTTCCAGATTGTATTAAGTCAACGTTTTGAACGCAGAACATTTGCTGATCCATTTGAAATATATAGAGCACTGAGAGTTGTAAATCCGAGTCCATATATGACTTATTTGCAGGTTTATTTCTGTGCAATTTCCTATAACTTCATTCAGGAAAATTGTGGTTCATATCTTGTGTCCTTATTCTTATATATTTACTCAAACAGGCTAGGGGATGTATTCTGGTTGCTTCAAGCCCTGAAATTCTTACGCGCATAAAGAAGGTAGATCTTTACACATATGAACTTATTAAATTTGTTCGAAATAACTGAGACATCATATTTATTTTATTAAAATACTCTATCATTTATTTGAATGGGGAAATATATTATGATCATGTCATCAACAGAACAAGATAGTGAATCGTCCATTGGCTGGGACAGTTAGAAGGGGGAAGACTTTAGAAGAAGATAAAAAGTTAGAGGTGGAGCTTCTGAGTGATGAAAAGCAATGTGCAGAGCATGTCATGCTGGTTGATTTAGGACGCAACGATGTTGGAAAGGTTTGTCCTGAAATTTACTTCAGTTATGAATGCTCCTATGCATTGCCCTTGTTCAAGGCTATTTCTAAGTCTCGAAGTAATAGAGGAGACTATTTAATGCATATTTTAACATTCTCATTTCTTATGTCATATTCATTATAATATCTTCTAATTGAGTTAAATTATATGAAGTCGAATGCATATATAAAGTTTTTAAGTTTAAAGCCAAATCAATAAATGGCTTAGATTTTAAGTGTAGCACAGTTTTCATAAATTGTAGTTTTCAATTCTATATTGTATCAAGTCAGTTTGACTATTTGAGAGTCCAATGATACATTGTGTCATGTATTGTTCGGGACAAGCTCCAAAACTTTTCAACATGTGTAGTTGTTCTGTTCAAGAGCAGTAGATATATATGCAATTTTAAGGAGATTGAGTGGATATGGATCTCAAAATTTATAAACTTCTGTTTATAGATTTGTGGTGGTAAAGTTTCTTATTTGGTTTCAAATCATGATGCAATAGTATGAAATTATCCCTTAAGAATTAATTTCTTTTGGCTTATCACACAGGCATAATTGTGAAAAATATGATGTGATGGTTCTAATTACAGAAATTCTGTGTGTAGGTCTCAAAACATGGTTCTGTGAAAGTGGAAAAGCTTATGAATGTTGAACGGTATTCCCATGTCATGCATATAAGCTCAACGGTGAGAATATGGTATTTAATTTTTGTTTATACTCATAGCCTGTCAGAGGTTCCCTCTGCTAAAAGCAAGTTGCCTTGGTGAGGATCATCTAGGATTCGGCACGCAAGAGCCCTCTTCTCCAACTGAAGTAGCAAAAAATAGAACAAAAAAGGAGAAAAGCAGGAAAAATTAGTCCTTGATCTGAGATATATAGTTTGAATTTTAGTGTCCATTTGTCGAATTTTACACAACCATGAATAAAGCATGACATGTCAAATTGTCAGTGATTAAGTGTGGCTGCCTGAGAAACATTTTGTGGAACTTACAGTACTATAATCTATATTTAGCAGAATTCTTTAGTTCTGTTGTTATTTTCATCACCATCAAATATGGTTTGCTATTCAATTTTTTTTTTTATTTATTTACTCAGTTGTATCTTGCGATTTCAATATATGATATTCATCATGTAATGAATTTTTTATTTGATTTAAGGTTACGGGAGAGATGCAAGGCCATTTGACTGGTTGGGATGTCCTACGTGCTGCATTACCCGTTGGAACTGTCAGTGGAGCACCAAAGGTTCATTTCTCGCCTTCATTTAGTCAAGTTGGAATTTTCCCACAGTTTCCAAATTCTAAAGATATTTTTCTTTACTCGAAAATTACCTCCAGCAGTTAAAGTATATCCTACCATGTCTTTTCTGCAACATGCTACTATTTCACAGAAATGTCAATCTCCTCCTGCTTCTGTTCCATGATTTCCTTTCCATTATATGTCTGTTTTTGTTGAATCCAGATCTTCTTTGGAGAGTTTCTAGTAGAATGGAGAGCATCAGATAAAAATTTAATGATTCAAATTTTATATCGATGACTGTACACAGTAATTAATAACCGCACGCAGTTTTAGATTTTTTTTTTCTTGAATTTGAGCAATTAGATTTTCATCTGATGTCCTACAATCATTACTGGAGATTTTCCAATAAACAGCTCTGGAAATAATCCACACATGTTTTTGTTAAGCTAAACTAAAGCAATGTTATTGTGATAGGTCCTTAGCTCGAATTCCATCAGAATAAAGCCAATTTAATGTTTGCGCAAAAAAAAAAAATTGCCAAGTTATTGTGACTGAGCTCTTGCATTTCAAATCCAGTCTTTTCAATTTTGCTTGTGCAAGCTTGTTAATCCTTCCGGTGTAAATCCCAGGGCATGCATTATTGTAGGACTTCCTCCTCCTTAGTTTTCATGCAACTTGTAAGATTCTTCTAACATTGTTCGGCTGACCAGACTCTCCCCAGATGGTTGAAGATTTGAATCACTCGTTTATGATGCTCCAAAAGTTTGTTTAATCTCCATCTTCATTCTTATTTGCTGGGTTGTGGATTGCAGGTGAAGGCCATGGAGTTGATTGATGAGTTGGAGTTGACAAGGCGTGGGCCTTATAGCGGTGGTTTTGGATGGATCTCTTTCACTGATGACATGGACATTGCCCTAGCTCTCAGGACAATGGTATTTCAAACAGGAACTAGATATGACACGATGTACTCATACAAAAACCAGAACCAACGCAGGGAATGGATCGCTTATCTTCAAGCTGGTGCTGGTATAGTGGCTGACAGCGTCCCTGACGATGAGCACCAAGAGTGTCAAAACAAAGCTGCTGGTCTTGCTCGCTCCATTGACTTGGCGGAGTCTGCGTTTGTGGATAAATGAGATCTAAGAGCTCCAAAATCTGCCGTGCTCTACTCCAACCAAATGTTTCTTAAGCACGACTTCCAGTTGCTTGGGTGGAGGAGAAAGTGTCATTAGTGAGAATATATATACAAGTCCAATCATTAGTGGAAAGTGAGATCTCTCACAAGTGGAAAGTGTCATTAGTGAAGATTCTGATGTGTATAACCATATTTACTTTCTGGTTCTTACCTTCGTTTTTTGTCTGTAGCATTCTGATGCACTCTTGTCTGATTCGGGAATACGCAACTATTTTAAATTTCAATAGAGGAGGAATGCGTTTAGTTTCCTCTTGATTCAATATGTCAACGAGTTCATGGCTTGTACCAACACTAACAGAGATTAGGAGAGACAAGAAAAGAAAGGACAAACGAAAACCAAAGTATGAAACCATAATGGGAAATAGACAAAAGGTGACAGAAAAGTTCTTTCTATACAGCAAAGAATGCTATAAATTATAAATAAGCAAGTGAAAATACGTCCAGAGAAAAGTTAAGAAATTGGTGAGCCTCCCACACTACAATCAATTCGATCTTCAAAGTTAATCTAGAAAGAAATTAATTAGAAATTCATAAAATCAGCCGAGTTTGGCAGTAAACCAACTATTATTTTTAATTTGTATCTAATTTAGAGTTTTAATATTCTACTAAAGATTTACAATGTTCAAAAGATTCAATCCAACTCATTTTACATACAGTTATAGGTAAATTATTTTAACTAATTTTTACATTTTAAATATAACTTCATAATAAATGTATCAATTTAATTGTAAAATATTTTTTTATATTTAAAAAACTGTTTGCTCCATAATCCAATTTAAGGACAGGTTCAAATTTTAAAACATTGCCTTCAGTTTTTTCATTGTGGTGCAATGATTAGAGTAATTATTACCCCATATGTAGAGCCACCAAAAGTAATGCACCGTGATGTTATTTTGTATTTTTTTTTCGTTTAATTAGGACAATTGCAAGTTTGTCCAGTCTACAACATATTTTTTTTATTTTTTTAATGTAGCGGTTTGTGTCAGATTGCTACACTGATAACGATTTGACACAAATCGCTACACGTGGTGGCGTGCATTAGACTGCAATATGGCAGTAGCTTGACGCACACCGTCACTCAACTTCGATTGCTCTAACGCGGCACAGCATGGTAGACTCTGATTGGGTGGTTGAGATTTTCTATTCAAATGGCGCAATTGGTTTACTGGAGATAAAGTAATCTATATCGATAATTACTAATTTGCCCCTAGAAGGAAATAAACCAAGCTCCGATTTCCTTTCCTTTCTTCTTCCTCAGGTGCGCCGATAATTTTTTCTTCACTTTCCTTCTAATTCTAGCATGCTTTTAGGCAGAGAGGTAAGTTTTTAATTTTCTATCCATTATTTACATACAACAGCTAACACTAAGCCCCATTAATTGATCATTCTATTCATATTGTTATAAAATATTATATGTGAATGTCCACAACATTTGAATATCTCCATACACATGAAAGTGTATACAACTTTTAGTATTCCAACCTTTGACATTTTCCCTGAATGTGTATACAACCTTTGGCATTCTCCATGCACAAGAATGTACTCACAATCTCTTTATTTTTTCCATATACATGAATATAGATACACATGCTTGAATTCTTATACATTGTAACTCCTTAAGGTTCCCTAGCCTATAAATAAAGGGTATGTGTGATAATATATGTAACACTCATGAGTTGAGTAAAGAAACATTATCTTCCCCCACATTCTTCTCTATCTCTTTAGAATATCTTGTTTATAAAAATACTTTTATTGTTATATATTTTATAACACATTATTAACACGAATCTCTTCCAATATGAGTTTTAGGTATTTGAAGTATTGTTCAAGGTATATGAAATCACTTCAACTTTTATCCTTACATGCTCATGATCTATCATATGCATAATACATTATTTTTCTTCCATATTCAAATGAAATGATAAACATTCTTATATTCTAATTAATAAATCACTTCACCTTCTATCCTCACATGCTGACGATTTATCATATACATAATACATTATTTTTCTTTTATATTCAAATGAAATGATCAACATTCTTATATTCTAATTAATTCTATCTTGCATATGCTTATCTCTTAATACAAGCATATTCATATATTGATGGATTATGTTATTCATATATAAAAGTACATAATTTCTACTACACACACATAAATTGAATATATCTTATTATCTATTATTTACTATGAGAATTTAATGAATATATTTGTTGTTCTAAGTTAACATTGCTCTATAATATAATATGTATTAGTTTTGAAAGCATGTTTATCTAATAAAGATATATATAACTCATTCTTGCAAGTTTCATCTATGTTCATATAATTACAATATATATGTTATTTAATATATGTTTAAATTACTATCAATATTGTGTACTTATTAAATTAATCATGATAAAACAGTTGTTATTATATTGAACATGTTTTGCATATAGGAATTATATCTCTGAATGAATTCATTGTTTTCTTATAGTACTTATCACGACAAATATTGCAAAACTTGAATTTGTGGCCCTTGACATGTCTGGCAAATATTATTTGTCATGGATGTTTGATGTTGAAATGGATTTGAATGATATAAATCTTGGAGAGACAATAAAAGAAGGAAATGAAACATAAAGCCAAGAATGAGCTAAGGCTCTAATTTTCATACGCCATCATTTAGATGAGGGATTGAAAAATTAATACCTCATTGTGAAATATCCCCTTATTTTATGGTAAAGTTTGAAAGAGATATATGACCATTTAAAAATAGTCATTCTCCTAAAAGTTCGATATAACTGGATACACTTGCAATTGCAAGATTTTAAATTAGCTTATGAAAATAAGTCCACAATGTTTAAAATTAGCTCTCAATTGAAGCTATGCGAAGAAAATATTGTTGATGATGATATGTTATAAAAAAAATTATCTACTTTTCATGCCTCGAACATGTCCTACAGCAGCAATATCAAGAGCAAAGATTTAAAAAGCATTCTAACTTGATATCATGTCTTTTTGTGGCTAAGCAAAATAATAAACTTTTGATGAAAAACATAAATCTCGCCCAACTGGTTCCATTTCATTCCCTAAAGTGAACGTGGTAACATCTAATGGTCATAGTCATGGGTGTGGTCGCGGTCGTGGATGTGGTCAAGGACAATATAACTTTTAAGAACGTAGTGATCATGGTCATGAAAAGTTATAAGGTAAGGGGAAGGCACCACAAAATAAGGATGTCAAAAAAATCTAAAACTCTTGCTATAAATGTGGCCTGAAAGGGCATTGATCACGTACCTGTTATATAGCTAAACATCTTATTGAACTTTACCAAACTTTCCTAAAGGAAAAGAAAAATTCTATAAAGGCAAATTTTATCAATCACGATGATAATGACCCCCTTGATGAACCTTTGGGGATGACCTATTTGGATGTTGCAAATTGTTTTTATTCGGTAAAGGACAATGTCAATACTTCTTTTGATGTTTAACAAATTTATGTTTAAAGTTACTTTTCTTTAATGTATTGCAATTTATGTGTCTTTTCTTTTAATTTGTTGGTGTGCTATCTCTTATGTAACCCAAAAACTTATATCTATTTTTGTTTTATGATATCAAGAAGTATGAACATTACTTATTCTTCAAGTAACTACAAAAATGTTAATAAAAACATATGCTAGCTGATTGTGCGACAACTCATACTATACTTAGAAGTGAGAAATATTTCTCATCTTTTACTAAAATAGAGGCAAAAGTAAGTACAATATCAAACACGGTTAATATAATTGAGGGCTTCGGAAGAGTTACTTTTTTTTTTTTGGAACAAAGTTTGTTTAAAAGGAAGCTTTGTTGTCAACTAAATAAAAAAAGGAATCTTCTAAGCTTCAAAGATATACGCCTTAATGGTTTTCACATTGAGACTATATATGAAAGTGATAAGGAATATCTCCATATTATTTCAGTTGTCTCGAAAGAAAAACATATATTAGAAAGGTTGCCTGCATTATCCTTCAGCTTGTACAACACACGTATTAGTACAATTCAAGCAAATGTTGTAATGAACCACAAGTTTACTAATTCAAAGGATACGTTTATAATTTGGCATGACCGGTTAGGTCATCTCGGTTCAATAATTATGCAAAGAATTATAGAGAACTCAAATGGGCATCCATTAAAGAACCAAAAGATTCTTTTATCAAATGAGTTCCCTTATGCTGAATGTTCTTAAGGGAAATTGATTATAAGGTCATCACTAGCAAAAGTTAGGATTAAATCCTCTGTCTTTCTTGAATGTATTCATGGATATATATATGTGGACCTATAACTCTACCTTGTAGACCATTTAGATATTTTATGGTATTGGTAGATATCTCTACTAGATAATCATATGTTTGTCTATTATCAACGCGTAATATGACATTAGCAAGATTACTTGCTCAAATAATAAGATTGCGAGCTCAATTTCCTAATTATCCTATTAAGACAATTTGCCCTGACAATGCTAGTGAATTTACATTCCAAGCATTTATAGACTATTGTATGTCAATAGGGATAAGTGTGGAACATCCCATTGCTCATATACACACACAAAATGGTCTTATAGAATCATTCATTCAACACCTTTAGTTAATTGTTAGACCACTACTTATGAGAACAAAACTCCTTATTAGTGCATAAGGACACGGCATTTTAGATGCTACAACACTTTTATACATTAGGCTAACAACTTATCATAAGTTCTCCCTTATGCAATTGGTTTTGGGTCAGAAGCCAAATATTTCCCATTTGAGAATTTTTAGGTGTGCGGTTTATATTCCAATTGCTCCACCACATTACACCAAAATGGGTCCTCAACGAAAGTTAAGAATATAAATTAGGTACAAATCCCTTTCAATCACTAAAAATCTAGAACCCCAAACGAGAGATATGTTTACGACACATTTTGCTGATTGTCATTTTGATGAAAATAATTTCCCAGCATTATGGGGAGAAAAGAAACAGTTGGAAAAACAAATTATATAGAATGCACAATCATTGCACCAGTTTGATCTTCCTGCAAACCAAGGTGAACTTGAAGTTCAAAGAAAAATTCATTTGCAAAATATTACAAATCAATTACCAGATGCATTCACTGACTCAAAGAAAGTGACAAACTCACATATTCTAGTAGAAAATGCTCCAATTCATATTGAAGTCCCTGAAAGACAACCAAATACCATAGCAAAAAAGTATAAAGCATTCTGAAGTATGGTAGACCAATTGGTTCCAAATATAAGAATCCTCAAAAAAGAAAAGGAACAAATAAAGAAAATGGTCAGACTAAAGAAATAGATATTTCACATGATAAGGTAGGCATAACTAATCAAAGATCTACAGAAGAGATTCAAATATCTGAAAGTGAAGAAAATAATGAGATTTCAATAAGTTATGTCGATATTGAAACAATATGGAACTGATCTAAAACTATTATTGACAACATTTTTGCATATACTGTAGCACTAGAAATTATAAATGAAAATGAGGATCATAAACCAAAATCTGTCGAAGAATGTCAACGTAGAAAAGATTAGCCAAATTGGAAAGATGCGATCTAAGCTAAATTAAACTCGCTTACAAAGCGTGAAGTTTTTGGACTTATAGTCCGAACACCTAATGGTGTAAAACCAGTTGTATACAAATGAGTCTTTGTGCAAAAAAGAAATGAGAAAAATGAAATTGTATGATACAAAACATGACTTGTGGCACAAGGTTTTTCACAAAGACTAAGAATTAATTATGAGGAGACTTGCTCTCCTGTGGTGGATGCAATCACTTTTAATATTTGATTAGTTTGGCTGCTTATAGAAGGCTTGATATGCATCTAATGGATGTTGTTACAACCTACTTATATGGATCACTTGATAATAATACATACATGAAAATCCTTGAAGGATTTAAGATACCTGAAGCATATAATTTAAGTGACCAAGGAATATACTTAATTAAATTGAAAAGATCTTTATATGGATTAAAACAATCTAGGCACACATGGTACAATTGCCTTAGTGAGTATCTGCTACAAAAATGATGCAAAAAATGATTGTATTAGTCCATGTGTTTTTATAAAGGTCAGGATCTAAATTTGTTATCATCGTAGTATATGTTGATGCTTTGAACATTATCGAATTTCCTAAATGTCTTTTAGAAGCAATAAAACTCTTAAAATGAGGGTTTGAGATGAAAGACTTTGAAAAAATAAAATATTATCTTGGACTACAAATTGAACACTTAGAAGAAGGAATATTTGTTCATCAGTTAATATATGTTAAAAGGATCCAAGAGCAATTTTACATGGACAAGGCACATCAATTAAGTATACCTATAATGGTTAGATCACTTAAAGTGACAAAGGATTCTTTCTAACCTTGAAATGAAGGTGAAGAATTTCTTGGTCCTAAAGTACCATATCTTAGTACTATCAAGGTACTAATGTATTTGGCTAATGACATAAGATTGAATATAGCATTTCAGTAAATTTGCTAGCAAGATATAGTTCTTCACTAACACAAAGACATTGGAAAGAAATCAAACATATTTTTTGTAACGTTTGAGGAATAATTGATAAAAGTTTATTTTATTCAAATATGTCTAGTTCTCCATTAATTGGTTATGTAGATGTAGGGTATTTGTCTAATCCATACAAAGGACAATCTCAAACAGGCTATTTGTTTACATTTAGTGATACAGTTATATCTTGGATCTTAATAAAATAAACAATAGTAGCTACTTCATCAAATCATGCAAAGTATGAAGACAATGCCACTTGCATAACCTAACTAAAATGAGGATACATCAAAGGAGACAGTACTAAGCATATTTCACTAAAGTTCTTCTTCATTCATGATCTTCAAAATGATGGTAAGATTGATATTCTTCAAATTTGTTCAAGTGATAATCTAGTAGATTTGTTCACTAAGGCAATACCAACTGCAACATTTGAGAAGTTGGTTCACCAGATTGGAATGTGTCGATTAAGGGACCTTTAATAATGCTACAATAAGGGGGAGATACACACTATACTATTTTTTTCTTAGCAATGGTTTTGTCCCACTTGGTTTTCCTAGCAAGGTTTTTAATGAGTCAATTAATAATGTGTATTAATAGACATATTAATTGTGGACATTCAATGAAAGTGTTATAAAATATTATATGTGAATGTCCACAAATTTGAATATCCCCATGCATATGAATGTATATACAGCCTTTGACATTCTCCATGAATGTGTTTACAACTTTTGGCATTCTCCATGCACATGAATGTACTCACAATCCCTTAATTTTTCCCATGTATATTAATATAGATACATACCATTGAGTTCTCATACATTGTAACCCTTTAAAATCTCCCTAGCCTATAAATTGAGGCTTTCTATAGTGATATGTATAACATTCATGAGTTGAGTAAAGAAACACTCTCTTTCCCCAATTCTTTTTTATCTTTTTTGAGTATCTTGTTCATAAAAGTACTCTTACTTTTACATATTTTACAACACATATATGTATATTTTTAAAAGTGGTTACAATTTTAGAAGCATTCTATAATGGTCCCAATTGAGCAAAAAGAGCATTTGAATGTTTCATTCTTTATGGTTGCAACATCAATTTTTTCAACATAGGAGAGGCATTTTGGAAGCATTTTGTAGTGGTCTCAACTATATAGGAGAGGCATTTGTTTATTAGAGTTTGCTTAAATTATGTGTGAAATTTTTTAAATGTTGCTAGTATTAATTTGAATTTTTTAAATTATTGTGAGATATATAATAAATTTAACATTGTAGACAAACATGAATAAAAATACATACTGTATGTTTGGAAGTAGTATTTGCTAAATAGTATTTTTTATTTAGTATTTTGCTATTATAGAAATAGAGATGAGTTCTTTTCAATTATTGTTAAAAATGGTGTTGCTCTAATTAAGGATTAGATTGTATTACTGTCAATATGGTAACAAAATTACATCAAAAATAAGTACAATGTTGCTATGACTCATTGGATTATTTTCTAATATTAGGAGTAAATTTAAATATAGATAAGCTTAGTGTATAGATTTTTTATAAATATGTTGTGATTTAATTTAAAAATTGACTTTATGCTAACAACAAAAATAAAAAATAGAAAGAGCAATAAAATTAACTCATATATATATATATATATATATATATATAGAAGAAAATGGCAAAAATATAATAATATAAAGTAGATATTGTAAATTATTTAAATTTTGAATACATGCTTATAATTATTTTGCATGAAAGTAAAAATTAAAGATATAATGCTAAAACAGTAGTTTTTCCTAGTAAATGAACCAAATTGTTTTGATAATTTTTCTTGCCAAAAAAATTAAAATAGTTGTAAATTATAAGGATTTAATTAAAAATTTTCAAATTATGAGAACTAAATTAAAAATTGATTAAAATTATAAAAATGAAAAGTGTACTTTTTCTTATTCACTATATGAAAATGAATAAATATAAGAAAACAATTCTTCAAGACTTCCATAACTTGTAAATCTTCATAAATGGAATTAATATTTTTTAACCAAAGATAATAAAATAATTTAATTGGCTCATATATGTTTCGTGGTTTATTCTATACAATCATGAATGATGCTATGTATATATCTTACAATAGGGAAAAGTAAGTCAAGGGAAAGAGATTGCCTGTATATATGTAAATGGACAAATATGTAATATTAAGGAGGGCACAATGTTTGTTAGCGATACAGTGGATGCCATAAGAGTTGACACAAACATCACATTAAAAAGGTTGAAACAAGCAATAGCACGGAAGTTTCGATTGGAAGCAAATCAATTCATGACACAGTTAGTGTACAAGCATCTGGTACCTTTATGTCTTACTCATTATCGAGCATGTAAGTTGCAAGACGACAATGATGTTTAATCTATGTGGGAGGCAAATGCAAGATTCTCAACACAACTAAATTCGGTTAAGCTTTACTTACACATTAGAACATCAGATTTAGACCTAAACACAGTCAATGAACCACAAGATGACAATGTTCCATCTACACTGCCATTTAGTAGTAATTTTTTTTTCATTGACTAAGAGCTAATATAATTGAATTCTTATATTTCAATGGTAAAGTTGTTTAATGATCAACTTACTTATACTGGAATGTATATGCCCTATAATTTTGATCATGCCTCACAGCTTGGTTCTTATTGACCACTGGCTATTAGTTTTTTTGGTCCTATCTGCTATGGAAGAGACAAATTATCTAATGGATGAGTTTAAAGATGAAGATGAATATGACGCCCCTCAATTTGGATGCAATGATGACCATAATAAAGACAATACCATTGACGATGACAATAATGAAGAGGGAGATGATAATAGGCGTGGTGACAATAATGTCCCCAATGACAATGTTGACCCTACTTTAACCTTCATCAAACAGATAAATACGGATGATGCTAGATGTCATGAGTTAGCATATGCAGAGCAAGGAGTGGATATGAATGTCACTCGAGAGCTGCAAGTTGGGATGCAATTCCAAGATAAAAAAAATAATTGCACCAATTTGGTTAAGATTTATTCTGTTTAAGCACACTATAACTTTAGGATGCCTCATTCTAGTGCCAAGTACAAAAAGTACCAGTGCATTAAGTATGAGGTTTGCTACAATTAGAGGGTTTAAGCAAAGCCACAAGGCTAATGATAATAATTAGCATATCACTAGATATAGGGGGCCACACACATGTCTTTCAACTGCATTGACTTAAGATCACCTGAAATTAGACTATAACATTATCTCATTATTCATTATGGCAATGGTTACTAAAATGCCAAGGGTTTCAATTTGAGAAGTAATTGAAATTGGACTATGATGTTATCTCCTCTAACGAACATTACTTATGTTCTTGTAACATTGTATCCTTATTACAGGCTAATACCAAGTTCAAGTAGATGGTTAACCATGATTGCTATACTATCTTATGTGCTTTAGGAGAACATCTCAATATGTTTACTTCCCAACCATGCGGACTTGCAATCGATTTACCTCGGCCTCATATTCCAACAGGGAGGCCTAGAAAGAGACAACACAGATTTATGACATCTAGGGAACTAATGATTGATGACCAAGGCCATGATGCACATGGGATTGGAATGCATGGTAGTACTACATTTACAATCGACTCACCTTACATCTGTCGGGCCCTCCACACACATCACAACCCCATTACAACCTAACTTAAGGGGTGTTGGTCTATCTTCGTTTTCCAACTGACTCACCTTACAGGCTTCAACAATATTAATGCTTCATTTTATGCTCCACTCCCCCCACAGTCTCTCTTGCTAGGTTGTGATCCATCTTACTTTAGACCAATACCATCGCTTATGCACCAATGTTCTCTCTCGACATTATTAATAGACCCATTTGCCTTTAGTTCTCATTATTAATGTTTTAATGTCAGAAGATCATTGCACTCACAACTTCACAGCCTTGTCACTCTGCATTAGCCATTTTTCCCAGTTCAATCGCCTCAGTGGACAAAGACAAAGATGATAGGAGGGCAAGGATGAAGATCAAAGAGAAGAGGAAGAGGTACAACCTATGCATCGTTGCCCATAGTAAGTTTGTCAAGCTCCTGAATGTGAGACTGGTAGTCATTATTTCCATTATATGTTTTTTCTTTTTCATTGAACTTCAAATTAGATATTTTTGTCTTATGTTTTGTTGTTTATATACATTTGTGCTCATATCTATGAGTTTTCAAATATATTAATTTCATATTCTACCAATATATATTTATATCATTCACAATTAAAATAAAATACATATTTATTTTTTAAAGTTAATGAATTTTAAGTAATTATTTTTTAATTATTTAACAAAAAAATTATTTTTTTTAACAATAAAATAATTTTTCCTCAATTATTTCAATTAATTTAAAGTAATTAATTTAAATTTTTTAAAAATTAATTAAAAAATTATGACCTAACGTAAGCCACAATCCAATGTAATTACCAAAAAAAAATGACATCTCGATACATTACTTTTTACGAGTATACATAAAGGATAATAATTTTTTTTTATGATTGTGCGACACTAAAAAAACCCATTACCCTTTTTTTTTTTGGGTTAGCACTCATTACCTAAAATAAAGATAGCCGAAAAACAAAAGACAAGAAAATTTTGACAACGACAACGTATTAAGTGATCGCTTAGGACGAGATTAGGCGTTTCTCGTGGTTTCCGCAGTCAGCTGGCGGCGGACGGTGAATGATGGCGACACAGCTACTAGGAACGGTTTCCGTATCAACCCAGTCCTTCAAATTTTCATCCGCGTTATCGTTTTCTCAGTCCCAAAGCCTCTCACTTACAATCCCCTATAGTCCCAAATTCATTTCAATCTCTGCAAGTTCTCCTCCACTTTCTTTAAGTGCGTGAATCGCAAACCCTAAAGTACTTTGTTTCATGGATATCACTCTGGGTCATTTATGTTAATCGGGTTAACACTTGGTTGTTTTGGTTCAGTTTATTGTGGCAGAGGTGACCGCAAAACTGCGAAAGGAAAGCGCTTCGCTCATTCTTTTGGAAATGTGAGTTTCATTGGTTTTAGTTGTAGTTTTAGTTCAGTACTTTCGTTGGGATTTGATGTTTGTTGTATTTTGAGTTTTTGACCCCCCGTTCGACTTCTCTGAGAAGAGAGGAAGTTAAAGAACACTCAATTTTGAATAGGTTTTATTTTTTTTTTTGTTAGTGATAAATGGTGGAGATTATGCTAATGTTGAGTAGTTATGATACTTGCCGAGATGATTTTCTTGGCAACCAAACAAGTGCCAGTGGGTTGTTTGGTAATTTTATTAACAGTTCCAATGTTGATAACTGGAGCAGGCAAGACCTCGGGATAGGAAGAAGGGAAGAGGACCACCAAGGATGCCAACGCCGCCGTCTCCACGAAAGAAAGATCGGTTTGATGAAGATTGATAAGATTGGGATTGATCGGTTCCTACTTTTCAATTCTACTTCGTTTTCATGGTGTTTGAGTTCAAAATTCATCACTAGCTTTGACTTTTTGTGAACGTGCTACGTGGGCAATCATCCCATTCAAATTTTATATATGCACTTTGCATTTTTCACTGTCATCAAATTGTAATGCTCGAATTTCATCAAACTTATCTTGGTAAGTTCATCTTTTTAATAACCATGCATTCAACATATGATTAAGATATAAATAAATTATACAAAAAAACAAACTTGTGTTAATTTTAAACGTTAAAAGAAAGAGCTATGACAAATGGCAAATAAAAAAAATTGTTTATGTATATTTTTAGATTAGCGTTGGGTTAACATAATTATAAATCAATTTGATTTTTAAAATTAATTTTGGTTAAATATGATTTTACTTCAGCTTGATTTATGTTAAAAATTTTAAAAAAAAATTTTGTTATTTATATAGCTTATTTAATGTAAAATAATTATTTTTTATTTTTATAAAAATGAAATTTGGAGGGCAAAATTAATTTTGTAAAAAATTAAATATTAAACTAAATAACTTTGCAAGGCAAATTTTTATTTAGGTGTTTTGGGTAATAAGCTTTTAGATCTCTCGAATGCCAAACCTACCGAGCACGACCAAAATGCCGTTTGAGTAGCTCACATTGAACGAAGCCAATGCGTATGGTTTTTAAACTATCTTGTTATCATTTGCATATGCTGCTTAGTTTTGAGGTTGTTTCTCAAAACAATGCGAAGCAGATGTAAAATCTCGGATCAACATTTGCTTGGTACATTTGATGAGACCTTGGGAAATCTGGAAGATGATGTTAAATCTCCGCGAATCCTTGCCAGGATTGGAATTTCCCATAGAACAAAGGTCGTAGAATGTCGAAAATGAGAGGCCATAAAACAATGCCGCAAAAACTTCATTAAATATTCTGTCCATCGAAAGTAACGTTTAAAACGAAAAGCAAATGTTGAATAGTTCTGGAGGTGGTAATAACTCGAGTCTCCATTGTAGGATAAAGGATGATGCTTTTTGCGCTGTTCTTAGAAGTGCCAGAGATTGCCCTATAACATTGAAGGGCTAAAAGAGTTCATTGTTTTTTCATTTCTCGTTTTGTGGGATTTTGAAAAGCCACTGTGAAGAGTGCAGTGGGACCGGTATCCCGTAGAGTTGGAATAACAGTTTCACATACTTATAATATATTCAATTTTTTTTTTAAGCTTTAGATGGCATTATTGCCATTTTTTGCGGGATGTATTCTAACGTCTACATTGTAATGGTAACCCGACTCGGTGCAATGGCAGAAGTGCTCTGATTTTGGGAAGGTACTGTATGTATATATGAAGTACTGTAATCGTAGAGCGCAGAAAACACATTTCACTTTCAGTCGTTACTACATTTTTATCGTGTCAAGCAAGGAAAAGTAACTGTCATTCCAGATTTTTCACCTGTGTTTTCATCTCAACCAAACAATCCCACACCCCTGATGAAATTTGGTCTTAAAATATATTAAAAAGAAGCAAAATACCTACTTAATCATTTAATCAGCTGTACCATATGCAGTTATACAGAATTAAGAAAAGAAAGTGGTTCTCATACGTAATATCACTCAATTAACTGCAAAAGATTCATATACGAGTCTTCACCATGCGCATCATAGAAATTCTCGTTTGAAAGAACAAGAATTTTTTTACAAAAAAACATTTATAATATCCTAAGAGAAATTAGATTCTGCAAAGTATTTTTTAAATGTAATGACACCAAATTAGATAAAAACTGCAATTCATGTACATCAAGCAAAACTTGTACTTAAATATAACTATAAAAACGGGGCAAAACAAAGAAAAAAGCTATGCAAAGACTGAGTTGTTTTGTTATATTTCTATTGCCATTGCCAAGTGCCAGCAGCAGCAATTTAGTTATGCTGATCTTCAACTATGATCCCATTCATCACAACATTGTTGCTGATGGCAGTGTATTTTATATATACAGCATAATCGAAGGTAATGTAGGATATCATCGTATCAAAAGATACTGAGTTATTAAACAGCTTTAATATTATGCTCATCCAAGAGATCATACCTTTTCTTAACAACCTACAAGCTTGTCTTCTGTTACTTCACCTTTTAATTTATCTTAAGGATGAAATAAGCATATTAATATTGCATCAATAAATTGGACATTAAAGGTATGTTTAGATTGAGGGGAATTGGGGAAAATATTAAAAAATTTGAGAAAGAGAAGGCTTGATTTCGACAATTTTATTAATTTAGGTCTGAATCAAATAGGTCCTACTCCTTTTCCTTTCTCCTCCGTTATCTATGCAAATGGACCCTTAGCTAACAAGTGTTCATTTTGATAATTAAACACAATTAAGAATAATTATTCCATTCACTTATGTATTTCAGATTTTGTTTTCTTTGTTTCATGGCTAGATCACCTCAAAGGACAACCGTTGATGCTGCTTGACAGCCATTTTCAGCGAAGAGATCAAGCGATGAAACTCTCACATTAAGGCCGTAGAAATTCTTTCTTGTTCCTGTATTCCTTAGTTGCAAATTTCTGCTTGAACTAGTACAGTTAATTTCAGGCGTCTCCTCATTGGTTTTATGTAGTTGTTATTACAATTTTCAGATCACTATCTTACTCTTACTCTCTGAAGTACGATCCCCCAACAGAAACTACGCATTATAACTATTTGAAATGGTGATTCAAATGTATTCAAAGCTGCACAGCAATCTAATTCAACAAGGAATTGATCTGTACGAAGCCCTGAATTGATTATACAGAAAACTCTACACACTAAGCAAAAGGAAACGGACAAAATCAGAACATTTGACGCACTCAAGCAGTGATCATTACCAAATAGAGGGTACTCCTTGCACGACGAACACGATCTTCAATAAACATACGCAGACACAGAAAAATCGACCCAAAATAAGCACGTCGATACCAGAATTGAAAGATCGACCTTACCTACCTTAGGTCGCGCAAGAATCTCATCGCTTGCTGTCGTAATCGACGATCTCAGAATCGGTGACGGACCTCGAGTGCTGCACGATGGAGCGCCCGATGGAGTTGATCCAATCCTCCTTCTCCTTCTCCGAATCGGCGATGAAGTACATGGTATCCGAGCGGGTCGAGAGCTCGAAGGCGTACTGTTTGTTGAGCACGTCCTCTGCGCCTTTAACTGTGAGACAAGAGGCCACTGGGATGACTCCACGTGGCCTGGAGGCACGGGTGACGGTGGATTCCTTGAACCAGAAAAGCTTACCTTGCTTGAGCACGAACCACCGGCGACGCCACGTCTTGATGTACTCGCCCTGTTTGGTGAGCCATCCAGCGCGCTCGGGGTTCGTCCAGAATTCCACGCCGTCATAGTCGTTCGGCTTCTCCGTTGAGCCCGTCGCAGCCCGCCACAGGCTCGCCATCGAACGTCGAATTACGGGTGAATTTACGATTATGGAGATCGAAGCAAAAGTGAGACCGCTGTCTTAGCCGTACTGAATTCCAGATTCTATTGCTTTTTCTTTGTTTTAATGGCTAATGTTTTTATCGAATATATTGATATTCTCCAGCTTTTGATATATTTCATCAAACGGCCAACAGTGATAGTATCGAGTATTATTTACAAAGCACACCCATGAGATATTGTATATTTCAAAAACGCCCAACTTTATTTATTTTGCAGCTCATAAGTAAAACGGCAATTGCTGCATTAAAATTTTCAATGGCCGTTGGAATATTTGTTGATTCTAAATATCTTATGTCCTTATCTGAAGTGCTGTTTCTAGAAAAACTAATTTTTTCAATGATTTAAAAATCTACATATAAGTTATATAAATGTGATAAATATAAAATTTTTATAATTTTTGCGTTATATATATATATCTCTCTTTTAAATAATATATGGACGATTTTTTTTTATATGTATAAACCCAATAATTTTATACATATAAGTTTTCAACTAATTACCTCAGCCATAATTAGATTAAATTTATTTTTTATTAATTAAGTGCAGTTTGTCGTCCTTGATTTTTAAAAATAAGTGTTATATTTAAAAGTCTAATGCTCTAAACAGTAAGAGCTGGGATTTTTTTATTTACATATAACAATTGCAAACTCAGAGACAACCTCTTACAGACTATCTAAAACTTGCACTACTTAAAGTATACTAATAATAAAACAGCCTTTGTGCCTAAAGAAATTAATTCCTCTCAGTCTCTGGCATGTAAAAATAGTAGCGCAAAGCTTGATCAGGTAATAAGAAAGAGAGAACAAAGAAAAAGCAATGTTCAGAAATGGGTGGCAATACCGAATGTCTCTGCAATTGCTCTGTACTTACTTGCCCCGTTCATCACAAACATCAAGAAACTTATTCTTGATGTGTTGAAGTTCTCGGATGGCAACTTCCATGGTAATTCTTTCTCTGGAAGACTCCAAAGAGCAAGCGAGTCCCACCTGAAAAACTGCCATCAAACGTGTGCATTTTAGCATCCATCTGGGTATGGACGTGGTTCACATCGGTGTTTCCATTTTCCGCTTTGATTTCAATGTTTCTCTGGAGAAGATTGGGGTCAGCAACATCAACAAGGTTCTGGGCCAATGTGAGTTTGACATAATTATGAATATTGAAACCACCAGTGGACAATTCATCGGTGGGCCTTTTTCCAGTGAACATCTCCAACACTAGGATCCCGAAGCTGTACACGTCTCCTTGTATTGATGCCTCGCCTCCCATTATACTCTGAAATTGCATTTCGTCCACAATTTAAAAAAGCAATGTTAGGTAAGGGCATTTTCCTATTCTTGATTGAGAGAGAGATCGAAGAACATTGAAGGTTTCTTGTCAAAATTAATAAAATGCTTTTACCTGGAGGAGCGTATCGTACATTGCCGTTTAATTCAATTGTGCTGGTTTCATTTTGACGGGCTTTATTGGTGGCAAGAAGTCTTGCTAAACCAAAATCACTTACACGAGCAACCATATTACAATCAAGGTAAATATTGCTAGGCTTTAAATCACAGTGAATGACTGTTTTACCGCATTCCTAGTGAATATAGTGTAAAGCATGAGCCAAATCATTTGTAATATTAAGTCTCTGAAGAGAATTCAATGATAGATCTTTAACACCTCTAT
This sequence comes from Delonix regia, assembly GCA_037074485.1. Classification (NCBI taxonomy): domain Eukaryota; kingdom Viridiplantae; phylum Streptophyta; class Magnoliopsida; order Fabales; family Fabaceae; genus Delonix; species Delonix regia. The sequence goes on along the minus strand of CM073452.1, from coordinate 16,027,170 downwards.
CAGGATGTATCCATTTATCCAAACTTCCATTTGCCATGAATTTGAAAACTAAAGCTTTGAAGTCATTACGATTATAGTCAGTGCTGGAGCATCATGTTAAGATCTTGACAAGGTTTCGATGCCGGATACTTCTCAAGGCATTGCATTCAGCAATGAAACTCTTTGAAGCTTCACTCTTTCTTCATGATCAAAACTTCCTTTATATACGGAACCAAAACCGTCGTATCCTATCAAATGCTTTGGAGAGAAGCCTTAAGTTGCTTGATGAAGCTTTCTGTATGAAACCTTGGTGGCATCCTCAGAAGTTGTGGAAGCCGAGCGTGACTTCTTTGATGTTCTCATCCAATAAACTACAAAAGATGTTGCCGACAGAACAAAAAATACCACCACACAAATAACTATGATGACCTTCTTCAGTTTATGGCTTTTACTGTATTTCATCACTTTGATGGGGCAATATGGTAGATGCAATTCTTGGACAGCTCCTCAAAGTAAATTATTTCCAGTCACTGATATGGCACTTGCGTTTTAAAAAACTCCTCCATTTGGCACCTCCCCGCTGAGATTATTAAATGAAAAGGTTAAATATATTGAAGGAGGAAAGTAAGCAAGACTTTTTGGTATTTTCCCTGATAAGTTGTTTCGTGAGAGATCTAAAACCTGAAGACCCCTCAGTGATGCCAAAGTTGACGGCATATTACCTTGAAAGGAATTTTCCTGCAAGGTATTCAAGGCTCGTGCAGTCCCCGATGGCTTCAGGAATTTCAGCTGACAATTTATTCTCTGAAAGATCTAGCGAGTTAATATTTTTCAGATTACCTACTTCCCTAGGTAGATTGCCGCTTAATGAGTTTCCTGATAAGTTGAGCAGTTGTGTTAAGGAATATATTCCAATTACCTGCCTGGGAATAGCACCACTGAGATTATTGTGTGACAGGTCCAAGTATTGCAAATTTCGGCAACTTCCCATACTCGAAGGATTGCTCCCTTCAAACATGTTATCGTATAAGTACAGTCTATTCAGCATGGTTAGATTTCCTATGAAGGATGGAACCTGTCCAGATAATCTATCCCTACTGAGAGACATCAGTTGCATCTTCTTGAACTTACCAAAAGAAGTGGGAATGGTTCCTGTGAAGACGTTATCCTGCATAGTTAGGATAGCCAAATTGACCAGCTTTACCAATTCTGTTGGGATGCTACCACTTATTTTATTGAAATCAAGATACAGCTGCCTCATTTGGGTAGAGGTTGCCAATTGTTTGGGGCAAAACACCTCCTAAATTGTTCATAGTCAGACTAAGAAATTGCAGTTTGCCGCAGTCCACTAGAGAAGGCAAGAAAGCTAAGTCTCTGCTTGAGTTACTTCCTAAGACTATTTTTCCCCAAGCCTAGCCACCAGAGATCTTGCAGGTTTGCCCGGTTTCTTGGAGCTGGTCCCATAAAATTATTTCCATATATATCAATGACTTGAAGACCAGAAATATTTGATAGGGAAATAGGAAGGGACCCAGAAAGTTGATTATTCTCACATTGAAGTACCTGGAGATTAGGAAGGGTGAAGCCTATGTTCTCTAGTAGAGTGCCATTTAGGAGGTTAGCTGTGACTGAGAAGATATTAAGGGAAGATATGTTGTAAAGAGAAGAAGGGAAATGACCAGAGAATCTATTCGCACCCACCAAGTACTTTAATAAATTTTTCAGAAGTCCTATGCTTTCTGGAATAATGCCCTCCGAGTCATTGTATGTAGCTGAGTGATGAAATATTACGCAAGGAAGGTGGCAAGCCTCCTTTCAGCTTGTTTCTACCAAGATAAAGCGTTTCAACTTTTGCGAATGAGCCAAACTGGATGGGAATAGTCCCTGTGAACTCATTACTTGCCAAGTCTATCACTTTGAGTGCAGAGCAGTTGGCCAAGCTGATTGGTATATCCCCTTCCAATGTGTTATTGGCAAGTTCAAGATTTTGCAGACGAAAAAAATGACCCACTTCATCCGGAATTTGACCACGCAAGCTGTTATTTTGGAAATTGAGGGATCCAAGAAAGGAGAGATTGCCAATGTAAGGGGATATTGATCCACTTATATCCCCCATGATCTAAGCCTATGACTCTCCAGTGCAGCTTGCTGCATGTAACCTCGAGCCAGCTGCAGAAGTGAATTGAGTTATTCCACCTTCTCAAAACTCCATTTGGCTTATTGGTCATTGATTCCTTAAACTTGTGCAAAGCCAACCTGTCGGTCTCATTGATAGGAACACAAGCATTAGGGAAAGGTAGCAGCAGCAGTAAGGTCAAAGAGAATGGAAGAATCATTTGAAAGTGTATAGAACAAAGTGCACAAAAGTAGGCATTGAGAGGCTTCATCGTGCTTGGAGAAGTAAGAAACTAGTGAAATATTTATGCAAGTCAAAGGCAGGTGCCTAAATGCGGTCATGTTCATGATATACATGGTGCTTAATATATATGCCATATCTAGGTTCCATTATTGAAAGCACTTCGTTTAGTGTTTACTATTCTCTTCAACACTAATTTCATTACTGCCAGAACAGTCGGCAATCAATCAAATAACTACGCAAGAATTATTTAATAATCCTTCAATCAGAGGAAATACAGAATTTAATAATAGGCTCGTTAAATTGTCCAAATAATACTAACTGAAGGATGGCAGTATGAACATATAGAGACTGGATGAACATAAAGTTGTAACTGTCGGCACTTTCTAGTATTTACAATTAAATGGTAGGTTTACGATTAATGTTGTTTCAAGTTTTATACTTCGTGCTGGTTAGTTGACTTCTGACTTATAACATGCCCGAGGTATTTTGAAGCTTTATATCAAATATGAGCTCACTGCATCTGTCTCGTCTCACATCTCGATATCTGCAAAATTTGTTTTCTTCTTCAAGGAATCTGGTCCAAGATTACTCAAACAGTTTTTAGAATTTGAACTCATTTAAGTGAGTAAGTTATGTAAGTTTAATCAACTATGATTTATCATTCGGCCAATTTAAAAAAAAAAAAATGTCACTATGGGTCGTTCATTCTGGGCTTATATCTATGGAGAAGTCAAAAAATCGAATATGTACTCTAGCTCTCTGGTCAAATTTCCTCCCTATTTTAATGGACTGCGATTCTTTTATACTAATTTTTTATGATAATAACATTACTGAGTTGGAATAAAAATATTAATATTATTCTTTAAAAAAGTAGAATAATAATAATAATAATGACTTGATGTTAATAACATTAATGTTATTAATAATTTTGTTGATGATGATAACATTATTGATCATAATAACAGAATTGACTTGGAATAAAGAAAGTGTCTTGCAGCAAAACTAACGACGTTTCAAATTTACGATTAAGTTTTGAAATGTAAACCTATAAACCCTTGAGCTTATGACTTCGGATCTTACTTGCATTGAAATCAATAATATATGTGAAGAAGCGGGCAATCTCAACGCTGAATTGGTGAATTTCCAACTCACAAGGACGATTCTAAACTGCAAATCCCAATATTACAGAAAGTGAGATATTATTCTCTTATGGCACAAAGACTAGCAAATTGAGAATAATTTGGAAGAGAATAATGTCTCTTGCCTTGACCCCTTGGTAAGATCGAGAACAACCTCAGCCTTTTTTTATTATTATTATTTGAATTTAAAAATAGCGTTTTCAGCATATAATTGATCTACCCAATATTACAGAAAACTTCAATTACATAAAATTACATCATCACCTCCAAAAAAAAAACTTTAGATCATTAAAGAGCATGGTTAGCTCCAAAAGCAAATCTATTTATGGCCCAAACTCATGATTACAACCTTTGTGCTATTTAAAATATTATCGGCCAAGGGCTCCTTGGAAGCCAAAGGGAGACGTGTTCACCTGCCCCGTACACTGGCAGGGGAATGAACACGTCTCTCGCTGCCAATATCATCTACTTCGCTAACATCTAAACAAAGACCATTATTGTTTACACTCACTTCAGAACTAGCATTACTGCTTGTGGCATGCGGAGAGCCCGAAACACTAATTGTTCTGCTGCGCTGAGGCCCTGACCGCACACTATACATAGAAGATGCTGGAATATTTGTCATTAAGGGCCGTAAATGGCCTGGAATGCTTCGTCTTATATCCTGTTCAAGGAGAAAGTCAGAAATATTATCAGGAAAAGAAGTCATATAATTACATCAGTTCCAAGCAATCAAGTACCAATAAAATGCATGGCGGTACTAGAAGGTAACAAATGAGAAAACTCCAGTCTTCAAATTCAATCAGGAACCAGTATGCTTCTAGAAAGGACGACATAGTAATTATAGGGTTCCATAGTTATATGAGAAAATTGGTGATTGGAAAGCAGATATATGTATGCCATTTAAAAGTTAAGTCTCTAAACTAGTAGAACAATAGTAATCATGGAAGATACATACCATATGCCTAATAGCCATATCCAGGGATCTCTTTGAAAGTGTTCTTCCGAGACCTGAGTTGTCCGGAGATGAACATGACTTGCCAGATAGATTACCATTGGAAGAATGTTTGTCATCCAGCCTTGGTGGTGCCAGTTTTCTCATATTTATCACTCGCTCTACCATTTTAGATCCAATTACAACAGGGCTGACATTGTCATTCGCTTTGGAGTGCCCACGATTAACTGCTGGCATAGAGCTTCCACTGGTGTGTACAACGCCATTGGAGGACCGTCCTCTTGAAGGAGAGCATGATTGCCGCCTTGATCTTCCACTAGAAGCAGGCTCCACAGATGAAGAACGAGCAGTGGGTGCTCCAGGCCTGCCCCGAGTTGCTGATAGTGGCCTGTCAGGTAGTGTTGTCCTCAAATTGGGCGGAGCATCAAGTGAAAATCCAGGCATCTCAGATGGCTTCCATGGTCTTGATCTCACTGTTGGCGAAGTGCCACGTGATGGTACTGGCTGCCTTGATGTCACAGGAGCTGCTGGCCTCGATATGACAGGAGGAGATGGCTTGGAACTTGCAGAAGTCTTGACCGAAGGAGATGTACTGGGGGCACTTGATGGTGATGGTCGGCGGGTTGGAGTTGATGCCCTTGATGTGGACCTGGATGAAGGCAAGGTAGGCCTAGTAGTTGGTGTTGAAGATCTTGCAGTAGACCTTGACAAAGGTGTAGAGGATCTTGATTGAATTGTAGGTTTAGCTGTAAGAGTTGGGTTCTTTGTGGCAGAAACTGTGGTCTTGCTTGCAGCTACTGCAGTCCTACTTGAAGGTATGGCTGACCGAGAAGGTGGCGTTGAAGGTCTAGATGATTTTGAAACTGTGGTCAATGTGGGGCGTCCAGTAGGAGTTGCAGGTCTTGATCCTGGTCCCCCTGATGATGAGGGCCTCCGAGTTCCACCACTTGAAGAGCTCAACCCAGGAGAGGAAGTTGGTTGCTTAGATACTAAGCTGCTCCTTCCAGCAGGCTCCCTCTGAGGATTTGCCAACTATAACCACAAGGATGTAATTACTAGAAAAAGAAATCCCCACAATAAGCATGAAAACTTAAACTTCTACTCTGACAAGTTATAATTAGACCACCAGCGGTTCATGACTTCAAAAATATCAACAAAATAAAAAGGGAAATATTTGCCACTACCAAGACTGAGAATGATAAAATTACTCAGTGATACCTATGAATCTCAAATCTCAACATGTACTTCAGGCACCATGACATTTAAAGAAAAGGTCCTTTCATAAACAAAAATCTATTAAGGCATGTAACTGAAGATGGGCACTACTAAGTGACAAATTAAATCTTTCAATAGTAAAGCAAACCACCTAGTATTTCAGCTTAATGACGAGATCATCAAGCAGATTACATTATCATGATATTGGTCACAGACCTCAAAACAAAAAGTTGACAAGGAACAGTACAATTTTATTATTAAATTTAGATCAGATAAAAAGATGTACACCTGCTTATTAACACAAAATACATTGACATTGTCTGAAACCTTTGTTAAAAATGCTTACTCTAGATTTTAATGCTGTGGGACGTATGGTTGGAGTACCAAGCTGACTCATCACAGTCTTTTGAGCGTCCATCTCCAGAGAAGGAAAAAGAGGAGTCCCAGGAGGAGTCAGAAGCCTGAAAGATAAAAACCATGCTAAGCACTATTTTGAACAACAATAATTTGAAAAGCCTTACATTACCAAGGAACATTATATAGCATGTAGGTGATAAACAATGCATTATCTGCAATAATGAAACCCCCACGTCTAGGAATTTTTAGAGGTTCATTAAATTACCCTCATTAGCTCATATGCACTAGCCTAGTGCAGTATGCATGAATTTTAAATTATAATAATGATTTTGCATAGAAAAGATCCAAAATAATGATAACAATAATAATAAGGAAAGAAAGAAAGAACAACACCAACAAAAACTATATAACAATAAAAGAAATCTCTCAAGATTTATGATAGTTAAGTCAAGTAATTACATATATTACCAAATCTGTCAGTAAAGATGATGAAAATAAGCTGATGAAAGATGATCCTCTGACAAGATGCTTGTGTTTAAGGCCAGAGAATTGGATGCAGATAGTCTGCATGTGAAACCACTGCGCAGTGTGTCTGCAGTGGTTTCAAATGCATCTGAGTCTTCTTTATTTAAAATAAATAAATAAATATTTTTAATAAAATTAAAAAAATTAGCCAGAGATTCAACTGCACACAAACTGCACTTATATATGGTATTAAAAACCTTTGACTAAAGATTCCAAAAATGATGAGCATTAATTGTGACTAAATAAGCTCCAGATGGTTTTGAATGGTCTGAACATCAAAACCTTGGTTCTAAATGACCCTGTGAAAATGCAGCTATATGTTTACAATGGGGGCCCAAGGCTTCAATTTACAAAAAAAGAGCCGTTGTTCTCTACTTACGAAAGAGGGGGAAAAAATGAAATATAAAACACAAGAAAATTTGTCAATACAAGGACAATAGTTCTACTGTGTCCTTATCACATAACTGATTTCCCATGAATGCACTGAAAACATCTAGTCCTTCTTCTAATTGCTGCGAACTACAAGTACTCTATGACCTATGTCTTTCTTTTATCATCAGATGTCAGCATATAGCAAAGCAGAGTTCATGACCATTTTAAGTATTGACATTCCATATAACACCTGATGGAAAGAATAATGCTATAACCCTGATCTCAATATAATTGGAATTTTCTTTGAATCAGGGCTTAAGAGTCAACTTTCTTAGATAAAACTCAGGTATTAAATGTGTTGGCTACATATATTAATATAAAAATAAGGTTAAAAAAACTATTTCTACGGGCAATAGTTGAATTTAAATTTTAATTCAAGCAAATGACATATGTGTCTAAATTAAAATTCTTTTTACTCTTTATAGTCAGAGCCTGGGGATTAAGCCCAGACCACGGGTATTGCTTGACCAACCTAGCGTTTCTCCCATTACAAAGGTAGCAGTATCTTTTAATGATTTTGTATTAATTTAAGAAACAAACTTATATGAAGTTCTTTATATTTTTATTATACTATTTTTTAATTATAATATGATAAATATTTGATTGTCTAATAATATTATGACATGTATATAGTTGTTGTAGATAATTATTTTATTTTTTAAATTAAATTATACATTACATTACTTAATTTAACACTTATCATATTCTAGTTAAATAATAATTTTATATAAGTTTAGTCTTTAATTTAACCCTAATTTCGTATGACAGCAATTTTTCTGAGATTACAAATACGTAACATAACTCCAAGCACATCAAATCTTCTACGAAATACGTTTTCCTATCAACTTCAAGCAGATGCCCTTTCTCTAAAGAAAAAATATATATATTCTCTGAAAAATACATCTCATAACCATCCAACCAACAGAAAGAGAAAATTTTGAATTTTATAATTGTACTAATTATTCTAAGCATATGGCAAGATCGTAGAAGGGAAAATTAATGGAAGTTGTTCTAGATAGGGTACCACGTTACCAGTCATAGTCATTTTTATCATTTTCCGAATTGAGAAAATCATCAGCACCAGTTTTACGTGCAGGAGCTGGCGTCGTAGCAGAAATATTGAATACGGGAGATGTACCTGGTTTTGAGCCTGCAAAGTGAAAGACTCCAGATGACTAAGAGAAACACAAGAAGGCACCATATCATAGACCGCACTTTACAAACAACACAATCTTTTCGCAGATTTACTTAAACTGAGAAGAGCAGGCTCACAAATTAATCTCCGTCAATTGAAGAGCAAAAAAATGCAAAGAAGCAAACATCAAAATCTTCTGAGACTAAAAGAAAGCTTTTGAACATACCTATTGGAGTTTCGAACTCCTCCGAGCTGTGTAGCAGAAGATCAATCCGTTCCTTCTCGCGCCTTCTCATTTCGAGAAACAATGCAAGTTCCTCGTCTTTCTCCTTCATGACCGAAGACCTCAAAACCCCCATTTGCTGTTGCCTCTGCTTGAACGCCGCTTGCACTTGCGATTCCTGAGCCCTGAAACTACGATTCATCCCCCAAATCCAATGTCCACCAAGCCAAGTAGGGGATAATAATTATAGATCAAATAAACCAAACAAAGAAAATCGCAGAGCCCCACTTAGAGAACCCAACTTAGCCTCCGTTTACATCACCAACCCCACAACCACAGTTTTCTACACCAAATGCATCGTCATCATCCCCATCAACTCTCCGTGATCAAATCAAACTTCAATCAGATAAAGCTGAGATTCTTCGATGCCGCGAATTTCAAAGTTATAAATTAGTAAACAACTACCCATCATAGCACGGATGAGTTCAAAAATTCAAATCAACGCCCCTGTATGGAACACAATCTTGACCGAAGTTCAAATCTCTTTAGAAAAAACGAAATGCTCATAGCTCGAACCGAACGCCGTTGTCAAAGAAAGAAACAAAGAAGCTAGAGTAAAGAGAAAGTAGAACGTTGGTAAAGAGTTCAACTTTGCAGAAACCGTCATTGTCGCGTAGCGAGGCTCAAGTTCGGGTGCGAACCGAGAGCCAGAGATCAGAAATGGGAACTTTCACGGAAACGGAATCCATACGCAAACGAAAGGGAATGGCATTGAATGGTAAAATAATTGATAGTCGAAGTCTGAAATGAAGAAGAAGGAAGAAACGCCGTGTTGTTTCTCTCACTTAAAGCCTACGTTTTCAAGGTTCTGCTTTTGGGTGGGTGGATAATCACGATAATACCCTCTTTTTTATATTCCTCTTTTTCAATTTTGCAACGGTGACTTTGCAGTCATGCGCCCACAATTTTCTGTATTTCTTGTTTGCGCCTGATAGTCTTCATAGTTTCATCCTTGCATTATATGAATTAACTGTGGATTTGCCTATTCAGAATTTAGACAAAACAAAATTAAGAATAAATGAAAGAGACAAAAAGAAAAAGTGTCTGGAATTAGGAAAGCTGAAGAGAAGACTTTACTCAGTCGCAGCACGTTGTGCTGGAGAAGGAATTGGAATCGTCATGGACGTCGTCGTTTTGAGTTAAACTTCGTTTGTCCCCTCTGATCAATCAAATTGAGTTGAACCTGACGGGGAAGATGAGGAATGAAGTTAGCAGCAGCAAAAGGGATAGCTTTGTCGTTGATTTGGGAAGGCAGCTAAGCTCTTGCGAGTATTGCAGATCTTCTGGTCGAACTAGGATATCTCATGGTCAGTTTCTTCAGGTTTTTCCTCTTTTTAATTTGTTGCCAACCTCTTTCGATTAAATGATTGCTGAGTAATTTTATAAAATTAGTTGGTTGATGAAATTCAAATTTGAACTAAATGGCAAGTTTATCTGATAACAAATAAGATTAGATATCATCTTTCACCATGTTCGGTTGCCTTCTCCTTACTCTTCATGTAATTATTCCCTCATTGGCAGGGGGCCATATTTGTAATGTGTCAGTTTTGGAAATTGAGGTTTCCTTTCTTTTTCTTTTGCCTCAGGCTTGTTGGCAGAGAGCCTCACAGTGGATGACTACCAAGGTTGGTTTAGTTGGCACTTCACATCGTGTTGTGTAATTGATACTTAACATTGTACTTGGTGCACACGCATCTCGATATATGATTCGTATTTATGTGATCTACGTAAGGCTTTGCTTATAAATTAAATCGATCTAGGCGCATTGAGTGCAAGTCAAAATGTCTCATAAATCTTTTATATGCAATCACGTAAGACGACCTTTATTATTTATGTACCTGAGACTCTTTACTCGTCGGCAGTTTAAGTAGCAAATAGGATAGTAATTAAGAGGATCACAAGGCTTATTATTGGTGATGATACCAGTTCATAAAAATCCAGATCTGCTTATTCTCTTGGAGAGATGCCTAGAATTTGCTCATTCAGCTACTAATAATTTTGACCCCAAAAAACAAAATGGTCATACGTTGATTTAACCCTATGAATTGGTCTGCTGGACTGCTGGTTGCTGTCTTCGGATTAATTCATTTTCATTTTATTCACTTTTGGTAGAACTTGTCGATCGGGGTTGGAGACGGTCTGGATGTATTCTTTATAAACCAGAGATGGAACGGACGTGCTGTCCGTCTTATACAATTCGTTTGAAAGCAAGTGACTTTGTTCCTTCTAAAAAGCAGCTTCGTGTATCTAGACGAATGCAAAGGTATCTCCGTTCTATACCATACGTATTAGCACTTACTATTGATGTATGTTTATAGGCATCGCGTGTGATTTTATTCGAACATCAATTTGAAGCCCAACCTATTATTTTTCTTTCTTCGAAGGAAAAGTCGTGTTTCTATTTTTGTTAGTTGAGTACATTCATTAATTTGGTTTTTTTTCCTTTAATCCTTCTGGTGCGGGCAATTTACTTCATTTGTTATTTCTAACCTGTAAATTGGCTGCAGAACTTTTTATTTAATCCACACTTTGTACTAATGATTTTCATTGCCTAGGTTTTTGGACGGCACTTTGGATGTTAAGAAAGCTGAACTCTTGGAGGACCCAAATTCTTCTAAGGAATCTGAAAGCTCTGTCCATAATGTGTTATCAAACACCACATCAGAAGAATACCTATCTGCTAGTAAAGAAGGGCAAAATGAGGTTGGCAAAGCTTTGAACTTTTTATCAAATCAAATTGATAAAGTAGTCTACTTGTTCATTGAGAAGGGGGAATTTCACTCTGGGATTCAGTTACCAAAAGCTTCAATCAGAATAGTCTCGCAGGGTATAAGGAAGTTACTAGTCAATGGCTCAGAAGACCTCTTATACAGTAGTAATATAGCCTTCCAAATTGCCGCCTCTTTAAGACGAGCTCAATTAGTGATAACACACAAGGATGTCCATCAGCCAAAACCATCAGGAGATTGTGCAGAAGAGAATGGAGCTTGTTCTAAAATTATTGCAGAAAAATTGGCGGCATCATTAGCTCCAGAAGTTAAAAATTATGGTCTGTCTATCAGAGCATGCAGCGGACATATCAATTTTTATTCTTCAAGTAAACAAGTTCTCTTGGGTGGAAGTGTTCAAAATTTTGGAGTTCCAAAAAAATATGGAATGAAGCTTGGTAGTGGAAGAAATTGTTTGAGTAGCCCTCAACCGAGTCAGGTGCCAAGGCGGAGGATCAAAATCTGTTTGAAAAGATCTAGTTTTGATCCAGAAGAATTTGCCCTGTACAGACGATATCAGCTCAAAGTGCATAATGATAAACCAGAACATGTCACAGAAACCTTATATTGCAGCTTTCTGGTTGATACTCCATTGTTTTATGTTCCTCCTACTGGTGATGAAACAGTTCCTCCTTGTGGGTTTGGCTCTTTCCATCAGCAATTTGTAATTGATGGCCAGTTAGTAGCAGTTGGTGTTATAGATATCCTTCCAAAATGTTTGTCAAGTAAATATTTTTTCTGGGATCCAGATTTTGCTTTTCTATCACTAGGCAAATATTCCGTACTTAAAGAAATAGGCTGGGTGAAAGAAAACCAAGTATACTGTCCTAGTCTTCAATACTATTATCTTGGGTATTATATTCACTCCTGCGACAAGATGAAATATAAAGCTGCATATCGCCCATCGGAGCTTCTATGTCCTCTTCGATATCAGTAACTTCCTATTCAAACACTTGTGGTTACTTAAGAAATTTGTAGAGTTACTAATTATGTCCCAAACTCCTGTGGTTACTCTCTATTTGTTCTCTTCACCACAACAATTCATTTTGCAAATCTGCATGCCTTAAGAAATCTTTTTAAGATATCTTTTCTGGTTCGTTGTGGACATTGTAAAATGATCAAAATGCATCATACCCTTCCAGTCTGGAATTAGATATATGCTACGTTGGTCATTACCTGCTTTTTTTTAGAATTCTGATCAATTCTTGTCATCCCCCTTCAACATGTCTAGATGAGGCTGACTAGCTGCTCACGATTTCCAGGTGGGTTCCATATGACATTGCGAAGCCTTTGCTTGACAGAAAGCCATATGTTGTCTTATCAGATGCCTCCATTATACAAAATGGGGAGTCACCTCAAGTTATTGAAGATGTCATGGAAACGCAGCTTCATGACATTGGCCAAGAAGATGCAAATGGTGTTCTATTAGATGAAGATGAAGGAATGGTCGACTCTGACCAGGAAAGTTCTGACGATAAGCCTGACCGAGCAACTACTTCATATGGTGAAACAGATAATGATGGCATCAGCAACATTTTACTGGGATTTGAGGCTACTCGTTTGAGATACAAGGTATGATTACTGAAGTCTTATGTGCATAAATACTTCAAAAGAATCGGATGAAAATTTAAAGAAAATTTAGTAATACAAATAGTGAACATCTTTTAAACTGATCTATCTCAGGTATGATGTCTTCACAGGGTAAGATTGTACTCGTTCAAATAATGTAGTACAGAGCTAATATTCTGAGGGGAAACTAGTCTTCATACTAAGCTAGATCTTATGTTTTAGAATTATGCACGGTTTGTTCCTTTTCCCTTAAAACTTCCTCGTTCGTCTAATTTTTACTGTTTATCGAATTTTGCATATGTGAAGGATCTGCGAAGCTCCATTGGTCCTAAGAAGAGGAATTACTTGGAGTCACAATTGCAGAAATACATGGAAGTTGTGGGTCCAGAGTTATCTGAGCGAATGGTATATTCACCTTGATAATTCAAATCTTACAAGAAGACTTAGCAAGTAGCGCAAATATCTCGGAAAAAGATCCCCTGCTGTCAGAGGAACACAGCAGGGGTTGCTGTGGAATAAAATTCAGCCGCTGGATGAAAAACAAAACGAAAGCTACTGTAAATAGATACACGTATTCTATGAATGGAGCTGCGAATTTCTTGCCTGACCGTCTCCATGAATGTTATTGATGCTCAAAATTTTGCATATATATATATATATATATGTATAGTATTTTTAAAATATATAAATATAATTTATTTATTTACAAAATCAAATAAATTAATGGTGCTGTGGGAACCAGTATATACAGGAAATGGAATATCTTACTTTACATAATTTATTTTATAGATTAGTTTTTGGTGAATTATAAACTAATTTTAAGTTTTATATATATATATATATATATATATATATGCATGGGTGTATGAATTATTGATCATTTGATAATGGAAAAAATATAATTTTGTTCCTTTACTTTTAGCTAAAAAGGTAAAATATTAATTTAATCATTCAAAGATAGTAAATATTAAAAGAGTCCTTTAAAAATAAACAAAGTGAAATAATTTGGTTCTTTTAAAAGATTAAATTAATCTTTTAGAGTATGTTTGTTTTACGAAGGTTTGCACTTTTGAAAACTAGTTTATTTTCAGATCAAAATTGTAACTTTTTTATTTGATGATGACATAATAATAATAATAATAATAATAATAATAATAATATATAAAGCATTTTATTAAACTTAAAAGTAAGAAGAAACTAAAAAAGTTATAAACAAATATAAATGTAAGGGAAATTTTTTGTTTAGGATTAGTAGATGAAATTAACCATTAAAAAAGACTTTAAATTTTACAATTACCTTAAAAGATCTAATCTCATTTTATGACTTTTTAATAGGCAAAATTATTTTTAAACTTATAGATTTATTATTACCATAAATTGTATTACTTACAAATCACATTCTTTTTAATTATCAAATATTTTTGCATTTATGACCACGTAATTTTTATTTTTAATTAATTAGATTAATAAGTAACTTATGAACTTATTACTAATCTATAATCTTATTACTATCATAGTTTGCATCACTTAGAAATCATATTCGCCCTAGTTATAAAATATTTTTATATTTCTTATCACGTAAATTTTATTTTTAACTAGTTAGACTAACAAAAACTTATAAATCTATCACCATCATAATTTGTTTTACTTATAAATCATATTCATTCTAATGACTAAATAATTTTATTTTTCTTATCACGTAATTTTTATTTTTAATTGGTTGAACTAACAACTGACTTAAAGATTTATTACTTTGCATTACTTATAAATTACTATCAAAATTTTTTCTAAATGTAAAGTATACGTTGAAAACCATTAAAAAACCAAAAGAGAAAAAATATTTTAAAATAAAAATTAGAAAGGGCGGACTTCAAAAAATCAAAGAATGAGGAAATAGAAATAAAATACATAAGAAAAGATTGAAAAAAAAATTATAATCTTCACTCTTTAAAATTGTAGTCTATACTCTATACTAATGTACAAGTAAACATCCACTAAAACGGAAAGGTTAAAGAAGTAAGACTAAACATTGAGAAGAAACTGAGATAGGAAAGTTAACTTAGTTTTTACATAAAAAAACAATAGGGGCCAAGTGGTATCTACTATGGCGCTGTTCAATCGTTTTACATAAGCTAGGCAAGGCTGGGGTACATCTTGAAGCCAAAGAAACCAAGGTGAATTCAACCAAACGAAGTTTGATTATGCTACCTCTTTTCAGCAGTCTTTCATTTCAATGTAATCCAATCACTAGCCAGTAGCCAGAGACAGAGAGAGAAGGCAATTCCAAAACCATTTTCACTTATCTAGCCACGATCTATAATGCTTCGCAAACGGTAAGCGAACTACAGTAAATTAGTCGCTGCAAATTGAACAACACACATTTGAATAAACAAAAGCATGAACATTAGTCCTTTTACATCGGAATCAACAGCGAGATTTATTGTGTTATCGATAGGAGATGGGCAAAATGCTGAATTTGCCAAATTGCCCGGGTAAATCTACATTCATTGAACAACAACACAGAGGGTTAAAGAATGTACAATTAGCAAATGAGGGATAATTAAGCGTCATCTGCATCACTTCCGCCAACATGTGCTTCATGACTGATCCAATAATGGCTTCCGTCAGGACCCGACACTTTGAACCTGCCCAACAACAAAACTCATCTAAACCACCACATAACTCGCAAGAACGCATGGATTAGATTAGCAGAGTTTCCTCAGACTAAACATTTCTACAATTCAACTGACCGTTCAAGTACAGATTTTCCTTCCTTGTATTTCTGGCTTTTCTCATGGGCAATCTCCTGAAAAAAGCCATCACAGTAACTAAATGCTACATAGAAACAGGTGAAACCATGACTTTTGAAGCACAATCTTACATATTTCCACCCCACAATTGATCCACAACCCACACAGAAAATGTCAGCAACAGTGTGCATCCCAGTCATCATGTGTCTCTCCTCTTTTTCTCCAACAGAAACATTCACTCTGTCCAAAAATAAATGATTTGAACTAAATCCATGAGTAGAACCAACAGCAAAGTATAATGTAGGTAAAGCAGAAGAGGTCCACAGAGGCAAGAGAACACGAATAACAAACTCTTATAGTTCTATTTCACTCTTCGGATAATAACAAGTTAACAACCAGAATTGACTCAATATCTCTGTTGATGAGTTAAGACATACCAGCACTTGAAGACGTAAATACGAATAATAGCTATTACGCATTTTCTTGTTATGCAGTTGTGATGCACATACATTTCTAAATTGAGTGAGAAGACATACAATGCGAGAAAACACCCGTGGACACAAATAAAGCAAGGGTGATTATGACAAAACTACATCCCCAAGCAAGTTCTTGGACAAAAAATATTAACAAGATGTATTCTAAATCTTGTCCAAGGGCATTCCTAAGAACTAACTATTAGGAACAGGAATTTATTCCCTCTCTTCCCAATTTGCAGGTATTTACACACACACACACACACAAAAAAAGAAGCTAAAATTGCATAATATTAGATAGCAAGCTATATTGCTGCTGGTCTGGAATCTGGATACAAATAGTATAAGAGAAATTTCTTTTCTTGTTCACAATTATCACACGAAAGAGTTCCCAAAATCAAGGATGACTTACACCTTGTTGAAGAGATAAGCTTTCCCATGTCTGCAGTGAAAAGACTGAATAAAAGAACACATGCAAAAATTGTGGTCAGAACAATTGTTTTTATAAAATTCCCAATAAAATTTTGTGGATCCCAGCAACAGTATTACACATAAAAAAAGAAAAAAAGAAACACACAAATAAAGTATACATAGTTTATCTTTTTGAGTTTGAAAGATAAGATCCCCACTTAAACAATTGAGACAGCCTAGATAAGACGCACGTAGCAATTTATCCAAATAGACTGCTATCTGGTAGCACTCAAAATAGAAGCCAAAAACGCTAGGTCTAAATTTTACCAAGGGCATGCCAAAGGAAAAATAGTTTCTATACTTGAAGATGCAAATTGAAGACTAAGTTGTAAGTTGTTACTACTGCTTGATCAATTAATTCAAACTCATCAAAATGGGTTTTCCCCAGACAAGATAAGAAGCTGGTTCAGAATCTGACGGTGAATAGAACAACCTTGACTCCTATTGGACAGATACTTGTAAATAGGCAAGGAGGCCTGAACTCCATAACGTTTTCGAACTTTAATTGCAAATCTTATCATTAAGACGATATGAAAAATGAACAGCTGGTCAACAAAATCAGTAAAACCAACCATGACACAGTTAATAGAGAATTATATGAACATCAATTTTCTCTCCTGGTAAAGAGAGCCAAGTATTTATCTATTTTCTCCTTCTTCTTTTTTAAGTAAAATAAGAATTAGAAACCAAGCAGCACAGATGACAAATTGTGATCAAGTATCAAAATGGAATAACATAGGTACCAACAACCATCTGTCACTTGATAAGCATGTAAAACGCAAATAAAACTCACCTACTTTAATTGTTTCTTCCGACATACATTATGGGGCACAAATCATAAAACAGATAAAACTACGACAGCTCTAACAAAAATTGATCATTATGTTAGGAACCCAGAAATATATCCATTGATTCAGTAAGGGCTGGCAAAGGATCAAACCTTGGAAACGATATCTTCACAAAGAGCTAAATGGGTCCGGCAATGTTTGCAGCTATAGATCTTGCCCTCAAGAACGACCACAAACAGCCTCCCCATGACTTGTTCACGACCCACAGAAGAAATCAAAGAAAAGTCTCTGCAATAACTGAATTAAAAATAGAAATATTGGGTCTTAGTAAAAATCAGTAAACGACCTAAATTAACAGAAATCACGCGAAGATCGAAAGCGATGAATCTAGCATGCGGAAAGAAGACGTGAATAAATCATAGGCACGAAGAGTAGGTATGCTTAAGAAAAGGAAGAAGAATCGTTGAATAATACCTCTCTTTAGGTAGAGTACGCAGTTGCAAGAAATGTGGACAGAGAAGCCATCTCATTTATCGCTTTTTCTGTAAAAGCGGAACCCGACAAGACGTGTACATTACGGTTTATTTTATATTTTATTTTTCTATTCAATCATTTACGCAAAATGGTCGCTTACACAACAAAGTTTTATGCTTAATTGTTTGTTGAATTGAACATGGCATTAAATTTCCTGTAATAGAACAATCCCACTTTCATTGTAACGACATAAATATTTGATTTATATTTTGAAAAACATGTAGGCGGATTTTCTAAAGCTAGTAAAGGAAGACATAAATAAATAAATTACCCATTTAAAGGGTTGGTGTGTGATGGGATCACAAACCTCACAATATTAATTGAATATTTTGCCGCTCATGCAATGATCTGATTTTTATGGATAATCTGAAGGAGTAAACCATGTTGCTAGAATTGGAGGTGTTCAAACCACAACGATAGATGCGTGTGTGATTACGACTTGTATCATATAACATAAAATATAATGAGAGTAATTTACTTCGTCTGATATTTGATTAAATTATATTTTAAAAATTATATTAACTTCCTTGATAGTTTAGTATATATTATAAAAAGTTTTTAAATTTATTATTGGATTGACTTCATTAATGAATTGAAAGTAAATTTAAATTTAATTTTTAAATAAAAGATATATTAAATATAATTTTATTTAATTTAAACAGTATTAATGTATTTTACTCATATATTAAAATGATTCATAAATTTCATTTAATATTTTCGTTTTGTTCTTAATATAATATGAAACATTCTATTTAACACAAAAGGTTTGAAACTTGATCTTTGTTGTGCCTTTCTTGAGTTAAACGTGATTGGCGGATGCACTCGCCTACATTCACGATTAGGGCTGTCTCGGTTTCATAAAAAACTCTTTTTATAGTAAGTAAAGCTGTTTGAAATTTGTTTACTTGGCATAAATTGGGGCAAAAGCCCAAAAAAACAGGAAAAAAAAAAAAGCAAAATTACAAAGTAATTGAACGTGAGAAGAAAACTCTCTTATGACCGTTAAACTTAAGTTATATAATCAAAAGATGATAGGTAAATGTATATTTAAAAAAAAAAATAACATAGTAAGTATATAATTTAATCATAAAATTATATATTTGTTATGTTGTAATTAAAAAATTTCATAAGTAATTATATATAAATTTTTTCCGAAACAAAATTCCTATTTCAGCAGGAAGTTACTGACGTTCATAAAATAGAAAAATTATAATCAATGATCATGGCTCATGGATATTTGAAGCATCAACAGAATCATGATGTAATGACTTAAACTAAAAATCACGTACAATGGACCATCATTTCACTTTCGGCCGAGCCGGTTCCTCAATCAACGTTAATAATGCCCCCCTGATATCATCACTTTTCCCTTCCCATAACTATAAAATATCATTTTTTTTTTTTTTTGCCAACAACTATAAAATATAAATATTAATCCGTGGAATTGATGCTTCTACAACTAATAAAGCTAAAAAAATTATTTTGTAATCTGCCTAGTAGTTGACATGTGAATCATAGGAATTTTTTCTTTATTGTAAATACATATTAACTTAAATATTAAGGTTCTAATATATAAACGGGAACATTGAAGTAAATTTTTATAATTTCATTCGTTACTATTCTCATCACTTTATATTTATTTTTAAGGGAAAATAAATTAAATGCTTACTTTATGTTCATACAATTGATCCACATTAGAAAGTTTAGATTTCCTTTTCTAACTTTAATGGGGCCTTTAAAGATCCTGTGAGTAGGGGGACAAAAACAAAAAAATAAAGATAAAACCCAAACATAATAACATAAAGTCCACATCAATCATAGAAGAGTGTGATTAGTTGTATACCATTACATTATAATACCGTAGCATATTCAGAGTAGTAGATACATAGATATGATTCTACATGGGAGTTCTTAAGTGGGTATATAGAAAAAAAAAAATTAATGAAATTGGAGTACATGTGAAGTAAAGAAGATAGATATTTTAAGTAATGTCACTTGTTAAAGGTAGCAATAAAAGCAATAGGGCCTTTCCCGGTGACAGCTGCTTGAATTGCAAAGATGAGGAAGGCCACCATGGCTAAGCGGGAGTGCTTGATCTCTGCCAGCTGAAGTCTTGCCTTCTCTTTAGGATCATTGGTCAATCCTAAGGGATCGAAGAACTTGCCTCCTGGGTATATCCTTTCCTCTGGGTCAAGTTCTGCATTTCTTTGAAATTCAATGTATCCTATCAATATTACCTCAATCCAGATCAGTGTGGTCAATGAGAATGGAAGAGGAAGCCCCAAGTAGGATGACCCTTCCTCCAGCTCTACCTGCATATTTTCCAATTACATTTAGAATCCCAAAATTAGAGTTGATCTAATTGCTGAACTGTTTTAGGATTAAAGTTTATCCCATCTTATCTGTGTCTCCAACAAGTTAAACAATAATGCAAAGTTATGTCTCGATCGTTCTTGTCCATATAAGTCATTGTCGTACTAAGCACCATACATCAGGGATAGTCATACAGTTCGCGAATGGATCACAATGAGACACGCCTAGCAGAAATGTGTACCAGGTACATTACAGTCACATACATGGGGACCGTAATAGCTTCTTGTCTAAGTATGATAAGGGATATAGACATTGTACTACAACGATATATGCAATGTTACAGCATAATTTGAAGTACTGTGTGAAATCGGATATGAGTCTATGCAAAATGTATCGAACAATTGCTAACGCATACAGCAATTTAACAGTACAAAGTATCAAAATAAATTTCAGACTTTCAACATTTTGAATTCCCCACTCACTGGTTGCTACATGTTGCTGATGAAACATATATTGAACTAAACTAGAAAACCCACAAAAGATGAGAAATTATTTGGCCTGAGTATGTCAAAATAAAAAAGATAAAATAAAAAATAAAAAAAAAGTCGTGAAAAGTTGAAAAAAAATAGAAGGTTATATATATATATATTAAAGTTAACTTACCAAATTACTTTAAATATGTTGGATAAAGGTTTGGCTATCACTTAATAGCTTAATAATTCTTTCACTCTAATTTAGACCAAATCCCATAATTTTCAACATAATATTAGAATCCAATGGTTTCACACCACATGAAAGACTCACACTACTTAACTTGAGGCCAAAGGCCTGAAGCCTAACGAAGGCTTGATAAAGAAAACTGAAAAAAAACAAAGTGACATGAAGTCTCTAAAAGTCAAAAGTAACGTAAGGCTAAGATAAAAAATAAAATATAAAAAAGAAGTCCCAAAAGTTAAAAAGAAAATAAAAAATCATATAAATATTAAAATTAATCTACCAAATTATCTTACAGATTTTGAATAAAAATTTGACTTCCAGTACCAAACAATTCTATCACTTTAACTTGTCCTAAACCCTATACCCATCATTTCCAATTGACTATACAATGCTATCTTGTAAAACCCAGAAGAAAGAAAGAAAAATTACTACGGCAAAATCGAAAATGTAATTCAGGCTTTCAACATATTGATTTTCCACACTGATTGCTATGTTGCTGATGAAACATGAATTAAAGGAAACCACAAAGCTCAAAGAGGATATGAGACTGATCAATGATCACCAACTGTTTGACTAATTACCAAAGTAATCAAACCTAAAGAAAATGTGTGGTCACGAGAAGGGAAGAAAAGGAAGCATTAGTAGTATGATACCGTTCCGGCGTCCTGCCAAGCGACCCCGGTGAGAGCCTCACGGCCAAAGCACCGAGAGTTCCGAGCATAGCCCACCTTCCATGAATGAGCTCGCACTAGCGGAACCTCTGCAACCCGAACACCTCCGAGTAAGGCTGGAACGGCGTCGGTTTGACCTCCGTGGTCTCCACTCTGGTGCCGATCACTTCCCCGGCCTCGTTCTTCGCTAAATTCTGGTCGAGCGAGTCAAAATCGAACTGGAGATACTCGGCAGGTTTTGAGAACCCGAATGGGTCGAACCCGAGGTCTCCGATCATGGACCCGTCGAGCCATTCGGGAACCATACAAGTTGGCCGTCTTTGGACTAACTTTAACCTCCTCCTTCTTTTGTGGCGGTGGTGGCCGTGGTGATGCCTTCTTGGTACCAAAGTTGAAGAAGGCCTGAAAGCTACCCGGGTTCGGACTCGGGTTGGTGAGGCGGGTTCCGAAGAAGTATGACGTGGCAGCAGCGGTGGCCATGGCTGGGTCAGGTGGAGCAGGGATGTCTGACTGGACAAACTGGAACAATAGATACTCATATATGTTCATATATTATATATGTATATGAATACATTAACATATACTTGAAAGTTGTGTGATGGGCGTGAGTGTGGACTGGGAAGCAGGAGGATTCAGATTTTTTGTATTTAAAAATTTAAATTTATTGTATTTAAAAATATTTAAATTATTAAATTTTTATTAAATAATTTAAATTTTAATATATATATATATATATATATAATATTTTTTAAAATTTTAAATTATTAAATTTTTATTTAATAATTTAAATTTAATTAATTTTATCTACATTTAAAATTTTTAATATATCAAATCCAAATCGGAAGCAAAAGGGGCTTATCTCTGCCTTATCTCCATCGATGCTTTTGGACGGTTGATTGCTGCTTCACCTTGTTTTGTGGGTCCAGAGGCGAAATATGTTTTGTGTGTGGACAATGTCTGGGAATTTATTGAGCCGATGATTTGTGTTCTTCACTCATTTGTTGGTGAAATTATTTAGAGAATGTTTTGTTTGAGATCTTAAGTGTTAATGGTTGTTTATATGCTAAAATGTAAGGTTGTTTTACCTTATATGCTTTTCATAAATTATCCTTCTCCTCTAAACTTTTTTTCTTTGTATAAATTATAAAAGTTGAATTAAATATTCTTTATAATGTTAAATCAATAATATTGGTAATGAAATTTAATTATAAAAAAATTAAAATTAAATTTACAAACTGTATAACTTTAATCTACTCACATCCTAGGTATGCTTTATTTTGTCTAAAAATTTGCTAAACTTAGTTTTATAAATTAATTTTAGAAGAGAGTGACGCATCTCATTAATTAGAGCCATTAAAGTAGACCAACTCGACCCACTAGAATTGATGGGTTAAATGAATAAACGAGTCAACTCATTTAACTCACTATAAGGTAGTAGATTGAAAATTTCAATTCACCTCAATTAGTGAATTAAGCAAGTTTACTCGTTTAATTTGCCAAACAATTAAAAAAATTATAAAATTATAAAAATTCAAATATGACTTTCTTTAAGTACATGTCTTATTTAATCAATAAATTTCTATATTAGTATAAATAAACAAAAAAATAATTAAATAAAAAGTAAGTTTCAATAGATTAAAACAAGTAAAATAATTCAATAATTCAATGATTTATTAATAATAAAAGTATGATTATGAGCAGAATATTCAAATATGGTAAATTACAAAATAATAGAAACACACAACATATACATTAAGGTTAATTTTTTTAAATAAGAAAGTGTAGTGGATTAGGGCGTTAGATTGAGTGAATAGAAATATTTGGCAATTCATTTAAGTTTCGAACTAACTCGTTTAACTTGTAAATTAAATGGATCGAGTTGATAAAAAAATATTAAATGAGTTATTAAAGGAACTTTTCAATCTAGCTTAGCTCTTAAATAAATTACACAAAATTAACTCAATAGATCGAATCTATTTTGACGCCACCATCGTTTAATTGCTTTTGCAAATTAATTCATCACGACAGTCACAATTCCTGTCCTCCTTGTGCTTGATTCTTGCTTTTGTTTAGGAGACTGAACCTGCCGTTTGATTATGCCCAAAGGGAAATATGACTGCAAGGAAGTGAAAAAAGTCCATGAAGTTTGGGGATTCGCGAGGCCCGTGCTTTCCCCTGACCCACAACACAAAACCTCCATTCAACAAAATGCAGATTGAATATTTTGAAAAATCTGAACTTTCAACCATAAGTTTCACTTTAATATATTGATGTGTTTGTTATCTTTTGCCATGCTTTTCTACACAATTATGGCATTCGTATTTATCTAATCAAGTCCCAATTAAGGTGATAACACTTGCTCTAGCAAATTGGAATATAAATTATGTGAGAAAATTATTAAAACATAATTAAAGGATTAGTATTGCCTAGAGTATATCATATCTAATTTAGTATTTCTTTTAACAAGTTGAGAATGAGTTAATTTGATTCGGGTAAGGTGAGCCAAAAGATTACATGGGTCAACCTACAATCTTTTTAAATGGAAAAATAAATAAAGAGAAGAAAGAACTATTATATTTAAAGACTAATATCATAACATCACGAATTTATAATCATATCATGAAACAAAATTACAATAGAAAATGAACTGTATTGAATAATATACATTACAGTTTCAAAATATTTAGCATATCTATACAAATTTTAAACTAGGTGCACCACTGTCTATAGGCTTGAAAATTGATACAGTAAGAAATTTGAATACATTATAAAAAATATATATTAAAATTCTCACGAATTACTGGGCTTAAACTCATATAGCCCTTAATTTTATGGGCCAGAGCCCAATTTTAAGACAGGTGACTTCTTCATTAATGGGTCCATGTAGTGATGGCAAATTAAAACTCATTCCTCATCGAAATAGTTAAACTCTTTTTATGGCTCATTAGTCTTTGACATAAGTTCATAGGAAAAACTTTTGCCACGTAAATTCAATAATTAAGATTTATTTTTTATATATAACATAAATCTTAGTCGTTGAACGTATCACTGTAAAAATTTCTCACATTGAAAAGTAAAAGTATTGTCTCTAAAGCCAGGGAACTCATCGGTTCCATTGACACCCCCATGACGTTTGTCCCTCCCCTGTCGACAATCTTGGCTTTATATAAAAATTAAACCTAAAATGATAAGACAAATTACTTCTTTTATTTTTCATCACCTGCATTAATTCCTTTGAATAAAGTTGTGTGTCCTTTGAGTAATTTGCAAAACAACCATTGATAGTTGAACTTTTTTGATTAAGTAAATTAACTAGTTAGTTCGTTATTAATTTTTTTTATATTATCTTTTGGTATTTAGTTCAACCCTTAAACTATGAATCGACTAATTTAGTATTAAATATGATAAGATCTAATATTTAGGGATTGAATTTGAAATATCATTTAAAAAACACCGAACTCTTTATCACTCGAATTAATTCATCATTAATAGTTAATTTGTATAATCAATTGTGTCATTTTTTTTTATATCATTGGAATATACAAACTATTTATTTTTCATCAAATCAATCATCATTTGGAGAGGATTATATATGTGATTTAGGATTAATTGAATATGATTAATTAAAGGCAAAGGAACTATATGTACACAGCCTAAAACATCCTATAGCAGTTTGGTAGGCAATGTCAATTGAAATGATCAAATTGCCACCACTTTCGTAACAGCTCTTCCCATAATTATTAATATTTGAGGTGCCAAATTCTTCGATTTAGTTAGTTTTAAATTAAAGACATCTTTTGTAATGGCCAAAATAAGTTTTTTTTTTTTTTTTTAAAGGAAGGTATCATTTCCTTTTTGGCTAAATTTTGCATGCCACCAAATCTATGAAGCATCTCACATTAGAGAAGGTAGGACCGAGGAACTAGTGAAGTTTCTTTCTATGAGTGTGGGCATTCCAGATCGAATCTTACTGTAAAATAGAAGGGTCAGAAAAAAAGTATTACGAATATCACATATTGATAATTTAAAAAGGAACAAAAAAAAGGTACTATTTTAAACTTTTACTTTTAAAATTAGTTTTATTGTGGTTATTAACAAATTAAAAATTTTAAAATAAATTTTTATTTTTGAATTTAGTCTTAAAATAATTATTGATAAATTGAAAGTCTTAAAATAGTCTTTTAATTTTTAAGATATTATCCAAAATTCAAAAGTGAATGATTATTTTGATGTTTTTAATTTATAAAGGATCAAATGAAATTAAATTAAAAAATATAATATCAAAATAGTACATTTTTCACTTAAAAACAAGGAAAAGAGAAGAATGAATATCATATAAGATAGATATTTATATGGTCAATTATTTGAATCAAGTTTTAGCTTAATTATGCTTTTTTTTTTTTTGGGTTCGAAATAATTATTCAACTCTCTTGACATTCAACATATTTTTGTAAAAAAAAAAATTTTATTTCTTATAATAAAATTAATTTTGTGCAAAATTTAGCTATCATTACTTGTATATAAAGACATACAAAAAGTTATTTTTATTGACAAAAGGGAAACTAGAATAGAAGATTTCATATAAAAAACTAGGATAATTAAATAATAATTTGTTAAAAATATCATATGTAATTTAGTAAAAAAACAAATAATTAATTTCTGTAACTGACATCAAAAAATTATGATATTATGAAAATTCAATGAAACTAATTTGGTTAAACACGCCAGTGTGAATAATCCAGCCTCTTAACAAGTTAAATGTTTCCATTAAAAATTCGTTTTAAGAGTTTTATTTAGTCATTGGGTAAGCAAATGAAATATTTTATAATAAATGAAATATTCAAAACAGTGGAAAAACCCTAAAATGACCTTGAACTAAATTAGCAAGAAATCGTGGGGACGAAAGTGAAAAACCATTAATTAATTTTAATAAAATTATTTTTTTAATAATCTTTAATTTTTCTAATATTGTTTTGGAAGTTGAAAGGCACGAAGGTGAGTGAAAGTTGCATGTGAAGGGAAGGAAGCTGGTTTTGGAGTTAATAGGCAGAAAAGGCAGATGGAAGCAGTCCCCAGTCCACATAGCCATTCGTGGGGAAAGCAGAAATATGCAGACACAGCAGACTTTGGAAAGCAACGTCGTAGTGGACACGTGCGCTCCCAGACCTCGTGTCTCGTAGCTCACCCACTCCCTCTCTTTACTTCATTTTTCTAACCTTTTTTTTTTTTTTTAATCAAATTAAAAAATTATAAATTTTTTTTATTAAAAGTAATGCAGAGGAACGATTTTGCATAGCTCTCCATAATTGCCATTACTGGAACCAAGTTTAACTTGGCATTGCCATTAGGGCTAGTCTAGAGCAGAGGCCACCCCTCCTCCACATTTTTATTTGCCATTTTCTAACATTTATATAATTCTTTTTTTCTTTTCTAGATAAAAATCAGTAAATGGTGTTTCGGCTCATTTACGCATTCTCTTCCACACTTTGGTCCCATGTGCAGAAAGAATGAATGAGAGTAAGATGTTGATATAGATGGCGTGGTCCTACTCTGTTTTAAAAACTTTGGTCCTAGTTCTTGTGGTGCCAGGGATTTAAAGGACAAATTAATTTTTATTTTTAATGGGTTCGCATAATATTAATATTAATTTCTTTAAAATTGAAAAATAGCCCTCTCATCCGTTCGTTGAGCTAGATTCCTATGTACCGGCAGTAGTGGTGATGTGAGAAAATATGGTAATCCATCTTATCGTGCTCGAAACAAAGCGGGATTTTGTCCAAACCCCTCAAATCTGTCTCTAAACCACAAACCTCCCTACATAATTATAATTAGTGCTTTCATTATTAAAAGTGGAACTTCCAAATGACGTTTTGGCGCATCAGGAAGAAAACAAAATACCAAAATTCTGTGGAGAGGTTAGAGAAAATTGTCACAAACCCCATGTATCTCACACATGACGGGAATCTCTCGCTCTAGTAAATCAAAAAAGCTTCATTCATAAACCCTTATATTCCAATATTTTTGAAAAAAGTAGATGCGATTTGCGTCTTAGGGATCCATCATTTTCATGGGGTTTTGTTTTAGTGGGTGGAGGGCTTCACGTCCCTTCATGGGGACCATGTTATCAACTTCATTATATATATATATATATACATAAATCCCTACCCTAGCTCTATAATTGCCTGATTCTACATTTTTTTTCATTCAACTCTTCCACGTGGTTCGCTGTTTTTGATCTAGCTTAGGGTATTATCTTCCCAGAAGCTTCATCATTTTGTGGGAGCTCACTAATATGCCCCTTGTTAGCTCAGATTGTCGTAAATATATATTAGGATATTAGCTAACTTTTTTAATCCTTTGAATAACGTTATTTATATACATAAAGTATGGCTAACACAACAGAAAAGGTAAGGTAATAGTGATTTTCAAGTCACTCTCCTGGCAAAGACAAGACAATTATGAAGGGAAACCAGCTTTTCCCTCTTTTGTTTAGTGGGTGGGACAATTAGATGGTATATAATCACTGTCATTTTGCTTACAATAAAGTACTCTTACCCTCTGATTCATTATAGCCGTACAGCAATCGCTGTTAAACAATGCTTTTCTATGTTAAAAAATTAAAGGGGTCTCGCATTTTATCCTTGAGACTTTTGGTTGATGAACAAGATGGTACACATGCAGCTGAAGCCCCCTATATATATATATATATATATATATATATATATGTATGTTAGCTATAGGCATATGCTAAGAAACAATATTTGTTTAGGCCAGTGACAAAAGTGCCATTGTTTGACACTTGTTTTCTTCACTGTGGGCCAATCAGTCCACATGGTATCAGATCGATGAAGGTCGGAACTTGGAGGCACAATATGTAAAATGGAGTATGAAAATGAAAGGCAGTGTATGGCTACATGCTATTTTTAAAATCCCTTCTTTCTTCCTTCCTCTTTCCGTAGCCTGCTAGTGGTTTTCTATGGGCTACATACATAGCATCATAAATAATTATGAACCACACGCCTCCCTCTCAAGGGCTCCATTAACTTAATTTAGTCTTCCTTTTAAAGTTTGAGAGCACATGTTGCCTTGTGCCTTGCAACTAGCATCAGTCTCCTAGAAATCTCCATCAATTTTGAATTTTGACTCTTCTTATTATATATGTGTGGATCATAGATCTAACACGTTATAAAGTCATGGGTTAAATCATTAGTGTTTTTCTTTTTTTCTCAAATCTTGGGATTAAACATACATGTGAGCTAATGAATTGGGTATTGACCAAGCAATTAATCAAGTTTAGAAACTTTTGTCCATATCTATTTAGTGTGATCCCAAGTATGCCAATCCACTCTCCACAGTCCAAAATTAGACTCATGGAGCCTCCTGCATATGCATATAATCAACGTGTCACCTCTATTATATATCCTCCTCTTGGTCCCACTTGTACCTTATTTCCCTTTCACGCATCAATTCTCTTTCTCATTTTCCATTTTGTACGCATTCGAAAATGTTGATTCTCTCTCTTCCTCTATTTTGTACCCCAATAATAAATTTTAAGGGGGAAAAATGAAAAAGAAAGCAGGGGGCGGGGGAGGGATGGAAGGAAGGAAAGAAAGTGTTCTCATACTTTCCCACCTAAAGTCTTATCCTCAGAGACAGAAAGAGAAAGGAAGTTCTTTTCGAGAGAAGAAAATAATAAAGCTGTCAGATACCAAAAAAATCCGACATTTATTTCTCCCTCGTATCCTTCTTACCCCCTCGTGTGCCTCTCCGCGTTCACCTTCTCCTCCCAGTTATTCCCCTTTCCTGAAACCATCCCCATCTCTCTCTCTCTCTCTCTCTCTCTCTCTCTCTCTCTCTCTCTTTCTCTCTCTCTCTCTCTATATATATATATACACGCATACACATATGTATACATGCACTATATATACAGGTATATATATAGTAGTTATCGTGGAATTCCTTGCTCAGTATATTCCATTAATGGCTTTTCTGGTCGCACTACTCTACTCTCTTATCCTCTTCGCCGTCTGTCTCTTGTTGCTTCGGCAGTTCCGGTACCGGAGGCTGCGGCTTCCGCCGGGGAGCTTGGGGCTGCCCTTCATTGGCGAGACCCTGCAGTTAATCTCTGCCTATAAGAGCAATAACCCGGAGCCTTTCATAGACCAGCGGGTGAACCGGTACGGTCCAATCTTCACGACCCACGTGTTCGGCGAGCCAACTGTGTTCTCGGCCGACCCGGAGATAAACAGGTTCATTCTCCTCAACGAGGGGAAGCTGTTCGATTGTAGCTACCCCGGTTCGATCTCCAACCTTCTGGGGAAGCACTCTTTACTCCTCATGAAGGGCGCTCTTCACAAGAGAATGCACTCCCTCACAATGAGCTTTGCGAACTCCGCGATTATTAAAGATCATCTGCTGGTCGATATAGACCGCCTTATCTGGCTCAACTTGGATTCCTGGACCGACCGGGTTTTTCTTATGGAGGAGGCAAAGAAGGTACCAAATTTAACTTGATTAAGCATATAAATTGTGTTAATTAAGAGAACATCGCTACTATTTACTGAGTCAACTCGGTGAAGGATCGCACGAGTGGATCTCATTCACTAGTTACTAGTATCATCATACTGTGGGGTGGTGGACCTTGGAATTTTTCTTGGTTTTGTTTATTTAGTTCAAAGGTTATCACTGTTGGTCTAGCTGGCACTTGAAAACTTCTCTCTCTTTATCGTGTCTTTTTTGCTTTTTTTTTTTTTTGAACTTTCCGAGTGGAAGATTAGTGTAACTTAATAATGATGGTTAGAATGTGCTTATGGTATACGTGATGGGAATGGGAGTGATGACTCAGAATCCATTCCATGGTTCAGTGTACGTTAAACGACTATAAAGGTTCACGCCTAAAATTAAGAAAGAATTTGTTTGTTTGTTTTGAGATTATGTATATAATAAGAAAAAAAGAGCATTTTATATAAATTCAACTTTTTAAGAGATGTCATGAAAGTCAAGAATCAATTAAGAATCCATCCCTGTATCGATCATCATTATATAGAGCACGCACATGTATGAATATGCATACGTGACTTATATTCAACATCTCACTTATTTTATTTCCATTTTAAAAAATGCTTAATTCCATTTCTTTAATGATTATCCTATAATTTGTTGAAAATTGCAGATAACATTTGAGTTAACAGTGAAGCAGCTGATGAGCTTTGATCCAGGGGAATGGAGCGAGAGTCTGAGGAAAGAGTACGTTCTAGTGATAGAAGGATTCTTCACCCTCCCTTTACCTCTTTTCTCAACCACCTATCGCAGAGCCATAAAGGCGAGAACGAAGGTGGCAGAGGCACTAACTTTGGTGGTGAGGCAGAGAAGAAAAGAGAATGAGAGTGGGGAGAAAATGCCCAATGACATGTTGGGGGCACTGTTGGCCTCCGGCGACCACTTTTCCGACGACCAAATTGTCGATTTTATGTTGGCTTTGCTCGTCGCCGGCTACGAAACCACCTCCACCCTCATCACCCTCGCGGTCAAGTTCCTTACCGACACCCCTCTCGCCTTGGCACAGCTCAAGGTACGCAAAACTTTTTTTTAAAATTTTTTTGTAAAACTGTATTATTATTATTATTGAATATCCTAAATATACTTGATTGAAAAAAAAAGGAGGAGAGAGAAGAATGAGAATGGGTGTAATTAGGAACAGACAGCTAGCAAGCTAGAGTAGGGGAACCTCATTTTCGTTACCTGATACTCTCCTGGACCCTATTTTTCTTGGACGGTGAGGGAGAGAACAAACAAAATCATCAAAAGATTTGAGCTATTTGATGTGGTCGCGTGCGTTTGTTGTTTTGTGGGTACGTTAAATGTTTCGAGACATGCAGTGAAAAGCCTGTGTGTGTCCAGAAACTTTTCCCCGCTGTTAATAAATAGGCTCAAACCTTCAGGCTCATGCATTGGCTTCTCGGAACAGCTATCAAGATGGGTATGTTGTTAGGTGGCGAGGCTAGCTAGCGTGGGCACTTCTGTACTTTTACCGGTTACCTTCGTCGCTGAATTTTATACCACTACACTACAACAGTAAATTGAATTTGATGAGTCACTTTCATTTTTGTTCGTCTCATGATTGAGTTTTATGCACTTACCTTTTTTCTTAATTTTTTTAAATTGTTGCCTTTTTAAGTCACGGTTAAAATTTAGTATTCAAGCCATAAGTCCGTTGCAAAATAGTCACATAATTGGATTAACTCATACATTTTGTTAATCTTGTTTCTGAAAGTAAAAAGGTTAAATTACTTTTTCATGAGTCAATAACGTTCCTGGTGGGAAAGTTACTGCAAGTGGAGAATGCGTGTGAAACCAACGGTGAAAGATGGTAAAGTCAAAGAAGGAAAAACATCGGTCAGAACTCAGAGGCAACGGACAAAATTATTACGACCAAACCGCACGCTTCGTAGTATATTGCTGTCGAAATCGACAAAACAACCGTAGAAAGATGAACGACATAATGGAAGAGTCAGAATCTGGTCTCTATGATGCATTCAGATGGCCAAAACACCCCTGACTATTTGCCCACCATCTGGGGGCGTAAGCGTCATTTTGCAAGTGACTTGTTTCGAATGGATGGGTTTGGTTTGGTTCCTTAAGTCTGTCTGAAGGGCAATCGTCGGGCACGGATCTCGAGGGCTCTGTGACGTCACTTTTTAGTCTAAAGCCTCCTATATGGGGCGATGCAGACTAGCATTTTAGAAGCAGAGTACCCCTTTTTGATTCCTAGGACTCTTTTTGGACTACGCCATTGCCACCTCACTTGCACCCACCGATTCTTCCAGGCCTTTCTCTTGCTATTTTAGTCAAAAGGTAAGTCTAGTCTAACTAAAACGCCCGCCTGCTCGTTGGTTTTGACTTTCAATCACTTTTGGCACCCAATAATCCTATGAGTCAACACTTTTAACTTGACTCAATAGACTACTTTGATAAGCCAAATGAGCCACAAAAGTTTTAGTCTTGTCCACAAGTCTTAATCGTGATTCCATGTAGGATATGACTTCTTCGCTTAGCTTGGTGTTTAATTCATAGTTATATTGCACTGTCATTTAAGAATTTGATTAACTGAGGATTGTGTGTGGTGAATGAAAGGTGTCAATCTGAAAACTATGTTTTATGTGATCATGAGAATGAGATTGGTGTTTGTGCAGGAAGAGCATGACCAAATCAGAGCAAAGAAGAGGGACCCAGAAGCAGCTTTAGAGTGGAGTGACTATAAATCAATGGCATTTACCCAATGCGTAAGTGCACATAATATCTTATGCTCCAATGCAGATCCAGAGCTTGAGGCATGAACTGATAATTAATGAGTGTGTTGGTTTTGAACCTACGATCCTGTTTGTGCTGTTTTGATGAATAGGTTGTTCATGAGACTCTGAGGGTGGGAAACATAATTGGTGGCATATTTAGGAGGACGATGACAGATATCAACATAAAAGGTAAAACACCAAATAAGAATATGTGCTCTCTTATATGCTTGCGAGTTTATTGATATTTAGCCCGTCCTCTTAAAGTATATGACTTGATATAAACAGGGTACACAATCCCAAAGGGATGGAAGGTGTTCGCATCGTTTCGTGCGGTACATCTAAACCCACAACATTTCAAAGACGCCCGCACCTTCAATCCATGGAGATGGCAGGTACCTAACAGTAACATGACATGTCTCTGTAGAATCAATCTGAAAGTCCTATGTCGAGTTTTCTTAATTTTGATGAATATTATGAAACAGAGCAACTCAGAAGCAGGAGGAAGCCCAGGAAATGTATATACACCATTTGGAGGAGGACCTAGGCTGTGCCCTGGCTTCGAGCTTGCTCGAGTTGTGCTCTCTGTCTTCCTTCACCGCTTTGTCACCCAATTCAAGTACTTATACTCCGACTAAACCTATTATACATATAAAGAAAATTTTACTGAAAATTATATCTGACATGACTATATGTATTTATGGTATTGATGTGAAGCAGTTGGGTTGCGGCTGAGGATGATAAGCTGGTGTTTTTCCCAACCACTAGGACGCAGAAGAGGTATCCAATCATAGTGAAGCGTAGAGATGAGGGCACAGTATGAAGATGAGAGATTTGAGATGTAGAAGAGCTTTTTATCATCAGTTCGATGTTCTATTAATTATAATAACATTATTGTATCGCTAGTTTCATTAGTAGTATTTTCCTTTTTAATTATAGTATGTTATTAATTAGTTCTTCAACTCCTTTTTGTCCTGGCACTGAACAAATGAACGAATAGCCGTAGGAAGTAGGAACTTGGTTATTAAGTTTTGGTTTCCCATTTGGATCCAAAACCAACCAAAGCTGGTGGGCTTTCTATAAACCAACAACCTTAGGAGTTCCCATTTGGATCCAAATAATGGACTGCATCTGGCCCATTAACGGGATTGGAAGTGTTCTTCTTTCCTTTTTGGAAACTTCGTCATAAACTAGGAAATCAACAAAAATGAGGGGAAAAGAATAGAGAGAGGGAACTAAGGAAGTGAAAACGAAAATAAAAATGAAAGTGAGTGCATAGCTCAAAGCAAAGTTACAGCTAATGTGGCTTAGGGACAGTGATTCAAAGGAAATTTTCTTGAATATATATATATATATATATAGAGAGAGAGAGAGAGAGAGAGAGAGAGAGAGAACTCAACTACACTTTCATCTAAGATAATGAATAACCAGCATGCTAAATTGCTAATAATTAGCTGTTTAGACTTCAATAGATGAAGTGGTTAATAATTTAATTAAGTAAATGTATTATGGTCAGATTTTGATAAAATATTTTAATGTATTTTATAGAAACATAACATAAAAAAAACTTCCAGTTATTATTTAATTAAGTAGTTGACACTTGACAATGTTTATGAAAGAGGGGGATGGAAAATGAAAAAGGTGAAGGAATCATGTTCAATGTGTTTGGTAAAGTCTTGGAACAGTAGCTCAGGAAACCTCTCTCCCACCTCTACTGGGAGAGAGGTTTCCCCCAGATGCTCAATGGAATCAAGTAGGAGGGCTGAGAAATGGACATGAAATGACCGAATTGTCCCTCAAAAGCAGGCTAGCTGGACCTCTCAACACTCCATATGACAGACGCATTCCTTCTAGAAGAGACAGAGGCCAAGCGAGAAGAAACATCTTAGGATAACCTATTACAACGTCTGGGCATTACGGGTAATTCGGTCATTTTTCCCAAAAAAGCTTTTCTTTCTATCTTCATTTTATCTCTACCAAGCAAATTATTAATTCCTATCCTTGTTTCTATTCCTAACATACCAAACAAAGTCAAACTCAAACATTTTTCATTCTAGTCATTTCCTTTCTTACTCTCTTTCTTATTCCATTTCTCATTAGATACCAAACAAACCCTGAAGTTATCGTGAGCATGATTTCATGGACGCAGTCACATATATACATATATTATTCCAAATTGTCAAATAAAAAAATGATAAAGGAAGAATGTACAAAATTTCAACAATTGAATCCATTAGATATTCAGCTAGTCGCTCGCAAGATATAGTTAATAACTTCATAATTTCACCAGGCCTCTTGACCCGTGCAAATAATCCCTTCATTCTTTTTATATACAATAGTATATACACGACATGGAGAATACATAGAATGAAATCAGAAAATAAAATGGTTTCCAGAGAAAAAAAAACAAAATAAATAGAAGTTAGAAAATATTATAAAATTAATAGCCTAGACACCATGATACAATTATATGTATCATGGTTGCGTTGTAAACTCTAGTCTCTGTATGAGGTTAGCTTTTGCCTTTGTGAAGGTCAAGGTTTCTGGCATCCTTCGGATGAACCTGTGCCAAGAGAGGAAAAAAAAATGTGTGGGAAATTAGATTTAAATTTATATAGCCACTATTTCAATAGTTAACAAAAAAGACAATTACATCTTAATCTCAAAAGGATTGTTACCTGAAAATCCCTCGACGTTCTGAACAATCAAGTCTGAATAATATATATAGCTGAAGACGCTAAACTGAAATTTACTATGTTAATCTCATGTCTGTTAGTGTCTGTGTCTGAGATGCGTCATTTGACTCGTTCTTCTCGAGGAATCTTCGGATACCTCGGATACCCCTTCTTGCAGGCTGAAATCTGCACCCAAGTACAACGTATAATCATTTTCTCCATCCCCTCTCTTTCTTTAAATAAACATGCAAAAATGGTATTTATTAAAAAAAAAAAAAGGGAATTTTATTATTATTATTTTTGGGTAGACTGCTTCAGATTTGGTGAGAACTGAAGAGAGAGAAGGAAACCTATCATTGATTGCTGCAAGAGGGCAATCTCCTACTTGCAATTGCAAGCGTACCGTTTGGGATGTCACATTATGAACGGCATAAGCATGAAGTTAAAAAATTTAGATTTATCCTCAAAAGAAGTGAACGTAGCAGCACATGGCACATGATCACACAGAGATTTATTTATCTGTAAATTATATAAGGTCGGCAATTAAGTGCAGCTAATACCCATTTACGTAGATTCTCTGAATAACATAGCTACATTAGATGTTTATAACTAAAGTAAAGGACCACGTCTTAGTGTAAGCACATTGTTGATCAAGTCATACGTTATTATAAAAAAAAAAATGAAGTTTTGACCGTTATAAGGAAAGGATTTCGAGGAATGGGGAGACTTTTTAGGCTGATTATTTGACCAGGAGCCCAACATCCCCATACTCTCAATATGGGTGTGTGGAAAAGTCAGCAGATCGATAATATAGCCAAGGCTGAATAGAAAGGCCGACCTTGAACTTGGCGTTGAAGAATTCAAAGGTGAATTTTGTGGTGCTCCACAAGCAACATCGTCATCATCATCCCGAACAACAAACATTGACCTTTCGAGAGTGCCAAATTCAACCCTATTAACGCCAACTATAAGAAAGTTCCCATGTCAAGTTCCCGAGTCTTTTCTGTGTACTTTCGTGGGGGCCTCCACAAATTAATTTAAATTTTAAATTATTATTTTTACTTGAAAATGTAATAATTATTAAACTTAAATATAAATTATACAGCCTAAATTTACACGAATTTTCTTTTAATTTTTATATTATATTCAGACTTCTTCTAAAACAATATATTATTATATACTCTAATCTAATTAAATTTTTTTCTAATAGAATACTTAAGTTTTAATTAAATATTTAATTTAATTTCATTAATTTTTGGCCCTTTAATATTTTTTGGTTTAGTAACAACGATTACTCTTTCGAATTCTCATATAATGACCCCACTAAAATTTGAAAATTGCGCTATTTCCCAATTCATGAACTTGATCAAAGCACAGAGATACATTCTGTTTGGAAGGGGAGGAAATGGGATGGAGACACTTACTGCTTCAATGTCAATTTTGTAGACCAAAAGCTTCCGTCTTTCTCTGCAACTTGTTCTATAGGCAACTACGATGTGCCCCACGGCCAAAGCGTAGGAACACACAAACAGAGCTATTTCGAAGGCTCTGACATTTCCTCCGCCATCTCCACCCGACATGCTAAACACATAAACAGCTTTCAGCGACACGAATATCACAGACAAAACAGAGCACATCGTCGTTATCCCCAAATAGGGTCCTCGTGAAAGTCTCGGCCCATCACACAAGCTATAGACACCTACAAGAACCAGAGGAACCAGAGTATATCAGTTCGGATTCAAAAGCCAAAGGGGTACTTCAAAATGATAAGAAAAAATTCGATTTTGTTGCAAAATACTTACAGAAGATGACCAAGGATCTTATAATGGAGACGAGGGGTATATCAATGAGAGAGTATCGGAAGTCGTAGTTAGAGAAATGGGAAGAGAGAGTATCGAGGGAGAGAGAAGAAGGGGAAAGAGCGGAGAGCAGAGCAGAAGGAAGAAGAGCATCGGCAATAACCAGAAGAATCGGAGCTGAGAAAAGGAGGAGGGATATGACCATAGTGATCAAGAAGAACACGGTCTTGACACCCCTCAATACCTTTCTGGATCTCTCTTCCTTTGACAACCCCATCTCGGCAATTCCTGGGCTTAGAAGGCTACGCGTCTGGGTGTGACTGTGTGTGTGTGTCGTATATAGATATCTACAAGGACAAAGACGGATGGGACGTGAAGAACTATAAGGAGAGGTTCACAATGGAAAGAAGGATTTAAGAGAGAGAGGTAGAAGGGCGCAGGCCGAAGTGCAGCAATTTTGACCGGACCTGTACAGTGTGAGCGATGACAAAAGGTTGGAACTTTACACGCGCACCTTAAGCGGTCATATAAAAGGTTCAACGCTTCCAGACACCCTCTCCACGACCCAACGGCAATACCTGAACGCTTAAACGACAATTTTTCACATTTTCGTTTTAAATATTATTTTATTCCCGAGACGGGGATTCTCTGTGAAGCCTCCCTCGCATGCCTTTTCTAGATGTTTGTTTCGGGTGTGACACGTGTCCCACGTGTTGCCACCCAACATGATCTGACGCATATTGATTTAGTTGATAAATGAGATGATAATACCTTAATAAATTAATAATTTGAATAAATAATATTTTTTAAAAGAAATATGTAAGTCTCAGTAATTTAAATATAAATTAATATTCTCCGTATACATTAAAATCATATAGACACATCATTCTATTGGAAGGTTCGCGTGAAATAGGGCTCTAATGATACTTGTTTCTTTTCAAAATTGATGTTCCTTGGTATACTGTTCTGTACGAAGTGCATCTTTGCAAGTGAAATGTTCCAATTCAGAATTATCGTATTTAACTTCAACTTTTTTTTTTATAATCAATTTTCAGGACTTTATCAATAATTAATGCATAAATTAATAAATTGTTAATTTATATAATAAATAATATGTATTAATTAATAAATTTTCATAGTCTTAGGAATATTAATTTATGGAGACTTAATTGTATCTTACTGAATGAATGAGAATCTTTTTTTTTAAAAAAAAATTGTGAATACCATTTTGAATATAGTAGGTGACAAAATTATTTCTGCCAATCAAGCAGATACGGTGGAATTGGGAGATTGTCAGCATGTGATCACATGCAGCGTTTTGTCCTTATGAATCTTTTTTTTTTTTTTAATTTAGAAATTTTATTTATGCAGAAATTAAATTATTTATAACTGTAAGACGGATAATGCTATAATCTGTTATTGGATTCCTCATTTTTAATTAAAATCACAAATTAGTTTCAGAGCCATCAATCAATTTACCATGTGATGATGCCCTCATTGGTGAACGTGCACTGTCTCTATTCATTTGGCGTATGAATTAATTGATATGAATAATTTATTTTCATTAAAAGACATTGAAATTGTGAAATCAAATAAGAAACTTTTTTGTTTTTCTTCTGTTGAAGAATCTATTGGACCAAACGAATAGCTAAGGATGATATGGAACATTGATTAGGTGTTCAATGATAGATCCTCAAGCACAGAGTAGTTAGCCTCAAACATACTGTATTCTCAACAATGAAGGAATCCAATATTTTTATTTGAATATTATAACATAAAATAAGATTAATTGAATTAACAGGTTGGAATCCAAGAGTTGCGAGATAAGAGAAATTGGCATCTATGGGTTTGAATTGAATAATAAACAAAAATAAAATTAAAAAAAACAAGGGTTAATACAACGGATTCTTTTATACGTGATTTAGATTCGTGGAAAATAATGTTGCTAAAGGATGGAATAAAAGGGGGGACTTTCTTCTTCTTCATTATTCTCTTTCCAGCTATTCCACCAAACACAGCACAGCACCCATCTGAAATGCCTCGCACATTTCACAGCTAAGTCTATCATCATGTGTGCGACTTTTTCGTGTGTGGTCCAGTGAGTTAAATAAATGCCATTACATATAAAAATCTTAATTTCATTTCCATTAATGTGACATCAGAATAATTTGGAATCAACTTTTGAGTAAATATCTATTATCTGTCCTGGGTTGGCAAACAGGGGGCCTATGCTTTGTTGCTTTACGCTATATATGCTTTAAGCAATTATATTTATGAATTTGACATTATATTTTAAAATATAAAGTTTATATATGGACTATTTCATTTATATAGGTTTAATTTCATGTGATGTGAGACTTCTTACTTACACATGCACCTAATAACCAAAAGAGATATAAAATTTAAAAAAATAATAATAATTTCTCTTACAGGAAATTATTTGGAAAATTGCCAAGTAGACATTCTATATATTATCTCCTTCATCTCTATTTTCATTTCTATATAAATTTATAAAAAAAAAAAATCATTGTCAAGTCTCCCGTGTTTCACCATGTCCGTCCAATATCACTTATTGACGGCTCTTCATATTTTATAAGTACATCGAGTGGTATCAATTAGGTGTATTAACTATATACTTGAGAGGAACTAATTGATTAACTAAAAATAAATAATAATAATTAGTATTATTATCATTATTATTGGCCTTTTGGCTAAAAAACAAGCGTGTTATTTAAATTAAAAAAAAAAAAAGTAAAATCCCTCTATGAAGCTGGAATGGAGAGTGGGTATTTTATAAAACTGATAATAACAACCCTAAGTGTAACAAGTATGCTTCATGGTTTGTCCCATTACATATAAAAAGAAAAAAAGCAGGTTTCAAATAAAATTTTTAAACACTATATATGTTAATTAAAGCATATTGTTCCCATCCTTTGTTTGCTGGCCAAATGACAACCGTTAAATTGCAGTATCAGACGAAGTCTACGCTTGCCTGTTCACTTTATCATGTAATAGTAAACAGACACAACATACAGTTATGTTTTTATAAATTAATAATGTTGGGATCATAAAAAATTATTCATGTGTCGATATATTTTTTAATATGTAAGTTAAAAATTTATTAGGTTGTAATTAATATTGATAATGTTACAAAATAAATAAAGAAAATAATGCTGAAGACGACAATATTAATTATAATTTTTTTTTCCCTGAAATACAAAAACACTATACCCAGAACTTTTTAATGCATTAATTAACAAGAAAAATTAAAGATGACAGGATTAATTACTATTATGCACAAACTGGATTCTCAGCTCGAAACTATAAAATTTGAGCAAGGTCATATAAGTTTTAGACATCTACACACAGTCAGACACATTTAGTCGTGTATAATCCTATCTATAAAAATTTGTAAATGTATTTATTTATTTTTTTATATTCACGAATATTTTCTGTTTCTAAACTTAGACGTGAGTTTTCTTTCAAGTTTAAATATAAGAAATACCTTAATTAATTCCCTTCGAAGGATATACATGCTAATTAATGGTGACAACATGTTTCTTAATGAATAAATTTTACTTTTAAGTGAAGTAGATTCAAAAGTTAAAATTAAAGTATCATATTTGGTACATTTATAAATTTAAGTGTATCAGTGCATCCAATTATAATGTAAGAATATAATTATAATATTATTAATTTAAAAAATAATAATAATACAATTATATCTTTACATGTACTAATGTATTTAAAATTATGAGTGTACTAGATATTTTTTTAAAATTAAGGGTATTTGTGTGGAAGCTAGGAAAATAGAATAAAAAAAAACATTTAAGTACCGGGAATAATTCACTTTACTGATCTCATTAATGAGAGAAATACCGTGTCTAATAAATTAAATGATGTCAATTAAAAGATGACCTTGTTTTTTTTTTCCCCTTTTTAATTAATGACGAAGAGAAACCAGAAAACTAGTGCCTTGATTTCCACATTTATTTTGAGGTAGACTACAAAATGCAAATACGTCATTGCTTATGGCATTAATGTACAGAATAATTAATATGAATTCCAGGAAGGATGCATGTGAAAATCTTAATGAGATGCTTAGAAGGGACAATGACCAGAGACCTTATTTACGTAATTTATAAAATGATTCAGAAGCAAGAAAAATGTCGTGTTGGTGGTGGAGTTGCGAAGCAGCCCTATGTATGTAAGCAGGTCAAATTTCAAGTCAACGCACGTAAATGTAACAACAATGATGGGCCATGTGTCCTCTGATCCTCATGTGAAATTAAGACCGAAGATAGGATTTTGTTAAGTTTAATTATTCAAAAATGTTTTTAGAATTCCAATTCTAAGCATTTAAATAAGTCTCATATACAAGCGTAACAATAGATTTAGAGTAATTAAGCTATATATTCGATAGTTAAATTTAATTTTCTTAATGATTATTCTGCATAAATTTAAATATATATCAAGCGATTTTAAAGTTAACAGGGAATATTTTAGTCAGAAGCGAATTTAAAATCAATATATATTTTGTTTTAAGAGATCTTCATGTTTATTTTAAAAAATAGAAGGAAGGTCTATTAAATTTAGCAAAACTTAGGAATGTAAATGTAACATAATTATATAATTTATTTAAAATTGAAATTTAATATATTTTATAAGAAACTTTTGTAATTACTTAAATAATTAAAATATTCAAAGTTTATCAAAAACGCAGTCTTTTTTTTTTTTTTTTTTGGTCGATTTATTAAAAACACAGTCAAATATACCAAAAATGGCCAGTTTGTGGCCGCCGGGAAAACCATGGTCAAACCCAAATACGAGGGAGGTTCGGTGGCTGCCTGCTTCTAGAATATTACATCTTTCATATATTCATTTATGCATGAATCTAAATAAACATTCTCAATGTATATTACAACCCCCATCTCGTTTACTTTTCATGTTTCTTTAATCCTTTTTCCCCCTGCAGATTTGTTGCCACAATGCTTAATTTGAGAGATAATAATCATATGTAATCATTGTAATATCATTAATTGTTAAAATATCGTATGATATTTAGAATTTAAATATATTAAAATATTATACAGTATTTACTTATAAGAAGTGTTTATTAAATAAAAATAAAATAATAATTTTAAAAATTATTATTAAACCCTAACCCTAACTAACCTTTTATAAAAAATGGGTTAGACTATTATATCATAGAAAATATACATACTAATATATTAAAAGAATAGTTTGTAAAAAATTAAAACATTATAAGAGCAATATTTGTAAAGTATTCTGCAATCGTATTAGAGAAGAAATTTAGACTATAAAAATTCGAGATATGTCCAATACACTGTTAGCATTTCATTCGATTAGTGATCTCAACCAGGCTCTGATTAGTTTATGTAAACAGGAGAAATACATAAGTCTCATATCTCTTAATTAAATTATAAATGCATTCATTATTTAATTCTCTTCGCTGGGTAAATTAAATTGTTATGCAGTGAAATGCAAATATTTTCGAGGAAGAACGTTCAAAAGTGTAATCAAACTGAACTGTCGTCAATGGTGCCTCTTGCATTTCTACATAAATATAGAAAGCGACTCAAAATTCAAAATTAAATGATAGATAGAGGAAGATACCAATATTATTATAGATACATATTGACCTTTTTGATAGACATTAAATTGAGCATGACTCGGACAATTAAACGATGACAGTCATTTGTCATCAACTAAGCCTTGGACTTTGACCCTTAATATTTTATTAATTATCGGAGTTTACTTTTAACATATGCTGACTTCAGAAAAGACATCATTTTTACATTAAGAAAATTAATAAGTCAAATGTAAGAACATCTAGAATGAGTGCATAATACTGCAGACAATTATATATTCTCCCCATTTCAAATGGAAACTCAACTAAATATACTAGTGTTGAAATAGTTGAAAAATAAAACATTATAATTGTCAAGTTAAAACTTGAAATTAACAACAATATTCTACGTAGTGGCAAATTTCACCACGCTTTTGACACCTGAAGATAACGTTTATAATAACTTTGCTTAAATACATAATTAATAAGTTGGGGTCAATTTGTTAAAAGAAAAGACATATTACGTTCAAACCAAAAAAAAAAAAAAGGGGAGTCTTTTATACGATACAAAGTCTTTAACCCTTTATAAAGAAAATTCTAATAAATAATAAACTTCGTACGGTAACTTCTGGTTATAATGGGAACACAAGAAATTATAAGAGATGAAATTAGCAGGTCCTTTAATTCCCCTCATATAAAATTGGAAAAGATGATTCTAATGTCGTCAATTAGGTGATGAAGTAACTGAAGCAATCATCTAGAGAATAGAAAAAAAGGCATTGAAGGCAAGAGATAATGGTTGGCCACACACGTAATCTGATACTTAACAATATTTTGAAAGTAAGGACAGAGAATACTGTGTCTGGCTTCTCTTTTCTTATTAGCCAAGATATAGCATGGAACTTCCCTAACGTTCACACGCATGCTTCACGGAGAAGTCATTCGGATTTGGGAATAATAACGTTCATATTAATATATGAGCAGCACCTTCCAGAAAGGATAAGGATGTGACACACGAAACACTATGGTGATCAATTGTATCATATTTATTGGCTAATACGAAAATTGGAATTTGAAGTTTCGTGTGTGTGTATGTATTTATCACAGATAATTATCTTTTATTTTCGTAATTTAAATCCATGTTTATAGTTATAGATGACTAATCGATTTGATGGACAAGATGCCTTTCATGGTAGATGTATCTTGTCTTTATTTTATTGTTATGATACGAAGTTGTGTGTAATCTCAATATAAGGAAGCCCATTCTTTTTTTTTGGACAAGAAAAAGGCCATTCAAAGCAGACCGTAACAAAAAATAAACCCATTTCAGATTGGCCGATTTGGTCCAAGTTCGCTCTGGAAAATCTCTCACGGCTAATTGAGATGATTTTGTTAAAAAAAATTTATCAATGTTTAAAAAGATCACGTC
Source organism: Delonix regia (assembly GCA_037074485.1). Classification (NCBI taxonomy): domain Eukaryota; kingdom Viridiplantae; phylum Streptophyta; class Magnoliopsida; order Fabales; family Fabaceae; genus Delonix; species Delonix regia. The sequence continues at coordinate 15,982,956 of CM073452.1, read as the reverse complement.
TTGCTTGTGTAGAATTAAATTTTAACATTTAAATGCACTTGTACGCTACAATTTTTATTGTATATTTGTAAGTTACTGCATTTCCTGGGTGAATCGTTAGACAAATACATTAGCTTCGATATGACTCTCCACTTGTTTTCTGGAACATCCATCCTGTTTGCCCTTCTGTCTATTTATGGTCTTTCATGGATTGAAATCTTAAATTTAATGAATCATTAATAAGAGTCCGTAAGTTTGTCTAATGGTTTAGTCAAATTATTGTACCGTAACTTATTTTTCTGGTTTATTTCTATATGAGACATACTCTATTGAAAGTCTTACTGCACAAGAAGTTTAAGGAAGTCGAGATCTGAAATGCTATATAAAGTTATGCTATATATGTAATTGTTGATAGATTACATCAGAGTTCGTAAGATACCAATTATTGTTTAGCACATCAAAGCTTGAGGACCTTTTCTCTATCCACCTTCGTTTTTCTGCCAAGTAATCACACAAATAACTTGGGATGAAAAATCTATAAATCTTGCCCAGCTTGCAGATATGTCATTCTGTCTTCTTCCTTGCTAGGCATTTTCAACAGAGTTTGGAATCTGAATGCACACTAATATGTCAGGATTTTGGGTTTGGAGACAGTAATTTATATTTTTAAATGTTCATAGGTGGTTTATGCGGTTTGTGGTGTGCATGAAATTTGATGTCACTAGTTCGGTAGCCTAATGGTGGATCAATAGGAAAAAAGTTTTCTTCAATCTATTTCAACGTAAGATTCATTATATTTTCATATATTATTTTTTAACTAAACTTTTTTATGTTTATTAACACAAATTGACACAAATAAAATGGGTTTGAGTTCTTTAACCATTGTCTTTTAAATTTAAATCTATAATAGAATAAAAATAAAAAATATTTATCTAAAAGATCTCTTTCGGGCAAATTGGTAAAGAGATTAATATTCTAAGCAAAAAAAAAAACCTCTTCTATGTGTTAACCTTTCATTGATTTTATGTCCAAATAGTTTGATCTTCCTATTTCTCTCTTCCCCTAGGTGCAGCCACATAGCCTTCCCTTGTGATAGTTTATTTTAGAGGTAATAATTCAGTGGGACCTCACTCATCGTGATTAGGCCCTCGGTTTCCTCTTCCTGAACATATTGATACCATGAGAAACATTCTAGTTCATATTAGGTACTCATGTTAGTGTCTTCACTTCTCGTTTTAATCCCCACAAATAAGGTGGTCTAGAAAATATATGGTGATTCCCATATTACTTGGATTTATTGTTGGTTATTCGTTGTTAGAACTTGGCAGACCTTGAAAATTAAAAAGAAAAAAATATCTTTTTCATTTCTCTTCTCTTCTCTATTTCTCACTTTAAATAGATTTCTTGTATTACAACATGTAATCTATTCTAAATCCTACACACACATTTTCAAAATGATAAAATTATATACATAATTTAACGCATGACTCTTTAACTCTTTCAATAGACAAGTGTTATTTTCTTACACATGCCTTTTTAGTTTCTGTTGATTATACCTTTTTAATTTTTGTTTTTTATTTTCTTGAATTATATATGCTAACTTACTAAAAAAAATTCAAATTATTAATATTTAAAAAATTGACTCTAATTGTGTTCTTTGTTTTATATTAAAAATTGTTAAAGCAAAATTGTGCATCAGTAAAGGCAGATTGAGAGAAAGAAGAAGAAACTGAAAAAACAGCTTGTTTGGTAAGAATTTTTGTACGAAAAAATATGAACAAGAATGAAAATAAAAATAAAAATAAAAATAAATATTGAAAAATGTAATTATATTTGGTATAATAGAAGAAAAAAATAATAATAATGAAATGTATTCTTTTGTTTGGCAGGACAAAATAAAACAAGGAATGAAAGGCAATAGGATAAAAAGACAATTGGGACCCTGAAACAAGAAAAGAGAATAAAAAATAAAAGAAATTTGTTGGGTAAAGATCTCCGTCCTGCAGAGGAGAAACCTGCAACGTGAGAGATCGCGGGGAAGAAATCGATGGTTGTTAGCCATAGACTCCGAGGGAGGAGGTTTCCGGCATTTCGGCGTCGAGGTAAACGGCCACCGGATCTGTGACTGCTGAACATTACGAGCGAGGAGGCTTCGTCGTTTTGTCGTGATCATGTATTTGGTAAGGATGAGTTCATAATCTTTCAACAAGCAATTTGTGGGTTGGAATCGAACAACTCGTGCTAGGAATTGCTAGGTAACATCATTCTTCTTCCCTCATTGATGATTCTTTAATTGTTGTGTTTGGTGTTCTGGGCCCAAGTGGTTAAACTAATCTAGGGGCATTTTGGTCAAACAATTGTCTCCCAGAAAAAAAACCGCGCAAATTCGTGATTTTGACTCTCCCGCCCATTTTTCTGTCTCAAGTGTTGTTCACTTGACCGTTCTAATTATTGTTTCCAGCCAGAGGCGCAGATTAGGGCACGCGCGGGATCGCGTAGCAGCAACATTCTCAACCTCCATTTTCTTCTAATCTCCGAGGAATCTCCGCCAACCGTGAACAAAGCATTCTCCAGTCGGAATTCCTCATCGTTGTATCCTATCCCACTCGGCCTTCGTCTTCGTTCTTCCTCTGTGGCTGTGCTGTGCGACTGCGTCCGGTATTTTTCGTAGTTCCTCATCTCTTTTTTTTTTTTTTTGGCTTATATTCGGGAGGTTTATATGCAGACCATATGGTAGGATTGTTTATGTGCTATTTCGCCCTATTCATATATGGGAACTATTATAATTGAATTTTGGATGTGAGTGGATTCCCATTCCTTATCGTTTCTGAAGACAATGAAGTTGGCCCTTGATATTCATTCGTAACCCTTAGACCCTAGACCGGCCAGTGTTTGTGCAGTATTGCAGCCAATAGAATAGCTTGCAGACAGTCAATTTTCAGAATTTTTGAGCATGTTTATTAAAGTCCTTCTACATAATAACTGAATAACTATACTCTGTAAGGTAAAAATCTTACTTTTTAAGTGTCATGTGGTTGAAAATTATTGTACATAAGTAACAAGAAATATGCCTTTTAAATTAAATTGGGTCGTTGTTAGGCCAAATAAATAAATGTGTTGGGCCAAGCCTACGTTAAAGAGGCTGTTTACTTGCCGGGTTTGAATCCAAAGCCCTCAAGGGCTAGGCTTGGGTGAATTAATTTGACACCTCTTATCTTTGCATTTGTAATTTTCAACTTTCAATGGAATCTCTGGTTTTTAATCTGTTTAGGGGTTTCCATCTTCTGTGGAGTTTGGAATTTTTAGTAGAACTAAAGACAACTTTATACTTGGGGAGGGCATGTGGAGAGAGCATTAATATGTTTAAATTTTGATTTTCAAGTATAACTATACTGACTTTTGAAATGGATTTATCAATCAACAATTCGTTTTCTTTTAGAAGATGTCACTGCCAAGAGAGTTTATACCAACTCTGTACTGTTTTACAACAAATAGTTCCAACATTTCCTGAATTTTGTTTAGTTTATAAATTGAGTTGGAAGCATTTGATTTTGGCTTAAATCTGGTATCTTTCATATATGTTTACTTTGCATCTGTATTCATATATTGTAAATTTGTTAGATTGGGGTCTGCATTTCATTTTTATAGGTTCTGTTATCTTTTTAGGCATTTTTATCTTCTTGTTCCCTAAATGTTTGTCCAAATGCTTTACTTTTCCTGTAACTTAGGATGGCTGTGACTGGCAAAGCATCCAAAGGTTGATAGTATATTGTAAAACTTAGTGGTTTTTTGGTTCATGCATGTTCCAAATTACTGTCTGAATTTTGTTTTGATATTGTACATGGATAAGTAGATTGCACGATGTATCACAATGATTTAAATTTCTTTTTTTAACTGATGCTAGCAAATAAAATAAATTGATTTTTCTTTGCTGTCAAGGTGCTTTTGCTGATAGCTTTTAGTAGCTTTACCGGTTCAAGGATATTGAAGATTTGAATGTAATGATATATCTCAAGCTTAAGATTTTTCTGTGCAGTTCTCTACTAACCTGTGCTCGATGAGTCAAGAAAAAGTTTAAGAGCAGCAATCTGGACGTTAGGATGGCAAAATACTATGATGTTGATGACATTATCACAGAGGAAGAGGTGGAGATTAGACTCTTCAAATTCTCTTACATCTTGCTTTTCAATGTTGCATGTCAAATTGAGTAAGGGATGGTAGTTTAGATATATTTAAGGGTAAAAATTGTTTATATTGAATTAATTCAGTAGTTAGCCTACAATATCTATCCGGCTGAAGATTTTTTGGGGCTGGTACTAGCTAATAACAAAATTAGGTCATAATGATAGATATTGGGATAAAATGCAATATGTGCTTGTATTTCATTGAAGAAGAAACAGAAAGCTTTGTTCTCCTCCCTGTATCTCTTTATTGTTTCTACCGGTGCTTGTGAGTTGCACAGTTGCTGATCTGTATACCTACCCGAATAAGTTACTTATTGTAATACCAAAACTTTATTATGTTCTTGCTACAGATTGTGTCAGTTATATTCCAGAAGGCGGTGTCAGGAGTGGGAATAGATCCCAGTTCTGAAACTGACTATGTAAGAACTGCTGACGCTCATTTATTATTGGAGAAAAAAATCAATGCTTGGTAGAATTGTCTAATGATTTGACCTGACACTGGCATGTTTGGTTTTCAGATTGAAACAGGTTCTAAAGTGGAGCTGCCTTTCTGGCTTGCTCATGAGCTACAATTGAGACAAGCAGTATCAATTAACGTTCCCTCTTGTTTTAATCAAAAGTAATGATCTTATCATAGCTCTGCAACTTATAGACTTCTTTTTCTGTAATAATAAAGAAAAATTATTACATTAACATTGAGTTAAGAAGCAATGTAAGGTTAGCTTTATTGCTCAATTATGGCACACTCTTATATGGTCAGGCAGACCATAGTTATTATTTCTTGTCTCTAAGGCTTCAACTTGATTTGGATCCTATGTCTTATTTTAGCTTTGTTTTGCTTGATTTGCCGTGGCTTGACTGTGCCATGTTGTATGTTGCAACTAAGTCGTGAAGTGATGAATTTCCATTGCCTTTATAGAATTCATCAATTAGCAGTATATGTCTAAAAATTAGCATCTGCACTTGTGTCCAAATGTGCTAGAGGCATGCTGGAATCAATATTGGACTGCTTTAATTTTAAGTTATAAAGGGTTAGCTTTATTTATGCCTGCATCTGCTCTTATAGATGGTGCTTCTTGATTTCAGAACTAGACTAGAGATCCAGGCTGATTCTGCATGTGTGGATCTGAGGTCTCGATGTCCATTCTTTTATGAATTTGGATGCAAGATAGCACCCTTGTAAGTCTTCTTCTATGCTATATTTTCTCTCAGTTTCTTGAATCACTGAAAAGTTGTTAATGTCTCTAAGGCTTTAAGTTTGCAGTCTCATTTCCATTGACACTTTCTTGCTTAGTCATATGATCCTATCTCAGATCATATTTGGTTGCTGTCAACTTAGACATTCTGGATGGGCCTATGAATTCTCCAGTATGTCCTGCCACGTAGTATGTAAAAAATTCTCTTCCCACCCTTGTGGCACCGTCATACCTAGAGGGAAATGAATTAAGCCAAGTTGCTCAAACTTAGCGTAATAAGCAATGCTAGTCATAGACCATTATCAGTTTGTCCAAACACCTGAGATTTAAAATTAGGTGACTTGTCTGAGGTAATTATTTAATTCACTTTTGTACATAACACAATGAATTCTCTGTTTTAGGTTAAAAATTACATTAATTCATGGTGTCCAAATTATGTGTTTTGTTCTCCTTTAGTTGCAATATTTTTGAATAATTGAAATATATGTATATTTATGTGTTTTGCCCTACTTTTTACAACCTTAGTTATTAAAATTGTACCAATCGGTTCAAATGTAAAGATTTTCAGCCGACCATGGTTGGGCTATTTGTGAACTAGTATGATAAAATACGTTTTTACTCAGTTATCTCCTTTTTTTTTTTTTTTTTTTTAATAGATTGGTTTAGCACAACCGAACTACTTAGGTTGACGATAACATAGGGTGATCTACCTCTTCCTGGACCCTATTGAATTAAGTCAAATCTCACCATACTCTTGAAAACTAAACCTGCCAAATTACTTATCGCACTATGAATAATCAGATATATAAAGTCTTCTTAAATAGGATTTAAGTAGTTTGTATGATGTTATTAATCATACAGGGTTGGCGATAGAACCCTTGGGTTTCTGCTCTTGTCTGCATTTAAGAATAGGTACAAAGACGTCCTCACCAAGGCACATACTGCCGCATTTGCAGCTGCTTCCAAATTCTGGTCAATTCTAACAAAAGAAGAGATCAATTGTGAGCTTCGTTATTTATCTTCGTTTTTAAGTCCACATCGATTTTCTTTCTTGAAGCAGGTTGTTTGATGTTGCTTACTTTATTTGTGTTAATGCTTTTTGTAGTGTATGAGGCAGCTCAATCCTCAATGGCATCCTTTAAGAAGTGGCGAATGGGGGGACCCAGATTTCAGAAAGCCTCAGTTCTTGGAAGAAAGAGAAAATTGACTTAATAATTGCTCCTTAACCTTGTTAGACCTCTATTCATGTTAATCTTTGGAGTGACTTTTATCAGTGCAGAAACTTATTCATTGTGTTCATAAATACTAAATACGTGTTGCAACGTTTTAATCGCTGAAAAAAGGGTATGAATATCAGTGATTAGCCACTTCAAAAATGCAGAAAATAACTTACTACATACTACAGGAACTTAAATATGAATTTTGTTGACCTCTGATATTGTAGGTATGTCTTGTGCCACGAATGCTGGAACTTCAGCAAGGTTTGACAGTTAAATTCTGTATGCCACTGATTTTTTTGGTTTTTTTTTTTTTTAATATTTTTTGTATTGAATTGACACTTGGTAAAATTTGGTAGCTACTGCGTACTCCATAGAATGAATTAAGTCACTGGTTGATTTTAATTCGTCCGCCGTCGAATTGATTTCACATAGGATTTCTTGTAGGGTATATAGTGTACCATGAGAATTAGTCGATATCTACTCATTTCTCCTCATTGGGATTGCTAGAATCAAGTTACTTGACCCCCAAATCATTGCTTTCAAAGGTAATTGTGACGTTTTATTTAAACGGAACTTTGTTGACCGAAAAAAAAAAAACAGAAATTCATTGTACATCTAGAAGAGGAGAGAACATTTGGCATATGGCAAATATGCCAGACACAGTCAACGCTGTTTCTGATTGGACTTTGTATAAAGTGGATAATGTAATGGGACAGATAAACTTCGGAGGGAAGAATACCATTGGAAGTTTTTAGACACCTTTCCTTTTCTTTTTCATTCTAACTTTTAAAAACGGCTTAAATCAGATTAAAGTGTTTTAATTAAATCTGAAGACTAAATTTGGGTGAAGTTCTTTTTTTTTGGTTATAAAAGTTTGGAGTTATTGTCAATTTTGTTCTGAATCTTTAATTTATTTTGATTTATATGTTTGTCAAAAGTTTTAATGTTATTACTAATTTCACAAATTAAATTGACAAAAATTAATACTGTATTTTAATGCATGCATAAGTTAAGCTATGATTAGCGATTTTATTGATTCTAAACGAAAAGTAACTGTCTGACAACATAAGATTAGGAATGAAAAAAATAAAAAAAGTCTCGTTTAGAGACCAAGGTAATGAGATCAGGTAATATTTGTATAGATAGTGTATAATCTACTTTTAACACGTTATAATAATGATCAACTTTTGTTAATTAATTAATGGAATTTATATTTAAAATGACATTAAAAATTTAAAGAGATGTGTGAGATGAAAGTAACATAAAATAAATATTTAGAATGGTTAGAAATAATAATTCCAAATGTTGTAAACCGTACGTTGATGTATGAAATTGCTGTAGCTTGAAGGAGGAGTCGAGAATCTGGCTTTTACGCTTTTGGTATTTTTGGCTTCAAGGGCATGGTAGCCCGCCCCAAGTTGCTTAGAGTGGAGCGGTCGTAGTGGACCATTTCCCAGCATACCTTTTGGTTATTTTAGGCATTTATTCCTGTTGAGCGATATTTTGGTGTTGAGATATTTTTAAGACATTCATATTCTGATCCACGTAGGCAAAAAGCCCACGCTTCCTTTTGTCGCCGTGGCACTGTCTTTCGTTGCACTTTTCACTTTTTCCATTCCCATCGAATTTCAATCCCTAGATATTTTCTCCCCACTCCCTCCCCCACTCGCACTTCCCTCGTGGCCTTCTCAGCTCTATAATATAAAAAATTAAATTATACGAATCTTCTTAAACTTTTACTAAAATTACACATTTTTATTTCAATTATACGAATCCCTCTTCACCTTTACTGCACTTACACATATTTTTATTCTATTTTTAAAATATAGATCTCTCCTTAGATTAAAAAAACTACATTTAGTCTAATTTTAAAATATTTGACAATAATAATTTTAATTAACTTAAATTCGTATATTATATACACTAAAATACCCTCCTTCAGATTTATTATAACTCTAAAACTTATATTTGGTGAAATAATTTACTACTTAAATTTAAAATTATATTTAAATTTAACCTTAAGCAATTGATTCAATAATAAATCAAGCACAAATAATAATAAGTGTATCAAAAAATTATAGAGTTAAAAATCTTAATTCACTATACTTCTCTCTCTCTCTCTCTCTCTCTATATATATATATAGATATATAACTAAAATACTCTTCTTTGATTTTGGTATAACCAAAGAGAGTAGATCTGGTGAAAGAAAATATATTACTCATATCTAAAATTATACTTAAAATTAACATTGATTAACTAGCTCACTGATAATCTTGTATGAACAAATATATCAAAAAGTTATGGGGAGTTTAAAATCTTGATTCTCAACAATTAATATTTTGAAAACTAACATCTTTTCATATAAAATACATATACCACACTGAATAATGATTGATAAATAATAATCATATTAAGGCTTTGTTAATTTATTGAAAACAAAATATGTTCTTTTTTATTTTAATTTAATTGTAAATGTTTAGCTATAATTTGATAGAAAAACAACGATAATAAGTATCTGAGTTAGCTAACAATATTGCCTTTAATTCTTGGCAAAAGAAAAACACCACTAAATATTTGATTGGAGTAGCGACATATACTTTAATCAAAACTTGAAAATCAAACTAAAAAATATATATATTTTAAAAAAATAAAAAATAATAGTTTCAAAAAAGTTAAAAGAATTTTGTTAAATTTATTCTAATATAAAGTATCAAGAAATAGAATAATACAATTGAAAAAAAGTGAGATCAAAATGATGGTACTGTATGTATATGTTCTTTGGGTATTACGTGCACTGCACGCCCTTGCTTAGTCGCGTAAGAATGATGATCAACAGTATCCATATAGTGAATATGTGATTTTCCCTTAGTTATAAGTTGCCACAGATGGAACATGCTGTGCCCTTCAATTATCGCTTTTGGAGTTCAAATTTGTGAGTTGCTTTTTCAGATTTGAATTCGAGATGATAATGAAAAATATTTATTTGGGAGATTTCCACAATAATTACTGTGGATAATTCTGTTCACTCTTATCCCAAATAGGGAACTCGCAGGTATTTATAAGTTGCCTCTGCTTCAACCTGAAATCACCAAACCAGAATCAGAAATCACAAAGACATTGCAATGTCAGAATTAGCACTTCCATCCTCCTGACCTCCCCTTCCTTCTCATGCACCTCTCCACACTTGATTAATTTCTCATCCTTTTCCTCCTCCGCCGCCGTATATATCTATAATGGAAGACTCCTCTCACCGCCGCCACAACAAGAAGAACCACTACCACCACCATCACTCCACCACCACCACCACTGTCAGCACCACCACCGGTGAGTCCGACGACGAGGTTGAGGACGCCGAGGATGGGGACCCCGAAGTCTGGGCCACCTTCAACAAAAGCTTCCGACAGGTTCAGTCTGTGTTGGACCGCAATCGCCTCTTGATTCAGCAGGTGAACGAGAACCACCAGTCTAGGATCCCTGACAATATGGTCAAGAACGTGTCTCTCATTCAGGAACTCAATGGAAACATCTCCAAGGTCTCTCATATCTACTCCGATCTCAATTCCGATTTCACCAACATGTACCATAAACCCTCCAAGAACTCTAGCTCCAGACGCCAGAAATGAAAGGGGATCAACAATCTTTCCATTGTTTTCAAACGAATCTACCGTTGCTAGCAATTCTCTGGTTTCTCTTGTGTACTGGGGTTGGAATAAACTGTAGTAGATGTACGCTCTGTAGTTGAAAGATTGTGATGCTAATGTTGGGTTCTGTTTTGTTATGAATAAGGACGATGACGGCAAAGCATTGAATCGTCCTCTTGATATTGTAATCATAATTTATTGCATATGCTCTATTGCTGGCCTTTGATTTGGCCAAGTAGAATCAGTTGTCAAGGTGAAACTGTGTAGTTGACTGTATTAGTGTATCTGTAAGCAATAAATTAACTTCACTCTGTTCAAGCTCTTTGAATTTCGTTCTTTTCATTTTTGCTAGGCTGAGGTTGCTTTCTGCTTGATATACTCTACAGGCTTATTCATTCAAGACTGAAGGTCGAAAAGAATTAAGCAAAGGAAGACTCCTAATATTTGAACACTTTTGGTTTAAGCATGACTGCTAAAATTGAATTAAGTCATTAACTATATGAATGGAATCGAAGTTCTTATATGCATGTTATGTATATGCTGCGTAACCAGTAGTATCTCACTTAACCCAAGTTGCCCATGTTCACTGTCTCTAATGGCACCTCTTTCCTCTGACTCGTACTTTTATTTGATTTACTAAGCGTGTGTGTGTGTGTGTGTGTATATAATTGTAATTTTTATGGTATGCCCTTCTGGTGAGCAATTAGTTGCATTAAGTTGTATCCCCCACAGTACTGCATAAGAGAGAGATAGAAAGAAAAAAGAGAGAAGTGGGTGGGTCTCTATTCCTCTTTCTGTCTGTCTCGAAATTTATATTATCTGGTTACTTATTAAATGCAAAGGATCCAATTCTGTCCTGCTATATCTACAGAAGAGGAGTATATTTGAGGAATAATTAGAGCTCAGATTTTAGCCAAACACTTTTCAGTGACTTATTTCCTGCTAGCTCTTAACACAAAACTGAGTTGAATAATTCTGGTATATGTTGTAGCTTAGAAACACGAATCCCCCTCTGAACTTCAAGTGTCTGATCTTTGCAAATGGACTTGACCCTCTGTAATCGACCTTTTTTTCCTTTTATTGTTGGCATTAATCCTGTAACTGACTGCAATCCTCCCCTACCATCACATTTCACAATTGAAGTGGGATTTATAAGATTTCCAGAATTTGAGATTGTAGTTGTAGTGATACGTTGTTCATCAAGGCTAGAATTAATGAAGAGACATAATAACTGTACTTATTAATGAGGATAAAGAAAGAAGGAAAGAGAAATCAATGATGCAGATATCATACTTATCCTCGGCCGACTGGTCTACACGACAGGTTTGTATTATTGTTAAAGAGTCCCAGACACGTTTGGGACCAAGAGTTGATTTCCCTTTGACAATCAGAAACAGAGAGATAGAAGTTCTTCAAGAGTATGATTAGCATGGAAAAAGGATGAATTTGATGCACAAAGACGTTTGAGAATTTCAAAGCTAAGATCTGCAATAAATGAAACTATATGATATTTGCTTGTGTGTGATGGATAATCTTTCAAGAAGATTTCATTATTACTACACCATGAACTGCTTGAAAGAAGGCTATCTTAACATCTGACTAAACCTGAACTTCCAAATTCCATAATTAAACCAGGGACTTCTAATCTATATATATATACACACTATAGGTTTAGCCTGTGCACATGATGCCTGAGACCTGAAACCCATAAGAATTAGATGCCATGGCCCTTCAATGAAGACATTGATTTAAAAATTTGCGGTGAAGGGTGTGTGTCAAGACGGCCTCACAAGGTGGTCCATACCTCTTGCTTCAGCGCTAGTGTCACAATCCAGGTACCATAAAATCATTTATATCTCCTATCTTCACCACTAGTTTTGTTCTTTTGCAAGAGAAGAGACTATTTCCTTCACAGAGAGAAAATTGGACTTTAAAAAACATATTTATTATAAATGATCGTTAATTTTAAAATACACTAAGAGATTTTAGTTTGAGACACTGGAAACTAATGTGTAAACACATAATGAACGGGTTTTAATGTTTTTAGTGGAAATTTTTAGAATAATTTTAAAATTTAAGAGCTTTTATAATAGGACTATGTCATACTTAAAGTTATTAAATATAATTTCTCCTTATATTTATGGAAGTGACATTGCAATTAACAAAGAATGGTTGGTAAAAAGGTAGGGTAGGTACAATTTGACTTTTATGTGTTTTTGCTAGTACCACTGCTCCAACTAATGAGAATACCCTTCTTCAAAAGAATTTGATTAGATTACATAATTTTTTAAATTTTAGTGGTTAAATAAAAAATTAAACCGCACATAGTTAAAAAGTTAAAATTTTGACCCTGTACGATTTTTAAAATTAATCTAAACTGTTAAATTGTATAATCATTTAATTTTAACAATTAAATTTTTACATTTTCTCCTTAATACAACAAATTTATATTTTAGACGCAATACCAAGTTGCAAAATTGGGAAAGGTAAGCAAGAAATATGAACTTCAGTACACAATAATAAGCATTCTCAATTAAAATACAGGTGGTAATCGTGTGTGACCATTTTATTTTGCTCCAATAAATCGTGTGGATTGTGGACGTGGGCATTATTGAGAAATCACAATATTTTCTAATTGTATTAGCTTAACTTTATATTGTGCAAGGTCTTGCATGATGGTTCTTAATTAAATAAGCATTTAAACTCATATATGTAAAAGCACTAATTACCTTATAGGGCTATTTAGGTTGCAAGAATTTATCTTTCGATATTCATTGTTTTTGTAATAAAGGATTATAAAAATTTACATGAAGTTGTAATTTTAATTTTCTTACATTTCTAATTGCAACTTACATTAAATTTTCCTAAAGGAAGTTGTAACTTTATTTTTCTAACATGTCTAAAAAAAAATAAAATTAACAGCCTACCACATGTTAATACACAAAAAAGACTGAGATGATGTGTAATTTGGTGCATCTCACTTTTTTAATTTAATTTTAACTTATAATTGAATGGACCATTTAAAATATATTTTACTCGTTAAATTGAAAAGTTAACTACATATAAACCGTTGAATTAAATTATCACACTTTACTTATTTTGGTTTCTTAAAATTTCTGATTTCGGTTATTAAATTTTGAATATACACTATTAAGTTGTACATTTTTTTTTTAATATACATAGTTGAATGGATATAGTATAAAGATGCTTTAAAGAATTTAAATTACTCTTAACCACTCTATAAAATGACGTGATGCTAAAGTTATTTTATTTTATTTTGGTGTCTTATACATCTAAAATAATAATAATAATAATAATAAAAAGTTGTCTTATTACTGAGTTGAAAATTCTAATCAACTAATGAATCTTAGGTTGCTTCTACCTTCAGCCTTTTCCTGAAATTTTTTAAGAGCAATAAGTCTCTAGTGGTGGTGTGCATTTATTCTTTTAATCTTTTGTGATATTCTCTGTGCCATCTTTTATTTTTTTATTATAATATTATATAAAGAAATAACCTCAAATATATATGTTATGATAAATTCAACGAATAAATATTTATATTTTAATTTGTTTTCAAATTATTTTGTTTTTATAATTTGCCATTTATAATGAATTTAATATTTTTCAAACTATCATTTTATTTAAGTAGAGTCTCTGGTGTTTTCTCATTAATTTAAGCTCAAAACCTCAACGCTGTGGAAAAATTGAACGAACTTGATTTCAAAATGAAACATAATTAATTATTCGGTTGTGGCACGAAATGTAATAAAATTTAATTCCAAAAAATATATTTCGAGATTGTTTTGCCACTTAGTTTAGGAAGAATCGTGAATGTTTAACTTTAATAATACATCTAAAAATTTAATTATCATTTATGAATTTGGATGGACTTTATTTTATGGAAATCAATTTATGATTTTTTTTAATAAAGAAAGTGGCTAATAAATGAGTTCGTCTTTAATTGTCGGCGAATTAAAGATAAGATGCCAAAGGTTGAGTATAAAGCAAACGACAGTGGAATGGCCATTATTAGTGAAATCAAATCACCAACGATTTTCTTATTAAATGCACATTAATGACCAAAATAATCTAATACACCACGCCAATCATAATTAATGATTATTAACATTGGCGCATGCAAAACGAAACGCTTATTTTATTATTATTAATAGTTATAATATCCTTTTGACACTGTACATTACTGCAGGCCAATTGATCCATCCCTTAACTGATACAACAGATCGATCATCGTGCAGCAGAGAGTTTGAGCGTACATGTGCCAGGTGGCATCATCTCATTGGTCGGAGGTTCCCACGTAGGACCCACCGTGTTCGTCCGTACCTTTCTGGAGACAAGTCTTCTTCTCTTGTAGATCACTCGTTGCCAACAAGAAACGCATCTGATTTTCCCATCAAAAGGCCATCTTCAACCTCAAACCTTCTTACACACTATCTCTCTCTCTCTCGCTCTGTGTGGGAACAAGGTCGCCAACTGGTTTTTAGGAGCTCCGATTTTTGCGAATTGGGCGGAATCTATGTCCAAACAGACTTACGAAGTCTGCTTCTGCTGCCGCCGGCGGTTCAAGCTGGCTGTGTCGGAAGCGCCGGAGGAGGTCAAGAATCTTTTCGGACAGTACTCTGAGAATGGTTTTATGAACGCTGCTCATCTCCAGAGGTTCTTGAGAGAGGTGCAGAAACAAGAAAAGGCCACGGAAGAGGAAGCGCAAGCCATCATTGATGGCCTCAAGCATCTGAATATCATTCATCGAAGGGTTCTCAATCTTGAGAGTTTCTTCAAGTACCTCTTCAGTAACGATAATCCGCCTCAGTCTCCTTCTCTTGGGGTACTCCTCTTTTACTTAAAATCTTGCCTTAAATTAAGTGTGTGCTTCCAATCATTTTAAGTGCATTTTGGTCAAATCCGATCTATTATTGAAGTATTATTTGAAGAAGTGATGAAAAAGGAAAGAACTAGTTTTTACAAATATCTGTTTACGCATTTCGGTTAATTCTATTTGCATTAAGATCAAAATTGAAGTCGAATTTTAGGAAGTGATGAAACAGGATAAGAATAAGAATTTTCCAGCACGTGTTTATCATTTTAATTAAACCCATTTGCTATGAAATTTTATAATTGCAGGTGCATTTTGATAGGTGATGAAAGTGGATAAGAGTTAGATTTTTCCAGAATTTGGGAACGATATGGCATTGCCGGGGATATGAAATACTTGGCTTTAGATTTTATTTTCTGGCAATGCCCTTTTTTTAGCATTATCCTGGTGAAGACAAATGGACTATGTTGTTTGCTCTATACAGTATAGCGCTACACCATTAATCTATGTTGTATTCAATTGCATTTACAATAATTTGTATAATTCAGGATATCCTTTTTCAGTACCTGAATTCTGTGAAGTCAAAGCATCTAGGTATTAAGCAAAGGGTTTTGGGCCAATATTCAATTGCATTTACAACAAGTTGTCCTTAATTTAGGATTTCCTTTTCCGGCACCTAAAATTGTATAGTTAAAGCATCTAGGTTTTTGTTTTCGGTGAACCCTGGGGCAAAGTATCAAGGTAATTGGCATAGGATTTAGGGCCAATTTATAGATATGAAAGACTACTTTATTCTGATTATTTTGTTCTGTGGAATTTTTTCTTCTGTTTCAGGTACACCATGATATGACTGCACCATTGTCTCATTATTTCGTATATACGGGTCATAACTCCTATCTAACTGGGAATCAGCTTAGCAGTGACTGCAGTGATGTCCCCATCATAGATGCACTGCGCAGAGGTGTAAGAGTGATCGAATTGGACATATGGCCCAATGCCACAAAGGATAATGTTAATGTTCTTCATGGAAGGTATAAGCTTACTAATGAAATGAAGTTTCACTTTAAGTTTTGTGGATAGAAAAATGATGGTTAACATTTTAACTCCAATTCAACCTAACCTCACCTCAGTCTTTTTGTTTAAAGAAGACAGAAGCCAAAAAAACTGCTGTATCAGCAACACAAGTTATTACTATTCTCAAGTTTTATCCTTTTCTACGTTGGTTTTCTTTCTTGAGTGTAAGCATATATGCCTTTCCAATAAAATTTTGCTGGGGAAAATGGATATGATGACAATATCTCCTTCTCTTTATTTTGAAATGGTGATACCTAAATGAATTGAAGGAAAAATGGCGTGACATAATGTTTTAATTTTCTCTGCAACTTGCCATAACGGACAAAAGAGAAGATTAGGTTTGAATTCTATTTTAGAAAATATATTAACTGGAAATCAAAGTTTAGAACAGGCACAGGCATACCAATTGAACTTAGAAATTTTTTTCCCGAACTTTTTGAAATCTAGTCTTTACAGTCTTATTTATTTATTTTGATGCAGAACGCTGACTTCTCCTGTAGAGCTCATCAAGTGTTTGACGTCCATCAAGCAGTATGCCTTTGTTGCGTCTGAATATCCAGTTGTAATAACTCTAGAAGATCACCTTACACCAGATCTTCAGGCTAAAGTGGCTGAGGTTAGTTTCTTTGAGTTAATTGGGATTCAAAATGATTACGTTCTTGTAGTTGACAACCCTCTTCCAATTTTTATTTAGATGGTCACTCAAACATTTGGAGACATACTATTTTCTCCTGGTTCAGAAGTCTTGAAGGAATTTCCTTCTCCTGAATCGCTTAAGAAGAGGATTATCATATCAACCAAAGCACCTAAGGAGTACCTTCAGGCAAAAGAAGCAAAGGAGAAAGAGGTTGATTCACAGAAGGAAAAGGCTTCAGGTGATGAAGAAGCATGGGGGAAGGAGGTCCCAAGCCTGAAAGGTGGTACTATAGCTGATTATAAGGTCTGAAACTCTACGGTGATGCTGTATATAAATTGCCTCATCATTTGTTTTGGTAAAGGTGAGTTGATGATTTATCGATTACCATCTTAAACAGGACAATGGTGATGAAGATGATGATGAGGAAGATCTTGATGAAGCAGACAAATTAAATCAAAATGCAGCTCCTGAATATAGACGTTTGATTGCCATTCATGCTGGTAAGCCTAAAGGTGGGATGGAAGAATGTCTCAAAGTGGATCCAGATAAAGTGAGACGTCTAAGCTTAAGTGAGCAACAGCTTGAAAAGGCCGCTGAAACTCATGGAAAAGACATTGTCAGGTATTGATAATTGATTCCAGTGAGTTCTTTTGAATTGTTTCTAGCTTTTTTGTCAATGCAAGATTACTATATTTGACTGTCAGACGGGCCACCTTTTCTTTTGCCCTTCTGGTATTTCACGAAATTTGAGCCGTGATTGTAAATAGTCCCTGACTATGACTAACAGCAACTCTGATGGCACCCTGCTAAGTGTCTGACTAAATTTTTAATAATGCTGGTGGCTGGTTGGTCTATATCCTAATTTGACGGAGCCAGTTATCTTATTAGAAGCTTTTGGTGCGTTAACAATAGTATGATTCCGGTGGCATATCCAATGAATGCCACGTTCTTTGTGATATCCTTAAACTTTTCATATGCTAACGAGTAGGATTCCTGCTACAGTTCTACTTCTATTCTTTTACTCACTGTGGCATGCTTATTGTGGTTTGGATGCATTATTAAATGCTATGTACTTATATATCCAAGAATGAAAAGAGAAGTATTTATTGCTCAATTCTTGGCTTATCTATAGGTTTACTCAGCGGAATTTGCTGAGGGTGTATCCAAAAGGCACTCGAATTACCTCATCGAATTATAATCCACTGATTGGGTGGATGCATGGAGCTCAAATGGTTGCATTTAACATGCAGGTTTTCATTGCTTCCTTTTCCCTTTAATTTGTGGTCCTGTTTCTAATATTTTTGTCCCGGGTTCTTATCCTCATTTCTTTCATAGTTTCATTTTCCTTGTTTTTGTTTTTCCTTTTTCTTGTTTCAAAATTTAATAATTTTCAAGCTACTAAGAGGAGATGCTAAACGTAAGGTTCAGCTCTAAGACATTCGAAATTTGGGGAAGTCCTTTGTGCTAGTAAACTTATGAGGATGATATGAATGTGATTTATACTTCATAAAGAATATTAGAAGTCAGTGTGTGCTATTGCTTGCAACTTGCTCTAAGTTAGAATATGAGTTTTAATTGACATTTCCTTCGGCTATATCATATGAGATTTCTGTTACATGCATCTTTGACTCCCCAATTGTCTATGATGCCATATCAAATCAAGTATGACTGTGATATTTTTGAGAACATGAAAGATATTTGCTCGTCAGTTTTTCATCTGAGTGGTTTCATGACAGGGGTACGGGAGATCACTTTGGTTGATGCAAGGAATGTTCAAAGCCAATGGTGGATGTGGTTATGTTAAAAAACCCGATTTTCTATTAAGGACTGGTCCGAATTATGAGGTCTTCAATCCTAAGGCTAAGTTGCCTGTGAAGACGACTTTGAAGGTGAGTGCTTTATTGCCTGAGATTTGACAGAACTAAAAGTTTATCAAGCCTGTGTCGTTAAGCTGCCTCTGACAGGTTTTTCTAGTATAGAACTTAAACAAAGATCATCTGTTTTTTACTCTTATTCAGGTGACTGTATATATGGGGGAAGGATGGTATTATGATTTCGACCATACACACTTTGATCAATTCTCACCTCCAGACTTCTACGCAAGAGTGAGTTAACATGATCTGCTACATCATCATGTTTCGTATGCCCGAATCTCATGTTCTAGTCTAGCTAATAGTCTCCTTTTTCATTTGGCACTAGTTGATTCTTAGTGAAGGGGATGCTCATGTCAATATAGTCATTATTGCTATGATCAAATTCATTCATTCGGCATTTGTTTTCACCCATTTCTAAATTTATTATTTGTTATATGACTCGCTCATTTTAATTTGATTTGATCAACCCTTATGCAGGTAGGAATCGCTGGAGTCGCTGCTGATACTGTCATGAGAAAAACTAAGACAATAGAGGATAATTGGTTGCCTTCTTGGAATGAGGAATTTGAGTTCCCCCTTACTGTTCCAGAACTGGCTTTGCTTCGCATAGAAGTTCATGAGTATGACATGTCTGAGAAGGACGACTTTGGTGGGCAAACATGCATACCTGTTTCAGAGCTAAGTCAGGGAATTCGAGCAGTTCCACTGTATAGTCGCAAGGGAGAGAAGTACAAGTCTGTAAAGCTTCTTATGCGCTTTGAATTTTATTGATATTGTGCAGCCATTTAAAGTTCATATCAGTAAGAGTTTGTAAGTATTGCTTTGTAATGCGAGTATGCTGTTGAAATATGTTCCAAGATGTGTAAAGTGTTTTGTTTTCCTGGTGATTCCTGATGAGGGAGTAGAAAGCTGTCATTCTGTTGTAAGGCTTGTCAATATCTATATATATTTTTAACCAGAATTCTGAAACAATGCTTTAATTCTTTTTTTCTTTTTTTTCTCCAACCACTGAAACAATGCTTTAATTCATTACCATATGAGAGTGTTGTCTGTTAGCATTCGTTCTTCATAACATGTTTTTTCCACTTTTCTATTCTAACTTGTGTTGGACTGGAAATGAATAGAAATGAAGGGATAAAGTGAAAATTGGCAATATATCAAGAAGTGTAATATATGATTAAATGCTAACTGCAATTTTAAGGCAGATTCTCCCATTCATGTTAAAGTATTAGGTTTATCAATGCACATTATTAACGGCTATTTATGGTGTAGATAACGACTAATGAAATATGCTCATAACATTTTCGTTAAATTGTTGACCTATTTTTAAATTATAACAACGTAAAGTTACCATCAAATGCCATTAGAACATCCGTTATTAATTGTATTGATGCACTTAATGCCTTAGTATATACATAGAACTCGTCTTTTTTCAAAAAAAGAAATATTATTTACATCATTCACGATCAATCAATTCCATTTGTTTTTGTGAATTAATTGTATAAATAGCTTACTTTAACATTAGCCTGAGCATTATATTTAGGATTTTCTTTCATTTCTGCTCATACATTCACTAATCCTATGGCATCTCGTCTTTCATACTCAAATGTTTAAAATATTTTCGGTACCCTGTCCTCTTTTTCTTTGAAAAATATATTGACTTTTAGTCATCTCACTTTTGTGCGCTGTTTGAAGGTTTTAAACATGTCAATGGAAACTAGAAAAGCATGATATTTCTTGCTCGCTATTTAAAAGTTAAAATAATAATTAGTAAAATAAAATAATATAGAAATACAAACTTTTTAATATTTATCTTACGTACTCTCTGTTTCGATATTTACTCAAATAAATTATAAAAAGACAAATTATTTCACTTTGCAAGTATATATTATGATCAACTCTACTCAATTGAACATAATCAGACCATCCCCAGGCGTCGGGTGGCCGATTGGATTGGCACATCAGCAAAATGACTTCAGCTAATTACAATCCACACCCACCGCCTCCCTCGGACTCCGACACCGACTCCGACTCCGACCATGGGCAGTCTAGTTCGAAGCTCCTCCGCCACACTGACCTCTCCGACTCCATTTTCAAATCTTATTTCGAGTTCATCGGCCAATCATCGGCAACAGCTGCAGACCTTTCAAAGATCCAGTCTTTTCTCACATCATCCTCCTCCGGCGCTCTATCATGCTTGATATGCCTAGAACGCATCAGACTATCCGACCCCACCTGGTCCTGTACCGGACTTTGCTTCGCCGTCTTCCATCTAGTCTGCATACAGGGCTGGGCACGCCAGGCATCTGAACTCGCTGCCGCACGCGCGGCAACGCGCTTACCTATTTCAGCTGACAAGGCTGCCGAGTCTGCCACATGGAACTGCCCCAAATGCAGGGTTGAATACTCCAAAACTCAGATCCCTAAAACCTACGTGTGTTTCTGTGGAAAATTGGAGAACCCTCCGAGTGATGATCCCTGGGTATTGCCACATTCATGTGGTGAGATTTGTGGTAGGCCATTGAAGCACAATTGCGGGCACCATTGCCTGTTGCTATGTCATCCAGGGCCATGTCCATCATGCCCAAAACTCGTCAAGGCTCGATGCTTTTGTGGGTCACTAGAAGACGTTCGTCGATGTGGGTACAAGGAGTTTTCCTGTAACAATCCTTGTTCGAAGCTCTTGGACTGTGGTGTTCATCGGTGTTCTGAGATCTGTCACGTTGGCCCGTGCCCACCTTGCCGAGCTCGTGGAGTTTGTAAGTGCCAATGCGGCCTGAAAAAGGAGGAGAGGGAGTGTTGTGATCGCATTTTTCAATGTGATACTCCATGTGAGAAGACTCTTAAGTGCGGGAAGCATGTTTGCCAGAAAGGGTGTCATTCCGGTGGGTGTGGTGAGTGCCCTTTTCAGGGAAAGAGAACGTGCCCTTGCGGAAAGAGGATATATGAAGGCATTCCTTGTGATGCTGCAGTACAATTGTGTGGGGCGACATGCGACAGAATGTTGAGTTGCGGATACCACCGGTGCCCCGAGCGATGCCACCGTGGGCCATGCGTTGAAACTTGCAGAACTGTTGTTAGGAAATCCTGCCGCTGTGGGAGCCTAAAGAAAGAGGTAAGTGTTACAATTCTGACTGCACCTTGATTGGCAGTCTTAATAAGGTTACAATAGGCAAAGTTAACTGAATGTGGAATAGGTTCCTTGCTATCAAGACTTGTCATGTGAAAGGAAGTGCCACAGGATACGTGACTGCGGGCGGCATCCATGTAAACGGCGCTGCTGTGATGGTGAATGCCCTCCATGTTCAGAGGTTTGTGCATCTTTTAGAGCTATTAATTCCTTTCAACAAGAAACTTGTTATGAGAACCTGACAATGATTTTTTTTTGGGAAAAATTTAGATATGTGGCAGGAGGCTTCGATGTAAAAACCATAAATGTCCTTCTCCATGCCATAGGTATGTCCTCTTCTCATGTTTCACTGTATTTATAATTTGCAAGAGTTTGGTAAGTAGTATGGATTATAGAAGACTGAGAGACTGTTCGGTTGTTCTGTTTGAAGATCGATGTCATAGGCCCCTGCAACTCGGTGACATTATGCCACCTCTTACAATCATTCCTCCTGAATAATGGGGTTTGCTAAGATTTTTAGATCTAAATATAATCTTTGAAGGCTTTCATGTAAAATAAGCTTATAGATTGTTATTGGCCGATCCTAAGGAGAAGAATATGTATGGGTTATACAATGCTATTCTCAGTGAAGTGTTAGCAGTGAAAAAGTTTATATATATACTTTACATGAGAAGTTAAACACTTAAACTCTTATTATCTTCTGTAAAAATTGAGAAGCTTCATTGGTCCAATTTTAAACATAGGGACCAAATTGATCCTGATGCATATAACATGGACTGCATATAATTTTATTCTGCAAATTTTAAACTCTGAAATTTAAGGAACTATTTGATGATACCCATCTTTGTTCTTGCAGAGGTGCCTGTGCCCCATGTCCAATAATGGTGACAATCTCATGTGCATGTGGTGAGACGCATTTTGAGGTCTGGGTTTGGCTATCAGGATTCTGTCTATATCTAAGTAGGAGCAGGATCCTATCTCATGTGACATGCAATTTAATTTCTTATTTGCAAAGCCCCTTCCCCCCCATCCCCTCTTTTTTTATTTGTACTTTTGTTGTGTACTTTGGTTATCTAATTCTTATAGCTTACTAGTTTTTAGCCAAGAAAAGATCTCACAATACCTGCCATTTTCAAAATGTGTTTCATCAGTAAGTTTGAATTTAGTTTTAGATAAAGATAATTTTGGATTCAAACCCTTGCTGTTATTTATTTATTTTTATTTCAGAAAAGTTGTTACTTTTCCTTATCTAATCTTGCTGATTGTTTACGTCAATAAAGTTACAAAGGCATACACAAAATATGCTTTCTCTTGTTTCTTCCTTTGTGTTTTATTTTCTATTTTGCACATTCTACCTGTAATTATTATCCAACATCTTTTTTTATAATCTGGATCTTCATTCTTTATACTAGGATTACATTAATTTTTGCTAAGTGCTAACACTTAGTTAAACATCTGAGCTGAGTGATGGATATTGCTGCAGGTTCCTTGTGGTACTGAAATGGATCAAAAGCCACCTAAATGTCCTAAAAAATGTCCTATTACTCCCTTATGCAGGCATGCACCAAACTCCAAGGTACCAGTGGTTACTGATTTGGTTTGCCGTAGGTATTTACAATTTTTAGCAGAGATTTATTGGACTGTTGTGTACTACTTTAACATCCCCAAAATTGCATGCATGAGCCTATGATGGGGAATAAAAGAGAAGAAAAGAAGTTAAAACCTGTCTCTCTTTCTCAACAAATGGCAGTATCATGTCTTTTGAGGATTATCTGGCCTCTTCCTACTCCGATAGTCTCTGTTTGTCAAACCATTATGAGATTTAAAATGAACTAATTCAAATGTTTCCCTCTTAGGGTTGTGACTCAACCTTTGGGCATCTGCTGCTTGATTATGCTCTTAATGCATGGTTAAATACCACAAACATATTGGAAAGTATTTGAGAGAGGATAATATCATTTGATTCTCATTGAAGTATAAAGTGGTGCATATGCATATCATAGTTAATGTGCATGTGGTATTCAAAATTTGAAAAAAGAAATTATTGAAGGAACTTATTTTATCACTGCCACAAAATGGTTATTCTCTCATTTTGAATTTTGCTGCTGACTGATACATATTGTTACAAAACTATTAGTATTAAACTGAATCTTATTAAATGATGCTTAAGTTAGTGATTTTATACTTTATATCTTAACATCAAATTGATATATTAAATTTATTTGAACTTTTTTGTTTTGGATTTTGGCATTGTGCTTTGATTTTTTGTTTCCTTATTTATATACTTCATAATACGGTCTAAATTAGGTACCCTAAATGGCACAAGACATGTTTGGAATATTAGAGCATCGGTATGGAATGTTTGGTCTTTTCTCTAAACTTAACTTTCTCATTTTAAAAAAGTAAATTAAGAAATTAACTGGAAAAACCTCTCTACAGCAATACTTGTAACTGATTGTGATTACTTATGGACCTGCTGTAGTCAAATGCAAAAGGCCCCTCTAGTGCCTTGGGGCAAGAGGCTGAGGTGCAAGAAAAGCACTTGCCTGGGTGAAGTACGACACTAAAGTCTAAAATAGGGAAAAAGCTGAAAATAGGCTATATCAACAGAAAATAAATACATATATATGAACTATTATGATAACATTGACATATAAATTAACTATTAAATCATAATAAACATGTAAAAGGAAGTTCAAAAGGCTAAAATGAGCGCCTCACTTCAAACAGCATGAGGCATTGAGGCTTCCTAGTGCCTTGCCTCAGCTGAGGTGATCATCTTCCACTACACCACAAAAGCAATAAATAATAAATAAATTTTCATAACTGGCAGGCTTTTATTTTATTTTATTTTATTTTATAGATATTTATAGATTTTATCATCATAAGTGTATATTTCTTAAAGTGAAAACATTACATTTATAGTTGTGGACAGCGTATTCGTTTCCCCTTATTATTAATGATTATATAATTCTTGTCTAGCCTCACAAATGCCATTATGGAGCCTGCCCTACTTGTCGGCTTCCTTGTGAAGAAGAGTACCCATGTGGCCACAAATGCAAATTAAGGTTTGTGGTATTTTTCTCTTAACATATTTTAAGATTAATATATAGTAGGAATCACTTTACTTTATTTCATTTGTAAGAACGGAATTATATTTCAAATGTGAAGCATTGACTTCAAATAATTAACTGTTTTAAACTTCCAAGCATGTAAACTTGAGTGGGAAATATTAATATTGGAATTTTTCCAGTTTCTACTGAAGCATAACATTGTAGTTATTGAATCTGTATCATGTAATCGAACTACTTGGGACTTATTTAAATTGTAGTCAATAACTTTTCTTTCCTTAACACTTCTATTTTCCTCTCCATGTTAAGGTGTCATGGTTCTAAACCTCCTCCTAATCCAGAGTTTACGCTGAAGCCAAAGAAAAAGAAGGCAATACAACAAAGTGAATGTGTTCCTGGCACACCATGTCCTCCTTGCCCAGACCTTGTGTGGAGATCATGTGTTGGGCAACACATTGGAGCAGAGAGAATGGTTTGTTTTGCTTCATCTTTTACGCTTTATATCAACATTTTGAATAGGAAGATTCTTTTAAATTATTTTGTCCAAATTCAATTTGCATTTATGTCTTGCACTTCTAATGAAAAATTCTCCGTCCTATTAGATGGTCTGCTCTGATAAATCACAGTTTTACTGTGAAAATTTGTGCGGAAATCCTCTACCATGTGGTAATCATTATTGTACTAAAACCTGTCATGCCTTGGAGAGACAATCTTCCTTGAACCAGTTACAGCAAAGTGAGCCTTGTGAAGAATGTTCTCTTCCCTGCCAAAAGGTGTGAACCATCCCTTTCATTATACTTTATTATCTCCATTGTGCCATTGTCTTTCACATTCTTAGATTGTATTTGCTGTCAATCACAAGTATTGAGCTAAGTCAGTGAAGTTTATCATTTGTCTCCAAGTCTAAAGTTGAGAAATTATCTTTTACTTTCTAAACTCGAAATTGTTAATTCCATTAAACTCCATTGATCAGGTAAGAGAGCCTAAGTGTCCACATCACTGCCCTCAGCCTTGTCATCCTGGAGAATGCCCTCCATGCAAAGTGCTTATTAAACGATCTTGTCATTGTGGCTCAATGGTCCATGTTTTTGAGTGCATCTATTTCAACAGCTTGTCCGCCAAGGATCAAGAGACTGTTCGTTCATGTCGTGGGCCTTGCCATAGGTAATTTAGAGTCTGCAGCAGTGTTATTATTAATCATTAGAAGCCAATTTTAACAAAAAATATCTGTGGGATGCTTTTGTTGCTCCTCCATCTCTGAATTAAATTAACAAGTTGAATGAGAGCTTAACCTTCAAATTGGTTATGCAGAAAGTTACCATATTGTACACATCTGTGCCCAGAGACATGTCATCCTGGTCAATGCCCAAATCCTGATAAATGCTCTAAAAAGGTACTGTGATATAAAATAGTTATCACTTCATGGTTTGGAATAAAGATTACATAGCTGACTCCAATGATGACTAGTCTAGTTTATGTGCTTATCCTATTCTAGCCACTGCAAACTAAATTAACCAATGCAACTATTATTGAATGGTCTTCTAAACTGAACTCTTTCTTTGCAAGGTCATTGTTCGTTGCAAATGCCAAACACTGAAAAAAGAATGGCTCTGTCAAGATGTTCAAGCAGCCTATCATCGTGATGGTTGCCATCCTAGAGACATACCGAAAAACCACTTTGGAAGTGGACTTATTCCTTGCAATTTGGATTGTAAGAGTAAAGTGCAGGTTGTTGAGTCAGAACTACAGTTACGTAAATCTAGAGTTGTGGAGGTAACTTTTTATATACACTTAAATTCATCTGCTGTCCTATGCTTTTTAAACTCAATAGTTGTGATGCGCTTGTGGAAATTTAGCTCCTATATACTTGTTGTCATTGTCATTAACCTTAGTGACAAAGTTCACAACCAAATTAGCACAACAAAAAAAAAAAAAATGGTGCTGGTAAAACAAGTGAATGCCTCTCAAAATAATGTACATCTATGTAAAATCCCCAGTAAGGTATGGTGAGGAATAACTTGGTTCAGGAATAATGATGGGCCTGGCAAATACACATGTTGAAAATAGACTGGATGTATGTTGAGATGGGCAAAATACCCAAATTCCATGGCTACCCGCAAATTTTAACCCCTTGGGTCTGGGTATGGTGATTTTTATCGCTATTTTAAGGGTCTGGGACTGGGTAATATGACCCACCTCGGCCTAGACCAATATTCATTCTTATATATATATATATATATATATATTTATTTATTTATTTATCAATCTAATAGATTATGAAATTGTTTAAAAAGTACCATTCGAATAGCATTCTGGGAATTTTGAATTACATCAATAGTAGTTTGAGACATGTTACACTTTGTTGTGATTTTATATGAACATATGTTATGTAAACGGGTTTTAACTTGAAAAAAAAAAACTTGTTTGTTACGAAAATTTTCTGGATAAATGGGTCCAGATCCGAGCATTCAAGTATTTAATGGGGACGGTGAATTTCTTACCAGCTTACTATGAGTATGGGGATCGGGACCATAGTAATCTACCCATATTGTGTCCATTATCATCCCTAGATGCACGGTTCCTCTTTACAATTTAAAGGCATCTTTTCTTAGGAATTCAGGTTTCTTAACAGGATTATTCCCAATGATGAATGACTTTATACCATGATTTATTTCAATGTTGACATGAAGTTGGAGATGCATGCTCTTTTACATGATCAACTGTTAGTTTGCTCTGATGAGGTAAGTTCTGATGCACTTCGTATGATTATTGAAGGAAAAAAAGTCTGAGACTGAAAAGTCAGTACCAAAACGACGGAGAAGGCGGGAACGGGTACAAGAATCCAACCAAACCACAAAACTGCAGGTATGCGAATTCTCCCAACATAATAGTGACTTCCAACTGCCTCTTTCGTCCCTAACCATGGTGAATGCAATCATTGGACAGAGAATCACATCCGCAACGAAGAATCTTCTTCTATATATCTTTCTTTTTATGGCCCTTCTTGCTGCTATATATTATGGTTTCAAGGGTCTTTTATGGCTCAATGATTGGATGAATGAAATTGATGAGCGAAGACAAAAAAGATATTCTCGAATCTCATAAATTCTCAGCATTGTGGTTGCTTATCCATCCATGAGGATACAATACTCTTTAAGTTCAACATGCACTGAATGCTTGCCTTAGATACCCTTTTCCGTACACAAGGAAATAATGACCCCACTGATGCGTTGTGAGGTTTTACTGATGGAGCATTTTTGGGTTTGAGTCAATTGGCATAGGTATAGTATACTATCTTGGACAACAGTGTATCTGTTATACTCAGTTGAGAGCGTTTAATTATTGATGGCTTTGAAGTTTTACCGTAAATATATATATATATATATATATATATATATATATGGTATGTATTTGTGTTGATCATGAATTTAGGATGGAATGCTTTTTTTTTTTTTTTTTTTACCTTATAGTCTTGTTTCCAAAAGAAGGCGACTATCATTATAACGAAGGGGTTTGGTCATTTAAATTTTTTGTTATTGTTTTGATAAATCTTATGTTACTTAATGAAAATGAGTTAAATAAGTTTACAGTAACATACAAGAATGGCATTAAGAATATATATATTTGGTTGTTGGCGCTTAAGTCTACTTGACGGCTAATGCTCCTCACAGGGCTATAGGACTGAAGGATGTTTTTTTTTTTTTTTTCTCTTGGTTTCAAGTAAGGACGATTAAGAAGATAGATTGTTCATAGTTATATGTTGAGATTGATCACCTATGTTCAGTTCTAATGACGTTCAGTCTGGATTGAATATCCCATCGCGTTCACACGTAAGTTTGTTTACGAAAGAAAAAAATCTCAAGTTTTCTCAACTTTTCTGACTTCATGTTGCTGGAAAATTAACATTACATGTTGGATTACCGACTTAACCTCTGTCTTTCCTTGAAAAAAATCTGGTTTGTTTTTTAAAATATATTTGTTTAGTCGTGAGTTCACCAATTCTTAGAACGGATCACGACTCCCTTAATATTTTACTTGAATAAAAATCACTGATAGCTCTCTGAGGGACCAGTTAGCAAAGACTTTTTTTTTTTCTTTATATAGAATTGATATTGTGAGTTCTAATTTTAAAAGTTTTCTTTGATTTATTTTAATGCTTTCCTTCATTATCAATAAATTATCATTAATTTAAAGTACAATATAAATAATTTAGAAATGATTGGTGGTGGGTTTAATAGCGACAGTAGCAACAATGAGAGGGGTTAGTTGGTGGCATTGTTATAACATTCACATTTTATGGGAAATTAACCATCAAATTTCTTACTTGCAATCTCGTACCATATTTGAATAATAAATTTCAATGGGAAATTTTTTATGGCCTAAATAAATTCATTAACTCATTGGCCAGCAAAGAACTCATTAACTGATCATAACCCGCCTGTTGTTGTATTTCGAATTAATTTGTTTAACACCCAAGAAAAAAAAAAAAAAGCTAAGACTTTCGAGTCAAATGTTATTTCAAGATGATAATACTCAACCCAAAATAATTATAATTTAAGCAATATGTAAAATCTAGAAGAAATATCTCTAACTTGTAATTTTACAAAAATATAGTATTTATGCTATATACTCACTGAAGACTCTAATTAATGCATTTAAAGTGGAGTTTATTCTAGTAGTTGGGCATTGTCTTGCCTGAACATTCATCTTCTTCAGCCTTCATGGTCTCAACTATGATATTCAATTTGACAAATTTCTTCTAAAATGTACCCGAAAAATTTGAAGACAGACTTATAACCTATTTGACCTTTGGGCTCTTAGCCTTTAACTTTGGCATATCTAAATTTTCTAAATTTGCTTTTGTCATTAAGTTCGAACTTTGAATCTTTGAGGCATTGCTTGATATAATTTTTCCTTCGGTTTTGTCATACTTAAACTTCAATTCTTCACGTCCAAAAGTCAATCGTTGTTTAATATGTTATCCCTCTGCTACAGCAGCTAAAGTTACCGTCTACAATTAACTTAGAGCCAAAGAAGAGTTGTTTTTTTTTTTACCCCCACTTTTTGATCCAGTCAAAATAGTAGTACTATAAACCAAACACGAGAATTGGATTCCCTTCTGTTTTTTCTATTAATCAATCATGACCTAAGTCTAAATTAGATTGTTAACATAACTTCATATACAACACATTCCTTTTGTTGAGTTAGGATTCTGAATGTAAAACCACCCACCCTTCTCTCTTCTCTCATATTCTTTCTTATTCTATCTAAATTCATTCCATGTATCTAGTTTCAAAATGCAATCTGCCTTTTGTTAACAATTCCATAGTTAGAAAAAAAAAATCCAGAAAACAAAAATGTGAAATAAATATAAGGTTACTAGCTGCAATTGTATAAACAAGCTTCCAAAAAAAAAAAAAAAAGCCAGCCACCATTTACCAACATAACTATCTAGACAAAGAAGTTGTCATAAAATCTGATTACCTAAATGAAGAGTATATTTTTTTTTCTAAAAAATACTATACTAAAATTATGTTCTACATTATTATTAGCAGAGAGCTGGAAGGGGTAGAATTACTGTTAGTCAGAGATTATTACCACGTGATTAGGTTGCTTCTGGTTATTAGAAAAAGCGTGAAAGCATAATTTACTTATTTTTGGAGCCAAAATTGATTGACGCGTGGCGTGCTAATGAAGTCTCATGAAACTGGGTTCAATTCAAAGTAAGCAAAGTCTCATCTTGACTTGCGTGGATGCTACAAAAAAGACAAAAGTCAAACTCAAATATTACGATGATGTGTTTAGTTCCAAACAATATGACATGTCGCTAAACTAGTGGACTGTCTGTATGCGCGTGATTGGATTACAAATGTGAAGTATTACTAGTTTGACATATATGTCCCAAGTGAAAGAGATGGTTATGAACAAGAACATTAAAAATTAAAAATTAGTAGCCTTTATATGTTTGTTTATAACTAAAATATAATTTAGTTAACATCAATTTGAGTTTTAATTTGATCTTCACTTAACCCATATTGCTCTTAAGTAAAACTTTTTAAGTTCAAAATGAATTTTTTTCTATTCACATAACTATTACATAAATTTTATCCTAAGTCAAATTAATAACTCAATTCAATCAAACAAAAAAATGTAAATTGGTGAAGATTGAAGAGTTATATTATTAGTGAACGAAATTAAGATAGTTACATTTTTAGAAGATCAAATTAAATATCATAATATTTCAACAATTTCATCTACTCTAAATTATCAAAAAGAATCAATTAAGAATCTTACAAAACTTTCCTTTCTCTTTCCCCTGGTTTATATGTCATTCTGAAACAGTAGAGATTGTACCACTGGAAATGCCGCCATGACTAGCATCACAAAGAGCCAAAGCCCTCTCCAAATTTGCCACAATATCACCCATCGTTGGTCTGTCTTTTCCTTCCAAACTCACACAACGCATTGCAGTATAAGCCACCAGCTCCACCGCCTCTGCTTCATTCTTCTCCGGCGGTCCAACCCTCACGTCCAGCACTCTCTCCAATTCTTCGGCCATAATCGCCGGCACCGCAAACTCCACCACACTCACAGGTGTACCTGTATTCCCATTTTCGCCATTCTTGAATATAGCTCTCTTTCCCGTCAAAAGTTCTAGCAGAACCACCCCAAACCCATACACGTCGCTTTTTGCAGTCAATACATTCAGACTGTAATACTCAGGATCGATGTATCCGACGGTTCCGGCTGCTTTTTTCGGACGGTGATAGTGGTCGAATTCTGGACCCATTAACGACAACCCAAAATCGGACACTCTTGCTGTCCAATTAGCGTCTAGAAGAATGTTGGAAGACTTGATGTCTCTGTGAATTATCGGAGGAACTGCGTAATTATGGAGATACTCGATTCCTCGAGAAGCATCGAGCGCGATTTTGATCCTCATGCTCCACGAATTTACGACACTGCTACTTCTTACTATATTGTTCTTGTCATGTAAATGGTCGTGTAGTGCTCCGTTCTTCATGTACTCGTACACCAGGAGCCTCTCGTGCTTGTCTTCACAGAACCCAACTAGCCTAACTAGATGCTTGTGGTGAAGGCGTGACAAGAACGATAATTCTGACTCAAATGCGGTTTCTTTCTCTTGAAACTTCTTGTTGGTTTCGCCCCTTTTGATTGCCACGTCGCGACCGTCGGCGAGTTTGCCTCTGTACACGACGCCGAAGCTTCCGGAGCCGATCTTATTCTCAGGTGAGAAATTGTTGGCGGCTGTTATAAGCTCAGGCAGGGTGAACTCCTCTGCTTTATCTGCGTGTTTTGTTGATGAGGTTCCACTTCTCTGGCGTCTCATTATTGCTGAACCTTGACGTTTAATGGCAGTTGATAAGCTTGAATGTGGGCTACCGTTTGAATTAGCCCCACCATTATTTGAGCTTCCTGATTTGGTAATTGTGGGCTGCACGGAGTTATGAATTTTCTTTTTACCAAAACAAATCCCTGTATATAGGCCATAGATTATTGCGCAAACAGCAGCTAAAATTCCCACTGATCCCACAACAGCGAATCCTAGTAAACCCCTAGTCAATGTCTTTGATCGAGAAGACGGTGAAGAGAACGGCGGCGGCGACTGTGGTGGAAGTGGGGTTCGAGGCGGCGGCAATGATATTTGTGGCAAACAGGGCTTACAGATGTTACCAAAACCAGGGCATAGATATTGAGATCCAGGATAAATGCCACATTCAGTACAAGAAGATTGAACACAAGGCCCTGGAAGAATGGGAGGCAAGGGAAGCTCAAACCTTGAAGTACTAGAATCAGGAGTACTATTAAACCAACCAGGACCCCAACACATTATTGATAAATTGCTTCTTGTCACTCCACAAGTAAAATTCGACCCAGAAACGATTACCTCAAACGAAACTCTTTGTGTGAGATTCACCGAGAATTGTCCTCGACCACCCCAGCAAACAACCGAGCCATTCGATCTTCTTATCGCACAGCTGTGCTCTGCTCCGAGAGCCAACCCACTATATTTCCAAGGTCCACCGTGAGGAGCATTTAGTTGACCAGAACTGTTACTTCCTTTACATACCAAAAACCCATTTGAATTCAGTCCACAAACGTGGGAATCGCCTGCTACAAGACTCCACATAGAAGAGTTTCCAAATTCACTCTGTATCTGATTCGCAATGGACATGTTTCCCCAACACCGAACCCGAGAACTATTCCTCAAAATTCCACAAGAAAATCCGGACCCAGATGATATTGACACAAATTCATAAGACCTTGATGGTAGTTGAAACTCCCGATTGGTTCTCCAGCATTCGACCTTCCCATTACCCACTAACGTGGTACAAATTTGAGCATCTCCAATAGCAAGATTCTCTAATGGAACAGTGGGGTTGTTGTAAAGTCGTTTACTTTGGAAGGTATCAGTGGAAGACACTGTGCCCCAACAAAGCAAACTGTAGTTACTGGAGCTGAGACCGCAGAAGTAGCTCCTCCCACCGGAAATCGACGAAAACGAAATGTTGGGAAGCACGGCGATGATCCTCCCGCGACGGTAACATTCAATGCGCCGCGTAAGCTCTCCCGCCACGATGCCACATACGGTGGCGGAGCCGTCGCCGACGACTGCGAGGGTGCCACCGGAGCCGAGAGCATGGGATGAGGGAATCGCAGTGAAGATAATTATGGAGGCGACAGCGAGACTAACAGTGACGAAGTAGGAAGGCAATTTCGTCATGTCAAAGGAAGGTTTTTGACATGGGAAATACAATGGGTTGAGATCGTTTGGGCTTCATTTGCAGAATTAGCGAAGGAAAAAGAAAGTTGGAAGAAGAAGATGAGGATTATATGGTATGTGTTTGGAGAAAGAAAAGGCTAAATGGTGCAGCTTTCTGGGTTAGTTGTTACGTGGTAGACTCTGAGAGTGACATGGATTTCACGCTTCAAGACTCCAAGCTTCGAAGCTGCGGTAGCTAATAGCAAGGCCGTGTTTGGTTCCTCCATCTAAACTCAATTCTTTGAATAATTCTTATTTTATGATGTGAACATTATTGAGGAAGGTAGAGGTTGTTTAATATATACGGGCATAGATAGACGTTTTACCAACAATATGAAGAAAATAAATTATAGAAAGATATACAACGCAAATTATCAAAATACTAGTGTCAAGAAATTTCGTCGCAGAATCTCCCTTTTTTTTTTTTTTTGAAACAATTAAATCAGAAAGTAAAGGTTGATACTGTCCCAGTGGTGTGATAATCTATGAGAAACTTTTATTAAATGTGGTTGTGTTGAAATTTAAATGGGAGACCCAAATGAGATGTCGGACATAAATATTTGGTTCTTTGGTTGCTGAGAAAATGACAGAGGTTGTTGGGTGGATAAGAGATTAGAGAAGATTGAGGGTCAAACACGTTACAGAAGCTGCAAGAAGGTCATACCGGAACATTTACGCATTCCTTTTGCCTTCATCTCTTCTATTTTCTTTGAAATATAAGAAAAATTATCATAAAAATTTTAGGTACAGTCATAATTTATAGGGTTTTTTTATATTATATTTGAATATACTCAAAATTATAAATATATTAAAAATAATACAAAAAAATTATATGTTTAAATATCACAAGTTTAACATATCTATTGAAAAGTTATATAACCATATTTAATTTATTTTGATAAACACCGATTTGGCATCTTAAAATGTATTATTTAGACACATATTCAATGTATTTTAGAATAATTATATTAAACTTGTAACTGTTAAATATAATTTTCTCAAACAACAAATTATTAAAAAATTACAAGAAATTTTAGATGTTTTAAGCAATAAATACAAAAATCTTTGGTGAAGTTTAGAGTATTGCAACTGATTCTTGTGCTTTTGAAATAAAATAATTATCAATTTTTCCATAAAAAAAATATATAATAAGAGTAAAACAAATAAATAGGCCTTTTTTTTTTTTTTAAGAATGTAAAAGTAAGAGATTTATTACTTTTTAATTTTAAAATTTTAATGAATTAATTGCAAATGACCTGATAGTTATAGGGTTCTTCTTTTTGTATTTTTTCTCTTTTCTAGTTAAATGACATATATAATTTATGTGTTTAATACTTTGTACATAATTATGAAAAGAGTAATTGTAAAAATATATACTCAGAACGGCGATGTGAATTGGTATGACTTACTAAGACTTTGGAAGACAAAAAAAATACTCATTCTATTATATCTAAGAATGGTGGTGGCAGCACGTTAAATTTTAAACTTTATTTTTTCAAATCACTTAAAAATATAAGTCCGCTAGATAGTGTCATTAATTTAATATGAATTATTAACTAACTATAACAAAAAATCCGAATCACTAGTAATGAGTCTGGTTTTCTTGAAAAGAAACCGATGGGTGCAATTAAGAAAAATAACAATTTTCAAGGTGAGAATTCTCAGTCATTTTTTCTAATTACAAATATCCATACTCTACAACTAATTTGTGTTGTGAGAATCATACAGGATTGGCAGTTATAATTATTAATATTTTGCAACATGATTTGGCAGTGTTTACAAATCAAAGTGATTATAAAAATTAAATAAAAAAAAAAAAGAAAGAAAAAGCCATTAAGCTAGAAAGCTGAACTGTAACTTACAAGAATAATCATGGCTGCTGCAAAAAACTTGGCCCAGTGCTAGTACAAGTGAAATATAATCATGCCTTGACAAGGCAAAAGAGCTTTTTTAAATGAGTTGTTATATACTAATTAATATACTACCAGGAAGACAAACTCCTTACAGTGCATATTTATTAGGGTTTCCATGCTTTGCTAGATGACTTTTATGATATGAACAGTTATAAACGAATAAAAAAAAATTAAATGCCATTTGACCAAGAAAGAGAATTCTAATATTTGTGTTTAAGACAGAAGAAAGTTGTTTTATAAGGGTGCTTAATGGAAAGCTACTTCTAAAATAAAGAAGGTAAACGCAAATAAATAAGTGTCTGGTTCTGGGAAATAAATAAATAAAGAGCATGAGATAGACATTTTTGAATAGAGCCGAAGGGACAGGCCCAGCTGGAAAGGATGTTTTTTTTTTCTCGAACCAAAGTAACTATCATGATGTTGGGATACTAACTAATCATTAATTAATAGTTTATTACTTTAAATTTTGAAAATATTATTCTTGAGAATTATAAGTTCAATATATTTACTATAAAAAATATTGAATAATAAAATTATTTTGAAAGACTTTAAGATTAAATTTTATTTCTTCTAAAAGACTTTGGTTTAGAAGCTTTAATTTGATGATATATTTGGAAATTTAAAAAAAAAGATAGAGTTAAATATTTTATAACGGAATGATAAGGAGTCAAATGAAAAAAATTAAGTTATTTGTTTGTTTAACGATTTAATAAATGAAGAAAATAGATGATTTCTATAATAGAATTATTTATAAATTAATTTTATAATAATACTTTTATATTCTAATACAGGGATTTTAAATTAGGTCCTTTTGAATAAATAAAATTTAATTTAAAAAGTGTTAGAATTTAAAATTCTTCGTCATAAAATGTTAAAATTATGTTCAGGCCAAAAATGTTAAAATTATGATTATTAAATGTAATTTTTCTTTTTAAAGAAAAATTTTCTTAGAGCCATTATACTGCGTAGATATGGCAATTCCCAGAGTGAAGGAGTCCAAGAGTACACGCCATAGAGGTGAATAAAAAGACTTGGACCACTCCACACCAAGTCATGGATCAGCAATTCAATAATCAAGTTTTATTCATATTGACTTGTTCTTTTTTTTTTTTTTTTTTTTCCTATGTCGACGTATTCACATCATTTTTACATTTCATATTAACCTGGAAATAATTCTTAATTTTTTTTATAAAAAATAATTTATTAAAATATATTTTGAAAATTTTTTATTTCAATGTTATTTAAGTTGTATTTAAAACCAACAACTTATATTATTTGAAATTTAAAAAATGAATTGTTTATATTAATCAAATATATATTTTGAAAGAGAAAAAAATTGATTGAATTAAGGAGATTTACGAGTTTTTCCTTATTTGCATAAGCAAGATTTGATGAAAACTAGAATCATTGGTCATATGAGATCTTAACGGTATTGGAAAGATCTCGTAGTTTCCACATGTTAAATTCCTTTCTTTCAATTTTAGTGTAATAGTAGGAATTTTTTTACCAAGTGTATAAGAGGCATAGACTTAAAGATTTTTTCTTTTATTGTATAACTGACTTGCTTTATATAATGGGCTAGTTAGGGCTTATAGGTAATTTTTGAAAATTTTTTAAATTATTATTTTGTCCTTAGTTAATAAGCACCCCTTATGAGTGAACTTATATAAGATCCAACATCTCCCACTTACACATTTTCAGTAAACCAAGGGAACACTTTCTTTTTATAATATGTAATAGTTCATACAGGAAAAGTAGGTTAGGCAACCATCATACTGTGAAAGCATCAATATTACTCATCAGTTATGAGTATATAGTCTCTCATAGAAGACAAACTTACATGTAGATCATAAGGTATGTGTGCATCATAGATCATAAGAATCACATTCATATATCTCACAACGATCTTATCTATGAAAATATTGTGTATTCCCAATCATGAGTCACAAATCATAACTGGTATATTGGTTAATACTAAATAATGATATTCTTTTTATGATCTTCCTCTTCCCACTATCATATCTATACAGATTTAGCTTACTTTTCTAAATATGTCTCGTTAGACTAAATCATTACATATGTCTCGTTAGACTAAATCATTACTCATAATCCTTAGGCAACAAGTTAAGATAGCGAATACCAAGCTGCATCTCAAGTACTTGATTAAAGTTTGAGGGCACAAGTATAAAGCTAGTACAAAGGTTCAAGGGTTTCATACAACATAAAATCACACTCATGTTAACCCATATGGTCATTATTTGCACACACGATATGAAATGAGTTACAACATTTCTCCTTTCCTCATAGAGTGTATGTCTATTTCACAAGTAATGTTGTATAGATGACATTTAGACATTACAAGTCTAAAATTGAGTTCTAGAACTCATATCCAGCAATTAAGGTAGACTATCAATGATGAACTTATTTCACCAAATCAATCATAATGATCCTATGTCATTAATTAAACAACCTAAATGATTTTAAGTACATTTGCTTTCAAATTAACCTTTTGATAATTTCACTTAAAATCTTGTCTTATATCTAATATCACAAAGACACTAAGGTAGTAACCTATGTAAGAAGGCTAACATTTTTGCCTACCTAACATACTTAACAATGACGAACAAACAAACATAACACTCAAAGAAAGAGATATAAGTATGGAAATTAAACTTTATTGATTGTCAAAGAACATTAAAACAACTATCTCAATGAACAATGGGAAAATGACAAAGAAAAACAAATGAAGTATCATAAATTCTACGCAATCCTTGAGATTTAATGAGTTTCAAAAACACATCTTTAGGAGCAAGCTTAGTCAATGGATCTACCAACATCTCATACGTAGATATATTTTTCACGTTCATAATCTTACGTGCAACTATGTCTATCACATAGTGATATTTGATATCTATGTGTTTGGTTTTGCAATGATATTTTTGGTCCTTAGTATAAGCAATTACAGTTTCACTATCAAAGTAAACTAATAATGGTTCAGTCTTTTCTGTTTTGCCTAACAAATGTTCAAAGAACCTCTTTAACCAAATAGCTTCTTAAGCTGCTAAAGAAAAATTTATGAACTCAACCTTCATCATGGACAAGGATACACAATATATTTTTTTTTACTACTTCATGATATGACGCTATCATTAACTAAGAAAACATATTCTGAGATGGCTATTGCTCATCTAAGTCTCTTCTATGATCAGCACCTATCTATCATACCAATTGTAGATCTCTGCTACCTTGATAGTAAAGCACATAATTAGCAGTCCATTTCAAATAACTTAAGATCCTTTTTACTGCTATCCAATGTTTAGGATCTGAGTCAATTTGATATTTACTCACTAAGTTAACTTCTTGACAGATATTAGGTCTAGTACACTTCATAACATACATTAGACAATTAACTGCATTCCAATAAGGAGTTTGACTCATACGCTATTTTTCTTTGACAGCCTTGGGACCCATCTCGGCACTCAAAGTTCAACTAGCATTGATAGGAGTATTTACAGTGTTACCGCTATCCATAGTAAAATGTTCTAGGATTTTTCTGATATAATTCTTTTGCGAAGGATACATAATTTCTTAGAATGTTTTCTTGAAATCTCAACTCCAAGAATGTGTGCAACTTCACCATATCTTTTATCTCAAAACGAGATGACAACCAGGTATTTACCACATTGATAATCTTTATATCATTTCGAACTGTGAGTATATCATCAATATACAATGTCATAATCACAAACTTATCTTTAAATGTTTTGGTATATATATAGTTGTTTTCACTCATCATAATGAACCACTAGAGATGATAGTATTATGAAAACAAATATATCATTGCCTCGAGGATTGCCTATACCATAGATAAACTTCAAAAGGTTACAAATTTTCTCTTATTTGCCTTCTTTTATAAAACCATTAGGTTATTCCATATAAATCTCTTCATTTAATTCTTCATTGAAAAAGGAGGATTTTTACATCCATTTGATGTAATTCAAGATCTAAACAAATCATTACAGTTAAAATTAAGCGAACAGAGGTAAATCATATAGTTGGAGAAAAAGTCTTTTCATAGCCAATTTTTTTCCCGCTATGTATACCTTTTTACTACTAGCTGAGCATTAAATCTTTTGATTGTGCCATAAGCTCTTTTATTGATCTTGAGAACTCACTTATTCCTAATAGCCTTACATCCCTCTAGGAGGTCAATAAGTTCCTAAACATTTTTGACTCTCATAGACTCAATTTCTTCTTCCATAGCTTTAGTCCATTTATCCTTAAAATGGTATAAAAGAGTTTCTCTCATATTTTTCAGCTCATCTTTATTTTGCAAGAGCATCATAAATGGTTTATCACATTTGATCTCATATCGTCGGTGATGAATCTTTTTATGTGAACCATATATAAGTTTTGATTCACTGAATTTTACTTTGTTGTTCTTGTTTGGATCAATGTTGCTCCTACTTGGATCAAAAACGATGGTCTCACTCTTACTTGGATCAATTTTATTTCGTAACTCCCACTTGGAGCAACTGGCTCAGGAACATTTTCATTCATATTTGATAATAATGAAGGTTACTGACGAGAAACTAATTCATCACTTACTATAATCCTCCCACTTGAATGAAGTAATCTTTGTTTGTTCAGATCTTCTATCTCAATTATGGATAGGTCTTGACATACCTCACCTTTTTTTGGTTATTCATTCTTTAATATCTTTTGGCTCAAATTTAGTCATGCTCCCAAAGCACTCATGTAAGTCTTTCACCCAATTCATAACTTATATAGAGTGGTTACAACTTATTTTGTAAGCATACAGTTAAATATATAGGTTGCAGTTAGTAAAGCATCATCTCAATAGGTGATTGGCAAATTAGTTTACGTCATCACAGACCTAACCATCTTAAGAAGAATTATATTTTTTCTTTCTATAACACTATTTTGTTATAGATAACTTAGAATAATCAACAGATGAACTGTCCCTTTTTCATCACATAATTCATTGAATTGAGATAATAAATATTATTGGCCTCGATAAGTTTTAAAAGTTTTAAGCTTCTTATCTAATTGATTCTCAACTAAGCTCATATAGTTTTTGAAACATCTTAATGTTTTTTACTTATGAGAAATCAAAAAGACATAACTGAAACAAGTATAATCATAAATAAATATAAAGGAATAGTTCGCTTTATGCCTGACCTTAGTATTCATAGGTCCACAAATGTTCGAATAAACTAGTTGCAATGGAAATGCGATTATGGTTGTTTTATCAAAAGGTTTTCTGATAGATTTTTCTACTAGACAAGATTCAAAAGTAAACAAATTTACTTGTTCAATGCAAGGAAGCAAACCCTCTTTTGTTAACTATTGCATTCTTTGTTAGCCAATATGACCAAGTCTAGTATACCAAATGTGTACATCGTAATTAAAATCATGTGTGATAGCAACATTATTAATATTATAAGATTCATCATCTAAATCCATAGAAATAAAACCTCTAATTACATAACCAATGCTATAAAAAAATGAACTATAACTCAATTTAACAGAATTTTCATGGAAAAACAAATCATAGCCTAGTCTAAGTAAATCCAAAATTGAAATGACATTTCGAAAAATTTGAAGTGCATAAAGGACATCATGAAAAATAAGGTCACGTACAACTAACTTGCATGTTTTGATCCCTTTGACAGCAACTTTAGTGTTATTGCCTACATATATCCAAAATGTTCCATATGGAACTTGCTGAAAATCAATGAAGGCTTCATGGTCCTTGCTATATAGTCTATGGTTCTTGAGTCTACAATCTATATAAGACAAGATTTAGTTAGCATAATAAAGCTAGAAACACAAAGTTCACTCATATAGTGACATTTCTTTTGGCAATTGTAGCACTTAATTTTTGCCATATTCACTTTTCGCGACTTCTTTTTCCTTTGTTGATATGTCTTTTGCTTTTTCTTAGGTTAAGTTGTTCCTTTGTTCTTCCCCAATTCTTTCTCTTTGAATCATGTCTTCCACTTGAGGTTGCCATGTGCAACTTAAGAATTGACTTGGCTGATTCAAGCTTTTATTCCTTGAGTTCGAGATGCCTCCAGACATTTTCCAAAGTTATGATTATGTCATTGAGAATGAGATACATTTTCATATATTTCCACAAACTAAGCAAAAAATGAATGACAGCTTAGATTTCCTACTCATCTGTTAAGACATTTTTAGCAACCTTCAGCTTTCCAATCATGTTTGTCATTTATCTTAAATGTTTCTTTATAGAATGTTTTGGGCATTTCTTATAAAAGTCAAACTTGATTGTTAAAGAACGCAACTTGATACAGATGTAGTTTCAAACTTTATTCTCAAAGCATTCCAAAGCCTTATAATGCTTTCGTGACGTCTGAACTCTCTTAAGATGTTATCATTCAGAGCATTCAACAATATAATGCAAGCAGTGAACTTTTTTTCCTTTTAAGTGTCATAAGTCTCACAGTCTCACCTATGCAGAGCCATGTTACTAGCTTCTAGTTTTTTCATGACATGATTTAGAGCTTCAAGAGCCTTTTGCTCTTCTAGAAGATATTGAACCTTTATACTTCAAATCTCATAATTGTCACCATTGAGCTTCAACTCTCTGTTAAGCTTAGCAACAATACTTTTAGAAACAGTATTCATTCTTTGTACAACAAGAAAGACAAATAGAAAATAAAGATCAAATCATTAAAATAAAACATGCAAGATTTAATATTCACTATGTATACATATCATGACATTAAGTATCATTTGATTAATTTAATTAACTTATGCATAACTTGGAGTGGAAAGAGCACGAAGTGCTAGTCATCATCCTAAGGTAATATAGAAAGTGAAAATTAACAAAATAAAAAAACATAGCTAAGTGTCTCAATAAACCACAAACAAATTGCAAAGCATGATTTTACAAATATTAAACAAATTCACATTTTGAATTTTAATATCACTTAACA
Source organism: Delonix regia (assembly GCA_037074485.1). NCBI lineage: Eukaryota > Viridiplantae > Streptophyta > Magnoliopsida > Fabales > Fabaceae > Delonix > Delonix regia. The sequence goes on along the minus strand of CM073452.1, from coordinate 15,940,437 downwards.
TATAAAGAAAGCCATGAATCATACTAAACTAATTAACACATGAATAAAAACATGCATCTTAGGCTTAACTAATAAATTTATCATATGTTAAACAAATTAACATACAAATAAGTCAGTCATATAATGTTAGATTAATTAAAATTTATCAATAAACCTGTTAAACTAATTAACATATTAATAAATCAAACAAATAATGTTAAACTAATTAACATTCATCACTAAACATGTTAAACTAATTAACATATGAATAAAATATGCATTTCATGCTTATCAAATAAATTTATTACATGTCAAAGAAATTCACATAAAAATAAATTAAGGTAAAATATGTGGTGCACCAGTATACCCAATCATAATGTAGTAGCATAATTGTAATATTACTATTTTTTGTTGTTGATATTATTACAATTATGTCTTTACATTATAAATGAGTGCACTGGTGTACTCAAAATTGTGAGTGCATCAAAGATGACACTATAAATTAAACATATAATGTTAAACTAATTAACATTTACTTTCTAAATTTTCTTTAAAAAAAATTAACAAGAAAAGTTTTTAATGAATTAATGTTAAACTAATAAGAAAAGTTTTTAATGAATTAACAAGAAAAGTTTTATTCATATTAATAAATCAAACAAATAATGTTAAACTAATTAACATTCATCACTAAACATGTTAAACTAATTAACATATGAATAAAATATGCATTTCATGCTTATCAAATAAATTTATTACATGTTAAAGAAATTCACATAAAAATAAATTAAGTTAAAATATGTGGTGCACCAGTATACCCAATTATAATGTAGTAGTATAATTATAATATTACTATTTTTTGTTGTTGATATTATTACAATTATGTCTTTACATTATAAATGAGTGCACTGGTATACTCAAAATTGTGAGTGCATCAAAGATGACACTATAAATTAAACATATAATGTTAAACTAATTAACATTTACTTTCTAAATTTTCTTTAAAAAAAATTAACAAGAAAAGTTTTTAATGAATTAATGTTAAACTAATAAGAAAAGTTTTTAATGAATTAACAAGAAAAGTTTTATTCATATTAATAAATCAAACAAATAATGTTAAACTAATTAACATTCATCACTAAACATGTTAAACTAATTAACATATGAATAAAATATGCATTTCATGCTTATCAAATAAATTTATTACATGTTAAAGAAATTCACATAAAAATAAATTAAGTTAAAATATGTGGTGCACCAGTATACCCAATTATAATGTAGTAGTATAATTATAATATTACTATTTTTTGTTGTTGATATTATTACAATTATGTCTTTACATTATAAATGAGTGCACTGGTGTATTCAAAATTGTGAGTGTATCAAAGATGACACTATAAATTAAACATATAATGTTAAACTAATTAACATTTACTTTCTAAATTTTCTTTTAAAAAAATTAACAAGAAAAGTTTTTAATGAATTAATGTTAAACTTATTAACATAAAAAAATAAGAAATAATCACATATTACTTAAGCTAAATTTATTAGGAAATAAAAATTAATTTTTCACTTAATGAAAGAAATTAATTAATTACATTTATTTAAAGTTAAAATATAAATACATAATTTATATTTAAAATATCTCTAAATGTTTATAAATTAAAAACTTAAAAAAGATTGAGCTCAAAGTATTATATATAATAGGTCTCGTACCCAATTAAAAAAAATCCAAAATCACTTTAAAAACTTAAAAGAGCCAGGATCTCCTTTTAAAAAATATATGGTCCAAAATTACTTTAAAAAAAAAAATGGAAGGCCCAGAATCACAAAGATGCAAGGCCTAAAATTGGTGAGATGAAAAAAAAAACCCTAGCATCATCTTCTTCCTTCACCTTGTCGCTGCCAATGGTGTCCACTGCTACTCATTGACCGCCCACTCACGAGCACCGGCGTTGCTGCATTGCATTGTCCATCGGCTGGCAAGGGTGTAGCGATGAACGCTGCCGGTGTTCTTCCTCTAAACGCTGCAATTTGGAGTTCGTTGTGGAGCTCTTTTTTCGCCGCCATACTGGCGACTTTTGGCCGGCAATAGTAGCGATAAACGTCGTTGACGACAGTAGAAGTAGTCTGCCTCGTCGAAGCACTGTCAGCAGCCATTACCACTGGCAACCAAGGTGGAGAGCCCTGAGCTCTCTCACTCTGCGTTTGAAGGTGAAGGGAATTTAGAAAATTTTCATCTTTTTTTGGTAATTTTAAATTCCTAATTAATCAAACCCTAAATAATACTACATTTAATATTCACATATCCTAATTAATTATTCAAATTAATTTAAGAAATTAGTCAAGAAGCTCTGATACTAATTAAGGGGAAAAAAATGAATTAAAAAGACTAACGGGTTTCTCTTAATTTGTGAAAGCAAGATATGATGAAGATTATAATCATTGGTTAATTCAGATCTTCACAGCATGTTGAGTTCAGATTTTTTTTCAGTAACAAGAATTTCTAGTAAAAAATAATAATAATAAATAATATTTTATTAATATTAAATTAATAAAAAATATATTATATTAATAAAAATTATTTTTTTATTTATAAACAGTAACTAAGTAACTAAGAAATCTCCAATTACTGCAAGCGACGCTGGCCAGCATGTTGAAGAGCTTTCGTAGCGGTCATAGCCTAAATTTCCTGCAGTCTAGTAGTAGGAATTTTTTTTACTAAGCGTATAAGAGAGAGTATGCTTTAAGATTTTTTTTTATTTTATAACTTGCTTGCCTTATATAATAAGTTAAGTAGGGGTTATTGATAATTTTTTAAATTATTATTTTATTTTTATTTAATAAGTATATTTTATAGGTAGACTTATATGATGTCCAACATTGTTATATATATAATAAACATAAGGATATTTTAGTTAGAATTTGTCACAAAAAATCTGTACAAGACATATTCTAATTTTCTTAAAAAAGGAGTGTAATTTTTAAAATAGCATCAAAACAATGTGCAATTTAAACATTGATTAAGAAAAAATTATTTATCACCAAAAAAAAGGCATCATGCTGACATGTATCATGCATTATATTTCTCTTTTTCGTTTTTGGCTAAGAGCACGACAAAATCACTTATGGCAGATGACATCCTTAGTGTATTAGTACATTATATGCATTATATTTCTTAGTCAACAATATTATCAATTAGTGGACAAAGTTATATTATCTTCTAGGCGTCAGGATCATTGAATAAATACTGAGAGATAACACCAAAGTTGCTGCATTTGAGTTACAAAAAGGTAGAAAGCAGTCATCTTTCTAAAGCCTAACTCTATGCTCTAATCATATTTAAATTTTCATGTTTTAATTCTCCGTGTCAGAATTCCGAACGTTCCATGTTTTGCTTTTAAAGTTTCCAAAAGGATTACGGTTTTTATTTTCAAACTTATTCCTGTTACAATATCGAAGAGATAAAAATCAAGCAACTGATCTTAGCTAGGCATAATCGATGAGGAACCACGTGGTCTCCAAAAAAAAAATATCATACAGTAAACAATGCTTAGCAATGAACGTTTAAATTGCTTATAATTATTAATAAATACTTGTACAAGAAACTAGCAAGATACATTACAGCAGATGACAAGCCTATAAACAACGTTAAAGTGTGAATCAAGCTTCTAGCGATCTAGACGGCAAACGGCTTTGACTACAAGATGCAGCATTTGAAACCTCTTGACTATCCCAGAAACAAATTGGTACTATACAAAAGATCTTTTTCTTCCAATGAGAGACGATCCTTCCAGCGATAAAACCAAAGATTGTACAAAAAGAAGCAGAGTTTGATTCCCAAAAAAGAAAAGTTAATCTTACAATGTCCAACAGGAAGCTGGAATCCCTTGCTTTTGAAACCAGTCAGGCATGTGGAACTTCTCGTAAAGCACAGGTCTCACATCCTTCTGCTCAGAGAGGTGCTTGAGAAGAGGAAGAATGACATCTAGAAGCTATACAATACAAACAAGAAAGATGATGATTAAATCATAAAACATCATAAGGCTGATTCTGAATGTTCAATAGTCCAGATCTGCTTACCTGTGTGTCATATGGCTGCCCAGCAGAAAATGGGATGCATGGAATTCCATTCAGTGGTTGCAATAAAAAGCTGAAGGGATTGTTGTCAACAATAACTATGCGGCATAGATCCTTTGATATGCCAGAAAGATCTTTCACATGTTCCCGATACTCCCTGTAAAGAGATTAATGTATGAGTTGATATGAAAACTGAAATGAATGGAGAAACTTGGAATTAGTAAATGAGAATCATTGCTGTAAAGTTTTTTAAATAATGGCACAAACAATTTCTTCTATTTAGTTATGCAGCAGACTGTAGTAAAAAATTTGACATACACCAGCAGCACAAGATGCATTGACGTCAATAAAGCCAAAGTTTAAAGAACAAATTTTCCTAGCATTCAGGTTTACGTAAGATTATGTGGCTGGTTATGTCATTCCATAGATCTCGTTATATTGTGGTGGCCAAGGGTTTACTTTTAGTTGTTCATATATTTGCTTAAGGATATTTAGTATTTTTTGTATTTCTAGGTCATGGGGTGTAATTAGGCTAATTTATGTTATTTAGGTGCTAATGGGTTTAATGTTAATGCTTGAGTTTCCTTTTATGGGTCAATTGATAGAACACTTTTAATCCATACAGGATTATGATTTTATTCCAAATGAGCATTCAATTCAGAAAATTTTCACATTTGATTCACCCTAGAAAACCAATTTTACTCTAGTACATCCAATGTAAACCCCTGACCGTCCTACATCACCCAACTATGTGCAATAAAGTCAGGTGATATTATATGAATGTGACAAAATTGGATCAAGTATCAGAGTTTGTAGCTGTTCCATCAGCGTTGTTAATCTTAGATAATCTCTGGTTCAAGTTTTTAAGACATGAAGACATAGGTCAGTATCGGCGAATCGAGTGACCGTACGAAGTGTTAAAAAGAGTAATGGATTATAGTAATAATTAAGATATAAAACATACTGTATTGAATCCTAAGAGTCAATAACAAGTGAAGAATAGCTTGAAATGTAGAATATGATGTATTTAAACTCTAATAATAAGAATAAACACTCAAGCAACTAAATTTATTCCAAGTATGAAAAAAGTACTCAATCATTAGTCATAAATAAGCTTATCAGTCATAAATTTGTAAGTAATTAATTTTCAAAATGAGCCCAAGTAATATCCTTTTTCGCTTTATTTATAAGAGGTATGGAAAAACTTAACAATGACTCAACACTGCCACACCAACTCATTGTTTTCACACATTTCTGGATCATAGAATTATGCAATTTTTCTGTCTTGGCTCGAATAATCACACAAATTCATTATATTCATGATTGACTCAAGACTTTTTCTAATTTGGCCATCAATTCGTAGAGTTAGCTATGTGACTCATTGCAAATCCTGAGTTACACCATTTTGATAGTTATTTATCAAGTAAATGTATAACTATGGATGGGAAAAAGGAAGAAGCATTTACGTGCTAATTGTTGAGGGCCGATAAAGTCTTTGACTAAACCAGTTTTCCATGTCTATTATGTCAACAAGGGGTCTGGCATAACCTGTGATAATATATAGAGCAACGTTATTCAGAAAAATAGCAAAGACTTCCTGGAAAACAAAGATGCACGTGAGCAGCTCAGAATTGTGATGCAAACCTTCAAGACCAGCAGTAAACAGCACTAAGTCAGCAAATTCACTAAGTTGCTTTAAGAATTCTTTCAATCCAGGGCGTTCAAAGACCGTGACATAATTTATTTTTGGTTTTCCATCTCCATCCTTGAAAGCCCAACATGCTCAAGTAAATACACAATATTCTAGCTTTAGACAAGCAAATGCAAGATATCAAGTAACACACCTTGTCTGAAGATATGCATTCCAGTTCAAACCAATTCAAACCAGCTTCTATTGCATGAGTACGAAGTGCAGCTGGCAAGCTTGATGTCTCATATGCACAAACCAATGTTTCATCCAAGTCAAGCACTACCTATAAGTGCACATGTGAGATTAGAATCTACATTAACAGCAGGAGTTTTGTAATAAAACACGAAAATATATTTGGGTTCAAGCATGCAGGGGGTACAAGGAACAAAAGAAAACAATCAAAAGAATGACACCTATTAAATCTTATAACAGCTCATCATAACAGAAAAAAGAAAAAAAAAATCCTTGCAATGATTTTTCTCAGTTGACTCAACATGAAATATTTGAAACTGGCATGTTTTGCACTTTTATCCATAATTTTATTTAAGAGATCTTGTTTAGGCAAGTGTTAGAAGTCAAGACACTACGCAGCATGCATCTCGTATTTTGTACTCAAACAGAATGAAGGATACAAATTCCAACAGAATTTTTACGCCCACTAACTTCAACCACAAGTTTAGTGCTACGTAGTATTTTGAGTTGGACAATCAAATTCAGTTTTTTGTTGCAAGGGTAGTGATGCTGCTAGAAAAGTGAAATCTATATGACAATGCAATAAGAGAAGCTACATTATATCAAGTCAGAAGAGAAAAAATTGTGCGTTAGAAGAAAACCGAGATAAAATTAACCGCAGGGCACTGCAACATAAAGAACAGCACATTGAAAATATAAAAAAAGGATTGCCATTACACTAAGGCAAAAATGTTCAACTTCATGGTAAATTTCATATGTCGAAAATCAGCTCAATTCCCTGCAGTGTAGGCAACATGAAATGGTATTTACAGCCAAATATAGAGAACTAATATCTGCAAATGTGTTTTGCATCCTCAATTCTCACTAAACATGACAAATAATTTCATGCACACTTCTAATAATTTCTTACTTATCTTTCCTATCCTTCCATAAGCCCTCAATAGGATAGTATTTTACTAGTTCCCTCATTTCACAAGAGAGCTAGATCATGCCAATTGACTTATAATATTAGATGTTCATGTGAAACTAGCATGACATCCAGAGATATGGACTAAAGAGGAACCACAACAGAACGAGAAAGAAGAAACGATAGATAGAGGAGCAAATACAAGTAGCCAGTAAGCAAATGAATTGGCGGAGTACAAGAAATATTTGCACTTTGTGTGTGTGGGCATCAGAAGCATGAACTATGTTCATAAATGAAGGCGAATCATATTAAAGCTGTAAATGAAGTGAATTGAAAAAGACGAGGCCGTTACACTGAGATGCCACCGACTGTATTATACTATTCTATTTTTGCTAGCAGATACGCCCATTCAATATTCCTACTGATCATTATCAACAAAAAGTAATTTTCTTGCCCCCTGCAAAAAGCTTTTCCGAGTCCCTTAGTTTTAGCAGCCAACTCATTTCCAAAGTACTTCCCTTGGTAGAGTGAAAAAAAAAAAAAAAAAGACCATTTAGTCTATGAAAAAAATATCGGATAGAAACTTTCATCAGGCATACCCGAGGTCAAGTCAATCAACCTTCCATCGTCTTCACAGCAAAAATTCAAAGCTACTACACAACGAAATTAGTCGTGGTCATGGATCCTAAATACAACAAATGCATGCCACGCAACGCCCAATCGAAAACCTCCCGTCCCTAAAGAGAAGTGTAAAGGCAAATTCAAAAGAATCCCAAATCTATCATACCGTGAGTTTTGGGACAGGCTGATCGTCGGAGCCGGAATACTGGCCAGCTGTTATATCAACGGTGGAGGCCGGCGGCAAATCAGGTTCAAGCAGCTCAACGGCGGGCAGAGGCTTGAACGAAGGAGAAGAAGTAGAAGAAGAGAAAGAGAGTAAAGGGTAGTGGCCGAGGGCTCTAATTATTTGAAAAAAGATCTGGAAGAAGGCGGCTAACCAGCTCAGCAGTGCCCTCCATGCTTGCTGGGTCCTCGGCGAGTACACCTCTGCCTGAGTCAACTCACCCATATGAATCGGATTCTTCCCCACCACACAACAACTTCAACTACGATGGTTTCTAGTGCTCTGTTCTTAGTGTCTGATTTTCCAGAGCAGACACGTAGTTGCGATGGTTCGTGATAACAAAATCGTGAGAAAGAGAGAGAGAGAGAAAGAAAGGAAATATCAGAGAACGCGCAGCGGCGGCGCGTGTGCTGGAATGACTGAGAAAATGGTCGATGATTACTGTATGGGGTCAAGTGGGGGACGGCAAGCGGCGTGAGTTTTCTCGCAGCCGAAATAGAAACTGAGGGGAGAAAAAAAGACGCGCTATGAGGAGCGTGGGGAGAGCTGAAATGATCATAATGCACGTAGAAAAAGCGAAAAATAGAGGGAGCTTGGGTGAATAGAGAATCAGCCAATGAGAAGAGACAATGTTAGGGTCTTCGTTCAAACTTGTTGTCCTCCTGCTCCATTATTACAGATAGCAGCCAGCATCTATGAGAAAAGTTAAAGCGTTGTACGCTAAAATATAATTTTTAAATTTAAATTTTAAACGTACAAAAGAATATTGATAATTAAATATTATTAAACGCTTAAAAAAGTAATTAAAGCGTTGTGTACGATCTGTTAAAACGTTTAACACTAGTCCGATACATTGAAATCTTCACAGGCTGCCTCCTTCAAGACTTGTTAGTCTAACGACGTTGGAGAGTTCTGAGCTTCAACGATTCCAATATCCCAATCCCGACAAAAACTAGCTTAGCCACAAATAATTTACAGAAAAATTGTGGCTAAAAATTGTACGTGGTTAAGATATTTATAAATTCTTTGAAGTATGATCGGGATTCTTTCATGGAAAATTGTTCCCATCCACGTCTTGACAGTAACGCTAATAATGCCAAATATTGGCTTCGAAGTTGTACTTGAAAGTTTGTTGATATTTTCATAATTTCGTTGGGTCCACTTGTTTCAACTTACGGACATTTTCTCACCCCAAAAATTTAGGTAATTTGTTTCTTCAATTGAAAATCTAGACAGAGCCATTATGTAATTAAATTCTTTGTATCCATTTCTTGCCTTTTTTTTTTGTTTCTGTTTAATTTAATCGACAGTTCTCTCTTTCTTTCTATTAGATGAAGTCATTGACCAGCTTACAAATTAAATAGGGCCAATTGGCAAATTCATGCACGAAATGGGCGGAAGAAGATAAGCTTGACACGGGGTATCAAGACATTGGCTAATTCCTTCGGTCAAATTCTCTCATACCATTAATAAAACATGTTAACCCTCTGTCAGCTTTTTTATTAAAATTTTTAAATCAATTAATCAAGGATAGTTCTTGGATTATACCATATTGACAAAATAACCAAACAATCTTCTCAGAGAAGTACAGACAATATAGGATCACACATTTTTTAACATTTACTGTTGGGCAATGTTCAGTCCCCCGATCCATTTAAGGCAAAAATAATGGAATATGGTCTGTACAAAACATTATTTTGATCAACAGAAAGGGTATGAAAAAATGTACAACAAGAGAAATGCGAAGAAACTTGCTGTTACAGATAATAAAAAACCAAAATTGTGATTGCAAGCTTTGGTATGCTAGATGCTTAATGACTGAAAGAAGATAACTCCTTCAGAATCAGTGAGCTTTCATCCAGAAAATGAATGGATGCTCTACTTGGAGTTATAAACATGGGAAAGCCATGGATGCTTTAGTGCCTGTCTTGCAGTTGGTCGTCTTCTGGGATTAGTGCTAAGCAAGTATCTGACAAAATCGATAAACATCGTATCAGAAACCTGCATGTGCTGCTCCAACGACCACTCCTCTGAAATTATGTACTCCAATTGGTTTGTCTCCTGTGAACAATATTACAATTATGTTGGAAATATCTGAGATGGAATTTTAAGTAGAACTTGATTCTGCTGATGAATGCAGTTCTGTAGTAATATATCTGGTCTTTGCTTTGCTATATTTTTCTACCTTATTTGAATCTTTACCCACTAGGGACTTAGGCAAGATTGATTTGAGAGTACAGTACAATAAGGAATCAAAAGATTTAATCAGCCCACACAAAGAAAATGCAGAAATAAGAACCGTGATCTTAAATTAACAAAAGAATGGAGTCCCTTTGGATAAATAAGTCAAAATCACATATACTTCATTTAGAACTAAAAATGCTATTAATGAACTTCTAGTTCTTAATGAGGACAGCTATGAAGGAAAAGAGAATGGGAAACGAACCTCATTTACATAATAAATATCATATTCTTTGGTGAAATACTTGTGTGTTTCCTGCCCTCTCACTAACATCTCCAGATCAAGAGGACCAAGCATTCCAATCATGCGTGCGAGAATTATTGCAACAGCATCATTTGGAAAGAGCACCTAGAGAAGACACAAAGACTAGATTAATAACCAACAAATTCTCCTTGTAGTTTTTTGTAGCTTACTCGAAATGTCACTTCTGTTAGAGCTATATAGAATTGAAAATTGTATCATACTAAAGCAAATTAGAACATACTTCACCAGAGCATAGCTCGGCCAAGATACAGCCAAGAGACCATATGTCAATTTTTTCATCATATTGGAGGCCTAACATCACTTCAGGGGCCCTGTAGGATCGCGACTGTACATATAGGCATAAATTGTCTGATTGAAAGCAACTGCTTCCTAGATCAATAACTTTAATCTCACATCTTTTGTAACTTTTAATGAGAATATTTTCTGGCTTCAGGTCACAGTGAATTATTCCCAAGCTATGCAAGTATTGCAGTGCCTCCAAACACTGACGAGTAATGAGCTGCAAAGAGGAATAACACAACCTCAATCTTCATGTTCTGACAATGTCTCTCAAAATGAAACTGACATAATACTGAAATGGCTAATTTAACTATCTTGAAGAATAGATTATCTATGTCATAATCAAATAGAAACACATATTGTAAGTCAGAAATATAAATACAAGGAAATCAGATGTGAGGTGTTTTAAGGGAGGGAAAAAAAAGAACAAGATTAAATAAAAAGAAGTAATAGGTGCAGAAGTTAGCAGTCTGATTGAACAAACCTGCAACCTGTTCAATGTAAAATATGCTTCACCACCAGATTCTTGATTGTATTTCTGAAATTCGTACAGGTTTGCTCGCAGAAGCTCAGTAACAATGAATAGATGCTCCTATGAAGTTATCAATGAGTAATAGTTAACAGTAATCTGAAGGAACAGGGGGGATAGAAACAAGAGCTATCAAACATAGAGGTTTCATTAGATCATTTTAAAAGCTATATTAAATAGATTAATATGAGCAGTAGTTTGGAATTTTCCTGTTAAGCATGTGTGGTTCTCCAGCTATTTTAAATAGGAGCTTGAGCCAGATGACATTTTATATGGCTTACATGAAAGTAATTGCGGCTGTATATTCAACCTTCAAGGCATACCTGATGATAGAAGTAGTCATAAAGACGCAATATGTGGTGTTCATCAGCTGGGTCATGCTTATTGACAAGCTTTAGAAGTTTGATTTCATCTAAGCTTTGGTCAAAAAAGTCTTTGTCATTTTTTATAATCTTCAAGCAGACATCAATTCCTGTCTGAAGATCATGTGCCTGAACAACCTTACTGAAGGCAGCTGAACCAAGATATTCTGTTACATAGTACCTGCCTCCTATGACTGTATTTAGCACAATGGGCAAATCCTTGCTTTCTTCAAATCCAGTCCTGTAGATGAAATTATGTACAAGTGATACTGAAATTTACACACAACCAGTGAATTTCTATAAAGAACTAATAAGCAAAACCAGATAGCCATAATACAAATTTGACAACAAAGAAATTCTGAGTTGAAGCCAACATGAAGAAAAGTAGATAGCTAAGGAAGTGGCAGTTAATTTCAAGTTTTATCATCACCTACATTCAACAGCATTTACTCACTTACATTGCCAGAAATGCTAAAATAGTGGAAATCAAAACCTTGGGCACGACTATCTGAAACAAACCTGTTCTTTCTATGTATGATTCTCAGGTCAAAAACTTCATATTCATCCTCCTGAGTGTACTTTAAGAGCTCATCGTCAATCATGTCCTCACCGTCTGCAGCATTTTCTGGTTCTTGGCATTCTTCAGTGAATTCTCCACAATCTTGAGCATTATAGCTGTTGAGTCCATTAGGTAGATCAGTTTCAGCAAATTCAATAGTTAAGTCATAGGGAGCACTGTGCCCCTTATTGCCATTATTGTTAAGATAGTGGTCAAAAGTCTGGGTCATAGTATGCTCTGGAGCGGAATCAGTAGAGGAAGTATCGCTGACAACCTTTAATTGAAAACCATTCAGCTGAATTTCCTTTAAACTAGGGCAGCTGTCGTTTGCAGGATCCCCAGTACAAGACTCTCCTGAACCTGCAGAGTGCTTGCAAGATGGAACTTCACAATTATAGGTAAGATTATGATTCTCAACCTCTCTATCTAATCCTCCTTCCAGCTGATCTTTCTTATCTATATCACAATAGTCTTCTGAACAAGTCACATTTTCATTTTCTCTAGCCAAATAATTAAAAAGGCATGGCTTGTCCATGCAATCACCGTTTCCCTCCAATTGAAATTCTTCACAATTGTAATTATTTCCCAGAAGATTAGGTTGATTCTCCGTTTGTAATGTCATGATGAACTTATCCTCACTTTGGCAGCCAAAGAAATCTGGCCCCTCAAAACTAGGGGTCATGAAATCATCATCATCTTTCTCATTATACCAATATGGTTCATTTTGCATGTCAAAATCATGGTAATCGCGTGCTGTGCCAAATTGAGATAATCTATCAGATGAAGATTCAGAATCATTGTGAGTCTGAGATGAGGAGCGGATTCCATATGGATTGATAAATTCTGTAAAACCGAGGTTTCAGATGCTCAGATGCATTAGTGATTAAAAAGGCAAAAAGAAAGAGAAATAAATTTTCCTCATAAAAATTTTCAAGAAATGACATGTTACTTAATATATACAAGAGGTTAATAATGTTAATTATTTATGACAGTATGTGGCTACATACTTGTTACATATAAGAAGCATTTCGAATGTTTGCTGAGGCTAATATTTTTAATACACTTTTTTTAACCAAGAACATCCTTTGAACAGCTACATAAAAGAGCGCAATTGGGGATATGAATAAGAACCAACAATACTCAATACAACATGATGATGTAAGTTGCAAGAGAGAGAGAGAGAGAGAGAGAGAAAAGGAAATTTGGGATGCCAATTCTAAGTTGGATTATCGATTGTGTAATTCAACATATACAAAGTGAAACGACCAAACACGTTGCATTCTGATAAACAACTATTCAACTTATGAATAACATCAAAGCACAACGTTTCAACGATCAAATAGAGCAGAAGTTCAAGACAAAAAATATCATCACTTAAGACGGGAATTAAAAAAATACTCCTGGTTGTATAATGACCTAATTTTTAACTAGTAACGAATATAAGAAGTGGGCGTGCTTAAACTAGAATGAACATAAAACATGAGTTTCAGAGCTTTTCTATTCATAGTTAAGCAGTCGAACAAAGCACGGTAACTGTTAAGCCCCGCATTACTTGAATATTGAGTGATCATTGATCAACATAAGCAATTGATTTGCATCAAGAAGAACTATAAACCAAAAAATCAAAATACCCGAAGAACAAACATCGGAAGTAGATGACCCCAAGCTCACAAACTCATCGTCTGACGACTTAGAGCTTGATTTCGAGCACTCTCTGCCACCCAGCGCCTCCGAACACCGCGAAAGTGATCGGACTCTAACCGCCGGCGGCGGCGGCACCATCGGGAAGAAGAATTTCTCGTAGTCAAATGAACCCGTATCACCCTTTTCGATTATGTCCTCTTTGAGGGCAGACTCTGCCTCTGTAAAGCCATTGTTCCTCAAGAATTCTAGCACAGCTCCGACGTCGGAGACAGCCATGAGTACAAGGATTCAGAGCAGGAGAGGTAGCTGAGGCTGACTGAGCAAGAGGGGTAACGACTTGGGAATTAAGGAAACAGAAAGGGACAAAATTGTAATAAACCGCATGGTTCGGGATGTGCATGCTTGATCGGAAGAGAGAGATAGAAATAGGAGAGATTCTGTGTCGATGACTCTCTCTCTCTCTCTTTCTTTTCAATGTCGAATGTTTCTGTAAAACACAAGCAAAGGGAGGGGTGCGTATGTCTTAACGTCCTATTATCTTAGAAAGAGAACGCAAGACATTGGAGGTGTGATTGTGAGAGGTTTTGGTTTGGTGGGGCCTAAACGATTATAAGTAAGAGGATTAGCCACGTGGAGGAATGATCAGTTGTACACGTCATATACGAAAAATTTTTATTTTTCATTTTTATGGTGAGAAGTCAACATGATATGGGACCATTTCATTTCATTTCTCTTTTCTCGGGCAATTCTCACTTTTCCGTCTTCCAGAATGCAGAACGTGTTTTCTGGGTTTCTTTTTCTTTAATCACTTTTTTCTCTTCCACTTTCCCTCATGAAATTATTAAATGAACAGAAATTGTCAATTTATATCCTTTGAACCATGCCATCCCGTTCTACTACTGCCTATAATTCATATTATGCTTAGAATATTCTCAGACGCATTTGATTAATTATACTAATAAAGTTTTTTAATTGAAAATTTTAAATTTTTTTTTACCTGTTCTTGTCTGCATTCAGTTTTTTCAAACGAAATAAAATTAGGGAAGAAGAAAAAATCAGTTACGAAAATGGACAAAGTGATTTAATGAGCTATTTTGGCTGCTGTATCATATAGAAACAACTCAATGAAGTGTTAAAAAATAAGCATTTGTCTTATTATAAATATCTCAGCAGCCGAAGGAGAAGCGTACAAGACAAAAAAATATATATGTTAATTTATCAAATATATATTCTATTTACAAAATTTACTTCCCCAATAGTTATATATCATTTTATAAATAAATGTGAAAGATGGGATATAAAATTAGGGAGAGGAAAGAGGAAGGAATTGAATCTTAAGAGTAAAAAGAAGATTTACTGATATAAATTAGGTAGGGTTTGATGATAGGATTAAGTAGAGAGAGACCCACCAGTGAGAATAATAATGGAGGGGGAGTGAAACAGAGTGATCACCCACTACTTTATTTTGGAGCAGATCATTCATCATTCGTCAGACAGACTCACCACTCACCTGGCTGGTATGTTGAATCATTAAGCCCCTTTTCCCCCCCATTTTCCTTTCTTCTCTTTTTCATTATTATTGTCCTTTCCTTTCCTTTCCTTTTATTTTCTTTTTTCTCAATCCTCTTTTTCCTTTCCTTTTTTCTCTTTGCTTCTGAGCTGTGCATTTGAATTTCAAATGAATTGCCCGTTGGTGAATGGGCATGCATGCCAAAGTTGATAGCTATGTCCCTTTTTCTCAATACTTGGTTTTATATTGTTATGGCCACCACTCTTAGATAGTGTTACTAAATTATTTAATAATTTGTTTAGGCCTCAATTAAATCTCCTTAAAATTATACATATTTTTATTTTTATTATATATATATATATATATATATATATATATATACACACATTTTAGCTTAATTTTAATTCTTCAGATTAAAATAATCCTCATTTTAATTTTAATAAATTAAAAAGAATATATATCTATGTATTAAAGTTAATTGAACATGTTTTTAACAAAAAATTCAAATAATATAAAGTGTAGCGAACCTTTTGTGTTTGAAAAAAAATGTATGTATATTTTTGTAAAAAATAAAGAAAGTCGTTTAATTTTATCGAAATTTTTTAAAAATTAAATAGTTTTAAAAAACTTAATAATTAGTAAGTGTATAGTTGAAAAAAATTATTACCAATAATATCAAACTTAATGATACTAAAACCGTTTTTGAACTGAGTTATAGTTAACTCAAAAAAGTAAGTTATGTTAAAATTCTTATTTTATAATGTATCAACAAATATTTTTTAAATTGAGTACAAACTATTTTAACCTTTAACTATAAAAAGTAAGGTTTGAAAGTTTTAAATTTCATTTAAAATTGTACTTGTAATAATTGGAGAAGAAAAAAAAATGTCATTTTTTATATACTTACAATTTCAAGTGTATTAGTGCACTTAATTATAATATAAAAAAATAATTATAATAATATCAATCTAAAAAATAATAATATTACAGTTATATTCTTATATTATAACTTAATACATTAATAAATTCAAAATTTTCAATGCATGAAAGATTTTACCAAAAAATATATATAAATATATATACATTTCCAATATTGATCTTAGGTTGCTTCTTTGTATACATAACCTCTTCTAAAATAATCAAGTATGACGGCATTATTACCCCTAACGATAATAATTGAGTATTTCTCGTCAATTATGGAACCTTTCAATTCAAGGGAATATACACAATAAATACTAAAGGAAAAGAAACAAATATCTCGCTCTTTGATTGAGCAAACTTTGAAAAATAAAGAAAAATAATCTTTTAGATGCAGAACCTTTATTATAATAGTATTATCCTATACTTTAATCTGTGGGATTAGTACATAATTTAATAATTATTCAGAATTCCCACTAATGCCCGTAATTATGAAGGTCAAACATTGAGGTTCAATTTGGACGCCCACGTTCTGAAGCACCTTTCTGAGATGGGGCAAAATTTGATCGTTTCCTAATCAAATATTCAAATGGACAGTGATTCAAGGAAGACCTGCAAACAATTCTAGAATTAAGATTAGGTACTGATGGTGACTTAGCGTTAATCACACACGATTTATGAGTTGTAATCCCTCTAATTTAATTTAGAATCATTAATTTTCTAGAGATGGGTCATAACTCATGACAAGGCATCAATTGGTCACTGTTGAAATTTGGAAAATGTCTATAGAAGTTCTTTATAGTAACACATAAACATATGTGAGGCGTAACAAAATAATTCAAGGTTGTTTTTGGGACCTTTGAGGAGTTAATTAATTGTATGATCAAGATTCGTTCTTTTTTTTTTTTTAAATTCATTCATATTTTCATATGGAAACAAGTTACAACAACCATATTGAAGGCAACTGTACAACCAAAGACAGAATTATATATATTACAAAATTTATAATATATATGTTACATTTAATTATATATATTACAAAATTTTTCTCAAATCTCCTATTGAATAAGGTCTCAAACATGAAGTCTTATTAATTATTTCATTTTCGGGATATTTCTCCCACACGATAAACCGTAGGCCCAACGGCCCAAGGAATCCGATTGCTGAACTCATCGGCCCAAAAGTAATTTAGTATAATTTGTTAGCTTGGAGGCCCAACTACATTTCCAAAGGGCGCAGACGTGGAATATCTCTCTCTTTCGATCCTCATGTTTTGGTATAAAATTAAGGTCTTGATTATGCTAGACTATAGAATAAAATTTTAATAATTTAAATTTATATTAAATTAATATAATTAATTTTTAATATATAAATTAAAATATTAAATTTCTATTTAATAATTCAGTATAATCAAATATAACTTTCAGATGCGGGGTCTAATGCCTGGGTAATACTTCTATCCAATTATTTGCGCCATATTTAGTATTGCATTTCAAATTTTTTTTTGGGTCTAAAAGAAATTGTAATAACAGGGCATGTGTGGATATTAAAATTTGAAATTTATATATTCTATAATACGTTTTAACTAGATGACTTGCTATACTGATTTGGATAATTTTTCAGCTCCTTTTATTAGGCATAGTTTGTTTTATGAGAAATTAAACACATATTTTCTCAAAATATTTTTTTTCATAAAAATATTTTCTGTTGGCATACGATGAGTAACAACAATAATAATAAGTTTATAACAGTAGTAAATTAAAGTAAGAACTTTTCGTTAAAGTGAAACTCAAATCGGGCAGTTCTAACAAATCAAATAAAAAAATAAAAAAGCAAATGAACCGACAACCTAGGAAAAAAAAGACAAAATATTTTTATTTTCTCAAGAAAAAACCAAACTATAATCATTTTTTTTAAAAAAAATACTTATAAACTCTACTCAATCAAATAAAAATATTACAACTTTAATCGAACAAAAATCATCCATCATGTGTAAAGAAATTAAATACTAACAAAGCAAACAAAAAGTGTCCCTCTCTTGAGTGTGGTGTGAAATGGGCTATGGCATTGTCCACTTACGCGGACGGCATCCAATGACACCACTTTTGACTTAAAAACATCACATTAATTTCTTCTTAATTACTCATTTCACCCCCCACTTCATTAATTATCAATTAAAAAAAATAATCGCTCTCTATTACGTTTCTCTACTAACAACCTCCTCATTCTCTCTATTCATTATTGCTTAATTACGTAATAAAGAAAAACTTGGTCCACTGTTGAAGGATCGCATCCTCTTCTTGCACATGCTCACACGCATCTCCTACCACGGAATAGGAACCCTCACAAACACAATGGACGCAACTGCATTTCCCTCTCTCTCTCTCTCTCTCTCTAATTATTCCATGGAAAATTATTGATGTTGCTTGACTTTTGTGATTATATCATAAAGTGTAGGTGTAGGGACACACAGCATTATGATACCAAATATGGAATGTAACTATACATGGTACTATTAATGACCAGGCATGTTTCTGCACATTTTTGCGCAACCCAAGTGTTGCCTCCTCTGTTACCTTTTTAAATATATACCCATGGATAACAAGTCTATGTAGTGGCATTTCGTGCATTTGAGACTATTTTAAGGTAGACTATTTCAAATGTAGAGAATCCAGCTAAGTTGATCTCCTAAGTCAGGTTTACTATATAAATGTGAGATTAAGGAACTGGTGGAAATGGATGGGAAATGCAGGAAGTGTTTTGGAGTAAGTTGGTGGATGAATGAAGTGTGATTGATTTGGTTAAGTGGGGGGTGGGGGGGGGGGGGGGTGCCCTTGGCTAAAATGATTAGTATATTGGTGTCATATCTTGTATGGGTGTCATTTCAGCAATAGAGGATCCACTTTTAAAGGAGGTAGAGATAGAAGGGGAAGGAATGAAGTAAAATGCATGCCTTGGCATTGGCATCAAGTTGCTTGAATTAATTAATAATTGTCATAATGAAATGTACTGTGAATTAATTGGGAATAGGGAAATGAGTATGGGTGTGATCTAAATTGAGATTTGGTAGAAGCATATGTTGGGGCAAGGTTGGGAGAAAAGCAAATGAAATTTTGTGAGAGAGAAAGAGTGAGGTCGTATCTCATTCACCCTTTATGCGACAAGCATATGTTGCGTGATGCTGCTCCTGGACACCTCCCAGTCTCATTATTTATTCAATCCAACCAGTGAGACTCCTTTTGAATATGTTCCTCCACCTCACCCATATATATTATTTTCCTTATTTAATTCCATTTATTAATGTATTTTTCACGATCACTATATGGTATATAGTCAATGAAAGAATTACATAATAATAAGAGTATGAATATGTACGAACCTCATGATTTCTCGAAAGGAATTCACACAGTAGGGGGTTCTTCGAGTTTTTTTTTTCAATAAATATTTGAATTATTGGATGTGTCCAGATCTAATTGCAAAAATATTTAATTTATTTTTTAAAATATCTAGTCCATTAGATAAAAGTTTAATAGTCTAGATCTATTAATAAAAAAAATTAAGAGATTCCTTAATACAAAAAATCCCAATTCATTAATTGTTTTTATTTTTATATAATATTGTCGGTTGTAGAGGCGTCAAAACGAGTTCGACTCACTAGGTTGAACTCGTATAACCCACCTAAGAAGTGAGTTGTATCAAGGAATTTCTTTGAGAACTTGTTTAATATACTTTTATTAACTTGACTTGTTTAACCTATAAGTTAAATAAGCTAACTTGCAGGTTAAATAGGTTGTTTATTTTTTTTTTTTAATTTTCTACCCACTCAATCTAGCGCCCCAACCCACTGCACTTACCTATTTAAAAAATTAATCTTAATGTATATACTGTATTATCTTTATTATTTTGTAATTTTTTAAATTTGAATATTTTGTTCATAATCATATTCTTATTATTAATGAATTATTGGATTATTCTACCTGTTTTAATCCGTTAAAACTTACTTTTTATTTAGTTATTTTTTTGTTTATTTATGTTAATATAGAAATTGATTGATTAAATAAGACATATGTTTTTAAAAAATCACATTTAAAATTTTAGATTATATTATTTTATTTTTAATTTTTAGTGTTTAACTCACCAACTTAGATGGATCAGCTACTTTGACACACCTCTAGTTGGTTAAATGATTGTAAAAAATATTTACCATTTGATTTTGTTTAATTTGTATAATTCTTGAGTCATTAGAAGCCCAAAAATTTAAGATTTATGAGTGAAGGATAGAAATATTTGCACGAATTAATAGATGAGATTTATTATGAAAATTTTGAGTTTAAATTCTTATGGAGCTAATTAGTAAAAGAGAAAGGGATAACTAAGGAACATTAAGCATTAATTGTAGAGTTACTTTTAGAAATGTTGATTAGTTAGTAGAAAAAAATGGGATGCATCACTATGACTGTTGCTTCAAACTGCGACCATATTGAAGGACAGTGGCATCCAGGGCCTACCATCTTTATGGTGGATGAATTGCCACGAAAAGGCTAAACCTAGCGAATCACGTTCAGTAAATATAGAAAAATCCTTAGTGCGACCTCAACGTCAAAGTCTGTCTTTTTTCCCCCCCTTACCTTTTTTAAAGCTTGGTCAATTATTATTTATGACATTCAGATTCTATTACAATTTGTGTATAACATTGATTGACATTTATGTTCCTCTTTCACATTATATTATGCCAATAATTAACTCATTTATCTCGTTGAGGATTCCACTTGATAATGAAATCCATTATGCCATATTAAATCTAATTAATCACCTATTATGCATATAATAACATATATAGCCCATACTGAATTTATATAAAATTTCTTCAAAACTATTAAATCTTTAAATTTTTTAATATTCAATTTAAATATCATTTTTGGTCTCTCAACTTGTTCATTTGTTTTAATTTAATTCTTTAATTTTTCAATTAAAAATTAATGTTTTTGAATTAAAAAATAAAAAATAAACTAAACTTTAGGATGAATTAAAGGGAAAACAGAAAGTGTAGATGAAAAAGAAGGGTTAGAAAAAAAAAAAAAAAAACTAAAGAAGACAATTCATGCGCACTAGGGAGAGCCACTAAGAAATGGTCCATCTGCCACGGAGAAGATCAAAGTCAAATTGCATCACTTTTACATGAAAAGTCACTTAGAAATGCTTCACAGTGCTTCTCATCACTTTCGATTCTCAATTTTTGGAGTAAAGTTTCACTTTTCATGGAATACAGCTTTGCAAATATCCCCCTTCCTTCTGCTTCTTCTTCTTCTTCTTCTTCTCATTTTAGGGATGGCTGGCTTGTGCTTGTTCGGTTGCTGACTCTCACAGTTCAACTCTTCAACCTTCTTCTGGCTAAATTAATTATATACACAATATTATATCCTTTTCATTAAAAAAGCGAGATAACAGTACTAAATTTAAAGATATTTTAAACGAAAAGTAAATATGCACTACTACACACTTCATACACAGAATATAATTATTTAGTGGAGGTATCACATATCACTGTCATGATATGAAATTACACTTTGAAATTTCTTTACCACTAAAAGCTTAATTAGAATCACAAAGAGACACCGAGTTTCAGCGTGAAAAGTAAAGCAAAGCAAAGCATCGACGTTAGAGATTCGTGAGCCGAGAGATCTTCCAACCCCAGATTCTCTCTTTTTCCTTTCTTCATCACAGCACCGTGCAACTTGTTTGTTTCCCCAGAAAATCTTAACCCGATTTATTCGGTGGGACAAAGAATGTATGTCTCCATGACTATGGCCCCTTGATGAGATGCCACGAAAATGACACAGAAGCACAAAGGAGTCTTGTACGAAACCCTATTCTTCAATCTCCTCGTCGCTACCTTATTTACCCGTGTGTGTGTGTGTGTGTGTGTAATGTTGCATCATTGCTCCAAGAATTTCAGCGTTTTGTGACACAAGAAACCAATCTGTGGAGGCAAATCTTTACACGTACCTTGTTTCCTTTTCTTTAAATTCATTCTTTTTTACTCTTCTACCAATTCTTCATGTTCTTCCGTATCCATGATATGCCTTTAGTATATATGATCTGCAACAAAGTCCCACTTTTTTTTTTTCCATTCTTTTTAGCTGGGAATCTAGATATATGATAAAACAGCCACAGAAAATACAAGCAAAAATGCTTTAAAGGAATATTCTTCATCTTATAAACAATTCCATTTCCGTGTATGTAAGTTTCATCTAATCATTCCGTATATTATAACTCGGTTTGAAAAATATCTTCTTCTTCTTCTTCTTCTTCTTAACCATTTCCTTCAGTTGATATTAAGTTGTGTCTATATAATCTACCCTGAAAATCATTAATAAATTAATTCGGAGGTCTACCATGTGCCTTCAAGAATATTTCTTTTCACCCCCTCAATGACTTCCAAGCTAATCTCATTCACTCAATTAATAATCGAAATAGAGTATATATACACTTGAATTATTATAATTATCTTTTTAATTTAACTTCAATGCTAGGTATCTAGCTGTAGTTGCACCTGGTTTGACTTAAACCCACTTAATCCACCCCCTTCCTTAAATTAATCATCTGTTAAAAAGAAAAAAAAGCAAGTGGCAAATTATAAAAATCAAGATTTAAGAACTAAAAGAAAAAGGGAAAACTAGCGTTGCATGCAGTGGGTAGTGTAACTTTTGGCATTAAATGTGAGGTTTAATGACTGGGGGTGTGAAAACCAGAAAAGAACAGATGGGTGAGTCAAACTGAGTTAGCAAGGTCTGAGGAATAGAAAAGGTACCACTAGCTAGTAATATGTGCGTGAGATGGATGTATTATTGGTATTATGAGGAGCAGGGTGTTTGGTAATATGAAGTAAGAAGGAAAGGGAAAATAAAAGAAGAAGAAAAGGGGAAAGCAGGTTATAAGAAAAGGTTGGGAAAAGCAGAGCACAGAAGAGTAACAACAAATGTGGCTGTCCAATCCAGGACCTTTTCATAACCTTTGTTTGCCCTGCCTTGTGTGGGCCACCACTATTTTTTAAAAAAAATTTTTTTTTAGAAAAAAAAAACAAAGATTAAAAGAAGTGGAAAGCAATGTGATGGTGATAGGGGATGCTTCTCCAACCCACGTTCACGAATAATGGTTTTACACGTAGAAATATTGGGGTGGCTATTGTGAGTGATGTACGTAAGTGTGTGGTGGTGGTTGTGAGGTTCCTTCTTTCACTCAACCCTATGGCTTTCACAATTTTGGAGGGACCATTTTCCTTTTCTTCTTTTTCTTCTATTATTATTTTTTTGAATATTATGTTTAAAAGTTTATGATAAAATCATGTGTCATTAATGAAATAATTTTTGTTTAGATATTACTCCTACGATTAAAATGTAATTCTAACAAACTTTTAGTCAAGGGTCTTAGAATTTTATACAGTAAAGAGTGTTACAATTTTACTCCATCATTGAAGAAAACTTTTAAACAATAATTTATTCTATATGGATCATTCATCCAAATAAATAATGAGATTTAATAGTATGCAAGAATCAAATGTGGCCTTTAAACGTACATGTACGTTGTGCACTAAAAAATGTCTCTTATTTTGTCACCGAATTGACTTGAAATTGATTCAATATATAGCTAGCTAGTATTATTGAGTATTGACCCAAGTGAGTTTATTTCATAGGAGTAGTAATTATGGGTGATTTTGCGCTTTTGCTGTTAGTGAAACACTGATTTGTGGGCATTAATGAAGCTGATGTTTAATCCAAAAATAAGACTTTTTGGGATAATTAATTAATGTGGATGTCGAATCAATTATGCACTTGCACCACGTAAGTGAATCCCATTATGTATTATGGTAAACGCGAATGTCCATTAGTGGATGTTTAATTAAATGGGGGAATTATTCACCCACTTCCTTTACATACCAAGGTAAATAAAATAGCTCTCTGTGTTAAGCATTCCAAGGTGCAATCATCAAGATATGACTAATTCCAACTCAAACTGCTTTCTTTATAATAATCAATTTAAATAATATATATATTCCTACTCCATCATTTTAATTTTGTTGTCTTTCTTAAAATATTAATTTGCATATTTTGTACAACAATTTTGGAAGATATATATTTTTATTTATGAACATGTATCAAAATTACTCCAAACTTTAAATCTACTGGTTTAATCAAATTTTTTAGGATAGTTTGATTCAAACATAATCTATAATTGTCAAAATAAGTTCCATACTGAATTAAATTCATTTAACCCATTAAATTGATAAGTTATATTGTAATTTCTAATTCATTTAATGTATATTGGTTAAATTAATTCAATCAACTTATAACTCTCAGGTTCAACACAATAGTTTAATAAGTCAGTGAACTATCTTGCTTAAGAAATTTTATGATTTTTATTTTGAAAAAGGTTTAATATTATATAATTTTAAAAAATAATTTGTTAAAATATTGTACTTGATAATTAATTTTTTCATTACAAATTTTTTTTTAGAGAATTGAACGGGTTAATTCGTTTAAATTATTAGTGAGTTAAGTTTAACAAACTAACCCACCTAACTAAATAAAGAATATTAAACAAATTGACCGGTTTGCGGATAGACTTAATAGCCCATATTGACATATTTTGACACCTTCGACATACTTTCAAATGGATTGGTTGTGGCTGATGATGCAGGAGTTTTACTTCGTCACAAAATCAGTCACATTGGTTTGACATAAAATGTGACACTCAATACTTTAAATTTTATAATTTATTCAAGGCTAAATTGCACAAGTATGTGCAAATAATTTTTTGGAGTTTCAAAACTTGATAATGAACCTCCTTAAATTTGAGATTTCATAAAATATAATGTTAGTTATTTAATTAGTTTACTAGCAAAAATATAATAAATAGAGAAGATTCTTTAGATATGATCTTAAAATTCAAGGGGATTATTTGCACTTAAAGTTGTAAGGAATTATTTGTACAAAAAGATAAACTTCAATTTAATAATGATGGGGTTATCAACACATATTTAAAAGTTTAAGAGGTTTAATGATCAAACTTTGAAGGTTAGAGGGTTATTTGCACATCATCTAAAATTCACGCGGTAATTTACATTTGGATTTTAATAAAAATAATTATGTAAATATTAAAGGGTTGAATTTTTTTTTGGTCTAGTGAAATATTTTATTGTTCAATTCTTGTTTTATATACATCTCAAATATTTTTGAAGTGTTTTAAAGTTATTGTTGGACATAAATAAATAACTCCAATTTTGAAATACAACCTTAATTTTAATATTAATTCTTAAAAAACCGTGAGATTGTTCAAAGTATAAGCAAAAAACAATGTTTGTCGATAAAATTTTTTTTGTCGTTTTAATTTCACATTATTATTTTTATTAAATTAAAACAAATAATGATAAATTAATAAAGGAATGAAAAATAAATCACAAAAAATTGAATTCCTTAAACTATATAAATGATAAATTGATTTTGGTTCAAATCATGTGGATGAATATAATCAACCAAAAAATATAACAAAAGAATTACAATTGATCCCAACAGCATATTTGTCTTGAAGTTATGTGAAACTAGACACTAAAAGGGAAGAAAATGATAACCATAGGGGGATGGTGGGTGTTTGGAGAGGAAGGTTGAGAAGGGAAAAGCGATTCTAAGGTAAAAGTAATTGGAAAAGAGAAATGATATACGAACACGTAAGCAGACAGTGACGTTGACCGTGGAAAGTAAGTGGACGCAGCATCTGCCTCACTGCCTCTCTCTCTTTCACTCTCTTTCTCTCTCAGAAAAGCAAGCATGACGATAAAGACGATGACGACGACAGATTGATACTCAACTAAACCTCCCGGACACCCACAAAAAGATCTCTGCTATTATAGAATCTGTGCTCATTCCTCATTGCTCTCTCTCTCCTTCTCTCCCTCTCTCTCTCCATAACGCCTCTTACCTCTGCTCCTTGGCGCCGTCATCTTCTGTGGCTCCCACCATTCCCAATACCTCTTCACTTCACTCTTCCCCCTCCACCATTATTATATCTATATATGCAAATTTGGAGCCCCCACTCCCATAACATCAAATTCTCCCCTTTTTCTTTAATATTAAAAAATATATATTCTTTTCCTTAATAAACTAATTGGGACTCCCAATTCCAGTTCTCAGGTTTCTTAATTTTAATATTTCTTTTAAGGATTTTGTTTGTGATTTATGAACACCGGCGATGCCTACGCCCGTCGGAGTAGCCAGGCAATGCTTAACTTCCGAGGCAGCTCGCGCGCTCGATGAGGCCGTCGCCGTCGCTCGCCGCCGGGGACACGGCCAAACCACTTCTCTCCATGCCGTTTCCGCCCTCCTTTCCTTGCCGTCTTCAATCCTACGAGACGCCTGCGCGCGTGCCCGGAACTCTGCCTACTCTCCTCGCCTTCAATTCAAGGCCCTCGAGCTATGCCTGAGCGTGTCTCTGGACCGGGTCCCCTCGACCCAACTCGCAGAAGACCCACCCGTTTCCAATTCTCTCATGGCAGCCATTAAGCGTTCTCAAGCGAACCAAAGAAGACAGCCGGAAAATTTCCATCTCTACCATCAAATCTCGCAGCAGGCCTCGTCGGTTTCGTGTGTGAAAGTCGAGCTTCAGCACTTGATATTGTCGATACTCGACGACCCGGTTGTGAGCCGGGTGTTCGGAGAAGCGGGTTTCCGAAGCTCCGAAATCAAGCTTGCTATTCTTCGTCCTCTTCCACAGCTCCTTCGGTACTCGCGCTCCAGATGTCCCCCTGTATTCCTCTGCAACTTGTCGGATCATCCCGACCCGGTTCGTCGGAGCTTCACTTTTCCATTTCCCGGGTCCTCCGGGTTCTGCGACGGGGACGAGAACTACAGAAGAATCGGTGAGGTGCTTTCCAGAAGCAGAGGCAGGAATCCTCTGCTTCTGGGTGCATGCGCGTACGAAGCTCTTCGGAGTTTCACGGAAGCCATTGATAAACGAAAGGATGGTGTTTTGCCCGTAGAATTATGTGGGTTGCATGTGATATGCATTGGAAAAGATGTTTCCAAGTTTATTACAGAGAACTGTGATAACGAGGCTATGAGTTTGAAATTCAAGAAGATTGGCCAAATGGTAGAGCAGTGTGTAGGACCTGGTTTGGTGGTGAATTTCGGAGACTTGAAGTGTTTTGTGAACGAGAATGCCTCAGGTGAAGCAGTGAGCTATGTTGTTGCCGAATTGGGAAAGTTGTTGGAGCTTAATTATGGAAAGTTTTGGTTGATGGGTGCGGCCGCCAGCTATGATAGCTATTTGAAATTTGCGGGTAAATTTCCGTCCATTGAAAGGGACTGGGACTTGCAGCTTCTGCCCATCACCTCTGTTCGGCCTTCCATGGCTGAATCATATTCATATCAGAAGCCCAGATCAAGGTAAGTGGTTCATATTCTGTACTTATGTCCTCAATATCACTTTGTTTCGCCTCTAAATACGTGAGAACTTTAATTTTAATAATTTTGGCTTGAAACGTGGCATGATTTTCTGTGTCTCTTATGTCATTAAATAAACAATTACCGAAGGTCAGGCTCAGACACCCAGCTAATCTTTGTCTGCTAACTTAATTTAGATGTTTTTAGTGGTATGGTTGGTCAATTGCGATCGTATAAGGACATGTGTGAGTTGTTAGTTATGTCCTCTGTCTCTTGTATATAATGATCTCTGTAAGTTTCCAGAGTTGTATCTTTTGTATACTACATTCTTTAATATTTCTGCCCAAAAAAAGTAAGACAAAAAAGGAAGATAAGAGAGGGCAATCCCTTCGTGTTCTGATATATGTATAAAAAAAAACCCCCCGTTTTTGGTTCTGAACAAATATGGTGCGGCCTTTGCCTAGAAATTTTAGAATATTAACTCCTTTAATAGTAAACTAAACGAAGATTGTCATTAGTGAGGAATATATGTACATATAGGAAATCCTAAGTTCCTCTCGGCTCAGTATGAATTTAGACTTCTATTATAAACTTTATTTTTTAACCTTGTGTAGTACGAAGAGACTCTGCACTTTGGTTTGTTACTGTTACGCACATATTTTTTCTTGACTAAATTTTTTTGACTATAATATTTACAGCTTGATGGATTCATTTGTCCCATTTGGTGGCTTTTTTTCTTCACCTTCTGACTTAGAAGGTCCACTAAATGGCTCGTATTATTGTGTTCCCCACTGCCACCAATGTGGTGAAAGGTCTCAACAAGATGAGGTTGCTGCTTCGAAGGAAAAATTTTCTGCTTCGTGCCAATCTAAGTTACCTCCCTGGTTGCAGACTCCTGAGCTTGGCTCAGCAAAAGTACTGAACATAAAGGTGTGTGCAGTAGCACTCAATATACAACAATTAAATTCAGCCTATATTTATTATGGACAATATGAGAAATGTTTTATTGACAGTTGTTATTTACCAATCTTAGCTCCTGATGTTACTCTTTGTCTGGAGTTGCTGTATATTTTTTTGTTCCAATACTCTTACAAACTTGCAAGTTGACAGACTAAGCACTGTGCAGTTAAAAGTATAAAGTATTTCTTTGGCCTATAATGAATGGTTAGTTACATGTGCTTAAAGTCTTTAACTGAAAGGTTTAAAGAAAAAATTAACAGCATATGATTGAGACCTTTGATTTTGTTTTTGAAGTTGCAACATAAAAAACTGTAAGATGAACGATAAAATTTTGTTTTGCTCTTTTATGGTAACATGTAATTTTTTTGGGAAATTTCTAATGATGGAAATATGGGCACCTTCTTTGTGGGAATAGATAATTATAGCCTGAGAAAGAGAACAAACAAGGTGCTGTATATTAGTATAGTATTAATTTCTGTCTACTGAGTCTGTTATCGTAAAATCAGAAGCCTCCCATGAGCCAATGATGCCTATAAACCTTGCCGTTTTCTGATAAATCAGGTCCTCTTCTTTTAAAGAAAAAAAGTGCCTATATAATACGACCTTCCTGAAAGCTTTGGTATTCAATAAATAAGCACATCATGTCAACATGAATAGACCTTCATGTCCTGTAAGAAATCCTTGTAAGATAATTGGTTAATGTATATCATGTTGACTGTAGAGAGAATCATCTTTTTCTTTATTATTATTATTACTTTTTTGTATTGTCAAAAAGATGCCTTCAATTTTGTTAGTGTAAAAACCACTGTTGTTCCATTCAGTGCAGACCAAAGATGATGGCGTTGTGCTGGATGGTAGTGAGCCTGGGCCACCTAAGAAATTGGACAAGACATGCCAGCACCATCCTCAACAATTCCCTGATGCAAGGAATTGTCAAACTGTTGTGGGGTTTGAATGTAGTGACGACAAAAAGGAAGATGCTGACAACAATCACGGCAGTAAAACCACAAATGCCTCAGCAAGTGATAACATCGATCTCAATTCTCTAGTGCCCGATGGTGAGCAAATGGTTTCTACATCACAATCAAGCAGTCTTTTTTCTGTGGTTTCCAAGGCCAAGCAGGAGAAATTTACTTCAAGACTTTCGGAGATGTTCCAGAAAGCAGAAGATCTCGAGTCAGGTGAACAAAGATCATGCAACATGTCCAATTCAAGTGTGTGTGATGGTAGTCAAATGTCTCCCACATCTGCAACTTCTGTAACCACAGACCTAGGCTTAGGATTATCGTCTTCCCATATCACCAACAAATCTAAAAGAACTGCAGGCGAACATATGATTTCGAATGTTGATCTGGTTAATGCAAATACTTCTCAGCATCCAACCCGGTCTTCATCCTGCTTAAGTTCTGGCCATGGTGGACAAGTTGATCTAGGAGATCCCAAGATTCTTTTTGAATCTCTTGCAAGAAAGGTTGGCTGGCAGGATGAAGCCTTGCGTGTTATAGTTAGAACAATAGCTTGCTGCCAGGCAAAAAGAGGTAAACACCACAGGGCAAATCAAAGAGGGGACATATGGATGAATTTTGTGGGACCTGATAGGCATGGTAAGAAGAAAATTGCAGTTACTTTGGCTGAGATTTTGTGTGGAAGCCGAGAAAGCTTCATTTTTGTGGATCTAAATTCAGAGGAAATGAAGGGATACGATGTGAAACTCAGAGGGAAGACTACTCTTGATTTTATTGTGGGAGAGTTGTCCAAGAAACCATTGTCTGTGGTTTTCTTTGAAAATGTAGACAAGGCTGATATGCTGGCACAAAATAGTTTGTCTCAAGCCATCAGGACTGGAAAAATTAGTGATTCGCATGGAAGAGAAGTTGGTGTAAACAATTCAATATTCGTGACATCTTTTCCTATTCATCAAAATAGCAGCATGCCAACAAGGGACCCTTCCAACTACGCCGAGGAACGAATGTTAAGGACAAAAGGTGGGGCAATCAAGTTGAAAGTCATGCATATGTTTGGAGACGTCAGAAGCCAAAGCCTGAATGTAGTTAACAATACAATAGAGGGCATTCCTAATCTAGTTTTTATAAATAAAAGAAAGTTGATTGGTGACAACGAACTTCACAATCAGCATAAAATTTCAGACACGGCTAAGAGGGCTCACACAGCATCAAACTGGGCTTTGGATTTAAATCTTCCAGCTGAACAGAATGAATTGCAACACATGGATGATGGAAACCATGAACATGCCTCAACTGAGAACCAAAACGTTTGGTTCCAAGATTTGTATGACCAGGTTGATGAAACAGTTATTTTTAAACCTTACAATTTTGATGCACTTGCAGATAGATTGCTGAAAGTGATCAGAAGGAACTTCCACAAGATCCTTGGATCTGAGTGTGCACTACAGATCGAGTCAGAAGCCATGGAACAACTTCTTGCGGCTGCATATGTCTCAGACAGGGACACAGAGGTGGAGGATTGGGTAGAGCAAGTTCTGAGTGGAGGATTTGCAGAAGTAAAGAGAAGGTGCAACCTTGGTGCCCGTTTTGTTGTGAAACTTGGGGCATGTCAGGATCAAGCTTCAGGTGTATACCTTCCCCCAAAAGTACTCATAGAATGAGTTTCTTCAGAAACTGTGTCTTTGCTGTATGAATGTAAAATTTCGCATGTAGGAATAGCATATAGTGAACCTAATTTAGCCTCAAAATCCCAATTATTTTATTGGGTTTTGTTTTTCCATGATGTAGCAAAGCATAAAATGTATTCTGCCGCTAGCCCTTGTGTTATTATCCTTGCATAATGAAATTCACTTATCTTCCTTTTTGTTCTTAGCTGTGGTTGCTTGATATAACTGGTTAATGCATGCACTGGTGTACAATTGAACACAAAGAAGGGTTTTTTGGATCTTGTGATATAATCATGATTCATGACTCACATTCTCTCCACAAGCTAAAAAGAAATCTACATTCAAAATTAAAAATGTCCTTTTCTTTGCAAACAAATGCAAAACCAAAATTAGTCTGGCTTCTCTTGAAAGATCCAGTAATCTGGTTTCACCAAAGAACGAAGGAAAGGATTTCTGAATAACAAACCAAAAGTGTTAACTATTAACTAGAAGTCTAAAATATACTTGAGTGTACTAATGGCACCAAATCTAAAGTAGGGTCGAAGGCTTCTATTTCTTCATATCGACGCACAGTCGAAGAGATCTTCAAGGACTACAGGGCTCGATGCAACGCTCTAGTTCGTGCTCTCACCGACCGTAGTCATAACATTTTCTCTCAAATACCCTATATTTCATTGCTAATGCACTGTTATAAGCTGGAAAAAAGCTTGCTAAAGGGGCACGTATATTGTCAATCGGTTCGACAATGTAATAATTGGCCCAATGAGATTTTTTTTTTTTTCGTCGAAGTTATCTTTTCCATTTTATGCTTGGTCTGTTTGTATGAACTGTCGAATTACAGGGCAATTACAGTATATTTTCTTCTTGTAAAATGCAGCTGAGTTTTATGATAAATACGAATTTGGCAGAGAATACCTTCAAACTTCGTCTCGGTATTATCAGAGCAAGGTCATCCTCGGCCATGGCCGATAACACTCGAACCCAAACCAAGGTTTCTGAGATGGAGGATCATCTTGGAGCGTTGATGGCAAGCAATGAGACGTGGACAGCGAGCTTTGGCGAAGAAATTGAGGGTAACTAGCGGGCATACAAGATGCGATGAATTGGGATGACGTTGCAATATACTGAGATAACGAACGCGCTCAACCAGAAGGGGCCGCAATGGAACCATCAAGCGCAGAATCACAGAAACGACAATTAGAAGGGTGGTTGTTGAAATGTGAAACGTTCTTCTGGTTGCTCGATGCAACCCTGAAGGAGAATAAACAATAAAGTGATGCTGGCCAGCTTGGTGCTGGACAAGCAGGCTTTCAAGCGACATGAAGCTTTCCTATTCCTGGGTCCAATATGTAGAGGCAATTAGATTGCGTTTCGGCCTAAGAATGATATTTTTTTAGAATTGGAAGACTTAATTCGGTTAAGTATGGAAAAAAAATGATGATGAAGTAAAATATAAAATGATAAAAAAAAAAAATTGTGTGAGTGAAATCGCTAAGCAAACTAGAAGAGCATTGAATGCCATGACCTTGCTAGACGAGAAGGAAAATGATTATGAAATAATCAAAAAGTGGAGGAGGGTATAAGCAGGGACATGTTAGCAAATATGCTATTGGAAATAATACTCATAGCAAAGGAATTGGAGCGTTTAACCTTACCATAAAACAGGGCAGAATTATGCTAAAAAGGACAGACCAAAGCAGGGGTACAAGTCCTTAGTGCAAGAGAATAGAACAGAAAAACTATGCTGTCACTGCCATGAAAAATTTACCACGTCTTGATTGTCCCCGAAAAAAGAAAATTTAATTGCATTTTATTAAAGTTGACGATAATGAAACTAGGAGCCTATGGATTCTATCCAGTAATCAGAGATTCTCCAGTTACTGTTTATAAATAAAAAAAAGTTTTATTAATTTAATATATTTTTATTAATTTAATATTAATAAAATATTTTTTAATTATTTTATTATTTTTTTACTACCGGAGATTCTCCCGTCACTGAAGAAAACCCGAGCTCAAAACCAAGGTGGAAGAAGAGGGAAATTGTGTAAAGCCCTCAAGCTTTTAGGCTTGAAGTGAGCTATGAAGAACTATAGTGAATGCATTTAAAACCCGACTCTTCGATGCCTTAATGCTAGCTAAAGTGTTGGAAGAGTTTGAGGATATGTTTTTGAAGAACCAACTAAGTAATCACTATATAGGGAGGGTCAGAGGGACATGACCACATGATTCTATTAAAAGAAAGAACCAACCATGTCAGCCAAAGACCCTTTAGGTAATTTGCAACAAAAAGTCAATATAAAGAAGATGGTGAGTGACATAATGAACATTAGAATTATCAAGCCTAGTTCCAGCCCATTTGCAGCTCTTGTTATGTTGGTTAAGAAAAGACATAGGTCCAGGAGGTTTTATGTGGACTATAAGGGAGTTGAATAAGAATATTGTTAAAGACAAATTCCCCATACCCTTGGTAAAGAGTTGTTTGATGAATTGGAAGCTTCAAGGGTATTTTTCAATACTAATAAGAGATCAAGGTATCACCAAATCAGAATGGAGCTTGAAGATGTGCATAAAAGAGCCTTTTTGGCTTAAGCAATGCACCTTCCATTTTTCAAGGAGTGATGAACTCTTTTTTTTAAAAGCAAGTTCAGAAGTTTGTATTAGTGTTTTTCTTTATTTTAATGATATTCTAGTATGCAAACGGTGCTGGCTATTTTGAAAGAAAACGATTTATTTGCAAATAAAGCAAATGCAGTTACGGAGCCAAAAGCATTGAATAACTAACCCACTTTATTAGTGCAAATGGGATGTCTATTGATCCAGCAAATATACAAGTAATAGTTGATTGGCCAAACCCTAAAATAGTAAGATGTGTAGCTTTTCTTTTATTTGTGGGCTTAGGAGGTTATAATAAAAGACTTAAGGAACTATAGTGGTCAAAGACGAGTTTAGTCCTGGTTGAGAAGGTTATAATTTTCAAATCATTTAATATAAACGAGTTAAATTAATAGAACTCACATAATTCATAAATTAAATGAATAAACTTAGTAAATGTCTACTTAAAAAGTTGTAGGATTTTTTTTTATGAAAAATTTAATATTACGTTAACTTAAGTACTTTTTATGTTTATTTTATCTTTAAATATCTAATATTTAATTAAAATAAGCCGTTTAATCCAATAATCTGTCCACAACTCTCAACTCTATGAAACAATATGGATATTAGCCAGACGTTTGAATGACAAGCTTAAACTTAACAAATTTAAGTGGAATGACCAAAGCTAAAATGGCTTTTGGTAAGTTGAAAGAAGGAATCAGAAATCCAAGGATTAGACGCGACCACCTTCCCAATCAGATCAGATCTCATTTACTTCAATGCCTATAAACAATTTAAAAAAAGAAAAAGAAAAAATAAACACGTGCTTAATTTCATTTGACTTTGTCTAATAATCATGGACATGCCACTCCCATTATAGGACCCTCCTCACCCACCTGATTCAAAGTTACACCTCATCTCCCATCTCAATCCACACCTTTTTTTTAATTCTAAATCCCATCTTGAAATCATTAGTTTCTCTCTAATATCTCTAACTTGTAACGCAAAGAACATTGCAGTAATGTTGCTTAGAATGTGATTAAATTGTATTTAATATTTCTTAGTTAGAATATCATTAAAAGGACAACATTATATATTGATGGGTACTTGGGCTATATATTACCAACCAATGCTGAATATTTATAACATTGATAATATTGTATCATTTTTAAAGGATAACAAGTCAATTAAATCACTTATCTAAAAGGAGAAAAAAAATGGAAAATATGCATTAATAAACTTTAAACTCACCCTGTCCCTTCCATCCATGAGATTGGTAGTAAAAGGCACCAACCATTAATCCTATGGAATGCATATAATTCATATGGCTCTTCTTGACCTTTTATCAAACAAGTTCAAATTGTCCATAGTTTTGTCATTTAATTGCGCAACGTTAGATTATACTTTTTACTTAATACGAACTGACTGATTAAATTTGTAGTTTTACCAACTTCACACATTTGAAATGAAAGTAATAAATCCAAATTACTATCAAACACTTGTCAATGTACGTCTATTTCATTTATTGTGGGACAAACAGAAATATTTTTACCAACACTCATCAGTATATCACTTTCATATATTAATTATTCACAAGTGGAACAAATCAATGTAAAGAAAACTAGAGAAAATTTCCTATTTATTTTAAAGACTATGAAAGTTCACCCATATAAGCAACTTTTTTTTCTTCTTCTTTAAAACCTTGATGCTGATGTTAAACAACTTTTCAGAGAATACAAGAGATCAATCTACTTAAACTACCATATGATGTAATGCACATTGTTGAAATCCAACTCAACTAAAACAATTAAGTATGAAATAGGGTGTGACTCAGTTCCAACATGAGACAACATTATTAGCCTCTCAATTGAAATAATTGGAGCAAGAGTCGCTAAAAGCTGCAGAGTCACAACACGTGATTGAATATCAATATATAGTTTTTTTATAAAATAAATCTTAATATATAGCTGACAATATTGACTTTGGACAACCATTGGTGTTTACAAAATTCAGTAACAGCTACTTATATCTATTAATTAGTGTAATATAAATAAAGTTGTCTGATAACCCAAAATGTAGCGAGGCTCAGGCATGAGGCTTCAAATCAAGTTAGCTTTTTGGTTGTTCTGCATTAACTGGAGAGAGAGATTCAGGAATCCATTTAATTATGGGTGAATAATTGGAGTTGAGTTTATGATGATTAAAACGACGTTAATATATAAATGTTGTGGGGGACCAAATTTATTGGTCAAACACAAACTTGCTCTTACAGAAATTAACATTTACAATTTATCAGATCATATTTAAAGAATTTGTACCTACGTAGCATAGGTGTATCGCCACATGATCAAAAACTGTACTATAAGTTACTTTGAATAATTATATTTACAATTTATTAAATCACTTGATCTAATCACTATCATTAACACCGTTAACACACTTGTGAAAAAAAGTATAAATAGAGGTATTAACAAAGTCAAAAATTCATCAAATGAAAGAGACATCAATGCAAGAGCTCTCCTCTTTCCCAAGTTTTTATTATATAAGCTTGATCACTTCTCTCCACTAAGATACTAAGAAAGCTGCTAAAGGGAGTAGCTATTCCGCTCTATATTATATATTTTAATAAATAAATTAATGTTTGTTATTAAAATTAAATCCTAACTCAATCTTTATTACGTTATATGATTTTAATAAAAAAATTAGTATATAAATAACAATATATCAATTTCTTTATAGTGCTACGAATGTTGGGGAAGACAATAGACAGATAATAAAAATAGAAAAAAAATAACAACTCTAAAGTTTGACGTGGTTTATTTTTCAAATGAAGTTACATTCACAATTCCAAATGTGATATTTTATTAATTGAAGTCTAGAATTATAATATGGAACAAACAAAATTGCAAACCCTTTATTATTTAATTATAATTTTTGAACGGACAAAATTGTAAATCCTCTCTAACTCGCAGCTTTTCAAACCCTAGTTATACTCTTACGGCTAAATCTAAAGTTAGGCATAAGGGGGTCTATTTATAGGATTGCTAGTATCTTCTATTTTCATACTAAGACACTTAAATTTTTTCTTTTTTATTGGAATTTTAAAACCTCTCTTTTTCTATTTCTACTAAAATCTAAAACTATTATTATTTTGGGTCAATTAAACTTAAAAATTATTCCAACAATAAGAATATTAAGGAAAATCAAGAAAGATGTTAGCATTGGGTTAACTCATAAATTCTCCTTTGATGGCATGGGAGTAAAATATTATTTTTTGGCCTATAACTTATTATAATACTCAAAATAATCTCTCACTGATGGAAAAAAAAAAAAAGCACACTTGATTCTTTATTTTTTAAGAAAAATATCATATTTAATTCATTGATTTAAAGTTTAAAATTTAGTAAAATGACTAAATTTAGTGTCATTATGAAATGTGGAAGAGCTACTATAACAATTTTCATAGAGAATTGTTTTGAATAATTTAATAAACGTGAGCGTAAAATAGTAATTTTATAATAAATTAAAAAAAACATTTTTCTAGATGGCCTGGAGGTGGAGGGAGAGGATATATTCATTTTGTTAATGCTTCGTAAGAGCTGGGTGGTGATGCGGGGCTTATGTCCCATATCATATTCGAAATTTAAATTCTATGTATGCGTAATCTTTCTTAAAAACTACTTTGGGTCATTTATCTCTCACCATCAACTGTTGAAAAAAAATATTATATTAGAGTGTACTTGATAAGAATAAGAACGAGAAGGATTTAGAGAAATAAAGATTAGGAATATCAGACATAATAATAATATATTATAATATATATTATATTAGTTTACCCTCCAGCTCTTTCCATGTGTCTGTCGTTTGTAGTAATCTTATCGAATTGAGTAAAACTACAGCAAAAGAGAAAACATACCTGCCACAAAAGCAAATGTGTTTGTTAATATTTTTTTTTTGTTTGGAAATTTGTTCGTTCATATTTG
Organism: Delonix regia; assembly: GCA_037074485.1. Lineage (NCBI taxonomy): Eukaryota > Viridiplantae > Streptophyta > Magnoliopsida > Fabales > Fabaceae > Delonix > Delonix regia. The sequence continues at coordinate 15,902,839 of CM073452.1, read as the reverse complement.
TTTCTTAATACGGTGGTAGTCGCATTATTCTATTCTAATAATATATATCATCATTGAACAAGTTTCGCCGTGATCTTTATATATAATAGCATAATTGAATTTTATTTTCTTTTGGTCAAATTGATTTTATATTGTTAAGTTAAGAGTACAAGTACATATATATAGTATTTTTATCTCATACATCCATGTACAATATCTCTAAAATATGGTATTAATTTTTATCGCACCGAACTGGCAAGAACACCCCCATAATACTCTCGTCACAAGTTACGATAATTACTAAGATGTATCATACTTATTAGACCAGAAATAAGCATACACTGCATGAAAAACACACACACACATACATATATATATATATATATATATATATATATCTCTCCCTCGGGAAGTACAGTGTTGTCAAAAACCACTAAACAGCAATACCTCGCTATGATTATTAATATTATACCATCCCCAGATTCAGCCATTACAAACCAACCGGCGATCAGAAAACCACTTTTGCAATCAATTTTATATCTATATATGTTGCATATAATTAATTAATATGTGTAGCCTTTATGGGCTTTAACTAATAACGCGCCATTTTGTTTAAACAAATCCCTATCTGGTTCCAACATATACAATTGACGATTATATATAACTAATAAATAGCAATGATTAAGAGCGTTGTTTGATCATTTTTGAGATATTAAAGATTCCACTTGAGATTTTCCACGAGGTCCCTTCAATCTGATAAAGAGTCTGTATTCATCAAAAGTCATCGCCGGGTAGAGCGCAGGCCTCTCCGGCGTCACCAGCTCCTTTGCTGGCTCTATGGGTATGTCACTCTTGGGGTTGTAGAAGAAGGCAAGTGAGACTCTCTCTTTGTCTGAATTTACAATCACTCTATGCTCCACACTCTTGTACCTTGCATTGCTTAGAACCTTCACAAACACAATCAACCATTTAATAAAATACGTATTGATAAGCTACTAATTAAAGAGTACTCTACAATTTGATTTGAACTTCAATATATAGTCATGCAAACTTATATTGCAAAGGTCTGTGCCAGTGTATATTGATACTATGCCATTGCGCTTAAATAAATGCTAAAGAAATATGCAAGAAAGCTACATGTAGTTGAGGTATCGAAACATTTCATATATATGATTGGCATCACTGAAAATTAATTACCAAGTTTTTGATACGTTGGCGTTGCTGATCAATTAAGAGATGACAGATAATTACGGGTACTAATTATAAAACTTAGAAAACTGATTACTCAATCACATAATGGAATTGTAAAATATGCATAGGATTGACAGATTAATTTGACCCTAATTCTAGATGTGAGAAAGTAATTGGTCAAAACGGAAAAAAATCTAGGGCATAACTAGCTTCCACATATAAACTACAACGGACAAATTAATGAGCTCATACATAAATATATGTGGTTTCTACAAACATGTCATGTCCAAGACCTTCTCCCTAACCCCATGGCCAAAAATCTATCCGCATTATATATACAAGTACGCCGATTTTTCAATAGTTAAACGGCATTTTTTATATTAAGATCTCTTTCAATCAAGTCGTTAGGAGCCATGTTAATCCCACGTACGTGCCTCATGCCTCCATGTGATGTGACAGATTCATGTACCTTGAGTCCTAAGCGAATTAAGGTTCTCATGTGTTGAAAAAAGAGAGAGGTTATAATATGATCAGAATGACCTGGATTTGATCCCCGATATTGACAATAAAGGCATGTGGAAGTGGCTTCACCGTAATCCAATTACCGGACTTGCGAACTTGAAGACCAGCGACTTGGTCGTCGGGAAGCAGCAGAGTCATCCCTCCTGGGTCCGAGTGCGACGACAGTCCCAGCGTTAGCTCCGGCTTCGGACATTTCGGGTAAAAGTTCACTCTCAGGCACGCCCCTACGTCTTCCCCTCCAAAAGCTTTCTGAAGAAAATCCTCTTCCAATCCCAAGTTTACAGACAGCACCTTCATCAACCTCCCGCACAGCTTCACCACCTCTCTCCCGTACTCGTCAATCACCTCCCTGCAACACGGAAAATCACACCCCGTTAAACAAGATATGTATTTGTAGTGAGTTAGTTGATTATGTATTGATATGAATTGAATATCTGCCTGCAAGAGGGAGGGAAAGAAGGCCATTTGTTGTAGTCCTTCAACGACAAGGGAAGGTAATGAAGATAATAGTAGTCGCTCCAATCGAGAATAGCGCCCTTTTCAACTCCGAGTCTACTGCCATAGCCTTCGTAGGTTTTAGGGGAATTAGCGTATTGCTGCTTGAGCTCTATGGGCAAGTGAAAGAAGGTTCGCCATGTTTCTCTGGCGGCGTCCATCAAGTGGGGGCTAACTCCATGGTTCACAATTTGGAAGAAGCCCCAGTCGTTGCAGGCTTCTAAGATTTGGGCAAGCGTGGAGGTTCGAGCCTGAGGGTGGACGTTGTCGTATAGGGCGGCGAGGTCGATGATTGGGATGTTGACATGCTCAGAATCAGAAGAAGAAGAAGAAGAAGGAAGTGAAGGTCGGTCAAAAGGAGGCTTAATGTACCTGTCAGGGATTGAATCAGAGCAGGTTTCTGATAAGGACTGAACGCGAACTATAGGCTCAGGCCATTCTTGTGGGCTATTCAACATGGCGCTGAAACACTTGCCAATACTCAATAGCCCCCAAATAGCATGAGATTGCCTGAGAGAAGTGGATGGATGAGATGGGACGAAGGAGTGCAAATGGGGGGAGATAAGGAGTTGGGCGCATAGTATGGGCGAAGATGACTGAAAAGGACTTCAATTAAATTATTCACATGTAATTAGTAACTTACGGCTAAAAGTATTGGGTGGTCATAGTTATATGTGAGATAAAATTGTGCACTGTGACATGGAGTAATGTTATATTCAATTAAATTACGTGACTTTTCTTCATATTTCAATTTGTCTATCAAATTCATATTAAGATAACACATCACCCTCATATATACATAAATATGTTAATATCATTTAATATTCCTCTGCAATATTACTTTTAATTGGTGCATTATATATTACCAACTATATATATAACTAACACTCTAGTGGAATTATTAGTACAGAAAAAAAAAAAGTTGTTTCGAATGGCACTGCTTAATTAAAAAAACGTGGGATATATGAAATTTAAATAGGTGTGAATGCAAAGATGAGGCAGGGTGGGGGCGATGAAGTTGATTCGGAAAGAAAAGCATAAAAAAATACATAAATAGCTGCAAAACTTGGATCAGTTTGGGACCACACATGATTATATTATATTAGGGGTGTGGTTTTGGAGGTGGATTGAAAGGGACTGCCTCCTCCTCGGCCCTACTCCTTGTTATGGAGCTTTTGATCCTTATGGCTATATTTATTAGGATAATCAATTGCAACCACCATTCCATATGTAAATTTTAAGATATATATTCAGTTTTTCTCAGATTTTAAGTTTTCCTTTTTAAAACACACTGATATATACCTACATATATATATATATATAGAGAGAGAGAGAGAGAGAGAGAGAGAGTAAGAGATTTACTTGGTTGTTAATTCTTGAAACTTGAGTTGCAAGTGAGGTGGTGAAAATGAAGTGGGAATATTAGTAATCTTCTAATACTTCAAGTGGTAATTAATTAGAAGTGCAGAAATAGAGTAGAGCGTTCAATTTTTTGACAATGAACAAAAGTGATAAACTCTTGCCAATACTATGTATTTATACAGCTATAGCTAGCATGAACATTACAAATTTGATGGCAAACAGTGGAGAAAGATAATGTTGAAATATACAGTTTATCCTTACTTATGATTGTAATGTAAGAAAAATGTCGTCGGCAAGACATGAAGCTCGTCAATGAAGTGTGTATCCCCATTGCTTCTTATGTTTGTGTCGCTACAACTGTCCCTCTATCAATTGTTATTGACGTTCAATGCATGGTTGATTCCATTATTTTTTTTTTCTTTTGTGGAATTCATATATTTAGCACTCGTAATAATTATTGTTTATATTTATTGTGTAATTCAAATTTATTGTTTTGTAAATATGAATTTAATTGTATGGTTGGATAATGTTTTAGAGAGTAATTTGCACAGAACCTTTTGAATTTTATTAAAATTGTAAAACCTCTTTTGTATTTTTCAAATATGCACAAATTTGCCCGAAACCAAAAACTTTTAGGGTTTAGGGTTACTCTACTTTAGTTTAATTGAAAGTTTTTCTGACAAAAATACTAACCTAAATACATATATATTTTTAACTTAAAAATTTTTGAAATTGAGAGTATTTAAGTCAAAAAAAAGAGGAGGTTTTATTACAACGGAAGTTATGTATATTTTGAAAATAAATGAAATGTTTATATAATATTTAAAAAAAAACTCTGGAAATTAAAAGTATGTGTAGTTCATTCAATTTTAATTTTTTTCAAAAAATACTTAATTAACAAAATATAAATATAAATTATATTGAATTCATTAATATTACAATAAATATTGTAAATGCTTTTTAATCCAAATTAATATACCTAAAAGCCGTCAACCTCATAGTTCCAATTAACCTAACCTAGTCAAACCAACCCTTTCTCACACTTTATTTGAAAGCGAACCTCGTCCGTAAATTGCGAAGATCAGATTAGGGTTTCAAAAATAATTGCAGACTTATCACCTTTTCTCATTTTCTTTCAACTTTGATTATATATCTCCATTTAACATAGGGTATAAGAGTAATTTTATAGTTATTAAATTAGCCCTTTTACTTTCATTTAATTATTTTATTTTTGGTGGAGTTCCCTTACTTTTCATTTAAAGCAAATAAAATAGAAAGATACGTGCCCAACCTTCCTTTCTCTTTTTCCCTTTTAATTCTTAATTTCCATCTTTTCCCCTGTTCGTACATCAATCCAAATAAAGGGATAGGTATAAATTTTATGGGCAATACCAAAAAAAAAAAAACAAAGGGGCACGTGCATAATTATTATATTTCAATTTTTTTAGTTACATTCTAGAAGGTTGTCATACCTTTTTTTTTTTTTTAATGTCTTCTCCTGTTTTTAGTACAACGAAAAGAGTCCACCACGCCGACTAGCTAGCTACCCTAACAAATTTTTTCAACGTCCTTTGTAGGGATTTTGTTTTTTTGGCCAAATCCTTTGTAGGGATTAGAGTTCAGGTAATAATTACAAATTCTTAGAGCCTTAGTTATGCAATTATTAACTAATAAATATAGTGTACCTATTTGTCGATTATTTATATATGTACACCAATAACTATGATTTTCTAATTCGTTTGTGCAAGTGAAATCAAATTACAAATCAACTTTTCAAATTTGAAAGAGTTGTTTATGCTGGCGTAGGCGAAAACATGTTATGTTAGATAATAATCTTTTATTAGAGATAGTTAATGCATATTTTATTCTTTTTTGGTAAAGGAGAAATGCTTTGCAAATCAGAATTAACATAACACACTTGCAAACTTTAGGCAAATATATAGGCATAATTGGAGCAACTCTTGATATTTTTTTAAAGAAAAAATGCAATTGACTTTTTTTTTTAAAGTAATATTTTATGTAAGTAAAAGAGCAAGTGAGATGTGAAAGTGTAATATGTAATTGGTATAAATTATTCTCTTATTTATGGTTTATGCATGAGAGTATAATTATTCCCTTTCGTAGCTTTCCAACTCACATAGTTCCAATTTAAATTCAAATTAATATACAACATTTTGGAACCTCTAATTATGAATACTCAATACTAAATCATCAAAGCATCTTCTTTAAACAAGAAGCTAACAATATATACTGACTTTGTTATATTAAAATAGAAATTAATTATCATATTTATATGCATATTACATATATCTGACAGACTTTTATCAAATGACCCAATTAATGTCAAATGAGTGAAATACATTAGGATGTAAATTACGTATAAAAATATGAATAGAAAATTATTTAATAATATGATAATAACATATGTGTGATTCACCTTTCGCCATAAGGGAGGGGCAGTGTGGATTTCAACTAGAAGGAATATGAGAGGAAAATAACGCCAGAGCACAATGATAGACAAATTACGAAGAGAATATTCACTTCAGCACTTTGGAGGAGATGAGAGCAACATCCTCAAAAATGAAGTTATCTTTTTAATAAGTTTAATCTATATTACTTTATAATATAATCCTCATATAAATTGCTGAACACCACTTTAACTTTTGTACGCTAATGGCTTGAGTAAAACCTTATTTTACTCCCTCATTTAATATTTTTTCTGATTTTGATCCTCGATTTCTACACTAGTCTCTCACTTAACAATCTATTAACCAATCCAATCTCTCGATTGTCACACCATCTTCCCCTTGCTGACATGGATGTTATCTAATGAGTTGAGCTATTAGATGCTTATGTGGAGGGACAACTCAAATACACTCCTAACATGGAAACAAGACTGAGGTAGAGATAGTCTGATTGATATGAGTTTTTAACCCAAAGAAAAAATCTGATACATCTGTGAGAGACTAAAAATTCCTTTGTCACCAACATTTTTCTCTCATCCTACAATAGATTTGAGACTCAAAATTCCTTTGTTGCAAACATCTTTCGCCGCACAAATCAAATCCCTCCAACTCAGAAGTCCTTTGACGAAAAGCTTGCATTCGCACAATTAACCAAGGAAAACGTGAGGCTTCTTTCTTCTCCAGCGTTCTGCAGCTATGCATGGTTTCTTCATACAAATAAAAGGAGACTTATAGGTGTAATTGGCCCTATGAAAATGAAGAGAAAACCATAGTTTGTCTTGTATGAAAAGAGTAATCAGATTTTATTGTAAGTGACCAATATAGATATGGTCCCCATACTCCACTATGTAAGAGTCTTTCTACTCTAGCGAGAGTGGTGCATTCACATGGAAGAATGATAATGACAAATTTAATATTGATTTTTTTAGTATGAAAGCATGGTTGCTAAACGTGGTCTCAACAATCAATGGAACCTTAATTTGAGATGAAGTCAATGCAGTGCAAGAAAAAGAAAGGAAAATCTCAAATAATGCCATGACCTTTCAATTTCAGTAATAATGGACTGAAGTCTAAACATAACCACATTTTCTATTATTTGCATTAGTGCATGAAGAATAAAGGGTGAAAAAAGTCCTGATACATCCCCTCAAGATTTAATTGGTAGACACGTATGGATGGAAGAAAGCAATGGACTTTACCTTGTTGAGGAATGAGATTCAGATGGCCTTACACCTTTCCCCTCCTAGTATTGCGACTCATGACAGTTGAAGCGATCAATGACACACTTTGGAGAAGATTAGCGACCAAAGAGGGAGTGAGAAAGATAAGTTGACAGAACCATTAATCAGAAAGTGTGGAGTAAAGTGCCAGCACCAGAGACCAGAGATGAAGCTGCTGCCGTGACCAGAGAAGACAAAGTGAGAAGAGCACATTGTCGACACCAGAGATAAGAAAGGAAGATGTTGGCATTGAGGGATTTGTTTATGCAACAATGAAGGACTTTAGTGGAAGCAACAAAGAACAAACTTGGAGGCTTAAATTTTAAGATTAAGATGTATTAGGTTTTTTCCTTTGTTCAAAAACTCATATCTATCATATTGTTTCCACCTTGGCCTTGTATCCATGTCAGCAAAATAAGTGTAACTGAGGTGTGTCTCCTTTAATAGCCCAACTCATCAGATAACATTCAAGTCAGCAAGGGAAAGACGGTGTGATAATATAAGAACTAAGGGATTAGTTTAAAAATTCGAATAAGTGAAGGACTAACATAAAATAAATGTTCTAATTGGGGGATCAAAATGGGATTTTGCTCTAATGGCTTTGTGCATGATTATTGTATCCATGTTTACCAAAATTGTTGGTCTTTTCTTTTTTCTTAAAAAATTTGATTGGCTCTCTCTTCAACCCTTTTTATTGACAATTCATAATTCATATGAATTCGAGGAAGCTTGGTTTGGTACATAGTATAATGAAATTTGGGCCAGCCCCGATGAGCCCATCAATTTCTTGTTTTAATTATTTCAAAACCAAAACTCTTTAAGGGCTTTAAGGCCCAAATAAAAGGCCCTAGTAGTGTGTGTACTAGATTTGGCCCACAGAAGACAGAGTTGCTCTACGTCTCGAACTATCAATTTGACCCAATACTGACCAACTCCGAAATGTGCTACTCAACGGTCATTTGCACCCTCAAATCTAGCTGCCCATGATCAAAATTGATCCGGAATCGTGACAATTGAGGACGGAAACTGCACCAATTTTAAACCGTCCAATCACGTAATATAAAAGATATGAATTCTTAGATTAAATTCTATGATACTTCATTTAATTTTGAACTGTTAAACCTACATATTTATTTAATAACATCTATTAGATCAATGTATTTCTATTTCAAATGTAGTGGATCTTGTTATACTCAAAATAAACTAATTAAATAATTTTGAATTCTGGGTAAAATTGAAGTGAAGACTAGTCAGATTTTAGATGAACCCTCTAAAATGGAATGACTTTTTAAAATTTTGATTGAAAATTTGTGATTAGTAATAGGACAAAACTGACATGAAATATTTAGCTAATAGTTAGTAAGTTTTTAACAAAAATGTAAAATGTAAAATTTTTTTTTTATAATTCAATACCATTAGATATTTTTTAAAACGAAGTTCCACGCCATATTTTTGAAATTGTTTAGCTTGATAAAATAATATTTGAAAAACTTTACTTTAAGTCTAGTTCTTAATTATAATACATATTAACATTTTTTATATATAATATACATACAAAGATTTAAGATTTCGATTATAGTATCGATTTTTGAATTGCTAACAGAAGTGCTGTGACTCGTAAGATATAGTGTTTCGGTTTGATGCCAAGTTTTTCTCTTGACCTCATCCAGCCCCTATCTATTTAGACTTAGTATGTGTCATCATTTGGACCCCAAAAAAACAAATTAAATTCATTTGAATCCTTATTTCGCATATAATTCTAACCCAATTAATCTGATATAATCATCTGCTTGCTTTAGGTACTTAGCTACTTGGGATATAACTAAATCTAAAGCTATTTCGTTGATCTTGATGCTAAAGGGCAGAGGCTTTTCACTAGCATATATATATATATGAGTTAGGAACATGACTTTTCCAAGTAATATTTGGTTTGCATGACCGTATTGTACAAAGATTAATTGCAGTTCATATCCAACTAATCTCCAAACATGCATTGCTAAACAGAGTCTTGTGGAGTTGATATAAAGATTAATGACATACAAAAGAATTAGGTGTACTCTTACAATAGAAAGAATTTAGTTCAAAATATATTTTGGCATGAGAGTAACATTGCACCTAAAGGCATGCAGGTGTCTCTGTTTGAACAGCTGAACCACTTCGTTTCTAACTTCATCCGAACCAAACCATAGCCAATGGAAAACGAAATGATTTGGATATAATGGAACCATGGGATTGGATTTGGAGGCATACTATAATGCCTAATCATATATGTGACTGACTAGGTCAAAATTATGGTTTTGTTTCTTGTCTTCATTCGAGTGTCCTTATCCTTGGACGAGGTTTTCAAACAATAGTTAGTGGAAGGCTGACTCATATAACTCTGTCCTCACCTATCTGTCACCCAATTTGGACCTTCCCACTCCCAAATTCCCACTCTCATTTAATACAATTAATATACAACGCCCTTCAAAGTTTCACGAGAAATTTTACTTTTAGTCTTGATAATTTTAAGTAATTCTTAATTGGATCCTTATAATTTAAAAGTTTACAATTTATTTTTTGTCATGATATTTTGTCACTATTTTGTTATATATGTAAATTAATTTTACTTATCTCTTCTATTAACATAATTCATATATATATATATATATATATATTTAAAGTGTTGAGCAAGTATATGATTAGCAATATTGGTAAATTTACAAGAATATTCATAAAATTTTAATAATAGAAATTAAATTAAATATTTGTAAATTATAATAATTTAGTTATAAATTCTTAAATTATAAAAGGAAGAAAGCTATAAGAACTGAAAGTGTAATTTTTCTTAAGTTTAATTTGTACCCATATTCCCATTGACCACTGGCTACCCTATTACTCTTGCTTCTATTCACATACGCACGTGAAGCATAAGAGGCGAGATAGAAAGTTGACTGCAAGTTTGGAAATTGTACAGTAAAATTATAAAATATAGATAAATTAAGTTAATTAAAGAACCTGAGTATGTTAGAAAAAAATTATTTTAAACCTATTTTTTATTTTATCTATTATTTATTATAAGTTAAATTTCCTTAAATATCCTATTGTAGGTAAAGCTAGAGAAGGAAGAAATTGATATTAAATAATGAAGGGCATGTGAAATCTTGAATTGCATTTCTACTGAATTTGAATTTCATTTGGGAAGGGTTGGGTCGAAGATATATTAAACAAACGCAAATAATAAAGGGTGTGTCCCCTTTGGCTTTGAATAATTGACTTTGACCCAAGAGAAAGAGCGTCGAAGAAAAGTCACACTTTCCTTCCTTCTTCCCCCTTGGTGGGCTTCGTGGGCGGAGCACATAAAAGGCTATCCCCTCTTGTCTTTCACCCTCAACTTCTCAATCGAGGTCTTCTCGATTTTCCTCTAGCAGCCATACACAAGACTCATTTCAACACTACTTAACACTATTCAGTTTTCAAAGGTATGTTAACTCTTCAAACAAGTTCAAGTTTTGGAATTTAAATTTACTGATAAAGTTTGGGATTTGACGTTCTTGTTTGATCTGGGTCGGCGTTGGTCAGCTTGTACCGGGATTGCTTTTGATAAGTCTGAGGAATATGTTTTGTAGGTCTGGTTTTTGGTAGATCAACATTTGGAAGTTTGTTCCTTTTTTATTGTTGCTTCCTTGGTCTGGTCGCCTTTCTTTTTCTCGGTTACTTTTCTTCCTTATAGTTGAAGTTCTCGCACAAAGTAGGTCTTGGAAGACCAAGTTATAGGCGAGGATCGTTACTAATATTGTGAGTTTGGTGGGAAAAATCTCGTACAAGAAATATTAGCAGCGCATCCTTAGAGATTCGGAACCCTAAGTTTTTGTTAAATATAGCATGGAGAGCTTTGTTTTCAATTTGTCTTTAATTTAGGTTTTGTTATATCTCTTTCCTTGTGGGAATATAACGCATCAGATAGAGGGGCTTATTGAGTTTATCCTGCTTTATGATGCAGAACCTAGGCATGTGCAGTGGTTCAAAAAGTAAACTTTCTCCCTCAAACAACGCCATGGATAGTAAGCAGAACCGTGATGCTTTCTGCAACTCTTCGGTTTTGCTTGAACATTCTGCATCTGATGATCTTGAAGCTTTCAGAAAAGAAGTGGAAGAGAACGGTTGTGAAATTAACGAGTCAAGCCTTTGGTATGGTAGAAGAATCGGATCAAAGAAGATGGGGTTGGAGAAGAGGACAGCCCTCATGATTGCTTCTTTATTTGGAAGCACTAGAGTGCTGGAGTATATCATTGAGACAGGAAGGGCTGATGTGAAAAGGTCCTGTGGTTCTGATAGGGCCACTGCTCTCCATTGTGCTGTTGTTGGTGGCTCTCAATCTTCGCTCAAGATTGTTAAGCTCTTGCTTGATGCTGGTGCTGATGCTGATTGCGTTGATGCTAGTGGAAATAAGCCTGTTAACCTGATTGCCCCTCCCTTTAATTCCTTGTTCAACACAAGAAGGAAGGCCATGGAGTTGTTGCTCAGAGGTGGGGAAGGAGATCAAATCATCCATCAGGAGATGGAGCAACAGAAAATTGCAGTGCCTTCTCTCTCTTCAAAAGAAGGAACTGAGAAGAAAGAATATCCAGTTGATGTATCGTTGCCTGACATAAACAATGGTATATATGGAACGGACGAGTTTAGGATGTACAGTTTCAAGGTGAAGCCATGCTCAAGGGCTTACTCCCATGATTGGACCGAGTGTCCATTTGTTCATCCTGGGGAGAATGCGAGGAGGAGGGACCCACGGAAGTACCCTTACAGCTGTGTTCCCTGCCCCGAGTTTCGCAAGGGGACCTGCCAGAAGGGAGATGCTTGTGAGTATGCACATGGTGTTTTCGAGTCCTGGCTCCATCCTGCTCAATACCGAACAAAGCTTTGCAAGGATGAGACTGGATGCACTAGGAAAGTTTGTTTCTTTGCTCACAAACCTGAAGAGTTACGCCCTGTGTATGCTTCTACTGGGTCAGCTATGCCTTCACCCAAGTCCTTTTTGGCTAATGTCCTTGATATGACATCAATGAGTCCATTAGCTCTTAGTTCCTCGTCTTTGCCTATGCCAACTGTTTCAACACCGCCTATGTCTCCCTTGGTAGCTTCTTCATCTCCCAAGAGCGGAAGCTTGTGGCAGAACAAAGTAAACCTCACCCCACCGTCCTTGCAGCTCCCAGGGAGCCGGCTGAAGGCTGCCTTGAGTGCTAGGGATCTGGATCTGGAGATGGAACTGCTTGGACTAGAAAGTCCTGCTAACCATCAGCAGCAGCAACGGCAGCAATTGATTGAAGAGTTGGCTCGACTCTCCTCCCCATCTCTACGAAACAAAGACTTAAGTAGGATTGGTGATTTGAACCCAACCAACCTCGATGACCTTCTGGGATCTGTTGATCATCCTGTATTATCTCAATTACATGGTCTTTCAGCACAATCATCATCACCTAGCCAATTGCTCTCTCCAAGTGGGCTTCAGATGCGCCAAAACATGAACCACCTTCGTGCAAGCTATCCAACCAATCTCCCTTCCTCTCCGGTGAGGAAATCCGCAGCATTCGGATTTGACTCATCAGCTGCTGTGGCAGCAGCAGTGATGAATTCCAGGTCTGCTGCCTTTGCAAAGCGAAGCCAAAGTTTTATTGATCGCGGTGCGTCGGCAACTCACCATCTTGGACTATCTTCACCTTCCAACCTCAACTGTAGGGTGTCATCTGCCCTTTCAGATTGGAGTTCCCCTGATGGAAAATTGGATTGGGGCATGAATGGAGATGAGCTGCACAAGCTCAAGAAATCTGCTTCATTCGGATTTCGGAATAATGCAGTGTCTGCCACCTCCATGACTCCATTGGAACATGGCGAGCCAGATGTCTCATGGGTTCATTCGTTGGTTCGAGATGTGCCCCCTGAGAGTTATGATGCTGAGAAGAAGCAATGTGATCCGAGTAAAGAGATGATTCCCCCATGGGTGGAGCAAATGTATATAGAACAAGAGCAGATGGTGGCATAAACGAGCGCTGCCATGCCAACCTCTCTTGATTATTCTGACAAAGTTTATTTATTTATTTATTTATTCTGAACTATAGTCACTACTCAACGTTGCATAGAGTATATTCAGGAATAGGACGAGAGATGTTGCAACAAAAGGAATAGAGTTGTGGTAAATCCAGAGTTTGATTTAGAGTACCAACTCTTTTCTGAGTCAAGGATGCTGATTTTATATTTTTAGAATTGTATTATAATGATTTATTTCTCTGGTTTGTACTTTGTTCAGCAAGGAGATAATTTATTTATTAATAATAGTATAATGCTATTGCACAATTCTATTACGTTCCCATTTGCGTTGTGAGTTCTTAATTTCTCATAAATGGTTATGAAGTGTGAAACTGAAATTTCATAAGCTTATTTTGTCTGGTATTTTCCTGGCGGCACTAATTCATATTTGCTCTGGTTCTCTTCCTTTTCAATGAAGATAAGTTCTTGTCAAATGCTGAAAGATGTAGTCAATGATTGGTAAATTAAGATTATGCAAAATTTTTAAATTTTATTTATATTTGGTGGCTGTGATGCTTACTTGAAAATCTGATATCCTTACTAAATCAAAGTGCATCAAATTGAGAGCAACGTTTTTATAAATTAATAAGGTCAAATAGAAGAATACAGAACACAATCCGTATGCAGATAGAACGCAAATCTGTTTGCTTCAACTCAAGCTTCCTGCTATTAAAATTTCATTATATTGCTTGTCATGTAGTTCCTGTACAAGACAAAATATCAACATGCAATTATTAAAATGGAGATGTGCCAGTTATGATGAACAATGATGATGAGCAATTAGGGGGTTTAGTCTACGCTTCTAGAAAAATTACCCAGTCTTTGGTTTGAAATAGAAGCACTTGATTTTGAAACTCGCTTCTTTTCTTGTTTAACCTGTCACCAAGTGGCACCCCAAAGAATTATTACGATTTTTCAAATTTAAGATATGATATAGTTTTGTAGAATTATTCTAAACTTATACAAAGAAAACTCCATTGGAAGCTTGAAAAAGTCAAGACCTTGAATTCCAATCATCGTTCTGATCTGATTAATTTGAGAACTTCTGATCAAAGAAATTATAACTGTACCAGATATTTAGGGAGAAACTAAGTGAGAGAAAGTTAACAGCAATGAACAGAATAAAACGTTTGACAAGTTTGCTAATCTTTAATAAGCATAATAGTGGAAGAGACTGAAACAATATAAAAATAAAATATAAAGTATAATAATGATTAAGCGGAGCTAAAAGGAGGCGTCCAAGTTTGAATATGGATCCTTCCTTCATGTTCATGGGACTTGTGATTACCTTTTGGAGCTTTGCCTTTGTTAGTCCAATTAGGATATGATATGAAATTATGGTTTGGCTTCTTTGAAGCGACAGCAACCCCACCTTCTCCAATTTCTCACACATTTTTTATTTCAATAAATTACACATATTATTCTTTAGTTTTGCAAAATTTACTTGAATTGTTACTTTTAAAAGTTTATATTAATCTATTTTGAAATAGAAAATATTAAAATAATTAAATTTAATTATAAATTTCTTAATTCAGATCATTTTCATGAATTAAAATACACTTTTCTACAAAATATAATTAGACTAAAGTGCTCGACAACATTTTATTTAACAGGAGGTTCATATGTATTTTAAAAGTAAATAAATATTATCTATAATTTTAATAATAGCAAAAAAACCTGAATCTAAATAATATTATAGACCTTCTTCCCAGAACAAGATGACAATGAAAAGGACAAAATGAGTGAAGATAGGGTACGATCAAAATACAAAAGTGTAAAGAGAAGTAGATCACAGTAGGAGATTTTTACAATCAGACCATGGATATCTTTTCTTTTTTTGGACAACTACCCAAACAAATCCTAGTTTCTTTACAATAACAAGAATCACTGTCATTGAATCATTTGAAATAGAAATGGTTTATTGTAGATTTTTTATTTAAAATTTTAAATCATTGAATTTTGAACTAATAACTCGTATTTTATTATATATTTTAAGTAAAAAAATATATAATAAATTATTAAATTAAATTTTAATAGCTAAGATTGTATAAAAGAATCTATAATAAATATTTCTATTGCAAATAACTCTGACTCAAAAATCACTGTATTATAATAGTCTAATATAATGATATAGGCACTCAAGTAATATTAAGTTAATTTAGCAATTTGGATGCCCTTGTTTCAAAATTTTCTCAGTTAAGGCAAAGAAATATAGATACAAAGTGAATATAAATTACTTAAATAGCAAGTCCCACTTAAATATATGTAACTTATTTAAATAATGGATTTCACTCACTTTATATCTTTTTTTAACATAATAAATATATGCAGAGATTTTAGTTAAGATGCAAGTGCCTAATTGTTATTAAAAATTAACAAAAAATGAAGGTGCATTAAAAAGATTATTCAATTTATTTATTTTGAATAGTCTATGTTAATCAAATTAAGAAAAAGAGTTATTTGTTATACATACAAATTAACTCAAATATTATTTTTTTACAACAACTCAAATATTATTAGATCATAATATTATAAAAATTTTTAGAAAATAAAATTTACTCATCTAAATAAAAGTTTAATTACAAGAAAAGTACCTCAGACGTTTTAGACTTTAAGTTTATTATTGATTTAAGCTAAGCATAATTATGACAGTCAAAACTATATTGCTTATTGCTATTAATTATTTCTTTTCTTTATTAATTTATTTTTTTATTAGATACTAAACATACTTTTTTGTGTCATTTTTATTTTTATTTTTATTCTCAATTCTATACCTTTCTTTTCTGTGTAGTAAATAGGACCTTAAGTTTATCTTATTCCTATTCCTAAAAGAATCACTCCATATACAAAGTGAGTATGAACCATGGCTTTACTTGAATATGTGTGACCTATTTAAGTGATAGATCATACTTACTTTCTGTTCATTTTTCTTTGACGTGACAGAAACGCAAAACACCAAAATTACTAATTTAGTTGAGATGCAAGTACCTAATTCCTATTAAAAGTTTGAAAAAAAAAAAAGAAGGAGCACTAAAAAAATTAAATAATTCATTTATTTTGAATAGTCTATGTTAATCAAATAAAGAAAATGATTTATTTGCTATACATAAAAATTAACTCAAATATTATAATTTTGACAACAACTCAAATATTATTAGATCATAATATTATCCAAAAGATAAAATTTACTGATCTAAGTAAACTTTTAATTACAAGAAAAGTACCTCTGACATTTTACACTATAAGTTTATTATTGATTTAAGCTAAGCATAACTATGGCAGTCAAAATTATCTTGCCTATTGCTATTAATTCTAATTGGAATTTTAATCCACCAAAATTTGTTTTGTCTTATCACACAGATTTCGTTCTAAATATATTGTTTTTTTCCTTTTTGGGTTATAGTATGCCTTTTTCCTGGGATAAAACGCAGCGGTTGCCTGCCGTTTAGCACTTCGCTGAAATTCGCTGAATCAGCCTCCGCTTCTCCTTCAAGCTTTGTGCGGAGGGTGACCAGTGTCTTCGGCTTTTTCATCCACTCTACATCACTTAACTCGAATCAGCTTTCCCAAGTTTCAGAATGCTTGCAGGTTTCTCTTCGTTTTACTTCGAAGTCTTTGTTTGTTCCCGTTGATGCAACTTAGTCGTTCGATGAATTACCGGCTGAGTAAAGTAGATGTTTTTAGTTGTCTTTTTTCTCCTTTGGGTTGGATTTAGAAGGCATGTAATGGTAAACAGATGTGCTTTTTTCATAATCTCATTTTCCGAATTTCAGCATAAACAATTTGATAGATGACGAAAAATGTATATATGAAGCATTGTCTACCCAGTCTCTTTGTTTTGTTCTTTCATTATAGAAAAGAACTCAAAAAGCGGTATCTATTGTGCTGGTGAAAATTGTAAACTAGAAGAGTCTTGTTTGGATAAATTATATGATTAGTTTCGATGGAGCTAACTGCAGAATGGTTCTTCTGATTGACGCTCCCAGTCCCCATTGATAGCCACAACAGTTCTCACGAATTTGCACATGCCCCTCATTTGCTTGTATTGAGCTGAGTTTAATCATTTAGTAAATGGCAGTTTATATTAAAATATTGAATTAGACATATTTTTCTTTTTCATATTTCTTGTTACGTGTATGATCACATCTTTTTAATTTTCATCATGTACTTTTCCCACTTTTTGTAAGTTGCATTCAAATTTACTATATTGAATCGCACCGAATGTTGTTTCTTTCTTCAAAATTCAGAATTAAGATATTTCTGTGTTACATTTTTTTAATACAGAAGATATGAATGTATTTGGCTAAAATTATGAAGCTTTTACACCACAATGAATTTGAACATACTGATGTCGATCGCAGCCGATATGTTTTCCCTGATTTTGCAAGATGCATTGTTCTTTTTCCACAGGTTCAACAACTGGAAGTAACTTGCAACTCAGTGTTTCAAATTTCCGGAAAAGGCAAGTTTCTGGTATGCTGGTTCATTGTTAACGTGATTATATTTTCTTTCATGATGATAGAAATGAAGTACTGTACAAATGGCATAAGATATTATTTCTGTAGGCTTGAGAGGGGAAAACCTGCATTTCTCCAGAAGAAGGTTCAGTGTGAAATATAAAGTTGCCTGCAAATTCACCCAGTTGGAAAATGATTCCGGCTCACAGAAGGAACCAGGAAAAAATGGACCTTTGGTTAAGATGTGTGGCATCACATCAGCTAAAGATGCTGCTATGGCAGCTGAAGCTGGGGCTAATTTTATTGGAATGATCTTGTGGCCAAACTCAAAACGTTCTGTTTCTCTTTCTGTTGCAAAGGAGATCTCAAAAGTTGCAAGAGAATATGGAGCACATCCTGTGGGAGTATTTGTGGATGATGATGCAGAAACAATATCAAGGGTTTCTGAAGAATCCAGCCTTGAATTCGTGCAGGTATATTTTGTCTTTACATATAATCCCTGTGTCTTAATTAAATGCTTGATCTCATAATATCTGGAAAATGCAGCTTCATGGACATGGTTCTCGAGTTGCTTTTCCATCTTTAATTCAGGAAAATCGAGTAATATATGTTCTTCATGCAAGTGAGGATGGAAGCCTGTTAAACGCAATTTCTGATGAACAATGTTCTCTGGTTGATTGGGTTCTCATCGATAGTGCGAAGGGCGGCAGGTGAACTAAGACTTCTTATATAGCTTATGTAGGACAATTTGTCTAATTTCTTTCCTTGCATAGTAATATTATGGAACTTCTGATGAGATGTGTTTGCAGTGGGAAAGCATTCGATTGGGCAGAGTTTAAACTACCATCCATTAATAGCAAATATGGTTGGCTATTAGCAGGAGGGATCAGTCCTGAGAATGTTTCAAAGGCCTTATCTATTCTGAAACCTCAAGGGGTGGATGTTAGTAGTGGCATTTGTGCACCGGATGGCATCCAGAAGGATCAATCAAGAATAGCTTCCTTCATGAATGCCGTGAATTCTGTTCAGTATTGATTGACCTCAGATTACTCTGAACTTCAAGACAAGACATATCGACTTAATTTACTGTTTTAACTTATTTTCTTGGCTTGCAAAGAAAATTTTTCCCCTGGTAGAAGCTATTTTCTAGGCATTAAAATGTTATGCGAAGATACACAGATGACATGAAATTAGCAGCATCACAAGCGAGAATAAGCTGCTTCAATTGCTTATAATAAAGGAAGGGCCTACTATTGCCTGTTGGACTGTGCCATTTCTTCGACAAAAAGCTGTAATCGCATAGACAAATGACCCAAAGAAGAAAGGAGGCAATAATTCCTATAAAAGTAGACACCAAATAAGAGTATTTATGCTTCAAGTTAGAACAAATGGAAAACAAACAATGCGTTTTCTCTTCCATCTTGAACACACTTAAAATAACCCTTACTATTGTGCTGCTTGATTTTAGTTGAGTGGATTGGAAAAAAGGAACAAGCTTTTTTTTTTGTTGCGCGTGGAATCTCATGGTATGCAGGCTGCAAACAGATCTTCGGTATCTTTCATTCGCTCAAAAGCAGACATTGATTGTGACAGAGGTGAGGCCGAAGTACTCAAATTGGGTTTGCAGAGTGAGCCCAGCCATAGTTTGTGGAAGGAATCCAAATGTTTTTCCAGTCGAACTCAACCATTATATTGAAATTTTAATTACTTATCGATTCGATTTTTCAAACTTATTGATTTTCATTTTTAAATTTTAAATGCAAATAATCAGATTTATGCATTTCATATAATATATACTATCCAATCTGCACATATTATAATCAAATGCCCGTAATCGAAATTTTTGTGAAAGGTGAGATCGAAGTTATCAAATTGAGTTTCTTAAAATATTCACCTAGCTTTGGGCCAAGCATGCAAATTCTTTTTCCCAGCCAACTGCCTAGCAACCCACAATATTCACAACCTGAAAGGCACTATTGAACCAAACCAATGGAACCAAACAAAACTCAAACTCATTCAAGCACGGCCTTGTCCAACCTCATGCTGCTCTTTTAGAAAAGCCCTTAACATTTATATCTGAGGTATCCCTTAACCGGAAGATTTGGCATCTGGTAAGTGATCAAACTATATAAGATATTTGAATATAAATGGTGGTTGATCATGGTGGTACCTGCTCCATCCTTTCACTGTAGGACCACCTTCTATTTATTAGAGCTCTTTGATTCCAATCCTTGTTAATTTATATTTCTTTTTTGTTGGTTATGATTAGGTAATTTTCGTCATATATTCTTATGGGGAGTCGTTAACACCTATTCCCAGGCCACGCTTGGCCTTTGTCAGTGATGTTGCCATTTATCTATTTTGACATATAAATGTGAAGATTAATCAAATGGCGAAAGAGACTTGGAAAAGTGGGATTAGAAGGATCTGCCCTTAATGCTTTTTCACAGTTTGCCTTTGAATATGTGTTTCTTATAATTTCCCTTGAAGCTTAATACTTTTTTTGTAGCTTTGATTTCTTCTATGGTTGCCTTACCTTGGAAAAAAAGCCATGACCCAACCATTAAACTGACAGACACACAGGCAGTGAAGTGGGTAAGTAGATAAAAGATGCTGGTGTACACTACACACACACACACACAAAGAAGGATTCCTTAGCTTTTACTTTTCTCTAACATAAAGCTACTAATAACTTCGTGTTTGCTTTTAAAAAGCATTACATTTAATTAATTAATTAGGATTTAACAACTGTGGTTTAGGTAGTTTGGAGCGAGATAATGTCAAATACCAACTTCTTGAATGAGTAAGAGTGAGCAAGAAGATGAGCAAGAAGCTGCTTTATACCATTTTACCAACTCAAAAGATATCATATATATAATGAGTAGGTGAATTTTGAGCCAATTTATCCAAATGATTTCAACCATAATTAGCCATTCTGCATGGGGCCAGCTTAAAACATTGTTCCCCACAATGTAGGTTAAAAACTTATCATGGAGAAAAAGGCACCAAAAAAGGAAGGGGGGGGGGGGGGGGGGGGAAATGACAAGTTCAATATTAAAGTTGGTTTTACTTATTATTCCAACAATTATGTCAAAGAGGAAAAGAAAATCTGGAGGAGGTAATTGTTTAGGGTAAAATAATAAACATGAACGCACCTATATATTTTACTTAGATCTTCTCAATTTTTAATTATTGGAATCAGAATTTTGGTTGTTTAATTAGTGATTAGGTAGTAAATTCCTTTCATTTGATCTGCTTTTTGTCCGAATAAAAAACAAATAGTCAGTAATTCATCAAATGTTCAATAATCTTATTATTCATTACTTTTTTTTTTCCAAAAAGTAAATATTGAATCATTATGAAACACGTTGAGTTTTTAACTAGTTTTACTTGAACTTGTAATTCAATCACTCACAATTAATTATTTGATAAAAATGTATATCTATTGTTCTTGTATTTATTATTTATGTATGACTGATAAAGTGTATTGGTAAAATCTTTGCGTGTAATATTTAGATTACTAACAATTAAACAAGTCATGTATTAATATCCTTGACTAGCAACCAATAAGATTAGTTGATTTATACTGAATTATAGATATTAAACTTCTAAAATTACATTGATAGTGAAAACATTTCATCCATTAATAATTGTGAGTTATTTATTATCTTAAACCTCTTCTCTTCACTCTCGTCAATACTTATCTTTCTAATCTATATTGATTAAGTAAATCACTAATTACAGGACCTAAATTCCTTCAACTTCATAGTATAAATTATTTCAGTATATGTTACATCTAGGAATTATACCAGCCCACAAGAATGTACGTAGCTCATCTTAATCTTTAAACTTGAAGATCAATGAAGATTCTGCAGGATCAAGATACGTTTCAGTTAGTATCACCACCATTTTTGTTGGCTTCAAAATACTTTCACCACACATGTACACACAATAAATGTATATATACGTCACTGGGTATCTACAGTATATCAAATTTTAATGCTCATGTAAAATAAAATTTTTGTATGAAACTAAATCTCTCAGCAAAATGTTTTTCCTAATCAGATGCATTAACAACATGATTTGATCATCTCGAGCCAATGTCCAGGGGCAGGATCTTGTGTGCAAGAGTCAACTCGACGTTGCCGACAATCATTTCTAAATCTTTTTCGCTAGCAGTGCTACTACGATCTACAGACATGAATTTTTCATATAATAAAAGTATGAGATGACAGAACCTCTTTCTTTCTAAGACGTCTTTTTTACGACAAAATATATTCTTTATTATCCCCACAATTATGACCCTGTATAAAAATAATTGGTTTTCTTGCTAACCTGTTATATTAAAATGATTATTAGAGTTTCCAGAAGCTCACCTTACAGATTTTGCCAAAATCCATAGGATATTAAAGTGTCAGATATATGGAGTTTCACCACAAGACACCATGAAAAGCATCTAATCATGCATGTGAGAATCAAGCCAACCATCATCGTATTTGATTCCCATTTATATCTTGTATATTTAATTATCAATGTGATGGATAAAGCTGAGTTAATCAATGAAAAGTTGAACACCGTACCTAATTAATTAATTAATTAATCTCCTTGATTAATTGTATTGATAGTTGTTGACCATTTTTGACTTTCAATATCTGAACTATCTGCTACGCTAAACACTGACCTCCCAAGTTTGCCTTGCAATCTGAAACTGAAAGACAACAACACATTGTCTACCGAAGAGCCATAACAGCATAACACCACCTTCACAATCTCTCAACTGATTCAGACTGGGACCAACTTTGAAGGCTTTGAGATCACTCCTCACTGTCCCTCTTGATAAAGGAGGATGGATATCGATGTTGAAGTGGTTATCACCAGTTGGATTATAAAACATTAAAACTATAGAAAAACAAAAAAAGAGAACTTGAGGAATTGAGAATGATAACTCGCCTCTGTCCACCAGTTTCTTCAAGACAAACCCGTTTCACCAAACCCCAATTAAACAAACTATTGGACAACCTAATACTTTGATTCGAACCTCCCAATGTTATTCCTTTCTTTCTCTATATTTCTATCTCTATCGGCCTCAGCGTGTTAAGGCATTCTTCCATCCATTCCTTGTCCCTCTCTCAGGTAACCTTTTCGCCGCAATAAGATTCCTCTTTTCAACTCAGAAACTGGGGGTACTAATAATGAAGGGTCGCAGGAACAATAGCATCCCCATTTTTGTAGTAGTCTTCTCCTTTTTCATCCTCGGGGTGTTAATGTACAATGAGGACGTTAAATTCATTGCGACTTTCCCATTTTCAAGGCCCCAAGTTCAAGAAATCCAAGAAGGGAAATCTAAACCAGTCAATTCAGTTCAAGTGGATCTAAAGAAAGGCGCAGAAGATACTCTCACTGTCACAGTTTCCAAGAACTTGGGAGGAGAAGAAATAGAGGAAACCCAGGAAGTGATTGATTTTAAGTCAATTGTAGAGAAGAAAAAAGAGGAGAAGATTGAGTTGCCAGTTATGAAGGAAAAGAAAGCAGGGGAATCACAAGAAGAAGCAGAGGAGGAGGAGGACGAGAAAGGGGTTGAATTTCCTCCAGAAGAGTGTGATTTGTTTACAGGAGAATGGGTTTTTGATAACGTGACACATCCTTTGTACAAAGAAGATAAATGCGAATTTCTCACAGCACAAGTGACTTGCATGAGGAACGGAAGACCTGATTCTCTGTATCAGAACTGGAGATGGCAGCCTAGAGACTGTTCTTTGCCCAAGTAGCTTACCCACCTCAATTATTTCTCCAATTTCCTTTTCTTTTTCTTTTATTGATAATTTTTTTTTTCTTTGGTTCTAATCGATTCCATTTGTGTAAATAATATCAAGGTTCAAGCCAAGACTGTTACTTGAGAAGCTTAGAGGGAAGAGGCTTATGTTTGTTGGAGACTCACTGAACAGAAACCAGTGGGAATCAATGATATGTCTAGTTCAGTCTGTGATTCCTGCAGGCAAGAAGAGCTTGGAAAACACTGGTTCTCTTTCTATCTTTAGAATTGAGGTTCGCCTTCTCTGTCTCCTTTTTCATCTGGATAATTATTTCCACTTCATAATTAGCCATAATGATTTTTCACAGGCATAACACTATGGCTAGACTGGTAAAATTTTTCTCATCATAAGTCATGACCCTTTTTGGCCAAATCAGTGTTTAGTCGGCTAAAAGAATCAATTTTGTGGATGAGTGTGGCCCCCTTAATTTGATGTAAAAAATGGGTGGTTTAAAAAGCAAGTCATCAAGTTAGTCTTTGTCTGCAACTGCAAGTTCTGGTTTTGGAAGATTATGGGATGCTATGTAAGGGGATAAATTGTCGACCCATGTTGCTTAGGAATCACTTCATTGGCTAAGTGTGTTTGTGTGTGGTGTGTGCAGGACTACAATACTACAGTGGAGTTTTACTGGGCCCCATTCCTAGTAGAATCAAATTCAGACGATCCAAAGATGCACAGCATACTGAACCGCATAATCAAGCCCGAATCGATCGAAAAGCATGCAGTGAACTGGAGGAACGTGGACTACCTCATCTTCAATACCTACATATGGTGGATGAACACCATGTCTATGAAAGTATTGTAAGCACCGCATCACTCAACTATATTAGCATACCTTCACTCTAAGTATCTTCATTTTGAAGCTGATTCGTATATGTATTGGGTGTTAAAGACGAGGAGGGTCCTTTGAGGAAGGATCCAGTGAGTACGATGAAGTGGCTCGGCCAATAGCGTATGAGAGAGTTCTGAGAACGTGGTCTAAATGGGTGGACGATAACGTTGATCCAAACCGCACCAAGGTCTTCTTCAACAGCATGTCCCCTCTTCATATCAAGTAATTTCCTAAACTTCATTTCTGCGTTTTTTCTTTTTGGGTTTAAAGAATGATATTGGGATTTGGGAATCAAAAATTGCTTTATCAGTTTTTTATTTTCTCTGCTTTTTCAGCCCCTTCACTTTTGTATTATATTTTGCTGTAGGCTAGGCTAATCAATCTTTTGTTTGAGCATATTTAGAATGGATTCTTAGTTAAAAATTATTTGTTTAAAAATAATCAGACATGAATTTCTACTTAAATGTGCTTGAAAAAGTGTGTCTAAGAAATATATACATTATTTCCAGTAGAACGCGTATTTGTAAACATCAGCCACTATGCGAGGCAACCTATGCTGTAAAAATGACAAATTAATAATTGGGTTGGTGATTTTAGCTTACACTTTACAACCATGGTAGTTTGGTTGGTAACCCACCAATCCATGTACCCAATTTTTGTGAAAAACTTTCACCTTACTATATAAACTATACTTTAGTACTAAAAATATATGTATTATTTTAGTCTCTTAATTAATTAATTCATTTAAATTTTTTTTTAATTTTTATTATATTTTCAACTATATTGAATATTTCATAATGGTTCCTTAATTTTTTTTTCAGTATTCTAAAATAGCTCTTTAATTTTTTGGTAAATATTTGTAATGGTCTTTACTAGACATAAAAAAATTAAAAATATAACACATTAAAAATTAAGAATCTAAAATAAAATTAAAAACTTAAGGTACTAAATTAAATTAATTAATTAATCAAGAAAGCATAATAATAATAATAAAGGAAATAAATACAATTTTAATCACTCATTCCTGGTAAAAGATTAAAAAAAATATCAAAGTAGTACAGATAAAAGCCTTCAAAAAAAAAAAATAAAGGTCTTGGTCCTCTAAAATGACCAAAATAGTTTTTTTTTTAGAGAATTAATTTAATAATTTATACTTTTAAAAGACCAATTTAACATTTGAGTCAATTATAAAGAATCAAAATTGTATTTTTCTTAACATTAAAGACTATATTTATATTGATATGCATAGATGGCATTATAATCAATACCAATGTATATATTATAAACATCAAATAATACAAAATGTTTGGTACGCCAAGGTTCCTAACGAAATGGCCATATGATATGGTAGGAGTGAGAACTGGAACAATCCACAAGGTGTAAAATGTGCGAAGGAGACAACCCCAGTTCTCAACACCTCCACACCATTGGAAGTGGGCACAGATCGTCGACTCTTCATGATCGCCAACAATGTCACTCAAACCACCAAGAACGTTCCAGTCTTCTTCCTCAACATCACCACCTTGTCCGAATATCGCAAAGATGCACACACCTCCGTCTATACTATCCGTCAAGGCAAATTGTTGAAGCCGGAGCAACGGTCCGACCCGGCTACTTATGCGGATTGTATCCATTGGTGTCTTCCCGGGTTACCCGACACGTGGAACGAGTTCCTCTATACACGTATCATCTCTCAATAGTGATCTTCACTGTACAGATTTTCACACCATTCCTAGTTTAATTTTCTTGTCATATGGGAAAGAAAAAGGCTTTCTCTTTTATTTTCTTACTTTTTGTTCTCCTTCCTTACGTCAGCTTTTGTTTCGTCTATACAAGTTCTTGTGATTTTCTTTTTTCTTTTTTTTTTTTTCTTTAACCTTCCTCCTCATGTTTGGCAACTTGACTGAGGTTGGAAACAAAGCAATCACCTCACCTCTGAATTGTACAATGTATCTTTCGAACAAAAAATAAAGTAATTACAAATTGTATGTGACATTATACTCTTTAATTTGTCGTTGATTTTTGCTAGTTAATGTTTGGTTTCGTTTTCTCGTCCAATTCTTAAGAAAAAAAACAAAAATTAATAAACCCCTCAGTATTCTGTTTCATAGACGCTATAGATTATGAATAATTTATTTAGAAAAATTGTGTGAGGAAAATGAGAGAATCAAATGCATTGAAGTACAGAAACGCCTACTTTTTTAAACGAACAAGTAATAAATCGTAATCTTAACACAAATTACTCGTTACTCCTACTTAATCGTAGAGAGCCCAGAAAGAAATTCAGTTTATCATTTATTTTTTGGTATGATTCATTCATTCATATTGTTGTACAAGAACAATGTAGGACCCGAAACGTAACGGTTCGTCTTCCAAGTTCAAGCAAAATTAATGATTTGTTTAAGATGCATTTCTGAAATAATCCACACAACAACCAAAAAAAATTGCATACTCAACTACCAACACTATGTCATTGTCGGTTATGTTTGATGTACATAATGCAAATCGAGCAATAGATGTTTTTTTTTTCCTTTGCGATAAATAATATTTAAAAAAAGAAAATACAAAGATCTAATCACAATCTAATATATATATATTCATAGAATACTGTTTACAATAAATTATAAAACAACTTCATTAATCTTAAAACGAATGAACAGTGAAGTATTCAATCTCCTCAAATTTGTGTTAATTAATGCAGACAATAACACTGACATGGATCAGGTTGTAACAAAGCAAAAATTATTCCTAAAATTTATGCGTGGAAAATAATTTATTAATTCTGATGTGTGTTGAATAACTGCATTTTATTTTCCCGGACAACCTTTGGCGATGAAAACTGTGAACCTTGGCTTAAATTCTAAATTCTAACATAATAATGATACGTGCACAGTCATGAAAACTGAAGTTTACAATTATACTACTATAAAAGTGGTTGAGTTTAGCCTTCAGTTGCCCCACCGGAACCTGTTCTTTTAAACATAGAGCAATTTGTACAATTTGTACACGTCTCAGAATACAGGAATAATGCAAATATACCGTGAGACATTATTTGCTACGTCTATGATGCCATCAGAATCGCAATTTTGAAATTATTCTAGGCGATTTGCTTTTGAGGACTTTACAATGTCATATTTCAAACGCAAACATCATATACTGAACACCCATAATAAATTTCATAGTTGTCTATGCAATGCAACTGGCGTTCATTACCGTTCATTCATTTTAATTTCAAAGAAGCTATTCCATTGAGGCCCAAGAAAATGCAAAAATGATATCATAATTAGCCGAAAACTTAAATATATGTTATTACATACATTGAAATGACATCCACTCAAGGCCGGTTTAATTTGTGTATAACTAGAGGATAAAGGCTGAACTAGGGACAGGACAAACACCTATCTATCTCATTAATGACATTCATGGGAGTGCTTGGAAAAAACAGACGCAACAAGGGAACTGAAGATTGCATAAGTTTAGGTTTGACTCTGTCTATGGCTGTCTGAATTGTGGAAGAAGGTGGTACACCAAACCACTGGAGGAACCAAGAAAGAAGTATTGAACGTTTCTCTTTAGATTCCCCATCAGGCCACTTCCATGACTTCACGTAGTTATGAAAATCATCCTTCAATTCTTGGGAACAATCTAGGAGTTCTTCCACCTGCTTCTTGAGAGAACCTACAAAAACTGGTTGTACAATTCCTCCTCTTGGAGCAGATAACTTTCCGGTCATTGATGCCTCAACATAAGTTAACGCAATCTGCAGCATTTGATTAGCATAAATCATATACCTGACTATGTTGTCGCTGATTTGCTTGAACAATGGACTGAAGGAGTGGATTTAAATATGATCAAAAGAACCAACCACAAATAGAAGATAAAAATGGACATAACTAAACTCATCCCTGGTGAAATATGACAACTAATGTTTCTAGGATGTAGGGTACGTTTGGTTATTAAAAAAATATGGAATGAGAATGGAAATAGACTTAGGAATAAGAATGAGAATGGATTTAAAGAATGAAATTGAGTTTTGATATAATAGAATCCTAAGCCCATATATTATATTTGGTATAATAAAAAAAAAGTGAAAATGACAATAAAAAAATAACCAAATGACCATAATGTCCTTGTTAAAATTTATAAAACAATGATTTTATTTTTTCTTTATATTTAAAATTAAAGTATTAAGTATTATTTTTAAATTTTAACTTTTTTTTTCTTCTTCATTCTTTTTAATTTTAATTTTATGAAAAGTAATCTTCTTTCTTCTTTCTTTCTTTTCTCCTCCCTTCTTTCCTTTGTTCTAGGATTGCACATATTTTGAATTGAGCTAGTTAGAGTCCACCTGTGGCCCAACCTGAGACATAACTGAGTCAAGTCAAGTAGGTACCTTTCTTTTTAAATTTTTTTACAAATTTAGAAATAGATTTTTTTTAAAGAAAAAAGATATTTTGATTAATATGTAATATATGAGATATCTTATGTTAATGAAAATTATATATATATATATATATATATCAAAAATAAAAAAATAGTTATTTTTTAAAAAATATCATTAATTTGATTAAAAAAAATTTAAAAAAAAAAAAATATATATATATATATATATATATATATACATCGGGCCAATACTATAGCCCAGGACTAAACTCAACATTTAGAACCCATACCTATTTAAATGGGTGTGCATGACCTAGCCCGGAACAATCGAGCCTTGCGGGTCGCACAACCCTACTTCATTCTCCCGATTTAGGGCCCAATGCTCTCTCCTTCCATAAACCATGTTTACAATATTGAATCAAACTAAATCATACTAAGGAACTACAACACATTACAATACTGAATCAAACTAAAAGGAACTGTAGCACTCTCATCTCATCTTTCCATTTGTTTCTTTGTCTTCTGCTTCCATAATATTACATTTCTATTTTTTATTCTTATGCTTCTTTGCTTTTCTGTATATGTGCCAAAATGACACCGATGAAGACTTCATAAACTGAATCTTCCATTTTTGTAAGGATGATTTGCGAAGTCAAAAGAATGGTCTTGATATTTCATCTAAGATACAAAAGTTCAAAACACTCGACGGCGTCGATGATTACCCACACTCGACAGCGTCAGATGCACAGTGTCGAAGTCAGAACAATTGTGTTGATGATTACCCACACTTGACCAACATCAACTTCTTGCTCAGGGGCAAATATGGTGTAAGTTCGTTCATTTCCAAGAGATAGCACGATTCCCCTACCTCAGCTCAGCAATCCACTTTCTATCATTTGAGGGAGAGTCATCCCCTCAGGAAAAGGAATGCATGCTAAGGCCCCGTTTGGTTGCCGAAATGAACATGAGAGAATGAGAATAGGAATGGGAATGTCTCCCTTCCACTCCCATGTTTGGTTCATAGATTGGGACTACATTCTCATTCCCTAGGGAACCTACTCTCCCTTATATAAGGCAGAACTCTTTCCTTAATTGAAGTGATGGAATCAGACTACTGTCCTAAGAATGAAATATACTAGACAAAAATATCCTTGTTTATAATAATTTTCAGACAAAAATACTCATGTGATACATTAAAACCCTAATTTATTATTATTTATTTGATTTATTATTAATTATTAAATTATTATTTTTTATTTTTTTTAATTTATTATTTATTAAATTATTAATTTTAGAAATTATTATATTATTAATTAAAATTATTACATTATTAATTAAGTATATATTAATATATAATTATATTATTAATTAATAATTCAAATAGATATCTGCTTTTTTTTTTTTGTTTTATGACCAGGAATAATATAATAAAATATGCACATTACCTAATTGATTTTCATGTGTAATCTACTAACCAAACGAAATAAAAGGAGACATGTTCATTTCCATTCTTTATCAACCAAACAATATTTTAATATTTTCATTCTTACTCCTACTCCCATTCCTATTCTCATTCCCATTATCCTTCAACCAAACTTAGGAGCCTCTCCCATTCCATCCTTTTAAATCCTTCAACCAACCGACCCCATAAGGAATTAAGGATGGTCCCCATAGGGTGTTTGCTTGAAAACTCCAAGTTGTGTAAAACTGACTACAGCGAGGGGATAAGCCTAATAATGAAGGGTGGGCTCAAGCTCAACTCGTTATGAATCATAGCTCAACCACAAGAACATAATCAAGGCCCCCAAAAAGGATGGGAAAAACAATAAACAGATAGCCAGTATGACCTATCTAAGAAACTGCTCTGGCAACAGTACATAGCATTATGACCAGACAACTGTCACTATTTAGATTCCACTCAAAAGAGAGTGACAGATGGAGGGAGAGATCAATACTTTTATCAGAACGTTGCAACTAAGTTTAGTGTAAATTTCGACCTATAATTGAACAGGAAAGCTCTATAAGAGGAACTTACCTTGAAACCAGATATTGAGAGTGAGTCACCAAAAACAACAGTACCAGTAGTAACTTGATCAACCATTGATCCAATTGTCGAGTACAATGACAAATATACCTGCATAGAAAGCCCGTTAACAAGGTGACCATCAGAATTTTCGCATATAAAGATATATACACATATTTATTACGTGAAGTGAATATAGACAGCATGCATAGACATATTATTTTGAAATAATTATTACAAAGGTGTCTTAACTGAAAAACATAACATGCATCCATTATACCAAAACTTTCCATGTGAATCAGACAGATATACGCAGTTAAAAGAATATATGATTTTTGGAAATGCAACAAGCTTGAAGACACTAAATTGCATTGTCATTTGAATTTAAAATACAAATTAGCTAGCCCCACCAAATTCTCTACCTGTAAAAGAGCTGGTCTATCCTTGCTAACACACTCAAATAATACTTGCAAGCAAAATTCCTGGAAATCAACATCAGTCCTGCAAGGAAGATTTATTAGATAGGTACAAAAGAGGCAGCTATACGGCCCATCCAAGACGAAGTCACTTGTTTTATCTGTTTATATAATCTGACTGTTTATTGTAGTATGCCATACAAAAGAAAGTACATTTTTTAGAACTAGAATAGAAGATACAGTTGAGCAGTCAGCAATTTTGTCTATATCTATGATGCATGTTATATGATTGATGTTTTTTCAATTGGCACTATTTTAATAAAACATTAAATCGTTATTCATCCCAAGGTATTTCGTATATACAATCTAATATTTAAGAAACTCATGTAAATAAGACTCAAAAAAAAAAACTAAAAGCTCTGAAAGGAACATGGATGCCAAGACTAGAAATAGAAAGAATCTAGATATGGGAGCTTACCTATTATACCAGGATGGGTCACAGCAAAGCTGAGCAAAAGCAATCAAACTAGGATCAGATGAGAAGGTACTGACCAACTGGTCAACTGTGACAGAGCCAGGTTCACTATGGCTGTCAGTAGTAGGATCAGATGCTTTCAAACTTGTTAGGCCAAACACCTAGATCAAGGAAACAAAAAAATTAAATTGTATATAATACTTTGGTAATCTTGCAAACAGAATAAAAAGAATTTATCCACTTTCAACCTTGTGCATTGCCCTGGACAACAGTGACTGACACCCAATTGGATCATCAACATATGAACATGCCCCAACTTTTCGTTTGATATACAGAACACCAGAATTAAATGGGTTGTTCTTGTCCCCAAAATTCCACCAAGGTTTATCTGTTATTAAATCGATGTACTCATTTAAGAAGATTATCGTAGAAAAAATCTCAAAACAAGATCACATAAACAGAACAATATGAATGTTCACCTTCAGGGGCAAAGTCTATTACTTGAGGCCAGTAGCGAGGACCACAAACACGAATTCTTTTCAACTGTGACCAACAAAGCAATTAATTTAAGATCCACAATTGCATTTATCCAATCCAACAGAAAGAAAGAGATTAATTCCAAATTCAGTCAGCTGGAAAACTCTTTGAAGCAGGAGATTTCATGCACCAAAGAAGATGCAAGAAAGAGAAATTGCAGTATCCCATATATTTCACCCAAAGACCTTTCAGACTTACAATAGCACGTTCTGGCAGAAGGCAAGGGGTAACCTCACTAAAACTCGATTCTGCATAATGTTCGGTTTCTCTGATTGTGACCTCCAGAGGAGCATAAACAGGCAAACCTGTGTCAACATCTACTGTCTGAATCCAGCGCGCCTCTGTTGCAAGGACATATAAATGGCGGAATGCCTGCAGAAAATTTTCTTCAGAAAAAGAAAATCTAAAGGATAATTTATAACAAACCCAACCCCCTTTTTTCCCCAGCTTATACACATTACAGGGGCCTCCCTTTTAAATTCCAACATAACACTGACATCACTTTGTGTAAAAAATTAAGGCAAAACAAGGGAGTTCTGGGTAAACAAGGAAACAGTAAGGGGGTTAATATCATGTTACTAAGTAATAGGAGAGGGGCATGTAATTTTAGAAACAATGTAGGAGCCTATGAATTCATTAATGTTGAGACCCTAGACTCAACTTCACACTAAGCAGCAAACAGACAATGAGAAATACTAAAAATAGCTGGGTTTTGTATTAATGAAAATAGAGATTGCACTATATCACCCCCTAAGAAAAAAGAGGATGATATTAGCCAAAACCATGTTCTGCTAAACAACACCAGTGAATCAGAAAATTCCTGAAATACACAGTTACAGAAGACACAGCAACAAGTAGCAACTGGCTTTCAAGAGGCCACCCCTCTCCTTCCAAAAGTCCCAAGTCCCTAAAAGTGCCTTCTCCAAAAGGTTTCTCCCAAACAAAGGAGCCCTCAACCACTCCTAACCACCTCCTGATCCAAGGATGACCTAGGATTAGATGGGTCAGCTTCACTTCTCTCCCCTCCCTTACCCCTTCTGATATAGACCTTAAAACTTTGTTTTGGACTAGTGGTGCCTTCCTTCTGACCTTCCTTCCATCCTTTTGGTCGCCTACTGTACTGCTTAAGAGTGGTTACTGGTTTAATTTGAAGGGTGGACCCATCAATCAACCATCAAGCAAGCTTAGTCAATTTAAATAGATTGATTATTAGAAGGAAAAGAAGAAAAGGAACACATCCATTTTTATGTATCGAGGTATAGAAAGCCAAGACACACATTGAACTATTATCCTGGTAGTAATTTATAAATAATACACTTGATAGTCATATAATTTGTTAACAAAACGTTATGAAGGATGCTACAGTTCCAACATAGATGATCAGAGAAACAGGACCATTCTCAATAATATCATCTTCAACACTAACATAGTTATAAACACTTCCCATGAAATAATATATTCCTTTTTGTCCCTATGTTTGAAAACCTTTTGAAGTACAATTCACCTATTAACCTTTGTAGCTTCTAATATATATATATATATATGTAGATATAAAATCTAGAACTGTTTTTTCATATCGACATGGACATTAGAGTCAAGGCCTTGCAATAATACATCACAAACGCAACTGAAAACACTCTCAACAAGCATATTCAATAATTATAATTGATTTCCAACTACTCTCATCCCAATGATGTTGGGAAGAGTTGATAGGAGAAAGCGATGAATTTTTATTCCTATGAAAATTATTATTATAGAAGTTTTTACAAAAATAATAATTTTCAATCAGTCAAAATGAGTGATAGTGGGGTATCCAATGGTGAACAGGGAGATTTATTCATTTCAACAAGACAACCAGCTAGTATAATAAAGATATTTCAATTTTGTTCTGATTTTTCATGGCATGTTCATCAGAGTTTACTTAAGAGAAGCATGCATTAGTTCTACATCAATGAAAAGTACATAGTCAAATAGAAGACGCACAGTAATGACCAATCCCCACATCTTAACACAAATTAGCTTTCATGATCAATGAAAAATTTGAAAATACATTATAACAATTAATTGTCAAATTGTTCCAACATGTAAGTGGTTTCATTAACACCACTTTACCTGAAGGTGGCAACGATTATCATTAGGGCCAGTAGGTAAGCGTGGATAAAGAGTAATGAGCAAAGCAGCAATGGAACTATTGCTTGTTGAAAATGTCCGCATTCCACCTCCAAGAAACAAGAAACCAATAGCTAAGCTTACCTAAAACAGTAGATTTGTAAGTATAAAGTTAGAATGGAAGCTAAAGAACTTATTAACAAACTACAATTTTAAACAGGGAATTTTCAAACAAGCGAGAGATTTTGCCTGATTGATTATATGAACAAAGATTGACTTACCAAAAATTACAACAAGTATATGCATTCCAAACTGATTCTTTGATCATTCTATCAAGAGATACCTATATCTTTGGAGAGCCCATGGTATTTTGTTGACTATATACATACACACAACACAAGCACAAGCCAAAGATGCTTCTATACAAAACATAAAAATGCCGGACAATTTTAGCTGAGAAGACACCAGTTGAATGGAGATTGCAAAATTTAAGATAAGAACAAAAGAATGGTAAATGAGGAAGCTTGCACAAAGGCTGAACACTCATTACTCTAGCAGCCCCTTTTCCCTTTATAATATAAACTCAATAATGATATAGAATAATTAGAATCCTAAATAATATAGAATATTAATTTCTAAGACTCTAGATAATGACAAACTTAACTCTAGATAACGATAACTTCGAATTCAGTAGGAGTTCCACTTAAATAGATTTCTCAACATTTCCCCTCAAGTTGAAGATGATAAAAGCTTCAACTTGCCACCAATAAAACCAAATTTAATAACTGATAGAACCTGATATGTTCTAGAGGGTCATTTCAGTCTTTCAGGGGGAGAATAGTGAGATATGATGAGCTGTCCAAAGGGATGCAAAATGGGGGGGAAAATTGTAACTAACTAGTCACATGGGCTATGAGGTGGAAGAGAGAGAAAGGTAGGCTGTTGGAGGAGTACATTAGATTGGTTTTGGAGACAGAGGGAAGGGAAAATTAAGGACACAGTTGGCAGAGACTCTGGCCTTCCAGACGCCAGAGTATTACCTTTTCTTCGTTTTTTTCTACTGTTATCATTTCCTTTCACTGTCCCTGCTATTTCACTGGAGATGTATGATCTCACAGAGGCTATCTTCCTCAATTTTGATACAGAGGAACCCTGTTTTACTGTAATATAAATAAATGCATTATTCAGTGTTTTGACCCCTCGGTTCCATCAATAACATAGAGACATCTAGACAGGGAGACCAAGTTACTGCACCCAGTTTAATATTGAAAACATATCTAGACTGGGACACCTAGATATTGCACCAAAACTCAAGAACTTCACAACAACCAGTACTTTGTCTAACCACATCCTAGGTACATGAACAACAGCTCCCAAATTCTTCAACCTGCTTCCCTTGAGCAGCTTCCTTGATATTCTCCCAACTGCTCCCCTTGGCAGCGTTGTCTGATCACAATGAAACAACTAGAAGTCATCAATCTACTTCTCTTAAGTAGTCCCCTCAACCTTCACCCAAGTACACAACTAACTGGCCTTCACTAGACCTGGCCTTCTCACCATGCCACTCTAACACTTAGTGCTTACGTCTTCAATTGCTTTTGCTCCCAGTCGAACAACCACTTTAATTAACTTGAACATTTAGCACTTACTCCCCCTAAGCAACAAGCTCTTTGAGAAACCCAAAAATTCAACCTAAATATGTACTGTTTCTTTTTTCAAAACACTAAGGAAAACCCAAAGCTCCAGAAATATCACAATCCTCACAAAACAAATGCCAGAAAATATGCTATGAAGTTTAGGCGTACCTTTCTTGGCATGCCAGTCTAATTAAAGCCAAGACTTGATGCATAGTGGCACAACAAGAGTTTTAAGCTACATCATTGCCAAGGATGCACTGAGCTAAGGGTTCTGAGGCCTATTAGACTGTCATTATCCCAAAAGGACCTCGCTAAAAATTTTTTCTAATCATTGAAAAGTACTGGATTTACTAAACAAAGACTAAAGCTATGCCAAAGAAACAGGAGGGCTGAAGCTCTCTTGGAGAAGCAGACAGAACTCCAGCCCTGAATATGATGGGGTTAACCAGCAACCACCAACAACCATAGGGCTAACCCAAGGCATGGAGGTTTATGGTCGCAAGGGTAAGGGGAGAGAGAGAAAAGGACCTGACAGGGGAGCAACCCAAGAGCAGTAAGGGGTTGGCGGAAGTTGGGACTCTTTTTGTTGGCAGTTCAAGAGGGGAATGGTACTTTTTGGACTCTGGACTAGGAAGGAAAGTGCTGGCCTCTCGAAAGCCAGTGTAACTCTTGTTCCTTAGAGGTTCCGCATTCTTTTGTTTTTTTGCAATCTGTAGCTATTGGGAATGTAAGGGGACAGCTTGGAATTTTGGCTAATATCAGCTTAGATTAGTTACTGGGTTGATATGGTGTATGTTTTGAGGCATTAATACAAAACCCAAGAACTTCCAGATTTTATTGTTCTTATGATTACTGAGTTTTCTGCAGGAAGGTGTCCAGGGTCCTAACAGAATACTACAAGATATTGAAGGCTAACACTTCTCAAAGATGGCTTTGATACCATATAAAATTTAGGATAAGAAAAGAAATATGGTTCTTTCAACTAAAGACCAATTGCTATCACAGGCTACAGTATCCTTACAGGGGCCAATAGGGATTCTTTGTTTTTTTTTTTGGGGGGGGGGGGGGGGGTGGTGGGCGCGGCGGGAACAAAAACAAGGGATTGAAACTAGATCCTTATGTTTCAATCTATAAACCAATTCCTTAGCACGAATATTTTGTACATATATATGACATGCTTAACATGCATACACAACACCAATTACCACCTCACGATTTCTA
Organism: Delonix regia; assembly: GCA_037074485.1. NCBI lineage: Eukaryota > Viridiplantae > Streptophyta > Magnoliopsida > Fabales > Fabaceae > Delonix > Delonix regia. The sequence continues at coordinate 15,865,639 of CM073452.1, read as the reverse complement.
GCCAGGTAAATTAAGTCCATACATTAGCTGGACTACATTAACACAGTAATCGTTAGCATTTACTAGAGGAATTATCACATATAACAACTGGTAGAACTTACTGCCATCTGAATCCCATAACTGGACTGCCCATCAGCACAATTTCTGCTCCTCAGAAATCTCAATAAACGAAAGGTCTGTAAATGTCCAGACCCAGCCATTACCTGCCAGGAAAAGTTTCAGCAATAAGAGTCTTAGTCACAATCTTAATATTCTACCAGTTTAGGGTGGAGGGAGAAAAATGCAAATACCACAGAAAGGGAGAGAACGGTGAGGTGAAGGCACGTCTCTAATGTGCCACGATCAATGTAACGAGACAATCCCTTTGGGAAAGAATGTCCTCTTGTGGGTGAAATAGGCTTGATCTGCAAGCATTAAATATTTCTTTTAGAAAAAAGAACCCACTCAAAACTGACCAGCGAAATATGCATGACATCATTAAGCTTTATATTGCAATGGACAGACCTCATTTAGAAAGTACATAGCAAATTCGTAAAGTAATTCCTGTGCATTTTCATTCCTTGTTCCAGCAAACACCAGCCCTGCCATGATTAACAATGTTAGAGCTTTAAAACAAAATTTGTCCAGGCACCTGAAAAACTTAAAGCTCATAAGTGGGATAGGTTCTCAACAAGATATCAAAGAGCCTCTGCAACCAAGCAATTAATCTTTAAATCCTCACTGCACCCACTCTCCTCTGAAAATTAAATTTCATCTCAAGGCTAAGGTGGCTGCACATGGCATGTTTCGTTTATGTTTAGAACACAAAGGGCCTTTACATGAGGGGCTTGTTAGAGGCCAAGAGCTATAAAATAAAACCATTAATGAGCATTGTCTCAACATATGTGAAGAAGGGCCATTTAATGAATACAATCCACATCTGTTTTTCTACTGCTATTCAGCTTAATCGTCCAAAACTGTTCTCTCAAATTTTGAAATATTGCTTCAGGAAATAAACACATAACATCATCTAAAGAGTCTGATTTTTAAAACATTAGAAAGGTTCATCACAAATACTGCAAAGAGCATTTTACCAAGAGATATACAAGCTCCAGCCACTATGTTAACATACGCCTGTATAAAAGCCTCAGCATCCATATCATCAATGTCATCTGTATCATCTTCAAGGCCTTCAACAACATTTCTTACCATCTCAGGAATCAGGGACTGAACCCAATCTTTTGATGGATGAACCCTACAGATGAACAACCATCATACATGGATCGAAAGATTGACAAACAAATGCAAGTCAATTGTAGCAATAATTTTTCAAAACCTGCACAAACCTGCTCCACATTATTAAATTTCGGGCAATGACTCGAAGCATTATGAAGTCAGGCCTCACATATTGCAAGTCAAAACGTGTATTCGGAATTAAAAGCCTTGACACAATAGCCTCTGATCCTGTCTATAATAAATTAAGGCCAAAGTCACAACAGTTTTACACATATCCACAGAAAATTTGAGATTGAGATAAAGCAAAGTTGATGAATGGCCTTACATTCTTATATTCAATTACAAAAATACACTGACAAGGAAGTTTCAGGTACACAGGCAATTATAATACTCAAGCTTTTCATTTTTTTAGGTGAAAAAACATATTATTGATGAGAAGAGAAGATAATACACAAAGGAACAAAAATAGAGAAAAGAGATCCTCCTTAGACAAAAATGAAAGCAAAAGATTACAAACTAAGCTCCAACTCCAAAGAATATGCCAATTCCTTTGAAGACCCACGAGGAATACCCCCCCAAACAAACCACTGCATGAAATCCATGAAGAGAACATAAAAATAATCTTCTCCAAATAGAAAAACATTAAAACCTGAAGAAAAATGTTAGGAATTTGAATAAATTTATATAAAGACAAACAAGAGTAAGAACTCGAAGTATCCAAATTTCAAATCCTTATATCAGGCAAAGAAGAAACGTGTTATAGGACAAGTAATTAAGACTTCTAGAAAAGTGAAAATTCCATGAATAATTACTTTGTCTGATTAAAAACTATGATATTAGAGAAATATGCAAAGAGAATATTGTGGAAAAAGATCAATTAGAAAAAAAAGCTTTGCCAATGTTCGTATCCTCCCAAAACCAAAAGCAAAACCGAAAAAAAGTGTCTTCCCCAACATGAAAAGAAAGCATTTGTTAGAATAGCTTGAGTATAACAACTAGAACAACTAAGTGTTAGTGATAAGTGGGCTTGGACTTGTACTACATGCAGTAACCCTTTTATTTGACCTAATTGACAATTATAAACAGACACACCAGGAGTGCCTGGCTAAGTAAGAAGTCAGTGATTCCTCTATATTCTTTGTTTCTCTACATGGCATCACAGCTCCAATGATAAGGCTTCCATTGTTTCTGCTTTCTGGACCAGAGCTCTCACCACTTCTCTAAGGAGCTCTGCCCCGCCCACACTCCCCCCCCCCCCACCCACCCACCTTTTTTTTTCTTCAGAATGGCATTCATATTCTGCTTCTGCCTGTTTCAGTGATTGATATCTTCTGATGACCAAAATTTTTTTTGGCAAATTCCTTTTGGACCATAAACATTTCGATCAGAGCCTCAGAGACTTCCAAATAGTGTACCATTGACAGTAGAATGCCAAAAATCCTTTCCACATGCTATTGCACCAAATCTGCCATTATACCATGCACTAGAGCGTGAAAGCACGCCTGATGCTAGTTGTATTACCGCTATGCTCTAAAAAGGCCAACCAGCCTTCCTCACTGTGATTCTTACATTCATTTTGCATGGATCATGATGCTTTGTATTGTTTTGGTTCTACACTAGTTTTCTGATATGTTTCTGATCGTGGTTGTTCTTGTTGTTATTGTGTCCCTTATAGTGATGAGAGATTTGAAACCTTGGATTAACAGAAAAAGGACTGATGCACTAGATTGTGTGTTAGTTAGCTGCTATGGTTGCAACCCAAGTAGTCAAGACCAGCTAGGAGAATGTCAAAGGGAATGCTCATGGGAGGTAGATCAAAATTTCTGGAAGCTGTATTATTGTATTAGATGAAATGGCCAAAGAGCAGCTGGGAGAATGTCAAAGGGGCTGATCATGGAAAGCAAGTTGAAGACTTCAAGGAGCTGTTTTGTCTACCAAGGACGTCCTATGAGTATTAGTTGTTGAAGATCTTGAATTGTTGCAATTGCAAATGCAATTGGGCAGCCTTATGAGTGGCGATGTTTTGTTGGTGACTGTGAGTCACAAAGTTCTGTCTAAGTCTTTGGGGTTCCAAATTTAAATAAGCTTTTATTTTATCTTAATTGGGTTTTGATTGTAACAAGCTGAAGTTTGTATAATCTTCAGCTTAAGGGGGAGTATTAGAATAGTTGGAGTGTGTGACAACTAAGTAAACTAAGGGTCCATTTGGTATGCAAAAGGAAAATGAATAGGAAAAGAAATAGGAGAGAGAATGAGAATGGAATGAAAAAATTTGAAATCAAAATTTATTTGGTATGTTGTGAATAGAAAGGCGAATGGAGTTATAAAGTTTTTTTGGTATGATAGAAATAATAATGGATTGGAAATGACAATGGATAAAAAGATTGAAATGTCCTTATGTCAAAAACATTAAATTAATATTTTTAAAATTATTTTTTTGGTATTTTAAATAAAAAATATTAAATTATTTATAATAAATATTACTAAATTATATTCTAATTTTTTATTATGTAATAAATATTTTTTTTAAATGTTAAAATATCTATATTATTTTAAGTGAAATATTTATTTTTTTAATTATTTAATTGGGAAATAATAAATATTGATAAATAATTATATAGATTTTAATTTGTAATAAATATTTCAAAAAATGTTAAAACATTTTTATTCTTTCAAATATTTCAATAAATATTTCAAAATGTCAAAATACTATCAACTGATGGCATTCTTGTAATTATGCAGTCTATTCCCCAGAAGCAATTCCATCCATTGCTCTTATACCAAACGCCAGAATCTTACTTTCTCTCTTGTATTCCCTCACCCTTGCCTCCTACTGCCTTCTACCAAACATACCCTAAATGTGTTTGTGATTAATAGGCTTAGGCTGTTACTACATGTACTAGCCTTTGTACTTGACTAAATTTACAAGGATTATTGTAACACCCCACAACCAGCCAACTCAACTAAATTGCTAATGAAGTTATCATAAATATTAATCCCAACCTACCTACGCTTAGATTGATGCAAAACCCAGATATAATCCCAAATATATGAAACAATGAAACTACATGTCGAAAATTGTCCTTATTGTTAGGAAGGAAGAGAATGGTATCATCTACAAATTGTAGATGAGAGACTTCCAAATCCTCTAACCCAACCATTAAGGCATGCCCTAGCCCTCTTGATGGAGAACGGATTAGGAGATTATTTATTATTTATTTGTAATTTAGCTATTAAGGATAAATCTAGATATTTTATTATTTGTCTATAATTTGGTTAGTTAGAATAAATCTAGGAAATAGAATTATTTTGAATTTAAATATTTTAGCTAGGCTTTAGTTTAAGCATTTTTACTTACTTATTTTTATTATTTAATTTCTTTGTGATGAGCCTCCTAAAAGAGCCCTAGTTTTATTATTTTGTGTCAAAGTTATCTATAGCCCTATGTATTATATTAAGAGGCAAATTATTTGGATTGATTGAATACGAGTATATTGTTAACCTAGGGTTTTCTTCTCCCTAATTCTCTCTCAATTCCTCCCCTTTCTTTTCCACCTTTTCCCCTTCTCTCTCTGATTGTTCTACATCACCTCTCCATGTCAACATACAACTTGAAGCATCAACGACAAGGGTAAACAGAAAAGAATAAAGAGGATCACCCTACCTGACACCTTGCTACCCTTTAAACGACTCTTTAGGCTCCCCATTAACTATAACAAAGAAAGCAAAAGACAACTGCAATTTTAGTTTCTCCATCTATCCCTTAACTCCTTGCGATTGGGAACTTTATTCAGAAACTCAACTGACCCTTTCATAAGCTTTCTCATTATCCAGCTTATAAACGAAAACCTTCTGCTTTCTAGGCTTAATGTCCTCTGTTACTTCATTTGCTACCAACCTAGCATCTAAGATTTGCTACCCTAACACAAAAGCACTTTGGTTCTCAGAGATAGTATCCCGAGAACCTCCCCTAATCTCACAAAAAGGACCATAGTGATGAACTTGTAAACACTTGACACCAAGCTAATAGTTCTAAAATCACTAACCTAAAAGACAAATCCTTTTTAGGGACCAAAGTGATGAATGTGGAGTTTATACTAGTACTTATTTTTCTAGTATAGCAAAACTTCATTAAAAGTCTTCTTCAAATCATTCCTCACAAAAGACCAACAAGCCTGGAAAAAAGCCATATTGAAACTGTCTACACTTTTTCCTATCCCATCCTCCAAATCACACTCCTAACCTCCTCCTCAAAGGGTCTCTCCAACTAAACAGCATTAGTGCCTGCATTTGGGGACCAATCTAACCCCTCAAGAAAAGACCTTTCAATGACTTCCTCAGTATAAAGTTCTCCATAAAACCAAGCAACTTCCTCTGTTATTGCAGAAATATCCTAAAAATTCTCCATCTCTCAACCTCTAACTCCTTAATCAAACTTCTACTACCATTTGCACATTGTAAAAATTGTAAGAATTTGCATCATCCTCCCATGCCCATTTAATTCTACTCTCCAGTTGCCAGCTAATCTCCCCCATATTAAAAATCCCATCAGGCCCATCCTATAAGACCAACCTACAAGCACACCAATCGCCCACTAAACCACCCTCACTCTGTCTTATCTAAACTCAAGCTATCCATCACAATCATGAAAGCTAGAGTAGATTTCTGGAAATACCTTTAAAAACATCAAAGCTAGAGCAATTGTAGCTCCAGGTGCAGTGACATCAATATTGACTGTTGTGCCATCCATCATCTACAAGGGAAAAAAGTGACCAGATTAGTTATGTGGCAAGAATTTCGACCACTTAAATGTCTCAAACACAAATTTCAGTTCCTTTCACCATGGAAAAAAAAGAGTTGAATTTAAATAACCTGCACAGAACTGCGATTTTCATCCATCGATGGTGTTGAGAAATGAGATCCTTCCTGATGCAAAAGTTCAACAGTGTCATGTAGAAAACAATAAAAGGTAAAATAAGGTGCCTTTATGATAGTAGATTACAATGTTGTAGTCTCTTAGGACTATTCAAAAATAGTCTAATTGGAGAGAGAGAGAGAGAGAAATCTTAGGTTTATCAAGGAAAAAATAATGAGCAGAGAATTTGCGGATTCTGCAGCATACACTGTGAACTTTGCCACCAAGGTAGAGGAATAGTCGATTCACAAATGTGTCCATGGAACCAAGTGCATCTTCTCCCCGCCCTTCAGGCAAAATATATTAGTTAAACAAAAAAAGAAAAATTGAAACGCAATCCAAAAGCTGGTACTAGTTTAAGTACTCGTACCTAAGGCAACAAGACCAAGTGCAAATCCTGCAGAAACAGCATGACCCTCTCGCTCAAGAACATTATCACCTCCGCTTCTACGGCCAAATTCACCCTAAAAATATTACATATAGTAGAATACCAAATATTAGGAATTGAAATGACAACTCTCACATGAGAAGTTAAAGTGCATCTCTGCAGAACTTAGTTCAAACAGAGCAGATACGGAAACTGTTAAGCATGATACAGAGGAACCATGCAATCCCATACTTAAGAGAAATCATGAAAGCCATTTCATTTTCTTCTGCTGAGGAAAGTTTATCAAATAGAATCTGTACAAAACACCCAAATAGAGTCATGCAAGCAAACTCCTTCATTTAATAACTGACTAATGAACTCTCTGTGTAGATGATAATGAAATGCAGATACATTGAACCTCTAAGGGCAAAGCTAATTGAATTTAATAGAAAGGCAGAAAAGACACATTGTGCTAAACCCAAATGACAGTTGCCGGAAAAAAAATAAATACACCAACCAGTTTTGAAATATATCCCATGTAACATGCATATTCAAGGGAAACTCAAATATAATTGATAATGGTTGACTAAACAATCCAAACAAGAAATAGACTTCAGTAGAAAATTGCACCAGCTCCAACATTTGCATTCTTTTTAACTTGTCTGACATACATGAATTTAATGACTTGGAGGAAAAAGGAAACCTGAAATTTTTCAAGCACAGAATCAACTAGCAAATAAGATTAGAATCATAGATACCAATAAAATCTGCATAGTCTTTGGGTGCGCTGAACCTTCATACAGAATCCCTACTGATATCAAAGCTGCCGACTGGAAAATAGAAGTTGCAAGTTCAGGTGGATATATGAATGAATAGTACAATACTGCACACCAATTGAATTTTATTTATTAAAGAATAAAACACTTCTCCAATCTCAAGTGAATAGTCACAGAAGGACAAGAGAATATACCTGGAGGAGGGTTGGAACCTCTAACTCTGGATAGGATGAAGGATGCCGAGCAGGGATATGAACATGAAGACTCTGACAAAGTGCGCATTCATCAATTCAGCATATTACAAAAAACATTAAGTGGGAAAGTGTGAAAGATGCTAATTTCATGCACTCCAGAATAGAAACATATGCAGCAAAAACTTTAATTGTAAATACTTATGCACATATGTACAGAGCAGTTATTTGTGTGCGTGTGCACCGTGAGGAGAAGGGTGGAGAATCCAATAAACATATTTGAAGAATAATTAGAAAACAAGCCATCTGAAAGTCACCTTTTGACACCCCACCACCTTTAAAATTCAATTCCACTACAATAGTCATCTTATTTCAATTAAAAATCAACTCGTTTCAGCAAAACTTTTGAGATATCCATTCAAAAAAGTAGTACTAAGCAGAATAAACATTAAATTGAGATGACTGATAACATAGTGAGCGTTCCAGTGGAAACAGAATTTCCTTATTGATATAACTTCAATTAGGCACATCCCTGATGTAGAATAGTCATGGAAAATTATAAACGGATCAGTGTTTTCAATTAATAGACTCCATTTTGAGATGCCTCTATTTCAGTTTCATTAGACTCAATTGACAATAATAAGTGTTTTCCATTCATATGGTAAGTCATAAATGCTTTTCATACACAAGGAAAAACAATGCAATCTATAAAAATATATTGAGCAAAACAAGGAAAATTTTCCTTATTGTACAAGTATTTCCAAGACTCTCCAATTCCCCATCATTTATTCCAGCTAGAAATTCTAGACATATCGTTGATCCCAAACCTCCTACCAATTTTCAAGATTTATGAAGGATCAGTCAGATGACCATACAGTAATCCTAGGAGAGTCCTAGAGGAACCTAGAATATTTACTTCTCATTTGAGGATGAAAGAAGTCTCATATTTCAGTCACAAATTAATGTGAGCATAAAATCGTGATGTAGTGGAATTAGTAAGATAATATTGAGGGTACATTTGCTTGCAGGATTTGGAAGAGGGTAATGGGAAAGGGAATGGGCCTTTGGTAGAATTATTGGCAAGGTAATCTGATTCCCTGGTAATCTTCTCTCCCACATACATGGGAATCAACAAACCCTCCATCCCTCAAGGTAATCTGCTTCATTCCTGGGAATGCAGATGCAATTTACTGGACTACCCTTCAACCCACTTGTCTCTCCTCCTGCTGCATACACCTTCCCATCACCACCCACCATAACTGACACCCACCACCACCGACACCTACAGTCAGGTTGCAAATTGTATGATTGTCGTTCTCGCCAGTGATGGAAGCTCTGACAAACTCGTTGATGAGAGAGATCGACGGGCAGAGAGAGATCTTTGTGAGATGAGAGGATGAGAGATTGACTGGTAGAGGGAAGATTGGCAAGTTGCGAGCAAGATGGAGATGCAAGAGGCGACCGGCAAGAAGAAAGGACTGACAAGCAAATGGAACAAAAGGAAGAGAGAGAGTGAAAGGTGAGAACCCAGTGAGCTAAGGGAGACCAACGAGAGGTGTGACCGGTGATATGAGAGAAGGACCGGTGAGATGTGAGAAGACCGATGAGAAGAGAGGATGACCGTGGAGAGGACCACCGGTCCGACGAAGGCACTAAAGAAAGGTCAGGAAAAGGTTGAAGAAGAAGAAAGGAAAAATATTATTTTTCTTTTAAATTAAAAAATTAATATTTTAATATTTTAAGGAGGATATCATGGTAATTTGGTTAACCTTCTTTCCCATTCCTACCTCTTTTTTCAATATCATACCAAACATAGTATATGGGCCTAGGATTCCTTTCCTTCAAAGCTCAATCCCATTCCCACCCTTTCAAGCAACCAAATAGGCCTGAGTATAACCTTCTCCTTTATTCAAAACGCAAGCAAATCTATGGCACTAATTTTAGGAAATGTTTCACTAAAGGATGTCCACAACAGGTATTAATAAACAAAATTAACACACTTCTAAAATTAGTTTATGGATGAATGACACTGAGATCATGTATACTTCAAGCTTAGTTGAACGAATTCTTCAATATAACAACAATTACCAAGTAAATCTACAGCTGTTATAAAGATACTTTCCATCACACTCAAGGCTACAAGGATTCATCTGTCTTCTATAATTGCTTTTCTTTTTTTATTTTCATTTTTATTTTTTGTGTGTATGGGAGAGGGGGAAGAATTAGTATAATATGTCACCTTTGATATTGCTGGTTGCATGGTACCTCTATAAGAAGCTGCAAGACCAAGCATTAATCCTACAGTTGTGCTTTCATGCTCCTAGGAGATTGAAGTGAGAAGAAATTAATGTCGAACAATCAGGAAAATCTATAAGGTAATAATACAACAATAAGAAGGAAAGACATGGCCTCGAGTTCGATAATATAAAACATTTGATGCATTAAAGATAGTCATGCCTTAAAATTCAACAATTTTGAATTTTATCTAACAAGCATCCAACCTCTGACCTAAATTACAGTTCAATGATCTTCATTTTGACTCCAATCACACTCCGAAAGATTTTTCATTCTAGAAAAAAACTCCAGTAAATATATGATTAACAACTGGTTTACTTTCCTTCTACCATTCTAATTGTCAGACTTCACTTAGTGGAACTATGTGAACCCTGTAATTAGAATGTCATATGGAGATAATGATAGTTGGTATGTATAGCAAGGGTGTACGACCATAATCCATTTGATATAAAAACTAAGATAGTGGTTGTATTACTCCTGTTCAGACTCAATTCCCAACATTCATATTCGTCTTTACTTTTCATATTTGCAAATTCAAGGACTGAGAAAACTAAGAGAGGCTGTCTTTTGTCATGTATGGGGGAGAAGAGAAGAAGGCATCTTCATAGTCAGAAGGTTTGGAGGTTGGTCTTTAAAATTCGTTGTCCAAGAAAGTTGCTTTAGCAATTAAATGACTACACCATTATCATAGAAAGACTATCCACTACAGCACCAGGTTATTCCATTAGTAGTATTCATGTGAGTCCCAAGAAGTTTATTTCTCAAGGATACGTATCATGACTGCCAATTTCTTTAAAACTGACTAGTAATTGGTTGGATATTTGGGCCAGAAATATCTTTTGTATGTAGTCTTTCATCTTTACATAACTCACCCATCAATATTTAATGTATGTAATGATTTAGTGACTCAAATTTTATTTTCTCCAGAACTTGAGTGAAAGAGAGATTAACAATTTAAAATGCATTACTGTACATTATATTTTCAGTTTCTTACTCATTCTCGTAATACAGAAAAACTTCTTGATAAGCCCATTTGGAAACCTAAAGACTCAAAGTCCTGCATTTGGATACTGCTACTCAATAGACGTAAAGTAAGAAATGTTTTACAGCTTTTTCTCATTATATGTGTGTTATGTGCAGTTCTAGCTCAAACAAAATTGTCCATCTATATGGCTGTTATATTCTGGCATAATCTGTTTGGAGTCCTTGGTGGTTGTGTTATTTGACCTTGAAGCATTTGTTTCTAAGAAGGCTTAAAGGATTTAGCAAGAATAAAGAGGGAAAATTTTAACGGCAATTTGCAGTTTCTATTGTTCTTAAGTGTATCTGGTTGCAGATGAAAGCTCCTATCTTGAAGGGCATACGTTGCCCTCACATGCAACAGGTAGACTGTGTTGTTGGCCTCTCATTGGTAATCCATTCAAGGTTTCTAAAAGGCAGTTTCCTTGATATGCAAATAGATTGGACTACTGTGTTGCATTTTTTTTATTCCTCTTAGCAGTGTCTTCATTTTTGTTTCTCTATCTAGAAGTATAACTTACCTTCCTACCTATTTCTAATTCTTCTCCTCTTTAAGAAATTTTCTCTTACCCATGAATGAAAAAAAATAGAAAATAGAAAAAAGAAAAAAGCTTCATTGTTGCAATCATTAAGCACTAAAACTGCCAATGAACTCATTGGTTTCTTGAATATATATGTATGCAGGTTAAATTAAAATCATGTATCTTCACTCCCATCTGTAGAAGCAGAAAGCCAGTGTTGGGACTCCAATATTTGCAATTACAAGTTACAACAGCAAATTTAAAAAAAAAAAAAAAGGTAATAAATAAGCAGTTGTTTTGTTCTTTGACCTAATTATATCACTTGTCAAATGAAATATGCTTATAGAGAAATTTATTATTTCAGAAAAAAATTAAGTGACCGAACATAATTTTAATCAGCTGTCTATTCAAAAAGAATCAGTGAGTACTGACTAATAGAAAGGCAGCTATAGAGATTCAATTATCTTACATACTGAATTTAGATTTCTTTTTTCCCACCAAAAAGATTTCATTTTTTTGTGAAACTAATAGTAAAACTGTAGAACAAATAAGTTCTCAAAAACTACGACAGTATAAGATGAACATAGAGCAGAAGCAGCAAATCTAATTTTTTAAGATCAAATTACTCTCACCCGTCTTGCATTATGCTCTTATTTCACAAACCTCTGGTAAATAGGAAAGTTTATGGCAGGAAAACAAATTTAGCAGAGGTATATGTAGGTTACAAAGGAGGTTTTGCATAGGGTCCCCCCCCCCCACCCAAAAAAAAAAAAAATCTTTCAAGGAGGATGTGTGCAAATTTTCAAAATAGAAAGGAAGCTTACAAAATGAGGGCAAAGTGGTATTCACTATTCAAGTTCAATAATAAGAATATTAATACACACACATATCCTAAAGTCAACTCAGATATTGATCCAATAGAAGTTTGAGTTAAATCCTTCTCCTACATGTATAACAGTATAATAATGTATCCCTCATAAAGATTTAATAAACTAGGATTTAAGATAGCCAAGAAGACGGCTGCTTGGAAAACAAAACCTGAGAAAGATACTGGTATATGTCAGTAATGTTCAAGACACGCAAATATCCATGCAATCCTAGAGCAAGGAGAAGTCCAGCATGAATGGAATTTGGCTCCTCAGGTTTGTTGTATATTATCCACGTCCTTGACATTTTTCCCTGAAAATAAAGAAGTCACATGCATCATTTAGAGATAAAAAACCATGAGATGCCATTCATAGGCTGAACATACAAACTCAAAGTTTTAAATCGGTAGCAATGCTTTTAAATTTGATTTTATTCAAAATGAAACCAGAAATAATTTCCGCAGAAGCAGGAATAGTTGCAAATAATATATCCTCATTTTGCTAAGCAGTCAACAAACAGAAGACCAACATTAATATTAATCCAAAGAGCTCTCCAATCATTTTGCATCATTACAAAAATAACTAATAAGGTAAAGTGTAAGCTCCAATAATACTTCGGAAATTAAGTGGTCCCCAAAATCCCCAAAAAAAAAAAAAGAACAGGCAAAAACAATGCATGAAAAATATAAATAAGATTAATATAAAATAACAATGAGTTAAGAAACAGAAGAAGGAAAAGAGAGGGAGAGGGAGGCAGAGAATAAACCAGTTGCAAACTAAAAAGTCCGTGATAATATAAACATAATATGGTTATATGTTTCAACAAGACTTTCTTTACAATTACTAATTTATGCACAAGCGGAACCATGCATCAAATTCAAGAACCAGTTGACAACCCAAAATAAAGATGACACACATGAGTAGTAACATAGCATATGCAGCAACCTGGAGTCCTATTGATGCTCCACTGAAGATTAAAACAAATGCATTGTGTACCTATATTTTCAGTATGTACAATGTAGCCCTAAATTTGGTCAATTACACCTTACCGAAATGTTACATAAATTCAGGACTTGGCTAAGTCTGCTAATAATCAGAAAACTAGTAGACTTTCGTTTCCTCGTGATACCTTCCATAGAAGTTGGAATGCTTTTAACACATGGGATCTAAAAATAGGAATGCCAACCTTTGCATAAAACAATTACTTTTATCAGAGGGAACAGGAAAGAAATGAACATATGCATCTACCAGGAGGAAAAAAAACTGACAGAAACTCAAGCCAACCAAACTATAAGCGCTATACATATTGAAGAAAATTGTTTTTGGAAACAAGGTTAAACCTGAAGAGGGGCCAGTCTTAGTCCAGCAGCAACAGCATTATGAAACTCAGGCCAAGACTTGAATTCTTGTATATTCCTGATATTGGGGTCTAGATTAACCTATCAGAAGTAAGAATGGTGCAAAAAGAGGTGCAATAAATTACTATATGTTTTCCCTAACCAAGGCAGGTAATATAAATATATTCAAGCACAGGAAATGAACGTACAGTTGCATTCTGTTGGGCAGGCAACCGGCCTGCTAAAACAAGCTTTGGAACAGTAAAGGCCTGAAAATTAAGAAAAAATCCATTCAGAAAGTATATTTCCAGAAATGACTTCAAAATTCTAATTTTGAAGATAATAAGATCAAAAACTTCAAAAGTAAAAGTACCTCAGTTAAGAGTGTATATATGGTTGCAAGAGTAAATGCCCCACGTCCTAGAGGAAGCACAGTGGTCCTTTGGGCAAGGTGCCAAAGTTGAGCCTTCATAGAAAGCATAAGAAAACGATCAAAGGTGGTGATTGTTAAAAACAACAAGTCAGGGCAAATAATGCAGTGAGTCAGGAACAAACTTCTTGATCGCCCAAGCTGGTTTATAATTTGTTCAAAGAGAAGCAAAGTTCATTACTTTTAAAACATGGCCAGCAAATTTGGAGAAACATCAAACTCAAGTAAGCTTACCCAATTGCTCATCCATCAGATGAAAATACAATAATTGTGGCAAAGAATAGACACTGTTTAGTTACCACAGGAACATCGTATGCTTCCTGATTAAGGTATATTTAAAGATCACATAACATAGTTGAAGTTTTCCACTTGAAAAGTACAGGAAACTAACAGTTATAATGTTATTAGAAGGGTGCAACACTCTAATGGATATTATGGATGTATATATAATGGACTTTATCAACTCCAGCAAAATTCTCTTCCATTCTGTATGAGCACAATGAGATCATGAATAAAGTAAATCATGTCAACTACACATTTCAATGACCACTGTAGTTCCAGTACTAATTTAAAGAAGCTGTCAAAATTCTAAATTATCCAAAACCAAAAAATTAGTCATTCCTTTGATGACTCTGAATTGCAACAAAAACATTTTTTTTATCTTTTATCTAGTAAAAAAAAATGATTATAAGAGAAAAGAGTAGAACAAGATAGAAATAACCATCTTTATTACAATTATATTTATTTCAATCATCATATCAAACTATTTTTAACTTGATATCCAATCCCTGATCTTAACAACAATCGTGATAAAAACTATAACTAACAACCAACTATAATCATAATAACAAAACCAATCATATATGAAATGAAATAGAATTATAACCAAACTAAAGTTAAAAATTGATTAGACATCTTGGACACCTATAACATTTATGTGGCCTCAAAAAGAGAGGAAATAAACTCAAAAAAGTGCATGATGTACATCATAACAAGAGGAATGCACAATCAGACTAACTCGGAACATTATTCCTAACAACTATATATTTGCTTGAAGAAGCAAATTAAAAACAAAGTTGCAGACTAATCAATAATTCACCAATCAAATGCCTTGGAAACTACAGCATACCTGCTGAAGGTCCTGATCAGAAGCACCATGGTTAATAGATGTTTGAATAGCCACAGGTCTTGAAGTGCACAAAAGGCGTCTAACCTAGTAAAAGTAGCAGAGGCCATGATTTTTAAAAAAGATAATGAAAGACAGAAAGAAAGAAGCAGAGTAAAAGGAATAGGAATGAAAGAAATCCTAAGTTTATATGCAACTTTTGCACCATCACAACATGCATCAGTTGACTCTGGACAGCATCTAAAGTGTCACATGATACCAGCATAGTAAACAACATATACTAGGTAGACTGAGGAACATACTCATTACCATACAATGAAATCTAAAGAATTGCATCCTAGTCAGTTGTAACTCATACCTTGGAGAAAAAGATTAACAAATTAAACTTTTCAAGCAGCAAAACAGATGACTTAACGTGTACAAAAAAAAAGCACGAGTGCTATACACTAACAAGCAAGCATCTACCATGTTGAACTCTTCTCTTCTTTCTACTACCATGATTTGTTGTTGAAGGCAGGTGATAGAGTATTAGCGAAAACTTCTCCGGACTCAGTAGTGAATAGTAATAACAATGAAATGGTTCCAACTCTTTGGATTAAGAGTTTAAAAATAATTGGATGTGCAAAACTTGCAATATCTCAAAATGCAGGTAAAGAGGCATCCAAAAAATTACAATACATAATTCAAAAAACACATCAACTCCTTTTTCTCTATAGACAAGCCACCATAGGCACTGAAACTATATTATTCCTATAAGATGTGGGAAATCAGATCAATCCTATTTGGAAATTCCTGTTTCAATGTAAAGAGCCATAACTGACCTCATTCAATCTCAGATCACGACCATAACGCAACTGTGTGCTAGAGTTAAAAATGTGTTCCATACCATCAATCATGGACCCATCTACTGAATCTGTGTCCTCAAACTTTGTACCTTCTAACCCAATTGCATCAGAAATAGTAGAAGATATTGTCACAGGATGCAGGTTTAGCGTATAAGGTGTGGACATAGAGATTACATTCACATTGGTTGGTCTTTCAATTTCCCTGTTCTTGAATTCGCATGCAAAAGATGACATTGCCAAATCTTGTCGACCAAGAAGGACATAAGCAGTGGCTGGCCAGTCATTAGGAGGAGAATCTCGACACTTATCTAATGCCTAGGAGACATAGCAGTAAATTTATATACTTAGGAAAAAGATAATAAAACAGATCACAAAAGAATATATATAAATAGAAGCTTAAATTTAAAGGACAGAGATACTGGAGCAGGCGAGCAGCAAGGCATCTAAAACAAGTGAGACAGTTGAAGCCAAACTTACATGACGCAGTGGAAGAGATACACCAGAGGGGAGTGAGTCTAGCTGTTGCAGTCCAAACCTCTCCCCAACCATTGCCAAAACAGTCAGTTCCTCCTTTGAACAATGTGATCCCGGAGCAACGTTACAGTAAACACCAGAAGGAAGCTTTTTTCCAGAAAATTTAGCACCAGATAATATACTATAAAAAGAGACTATTTTCCGAGCCCAGCTCACCACAGAGCTTCCTTCTTTACAGACTAAAGGAGGAAGATCAACAATATTAGCAGAAGTACATCCATGGTGCAAGCAGTTCTCAAGCCATCTGAATAAATTTGGAGGAGTTTTCCTCTTCCAGGAAATGGAGGTTCTAGACATCAGGAACTGTGTAGAAAGGCCAGGGAAATCACGTATATAATGGTCCAAGTAATTTTCCTCACCCAGAAATTCAGCAATGTTGCATAAGAGAACTGCTAAAAGCTGCAAATCCCTAGAAGCAACAAATATGATATAAAATGACAACAAAATAAAAGGAATCCAAAAATGGTAATTATGAATTTCAAGCGAACATCATTATTTATTATGAATCTACTGGAGATGAGGTATCCTATTGAACATATTGAAATCCATAAAGCAGATGGTAGAGATAATAACTGAAAAATAGCAAATAAACCAACTTAATCAATACTACTTAGAATGCATGGTGTAACTCAAAAGAGCCAGCCAATGCTACTTAGGATACATAGTGGAATACAAACTTAGTCAACCTATCCTAGTCATCAGCCAAACCAATCCATGAAGCAACAGACTGTCAATACATCACAACAAAAGAGCACAAGAAGCTAGTAAGCTTGAAACTTTTACATTCTAGTCAATCCAAGATAAAAGTGAAAACTCTGATACTAATAAAAAGTTATCTAGATAGCTGACAAGGTTCATTATACCCATCCAACTAGCCGCTTCCTAAACAAAAGGACCGAAATAACCCTGAACAAGATGCCTGCTGGGCAAACCTTGACATCTAAGCCCATTGATAGAATTTAAAATACTCAGGACTAGCGTGAAAAAGTTGAATGGAATGTACTTAGTAGGGGAAAAGACATGATAAGGCATACCCTTTACGAAGATTATCCAGTTTCAGGCTCTCATAGACTGCATGAAGAGATTCCAGGCTTTCCATTAACAGTTCAGAATAAAATTGATTCTCAGAACCTTGTGTACCATCCATAGCTGAACTGAAGGAATTTGTTTCCTGCTGACCGCATGGCACTCCACGAGATATTCCAGAAATGGAGTTTATTTTGCAGAAATTCATATGAAATTGGCTGCTAACAAGAAAGTCCCAAGCTGAGTGTGGTGCTGGAGTTGAATGCTTTTGAGACATTAAGTTAAATTTCCTGCACATGTGCATAATTACACAGCAGAAAGAGTTCCATTCTGAATCAGCACCAGAGTCAGCCTCTGACAAATGAGCAGGGTCACCATCTTTCCAGAGATGACCAAGGAAATATCTATAGAAGCTAAAACTAAGCCCCTCAGCAAGTGCTGTGATGCAATCATTAGCTAACAAAGATGAAGGACCCCGTCGTAACGCACACCTGTACATCTAAACATACAATACAGAAATATCATAGTCTCAGTTACAAAAAGACCCTGGTGCTCACTTGCCAGGAAACTTACATATGTCAACTTCAAGGTGAAAAGAGGAAGATAAACCATCCATAAGCAGACATCAACATACCTTCATATTATTTACTATCACATTGACTCGCCCCCCAACAGCATCAGCCAGGCCAGTAATTTTTATATCATGGGATAGAGCTGCCTCCGGAAATTTCAAACCACACAAAAGTTGACCCTTACTCAAGCAAGAAGGTAGCATAAATCTACACAAGCATTGCTTCCCGGACTACATATGAGCAAGATACATTAACGAAAAAAAAAAAAGAAACCTTAGGATTTAGCAATTCTAGATGTCATGTGATGAAAATGAAATATTAAAAAGGAAAAACAAAAAAAAAACACAAAGAACGCTCATAAGTTGCAAAAGATTTATCTGACCAAAAGTTTTCATAAAGAAAGTCTCATTTTATGAGAAACCATACCCAAGTAAAAATAGGCAAATTAACAAAAAGCTAGGCTTCTGCATAGGAGTTAGGACAACCCACATTGTCTTTTTGTTACTTTCTTTCTCAGACAGGTAACCATATGTATTGTACATACAAACAGTTACAAACAAAATGGACTTATAGGAGCAAATAGGTCAAACTCCAAGAAGCTAGTACAAGTTATCGGCTTTAGCTACTTGAGACTTATCAAGGAGGCCAGGGTAAATTATTGGCTAAAACAGAAGTAGAACCACCAAGTAATGGTAACAATTAATAAATAACTTTCTACAAAAGCAATGAATTCTATCACAAACCCAAGTAGTACAACATTAATAAAAGAAAGAAAGTATCCAAAAGTTAAAATATTAAGAAATAGCAGGAACAGTGAATTCACTTCAATTATTTTAAAAACTAAGCAGAAAATTAAAAGAAAACATGCAGACACCAGATATTACACAAATTTAATAAAATTCAGAAAAATAAATATAATTAAAAATGACAATGACAATATGTGCCTATCATGCATACTGCTTACATAGAGAAGCAGGACATTATCTGGAGCTAAAACCATGATGTCTGAATATGGTAGTGGCCCAACTTTCATTCTGGAAAACATGTATTTGGAGAAAATCATGTCACACAATAAAAGCAATATTTGATCTACAAACAAAGGGAAAAAAAAAAACTTAACTTACCTTGGCTGATTTACAATCACTGGTGAAGCTGAAATTGCGGGTATGCTCCAGCTCATATCAGGATTAACATCAAAGACAGTTTCATTATTTATTTCCACACTCTGAAGCCTTACAGATAATAACTTTCTCTGTTCTTGGTAAAGAAAGCAGACCACAGGAGCTGCATCATCATCAGTAGCCATGAAAACCTATGAATTATTTGAAGAGAAAGTTAAAAAGAATAAACAAATGCAGCATATATAACACACCAAAACGATAACCAATAAAGAATGCAATGAGAAAACAGAGTCCAGTCCAGCATGTTCAAAAGGAAAAACTGTGGAATCCCGCCCCTATAAAATACAAACTAAGTATTTCAATTTCATATAATAATAATTCTTCATCCAATGAAACAATAAGCCAGGTGACATTTTAGCCAACATGTTTCTACATAACCTAGGATAATTAAAATCAAAATACTGACAGGAGTAATTGAAATTAGTGAATATATTACAGCAAACCAACTGCCAAGAGATAATCAGTCTGAGGCTCTGAGCATATAACAGAAAATAACTGAATCTGGGTATTTTATTGAAATGCAAGCACCATATAGCTCCATAACTTTTGATAATGCTTAAGACATTAAAAAGTTGTATGATTATGAAATCTTGCCAGAAAGCTTATCATTCTTTCAAAAATTTGCAACAATCACAGAGGGTTGACGTTAGTTGCCAATTATTATATTTGTTTAAAAGTGTACAATATTTAAATAACGCAATAAAATAGACAAACAGGTCAGAAAGAAAATTAAAAATTAATTGTCACCATTGATGGGATGAATGCAACAAAGGTCAACGGCTACGTTAATAAAAAAGCTCAGGAGGTCAAACTAAACATTTGGGTATGATGGTGTCCCACATTGGGTAGCAACAAGTAATTCTTGTGGTACTTAAATGGTGTAGTGCTTACCTCTTACAAGCTAGCTTTCAAGTTGGTTCCCCACATAGGTCCCCATAAATTGGCATCAGAGCCAGACCGACCTCTATAGAAAGGGGTACCTATAGAGGGTTCAACCAAGACAACCTACTAGGAAGGTGCAACCTAGGGCCAAAGTGAGCACCCCAGATTATGGAGCCAGAGTGATCATTGTAGAGTGCAGTCGTCAAACCACAAGTAATTCTTGTAATATTAAAGTGGTGTGGTTCTTCCTCATTTTAAGTTGGTTTTTTAAGGTGGGTTCCCAACTTACCTAGGTCTCCATCGATAATTGTTACAACCATAGGGGAGAACCTCTCCCAAAAGACAAGCTTGTTAAGGAGGTGAGCCCTCAAGGTTACAAGGCCACCAAGTACCCTAGACTACCCGATGTGGGACTAAATGAGTTCGCATCTAAGCTTCACCTTTCACTCTTGGCAGCTCACTCAGTCTCCTTAACGGTTGCAATCCTTCAAGGAAGCCCTTGCTAACATTTGGCCTAACAAATGAGCTCTCAGTGAAAGCACCAGTGATACAACCATAGGGGAGAATCTTTCTCAAAATACAAGCCTAACAAGACCACTTAAGTATCACAAAAATTATTTGTGGCTCTCCGATATGGGACTCTGTTAGAGTAAAATTCCGTGATCTTGGTATCCTAGTCATAGCTAGCAATAATAGAAACAATTTTTCATTAAATGAGGGGAGAGAAGACCATTTAAAAATGATGACACAAATAAATATGACGAGACCAACAATAAGCAATACAAGAGTATGACGTCCTTTTATGACCCTAAACAATATATACATTAATAGACATTAATAAAATTCACCTTACAAGCAGCTGTATGGGCACCTTTTCCCTGCCATATTCTACGAAAGGACAAATGTTTTGGCAATACACCTGCAGGATCTACATTTAATAAACTGATGTCTGCCTCATCAAGGTTAGAACTAACGATTTCTGCAACCCACAGAGAGTGCTGCATCTTTCCTGACATTAGAGTAATATCACATTAAATCACCAAGATAAATAATGTCATAAGGAAATGACAAACTGGTTGCAACTTGCAAGAGTTTTCACAAAAGAAACCTTTGTTATAGGATGCCATAAGAGGGGCCAGATCACTTGTCCAAATTGTCTTTTCATCATATTCCTTCATTATGTTCAATTTCCCTCTTTCCTCAATAAAAGTTTGCTAAATCACAGTAAACAAAATACTAAAATTAATATGTAATCAAACAACAACCAAGTGATACCAAAACAAGAATCAAGGGCAGTAAAGAAGTCATAGGATATAGCCAAGAACAAATCAAAGCAACAATCCTGATAATGTTATAACATACTTGTTGTTCATCCAGTGGATCCATCAAAATTAGATGTGAGGATATTGAAGTCGCCTCTCCCTTCTGGATATGATTAAGGGCACTAAAGGGACTAAAACAATGTTGTGTACTGTGTCCAAGTTCTCTTCTTGGGCGCCGCAAATCATGTGTACTTAGTAAAGGGCTTGAAGATGAAAAAGGAACACCTGATGGTATACTTGCTTCAACCTCTTGCTGGAGTAATAAACCAAATGGAAGAGGCCATATAGATGATATTGTATGAGGAAGTGGAAGAGATACTACTTCACCTGATAAACAAAAAAAGGGTATTAGTTTCTACAAACAAGAATGAAATACGCCCTCAAATTAGAACACACACACACACAAAAAAAAAAAAGCAAGAGGATCTACTTAAAGTCAAAGATAGAGAAGGAACAAGAGATGATTATGCCATGCAAATATCATAGAGAGATGGAAAAGATACTACTTAACCTAATACTAAATTGGACCCTAGTTTCCATATGCCCAGAAAAACAGAATTATACGAATTAAATTGGGCAAGGCTGCAATCTTTGCATATCAAATAAAGAAGCTTGTTTCCAATGAGTTGAATAATTTTTAAAAAGTAAAGCCACAAATCAGCTTCATTCCAATGTGGCAAGGACAAGTTTTCAGATTTAGTAAAGTTAAAAGAGTTAAGATACAATGACTTCCAATAAATCAAGACTTTCAGGTCCTATGCTGCACTTAGCACATTGGCATATTGAATTCAGTAACAAAACTGATCTGTTTTATTCAACTTACCAACCATTTTGTGTTCCTATCTCTCTAATTTATAGTCAAAAAACATTTTCCTTATCTGATAACATGACAAAGATAAGAGCTGATCTTGACAACTATCGTTTACAAGAAAAATCTTCAAGATTAATAATT
Organism: Delonix regia; assembly: GCA_037074485.1. NCBI lineage: Eukaryota > Viridiplantae > Streptophyta > Magnoliopsida > Fabales > Fabaceae > Delonix > Delonix regia. The sequence continues at coordinate 15,843,266 of CM073452.1, read as the reverse complement.
GATCATAACCAATATATAATACAGTGATTGAACTGTTCTTGGTGCACTCACCTGAGGTATTATAGATTGTCAAACAATCAATTTGTAATATACACAGAAGAGCTTCAGCTGTATGACCCAGACGACACCAACATACCTAAAATTAGAGATTATTATGGACAAAACAAAGCTAATTCAATTAGTGAAACAAGAAGTAGCACCATACTTGCTGGAACAAAGAAAAACGAAAATTCAGCTTCTCACACTTTTACACTTTTAGTTATCTACTTTCACACAGCCTGGCTGCACAAACAACATTGCAGCCATAGTCTGGTTGTAAAAATTTAACCACTTCAATATAATCCAAAGCCAAGTCAAAGAAGACAAATTTTTTATAAGACCTTTTATCAGGAGAGAAAGATATCCTCCTTAAATAAAGCAGCAAAAGGAAACAGACTAAGCCCAAGTGACCAACAATGAGATTACTGTTTAATACAGAGTTCGGCTCCCACAGATCAACCGCGTCTTTGCAAAGAAATTCCTCCAAAAAAAAGTCCAGTACCAATAACCATTGAGAGGCCAGAAAAAATATTATTCACACAAAAAATTTTAGGACAAAGATCCTTAAGAATTTGAGCATTCCACTCCAACCAAAGAAATCAAAGGCCAGCTCAAACACTACCCTACCTCATTACTCCTACCAAAACCTCTACAACCAATTTAAAGTAAATGTTACTCTGAGGGCACACCCAATATTCAGCAAATACACCAAATTGAGCATTTAGTGAAGGCAAGCAATAACTAATGAACACCTTAGTAAGAAGTAATCCAAATGTGTGCAGTTACTGAAGGAATTCAATAACTTTCCTTCAACAGTAATGTTCAAAACACAAACTTTAGTGCAACAAAGAATATTATATAAGTGAACCTTTCCAAAGCATGATAGACTACAATACATACCATAATAACCGGGGATGGCAAGGTAAATCTCTTAAAAACCCTTGAACCCGTAGACCATATAATCCTGTCACAAATGAGTACGCTCGTTGGATGTAGCACTGAATGCGCATTCAGCTTTTAAAACTTAAGTGTTAGCACTATGCAACACGCAATCAAACAGCAACAGTGTACGACCCGTAACATACTGTTGCTGTCAACAAATTATTGCTAACAAATCAGAAATCTGGATACAAGTTTAGCAGCTGAGATTTTTACATGCGTGCAAATCAACATAAATGATCTTTGCCCGCAGCTTCATTGGCCTAACATGCTGTTTTCTTCTTAAATATGAAGGTTGAAAGCATTTTCCCCTTTTACCTTTTCTTGGTTTCTACTCATTCCTTTTAAGCATTAAAACGAAGGGTTTTCAATAAAATTACCGATTTCCTCGGATGAAAAGCTCGTGATCACCCTCATTACATAACGCGGAAGCAGCCTCGTCACAGTAATCCTCGTCGTCTCGGTCGCGGGCAACTTCAGGATCGAAAAGGAAATAGTCGTACTTGTCAGTAACTATATCAGCAGGTTTTCCGTCGAGAGCTTCAGCAATCAAGCCAAATGGCTTGAATTCCCCAAGCACTGTTAAGCAGCGAACGCCTACCGACATTTTCCGAGTGGAAGTCGCTTGATTGAGGAACGGCAGAGAGCAGAATGCAGTGAAGGAATCAAATGGCGCTTCACTCCCGCTTTTACTAGCTTGTGTTTCGCTTTTCAGTCCGCTCCTCCGGGCCTAAGTTTGGAGCGAAAACCCAAGCTCGAGTTTTAGACGTTTGCTGTCAATGTAATTTAAATTAAACCCTAGGCTTCCACATTTAGGCGGCATTTTTGTGTCTATTCCATTTATACTGTTGTCCCCCAATCAGACAAGTTACCCAGTCCATACCAGACTACGTCACTGCGGTATCTAATAATAAATTTTTACCTTAATATTTAATTTGATATCTAAAATAACTAATTTATGATAGATTATTTTTTGAAAATTATGTTTGGGATGCAAAACAATGACAAGAGAAATATTTCAAGACCCTAAACTAGTTAGAATTATATTTTATTTCAAAAAGTAATATCAAAAAAAATTATATTCAATTAATGATGTTATCGCTTTTTTCATTAGACTCTACAATTAAATAATTTATATATTTATGTATAGTTATTTCTATTTTATCATTAATTATGACATTCCATTGTCACATTCCATTGTCTCCGGACAATTTTTACAAATATCTGCGTAATTCTCTAGTGTTTTTCGTATGGTGTTTATTAGATTTAAATGCTAACTAAATTAAGATCGCCTACCAACATTTGACTCATTATTTTAATACTATATAAATATATTTTTGTACGTGTATATATATATATATATATATATATATCAGCAAAACAGCTTTTTAAACTAAACAATCAAAATAAAAATCGAATATCACTTTGTTTGAACATATTCTTATCTTATGGTAAGCTTACCATATATTTAATGGAAGGTATGTGAATAACTGATAAAAAATTAAAATGATCAAATTAAAATAAATGTATATTTAAATATTTTTTAAAATAATAAATAAAAAATTTTAGAGACTCTTTATTGTAATTCAAATTTTAATTAATAATTTAAATACAATAATACCTTCATAAATTTATTATAAATTACAATTATATTCAAACAAATTAAAAGAGACAAAAGTCGTTTATTCCTCCTTCCAGCATGGCATTGGACAGTGGTTCCTTCTAATTAGTGACTACCATAGGCTTTGTTTGGTAGAGAGGACAGATCATGATGGAAAAAGAATGGGAGAGAGGTTTCCATTAAATGGAATGTTTGGTATGTTGAATTGAAAAGTCACTTCTCCCCCTTTGAAAATTGGGACGTGTCTGCTAGATAGGAAAGGAAAGGGCGAAGTAGAGGGAATGATAAATAATAATGTTTGATAAGTGTTAAAGAATGAGAGAGTACGTTCCAAAAGACTCCATTCTCATATTTATAAAAATGGAGATTCCCTCATTTAGTGGAAGGAAACATTTTTGTTTTCTAGGAGATACAAATATATGACTATTTTGTCCTTCAACATTAGTCAAAATTTCCATTAGTGCCAAATAATCCAAGCCCTATGGAAGTATGGATCGAACGTAAAAGCATAGAGGCTGCAACTTCATCATTGTTGGCGAGCATTCAACTCATCCCCTGATGACCGTAACTTCAAACCTGTAAATCGCGCAACCATCTCCGATGAGTGGGTTATCTCTTCTATCTCTTTTTGTCAGCTTCCATCTTTATATCTCTACCCCTTATCTCTTCGAAATTACAGCAACCTACCACTCCATGCTTGTTTGGAATCATATAGGTCATGCCCCCGCATAATACCAACAGATAATCACCTGAAATGATGAAGATGATTGTGGCCCAGAAGCAACTTTTTGCCCTCGATTATTTATATATTTTTATCAAGGATATAAATGTCTTTTACTGCCCATTCTTTTCATTAATATCTTTTTTCTTTCTACCAAATATTATCATTTCTATTTATTTATATGTCATACCAAATATAATTATTAACTTTTAAATTTTTTTCTATTTCTATGCACATTTTTTTTTTCATTTTCATCAAACCAAACCGCCCCTGGTCTATTGTGTTCATGGCAACATGCATTCCATTGGGAATTGATGGAAAGATGGCCTTTTCTATGGAATGAGTAATTTTAGGACAAAAATGCCCTTATTCCAGCTGAGTCATCCAACTAACACCGTAGCCTCTTTCTTTTTAGACAACCTCTAGTGCACTATTTTCTTATGTTTATGGAAATAGGTAATGACATTTTGGTGTTCGTTTTTATTTTGTAATGTTAATATTACCGTGCTTACTTAATCTTGACCATTGTATAGACATGCATGTAAATTATTTTTTTCTTAATTTTGTTTTTCAAAAATATTCTCTACTCATTTTGGATAAAGCTTCCTTAAGTTGGTACGTTAAAAATCTTATATTATTGTTTCTTAAAGTATAAACAGTACTATCATTACTACCAGCACATTTAGCTTATATATGAAATTTTCATGATGGAAAACACCACATAAACAAGAGTTTCATAGTAAATTTTTTTAATAAAAATATATTGTGTGAATTAGTATTTTGTATGATTAAATGTCACGTTTAATTGTTGGTAAAGATTTTGTAAGGTGCCAATTTCTGTAAAATATTAAACACATTTAAAATATCATGATAAGAAAAATCTTTTTTTTATCCATGCTAATCAAGTTATACAAATAATTGGGGTACTTTTGACATTTTTGCCACATTTCCAATTTAATCTATTGCAAATCAAATGAAACACACTATTAGCCTCATTTGGTTGCTGGAATTAATATGAGGGGATGAGAGTGTTTCCTACTCTTATGTTTAGTTGAGAGATTGGGGCTCTATTCTCATTCCTTAGGGAGCATACTCTCACTTATATAAGAAAGAGTTTTTTCATTAGTTGAAGTAATGAAATCAAACTACTATTTTGAAAATAAAATATACTGGGCAAAAATATCCATGTTTATAATAATTTTCAGATAAAAATACCCTTGTGATACATTAAATCCCTAATTTATTATTATTTATTAATTATTTATTATTAAATTATGATTTTTAATTATTATTAATTTATTAAATATATATTATTATATTATTAATTAAAATTATTATATTATTAATTAAGTATATATTAATATATAATTATGTTATTAATTAATAATTCAAATAGATGTTTATTTTTTTGGTATTATAATAAAGGATAATATGGTAAAATATGCACATTACTTAATTGATTTCCATATATAATCTACTAACCAAATGAAGTAAAGGGAGACATATCAGTTTTCATTAATTCTCATTCCTTCCCAACCAAACAGTATTTTAACATTCTCATTCGTACTCTTATTTTTATTCTGATTCCTATTATATCAATTTTAACAAACAAACGAACTCATTCTATCAATGTGCAAACCAAAAACACTCCTTGCTTTCATGACTCTTTTTCATTTCTTTTTGTTCGGTTATTTATTATTTTGTTTTTATTCTCACAAAATTCATTTACGTACACCAAACGTTGTCATAATATGACTGAAAAATACCAACAGAAGCTTATTCCTTTCCTCAAGTTCTCTCTCTCCTTTCATATTGCATATTTCACACTTTCAAATGGAATATGCAATTCTTTAAAAATATGCACACACCTCTCTCTCTCTCTCTCTCTCTCTCTCTCTCTCTCTCTCTCTCTCTCTCTCTCTCTCTCTCTCTCTCTATATATATATATATATATATATCCTGGCATTGTATATTATATATACATCTATCTATATAGTTGCATCTTTGGAATTTTTTGGTGTCATACAATCAATCCAACGCAAAACTTTACTTCTTGCTTTTTAATTTTTATTATTAAAACGTTCATAAAAATTTAATAAACATGAAATTTTTTTTCACATTGTAGGCTGATACTTTTTTTTTATGCATATCAAAATTCTAGTAAAAATTTAATAATAAGATGTACAAAAAATTTTCTAAATTTTTTTCTTGAATCCATCCTCAAAATACAAAAACCACAAAATATATAATGAATTTAATGATAAAAGTATTATTAGTGATGTATATAATTTATAAAGATAATATTGAACAAAATAATTTATGAATCATTATCTTCTATTTATTTTATTGAGGTTTTTAGACAAAAAATAAAAAAGTAAAACTCCTAAACAATAAATTAACTCTAAACTTCACATTGCTACAAAATGAATACGTATAAGTATATAATATATTAATCCATGACTAAAAACATTGTCAACGTTATGTGATTTTGTCCATTTACATTTCTTAACGAAAAAATAAAACCAATAAAAAGTTCATTTCATTTAAATGAAAAAAAAAAAAAAAAGATATAAATTTTCGTGTCACCGACTTCCATCAGAGTTAGAGTAAACTCAAACTACATCCTGGAGGAGCCTAATAATAACTGGTAAGGTACAAAGTCAAGGCTTGTTCATTGAAGCAAAGATAATCTAAGTGGCTTCGACGTAAAATTAAGTAAGGCTGTTCTGAAGGGGAATCACTACCCTTCTTTCAGGAAGAGGATGTCCTTCAATATTGATCAAGCAATGTCTTAAAATTGAAAGGCATGTATATACATTTTTCTACTCTATTGTTTATACTCTATTTTCAAAAAATACAAACTTATTTCGGTCTTCTATATATGAATTTATTTTCAATTTACTCCTGTATAAATATTTTTTAAATAGTCCCTCACAAAACAATGTTTTATTAATTTAGTTCCTTATTAATACTCTGTCATATATTTTGATGATTTGATTCATTAACTGCACAATTGCCAACTAATTTTATTTTTTCCCGCATCTAGACTAGCACAGCACAGGGTATTTTTCTTCCCCTTCATCTGTATCTTCCGAATTGAGAAACCAAACCACACACTAACTTAAAAGATTTAGCATGACAAGAACAACTTGAAAATAATTTAGATTTGGTAAGAGTTACCGTGTTGGCTCTAATATAAGTGTTAATAATGTTTGAGATTTGGAAAGCATTTAGATATCTGGTTTAGCGAGCAAATATATAAGAATACATGCCTATTTGTTTGGTTCAACTTGTTATATATTAATTAAAAAAATCGATAATAGTGACATAAGGAAATGTATGAGTCAAAATTTTAAAAAAATTACTATTCAAAACACATCATAATTTTACACATATGAATTAATTCTCTATTTCTTTAACACTTGTTATTAATTTTTTTAAGACTTCTCAATTAATTAACATTAGTAAATAATTTAAATAAAAAAAATTGAAAGTGAAATAATACATATACATATAGGATATATGAATATAAAAAGTGATTATTTGAAAAAAAATAACTTTTATAAATAATTTATAATCACATTTGTCTTGACGCATAATATATAATTTAAATACCACTAAACTAAGTAATTATTTACTACAAAATAATATATTATCGTAGTTAAATGTTAAGTTTTGCTAAAAATTTTGTGTAATAATTTATGATATATCTTTTGGCAAAGAAAAAAATGATATATTATTATCATTAATTGATAGAATAAGAATTTCCAAAAGGTTATAACTATTTCAAATAATAATTTATGTAAAACAAAGTTACGTTGCCGATTTATAACTTGAACACATAATATATAAGATTTATTTTTATCGAATGGAAAATGACTTTACATGTATAAAGTACATCCATTGAATATTCTATAATTGTGAGATTGCTGGATATAAATGATGATTAATTTTAATTTTAATAAGACGATGAAGAATTTCTCCATCTTATAATATCATAGCTTCATTTATATTATGTGTTATAGTGACGGATTCAAAACCCTAGGCTAGTGCGGTGACTTTGACATGGTCACTTTCTATCTTATATTGATTGTCATGGTTATAAGGGAAGTTTTAATTGACAATTCCATTAAATTAATTCTAGTTTATTGTTGCTAATTTGATTTATGAAATTTAGATAAAGATTATTATACTTCTGTTTATGATCTCATTAAAAGTTGTCCATATCATATTAAAAAGATTTGTAATTCTAAAATATATTGTTTAAATAAAATTCTAGAAATTGCAAGTACGAATTTACTTATTAACTTTTGGTAGATAATAAAATTGTAGACAATCAATATTGTGATTATTAAGCAACTACATGTTAACAACTGAATTCACCTAAATTAATCTATAAATTTCAAATTAAGTTTAAAGATTAATTTAGGGAGATAAAAATTGAAAATTGAATATGTGGTTATCACATTTTAGAAGCTTATATCAAAAACCTCAATTTTAAATTCATCCACGAACCACAAATTTAGGAGAAAAAAGAAGTTCTAATTTTGAAAGCCAATAAAAAATGTAAAAGATGAGATTGGGAGAGATATAAAATGAGGAAGAAAAGTAAAATAGTAAAAAGAAGAAAAAAGTAATTATTATATAATTTTTTGCAGGAATGTCATAACTGACCTTTCGGCAAAAAGAATAAAAAAGTGTTTAAATTGATTTACAAAAATGAACATTAAAAATCGATTTATTGGAGTTGCCACCAAAATTTTTAATTAAAAACTTTGAAAAATCAATTTAAAATAAAAAGAAAAAGGCAAAATGGTATGCAAAAACAAATATGAGTTCAAAAGTCTATTTGAGTGTAGGGAAGGTGTTAGGCACCCCACAATACCTGTCCATAAGAACAGTTACCTTAAACTAATTAAATGAGATAGAATATGACATTGAATTTATCTTAATTACCCTTTATTGACATGCATGCTCATTAAATAAAAAAGATAAAAACAACAATAATAAAAGCGAACAAATAAATATTTACAAATGACATACTTGACCTATAATGAAAGTCTAAGGTTTACGTAACTTGTGATAGGAATCAAAGTTCACGCAATTCGACCAAAATGATATATTTGTTAGGTGTTTTTATATTTTTGTGAAAAGACTAGGATAGTTGAAATTGGATAGATTTTCGTAAACCAAACAAGACTAAAATTTAATTGGTGAGTTTTAATTTGCAAACTTGTTTTAATATCACCTCTTGGGTCCTTCCGTTTTCTTTACTTTTTGTGTGTTTTTTTTTAATTTTTGGTTTTTTTTTTATTTTGAAGGTGTAATTAGAAGGATTTTTATATTATATACATTTTTTTATGTATATGTATTTTTTTATGTGAAATTATAATTTATTTTAAACTTAATATAAAGCTATAATGGGAAAATATTATTATTATTTTTTAATTTATGATTTTTTCATTTATTTTTGAAATTAGATTTCATTTTAGACTTGAAGTAAGACTATCATAAAAAATATATATATTTTGGAATTTTTGAATTTTATGATTTTTGTATTAATTTTTGAGATTATAGTTTATTTTAGGCTTACGGTGAAATTATCATGAAAAAATATTTTAGAATTTTATGATTTTTGTATTTATTGTTATTTTTTATATTTGAATTTATTTTAATACTTAAAATAAAACTAAAATGAAAAAATATTCTTAGAACTTTTGTTTATACACAACATATAAGACAAACCTCCCTATTTTAGAATTAGTTCATCTTGGTGTTTTAAACATTAACTTTTGAAACCTGGGGAGACTCAGGGTCTCACACGCCCTTTATTAGTTAACTTTTGAGTATATGAAGAGACGAATGTTCTCACGCGGATATGAAAAAAATAGTTAGGATTTCTCGAGATTTTTATTTTTATATATTCTTGAGGGTTTTAAAGTTAGGATTCTTTTAATTATGTTTTAAACAAAATCGATTTCCAAAGTCTACGGGGGCTCAAGCCTCACGTGACATTTTATGATTGATTAAATTTTGTAAATAACGAACTTAATCATTTTGTAAATAATAATAATAATAATAATAAGGGTTATTTAATTAAGATATTTATTTTTGCATTTTTCGAAAAACTATGTACTAATTTTCGAGGTCTATAAAGATTAAAAAATCTTACACGACCTTAGGTACTCAAGGAGAATAATATTCTCATACGATAGTTTTTTAAAACCTTGCTTGTAAGGCCAAAATTATTTTCACATTAACATAAATAATACTAATAATAATAATTTAAAAAAATTAAAATAGCTAAAATGAAATCTAGTGCAAGAACATAAAAAGGTGATATGTATGCATCTCATGTAACGTAACACTACTTCCATACCTATAACTTTGTTTTAGCTTCTCACTGTTGTTGGAGACTCTCTTCGACGGCCTTCCTCTTATCTTTTCTCTCTCTCTTTTCGATCTCAACTTCCTCTGCTTTATTGGACTTTTCTCAAATTCGCCTGCACTTTCTCCTTATTCCTCTCAATTTTCACAACACCATCTCAACTCAGCCTTGCTTTGCATCTCTTTCTGGTAGCCTTCCTCTCCACCTTTCTCTCTCTCCCTCTTAAGTCTCAGCTTCCTTTATTAAGCCCTGTGTTTGGGCTGTTAAAATAGAGGTTCCCCTTCCTTGTTCCTTTTTCTTTCCCTTCTATTTTTCTTTTCCTTCTCCTTTCTCAGCTCGTAGCCTCCTCACCTCTCGTTGACGTTAGCCCACCGCTTATCTCTATCTTTTCGGTCTTTTCTTTTCTGCACGACTCGCGACTTCCTTTCTTTTCCCTTTCCCTTATTCTCCTTCTCTCTTCTTCTTTCTCTTCTTCTCATTTTCTTCTTATTCTCCTTCCTTAGCTCGTGGCCTCCTCACCTCTTGTCGATTTTTCTTCTTGTTTACATTAGCCCACATCTTCTCTCTCTCTCCTCGGTCTCTTATTTTTTGCACAACTCGTAACCTCCTTTCTTCCCCCTTTCCCTTCTTCTTTCTTTTCTTTTCCTTCTCTTATTCTTTCTTCTCTCAATGCACTTCCTTTCCAGTCAACATCAGCCCCTCGCCTCTGTCTTTCTCTCCTCGATCTTAGCTTCCTTTTATCCTCTTTCAACCTCGATCTTTCACTTCTTTTCCTGAGCTTTTACTCTTTCTTCTCCAACCTTTTCTTTCTCTATAATGCTATCATCTTCTCCTCTTCACTTAGCGTTCTATTTCTCCAAAATCCTTTTCGCTTCTCCCCTTCACTCAGCCTTCTTTTTAAACGCCTCTTTCTCTCTCTCTCGGTTCACTTCCCTTTTTTTAAAAAAAATCTTCTTTCCCACGTCGTGTCTTTTGTCCTTTCACTCAGTCCACCATCTGAATGTCCTTTTGTCTTTCAACCTGCCCTTTTTCCACCTTGTCCCTTGTGAGTGTGTGTAAGAGTACATATGTGAGAGTGTGAGTGTGTGTGCGATTATAAGTGTGTGTACGAGTGTGAGCGGAGGTGTAAGTGAGAGAGAGCTTGCATTTTAATTTGATTGCTTTTGGAATTTTTATTTTTGATTTTAATTAGATAACCATTTTTTTTCCTTTTTTTGATTTAGATTAATTCAAATCTTTTTACTATATTTGATTTTCCTTGTTCTTAATTTGCAAGATAATTAACATGTCTTTATTTCAATACTTATTTAGAATTTTTCTCTTTTATCTTTGTTAGTGTTATATCTTTTACATTTTGATTTTGTATTTGGTTTATCCAATTTTTTATTTTATATTTTTTTTGCACTTTTGTTTTGATTTTGTATGTTGTTTTCTTATTATTATTATTATTATTATTATTATCATTATTAGGTTTTATTATTTTGTTTTTTCATATTATTTTATTTCGTAACACCCATTTTGCATTTATTTAGTTATAAGAATAGTCAATTGATTCATTAGGTAATTATTAAATTTTTTTTTTTGGGCGAAGTGTTCACAAGGAAATATATATACATAATATATCAATGGTTAAAGTGATATCAAATTAAGATGTCAGATAATATATATATATATATATATATAAAAGTTTGTTAAATTCAAAATTTAAGTAATACAAAATATAACATCAAATGCAATACTATAAAATACTAATTTCAAAAGTTTGAGTGGACATGTGTCTACTTTGAATTACTCGTAGCTTTACCACTAACATGTCATGAAACTAATAGAAAAATAAGGGAAAAAATTGAAAGGATAAATAAGAGAAACATTCTTATTAACTTAGCTACTTCATTTATAATACATAATGTTATTTATAGGTCCTTAAACATCAATGCAAATTTTTGAATTACAATAACATAAATAAAAATTAATTTTTATAATTATACAATATAAATTGTTTTAAAGTTTTAGACTATATAAATATTGTAAATGTAAAGAGTGACTCTTTAAAAGTTATGAATATTTACATAAATATATGATTCGCAACAATAATATTACAAAATTACTGAAAACCCCTTTGGGGAATGACAAATGGATATCCAACCATGCTAAAGACCCGTTTGATTGTTAGAATTGGGAATGGAAATGGGAGATACTCTAATTCCCATGTTTGGTTGACAGATTGAAGTTATGGAATGATATTAGGACTTGTTTGATTATTAGAATTGATACAATGAGAATATGAATGGAAGTAAGAGTGAGAATGAGAATATTAAAATATTGTTTGGTTAGAAAAAAATGAGACTAGACATATTTTCATTTATTTCATTTGGTTAGTACACTACATATGAAAATAAATTAGGTAGTGTGCATATTTTATTATATTTTTTCTTATTATAAAACAAGAAAAAAAGCAGATATCTCTTCAAATTATTAATTAATAATATAATTATATATTAATATATATTTAATTAATAATATAATAATTTTAATAATTAATATAATAATATATATATATTAATAAATGAATTAAAAAAATAAATTAAAAATAATTATTTAATACTAAATAATTATAAATTAAGATTTTGATGTATCACAGGAGTATTTTTGTCTGAAAATTATTATAAGTGATGACACTTTTATCAAATATATTTTTATTCTCAAGAGACCAATCCCATTTCATAGTTTTAGCTAGGGAGTTAAATATCCCTTGTATGAGGGAGAACAAATTTTCTAAGGAATATGAATGAAGACCAAATCTGTCAACCAAGCATGGGAATGAGATACATTCCTATTCTCTCACTTTGATTTTAGCAATCAAACGGATTCTTAGTTTCTTATGAATGAAAATATACTTGACAAAAGTATCCTTACTAATAATTTTCAGACAAAAATATTGCTGTAATACATCAAAATCCTAATATTTTTTATTATTAAATTATTAATTTTAATTTATTATTATTTTATTATTAATTTATTCAATATATATTATTATATTATTATAATATTATTAATTAAATATATATTAATATATTAAAATATTTATTACTAAATTATGAATTTTAATTTATTTTTTATTTTATTATTATTTATTAATTATTTATTATTAAATTATTAGTGTTAATGTATTATTATTTATTTAATCTATTATTATTTATTAATTATTTATAATTAAATTATAATTTTAAATTTATTATTACTTTCTTATTAATATTATTAATTTATTAAATATATATTATTAATATATAATTAAATATATATTAATAAATAATTCAAATATATATCTACCTTTTTTTGTTTTATGATAAAAAATAATATAGTAATATATATATATTATTTAATTAATTCCCATATGTAATCTAATAACCAAACAAAATAAATAAAAATATGCCTATTCTCATTCATTCATAACTAAATAATATTTTAATATTTTTATTCTCACTCTCATTTTTATTTTTATTCTCATTATATTAATTCTAACAAATAGATGGCAAATAAATTGTAAGACAATGGGCCAGGGCCCTGACCCGGATCCGACGTATTTAAGATGAAGGAATCCGAGACACGTATATACACGTCTCTCTGGACTGCTATTTTAGATTTTTTTTATTAGTACATTGCTGTATGCTTTATTACTTGCCCAAAGCTAAAACTAGATCTCTGCTTCTCAGTCATTTCATAGGAATTCCATCCCCTTTCTCCCCGCTTTTTTAGTGTCAGAACTCATTCGACTCTCCTTGATTCGTTCGTCCCGTAGATCTCTCTTCCTCGCTTTGAGGGTCCAAGTCTTCTCCGTCGCTGCTTCCAGATCTCGCAGTGATTTGGATCCTCTACAAGCTTTCCATTTCACTGCCTTTATTTTTTTGGTCGCTATTTGATTATCTATCTACGAATTTAATTACCGCCACAGATCCGAGTCTCTGATTTCAGGTCCTCCGTTAAAGGCAACATGGCGGCTGCGAACGCTCCGATCGCCATGAGAGAGGCCCTAACTGTGAGTTCCATTTCACATTATTGTCTTGCATAGTTTGTGAACTTAGCTGCTTTTTTTGTTTTTCTTTCCCTGTTTACTGAGCTGAATTTGCAATTCCAATCCATGCCGTAAGACCAAGATCACTTGTTTTTTTCTCTTCAAATAATCATAGAGGTCCTACAGCTATAGTATGCTCAATTTTGGCATCCAAGTCGAATACTCTGCAATAGTATTCTTGACAGTGTAATGAAGTTTGCTTTACTTACTTAGAGTAAAATTTGACCAGATCTGAGTTATTTGAACTTGATTTTGAACTGTAGAGTAAGATATTTATACTTTCTTTCTTGCCAATGGCGTATTTTTCCTAGTAATGAACAAAGCCTTGTATTTGTGCGATCTGACTTGTTTTGCAGTTGCCAAGCATTGGCATCAATCCACAATTCATCACTTTTACACACGTGACAATGGAATCCGATAAGTATATATGTGTTCGAGAAACGGCCCCCCAGAACAGTGTGGTTATAGTAGATATGAACATGCCAATGCAACCTTTGAGGAGGCCTATTACTGCAGATTCAGCTCTTATGAATCCAAATTCAAGAATCCTTGCTCTGAAGGGTAGGATATGTCTTTGTAATCTTCTACTGAAATCGTGAGTTGTTTTTTTAGTTACTAATATTGGAGATACTTGATCTACCAGCACTTCACTATTATGGAATCTATCTATTATTGTTGATATCTCAAATTATTGGAAGCTAAAATTGCTTATGCAATTGCCTTGCTTTTGTACTGTCGATGCAACTGTTAAATGACGTAATTTGATTCATTTCAACTAGTTGGATCTAAAGCCCATGAACACGTTGGTACTCTACAGTATATTCATGTGGACTTTTGGTTACCTTCACACTTGGTATTACGACCTAGTTGAACAAGATTATGATCATGTAATTGTTTTCTTGTCCCTTGTTGTTTCTGCTGCCTTAGGTTGTTAGATAGACTCTAGGATAGTTGAGAATATATATAACTCGATCACTAGGGGCACAGAACTCTGAATCAGGGATCTTTGATTTATTTTAGAATCTCAAATCAATTGGCTCTCTTATTCTTTAATTCTACCTAAGAATCAAAAGAACATAATATATTTATACATACTATATATGAAATAAAGCAAAGCAACATTGCCTTATGGAAAGTAAAATTATTTTCGGTAAAAAAGCATATTGTATTTTTGTTCCCAGACTAGGGTAATTTGTGTCAATTAGATAATATTTTAGTCAGATTGAAAGAAGTCGTGCTTCAGTTTATATTTGACTTTATTCATTGGAGCTTTTCTGACACTATATCTTGTTCTCTGTTTTTTTTTTGTCCAGTGAATTTGATAAAACATTTTTTCTGAATGCTAGGAAAACATTGTCTATGAATTGGTCCATCTCACAGGTTTTCCTGCTTAGATGGTTGTTTACAATTCTCCATGCCTTCTGCTTTTGCTGGTGCATTAATCAGTCCCAGTTTACATGGCTATTAGTTGTTGTGAAGCCAAATATTTTTCATGTTGTCCTCATTTGACAATTTGATGGTGCTTTTGTCTATTATGTAAAAAATATATATCCTGTCAAATCTGTTCTAAGATGATCTAATGTTCAGTTTCTGAATGCTCCCATCCGTTGGGAGAAAATTTTAAGGTATCTGTTGATAATGCTGTGTGCTTTTATGTTTTTGATTTTCAAATAATTTTACTGTTGGATTATATTCACTAATAACTGTATCTTTCTCTTGAAGCCCAACTCCAAGGGACAACTCAAGATCACCTACAAATATTTAATATTGAGATGAAAACAAAGATGAAATCCTATCAAATGCCTGAGCAGGTAATTATTATATAAGTATCCATATACTTTGACATTATGGTTGCTAAGATTGACGCTGTTAATTCTTTTGGAATGCCCTTATTCCATGTCTAGGTAGTCTTTTGGAAATGGATTACCCCGAAGATGTTGGGTCTTGTGACACAGACCTCTGTATACCACTGGTCAATAGAAGGTAAGCAAATGATATTCTGCCGGACTCAGTATCCTGGTGTGCCTTTTTTGTTCTTTTTTCCCCAGTTTACACAATCTTGCTCTGTGTGGTTGTAGCTGTTCTGCAAATTGTTAACTGGTACATGTTTATGATTTATACAATGAATAGGTGACTCTGAACCTGTAAAGATGTTTGAGAGAACTGCAAATTTGGTTAACAACCAGATAATTAATTATCGATGTGACCCTTCTGAGAAGTGGTTGGTGTTGATTGGCATTGCTCCTGGTTCCCCTGAGGTATATATCTAGTGTCTCTTCTGTTACGCTATCATGGTGAAATATATTCAACTTACTCTCCTTTATGTTTGTCATTTAGCTCAGTTTCCCTTGTCTTTAATTCTGTGTCTGCTAGATGTAGCTGATATAGGCAATTATGATATATTTTACTGTGATTTTTAAAATCTCCTGGTATTACTTGGTTGATTTCTTTTCATGTTTTTCCATTGCAGAGGCCACAGTTGGTTAAAGGAAACATGCAACTTTTCTCTGTGGATCAGCAGCGCAGTCAAGCTCTTGAAGCACATGCTGCATCATTTGCTCAATTCAAAGTGCGTTTCTTTTTGGTTCTGTGCTCTTTTTGCATTCATTTTTTATTTGATATTACATGAATATGTTGGGAAAAATTAAATTGGCTTTTGGATAGGTTCCTGGGAATGAAAATCCATCTGTACTGATTTCTTTTGCTACAAAGACTCTCAATGCTGGCCAAATTACATCCAAATTGCATGTTATTGAGCTGGGTGCACAGCCAGGTACATTGTTAATTCATTCACATTAATTTCTTTAATATTATCCAATGGGCAATATTGTTGGTAAACAAATCTGTCTAGTGAGTCCATTTCCATTTCCTATCGAGTGTCTAAATTGAATAGTTTCTGATTGTTTATATATTAAAATGAATTATATGCATTCACCATCCTTAGGGCTTTTAAAGTGCGGAGTGGTGGTGGTCATCATGTCTTTTCGTGTTACATGAAAAGGGCTATCTTCTTTTAAGATGCCTGTAGAATGGCACCTTTGTTCTGCAATTCAAAATTATTGAAGTGAGAATATAACATTTTTGTAAAGTTAAAATTGAAGAGGAATTAAGTACAAGTTATCCATGTAGTGTTTACAAATCCTATTACCTTTTGCTGTGGGGCTACTTTGGATTTGTGACCATGCATTTGATTGATAGGAATTTGCAAATAATATGATTGTAACAGACTTCTGTTGGGTTTAATGATTAATTTGTGACTTAGTAAAAGTAGGAGCTAAAATTAAGCGCTCATTATTTTCCTGATTGTTTCTATTTCAATGACTGTTATTGGTAGCCAAATTCACAAAGTCAGGAAACTTACTAAAATTAATCAAGGATTTTAAAGATGGACAAAGATCTTGTTTGATTGAATTATCTGTATATTATTTTGTTATCTTTGGTTCAAATGATTATTCTTGGGATTGTATCTTTCTAAATCTATTGGCAGGGAAGCCATCATTTACAAAGAAACAGGCAGATCTTTTCTTCCCCCCAGATTTTGCCGATGACTTTCCAGTTGCAATGCAGGTATAGATATTGCTGAATGTTGTTGCTCATTTCATTAATAGTGCAGAGATTTAATCCCTAATATATCTTTTATCAGATATCCCACAAATACAGTTTGATTTTCGTGATCACCAAGCTTGGCCTCCTTTTTGTCTATGACTTGGAGACAGCTACTGCAGTATATAGGAACAGAATTAGTCCAGATCCTATATTTTTGACAGCAGAAGCTTCATCGGTGGGAGGTTTTTATGCTGTAAATAGGAGAGGCCAGGTGTTATTGGCTACTGTTAATGAACAAACCATCGTGAATTTTGTCAGTGGTCAAGTATGTTTTAAACCTTGTCATCATTTCTATGGTGTGCAAGAAATGAATGTTTTTCTAACAAAGTTTATCTGGTGATTATGACAGCTAAACAATTTGGAGCTAGCAGTTAATCTTGCCAAGAGAGGAAATCTTCCTGGGGCTGAGAAGCTGGTATGTCAGTTTTTACATATAATGTTTTAACATCTCTTCACCAGGATGTTGTTAGGGAATCCAAAGTCTTTGATCTAGCATCTGTTAATATCTTGAAGTTTTATACAGTTGCTAAATGTTAACTTGTGGGAAGTTTGGCTGGAGTTGCAACACTTCCATTAGAAAGTGCAAGCTAGTCCTTCTTTCTTTCTTTTTTTGGTTTGGGTAGAATTCACTGGTTCAGGTTATTCCACAAGTCTTAAACAGTGGGGCCTAAGTTGCTGCCTTTTCTGGTATTTGTTGATATGTTTTTTCGGTGTTAATACTTGGTGGCACATGTTTGTGAAATATAGATGCTGGGGATGACGGTGGTTATGGATGACCTGGGTGATGTATGCTGTAAATCAATTGCTCTTTTTGTCGTTTACTTCCTTTTATTGTATCTAATCCATAAATCTTATATCTTCTTTCTGTATTTTGTTCAAGTTTTGGAATTGATCGTTTGACTAAAAATTTGTGTTGACCTCTATAAAATTGTGTTATATTGCACTTGTTTTGTTTGGTTGCTACCTGTTTCTTTTTCATGCATGGACATGATGACTTATCTTCTTGTTGACATTACAGGTTGTGGAACGTTTCCATGAATTGTTTGCCCAAACAAAGTATAAAGAAGCAGCTGAACTTGCTGCTGAATCTCCACAAGGAATTCTTCGTACGCCTGACACTGTTGCCAAATTTCAGGTGTCTTAGTTTTCTTTAGTTTTGTTAATTGCTGACACTTAAAAGTTTCTGTGTACTTCAACTTGTAGATTTGTCTTCTTGTGTCAATTATTTCACATTTAGACTAGACATGTTGTCTTAAACTTTTAACTTTTCCTTTATCATATGTAAAGAGACAATTTAAGTCTCATTGCACGATTGGTTTCTTTTATTATTCAGTAAGATGTAGTCATTAAAAATTATGCTTATCTTTCTGCAATGAAAATTCACCTCTACATGCACAATTGCTTGTTTCAGGTTGAATGAAAGATTTGAACTGTTTGCCTTTTGGTGGTGTCCTTTTTGGGTCAATTTGACTGTATTGCTAAAGTGTTGCAATTTATGTGGCAGAGTGTTCCTGTGCAAGCTGGGCAAACTCCTCCTTTGTTGCAGTATTTTGGAACACTTCTAACGAGAGGAAAGTTGAATGCCTTTGAGTCATTAGAATTATCACGGCTTGTGGTGAACCAGAACAAGAAAAATCTGTTGGAGAACTGGCTGGCTGAGGACAAGCTGGAATGCAGCGAGGAGCTAGGAGATCTTGTTAAGGTTGAGTTGCATTTGAAGTTTGGAAATTATTAAGTTGGTTCCATTTCTATATTTTTTTTTTGCTTTTTTATAATTCTCACTTTTCGCCTAGTGGTATACTTTCATTAAAACTTGATGAATATGCTCCTTTGTAGACTGTAGACAATGATCTTGCTCTAAAAATATATATCAAAGCCAGAGCTACTCCAAAAGTTGTTGCTGCTTTTGCTGAGAGAAGGGAGTTTGATAAAATCCTGATATACTCAAAGCAGGTATTGCACCTGTTTTCTTATTGAGATTATTTTAGTGTGGTTCGCATTTTTATTCTTACTGCAGATTCTAGTTCTATTATGTTATTATAGCTGGCTGAGTATTTTGCTTAGCTGTTATATTTGTCTTTGCTATTTTCTTCCCTTCCATTTTACTGGAAGTATTTAAGTATAATGTTTTTGTGACTTATTTGTTGTTTTAGGTTGGGTACACACCTGACTACCTCTTCCTCTTACAAACAATTCTCCGGACAGATCCTCAGGTATGTGAGAAATGTTTGCGGTGCATATTGTGTAATCATGTAATTTGAGTTACTTCTTTGTATCTTCTTCTTTTACTGCCGCCCTGTTGGATGTTTTATTACTGATTATATGTTAAACAAAACCTCACATTAAGTTAACAATATCAGGTGAAAATTTTCTACACATATAAACTCCTGGAATTTACGTTTTCATATTAATTTGCAGGGTGCTGTTAATTTTGCATTAATGATGTCTCAAATGGAGGGAGGTTGCCCAGTTGATTACAACACCATAACTGATCTGTTTCTTCAGGTTGGCTATCTACAGTTCTACATTAATTAAGCTATGGTGGTGAACTGGTTTTAAGCAATTTGATGCTCTAGTTTCCTCATGATTGTTGATTTTATTTTATCATCATAACATGTTCCTCTAAGTGTCACTATACCTGCTATGTTGTTTCTTACTTTTCCCTCATTCTTTCAGCTGTGGATAGCTTGATGGTCCACTTATGAGTTTTTTGTTTCTTTGTCCTTAACTAGAGGAATTTAATCCGTGAGGCAACAGCTTTTCTATTAGATGTTCTAAAGCCAAATCTACCAGAACATGGGTACCTTCAAACAAAGGTTCTGGTCTAATTGTCCCCTTTTATTACAGGTTTTTACTCTTAGATCTCTTTCTTTGTGCTGCTAAAACATTCTTCATGTGAATTCTGTTTCAGGTGTTGGAGATTAATCTGGTAACTTTCCCCAATGTAGCTGATGCAATCCTGGCTAATGGCATGTTCAGCCATTATGACCGTCCTCGTATTGCCCAACTATGCGAAAAAGCTGGTCTTTATGTGCGAGCTTTGCAAGTAAGGCCTTGTCAAATGTGTTTAATTGTCTCCATTTCTCTTACTTTGGGCCGAGAGTCACCTCCTTCGTTGAATGCATTATTCCTCTGCAGCATTACACAGAGTTGCCAGATATAAAACGAGTGATTGTGAATACACATGCTATAGAGCCACAGGTTTATACGCTGCATTGCTTATAAGTTATATCTTATTTTAACTGGTGGGAGTTTCTAAGATACTTAATACATTTTGTTGTTGTTACAGTCACTGGTCGAGTTTTTTGGTACTCTTTCACGTGAATGGGCTTTAGAGTGCATGAAGGACCTATTGCTGGTCAATCTCAGGGGCAACCTTCAGATAATTGTGCAGGTATGGAGGTTTATCATTGTCTACTAGGACATGAAAACCATTAATTGATAACTGAAGCTTGCTTATGCCTAACCAGGTAGCAAAAGAATACTGTGAACAATTGGGCGTTGATGCCTGCATAAAGCTTTTTGAGCAGTTTAGGTCTTATGAAGGACTGTACTTTTTCCTTGGATCATATTTGAGCTCCAGGTAATTCTTTTATCTGAAAGAAACTGCTATTTTTCCTGGTTGGTAAGCGTATGTTTGGATTAAGTAGAAGGGTAGGGAATTTTGATTTAGACATTTACTTTGATTTTTAGATTCAACTAAACATTCTCTTCCTTCCCTTTTCATTCATTTTCCTCAATTTAAACATGCTAAGAAACGGGAATGTCTAAATTCAATTTTTTATTCCCTTCCCTTCTCCATTCTCCTCAATGTAAACATAGCCTCAGTGATCCCATTTTTACTGGAGATATTCTCTAATATGTATCTTCTAATGTATACTTCTCTGATTGCTATGGAACAGTGAGGATCCTGACATTCACTTTAAGTACATTGAGGCTGCTGCGAAGACTGGACAAATTAAAGAGGTTGAACGTGTGACCAGAGAATCGAATTTCTATGATCCTGAGAAAACGAAGAACTTCCTTATGGAAGCTAAGCTTCCGGATGCACGGCCTTTAATAAATGTTTGTGATCGTTTTGGATTTGTTCCAGATTTAACACACTATCTATACACAAACAACATGCTTCGATATATTGAAGGATATGTTCAGAAGGTATTGTAGTTTGAATTTCTATTGTAGTAGCCTTGTTATACTCAGTGAATCAAGGTGCTATCGACTTCTGCCTTCCCTCTCGTCCATCCTCAGAACTGTGTTCCTCTTTTAATAGGTGAACCCAGGGAATGCTCCTTTAGTTGTTGGACAGCTGCTAGATGACGAGTGTCCAGAGGATTTTATCAAAGGCTTGATTCTTTCTGTCCGTTCTTTACTGCCAGTA
Organism: Delonix regia; assembly: GCA_037074485.1. Lineage (NCBI taxonomy): Eukaryota > Viridiplantae > Streptophyta > Magnoliopsida > Fabales > Fabaceae > Delonix > Delonix regia. The sequence continues at coordinate 15,821,502 of CM073452.1, read as the reverse complement.
GAGCCCCTTGTGGAAGAATGCGAAAAGAGGTGGTGTCTTCCTCTAATCCTGCATATCATTGTCTGTGTTCACATCGCTAATTTTCATTCTATGATCAATTGGTATACAGGAATCGGCTTCGTTTGCTCACTCAATTCTTAGAACATCTTGTAAGTGAGGGAAGCCAGGATGTACATGTTCACAACGCACTGGGTAAAATTATCATTGATAGCAACAACAACCCAGAGCACTTTCTCACTACCAATCCATACTATGATTCTCGAGTTGTGGGCAAGTATTGTGAGAAGCGCGACCCCACCTTGGCAGTTGTAGCTTACAGACGAGGGCAATGTGATGAAGAACTTATCAATGTCACAAATAAAAATTCTTTGTTCAAACTGCAAGCAAGGTTTGTGGTGTATATGCTATGTGTCCTACATCTAATCATATTTCTGTGCTTCATTGCTTAGTCACATGCTCGTTTATGATGACAGATATGTGGTTGAGAGGATGGATGCTGATCTTTGGGAAAAAGTCCTCAACCCTGATAATGCTTACAGAAGGCAACTTATTGATCAGGTTGTATCTACTGCTTTGCCAGAAAGCAAGAGCCCCGAACAAGTTTCTGCAGCTGTTAAGGCTTTCATGACTGCTGATTTGCCTCATGAATTGATTGAACTTCTTGAGAAGATTGTGCTTCAGAATTCTGCGTTCAGTGGGAACTTTAATTTGCAGAATCTTCTTATTTTGACAGCCATAAAAGCTGATCCGTCCAGAGTTATGGATTATATTAATAGACTGGATAACTTTGATGGGCCTGCCGTTGGAGAAATGGCTGTAGAAGCTCAACTATATGAGGAAGCATTTGCAATCTTCAAGAAGTTCAACTTGAATGTTCAAGCAGTCAATGTCTTATTAGATAATATTCGTAGCATTGATAGAGCTGTGGAGTTTGCTTTCCGAGTTGAAGAAGATGCTGTTTGGAGTCAGGTGGCCAAGGCTCAACTCAGGGAAGGATTAGTTAGTGATGCAATTGAGTCATTTATTCGAGCTGATGATGCCACACAATTTTTGGATGTTATTCGTGCTGCTGAAGATGCCAATGTTTATCATGATCTGGTGAGGTACTTGCTGATGGTAAGGCAGAAGGCCAAAGAACCCAAGGTGGACAGTGAGCTCATTTATGCATATGCAAAGATTGATAGGCTCAGTGACATTGAGGAGTTCATTCTTATGCCAAATGTGGCTAATCTTCAAAACGTTGGCGACCGGTTGTATGATGAAGCACTTTATGAGGCTGCAAAAATCATATTTGCTTTTATATCTAACTGGGCCAAGTTGGCTATCACCCTTGTGAAGTTGAAACAGTTCCAGGGTGCTGTTGATGCTGCTAGAAAGGCCAACAGCTCAAAAACATGGAAGGAAGTTTGCTTTGCTTGTGTTGATGCAGAGGAATTCCGTTTGGCACAGATTTGTGGGCTCAACATTATTATTCAGGTTATTAGTTGATTATGTTTCTGATTAATTTTATTAAATGAACTAGGAAAGTTTATCTTGAGTGATGCTTTCATCTGAATTTTTTTTTTTGGGGATGGGGAATCTGACCACTTTGAGCCTTCCAAAGAACCAGAGAAGAATGGTGAAATAACATCCCTAATAGTAATCTGTGAACATCGAATGACTGGAGAGTTTACGTGCTTATCTTATTATGGGTGCTTTACATTAGTCTCCATTTGGTGTTTTTATATTTTTTTCAAATGCTTATTGTCTAATATTTTTGTGAATTCTGTAGGTGGATGACTTGGAAGAGGTTAGCGAATATTACCAAAATAGGGGTTGCTTCAATGAGCTGATATCTCTCATGGAGAGTGGCTTAGGATTAGAACGGGCACATATGGGTATCTTTACCGAGTTAGGAGTTCTGTATGCCAGATATCGTCCTGAGAAGCTTATGGAGCATATCAAACTATTCTCAACCCGCCTCAATATTCCAAAACTCATTAGAGCTTGTGATGAACAACAGCATTGGAAAGAACTGACCTACTTGTACATTCAATATGATGAGTTTGATAATGCTGCAACGACCATCATGAACCATTCTCCAGAAGCATGGGATCACATGCAATTCAAAGATGTCGTTGTCAAAGTTGCCAATGTGGAGTTGTATTACAAGGCTGTTCACTTCTACCTGCAGGAGCATCCTGATCTTATTAATGATGTTCTGAATGTCCTTGCACTCCGTGTGGATCATGCACGTGTTGTTGACATCATGCGGAAGGTAGCATACTGGAAATTATTTCATTAGATCTTAGTTCGTAGTTTGCTTCCTGTGTTAATAAAATTTCTTTCTCCATAATGTACTTTTAGGCTGGTCATCTTCGTCTTGTGAAGCCTTACATGGTTGCAGTTCAGAGCAACAATGTCTCTGCTGTTAATGAGGCATTGAATGAAATATATGTTGAGGAGGAAGACTATGATAGATTGCGTGAATCAATTGACTTGCATGACAACTTTGATCAAATAGGCCTTGCACAGAAGGTGAGCTTCATTTCTTAATGTCAACAAGTTTTCAATTTTAGTTGCAGAAACTTGATAGATTGTTGTTATCTGATGCAGATTGAGAAACATGAGCTTCTTGAGATGAGACGTGTTGCTGCTTATATTTACAAGAAGGCAGGAAGGTGGAAGCAGTCTATTGCGTTGTCTAAGAAGGATAACCTTTACAAAGATGCCATGGAGACTGCCTCCCAATCTGGTGACCGGGAACTTGCTGAGGAGTTGCTTGTTTATTTCATTGAACAGGTACCAAAATCAGTATAAAACAACTCGTTTTATTGATTCTCTATCAATCTGGCCCCAGATAAGACAGCCAAATAAAAGGGGGAAGAAATGAAAATTAAATTGGCAAGGTGGACTGTTTTATTTAGTTATTGATATCACCTGTTGAATGTACTTTAATTATTGACTATGAGGGGCTACATTGGCAAGTTTGAATTTTTATGCTTGCATAGCTACTATTCTACATCATTTATGGAATTGTTATTTCTTTTAGTTTCTTGTGTTATTGCTTATAACATGGAACATTTTAAACTATACATAGAATTTTTTAGCAGCCAGCGTTATTCCTACTTCATCTATCAAGCCTGTAGCAACAATTATTTTGGCTGGTTCATTTTTAATGTCTTCTTGTCAGCCGTTAATTATTTTGACAGATTGTTATGGAATGTTCTTGTTCGATGGTCCAAACCTTCTTCCTCTGTCCTCCTAGATTAATGATGTTTCAATTTTTTGGTTAATAAATGTACATATATGTTCCATAATGTTCATACGTTCTAATTTTTCTTTTCATCTGCTTATGTAGGGAAAGAAGGAATGCTTTGCCTCATGCCTCTTTGTTTGTTATGATTTAATCCGGGCAGACTTTGCACTTGAACTTGCCTGGATGAACAATATGATTGACTTTGCCTTCCCATATCTCCTGCAGGTTTGTATCCTGTTCTGCTTCCTTATCACATATAATTAACATGTATTTTCTTTTACGAGAAAACTGTGATATCAAGCTTCAACATCCTGCACACAAAACAAGATGGTGCCTCTTACCCATGGTCCCTCTCCCTGTCAGTGCCCCAACACACATGCTGCGTATTATACCCCTTTGCTTTATAGTGAACTTGAGTTTCTCTAGAAAGCCTGAGATTTTATGGGTTAATCGTCTTAAACCATGGCTTTGGAACTACTTTCGGATAAATGAATGACAATATTAGATTGTGTCTGATCCCCATTGGTAGATAATAGATTAGTGTCTATCTAATGGAGTTGTGCTGGTTACTCATTTTGGTTTAGGTTTGTTACGAGTCAGTTGGTAGCTAATAGGGAGTTTTCTGTTATATGCAGTTAGGAAGGGTTTCTGTTAGGAAGTAGTTAGGAATAACAGAAACAGAACTGATTAAATAGTTCTGTAATGTAAGATGAAGGGTGGTTGTTGAAGAAGAAACAATTTCTGATACACTTGAGTATCAAGATTCTTTACCTGTGGTATGTATCAAAGCAATTATCGGTTAAGTAACAGATAGGCTTTCTTTTCGGCCCTTTGTGAGCAAACATGCATGTCTTTGTGCATATCTTATCTTTTTTCCTCACTCTTAACTTTCCTTTATTAGTTTATCCGGGAGTACACTGGCAAAGTTGATGAACTGATAAAGGACAAAATTGAGGCACAAAACGAAGTGAAGGCTAAAGAAAAGGAAGAGAAGGAAGTAATTGCACAACAGGTAATTAGTTTGGCAGCTTTGGTTATTGCCTGGTGCCTCACCATAACTTAGCGCTTGCGGTGTCATTGCTGACTACTTCTGACATTTTTGTTGGCCTTCTCATAATTGCTTGCTGTTTATAATTTCTATCTCCTTGTCTGTCATTCCTTCTCGACAGTTTGAGCATTTGTTATATTGATTGAATGTGATGTGTTTTCCGTGCAGAACATGTATGCTCAACTGTTGCCTCTTGCTTTGCCTGCACCACCAATGCCAGGAATGGGAGGCGGAGCAGGTATGGGAGGAGGCTTTGTTCCTCCCCCACCAATGGGTGGGTTGGGGATGCCTCCAATGCCTCCTTTTGGCATGCCACCCATGGGCAGCTGATTCTGACCTACCAGCTACTCTTGAAATTTAGCAATGCGCTCACTACATACTGAGGAATAGTGCAGCTTGGGAGTTTTGCCTAGATTTCTTGTGGATTTTGATGCAGCATTTTTTTCCTTGCTTCTGATGGAGGTGGAGGTTCTCAAGTTAAAATAATTTCGACTTTTTTTTAGGGGTTTGTGTCATAAGGTGTGTATGTCTTGTAATGTTTTAATATTTTGTAGTTTGAGGCTTTTTTTGGGCTGCTGGTATGAGCTAGCCGAGGATTTTCTGTATTGTACCAATTTTCTTGTATTCAATGAATTAGTCCCGAGTATATAACGACTTTCAGAAGCCTGCTTGGAATGCTTGTCATGGCCTGGTTTTTCCCATCTCTCCTTTGTTATGGAAGTTACCGAATTAAAGCATGCATACATACTATTGTCGTTTGCATGTTGTTTAAAATACACGGGCTATCGTGGCTTGGTGTTTGTTCTCGTTGGGCTCCGAATTGATGCACATTTCTGGTACTGAGTTTTACCGTAATTTTTACTTGTTGGTTCTGGCACTGCTGCAGATACAGATTGATATGATACAGGGGTATTATGGTCTTTGTAAGTGAGTTAGTAGGGGTGTTTTAGTCTTTCTGTTATACCTGAAGGCTGTTATGTTAGTTAGATAGTTAGCCGAAGGGACTGTAGCTTCGAGGGATGGTTATAAGTCAGGGGAAGTCGGTATAGCCATTTTTGGACTGTAGTGAATTCTCATATCTCTTCTCTTTCATCTTCTCTTTCTTTCTCATCTCTACCCTCTTTTTTGTTTTTTTGGCACGTATCATTGGTATCAGAGCTAGTCTTTTTCATGGCGGAAGGAACGAGGTGACAATTCGGCCGGTGAATATAATGTACCCACTTGATTTACCGATGTGGATTTTTCGAAGTTTATTAAAGGTATTAATGGTTGGATATCGAAGTGTGAACGATTCTTTCTTTTAGAAGGAACTCCTAAAAATTCCAAGGTCATTCTTACAAGCTTGGCATTAGATGGGCTGCTTACTAAAGGTTCCAGAATTTTGAGAAGAGCAACCGTAATGAAATGACATGGAATCTCTTTGTTCTGGCTATTCGAATTCGATTTAGTCCTATGTTTGATGATCTTATGGAGCAATTAATGCAGCTAAAACAGAGGCAAATTACTTGAATTCCAGGAAGCTTTTGAAAATCTGTTATGCAGAGTAGAAGCGACTGAATTGCAAAAGTTAAGTTGTTATATAGCTGCGTTAAAACCAGAGATAGCAGTAGGAGTTAAATTGTTTCATCCACAAACTTAATTAGATGCTACGAGGCCGGCTAAGCTTCAGGAATTGAATGTTGAATTATCTGGCAAGAAGAACTTACTGGGCAACGTTTATAGCAATGTTAAAGGGTTTTCTGCTGCTGTCCAAACTCAGCCAGGTAATTACGTTGGATCTAACAATGTTGGGGTAAAAAAATCTGAACCCTTGCCCGTTCGTATAAATGATGACAGTGAACAGAGGAGCATTTTGGGGAAACCTTCCATGCGTTTTCAGCAAAAAATGACTCCAAGGGAGGTGAAGGACCATAGGGCTAAAGGGCTTTGCTATTTCTGTCATGATAAATACTTTCCTGGTCATGACTGCCCTCAAAAGAAGAAAATGCAGATTTTCTTGATTGAGTTGGTACATGATAGCAATGAACAAGAGGGAACCAGTTCTGATGGTGTATAGGAGGTGGAATGTGTTTCAAGTGGTGGAAATGAGAAGGATCCTACTATTTCTTGTAATGCGTTAATGGGAAATGCTAAGTATCCTACTATGCGAATTGTTAGCTGGAGTGGTAAAAGGCAGTGCACATTATAATAGACACGGTAGTACTCATAATTTTGTGGATCAAGGTATATGTAGGGAAGGACAATGATGTTTAAACTATTGAACCAGTTCGTATCACAGTACCAGATGGTAGTGTCATGGAAGCTAACAAAATGTGTGAAGCTTTGTTTTGGGGAGCACAAGGGGTGAAGTTTCAAACAGATGCTATCCTTATACCATTGGCTGGTTGTGATATGCTTCTTGAGATGCAATTACTGTGAACTTTGGGCGTATTTCATTGGGATTGTTTAAATTTGACAATGGAATTTTCTGTTGGTAATCAAAATGTGCAGTTAGTAGCTACTTCAGCTCCTCAAAGTAGAGTGGTTGCTGAAGCAAAGCTACATAAGTTGTTGGTTACAAAATCTAATATCTTTGGTTTTCAGTTACTACCATGCTCTCTCAATACAGTATGTTGTGCAATTAAGGCTGATTTAAATCAACCATTATCCAACAACTATGATCAGTTATTAGCTGAATTTACTGACGTATTTGAGGAACCTAAAACATTACCTCCTCATAGATCTCAACATGATCATCAAATTATTCTGAAGGAAGGCACAAGTCCTACAAACATTAGGCCTTATCGAAATCCAGCATCTCAAAAAGACGTAATTGAAAAAATGGTTGGTGAAATGCTAGAATCTGGAGTTATACAGCCTAGTTCTTCACCTTTTGGTTCTCCTGTAGTGTTAGTAAAAAAAAAAGATGGGAGTTGGCGTATGCACATTGATTACAGAGCTCTTAATAAGAATTTTGTTTCAAGTAGATTTCCTATTCCACTAGTTGATGACTTACTTGATGAACTAGAGAAAGCAACAATTTTTTTTAAGTTGGATTTGCGTTCAGGGTATCATCAAATCCATATGCGTGAAGAGGATATTCCAAAGGCAGCATTTCAAACTCATTGAGGTTAGTGAGTTTGTGGTCATGCCTTTTGGCTTAACCAATGCACCTTCTACTTTTCAAGGTGCTATAAATGCTATTTTTAAGCATTTGTTGATGAAATTTGTTCTTGTGTTTTTTGTTGATATACTGGTGTATGGTAAAACCAGAGAGGATCATTTGTTGCATTTACAGGAAGTATTGAGTATTTTGAGAAATCATTAGTTTTACGTGCGTAAAAGCAAGTGTGCATTTAATGTGGGGGAGATTGAGTACTTAGGCCATATAATTTCAGCTAATGGTGTTGCTACTGATCCAAAGAAGGTTAAAGTTGTTAAGAAGTGGCCTTCTCCAACTTCAATAAAACAGCTTCGCAGTTTTTTGGATTTAACTGGGTATTATAGAAGGTTCATCAGGAATTATATGATGGCTGCTCATTAATTGATCTGTTAAAGAAAAATGGTTTTCAATGGACATCAGAAACAGAAAATGCTTTTCAGTGTTTAAAAGCTGCTCTTATAAATGCTCCAGTGCTTGCATTGCCTGATTTGGAGAAACCATTTATTGTCGAAACTGATGCTTCAAATGTAGTGATGCAAAATGGACATCCTATAGCTTTCATTAGCAAAGTTTTATCACCTCAAAACAGATTATTATCTATATATGATTGAGAACTTTCAGCTTTGGTGCATGTTGTGGAAAAATGGCATCAATATTTGTCTATTCAGCCATTTACTATTCTTGCTGACCAACAAAGTTTAAAATTTTGCTTGAACAGCGGTTATCCAGCACAGTATACTTGGATCACAAAATTGATCGGTTTACAGTCTAATATATGTTACAAGAAAGGGAACGAGAATTTGGCAGCTGATGCCTTATATCGGGCTTCTCATGGGGAGTCGTTGCAGATGACAATCACTTCGGTTTCAACTGAATTTGGCAGCTGATGCCTTATCTCGGGCTTCTCGTGGGGAGTTGTTGCGGATGACAATCACTTCGGTTTCAATTGAATTGTGGGACGCTATACTACAATCTTACAGTACTGATTTAGTGCTACAAGAACTGATTCCATAGCTACAAGTGAAACCTTCGTCACACCTTAAGTACAAATGGGACGGTAAGGTATTGACTCGTAAGAATAAAATCGTTGTTGGTAACGATTCTGAACTTCACAGCTCTATTTTGCCTTGGTTACATTCTTCACCTCAAGGTGGACATTCTGGAGTGCGAGCAACAAAGAAGAGAATTAAGGCTTTGTTTTACTGGAAGAAAATGCATCAGGATATTAAGTTGTTCATAACTAATTGTGACACTTGCCTTCGCTATAAAAATGACAGCGTAGCTTCTCCGGGACTGTTGCAGCCTCTACTAATTCCTTTGGCAGTGTGTGGCAATGGATTTTATTGAGAAGTTGCCTAAGTCTAAGGGGAAGGATACGATTTGGGTCATTGTAGATCGTTTCAGCAAATATGCTCACTTTGTGGCGTTGGCTCACTCTTATTCAGCTGCTACGTTGGCTCAAATATTTTTAAATGAAGTTTATAAGTTGCATGGAGCACCATCAAGCATTGTGAGTGATCGGGATCTTCTGTTTACTAGTGTCTTTTGGAAAGAATTTCTGAAGCAGTTGGGAGTTTCACAATGTTTATCTTCCGCTTATCACCCTCGAAGTGACGGGCAAAGTGAAGTTGTGAATAGATGTTTGGAGAATTATTTGAGGGCTTTAGCATGGCAAGCACCTCAAGAATGGTGTAGTTGGTTGCCTTTAGCTGAGTGGTGGTACAATACCACATTTCACTCTTCTATTGGCACCCCTCCTTATGAGGTACTTTATGGACAGCCACCTCCCTTCCATGTCCCTTATTTGCCTCAACAGACAAATATTGAGTTAGTAGATCGCAGTTTCCCTGCCAGGGAGGATATGCCGTCTAGGTTGAAGCTGAATCTACATGTAGTTGTGAATAGAATGAAGCATCAAGCAGATAAGAAGAGGTCTGATCGCCAATTTCAAGTAGGAGACTGGGTGTATTTGAAATTACAGCCCTTTCGACAAAGATCTGTAGAAAGAAGGATTTCTGAAAAGCTTTCACCCCGATATTTTGGTCCATATCAGATTTTGGAAAGGGTTGGGTCTGTTGCTTACACACTGAAGTTACCACCTTCATTCGAATTCATCCAACGTTTCATGTGTCTCTTTTAAAGAAGTGTCCTGATTCAGTTGCTCATATCAGTCCATTACCTGATGTTTGGGCAAACACTGACATGAGAAAGGAACCTGAAGCTATCTTGGACAGGCGTATGGTGAAGCGTCGGCAACGAGCAGTGACTGAAGTATTAGTCAAGCGGAAGGGTGAATGGAAGGAAGATGCAACTTGGGAACTTTGGTTTACTTTGCAGAGAGATTTTCCTGACTTTACACGTTCTCTGCACCCTTGGGGTCAAGGGTGATATTATGGGGGGAATGTCGATACAGAATGAAATGACACAGGCGTATTATGGTCTTTGTAAGTGAGTAAGTAGGGGTGTTTTAGTCTTTCTGTTATACCTGAAGGCTGTTAAGTTAGTTAGATAGTTAGCTGAAGGGAGTGTAGCTTGGAGGAATGGTTATAAGTCCCTAAGTCGGTAATCGGTATAGCCATTTTTGGACTCTCAAGTGAATTCTCATTTCTCTTTTCTTCTTCATCTCCTCTTTCTTTGTCTTCTCTACCCTCTTATTTCTTCTACGCGTATCAGCTGCACACTTGTATATTTGGACGGAAATTACAGTCAAAATGGGTTAGAGATTAAGGCCGGCCTGTGTTAACTTTTTGCACGGGTATAATTTGACACTTTTGGGAGTGCCCGAAGGATGGGTCGTGGGCTGGCCCCTCCAAAAAAAAAAAGGTCAATTTAAGGCTGATAATTAAAATATATGGGAAAGAATTCAAGACACCCTTGTAATATTTACCATTAACTTTGGGTTTCTCCTTTCTAAAGACTAACCTTTTCTTAGTTATTAATTTTAGTAGAAATTATCCCTTCTTTTCCTAATGAAAATTCAAAATCAGCGATTTTTTATTCAAAAATATGCACATACCCCTTTTAAACTTAAATAATAACTGTAGATAATATTTTATTTTATTGATTTTTTATTTGTATATATAACTTTTGTATATTATAGATATTATATTTTTATCGTTTATGAGAAAAATTCTATTTACCATAAAGCATATTTTTAAATTTTCATTGCAAAATTAGTTTTAAAATCTATAATTTAATTTATTTAAATTTTTTATTAAATTTATGACAAGATTATGTTTGTCAGCATATATTTAATAGAAATTCTGTTATTGAAATTAAATAATTAATTACTTATTTAATTTAAAAATATATATCAAATAACTTTATAGCTTTCTAAATTTTCAAAATTGATTTTATTATATTCATTGAATATACATTTAATATTTGCTATATTATATAAATCATAAATATATTTTGGTCAAGAGAAGTATAATTGTAATTAATTTTTTCACATGAAAAATAAGTGTAGTACATCTTTCAGTATCAGAGAAGGAAAATGTAATTTCCCGAAATAGAAGGAAGGATGATGTAATAAGACATCCCTAAAATATAATTTTATTTTATTTTTATATAATTATTGACTCTAGATATAAACAATTTAAGTTTCATTGTACAAATCTTCAATCATTACTAATATGTAAACAATTAGAGTAGCAAGGGATGTGCAGCACAGACCCTGCATTTAAAATGTACTTAAAATGATTAGGAATTGTACTATGGTATTTAACACAGCACAGCACATATCCTGCTGCGTGTAGGACAAATAGTTTGTTGATTGTATAGGAGGTGAAGGGAATACAAAATAAATCAATATATTCATAAATTTAGAGTAAAAGATTTATATATTTTTTATAATTATAAAAGTTTAATGAACTCTGATTGAGATTATTTATAGAATGAGATTCTCATAATGTATTGAGTGTATTTCGAGTTTTCATAACTTAAATTTTGACTGTAGATATTTAACTCAGAGAATCTTAAATTTCTCTTTCATGAAAGTTGTCTATCATATAATAATTTAATACTATTTATAAAAAGCTAATTAGACTTAAGATTTAGTAATAATTTTTATAATTACTATTTCACTCTTATTTAATAAACACTTTCTATTTTATTTTTATTTAATAAGTATTCACTTTAAATATTATACAATATTCGAATATAAAAGTGAGAATAATATCCCTAGATTGCTTGTAAGTTTAGTATATATCAATTGGATTTAATGTCACCTAACTGATCATTTCTTAAAATTTGTTATTTGTTTGATAAGTTATAGTAAGTAAAAAGTTTATTGAAATTCAAATGTTTGGTGAATTAAATACAGATTATTAAAGAAAAGGCCTACGAACCTCATATCAATGGATATGATCTCTGCATGTATAGCCTGTTTATTAAACATGCAGGCTCGTTTCAATCGAGTTGAATTAGAATCTGTGTCAATGCAGTAAATTTCTGGAAGTAATTTTCTTTCTCAATCACTAACTAGTTTCCGCTTAATTGATTTCTTGGCGTCCGGGACTGTAATTGTTTGCAGTATTTGGGAAAGACAATTGCTCTGACATTCTAACTCTTTAGGTAAGACGATGGTCAAACGTTATTGGAGGAGATCAGAAATTTACGTTTAAGAAATCCTATAGTTTCAAAGTTATATAGGCATAAAAAGAAATGGTTAGTTGTTAATGACATGGATTAAAAATGATAGATAAGACCTATTAGATGGAATCTAGATCTGTAAAAGGATAAATAATTGATTTTATATTCGACCAACAAATAAGCCTTCCCTCAATTGTCTTGCAAAATACCAAAATTGTCAAGTAAACCTTAGTGATGTGTGATGGAATTCTCACAGAAATTAGTTTTAATAGCAAAACAAAGTACGATAACGCTAAGGTTCCGTTTGGTAGCACAGAAAGGTAGCAATGGAATGGTAAAGTCAATTAAGATTCTTACAGTTGTGCGTTTGGTATGGCAGAACGAGGCAATGAGGCAATCCAGATTCCTGCAAATTGAGGTAATGTGCTTTCCATTTGTTTTCGAAGAAATGTGACACAGTAAAGATGGAATGGGGTGGCAAATTCCGATGATGCCCCTCAAAGTATCATCTCCCCCAATTCTCTGTCATCCATTCCTCTCGTTGAACCTACGCATACTGTGGAGTTCCGGCCCGACGAAGCCGTTAGGGTTGCCAGCACAGTGAAGTCATCGTCCTCCGTTCGCAATGAATGGTTTTTGCGTTTAGTTTTTGATTTTTCCTTAAAATACTCATCATCTTGTACAGTTTTCTGGAACCAGACGTGTGGACAAGAAGCAAATGGGATTGAGAAAGCTCTGTTTGCATGATCGTCTGGATACTCTCGAGTGAATTTTTCTGAAGATGCTCTCTGTTGTTGGTTTTCAAATTTCTCTGTAATGGGTTGGTAGTTCAGTCGATATGGCTCTGAGCCGTACATGTTCCTTTCGTAAATCTGAAAGTCCATCCCCACCCTTTTGATACAATTAAACTCTAGCTTGTGCTTTTAACCCATTTTACTATGTGCAGTTCAGCCTAGTTTATAGTTTCTTGGTGTTGATAATTCAGATAACTATTTTTTTTTAATGAAGAAATTAAAAATGATTTTTTCGATGTGTTTATTTATTATTTGTAATTGAAAAACCAATTTTCAAAAAAAGAAAGATATTTTTTCTTCCATTAGTATTTTAAAATCATTTTTTTGAATTAAAAAATTAATTATTATTATAATTATGGTAATTTTAAATAATAATTGTAATAAGAATATTATAGGAATTTAATTAGCTTTCCTGCTTTAATTCTATCCAACCAAACATTAAAAGTAATACAATATTCATTTTTTCCCATCCCATGCCAAACATAATTATAAAGCACATAATTTCATTTTCTTAAAATTCATTCTTATTTCCGTTGCAATTCAACCTAGCTTAGTTTCTTGGGGTCGATAATTCAGATAACTAATTTTTTTATGAAGAAATTAAAAATGAATTTTTTTGTTGATGTGTTTATTTATTATTTGTAATTGAAAAACCAATTTTTTAAAATAATTCAAATAAATAATTTATATTTTTTCTTTTATGAGTGTTTTAAAATCATTTTTTTGAATTACAAAATTACTTATTATTATTATTATGATTATTGTTAATTTTAAATAATAATTGTAATAAAAATATTCTAGTAATTTAATTAACTTTTTTGCTTTGATTCTATCCAACCAAACATAAAAAGTAATGCAATATTGATTCCTTTCCATCTCATGCCAAACATAATTACAAAGCATATAATTCCATTTTATCAAGATTCATTCCTACCAAAAATTATTCCAGTGAACCAAAGGGCCACAAAGTAGTAAGAATTTATATTATACCACGCATTATGTGTGCATAAGTGTCAAACATGATAAAGTCCATAAATTGTTGAACATCTATTCAAATTCTATTTTGTTAGGATAGTCAAATAATCATTGAATCTTTATTGAGAGAAAAATGAAGAAAACTTCTGGTTACGCAAAACCACACATGAACCGAAACAATCCGTGTAGGAGCTAGCTCAGTTTAATCTATTCGTTTAGACTTGACAGTTTCAATTTCCAGTTTAATACACTCCAAAGAGAAAGCTATCATTAGAGTTTCGGGGAAGGAAGTTATGTCGAGGCTTACACAGATTGTTTTATAAACCTATTAACACGACAAACTTTTTTAACAGAACATTGTCAAGAAATGTCTAGTTCAGTCGCTCGATGTCAATAATCCATTGGTTAAATACATCATTTTTAGATTAAAGGGTCACTTGATCACTACCACTCTACAATAACACTCGACCCCGCTTTAACTCAGTCCGGCAATTACCACTACTACCAAGAAATGTACCAACCATAAAACAATAAAAGGACCGTAGTGGAGTAATTTATGACATCAAAGGATATGCTTAGGAGTAGCAAAGATTTCGGATGAAAGAGGAGAAGGAAAAAAAAATAGTTAAATGGATTTCTTTTAAGAGAATTCTCATTCAAAACTTTTCGAATGAAAAAACTTACTAATATATTGAAACAAAAGAGACAGAATTAGTATATAATTAGAAAAAACTTTAGATGACACTACTGAAAATCATCTTTCAACATGAGAAAAGAACTCCTGATACGTTCCTTTCATCACTTCCCCTCCCCCATCCGAACAATCCAAGAATTTCTCAGAAATCATGGTAGACTAAGAAGGCAAACTGAATTGAAACGATTCAGCGCGTAAAACCTAGCAACTGTGGTTAAACAAATAGAGCAGGCATCAAAATAATTAAGCTATCAAACCCAGAAAAATACAAACAAGCGCATGCGAACTAGCAAATTAACATAGTTACAACTCTTATCTCTCAACAACTGATCTCAACGACCAAAAGTTTGCGGCGCATATGAAGAATTAACAGATAAGAGATTCTTAACCCTAAAGCCATAATCTCAACCTCCTGCTCCTGCTACAAGAGGTCGAATTATGGAACAAATGACCCAACATAGATCAACTCCTAAATTTACAGGTATCCGATGGACATTGTCCAGAGCGTCATATGGAAAAGAAACACAACCCACTATATTGTTTTTGTTCAGCGTGGGATATAACATCCTAACACCATATAGTAATACCATTAACGCTGTATAAGAATTATCAGGCCTTACCAATTCATCATTCATCTTATGCAGTTAAGGCAATTCGTAATAAGAGATGAGCACAAATTGTTACCTAAATCACGAATCAAAGGTTTCAACCGCCTAGAAATCGGTCGGTTACCAGCAGATACCAACTTCAACTCAAAAGAGAATCGGAAATGCAAATATCATAGAGCCTCTTTAATTCGGAGAGAGAACAACATTTTTCAACTAAGATAAGATCCAAATATCATAGAGCCTGTTTAATTCGGAGAGAGAACAACATTTTTCAACTAAGATAAGATCCAAATAAATAAGTGAAAAAGAAATCAAACTGAGATACCAGTAGTTCTAGTACTAGTCTCTACTAAGTATTCCATTTGACAGCAAAAAAACAACGAAAAAAAACCACAATACTAGGAGCATTTGTTTGAGAAATCTACTTAGATCTCTGTCTCATCTTTCGGCGCTTCCTCTTCAGCCTCCTCATACGCTTCTTCTTCCACTGCAACAACCACAGTACCGATCAGCCGAAAGCCCAAGAACGAGAACACGATAAACCAAATATGAGAACTACATAACAAATATGTATATGCAATAAGCTCACCTTGGCTCTCATGATGCACGGGAACCGAACCTCCTTCCCTTCCTCGCCTCAGAACGCTAATTCTCCCAGAGGAATGATGGCTGCAGAGACGAAACAAGGGTTTGTGACGAGGGGAAGGTATGTTTTATAAAGAAGAAACCCTAACGTGCGCTGGGCTGGGCTTTGTTGAGGTTCGGTTAAATGGGCTCCAATGGCCCATTGGGCCTAAATGAAATTTGGAACGTTTTATGTAGCATTTTTTAGTTTGTATCACTATTTCTGGGCAAATTAAATGCGCTTTTTTACTATTATCCTCGTTGATTCTATCCTTGAAATTGAAGAAAATGTAAGTTTAATTAGAGAAGCGTTGATTATTTCTTTTTGGGTAAAATTCAAGGAGCAATGACCTTGCCAGTGTATAATATGGGCAATTAAAAGACACGTGTCATTGTATGAAATCAATGAGCAAAGTATTAAAAGTTTTATTTTTAGACCTAATTTGAAAACTTCAAAAGACTTCTCTTGTTTGGTACTTCATAATTGAAAAATGAGTGAGAATTCCATATGAGAAGGTAATTTTAAGCCTTTGGTATGGTGGGAGAGAGATTCTTTGGGAGTTTAGACTATCGTCCATATGTGGAAGAGCTTTCCATCAGATAATGAGAAGAATTGTATGACTTTCCTTTCGCATTAGGTGGCATATGACCTATTTGCCCCTCTAGTTTTTTTTTTTTGCCCTAACATTTATAGCTCAAAGTTTTGTATAATAAAGCTAAATAGGTATGCACCTTATTGAGAAGTAGGGCTACGCTTGGGTCGGATATACATCTAACCCGAGGCCCGGCCCCGTACAAACCCTTGGTTAATTTTTCTGACCCTGGACTCAGCCCGGCTTGGAATAGACCTATAAATCATCAGGCCAAGCGGGTCAGGCCGGGTAAAAATGGGTCTTCCTGGTTAGAGTCTGATTAACAATGCTTCAAATAGCTGCATAGTGCCATTCTATTACTCAGCATAGCATGCAATAACGTTCCCAAACACACATGGGAAATTAGGTATAAATGAGAGAGAGAATCCACAACACTAAATAACATGTCCTGAATGAGTTTCACAAGTAACTCGAATAATTAATCCTCGATTGCCCAAAAATACAAAAGAATAATCAATCCTTAAAATGTTGAAAATCAAACAAATAAGAACTCATTCTATAAAAATATTTCAGAAAAGACGGATCAAACTCTCATAAAGCCATAAGCAGCAATTGAGAGTATAAACATGGTTACTAGTACTATACCACTTCAAATTTATATAATTTAGTATCACAAACAATTGACAACATTTACACAAAAAGCCACGATGAGATATTTCTTTAACATTAGATTTGGTCAACCATAAAATTTAACATTTAAAAAATAGAGGGAACATAGGGTCAAAGAAAGGAATGACTTATGCCCATGACCCTTCATGCAATAAATCCCATAGGAGATAGGCAAGACAAATTAGGAATACTAACATACTTGGTTTATTCAAAGCAAACACAATCCTTCAGATTTTAGCTAAATAATTGTGCTCCACGCACATTATAGTGGTGCAAAATCAAAACAAAGAAAATCAAATATAATTATCACATATGATAGAAGTAAACCAATTAAAGCACATCTAACTATAAATAAAAGATTTATGCAGAAACTTTATAATAATTAGCCACTCTAAATAACCTCATGTTGTAAAATAGTAAAATACATCCTGAAAATGAGTCATCCAGCTGGTTAGTTCTACCAAACATTATCACATGTTCTTTTAGCATTGTATAAGCTTATAAGTTATATGGCCATCTAACTACAACATATTTTATGAATATATATATATATATATATATTACATATTGAAAGACTAAAATCATAGAATGCCTAAGGCATATTTATTTGCTATGTTTATAAATCAAAGAGCCAAAGCTCTATACCTTATATCCAGAGCTTTAATGAATTTGTAGACTTCAGCTGCCTTCGTTATGCCAAAATTAGAAACATTTGAACCAGAGACATCAAGGATTTCCTAGGAAGTATAAGCTAATGCTATGAGAACATCATCATTTAGTAACTTCCTTTTTCTAGCTATAGCTACCACTGCCATCTGTCATTATGTAATAACTCCTTAACAACAGATTACATGAGAAGGTTAGAAGGAAACAACTATATCACTTAAGAATATCCTCTATCCCTAAACCCATTTCCAATTCCATGTTATAGCTTATCATGACACCTTACCTCATTTCCCAAGTGAAAAAATAGCACTTTGGCACTGTAAGGTTTACTCTAATGCAAAAGACAATTTCTTTGGGCAAAGGAAAAAGTTATCTTGCACAAACGTTAACAAGTTTAAAGTTGTAGAGAAAATGATTTGATCAAACCCTTAGAGTAGAAGTAAGGTTTTATAATAAAAAATATTGGGTCATTACTCATACTCATTCCATAAAAAAAATATTTCCCTATGCCACTTAGCAAGTACATGCATATGTGCAAAATTTTGTATGCAGATTTGAGTCTAGGCTTATAACATATAAGGTTCATAAAGTTCCATACATCTCAATTTATTTAGTTTGTCTAGCCTGTACAGAAGCTTAGAAGTGTAAAAAAGAAGTCTAGACACTAAGTGCTTAAATAATCTTGGTTTCTTTTAAGGTTCTCCAACTTTGTCTTTCTTCCTAACGGGTCCAAGGTTTGTAGTTCATTTTCTTTATTATTTTTGTTCTAAAGTAGCCTATTCATCAACTTCTGTTTCATCAATAGAGAATCAATTTTATTCTGGCTTCATTCAATTTATGTAGAAATGTTAAAAATTAAATATAAAGTTTAAATATTCTTTCAGTATGGCAGCAATAATGGGATATCAAACATTAAGTTTGACACTACAATTCACAATTCTATACATATAATCGAGAAAAAAGTGGTAATTTAATGCCTTATTATGTCTTCAAAATTCAAATATGTGCGAATGCATCATTTTATCAATAAAGAACAATCAATTATTGTACAATAGCAAATGAATCCTACACTTAAGAAACAATGCTTCCTGCATAAAAGGACATATTTACACAATCACATGCACACTTACTCTTATACACATAGACACACGTGTATGGATGTACTCTTTGCATCCTTAGCAGTTATTAAGATGCCAGCAAAAACTTCACATTACACCTATGTTGTCTACTAACTGTACATGTTACCTTGGAGATTTGAACTTTTACACTTCTTCCTATCAACTTCTGGTTATCTTCTCATCAACTACACATGGCATTTTGACGCAATAATAGTGCGATGATTACCACATAAAAACAATTATTTCTTTCCTTATTTGAAGTCATAAATGTGAAGAGAGAGAGAGAGGGAGGGATATATATATATATATATATATGTGTGTGTGTGTGTGTGTGTGTGTGTGTGTTGTGAAATTAATTTGAGAGCATTTGGACTTTTTCCGTACAAGCTTTAATATGCTTTTCCAATAATTGAAATGATGGAGAAGTAGCTAGCTAGAGATGTAAACAAATGAAGAATGAGCAATATTTATATAAAGGAAATTTGCATGTTAGTTTTGAATGGGATCCTTACCGAAAAAAGAAAACAGGAGGAGTAAGAAATTTGATGGTCAAATAACATTTATCCAGATAGAAACACAATATAATTATAAAACTAACTCAAAAATTCAAGTACATGATCAAATAACATTTATCCACCGCACTAATGTATTAAACCAAATCTTTATAGTATCAAATTCAAGTGTTTACAACAAGATAAAATCATGTTTCATCTTCATTTGCTTCTTACTCAAGTTGTACCATATATGAACTTCCTTACTGATCCATGTTTCACCCATGTCTTCTTCATATAAAATTCATAATAATAAGACAATTAAATAATTCATACCCTTAAAATCTATCATTAGTAATTAGTCAATAAAATGAATGCAAAGAACATTAGAAAAAATTTCAAATTTATCTAAGTTTAACCACTACTAAATCTTTTAATCTTACCTATAATGGTATTAGAATGAAACACATGGTTAATCAATATTCATCTCAGTGGTAATACATCCACCTCCACCACCGAATCCGCTTGAACCTCCTAAAACATCTGCAAAACATAATGAGAACAATATAGATATATCAGTATAGGTTTTAGGGAAGACACATTTAAAAAAAAGTGAGAAACTTACCAGTTGCAATAGTATTAAATTCCTCACATTGGTTAAAATCTCACTCTTCGATGTTGAATTTGATAAGACTTAGCCAATTTTGAGTGCAAATTAGTGCCTCAGTCATCTTAGGAGATAATGAACTCTTAAAGGTATCAAGCACACGACCACCAATGCTAAAAATAGACTCAGATGCTACGGTGGAAACTGGCACAGCTAACACATCACATGCAATTGACAATAGAATTTTATATTTTGAAGAATTGTCTCTCCACCAAGCTAAAACATCGAAGGAATTGTAAACATCAAGCACTTCAGACTTAAGATATTTCTCCAACTCTGTTTTCATATCTGAACTTCCTTTACTCCTTTGGCTTATTCACCATTTGTCCATCGGTCCTGTAGACATAAATGAAGGCATTCGTACCCTTTTGGCTTCCAAAGATTCGTTTAAACTACTGCTAATATCTTCAGATGGTTAAGGCATATCACTAGCAACACTCTCAAAATATTGTGCATACAAACAATACAGGGTATCTTTGACCTTCATCTTTATAGCCTCATATACATCTAGGTCTGGATACATGTCGTTAAGAGTGAAATTTATGTAGGCAAGCTTGAACCAAGGATCTAGCATAACTCTTACAATTAACAAGGGGTTTAAGTTTTCTGGCTTTCCTCAATATTTATCGAACTTACCTTTTATTTTTCTTGCCATTTTTACAATGAGAGGATTTGAATGATTATAACTTGCTTGCAACATAGCTTGAATAAGAGTGAGATCATTGAAGAACGCACTTGATGTTACATACAGTGAGCCAGAAATTTTCAGGGTCACACTATAGAATATTTGCAAGAACTCAACAAATACACTAGCATTACTCTAGTCTACAACTGTGCAGGGGACCAATTCGATGATTATCTTATGCAAAGTAAGTTATATATTGTTCATCTTCATCCTTCATCCTTTCATACACCTTTTTGGAATTTGAGAGCATGATCCAACAGCAGGTAAGTAGAATTTCACCAAGTGGTAATGTCCAAACACACAAGGCTCTTAGACTCAATCTTTACTTTTTCAATAAATTCTTTAAATATTTTAAGCCTTGTAGAAGAAGACCTCACATATCTTACAGTATTGCAAATAGCTAATATTAAGGCATTCATGTCCTTTAAGCCATCACTAACAACTAAGTTCAGAATGTGTTCACAACATCTTACATGCAAAAAATCTCCATCACACACTAATCAATTCCAATTCTTCAAACATTTTTTCAAGTATATCACAGCAGCGTCATTGGACCTTGCATTGTCTACGGTTAGTGTGAACACTTTATCAATCCCGTACCCTAGTAGACACTTCTCAATTGCCTTCACTATTGTGTCCCCTTTATGATTTTCTATTATGCAGAAGTTCAAGATCCACTTCTGCAACCTCCAATTCTCATCACTAAAGTATGCTATAAGACACATGTAGTTGAAATTTTGAATTGATGTCTAAGTGTTTGTAATGAGTGAAACGTGCATACAAGATTTCTTAAGAAGCGTTTTGATCTTCTTAGACTCCTCAACAAAAATCTTATAATAATTTTAAGCAACCGTAAATCTTAATGGAACTTGGAATCTAGGTTCTAAATGGTTGCAATACTTTTGAAACCCACGCCCTTCTACCACACGAAAAGGCATCTCATCAGAAATCACAAATTCAGCTAGAGCTTTATGACATTCATCTGCATTGAATGTGTGAGGGACTAAATTTTTTTGTTGGGCTCCACTTAAAGGTTCAAGCAGTGCCAACATAAACTGTTTCTTTTCTTAAGCCCTATAGGGATACTTTTAGCATCTAAGCAAGTGCTTCTTTAAGGAATTAGTGCCATGCTTGTTTGGTTCACAAGTATAAGAGGTGACACGATATTTGTACACATCCCTAACATCTCTAATAGTCTATTCTAATGGAAGTATTACAAAGTGTTCCCACACAGAAGACTTAAGGGTTGAGCCTTTTCTCTTTATAGCCACAACAATTTTGGTATCAAATTTTTCATTTCATTCCATCCTCATTTTCTTTCATATTCCTTTTCTAATTCACTTTCCTGGGCCTAAATCTTTAGATCCAAACTTATTTAAAAAACAAAAAAACAATGATGATGAGTTTGGTCTTTTCAAATTAAAATTTATTCATATGAAATTACACTATAAAATAAAATGTTATGAATAATTCTTGGTTTTTATTTTGCGTCAATAGTTGAGCATAGAAATTGGGATATAAAATTGAAATTAGATCTAATAATTCTAATCTTTTATTTGATTTATATTTTAGAATTATATTTTTATTTCTATAAAACTGTAGTTATAATGAGTTAAAATGCTTGTTAGGTCCACTTTATTTAATAACTAGTCCATATATTTCATTGGATTTATTTATTTTTGCTAATATTTTCTCTCAAATTTTCTTCTTGCCAAAGGCAATACATGAAAGACAAAAACTTGAAATAAAAGAACTGAAAATCACCCTTTAATCAATTTTGAATTCTGTACTAAATCTTTTTAAATAGATTGCTTTTGTTTTGTCATTTTTTTATACTCTTCTCAAGTTAATGTTTTATACTTGGAAACTAGTTCCTTTGTTTGTTAAGAAATTTTTTTTAGTTCTTCATTTAAACTTGGAAGAGTTGAGACTCGAATTAATGAGATATATCATTATTTGATATATTATTTTAGGTTATTAGATTCTAGTCAACAAAAAAATCAAATCATTTTTAAAAAATAGAGTCTAAAAGTACCAATAATCCACCACTTTCACTACCTTTTACTTAAATTGGTAAAAAATTTTATATTGATTATTTGTAAGCGTGTAGACATTCTTTTAAGACTCCTAGAGACAAAATTATAAATTTGAACTAAATTATAATGTTTGTTGATCATTTTAATCAAATATAATATTAAAAATTTTCTCTCTTCTTAAAATTAAATTTTATATTTGTCTCTAATTATATGTGCTTGCACATACACACGCATTTACATACAAGTATACTAACATAATATTGCACACATATACATATAATATGGCACAATATTGTACATAGACATAAAGACACAAGCACATAACATGAGACTTTATACATATATAAAATGATATCTATAATATGCACATCAACATAACACAACATTGTACACGTATATTATATATTATACTAGTTAGATGATATTTTTATGATATATTATATTAATTTATGTAAGTATAGTTAAGTAAATGCAAACATTGCCGGTCCAAAGCAAGTTTGAATCTCTTTAAATTTGTTTTTATCACATTTTCGTCATGTTAAAAATAAATAAATATAAAGTTAGTGGAATTTATTAAAGTGGTTGATTTCACTAAAAGATGTGAAACTTATTTAAGTGACATATCTCACTCAATTTGTGACTATATCTTTTTTAAATAACAAGAAAATAAAATAAGAAGAATCATACTACCAGTAGTTTTACTTTTTTTAGACCAAAACCAATAGTAAGACTTAAAATATTTAAAATACTCATAAAATGTTTAATACACATCCAAACAAATAAATTTTACAAAAATTTCCAAAATGGGTAGTTACATATCTCCAAATCAAAGGGAATCAGCCTTTGCATTCTTTCATTTCATCTGTTAAATGATTACCCACCAAGACAAAGTCAAAGTCTTCTCTATACATACGTACACGAAACTTCGAAATGAAATGAAGAATTACTTCTTTCATTAATTAATTTCATTTCACCTCAAAGAAAATGAAGCGAGCGCACGGTGGTTGTTTGGATAATTGGGTTACGACGTATAATATATATATATATATATATATATATATATATATATATATATATATAGAAACTTCGAGACAAGACGAGGAATTACCGTCGATAAATTCTGTTTTTTTTCTTTTTCACCCCTTCATTGAACGAGTGACCACAAAGTAATTCGATTAGCCAACAGCCACCGTCCACTCGGTTCATTTTCTTGAGGTGAAATGAAATTAATAGTGTGTTGCTATGAAGCATATAGCCCATATTCATTAGGCCACAACATAGCCTACAGCACAATCGAGTTGCCTCACGGAACTCTTGCATAACATGAGCCCATACCTTAAAGATACATCTAGATAAGCCAACCGTGTCATTTATCATAATCAATCATTCAGTGACCCACTAGCGTCGTTAAATATCAGCATTGAATGCTACTGTTGATCAAGGCAAGAATAATCCAATTTCAATTTCCAGAAGCACATTATCCATACACTAGTACTACTACCATTTCCATTCCATGACCAGGTTCAGCTGTTCTCCAAGAGACACTGGTGCAAGAAAGCAACGCCAAATGTAACAGATAAAGGTGGGGTTGGATGTATGTGCCTTTCCCAGTAAAGCAACAATCCAACTGTTCACAGTAAGGAAAGCATCCCCCTAACTTGCCTATGCATAAAGCAAAATGGATCAGCACTCAACAGAGAATCATCTACTTAGATATTGGGGTCCCAATTTTCGATGACTTTCCAGTTCCATTTCGCATAAACATTAAGGCCAAGCTGGACCATGTGTCCCAGCAGATCCACACACAAAACCATAGGCTGACTCAAAAGACCAATTACTTTCAGGACTTTCATCAAACATATGGCGTCCCCTAACTGGTATATGACCTTTTGGAACCTCGTGTTCCATCATCCAACGTAAGAACAAACAAACGAGCGAACTCGATTAAATATTCTCTCAAACAAGTCCACTTTCTTAATTATCTTTTGCGATTAGCAATTCCCGGCCCAAATCAATATAAAAAAGAAAATTCAATTTACAATAATCGGATTTATGCACGCGGCTCAGTTAGAATATCCAACAAGAAACTTATCATTATAAAATTAATAGTATAAAAAGAAGTTACAAGGGAAGATTGATTCGAACGGGTGGTTCTTGAATCAAGATCTTGGGAAAGGAAGAATGAACCTTCAAAGAAGATCTGCAGAGAGGACAACTAGAGTGATTAGAAAGCCACTTGTCAACACAGTCACAATGGAAACTATGGTCGCAACCGGGCAAAACCTTCAATTTCTCTCCATCTTTGAACACGCTAAGGCAAATACAGCACTCAGTTTCCTCCAATTTACAATTAGGATACGAAGGCGTCTGGTGCAAAATTATAGGCAATTTCTTGATTGAAGCGCGGTCGAGGCCCTGAGGCTGAGGCGGAGGCGGCGCGTGGCGCGCTTGGTTGGAATTGTAGGTGGTTGGAAGGTGGCCCCGGTACCGCCAGATCCAGCGAGCGTAGAGGAAGAGAAGGGCGACGAGAAGTATAATGGAGAAGAGCACGACGACGAAGAAAAATGTTCGTCCTCGGATTACGAGATTTCGGTCATCCAGCTCTGTGTAGTGCCATGTGAACCTCTGAGCTTCTTGGCCTGACATGGTGGGTCTAGAGTATCACAGGGGACGGCTACAACGACGGCAGGTAGAGGCGGCGACGATGGCTAACGTTGGCATAAAGGTGTTCCACAACTCTACTCACTCGATACTATTATGACCACTGTCTGAACTGAGTACTTGGCAGTTGGCACTCCAGGCAAACATGATATTTATAAGTACATATGGTAGTTCGGTGAAGACATATTATTAAAATTTTATTTTCGAGTAAGTATTTCATAATTTAGTTGTTCATACAAATACGATCCAATCACTCATGGTATAGATTTTTTATTAAGTCTCATGTAAAATTATTTTTAAAAATTAACTTCTTATTAATAGATAATATCAAAGTTAAGGTGTTAACAACAAAAAGAATTGTATCGGTACAAAACGTGGCACACTAAAAAAAATAATGTGTCAAAATATGTTTACCTATGTTTATTTAAAATAATTTATTATACTCATATTGAACTTAATATTTTAAAATATTATTTATAAATTTAAAATTTTTTTTAAAATTTTTATTTATCTTCTCTACTTTTTATTTTTAAGTAATTTCATAAAACAATAGTTTATAAGTCAAAAATAATGATAAATTTAGAGATTTGGAGAGTTATTGGAAAAATAAAATATATATATAAAGTGAGTTATAAATTTATAAACTAATGTTTTCATAGAGTATCTAAAAGTAAAATTTAATGTGAAATTTTTTAAAAAAATTTGGTTCATAAAGAAAATTTTAAAAAGTGTCATATTTGATAGACTCATAATTTTGAATATACTAATATATCTAGTTATAATATAGAGACATGATTATAATAATATCAATAATTATGTTTTTACATTATAATTGAATATATTGATACACTCAAAATTATAAGATTGAGTGCACAAAAGATTTTACCATTTTAAAAACATCGAGATAAATATATAATCAATATATTTTGACATATCATATATGTCTTATTTTGAATATGTCACATAATAATTGTACTAGTACAACTAATTTTATAATTGTTAAACAAAATTTACTTAAACTTAATTACTTACTAATAGAACAATTATAAAGAACAACTAAGATATTATAAATAAAATTAATAAATATAATAATATATAACATGGATTTTTATAAAATATTACTTTAATTATCATTATATAATATTTAAATTGATTAGTAATTTTATTGATAATAAATTGTTAAAATAATATTATCAGTAACAATTTAAATTATTATTAACTAAATTAATTAAATAATTCTCCAAAAGATTAAATTAAGAAATATCTCAATGATGAAATATTAAATTTAAAAATTAATTTCATGTTGGCCAAAAGGGAAAACTCATTTATAAAAGGGCAAATTTCAGTTTAAGTCCTTCGTTTTCTTTTATGTTAAAATAATTCCACGTTGACCAAATCAAACAAGAAAAGCTCATTTATAAGGGGCAAATTAGAGTGTTAGTCTTTTTTCTTTTGCGTTGTGTTAAATTCGTCGCGGCAGCCGCCGGAAGTCATCACGTTCACATGCGAAGTAGCACATTGCTTGACGAAAGTGAGTTTCCCTCTAATTTTTTATTTTTTTATATATTATAATTATATTCTTGTATTATACCTTATTGTAGTATTTCATATAAAATTATAAATATATTAAAAATTTTATTTTTATTTTTATAAGCACTGTTTCTTAATATTTAAATTATAAACACATTTTTATTGAGAAAAATAGTTATTTTAATTTTTTTACTTTTTAATTGTAAGTTTCAAATAATTTTTTAAAAATTTATAAATAACGCAAAAAGATTCCTTAAAATTGCAAAAGAGTCATTTTAATCTTCAAAATAATTACTTTTGTATGATTTATAATTTTTAAGAGATTTTTTTGGTTAAAATAGTCCTTTTCTCCATTTTTACTTTAGGACTTTTTTTTTCGTCTTAAAACTAAATTTTTTTAACAGATAATAAAAGTGGATTTGAGAAATTTGAAGTAACATACTTACACACTATATAAATAATCTTTTACCTTGAACATCTGATGATATATGTGTGAATGTTAGATTTGAGAATCTAAATTTATTATATTTAAAAATATATATTATTAACCAATTTTTTAAACAATATTTAAGATTCAGATTTCATCAAATTTATTAGTATTTAGATAATTAAATATTTATTTATGAACTTGTTAGTAAATCATTTAAAAAGTGACTAATCACTTGTCAACCCAATTCTATCAAATTAATAATTTAAGTTCATTTTAACGTACTAACATTAATATAAATTTGACTAAAATTAATAAAATTTCCTTTTATTTAAGCACTTAAATAATTTATTCTATTACCTCTAAAATTTAACTGTGGGCTCTTTTACTTAAATTTGTCAACTTGACTCTTTTTATTAGTGGGTCTATCGAACAACCAAGCAAAGCTATTCTACATGAAACCTGAAATATAATTTAGACGAACCTATTAATAAAAAAGTTAAGTTGCATAAATTTATAAGTCTAAATGACTATCAGTAAAATTTTAAACATAAAAAACAGTTAAAAATGTTGCAGTTATACATATCTTATCCATAAATTATTTCATTTACTTTGGAAGACTGAGTTAGCAACTTTTTGACCATTCATTTTAATGCATATAAAGTCAATTGTTTGCTCAGAAAGTTGCGATGCCAAAACCATTTATCCGGAGGCATTTGGATCCTCTCTGAAGATTCTTCTTTAATAAAATAATATAAAATAATAATATTTAATTAATAAAAATATATATTTTTTTCTTTTGTTATTGGAATTCTCCGATAATCGAACAAATTTTTTTTAAAACAGAGAAAATTTGAATTCATTTCATATTTATCTTTCTCATTTTTCTATTACATTAGAGAAAAATAGACTAACATCTCTCACTCAAGTAAAGTAGATTTCACGTGTAAAACTCACCACCTAAGCAAATCTAAATAGGACATTCAAATAAAAAATAAAAAAAGACAAGCGAAGGCACACATGAAGAAAGAGAGATAAAGTGAAAAAGTGAAACAAAGGTGAGAGTTAATTTTAATAATAGTTAAGATGCGTTCAATTTATAACCTTTTGTAAATACAGAATTATTCTGTTAAAATAAAAATAAATTAAAAATTATCAAACGTAATATTATTAATGTTTGATTGAAATATATACTCTTTGGACTTCCATTTTAATATAATTTATGTTTTAAATCATTAATTTTATTTTATTCAAAAAAATTATATTTATAACAATATTTGTATTTATCAATAAACTTAATATTAATTTTATTCTCAAAAAATTATTATCTTTAAATAATTTAATCAAAAAACAATAATTTTTTTTATTTATTCATTGTTTTTAATAATTTATTATCTTATCAAATGTTTTACAATTTTATATTAATCAAATGTAATTTAAAACTTGTTATACCATATAATATTTATAAGAATACTTGGGTTTAAATATGTGTAATCTGAGTTTACCTTTTGTCACAAATGAGATAAACGTAGCATATTAACTTTTTTGGAATAAATTTTTTATTGTAGAAAAAATTATCGCATAATCTAGACATTTCTCACAAAGCAATTTACCCTTAAAATAACTTGGTTTATTTAATGTAAGCTTCTAAAATAATTCAAATTGAAAAGTTGAAAGAAAATTTAATAGAGCTTTGAGGTCCGGAAAAAGTTAATTTCATAGACTTTTAATTCACTTTAATATTATACATATTTTATGATTAAAAGATTTAACCTTAGATTTAATCAGGGTCCAATATTTATATTACATTTGATATTTCTTTTGTTTTAAAAATATCCATATATTCTTTTGATATTGAATATATATATATATATATATATATCTATATGAAAACCTTTTATTTGGAACCGAATGTCAAATTAAGAATAAAATATATTAAATGATACATTCTATTGAACTTTTCACCAATCTTAGGACTACATATATTTTTTCAATTTGAATTGTTTTAAAAACTTGCGTTAAGTTTATCATTTTAAATATGGAAATCAAATTTTAGTTTACACCACAAGTTTCAACGTTAAGTGCCCTTTCTCCCACTATCATTCAATTTTAAAATATAAGAACTTTTCCAAAAAAAATTCATGAATCATGGTTCGTTAGGTCATCATGGGGCTAATAAATTTCTGAAATAAAAAAATGATTTTAGTCAAAAAGTACACGTATTTTAATGAAGTCATAAAATTACACTCGAGAAGACTTACACCAGTCATCGTGTGGAAGTTTCGTGGGTATGTTCTAGTAGGATTGAAAGGAGTCGTCGCCTTGGGTTTGTACCCTACAGGACAGTTCGGAGGACTGAGTCTTACACCCAACTAAATCAACAATGTACAAAACGCGTATGACTGACTCGGAATCATAAATTGTTGACCCAAACCAAAAAATTCGTATCTTAAATAATGGAAAAGTATTATTAGTCTCCAACTTTTGTTTCGATGTCAAATTAATCGTTTATGAATTTATAATGTTAAAAATTGAAAATAATCAACATAGTTTCTCAATAAATCACTCATAAGTGTTAACTACTTGAGATATTTTTTTTCTATTTTTAAATTTTTGAATGACCATTCTATTATTACAAATTGATGAATAATCAAATTAATATTGAAACATAAAAGAAGAAACCGAAATGATCATTTTTTTCACAAATAATTATTGAGTAAAATATTATTTAGTGTCTATGTTAATTTTTAATTTGATATTTTATTAATTTTTTTATTTTTATTCTTCACTTATTAGTTAATTTTTAATTTGATCCCCTCATTTAATGAAAAATTAATGGGTAAAATGTGCTAATTTTAAAATTACTAAAGGGTCAAACTTAAAATTAACTAATATGAAATTGACTAAATTAAAAATAGAAATAAATAAAAGATTAAATTGAGAATGAACTAATAAGTGAATAACTAAATTGAAAATGAAAACATTGAGTGACCAAATTTAAAAGTAATTAATAAATAAGGACCAAAATAATATTTTACTCAATAATTAATATAGTTCATTCCATAATAACCAATTATCTTTTTTTTTGTTGTTTATTTTTAGCTAAATTATACACACTTTTTTATATTTAGTTAAAATTGTATCAAATTTTATCTTTAAAATTTACACAAACTTTTGTTTTTGAAAATCTAATGTTGCAATATACTATAGTTTAATTTGAAACTTTTTTATTAAAATTTTTCTATAAACTTAAATCCATGTTTTTTTTCCGTAAAATATCCGATAACCTCGTTTTAACTTTCATTTGTTATCTTTTTATCTTTGTCAAAATAACTCCAGTAATCACATCTCTTGATTGTATATAGGAATTAGTATGCTCAAATTATTTATTTTGAAAAAATAGTTTGCTTTCTGGCATTCATGCTACTCCGTCAAATTATCATTAATTGCAGCCATCTCAGCAAATAAAAATCGTTGGAACGTTTGGTCTATCCAAATTTTTGTGATGCTAAAAAATGTGTAAAATATTTTATCAATGTCTCACTTATTATAAAATTATTGTTTCAATTATTTATTAAAATATCTAAAATAATCTTTATTTAATAAAAAATATCACTTTCAATTCTTTACTTTAAAAAAATATGTCAAATTTTATACATGACTATAAATGAAGAATCAAAATAATAATTTTATTATAAATAAAAACTAAAAAAATATATTTTTAGCTAATATACTCAAAATAAATCAAATAATAATTTACTTAAGCTTTGAGTCTTTTTTTTTTCCGGCCATCAACACTTCAAGTCTCAATCCACTTTTGGATTTGATCATCAAAACACAGTGCCTAAGAAAATTTATAAATTACAAAAAAACACGAACCTAATTCTCAAATGCATTTCGAATTTTATACGTATAAGAAATTTGGCACAAGTTTTTTGGTGATATGACATATAATAAGGCCTAAATTGTAATAACAGTGAACAGAATTTCATGTTTTGTTATATTGGGAGACCTTTGCCAAATATAACCGGTAGATTGTACTTGTGTGTCTTACACGAAACGCGATTGTGGGTCACGTAACGAGTAATTAGCCATTAAAATCTTAGCCGAAAAGGGGCAAATATCAAAGGACCATTAAATATCGCAGACTAAGAAATCGGATATTTTCAAAAATTGAAGAGACGAAAAATGCGGACGCGATCCGAATTGACCTGCCGGTCAAATCTAAATGGGAAAAAGGTGTCGTGTAGCGAACGGGCCCAAATTCGGCCCAACAATGCACATCGCAATTGTTGTCTTGCTCGCAGGCACATCGCTATTAATATCTCACTCATATCATAAGCAAGTGTACGATGAGATTATATTAGAGAAATGTGTATTAGACTAAACGACTGGCGTAGCCAAGGGGCAGTATATCCTATGGCCTCCAAGGGTTCTACTATGTGTATATATATAATATGTATAAATTAATTTTGGCCTCCTATAAAAGAAGAGAAATTCATTGTGGCCCCTATCAACTTTCTCTTCTTAGTTTTTTTTTTTTTTTCTTTTTTATGTGTCTACCCATATTTTTATATTCTTTTCCTTTATATAACTTGTATGTTTATATAAAATATAGACTAGATTTGAAATAGTTAAGATCACGATTTTCTTTCCATCTATTTTATTTTTGTTTATTCCTTATTTCATTATTTGATCTTCGCTCTTTTTAATTTTGTAAAGATATTTTTTTTTCTTGTATTTTTTTAATATTTTTTGAGCTTACACTCTATATATACATTTTTTTTTAACTTTTTTTCCCTCTCTTTACCTCTAAGTTTAATGAAATGTCTTATGTATTATTATTATTATTCTTATTATATAAAAGGAATATGTATATATATATAATGAGAAAAATATAATTTTAGTCCTTCACTTTTAGTTAAAGTACTAATTTTTTCCTTCAAATATGAAAATATCAAAATAATATTTTAAATATGAAAAATTTAACTAATTAGGTTCTTTTGATGGACCATCGTTTTTTTATGGGTTTATTTTTGAAGGATTATTTTGATGTTATTCATCTTTAAAACAAATTAATCTTAAGGTCAAAAGTAATAATTAAAATTATATTTTTTTCGTATATAATATTTTTTTCCGAAGCCTCTTTATAATACTTGAAATCAGTTTATAATTCACAAAAAAAAATGTTATGAGATAAATTATATAAAATAAGATTTATTTAGAGAATATGTTATATTTCATGCATATTCTGTTGTACAAATAGTTATAGTAGTATTTACCATAATGCACTATTAACTTATTTGATTTTACACATACATATACATACAAAAAAATATTATATATTATAATTTACGATCTCAACCCCCCAAGAAAAAATTTCAGCCTCCTCACCTCTGACTCAATTAATGATATAGCTTGTATTAGGTGGTTTTGTGATTTTTTTTTTTGAAAATTAGAGAAATGTATTTTGATGTAATTTGTGTGATTGTAATTTATATTTTAATTTTGTATCTAAATAATAGGTTATATCATCTATGTCATTCATCTAGCACATAAGTCAATTTTCACTCTAGTATAACTAAAAATTTGAAGAATAATTTTTTTCAAGAATATAATGTCAAATAAGCAAATTATATAGATGATAAATTTTAAGTGAAGGATTTAAGACTTATTTCACCAGATAAAATGGTTCTTTATTGATTTTTATATAGTTTTTTATTTATTAAATAATTTTTAATTTAATATTTTTATTTAATTAAGATTGAGTGACTAGATATATTAATTTCATATCAACGAAGATTCTTATTAAAAATAAACTAATGAATAATGAAATAAATTAAAAAAGACTAATAAATAATTACTCAAATTAAAAATATAATTCAATAAGGGATAAAATTAAAAATTAATTAGTATGTACAGACTAAAATAATATTATAGTCAAAACAAATTATTTGCACGTACAGACCAAAATGCTAAAGGAGACAATACCAATTAACATCCCTGAAAGCTAAATGTTAATCAATTTATAGGTTCTTCTGTCTCCTGCTGTTACGTTTTTCCTTTGGACGGTCTCCTCCTGTTACGTTATATTGCAGACAAAATTTCGTATGAAAGATACGGTGGAGACGGGGCAAAGTAATACTCCATGGTTAAGTATAAAATTGATTTTTTATTTTGTATTTTATGATAATTTTATTTTTTATAAATTAATTGTAATAAATTAAATTTATATAAAATTAATTTTTTTATAAATTTAAATTTGTATAAAATTAATTATTTTATTTGAATTAATAAAAAATTTAATTTTATATAAAATATATTTTTTAAGTGATTATTTTATTACAATTAATTTATAAGACACTCAATTAATAAAAATAAATAATTGATCTTATACTTTTCTCGATCCTTATGCCATGTACCCCGGCTTTGAAATTCGTCAGACCTCTCTCTTCGAAATGTGCTGTTTAATTTTTATTATAATAATAATAATAATACTTATTACTATTACATATGGGTTCCATTAAATATAAGATATTTGCATGTAGATAAAACAGAAAAATTAATACTAAAAACGTTGCAGTGTCATTTGACTTAATTATTTCCTATTTTTCCACGATCATTATAATTAAAAATGATGTCATATGAAATTTATTTTCCTTCTTTTCAAATAATGTCAGAATAATATAAAAAAAATATAAAAATGTTTTTCTAAATGTTGCATTTTTAAAAATTTGAATTAAAATTAAAATTTTTAAATAAAAATAAGAGATACCCTGTGACTTATACTAATAAAATTATTATCTTAGAACAATACTCGAGCAAATCAAATGAACTTAATTTGTGAAGAATAGATATAACATGACGATTTACATTTTTTTTCAATTTTTTATTTCTTTGTCAATTTTATAAAAAGGAGAGTGGGTGAGATTCAGTGTTTTAATTAGAATTGTTTAAATTTAATCTTAAATTTAAAAAATTAGTGAATTTTAATTTTGATCCAAAATAAATATATAGTGTGAGACAATAATTAATATCTAAATATTTGTATATATGGACGCCGCAAATAGTGGAAAAGTATATATATATATATATATATATATATATATATAACATTTGAGTCGGACTCCGACGGGCGGCGCAAATAGTGGAAAAGTGGGTGTTTCCTTTTGGAGCATTCGGGGGGAGGGAGGGTGAAGTGTGGGGCATGAGAATGTAGGGCCGTTCACATCCAAAATTCGTTGAAAATTAGGCTCATAGAGCTATCAACCCCAACGTGAGAGTGATAGAGATATTAAAATATGGTGCTGGCAGCGAACTTTGAGGCAAACTTGTCAACACTCAACGGCAACTAAGCCAACATGCGCAATGCCCCACAAAATCCACTATCCACTGTGCCTCCCCTTCTTTTATGTCACTTTTTTTCTCTTTTTATTTTAGGTACAAAAAAAAGTAATCATATTTAAACGATACAAGGTTCATAGTTTGACAATTTAAACCTCAATGGCACTTCGTTACCTCATCCTAGCTAGTTAAAGTATTATAAGGGCATGACTCAGAGCTCTCGATTAGAGTTTACTTTTAGACCTCCATCTCATTTTTTCGCAATTTAGTTAGTGTTTTATTCTAATTTTTGGAGAACCTACTTTCTTTGAACTAATATACACCTTTTTTTTTCCTTTTGAACTTTTTGCCCTATTTTTCTACCCAAAAAAAAAAAAAAAAGAAACATGACTTATAACTAGTCAATGCCATTATAGCAGTTTTTGATAGCAATAGGGATGAATTCAAAGGGGGTGTGGGGGTAGTTGCCGTTATGATTTTTTGAAAATTTCAATTTTATAGATAATTTTATCTTATATTTTTTATTTAGTTTTTATTTTATAAAAGTTTGTTTCCCTTGAATTATAAGAATTTGCCTCCATTGATCCAAATATTTAATTTAAAGACTTTTGCGTCCTTTAGAATCAAATTCTAGATTTGTCCTTGGATAACAACATTAATAGAGGAAAGTGAAGAAAATAATTAAATTATCAATTAGAATAGTTAACCTACCAATAACAGAATCAAACACGATTTAATTTGTTAAGTGGTTTTCATCATGTATAAAATAGAAAACCCAATCATTCAATAATATTCATTCAATTCTATTGCAAAATTTTGAAATGTAATGTGGTATCAGAGCCAGGTTTGAAACCAAGGAAGACATATTTTCTGGCTCTATGATCAAATTTTGATATTTTACTTGTTAAGGTTGAAGCAAAACACAAACACCCAAATACTTTTAATGTGCATAAGTCTAGTTATTGTTGATGCAACATTTGAAAAGGTATTTTGTTATTTAACAAGGGTTTAGGTAATATGTTTATTAGATAAATTGCATGTATAATTGCATATGACCGATATGCTTTGGGTATGTTTGTCTGAAACAACTATGTTTAAGATATCTTGATGTTTTCTTTCAACTATACTATTCTATGCATGGGTTTCAACACGAGATGTTTGATGAATAATACCTTTTGAAGAGAAGTAAGTTGGCATTGAGAATTCGACCCCATTGTCGGTCCTTATCATTTTCATCATTAATTCAAATTGATTTTGGCCCAAGAATGATAACTTGGGCCAGTAAGAATAACCGAAACCAAAACTAATGCTGGGTTCTCATTTAGATGAAGAAAATACAAACTTGTAGGATTTTGCATCACTTCATTCAATTGGGTTGTAGGATTTCCTTGGCATTCTTCTGCATCTTGACCTACAAATGTAGCCATGACAAGAAAAAGAAAAACTAAACTTCCAGAAAATAGATGAATAGAAGGAGCATGTAAGGCTTATTGCTCTAATGCCATATTACATTTTAAGATTTTGCAAAAGAATTGAATGAAGTGATGATATCTTGGTAGGTAATGATATCAACAAAATCAACTTAATCAAAAATTTCCTTGACAATTCCTTCAACATAAAATGCCTAGGAGGTTTCAAATTCTTCCTTAGACTTGAAATAACACGCTCAAAAGAAGGCATATAAGTATGTCAATGAAATTTGCCTTAGAAGTATTGTCTGACACAAGTTTTCTAGCTTCCAAAAACCTACAAAAAGCTAATGGAAAGAACTACCAAGTTATCAAAAGTCAAAGGTGATCCCTTAGAAGATCCAGTTGCATATAAAAGCCTAGTAGAACATCTACTCTATCTAACAACCATGAGACTCAACATCTTCTATGTTGTTCAACAACTCAACCAATTCTTATCAAATCCTACAAGCATGGACCTATGAGCAGCAAACCATATATTAAGATATATACAACAATGCCTAGCAAAAGGATTAATTTTCTTATCCAAATTTGATTTCCAATTAAAAGGATTCAGTGACTCTGATTAGGCAGGATGTATTGATTCACAACAATCAACAACAAGATACTATTAGACATCTTCAGCAAACCATTAGCTTAAATTTCATTACTTACTTTACTGTCCAAGTTGGGAATGATTTACATACATTTTCTAGCTTCTCCCAATGGGTGCAAGGAAGGTAATAGGGGAAGTGAATAAAATGATTAAATTTTCTATTTTACAGTTATATATTAGTTGGAATAGTTAACCTACTAATAACATAATTAGGTACAACTGATTTAATCAGTTGAGTGGTTTTCATCTTGTATAAAATACAAAACCTAATCATCTAATAATATTCATTTAATTCTTTTGCAAAATCTTGAATTGTA
Source organism: Delonix regia (assembly GCA_037074485.1). Classification (NCBI taxonomy): domain Eukaryota; kingdom Viridiplantae; phylum Streptophyta; class Magnoliopsida; order Fabales; family Fabaceae; genus Delonix; species Delonix regia. Next base: position 15,784,518 of record CM073452.1, on the reverse strand, counting down.
ATAAACATGATGAGGAATCATTGATGATTATAACATAACCAATTTCATTTTACCAACATTGTTGAAAATAATTCAGTTAAATTAATTTCTCTCTTTTTTTAATAGATATTAAAATTGTATGTTTTCTCACTAAATTATACAATGATACACATGTATTGTTTCTTTCAAGCCTATTCTCCTCTCGTTAATAGTAATCTCCTTTTTTTAAGTCTAAAAGTTCTATAAAAAAGTTCATGTAGAATTCTTAAATGGATTTACAAAATTTAATAACAAAAAAGGGAACAAATTAAGCTAGCTTTGCTATATGACTTTTGTTTTTTGCTCATGATGATATGGGAATTGGTTTAGGACATTGTAGTTTAATTGCTTACAAGGTAATTATGAGAAATTGAAGTAGTAAGAAAAGAAAAGTGAAGTGAAACAACCATGATAGCAATTTCCAATTTGATTTTGTGTAGAATATGTTGAAATAATAATTTTGTTTATTATTTTATTATTTTATTATTTAATGATTATGTCAAAATTCACTAACTAGAATTATTTTATGCATTTGACAGAATCCCATCTTCAACTAGATCACTCAGGAAGGCCTAAGACAGCACAAGCCCAAATTGATTGCAAATATCCTTTTTATAAATTGTTGTCAGCTCCAAAGGATCAATAGCAATAAATGTCATGATCTCTACATCGTTTGTCACCAATATTACCAGACTTTTCATAATCATTAAAAGAATGAAGATTAATTGCTCGAAATATATTCTAACCATTAAAGAGACATTGGAAATCTTTAGAATGAATATTGTGTTTTTTTTTTTACAGAAGATAATCAATTTTGAACAAAAATTCGTCTCAGTTACATGCCATTATTTCCGTGTGACTCTTTGTTATTCTTAACATATCTTTTAGTGTGATAAGTGTGTTGTGTGACGAAGAGTGTTTATTTCTTACTCTTAGATTCATTGTATTATTAAATTAGATGAAATTATTTGTAAAAGTCATTGTGACTTATCTTTAGCTACGGGTTGATAGTCTATTGGCGTAAAAGCTTTGGACTTGTTAAATAATTTGCTTAGTGAAATACCTAGCTATATTAACTACGGAGTGGATGTAGAATCAATAATAATCTGAACCACTATAAATTCATGTGTTGAATTTCCTCTACCTTATCCTTTTTTATTCATGTATTTACTTTCTCTTTTGGAAGCATGTGGCCTCCTACCTCTTTAGGAATCAAATATTTTAAACAATTTATGAACTTATATTCATTATTTAAATTATAGTGTACATAATAATTCACCTTCTCTTATTATATCTGTACTAACAAGTGGTATTAAAGTTTAGTTTCTATTTTTTTCAAGTAAAAATACCTAAAGAAAAGATCCTGTACATAATAGCAACTCAAATGGCTATTGATAGACATTCAATAAACTGACCACCCCACTTCGATGGAATAAACTATACTTACTAGAAAACTAGATGAAAATTTTCATTCAATCTAATGATGTTGATGCTTGGGTTATGATTCAATGAGGGTTGTACTCGTTCGTAAAGGAAGAGAATGGAAAGAAAGTTGATAAAACAATCTTGGAACTGAGCAATATGGAGAAAAGAAAATACGAGGTAAATTGCAAAGCTAAAAATTTATGTGCTATAAATGCAAATGAATTCTGTCATACCATAATACATAACACCGTCAAGGTAAGTAGTCCATGTGTTGATAAGAAATTAGAGTTAATCCAATGATAAAAATGAAGGAAAGTTAGTGGAAAAATAGCTGAATAGGAAAGACAAATCTTAATTCAGTGGTACCGTTCATATGGTAAATTTATCAACTTTGAAAATTCATAATAAATTTCAAAAAGTCTTAAAAATGGTGAAATTTATTAGCAGCTAGAGGAATGTGAAAGATAATTGGGCACCTAATTTCAATTCATAATTTGTTCATTTGTCTCCTCAAATAAATCCATGGTTGTGGTTGTAAGGAATTATGTAGACCAGATTTTTATTTCTAATATTTAGTGCAAAACCCACTTAAATGGAATCCAAATGATGTCAAATTTTTAAGAATACTTCATTAATACCTCAAGGGCTCACAAATAAAATTTTAACAAAAAAGTCATCCATTTAGTCCCTTGACTGTCACTCAACACCATACATATTAGAAAAACTTTTCTGCAAAATTCTTCATATTTTAAGCATGCAACAAGGGCAACTACTTACTCAAAATTTGATGGAATCTTGTAGAGGTAAACTCTGATATATTAAGATATAATCTGCCAAAGATATTAAATTTTCATATTTTCTCTTGTCTCATGAAATTTCATCTTCATAAAACTAAAACTTTACTAAATAAGTTTCAACATACGAAATTTTGAATTTTGCTTTATTCACTCATACTTATGTTTCTAGAATCCTTCTACTATCAAAATTTGCTCAAACTCTTGGTTGTTCATTTCTTCATGCATGTGAAAGTTTATACACATATAAAGAAAGTCATGTGCTACATCATCATATTTTCTAAATTACATGACAATACATCTTTGATTATTAAATTCTTGTTACATACATCAAAATATCATAACTTCCAACTAACTAAGCCTCCTCGCTTTGCTTCTTTAAAAGATCTAAGAGGCTATTTCCTTTTGCTTATTCTTACTAAATCCACCTAATATGGTTAGTTAGAGATATGATGAGACAAAAGGTCCCAATAGCTCACTTCATATTCCACACATAATATGACACACATAATCAAAAGATAAACATATATCATGGAATTATATTGGAGTTAACACCTTTAACTTTGGTTCATGATCACTTCATATTCATATTATGATTAAGGTAGGATCACCATGTCCATACCCTATAAACTATCATACATAACATCAATTGTAAGCTACTAAGGCTCCATGTAAGATCTCACACTATCATACATAAACTCGTAGTAATATAAAGCATGAAAATTCATTAAGTATGCAATCACTAAGCGTAAGCACACATAACATATGAAGAATAGAGAAAGAGCTACCTTACTACTTTAAGCTAATTCCTTTCTTGATTTCCCTTGTAATGGCAATATCTCTTTTCTAAACTCAATCCTTGATAGCTCTTTTGGCAATAACCAATCTCTATACACATAGGATTCATTACTATTGTTATTTTTAGTTTAAATGTTTTGACCATACTTACTTATACATTTAAAATTCTAAATTTCATAATAAATTACTTAGAAATATATCTTATTACATTACTAGGTGCCAATTGATTAAAGACCTACTTAGGCAACTTGGTCCCATTTTGTTTTTCCATTTTCTAACTATAATTTCATCTAGGTAATGAAGAGGAATTTGTTCACCTAAGTTGCTAGATTAAAAATATGGTGAGGAAGAGCTGAAACTTCATGGTCTTGGCCATATAGGATCAATTTCAACTTGAAATTTCTATGAACTATTTAAGAAATTCCTATAAGAAAACTTACCTTTTCTTTTGCTTCACGTTTCTTTTCTTTTGCTTCACATTTCTGTACTTGAATCCACTAAATTCTTCACTACAACTAGGCCGAAATCCACTATAAGAGAAAATATTTGGATCATTAGATAACTCTAAGTGATCTCTATAACTTTTCCTTTTACCGTGAATGCAAAAAGTGAAGAAATTACTTTGAAAAATTCACTTATACATTTCTCTCTCTTCTACCATTTTCTCCACCATTTTTGCACCTTATTTTTCTTCCTTAGTCATGTATATAATGGAGAACATGGTGGGGGTGTCCCTTTATCCCTCACTTGGTTGAAGGGTGGGTGGAAAAGTCAAATAAAAAACATCATTTGGTGAAAATTACACATTTTACCCTTCATTCATACTTTTGTCCCCTTTAGTGGTATTTTTTAATCCAAATTGTATAAAATTCACTAATCATGATTTTTGGATCTTCTGGTAGTTCTAAATTTAATTTTCAACATGCCTTGCAACTTTGCAAAAGTTACACTTTAACCTCTATTTATACCAAAACTTTTCGATTAGGTTCTTTTGGCTTTTCAACTCGGTCCTTCCCTCTTTGATTGGTTTACTTATTATCTTAATAAGAGTTATTATTTGGGATGCTACAAATTCAAAAAGCTTGCAAAGGTTCCTTTGCTAAAAGAAATGTGGGAAAAGATGGTGATAACCTATTAAGGAACATCTAAGGTCAAGAAGACCATAATAGATACACTAGTGCAGGAATATAAACCTTTTCATATGATTGACGAAGAAAGCATGAGAGAAATGTTCAATAGATTTGGGAGAATAATAAATGACCTTGATGCTTTTGGAAAATGTTATCTAGATGAAGATCTGATAAAAAATACACTAAGTAGTCTTAACTCATCTTGGAAAGCTATAGTTGTAACAATAATCACAAGTGGAAAACTTGAAGCTAAAATTTGGTGAGTCCAAAGGAAATATCATTGCCTATGAAGGAAGTTATCTGAACAAGAATAACTCAAATAGAAGGATTATACTAAAATCCTTATCAAAATTGTTTGAGAAAAAAAGTTCCTAAGGAATCAGCTGAAGATAAATAAATGGCGATTTTCACTAAAAAGAATGTACAAATTTTACAGAAAAAGGCATCAGAATAATAATACTCAATGAGAAAACGAGACTAGGAAAGAAGCTGTAAGAAATAAGCTGACTTGTTATAACTAAAAGAAAACTAGCTATATCAAAGCTGATCGTCCACTCAATAAAGATAAAAAGAAAGCAATGGTGGTAAATTCCTTCTGGAGCGATGATGATTTAGCCCTATATTTTAGTGACAATGAAAAGAACAATATAACAAACTTATACTTGTTTATAACAAAAAGGTAGAGACTACTGCTAATAATTGTACAAATGATATGTGTCTCATGACAAGTGATCATTGGGCATAATGTTGAAAATGAGGTTTCACTATAATCTAAATGTGAACACCCCATCTCACAAATAAATAAATGAGGATAATGAAAATGAAAATTAATTAATTAATTAATTGATTAATTAATTAATCAGCCAACAAAAAGCAAAAATGAAAATGAAAACAACAAACCTAAATTCATCATCAAATATGAAGAATTTAACAAAAACAAAAGTAGGAAATTAGAACATCTTGTTAAATTCATTAGTTAAAGAAATCAATTAAGTAAAACAACAAAGCAAAAACAATATATAATAATAATAATAATAATAATAATAATAATAATAATAATAATAATAATAATAATGGTAAAGAAAAAATGTAAATGTATATATATAATAAAAATAAAACAACAAAGGCCATAATGAAAGCGGAGACTAAAACCATCCGAGGTTGGAGCACAATGTCATTGCTGCAAACCCTTTTGAAAAGCTTACACCAAAATAAGCCTTGTGTCTTAGCCGAAAGCAAAAGAGAATGGGGTAACAAGGAACTCAAGAAATGTTAACTAGAGGGTAATGCCACTAGAGGGTTGAGTAGAGGCAGAAGGGCAAAGTGATGTGAGCTAATAAGGGTTGGAGTGTAGAGAAGGAGAAAGAAAAGTAGTAGGAGAAGATGAAGGAAAAGGAGAGAAAGAGAGTGGCTCTAGTAGGGGGCTATAAGATAAGGTTTAGCCAAGAAGAAAAAGGGGGAAGAAAGAAAAAGAAGAAGAGGAGAACTAACGAGGATTTGGAGTCGAAAAAGAGGAGGGAAGAAAAAGAAGAAAGAAAGGAGAAGGAGAAGAAGAAAAAGGGAGAGGGACCACGAGCTGGTGCCAAGAGGAAAGAAAAGAGGAAGAGAAGAAGAGAAAGAAAGGGAGAAAGGTCATAGGTTGAAACCGAGCTGAGAAGAAAGAGAGGAGAAAAAGAAGAAAAAAAAAGAAAGAAGATAGAAGGAGAAGAAGAGATAGGGAGAGAGAGGGAAACCGTGGGCTAAAACCAAGCTGAGAGAAATGAGAGGAGAAAAGGAAGAGAATGAAGAGAAGGAGAAGAAAGAAAAGAATAAGACAAGGGAAGAGGAGATTTGCACCCTTGTTCTCAGCTCGAGAACAGAGTTAAATAGAGGAGGAAGGGAAGAGGAAGAAGAAGGAAAGAAGAAGAGTCAGGGAAGAGGAGAGTAGTAAAGGGCATTGTCGCGAGCTTTGAAAAGGCAGGAGAGGAAGGAGGCAAGAGGAAGGAGAAAGGAAGAAGAAGCAGAGAAGAAGAGCTTTGTGCACCGGGGAAGGAGAAAGACATAGAAAGTGAGAGAGGGAGTAGCCGAAGAAGAAAGGAGAGAGTTGACGAAGTCAATAAGAAGGGGAATCGAGGCAGGGAAAAAGAAGAGAGCTAATACTACAGTGGAGAGAGGTTGGGGCCAAGGGTGTCAAGAATTGGGAGTGAAATAGGCAAGCCATGGTGTAAGGGACTTATGCTGCAGAAGGAGAGTGGGTGAGTGCTTGAGCAATAAAGAAGTTGCCTTGACCAGATAAGAAGCTTGATCCAATGTCTCCGGTTTGTAACTGAACATCCTTCGGTGAAGTGCTGGTGAACCCACTGTTTACTTTCTTTAGCATTTCTATTATTGTCATTTGCTTCTTTTCTTCATGTTATATATATATATATATATATATATATATATACACACACATATGTATATATATGCCTTTACAAATGAAGTTCCTTGCCATATGAGTGTGTGATACGTGCATGCAATGAAGGAGGCTTGGATGTGCATGGCAAGACTTGGGGAGGGGTCTCTTGTTTTCATATTTCGATGCTTTTTTATTTATTTATTTATTTTACTTTATTTTATTTCTTATTTCTTTTATTATTTATTTTATTCTTATCTTATTATGTATTTCACCATATTATAATATATATATATATATATATATGTGTGTGTGTGTGTATACATTAAAAAAGGTACACATAAAAATGACAATAAGTTTTTTTATATTATTATTTATTTTATTTATTATATATATATATATATTGTCATATTATATATATATATATATATATACCAAGGCCATAGATATGATAAGTGCATGAAAGAGGCCAGGGCGTTCATGGCAAATTTACGTGGGTTAGTCCATTGTGTTCTTTTATTTTTTATGCTTTTTTTAATTTGTTATTTATTTTACCTTATTTTATTTTTTATTGGTTCATTTTCACTACTAGTATTATTATTGCTATCACTATTCTTGTTACCATCTGGTCCTAATTTCAACAATGACACGTGAGAACACTAGTCTCTTTAGGCGCTTAGATAGAAGTCGTGTAAGATTTTTCTAATCTCTTCAGACTTCAACGGATAATATTTAACTTAGCAAAACTTCAAAACAAAATTTTTAGATCATCGGAATAATCTACCTTCCGCTTTAAGTAATAATCGCTGCGTGAGATCCTAAATCTCCTCAGGCGCTTGTGAATAAATTAGTAGAGGCTGTATGAGATCCTTTATCTCTTTAGGCCTTGAAATTTAATGCTCATTTTCAAAAATATAAAGATAAAATAAATTCATATATATATATATATAAAGAGAGGTTTATTTTACTTGTTATTCACAATTAAAATCCTAAGAAATTCATTTTTTTCATTATGATATCATTTTCAAAATTAAAACAACAATAAAAAAATCCAATATATATATATATATATATAAATTCAAAAATCCTAAAAAATGGTTTTTTCATTATAATTTTGTTCCAATTTCAACAATAAATTCCAATTTTGTAAATCCAAAAATCCAAAATTTTTTTTTTTTAACAATATAATCTCCCAAAAATCTTAAAATCTTTGCCCATTATCACTCTATTTAAATAAAGGTTGAAATTCCATAAATAAACAAAAATTAAAAAGAAGGAAAATGAAGAGATCAAGAGAGTTAGATTAATTAGCTTATTATAAATTAAAACACAGATCAAATTATAATCTCATTTTGTTTACGAAAATTTGTTTAATTTGAACTCTCCCATTCTCGTTGCAAAAATTAAAAATCACCAACTAACTGACACATTTTTTGGTCAAACTACGTGGACTTTGATTCCTTTTACAGGGTACGTAGGCCCTAGGTTTTCATCCTAAGTCAAGACTGTCCTTTGTAAATATATGCTTATTTGCTTTTATTATTGTTATTTTTGTCTTCTCCATTTAATAAGCATGCATATTAATAAAAAGGTAACTGAGATAAATTTAAGGTCATATTCTATTTCAGTTGATTAGTTTAAGGTAACTGTTCTTAAGGATAGGTGCTGCGGGGTGTCTAATACCTTCCCCACACTCAAATAGACTCCCAAACTTATCTCTGATTTCGCATATTGTTTTACCTTTTTTCTTTTGTTTCAAATTGGTTTTCTGTTAAAACTTTTAGTGGCGATTCCAGTAAATTGATTTTCAAGATTCGTTTTGGGAATCATTTTAAACTATTTTTTTATTGCTTCAAGCCAAAAGGTCAGTTACGACACCAAAAGAAGAAGAAGACAATGGTATTTGGATTCTGGTTTCTCCAGACACGTAGCTAGAAACAAAAAGTCATTTGATTTCTTTCACAAAAGGAAATTTTGGAATTGTCCCTATCGGTGAGGGCAAAAAGGGAAGAATTATAGGTTTTGGTAAAGTGTTCATAAATTCTTTTCTAACTATTGAAAATGTTTATCTTGTTAATGGTCTAAAACATAACCTAACCAGTATTAGCCAACTGTGTGACAAAAGATATGATATTGCATTTAGCTTTACCTTTTGTATGATATCTAAGGAAGGTTATGCTATTATTGAAAGAAAAAGAAATGAAAATGTTTATATCTTACATACTGATAAAATAGAATCCTGTAAATGTCTTTCCCCTTTGCAAGATCGTTGTTGGCTCTGCCACAAAAGATTAAGGCACACAAACATGTAGTTAATATCAAAGCTATGGTCCAAGGAATTAGTGTTTGGTTTACCAAAGCTAAAATATGAAAAGGATCACTTTTGTGATGCTTACCAACAAGGCAAATTGGTAAGATCTACATTCCAGTTAAAGAAATGCATAAGCACTAAAAGACCTCAGCAGCTAATTCACATGGATTTATTTGGTTCCATCAAAACTCAAAGCATAAGAGGTAAAAATCACAATTTTGTTATTGTTGATGATTTTTCAATATATACACAAGTATATTTTCTTCCTCACAAATACAAGTATTTTGAATATTTTAAAAACTATTGTGCAATTGTTCAAAATGAAAAGTGGTAATGCATCACTTCAATAAGAAGTGACAATGGCAAAATATTCAAAAATAAAATGTTCGATGAATTCTGTGTCAAATTAGGGATTACTCATAACTTCACTGTTCCATAAACTCTATAGTAAAATAGGGTTGCTTCCTTGTGAAAATAGCTAACTCAAAAGCTAGTAGGCTGAGGTCGTTAGTACTTGCTACTACATTTTGAATAGATGTACAACTAAACCCATTATGAATAAAACTCCTTATAAGCTTTAGAAAGGTAGGAAACCAAATATATGCTATTTTCACACCTTTGGAAGTAAATGATATATTTTAAATAATAATAAAGAAAATCTAGGAAATTTTTGACTTTAAAACAAATGAATGAGTCTTCATTAGAAACTCCACATCTATTAAAGCTTTTGGAGTATTTAATATGAACTCTTACATTGCGGAAGAAACTATACATATTGTTTTTAGAGAAAATAATGTGTGCTCTCAAGTGCCTCATAAAAATAATGTTAATGATAAAATGTTCCCTATAGCACCTCAAAAGGCTGCTTAGGAAGATGAGGCTTTTGTTCTCAAAACAAATCTTGATGATGCTAGTGTTGAGCACACTATAGAAGGTAACTCCAATATTGTTGTCAATCTCATTCCTCAAGAAGAAGCAATTATACCTTATAGACATAGAATTCTCATAGAATGGAGACATTTAACAACATATCTAAATGAATTCATCATTGGAGATCCAAAGGAAGGAATGAAGACACATTCACTATACAGAGCTATGAATCATGTAGTATTTGTATCTCAAGTTAAACCTAAAAATATAACTGAAGTGCTCACAATGACTACTAGATTGTGGCTATGTAGGAAGAACTAAATTAGTTTGAAAACAATCGAGTATGGTCACTTGTTCCTGCATTTTGAAGGAAAAACCATTATTGGCACAAAATGGTAGTTTAGAAATAAACTAGATGAATCAAACAATATCATAAAAAATAAGGTCAGATTGGTTGACTAAGGATATAATCAGGAGCAACCAATTGACTTTAAAGAAATAAATGCTCTTGTGGCTAGACATGAAGCTATAAGAATGCTATTAGCTTTTACATGTCACAAAAGATTGAAACTTTATCAAATAGACATGAAAAGTGCATTCTTAAATAGATTTCTATAAGACGAAGTATACGTCAAATAACCTTCTAGATTTGAAATGGATGACAAACCTTATCATGTCTACAAATTAAATAAAGCACTATATGGCCTCAATCAAGCTCCTCAACCTTGGTATGAATGCTTTAGCAAATTTCTCATAAACAATAGCTTCATGAAAGGCAAGATAGATATAACTTTCTTAATCAAAAACATAAATGGTCAAATGTTTATCATACAGGTCTACGTTGATGACATAATTTTCTGATCTACTGATGAAAACATGTGCAGAGACTTTTTAAACGTCATGATTAAAAAGTTTGAAATAAGTATGATGGGAGAAATTACCTTTTTCTTAAGGTTACAAATGAAGAACCTAAAGGGACATTTATCTCTTAGATAAAGCACACAAAATAAAAATTGAAACATTTTGGAACAAAACTAGCAAAATTGATTAGAACTCTAATGAGCACTTCCCCTCAAGCCTGAGAACGATGAACATGGCATCTGAGTGGATCAAAAGAAATACAAAGGGATAGTAGGATTACTACTATATCTCACAACCACCAGACCATATATAATGTTTTGTGTATACTTGTGTGCTAAATTTCATTCTGATACTCAGGATTAATCATATCTCACAGTTGTTAAATGAAATTTTAAATATTTAGTTGGAACTTAAAACATTGATTTTTGGTAACCCAAACACACTCCTTGCAATCTTCATAGTTTTTCTGATGCTGACTTTGGTGGATGCATAACAGATCAGAAAATTACAAGTAACATGTGTCAATTTGTGGGACTAAGCCTAGTGTTTTGGCATAGCAAGAAACAAAACTTGGTGGAACTATTCATTATAGAAGCAGAATACTTGGCCGTAGAAAGTTACTGTGCTAAGATTCTTTAGATGATGCAACAACTTAATGACTATGGCCGCACACAAAATGGTGTTCACATCTAATGCAATAACACTAATGCTATCAACATCTTTAGGAATCTTGTTGAACATTATAGAACTAAACACATTGACATTAGACACCACTTTCTTAGAGATCATGTGGCCAAAGAAAATATTTCTATTGAATTTGTTTCTACAGTAGATCAACATGGACATATCTATACCAAACCTCTTGGTACATAATAGTTACATTAAATTTGATGTGAACTGGATATAATTGAAGTTTGATAGAATACACTAGGATTTCCTCTATTGGCCTAAAAGTTCATATATGGATTTATCACTCACACACCTAGACCTAACTCGTCGACCCAACTAATATTCTCCTTCACGGGTAAAATTAAAAAATCCACATGATTCAAATCCTCTTACTTATGTTTCTTTGCCACATGATTAAAAAATCCTCTAATGAACACCCCATCCAAAAAAAAAAAGATGAAAAATGAAAATAAAAATGAGAAGCAAATATTAAAAAAAAAAACTCATAAAATGAAAATAACAAATTAGAAATTAACAAAAGACTAAAAGGGAAACCAAAATTAAGGGAATGAAAATAAACAAAACACGGATTTCAATAAAATAATAAAAATGGAAACAAAAAAATAAAAAATAAATGATATAATCACAGAAAGAAAAAATGATAAAAATAATAAATATGAAAGGGATCAAAATTAATTTAAAAACAATAATATAAACAAATTGAACTTGAAAAATCCATAAAAAGCAAAACTAAAACTAAGAAAACTAAAATATGGAAAAAGAAAAGAAAATTCAAGATAAATGGAAAGAGAAGAAAAAGACAATAACACTGTAACATAGCCTTACCTACAGCTTACACTAGAATAGAAAGCTATAATTTGGGAGAATTTTTAGTTCCTACCAAGATGAAGTGAATATGGCAATGCTGACATATATGCCAATTGGGGAAGTAAAAGGCAACTATCTCTTTGCTTCATTAAATCCTACACAAAAGAAAGACAAGGTCTTAAATAATGAAATGGATATGAGAAGCAAAGTGATTGATTACCATTGGAAGCGGAGATGGCACAGGAAGAGTGAAAGAGAGATAAAATAAAAATAGAAAAAAGATGAGAGAGCGGAGAGACCATAAGAGAAAAAGAGAGCTGAGGAGCTAGAAATAGAAGTGGAGAAAAGAACTGAGCTTGAGAGAAAGAAATGTGAAAGATAGAGAAATTGGGCCATGAGGGAAACTAAGGGAGAGAATAAAGGAGGATCCCTGTTCTGAGCATTATTAATACGGTGCAAAAATGGCAGAAAAAAAAAAGTTGGGTGGAAGAAGAAGAAACCAAAAAAATGTAGTACCTATAGATAGGAGAAGAGATCTTTGAGTATCAAAGTGTTACAAAATGTAAAATAGATGAAGAGAAGTGTGATAAAGACAAAAGCATCCATGTTTGAATAGGTGAAATGCCTTTCCATTTTTATTCTTGGGTTGCTCAGTAACGCATGTTTAAAGGGATTTTAACTAGATGTGTTTATGCCTTTCTATGTGGCATTTGTTGCAATATATCTGCCTTTGTAAAATCACAAAATCCTTTAGCCATGTTTTTTTTTAAAATTTTTTATTAGCCTTTAGGGCATTCAAAGTGATTTTTGGATGAGAATTAACCTGTGCTCCTTTCTTGTTCATGTATCTTGTCACCGTATTAAAACCCATGGAAATTAGATTGATTCTAGCTTTGCATGCCTAGGTGTGTCATGTTGCCAATTAATCTCCAAGAATTTCAATTTTCTAGTCGCCTATGTTGAAAGGAAGGAAGGGATTAATGCTAGTGTTTGGTAAGTTGTTGTTTATATTGTTATGATAAAACTTCCTTATATGTGAGCCATTAGCTTAATTGGACAATCTAGTAGGTTGAATTTGTGATGAAGGACCTAGTTTTTTTAAGTGCCATCTTTAGTACACTTATAATTTTGAGTGTATTTATTTATTTATATAATTCCTAGAGTTGCCATGTGAGACTTAGATTTTCCTCAAGTATTTAGGAAGTCAACCTATGAAACCATGTGAGACCTTGTATCTTCTCAGGTTTCACCTAAGTGGTCACGTATTTTTAAAATAAATTTGGGTTCCAACAATCCATAACAAATAAGGGATTTTTAAAAAGATAAAAAAAAAAAGACAAAGAATAAAAAATATTCTTCTTAAATATTTCTTTTAATGCTTTTCAAAATTTAAAAATATAAAAAATACAAAAATTTCAAAATTTCCTTTTACTTTTAAATTCTTCTTTAAAATGACAAAAGACAAAAAAAATTATACTTTTCCTTTCTTTTAAATCATTTTAAAATGCTTGCTTTTAATTTCATATTCCACCAAAAGTAATAAAAAAAAAATACAATAAAGGTCTATTTTCAAAGATTCTAAAATTACAAAAGAAATATTGAAAAGAGAAAAATGAATGGAGTATAAAAGTGAGATTGAATTGATTTCGCAAATTAAACTATACTAACCAAATTTCAAATTCGTTTTCTTTATGAAAATCAACTTAATTTAATCTAACTTTATTGTTCACAAAAATTAAAAAGAATTCCAACCAATAGACAACCTGTTTAGATCAACTACATATACTTTAATCCCTACCTTAAGGTACGTAGGCTTTAGACTCTGATTCTATGTCAAGTCCACCCTTTGTAAATAATTCATTCCTCTTTTGGTTATTTTTGTTTTATTTCATTTGTTTCACTTTCATGTTTTTATATTTACATGTGATTTATAAGAGTGATTCTTTTTTAAAACTAAGGCCATATAATTTTTGCAAAATTAACTTTGGTTAATCATTCTTAAGAACAAGTGTTGTGGGACACCTAATACCTTCTCTATGCACAATCAACTCCTAAATTTGATCATTGGTCTGTAGATCACCTTATCCTTTAAATTGGTTTCTCAAAGTTTTCCTTTTAAAATTTTAGTGATAACTCCTAAATTTTGGTTTTTGTTTCCGAAGTGAAAATTACAAATTTTTCTCTTTTTCTTGCACCTTGCCATCACATTTTGGTTGCGATAGCCATCTATCCTATCTGTCTAACTGTATTGCCTAAATTGCATCGATTTCCTAGTTACGCACGTCTTCTATGTTTAACAATTGCCCTTTTCATTATTTCGCTTCATGAATGCTCTTTTCAAACCTTCCCTTTAAATTGGTCACTTCACTTGTTACTTGACACTTATATACTATCTTCCTCGTCCATCCTTACTTTGCATATATGGCCTCTCACACGTATAAGTCTTTTGTGATCTTTTCCTATGGGAATAATGTCAAAATCCTTAATGGACCATATGCCAAAACGCAGTTTGAAACCAATTTCAAGAAACTTTGAGTTGCACCGGCTTCAGAGGTAAACCTTGATTTTATTAGGAAAAATAATTAGAAATGTTTTGATCTTTTTTACAAGTTCGGCTAGGAGCCCTTCTTTCTCCTTAGGGAATGTGTTTATCTAAGGCTCATTCAGAAATTCTACTTGAACATATTCTTTAATGAAAAGGCCACTAAGGCTCGCTTACTACTTTATGGACTGAGAATCACTTTGGATCTAGCTACTTTAATGATTATTGATGAACCGCAAATATATTGGTTAAATTGTAGTAAAAAGATCTAAAAGATGTAGTATTGTTCCCATAAGGATAATGCGTTATCTTTATTATTCTTAAGATAAATTTTTTGCCTATAAAAATACACAATATGTATAAAAGTATGGGTTAGTGTAATTCTTTACATACTTACTCTGGTGCCCAGATAAACTAGTCACTAGGAAATGATTTAAGTGTAACAATAAAATAACTATGCAAAACTAATATTCTAAAGGCCCACATTAAAAATAAAAAACTCAAAACTCTACAATAAATTAAACTAATTAAGAGTTAAAGTGATCATCAATAGAGTTATTAAGTTCATTTTTAACTTTACACCTATATAGTTTACTTCCACTTCTGAGTAATCTAGCTCGCTAATAAGATAAGTTTGAATGCACTGTATATCCTAATTCTAGTTCCAATTCAACATAAAAGTCAAATTCAAGCAGTTCAAGTGTAATTTTCCCTAGAATGCATTAAGGTCAAGGGCTAAATTACCAACCACAACCACTAAAAAGTCAAATCCAAGCAGTTTAGATAGAATTGCACAACCTTAAACATAAACTTCCTTTAAAAGTTAGATCCAAATAGTTTAAGTGAAACTAATCGTAAGGTGCATTAAACTCTTGAAAAAACATTAAGAATTTAAGATTGAATTCACCTTAAAGTTAGTTTAAAAAAACATTAAGAATTTGACTCCATGACAAGAGGTTATGAGAATTTCTACAATATATACCATTCATCCCACTTACAATTATCTTAATTGACTAAAATATATAAAAGCCCCAAATAAGAAGTAATATACATTCATAAATAACCTATAATTACAAGAGGAAAGAAATAATCTCATGTAATATATGTGGATACAAAATTGTGAAATTCCTACTCAACATTCTTAAGAAATCTAATACGACAATTAACAATAAGCACAAATCTATGCTACACAAGGAAATAAAATTTTTTTAGAAAAGATAAAGAAGGAGAAAAGAGTGGAATGAGTCCTTAATGGAAGAATCCAGGGAAATTTGGCCAAGGGAGGTCTAAGATGACCAGCCCTTGGCCTCTCCTTCAAGGAAAACACCTTGCAAACCCAAGAAAATAGAAGATTTCGTTGTTTTCCAAGCAAGATTTTTGAACCTAACTTCTCTTCTACTCCATTTCTTCTCAAAATACCTAAAAACCCCTATTATACTCTAAAAAAAAATTGTTTTCTGGATATTTAGGTGCCTAGTAACTTTAAGCTCTAACGAAATATTCTGGCTATCTAGGCACCAGGGTAGGTTCCTTGACACAACTTCAATCTTTTGGCCATAACTTTATGATTTGATGTTAGAATTTAGGAAATTAATACATGTTGAAAAGCTCTTGACGAGATCTATAATTTTGTGTGAAATGACTATCTTCAAATTTTGATATTTAAGGTCCAAAATTGGCATCAAAATTGAGTGTTCGCCATATTAATTTGAATATCATCTTAACTTTTTTCCTTGACTTCTTTTAACCACTAAGATGCTTGTGAAATCCTTCAAAACATCCTTGAATCTCCTCTTCCAAGCCTCTAATCCCTCAATTTCAGTATATAAAATCAATTCATGTGCAATTATTATTTAAACAATGCAAAATAAATTAACTTACTGCAAGGAGGCTGTCAAATGATGCAATCCATCAAATGCATAAAACTAGCTTTAATTGGTCACTAATTCCAAAGAATTTATCCAAACTACAAGATACATCTCTAGTAAAACATATACAAATATGACAACATTAGGGACTTATCACTTCCCCAAACATATGTTTTTGCTTGTCGCCAATCAAAACCAAATTAGTACTTAAAATTTCCTATCAATTATGTAGTCACTTTTTAGGTATGTTATATTATTTCTATCATGATTTGCAACAAGTTTATATGATTAAAAGAAAAATAAATAATGTAATCTAGCTTTAAAGCTCAACTGCTAATGAAAAAATTTCCATCTGATGAAGTGGGTGTGTGGATAACTATGCAATTACCTAATTACAAACATTAGAGTGATTTGTGCAAGTCAAACTACACAATGCATCTTTCCCTAAATTTTTAAATTTTGGCCTATCTCTTGGATTTGTAACCCTTGGTTACCTGATTATGCTTAGATTTAAATTTTCTTGCTTGTGTGTTTTATATGTCTATGCCTATCTCCGTGTGCACTATATCAATATGTTCTATATGTATCTTGTTCACTCTATACTTTATCTTTTGCTTATGTCAAAAAGGGAGAGAATAAGTTTGAGACAAGTGATGTGCTTAACTAAAGGGAAGCATTTCAAAAAGTGAAGTATTCTCAATAGACACCATCTTATCTTGACGTGTTAACATAATCAAAATAAAAAGGGAGATTGTTGAACTAATAATTTTATTTTACTGGTTTATTATTTAATGTTTATGTCAAAATTCACTAATTGGACTTATATTTTGCATCTCAAAGAAGCCCAGCTCATACTAGATCACTTAGAAAGGCCCCAAGCAGCATGAGCCCAAGCTAATTGCAAATATCCTCTTTCTTAATCGTTGTCAGCTCCAAAGGATCACTAGCAATAAATGCCATGATCTCAGCATTGTTAGTCGCCAACATTATAGGACTTTTCATAATCACTAAAAGAATGAAGATTACATGCCTATAATTGATTCTAGCTGTTAAAGAGATGATGAAAATCTTTAGCATAAATGTATACTAGGTGTTCAACTTTGCTAAAGATCATTGATCTTGAACAAAAATTTGTCTTAGCTATGTGTTGTCGTGTTTGTGTGACTCTATATTCTTCTTCACATATTTTTATGTAATAATGTGTGTTGTGTGAGGAAAAGTGTTTATTTCTTACTCTCAGATTCATTGTATTATGGCATTAGGTGAAATTCCAATGGTTGTTATTATATTTGTAAAAATCATCGTGACTTATCTCTAGCTATGGGTTGCTAATGTATTGGCGTAAAAGCTTTAGAGCTTTGCCCTTATTGCAAAATAAACCATTGTACTTGTCAGCTAATTTATTTAGTGAAATACCTAGCCATATAAGTTAGGAAGTAGATATAGAATTAAAAGTGATTTAAACAATTATAAATTCCTATGTGTTGTATTTTCTCGACCTTATCTTTTTTATTCACTTGCTGACCTTCTCTTTAGGAAGTAGATGACCTTCTACCTTTTCAATAATCAAATGTTTTAAAAAAATTTAACTTATACTTATTATTTAAATTATAATTTTACATAGCAATTCACTCCTTCTTACTATTATGTGCGTCAATAGAATAACATTGAGTTAGTTGCGCCCTGCTGGTTAAATGTCATGTTATAGATAATTACGTCACTCTAAATTGTATATGATTATAATTTTTTTGGTTGCAGAAAATTTCCATCATGCGGACGAGCACAATGTGATAGCTAAGTGCAAGATACTATTATTTATAGAATAACACATTTGAATTATTTTATTATTACATATTAGAGGCCATACAGAGAAGAATAAGTCCTGTAGTTGAGAAGAAACGGAGAAAACTATTAAGGCTTTCCCAACTGACTAACGCATGAGAAATCCATGTGTGACTTTCCTTTTAATTTTCTGAATTGAAGTACCACAACATGTTTGAATAATTGGTCCCTCAATAAAAGTAAAGGCAACGGAATATAATGACATTGAGGATGACCAACTTATTTTCTAGGAAGGGAAATGCGAAAAATTGGACGATTCATGGCCTTAACTGGGTTTTCAAAACGATCGAAACGTGAACTAGAAACGACATCTGGTTGCTTGATGTTCTCAGCCATTTGCTTTACCTCCACTGCTAAATCTTTCCGTAGTGTGTTTATCATGTAATAGCTAAATGCAAGATACTATGACTTGACAGCATAACTTCTCTGAATTATTTGATTGCAGAGAAGAATATGTTCTCAAGTTAAGAAGAAACAGAGGAAAAAAATCAAAGAGAAAAACCAGAAGGAACCTGCTCTTCCTTTTCTTACTGATAATATTCCCTTCTCCCTCTCCTAGTTTCCACGCCACCCTCCTAATTCGGTTACTTCTTCTGACAGAAGCTGCCACGTGCCCGTCAATCAGCATCAGGTGTCCACCTGTGCCTCAGAATGGACTACCCGGCTTTGGTATAACGGCACATAACATTAACTTTAGTTTCCAACTACAATACAAGTACAAGAGAAGCAGGAAAATTTAAGCAGTTGGCCCCTTAAGGAAGAGATGGCAATTCAAAAGCATGCTATGATAAAAAAATAAAACCGTTACGATTTAATCAATTTTGACATGTGAATAATTATTTTCCACCTAATTTTTTTTTGTTTTATTTTGTCCCGTTTGGTTTCATCCGTCTGGTTTAGTTCTGAACACTTGTGAGAGGAGGTATTACTTATCGAGAGAAGGCATAATAATTTAAAATAGAGAAAAGGATTATATGATAGTAAAATTTTTTGATACACTCAAAATTGTGACCATATGAAAAATGACATATGATATAATTTAAACACTTAAAAAGACTTTAACTAAACAATTATAACTTCACGAAACAGTCTATTTATCACGGCATATAAGTATGTACAACATCTTTTAACCCACAAATATGTGTATATTCGTACGTGACACAAAATGAGTTCTAACATTCCACCAGGAAACCAGAAGAGGAGTTCGAAAATTAGATGGTACTTGCTGAACAGATCTGTTCACGTTGACATTGCCAGACAAGAAATTGAGAGGATAAGAAATGGGGGGAAAATCAAATAATCATCCATGTGTAATATTTCAGTAATCAATATCATAGCCAAAAAGCAATCGTTCGAGTGTACGCATTTTAATGTCCAGGCTTCATATACTGCAGGACATGCAAGTTGTGTAATTTTTCTAAAAGTTCTTATCTATATTTCTCAAATTTCAATTGATGAGTGGATGACTGCAATCTCAATTAAACAATTATTCGTATTTTAATTATTTTCTTCGTAGTGATAGATTTTTAAATCATAATTAATTGGTAGTAATGAACATCAAATGCATGGTTCATTTTTGGGGTTTAATCAAACAAACCTCCAAATTCTTGACTGCATTTAATTTTAAGGAGTGAAAGTTTTCAAATCAATTATTTGAAGGAAGACAAACTCTTATAATATAAGGAGAGCAAGTTCTTATAAATTAAATAAAACAATCATAAATATAAGATAAAATTATATATGAAAATTAAAATTTTAAAAATCCAAAGGAGATGCACATTCGTACCCCTTTAGATCCATCATAACAGCCTAACTATAGTTATGATGGAAGGAAGTGGATGACAATGACTAGAAATGAAATAGTAAAATAGATGAAATTTAAAATTTTTAAAGATTAAACAAAATTATTAGCCTCCAAATTAAAGGATTTAGAATTAAATGTTATACTTAGATAATAAAATTATAATTATATCTAAGTTAGATGAAAACTTGCTAAAATTATATTCTAATTTTAAAGATAATATTATAAAAAAAATTATAAATCATTCTATTATATAATTCCCTTTATAATCTCATTAAATTTGCAAACAATAAGGAATGAAACTTACCTATTATTTTATTCCTTGCTGTTTCATTTCAATTTATTGTTTGCTATTCCATTCTTTGATAAACTTCCAAGTTCCAACCATATATAACCTGATTCTAAATGTCAAACATATGAACTTTTTTCTTCACCAAAATTTCAGCACACGTTCCTATATATGCACAATATTCCATACGTGATCCTCACATAACACCTGACTATATACCAACTTTATGCTCCAATTACTTATAAGATCGCAAGCTCCCGTAGACATTTAATTTGGAGGAACATTGTCAACCATAATATATATACAACAGCGAGAAATTTGGAAGATCATTATCAATCACAAAACAACAATCCATATAATGCCGCGATTCGCAACATTGATGATATAAAAACTATTCACTAACTAAGCAATCCAATAAAATACCTTGATCTTGAGGGCTTTTTGTCTTCCAATCTGTAAATTAGGAAATCTTTTCTAGAAAATTTAAGATGACGATTGGCTAACTAGCATGCAGCTCCTTGATTGCTTTTGCTTTGCCTGAGAAATACCTTTCATCACACTCCCACTTGGTCATGGCATGGCAACTTCAGAATGATTCCGCCTCGATCCGACGCATGCAACACTATTATTCACTTTGGAATAGTTTTGATTTCTATCCAACGTTATTCTTTCTTAATACATACAGATAGATATAGATAGATGTGATGAGTACCTTCTCCCTTCTGTCTATTAGATCGACTAAAAATCAAACAAGAACGGATCGTTATAGTAGTCCCATAGATTTGGTGGGTACTCTTCCTCATTCGCCAACAGCCACGGATCCGCCGGTGCAGCTACAGTCTGAGTCTGCGAAGTGCAAAAGCTTGCCCCAACCGAACCCACCATGGAACTCATATCATCGTACATGCAATTCTGATGCTGCTGTTGATTCGACATATCCTGTTGCTGCTGCAGCTGATTCTGGTACGAGGTTGCTGCGTTGGAGTTATCAACAAAATTTCCATCAGATTCCGGGGACTGATGCGGTTTCTGTGGTAGTTGCACCACTTGATGATGCTGCTGTACTATGTTATTCATAGGACACATCACCTGCTGTATATTATTAGTATTATTGGGGTAAACCCCGTAGGGTAAGAAGCCCGATGAGGCGCCGGAGGGAAAGGTGAAGCCGAAGCCGAAGCCAGCGGGTCGAGGAAGCAAGGGACGGAGGGTTTGAGAAGAGGAAGAAGAGTTAGAGGCACGAGAGGACGAAGAAAGCGAAGGTGAGGTGGCAGAGGGTTGTAAATTGAGCTGAGCCCTAGAGCCGTAGAGGATGATGGCGGCGCGGTCGTAGGCTCGAGCCGCGTCCTCGGCGGTGGCGAAGGTGCCGAGCCACTTTCGGGTTCGCTTGCGGGGCTCTCGGATCTCGGCGACCCATTTGCCCCAGCTTCGTTGCCTCACACCACGATACCTAAATTTATTGTTGTCAGGACCACCTTTGCCTTTACATTTGCGAGCACTGTTGTCAGTTCTGATGTTGGTGTTATCATGAGATGTTTGGCAGGGAGTGGCGGTTGCAACGGTGGTGATGGTGGCATCGGTGGGTGTGGTTTCTTGGGGAGGGTGAAGCTCGTGAGGAGGTGGGGGTGATGAAGCGTCGTCCATTGGAGGTTTTGAAAAGATGGAGACCACTCTAGCTTCCTCGTTCAGAGTTTTTGATTTTGATTATAGGTCTGGTGAATGGAGGCTTGAATGTCAGGTGTGTAAATGGTGGGCTAGGGCGGTGGACTTGCAAATATGGAATATTTATAGAGAGAGAAAGGAAGAAGAGGATTACTGTGCAGTGAAGAAACAGAGCAGGACAGGTGCACATTGGTTTCGGAATTTGGAATCATTACTCCGTTTCTTTTACCCTTATTTATTTGTGAGGTTTCTTGTGACTATTGGTTTTATTTTGGGATTAATTCGTTGGCAGATGCTAGTTAAAAGTGATTAGCCACACTAACCATTCTACAAACTCGAAACGGAGTTATAAATATTGTGCTTTTAATTTATTTCTTTCCATATTCTTTACTGAAGAAAAGACTTGAAGATCGATGTTTGATCTTTATTATAATTAACAATTAAAGATCTTAATATATTAGTCAACCATACGCTGTTCTTTGGAATGATCATTCTTGTATATCGAATTCTTTGTTACACTAGTAACATTATTGAATTGGGAATATATACATACATATATATTTGGCAAGGGGCTTTTTGATATTTAATTTAATTGTTTACAGTAGTTGTGTCAGTCGGCTCAATGTGCGTCACTAAAATCAAAGACGATTTTCCAAATTGAATAATCAGCTTCTGTTTGAATGGACTATCATTTTGTTATGTGGCGAGATCCGAATGTATATCTATATGTTTAAATAAAGCATTCTCATCCAGAACGCCACCATACAACAGTTACCTACCGTATATATATGTGTGTGTGTACTAGCCAGCATTAATTCCTTGAAGCAAAGATTAGGTATTGATTTTAGCTGGTTCGCTCAGTGCCTCAATCTGTATCTCAATCTTGGAGATGGAGGAACCTGTGTATATATGAACACCACAATTATATAATTATTTTTCTTATGGATGTGCAAATATTAATTGGCACTATAAATCTTGTTTGGATTGGAGTAGCCACTAGCCAGCAGACTTATCTGAGCATAGGTTATAGAATCGAGATAGATATCTGCGCTTCTGATGCTCAAAGCTGCATGCGAGTGCTCTCAGTTACTTCCTTGTTCTGGATCGTTCGTCACTTCTCCAACAGTTTCTATGTGATCTCTATTTAGAGGTTCATATGGATGTGATATATTAATTAAAAACATATTAATTAATTTTGATACATTTATGTAAAAATTAATTTAATGTATCAGCTTTAATGAATTTATTTAAATTAATATATTAAATTAGTTCTCACGTAAATATATTAAAAATAATTAATATTTTTTAAAAAATTATAAATCCTAAACATTAAACTCTAATATTTTTTTATAGAGTAATAATAATCAATTTATCATACACAACACTTCCATACACATAATTAAGAGAACATGTAATTCAAGGTGCGTAATAATGATTTAAATCCATTGTACGCGTTGTTTTTACTTTTTTCAAAGTTAGCTAGGTTTTCAATTACAGATTGAATTATCACAAAAAGGAGATGAAACACATGCAGTGCACTTATATTGATTGACCTACGTGGCTTTTGCATGCAAACGAAGAATCTGCCACGTGCCAATTTTGAATGAGATGTGCAGTTAAAAAGGCCTGCCATGGATCAGGTTCCATCGAGTGGAGAGCTTCCTGTAAATGCACCACTAAATGTCCTCAAACGTAGCTGTAAGGGAGAACTTAAAGCTCTTTGTCATTCAATCGACTTTAAATTCATGTCTATAATAATATCAAATTAGTTTATGTAAATTGAAAAATTAATAGCGTAAAAGTTTAATTTAAGTCAAACTCCACAACTTTTATAAAAGGATTAAATTTAAATGTGATTATATATATATATATATATATAATATTATTTTAATTCTTCACTTATCAAATTATTTTTAATTTAATTTTTTATTAATTTTTATTTTTAATTTTATTTATTACTTATTAGTTCAGACTTAATTCGATCATTAACAGATTTTTATTTTTAACTTAATTTTTTACTTATTAATTTATTCTCAAATTGATCTCTTGTTAATATAAAAGTTAATATATTTAGATAGTCATTTTGTCTTAATTAAATTAGGACTAAATAATTTAACATTCATATTAATAAGGAATTAAATTAAAAAAAATACTAAATTAAAAATTAATTAATAAATTAAAAATTAAAATAATATTTTATACTATATCTATTATTAATTTTTAATTTAAATTAACATTATGAGCGTACGATTTGATTAAAAAATTATTTAATTATTTTAAAAAAATTGTATACTATTTAAGGTATTATTGATGAACTATATGATTATTGGATTTTAATTAGAGATATAATAATAAAGATATAAGAAATTACATATAATTTAATTTCTTTGACAAATAGAATAAATAATTAATAAAAAAGTAGTCTCAGAAATATGAAATTATAACATATATAGAACTATATATAACAAATTGATAATAACTTACATCATGAACAATTGGAATAAGGGTGAATCAGGATGAGTAGCGTAAGGAATAAAATAAGGAAGAAGAAATACGAGTGGAAAAACTGGATTAAGGTTTGAAAATGAGGGGAGAAGTGTGAAGGAGATAGAGTCAGCAGTGTGCAGAGGGAGCATGTGGAATATTGTCAGTGCAGTGTTTGCTAGCAACCTATCTGCCTTGGAACTCTTAACTCATCACCACTACCACTCCATCATTGAACAAGCCCTTGCACCCACTTACTCCACTATGCTCAAATTTGATCAATAACTGGAATTATTATTAAGTTATTCATATGTTTTACTTGTTATAAAATGGCTTGCCCTATCGAAGGTCCCGTTAAATTGAGATTTTCTTACAGGTCGGGTCATTTCGGGACAAGTAAAACATACGATGAACACGTAATTAAGGTCTCAAAAATAAATAAAGTTAAAATAAGAGTTGAACTTATAAATTCTTTTTAATTTTTTCTGCATTTTATATTTTATTAAAGAACTCATTAGTAAATAGATTAAAAATTTACCTTGTACAATAACATTAGGATTACTACGACTATTAGGGGGAAAGAAACATGCTGGTTATTGTCCAGTTCATACACGAAATGCTGGCTAAGTCAAGAAACGTAAGCGGGCTGAAGCCCAGCCTTCTTCCTCAAGTTGGGCTTCAGATTAGTTTGATCTCAACCCAAGCCCAAGTAAATTCCCCATAATACGAACCAATCTGAATTAGAAGCCCAATAGGCCTTGCATACACTGCTGTAGCATAACGTTTTAGGAAAATAAAAAATTCAGCTATTTTTATGGAAATGGAACTAATTCATTATAGAGTGCAGGTAGGATCAAGGTTCCAAATTGCAATACAATTTACATTTTAAAACTCAATTCTTAAGTCATAAGATTCTGAACACATTTATTTTAAAAGAAAGATTTAGGTATAAATAAATTTTCTAATCAAGCATATCATTGAAAGATTCAATTATAATATAGTTTTTTTATGATAATAATGGTTTCGAAACCCAAACACAGCCACAGGTGGAGTGTCTCACCAGTGATCCTGAAAACTATGGGCAGTATGTAGGTGGTCGTGGCAGTATCGATCGTAGGGAGCAAAAGAATATATATATACATAGACGAGTTCTAAAACCAACGAACCACTGCACTATTAAACTAATAACACCAAGCTTAATATATATGAGATTATAATTGATTTCAGCACATGACACAATCTGGACAAAAGATTTGGCTTCGATAAGTTTTGACATTTTGGTGCCAACACAACAAAAGTTGGGAAGATGCATGCATATATATATATATATATATATATATGTATATGTATATGTATTACTGAGAAGCGTAAACCCTAGAATATGCTGGATAATTGAATCGCACTCAAAAGAAATGGCTAATATTGTTGGGATGCTTAAGCCTAGTGTGTTTCATCATGCTAGCTATAGTGAACTAATTATGTTGGTTTGTGAACCCAACATATTACAGACAAAGACACCGGAATCATCAAACGGGTCCAAAATTTAATTAATCCGTCTTACGTTGAAATTGCGTAATCTGAATCATGAGAAGTCAAAATTCGATTTATCTCTTTTTCCATACCAATAAGGGATCACGCAGCAAGCACTATTCCTGCCCTTACCCTGACGGCCCTCTGGTAGTTATAATGTTGAGAACAAAATGTTCATATCAGTGTCACGGTCTCATAAATAGATATTCCCTTATTCTTTATAAATGGGAACAAAGAATTAAAAATGAGTGAACCATGTTCTTTTAAGTAGATAATATATTATTCTTGAACGTCCATCAAACCATCTTGTCTTGATATTGATTTTGCCTTTCTCTTCCTTTTCTTTGTTTTTTTTTTCTCTGTCTGAAAAGACGTGATGGGGAGATGCAGTAGGACAAAAGCAGACAGCTAGAGGAAGAGACCAAGCTTTACATGCATATCCACCCATAAAATAAAGCCCAAAGAGATTTTAATTAATCACTTTATAGAGCCGAGACCTTATCTTAAACACTTTAATTTAGCCTTTCAAAAGGCATGCACATCATCTTAAGTTGAGCCCTTTAAGGGAGAGAGTTCTATATACATATATATATATATATATATAGATTATATGACCTATGATTCCTTAGCAATACACACATATTCATATGGATATATGATAAAATTAACTTGTTCTTATCCTCCTGATCTAATATGCTCCGTTCAGTTCCCTGCATCCGGGTGATGGAAAGGGAGAAGTATTCCCTCAACCTTGTTTGGTTCACTGCAAGCCTCCAGATTTTCTTTTCCAGGTGAAGTCTCTCCCTCACTCATGGGAAAGTAGCTTCCTTCAGAATATGGATGGAATGGAGGGTTCTGCGTGGGAGTGAAAGACGAAATGACCAAAATAGCCCTGTTCGTGCAGATGTCTTTGGCTAACTTTATTTTGCACAGTGAAAAAAGTGAAGATGTCTTGTCTGCGTTTAAATGGAATGTTTCTTGGTTGCAGAAAAACTAATGGGAGATGAAGACAAAATAGCTACAAGACGATTTTCTAATCACAATAAAAATAGGGAGCAATGACAATTTATTTATTATTATAGTTTTAAAATATATATTAATTAATGATTTTTTAATTTTATCTCATTTTAATTAAATATTTAAATATATATTATATACAAAATATATGAATATTTAAATATATATTTCAATTTTATTTAATTTGAGTTAAATGTTTAAAAAATATTTTATGTATAAAAAAAATAGTATTATATATATATATATATATATTATATTATTTAAATATTATGGTAAATTCATTCATTCTCCTCTACTTTCTACTTTTAAATCTTCCAAATAAATATGACTCCTTTCCATTCATTTCCATAACAACTAAATATATTTATAAACTTTCTCTTTTCTTTTTTTACATTCACGTTCCTATTCCCATCTTCGTTCTTGACAAACGTTTATGCGAACAGACCATAATTCTGAGAGATGAAGTGGTGGATGGGTGAAAATGTAAGAGAATCTGGAGGAGAATTGATTGGACGGGGGTAAGTTGGGGAAGTGACAAAGGGCATCTAGGGTTGTGTGATCATTGTCAGCGTTATTTGCAGTAAAGCAGAAATGGTCGCACATGAATCTAAGACTTCTGCATGCACTTGCCATCACACACACACAACATCTTCGCTCGTCACTATTTCAAACAACGCAAATCTAGCCTTTCACTTATTTTATTTGGCTGTGCATCATTCATTCCTTCCAGAGGTGTCCAAAAGCTCCATTTTTCAAATTATATGTGCAAAACAGGAATATAGAGTTCTCACGAGAAGTCAAAGATGTTGACAATTGAAATCTAAGTTGCCTCAAACTCTAATTTTAACGTTTTGGAATATAATTGTCTTGACAAGGTGAAAACGATTTCAAAAATCTGGACAAAAGAATGGATCGACAGAAAAGAAAAGAACACATACAAACAAATTTAATTAGATGTGGAAAGAGAGATCGATTTGTTCATAAAAATATATTCGGACTATTAACTTTGTTCAACAACAATACAAAGAAATTAAAAGTAGGTTTCGTATAGTCAAATGAGCGCGCTTTGCCTCGGTATTGGCCGGAGATCTCATGAAATCTTATAATCCACATCTTGAGGAGGAATAAAGGGTAATTAAGATTTTCTATTTTGGCTAAGCAGAATATATAAAGCATAAGTTGACGTTGTTGCCTACACTAAATGCCTCAGCATTATTTATTATCATGAAAAAGACAAAACCCCTTCTGTAACCTACGCCAAAATTTTGAAGACTAGGATACCTGTTTCTTTAACTGTGCCACAAGGCTGGGCGACAATATTCCTTACAAACCGACACAAGGATCACTCTACATAAGATATCTATATTTGCTTATGTAGGCATCGACCTATTGTCCCTCTAGATCTCCATTTCCATTTGTCTCCTTTTTCAACTACGCTAAAATCTGCTTATATTGTTTACCTATACTTATTTTTGTGGTTGGATAAATGATTCCTTCGCCTGCATTCTTATTACAGAGGATTAATTATTTAGTTAGTATTTAAATATAGATATTATGCGATGCTAGACCTCGAGCTAGCATGTATTTTGAAAAGAAACAATATATTCATAGATTTTTCCCCAGCAAAAACATTGAAGCTTAAGCAAGAAATTTGACTAGGACAATATATTCCGATCCTCAATTAGTTTATTGTATGGTTCTTCGCGTACTGTATATATTCTCTAACTATATATGGTCTATATATATTCCTCTGAGAGAGATTTGCTCACGCCGAATAGAAGTACTCCAGTATCTATATATTTACCTGAAAATTATAGGCATATGCATGTTAGTGTTGAGTATATTATTGCGCACTTGAAGGTGGTATCCTAATCCTACTATCATAATTTGATCTTTTTCTGAAAAATATAATATGCACCCCCTCAGCTTGGACCCATCGAGGGCACAAAAGGACACAAAATTTTGGTCTTTAGTCTTAATGTTGAAGAAACCATACTTATATAGTTTTAAAAGTTTGTCTATACATGCATAGTAAAATATGTTAATTCATAATAAGTTTAAGAGATTTTGATCAGGCAAAAATATAGAAAACGGAAACACATTATTGATGTATGCATTAGGTGATTGGAAGTACACCAGGAAAAAAAATGAAGCTACTTGATATGCCAAGAAGTCCACATTAGCATGTTATATTGTTTAATTTAATATTTAGGGGCTGAACTAATAGTATGCGCTTAAATTAATTTTTTTTTCCTTTTTCAAGTGGGGTGACTATGAAAATTCCTTGGATTACCCTTGTGTTTTCAATTATATTTAATTTAAAAAACACGATTATCCCCTATTTAAAATTTTAGTTATGAGAATTATTTAGTATTTCATATATAATTTTTATCTTTAAGAATTTTTATTCTTACTTCTGCCCAAGCAAGCATTTGTATTACTAACTACATTTGTATGTTAAAATTCACATATTTAGCATAATCATTACAATTAATAATAACACAAAAATATAGTGACAAATAAATTATATAAAAATATAAGATACTCAAAATACGAAAGTTGTCGTTCATTGTACAATGTATATTCTAAATACAACCTATTTAGGCACATAGCCAAGCGCTTTCCTTTTCTTCTTCGACCCCTCTTACTTCTTACCCACACCTGCTGATCCACCACCATTGTTCGCTAATTAAATCAGAATATTTCAAATTTAGCAAAGAACATAGTATGATTTAACACAATATGCTGAAATGACAAGAAGTATTAATAATTATCGTAATCAAGGCATGGATATTGAAGAATCCGTTTTCGGTTCAAAAAACGGAATCCAAGATATCATGTATTTCACTTAGTGGGGTTATAAGCCATCACTGGATGAGCCACCTGGTCTTTCATTTTTTGCCTTTTTACACGGCATACACTTTTTATATTGAACTCATTTTCCACTGAGAAGAAAAGCAGAAGTGGTATATTTGAATCCTCGGAATATCTCAAGAGAAAGTAAGAAGATAAAGATAAAAAACCACCCAGCCATAGGACCCACCTGAAATGGTGTGTCTCGAAATCATGTGGATCGATACATCTATCATTAAATGTCACATAACAATAAGCCAATGCTTTTCCCCTTTTGCTATTTTAAATCATACTAAGGACATGAACTAGCTAGAGAGATATCCAGCAAGCAAGCAACCACGTGGAGGAGCTTCTCTCACAAACACCACAAAAAATGAAAAATAATTTCAGAGAAAAGGAGCTGGGGTACGTAGAGATAGAGTGATAGCTAACAGTCCGCCGAACAGACAGAAAGCAAAGCTTGTTTTATTATATTTTGTTTTGATATCAATTTTTTTCTAAAGCGATGCCCGGAGAATCTTGGCACAAATCTTTCACAGTAATGGGGTCCCCCTCTTCCAAAATCACTACCCATTTCGCAGTTTCACTTGCACTTCCACCGTTCCTCTTTCTTCTTAATAAGCTCTCCCAACACACCCTCACAAACCCATATCACAAACTTCGCTTTTTATATTCTCTTGCAAATTCATAGCCTTCAATTGAGCATATGGGAAGTTCTGTGCGAGCCAAAGCAGCTGTGGTCGTAGCTCCTTCTGATCCAACCCCAGCTTGTGTTCTCGCTCTTTCTGCTCTTGACTCTCAACTCTTCCTTCGTTTCACCATAGAGTACCTCTTAATTTACACACCCTGCCCTGGCTTGGACCACGTTGCCACCACGGCTCGTCTCAAAGCTGCATTAGCCCAAGCTTTGGTTCCATACTACCCATTCGCCGGAAGGGTCAGGCCTAGGCCTGGTGGTTCGGGCCTTGAGGTGGTGTGTCGAGCCCAGGGTGCTGTGTTTATTGAAGCCTCTTCTGATCGTTACACGGCCAGCGACTTCGAGAAAGCCCCCAAAACAGTGACGCACTGGAGAAAACTCTTGTCCCTCTACACGAATGACGTTCTCAAAGGATCGCCGCCGCTGGTTGTTCAGCTCACGTGGCTCAAGGATGGAGCCGCCGCCGTCGGTGTGGGATTCAACCATTGTATCTGCGATGGTATCGGCAGTGCCGAGTTTCTCAACTATTTCGCTGAGTTGGCTTCTGGGAAAAGCCTGGAACTCAGGCCCAGGCCAGTTTGGAATCGTCACCTTCTTAACCCATCGCCCATGAAGCCTAATCGGGCCAGCTCCACAATCCTCCCCGAGTTCAACCGAGTCCCTGATCTCTGCGATTTCATGACTCGGGTTTCCAGCGACCTCAAACCAACCTCTGTTATATTCGACAGAAGACGCCTCAACGAGCTCAAGAATGTGGCTTGGTCTACGAGTCAACTCAGCGAGTCGTCCTACACGTCCTTCGAGGTTCTCGCGGCTCACGTGTGGAGAAGCTGGGCGAGAGCAATAGGGTTTCCTTCAAACCAAATCCTAAAGCTGCTCTTCAGCATCAACGTGCGGAGCCGCGTGAAGCCGGGCATCCCCGACGGGTACTACGGGAACGCGTTCGTGTTGGGATGTGCGCAGAGCAGCGCGAAGGAGCTGGTGCAGAAGGGTCTCGGATACGGGTCGGGTTTGGTGAAGAGTGCAAAGGAGAGAGTGGACAACGAGTACGTGAGGAGGGTGATTGAGTTGGTGTCCGAGTCGAGAGCGAGTCCGGACTCGGTGGGTGTGCTGATAGTGTCACAATGGTCAAGGCTGGGATTGGAAAGGGTTGACTTCGGAATGGGAAAGCCAATCCACATGGGGCCCATATGCTGCGATAGGTACTGTTTGTTTTTGCCAGTGAGCAATCAGAGGGAGGCTGTGAAGGTGATGGTGGCTGTCCCCACCTCTGCCGTTGACCATTATCAGTATTTCCTCAGAGCTTCGCATTTATGAGTGTTATGTGCTCTGTTGACTTTTTCTAGTTGGCTGTGAATTTTATTTTTTTAATAATTAATCTGGAAAAGATCACTATTTGATTTCAAGTCTATTTCTTCAAGAGCGAAAGCAACTGGTAAACACTAAACAACATTCCTACTTGTTCAATTTTTTCCCCTTTTTCTCTCACATCGTTTTACAATACTGGTCAATTAGATTCCACAAAAGTGCGTTTGGATGAGGTAGTTCTTCCTTCTTGATGGTAAAGAAAATCCATATGACTAGGTGATGAGTAAGATTGAATCAAGTGATTGAGGTGTCACTGCATTGATAAAGAATTGAGTATATTTGTGACAAGAAATAGCCTTAATATTCGAACGCTATAAAGGACGTACAGTGCATATGAAAAAAATAAAATACAAAAGTCACTGATCTAATTCTTAAAAGATGATTCTAAGTTTATTTTAACTTTCAAATTTTAATAAAATTTCATTATCTTCCTCATCTAACAAATGTTTCATATAAGACTCACTTTAGTACTTTGCCAAATCAATCTTTTAATCTCTCTTCCTTTTGTAACTCTCTGGCACTTCATAAGCATCCCTTGAGTGGATTAAATCAAAGAAAGCCTATTTTATTTCATTTAAAAAACAACAAAGTTAATATTGATGGAGAGTTTTGCGATGTAGTTTCAGAAAGGAATACCGACGAGATAAAGAAGTTAGATCCTAAGAGTTACCAATCGTAACGATCAAACAAATCCTTAATAGAATTGAATGCCTAACTTTCTTGATTCTCGTGGGCGAGAGAGGTTCATTGTTCTTCATATTTTGTACTTTCAATTGTTTTTTTTCAGAATCTGTTCTAAATCATAAAGAAACTCTCATTCCTCCCTTCCCCAAGGAAAAAAAAACTCCTTTGGGTTTTATGATACCTATTTTCTGCTTATAATAATCTGTCCTGGAAAAAACATGGTTTGAGATGGTAAAAAGTTTGTGGAAAGGAGAGTTTCTGTCTGCGTAATGATCAAGCTTCGATGGAATCACTGTAGTGAGAGCAGGACGTGTTGATTATTAATATAGTCATTTCTGTCATGAATATAACTTCATTTTCAAAACTCACATACTAATTATAGTCTACTATTTAATAAGCTGAGTCCAAATGGATCTCTGATAAAATGATTATATTGGATCTTTTGATGTATATCTTGATGCCAAAATCTGAATGTTAGAAAGGGAAAATATAGGTTTAGATACAATATTAACTGATAATAAGGTCGTTATTCAATATTTTTTATTTGACTACCTATTTTAAATAAAAAATAAAAAAATTAACTTGCAGTTCGTTTTTATGGACTAGTAAATTAACATGACCTTTGTTAGTCACATTTATGAACCAATAAAAAAAGAAAACAACACTTTCTTCATATCAGAATGGTGTCAATGTCTGTGGGATGAAAGTGAAGAACCAATAATATGTAGAGCGAGAGAGAGAAGATATTAAGGGTAAATAAAATCAGAAAATAAAAATAGAAGAGAATTAATTTGACAAAATAGTATGTATTTTAGCGAGTTGGATCCAAGTTTAAGTCAGTAATATCTTATTCAACTTTTAAAATTTACACGTGAAGTCATGAAATGTACTTTTACTTGAGGAGTTCACAACGCCAAGGGTGAAGATGATATCAATTGAATCATTTTTTAAGTTTAAGAATTATGTATATTGAATGAAAATAAATTTTTCAAACTAAAACAAACCTAAGCGAGACTTTATGAACTTAAAGGTGACATTTAATGATAATTTGATTTTAGGGTTAAGGCCTTGGCAAATTTAGGGCAACAACATATCGGAATGAAAACCTACAAGCAATATAAATAGAGATTAAGAAGGAGTGATTATTTATGAGTGTCAAGCACATTTCGCTTCAAAAGGATCGCCAAGTAATTAATTGAGCCAAATTTAGTTTATTAAAAAAAAAAAAATCCACCCTTACTCTATAAATTGGTTAGTTTTGAAAATTAGTCAAAAGAAATTAAACGAAAAAGATGTTGGAAATGTTAACCAATGACTGTGTTTCAAGATAAAATACAATTTAAATTAAAATTTAATAAATTATTGTGTGATTAAATAGTAAAAGATATCAAATAATTTGGAACAAAATCTTAAACTGATGTGATTTCCTATGATCATAAGGTTTCAAAAGGCTCCTTTCACACTAATTCAAATTTGTCTGTAGGAAATGCATGAATCCACCTATTAATATTCAAAGAACTGTATGATTTGATAGTTTAAATGAAATTTAATAATTATATGCAATTCAAAATTTTGATCTAACAATTTAAATTTAAAAAATTACATGATTCAATAATAAGTGATTCCTTTTTAGAATTACAACAGATCTAGATTCCTTTCCTATTAGATATATATTTTAAAAAGATAGCTAGTGACGTGATTGAAAAAACGGGAAAGGAATAAGGTTAAAAACACATAAATATAAAGGATGTGCAATTACATAAAATACATCCTTGCCCTTTATAGAATATAATGGCTACATAGAGGTTTTATGGCTTTGTCCGTACCAAAATTAAAAAGGTACAAATTTAAGTAGCATATTCTTGATCATTATAAAAGGAACACGATGCGTGCAACGTGGTTTGAAGAACAAGAGTACAAGTAACTTCTATTGAAAATTATTATGCGTAACGAC
Source organism: Delonix regia (assembly GCA_037074485.1). Classification (NCBI taxonomy): domain Eukaryota; kingdom Viridiplantae; phylum Streptophyta; class Magnoliopsida; order Fabales; family Fabaceae; genus Delonix; species Delonix regia. The sequence continues at coordinate 15,749,849 of CM073452.1, read as the reverse complement.
AATTTCTTTAATTTATATTATAGTGTATTATTCTATAGTTTGATTGATTGTATGAGTTTGCAATTAATATAATCTATGAATAATTTGATACAGATCAACTGTGCTAGAAGATTGCGTTAGGTGTGCCCATAATTGTTCTTTCCTTCCCTTTCTGTTTTCTCTTTTAGAAATGGAGTTTTTAATTCCATGTGATGTTACACTCAGTGATCTTTTTGGTGTTTTAAAAAATCAGATATCTGAGATTCTTCAAATATAAATACTAATATGAAAGCATTTTAAAACAAGCATGCTAATAGTTAACTCAAAACTTCTCCATCGAGCTCCTTCTCGTGGGAAATAATTTTTTTGTCCTCAATTGTTTTCTTTCTAGCTGAAAAATTTCGCGCTTTTGTCATGCTGGTTTTTGCGACTTATTTTCGTTCAATAAGCTACAAGAAAATTGACAATCTTATTTTTTTATATAAAATGTGCAAATCAAATAGTTGGTATTTAAAAATTATGCAGATCTAACCGTTCACATTTGAAATTGAAATATTAATATTGATAAAATAAAAAAATTTAATATGAAAATTTTTATTAATGGAATTATGCAATCCAACGATGTGAAATTTATTAAAAAAAATGCAAGAAATTCAATATTAAAAGTTGAACTGAGGTTGAATAGTTGGGTTGAGTTAGTATAATGTCCGAAGAATGTTGAGTAAAAATACAAAGAATGAAAATATATATTTGATAATACTTTTTTTAAGCATTCAGGGTTTAGAATATGTTAACTTCTTATTGTTAAAAAAAACAAAAAATCGATCTCAGATAAGAAACATAGAATGCCTCTATGAGTTTGACTTCAATTTTGTGAAGGGGAACCGAGAACTGGGCCCAATTTAGGTAGCTCATGAGGGAGGAAGACAAATTTTGGGGCATACCATTTCGCGGAGTTTTATTTTTGCCGAAGAGAACAAAAAGTTGATGTGTTTCTATTATAATGACTAAAAGACACATTTATAGTATTTTGTTCCTTATAATGCATATATCACCTTTATCGTGGTCTCTACTTGTTGGGTTGTGTTTATCTTTCAAGAGTAGTGCTGGAGGCTTTGAATCATGATGAATGGAGAAAGGCCATGGAGGAGGAGACATGGAAACTCATGTATCTTATAAACAAGCTAGCTATTGGTTGCAAATGAATGCATGTACGGAGATTAATTTTAAAGGATTTTGGCTAATGATGATTATACGAAATAGTTAGGTTGACCTCATTGTTTTTTTTTTTTTTTTTAAATCAGCTTGACGTGAAGAATGTATTTCTAAGTGCATATGGAGCAAGTACAAGAGTTTGTTGGTTTAGGGAAAGGCAGGGTTGCAAGTTTGACATTTGCATGGTAAGAAATAGAAAACACAAGGCAAGTTTGAGAACGTTCTTGATTGCTTGTATTAGGCCGTACGCTGACTTCCGTGTTTTGTGGAACGAATTGACAGCCCATTAAGGTTTTAGAACCCATCTTAAGGTAGCCCATGTTTGAGCAGGACAAGTTTTTGGGCCTTCATTTTTGAATTCAACCATTTTTGTTCCATCTAGACTGTGGGTGACAAGTTCTTTTGTCGGATAGTAATTTCTAAGCCATTCACATTCATGCCCATGACCTCCGTGTTCTTATGGTTCTCTTTTTTGGGCACTACTTGTTCATATGGTTTGAAATGGATTCAATCCATTCCCTAATCTGTACAGTCCTGGCAACTCTGATCCAGACTGTTTTTTTTTTTAGATAAAAAATTTTATTAACTATTAATCTTTTATCACGATGATATTCTTTTTTTTTTTTTTTTTCTTTTGACATAGTGACATTCTATTTTAAAAAATAAGTAATATTTTTTTAAAAAAATACTAATATCTTACATTTAAAAAAAAAAATTTCACTATTATTTCAGTATACAATTTAGTATAATATTAATATGCTAATAAAATATCATTTTTTTAAGAGAAATTGATTGCAAAGTATATGTTTTAATATTTTCTTATATTAGAAATTATTCAATTTTTCCTTTAACAAAATGATATATTCTGCAGGAAAAATATAAAATATTAATATTATATGTTGTTATGCGAAGTTTATAAAAAAAAAATTTAATATTAACTATTTTTTTTTTTAAAAGAAAGCTAACTAGAATTAGCTTTTAATGTTTTTTTTTTTTCAATTATATTTTTAAATTAATCATCATATTTTTATTTTTTAACTTTTTTTTTTCATAAAAGTTATCTTAAAATATTAAAAGAAATCAAGAGTACTATAATGATATACTTAAATTAATGACAAAAGAAAAAATAATATAAAATATAATTACTAATTTAAGTCAGTTTTTGAATTTTCTTACTCAATAGATTGAAATATTAAAATAGGGACTAATTTTTATTTAAAAATATATATTTTTATTTCTTTAAATGAAAAAATTTAAAATAAAATAGAATAACGAAGTGGTATAATTATTATATACACTGTTTAGCTATAAATTTGTTAAAATAACATTATATTTATAAAAATAATTTATAAATCAACGTATTTTATGTTTTTTCCAACTTCCTGAAACACTTAAAAAGGAAAAGGTTATATAAAATTAGGAAATGAATGTTTTTTTTTTTTTGAAAGGAGGAAATGAATATGATAAAAACTGAAAGATTTAAAAAATAATTGATTGAAAAACCAAATGAATAAGTAAGCCGTAAATTTCAAAGTGAACTGTGATTCGCCTATTCACTAAACACAAACGACACACGCCGTTCAAAACTTGAAATAAAAACGTGGTACTAAAGTCGTTTCCGTTGAACGGCAGCTGACGTCACCGCCGGTCACAATGCGCGGCAAAGGCCAATTGCTGCTCCCTTTGCCCTTCACGAGTCCGAATCCGATGCTTCGCTTCCCACCCAAATCCCTACTCCTCCGTTTTTATCCAATTCACATCTTCATCTCCACCGTGCCTTTCCATCTTCCTGTCCCCAGCCGGATTCCACCATGAATCGCCCGAACCCGAACCGGTCTCGTCACGGTGGCGGTGGAGGCGGCAGAGAGGATTGTTGGAGCGATGGTGCCACCGAGACATTGATCGAGGCCTGGGGTGACCGTTATACCCAGCTCAACCGCGGTAACCTGCGTCAGAAGGACTGGAACGACGTCGCCGATGCCGTCAACGCCCGTCAAGACGGCGTCAAGCCTCACAAGACCGATGTTCAGTGTAAGTACAGGATCGACACGCTCAAGAAAAAGTATAAGGTCGAGAAGTCGAAGCCGCCCCCGTCCAAGTGGGTTTTTTTTCACCGTCTTGACTATCTGATCGGACCTAACGCTGTCGCTGACAAGAAATCTACGATTGTTACTTCAACCGTCAAATCCTCAAAGGCGAGAGTCAGCCCAAGTCCGATGGTTGTGTCCACGCCAGCACTCTATTCGGGTGGATCTTCGAAGCTGGATTCTGGCGGCGGGTCTATGGAGAGTTCACTTGGGGAGGATGATGAAGATGATGATATGGGGTTTAATGGGAGAAGAGTGAGGAAGCAAAGATTAGAGACGGTGGATTTTTCTGAAGGGGCTGCGTTCAGGGAATTGGCGAGGGCAATTCTAAAGTTTGGGGAGATTTATGAGAGAGTCGAGAGCTCGAAGCAACAGCAAATGATGGAATTGGAGAAGCAGAGAATGGAGTTTACTAAGGATCTGGAGTTTCGAAGAATGAATATGTTCATGGATACCCAATTGGAGGTTGAGAGAATGAAACGCCCCAAGCATGCCGCCACCTCAGGTTAGTTACCGTATTTTTGGCTTAATGTACATATATTTACTGGTCTAGAGTTCACTAATCGGTTAGTTTCTTTCATTTTCAAAATTTGGTGATTTATAGAGATGATAATTAATCACTTGGTAGTTCTTACTCTATGTGGGAGAAAACATAGGCTCCTAACATAGTTGGAAGTTTGGAACCCAACCACTTAGAATGCTATTACTGTTGATGGCATCTCCATTGCACGGCAATGGTGCTGATTATTTTCTCAATTTGTGTTTGTAGTTTAATTATTTAGGGTAAAAGCTTTGGCCTTTGTCTAGTCGTGAGAAGCACTGGGGAGATGGGATAAGTTATCCCAATTATTTTTATCTCACCAACATTGAATGGATGAATTTTTTCGCTGCTAAATTCTTATGAATCTGGTGAATGATGTCTTTCCTCAACTTGAAAATAATCGAGTGGAGTTACACAGTTAATGTTGTTGACATTATATATGTCAATACAAGTCAGCTCTAAAAGTTTGTGAGTGCTGCCAAATATTAGAAAGTCCTGTTATCAGGAGAAAAAGTATCTTTAAACTTAGTGCTGTGCATTTACATTTATAGCTACTGTGAACTTCTTTAATCGTCCATTCCCTTTTATGGCTTAGTTATGTTGGTAAACAAGTACGTAGGGGTGATTTTCATGATACGAGGATCCTGCATAATTCTCTGCCTTCATTTTTCAAATCTGTTTTATTATTGTCTTGATGTCTTATTATTTTATGGCCATCCATCATGCGTTCTCTGTTTGTCTGCCTAATGTTTTAAACACTCTTCCGAAGGGCAAATTACTTATTGAGCGGGGTTTGAGTCCAAATATTTATGGAGGGCAATGATCATACTCTTCTATTACTTTTTGACTATATTTCTTCGAACCTTACTCTCTCTTCCATCTCTGAGCTCAACCAGAAAGTGCATGACACTGTATTTGCACGTATGCCTCTTTTTAACCTTACGTACTAGCAGCTTACTTATGTGGCAAACTTAGATCTCAACCATGAGTTTGGGTTTAAAAGGGAAAACCAAGCCAAAGAGAATATAGGCAGAGTGTTGCAATTATTTGACTCGTCTAATTGTCATACTTGAGCTGGCCTTTTGAGCCTCGATCAAGTTCTCATCATACTATAGTAAAGTTCAATCACCTCTTTAGCTAACCTATCCAATCGACATTTGAGATGATCCACATAGTCTAAAGGGTTAAATGTGCCTTTGCTAGGATTTATTAGAGTGAAGAACTCAAGCAACGAGCTACCTTTTAAGTGATTCTTACTGCTTTGCTTAATCCTTCTAAAAGTGAAAGATGCTGCGTATGCTATGTTTTTTTTTTTTTCCCTTTTCTGCTTCCCAGTGTTCCGTTGGTCCGCAAAAGCTGTGCTGATCCAATTTCATCTCTTCTGATACATTGCCAAAGTTTCTGTACTTTCCAACTTCTTTCTCACAAGAATTGTGCTTATCTTGAAACAGGGAAGAAGATATAATTTGAAATTCGATGAACTTTCTCAGTGTCAGAACTATGGTACAGTTTGGGAATCTATACCCTTCATGGAAGCCAAACTTGGATCTGACTCTAGGACCATGTCCTTCTTGGCAGTTTGGTCGTTTTTTTAATTTCAAATATTTTTCTGTATATTATATCCTTTGTTGTATCTTTTGTTCCTTGCTCTTTCTGTTTCCAACACTTATTTCCTTTCGGGTTTATGAACACTTGACATTTACACATTTACTGTAATTTGATGGCTCTGAGATGTGATGCACAGCTACCAGTTGCATTCTTTCAAAGCCTGTATTTTAGCATGTGTAACGTAGTTATGATAGATGCAGCTTCTTAAGAAACCTTATTCTTATCAGGCATCTGAGTCACTCGAACAAAAACTTTTGAGGGCTGTCACATGATAGCTAGAAAGCGTTTCGGTTAGCGTAAGCTGGACGACCAAAACTGGTCTGAATCGGAGATGCTTTTGTTTGAGGTTTCTTCATATGACAATTTTCATCACGAATGAAGCACAACATGAGCACGTAGCAAAGGGTTTTTTTGTGTTAGAGTTCATTCTGGTTCTTGGCAGTATACTTAGGTATTTATTCATTAACGTATATGCATTTGCCGTTCCATAAATTGTTAAATTGAACACTGACAGCTTAACTTTTTATTTAATAAAATGTATCATATTTAGTATATTTAAAATTGTGAGTGTATGCAAAATTTTATCTTAATAAAAATATCAATTTTATGAATGTCTTTATTTTTTAAATATAAAAAGTGAAAGTTACATTACTTTTCTGTTTGATTTTAAATTTTTATATATTGAAATTTAAATATTTTCTTCCCTTTTTTTATGGAAAATATATTAGTCAATAAAGTTTAAAATTGAACAAAAGTTTATATTTTAAAAATTAAAAAATGTGTTACTTACTCCGATATTTAATACACTGTTCTCTAGGTTTAAAACTTTAAGTCGATTAGGGTGAGTTCAAATGAGACAACTGTAGTTTCATAACATTTTGGGCACACGGATTTCTTGCATTTATGCATGAGATCAAATTAGAGTGATATAGAGGGAAAAAGAGAGAAATAAAAAAAATTATCTTCTAAATTTTTTTTCCTAATTGCATACTAATTGAACCAAAACTAAATACAGATGATTAGGATTGTTTGGCAGGTGCATTGGCATTGGTTCGGCTCGGTTAATCCCAACAACTTATGGTGAAGGGATGATTCATTTAGCACGACTTAGACCTTTTATGGGCCATTGATTGTTGGCAATAGAACATGCCATTATAGACCAAAAACGTGTGGTCTTCGGCGTTACTCTTCGGATTCCCATAAGACGATAAAGTCTAAGGCCCATTTGTGGGGTTTGGTACTTGGTGAAATTCATAATGGGTGCACCATAACAGCATGGTCAGACCCACTGTCTTTGGCAGCAATCGTTGCGATAAGCGAGAATCAACTTGCTAGCAATGTTGCTTTCTTTGTACTCACACATTTCAGTAATGACAATGAATGCATAGCCTGATATGGTCTCCACCGCCATATGGATCAGGATTCAGGACTAGAAGGCTATTCTGAATTCCACAACTGTATACTCTTTCTCTCTGCCTCTCAAGGCATGAATGAGTCGTGTCTTTACTATCCAAACATGACTTAGTTGTCAGAAATCGAAATCGGAGAAGAAAAAGACTGATTTTAATATGCATCCATGATCAGATGTCAAGCACCAGTTGCAAAATAATAATAATAATAATAATAATTATAATCAAAAGTGAAACTGAAAAGGCCAAGATTCCCATCATTTCCAGCAGTTCCCAATTCCTATAGCAATATAAAACCCGATGGTTCAGAGTTTCACTGAAGACCGAATCATTCATGGAGTTCTTATTTATTAGCAGCATATACATATACAATATAGTCCCTGCTTCAACTATAACAATCACAATCACGAGAGGGGAATATCATGATCGACATCAAAATATATATGGGATTTGAATAAAATCATCCACCGGCTCATTTCGACTCAATAGTTGAGACGAAGAGCTATGGCAGAAACCATCACTGAAATCACTGCAAGTAGAAAAGTCAAAGTCAGGGAAGGGAGGCAAGCTAACATTAGCATTCAAAAAATCATTGGAAGGGATTGTAGAAGAAGAAGCAGCAGCAGTAGTAGCATAACGAGCAAGACGAGCCTTGGCAATGGCCAAGTCATGTTGAAGCTCCACCATCTTCCTCTGCAGTAGAGCTATGGCTCCAATGCATCCATACACAGGGTCCTTGAGCCTTGCCTCTGCCTCGTAAGCCAGCGAGTTCACCGTGTCCTCCCTCTGTTCTTCTGGCACTTCTACGAGGATCTTGCTTACGTTGCTGGCTCCGAACACCTTGTGGACTTTCGCGAATTTCTTACACTCGTCGGACCGAAAGTACGGTGCGAATATACAATTGGGTGTGCATCTCCTCTTCAACAGCTTGCAGGCTGCACAGGAAGAGCTCGAACGGGGCTCATACCCCTTCATGGCGTTCATTCACATCCACTTTCCTATAATGCTCTATCCTCAGTTCCTGCCTTCATAAATAAACTCATGCTACTCTTGGTCTAGCTTTCCTGTATGGCTATTTAAGATAACTCCAGTGTCTTGGCCTATTAGCTCAGTTGGTTAGAGCGTCGTGCTAATAACGCGAAGGTCGCAGGTTCGAGACCTGCATGGGCCATTATTGAATTTTTTTTTCATTAATTTTATATTCTAATATTCTATTAGATTTTACAAATTATGATATTTTGTTGTAGTCATAAATTTGTCATTCATGACACTCATTGAAATTGGCAGTGGGAGAGGGGTCCAAATAACTGATTCATGTGGACAAAAGGGGTATGTGTTGGCAGTTTTCAAGTCAGACATGATATTTCATGAATAAAGATGGGATATTTTGATTGATTGGAGAAAAGAAATGTTTGCAATAAAAGTAAAATTGTGGCTTGGCAGAGAGATATCGTTGCAAGGAGGGAACCCAGTAGGATCAAAAGGAGTACTTTAGATATAGCTAGGAATCTGCAGTACAGCATAGTGGAGCCAAAGGAAAAGCTATAGGGCATGTTCCTGTGCTTTTTATCATTTTTAGATCTTTTCTTTTTCCAATTATAGTTGCTTTCTTAAAACTGAAGCCTGAAGTTGGAAGCTTAAGGAGAAGCATACATGGGAACAAAATCAGGGCATGTCTAATTTCAACCAAATCAAGCATCTGCCAGACATGTATAGTAACCTAGCTAAAATAGCTAAATAGGGGGAAGATCGTTTGTTTTCTCTTCTTCATATAGGCTTTAGATACATCAATCTCTGGGGGTTTTGACATTTAATTCCTTAGTTTCTCTCTCCTTTTTTTTTTTTTTGGGTCTTCTTTCCTTATTTAAACTGATTAGAAGTAATAACTCTTTCCACTATGACAGTTCCTCCTCCCCCTCCCCCTCCCCCTCCTCCTTCTAAAAAAAGTTTCACTAGCATTTTACAGCAAATAATTCTTGAAAATAACTCAACAAACGCATATACAACGAATTTAAAGTTTCTTGTGATTTGTTAATTTTTCAATAAATAACAACATGTGGTAAATGAAGAAAAAAAATTATGTAGACAAAACTATCCATGTGGCCTCTTCTATCAATTATTTAGTATGATATTCACGTTCAGCTTGGGTTCAGAAATGAACAATTTATGGGACTTACTGTGTGAAATTTTAGTGCTAATTAAGAGTATTGAATCAACTTACATAATCTCCTTTTGTTGTGTGTGGAAAACTTATCATATTCTCATTCTTTGAGTAAAAATAAAAGCAATCATCACATAATTAAGATGATATACGATCTCTTAACATACTAGTTGACACTTCAAATTTGAGGAATAGAATTACAAGAACGATAATTTGATATTAATATTATAGACACGTACTTCATTCTTTTCCCTCATAATACAATAACTAGTTGAAGAATCATTCATATTGGAAGAAAACAAGTAAAATTGACAATACAATAAAAAAAAAAAACTTAAATTTTTCGGTGAAATAAAAAAAAACAAATGCAGTTCCTTCCGAAAATTTGAATTTTATTAAGTTATATATTTTGAGAAAGGAAAAAGAGAAGATAATTGAAGGCAACTTTTTACCCTTTTAGTTGTTGGGTGTGGCCATCATAAAAGAGGGAAGATAAATGTCACCTCAAACGCTTGGTGGTAGAGAGTGGAAAAGGATGGAAGATGATAATGAAGCCTCCAACTATAAGATCCCACTTGTTTAATGCTCGTCGTTTTCCTTTCAAACAACTACGGATGGCAAGGGCGCTTCCTCACGCGCCCTTCATTTCAGCTCCGCCTTCCACTTTCGGTATCTACGGTGAGTGAAACACACGCGCACCCGAAGAACATGGGAATGGGCCGGCCCACGAGGTGGTGAGGCCCACTTTGCCCTCTTTTGTTGTTTTTTTCTCTATTTTTTTCTGGGTTAAATGTGAATTATGGAGCGTAAAGATGGGTTTGGAAGATGAGGAGATGTAGTGTGACACTCTGTGGCCAGCTCTGACTTGGTCTGGTTGAGTGCGGCACCTCTATTTATTTCACTCCATTAATTAAACTTTTCTTCAAACTTCACGCATGATTTTACTAAATGCAATACTTCTTACATCATACTTGTGCATATTAATTTCTATTGAAATTTAACTAAATTACACATAATACTTACCCTCTCTTATTTTAAAAATTATATTATACTTTTCTATTATTAATTATATATAACAAAAACCTCTATTTTAATTTATTTTTTGTCAATAAAATTAACTCTATGCACAAAACATGTTCTTTTGTCCTGTATTGCTTAAAAGTATAACTTTGTTAATATAAACAAAATTAAAACAGAAGTATGAGCAAAATGCAGGTTTGGCTCTTCATTTTTAACATTAAGATCAATTTAGTTCTCAAAAAATAAAAAATATTAAAATAATCTTCCAAAGATGAAATTCTTCAAAAAATATAAGTCTTCCAAAAATTAATTTAGTCTTCCATAAGGACCAAATTAATATTTTAACTAAAAGTAAAGATTAAAATTATGTTTTTCTCTATATCGAATGCTAGGGAGTGAGATGTAACTTTTAAAAGCAGAGGAGTATTAAGGATAATTTAACTGAATTCAAGGAGAAGTTAGTGTAATTTACTCTTTTAAAACAAACATATATGTAAAATAATTCGTGTCATAAAATATTTTCAAGTAATTTTAATTAATTCAATAAGAAATAAATACATAATGATGTATCTTTTGCTAAGTCAGATTTAAAATACTTAGTATGATTGAATAAATTGAATCTAGTAATGCATCTGAAACTAAATCATATGTCAGACACAAACATAGCAAATAAATAGGTATGGAGGAAAGGCAGCCCAAGTAGTGGGCTAAGAGTTGGTGAGTGTAGGGACTATATTTATGGATTATGGATCACACTGTTCACTAAAACTGAAGGACCACTAACTGAAACTGAAAACACAGACTCAACCATTCCACATGAAGAAAGTGACAGCAGAAGAGAGGGCGTGGAGGTTGTCTTCTCCAAGGGAACCATCCACCTTCTTTTTCTTCCTCACATATCTCCTTTAAGATCATCTTTATGAATCAGTCTCTCAAGTCTCAAACCAACGCAGTAGGGCACCTGTGTTTGCTTCTTCTTCCTTTTGTTTTTTTTTTTCATTTCATTTTCAGTCTGGCCCATGTTGAGCTCTAGTGGGCCTCTATATGGGCTTCAACAACAGAATCCTTATGATATGCAGAGGCCTTATAAGATTAGCTGCATTAAAGTTAATTAATTTTCCTTTCTTATTCCCCAGTAATTGGGTGGTATCTTACAAGAGCATGGGTTCTTGCTCTCGAGGTTAGTTTAAGTTCAGCGGTTTTAGATTAAATGAAATTCTTTTAGGGAGCTTTTGGTTCGGAGAGCGGAGGATCTGGTGACCAAAAGAAATAATGAAGAATGCTATTTCTATGTTGATAGAAAAAGTCAACAAAAACTATAGCCACTATTTACGCTTTCGTAGATAAGATTTTTCAATCAAGTTCCTGCCATAATTGTTCTATTAATCTGGCTCTTCACAAATAAAGTATTTTTCAGTTTAATCCTTTTGTGGGTGACTAACCAACATGTTGCATCTATACGTTGCTAATAAGTAGTAAATGAAGAGTGAAGTATCGTTATCAAGAAATTGTAATTATAAATTCAATTTAATTACTAGCGCATGTGTATTTATGTAATTCAAGCATTCAATTTATGCAAATGGATGAAAGAAAATTGCAAATGATTAATGAATGCAAATTAAATTGACATGAAACTAAAGCAAGAGACTTTCCTAGAATTGTAATTTGTTTTAGCAATTTAATTGCAATACACCGACTTTTTAAACTTAAATTTATTGATTTATGAACTAGTCTTAACCTTTAATGTTATTATAAGAATTTATTGAATTTCTTATAATTTTATTACCCTAAGTTAATGTTTTACATTTATATGAGAATTAACTACAGAGATATGTATAACTAATAATTATGTCTATCCTAAAATAAAATTAAATTTATTCACACACTGAATTAGCATCAAATAAGTAGTATTTAACCTTATAATTAAATTTGGATTTCTTTTTCAACAATCAATAAATTATTAATATAAATCATAATTGGTGACTAATCAGCAAAGGAATAATAAATATTTGAACTAAATAAATTCACCTGGAACAAAATTTAAGTAGAAAAATCATAATATTATTTAATTTACACACCAAAGATTCATAATCCCAAAGAAATAAGACCTAGTTTAACATATTCATGTGTAAAAACCAATTCACACTAGAACTTTGTTTCCCAAGCTTTAGTCAGCCTCTTCCCTAATCTTCTTTAGCCTCCTTAATTTAAGAACAATTTTTCTCCTCCAAAAAACCCTCAAAATATGAGTTTATTTGGCCAAAAATGTAAAAAAAAATGACCTTATCCTTCATTTTTTGCACTTTGACGCCATGATACCAAGTTATTGGATCTATCATTGCATCTAGAGTCATAGTGCCAGTTCCATAAAATTTTTTTGCAATACATGGATATTCTAGCAATACTTGACTGGATCGCTTGTGAAAGACATACTTGTTAGTTTTTAAAATTATTGATATTTAAATTAAGAAAATCTGGCATTATTAGAATAGAGTTCAAAGCTGATACTCTAAAAGGCCAGGGAGCAAGAGATGCTAGAAGTTGATTCAGTGGAAAAAGTTGAAATAGGTTACGTCTTGTTTCATCGTCACAATCACACAGCCAGCAAATTGGATTTTGTCATTACCAGAAACTTAGAATTTAACGTCCACTAAAAAAGAGAGGGACACTGTAGCAGGCTTTACCGATAACAAAGTTTTAAATAATGTTCTCCCAGAGGTCAAGGAGACAAGCAGGCTTATAAAACTGCGAGGTGTCTGGCCTTTGCTGCATACAATACTGATGTTTACCAATCTTTGTCAAACGTGCACCAAATATAGAATAATGATTGACCACTTCAAATATAAACCCACCTTATTAACTTCACTATAGCAGAGAGTTAGAAAGGTAAGGCATCTAAGAAAATATATTATTTCATTTTGTTGCTTAATAGAGCCACTTTCTATTGGTCTGACTGCAGACTACTTGCAGCACTTAAAATAGAGGACAAGGACTGCTAATAGTTGTTGCATTGTCTAAACTCAAGATTGTTAATGACCATTAGGAGCAATCAGTGAATTAGAGCACGTAACACATTCTGTAATCCAAATATGCACTGAAACTTGTTTGTCAACCCAAGATTTACTACGGTATTTAAAGTATGACTATGACCTCGAGATTACAATTAGACCTATCATATAAAATAAATTAGGTAGAGGTTATAAGTTTTATTGTTTAAGATTGAAGTGAGTTTAATGTCAAACAATAAAAGAATAGTAACAAGATGACAGAAAATAAGTCAGTTTTGGTTTTAGGTTTCCAGGAGTCATAATGTTTTAGTTCATGCTCAATATTCATAAAGCGACAAATGAGGAAAATCAAATGGTTTACATCTGCTTCGTTGTGCTGCTGGACTGTTATATATATCAAATAGCAAGTTGCACTGAAAAAAAAAATCATCAGCCAAATCTCAAGGCCTTCTAATAAGATGTTAAAATATGGACAGAAAAACCATCTCAAGTATAGAACTGCTGAAAATCAAGTTTGACAAAGGCTTATTGATTAACTAATTCATTTTTGAATAAAATACTGTGACTAATCGTAGAAGGCAGGAAAACCCTCCAAATGGCAGCAGCCCAGAAGCGCTTCTTTTCTTCGCCAGTATGCTTCCTCTTGTCTTTAGTTCTACTGCACAAACAGAAAGAGCAAAGATCCCGTGCAATTAATTTAATAGCTCGTCTCGTTGACAATTAGTTTAATTCTATACTAATGATAATAGAGGAAAAAAAATCATTGATAACATCTCAAGTAATCAAATTCCTTACAGGAAGCCAGTCTTGTCAACTATACATAAGTGTATAGAAACATGCTCATACTGTGAGAATTACAATGGATGAATCATCTCTGTCAGCGATGATGATCTTCTCAAGCTTTTTACCTACTGGGTCTTTGCTAGATTCGTTGATTCACATATCTAATGAAGTTGCCTCCATGGAAAATTTCCCTTTTGTTCAATTCAGAAATGTTTCGTCCATGATCAGGAGGGTGAAGCTTCTTTCTTCTCTGTTCGAGGAGATTCAGGAAACAGATTCCCCACTTCCTCCTTCTTCAATCCTGTGTTTCACAGAGCTCTTCTTTGTGATCAGAAGAGTGAAGCTTTTGATCCAAGACTGCAAGGAAAGCAGCTCGCTCTGGGGACTCATACAGTTAGAGTTCATTTCCAATCAATTCTATGTGCTTGTCAAGGAGATGGGAAGGGCTTTAGATATCCTTCCTCTGAGCTTGCTTAATATAACAGTAGATATAAGAGAGCAAGTGGAACTTCTGCACAAGCAAGCAAAAGGGGTTGAGTTGTTCATTGATCCTCGTGAGTTTCAACGCAGAGAGCAGCTTCTGCAAGTAATGGCCAACAACAATCTTCAGAACAAGAAAAACAAGGGATTTCTCGAGTTTGGGAAAGTGCAAGAAATATTAAGCAGCATTGGTTTGAGAACCCCGTCAGATTACGATAGAGAAATGTCAAAGCTTGAGGCTGAAGCTCAGAACCAGGCAGGCACAGGAGGATTAATCGTTATGTCCAACATAAACAATCTCATATCTATGGTTACCTATTCCAAATACATGATATTTAGAGATGGAGAGAAAGAAATAGATCAAGAAGACTGTAAGCCAGCAATGTCTGCATTTACATATAAAAGTTCTGATTGTTCTTCTTCATCTTTTTCTCAGTCAACAGCATCAGTACCTAATGTTCCGGACGAATTTCGATGCCCAATTTCACTTGATTTAATGAGAGACCCAGTGATTGTATCATCCGGGCATTCTTACGATCGAATTTCGATTGCACAATGGATAAACTCTGGACACCACACTTGCCCCAAAAGTGGGCAAAGGTTGATCCACACAGCTCTTATACCCAACTATGCATTGAAGAGTCTTGTCCAGCAATGGTGCCACGAGAACAACGTCCCAGTGAATGAGCCGACCTCATCATCTTCCTCGACGTTGGAGGAATCCAACAGCAAGGGCAACTTGAAGGATAATGCCATCGATCATATCTCTGCTAAAAAAGCAGCCATAAATGCTGTAAAAATGACAGCAGAATTTCTAGTGGGAAAATTGGCAACTGGGTCGGCTGAAATACAAAGGCAGGCTGCTTATGAGCTTCGGTTACTAGCAAAAACTGGGATGGATAATCGAAGAATCGTTGCTGAGGCAGGGGCGATTCCGTTTCTAGTGACATTATTAGTGTCCCATGATCCCCGAATCCAGGAACACTCCGTCACGGCCTTGCTTAATCTCTCCATCTTCGACAATAACAAGGTTTTGATCATGGCTGCTGGAGCAGTGGATAACATAATAGAAGTGCTTGAATCAGGAAAAACCATGGAGGCAAGAGAAAATGCAGCAGCAGCAATCTTTAGCTTGACTATGGTTGATGATTGCAAGGTAGAAATTGGAGCTCGTCCAAAGACCATACCTGCATTAGTAGGACTCTTGAGAGAGGGCAGTCCTATTGGGAAAAGAGATGCTGCTACTGCCATTTTCAATCTTGCAGTTTACAACCCCAACAAGGCGAGAATCGTTAATGCTGGAGCTGTTCCTTTGCTTATCGACTTGCTTATGGATGATAAGGCTAGGATCACAGATGATTCTTTGGCTGTGCTCGCTTTGCTTCTGGGTTGCTCTGAAGGTTTGGAAGAGATAAGGAATAGTAGAGTGTTGGTACCTCTTCTGATTGATCTTTTGAGGTTTGGGTCACCCAAAGGGAAGGAGAATTCTATAACGCTTTTGCTGGGGTTGTGCAAAGAAGAAGGTGAGGTGCTGGCAAGGAGGCTATTGGCAAATCCACGAAGCATTCCTTCTCTTCAAAGCTTAGCTGCTGATGGTTCTTTAAGAGCTCGAAGGAAGGCCGATGCATTGCTTAGACTGCTCAATAGGTGCTGCTCTCAACCTCGTCATTTGGTTTGATAGCAGGGAGTGGATTGGTATTTACACAAATATGCAGACCTGTATACCTTGTGAAATTGTATACTTGAAAATGGTGTTCATTTGTTTTTGCAATTTGACTTCCAAAGCCTTGAGCTTTGTCCAATAATTGCTGATCAGGTAATAATTCCTGGTGGAGTTTATTATGATAGGAGAAAAAAAATGCACATTATAATCTTTATAGAATGAGAAATTTGATTTAAACTTTCTCCTGTATTAGATTTTTTACTTTTGAGATAGACAAGTGCAACAAGATATTCTGTCAGCGTCCCCAGCAAAGCACTACTAGTTCTTGTTAAATATTTAGTATGTTATCTACGCCAAAGTCAATTCGTCTGCTTTAGTCAAAAACAGGGCACAATTTAGGGAAAGCAGGGGAGAGAACAGTTTCCAAATCCAGTATGCATTCCTCGTTTTTAAAAATTATGATCCTAAAACATATCACAATCATGCTCATTAAAGTAGGTTACAGATACTCTCAAGTAAAGAGTGGAAGCAGAAGAAATAAAATGGGCCAAAACAATACAAAAAAGAAAATAATAGCAGTGATTTGTGCATATGGATATTTGGCGGATCTCTAAAGTAAGATATAACAAAATAACTACTGAAGAGGCCTGCTGCTAATGAATATATATATTTTATTGCCCAAACTCGGTCTCAGTTATACAATGTCAGTAACATGAAAATCTTAGAACAAGATATAAACTAAAAAGAAAAAGAAAGAGACGCGGACTTTACAACAATCTATTATCACATTATAAACGACTAGAAGTGAGGAAGGTTCAACTTCTGTTCAACCAGTCACTTTTGTGTGATAAAGAAATATGAGGGTGAGCTCCAATACCAGCTGTGAACCATGATTCACGTAACGTGGCATGTTATACCGTTAGTAGTCTACGATTCTACCAATTCCAGCTGAATATGAGTGCCTACTATCTTGTAATCCCAGTGCCAGCTTCCACTGTCCATCATACTTTGTTCAATTGAATCTAACTGAGTTGCTAAACCTGAATTTAAAAAAACCGTAAGTGATGAACTTGAATCACTGCTTTGTGTGTCTAAAAAGAAAGAGAAGGGAAAACAAAAACGGAGGAAGATTATAATCAGGTCTTTGTATGATCTATTCCACCCAAAATGTCTTTCTCTAGACAGAAAAGAAACCAGGATTTGCTTAAGGTACAATAAGCTTTATATTTGCATAATGATGATGACAAAAGCATAGCATATATTTCTCCAGGAAAGTCAATTTGTGATGGGAATAATCTATTATATCATGTGGATAGACTATGAAACAAAAGTTTCAAAGGTTGAAGAGACCTGGGCTTCCTGACGTGATCTTAAGTTTGTAGCCATTCGGAACTTCAAATACATGATTTCCCTGTATAATTAAGAGGAAAGCAAAAGAAGCCTGTTAGTTGCCAGTATATGTGTACAATCAACCAAAAAGAGAGATTTATTAGATTATATAGGCAATTAAATAAAAGGGGGATTTTATTAAGGATAACTAAAGAGTCAGCTTCATGGTTGGAAAACTGCAGGTTTTTGAAGTATTATACTGGCATCAAAGATCCTTTCCAGGCAAATTATCTCAACAACAGATACCTTGTAACTTTTCTCTTAGGGGTAATCTAGCTTTTTTATGTTAAATGCTTTAACAACTTTCTCCATATATTATATTATCTGCCACCAATAGATGTGGCTGTCCATGCAGAGTATTATCTCCCTATAGTGTTCAGTACTGCTCGGAAATTACCATGCATATCCATATCTCAAATCAACTAGCCAATCTTATTGGATCTAACAGCACCTTTCTTTCACGAGAAAATGGTGTGAGATATCTCAGGTTAAAACCCATTCGATAGGTGATAATTGTATGAGTCTTGCAATATAGATATCAATATATATATGTATATATAAATATTTGGCCAGAGATACAAACATGCATATATACATGCATACATACATACATACACACACACACACACACACACATATATATATATGTATGTATAAGATTAAAACAGAAAGAAAGAAGAAAACCCTCATTCAATATAAACCTGCAAGACAACATCTGTCGCCTCAAATTCAGCATTTCCATGCAGTATAATCTTCAATGCCTCAGACCGCTTCACATCATGTTTCCAGTAAATGTTACCTCCATATGTCCAATCAATTCCCTTGTTCAACACCTTGACATTTTGTAGTTTACATCTTCCACATCTAGCAAGATAAAGGTGCACATCAATTTTATGCTTATAATCTAAAATCGTGAATTCCCTCAAGCTTGAATCAAGTAGCTGGTCGAGAGATGCAGGACCAGAGTAATAATGAATAATACAGACAGCACAGTACCTTTGCCCATAATGTAGGATAGAATCATTGCTCTCATTAACCATCATTGAGCCCATAACATTTTCAGCTATTATGTTCATGCTTCCATCAAGCTAAAATAAAGGGGTAAATATCAGCCATGCTTTTAGCAAATAGTAAACATAAATAAATTTGAGAAGTAAGAACCTGAACATTCCTCCACAAGAACTCTGCAACCTCTATTTGTAACTCAGAGCCCTCAGAAATGGAACCTCCATTGAACTGGTCATAATAAAGAATTAAATGATAAATGGAGTCATTTGTTTCTATAAAGATAATAAAAATAAACGGAGACCACTTTCATAAAACCCTAGAACAGTCATGTTTTTAGCAAAACTGATACCATACCTAAAACTGAAGTCTTGAAAAATTTGAAATAGGCTAACTTCATTAATAATATCAATTTTCAAATTATTTTAAGTGAAAGGACAGCAATTTATTGATGAATGACAAGTAACCTCTAAACAACATAACATTTAGTTTTACCTTTTGTCTCGTGACCTCCCAAAGAGGGCCAAGAGCAGGGTGCAGAAAGATTAGAAATGGTGGTCCTGAATCAGCATACTTCTCATTACCTTCAATCTGCAGCACGTAAATAATAAAATAATATAACATAAATGGATGTAGCTACAAATGATACCTTTTAATAGCTATAAATGAAAACCAGCCAAACTAAACAGAACCAATTTTCACACAGACAACAGAATATTAAGATATATACCTCAGGAAGCTTTATATCACATTGGGAAAGTAGATCGCAGGCATTTCGTAAGATATCTAATAGTGAGCCATCAGGAGTCTGCATTGAAATGCAATACATATAAGATATTTAAGAGAAACTATGATAATTTGAACAAGCATCAGAAATTCAAAAATTCCTGATAGTTAAATTTATAGCAAACTTTCTGACCTTCACTCTTGTTCTAGAACATTGCAAAAGAATTGCCCTTATTTTATGGCATGAAACTTTGTGTTATTAAAGATTTAAAGTAACTTTCACCCACAATTATTATATTTTTTCATAATATTTTCCCCAAGAGTTAAGAATTTTAAGGAAGAAGTGGGCACCAATCTAATACCTCAAGGAAAATTTAGTGCAAACCTCAAATAAGAAGCTACGAGGAGATGTTTCTAGATATATTAAATAACAGTACACGGTCTGAACCTCAGTTCTATCTGGAGCTTCAGATCAACGCAGCGTATGTTTATACATAGAAATGTAAAGTCCTTCCTACCTAAAGATAAAATTAAAGGATACGTAACAGATCGTCAGAAAATTCAGACCTGGTGTAAAGACTTGTCTCCATGTTTTCTTTTCCTTTTGGCTGATGATGTGACCCTTCTTCGTTCATTATATACAATATATGTATCAAGCTTATCTGCTCATAATTATATCAAGATGTTATTTGTAAGTTCAATTGAACATGAATGGGAAGGGATATGGTTTGTCATTCAAACAGAAAAAACATATGATATACCTTCCACACCATTATAACACCTAGATGAATATGAATTACTATAGTTGTCTGCTATATTTTGCATTGTGCACTCTAGTCTGCCACCAGGTACGCTAGTACAGCACAATTAAAAAGTGGATCAGTACATAGTATATGCAATGCAATAATCAGCAATATACAAATTGTGCCAACATTCATCCATTAAAAAAAGTTTACTTTAGAGAAACTATAGAAGAATTTTGACTGACACGTCTACTCTCACCAACCGCCATAGGAAATGCTCAGGAATGGACTGATGGCAGAAAAAAATAAGGATCAATTTTACCCTTTAAACTGGACAACTCATCAATCCAAGTTGAGGTTGTCATTTATCCAATGAGCAGAAACTACAGCCTCTCTCAAGATAAGGCATCTCAAATTCTTCTTATACTTTCTACAAAGAAGAATAGTAAGCAGGTGAAGGTAAAATATTTACAAATACAACTGATCGTTAACTTTGCTACAAAATATCAGTTGTTTTCTTTTTTTCACGGCAATAGATTTTATATCAGAGATATTTGCTTTCCTTCTTTTACTCTCCCTTCTATCCCACAGTATGTGGCAGATCACCAATAATTAAAGTTAACTAAACACATTCATCAACTTCACATGATTATAAAAGTAATACATTGCATTATAGGATTTCAGAGTTCATTATGTCTTTAGATGAGTTGAAGATATTCTATGTTACAGAGAGAAAGACACGTACATGGCACACAGGCACGAAGACAGAGAGCAGAGGAATGAAAGAAAAGAAGACAGAGAGGATTGGCAAAATAACAGCAGCAAATATCAATATGTCACTCATTATCAACACGTCTGAAACTCATAAGTGGGCCTGACAATAGAACACAATCAAATTTTTGACCAACTTGGCTTTAGAATTTTGTGTATGCCCAGTGCTTGGGATCAAGCCCAGGCTCAAGCATATTGACCCAAAATTATGCCTGGTTATAAGGCTACAAAATTGGGGCCAAATATATCCATTGGCCACAAACAGCTCCAATGGAATCATAAACAACACAAGAGGCCAGTAGTTAACCACAACTTGCTTACCTTGCAGGTAAACTACTGTGTGTCTAAGAGTGTGCATTAATTATATAATATCAGAGAAAACTTCAATGCTTCACTCAATGTCAATTTGATCAATTTTACAAAGATCTATTGAATTCCATAGACAAGTTCATGGTGAAAATACGTACCTTTGCTGTCTTCCAAGATGGTCTACATATACTATTGCCTTTTTTGTATTTAGCACCATTCCAGGTAAACTATTTTCATTATTACTTGATCCAACTAGCTCCGCAGAAGGTAAATCTACATACAAAATGTTTGTATTGGCTGGGAACTCTGCCTGCAAGCTTAAATACAGAAAATAAAGTTGATATTTGGGCTGCAATTTCCAATTAAGAAAGCTTAAATACTAGATAATAAAATGTCTGATAGAATAGATTTAAACATACATTGTTACACCAGTTGAGTTGACTTTAATAGTAAAAAAGAAAATAAACCACAATTTTCAGCACACATGAACACAAACTCAAACAAAGTTCCAACTTAACTGGTCATATTCCTTCAAGAATAGGACTGGAATTTTTTTTTTTTTTAATCCAGTTGGCAAAATTTACCCTGCTTGGCCTGCCCTATCTCTAGCACATGGCAACATGAAATCGTGTAACTTAAAGCATTCTTTTGAAGTTGGTGTTTTCCTCTTTTCTCCTCTGATCTTACACCATTCTCTTTATAAAAAAAATACTAATTTAAGACTCTTGCATACCCCAGCAGATAGTGTTTAACCTAACCATCACACCTAAGAAAAAATATAATTTATCGACCACTTTAAGGTTCCTCGAGACCAAAAGGTGTGGATCTTCCTCAGGATTTAAGCATGACTCCAAGTCAAGGATGTATGTTATTCTTCTTTTTTCTGGTTTGTTTCCAAGCTCTCTCCTTCCAATATAATCCACACAGGGAAGATATAACTAAAATCTTGAAATGCTCCCACAGTAAGAAAAATATCCATGCATCATTGGAAGCAGACTTCCATAGTAGCTTCCGTTCTACATAGGCAATACAATTTGGGAAACTTTCTATTCT
The DNA here is from genome assembly GCA_037074485.1 of Delonix regia. Lineage (NCBI taxonomy): Eukaryota > Viridiplantae > Streptophyta > Magnoliopsida > Fabales > Fabaceae > Delonix > Delonix regia. The sequence continues at coordinate 15,727,899 of CM073452.1, read as the reverse complement.
TTTTGATATTTTCTCTAAATTACAACTGTACAAGATTTGGCTTGTCTCCATTTCTACTATTCAGAGACAATAATAAGCCACTTCAGTGTAAGACACTGTATTTCAACTGGTAGGGTTGGGACAAATTATAAGTTGTTAAGAGGAGCATAGATAAGCTAATCTGATGTACAACAAAATCGAAATAATAGGTGAGCAGGGCGAGAGAAAAGGAGGAGGGTGATATAGAAGAAAGGGGAAAAGATATAGAGAGAAATAGAGAGGGAGGAGGCAGAGAATCCGAAACTTCATTTATAACAACCCAAGGCCACTCTAACCCTAATTAGCGGGGCTTTATATAGAGCCCAAGAGATAGTACCTAACAAAATAAAAGGACAATTATGATAATTAACAGAAGGATAATACAAGTCTAACAAAAAGATAATTTAATTCAAAATAAAACCAATTAACCATGAAAATAATATCTAATTCCTAGGTTTATCCTTGATCCCTAATTTACAGATAATCAATAATGTCTCCCCTTATATTCTTTTTTCATTCTCCACTATATATGCTTGGCTTACCTGACTCAAAGAATTATTATAAAACAAAAATTCACGAACATAATGATTGTTATAATGATCATATTAGTGAACAGACTTCATTCAAACTATATATTTCACATGTGGCAAGAATTAATAGCAGAACCGGCATTAACACACCATTATATTGCCTGAGTAACTGAAAAGTGTGTACCTTTTAGGAGGATGGGGTCCATTAGCAATTCCAAACTTGTCAAACTCAGTGTATTCAATGCAAGACACACCATATTCCCAGTTCCCATTAAGATTTTTCTTCTCCATCAGCACATTAATTCCTTCTGTTGCACCTGAGTTCCGCTTACATGATGCAAACCCCAGTTTCTGTTAAAATGCACAGTTAAAAACTGTAGGCAGTCTTGTTAAACTTGTAACTTCAGACTGACATTAAACACTATAGAAGTCTTTTCCTTTCTTCTTACATGTCAGTATGCTTGAGCCACGACTCAACAAGACTAAAGTCACATGCAAGTGCGCAATATACTCATATGCAATAAAAAAGTGTCGCCAACCTATCTGACATTTTGACTATGGGAATGGGATTAATCAATCAACAAAATATAAATTCATATATTTGCATTAAATATTAATTACGCCTGATTAAAAGGGCACATGTCAGTCAAATGATTGTGCAAGAAGAAATTTTATAATAGATGACGCATTGGCAGTCAAATCTTTCACCTGAAGCAAGCCTTGAAAGTTGCAGTCTTACTGCAGTTGATTTGGATGCATATGAGAAGATCATCCACAAGAAAAGAAAAATGTGACGATGACTATCACCAACCTCTATGGCAATTTCTCAATTTCCTTACATTTTCAACTTTTTTAATTTCTTATATTGAGGTAAAAAATTCATTTGATACAAAAATTTTCATATCTCATTAAAAGGGAATCGTAAAAGGAGAAGCAAAATGAACTAGGCATCTATGTTTTTCAGTATAGATTACTCCCTAAACTTGCAAAATAATATTATTTCTTGATTTACCCTTTTTTGTAGAAGAAAGATTTCATAAGCCAGAACAGGAATGTATTACGATCAAGGAGAATAAGATATGATTTACCCACTTATATAATGTGCTTGTAGCTCTTTATTGACAGAGAAGAATGACACGATAAGTTAAAAACAATTCAATTTTTACCTTTCCTTGCCGTAAACCAATCCCTGCTAAGGCCAAGAGAGTTAAATCTGTGGCTGCCACAACATTACTGCAAGGTCACCAATATCTGACATGTCATAAGACGAGTTGTCTACAGGAAACAGGAAAAATAAAAGCACTCAAGAATCAAGAAATCTGACACAAGGACAGACCTGACTTGTCGCACAGTTGCACCTTTTCTTCCATGAAGATAAAACCAATTAAATATGCCTTTATCATAAGCTAGTTTCCAGATCACACCATGACCACCAGGCTTGCTTAAAGGCCTGAATGGTTTGGTAACCAACCACTGCCCGTCTTCTGCACCAACAACTGGGACAAGAGGCTGGCAATTACAAAATGGACAATAAGAGGCCACTTGTCCAATAAGATAATTTCTTTTGAACTAAAAGTTTAGCACAATTAAGCATATAACCTGTTCAAAAAGTTGGAAAGATGATCGACCTCTTCCAAACCATGAAAGTCTTTCACACAGAGACATGATGTGTTCATGGTTGTTCTTTGCTGAACTAGTCATTATTGCAACAGGTGTGATACATTGTTTCCCATATAACTTGAAGGACAAGAATTCTCTAGCCTTACAATTTTAAAAGACAGAAATTAGATCGACTTAGCATCCCTAATGAACTAATAATGCTTGTCTTATTTTTATCATAAGCAAACAAGCAGTATGGATCTTGGTTGACCAATTGAAGAGCTAATACCTGAAGATCTCTAATAAGACCTTCCAACAAAGTCCTTCCACAATACGGTAGCATTGCAGCAGGAAGACATTCACCTGTGTCAGGATCGATTAAACCAAGCCTATCTGCAGAGCCTCCCAAAGGATAAATTTCACCTAGGTATGGCAAACCCTAGAAATTTAACATCTCATTATTTAAGGTATATGTACTATATAAATGCAAAATATAGATTAGGTAGTATGATTATACTAACCTCTATACCCCACATAGCTGCTTGAGATGCATATTCTGTATTTTCAGAAAGGTCAATTCCATTAGGTGCGTGAATTTCCAAAAGTTGGCATTCTTCTGCTTCATTTATGTGCTGAGACCACTTTATATTTTGCTTCTCATGTATTTTTTGGACAAGAAGCTCCAGCATTGTTATTTGATATCTGCAGCATTTATTTGAGTTACCAAGATGAGACGATATACATTGAATTTTCATATAAGGCCAGGAACATAATTTATAGAAAGTCTAGGATAGGATTAAGAAGTGATAATGTCATGCATGATCAGTCCTTGAGATGACACGTTTCTATGGTTATGGATAACATAAAGGTCTTCTTGTTCTCACGGATAAGTCCAGTGTGAGTAGTATCAGTGCAGTCACCCTAGGCGAGAAAAACCCATTATATGCACGAACATTCCAAATTTGCATCAGATATGTATCAGTGCAACTGCTAGTGTACAAAAAGCATAAATCAAAATAATTAAATAAATGAAAAGAATGGAAGTGGAAGTGTAGAATTTACCCAATAATTCCTCCAATGCAGTGATAGAACCGTTCTATTTCTCCCAGAGTGTCCAACAACTTCTTCAAGTCACGAATTTCCTCATCCTCCAAAGCCATATGCGTCTTTCCAAAACCCGCATTGCCGTTACCATTATAGACATCCAGGTTTTCGATCATCTCCGCTAAGGCATAAAATGCACTCTTAACCGAGTTCGTAGTTGACTCCATTTCAGTTTCGCCCAGCTGAAACCCCAGACTAAGCACATGCTCTTGACCCGCCGCAATTAAACATTTAAGCAAGAACAAGTCATTGGAGCTCAAATTGAGGGAAGCTAAGACCCTAGAGAAGCCTGCGTTCTGGTGGGAACGAAAAAATTGCCTCACTCTAGAATCACGATCAATCACTTTGACCTTTTCCTTCAATGTGCTACAGCCGGTAAGCTTCGAGCGCAGAGCTTTTAGCCTGGCAATTTCATGATTGAAGTTCAAATCCGGAGCCGGCGGCGACAGCTCCACGGCCTCTGTAGAGACGCGGGCAACGCGGCAACATGACGACGATGATAACGAAGACGGTCCAGGGGGAGAGGAAGATGCCGGTAGAGATAAAGAGTGCGGAGGCTTTTTAAATAGAGCGTGAGAATGATTATGACTATGCGAACATTTGGAGTCGAAGGAGAATGCGAAGCGAATGTCATGGTGAATTAGAGAAGTTGAGTGAACCATAATTAGCTCCAGTGAGAAAGGGAAGGAGAAGAAGTTAGTGTTGGAACTTGAGAGGAGGTTCTCACATTGAAATGCAAAGAGAAAAAGACAGAAAAATGAAAGGAAGGACGAAGGAGAGGGAGGAGGCGGGTGAGGGTAAACTGGTATCAGCAGAAGATGCTGGAAGCATATACCAAAGGCCTTAGATTTTGAGAGAAGGAGGTGATATTCCTTACTCCTCAACCGTTAAGTGAGCATTATGTGGCACTGATGGTGTGTCCCACCTAGTTAACTTTATCCTGTGCTTCTGGTTGGGTTCATGAGATTGGTTGCTCATATTTCCAACTTCCATTATGCTGGAGTGGAGTAGTGCCAGGGGAGGGGATCCTCTACAGTCAGGAGAGTAGCGAGTAAAATAAAAAATTGTTGTTATAAAAAAATAATAATAAAATTTAAATGTGTAATTTGTTCTTAATATCTTCTACATTCATATTCGAAGCCGTACTGTCAGTCTCGTTTTCTTCTTGCACAATCCTACTTTCACGTACTTTTATCAAATGTGGGGTAAATTATGTTAATTTTTTAGGTCTTATTGAATTGCGTTTGATATTTAACCAAAAAAAATTTATATGCACTTATATTTTTGTTATTCTATTTTTAATTAACACATAATAAATATATGACATTTTAATTATATCATCACACATATATAAATATTACAAATAATTGCATGATTATTGGATATTGTATTAATTTTAAATTACATTATATTGATTAATAATATACTTATCATATTTTAATTAGATAATAAAATCATAAAAATACAAAAAATTGGATATAAATCAAAATTTTAATTTTCAAAAAATATGTATTTTATAAAGATAAAATTATTTAATTATTTTATTATCATATTAAAAATAAAATTATAGTCAAATTATTTAGCTATTTTTACCGAAAATAAATTAGATGGAAAATTTTTATGATGATGAAATAGCCTCTTGCAATTCATTTTAATTAGAATTTCAGGTATTCATTTTAGTATATATTGAATTCAAAAAGATACTTTTAATATATTTTAAAGTTTATATATTTATTTTGTAAGCAAGCCTTAGTATAAAGAGATAAAATATCTTTTTTTAAAATATATATGTTACCGCAGGCTTGACAAAAATTCATTTTTGTTATAAATTATGTTTTTGAAATCAACTTTATAATTTTTTTATCTTTATTTATCCATTTATATAATTATGTTTAGTTTTTTTATAAATTTGGTACTTAATATCAGTTTTAAAAATTCAAATTAATAAATATGTGATCTGATTTACTGTTAAATAAACGAGCTATAAAAAATATTGATACATACTACTTTTTTAATTTGCCTTATCGTTAATCATTTTCTTGCAAATTAAGAAAAAGCTATATAAGTTCATATTATGAACATTAATTATAATTTTTTAAAAATGTAAATAATTAAGCTTTTGTATAGTTGGCTTACTCAAACAATTATCACTTGAGTAATAAACTTGATTTTAATTTAAAATGTTCATCTGACCTAATGAGTCCAGCCAAAAAAAAAAAAACCTGAATAAAAAGGTTTGATTTATAAAACAGGTCAAGCTTAGGTTATTTTTTAAAGTTTAACTCGAGTCCAAAAGCTTAAATGAATACTGTTTTAATTAATAAAAATTTATTATATAAATAAATAATGTGACATTTTGATAAATAAATAAAAATTAATAACTTTGATTTAAATGATTTATACTAATACAACAACTCATTTATATTTACAACTTCTCTATATATGATTTTACATGTAATAATAATAATTATTTATATTATTTATCTCAAATTTTAAGCAATAAATTAATTTAACAATTATATAAAAAGTCTGATTGGCCTGACTCGAAAAATATGAATAAAAATTTAAATAAAAATATTTGATTAAAATACGGGCTCAAACTTTTTATTAAATCTAAATTTAAGTTCAATTTTTAAAAGTTCAATCCAAGAATAATATCTATTGAACAACTAATTATGTAAATATACAAGACAAGAGAGTTATACATGGAGCGCTCGATTATGCATGAAAAACTTCCTACCGCTTATTATTATCTTGTGTGCTTACTTGTAATCCAACAATATTAATCTAAACAAATCAATTTTTTTCCCTTGTGTGCATGAATTATCAGATAATCGTTAATTTTCCAACCAAACTGGGAATGGATTTTGAGTAATCCTAATCCCAGTCAAAATAAAAGAAAAATGAGTCAACGAATCAAATTCAATTACCTATTTAAACTTGGCACAAATATACAAGTCATTTTGAGCCCTCACACGTCACTAAATAGCTTCATATATTTTCAAGTAATGGCTTCCACAACCACCGTCATGACCTCCTTCTTCGCTCTCCTCTCTCTCTCGCTTACTTCCTTTCTCAATCAAGCCCCACCACGGCCTCTTCTATCATTTCCGTGGTCGTCTTTGCCGTATAGACTTTGTGTTTATTTGATTTAAAGTTGTATAATTTTGATTTAATTCTAGTAAAAAATAAATTTGTAAAAACGTGACTAATGATCAAAATGAAAGTTTTGTTATATGTGTACATCATCTAATGTAGAAATAAATTATTGTTGTTTTTGTATAAACAAGTGTTTAAAATATAAATATTTTTTAAAAAATATTTTAATGTTAAACTAAATAAAATTATTAATAAAATAAATTTTTTAATACAATGTACGAACAAATTTTTACCAAGACATTATTCAACAACGAGCATGACTGTGCATTCTTCCTCAGCAAGCACTTGTCTACGAAGAACCTAAATTTATCGTTGTATAACATATATGCTGCTTCTCTAAAAAAATGTTTTTTAATTTCTTTTATTTAAAAATTTTTTTATGCAAAAAATCATCATATAACATAGCATATATATTGTATAACAATGAATCTACTTTAACCTACGAGCACCCAATTGGCAGGTTCTCCCATCAAATAATAGAAAGTTATCCACAGACTCTTACAAGTATTAGGTTTTAAGAATTTATACGTTCTTGGATCCGTTCCTGTTACAGGAGCGGATCCAAACACGGATCTAGATCATGTTTATTTAACCCTAATAATGTACTATTTGCCTAGGCTATTTGGAAAGTCTGAATTTTTTTTTTAGTTATTGCAAGTATAGTAAAATGTAAAAAAAATTTAAAATAATCACGTGTGGTAGTGACAAGTGATTCATTAACATTATTTGGATGGTGGCTTGTATAATTTAAAATTAAAAGTAACACACTATATATATATATATATATATATATATATATATATTCATGGTTCATGCCTTGTCTTTTATTTTTTTGGTCCTACAAAATGTTGGTGCCGTGCATTACACTGGAGCTGTTGTTGGTTCTGTAACCGTATCCAGAACCAACATTCTCATGACTACAACCACAAGCTTCACTCTCTTATCCGATCACTTGTCACATTTTTTTTTTTTTAAGAAACACAACACATTTAATATTCTTAATCGTATATTAATACATTATAAATTCACATGGACACTTGTATTTCACCAATATAATCACTTTCTACCTTTAATGCTCCCAAATTGTAATGGGTATTAATTTAAGTATTAACAATGAGGTGGTTTTTGTTTGTGAAGGCTTTCGAGAAGCAAGGCAAGGTTGCTGTAGGATAGGGATAGTCTTATGTGCAATTTGTTTGCACCAATTCTATCATCGATCAACAATTATCACAATCTGAATTATTAAATGAATTTGATCAATTTCAACTTTAAAAAATTATTGAAATCAATAATTTAGTTATAAATGCAAATTTTTAAATCCCTGTAGTTATTTAAATATGAATTATTGAATCAATTTTAACAATAAATAATTTAAATTCGTACTAGCTTGCCATAATCCATTTAAGTGTCAGTCTTGAGATGTTATGCATCTTACACAAGCAGCATACTCTGCTATTACCGACAACTGTCAAATAATTACATTCCCATGTCTCACTAATTAGATTACTTTTACTCATTTATGTTGATATTTATGGACATACACACACACATATATATATATATATATATATTACATTATATTAAAGATAATAATAATAATTGCATGTGATATATTATTATATAAAAAGATAAACTTAAATTTTAAAAATAATTCAATTCAGTTTAAAATTAAGGTGAACTTAAAATATATTATAAAATATGAATTATATATATAGATATGTTAATATATTTAATTTTTAATTTGATGATAAGTCTAATTAAAAATTAGGGCAATATGTATTATTTTATAAAATAGGATTATGATCCCTAAATTAGATATATAAGATTTCTGTTTTAATATCTCATTATTAGAAAAAAAAAAAGAATTTATTCTTTAAATACATACATATCAATAGCTACAAATAATCGTTGATACAGATTCAGGTATTTTTTTATATTTAAATTATTATTCTTGATAATTTGACTTAATTTAACAAGAATTTCATTAAAATTGAGTTTTTCCACAACAATTTATTCTTTATTTTTAACACTTTGGACCTAGGGTTTTATCAATCTGTCTTGTACAGTTATAGTTGTGACATTTCTCTTGTTGATATTCATGAATATGATATCTTCTCATTATATATTTTTCTTGGTTTTGCGTCAATTTGTTATTTAAAATGATAATACCAATGCTGTGAAATTTCCCTTACTTCCCCATTCTTTCCTTAGCTATCTTCACCCGTGATCTGTTTGTTTAATATGGTACTTATACACTATATTTATCTGTCATAACCCATGAAGGAAAAGATGTTAGGCTTGATACTATAGTATACCGATCGATGTTCTCTTCATTTTTGAAGAACCAACTGAAAATTCTTGAGCCTGCATTAACTTGGACTAATTCCAGCAAATGCAATCAGTGACAGATATATCAGGGAGGGGACAATCAGCCTCAGATTCCTCGCATTTCTAGAGTTATCCCATTCACAACGTGACAAGCTAAGGATGTCTATTCTGCTTAAACCTGCAGATTGAAGCCGAAGAAGACGAAAGAGACAAACATAAAGCTCCAATTCCTTGGTACTCTCCGAAGCCACATCGTAAGTAACAAGACTGAAACTCATCCGGGGCTTGATGCTTCAGTGCTTCTTGATTCTCTTCAAGAAGCGTCACCTTATAAGGAACTAATTATACAAAGGAAAAGAGTAATGGGTGATATTAAAAATAATGAAACTCAAGGGATACTCTTGAAGGGCGATGATGATATATTTTTAAAATAATATGTTCTTTAAGTTATGACTAAATAATAGTTAAATATAATATCAAATTTATTACAGTAACAAAATATTGTTGTTTACCTAGTAGTATTTAAAAAATAATTACATTGTAATAAAAAAAACATGATCTTCCGAAAACACACGGACCCCAATCTAAACTGAAACTTTTGAAGGTAGATGTGTGAGGAAGATACTGCTATATGATTGGCATGATTGTACTTCTTGTTTCTTTTTATGTCCGTTCTGTACTTCGATATCTTCTCTTTTCCCTCCTCCTCCTTAAAACCCCCAAAAAAAAAAATCATGTTTTAATTATTGGTAGCTCAGAAAAATAGAAGGGCTTAAAATGACGTAATTTGTATTTTCTCTCTCCCTTTCCATTCCAAAAAATTTTCCGAGCCTGCATGGATGTAGGAATCAAAACATGTGGGTGCTTGACCGGCAATACAAGAACTGAAAATTGACATTAACATTATTATGATTTCCCGTGAAATTGTATTTGCTAATTGCATTAAAACTGGGCCAAACAAAAATTCGCGCGACAGTCTTGGTGTCCAAGACGAATAGTTAGAACTTCCAAGCTTGTTCTTCAATGGCACTCCAAAGACGGTAAATTCTTTGGTTGGTGCATGAGCTATTTCATGGCACCACTGGAAATAGTAAAATTAAAAAAACACCTCAATATTTGATTTTTTTTTCTAATATTTGTAATTTAGCCTTCAATTTTTTCTTTTAACATTTATCTTTAAGATCAGTACCCAAAAGTGATGGAATTTGCATTTGTATGCATACTCTTGATTTATTTTAATAGAAAACTCTAGTCATCTGCATCTTTCCCATCTCTTTTTCAGTTGTTAAGCAACTTTTCTATCTCCATCGGCGGTGAAATTGTTAAATTTTGACAATGTATATGGTTTTTACTTGTAAAGAATCTTTATATTATATGAAGGTGTTGGATATCTATAAGTCCACCCATAAGGTGTGCACATTAATTATTGATAGAATGGTAATTTAAGGAATTACTAATAAACCTTTGCTAGTCCATTATATAAGACAAGTCAGTTATACGATTAATAGATTTTTTAAGTTTACAAACTTCTATATGCTCGGTAAAAAAAATACCTACTACTACACTATAATTGAAAGAAGGGAATTTAGATTGCAAAAACAACAAGATCTCTCCGATATATCGTAAGAGTTTCATTTGATTAGTGATTTCAGTCCTTACTAAATCCAATTTCCACAATGGAGGAGAAATTCGTAAGCCTTCCTAATTTAAAATAATTTTCTTCTATCATTGGTATTAGAGCATGTGTTTAAATAGTTTCCTAATTGATCAGTATAATTTATTGAGATTTGAGAATATCAAATGTTGTATTATTTAGGGCTTTATTAAATTATGGTTTTAAAATAAAAAACATGAAAATTTTTGAATTTCCCTTTGTTTTTTTTAACGCATAGTGAGATGGCTTTCCACCATGGTCACCGACAACAGTGGCCACCGATGGTGGTCCTATAAGGAGGACTACTTTCACTACCACCGACAACATTCTTCGTTGCTCCTGTTGACTAAAGATCATCAGCATGGTGGTGTAAAAGAGCTCAATGTGGAGCTCTAAATTGCGATGTTCCAACAAAAAACACTAGCAGTGTTCATTGTTGCACCCTTGCCGACTGATAGGTGGTGCAATAATGCGATGCCGAAGCTCATGTGTGGCCGACCGATGAGCAATTGTAGTGGACACCATTGGCGGTGGCAAGGTGAAGGAAGGACAAAGAATGCTAGGGTTTTTTTCGTTCACATTTGCCAAGTGCTTTTGTTCTAAAACAAATAAAAAAAAATTTAGATCACTAATTATGTGGACCTTGTATCTTCATGATTCTAGGCCTTTCATATTTTTTTTGAAGTGATTATCTTATATTATTTTAAGGAGGTTCTGGGTTTTACAATTTTTTAAAATAAATTTTCTAGGCATAAGGTCTATTTCATATAATGTTTTGGCCCAATTTTTTTAAGTATCTTTATAAATGAATAGTTAGAGATATTCTAAATATAAATTGTGTATTTATATTTTTCCCCTAGATAAATGCAATTAATTAATTTCCTTCTTTAAGTAGAGCATTAATCTTTATGTCCTAATAAATCTAGTCTAAGTAATATGTGATTACTTGCTATTTATTTATGTTAATAAGTTTAACATTGTTTTATTAAATTTTTCTTGTTAATTTTGATTCCATAGAATATTTAGAAAGTAAATGTTAATTAGTTTAACATTATATGTTGAATTTATTTATTTATTTTAATTATGTTATCCTTATTTTGTGTATGTCATTCTTTTTGTGTAAAAAATGACTACTGCTTCCAAAAGCATTGTTGCAATGCACAATAGAGGGTTGAAGCTTAATAGTGACAATTATGAGATCTGGAGTATGAAGATCTAGTAACTTCTGAATGAGCAAGATGCTCTTGAGGCTATGAATCATGTCATGGAAGAGCTAGAAGCTGGTAACACGGCCTAACATAAGTGAGATCGTGAGACTTATGACACTTGGAATAAAATGAACTCTAATATTCATATTACGTTGCTGAGTACTTTGGGTGATGACATCCGGAGAGAGTTTAAAGATCACCAAAGCGTAATGGGGCTTTGAAACGCTTTGGGAACGAGGTTCGGAACTATATTTATATCCAAGTTGCGTTCTTTAACGATTAAGTTTGACTCTTATAAGAAATGCCCATAACATTTTATGAAGAAACATTTGAGGCTAATGACAAACATGGTTAGAGAGATAGTTGGAAATGTCTTAATAAAAAAGTAGTAAATCCAAGCTATCATTAGTTCTTTGCCTAGTTCTTGGGAGCATATGAAGATGTATCTCACCCACAATGATAGAATTATAACCTTAGAAGATGTTCGAAGACACCTTGAACTTGAGCAAAAAAGGCTTGAATCAGTCAAGCTAATACCTGAGTTGCAAGTGGAAGATGTGAATCAAAGAGAAAAAAATTAGGAAAAGAACAAAGGACTATCTCAATCTAAGAAAAAGTTAAAGACAGACCAGTAAGGTAAAAAAAGTAGCAAAAAGTGAATATAACAAAAATCACGTGCTTTAATTGCTAGAAAAAGAGTCACTATGCAAGTAATTGACCTGAGCCTTCCTGAAAGGTAACTTATACTGCTTATACTAGTGAACTTTGTGTTTCTAGCTCTATTATGCTAATTGAATCTTGTCCTATGTAGATTGTAGACTCAGGAGCCACGAACCACATAGCGAGGGACTATGAAGCCTTCATTGATTTTCAGTGAGTTATATATGGAGTATTCTGGATATATGTGGATAATAACACTAAGGTTGCTATTAAGAGGTTCAAAACATGCAAGGTGATTGAAGCTGAGAATATTTGTTAGCATAATTCAATGAATTATGTAATGAAAAAGGGATAGTTCATTAATTGATTATTCTAAGTTCTCCATAACAAAATAGTATTACAAGAATCACTTCTTGAAATGTTTAGGTTTATGATGGCAAAAGCTAATATGTCAATCACCCTATTAGGGTGATACTTTGCTAACCACACCTTATGTACTTCACTGTGTACCCATGAAATCAGTTGTAACCTTGAAGATGTGTTACCTATACACATGATTCCTCTTACAAATATGGAAAATTAGGTCCATGAGGAAAGAAAAGCATCTTTATTAGATACTCTGAAACCTCAAAAGTTATGTGATTATTAGTCATCAAGATTGTGAAAATGTGACTAAATTCAAGTTAAGAGATGTCATATTCTTAGAGAATGAATATCTTAAGAAGAGTGAGGTTAGTCAAGGCTTATCCTTATTTGAGATAGAGGATACAAATGAACTAGGATCACTTTATTCAAGTGGGAAAATTATAGCAGATGATGAATTAGTTTCTCATCAACAACCTTCTTTATCATTAAATGCGAATAAAAGTGTTCTTAAACTAGTTGTTCCAAGTGGGAGTGACCAAATGGATTTTAATCCAAGTGGGAGTGAGACCATCATTCCTGATTTAAATGGGAGCAGCGTTGATCCAAATGGGAACAACAAAGTAAGATTCAATAAATCACAATTGACATGTGGCTCACGTAAAAAGATTCATTATTAACAATATGAGATTAAAGGCGGCAAATTTTTTACAATGCTCTTACAAAATGAAGATAAGCCGAGAAATATGAAAGAGACTCTTTTATCCCCTTCTAAAGATAAATAGACTAAAGCTATGGAAGAAAAAATGAAGTTTATGAGAGTCAACAATATCTAGGAACTTGGTGACCTTCCAAAGGGACACAAGGTTATTAGGAACAAGTGGGTTCTTAAGATCAATAAAAGAGCCAATAACACAGTTGAAAGATTTAAGGCTCGATTGGTGGCAAAAGGGTATACATACCAGGAAAGAATTGATTATGATGAAACCTTTCTCCTATTGTATGATTTGCCTCTATCCGCTTCCTTTTAGCTATAATGGCTTGTTTAGATCTTGAATTACATCTGATGGATGAACTGCCTTTCTCAATGGATAATTAAATGAAGAGATTTATATGGGATAACTCAGGATTTTATTAAAGAATGCCAAGAAAAGAAAGTTTGTGGACTTTTAAAGTATATCTATAACCTTAAGCAATCTTCAAGGTAGTGATATATTTGTTCTCACAATGTTGTTATCTCTAGTAGTTTCACTGTGATGAGTGAATACAACTATGTATATATCAAAAGATTTAAAGACAACTTTGTGATTATGAAATTACATGTTAATGACATACTAATGGTTGGATATTATATGGAGTTCATCAATGAGATAAAGACCTGGTTGTTATCTCCTTTTAAGATGAAAAATATGGATGAAGTTGTATACATTCTTAAAGTTAAGATTTCAAGAAACCATTCTAAAAAATTCTTGTATCTCTCACAAGAGAGTTACATTAGAAAAAATTTAGAACATTTTAGTATAGCTGTAGACACTTCTATTAGCATAAGTTAAACCTTAAGTGCCGAAATGAGTTATAAGACTACCATAGAAAAATAGTGTATAAAGCGAACTATTTATAAGAATGTAATCGGTTGTCTAACGTATGTTATGATGTGTACTAAACTTAATATCTATTAAGCAGTTGGCTTAGTGAGTAGATATCAAATTGATTGACATCCTAAGCATTGGGAAGCAGTAAAAAAGATATTAAGGTATCTGAAAAGGACTGCTAATTATGCATTATGCTATCAAGATGATAGATATCTGCTATTGGAAGGATACACATATGCTAATTATAGAGGAGACTTGGATAAGTGAAAGTCTACCTTAAGATATGTTTTCTTACTTAGTAGTGGTGACATATCATAGAGTAGTATGAAATAATCTTATGTATCCTTGTCTACAATAGAGGCTGAATTCATGACTCTTTCTTCAGCAGCTCAAGAGATTGACTGTTTGGTTAAAGAGGTTTTTGAAACATTTGTTGAGCAAAGTAGAAAACACTAAACCAATGTTAATTTATTGTGACAGTAAGGCTGCAATTGCCTATACTAAGGAGATAAAGTATCATTGTAAAACCAAACACATAAACATTAAATATCACTATGTGAAGAATATGGTTGCACGCAAGACTATGAATGTGAAGTATATATCTATGCAGAAGATGCTGGTTGATCCATTGACCAAACATGGTCCTAAGATGTGTTTGTGAAACACACTAGATCTCAAGGATTGCATAGAGTTTAGAATACTTCATTATGTTTTTCTATTATTTTCTCATTCTAAGCTGAGACAGTTGTTTAGTGTTTTTTGATAATCAATAAAGTTTGATTTCCATGCTAATATATCTTTATCTGAATGTAATGTACATTTTTTACTTGTTATTGTTGTTAAGTATGCTAGGTCGACAAAAGGTTAACTTCTCACATAGGTAACTGCCTCATTGTCCTTACGACATTAAAGATAAAACGAGATTTTAAGTAAAATTATCATAAGGATAATTAAAGAACATTTGTACTTAAAATTATTTAAATTGCCTAATTAATGACATAAAATCATTATGATTAATTTGATGAATAGTATTCATCATTTCTAGTCTACCTTGATTCTTAGATGTGAGTTCAAGATATCATGTAGATCACATAACTCAGGTTTATACTTATGGTGTCTAAATGTCATCTGTATAACAATTTTTAAAAAATAAACATGTACTCCACGAGAAAATGAGGAATGTTGTAGCACATGTTTCATGTCGTGTATGCAAGTGTTAACCATATGGGTTAACTAAGTGTGATTTCAATTTATGTTATATGCGACCCTGAGCCTTTGTAGTGGCTATATATCTGTACCCTCAAACTTCAATTAAATACTTGAGATGTAGCTTAGTGTTCACTATCTTTACTTGTTATCTAAAGACTATGCATAATGATTCAGTCTAGCAAGACATATTTAGAAAAGCGAGTTAAATATGTGTTGATAGGATCATGAAAAAAAGAATATTATAAAAAGAATTTCATTATTTTGTATTCACTGGTATACTAGTTATAACTTATGAGTCATGATTGTGAATACAATATATTATGATAAAAGAAATTGTTATGAGTTATTTCAATGTCATTCTTATGGTTTAAGGTGCAATCATACTTTTTGATCTATATGCAAGATTGTCTTCAACGAGAAGCTATATACTCGTAATTGATATATAGCATTGATACTCTCACAGTATGTTGGTCACATAGCTTATCTTTCTTGTATGAACAATTATAGATTATATATATAAAATGTTCTATTAGTTTATTGAGAATATGTTTCTTGGGTTTAAAACGCATGAACACTTCAATTATATATGAGTGGGAGATGATGGATATCATATAAGTCCACCCATAAGGGGTGTCTATTAATTAAAGGTAGAATGGTAATTTCAAAAATTACCAATAAACCCTAGCTAGCCCATTATATAAGGCAAACTAGTTATACGATTAACATATCTTTTAAGTCTAGGCCCTCTTATACACTCAGTAAAGAAAAATACCTGCTACTAAACTGCAATTGAAAACAGGAAATTTAGGTTGTGGAAACAACAAGATCTCTATGATATATCATAAGAATCTCATTCAATCAGTAATTTCAATCCTTATCAAATCTAGCTTCTGCTACGAAGGAGAAATCTATAAGTGCCTCTAAGTTAAAATAATTTTCTTCTATCAAAAGGAAAACTCTATAAATGTAGGAAATGAGAAAGAAAGAAAGAGAAGGGTTTTAAGTAGCAAAGAGATTTTTTTGTTAAATGGAAAAAAAAAAAAAACCACTGTCATAAGTATAGAAGAAACAAAGAAGTAAACAAGAACACAACCCCCTAAGCACAGTAGAAACGTATAATGGGGAAGGAAGAAGGAGAAAGGTAGAGAGTCCAATAATATCCTCGGATATTATGCATAATTATTTAAACTCTTAGTCGGAATCTTTGAATATAGAGTTTTTTTTTTGTTTGCTTTTTTTCATATTTTACCTTTCTTATAGATTTCTGATTTTAGGGTCTTGGTCCATTTTAGCTTCCGTTGTTTTCTTTTCCCTTTTATTTCTTTCTTCAGTTTCTTTGGTACTTTCACCATTTCTTTCATTTAATAAAATTCTTCATTCTCTGTTACTAAAAATCTTAAACATCTCACACTTCCATCAAACTTTCATCTTAAAGAAATAAGGCCACAAAAGAAAAGATTTGGGCTTCATTATTGATGTACTTCAAGGAAGTTCAGATTGAACAATCCCAAAACACAAATAAATGAAAAAGAAAAGATAGAACAACTAGCAATCTCAAATGATAGGTTTGCACGCCACACTTAAGAATTCTAGGTTTGATTCGCCATATTCTAGAATAGAAGAGGAAGAGTGATAAGAATCGAGGATAATTTCGCCACTAAGTTTAGAAAACTTAGATAAGAAATTCGCATATATGAGGCTAAGCCAATTTTCAAAACATTCAAGGTTTCATTTCTCATTGATAACTTCTATATTTATTGCCAAAAGCAACCCTTATGACATAAGTTTAAGATTCATCTAATTCTCACCTAATTTGAAAAAACATGCATAGAAATACACCTAACATAGACTTTTCATCCAACATAGATCACCTAACTTATCTAACTTAGACTTCAACCAATACTTATTTCAACTTACATTACATGCATAATTAACTTTTTTCACAATTTATTTATTATAGCACATGATAAAATTTGCCTACTCGAACTTGGGCTCCATATAGAAGTTGGGCTTGGATCCTAAATGATTTGATTCTATTTTGAGTTGCTGAACAACCATGGCCCTAATCTTCTTAGCCATAGAACGTGTAATCGGCCCAGATGAAGCTATTTGGCCTAAGATAGCCTCTTGTTCAACTTGAGGCTCATCAATTATACAATACCTAAAGTTAACAGATAAAATTGTAAATTACATAAATAGTGAGTAATGACATGTAAATAAATATTAATAAATTATTAAAGACAAATAGGGATGGCAAAAAGTCTTCAATTTTGGAGATCCAATGGGGATTATCCTATTTAGGAATCCATATTTGGAGAATTTTTCTTCGTGAAGATGAAAATAGGGGGCAAACTCTCCTTGAAGGAAGTTTTAGGATAAGGATGAGGATCATACCCCTGTCCTATGAGATCCTTATCCTTGCCAATTCTCTCTCTCTCTCTCTCTCTCTCTCTCTCTCTCTCTCTCTCTCTCTCTCTATATATATATATATATATATATACTAATTATTGTATTTTTAGTTATTTTACTCATTATTTATATTTACAATAATTAAAAAAATTAATTTAACTTAAAAAATAATTTTACTTATTATATATTAGTCTTTCACTTCATCAAGACTTGGACAATATACAGAGATTAGTTTCAAAATGCCTTATAGCTATGATCATATTGTAATGGACAATGATAAGTGAATGTTAGGAAAAATAATATTGATGATTTGTAAATTAAGATTAAAGATAAACATAGGAATTATAATTATTTAAATGGTTTTATTTTAAATTAAATTATCTTTTTGTTAAACCGTTTTTTTCAAAATTAACTTACCTTATTAAATGTTATCTCTTGTAGCTTATAAAACTTGTTGTAAAACTTGTTATTTGAATATTTGTAGTTTTTACGAACTTAATTAGAACTTATTAGATAATATAGATAATAAGCTTGAATGTCAAATCTATTTGTTTCTAAATATATATTAATATTATTTCTTTTTCTCATTTTTATAAAAAAAATTCAAAGACCCCATGGAGATTTGTAGAAATCTACATCCTCGCCAGAAATGAGAATAAAGAAAAATCTTTCATGAGGTGGGAAATGGGGATAGAGAAAGAGATGAAAAATATAATTGATTATGAGAATGAACAACTTATTCGTTGTCCTCCTGCAAAATTGTCAATTTTAGAGACAAAATTATTAATTTAAAAAAATTCCAATAGATAGGCCTATGTTAAATTTTATCATTTTAGAGACTGATATGACATCTACTTAATTGGACCAACTGTATGAGACATTGATGCTACGAAATCTTACGAGGACTAAGTATTAGCCTCCAAAGATAGATTGTTGAAAACAAAGAGAACTCTTGGAAATAGGAATCTCGTGGCCTGAGGCAAGAAAAGGAAGCTGGAATTATCAGCTTGTGATCAATTCAATTGCAGGCTTTAGATATTAGAGAAAGCATTAGTTAGTCATGCCATTTATGTAATAGATAAAGTAGTATATTAGTCCAATCAAATCATATGAGAGTAATATTAACTTAATTAAATTATCAAATTTTTTTCTCTGTCATTTGTTCATTAAGCTAATACACCATTATTGTTACCGGTCAATATTTCTCTAAGATATGGTGCCTATCTTACAAGAATAATGCTTTCTCTCGTACCGACCTATCCTCCCACAGGATAAAATGGAGCCGCCTCTGCCACCACTGGGCATATTTGTGCCCCGATCTCCACGACCATTCCCAAGAAACAAACAAAAAACTTCCTAATATGGAGGGCGTTATCATAATCTCTGTAATTTTTTTATCTTAAATCCTATTATCGAAGCCTTTTACTCAGCTAATTATTTCGAGAAAGGCATAATAAAACATAGTTCCGTGGGTTTTGGTGGAGTAAAATTAAAATTTGCGAAGGTTTTGTTGGTTCATTTGTTGTACCCTTCATCTTCCGTTACATTTGTTGATTAGGCAAACTACAACCGTACGACGTCTTTGTGATGTGCGTCTAGAGGGAAATCAGAGCTTAGTGTGATTCGACGGTATATTGAAAAACGCTACTCTCGGGATTAGGTTTCCAGATCCACTGATAATATGAATATATTGACAAGCTCTAGCCCCTCCATATATGAAAAGCTACAGGGACCACCATCAAAGTTACAAGTACACAAGCACAAAACCACTCCGTTTCTCCATTTGGAAGACATAATATGCAGAGATCTGCTCAGGGATGATCTCTCGAGTAATTTTGAGAGATAGGCAATTTTAAGCTGTAACAAATCAATGTTTCTGAATTCTCGCTGCAATGAAACCCCAAAGGGATAGTGTTTACACTCCAAAACCCGAATTCTGAAAATAGTACCAATGCGTCATAAACCGGTGGCATTTCCTTGTTTTCAGTCTGGATTTAACATTAGAAGAAAATAAATAACAAAGTACTGTGCTGTCCATGCCTCCACAGACAGCCCACAAGTATTATTCTCAAGAACTACTGGGAAAAAAAGAATCACAGTACCTAAATGTGTTGTGTCAATTTCAAATTGCCGCATTATGTAAGAAATAAATTTGGCCTCTATGAAGGAGCTGAGAAGCTGAACCTGAATCCAGTCTTTGCACGATCATGTTCGTGCCGCCTGAGTACGTAATAGAAGTTACCCTGAAACAAAGAGAATCCTGTCAGTGAATAAATGAAATCCTAGAAAGTTTAGAATTGTGTTGGTTTTCTGTATTTTTGGGGAAAGGTGGGGTGGAGAAGAGAAAAGATGACAACTTAAAAAGACAATGGCAGCCTCACCATTACTTATAGCATGTAGTTTCCCTGAATTATGTTACTACTAAATTCAGAAAGTACAAATTCATAGATTAGGTGTTTCTAAACACAGTAAGACGTTGCAGAAAATATCGTGAGCAAGTACTGAAGCTAAATGCAGAACCAAATATGCAAGGGTAAGGAAAAGAAAGGAAAATAATTCAAGTAACAAGTATTCTAGTTCATAAAATTTTATAATTTTCATTTCCTTTCCGCCATAGATTCAAGGTTAAGGTCCAAATGTAATACATTACCCAAATAATTCCCTCCATTATTAACAATTCACTTCAATTTTTAGCAACCTGCCCTATTGGTTAGTTTGACCTGCTGCTTATTTCAACATAAAGAAAGTAAAACAGAAGCTGACCTCCAGGCGGAAAAGTCTAGTAGGAATAACAATTCCACATCCCACTGATGATCGAAATGATTCCAAGAACTTCCGAGGAGAGAAATGTCTGTATTCGTTCTCAGTTAATTTAGCAATATTCCCAGCACCAGCAAAAACATGCCCGTGGATTCCACGTTCTCTCAACCACCTAAGTGGAAGATCAAAAGAGAGATCTGCAAATGCAGTAACAGCTAGATCTCCTCCAATAAAGTCCATTCTATAGGAATCTGCATTGTCATCATTACCTCCATCTCTACTTTGCCTTCGTGGTTCAGTGGGGCCTAATCCCCTAGTTTTGAATCCCCATAATGTTGTTGGCCCTCCTAGGGTGCAAACTGGAGAGAAATCACCACCCAGGAAAAACCTTTCTGGCAGGGGAGAGGGCTTGTTCAGAAACCCACAACCCCATGGAAACACTACACCAGCAGAAATTCCAAGATTCAGAGCAGTATTATAAAACCCAAAAGGGAGAGCACAGCGAACATCAAACTCCTGCACTAAAAGAGTAAAAGAGTTACTCAAGCAAACTTTATTAAAAAGGCAAACAAAAGAAAAAAAATTGGAGGTCACATAAGGGTTATTACAGCAATAGCTTGTTATACATATATAGCTTGTCATCCATTAATCAGAAAAATCTGCATTTTTTGAGCAGGTTGTGTCTAATTTAACTAAGTTGATAAAATAGAAATCCTGAACTGACAAAGATACCTTAAGAGACAGCTCTACGGAGGAGAGACAATCTACATAGACAAAGAGACTAGTAGATAAATATTTAACTAGTGTAAGCCATACTCCAGCGCCTCTTTTAAGAGGAAGGAGGGTAGCAACAACAGCAGTAGCAGACAGTGGGGATAACCATGTAGATAGATTCAACAAATAAATATCCTCCTCAGGCAGAGCAAAGACATCCTTTCATTACATGGAAAGGCTCCAGCTAGATAACAATACTCCCTTACTCTACAACGAAAAAATTAAAACTGAATGATGCCAATGTGGAAAGGAAGATAAGAATATAACAACAGATTCAGTTCTTTCAGACTGGATTCTGAATTCTCCTCTCAGTCCAAGGAGATGTACTCCTCCCATACCCTAAACATATCAAGTATTAATCACAACTTCTGATTTCTTAATCCCATTGATTCATTTTAACATTTGTGTCTGCAGCAATCTTGAAAATCTACACACTGTCAAAAATGCAACAATTGTTACTCTATCACTTAATAGAGATGTTACAACATTGTCTATGGCAAATGCAATTGAATGGCAGCAAATAAATATAATGACAAGAAAAGGAATTAATCACACCTGACGTAGGAAACGCAAGCTTCGGTGATCTGGTGTGAGGCCACCAAATTGAGTGGTAGAAAGAAAAGCATATCCTTTTGTTGGCCGAATTGGTGAGTTCCTCCTGTCAATCTTAAATGTATACTTCAAAGATGAGAGTAATCCATGCCCAAGCTGCCTCCTTATAGATCGCGATGACATTTGCACTGGATCTGTTAAGGTACGCCATCCGAGATTGTACACTAAGTCATGATGCTTTGTCGAGAGTAAGCCAAGAGACACCCCCAACAGTCGCTCTTTGTATGAAGAATACTCTTGCCAATCTTGGGAAAGTAAAGATGCTCGGACCACAATCGGGGTTACCAATCCTTTAATTCGAGGTGCAAACACCCCATAACTCACCTCTGATGTTTGATGGGCACCATATGCCAGAGAACCATCCCATAGATCACCATAACCTAACAAGTTTTTGTACTTAAGAGCACCTTCAACAGTCCAAGAACTAGCCTACAAAAGAATCACAGATTTTTCATAAGGGAGAAAAGAAATTAGATTTCCATGCTCTTCCATTCATGGGTAACTTGAAGTTCAAAGAACCCCAAAAAGGCAGATTATTATACACTATTTAATCGAAACAAAGCCTGAAATTTTTAAAATTTAAGTATGTTCATCAAAAGGAAAAGATTACAGCTGAAGTTTATCTCTTTGTTATACTAGTTAGATTAGGATGTTTTAACCTATAACAAGGATAGTTGAACACAGTCATCCATACGCTAAAAGATACTGGCCAAAGTTTTGAAAACCCCAAACAAAATCAACAATAATCAACATAGAAAAGCCAAATATACTTTTTCTTTTCTTTTCTTCTTTTTCCTTTCCCCCTTGTATGAAAAATTTTACCAAAAGATCTTAAATAATTCAACCCATATATTATTAGGAACCACAAATGGAGTAATCAGAAAAAGGAGAATATCATCCCAAAAGACATCAGGCCAATATCATAAACCAAGTTAATTCAAAATTTTAATTCTTCACCTAAACTCCATTATAAAATGTACCTTTGATACTTCTCTCAAATAAAATAGTGTGCATCAGCCAAATGTAAACAACATCCAATAGACGAACTCTTGCTGATATTTAAGCATCAATACAAACAGCCAAGAAAACAAAAGAACATAGTCTTTTGTAACAGATAAACTTGTTGTGTTTCCATGACCGTTCATTTCCTCTCATACTAAGGTCACCAAACAGAACTGTCTGCCACTGCACTTACTCCCTTGTTCCTCTAAAATCTGGGAAAAAACAGCCTGGTAAATTCCTTCATAGGGAAAAGAATGAAGATACAACCAAAATTTTAACCAAGTCTTACAGCACCCTAACCATGGGCTTGTTGAAGAAACAGGCATGAGATCCCTTGTCCACAAACCATAACATTAGTCTAACAGCAGCCTAGACAAGGGGTTGGGGAAGAAACAGGAGAAGATGATAAAACGGGATCTGTGTTTCTTCTAGCAATCCCTAATGAGACCTGGTCCATGATCCCTCACACCACCAAACCAACATTAAGTGGGAGTTTTACTGCAGAGTTGCTACCATGAAAGCTAGAAACCTCTCAGTCCAAAAATGACAATATTATATCATTCCCTAGTATCTGACAACCAGCTAACCCCTCTAAATTCAACCTTTTATAATCAGCTAAACTATGATCATTGGCATAACAAACGACGCAAACAAAATCTTGACTCCTAATTAGGATTGTTATTTAACATCTGCACTAATATGGTAACAACAACATTATTTGCTTATACGTCATTTTCTTCATGCCTGAAAAGTACGCAGCACTGCGAATTTCTTTGCAATACCTCAAATCATACTAACATCCTTCAATTTACGTGAATCTTGTACGCAAAGACGTGATAGTGATCACGGAAAAAATTATCTTCCCATTAGTTTTCTTAATTCTCAGCAACCAAACACATTATATATATAACTAAGCCACGTTCCGATAATCCATAAACTGCAAGTTCAAAGCCACAGCCTCGATTAATGTCAACAACACCCATAACAAAACGAGAGAATATGATTGTACCGAAGGTTTCATATAAACGCCGAATTCACCAGAAACTTTGCTATCGGCCTCGGAAACTTGGATGATGACATTGGCAGTCTCACCCAGCTCTGGCGGTCCAGCCTCGAGTGTAATAGTACTAGAATCAAAAATACCGAGCCTCTGAAGCTTCGCAAGGGCAATTTCCGCTTCCTTTAGCAGCTCTTGCATAGTTGTAGCTTTCTGGATCCCTTGCAGCTCCGCCTCAATTACCCAATCCTTGGTCTTTGTATTCCCCTTTATCAGTACATCATGGACTCGGATTGGAACTTCCTCCGACGACATCCGCCGGGCCAGGTGATTAACCTTGAACCGCTGCTGACGCAAAACAGACTCTCTGGATTGGGGTTCCCGCACGTTCGGTTCTTGCAGGTCGTCTTCTTCTCCATCTTCGTCGTCCTCGTCCTCGTCCTCGTCCTCGTAGTCGTCTTCTTCTGTGTCGCCATTGGAGGACTCTTGCGGTTCCTGGCCATTGCTAGGGTTACGAGGGAATGGAGCTTGATTTTCTTCTTCCGAGTTAGCCATGAGAAGTGATCAGAACAAGTTCGGTGAGAGAGAGAGAGAAAGAGAGAGTATGAGTGAGAGCAAGCCGAGAATGCCAGTGAGGAGGAGTTAATTACGCAGAGGCAAGACGGCTATGGAGGAGCAGATTGTAGGTCACCGTTAGAACCAAAAAAAAAAAATATTCTTGACTTAATCACAAAATTCTTAAATTAACAAATCACCCTTTAAATTCCGTATTAAAATAAAAATTGAAGAAAATATTAGAGAGAATAAGACATAATTTAAATTATTTATCATAAAAAGTTTTATATTATAACATTATTATAAATACCTTTGGAATCAATTTTTTTTAGTTTGAAAGATCTGTCTTTAAAATTTTGAATATAGATAATAAAAGGGCCTCAATATAAAATCCTATAGTTCCAGAACAAAATCTTTAAAAATAAAAATTAGTCTCTAAATAATAATTTTAAAATTTAAAATCTTATATAATAAATAATTTAATTATATTTTTTTAAATATTACATGCCTTTGATTATAATAAAAATATTTGGCTTCGTTCTGAATTTTTAAAACTCATTTTTAATTCTAAAAATTTATTTTTACATTATAAGTCTAAATATTATTTGAAATTCATTATTAAGATAATATTTTGTTGGGTTTTAAATTTGATTATTATTATTTTTAATTAAATTAATTAAATGTTAATATAATTTTTCTTAAAATAATATAAAAAGGAAATCACATAGTTGCGGAACCCAACCCACAAAACAAAATGAAAATCTTCCCTCTTTTTTGTTTCTTTTTCCCAAAAACCGAAGAGAGAGAAGCCAAGAAGCAGCCCCATCCTGTATGTACTAAAACGGAAGCATAAAGATTTGAAAAATTCTCCATGGATGGTTCTTCCTGGGAAATGGTTTGGCGAAATGCGAAGTACTTGCCAAAGCAGTGAAGCATAAAAGGGGAATCTTAATTAATTTGGCCGTAAGGTTTCTTTATTCTTTTCTTATTATTATACATGCAGATTGCCAAGTGATTCAACTTTTGAATCTTTTGTCCTCTTAAATTCTTCATAACAATTATTTTATTTTTAATCAAAAAATATTTTTAAACTGATACTCAATTGTATAAGAAAACTCTCTTATTCAACAACAACATTTCCTTTGAACACAACAAAGCTATTTATCCAGCTTTGTTTCTATTGGCTCCTAATTAACTCTAACTAAAAACTCCTTCTAACTACTTATAATAGAAAAGGTAGATTTCAACTAACTATTCCATAACAACTACTACCCCCTTAAAACATTCTTGTTCTCAAGGATTACTAGGTGTTGTTACATCAAATAAAGGAAACTGTTGCTTTAAGGCTTGCAATGGTTCCCATGTAGTAGAATCAGGCCAGCGTGTTTCCATTGGACCAACACTTAAGTAATAGGCAAATTACCCTTCTTGACTATCTTCCATGCCAAAATTGCTTCAAGTTCCATTGAAAAATAACCAAACCCATCAATGTCATGCAATGCAGTGGAAGCTACAATCTTCTCAACCACCTTCTTTTTCAGAATGCTGACATGAAATACTAGATGTATTTTTGAATGCTCTAGAACGTCCAATTTATATGCTACTTTTCCTATCCTCTCGAACACCTTATAGGGTCTATAGTAGTAAGCTTACAGCTTATGAAAGGAACTATTGGTGAGAGAATTTCGACGAAAAGGGTGTATGTGTAGCTTAACATACACCCAATCATGAAGTTGAAACTCTCTATCAGTTCGCTTTTTATTGGCTTGTTGAACCATTTGATTTTGAGCTTTATGCAAATTACATTTAAGGGTGTGAATAATGGCTTTTCTAGTCTTCAACTCTTCATCCACTAGAGTATTAGAAGTATCACCAGCCATATAAGGCATATGAACTAGATGAGGAACACCATACATAGCTTCAAAAGGACTCATACTAATAGAAGAATGAAAAGAAGTATTATATCAGCCAAGGGTAGCCACTTAACCCACTATTTAGGGTGATCTTCCGTCATACATCATAAATAGCATTCAATAGTACAATTCAATACCTCTGTCTAACCATCTGTTTAAGGGTTATAAACAGATGAAAACAACAACTTAACATGTTGAAGTCTGAATAATTCCTCCCAAAATTGGCCACAAAAAAGAGGATCCTGATTTGTAACAATTGTTTGGGGTAGACCATGCAATTTTACCACATTATTTAGAAAATTTTGAGCAACATCATTAGCAATATACGGATGTTGTAATGCCATAAAATGAGCTGATTTAGTAAGACAATAAACCACTACCAAAATGACTGTTTTATTATAGGATTTAGGCAATCCCATAATGAAATCTATAGCAATATCCTTCCATAAAAAGGTAGGTATAGGTAATGGTTAGAAAAGTCCTAGTGAAGCAATATTCTCATATTTGAACCTCTAACACACGGAGAATGCATGGACAAAATTTCAAACATCCTTTACCATTCCTTTCTAATAAAATACAGCCACCAACCTCTTATGAGTTAGAGTACATATTGAATGTCCTCCAAAAAGGCTATTATGGAAACATCGAAATAAGTCCTCTCTTAACTCCTTATCATTTCCTACTACCAGCTTCCCATTCCTCAACAATGTATTATTAGCCCATGAAAACTTAGGTATAGATGTTGGATCCTGCTGTAGCTTAAGGATAATACCCCCTTAACTTGTCATCTTCCTCCCATGAATCATGTACCTTGCTAAACAACATAGAGAATATGGTGGTAATAACCTTACACTCAACTTCCTCCCCCGGATCTTGACGAGAAAGTACATCGGCAACCACATTTTCCTTTCCTTTTTGATATTCGATAGTATAATTGAGACCCCACAGTTTATGAAGCCATTTGTGCTAATCTGGTGAGATAACCTTCTGCTCCAATCAATGCTTAAGTGTCAAATGATCCGTTTTAATGATGAAGTGGTGGCCCTGTACATATTGTTGCCATTGCTTGACTACAAAAATAATGGTTAACATTTCCCTCTCATATTCTGAAAGTTGTTTCTGCTTATAGCTAAAGGATTTGCTTGCATAGGCAATTGGATGGCCTTGCTGGGAAAGAACTGCTCCCATCCCCGTTTGTGATGCATCTGTTTCAATGGTGAAAGGGAAGGTAAAATTAAGTAAAGCCAAAATCAAGGTGGTACTCATAAGAGTCTTCAGCTTTTGAAATGCATTCTCTACTTCCTCCATCCATACAAACGTCTCCTCATTCTTAAGTAATTCTGTTAAAGGTCTACAAAGCATCCTATAATCCTTAACAAATCTCTAGTAGTACCTTATAAGGCCCAAAAATCCCCTAAGAGCTTTGATATTCTTAGGTGTGGGCCACAATTTCATAGCCTCAATCTTTTTAGGATTCGTTACCACCTTTTCTTCCAAATCACATGACCAAGGTAGTCAATCTTCCACAATGCAAACTCATATTTGCTCCTCTAAGCATAAAGTGAAGTGTCCCACAATTCATCCCATGTAGTTTGCTAATGGGACAAATGGTCTTGCCATGATAAGCTATAAATCAATATGTCATCAAAGAATACTAAGATGAATTTTTGGATAAAAGCCTTGAAAAGGGAATTCATCAACCCTTGAAAAGTTATTGAGGCATTTGTTAACCTAAATGGCATGACAAGAAACTTGTATAAACCTTCATGTGCTCAAAATGTTGTTTTATGAGCATCTGAAGGTTTCATTAAAATCTGGTGATATCCCACTCTCAAATCCAGCTTAGAAAAATAGGTGGCTCCACATAACTCATCAAGTAACTCCTCTATAATCGAAATAGGAAACTTATTCTTAATTGTTTGATTATCAAGTTGCCTATAGTTCACGTAAAAATGCCAAGTGTTATCTTTATTCTTAACTAACACAACCGGTGCCACGAATGAACTGCTACTAGGTCTAATCACCCCATTCTCTAACATTTCCTTAACCAAGCTTTCCATAGCAGATTTCTATGCTGACCCATATCGATAAGGTTGCAAAGATATTGGTTTTTCCTCTTATAATGGTATCGCATGGTCAAAGGATTGAGATGGAGGTAACTAAGTGGGAATGCTAAAACCATCTGCATATTCATCTAAAATTGTCTGTAATTCATCATTAACATGTTGCTCATCACTGCTCTTCATGTCTGTCACTACCAACTAGACCATGACTGCCTCTACAAAACTAAGCATTTTCTCCTTTGTTGTCATGCTATGCAACTGCACTCCCCTTTAGCTGTCTCTATGTAACTCAAATGAAGAACCATGTAGAGTAAAAGACATAAGTTGATTTTGCATGTCCAACATGATACGTCCTAAGGTGGCTAATCACTGGGTGTCTAAAATAATGTCAAAATTACCTAATTATATGACTAAGAAATTAGAAGAAAATTGATATCCCTGCATACTCCATTTCATCTCATAGCATTTCCTGTCAATTCCAATTTGTTGGCCACCCGCTATGGACACCTCCACCCCTTTTGTGAACTCAGTAGGTAAACAAAGCTTCTTTACCATTGATGAATCCACAAAGTTATGGGTACTCCTAGTATCAATTAGAATAGAAACCATTTGTTTCTTTAAACACCATGTAATCTTTATGGTTGAATATCCCGTAATCCCTTGAATGGCATGCAATAAGATTATTGGGGTTGCCCTCCTATTTTGTATATATGGAAATTTCTTCTATAGCCTCCTCTTGTTCATCCATGCCTTTCTGGATTGGAATAACAAAGGCTTAAGCACCTCCACATTTATGGTTATTAGTGTATTTTGCTGGGCACCACTAACAAAGCCCTTTTTTTCTCTTCTCTTCCATTTCAGCCTTGCTGAGCTACTTAATAGACTTCTCACTGAAAGAAGATCTAACTATAGTTCTTGAACTCCCTGAATTTATTCCTCTGTCCCTCAGGTCCTTTGTTAAATGTAGGTGCAGTAGAACACCCAGAAGAAAAAATTTATCTACTAGAACCTTTTCCCTTGCTCTGTTCTTGCATGGATGAAAGCACCATATCTTGAAGCCGAGCTAGATACATGGTGTAGGTCAAGGTTATGGGCTTGAACATCCTTACTACTGCCTCTACCTCCTTCCTTAGACCACCCAAATAGTGGCAGATAGCT
Source organism: Delonix regia (assembly GCA_037074485.1). NCBI lineage: Eukaryota > Viridiplantae > Streptophyta > Magnoliopsida > Fabales > Fabaceae > Delonix > Delonix regia. The sequence goes on along the minus strand of CM073452.1, from coordinate 15,698,232 downwards.
AATTCCTCCAGCAGGTCTGTTTTAGCCAACAATGGTTCAAACTTGGCCTAATATTCGGTTACAAACCTTTCACCTTGATGTAGATTCTTCAGGTCAACTATAGAATCAATCTTGAGTAATTCTTATAACCGAACTTTCATGTCAGTCAAGTAGTCGGTTCATAGCAGCTCGTTAAGTTTCTTCCTCTTCACATAATTCTGATGCCAATGCAACACCAGTCCCTATAAATGCACGCTAATCATCCAAATTTGTTAATCTAGTGGCATTTCGTCAATGTCAAAAAATTGACAATAACAAAACGCCCAAACTTCTTGGAAACTCAACGCTAGAATACTTTGTCGATGCTGAATAAACAGAATGGTTCCCTTGAAATGACCTAATTTGTGGCATACGTGTGACATTTCGATTCCCATTCGTCGATGATTTGGTCATCGTCTCCATTGATGCTCCCTCGGTAGCTAACGTCGTCAACTAGACGATCTTAGTTATTAGTTATGCCATCATCTCTTCCATACGAGATATCGAGCCATGTAGGTCTTTTATGTTTGCCCGGTTCTGGAGAACTTCGCATTCTATCTCGCGTAACTTCTCCTGCGAGCGCGCATCCCGTGTCATGGTTGAGATCGATTGGCTCTGATACCAATTGATACTTAGTCGTATTAGAAAACTCTCTTATTCATTAACAACCTTTCCTTCATACACAGCAGAGCTATTTATCTTGCTCTGTTTCTGTTGGCTCCTAACTAACTTTAACAAAAAAACTCCTTCTAATTACTTATAATAGAAAAGGCAAGTTTCTACTAACTATTCCGTAATAGAAACTCAATCAATTACTGCATACGACCAGCCAACTTTATTATTCATACATTATGGAATGATGTGCTATGTGAGGATGTTTGTGAGCAACACCATGATGACGATGGCTGCCATGAGTTCTATTCCGAAATGGCCAACAATGACATCTTCTTTTCTTTACTTTTAGACATCAAGGCTTACTCCGGTAGAAATGCTCTTCTTCCTTAGCTCCAGTATGTATAGTCTTTCTCGCTTTGAGTACAAATTCTCTTACTCGATTATTTGTTGATTGCTATCTCATTAATTGCAAAAGAATCCAGAAGATGAAGGATATCTTACCTCCTGATACACTGAAGGAAAAGCTTCCCGGGCTTTTGCAGTAGTGCACACAAATGTTTAAGTCTGATCGACGCTATAGAAGCGACATAAGGTATCTTCGTGTTTAGCTGTAATTGGTGACTTTAAATGTTTTGTCCATTTTTTTTAGCAAAAGAAACATATTATTAATCAATTGATATGAAACTTAGGACAATATTTTATACGTGAAGACTAGCATATTGAAACATAAGCTCTCGCTATAAAGTGGGCAGCCTTGTTAGCATGTCACTTACACCATGAACACTTAATACTAAGATTTAAAGAAACCAAGTGACAACAATCTAGAATAATAAAACATAGCATTGAGTCGTCCATAATTTCTGAGTGGATGACCGATACAATAACATACAGTTCGAAATGATGACAACCTGTCCACCTGAGGTGTAACAAGTCTAAGACAAAGCTTCCCTAAGTGCCAAAGCTTCCATAATTGTGGGGTCCAAGATGCCATCAATCGTTCCTAATATAGCCTTTAAGAACCTCCCTTCACTAAAGTAGATAATCATGCCAAAACCACTTTTCTTTTTTCCTCTGAAGATAGCAATATCAACTTCAAAGACCTAATCACCAGGTCTAGGTTGTATTTCAACATTCCAATTAATAGTGCTGAGAATCAAGCTCATTACCTGTCTTCTAGCGTTTGCATTTTTCCACTCTGTAATTATGTTTTTAGCTACCACCACTAAGTTTCACTGAGGACTTCTTTTAGTTTCCTTGATTAATCTATTTCTTTCAGACCAAACCATCCATGCAACAAAGCAAAATTCCTCTGTTTTGCTATGTGAGGATGAATTGAGTAAGTCATAAAGAATTTGGACAAAACCTCTATCTAAGTAATCTCCCAAAAGCCCCCATTCCAACCACCATTTAGTGGCTTCCTGGCACTGTAGAAAAGCATGGTCAGTGCTTTCAATCCCAAAGCAGGAGGGATATTGAAGGCTTAAGTGCATACCTATTGACAACAGCCTCATTTTGATAGAAAAGGCATCTCTCCCCACCTGCCAAACAAAATTCTTAACCTTTAGGGGAAGGTTAAGATGCCATATCTTATTCCAGGGGAGGATCGAGTTATGATTGTTATCAGACCAACCATGGTTAAATGCTGCCCAATATCCCGATTTCACAGTGTAACAACCTTTCTTATCGTAGTGCCATATGCATTTATCCTCCCTCGTGTAGCATCCAAAGGGGATGCTTAGGATTAAGGTACTATCCTTATGTGAGAAAACAGTGGAAATTACTCAAATTTTTTGCAATGATTATCATAAATGTGATTTATAACTATTAAAGTCGAATCTATGTCTTCATTAATAACATATGGAGTGAAGTTACCCGTTCTTGGAAACCAAGGGTCAACCCAAACTCAGATTTTTGCTCCATCACCTACCCTCTATCTCATGCCTTGTAACAATAGTAATTGTGAAAACATAATACTCTCCCACATAAAGCTTGGGTTAGAATGCAACCTAGCTAACCAGAAGGCTCCAGTGGAAAAGTATTTAGCTTTAAGAACTCTAAAAGAAAGAGTGTTAGATTCGAAGTCCAATCTCTAATCCTATTTTCCTAACATTGCAGTATTAAAGTAGTGAAGATTATGGAAGGTAAGACCTCGATCACATTTCTTGTTGCACATTTGGTCCCATGAGAGCCATTTGATACCTTTGTTGTTATTTGATGAATTACCCCACCAAAAAGAATTCATCATACATTGCAGTTCCTCACACAGTGAGACTGGAAGAAGGAACACACCCATGCAGAAAGACGGAGTGGCTTGTGCAATCACAATCCCTTCACTTGCCCGAGAAAGTAAATGATTATTCCAGCTTGGATCCTCTTTCGAAGTCAGTTACGTAAAAAGGAAAAGATAGCCCTCTCCCTCTTGCCAATGAGAGATGGACGACCTAGGTATTTGCTATGGTCCAAAGCACTGTGTACCTCAAGAACTTCCTCAAGGTAGACCTTATCAGAGTTAGACATATTAGCACTAAAGAAAATTTTAGATTTTAGAAAATTCACGAACTGGCCTGAACCTGACTCATAAATGTTAAGAATGTGCTTTATCTTTATGCATTTCTCTATATTAGCCCTTCAAAAGAATAATGAGTCATCTGCGAAAAATAAATGGGATATAGTAGGGCTCATAACACTCGCCCAACAACCATAAATAGCACTTATAAGCTCAGCATAGTGTAGAAAGGCCGAAAAACCTTCAACACCAAGGATGGATAAGTACGGAAAGATGGGGTCGCCATGTCTTAAGCCTCTTTCGGGGATAATGGATCCAAATTCTCCCCTATTCAACATGAAGGAGTATTTTACATGTTTGATGCACATCAACATCTAATGGATCCATTCGTGATAAAAGCCAAGCTTTAAAAGGATTGCCTTCAGAAAACCTTAGTCTATACGGTCATAAGCCTTACTGATATCAATTTTCAAAGCTATAATGCTTTTTTTTTCCCCTTGTCTTCTTTTTCATAGAGTGAATTAACTCAAAGGCTACTAGGATATAATCTATGATTAGTCTTCCATGAACGAAGGCAAATTGTGTTTTAGAGATCACTTTAGAAAGGACCTTCTTCAATCTATTTGCTAAAACTTTAGAAAATATTTTATAAATAACGTTACATAAGGAGATGGGTCTCAAATTCTTAACAGAGGTAGGATTATCTACCTTTGGGATAAGTAGAACAAGAGTTTTTGCAAGGCTGTTAGGGAAAATTCCCTCCCTAAGCCAGTCAACACAACCTATGACCATATCTTCTCCTATGACGTGCCAAAATTTTTGGAAGAAAGTTGGATTGATTCCATCAAGTCAGGTCCTAATGACTTGTTTAGGTGCATAGTTGTGTGGGTTGAATAGCTTCTGATTCTACCCTTGGTTTTCGTGAAATGGGATCGGTAGAAATGATGATAAGATTGAGTGATGGTGGTAGTATTTAGCTTCCTAATTTAAAATAAAAAAAAAAATCACCATTCATTGCGTTGTAGCTTACGATTTAGTTTACTTTTTTTTATTGGAACAAGGTGATAATGAAGTGGCCAATAATTTTCCCCTCTAATCGTAGATGGATTATGTGGATGATTCGCGAGCACTTTTGAGAACAATGGAGGTATCGTATTGGGACCAGATGCTGTCAGTTCTACCAGGCATATGCTCTTTACTATGAAAAAACTGAGAGATACGATGAAGTCGAGAAAATGTACCTTCTGGGAGTGAAGAAGTATAAGAAGTAAGCCTCTTTACGGGAATCAGCATTTTGTTTTTAAATATATGAGCAATGGTATTGCTATACACTAACGGCTTCCTATTTTGCGTTTTGAATTGTGAAGTGTTATACTGCTTCCAGTTCCAGAAGAACAAAGATTCTACCTTTTGCACAAACAAATATTTCCAAGCTCTTTGATGGTTGTCAAGTGCCAAGACAGCCATTCAAGTACTAATTTTTTTTTGGTTACAACAATGTGGGGATAAAACCCATCAAATTGCACAATATGGTGCCTTGCAACTTATTACATACTACATAAATATTTTGCATCAAATTTTATTCTCATAATTTACATCTAGCATATGCCTAGCACATAACTACAGCGATAGTTGAACTGATATGAGATGCTTTTTCAATGCTCCAAATTTTCAATGCTATTGCTCATGTTCACCTTTCCTTTACTATTGAGCAGTCTTGCTGAGCCCATTGATGAGTTGCAGAAATCATATGAACAATTCCTTCATCGAATTGAAAGAAAGAATAAAAAGAGAATCCAGGTATTGCCTAGCTTTCTTCTTATATTTGTTCGTAAATGTTGTCTTGGGTTGAAACTGTTCCTGTTAGTAATATTCAATTAGCTAACTTTAGAAGAATTTCCTTTCTCAGCAAGATGTGAGAGCTTCAAAAAGGTCTGTATCTACAAAGAACATCCCCCGTGACAATAAGACAGAGGGGAAAAATGAAGCATGCAGCTTTGAAGGTGTGCATATAGGATCCCAAATTGCAAGTTCTACAGCTAAAAGGCTAGCTAATGATAGACATGCAAAGACTAAAAGGACAAGTGAAAGAAATTTTCTAGTGATGACACGGTTGTGGTCAAGTTTGTTGACACTGCCATTATTGGGAAGTCTGAAGCCAAAGATGCCTGCCATCATGGATTGGTGGATCATACGATAAATATGAAAGAGGCAATGAATGCTATTAATAGCATGTTCTGTGTGTCATTAGAGGATGTTCCAGCAGCCAGGGAATCAAACAAAAAATTATAGTATACAGGATGCAAATGAGGTTTTTATTGATGAAAATTTGGATAATGGTATTAAACCATGTGATCCCTCATCTCTGCAGCACAGAACTAAAGGCAGCCAACCTCACCAAGAACCATTTCATATATATATTGATGATGAGGAGTGTAGAGAGGCTGGTGGCATGAATGATAAGAACAACTTGGGGCAGAGCGATGATTCTTCTTCCTCTGCTTCCCCACTAAAAGGTTTTGTTTTTCCCTGTCCCAAGGATATTCATTCTGAAAATTGTGGAGAGATGAATGCTGAAAGCTCCCGTAATTCAAAGTTCAGAGAGGACACAGTTGTTTGCCGATTTGTTGGCTCTGCCATTTTGGATGATCTGAGATAGAAAATGTTTGCCGCCATGGTTTAGTAGATCCCACAATAAACAGGAAGGAAACCATGGATGACATAAACAACATGTTTGGGAAGCCAATCGATTTTGGGAGGAGGAAAAGATCAAAGAAGGAGAAAGAACCCCTGAGCAATAGCAAAAAGGAGTTCGATGGGCTTTTTATTACTTGCTGACGATGACCTGGAACATCAACAAGGTCCGCTGCCACCAAAATTGCCGGGAAAATCAGAAGAATCTAATTTATTTGAGCTGACTTTCCTCAGAAAGGAACCTGTGGACGACATTAACAAGATGTTTAATATACCATTAGATTAAGACCAAGGTGATTGCTGATTACAATTTTTCCTACCAGGGGTGCCTTTGATTTGCGTGAGCCACAGAAATGTGAGTTTTCTGATGTGTTCGGAGTTTTGTATTTACAAATATCTTTTGTCTCATGCAAATTTTTGTGTTTATGGAACTCTAAGGGAGTATGCCAAAAACAAAATTGATTAAATTACCCAAAGCAACATAATGAGTCAGCTTATTGCAGAAATACACCAAAATGTCAAATCAAGAGAAACTGGATGCAACAACACAAGAACCAAAATAAAAGTGAATCATAATGCTTGTCAAGGATAACAATTTGTGACATTAGAAATGGGGAGTCTCTGTGCAATCAGAGGGACGGAAAGCCAAGGGGCCAGCAGCGTAGACAACAGCCTCGTATTTACTTCCGTGCAATCTCTTATTCTCATAACGAAGGGGAGCCCCATTGAGGCCATAATTGACATTCGAGAGAAGGCTGCATTTTTCAATAGGAGACCAAACAGGCTTCACATGGCAAGAGTGGAGTGGATGGTCTAGGAGATAATCCTGCATTTTGAACCCTTCAAGAGGTGCATACAGGTAACCATTTTTGTCTGTTTCAAAGACCTTGTAGTAAGTGATGTGACCTTTGTGGCTTTTGCAGGTAACACACACTTTGGCTGAAGGGATGGGCTTGGCTCCAATCAAAGACCAAGTTCCATAGTGCTCACAGCTTTGACAGTAGACCGTGGCTTCCACCACCACCTCTATTTTCTTCTCTGATGTTTTTGGGGCATCTTTACCAGCTTGTGTGTAAGGGAAGGCAATGAGGAAAACCAGGTGAGACAGAATAACGAGGTGTCTATTTGCCATTTCGAAATGAAACGGTTCAGAGGCGAGTGAGCATTGGATAGAATGATATATATATAGCTGTTTGTCAATGAGAGGACTTTAGGTGATGACGCAATTCAACGTGCCATCCACTAAGCTACCAACTAACTATTCATTCTTTATCTGTCTACGTGAAGTGCACGAATTTTCATAGTTTTATATATAGGGATTTGTCTACCAGGACAAATAATCTTTTTGTAAGCTTGATGATTTCAATTTCATCTCGTACAATAATTGATATCACCATGCAAAAAATGTTAATCCTTTCTTCTTCATGTTAATCAAACGAGGCATGTGATGCTTTAGAAAAGGAATTATATCGGTGTCTAATGCGTTTTAAGTATTTGTATTAGACATAGACATGATATTATAAATTAGTATATATAAACACTTCCCATTTTATTATATTATAGTTTTTATTAGTATTCATATTTTTTAACTTCCATTACTTTTTCTTGATACAACTAAAATGAGCCCAGCTGGAGGGGAATTTTACTTTTTAAAACCACGATAGCGGGAAAGACAAAGGCTAATGATGGCCATGGTATCTTCACCCTTATTCCCTTCTTGTAAGTGTTGACGCTAACTTGCCAAATATGTGCACCCTTCTCATCTTCATGTCATTACAAAATTCCTCCTAGAAAAGTCATTTATATTTTTAACACTATTTGAAATTGGAATGATCAAGAAAAATACTTTAGATGCATGATCCACGATAATTCAAACTTAGACAATAATATTATACACTGAAAAATATGAGTATGTTTTATTCTGTAGACTCAAGAGTTTAGGTCAAAGACGTCACAGTATAATTAGAAAAACAATCCATTATTTGTTGTCGTACAATGAAAGTAATTGCCGTTTTTGTACTCATGTTTGAAAAGTCCTAGACAAGTGTATCTAAATTATGTACGGCGATCATTATACTTGAGATAAGGTAGCTTTCAACCAAAAACAAAAAAACAAAACAAATGAAAGCCTCTATACTTTATTATAGTTCTGATTCTTGTTTTACGGACGTGAGCACAACTACGATCATTGAATTATTTCGTTGAGATTTGAGCGTTGTGAAAGATTGCATATATTGAGAGGGTAGAGAGACGGGGATATAAATTAGGAGTACAATTGCAAATAACTTGAATAACCATAGAAGCTGATGAAACAACTGAAATTAACTACTATATTAGAGGCACTCTTTGTCGGTGCAATTCCATAGCCATAAAATAAAAGCAGCCAAAAAAATTTGACTAGATTTTTTTTTTCTTTTATCTCTCTTATCTATGCATGTAAAATGCCACTCTCCTACCATAGATACAAGATGTATCAATTTACAGGGGAAAAAGGATGAGAATGTTCAAGACTAAAAATCTAACTCATAACTTACAATCTACAATCTGAACTACTACTCCTTTCAGCTTCCATCTGCAGAACAAATCTCAAGCTCTGCCCACCATAGTGAATTAAGTTTGGGAACTGCTGCATCAGGTGTAATTTTTGTTATCTCTCTCAATCTCACACCGACTTCTTTCATTGTTGGTCTCAACTTTTTGTCAGGATGAACACAAGATTTAATTAACTCAGCAACTTGTTCCAATTGATCTCCTTGGAAAGATGCTAGAGTAGGATCGACCAATTCTCTGAGGGGTCGGTTCCCTTGTAAAAAGTTTGATGCCCATTCATTAAATGAGCCGTTATCTTCTGAACAAGGAAGCCTGCCCGTTACTATTTCAAGTAACACAACACCAAAGCTATAAATGTTACTTTCTGGAGTTGCTAATGGCGCATTGCGTTTTCTGCCCCTTGCTTTTGTCCCAGTTGAACCTATTTCATTCAAGAAACTCAAATCTGAGATTTTGGCAGCATAGTCGTCGGTGAGATAGACATATGATGAGTTCAGATTACTTTGGGCTATGGGAGGCTTCAACTGGTGCATATGTTGCAGGCAGTAAGCCATGCCCATTGCAATTCTAAGCCGCATTACCCAATCCAGGTGCTCAGATTCTTTTACTGAAAATCCCAAGAAGATAAGATGCATTAGCTGCAGTCCCAGCTTCAAGAAGATGACAGAAGAATATCCTTAGAAGCAACTATTCATGCATCAGAAAGAAAAGAGGAACCAGAGAAAAAGGAGGGGGGGGGGGGAGAGAGAGAGAGAGAGAGAAAAAGAGAGCATATAACCTTTCAATATCAAATCCTCTCATGAATACACCCCTTTTTAATATTAGAGGTTGTGAATGATGAGCATTTGGAAAAATGGTTAGAGGGATGTTAATTTATTATTTCATTTGCACAACAAAATACTTATGAACTGATCTGCCCTTGTTATACCAAAACCCAAACTAGCCTTTATGATCTATAAGTTTGCTATGAGGGACAATGCTACCACACAACTCAGACCGATGGCAAATTGGTCTTAATTTTATTGGCTACAGAGATTACATTACAGTTAATAAACTATATGTACAAATTGATGGGAATTTTCATTTTTCATCACTCTAACCATTCCAGCAAAAGTATAGAGGAGAATAGAGGAAAGCATTCAATAAAATCACCAGATTTTGAAATAAATATTCCAAATTTCAAGTAACTTAACTAAGTAGCCTCATTCATGATGATACTAAGCTCAATTTCACAAAAAAAAAAAAAAAAAGTAGCTTAGTGATAAACTCTACCAGAACTATGTCGAGCTCTGGGTTTTAAACTTGTGAGAAAAATTGTTTTCACAATAAAATAAATTACTCCTTAGTCATTTCAGTTATCAACAATGAGAAACGTGGCATTTTTCAGCCGATCCATTAGTTGATAACGATCAGAATGTTGTATATTCACCAAAAAGTTGAAGAAGCAACCGAGTCTATAAGTGTCATCAATTAAGTATCAGTTCATAGTTTTTTTTTTTCTTCCCTCATTTTTGGGGGCTTAACAAATTCTAGGCTGTGATTCTACACCTTTCTCCATTCCTTACAAAAAACTAGAGACAAAAACGAACGACATTAAGTTTTATTAAGAGAATGCCTGAATACAATTATTAATACTCTACTACAATTTGAGCACGTATTATAATCATAATTCAGTAACCAGCAAATATTATATATTTCCCTTTACAGTTCTACCAAGACAAGCACTTCTATAAACAGGGAAGCGTATTTAATGGGCACTACCGTATCAAGAAGCTTCATTCTAAATAAATCAGGCATGTAAAATCAGAAGACTGTGAGTAAATGACCAGAGACAGTGATACTCAACATCATTAATCTATATTCTATGATGTTATAATAATACCAAACTGATAAGTACTCACCATGTAAGTGCTCAAAGAGTGTCCCATTAGGGGCATATTCGAAAACCACCATTCTGGTGAAAGGCTCTTCCTCTTCACAATATCCAAGCAGATTGACAAAATTTTTGTGATTCACTTTCGATAATGTATCTATCTGAAACCATAATTGCCTAAAAATTTAGAAACAGTTCAACTGCAGAAAATGAACAAATATTGTTGTTGGTTTTTTTCCTTGGTAGGATACCTTCTTCCTGAACTGCATTTCTGAACTCTTTGACCAATCCTTGGATGATGTCACTGCAACAGACGCTACAGCTATTTCAACTCCACTAGATAAAGTCCCTTTGTACACTGTACCACTGGGTGAAATACAAATTACATTACTAAAATCTTCACATGCTGCTTCAAGCTCTGATCTTTTTAGTTTTTGCGCACCTGAAAATGCAAATCTATGTTATGCGTGTACATAGGCCGAAAATCTACCTAAATCTCAAGGACTTTATATCAGAGACAAGGGAGTTCAGTCATTCAAATCATATCATTCAAATGACCATAATTTAATGAAAAATAAGTCGAGTAACTTCCTCTTTTGTCTCTCGTGTTAGAGCAATCAGTAAGTTAACAGCTGGATACAGTCATTGCTTTAGAAGAAGATAAATACCTAAATTTACCTGTCACAAATGCCTTCTGTAGCTGTCCGCTTAATCCCGTGGCCCAAGGTTTGACTGTAGCTATTTTATTGGTTTTAAAGAGATAGGCAGTTACTAAAGCTAGAAGAAATACAATGCCACCTATAACTCCAGCCAAAATTGCAACTTGTCGCTTCTTTGAGGAGGTATTTTTAGATGGTATTCCAGAGCGGGGACTAGACTGGGGAGGAGGAGCTGGCTTCAGCCCTGTTGGTGGAATTGCCAATACAGATGGGGAAGGTGAAGGAGTATCTGGCAAAGGCAATGGAGGAGAGCTTTCAGGAGGTGGATCAGCTTCACGGTTACGAAAATCGCGAAGCTCTGGTGTAGACGCTTGCAGTATTCTCCGAATACCTGCTTCATGTTGGTCAACATTCCTTTAAAAGAGAAAAAAAAATTATTAAGATTACTTCATAATAGCCATAAATGAGCAAAACATGGAACATAGAGAACAGCAATACACCTTAGTCACAGCAGATTTTTTCATGGATTGATTGACATACCATTTTATGAATCTTTTCGTGCAAGATGGCATTTTAGCTGTATCAATTAGCTGGTTTTTATCTACTTGATATTCAGATAGCATCATCAGTTCATTGACTTCAGGAGAGAAGCCACCAATAAGCTCATTGTGGTCCAGCAAACTGCGAAAAGAAGGAATTCAGTACAATGTGGTAGAAGCTTACAAAAACAAAATTGAACTGTCGAAGAGCAGCATCCTACAGGATTGCTAGTGAGACATTACTCCCAAGATCCGCTGGTAGAGGTCCACTGAAGTTGTTGTATCCCAAATCCAAAACCTCCAACTCTTTCAAATCTGTAAATGCGTCTGGAAGGATGCCAGAGAAAGAATTGTTCCGCAAAATACTGCAGCATTTTTGCCGTAACCATCCATAATGTCAATCAATAGAAGAAAACAATAGATTTCATTAGGGAAGGAACTAATTAACACATAGCTGCTTACATAGACTTTATGTGAACAAGGTTTGCAAGCTCAGGGGCCAGAGTTCCTCCGAGACAAAGATCTTTTAAATTCCTGTGCAACAAAACTATTTCTCATGATTAAGAAGTCCAAATTAATCGGACAGTATAATGAACATGATCACAGGATTTTAGAGCCCACTCTCAAGATATATTACATTGAACATGTTAAGGGTACAGCTCCTTGGCTGCTAAACCATTTACAGCAGCATGTGATGCTTAAATATGAGTTTAAAAAGAAGCCTATGCACACATTGAACATACATTTACCATTGTAGGATTATGATAATTAAGCACGCGGTGATAATTTGCAACTCAAATGCATGAAAGACTGTTGGAAAAAGAAGAAGAAGAAAGACCCTAATAGAAAGATTTATTCCTCTTCCTTTCTTGCCCAAGTTTCTTTATACTCCAGTCTGCCCGGATATTAAACGGAAGAAAGAATCAAAATTATAAATGACAGAAAATAACGTCAGCACTTACAGGACAACCACTCTTCTATCTGAGCACTCAATTCCGAACCAATTACACGGGTCAACCTCTCCTTCATCATTAATCCAATTTGACAAAGCACCAAAAGGGTCCTTCACTATTCTCTGTTTCAACTTCAATAGTGCCTTACCTGCACAAAGAAACCATTTTTTACTTTTTCCCCAAGTACCAACATCCAACAAGTAATCATAAGAAAACAAAAGATTCCACAAACTCAAAATTACACACCTTCGTCATTTAAAGACCAGCACAAACCGAAGCTATGAAACAGCAACCATACCACTGCAAATCGCAGAATTCCCTGGTTCCAATTCTTGTTCATTCTTGTTATCTGACGGAAACAGAAGACCTCAGATTGATTTTTTTGCAAGAAAAGAAGATAAACTGAGCAACGAATCAGTCTTCGAGCATATAAAAAATTTCCCAGTTGAAAAAATGGAGCAGAATGCGTGAAACCTGGGGAGCTAAAAATTACGTCCTGCCACCCAGCAAATTAGTTTGGACCCAGAAAGATTTAAAAACGCGTTCGCTCATATACAATTCTGCTTTCCCTTTACTTGAAAGTTCGACTAACGAAAAACCAAAAGAAAAAAATAAAAGAAAAGTACTAAATTACCCCACAAAAGAAGTTCGCACAATTGCAGAGCACACCGGGTGGAATGGGTCCAGGTGCATCTAAAATAACCGCTGGTTATAACAGAGGCTCAGTGACCAACATAGAAAGAAGACGAGAACGAAAGCAAACGTGTAATGAATGATTTGACATGAATGGTTTTGTACGTTGATTAATGGAAATTATGAGAGGCTGGTTTTTGCAGCTGTGCAGGGGACTTGGGTTCTAAAACGGTGCCAGAGATCAAACACTCTCTCTCTCTCTCTCTCTCTCTCTCTCTCTCTCTCTCTCTCTCTTTCTCTTCGGTGGCCAATTGGCTATGGCTCCTGCGCGGAAATTACCTTTCAAGTTCAATAATTAGAAAATCTCGTCAATTAGATGAATAAACAATTTTATAATGTGGAAATATTATTATAAGTAATATTAGTATCATAAAATAATAAAATATAAGTTTAGATTGATCTTGTTTGGGCCTTTCTGATTTGCCGACGGTTCATATTTTGATACCGTTTGCTTGTGCTAAACCTTTTCTTCCCTTTCTTTTTCACAAGAGGTTTTTTGGTGTATCAGGCGGCATCAAGTGTACGGCATTAAAAAATTAACTAACTTCTCATATTTGGTTTTTTTAAAAGAATTATACTTAATTCTTTTTACATTTTGATATGCTGTAAAAAATTTTATGATTTATTTTTTGATGAAAATTAACTCTCTATACTAAAGAGTGTGATTTTATTCTTAATATGATAATCAAAACAACTAAAATAATATCATGTTCTAATATAAGATTATAATTTTATTTTTAATATTTTAATAAAATATTTAAATAATTTTATTTTTAACTGAAAGACATAATGTGCAAAAAATTATTTACTAATAAAAAATTTGAAGAAAATATAATATAAACTTAAAATAAGAGAAGTCTCAGGTATAATTTAATTAAAAACTGTTTTTGCATGTAAATTATTCTAAAAATAATGTGTATTCATGAAAGAATTCATTTATATTATGGATGATTACCATAAGCATTCGTAAGCCCTAAACAAATTGTCGTTAAAGCTCAAGAGAGAAAAAACTTAAACGTACTTCATTATTAATTCAACAATGCAATCTTCAAAAACATTATAATATAATGATTTATAAAAACAATCATGGAGTTTATAGTTTATGTTTTTCTATTAATGTATTTAAAGGCTCATAAATTTGTTTACATACCTAAATAAAAATTTATTTTATAAACATTATCATTTGACTTAATGTTTGATATCTTACGAAATTAATTTTGATTTCAAAACTCTCATTTGCATATAAATAAAAATTAATTGTTATTGTATTAAATGAATTGTATATATAGTAAACAAAATTTTTAAAACAAATTATGTTGAAGTAAAATTATGTTTAATTAAAATTAATTTTAAAAAATTAATTAATTTAAAATCAGCGTTAATCCAAACAAAGCTTCGCCTGCTAGCTTTGACATAGCCTTCTGGTTCTTGAATTTCATTTCTGTGCCTTCTTTTCTCTCTCTGCCCTTTTTTTTTTTTTCTTCGTACTTTCACACTGAATCACGTATTTGTAGTTTTGACCATATTCTTTCAGAGGCATAAAGGGTCATCTTCACTATTTTTTTTTATTATTATTAAATGCTGATGCCACTTGTCAAAAGAACCATTTCAATATTGTACCTCTTTTTCGTACTTAGCAGGTGAGGAGGCCGCATATTCTTTGATTCCATAAAATATAAGAAAAAAATTATATTTAAACATCATAAATTTTATAAATTTAGGATGTGTTTAGTTTGGGGTTTTTGAAATTTAAAAATTTGTTTGTAAATTTTCATTAGAATTTACTTCACAAATAATTTTGTTTGATTTAAAATTTTATGTTTTTCCAAAGTTATTTTTGTCATCCAAATTTTCGTTTGTCTATAAATAAAAAAAAAGACTTTTGATTAAAAATATTAATAACAAAACTTAATTTTAAAATAAAAACCTTTAAATAAAAAACCACAATCACATAGAATTATAATTTATTAAAATTAATTTTAAAAATTAAATTAATCAAAAATTACTTTTTTTTAAACTCTAATCTAAATGCACACTTATTGCCAATGATCATATAATCAAATTTACTTATTTTAAAAGAGCCTATTACATTCCTAATCTCAACATTAAGTCCTGATATCTCAAATGAGAGCCTTAACAATAGATAAAATTAATTACACAATTCTTTAAAATAACTTCTCAATTCAAATCCTACTATAATAAACACATTAAACTTATAATTCTATATAATTATTTTAAAATATAATGGTGTCCCAAAAAGTCATTTATTCTTCTTACCTTTGGCGTAATATATCAGATAATTGGTTGAAAATGTGGTGGTTTTCGGATGGTTATAGTTGAATTTCCAGGAGGATGAGAATGCTATACGTTAAACATTAAATTAAGAAGCCCATAAAGAATGAAACTACTTCATTAAATAAGGGAAACTACCAGGTTGACATACGAGCTACCTTGAATGAAGTTGGTGGCCTATCCCTTTCACCATGACACGTTATTCTTCCTCTTCCTTATTTTACTTGAACTCTTTCACCATAAAATTGTCATTTTCTACTGTTCTAATTAATGTTTCTTTTCCCTAATGAAAATCGATCGGCAAGTGTACTTTAGAGTTAGATTTTGTGTAAATTTAATTTTGATCAATAATAAATTTACATGATAATGACTTACATTTTAAAACTTTTGTAAGAAATGAGTTTTATTATCAATACAATTTATTCTAAGGTAATTTTTTTTTTATTTATGTGTAAACATGAGTTTGAAAGAAAAACATGATTTGTGAATAAAAGTTAATATTGAGCTAGATGGGGTTATTTGTAAGGTGGAGTTATATGATTTATATTTTGGTAACTCTTTAATTCTTTAAATATTAAATCAAACACATTTTAAGGAATCAGAAATTGCTTTCTCCGTTTGTTTCTTTTTAATTTTATAGACTGAAGAATTTTATGTTGTGTTTCAATCAATACATGTTGAATATTTATCTTCGTATCTTACACATTAAAATGTTTGCACTTATTATGGAACTATCTAATATGTCTAGTGTTATGTCAAAAACACAAATATTATTATTTTTAATTAGCATCTTATAATATTGTTATAAATTATAAAATCTTTATATTTCTGAATTTTATTTTTAAATTTGATATATATGTCACAGAATCTTATAATATATTAATATTTCAAATAATTCTGTCATTTTTATTTTTAACTAAAAATAAGATGGAAGATCATAAAAATTAATCAAAATAAAGAAGCGATGGAGGCATATTTTAAGAGAATCATTACTATGAAAACTTTTTTTTGGACAATAATTACTATGAAAACTTAGATACACAAATAAAGGAAAATAGAAAAAAAGCTTACTATAAATATGTAACACAATTGCATCATATCCAGAACCATATTTTTCTTATGTGACATGTAAACCTTTTCGGTTGGCAAGACTTAATCAAATATATTGCTTGAACGTTTCAATCACTAATTCAAATTTAATGCTAAGATGTCTCTTTTTGTATTTTTTTTAAATATTTTAAAAGTCATCCTTAATAATTTGGTAGGAAAGTCCGTCATGTTAGATATGCAAAAGTACATTAAAACTCCAAAACAAAAAGGCTTACGGGTTGGTAGGCAAATGGCCCTTCTTTAACTTTGTAGCCTTTCCCTTTGGCCGTTATTTTACTACAAAAATACATTGAATCATTGCTGGCCAATTTTTTTTAAAAAGATAGATTAGAATAACAATTTTTTTGGGCCAATACTCAACTGTTTTGGTCTCTTTAAATTGGGAGGTTTGAGATGAAAATAATTGATTGATTGGGTAATATAATTATAATTATATCTTCTATAGTTAAAAACTTATAAAATTACACTTAAGTCATAATATTAATATAAAAAAATAATTTATAAGTCATCTTATTCTATTAATAATTTTGTTCTTCTATCATTATATTTTTTAATAACGAGATGATATTGTATTTGTCATTTTATTTTTTATTTTTTTTATTATTTTTATAAACTTTCACACATAATTTAAATTATACTAGGAGTCACGAGAGCAACAAAGGTACATCAAAGACAATGAAGATATGTTTCATGGACAAATAACCATATGATTTGTTTCAAATCCATTATGGTTACTGCTCTATGGGACTTTTTGAAAACCTGTTATTGCAAATTACTTTTGAATCAAATTTTGGTTTTTTGACATACTTTTGAAATTGAGACTATTAGGTTTGAGAGTTTTTTTAGTTATGATAAAATCTAATAAAAATTTAAGAGACAAAATATAGTTATAAAATTGTGTATGGAAACTTTTTAAAAGAATTTTAACCAACTGTTATATTTATATTAATCATTTAAATGAATAGCACTAGTTATGGTTTTCACCACAAATATGTGATGGCAGGCACTTATAATATATACTATTAAATTATAATTTTATGCTTTCGTATATTTTAATTTTTTGAATTCCCTGAAATTACTGATATTAATTTATTGGATTATATTATTTGACATTTTAATTTAAACGCATTTGACACATTTATGTATTATGTATGTGATTTTATATTTAATTTATAGGTAAATATTTAATACATTTTTATAAATAGTAGTTTTATAATAAGTGAGTAAAATATAATTAAGTTTAAATGTCAATATGTTATTATTAAATAGATTATGAACAATTTTCTTTAAAAATATTTTAAAATTTTTTGAAATGTTGATGAATAAAATAATATTAATGCTCTTTAAAAACGATTTTTTCAACAAATTAACAATTATAAATTTTAATGTCTGATAATCCTTTTTGCTTTCTTCAAGATACTGTTTTGAGTTTTTTATTATTAAGTAATGATATATATATATATATATATATAGTTTATATTTATTATGCATTATATGAGTAGTAAATAAATATAAATGTCTGCATGGATACTTAAATAATGAAATTGATATTAATATAAGAGTAATATATAATACTATACTTATTTAAATTTAAACTCATTTTTAAATTTAAGAGGGAGAAAGTTAATATCTCATTAATAAATTAACTTCATTTAATTTAATTCAAATGTTTAAAGGACATAATTTTAAATTTTAATATTAAAAATATAATTTTTAAAAAATAAAACATAAAAAAATTAAAAAAATTTACAAGGTCTTAACTCTGTCACTGCTCTTTCCTGCCAAAATGTCACTCTCTCATAAATTTTTTTTACTCTTACCTCACCTTAAATTAAAATAGGGTTAATTTTACTAAATTTATATTTCATGTCATTAAAGTCAAAATGGTTTTTTAATTTTAATATCATACTTTTTAGACTATAATCTTTTTAAATAATCAAATTAAATTTTAAATGATTTTTTAAAAATAAAATATTGATTTAGGCCATCTAATTAGACAAGCTTGAAAAAAATCAAGCGCAATCCATTTTATAAAACTAACTTTTTTGGAGCAAATTAGTTCCTAATCAAGTTTTATTCTTTAAATATGTATACATTTTAAAAATATGATCAGGATATAAATAAATCAAATTTTCTAATAGGGCGATCATCAAATGGCAAAACCATTTTTTTGAAAAAAAAAATTATTTATGAATATGTTAATTTATTTGTTTATTTACAAATTAAATTTGCATTGTATTTGTTTCTAAGATGTACATGTTAACAATTATTTTCTCTGTAGGCAAAAATGCAAAGAATTCCCTCAACATAGGCAGTAATGCAATTTCTCTAAGATGTACATTTGAAATGACATGTTGGATTTTTTTTTGGTTATGCTAACTTGGCATCATTTAACCTATATAGACAAATAGTATTAGAATTTTGGACCCAAAAAAAATAAAATAAATGAAGACATTATAATTTACAAAATTAAAAACTTAATGGTTTATGACCGACTTCTAAAAGTGACTGGGATAAATTGCATAACCTCCTGAATTGATGTGTTCTTTGGAAGAAAGCAAAGCAGTAACTACAATGGAGGCATTTTCAGATGACATTCTAAGATATTTTAGTTTTTATTGTTGGACTAGTAAGCTGACATATATATTTAATTTTGAGAGAGGGGAGGTATTGTGTAATTTAGGGTATATTTGTATATATGAATGGCAAGAGATCAAATCACATGGAATGGAATGGTTGCTTTAGAGTAAATTAGTGTTTGAATTTTTTTTTAAAGATAGATTAAAATGATAAAAGAAGTATTCCCAAATCCCTCATTGCTATTCATAAAATGTAAAATATTAAAACAAAGGAAAAAAAAAAGTGATATAATTTAAATATCTATACAGAGATTGTAATTTACTTTTTCCTTTTATTTGAAAATAAAGTTATTGACCAAAGGGAGTGGAGTTTGAAAACATACCTGAAATTGATTCTTCTTAACTTATATTTTGTAGAAATAAATAATAATATGGAAATTTGAATATGAAGCGTATTTGGATGGGATAAAGAAAGAGAATATCTTATTGGAAGAGAGAGAATAAATATTTTTCATCAAAATGTCTTAAGGAATTCTTTTAGACTTGTTTAAGTTGAACATTTTTGAAAGAGAAATCAATTCATTATCTTCTATAACTTCATATCATTACATTTTCTGAGTTTTTAATATTGGCTAAATCACTCTCTTTTCTTTGGAGAGATATTTAAACTACATATAGATCTATTATAAAAAGACCTTTGTTAAAGTCATATAATATAGCTATAATACCCTCACTGATAATGCCCATTTCTTTAATTAAAAATTTTAAATGTTTGTGTTGTTTAAAATTATAAATTTAATTTATTCTAAAGTAAAAAGTGATTCTTTTATATTGATTTACGTATTCAATTCTCGTTATATTATATAAGTAATAAATATAAATATACTTTTGGTAAAATATGTACACCTATAACTTATCTTTTATTACAAAATTGTCATGTAGTGCATTTTTTAATTTTAAATAGAAAAAGTATAAATTGTCTTTAATGTATTACCTTTCTATTTTAAAACACAACAAAAATAAAATAAAATGATTATAATTTAATTATTATTTTTCTCTCCCTTCTTTTATTTTTTTATTTTTCATCCTATGAGCTTTTCATTTTTTTTTTAATCAATGTGATACCCTTAATTATGTATTAACACTTTTATTTTAATTATTAAGTGAATAAGTCAATATAAAACATACACCCTTGCAATCATCCATAGGGAACATAATCTCATTGGTATATTTGTTAACATAAAAATATTCCTAGTATACCCTTTTTTTTTCTTTTTTCTTTTCTGTTAATTTTAACTCTCAAACATATCATAAAACCTTTTACGTATTAGTCAAACTTTTTATTACGGGACCAAATCTAGTATTAGTAAATATGCTTAAGGTGCTATTTGATATGATGGAAAATTTAAATTATCATCTATTTGAAATCTACATGTTTGTATGTAACGTGACGAATATGAAAATTCTAATTAAATTTGTGCTAAACTTTTGCTTATTGGATTAATTAATAATATAATATAAAGGATTTAATTTATTAATATAATAAACAAGCTTTTATCATATAAAGAATGAAATCTATATATATAAACAAAGCAGACTCCTTTTAACTTGGAATTTCATTTGAGAATGCTCAATTCATTACATCTTCTGTTTTTAATGCAATTATTTTTTATTTATATATATATAAAGAAATTTTTGAAATGTATAAATTTTTATAATTAATTAAAAGAATAAAATAATTAATTTGTATAAAATTTTCATAAATTAATGTTTAAAATAATAAAATAATTAATTAATTGCCTATTAAAATAAAAATTTTTTAAGTTGAAAAAATTTTTTGAATGAAAGAAAATTTTAATAAATTATTTTTTAAAATCTAAAATGACGTGACATTATTTATTTTTATATATGTATCAATAATTTTTTAAAATATATAATTTTTTATAGTTAATAAAAATAATAAAATAATTAATTTGCATAAATTCTTTATATTTAATAAAAAATAATAAATTAATTAATTAATCACTTTTAAATTAAAAATATTTTAAATTGTAAAAATTGTTTAGAGTAAGTAAAAAAATTAATAAATTAATTAACTGTCTCTTAAATAATTTTTTTTAAAATTTTATATATTTTTTGGAAATTAAAAAAAAAAATAAATTATTTAATTAATTATCTCTTAAATTTTTTAATAAAAAATTATAATATAAATTAACATAATTTAAAATAAAAGTAAGGACGATGCTCTCTTGATAAATTTATTATTATAATTTTTTTATTAATTTTATATAATTAATTTTACATTATTTCTCTAATTTATTATATTTTTTATACTAAATATATTACTAAATTTATTTAGTTTTATTAATACTTATAAATTTTGTTGATTCGAAATATATTAATATATAATAAAATAAATTAATTTTTCAAAAAAACCTCGTGCAACGTGGCGTGTACCATAAGTGATAGCCACTTGACAGACCCTACAAACCTAATACACAGCATTCCCAATTCTCAAATCCCAATGCTCACCGACACGGCGACACCCCTTTACTCCTTATTGCATTTTTATTTTTTCGTGCAATAATTCTTAGTCTTAAAATAATTAATATAAAATTCGAATACTTCGTATGCTAAGCAATTGAATATAGTTATTAAGGTAGGCTAACTCAATCCACTTAGGTTAGTAAGTTAAACAAGTCAATCTGTTTAACTCACTATAAGGTAGTGGTTTGAAAATTTTAATTCATCCTATTTAGTGGGTTAAGCGAGTTGACCAATTTAACCCACCCAAAAATTAAAAAAATAAAAATAAAATAAAAAATTATAAAAATTTAAATGTGACTTTTTTTAAACATATGTCTTATTTAATCAATTAATTTCTATATCAATATAAATAAAAAAAACTAACTAGATAAAAAACAAGTTTAAATGAATTAAAACAAGTAGAGTAATATAATAATTCAATTATTTATTAATAATAAGAATATGATTATGAGCAGAATATTCAAATTTGGTAAATTACAAAATAATAGAAACAACACAACACATACATTATGATTAATTTTTTTAAATAGAAAAGTGTAGTGAGTTGGAGCGATAGACTAAGTGAGTGAAAAATTTAAAAAAAAAAAAGATAATCCATTTAACCTACGAACTAGCTCGTTTAACTCGCGGGTTAAACGGACTGAGTTAATAAAAGTATATTAAACATATTTTTTAAGAAATCCTTCAACCCAACTCACTTCTTAGATGAGTTGAATGGTCTCGACCCGATGGGTTGAACCAATTTTAACAGCTCTACAATTGAGCATAGAACCTTCGCGAAGAGGAAGAGCTCAAGAATATACAGCAAGAGGTGTGCCAAGTACTGGGCCATAAATCCATTTTCTGTGTATCTCCATTAGTTCACCCCATTCAAGATATTTTAAAACTTCATTATTCAATCTACCTTCGCTTTAATTCTTATTTATTAACATACACTAAATTCTGGTCAAGTTTGATATCAAGTGATATAAATTGGAATATAAATATAATGGTAGTATATATTCATATATAAAAAGTCTGATGATTATAAAGAGTGCATAAAAAATCTCCTGCTCTTACGCTCATTTGAGATTAACTATACAGAGAATGAATTTTGGTGATATGCTCTAAATGACTAATCTGCTAAGCTCATACTCATTGCCCCATATACAAACCTGAGAAAATAATGCCAATTCATGGGCCACAAAAAAAAATTCGAATTCCGAGTTTGTGCTATATTTAAACTAAGCAAATGTGAACAAAAACACATCAAAATGAAGACAAGGATCAACAGGCCTGAGAAACGTACATCATTGCTACTGCCTAGGACATACCATTAGAGTTTCTCAGGTTGCTTCGTTTAGAGAGGCAGGTATAATTTAATAGCCTCCATGGATCTCCCTATCATTAATTTAATTGTCCAATTCAGGTAATTAATTGAATACTGATACATCTTTAATCATAATAAACTTATAAATTACATGAGAAATGAGGACCACTTTTTAAAAATTTTAGATAATAAATAATTAAAATTTAAAATATCTTAGATTCAAATTTTAATCATATTAGAGCATCAAACAAATTTTAATAAACAAATATTTGTTCCATTATAACGAACTAGCCTACGTATTTTGAAAAAGCTCGGATTTGATTCAAGAAATTTCCAAGGATTCCATTATTATGTACCACGTCACAAGAGATAGCGGGATTGTTCATACTGGGGGACAAACTTGGCATCATCTACCAGACACAACAAAAAAAGTTTGTTCCCCACTTATGAAACCTCCCACAGTGATTCTGAGGACTATGTGGTGAAAGTATGTATGATGCCATGTGAAGCAATTAAAGACATTTATAAAGCTTGCTTAGCCAAAACAACCAAAGCTGGCTCCTACTACATACACATAATATAACCATTGTTTTACACAAAGAGGGTCATTTCCAAATAAACAATTTTTTTCTAGACCAACAATTAAGTTATTAACAAAATGCTAATCGCTCAGTTCCCCCTCCCCTTTGGGGTGGTCAGATTTGTAGGGGCAATTATTTGGTGTGACGCGGGAGCAGGAAGGAACAAGAAGGGCACCTGATCAGACCGTTCACGTTGCAAGATGTACAGCTCCTGAACCCGCTCTTCTCCATGTACACCTTGTGGCTTCCGTTACACTCGTCGCACACAACGAATCTCAGCCCTCCACAGATATCACACGCGTTTGGATCCGACTTCGGCAGCCGTTCGATCAGTCTCCTCAGTTCGCCGCTCTCGTGAAGCTGCTTCACGTCGTCGGCGCCGCCAATGTACGTCCCTCCGATGAACACTCTCGGAAGGGTTACGTTCTTACGGCCTAGGATCCCCTGGAGCTCGTCCAGGAAGCGATCGTCCATGGACACATCGCGCTCGTCGATCGAGACGTGGAACCCGCGCAGGATTGATCGGACGGCTCTGCAGTCCTCGAAGGTCCTGCGCACCACGCGCAGGCTGGTGTAGTAGACGACGACGCCTTGGTCGGAGCCGGGCAAGGCGAGGGAATTGGACAGCACGCTGCTTCGGCTGCTGCCCCATGCGCGGAGAACGGCGGTGGAGATCCGGACCCGGCGGAAGAGGGACGGAGATCTCGGGGCAGCGAGTTCGGGTTCGGGTTGCTCCTGGCAGAGGCTTTGAATGTCTTTAAAGGAAGAGCAAGAGAAGCTGAGTGAGCGGGTCGAGGGTCGAGCGGGTGACGATGGTGGGGTGGTCCGCGACCGGCTTGGCGATCTCAGCCATGGCGGCCACATGAGCGATAAAGGTGGAGCTCCGAAAGAGGTTGAAGGTAAGAATGAGGATGGATAGCACTGCAGTACTGAGGATCGGTGTGGGGGGTTATAACATGGAAAAGAAAGGTTAATTAAGGAAGGGTCATTCACTAATGAACCCTAGTTGAGCATGTGCGTCTCATCTTTCCAGTTTTATTCCTTTTTTTCAAAAAGTTATCTGTTAAAGCTTTTTTTTGAAAGTTATTTATGATGGGAATGAAGAGCTTCTAATTTTGACCCCTAGGCAAATTCATCAGGTACATGGAGTATGAACAGAAAAAAACAGGTTACTTTTTTGAGAGTTTCGAAATTGAACTTTTGATTGATTTAAAATTTGTACTGAAACGTTTTCTAGGGGCCTATAAATTATAATTCTGTTAAGAATGAAAGAGAACGACATTCAGATCAGTATTATCTTAACTGGCAAAGAGACCAGAATAAATTTGTGATTCAAAAATTGCTCCCATAGTCGTGGTTAATAGTAAAACTTAATGGAATTAGAACTAGTTCGAGGTTTTTTAATGTCTTTACTGGTAGTTTATTGACTGTTTTGTGACTACTATTTTCCTTTAAATTGGTCATATATTTGGGTTTCTTAAAACATTTTTTAAGAAAAAAAAAATAAATCACCCTTTACTGAATTTTTTTTTTTAACTTGGACTATAAATGTTACAAAGAAAAAGGACAAGAATTAACTGATGTGCCTTATCTAGGTTTGTCTCACATGGTTAAGAATAAATATGATTGCAAATCTGGATAAAAGAATCCTCACCTTAAATTTTAATTGCCACTTCTGATATAACAAAATTAAATGAGTTACCAAAATTTTAAGGCCTAGGATTATCCTCTCAAGGTGACTCACTCGGCAAAAGCTTTTATTCTGAATTTCTGCCCGCCAGTCTGTTAATTTAGATACTCGCATTTACATTCATAATTACAAGCACTTCGAAATATAATAACCTGGCAAAAAAAAAAAAAAGTCATAGATGGAATTATGAGTTGTACATGAGTGGACAAATAAGTTGTCTACATGATCCAATTTTCATATAATCCAATTTCGTTTGCACTTGTTCTGTCTTGAATCTCCATATTTCTCCTTTATGATAACATTCTTCTGGGATTAAAGCAAATAATTGATCTAGGTTTCGGCCACGTTTGTTAGCTTACATCTTTACAATGTTCTCGTATGCCTCACAGCTCACGTTTCTTTATATCGCAAGCCTTTCAACCTTTCAGGCCCTCAGATTATTTTTGAAATTAAGTAGAACGTTGCGGAGTCTGTCCTGTCTTTTTGGTTTTTTGTTTTAGGATTTTCTTGTAATTTTTTATTTTCATTTTTTGAGCAACCTGTCACCCCGCAACTTTTAAAAGACAATTAATGGAGACTTTTTTGTCACTGACATGCGATTCTTATCACAGTTTAACGATAGACACAGGGACACATTTAGAAAAGAAAATATGGGGACAAAAATATATAATTAACACGTATACTAATAACTATTTACAAAATTGTAAATTTAGGCTTAAGTAATTCTCAAACATTAGGAGCTTGAAGATGTTGGCTGAAGAGTGAATTGCCCAAATCCATATTTGATTCATGACAAATCAAATATTGAAAAATAAGTTTAAACACATCAGAAAAATAAGCAAGTTTGGATACTTCTCTCAATCCATAACAAAAGTCCAAAATCAAGTCTGAAATATCAAATAATGGAAGATAACTTATTATTCTATCTCTCCAAAACATAGTATGAAAAAATTGTCTTGAATGAAACAAGTTTCAGCCTTTCTTTGACACTCTTTCTTACATCCTCTATACGCCCTTTGTTTTGCCTGAAGTTATCGACAAAAACAACCATTAATGGCGCTCTCAGCCTACCAAGAAGAACTATGCACAATGGAGCTAAAAGTTGTACCTTATGGTGGTAAAAGAAGGAACAACTTGAATATCTCTTTTATCATGAAGATCTACAGCATTAATTGCTCTCCATAGACTATTTTTAGGAAAGCTATATATATATGTGGAGTTGTTGCCTTTGAAAGAAAAAAAGAAAAGAAGAATTGAAGAGAGAAATCATACTGTAATATTCAAAAGTTTTACTTCTTAGTGCTTAGTTTTTAGTTTATTTGCTTTTTAGAGCACTTTTTAGAGTTGTTAGTGAAAATCTAGTTTATAAGGGTTCATAAAACTCACATTTACTGCAACTGGTGTTGAGCATCTGTCTCAGTGAAAAAAATGATTGTTTTAGAGTTTGAGGTTAAACTTGAAAACCTTGTATTTAGAGTGAGCACATGAAAACTCTGTGTGAAGTTATACAAGAATTGTTCTTAGTGGAAAATCCCTTGAAGGAGTTAAGGGAATTGAAAGTAGGCATTGTTTTTTGGTTGAACTAGGATAAATTATTGTATTTGATACTCTATCCTTAAATTTTGTATTTTTGATTTATTTACAGTTAACTATACATTTTAAGTTAACAGATTTCTCTACTTGTCTTTTTTCTTTAAGTAACATAATTCATTGAAATATTTACAATTAACTATCTTTCCTTCTGATAGAGTGAATGTATTGTTGAAAAATTTAGTTGACTGTATTTTATTACAATCAATTATTTATTGCAAATTATAGTTGACTAAAAATATTTTCAGTTAACTATAATATTAAAAACAACATTTTTTAAAAATTTTTAAAGAACACTTATTCAACCCCCCTCTAGGTGCACTATCAATTGATATTAGAGCTTTGGTCTCACTTGATATGTGCTTTACAGCAAGGAGAAAAAATTCATTTTGTAGAAAATGACTTCACAACACCTTGAGGAAGCTTATTTTAGTGAAAGGCACTCAACCTCAAGGTCACCCTACTTCAATAGAAATCATTATACATACTGGAAAGGCAGAATGAAGATTTTCATACAAGCCACAGATTACCTAGTGTGGAAGGTCATTAAGCAAGGTACAAGATTTCTCAAAATAGAAAATAGGGAACTTAAACCTGAAGAGGAGTATGATGAGGATGACATGAAGATAATTCAGGCAAATGCTAAAGCTATAAACATTCTTTATTGTGCTGTCAGTGGTGAAGAATATGATAAAATTTTAACTTGTGATACTACAAAGGAGATGTGGGACAAACTTGAAGTCACACATGAAGGACAACAAACGTGAATGATTCCAAAATAAGTACTTTGCAATATGAATTGGAGCTGCTTGAAATGAAAGAAAATGAGGACATAGAAGCTATGTTCAACCATTCCTCCAAAACTCTGGGTCAACTAAAATTATTTGGACAATCCTACATCAATCATGAAATAGTTAAAAAAGTGCTAAAGTCTCTCTCAGAAAGCTGGAAATCCAAGGTGGACAACATTGAGAGTAGCTCAAGGTTCAAAGAGTTAGCATATAATGAGCTAAGAGGAATTCTTATAGCTTATCAAAACAATCACCTTAAACGCTACGAGCTCAAAAGGGAAAGAAATATGGTACTAAAAGCTGCAGCAACCTCTAAACAGCAAGAGGATGATGAAAGTGAAGTAAACCTATAAGACCTAGCCTCTTTCTCAAAGAAATTTGAGAAATATGCTAAAAAAAAAAAAAAAGGCAAGTTCTTGAAGAATAGAAGGAAATTTCCAAGAAAGAAGTTCAAGAAAGTTGATCAAGGGAAAAATACCATAACTTACTATGAATGTGGATGAAATGACCATAGTCATTCTGATTATCCCTTTTTAAAGAAGAGATTCAGCAAAGCATCAAATAAAAGAAGAGCACTTGTTATATGAAATGATGGTAATAAAGATGAAGATGAAAAGGAGCTAGCGCTGGAGATAGCCAACCTATGCTTCATGGCCATATTCAAAAGTAAGGTAACTACTGATTCCTCTAAAGAAGAATTACAAAATACTTTAAATGAAATGTTTGATGACTTTGAGAAATTATTTTTTAAATATAAAGATTTGGAACAAGAAAAACAAATGCTTGAGACTAATTTCCAAACTCTAAAAACTGAACATGAAAAGGTTTTGAGTGAAAATAAGGATTTGCAACTTAAAGTCTCTACATTAACTAAAGACCTAGTAAACTTTGTCAAAGGAGAAGAAAACTTAAATATGATTTTAGGAAAATAGAAATGTAGCTTTGACAAATCTGATATTGGTTATGATACAAATAACTCTATAAAATTATATAGAAATTTCTTTGTAAAATCTTCTTCCAATACTATTTGTATACACTGTCAAAGAAGATGACATGCTTGCTATAAATGTAAATACCACAAATATAACATGATATGGATTCCTAAAGGCACCTCTGCTGCCTATAAAATAAGAAAGGACCCAAGCAAGTTTGGGTATCTAAAACAATTTGAATTTCTCTATAGGTTTGCCTCAAAGGAAGAATTTCTAGAAATCAATGGTTCTTGGACAGTAGTTGCTAAAGGCATATGACAGGAGACCCCTTCAAGTGTGTATCCATATCAATAAAGGATGGAGAACTGGTCACTTTTGGAGATAATAGTAAAGGTAAAATTGTTGGCATTAGGTAAGGTACAATTACTTCCTAATTGTTGTATAGAAAATGTGTATCTAGTAGAAAGACTCAAACATAATCTTCTTAACGTAAGCCAATTATGTGACAAGGACTACAAAGTAATGTTTACATTACTTCATTGTAAAGTCTTCAATGGTGACAAAGCACTTTTTTTTGGTCAAAGATATGAGAACATTTACATCTTAAGCCAAGAAGATTTATTTACAAAAAATGTTACATGTCTTTCATCCGTTTGTAATGACTATTGAGTGTGGCATAAAAGACTAGGTCATGCTAGTATGCATCTCATATCAAAACTTGACCTTGTTAAAGGTCTTCCAAAATTAAACTTTGAAAAAGATCATGTATGTGATGCATATCAACTTGGCAAACAGACTAAGTCTTCTTTTAAATCAGAATGCGTCTCTACTTCTAAGCCACTCTAATTATTACACATGGGCTTGTTTAAACCCACTCAAACTCGAAGGTTTGGTAGAAAGAGTTATGCTTTTGTTATCATTGATGACTACTCAAGATATGCTTGGATATACTTTCTAAATCGTAAGGATGAAACTTTCAAATTCTTTGAAATATTTTGCAAATAAGTTCAAAAGGAACAAGGGTATTTAATTTCAAGTATTATGAGTGATCATGGTAGTGAATTTGAAAACAAACTTTTTAAAAATTTCTGCAATTGGCATGGATTTAACCATAACTTCTTTTCTCCTAGAACTCCACAACAAAATGGTGTGGTAGAAAGGAAGAATAGAACTTTAGAGGATATGGCAAGAACTATGCTTTTTGATAATGATCTTCTTAAATACTTTTGGGTTAAAGCCATAAACACTGCTTGTTATATTTTGAATCATTACTTAATAAAGTCTATTCTCTTGAAAACACCTTATGAACTTTGGAAGGGAAGAAAACCCAATATTAGCTATTTTCATGTGTTTGGTTACAAGTCTTTTATTCACAACAATGGTAAAAAAAAACTTGGGGAAATTTTAATGGTCACAGTGATGAAGGTATTTTTCTAGAATACTTTACTTATAGTAAAGCATATAGAGTTTACAACAAACGTACACTAGTTGTAAAGGAATTTATGCATGTGGTATTTGATGATTGTAATTTAACTTCTATGAAATTTGTAGTCATAGATGATAATGAAGAGACTGCACCCATCTTTGTTTGGCACCAAAGTTAGGAGAATCAATAAAAGGTGTCTGATTCATAAGGAAATCAGAGAACTCTAACTAATCAAAATTTCAGTCAACTAGAAAATGAACGTAGTCAACTAAAAAATTCAAAATAGAATAGAGACTTTTAAGAGAATGAAAACATTCACCCACCTATCCTATGTAGTTCATTCTTAGAAATCCACAAGAAGGACTGAAGACCAGATCATCCTTCAAGCAAAATAACAATTTAGCCATTCATTTTCAAATAGAGCCAAAAACAGTAGATGAGGCATTAAATGATAAAGAATGGATCTTAGCCATGCAAAAGGAGCTAAACCATTTTAAACAAAATGAGGTATGGACTCTTGTTGAAAAACCAAAGGATGCTTCCATAATTGAAACTAAATAGATATTTAGAAACAAGTTGGATGAGTAAGGAAAAATGATAAGAAATAAAGCTCGTTTAGTAGCTTAGTGATACACTCTATAAGAAGGTATAGACTATGGTGAAACTTATGCTCCTGTTACTAGATTAAAATCCATTAGTTGCTTGCTTATACTTCTCACATGAATTTTAAATTATATCAAATAAATGTTAAAACAGCCTTTTTGAATGGTTTCATAAATGAAGAAGTGTATGTTAAACAATCTCTTGGGTTTGAAAATGAAAAATTGCCTAACCATGTGTGTAAACTTTCAAAAGCCCTTTTATGGCTTAAAGCAAGCTCCGAAAGCTTGGTATGAAAGGTTAAACAATTTTCTTATATCAAATAATTTTAAAAGAGGAAATGTTGATACTACTTTGTTCATTAGAAAGACTAACAAAGAAGCTGTACTTGTACAATTGTATGTTGATGACATTATTTTTGGAAGTACTAATGATGAGTTATGCAAGGAATTTTTCAAGCTTATATAAAGTGAACTTGAAATGAGTATGATAGGTGAGATGACTATTTTCCTTGGTCTTCAAATAAAGCAAACTAATAAAGGGAACTTCATTAGTCAAACAAAGTAGACAAAAGAATTGCTTCACAGATTTAGGTTTGAAAATGCAAAATCTATGAGAACTCCCATGAATCCTTTAACCCACATAGACAAGGATGAGAATGGTAAAGACTTTGATCAAAAAGTGTATAGAAGTATAATTGGTTTACTCCTATATCTTATTGCTAATCACCCTTATATAATGAATAGTGCCTGCAAATATGCTTGATATGAAAATAGTGCTATAGAATCACACTTGCTGCAATTAAAAGAATATTTAGATATTTAGTAGAAACTCAAGATCATGACTTATGGTATCCTAAAACTAATCACTTTGAACTAGTTGGATATGTAGATTCTGATTTTACAGGGGACAAATTAGATAGAAAGAGCACTAGTGGAACTTATCAAATGGTTGGCAAAGTCTTAGTCTCTTGGTTCAGCAAAAAGCAAACCTCAATGGCACTATTCACCACTAAAACTGAATATATGGCACTTGGTAGTTGTTGCACTCAACTTTTATAGATGAAGCAACAACTTGAAGATTACTCACTATCCTTCTCACAAATCCCTATCTACTGCGACAACACAAGTGTTATATGCCTCATAAAGAACATTATTCATCACTCAAGAACAAAACAAATTAAGGTCTATCATCCTTTTATTCAAGATCATGTACAACAAGGAAACATTAAGGTATAATATGTTCAAACTGAACATCAGCTTGTTGACATTTTCACTAAGCCTCTACATGAAGATAGGTTCAAATTTCTTCGTTTGAACTTGGAATAATTGCATTGTCTGAAAAAATAAGTTTTTTTTGGAATTTTACAGTAAACTATAAATTTTTCGGTTAACTATATTTTTGTCTTTTCCGTCGAGTAAAAATTCTTAGTTAATTGAAATTTTATAAAACAATCGACTAGAAAATTTACAATTAACTTAAATTTAGAAACACAGTTAACCATAAATTTTTTTAGCTAACTTAAATTTAGAAAAATAATCAATCGTAAAATTCTCAGTTAACTATTTTAAATTTAGTTAATTATATTATTTTGAGTTAACTGAATTTTATCTAAGATAAAAAAATGTCAATCTATTTAGGAGACCCAAAACGGTGTGCTTCAATGATCTTAACTCCTTTAAGTCAAATCAGTCAGAAGCTTTCTGCATTCCCTCCATCATCATGGTAGTTACTCCAATAACTATTTTTTGGGAAACTCTTTCTGCAAATGTTGTTGTTCACACTGATCAGAGGACAGTTATCAGCTTTATTGAGAAACAAAAAGGCAAGTTTTTCTCTCTTTCACTCTCACTGTCGCTTTCATGCCCTAAGAAAATCAGGAAACCACCATCTCGGCTCTCTTTCTCTCTGCGACAACACTCTCTATTTCTCATCCTCTCACTCACTGGCATCCATGGAAGGTCTAAGCACATTTTCACGTCACTGGTCTTCACGACGACTTGCCACAACTTAGCAGCATCTATCGGCCACCATCGAAGAGCACCCTCTTCTAGTAACTGAAGTCACTCCATTGGTAGAACCAAAATTACTAGCACCTTCCTTTGCTTTGAAAATGGCAACCTCCAAAGGAAAAAGACACATTGTGATTTCTTCTTCCTCGCAACAAGAAGAAGAGAGTCTCGTAGTCACTAAAGAAACCCATTGGCCAAGGAAACCTAAATGAACGTCTCTCCCTCTTTGCATCCTCGAGTCACCCATCGTATAGCGAAGAGCCTTGCATCCTCTTTTCCACCAAAAGGCTCAAAAGGCAAAGGTATCTCATGTCTTAAGGCATTTTAGGTCTACTGAGCATGAAGTTTGATATAGGCAGCATTTTTCTTCTAAGCCTATTGCATCTAGGCAAATTGTGTTATTTGAAAAACTTGGTAATCTGCAAGTTCCAGTAGAACTTGAGATAAGAAACCTAGGTTGGTCTCCTATCTTTACTCTATCAAAGCCTGTGTATGAGGATTTGGTTCAAAGGTTTTATACAAACTTATCTATTATGGATGATGGTTCAACTCTAGAGTCACTAGTTGATAGAATACGAATAATTATAGATGAAGGAACTCTTGCTAGTGTTCTTGACATGCATTTTGAGGCTGAAGATAAGTTTTTCTTTAAAAGTAAATGACCTAAGAATTTTAATTTCACTTTTAAGGAAGTAAAGAATCAATTAGTAGAAAGGAATGAATTTCTTTAAGGACCAAGTTAAATAGGCTAGCATTTCCCTTTAAGGAAAGAGTACAAGCACACATGATTACTACATGTGTCCTACCACAAATTAGGTCATTATAAGTACTCAGCAAGAGGGAACTACTGTTGTTATTTTGTTTACATGTTCAACAGCCCATCAACCTTCATTATTGGACTTCCAATACATGCTGGAAAGTAGCACTCATTTGGATCCATCCTCAAGCCTCCCATATGGAATACTTCTTACCAAAATTTTTAAGGATCAAGGAGTAGACTTAGACCACCATCCTTGCAAGAAAATCTCCACCACTTACGATGCCTCTTCCTTTAAGTTGATGAAATTTAAGTTTGTGTATGAAAGATGGCTAAGGATGAGTGACCTTGAAGCTCCTCCAACACAAATTGCTCCTGAAACCTCTAATATTCTTGAAGCACCAACCTCTCCAAGTTCCTCTGACATTCCACCTAGACCACGATCATTTATTATGGGTAATTTTCTTGTAAACCAATTACAGATTCTCAGCATATTGCTTAATAATCAAACCCAGATGCTCACCCTCATGGACTCCATACATACTCAACTGGGTGAAGTACAATCTGAGCTAGCCATTATCCGTGGCCTGTTAAACACATCAAATTAGAGACAAGAGATCACTAACACTGATCTACAAGACACCAAGTTGTCTTACAACAATAAGAAACCTAGCTAAACCAGAGATTTCAAGAACTCTGCAACATTGTTCTTCAATTTCATCTAAGTCTTCAATAATTTCTCTAAAGGTGTCGCTAATTTAGCTCTCTCTCATTGGATTGACATTTGGCCTGTGATAACCCTTTTTTTTGCACACCCTCCTTTTAAGTGATGACAAAAGGTGGGCAGAAAGTTTAGTTAACTTTAATTTCTAATTCTTTATTTTCAGTTAACTATTTTGAATTGGAACTATGTATTATTTTGACATTAGATTTATCTTGCTACATCTTAACCATTATTGACTTTGATGAATGTTATTATGATCATATTGACTATTACTATCTTGTGATTATATTGAATATCTAGTTATGTGTTGGCTGTTAAATATTTATTCTATGAAAATAGGAAGATTCTTAGTTTCAGGGGGCTTTTACAATTTCTTCATTTGGTTTTGTCATCATCAAAAGGGGGAGATTGTTGGCCCAAAAATGATTGGCTTAAACCCAAATTTGATTTATGACAAACCAAATGCAGAAAAATAAGCTCAACCCACATAAAAAAAATAAGCAAGTTTGGACACTATTTCAACCCACAAGATTAAGCTCATATCAAAGTTTGAAATCTCAAATAATGGAAGACAACTTATAACTCTCTCTTTCCAACACACAGTACATAAAAGCTATCATAAAGAAACAAGTCTCAGCCTTACTCTGACATCCTCTCTGCACCCTCTGTTTTGCCTAAAGTTGTCGACAAAAACGACAATTAATAGTGTTCTCTTCTTTCCAAAATGAACCGCACCTACTAGAGCTACAATCCGTACACCATGGAGGTCAAACAAGGAACAACCTGATCACTTCCTCAATCATGAAGATTTACAGCATTTATTGTTTTTCAACGACTATTTTCTAGAAAGTTATACATATATATATATATATATATACACTTATATTTATATGTATCTATTGCCTTTTGGTGAGGTACTAAGAAGAGAGAAGAGAGATATAGACATGTAATATTCAAAAAGTTTTTTTTCTTAAGCTAAGTTTCTGGTCTATTTACTTATTAGAGCATTTTGTGAGCTGTTAGTGAAAATCTAGTTTATAAGGATTCATAAAACTCATATTCTTTAACTAGTTTTGAGCTTTTGTCTCAGTGGAGAAGATGAGTATTTTAGAGTGAGGTACTCTAACTAGTTTGAGGTTAAACTTGAAATACTTGTATTTAGAGTGAGTATGATAAAACTCTATGTAAAGTTGTAAAAGAACTGTTCTTAGTGAAAAATCCCTTAAAGAGAGTCAAGGGAACTGGAAGTAGGCATTGTTCTTAGCTAAACCAAGATAAATTATTGTGTTTAATACTCTATCCCTAATCTTTGCACTTTCGACTTATTTACAGTCAACTGCATGTCTTATAGTTAGCTATTTTCTCTACTTGCCTTTTTTTCTTTAAATAATACAATTTACTGAAATATTCACAATTAATTTTCTTTCTTCCAAAAAGAGTAAACAAATTGTTGAAAAACTTAGTCAATTATATTTTGTCACAGCCAACTATTTGTTCCAATTTATAATCGACTAAAAATATTTTAAGTTAACTATAATCTAAAAAGCAGAATTTACACAAATTTTAAAAAACACCTGTTCACTTTCCTTTGGATGCATTGTCACACTCAAGTAAAATCGTTGTTGGCATTCATTTGCTAGTATGTGTGGAAGGATCGTTGTTGGACAGTATTTGAAAATGGGGTTTTTGATCCAAGCTTCACTCTGGAGAGGGCTACGGTAGCTACGACAGAATACTGGGGGTGTGTCAAAAGGGGAACAGTACCTACACCTAGTATAACAAGCCAAGAGGAAGTAAGAAATCTTTGGATCCTACCTCCACAGGGATCAATTAGGATTAATACGGATGGTAGTTTAAAGGTTAAAAACTCAACTGGAGGCATAGGGATCGACTGTCAAGGCAAGGTACTGAAGTCCAGTAACGACATGGTACCTGCATCTGTAACCTTTATGATAGAACTCTTAGCACTTATGAAGGGTATGAAGATGGCGCTGAATTTGGAGCTGAAGGAAATCCTCGTAGAATCTGACAACAAAAGTCTAGTGGAGGCTATAAATAATATTGGGTATTGTCCTAACTGGTCCTGCTTTCAACTCCTTGAGGATGCTGGATTCATATGTGATAAGTTTGACTCCTGCTCCATCAAGTGGGTTCTTAGATCTGCTAATCAAACTGGGGATTGGCTTGCTAAGCATACTGAAATGAGGATGTGCCTGTTAAGGTGGGGTCTTGACCCCCCATCCTCACTCTTTGCAATTGTCACTGAAGACGCAGCAACTGAGAGACATGGAGTGGGATGATCACAAGTGCTTGCAGCTACTTCGTTGTTGTTTTCCGCGTGCTTTTCTTTCTTTCCCTTTGGTATTAGTGTTTTCAATGTCTTGGGTTTTCTGCTAGTATGATTAGGTGTCATTTATTATGTAGTGTTTTTGGGGCCCTATGCTCTGGTTCAGTTTGGTCGATTGTGCCTGGACATTTTGTATGTCTTTCTCTTATGAATCATTCACCCTTCGTCCAAAAAAAATTATCAGTTTGTTTGAATAACTTTATAAACCTTAAAGCCGTAGGCCCCAAGGATAATGTGTAGCCTTTGACAGGCTTTTATAAATACCCTGAAAGGCAAAGAAGGGACTTGTGGGATTTGCTGAGAAGGCTATTAGGTTTGAGTAATTTACCCTGGCTATGCATAGTGGACTATAATATGCTCTTGGTTGAAGAAAAGGAGGGGGAAGAAAACCATCCTAGATACCTCCTCAATGGTTTCCAATTTACAGTGGAGGACTTGGTTTGTGGATGTTAAGTTAGTGGGATATAGATTCATTTGGGAGAAGAAAGTAACAGGTGTGGGAGTTATGAAAGAAAAACTGAATTGTGCAATGGTTAACGAGAGCTGGTCTTGTCTTTTCCCCTAGCACTTCTTGTTAGTCAGCATCTTTTCCTACTCGAATCATTCACCGTTTATTTTGAATTTGGATAAAGGATGTGAGTAGGAATGAAGAGGACATTTTCGGTTTGAAAACTCATGGCTGGTTTAACTAGCCATAAGGGATGCTATTGACAAAAGCTGGAACAGGGGTACAGGGAAGAGTATTACATCGAGGCTTGATCTTTACGAGAAAGCTCTTGAGGAATGGAGCTCGAAACTCGAAAGAGATAAAGCCAAGGAGTTAAAAGACATAGATAAGTAGTTATACTAGTATCGCGACAATGGGAGGTGCTTTGATAGAACTTGGAAGATATTTAGCTTCTAAGATAGAGGGAAAATCAGATTCTCGACACACAAGTTCAAATGGAAAAAAAGGGCCAAGGTGCACTGACTCCAATATGGTGATAATAACTCACGTTTTTTTTGCACTAGTACACTTCTTCGCATGGAAGGAACAATCGGATTGAGGCAATGAAGGACAATGAATCCTTTTTCAACTTTTTGCCACAAAATTAAAACAAATATAAAGATAACAGACTAAAAACATTATGACGTCTACGTGTCAAAATATTAATTGATACCCGATATCTGAAATTAATAAACACAACGAGCATGGGATAGAACTTATCAATTATGAGTATGAGGTAGTAATAAATTTGATATTTACATAGAGGAAAAAAATTATATTTATGGATTTGACATTATTATAGAGTTAGACTTTTAAATATCATGCTTAAATTTGGAATTAAAAAAAAAGTCAGTTGAATTTTTTTGTTTGAACTTTTATTTATAATTTTTAGATTGGGCTAATTAAGCTTTTGTAAGAATAATCAAATTAATTTTTTACTTAAAATTTAATATAAATAATTGTTATTATTACATGTAATATTATATATAAAAAATTATAAATATAAATAAATTATTGTATTAACATAAATCCTTTAAATAAGAAGTAGTATTTTTTATTTCTTTTATCAAAATTTAGCATTACACTAAGTATTTTTTTAAATAATAAGTTTTTAGTAATTCAAAAAGTATTTATTTAAAATTTTTGAGTTCAAGTCGAATTTTAAAAAAAGTCTAAATTTGAGCCATTTTATAAATCAAATTTTTTTGTTTATTTTATTTTTTACAGATCAAATAAATTTTTTAAATTATAATAAGGTCTACTATATAAATATACCGTTGCAATCGCAGGCACTTGAGAATCATCAATAAGCTTTAACATAACTCCCGCGGTAAAATGTCTTACTTCTTGAAAATAATTCTCAAAAGGGCAATTTAGAGCGAGTTTCCCCTTTTTTGTTTTTTCGGCAAATGATTTCCTTTCATCGCCTTGGGATTCTTCTAGTTACTTTGTTAATGGTTGGTTTCCAATCTCACAACCCTTACGAAGCTTCCATATATTATCTTCATTCTTTGAACCATGAATTAATATGGTTTTGCAGGATTACGTCAACTGCACTATTAATTGTTAAGAGGAGCTTAACTGCACAAAGGATCACAACTAAATATTGAACACACAGCTTCAGGTAAAAAGAGAGGAACAAAAATCTCTGTTGTTTTACTAAAAATAAACGTCTGCTACAGAATTCACACTCAGACAGGACTTCCTGACGGAAAAAATTTCCTTTCTTAAATTTGTTCTGTTACATCTGTTTCTTAGTTTTGTATCCAGGAAAAAATAAAACAAGGGAGATTTTGAAGTGGGATATGATCAGTAGCCCTATTCATGATTCAGTGTGTCAACCAGCCTAGGGACGCCAGAAA
Source organism: Delonix regia (assembly GCA_037074485.1). Taxonomy (NCBI): domain Eukaryota; kingdom Viridiplantae; phylum Streptophyta; class Magnoliopsida; order Fabales; family Fabaceae; genus Delonix; species Delonix regia. Next base: position 15,659,496 of record CM073452.1, on the reverse strand, counting down.
GTCTTTCTACCCACTAGAAACTGATCTTGATGTATGGTTACAGACCAGTGAAGCGAGCGCAAGATTGGACTCAGCTTGCTAATTACTTCCAAGGAGTCTTGAACCACAAGATATCCATCTGGTCTCAATAGGCGATCAATCTCCACAACCACATCTATGACGTCACATCTGACAAAATTTGCATTCTGTGAAAATCATATGATATCTTACAAATACATTAACCACATATAGAGATGAACGGGCTTAAGTTCTAGAATAATACCAGGAGAAAGAACATGTCATGGTTAGTGGTATATACCTTTTCTCAAGAATTTTGAAGAGGAAGCTAGAATGAAGAAGATCATATGTGCGAGGATAGGTATTAAAAGATTCGCACCAGTCATGATACATTCCGATTAAACCCCTGTCGAATATAATAGAAAGTGTATCTGGCAAATCAATGGGCATTACATTCATCACCCAGACTGGTCGATCAATGAGTGCTGTGGCAAATCTGAAGATGACACACCTAATATCAGTTCTAAGAAAACTTGAGGAAAACCAGGCAATATGCATTAGTGAGTAAGAAGTAAAGCTTAATATGGGAGACGAATGACATATAGAAAACTATGTTTAGTCATCATTCATAAAGGAACTAGATAAAAGAAAACAGAACCAAGGTGAACGCCATAGGTACTAATGTAATAATCCTCTCTAACAGTGTACTTTACCCTCCATAACCAGCATTCATGTCCATTATATTCCGCACCCTAGCCCAGTTTATAGAAAGACCATCCGCATAAACATCTGAGACTAGCATAGACCAGTGTTTGGTATCCTTGTCGAACATCTCACTAGCATCTGAAACAGAAGGTAAGCTAGGAGGTTTACTAGTAAGCCTCTCGGGCCACGGCATGGGCCAGCTCTGCAGTTTACCCTTACTGTCAACTGGAAGAGGAGAAAGGCAACTGCTGAGTCTGGTGTACCTGCACATAGTTATGGAAAGAAAATCAGCAAACATAAGTATCAAACTAACAATAACCATAACTTAGCAATTTGGCATTGTTTGCAATGTCCATATGTCCACATACAGTAAGCACTTCATGCTAAAAAAGTTTGGCAGACCTTATTCTTAGTTATAAGGTATATACATATTACACAGCCAAAATTAAAACACTAACATAAGCAGGAAAGTTTCTCCTCTTCTTCCCTATTGTTTGAGTATGTCAGAGAAATAAAAATTTGTGGAAATATCATAGAAACGTGACAAAATATACAAATACCATGAGCTATTTTTCCCATCCTTCTCTTGACAGATAGGGGGATTGTTCACTTTGCGTTTTCCATAGCATTCAGGTGAGGTAGGCTTCTGGTATATAACCATCCCAATTCCAGATGAATCAAAAGTCTTAGCCACAACTGTCCAGCACATTGAATTTGTTACAGTCACCATGGCTGCAGAAAACACAAACAACATCTGTTAGAAGAATTTGCAGGTTTTCGAACCTCTCTAGAAAAACATACAATCTCAGTGTTTGAAGCAAATAAAAGTCATAACAAGATTCCATTTTCTACAATCTGTATAAAAGCTAAGGGAACAGAACTGCTGGTATCCCAAGTTAAGTCTTCTTTTAGTGTCTTATTTTGATTTTGGCCTTCAAAGATGGTCATATGGAAAGTCCAAAATCTTCCCTATACAGATAAATTAAATTATTGTACATACTATATAGAGAGAGCAGGATAGACTGTGACATCAAAGACAGGCGTAAAGGGGGAGAAAGAAAGATACAAACCATTCCATACTTTTTGATCTCTTTCATCATCACGATAAACCGGTGTTGCAGACCATGCAAAGAAGCCACCAGGTCTAAGAATCCTATTGAGCTCGAATAATGGTTTACCACCTAAAATTTTAAATCAGATTTAGCAACAAGCATTTCTGTTATAGATAAATAAATGGAACATAGACAGAAGACAACAATTACCATCTGCATCCCAGTGTACCCTACATCGTGCGCAATGGATCAAATCATATGCATTATTTGGAAATGTCAACTTTTGTGTTCCAATAACAGCTAGAGTTGCAGGAATTCCTCGCTCCAGAGCAAACTGTATTTGAGCTTCATGTTCATCCTTTGGGGCAAATGACATGGTCATAACATTTCTGTCCAGCAGATAGCCACCAAAGCTAGCAACACCACAACCAACATCTAAGACAACCCTGATATTCTTTCCCCATTGAATTTGTGGTAATGTCTGGTGTAAAATGAATGACATACAGCAAACCAACAGATATAGTAAGCATTCAAGAACTACATCAATATCTAGTCAAATTAGCAGATTAAATGTGTATAGTACAATTGAATCAAGCATAAATCAAAACAAAGCATTCCATAGATTCATAGAAACAATAGTGCTGACTGTAAACAAAAATAGACAGCGTAAAAAGAGTACAGAAAAGTCTCATTCAATAATTAAATGAATGTGATGTCTCAGAAAACCTATGATAATCTTGAGAGGAGCAACCAATAAACTAGACCTATTCTGTGCTCTGTGCTTTACATCTAGTTGACAAAATATCAAGTATAAACCATGCAACATACAATCATTGATATTTGTGGAGATCGAGCCTAAAGCCCTGGTTCTCGGATTGATGTCATCATCAAGATAAGAGGCTCAAGCTGGATGGAATCATCTATAGGTAAAGCAGAAGTAAATATTCCATTACCACCTGTTTCCCTCTCCTCCCAAAGAAAAGCCAATTTTCAAATTAGGTAAATCTTTTTCCTTTTGTAGTTTATCAGGACTTGGCTACAAGAAGAAAAATATCAGTGCAGGTCTCACTTTTAAGGAAGGTTAGTAGGACGCAAAGCCATTTGACAGCATACCTTCTGTATGTACTCCATATAATGGTTAATTCCATTTTTGAATTGAGTACCACCTCCTGGAAAGACAAAATATTCACCAGACTTTACCACCCAATTTTGGTCCTTCTTGTACTCAACAAGCTTTGGATGAGGCACATTGTTATACCAAATCTGAAAAATGGAAAGATAAAACCCCATCACCTTTAATTCCTTGATTATATAAGTAGAAATCACACACGTAACCAAATACCAAGAAGATCATCTTCAGAATTTGGTACTTTCTGCCAAGAAGATTATAAGGTTCAAATAACTTCAGAGAATAGAATTTGACAGGGCAGTTCCAGATAGTGTAGATATAGAAAGTGAAATTTAAACAGAAGTTTTGATATGCTAAGTAGTATATCACACCCCAAAACTCTAACCCAAACCAACTAGGCACAAAACAATGACTAAACAAACCTATAAAGCTCTCGGTACAAACTTAAATGTCCCGGAACGCAGACGGTAGGAATGGTTTTCACCGCATAATTAAGTGTTGATGAAAGGTGACATGAATATATGAAATCATAAGAAAGCCTGATCACACAATCAACGCATCAAACATTTTCTCTACTAACAAATGCCCACATTTATACCCGTAAGTTTTCTTACCGAAGTATCAATCTCACCATGTCCCTGCTCTTAGACCACGGAACGGGGACTTTATACCCATCTGGAAGCGGCACCAAACAGCGCGGACTAGGATCAGGACAATGCCTTTCCCTGTGCTCCATGTGCCTCCTACTCTTCAAAGCCTTGATCGCCTTATAATTATCCAAACAGGGTATACTATCGACCGCCGATGGACCTTTACAAAGCTTCCAGTCAATATTTACATCAACCGTAACAATATCGACAGCCTCCTTCTTTTGGGGGAGCTTTTGGTCTTTGGGTTCTGTGATCGGAATCTCGTTTTGGGGTAGCTCTTCATCTTTGGGGAATGTGATCGGACTCTCATTTTGCGGTAGCCCTTCGTCTTTGGGGGTCGTGATAGGGGTCACATTTTGGGGTAACCGCTGGTCTTCCGGAATTGTGATCGGGGCAACGAAAGGTGTCGTAGATGGTTGGCCTTTAGCATCAGGATAGAAGACGACACGGTTGAAGGTGGAGGTGGAGGTGGAGTTACTGAAAAGGAGGAGCATGACGCAAATGAGCAAGATCAAGAGCGTGAAAAAGAATGGGTATTTTCTTTCTTTGAAGAGGGACTCAACCGAAATTGCCATTTCTGATCCTGACAGAGAGAGAAATCGCACTAGCTGCCAAGGAGTACAAGATCTAACTGTAAAAAGAAAGTCGAAAAGAGAAAGAAACGCGGTTATTCGAGAAAATTTTCAAAAAGTCGTTATCCAAGAAGAACAACGAGAAAGGATTGTCAATTCAATCATCCTAACAGAAAAATGCACTTCTTCTGCAAATACTGAAACATGGAATTGTTGTTCTTTGGGCCCTAAAAGCCTACCTCTCCTGGGATCTCTCACTTTCCAATGGACGCGTTGCCACTGGCATAATTGTCCTTTAGTTTGCAGGCTCTTACGTAGGTGCCGTGTACCTTGTGATGAAATAATCTAAATCTAATCAATCAAAGGCAGGAGGAATTCAAGTGGTGAATACTGAATATGGAAGGAGGCAATGCCGGAGAGGCAGATAGGACAGTGATAGTATTAGTAAGATATCTGTGAACAGAGGCCGAAGATCAAGATTTCACGGAGGAAGTGAAAACTTAGTGCATCGCCTACCTCGAATGCGAAAGATCTGAAAAGGCCGAAGGGATGATGGCCAAATTGGGAGTGGGGACCAGTCGCTGACATAGATGCAATTGTCAGGTTCTACAATCTTACCACTTTATGAAATATTAAATCATTGACTTACACACGCGTAACTAATGGTGATTGTTAACTATCTTTCTTTGCTGTCAAAGAAAAAAAAACCATCTTTGTTATGACCCTATGTTTTTCTCTGACTAATCATTAATTTATTTGTTATATGGTTTATATCTCATATTAACTTATTATTTATGCTAAGATTGAATGAATGTAAGATTGTGAAATTTGTAAGTTTAAGCATAACAAAGGAGATTTGACCTCATTTAAATTTGCTAGAGTTTATTTTTGTTAATACAATAAAAATATTCATTTCAATGTTTTTATATGCATATAATTGTTACATCTTAACAAATGCTAACTATAGTTAAAATAATATATTGAGTTTAAATTTATAATTAGAGAAGAAGCAATTGGAAGGATGATTTTACATGTATATCTTGAATATTCAATTTGACTCTTTATATTTAAAAATATGTCTTAATATATAACAAAAGTTTCATATTAATTTTATCTTTAATTTTTATGGGATTGTACAAAACATTTGCACGCCCATGGAAAATGACCTTGACAGATGTTAATGGTCTCATGTTCGATAATTTATGCTGCCCATTTGTCAAAATAAAATTTGAACCAAAACACAAATAATGGTTGCCAATACATGATGGCTTAGAGGAAGACGTGCTGGCACACGAAACTTCAGGGTTTGGGTTTGGTGCAGATGGCTGCAAACTAAAACATGAAATTTTAAGATCAATTAGCTAATTTAACCAAGTTTGAGGAAGTCAAACCACTAGCTCACTAGCTTAATCGAGTGAGCGTCTAAGTCTTATTTTTACTAGCTAATTGACTTTCTTTTCTAGTAAGAATATAAATTCACTAATTTTACTAAATCAAGTCGCTAATTTGACAATTTTAATTGAATGTGTTTTAAGCTCAGTACTTCATACAATCTTCTTTGAAGAGACTATTCCACATTATTCAATTAGCACTATTGCTATATAATATTCAACTTCAAGTCCCAACTCTTCTATTGAAATTAACAATATTAATTTTAGGGAGAGATCACCTTAATAATAAATCTCATGATGCGTGTAAATCTCATATATATATATATATATATATATATTGAATTGACACAACGTTTTAAGAAATCCAAAAGATAAGGTAAGATTATTATATTTAAAAGTTAGCAGCACAGTGAACAAAGTTAAGATTCGAATTGCCAATCAGTTTATTCGACACTACTATTTCTATATTTTCTATACTTAGTTTAGTTCGAGATTATATTTAAAATCTTAGTTTATATCAATTTCTTATATTCTCTCGATTTTTTTTAAGACAATATTGCCTTTTGTTTCCAATATTTCACTGTTTCTGGAAGAAAAAGATTAATGCAAATAGAGATATTGTTTAGCTCAGCATACAAATAGATAGATGAAAACATAAGAAAAGCCGATAGCTTAGGGTTGAACATTCACTTTTAACAAAATATCTCAACATAGAGTAATTTGAAGTTCGTATGATACAACCGCATTAAACTAGTTCGAAAAAATCTAAATTGGATAAATTATCAATCAAAACTGTCACACTCTATGCCTTTTTCTACCCTTATAATTTTGTCACTCAGTTATCCCAGAATTCTGGTTCTCCACGTCAACCTCTCCCATTCCAGTGTCTTCTTCTTCCTCAGTATCTTCATCGCCACTGACTTCCTCGTTATCTTGGCGTAGCTGGGCCATGTGTTCAGCAAGCAACTTGTCATCACGCTCACTCACCTGAATCATAATGAAAATACGTCAAACCCCAAACAAAAGAGATAACATAAGGAAGATTCCAAAGGGGGATGGACAAAATTAGTTTATGGGAAATCATCTCAAATAAAAGATACAAAATTCAAGGTTCAAGCAAATATAGAGGGTATTGACACTTACTGCTCTCGGTGCCTCCTTCACAAGAAGTTTACCCTTGTGTTTCTCTATTGCTTCAGTGCAAGCAACAATAGCATTGTTGAGAACCAATATCCCTTGCTCCTGTCCAGTCCACAACAAAATACTTCCGTTTCATTGGTAAAGTTACCATTTTATTGATGCACAAGAATCAAGTAAAATCTGAGCATAACTTACAAAACATAATTATCAAAATTCTACAGTTCACGATTCGAATCTTATGATACATGAGAAGTTACAAAGCCAAAGATATGAATTGGAAGCAATTCTTAATCAGCCATCAATCATATGAATTTATATGATTCAAACCAATATGGTAGAATCGCATGATTTTACAATTCAAGAATGTGTAAAACAATGAGTAGATGTGGCTATATGGTTGTTAAATGTTGTCTATACCTCTTAGAAAGAAAGCAAATATGGATATATTTTGAGATACGTATCATAATTTGATAACTATGGCAGAAGAAGTGGTGTTTACTCAAGTAGCGACACCACTACCTCAAAGTTCAACACATGTAGGTGCATAAGTTGATTCAGTAAAATTAAATCTTAGCTTGCTATAGGACAATCAGTTCTTAAACCAACCATAAATTTCATATTCAGTAACCATATGAGAGAATGGAAAAGGACACAGCCACGCAGGCGGTATGGCAAGCAGAGAGCTTGTAGTAACTTCTGAACTTATAATAAAATCTGTAGGCATGCCTACGTTTAAAACCAGCGAGCAACTAAGCATATATAATTTCACAATAACATATTCGTTTGGAATTAAGAAAAAAAAAAGATAAAAACCTACAAGGAGGATGTTGGAGATAAATCCTTTTAGGTTGTCATTAGATGAAAGGCTACTATATAGGTCGCAACATTAAATGTTAAAGCAACTGCTAACTACTTATACATCCAAACCCATTTCCAAACAAAATCTATGAAGCAAAAACTAATTTCAAATTTATATGCATTGCTTAATCATTAAGCACACAAACTTCATAGGAGAAATTGTACACTGCTATTCAGTTATAAAGCCAATTATCATTAGAAACTCCGGGGTTAATATTACACTGACCTTGTCTAGAGTCTGAGTGGTAAGAACATATAGTGGGGGAGCAACAAGTTTAATTTTTACAGGGCATTCATTATTTCCTGTAGCTTCTGCTCTCCGCATGGCCTCCTGCATAATCAAATGATTATAACACAATCTTTCAAAAGATAATACTTTCAAAGTTAATCAACAATGTCCTAAAGTACCAAAGAACGATGTATAAGCCCAAATGAAAAGAGGGGGACAGGAACAATTGACTTCAATATCTTGATCAACTCACTAACAAAGTACAGAGCACAGACCTTAATGTGAAGAACTCCATCAAACTGAAAACATTTCATGTCAATATCTGCCCTTATTTTCAAGGGTTGAGGTGTCATTCTCCTTCTAATATTCTTTACTAGAGCTTCCTTCACTTCGTCTGACACTGCTGGAACAACCTTGGTCACCTATGAGATAACAAAGAATCCTTTATTCGGAAACAGAATTTATTTGGCAAGATGTTCTATGATGACAATTTTACCTCCTGCCCATCAGGGTCCTTGACTTCACGGGTGAGGGAATTTAAAACAGAATCAGGATCGGTCACAATTATTTTAAATGCCTGCATGTTATGAAATTTACAATGTGATTAAAGAAAAATCAAAGAATATGTCAAAGAATAAAAAAAAAACATGCCTACCTCAAAAGCATGACCATATTTGCGATATAAAGGCCATCCAATGTTAACATACAGCTCCTGCAAAAAGCCACTTGAATTTAGTTCAGCAAATTAGGAGAACTGAAATGGTAGCACCCTCGAAAATGAATAATTTGTTTAGCTACTTTAAAAAATATTTTGAGTTGTGGCAGCAGAAACAAAGTTATTATTGCATATTAGGAACTATAAGCAAGTATATTGCTTTCAAAAGAAGCATGATCGTGTAATATAAGTCATTACAGGGATAAATCCCAGTGGGAGAGAATAGAGATAAGGGGTTCCCAGAAGTTAGATGCATTACTCGTGAGATAAAGATTATAGGATGTTACAGTGACAAGGAATACAGTCAAAGAAGAAACCAAAGAAGTGTACCAATTGATCTCCCTCAATAAAGGCTAAGAAAAACACCACAAATTCACAATCAAATTGCAAACTCTCACAGTAGTCATTTTAATAGAACAGATTTATGCTTTCCTTATGGCATTTGTGTATATGCCATAGTATTGCCCAGTTCTCCACCCTATACACCTTGAATTTGTATATATCAAACAATTAAGCATAACAATATGCTATTTTCACTGGAACAAAGACCTGTACAATTTTCATTACAATAATATTTTCAGAAAACAGAAGGTCCAGAACAAGTTGATGTGGAATGAAAAAGAGTATTTTCTCAGTTATATAAAGAAGTTTTATATGTCCTCTATGGGACTTGAGCATATGCAATAATATTACCAATTTCACCCTGAATTTTTCCATGGTCAACGACTAAAATCCTAAAAATAAGCTAGTCTTACTTGAACAAAGACCAATAGATTTTCAAATAGTAATTAAATTTTCATAACAAGTCAACATCATATAAGGAAAGTTACAGTTATTCAATTATATGATCCTAGAAGGAAGTTGTTTTAAACAATCGGCGAAATTTTCTTCAAAAAATATTTGGAAGTCTTGAGTTACTTACATGATTCAACTTCTGCTGGGACAACAGTTTTAGATCATTTTGATGAAAGAGACCAGTTGAGAAAGCAAATAATCGTGACAGTGACTGGAGTTGCATTTGTAATTAAATAAAAAATCACTTGATCGCATGCATTTGGACTTTCAAGTTGCTCAAATAGAAGAAAGAACTTCCTATGTGACTGCCTATCTTTCGTTTGCGATATAATCTTCTAAAATGCTGTAGTTTGTAGAATTTTTTAAGCTAAGCCGCTAAAAATCACTATTCAAACACTTCGCCTTAAGGGTCCTTCTATTAATTCTTACCCCGCCCCTCAAGATGGAAAGAGAAGGAGAAAATATGTACAAATGTTAATAAACTCCAACCGGATAGACATCAATCAAACAGTTCCAACCAAACAAAAATTTAAGAAACTGTCAACAGCAAGCCATTAGCGTCAACGATCTAAAAATGCATCGAAGAGGCTACATTGATGATTGAAACTGTGGATAAAAGAATACCTGTACATCGATATTCATAGTCTCGGCAACATGGCGCATAATAGAGTGAACAAGCTTGCTCTTGTTGTACCTCTCCTCGCAAGCCTGAATATCCTCTTCAGAGACCCTTCTCTTACTCAAATCGATGTAGCCCTTTTCCTTGTCGACCCTGAGGACCATGACGGGCTCGATGCGACCCACCTTGATGAGGCTGCTGACACTCCGAATCCGACGGCGAGAGAGTTCGGAGAACAAGATCATGCCCTCGATGTTGTTGTACTCGAGCAATGAGACGTAGGCGCCCATGTCGGCAATGTTCTTAACCTGTATCATGACGGCCATGTCGACCTCCGGGTACTTGGCCTCGTACATGCGACATTCGAGGTTGGGAGCCATGGGCTTGGAACCTTTGGAACTCCCTAGGGTTTTCTGGGAAACTTTTGAGTTTGAGAGCAAGAGGGGCTTGGGATTCCCAGTTACTGCTTTGCTAGGATCAACCCAATCGAAGTGAAGCGTTCCGACTTCTAATAACTAGAATTACAGCAGAAGAAGTGGAGCAGCAATTGCTTAACACTGGCGCGGCGCGTGTTTTTCCTTCTTCTTTGTACTGCCAGTACTAGAATCTTGGTTTAATTATTGTTTAGTCCCACAGTTTTTATATTTTTCTTAGTTTGATGCATAATCTTTCTTTTGTTTTAATTTTTAATTTATGTCATATTTGATGCATAATCTTTCTTTTGTTTTAATTTTTAATTTATGTCATATATTTTCATTTGATAATTAGTTAAGAAATTAATTTTAAAAATTAAAATAAAATTTAAAAAATTATTTTAAAGCATCAAATAAAATTATAAGATAAATATCGTATAAAATAAAAGTTTAAGGTTGAGTTTAAAAAAAAGGCTATGGGATCTTTAAACAAATAAATAACCTGAGGGGCCAAAATAATAATTATGCCTGGAATATTTGAACGTTCGCAAACAAATATTCTGGACAATTAACGGCGTCGTTTAGGGCAAAAACTAATAAAACGCCCACCGTGGGGCTCGAACCCACGACCACAAGGTTAAGAGCCTTGCGCTCTACCGACTGAGCTAGACGGGCTTGTTGGTTTGAGTGGCCACCATAAAATATTAATACCTTTAAAATTTCTTGCAATTCACAGCTAAAGTGAGCGGAGACCTTGGCTGTCACTTCCTCCACTTAATTTAAATTGAATATATTCTGTTTTTCTTTTCAACCCTTTGTCCCAAAAGAAGAATAAAATTGGGGGAGGATTCTCTTGAATCGTATTATTCTTCTATTGAGGTTTCCTTGATTTTCTTGTTGAGGTATTGGAGATCCTTTGCCCTTACTACTAAAATCATCTTAGCTTTTGCTCAAGAAAGAAAAGTAGAGAAAATGAAAAATGAAAAATAATGAATACACTTAAATATGGTGGCGTATAAATTCATTATCAATTTTATTCATTCCATCCTTTTTTTCATATGATGTTTTTGGAATAATAGAAAATGATCATATGGAATGCAAAGAAATTTTAAAAATATATATTTATATTTAGAGACTTCATAATTATTAAAATTAACAAAAAGAAAATATATATACATACACAACCCTGTCAACGTAAAGATTTTCATAGATAGATAATTTATTTTACAATTTAAGAATAAATTATAGCATTTTCCACATTTATTATAGCAAAATCTTCAATGAATAATTACAACAAAATGGCGAGAAGTTGGCTTTCATCTGTTTTAAAAGAATCAGATTAAAATTTAGAGTATAAATAATATAATTAGCATTCCACAAACTGTATATGTAGTCAAAATATAAATACAATAAATTAATATAAATTATTATACAATTAGCTTAATATGACACATTATTATTATTATTATTATTATATGCATTTTTTATAGTACAATATGTAATGATTATACTAATGCAATCAATATTATAATTACACCAAAAAATTTATCATAATATATTTACAATGACAAATTTTAAATTTTAAATTTTAAAATTATTTTAAGTGACCTAGGACAATATTTTATTTAAATACATTTACATTAAGGTAGTCATGCATTTGTAAGATATCGGAGAATGAATCACCAGTAATAGGTACTTCTTTTATGGCATCCTTATTGTAAGGTTAGGAATTAAACTTAATTGTATAAGTGGGAAGCAACTTGGTTACTCGTTTTGTTTTTGCTAAGATTGCTACATTTGATTTGTCATTTGATTGAGAAATATAAACCATGCATCGTTTAGTAGTAAACGGTTACATTTCACTTTCTTATTTTATTGGATAAGTATCAAAATGACTATATTCTTGGTGAGGCCAAATTAAAACCATCAAATGGCTATGCTTCCTTTTGTTAATTAAAATTTCGTTTGATTAGTAGAATTGTAAGTAATAAAAAGAAAACGAGAATAAGAATAAAAATAAAATAATAATAATAATAAGTATGTATAATTACATATAAAAAAAATATTACTATACTTTGTTTAATTTAATAAATTAATAAAAAATTAAAAATAAGTTCAATAAAAATTATCATTTTATCTTCACTATAAAAATAAATAAGTGACTAAAAAATTCAGATCTCCCGACATGCTGCAAGTTGGTTTGTTGGATGGTTCGCGTCCCATACATTAGCCCCAGTCATCCTTTTCTGAGCGCAGAGTGGTGTTCCAGGCGAAAGGTCTGAGATTTGCATTTGCCGAGTAGCGAGAGATTCGTCGTCTAATTTGGTGGAGCTACTCTGTGCGACAACGGTTGAGGCTGAAACCATTTATATAGCGGCGCTCCGGCAGATCCACGCTACAATCAATGTCCTCAATCACTAGAATGGACCTATTAGCAGTGGCCAAAAGTAGCTTTCTCAGGTATGAGTCTCCCAACTCTCTTGTAAAACTCCTTCCTCTTCATGAACCTATTTAGATCCTCATTCACAGCATTCTTCAGCTCTAGTTCCATACCAGAGTCTCGAAAGTTGATGGGTGTTCGAGATTAATGGAATCCCATATCACCCCAATGTAACAGTAGGATGCGTTTAAAGTATTGCATTTTTAGTACCCTTTCCTCATCTTTCATCTGCCTTCAACCGTCTGATAAATGGAGACGAGTAAAGCCAATAGAGATGGTGATGTGATTACAATACGGACGGGGGCAATTTCGGAAGCATCTCTTCCTTTCCCGGGATAGCTCATCCATTCCAGCTAATATTCGAGGTGGAGACCATTCCCACTTACATGGGAGAGAGGAAGGTCGAGGGAGAGGGAATGCACAGCCTCTCTGCCAACCAAACGTCCCATTCCATGGTCAGGATGCAGCATAAGATTTGTACTAATGGAAGGATAAAGATTCTTAGTGTCTTGTAGAAAATATTAGTCATCTTGAAGAATATTAAGCAGGTACCATTTATTAGGGTGATTAATGGATTTCATGTTTCTCGAAGAAATTTAGGCTTATCCTTACTTTTAATTCACTAGATGCTCTAATAACTAGGTGTATCTTATTCTAGTGCTTACTTAAATAACTAAAACATAATCAACTTTGCCTAAACCTAATGTCCTTTATTTGCTTTTCATTTAACTCTAGTATATTAAAGACTTATTCATGCTTATTTTCTTGATAATTTTAGAGTGGATCGCTTACTAGAGCATGACAATAGGTATATTAAATTGTTTTAATAATTATTATAAAGAAAGCTACACAATTATTCAAAATTAATTAAAATTTGAAAACAATCTAAAAAGAAAGGGATAATAAAAAATTTGTGAATAACTAAATTTAGTTAATCTTAAATCATTATATTTTTAATCATAAAAATATATGAATAATTTTCAGCTTTCATATTAAAGAAGAAGACGATGATTTATTTATTTATCTATTTTCTATAAAATTTAATAAATATTAAGTCAGTCAAAGTAATTTAACAATACAGTTGAGGTCAGAGAGTAGATTAAAAAAACTTTTCCTGTTTAAAATATTACTGGTGTTATGCTCACCTTTGGATTGTTTAAAAAAAAATTAATGGTCATTTTGTCACAAACTAATTCTCAAAAAAATATATTTTAAATCCAATATCTAAGCTAGGCCTGACACATGTAAATTTATAAAATAAATCACCTTCAGATTTCTAATAGAAGCAATTAAAAAATTATTTTTTTAACATTTAATATTAATAAAATATTAATTTTTTATTATCTTCTGGAGATTACCGAAAATAATCCGGATTGGTAAATCTAACCAGTCAGGGTTCATCATCTGCTACCAAAAACTCTTTTCTTAAAGTGACGCTTGTAATTCTAGGTATCTCATTCTAAGTAGCAGTAACGCTGAGATTTTGGAGCTCACAAAGCCAATATGGTTCGTGTGTCTCATCTCCTTGCATTTCTTCCATTGCTGATTTCAACTCTGTTGAACATTATCTCCCATCGAAATTCCAGTTTTTTTTTTTTTTTTTTCTAATATCATCGTCAATTTGTGTAAAATGGCGTCTGTTAAGTGATGTTCTAATATATTTCTTTGCTTTGCTGCTTTGCATTTTTTTTATGGACATATACACACAAGCGTTTTCGTATAAGTTTATTCGATGTTACTGATAATTCATGTTGTCTGGACTTGAATTCCGATCATCCATTCTAATTAGATTGTTTGGAATGCGTCCATGACATACAGACTCAGGTTTTTAGTAGTGTATATCTGCCTTCTAGAGCTTTTATTTTGTTCATGATGTTTTGTTTTGTTTTTCTGTGTTCAACCGAACAAAGATGCTACCTGGAACTCACATATTTAACCTTAGATACGCTGTAACAAATTCTACACACATCAGGAATCCGTATGATCTCACATTTTCACTTTAAATCTTCGACATCATTTTTTCTTTGTTCTGTGTTCTTAACTTCATGCTTATGACTCTTACAGGCTAGAGGATTGAAGAAGCATTTGAAAAGGCTCAATGCCCCGAAGCATTGGATGCTCGATAAATTGGGCGGTGCTTTTGTAAGTCTGATATCCGATTTTCCATTTTCCTAAAAACTATTCATAGATAAAAATATGATTTAACCTTTACTGGATAGTTTAAGTAAGAATAATACCTCCAATTATTTGCTTCGTAGGCTCCAAAGCCCTCATCTGGTCCCCACAAATCCAGGGAATGCTTTCCTCTTATACTTATCTTGCGAGATCGCTTGAAATATGCCCTGACATACCGTGAAGTCATTTCTATTCTGATGCAACGACATGTGCTGGTTGATGGGAAAGTGAAGACAGACAAGACATATCCATCTGGTTTCATGGGTAGACATGTTGCATGTCATGTGCACTTCAATGTTCTCTTGTCAATATGATGCTATAGTTTGTTTTAAGCTTGATTATTTCTGACTTGTGTTGTATTTCGTAAAGATTTATATATACAAGGGATATGTGTTGAAGGAGAAACCAATAATTGACTAATTCCCTCTTATTTATTTAGTTAGACACATGAGGATATGGTCTCTGTATAGGATGGCATGTTATCAATTTCAGTTGTTCTTGCTCTACATTGTTCAAAGGAGTATAGATTACTTGGCAATGCAATATAACTTGTTGAGCAGGGATCTGTCTAATTGATTAGGTTGCAGAGTTTTTTGATCTTGATACTTCAATTTTTTTTCTGAAGCGTATTAATTATGTTTCTATATCTGTGTATGTACAGATGTTGTATCAATCCCAAAAACAAACGAGAACTTCCGCCTTCTGTATGACCCTAAAGGTCAATTCCGTCTCCATTCAATTAGGGACGATGAGGCTAAGGTACTCTTATTTGGTCCTTGAATGAGTGACTTATCTCTCCCTAGAGAAGTCAAGGTGTAATATCAATTATGTTGCATCATTTGTGTGTATGTGTTATTATTTCATAAAATAGCAAACTGTGGGAGAACTTCTCATTGTCCTTTTATTTCTCAGTGATGCATGTTACATATTAGTCATGGTGATCATAGTAATCAAAGTTTTATAATTTATTATTCAAATCTTATAATTCGAAATGAATCATAATATTAACTATATGAATTATTAACTAAATCAAAAATAATTATAAATCATATAATTCACAAATTGAATCTTATGATTTACAATAAGTCACAAAACTAACAACATGAATAAATTACTAAATCAAATATAAATAATGCGATTCAAGTCAATATGATAGAATAGTATAACTTTGCATTTCAAAAATGTTAAAAATCAACAAATTGGTATGATAGTATTGTATTGTTGTAAGTATAATCTATATTTTTTATAAAGAAAGCAAAAAAGATATTATTTGAAGTTATTTCAAGAATTAATTACTAAGAAATCATATAGTTAATAAGGTTTTCAAAAATTTATTTTAAATATTTTATGCATATTACATGTCATATTTTACATTTCAAGTTATTTTTTATTTATTATTGAATCTTACGATTCAATACATTATACGATTTGCGATTCAAAAATATGTTTTACGATTCACAATTTGTATCGTGATTTGATTACTGTGACGGCAATAGTAAACCTTTTAAGACAATTCAATGCCAGCTTTTTGGTATAATTTACTCTTTGGTTTCAGAAGTTACGACCCAGAAAATCTTTTCCCCCTCAATGCTTACACTTTGTCTAATAGACCCCATATGTGTTGTATATGGCAGTTTAAGCTCTGCAAGGTCCGGTCAGTGCAGTTTGGGCAGAAAGGTATCCCATACCTGAACACCTATGATGGCCGCACTATCCGCTACCCAGACCCTCTTATCAAGGCTAATGACACCATCAAGCTGGATCTGGAGAACAACAAGATCGTTGATTTCATCAAATTTGATGTTGGTAACGTAGTTATGGTTACAGGTGGAAGAAATAAGGGACGTGTTGGAGTGATCAAGAACAGGGAGAAGCATAAGGGAAGTTTCGAGATAATCCACGTCCAGGATGCCACAGGACAAGAATTTGCAACCAGGTTGGGCAATGTCTTCACTATTGGCAAGGGCACAAAACCTTGGGTAACCCTTCCTAAGGGCAAGGGTATTAAACTATCAATCATTGAGGAAGCCAGGAAGAGGATTGCTGCCCAACAAGCAGTCACTGCATAGAACGGCATGGGGTTGATAGGCTACCGTCCTCATTAATTTTTATTCCATGATTTTCATTCCCAATTTGATTTTGCTTAAGACCCGTCAATTCATTCTGAATTTTGCTCCATACTGATGCTTTTTGTTGAGGCATCGCCATATTTTTAGTCTGCCCTTTTTTTTTTTTTCCTTCCTGAAGCAATTTTGTCTTGTATTCTTTTATTGTCTTTAGTTTCATGTCGTAACCACTAAAGCAAGTCCAGTCCAAATTACTTAGCCACACATGTTGAATCTCTTTTGATTTTATTTTCTTAATCATTGGGCATCAATTCGATCATGTTTTAAATGGATTGCCAGCAGAGTTTATTTTCATTATAAATCGATGTCCAATTTAAAATGAACTTGTTATCGTCAGTTAAAGTATACTAAATCATTGAATTTGAATCCATTAGCGGTCAGGCTAAGCATTTTTTTAAATTAATTTATACTGCTAAACCTGTACCATGAATGAAGTTTCTATAGGTAATGATGTGTTCCTAAAGTTTAAATGTCGATATATCTTCTCTTCAGCGTCAATTTCGTTAGGTCGGGAATGGATGATTAAACGTTATCCCGAGAAGTATTATCTTAGTCGTTGCGTGTTAACATGCGTGTAGATCATAAATAGGGGTTATTTTGAATATTATCATATTGATTGTGTTGGATATAAAATTTATCAATTACCTAGCCTGTTTTACTTGAAGATGGATCTCTTTTGACACTTGTTAGACACCTATTGAGACTTCACTTGTGGCATCTGAGGGATCCCTTTAGAATAATAAGACATTCTCGTATTTTTGGTATGGATTACAAGGGACCCTCGAATCAAATATTCAATGGCATTTAGTGCATACTACGAATTGACTTCTAAGGCCAGAATTTAATGAGGTTTGGTCTTGGCAATGAGTCTTATTCTAACACGTGCAAACATTTGCATAAAAGGTTGGACCGCCATGCTATGGAAAGAAAGAATCAAGGATACATATTTTACCCCAAAGCGAAAAAAAACAAAGATATATATTGGAAATCCGAAGAAAAATTATCCTCCTTGAAATTTTTTTATCCATTTTTAATAAGACAATTCAATTGCCTTAAATCTTGCCACAATAAAATATGCTTTTCTTCTGAGGTCCAACGCTGTGCCGTGGGTGAGGACATTTCACTTCCGACTTTGGAGATTCAAACACCCTCTTTCAGAAACGTCCTATTCACCAATACAAAGACACCAATTTTATTAAGAAAAATATATAAAGAGACAAAAGATGCAAGATACATGTTCTGCCATCTCACTCTTAAAACCTGTGCTACACAACTACCGTCTCGGCCATTTAAATATACCAAAATTCAATGTAATTAGTATGCCATATTCAACAAATATCAAGCAGAAAAAGATTGGGAAAAAATGAATAAAATTCACATACAATATTACCTTTGTATTGCTCTGTTTCTTTTTTTTTATTTGACTACATGTGTAAAATTTTTGCTTTAACGGTTAAACATTCATTCTCGGTACACTGTTAGTCTTTTTTTTTTTTTTTGGGTCATTACACTGTTAGTCTAAATTCTTTATATATTGCCTAAATAGATCCATTCTCATGTACTACTATCCGAATCCTCTATCCTACATACATTCCCATCTCGTGTCACATTTTTCTCTTAATTTTTTCCTCCTTGTACACTTGCAATTCCCGTCTCATCTATAAAAGACCCATTCTCATAATGCTACAGATTTGAATCGTCTGCAATTTAAGAAAAAACTATACAACGTGATAACCCTTTTTATCACTTACTCCTTAAATCGTAGAGAATAAGACTGCTCATAGCAATTTCATACCCTCCACAAGGTCAATTATATACGCAATGCTTCATTAACTTCGTCAAGTTGCATTCAGAACAAATGCTTCAATTAAAAGACTAAACAATCAGATATATCTATTTAACAACGGCTCCAAAACAGTGACTAGAATTATTCGACATCCATTTTTCCAACTTTGGTTCAATTCCACCTAGCCCAATACTGATCACTTCGATGAACTACTTGACAAAAAGCACCTAGATACATTGGCCACACAGGACAAAAGTGAAATAACAATTTTATCTTCAAGCAGCAACTCCATCGCCAGCTTCCTCGTGGAGCAGCATCTGATCAAAGTGCCAAACACCTGCAAGTCCGGACCAAGACACCAGTTCAGGAAACAAAATCTCAATACTAATAACTCAAAAAAGATGCAGCTAAGCACAGAAAACACTTGCATAGAAACTATAGTCCTGTATAAATAAGAGTCAGTAACATAAGTTTGTCTCCAGCTAAATCAGGGATTCTTACCATGCCCCTTGCCCACTCTTCTGAGCTGAGCAACATACTCGGATATTCTTTTAATGGCTTCTACCTACAAGAGAAACATTTCAAATGCAGAAATTAGATCCATGCATCTTCTGTGCACTCATTTGCAGTAAATAACACCTAACCCTGTACAGTCTATTTCACTCAAGTGACACAGAAAACTGTGAATCGCAACACCAATTATGCAATACCTGTTCGCCCAAAAACTCGCTTTCTACAAAATCTGCCAGCTGCACATCATTGTTCTTACAAGCAACCTGTTAAACAACATGCATCAAGTCAAAATAAAAGAACTTCCCTGTTTACAATGACAATTAATACATGACTAAGACAAATCAGATAAAGCACACGCAGCTAATCCAAAGTACGACTAAATATGAAGCAAACTTGTCTTACACTGTGTAAGTTTAGGAGCTTCTCATTAGTTAGCTTCTCCAATGACAGAGCAAGCTCCATAGCTGCAATAAAAAGATAAATTCACGCTTGTTTGGTGCTGATAAATATAAAACATTTCCTAGGACAAAATTCACCGTGCAGCGCCTACTTTGAGTTCTACATCACGACAACTAACACAGCAAACAATTAAATTCATACAACGTTATGACAACTAACAAAGCAAACAAATTCACACAACGTTATGATTAAAAGTAATGCACAAGCACAGAAATAATCACAATGTGCATACATAAACACTATTTCCTTATTTATAGGATATAATTTTTCAAGGCCATCATGCTCGTAATCAAAAAGCATTCACTTAGCTAAAATCTTATCTAAGCGTCACAATTAAGGCCACAGTACTGGTTCCCAAAGGGGTAATGACATTAAAGAACAAGCATTTGGTATAAATGTGGTTTGGGAAATTTCTAAATGCCATAAGTTTTTATTTTTAAAAATTTAAGGCTGCACCTCACTTAAGATTAATAAAAATGCTCATCATACGTTTCTCAAATATAATGCAGTTGAATTGACCCAGGAAAAAAGAAAAAACCTAATGCAGTTGATAAATATGGCAGTTGTCAATTACAGAGCACATTACTCAACTACATCAACCGTATATTTGCAAGTACAACCTAGGCCATCCAAAACAAAAGGAGAAGGCTCAAGAAACAAACCATATAAGGCGTCTCCCTTTTCCACATGATCAAACTCAGAAAGTGGCATCACGATAGACTGCAACTTCACTTTGCCACCCCGCTTGTTCTGAAATTTACAGCAACACCGATAGAAAGAATTCAATATTACTGTGTGAGAGACAGGACTGAAAGCGTTCTTGCTGAATTTAAATGAAAAAGTCAAACACCTGGTATTCCATCAATTTCTCGGCATGTTCTCTTTCTTCTACACTAGACTCCCTGAAAAACCTGTCAAAAAACAATCGTTATCAGCGTTGACCATGCAAATTAAAATAAACAAGAGATCCTGAAAAAATAAAAAAAACCAAAGCATTACTTGGCAAGACCCCTGAGAGCGACATTGTCCCTATCAAAATATGCAAACATTGCATGGTAAACGTATGAGACGTTGTACTCCACACTGTAAGGCAAAAATCAATCGTCAAAACTAAGCATTAGCAAATAAAAATTTGAAGGCAATTATTAACGAAAACCGGGAAACATACATATCTAAGATATTCCAACGTTCGGCGCCAAAATTTTCTTTTTGTTAATGCATCTTGGATTTATAAAATGATGAATATAACAAAGCACGTTTTTCACACTAAAGCATGCAAACAGATTATAAAGCATACTTACTTTAAAAATAAAAATAATATGTCAGACATTCAGGGGTTCAAAACGCAAGATTGAGCCCTAAACAAGAGGGGGGAGGGGAATTACTTGAAAACCCATTGAAAAACAAACAATAGAATTCAGAAACTTACTTGATCTGCTCATTAATAGCAGCCTCGGACTCATCCGCATACTTCTGACGAGCAAGAGAAACTTGGGGGACGTTGGGAACGAGACTCAGCTCCTTTTTCACTTCTTCAAAGGGTTCAAAGACGACACCTGTGAGGGGACGACTATTCGCACCCTTAGCAGCGCAAAGCACCAAACCACTGCCGTTTTTCCCAGGAGAGAATCGAAGAATCGAGGACGAAGAAGCAGACGAGTTCAACGGCGAAATCGAACTCGAAGCAGACGGCGAGAATGACGAAAACAGAGACCCCAGATGGTCGCCATTAGTGTTCAAGAGACACAAAGACGAAGCAGCTTTAAGAAGCATGATTAGTCCAGACGAGATCGACCAATAGGGTTTAGCAGCAGTGGAAGAAAAGAAGATAAACGAAAGTGGAACGCAGAGAAATCGAGAACCAGAAAATAAACAAGAGAAAACAGAGGAAATGAAGGGTTTCGAAGCGTGATTGGGGCTTGCGCTTATGTGAGTATGCGCACTCGTGAGTGATGAAGAGGCAAGGATAAGGATGTGATGAAAGAGACTAAATGGGAAGGTCCAGATCGTATAAACCGTCAGATCGAGTGACACGTGGACCGTTAAAGATTTAGAGGCCAAGATAGGCGCGTGGCGTGCTCGTGGTTTGTGTATCCGGGAATTATTATGGTTGTGAAATGAAATATCTAGAAAGTTTTGTCCATTTACAATAATTAAAGAATAAAAAAAATTCAATAATTAAAATGTTCCGTCCTGTTTCGCTGCCTTTTCCAGTTGTGTGGCCTACAGTTAACAACAAAGGCCCCAGAAATCAGAATCTTTGGCCCCTTTTCTGATTTCAACGAATCAACACAATCATACTAGTTTTGCGGTGGGTATGCGACTGTTTCAAATTATGGTCTAATAATCTTTAATCTTGATTAATTATTGGTCCTACTGTAACTATTTTGATTATAATCTGTTTTAAGATATAGTTGTTGTAACTAATTATTTGGCCGCTTTTTTATAATATTAGAATGACAACGAACACAACAATAATTTAACTTTAAGGGGTTTAATTTTGGAAAACTCCGGCGCTCGTGTCTCCGAATCATTCAGTCCTTAAATTTGGACACAAAATTCTCTCTTTTTTTTTTTTAATTTAATTTGTTGAATTTTTGTGCACTCAAACGTCTCATAATCTTACCTTCGGGCTGTGGTTAGAACTAAATAGCTTTTTTTTTTTTTCCTTTTAGGTTTGTTTGGAAATAGAATAACATTATGTTTTAATCCATTTTATTCTTAAATCTAGTATACGTGAAATTATCTTGTATAAATTTAAGAAGTCATGCCAATAAATATTAATTCATTTATAGTTATAAATTTGTTCTTATTTCTTCTCACCTTATTACTGAGGAACGTAATTCTTGTGTTTGAGAGAAATGAAGAGTCATAATGAATAGTTTTGTTGTGTGTTCTTTTTTAGTTCTTACTTTTACATACTAAACATAAGAATTACTTCTTGTTTTTATAATAAAAAATAAAAAAATTCTTTAATAGTGTTATTTTCATTCATTATTCCAGAAAATTATAAAAAATATAACAGTATTTTAAATAATTAAAAAGAGATAACATCGTTTAAATATTTCAGCCTCTATATAATTTTTTAAAATAAAGATAACAGAAACACTTTGAGAAAATATATTTTTTAAATGATTCAAAGAGGTATTTTTGTTTTCTTATTTCAAACATTTTTTTAAAAAAATAATTTGATAGGACAGGTTCGACAACATAGAAAATATAAAACGGAACCAAACAAAACTCTTTTTACCTTTATATTCTAATTAAATTGTGAAGCACCATTTAATTTTAATGAACCTTTGAAATAATGAAATCTAATGGCCAAAAAAATAATAATAATGAAATCAAAATGGGTAAATTCAACTTTACATATTTTGATATGACAATGAAGTTTTCAGAAAAAGGCAGTGAAGGACATAGAAATCAAACATTTGACTAGGAATGCTTATCAATTTCAAGCTAAAAAGCCAAAAGAACAAAGATTAGGCAGAAAGAGTAACGCTAACATGTTGTGCACTTTCCTTGTACTATTATTTAAAAAGGAAACAGACCCCTTAAAGCCGACTATATATATGTTTACCAGTTTTTCGATAATTTGTTAATCAGATTTCAAGGTTATTATCCATAAATAATGACCAAATTCTTAAAAATCTTTTTTAAAAATAGTCCTATTCTCATCAAAATTTATTTGAGGCCTTGACAAAGGAAAGGAATAGGATTGGGCTTGAACATGGGCCCATTCAAGCCTTTATCTTTTTTGCATTCACGTCAAAAAAAAACGTTGAGCATAAGAAAGATAGAACTTGATTGTGTCCGATTCATGTCAAAAAACTGTACCTGATTTGGTCCACTTGCTAGATTGTTGAATATTTTGTGGCCTAAGCCAAATGCCAAGAATTAAAAATACATTGATGTAGTTGTATGAGAAAGAAATCTATAATCTATATGTATTACACAGAGCTATAAGGAGATATCGGGATTATTATAGTGTGTGTATATATATATAGTTGTTCCTGTGTTCTTTTAGGAGTTGACGGTAGAAAAGCAAACATATACATACATATGTAGACTCGTATAGTTTGTTCCTGCTTCTTGGCTTGTTCTTTTAGGAGTTTACACTTTAGCTTTGAAGAGTTTACCTTCGACGACAATAACTGCTTTTTTTCTTTCGTGTTTGATTGATATAAGGACTTTATATTTAGGTAAACAATTATTGTGGGGTGTGTATATATATATACCTAATTATAATATAAAGATATAATTATAATAATATTAATTTAAAAAAATAATAATATAACAGTTATATCTCTATATTGTTTTTACATTATAAATGAGTGTATTAGTGTATTAAAAATGACATCTAAATTTTATATATATATATATATATATATATATATATTACAAAATATTGTACTCGGTTAGGAAGGTATACCATTCTGCAGAATATCGCTGGAAGAAAACAATAAGGGTCTCAAAAATGAATCTTCATCACCACGATGCACATTTAATGATCGCGTTGGAAGCCTCGTGTTTTTCCTTCTAACGTGGTGAGATGTCTGTTTCTTCACCAATATATTAATGCCTTCTAATTTGTAATTTTGGAGAAATCAAACGACAAGTTTCTGAGCTTTACCTTCCATCGTCTCTCAAGTCTCAACTTCCGAGGATTAATCGCATGCAAATAAATGTCATGAGTATTAATTAACATGAAATCTCATATCTACGTTTAGAAAAAAAGAGAGAACGGAAATATTCACAGGCAAAGTGTCATGATTTCTTGAATAGCCTATTTTATCTATAGAAAAAGGATTGAAGCTTATATGAGTGTACATACAAGTATGATTGCTGGTTAGAAAGCTTAGCTTAGCATATGCCAAATTTATGCTTATCAGAAAATAAGAGTTTGAAAATAGAGATGCATGCATAGAAGACCGTCATACCATGAAAGGAGAGCTAGCTGTTTTATTTTGAAACAGGAAGGGGAAGCTTTGAATCATGTGAGGCAATTAATGCGACGAAAGCTTAGGGTTTCTACCACAGTACAACTCATACAAGTTTCACTATTAATCTCCATCGAAATGAGCTTTCATTTATAATAACCCCTACAACTTAATTGCATGTCAGGAATCTCATTAATATCTTGGTTGGGTTGCCTGTGTGTGTGTGTGTGTGTGTGTGCGCGTGTGTATAGTAGTATATGAATAATGACGACGCTACTAGCTAGCTACGTATATCAGCACTTCAGTTCTGCAGGTAGGGTTAGGTCATACTAAACACCACTTTATTTTTTCTCATCGCATATAATTTAAGTCTCTCGTTTTGACTTTTGACTATGAGCCAATTCTTTAGACTCCCATCATATGATCAGTAAGTGTTACAACGAGACCAGCAAAATGAATTGGGGTTAAATAGAAAAGAAAGTCTACAAGAAGATCGGAATGTAAATATATTGTAATTGTATGCTTGATGAGAAATTATATGATAAAACGAGAAGGGAACTAAATATTAATTTGCATTCTATCATGCTAATTTCAGTTTTCAAATTTTAAACACAAATTGTCAATTATTAATTAATTATAGTCACATTGCTCACAATAATATATATATATATATATATATGCATGTATATGTATGTATGTTTGTCTATATGTGTATGTGGTCTCCTTAAATTAATATAGAAAAGAAAAATCAACTATAGAATGATTTGCTCATAAATCTTTCATTTTTTGATTAATAAATTTATTTTTGTCCTACTGAGGATCAAATATTAGCCTATTCAAAGTTGTCCATGCACATATCGTTTTTTCTTTTAATCTTGTTAAACTATATATATATATATATATATGTTTGTACGAATAATATAACTAATCTACATGCATGCGCTCGGTATTTGATATATGCCCTACTACACTATTAGGAAGTAATGTTTGTTCCCAATGCAAGTTTCAAAGAAAGAAACATCAAAAGCTAATATATATATATATATATAAAAGAAGCTTAACCAGCTATCAGGTTTTTTCTCGAGTCACCACTATGGTTTACTACCTAGGTATCATACACATGAGACATACAAATAATATTTGCATAAATTATAATTATGCTCCTTATTTATATATATCATGCATGGCACGACTCAAGGCAAAGTTATGAAGGGCTTGGTTCTCATTAATTAATTAACTAATAAATGTTGCACATAGATTTAGAGCATCTCAAACAATGAGTTGAAATCAATGAATATTGAGTCAAACAATAAGGGAGAGCTAGCTAGTGGTGTGAACATTAGTGACAGATAATTAATGTGTGTGCATTCACGTGAATGTTCGTATGTCTAACAAACATTCACGTTGAGCCTCCTCTCTCAATAGCGACCTGGTGCTTGCCACCCTACACCTTACTCCTAATTACAACCTAATTAGGCTATACGTACATATCACTCTCGTACGTGAAAATAGTCATACAACGTGGAAGCCATTTCATGTGTTGTATATATATATATATTGCTTAAAATAATATTTTACTAAATAAAAGATGTCACATTTAAATTTTTATTATTTTAAAAAAATATTTAAGATTTAGAATTTAATAAAATTAAGTATGAAATGATAATGTTATAAGAAATAAAAAATTAAAGATATATTTTTTGCTATATACGTATCGTAGTTCACCGACCCTTCGATCGGCGGCGTCAACCATAACCCTTGTTTTTATTGCCTTTTTTTCTCTCGATGTGGGTCCCACCAAGATGACGAGCTTAGTGATAATCTTGTTTTTCCCTTCTGGTTATTTGTGCTTCAACATTAATTTCCTCTATCCCTATCTTTAGCTAATATTAAGTTGTCAGGTTTATCACTGAAGCTGGAAGTTCAAATTGTGCAAGCCCTACGGTAGTCTGATTAAGTGCAATGTCCCATCTGTTAATTAATATGATATGATATGCATGACTTTAACTACTCGTAACAAGTTGTCTTTTAAGCTCAAATTCTTCAATATTTGTGAAAAAGAAATAATTGTAGAGATTAATATTTAAAATATAAATAAAATTTTTTAATTGCAAAACATTCAGTTATTTAATTATAATATTATTATTTTTTATATTAATATTATTATAATTATATCTTTACATTATAATTAAATATACTTATACATTTAAAATTATAAATGTATTAAAGATTTTATCAATATTTTAAATATAAAAATTTAATTTGTTCCACTTAATTAAAACTGACAACGTTATCTTCATATTTTTTCAATAATTAATATTGAATTTTATCCCTGTCACGTAATTCATATAAAAACTTCTGTAACAGTTCAGAATGATAAAGAATTAAAATTTTCTGTTCGGTGTGTATACGGCTGACAATATATTGAAATTTTACAGTTAAATATATAGAAAAAAATCTTATGAAGATTAGTTAATTAATTAAATGAAATAAAAATCTCCTTGTACATAAAATTCAAGAAAAAAAAAAGAAAGAGACTTTGCAGGCCCTCTTCCTTTCTTCTCTCTTCCTATTTTCATAAAATGGCTGCACAAAGGATCCAAAATTAAACTGGGGGCCGAAAATTTCATAAAAAATAAAATATATAAAAATTTTAATTTAAAGAATATACATGTAAGATAATTTTATGTAATTTATGAAAACCGAGCCCGACGTTTTCATGTAATAAAATTCATTAATAATTGAGTCAGTATCAAGCTTTTCAATAATTTCTCAATTGCAAGAAAATGATCTTTTCTCTTATTTATAAGTTTAGCTAAAAAGACCCCTCTTACTTATTTCACTTGAAATGTGAATAAATAATAAACAAAGAAAAGGATCGATCTATCAAATAATAAGCGTAAGATTTTTTTTTTTAAAGAAATTCCTGGAATAACTTGAGAGATTGTTGACGAATTTTTTAAATTAAGATGTTGGGGAACATTAAACTCATAATTTTGTTAAATGTCCAGTGGAATCACCACAATAAAATCCTACGGTCAAGTCACGAATACATTATCAATATTAAATAATATATAAACAGTTAGTCCCTAAGTTAAGCTAAAACTATATAATTACGTTATATATAGTCTCATTGAATCTGACATTCATCTATTACTGCTAAAGATTTATGTCAGTAATAAAATAATAGGCAAAATTTTATCTTTAGAACTATAGCTGTCAAAATAGGCCAACTCAACCCACTCGAGTTAACCCACCTGAGTTGGTGGTTTAAACGAATCAGTCCGTTTAACCCCCTATAAAGTGGTAGGTTGAAAATCTCAATTCACCCCATCTAGTGGGTTAAGCGAGCTGATCGGTTTAACCCACTAAAAAATTAAAAAAATAAAAATTATAAAAATTTAAATGTGACTTTTTTATACATATGTCTTGTTTAATCAATCAATTTCTATATCAATATAAATAAACAACAAAAATAACTAAATAAAAAATAAGTTTAAACGAATTAAAACAAGTAGAGTAATCTAATAATTCAATGATTCATTAATAATAAAAATATGATTATGAACAGAATATTCAAATCTGACAAATTACAAAATAATAAAGACAACACAACACATATATTATGGTTAATTTTTTTATGTAGAAGTGTAGTAAGTTGGAGCGTTAGGCTGAGTGAGTAAAAAATTAAAAAAAAAAAAAAAGGCAACCCATTTAACCCGCAAGTTGGCTCGTTTAACTCGCAGATTAAACGAGTCAAGTTGATAGAAGTATATTAAACAAGTTATCAAAGAAACCCATCAACTCAACCCACCTCTTAGGTGGGTTAAACGGGTTCAACCTGGTAAGTCGAATCGTTTTGACGGCTCTATTTAGAACACTCTAAAAAGAATATCAAAATTTATATATGATCTTAAAATCATATATATTAGTGAATATAAAATTAAATATTATAAAACACGAAAAAAAGGATTTAGTAACATAAGTAAATTTAGTAAGCATTTCTCTAATGTTACAATAATCAATATCATGATCATAGTTTATATATAAAAGAAAAAAGAACAAAATATGTATATTTATATTTATATATAAAAGATTTTTATAAGATTTTCCCTCTCTGACTCAATGATTTGGCAACGAGAGCTCGCGGCTAGAGGCACCTAACATGCTCCCTATGAATTGTAAATTTCATTTTATTGAGAAAAATTGATATTTGGATTCCCGAAAAAACATGAAATTATATTTAATTATAATTAATTGTCAAATGAAAATTTAATAATATAATTATATTTTTTATTTATAGATAAAAACCAAAAGTGGGGTTTCTCCTCTTGACATTTTTAACATCTATATCTAACCATAAAAAGGAGGGGGGAGGGGGGGGGGGGGGGGAATCGCATTTTACCTAATCAAAATCAACGTCAAATATATTTTCATGTCAAAATCATAGCAATAGAGTGGTGATAACTTAATTACGGTCCAGACGTTATGTGATACACATCAAAGACAACTCACTCACGTATTGAACATATACTTGATTAAGCTTAAGGCTCTAATTAATCCTACACTAATCTTCTTTTGACAATTCATGCCTCAACCTCAACCTGTCACCCTCGTTCTAACAACCATGTGACTACTTCAACCTTCTTGTACCCCACTCAATTTCAATGAAGCCCCCATTTGGATTTGTAAGTGAACATCGTGACACGGAACTTGTGAACTGTGATGTGACTCTAGGAAAACCAGCGACCAAATAAGCTTTCACTGTTCAGAACGTGCCTTCAAGGAAAATATATATTTTTTATTTTAAAAAAATATTACCAAGTCTTAAGACACTTAAATAACAATTGATGTAATATATTAATCATAATAATATTATTTATTTAATAATATATATATTTTAAAATAATTTTATTAAAATTGATATCCTAAATTAATTATCATCTAAATGTACAATTAGTTAATATTTTTTTGCCTTGAACTGCCCACAGATTTGTATCTATACGAGCTAGGCCCTGTGTGGGTTAAGGGCGAGTAAATTTGTCCAGCTAATTAATTAAAAATTAAAATAAAATAAACGAAGGCATTAATTTATTTAATCAGAATTAATTAATGTATCTTTAGCAGTTGAGGGTGACCCCATACGCCGCAGGCCATTATAAATACGCACACTGGTAAACTCATCTTGTCCAACTCTGTTCTGTTGCTTTGTGTGTCCATTAGCTTACTCTGTTTCTGCCTCTGTTTTCAAACGCAAACCCAATGGGTGGCAATTCGCCCTGCGCTTCATGCAAATTGCTCAGACGCCGATGCGCCAAAGACTGCATATTTGCTCCTTATTTCCCCTCTGATGATCCCCAAAAGTTCGCCATCGTTCACAAGGTTTTTGGCGCCAGCAACGTTAGCAAAATGTTACAGGTACCTCGTACTCTCAACGCTTTCCCTTCTCTGTTTTCTTTGCCTTGAAAAACACAACCTCTAGTTGTTCTTTTATGGTTCGTCTAGCTTCTTAATCTACGAATCACCTTACTAATACAGATACAGGACAAGACATGATGAAAGATATAGTGTCTAGGTTCACATGGCACGAATATTGCTCAGAGTAGAACTCATTATTTTTGAACTAAAGGTGCTTAGGGTTTTCTTGTTCTTAATCCATTTTGTCTTATTCAATGATTCAGGAGCTTCCGGTGCACCAAAGAGCAGATGCAGTGAGCAGTCTGGTGTATGAAGCAAATGCGAGAGTGCGAGACCCTGTGTATGGTTGTGTTGGGGCTATATCGTACCTGCAAAACCAGGTTTCGGAGCTTCAAATGCAGCTTGCAGTAGCTCAAGCAGAGATAGTCTGCATCCAGATGCAGAATGAACCAGTGATGCTGCCAAACCCAGAAATTGATGACCCAGATCAACAGAAACCCTACTTTCTCCAAAACGACCTTCCTCAGTGCCTCAATTTCAACTCTTCTAGCAATGTAATCTATCATGATCACTCTCTCAAGAGAGAGAGCATCTTTGGACATGACTTGGTTTCTTGAATAAGATTTTCTCGCATGCTTTGGGTTTCGTAGCCATATCTGCTTCATCTTTCTGACAAATTCTTTTCCATACATCTCATGAAGTATGAAAAGTTCACAGCACTTGCTTATTTTAGAGCTTAGGAGAGAGGCAGGGAGGAATAGGGTCAACTCTAGCATGTGATTAAGTGATAATGAAGTAACATAGAGTGCTCTGAGTCAGTAACATGTTAAACTAATAATTAAGGTGCTTGTAAATTAATGCACTGTGGCAAGAGTCGGTGGGTGTTTTTAAAAACAAAAAAATGGCAAACCTTCTGATAATTATATAAATAATGATCATCCCATGATTTCAGAAGAAGTCTAGCAAATTCTAACACATTTTATTTTCTTTCTCATTTAGAATTTTTGAGTTTAACCTGAAAGTCATTGGCAAACAGTTGCCTAAGTAGAGATTTTGACCTCTACAAGCATTTCTCTTTTAGATTTGTCAATGACAATCTTGAGGTAACTTCACAGTATAATGATTATCCAATATATCACAGTTAATGAATTAAAATGAAAAGTCTAATGATCAATTGGTGCTGAAGTGACAGTAAAGGGAGTATCACCATAAATGGCTAATAATATTATTTATCTAAGCCGTTTAATTATTTATATTTTCAATCATTGATCATCATTAACTTTTAATTAACCTCTCTCGTACAACATATATAATTAGTAAATATTTACCGACGATGAATCGTCAATGAAAAAATGTATTAAACACTATGTTTATCAGGGAATTACTATTCATATTAATTGATAGAAAAGAAAGATAGAAAGGAAGGAAGAGTATTATATGCATGCATAGAATGAGTTCCTCATTTTGTAATGTTTGTTTTTTCTTTCAACTCTAACTTCAAGTTGTTGTGAATATATATAATCCCACACTAAAGAATAAACATGAAATAGTGTTCTATAATTGTGTTCTTATCAGATGGGAAATATTCGCATTTGGCTTTTCTTATGATATTCTGTATCAATCTTTTGTCTGCATTCTTCACAAAGTTTCCCTGTGTCTCTTCCACCCATGTTACTTTCAGCCATAGTCTTTGCCCTCTGATCTCTTTCACTTTCATGTCTCAGCTGTCAATTACCTTACGAACTACGATCTTCTTATCTTAATAGATAACTTTAAAATCAATATATATATAATAAGTAATATTATATTATGCACTTCCCATAAACTAAGCACTTTCTTGCACATCTTCCCACGTGGAGCTGCTAGAAGAAACTGCACTTGCTGCTATATATATATAAATAAATAAATTATATATATATATATATATATGTTTTTCTAAATGCATCTCTCCAAACAATTATATGTCGAAATCAAAGCAATATTTTAAATGTTAAAGATAAAAAAGAGAGAACATTGTGTTCAAGACTTGAGATTCCTCTCCAGCTTTGTTCAATATGGAAGCATTAATTTCCCAAGTCAAATTCCTTCTCCCCTACCAAATCCTCCTTTTAGCTCGTTATTTTGTCATTATCTAGCTGTATAGTCTT
Organism: Delonix regia; assembly: GCA_037074485.1. NCBI lineage: Eukaryota > Viridiplantae > Streptophyta > Magnoliopsida > Fabales > Fabaceae > Delonix > Delonix regia. The sequence continues at coordinate 15,627,227 of CM073452.1, read as the reverse complement.
CCATTTCTATCATTATAAATTAATTAATGGTATAGTCTAGTGAATGCTTGAGGGAGCGTGAAATAACTGATTAAGCTACTACTCTTCGCATGAAAAATTAATAAATAAAGAGGAAGCTACTATTAGAATTTGGCATCTTCTTATTCTTTTCCTTTTGATGCGACATGGAACATTTCTTTAACTTTCCAATAGAAAACCATCTTGAACTTTCTTTATTTCCAAACAAATTGTTAGTAATATATAATATTAACGGACGCAAACTTTAGTTTTGCTTTCCTTTTTAACTTTCTTTCCAGGTTATGTGTATACCTAAACTGTTCATGATGATGTAATTCTTTGGTAATCTTGATGTTCTAATGATTTTATAATGCCTGATTTTCTGCTATATATTTGAGCATATTTTGACTCAAAATTGCATAACTTTCTTTTTTTATTTTTCGGCCAAATGGAGTGTAATGTAATTATAATGTAGTCTTTAAAGGACAACCCCACTAGCCCCATTTGAAATTATACTTTTTACTTGTCCCAATTGCAATATTAGTCATTATCTATAATTCTATAAATTCTATCTATAGCTAAAATTAATTCAATGTTTTGCATTTAAGTAATTATACAAATCTAAGGCTCTAATTCTTGAAAACTAAAATCAATAAACCTCATCTGACAATACGTATTAAATTAACTGTTTATTTTGATATTTTACCCAGTTTACTTTTGCGTTCTTTCTTGTTCCAACCTCTATTTATCTAAACTAAACATATATAACATTATATATATATATAATTAAAACTACAATAACATAAATTTTTTTTTGGCACCTTAATTTCTGATAACCTTTCTCCCAGTTTCACTCTTCATTGTTGCACACTCCACCAACACAAATGCAGCGAGCACATTTTTCCGAATAATTAATTAATTAAAATAGGTTAAGCATAGCGTTAATCGATACTTAATTATGTAGAGACCGAATTATGAAGATTAGTTACTTCATCACTTTTGGCACATTTAGACATTTTTTTTGACTCATCTACTCACAGTAAAGTCACAACATGCTTCTCAAACCACAAGAACTACTGACCCTTAATACAGATCCAAATGAGACATTAGAATGATCTTTAATCAAAGTGGGAACACACTTAATTTAAACGAATCATGCAACACACTCTTGTATTAGTTTTTGTTTTCTGTCCATAAAGAAAGGACACGTTTGTTAATCGTCTTCTTAAAAAGTAAATGGTTGTTGTGTAGTTTCGAAAGCAAGGTTGTTACCGTTGGTCGAATATGGCCTTTTATCTAAAGAAAATCTCCTATTATTGTTACACCAAAGTGGATTCCAAAAGATGTCCAATAATGGGTTCACCGTTTGTTTCTTAGAGTATAATTAGCTTTTTTCAAACCCCTTAATTCAAATCATTACATATGCACAATTATATATACAGTGACTTTGAGCTTAATTAAGTCCATCCAGTTTTAGTTAAAATATTTAAATATTTGTTTTCCTCATGTTTTCCATCATTCAGACCTTGCGTATCAGATGAGCGAAAACCATCTAGTTATAATAGGCCCCATTTATATATGTAAAGTGGAAACTTTCGTTAACGTCTTGACAGGTGAAAGGAAAAATAAAAGTAAAAAATGATGTCTAAGTCAATTACTATCTGGTGAGGGTACATATGGTGGTTCAATGATTGAGCAAGACAGAACAAAACTTAATACTGTTGCTCGTGCTTGAATTGGGAGAGTATTAGATGCTTCTGCATTGCAATTTCATAGGGCAAAACCTTAGGATACAAAGACTGCAAATGAGATAAACTTGGCTCTTTCTTCACTGTCTCTGGTCTAATAAATGAAACTTGGGTGAGATTAAATGGAATTTGTAGATAGTCAAAAGATAAGAATTACATAACGACAACTGAAGAGAAAATTATAAATAGTGTTAAAATATATAACAAGACAAAAGCGCATCCCTATTATCTATCAATATGAAGTTTCTGCCTCATTGTGGAGACAAAAAAAGTGATAGTAGGAAGATCGGTTTTCTTTTGAGGGCTCGAGGATAATACTTCCAAAACATTATTTTGTTTTGGAATTCAGATGCCACTAACCCAACCCATTTCAGTTCTCTTTCGTCTTTCTCATTTTTTCTTTTACTTGTAAAGTCAAAGTAAGATTTTTTGAACCTATGGTGGAGAAAATCAACACTATGTTGAAGCTATGCAAACATCTTTCCTACTTTGTCCCCACTACAATGTAGATACGAACAAAGCGATTATGCTGCAGATTCGAAGGATTTAATATACTTTGAGCAGCTTGGAGCATTGAACCTCCTAACAGGTACTGTATCCATCTCTTTTAAAAATAATTATAGTCAATTCGCTCCCCTGCTTTTAGACGTATAGCACTAGCATCCTATACCAGAAAAAGTGTAGGACCCCATGTTTAACCTCAAATCTACTTATGCTTTCTGACTATGAAGGAAAAAAAATAACGACAGAAAAAGCACTTCACTTGGTGTTATATGGTACACCCAATTAGAAGTAAGTTTCATAGCTTATTGCAGCATAAGTTTGATATGTAGATGCCACATCTAAATTCATAATAGAGCCTTCCCATGAAGGAGGAATAATGTTACATTAAAAATCATAATTTAAAGATTTTCAACATGCAGTTCATAATGTGGAGACTCGTCCAGTTTCTGATTTGTCCCATCATCACTGCAAACTTGTATAATAAATTTGATACCAGAAGTGCCGGAAGGAATTTTGAGGTCAGAAACATAGAAACAGTTCACTTGTGCGATTCCCAGGTACTCAGGCATCGGCACATGTTCTGCTTGTTCTGATAGTTTCTCCACATACACCTTGTAGTTAGGGAACACATAATTCTTACCATCTTTCGTGTTCCAGGAAAGTTTAAGACTAAGTGTCTTTGAACCTTGAGGATCTGATGTCCATTTGATGTATTCACCATCAACTAGCCATGAAGTAGACACAGGAAAATCTGGCTTATAAGCAGACGTCTTGACTGTGATATGACCAAGAACTGCAAAAAAATCTGTTGGAGAAGCCACTCTGCAATCAGGACCATATGATCTGGATTTCAGTCTCGGCTCATTGAATGCAGGATCTGACCTATAGCACACTGCATGAATTTCTGTCAATATGTATCCATTCATAGCAATTGTACCTTCATGTACAATCCATTCAGGGGAAAGTCCCTTAATTTCACGCGTCATGAATACTTTGTTGAATTTGCTTGAGAACTTGTTCATTTCCTGGGACGCAAGCAGAACGGAAGTTTTTTCGTTTGCAGAGGAAGTGAACACAAGCACGACTCCCAATGAAGAATTGCTATCAGATTTCACCTACATCAGTTGTGGATTTCATAAGTGAACTAGATTTAAGAAAAGAGCCGCACTTGTCTGAATGTGCGACATACCATTTGGCCAAGCAAAAATCCCCTTTCCTGTTTCCTGAACGTTTAGCGTTGAGCTTATAGATGACAAATATATATTGTAGTATTTACTAGAGAGAGCTTACAGAATATATCATGTGGATAGGTGACTCGCCCACTGGAAACTCCCCTTGAAAAATTTTCTTCTCGAAGTAAGTTTGCCCTTCACCTCCAAGAGATCCTTTGAATGTAATGTTACCCCCTCCACTATAGGATGCATCCTTAAGGCTGCAATTTGCAATCAAGAAAATAAATGCTTGACATCTTGTCAGAACTACTTTTGAAAAGTTATTCAATATTAAGATGGAAAAACGGCAAATGATGGAGGCACTTAACATCATGATGAAGTCCTAATGTTACCCGAAAGAAAGAAAAAACATGCATGATAATATGAGAACAATGTGCACACTATCAGCTCAGCCATGAAACTCCTAATCTTGCTAATAAAGATGTTCAAGGAAAAGGACGGTCCCCTAACTAAAAGCAAGATGTAAAATAGGTCACAGTTCCTATTCCCAGGTGACAAAAAAAATCCTTCGTAATCGATAAGGATTGCCTATGCTGAAGCTTCATGGTATAATCCAAACATCTGAGTCACTCAATTTTGTCTTCTGTTCAAGTACATTGACTTTAAACGTATGACCTATATGGCATATATGTCTAACTTATCAATTAAAGCAAATTAGTAAAAGAAAAATCTGATATGTGCTTACTCAACAAAAACTTGAATGGAAGAAGTTGGAGCAGGATCAGCAGACTCAAGGAACGGCTGCACACAGATGTGTGCGTTAGAATAAATAAACAAACTCTCAAGGAAGATCACTAATATCAATGAAAGTATTACAGATTAACAGACGTGGCTCTGGTGTATAGTTATAATTCAAGGAAACAAATTTGTCAGTAAAACATCCATTGCACAAGAAAAGAAATATCAGTGATGGACATGAAGATCTGGAATAAAACTTGGAGTGTTTGTCATAGATCATAGATAGTGTACTTGCTATTGTAGGACAGTTTTATTAGAGTGATGTTACTGAATCTCAGAAATGACAAACAAGAATTCAATGAATGGTGTATATATGTATATCCAACTATTGATATGGTACTCATTTGAGTTCATACTTGTAAGCCTTGGCAAGAAATGTTACACCAAGTAGCATCTGATACTTTGTCTCCATCAACTGAAATATGATAACCACGTCCCTGAAAGTAACAAAAAAAGCCAACATTTGAAAGATGCACAAGAATCTGATCTAGAGTGTTCTTCCTAGACCTTAAGGTTAATTAAAGAACAGAATATCTTGACTAAATGTACATTTGTAAGCCAAAAATATACCATCACACTTGTCTTTCGACCAACTAATGACAGAAGTTCAGAAAAACAGTAAGGACACTAAAAAAAATTATCTAAAGGTAACAAATTAAATATAAAATGATATATATATATATATATATATATATATATATATATCTGTGACCAACACCAGAAGGCATTAAGTTTCATCTTAGTTGTGTGGACAAATTGGAAGAGATCTGGATGGGGCTTTTATTCTGACTTTAAGCAACCAGACGGAGCTTTTGGGTTTAAAGCTAGATTTTGTATTGTTTATCCCTTCCTCTCAGGCATGTCATTCACTCAGCTAAAGGGGGATAAAGGAAAGTTCGTCTTTTAGGATATAAAAAATGTTAATTCTAATTTTCATTCACATATTCACAAATTAATACTTTTACAAAAGTCAATGTTGAAATTGAAATTCTATTCAATTAAGTATGGACAAAGTATTATCAGAGTTTTATTCATACCAGCTACAAAGGAAATCACTTGAGTAGAAAAAAGGAAGAAAAATACCCAAGGAGACAAGAATCACAATTGTTTACCTGATCAAAATTTGTGTAGAATGGTAGTGCTCTGGAATAATTTCGCAGTATACCCCATGATTTCTCCACAAGAGCCCACCAACTGCAATAACAAATGTAATGCAATGATGCAGGCACCCATATGAATAAGACATTCAAAACGGGATCTCCATCATGAATACAGTACTACTTTTGTCTAATAGTTAGTGCACACTGCCATAAACCAGACAAAAATACAAGAAATTAGAAAACTTTAAATTGGTGGCACTAGGATTTTGAGAGTATAATGGTGATTAGGTCTCTAAATTTTCTTCACTATGCAATTATACTATTATATTGAATTTCATGAGTAAAAAAAATTGATGACTCTCCAAGCAAGGGTCCAAAGACATCAGATAAATAATCAAGTAACCCGTCAGGATCAAATATGAACAATGAACATAGAATGATTAGTTACCTCAAAGAATGGTAATTCATAATTAAGATAAAAATATCAAGACTTTATTGTCAGAGATCAAAGAACTTATAATCTGGAATTACTCAACTAGACTACCATAGAATCTGTGGACATCACGAATGACAGAAACTGATTGCAAATTCTATCATTTCGATGTAGCAGTGCATCTTCACATTGAAGCATTTTGTTTCCTTCCATGTGATCAGAAACAAATGTGTTCAGGAGAAAGTTTAAAACTCAAAAATTTATCATTATACAATAGATAACCCAAAATAATGCAGAAGCAAAATGAGCCAGGTTTTATTTCTCACAAGCTTCACAAGTAATATTGCAAAGCTTAAAACTTAACGATGCCATCTGAATAATAGTTGACATTGAAGAGCAGCTTTTTTTTAAAAGGATTCTAGGTGGATCTTCCAGATACTTTTACACTAAAAATCGAGGGTATTAATTAGCCTTTATGTGGTATCCAATTTTTGGGTGTCACAACATTAATAGCCGCATTACCGATTCTGAGCAGTCTGAAAATCTGGTGGTTGCTTAGTCTCATAGACCCATCCAGGAGCAAATATTGCAGCAGAGACATCAACCTTTCTTAGTAAATCAAGAGCAACATTTGCCTGACACATCCATAGCTTAGAGTCAAGAAACCACTTGAAATAACATATCCTATTTGCATACTTGATCACAGACTACAAGTGTTACCATAAATATATATTAAATACAACTTGCAATAGGAAGAAAGGGATTAAGTCTTCTTTTTGAAAAAATGGCATCTAATTAGAGGCATCAAGAGTCTTGCAGAACAAATACTGCAATTCCAGAAAAAAGGAATATTAAAATGCTCCTATCCATATATATATATATATATATGGATTTTCGAGCAGTCACTGTAAAGAAAACCCAACAACTAGGTGCAAGTTTATAAACACAAAAAGCTAAGGACTTTTAATGGGATTAAAAGTTGGGCACTTCACTAGAGCAGAAATACAACAATGATAATAAAAATTTTTATAAGGGCAATTACTAGCCTATACTAAAAGGAAATCAAAGTATTTTGATGGTTAATATGTCTAAAATGCTCTGTAAGACCATATTTGAGTAGAATTAACCTGACCGTAAAGCACACAAGAAGCATTCCATAGCTTGGCAGCTGAAATGAGGAATACTAAGTTTATTTATACAAATTACATTTTGGTTTTTGTTTTGTTTTGTTTGTCTTTTTTTGCATGTAGTATGCTGGAAGAACACCATGTACAAGGATTTGCTTAAACCGAAGTAAAACAAGCAGCTAGTCTATGAAGTTGATTATATCAATGTCACACTCGCACTAAGAAATATATAGGTGTGATGGGTCAAATTCGATTCCTGGATATTCTATGCAGAAGTATATTGATTTCCAGATAAATTATATGATACAACAAAATTTTGTAAGATAGCAAATCACATACATTCCATTGTCCACCACCATATGTGTTCCTTCCGAATACATCAATTCCCATGTATACATCAAACTTTCTGTCGCCAGCAACATCAGCAGAGAGCCTTGGATAGTCTTCCTAGATGATACGTAATAAAATAATTTAAGGAAAATTGTAATTAACAGAAGAGTTGCGGGAGTCTAATCAGGGAAGAGACAAATACCTTCCACGTATAGTTTACAAAAATCCCATCACATATATCAAAGAAAGGCTTGTTATATTCATCTAATTTATCTTGCCATGCTAATTTACCTTCGATTGTAACACTGTCATACCTACATGAACAAGAAAAGGAATCAAAGCCAAGCTTTGCACCATACACTGATATGAAATATCACAAGAAAAAAATGAATCTTATCTTTTAATACTGACCATATTACTAATGATCCAGGCACAGAAGAATGCATTGTCAATGTTAAATGGTTGACAAACTCCTTCAAATTAGCAATTTGGCCCGGATCCAATTTTACCTCCATGTTTATCTACAATGAAATGCTGGTGTTTCAATCACTAACAAGATCACAAGAATACAATAAATGCAATGACTCAAACTAATAGAAGAATAATAACATATCTGTTTCTCGTTATAATTATACATGTTACCCCTAGCATGATTTTCTTCATTATTCCAATGTCATTGAGAATGTCAGTAAATTCACAAGAACATTGGACAGTAATTAGATCAAACAAACTCTTTACGCAACTTCAAATAATTTCATGGAATACAAACTTATATCATTCTAATTTAATAAATTTGTCACTATCACTATATCTGCATGTGGAGGATCAGTTGCACTGATAGATCAAGAAGTTCACCCCTGGTATCATAATAAATATCACAATTTTCAACGGAATTGCCTTTTACTTAGATTTAATTTACATAGACATGTATTTGAAACCAGCCAAGCAAGCAAAAATTATGAATTTTTTACCAGCCACCCATCAAAGCCTAAAGCAGCAGCGAGCTCTGCCAAACGCTCTGCATACATTTGTGCAGACTCCTCAGTTGCAAGCATTGCATTACAGACAGCCCTTCCTTCGTCCCACTCTGTGATGAAAGTTCCCAACACCTAAGATATCAAAGGTACATCCAAGAAAGTTCAACTACAAGTACCTTTAGTTAATCAATTTGAGACTAGTAATAAATTATAAAATGAGTGATGTTATGGCATCATCTACCTTTTTGTGATTCAATTATAAGAAATAAATTATGTTAGAAAAATCAATCAGCGACAAACAAATTCAAATGGCACAACACCTGAGTAGCCCAGATGACATTCAGCAAATAAGTTTAGGATTACCATCTAATCTCAAATCTATTAAACTAAACCAACTGCAGAAGCATGTAATTGACCTTAATAACTAATCTTTAAATGAAGCACAACATTTTTTAGCTTCGAAAAATTTGGCCACAAAACAATTATTTGTGAATCATTTAAAAAAGTCACCTAGTTGCTTACTTGATTTTCAACAGTTGCTGGTCCACCATGTTAAACGACAATCTCACAACACAATCATTAAGAGAGCAAGTACCTTAACGCCATGACGATGACCTGTATTTATCCAACAAGGAGGAGGAAGCGTAACTAGACTATGAGAAAAGTACACAAACACATCGATCAAATGCCAATGCCATATAGCATAGGCATCGGCATTAGTGCCTCCCTGCACCCACTTATCATCAATATAACCCCCAGCCATGTCATGGCAGACAAGCAATCTACGCCTGTTGGGCAACGAAGAAGAAGAACCACCATTTCGAATGGGAACCGAAGCTTTGTTAAAAGGATAGTGAAAGGAGTCAAAATAGGACCGCGACTCCAGCTCTGGGAGTGTTTTAATTGGATAAGAAATGGGCACGGAGGGCTGTTTGGGATCAAATTTTGGAGTGTCGGAAGCAGATTGTTGAGGCTCCGATTCTGTATTGGACATGGTTAGATAAAGGAGGGGGTTTTGGATATTTCGTAGAATGTAACTAAGAGTGTTTCGTAAAAAGATTGAGAATTGTCGGTTTATATAGGGTCGAAGGCGCTGTGGAATCATACCATGCCAAGTAGTTGTTTGGAGGGCACATAATAATTTCTATTACTCCGGATCCTAGGATGAGGCTACCCGGAATTTTCCTGCGCAATGTTTTTCCACAATGGGTCCCAGAAATTTACGAAATCCTTAACTTGGTTGGGGCGGTTGTTGACAGTGACTGGTGGAAGATAAAACTGATGGCATTGACTTCACATAGTAAGTCGTCGGCGACAGTGACAAGAACTGGTCCGTAAAAGCGTAGTTCTGTAATCTGTACTGCTTAGTGTGAGTAATCATAAAAGCCAACTCGCCAGAGTAAATTTGCGTTACGAAGTTTGTTTAACTAGCCTTGTGGTTCTCCTTCTTACCAGAGAAGCCATCAGTTTTACCATAAACCCAGACATTTTCTTCAATCCATTATAGCATAAATTACCGGTTCGTTTTCAGAAAAAGGAACATTACAATATGTTGGACCATGGTTTCAGGCAAGACTTCCATCTTCAGGTCATTGGAAGAGACATTTGGCAGATGGCAGGAAGTTTCCATTGTACTCAATTTACCTCACTAGCCCATCCGGATTGTCAACGTATGCTCAGTCAGATCAGAATGGAGAAAGGAGTTTATCTTCTATTAGTCTTCATAGCTATAATAAAGTGCTCTAATTGTTTGTTTGTTTTTCTAGCTAGCTTTGTATATAAAAAATTATAAGGATAGAAAATTTTTTTTGGTTCAGTGTAAATTTATTACCTTGAGTTTTAAGTGTGTGTTTGAATTATAATTGAAAAGTAATTTATGATCTGCTTAATTTTAAAAATTAATTTTGATCTTATATTATTGTTATTTATATTTAAAAATCTTCATTAAAAAGTAATTCTTGAGAAAATTAACAATGTTTGAATATTGTTTTTCAAAATCATTATCATGTGATTTACGGTAATATTACCTATTAGAGCATTAATAGGGTTTTTTTTTTCAATTTAAATTATGTGCATTTGAAATTTAGTACATTGGATACATTTACACTATTTTATTTTACTCTTTAATTTATAAAATAGATATTAATTTTATAACAAAATTATCTTCAAAATAACTAAATGCACTAAATTTCAAATACATTGAATCCAAATGAAGCAACTATCATTTGCATTCAGTTTTTAATCCATTACAGAAAGCAGGAGAGGGATCCCATTGCAGGAGATCTCTCCTAAGCGAAGGTATCTATGCGATAGAATCCACTAAGAGGCAAATAAAATCTTACGCAAAGATGACATATTAAAATTAGGATTAAGTTGCTTGAAAAACTCGTAATATTGTTTCTCATGGGTACTATTTACTTAAGAATAATTTAATTAAGAATTACTCTTTTCAAAATAGCTCAGTTGGATTATAAAGTCTCTGATATTAAATGATTGAGTAAAGTTATTTAAAGATTTTCATTCTGATTACGCACATTAGCTGGGAAGGGAAGTATTAAACCAGTTCAAACGGGAAGTGAAGAATGTTTAAATTAATGACAATGCTTTATGGTGGTCGCCAAGTCCCTTCTTCTAAGTTAATTATAGGCTACACAATATTCCAGTACCGTTGGGTTCTTCTTGGGGCCATGCCCGTGATGCTTTGGCTTACATATAAAAATTAAAATTTTAACAGTTTAAGGAAGTGATTGCCCTCACGCCTATCGTAAGTCCATCCTTGCTTGCCCTCTTACATGTATTGTAATATAATTGCTTCAAAGGACTTTCATGGGTAGTACAACACCTTCAATAAGAAAAACATGTTAGCAAAGTTTGATGCAATGTTTATCGAGGTGTCACATGGGCTAACCCATGTGGTCAAATATACCATTACGTAGATTTATGAAGATTGGCACAGATTTTGAATAATATATTATTTATTGAACCCCACGTTAACATGCAACAATGTAAAAAACAAGACAAAACAAAATTCAATTCCTTATGTGATGCGTTGAATATTCTTACTTTAGATATTTGTGTAATAACATTATTGAAAAGAATAAAATTATAGGATTATGATTTGATTAAAATCAATATTATATTTAATATGATCAGAATGAGATATAGAAAAATAAAATAATATGACCTAAAAGAATAATAGTCATAATATAAATCTTCAAAGTAGAAAAACGGGAGTGAACTACGACTCACAAAACTCAAGTTCACTAGAAAGAGTTGTATACACAAAATAGAGAGACATGAAAAAAAAAAAAAAAAGATGGAGTTTCTTAGCCTAAGAGTCTTAATAATCTTAAAATCCTTTAGCCATATTTTAATTAATAAAATAAGTTTTTAATACTTTCAATAAAACAAAATCATTAACAAGACTCATTTACATGAGCCCAATTAATCTATCTCAATTATCAACTCTCAATTAGTAACATGATAGGATAATTACTAATCAACTTAGGCTATAGATTGAAGTTTTTACCCAATAGACTAATAGATTTTAATATATCACTGATTACTTACAATTAACATGAATTCAATACATTCTTAGTTTAAACTAATAATATCAATTACATAATTATTAACCACAAAAAATTGATTTAATAATAAGATTAATGTTAATCCACAAAATAATTAAAATTATTCTAACAATCATCCACTTAGATATCATTAATCAATTATTAAATATAAAATTAAGCAATTAATATTTAACGTAAATACACAAATGTGTGTACATATTAAACCATGCAAAGTTCGAAAATAAAAGCACATAAAAATTATTTGATCTGATAAGGAAACAAGTGATGTTAATAAATTAGTTTCAATATTTGAATATAATGAAATGCGAAATGACATTTAAATGTCATATTATATCACAAAAGTTTCTTTATGACTTAACTCATACTGTTACTAAACCAATGCTAATCAAATATCAATAAGACTCGCATAAGTTATATGATTTAAATTACTCCTATGAGTTGGCTTGTGGTCAATGGATTTATAAACATATGTTCACCATTAATGTGAACCAAATGAGTTTTAGATAAAAAAAATCCATAAATGAAACCATTAATTAAGAATATTGAATGCAATAAGAAAAATAATGTTATAAATGACAGTAAAATTTTAATATTGAGAAAATTTAGCATAATCAAGAACATTAAATTCGATAAATGAACAAATGCTATAAATGGCACAACACACCAAACTATTACTTAAGAATACAACTTAGACTCTCACTAAATCAAAACACCAAAATTTCAATATACCCAATAGTTACTTGTTTCCCCAAAAAACTCCAATAGGCTAATATTGGTCAATAGACCACTACAAAAATGTTCAAAATAAGTATGACATTCATAGATCTTCTCTCCAATAAATAATAATTGAGTATAAAAAATTCAATGCAATTGAAATTTCTGTAATTTTGAAAGAAGCACATAATAAAATCACTATCACAACAAATTAGTAAAAAAGGCTCAAAATATGTACACAACATAAATTCATTTCCTTGACCTTATTCTTGACATTTACCCATTACGAAACAACAAATATATTCTTTATTCTTAGATGAGGTAGCTATAACTGTCTATTTGATGCTTTTCAACAAAACATCTCCTTCAAAACATCATATATATATATATATATATATACACGCAAGTAGAAATCACAATTATCAATGCATAATGCATCGTCTAAATCAAAATTTCCCATGATTTCTAGTTGTTTAGACTTCCCAAAAGTTAACATGCGATGCTTTGTACCCTGAAAGTAACTCATAACTATTATTGTAGCCTTCCAATTATTATACCTAAGATCACTTATATCTTTACCAAGCACACCAACAAAGGGAACGAGTTATGATATAAATCGTGTCTTACCCAAAATGTGCTTTTACCTTTGTCATGGGGGCACTTTTGTCACTTGCTCACATTACCTTTTTTCTAGTATTTTTTTGCTAACTAAACATTGTCAAGGTAATGCTCATGCTTCCCGTTCCATGTCTAGCCAATCATAGTAATAATCATTTTCATTATACTAAATTCTCATTTTCATTCCTTTCATTTTATTTCTGGCAACCAAATGAGCTATAAGTATTGCTTTTCCTAATTCAGTAAATCCATTAAACTGTCTTATAAGGACATCCTTATGCATGTCTTCATCAAGAGATACTATTTTTACATTGATAAAGTAACTCAGTGAGTTCCTATACATTATTGTTGTGCATAAAAGTAATCTTATCATTCATAGCCTCCAACTACTCAAATGAGTAAGGACCTGACACAACTTTATCATAAAAGATAGGGTTTGTGTCATCAATAACATCTAATTCAAATTCTTGCAAATATATAATATAATCATTTGGAATTATAGGTTTATAAATCTTTTATGATCACCTCAATTCAATGATTGGTTCATCCATATCAATTATAAGAGGTTCCATAACATGATTAACTATATTTTGAACAAGAATGTCATCTCTATTAGTGAGAACAACAAATGGAAGAGATGACAAAACTGGCAAGGGTAACAAGGCATCCCTATTATATAGATTGATGGTCTTAGTAACATCACTCATACTATCCAATCATCTTCAAAATATAATGCTTTATTAAATTCAATGACTTTAGTAGTTTAAGTAGGACAATAAAATTCACATCCTTTGGATCCTGAACAATACCCAATGAAGAATCTACTAACGATCTTAGAACCAAGTTTCCTGAGCTAAGGACTCAGTCTTACCTTTGCTTTTATAACCTCAAATATGAAAGTGCCTCAAATTGAGCTTCTCACTAATGAAAAGCTCATACAAGGTATTTTTAATTGATTTATTAAGAATTTGATTTAGAATATAAGTTGTTGTCTTAAGGGCATCACTCCACAAGAGCTTTGGCCATAAAGAGTGACTGATCATACTTCTAACTATATCCATCAAGGTGCGATTTTACCTTTCAGCAACTCCATTTGTTGTGGAGTGTTAGATATGGTATACTAAACCTCAATTCCATACTCTTATAAGAATGGAGTAAAAGGTCCAATGTTTATACCGATTTTAGTATACATTCCACAATATTCACAATTTCTATATAATCTTACATATTTAATTGTCATCCTAAATTTTAGCTTAATAGCAACCTCAAATATCTCTTTTGAGATATGATCTAAATACTGATGTTATAACATAAAAAAATTTTATCAATTATTTTGGCGTTTGGTCAAATTAACCATTACGTGGATTTATGAATATTGGCACAAATTTTGAATAATATTTTATTTATTGATCCCCACATTAACATGCAACAATGTAAAAAACAAAACAAAACAAAATTCAATTCCTTATTTCATGAAGTGAATATTCTTACTTTAGATATTTGTGTAATAACATCCTTGAAAGAAATAAATTTATCACCAAAAGTAGTAGGATTGTGATTTGATTGACATCAATATCATATCTACTTTGATTAAAATGAGAGACATAAAAGAACAAAATAATCTAACCTAAAGTAGTAGTAGTTGCAATATAAATTTTCAAAGTAAAAGAATATAAAAGAATTACAACCCACAAATCTCTAGTTCACCAGAGAGAGTTGTAAGCATAGAAAAGAGAGACAAAAAAATAAAATAAAATATAGGGCTTCTCAATTGAAGAGTCTTAATAGTTTTAAAACCCTTTAGTTGCATTTTAATTAATAAACTAGGTTTTTAATACTTTCATTAAGGCAAGTCCAATTATAAAACTCATTTATATAAACCCAATTAATCTCTTTCAATCATTAACTCTTAATTAGTAACTTGATAGGTAATGATTAATCAGCTTGCGCTATATATTAGAGTTTTTATCCAAAGAGTTAGTAAATAATCTAACCAATCAGTAATTATTCATAATTAACATAAACTTAATATATTATTAGTTTAAACTAATAATCATTATTAACCAAAAAAATTAATCTAATAATAAGATTGATGTTAATACACAAAACAATTAAAATTATTTTAACAATCTCTTCTAACATGTTGCGTAAAATCTTGATATTATAATCTTTGTGCAATACGGAGCACTTATATCTTAAGAAAATTTAAATAAAAAAAAAGAGTACGAATTAAATATTTGCAAGTCACTGCCAGTGATGCCCTTGATTGAAATAAAAGCTCTTTCCTTATGTAGAAGATTGTACCTTGACAAATTTCTGCATTCTGTCCTCAGTTTCCTTGGAAGTGACATTAATGTACATAGGCCTAAAAGGACTACAAAGGAGAAAGTAATCCCCTGTCACTAAAAAGAGTTCTAAGTAAATTTTTTCGGTGCTCTTGACAATTTAAGGCCACTTGTGTCTTTACCCATTAGTGTAATAAAATGATATCATATGTCAATTAGGTAAAAAGAAAAATGGAAGGATAAAATTGAAAAACACACCCTAATATTCTTTAATATATGCAAGATAACCCCCTATTGATTGTCTGATATATGCTAATTCACAATATTAATAAGTTTATGCTTTGAACACAAACTTTATTTATTGTCATTTGTTAGTAGATGTTAGCTCTAGATGATGAATACATTTCTATATTACTCTTTCCTAGACATTTAACTATTATTGACTTTCAAATATGGAAAAGGGAAAAAGTAAATAAATTTGGGTTTGAAACTCAATAAAATAAAATGTGTGACAAAAGTGTAAATTTTATTAATATTAAAAATTAATATATACCAAATAATTAACAAGGGCTATGTTGTAAATACAAAAAAAAATTATCTCAAACTATAAGAGTATATTTTTTAATTTTATCTATATAAACTCCTTTCTAACTAATTAGATTTACAAATGGCCACACCTAATAGTTGCACTGGTGTCCTCCAACACTCAAGGACATCCAAGTAGGCACATTCATTCAATTACAAAAACGTTACTTTTAAATGATAATAATAATAATAACAATAATAATAAATGTAATGTTTAATAATAAAGCATATTTAATAAAATTATTTTATATGTATTTATCTAAATATTTTAAAAGAAATTTTTTAATAAATAATAAATAAAAAATCCTATCAAAAGCATATTTTATTTTTATAAGTATTTATATTATAAATAATAATAATAATAAATTTTAAATTGAACATTTTTTTAGAACTGCTTTGTATTGGTAAAATTGAGAAATCCAATATTGTGAAACTATTCGTTAAAAGTGTTATATCCGGGTGGGGATTCTAATTCTTTGCATTTGAAAATTCAAATTTATTATATTTAAAAAGATTTGGACAATTACATTTTTATCTAATGGTTCATATTTTAATAAATATAAAATAATTTTTAATAGTTTTTTGAAATCTAAATTATTAACTTTTCATTTAACAATTCAAATTTTATCAAATTCATATACATTTAAATATTTAAATTCACCAAATTTAAATCCATCCTGGTGGTGTCTTCAAACTGTGCTTCAATAAATTTTTTTTGGGGTGTGATCTCAAAGGTGTGTACTGTATAAATATTTATGAAACATTTAGGATTTTTACTTTATTATAGTGCCCTTATAAGATATATTAAATTCATAAAGTTAAAGGAAATATTATCTGTTCTTACCTGTTCAATTATTTAGTTTTATTTCTAAGTGATATGATTTATACTAATATATTACCTCTTAAATATAATTTATAAAATAAATACTTATAAAAATATTAATATTCTTTTTGTAGGGTTTATTATTATTATTTATTAAAAATTTATTTTTAAATACTGAGATAAATACTCATAAAATAATTTTATTAAGTAAAAATTATTATTCAAAAATTACTTTTATTATTATTATTATTATTATTATTATTATTATTATTCAAAAGTAACGGTGCGTTTATGGTTGCCCTTAAATGTTAGAGGGCACTAGTGCATTTATTGGGTAGCCCAATAAAATAATGTCATATGTAAGTCAAGTTGAAAGGAGTTTATATAAATAAAATTAAAAAATACCTCATAGTTTGCAATATTTTTTTATTTACAACATAGCCCTTATTAATTATTTGGGATATATAAATTTCCAATATTAATAATATTTACACTTCGTCCTATATATTATTTATTTGAGTTTCAAACCCAAATTCATTTACTAAAACCTTTACCTTATTTGAAAGTCAAGGAAAGTCTAAATATCAAAAGAAAGAGTAATATAAAAATATTTTCATCACTTAGAGCTAATATCTACTAATACATGATAAAAAATAAACTTTTTGTTCAAAGTATAAATTTTTGGTAAAATATTTAGTATACTCACTTGAGTGTACCAATATACCCAATTATAATATAGAGACATAATTGTAATAATATTAATTAAAAAATAATAATATTACAATTATACTTACATTACAATTGAATGTATTGGTGCATATAAAATTATGAGTATACAAAAAATGATACTTAAATTTTATTAATATTGAGAATTAATATATACCAAATAATCAATAAGGTATTATCTTACAAATATCAAACTTTTAGAGTGTGTTTTTCTAATTTTATCTTTTTATCTTCTTTCTATCTAATTAATAAATGACATCATTTCATTGCACTAACATGTAAAAGCACCAGTGCCCTTAAATTGTTAAGGACACCGAAGAATTTATCAGAGTTATTATATATACAACATATTCTTCAAAGAATGCCCAAAGATATATTTATGGGTAAAAACTTATATGTTATTTTTTATATATTTATATTAGGTTATCTTAATTAATTAATAATCTGTGAATAATTTTTTAAAAGATAAGAATTAACAGTATTAATAAAAAAATAAATAAGATATAAAAATTATTTAAATATTATTAACTAATTAAAAAATTTGACATAAATATATAAATAACAATACATAAGTAAAGAATATCACTCTTCTATGCATTAATTAAGCACGTGAACAATGCAGCTCCACGAATATTGCTTTGCAGTGACTAATATGCATAAGTGACAATGCTAATGTATCGGTACAATTGTACACGTATCCAAGAGTATATCAACCTCGTCAAAAATCAAAATGAAAAAAAATTGGCTGTATTTGATGTCAAAATATATAGATTTAACAGATATTTTTGAACAAAATGTACAAATTTAATGGATTAAAATAAGTTTAATAATTTTTTGATCACACATGATCAAAATATTTGATTTAATGATACAAATTTTTTATACTGCATAATAAACGCCTCAAAATCAGTATAATTTCTACCCTTTGTAGCAAATTATCCAATCAAAATCTGTAATTACAAATATAGTCACATGCAGCATGCTTCAGCGCTTTTTTTTTTTTTTTTTTTCCCTTGTTCATTACAAATAGGTGTCTCGATTAGTATCATAATTTTATTTTATTTTTTTAATTCAGAGCTGCTTATGTGACATCAATAAAATTAATTTAAAAAATTGCAATGTTAATAAAAATAAATCAAACTTAATGAAAATAAGTTATAAAATGAGACTAATGACACAAAACTATTTTGGACTATAATTACAGTTTGCATTAGCATTGGAATTTAAAGACTTTTATATGTATTTAAGGATTTATTTTTAACTATTTAAAAAGTTAAAAAATATTTTAAGACATTAAATAAAATTCAAGGATCGTTATAAAAACAAATAAACATTATAACAAAAATATTTGTCCACTCTAAATTATAAAATAAGGTACATTACATATTCAGACACATAATTCAAAATGATGAATATAACATAAATTTAAAAAAATAATAAATAAAAATATTAAATATGTCAAAATAATTACATACATATATGAGAAACATGAATAATTAAAAAATAACCTTTTATGGATATAATTATTTTATATTAATTTTATCTGTTGAATATTAAAAACGTTATACATGTACCTGATTTTTTGTACTATTCCAAATTCTTTAATTAATTAAAAAAATCTAAAAAATAAACATCAAATCATTCTATTGAAGTCAATTATGTAAACTGTTTTTGGCAAAAAAAGCATGTATAATTAGCGTTTATGATAGTTTATGGTATTCATAATAAACAACATTAATTGCTTGGTTTATTTGGAAACTTCAAAGGATTTTGCAAAGGAATAATCTTAAAATATTAGTTAAAAATGATTTATTACACATAATAAATTAATTTTAATTAATAAAATTAGTCAATAAATATTTATTATTATTAATTAATACAATTAATAATTTTAACTAATTTTTTAATTAAAATTAATTTTTATATACAATAAATAACTCTTAATTAATATCTTTGCACCAATAGAAAACAGAACTCATACAAAAGTCACTCTTAAAAAAATGACAAAGAATGAAAGTGGAAGGAAACTCGCAGGAAGGAAACTCGCATCTTCGTCCCATGGGGCATGGTGGTAAAAAACTAATCCTGGAAGGGCATATGAAGCATTTCCGGAAATTAGTGGCGGATTTGGCAAGTAACAAGAATAAGTAGACCCCGAACGGCGTGTGAGTGATACTAACGTTCTCATCCGTCCCGTTTCGAGCTCGTCCTTCCGCCAGTGTCTGTGTCCGTGCATTATCGTCTCTGCTTCAGCTAACCAACTGTGCCTTCTCCTCAATCTTCATTGAGATTACTCTGCGAAGATATTGGAATTACCAGAATGAGATAGGCCTTGCACAATGGGAATGATACGTGGGCAAGAATTTCTGAAATGGCTCATTCCTCTTGTTGCGATTTTTCATCGACTTGTGTCTCTGAACTCGGCCTCTGCAGTCTGCGGCTTCAGCTTTGCTGATGGATACAAGATTTATAACTATACCTTGACTTCTCCTGTGCGGGACTACCCTCACGGCGTCCTCAGTGAAGATGGGTGCGCCTTCCTCTCTCTATATTCTTTATTTCCTGATCTGGGCGTAACGCTTAATTTATTATCGCCAACAATGTGTTGCGTTGCCATTGATTAAACGTAATTTGATGTAATTATGTTGTTTGTCTTTTTTCGCAGTTTGTGTATTCGAATCTTGAATTTGCTGTTTTGACGAATCAGTGTTTTATGCACCATTTTCGTTGATGTTTGCTCCAATTGGTTAAATTATATGAAGAAATATTCCGGGTATTGCTTAAGTAACATGGCAATATAACCTTTTAAGATGCTTTAAATTTTAAAGGAGCTAAGAGTCAAAACTTGTTTGGATGGTATTGGTGGTTATGTCTGGACTCTGGTTCTCTTCGATTTGGGTGATAGAGGGCCTCAAACGACAGACCACAAGGCTGTTACTGTATTATCCTCAATTTTAGTATGCAGTATTTTTTTGGGCAAAGTTATGTACTAAGATGCCGATTTATGTTTCTGACAGCATATTTCATTTTACAATTATATTTATGTTTTTGTTCTTTTTTTTTCCCCCTATTTGCATAGGTATTACAAAGTTGCAGCAAACGAGACTATCCTATGGTTTCAGGTTGGCTTCATCAGGTCACACTTAATTCTTTGATTTCAGTACGATTGATTAGTAATATTTTTTACTTATCAACAATAGTATTGTCTAGCAATGCTGTCATCATCAGTCATAACTAGTATCATGAACATAATTGCTTTTTTTAATTTCTTTCGGGCTCTAGCAGGCTGACTTTGTAAATTAAGCCTTGGTTGATTTTGGAGGCATGCTGTTGCAACTGCAATGGTTGAATTGAAGTTGCGTTTAAAAGCACGTCGAAACACTATATTTGGACTGTCTGTAAAGAGATGGACTTTTGAAGCATTATTTTTTCTTTCTGTAGGCAAAGGTGGCCTTTGTATGTTTTGTGCAAAGTTAAGTTTTAATTTGAGTATTTTGGTTTTTGGTTGTTTGGAGCAGCTTTGCGATGGAATGATTTTCAATCATGACCCTCCTACATGTGCTGACTGCTGGGTAAATGCTTCTCTTCATAGGCAATGCTATTTTGTCTTTGTTGATACTTGATAGAGTAGCGCATCTATCTTAATTCTGTGTTGCCATCCAACCTATACTAGATTGATATAATTTATATGATACTCTGTAAGTCTCTCTCGTATGGAGTAAAAATATACGTGCTCCTTAGCTTCCTTGAATTCCAGTGCAGTAAAAATTATTTCAGACATTTTAGTTGATGTGTAATGGATCCTTTGCTTATATGAAGCCTTAGGACATCCATTCTTCCTCTCCTATGAATATGCACTTAGACTAAGAAACCCAACGAATAAGAGTAAAGGCACACCATTTTATAATTATGGAAGAAACTTATTGAATTAGTCGCCTTCTAAACAAACATATTTTAGCATTATAATGTATTCTAGAAGTTAAAAGGTTAAGCTGATAAATTATAAATCTATCAAGTTTAACTGAACAACAATGAGTCAATCCGTTTCTATTGAAAACCTGATATTTCTTGTTTCAATATTTATTGATTTATCCTATATTTTCCAAAATTATTTACTGATTTGATTGCTTCTTTGTATGACATAGGATTGTGGGGGGCCTACACGGTGTGGGATGGATTGTAGTGCACTTGTGGCAAACAACATTGAAGGTAGAACTTGTGTTAAGCTGAGAAGTGCAAACACTTGTTTTTGCCTCCATGAGCTTACATTTCTGTCTAGTGTCTTCTGCTTGGTTGTTGTAGTGGTAGCCTGTTAAACATCATTAATGGAATTATATAATTTTGTGACTCCTTGGCCTGGCTATGAAATTTCACCTCTAGCTAGAAATTAATCTGTCAAATGAACTTTTGATATCACCATCAAGGAAAAAGTAATCTAACAAATTTTTACTTCTACAGCTTAACTTTTGTTGTTAGTAGATGCTCCAAGTTCCTACTTTTCTTTTATTGCGGATCAATAGATTTTGCTGCCACAGAAAGTGATTTTGGTTACTGGCAGTTCCCCATAATAACATGAGAAAGTGTTTGTATATAGCTCCTAACTTGGAGCTATATTTGTCGTATGAAGAAACATTAGCCTCACATCATAGTATGTGTAGTTAATTATTCACATTCTTCAATATTTTTCTTACATCAACTACATACTTTCTTTTCATTTCATGATATAGTTATTAAGAAAATTGATTTACTAAGAATTCAGAATGAAGGTGATTTAGGTTCTAAATTTAGAGTTCCCTCACCATCGATTGGGCAGGGCTGTGGGTTAAGAAAATTAGGACTTAAAATGACGTATTCTGTTAAATGCATTTAGTGTGTATTTTTGTTAATGGAATTTTAGGTGGGACTGGGAGGCAGTCCATTTATTCTAACAGAGTGATGAATGCAGGTTATCATGTATGCACAACCATAGGACGTAGCCAAAACATAGATGTTGATATCTTTGGTAAGTTCTCAGTTCTTCCCTCTCTTTCTTCCTCCAATTTACTTCAGATGATGCTTTCCTTTATTTAATTTTTGCTGCTTGGTTGGTAATCATATTTTTGTGTCTTATTAGGTTGTTGTTCATTTGAATAGCTATTATGCATTGGTGGTTTTAATACTATTTTTATGGCAGATAAGAAAAATCCCCATATTGGTGTCATTGTTACAATGTCAAGCAGCAGCCCTAAGAAAAATTGTTCGCTGTCAGTGTCTGTGCTTTGCAATTCAAATGGAGTTCAAGTAACATCAATTCATCTATTTCAGCTAAATTGAATTTTTTGACTTTTTTCTGACTGAAATTTGTCTCATTTTGAATCTTCTGCTTACAGGGGCCACGTTCTCTGGAGAGATTAGGGACTTGTAATTATGTGAGTACTTGGGGTCTTTTTGTTGGTTCCTTGCATATTGTTTAATTTTATATGGTCTAGATTTTACAACATCCCATCATAAAATTTTTGTAAGTTGTAACCATGTCTTGAATGGAATGTATTTACAAATTCATCAACTTTAAGATTAGATATGAAAAATGAATGTCAATTGTTGAAAATCTGGACAATATTGAATATGGACTCCTTTTATAAGCAAGGATAACACCATTGAATTTGTTGAATAATCCCTTCATCTTGCTTACCTGTAGGTAGTAACAGCTTCTTAAGTTTACCAAATGAAATTGTTTACTATTTTCCATTATTTAGTGGGTATGCTCTTGCTTTTGCTTTGTTTTGTTTTATTGCAATTTTTTACTAGTCTGTTTAGTTTATCTTGCAGGCACTTGGGTGTCTCCTTTTCCTTTTTTTTTTTTTTTTCCCCTTCCTTGAAATTGCTTACAATTTAAAAGAATAACTAAAAAAATAAATCAATGTGTTATTCCCTTACTTCAAAATGCATTAAGTGTGGTTTGAGATATAAAAATGATGACTATGCAATAGTTGACTAATTTGGTATCATCTGATTGTTTCTTATTTGACTAATCTTGTACGACATTGAAAAGTGAATTCAATGGTTTACCATAATTTGGTACATGTTTATAGCCTTGCTTCTTGAGCAGGCTACGGAGCTAAGGCATCCATCTGGTTGTGCCACTATTGTAAATGTCCATGGTAAAGGATGGGGGTGGTTTTCCATCTTAATAATCATGTAAGGATTTTAATTTCCCACCCGCTTCTTTTAATTGTTACAAGCTTCAATTATTTGGCTAATTACTATTATTTATTTCATTTTGATCAATCATCTCATTCCAGTGTCTTGTGCCTTTTTGGAGCATATCTATTGGCTGGCATAGTTTATCGGTATTTCTTCCATGGGATTCGTGGTATAGATGTATGTTTCTTGCTTTTCCCTTTTCTTGATGCATATATGCCTAATTATAATTGTTGCAGTATATTCACATATTGTCAACTAACACATTTATTAGCCTCACTCTTGTATTTATTAGTCCAACTAGTAGTTAGTAGTTCAACTATTGTATTTATTAGCCTCATTTCTAGGTGTAGATTTTGTATATAAATATCCATGTTGTCTATGTGATTCAACAAGGTGAAATACAAGTTCTTGCCCTTCCCTACATGGTATCAAAGCTTTTGGCTCGTTTTTAGGTATCCCAATTGCCATTTTTTTCTAGTTCATCCTTCTGGAGAAACTAGGGTAATACTTTAGGTGGCTAATTTTATCTCACTGCCGGCATAGAGGAAGACAGAAGATTCCGATATGCTTGTCCCACCTTTCCGGTGGCTGAAAACATAGCGTGTGAATCTCACGCGCCGATGAAGCCATCTGCGCAGTGCATCACGCGACGGCGCATGATAGCACGTGAAGGATCTGTTTCGTCTCGTATTAGTTTTCCGGCGGTCGAAATCCTCTTTCCGGCACTTTCCCACCCAGCCATTGGTGCATCCTCAATTTTGAACTCTTTTGCCAAATTCCTTCGAGTCCAGACTCTGTTAAAAGCTTCAGCACTGTGACTTGGGTTATATAATTTGAGTTTGTTGTTGGAGAATCTCCTTTTCTACGTAAGATTGTCTGGTAATTGATTCAGCCTTGACTTTGGTTGTTGAATAGGCGGTATTTTTATGATTGACTTCCTTCTTCAAGTTATCTCTTAAATTTCTCTTCTTTTTTTTTTTGTGAAGAAGATTATTAGTTATCTTTTAGTCAATCAAAGCCAGCCAAAACCTTCAGGTTTGACACTATAAAACTACTTGTCCTAGCTGTAACCTAAGCCCTGTTTTTTTGCCAGTTGAATTTTTCTTCCAAGTGTCCTTAAGCAACCCTTCCTTCTTCTATTTTTTTGACCTATTTTATCCTTAGAAATGTCTAAAGTCACCGTATCCTCCAAAATCAATATGACTGAAAATTCCAATGTAGTTGGGGATTTACAGAACCTACATCCCAATTATCGGTTGAATGGTAGAAACTATCTCAAATGGTCACAACTTGCCCAGACCATATTGAAGGGAAAAGGAAAGTTAAGCCATATTTTGGGAATTGGTCCCTTAAAGAGTGAGAAGCACTATGAAGCATAGGATGAGGAAGATTCTATGATAATGGCGTGGCTCTGGAATTCCATGAATCCAGAGATAAGTGATATATGCATGTTTCTCACCACTGCTAAGGAGATATAGGAGATTGTTAAGCAGACTTATTCCAAGGCTAAGGATGCTGCTTTGGTGTATGAGCTCAAAATTAAAGCTGCAGGGATTCGACAAGGAAATAAATCTATTACATAATATGCTAACATGCTGAGAAACATTTGGCAAGAAATGGACCATTACAGGGGTATTGAAATGAAGTGCAGCGAAGATGCAACAATACTGAAGAATTTTATTGAAAAGGATCGTGTTTATGATTTCCTTGCAGGACTCAATGCTGAATTTAATCAAGTCTGAATTCAACTTCTTGGAAAAGATGAACTACCATCCCTTAACCACATTATTTCAATTGTTCAGGCTGAAGAGACTCGGAGAGGTGTAATGCTTAGTTGTCCACCTATTGAAGGGTCTGCCATGATCCTTAATGGTGGTAGACATCAAAGTCTAACACTCAAACAATCTAGAGAAGACAAGAAAGGCAAGGCACAGGATCGTGATAATCTATGGTGTACCTATTGCAAAAAACTGCGACATACCAAGGAGTATTGCTGGAAATTACATGGAAAAAATATGAAAAGTGGATTAGCAAAAGCTCAAGGGCAAGCCCATTTGATGCAGCCCAACCAAGCCCAACCTCCAGGCCTTGAAGGGTTCAGCAGAAATGAAGTTGAAAGACTACGCAACTTGTTGCAGACCTTAGAGAAGCCTCCTAGTAATACGAGTACTTGCTCTCTAGCTCATTCAGGTAATCTCTCCTATGGGTTAAATGTCTTAGATAAATTAATCCAGGACTCTTGGATCCTTGATTCAGGAGCAACAGATCACATGACCTATTCTTCTTATTCTTTTAAAACTTACACTCCATGCCCTAGCAATAGGAAAATATCGGTTGCAAATGGTTCACTTGTTACTGTAGCAGGCTTTGGGAATATCCAAATATCTCCCTCCTTTGTTCTTAGAAATGTTCTTCATGTTCCTAAGCTATCCTTAAATCTTATATCCATAAAAAAACTCTCACAGGATTTGCATTGTCAAGTAACTTTCTTTTCTACTTCATGTATTTTTCAGGACTAAGATATGGGGAAGAGGATTGGGCTTGCTAAGGAATAAGATGGATTTTACTATTTAGTGCCACCTACAAATGTTGATGATATTAAGATTCCCATGTCCTTGTCTTCCTTTTCTGCATCCTCATTTATTGAGAATAAAATTTGACTTTACCACTATCGTTTTGGTCACTCTTCCTTTGGAACTTTGAAAATTATGTTTCCTTCTTTGTTTAATAAAATTAACCTTGCCAATTTTCATTGTGAGACTTGTGAAATAGCAAAACACAACCAAGTTTCCTTTCCCATCAGTCATACAAGAAGCTCTTCTCCCTTCACTCTTATTCACAGTGATATTTGGGGACCATCTCCTATTCCTAATATCTCTGGTGCTAAATGGTTTGTTTCTTCTATCAATGATTGCACTAGGGTTTCTTGGATCTTTCTTCTAAAAAAATAAGTCAGATGTTAGTACACTGTTTCCTAATTTCCATAGCATGATTCAAAATCAGTTTGGGTTAAAATGAAAAGGCTTAGGTCTGATAATGCGAGAGATTACTTCAATCACACATTATCTTTCTACCTCCAAAAGGAAGGCATAATCCATGAATCATCCTGTGTATATACTCCACAACAAAATGGCATAACTGAGCAGAAAAATGGACACCTCTTATCTATGACTTGTGCCTATCTATTTTATGCAAACATGTCTAAATCTTTTTGGGGGGAAGCTGTCCTTACTGCTACATACACTATAAACAGATTACCCTCTTGTGTTCTAGACAATAAAACTCCTATAGAGGTTCTCACTCAATTTTATCCAGATCTCAGAATTACCAATGGCCTTACACCTCGCATATTTGGGTGCACTGCATTTGTATATATTCATAACACAGGGAAGTTAGATCAAAGAGCCCTTAAATGCATCTTCTTGGGATATTCTTCTACTAAAAATGGTTACAAATGTTATCATCCTATTACAAAGAAGTTCTTTGTTTCTGTTGATGTCACATTTGCAGAACATCTTCCTTATTTTCCGAGCCCTTATCTTCAGGGGGAGCACACTAGTACGGAAGATAAGGAAGCATCTTTTCTTGATATTTCGTCTTTTCTTGACCTTTCCAAGTCCAACCCTACCACTTCTGAAAATCCACCTGGGCCTGAATCCAGTCCTGACACTTCTAATGATCCTACTCCTACTTTGGTTAGTCCCCACATTGAATCGGTCATCAAGGATGACACCAATCTTGATGATGTGAGGTATTTGCAGGTGTATACAAGAAGGGAAGCTCTAGCTCCTGAATCTGTGCCTCTGCACCTATGTCTGATAGTTGTGAAATTGAGGTAAGCACAAATTCTAACCCTAGCTCCCTAAACATTGATCTTGATGTTCCCATTGCCATTAGGAAAGGAACTAGAGAATGTACAAAGCACCCATTATATCCTCTTTCCCCTTTGTGTCATTTAACAAGTTTTGTCCAACTCACAAAAACTTTCTTGCAAACTTAAATTCCATTGTCATTCCAAATAATTTATCTGAGGCACTGGCCAAGGAGGAATGGAGGCAAGCCATGAAAATTGAGATGGAAGCATTAGAGAAAAACAAGACATGGGAGTTGGTCCAATTACCAAAAGGAAAGAAACCCGTAAGGTGTAAGTGGGTTTTCTCAGTTAAGTATAAAGCTGATGGATCACTGGAGAGGTATAAAGCACGGTTGGTTGCTAAAGGGTACACTCAAACTTATGGCATAGACTATCAAGAGACCTTTGCTTTAGTTGCCAAGATGAATACCGTGAGAATCCTGTTATCATTAGCATCTATTTATAATTGGACACTTCAACAATATGATGTGAAGAATGCTTTCCTTCATGGGGACCTAGATGAGGAAATCTACATGAATATTCCACCAAGATTTGGAGACAGCAAAACTACAAACAAAGTGTGTAAACTGAAGAAAGCGTTATATGGTTTGAAACAATCTCCGAGAGCTTGGTTTGGAAGATTCACCAGAGTAATATTAGCCTCTGGCTATAAGCAAAGTCAGGGAGACCATACTCTATTTATTAAACACAGGGATTCAGGAGGAGTCACAGTCTTGCTGGTATATGTTGATGATATCATTGTCACCGGAAATGACAAGATAGAACAAGAGGAGCTCAGGAGACATTTATCAAATGAATTTGAGATAAAAGAGTTGGGAAAATTAAAGTACTTCTTAGGAATTGAAGTAGTATATTCAAAATAATGTATCTTTATTTCTCAACAAAAATATGTTACAGATCTCCTAAGAGATACAGGAAAACTAGCATGTAAACCAGCTGATATATCGATTGATTCAAATCATAAGCTTGGAGAAGCCAGGGATGACATTGCTATTGACAAGGAAATGTACCAAAGGTTGGTGGGAAGACTTATCTACCTTTCACATACTAGACTTGACACAGCACATGCAGTAAGTGTTTTAAGTCAATTTATGTATAATCCCAAACAAGTACACTTACATGCTGTTCACAGGATTCTACACTATCTGAAAGGCACTCCAGGGAATGGAATATTATTCAAGCGGAACACGGAATTAACTTTAGAGGTCTATACAGATGTTGATTATGCAGGATCAGTGATAGACAGAAGGTTTACTACGAGTTATTGTACTCTCCTAGGTAGTAATTTAGTAACTTGGAGGAGTAAAAAACATATCGTGGTAGCCAGGTTTAGTGCTGAGGCAGAATTTGAAGTTTTGACACTTGGAATTTGTGAATTATTGTGGTTAAATATCATCTTAGATGACTTAAAAATCAAACAGGTTGGACCTATGAGACTATACTGTGACAATAAATCCGCTATCAGCATTGCTCATAATCCAGTGCAATATGACAGAACAAAACATGTTGAAGTTGACAGACATTTCATAAAAGAAAAACTAGAAAGTGGTCTTATTTGTACTATTTATGTGTCAACAAGAGGCTAGCTAGTAGACATCTTCACCAAAGGACTCAACAGTGCAACATTTCAAACCATTATATCCAAGTTGGGAATGCAAAAGATCTATTCATCAGCTTAAGGGGGAGTGTTGCAGCATATCCACATATTGTCAACTAGCACATTTATTAGTCTTACTTTTGTATTTATTAGTCCAACTAGTAGTTAGTAGTTCAACTATTGTATTTATTAGCCTCATTTCTAGGTGTAGATTTTGTATATAAATATCCATGTTGTCTATGTGATTCAACAAGGTGAAATACAAGTTCTTTCCCTTCCTTACAATAATTATGCATTTCTTATAGTTTGGAGTGAATTCACTTGCTACTCCATAATATAACTTTTTAATTTTGTTGGCATGCTTGGCTCTCATGAAATTGATTGAATCTTGTCTGGTTCCTAAGCATTTAGGGGCAAAAGATCTTGAGAAGAGTCCATTTAAGTTGTCACATATCTGAATCCTCCACAAGTTTAATTGTCTATTGGTAAGGGGTTTTGGATAAAAAGATTTTAAAAGGTAGAGGAGATAAGTTGACACAAAACACAATTTGACTAAAGAACTAAATATTTCAAGAGCATAAGTCGGGAGAGCTCATCCCAAAAGACTAATCCATTGGGTGAGAGACCCTAAACCCTAAACCCTTTAGATTTCTCTTTTCTTAGGTAGGACTCCCCAATGTGAGATTCATAATAATGACCCTTGTCTTGTATCAGGATTTTGGACAATTCAATTGACTATGATCTCTGACATTTGGGATTCTGTAAAGAGGAACAGTTGCCCTGTCATGTCAACAATGTAGTTAACAAATGCAATCACATTAAATATCGCTTACAATGGCTTAACTTTTAATGATTTATGCAGCATGTCCATTTGTAAACTCAATCCCTGTGAGGCTATAACCTAAAGAAAGTTCTTATACTAGTTCTGATTAGAAAGAGAAGAGAAAAAAGGAAAACGTATAACTCTTTCTGTCAATCATTTATGTACCCTTTCCTTTGTTTTGATTTTCCTCTGTATGAGGTTTATTGCGAATCTTCATCGCATGATGCATAGGTTCTCTGTTTGCAGTTTGTAGTGGTTTACTGATTTCATGTTGTCATCATTTACGTGTTGGTAAACTTAACTATCATTGCTTAATTTTCTGCATCTCATGCTGAAAATCGAAGCAATCACAGTCCCTTTACCTTGTATGTCAAATTGCTTGTCGATTACAATGAGCCATTCTCATAGTTAATTATTTTATACTATAACAGTTTATGATGCTTTATAACTTGCTAATTCCACAGTCCCTTTCCCTTCCTTCACAAGAACTTCGTGGGAGCAAGCAACCTTTTTTGGGGCTTTACTATAATTGGGATTGAAATCTATTTCCATTTACCCTGTTTTTCAGGTTATCCCTAACTTGGACTTCTGGTCAACCTTGCCTCGAAGAATTCAGGTATTCTTCCACATTGATGCTTTCAATATCAACTTTTTCAATATGGCATTGGAAGAAATAAGGCATGAGCTTTGTGCTTAATCATACAGACAAGAAGATTGAGTTGTCATCTTTATATAACTATTGTACTTTAGTGTATCTATGCAGGGCTTTTGTGCTTCTTGTCATATTTTATATAACTATTGTACTGTACTGTATCTTTGCAGGGTTTTTGTACTTCCTTGATGAGGAAGTTTAGGGGACCTTCTCAAGGTTATCGGACCTCGTATTCTCCTGTGAACTTCTGAGGATGATATTTTTTATTCTGGATTCATTTTGGATCATCTCATATGTACGATGATTCTGCAGAAAAGTGCAAATATGTCACTTTTCAGATGCGCTGCAGGTCAGAGCCAGATGCATACGTGATATGGAACCTAAAAATCTGTACCTCTTGCCTTGACTCTTTCCTCCGCGAATTTGGTACTTTCACATTCATTTATCTGACCTAAAAAGAAGAGGAAGTGGAAGAAGAAATTGAGAAAAGTAAAAGAAATTCTTAGTTGTTATCCTTTAGAAAAAAAATTGGCATAATAGCAGAGTTAATATGATAATTTTGATCGGATAATCATGATTGACATTGATGACATTCTTTTAGTTGAATATCAGACTAATTGAATGAACTTGATTGTCTAATAATGGTTTCTTTGAGCATTTTTCATTCCTGTTCTCAATTTATTAACTTTCCCTTCTGTTTCCTTCCTCTTTAAGTTGCTTGTACATTTAAAGTTAATTCGGTTAATTTATAAATGAAGAAATATTAATTAGTCTTGGTATATTTAAGCGGTAGTTGATTTAGTATGTAAATTTTAATAAAATCATTTAAAAAATAAAATAAAAATTATTAAAAAAATAATATTTTTAGGATTAATATATCACATCAATTGTCATTTAAGTATATTAAGACTAGTTAATATTTTTTTATTTATGGATTGAATTTTAATGATTGTATTATATTTGTATAGCAGCAAGTACGTCGCAAATTGAGCAACTGCTAGAGAGGATTTGTAGTTTAAGCCCATTCGTTAAAACTTCTCAAAGCACTTTGCTTGAAAGATTTAATTAACTACGCAAGCGCTTGAAAATAATTATATACATATATTGAGTTCTCACACAAATGAAGTTCCGCTAATTAGCACGATGATTATCAGTGGGGACCACAAACACGGTCAACGTCTTAAAAAGTCCGCATAAGCCCGTTTGAAAATCTCTGTGCATTCCACATCTCTTACTCTTAGGACCAAGAAAAAAAAAAAAACAATCTCTCTGCATTTCTCGTTTCTTTTTCCTTTTGATACATGAGAAAAAATAGAACTTCCATAAACTTTTGCAAGTAAAAAATGCTATTGCTTAGTTTTTAAGCACGCTCTGATCTATATAAAATTTATAACATAAAAATTTAGTCCTTTGGAGTTTCAATTCAATTTCTAATATCTATATTGATTTAATCTTTAGAATTAGTGTACTTACATCAGTTGTACTCAAACTCATGACTGAGTGTTTTCTAACTTTGATATTCTCATGGCCCTAAGGCAAATTAATATACTAAACATATATACTAATATATATTACTGTGGGGTCTTCAAGTATTTTGGTTTCAAAATCATATATTAATAAAATAAATTTAAATAAATACCAACTAATAAGAAATTGGTTATTGAAATAAGGAAAAAGAACACATTCATTTAATTTTACTAAATATTTTTTAAAATATCAAAATAAAAATTATTCATTTAAATTTTTATTTTAAAAACATCGACATGTATGTGTCAAATTACTAGTGATTTATAATTGCCTGTGGTGAGTAGTGACTAAAGCAAAGCAATTTAAGATATGTCATTAAAATAATCATAGCATACTAATAGCAAATTTGGGGAAGACAAACAGCAAATATAGATATGGAGTAAATCACATGCTGAAGAATCATTAATTAGTTGGAGACTAAGTTATTTTATTCTTTTATAGTTGATCCATCGCTTTGACGTTTTCTGATTGTCCACCACAGCTACTACTGCATATTACCAATGTTTCCTATGTCATATGTATCGGTGAAAATTAGAGTAACTAAGCAGCAAGGTTCCAATTCCAAATGAAAGCTAAATGACACCTAATAGTAATATTTATCCCTCCAAAACCCCATTTCGTAAACGATATATATTCTTTCTTGTTGATACCCATTTTTTGCTTTTTTTTTTTTTCTGGGTTGAGTTGGTACAATGATTTTATATCGAAAGAGGGTAGGTGATTATGATTCACAATCTTCTCCATAAACCTTAGCTTTGAAGCCAAGGCAAGGCTGTCCTCTTGTAGTATCATATCATCTTGATCGTGCACAACCCACCATACACTTTATCTGACTTTAATTTACAAGTTTTGACTAACCTTATTGGGGTAATAATACTGAGGAGTTTAATATCACACGAAAGCAGAAAGTACTTAAAATATGTGACATAAGAGAGTTTTTTTACTCATGAAAAATATATAAATTAATTCAATTATTAGGCATTTTTTTAAACATAGTAATATTTTTTACATATTTATACCCTTACTTACACTTGTTTGATTTATTTATTTCTCATCAGTGGAGCATGTTTTTTTTAAGGTGCATGATTTCTTTATGTAGCACCAAAATTTTCAATGGAAAGTAAGCAAATGAATGCTAATAATAATAATAATAATTGGAATGATGAGGACAACTCGGTGAATCGGTAATAACACGTAGTCTCACCAAAAATAGCCGGTCTTATTGGTTGCTTAACTTTTGTGCAATCGTAGGCTCAATTATTTTTTGCAATTACCTCATGCCATTGATTTCTTTCACCTATAAAGCTTCTGAATATATTAAAAAAAGGGGCAAAAACTGAAGCTAAAAAAGAGAATAATTGGCTATATTAATCGACACATATCAAGAGGGTGAAAGGATCCAAAAACGACACTGTAAGGAGAGAGGGGAGAGGGGGCATTCATTGATGCAAATGAGATGAAGCCACCCTCCTCGCCATCTTCGTCTCCCTCTTCGCTTCTGAGAAACAAGGCTCGCTTCTCTCCTTACCTCTTCACCCTCTTAGCTTTCATTTTCTTCGTTGCTATTCTCTATGGCGAGGACTTCATGTGCATCTTCGGCCAGCAGCTTCAACTCTACTCCACTCCTCATTCCTTCTTCTCCACACCTGGTTTGTTCATTTCCACCCACAATTTTTTTATTTTAATTCTTGACATGATATGTCAATTTTTAATTTAACCATTCAAATGTTTATAATGTTAACTTGCATTTTATTGTTCTCTGACATCTAATACTAAACTTAATTGTCTATTGTTTTGAATCTTTTAATTGTTAAATTTTTGTGTCAGTTTTACCATAAAATGTCCTTTGAATCAATGAATGATTTGATCTTATTAAAATAAAAATAAAATGAATTTGGATTCAGTGTTATTACAGCATGTGTTTTATACATCATAGGCTATTAGATGAATTGATGACATGCCATTATATTTTCATCTAGTTCAAAACACTTAAATTCAAATATGAAATATAAAATAATAACCTTTTAAATGTTTCAATCTCAATAATTAATAATGAGATTACTCGTTGCTCTCCCCGTTCCACATGGATTAATCTTTCATCTCATCAGCTGAGAGAGTACCTTCAATATTAAACAGAGAAATTTGAAGGTTTAAATGATAAAATTACTAAACAAATTAAATAAAAAATTTAACTACAAGCGGGCTAAAACAGAGATATTTTTCTGGTAATGAGCTGAAACGAGCTTTGTTGTGTTTGGGGGTTGAAGAGAGGACGAAGAGGCAAAAGCTTCCGTTTGCGATCGGAAAAACAGAGGAAGGGTGCGACGTGTTCAGTGGGAGATGGGTCCGGGACGAGGCGAATCGTCCTCACTACGAAGAATCGGAGTGTCCCTACATACAGCCCCAATTAACTTGTCAAGAACACGGACGTCCCAATAAGGACTACCAGTACTGGAGGTGGCAGCCTCACGCTTGCGATCTTCCCAAGTAATTTCCTAAAAATCTCACTCTTTCATGATCACATTCATTTTACTGACATCTAGGAATTTTAGAACTCTAGACTTATGACAAGGCTTTGCTTGCTTCTTGTTATTGGATGGCTTTCTTTTCTCGTGGAGAAAACTTGATCTTTCTACCCAAACCAAGGGAACTTGGGAGTCCCCATCTGGTGGGGGGCTTATAAAACCTTTGTACACCCTCTTTTTACTAGCTAACTTTTGGAATGAGTTCTAAGATGACATCAATTTTTCCATAACGTCGAGCTCGAAACTAGATGATGTTTCCAATTCCCAAGTGATCATCTCATGCTTTGAAATG
The DNA here is from genome assembly GCA_037074485.1 of Delonix regia. NCBI lineage: Eukaryota > Viridiplantae > Streptophyta > Magnoliopsida > Fabales > Fabaceae > Delonix > Delonix regia. The sequence goes on along the minus strand of CM073452.1, from coordinate 15,592,230 downwards.
AACGGTACAGATTCAATGCGAGCTTGATGCTGGAAACGCTTCGCGGGAAGAGGATGATGTTCGTTGGAGATTCCCTGAACAGGGGTCAGTATGTCTCTCTGGTCTGCCTTCTCCACCGACTCATTCCCGAAGATGCCAAGTCCATGGAAACCTTCGATTCACTCACTGTCTTCACTGCTAAGGTACCATTCGATTTCATGCAATCAATCTTCCCACATTCGTCTTCTTCTGATGAGAATTCATTTGCTGTGATTGATATTTGGTAAGGAATACAATGCGACAATAGAGTTCTACTGGGCGCCGTTTCTTCTGGAGTCCAACTCTGACAACGCCGTCATGCATAGGATATCAGACAGGGTCGTGAGAAAGGGTTCGATCAATAAGCATGGTCGGAATTGGAAAGGGGTTGATATTTTGGTGTTTAATACCTATCTTTGGTGGATGACAGGCTTGAAGATGAAGATCTTGTAAGTTTTCTACGCTTCTTCCAGTTTCTTCTACCCCCTGGGTTTTTTCGTTGCAGAGAACCCCACCTAATGCTCTGAACAATTGGCAGGCTAGGTTCATTTGACGATGAAGTGAAAGAGATAGTGGAGCTATCGACGGAGGATGCATATCGCATGGCTATGAAAAGCATGCTTAGATGGGTGAGGCTCAACATGGACCCAAAGAAGACCAGAGTCTTCTTCACCAGCATGTCTCCTTCTCATGGGAAGTGAGTGTACTCACATTCAATCACACCCCGTTTTTAACTCTCTTACTACTACATTTTAGCCTGAAATCACCAAAGCAGAGCTGCATTAGAGACTGGATTATGGCAAAAGACATTCAGGATATGTTTTTCTGACATAATTTACTGAGACAAAGTGTCTAATAGTTTGTAACAATACAATGTGGCAGGAGCATCGACTGGGGAGGCGAACCAGGAAGGAACTGCTACAACGAGACGACTCTGATAGAAGATCCCGCGTACTGGGGCTCTGATTCTAGGAAGAGCGTAATGCAAGTGATCGGGGAAGTGTTCAGCAAATCCAAAGTGCCTATCACATTGCTCAACATAACTCAGCTCTCCAGCTATCGCAGAGACGCACACACCTCCATCTACAAGAAGCAATGGAGTCCACTCACCCCTGAGCAGCTCGCCAACCCCGTTAGCTATGCTGACTGTGTGCACTGGTGCTTGCCAGGCCTTCAAGATACTTGGAATGAGCTTCTTTTTGCCAAGCTTTTTTATCCCTAGATTCTATGTGGATTCCTCTTTCTCTTGGCTTGTAAAATTGTATATTGGAGTGTGAAGGAGAGTGGATGGAATGAAACAGATTTTGTGTACAACAATAGTTGTTTCTGAAAGAGATTAATATACCAGGAAATTCACTTCTTTTTTATTTTTTTAAACCCTCACTCAAAATTTTGCTAATTGTGTTGTAGTTGGTTGATTTGTTTATTTTCTTCATATTCTTCTCTATTCTTGTTTGGTGAACATATCAATGTAACTTATTCGTTTCATCTGCATTCTCTCATATTTTAATAGAATATAAGGTCACATTTGATTACAATGAACTCTTAAATAAAAATTCAATAATATAAATTTATATTAAATTAATATAATCACTTATAATTATGTTTTTTTTTATTTTTAAATATATACCATTAATTTTCACTCATTGTGCCAATATTGGGCTGCCTTTATTCCTTACACTACAATACAAAAGCCCAGAAAGCGAATTTAGAAAAATATTATAATTATTTTATTAATTGTGTCACATACATGTATACAAAAATAAAGAAAAAAATTAAGTAATATATATATATATATATATATACACACACACATATTGTATATAATTTTACCCTTTTTATGTAAGTTTCTATTCTGTAGAGGAATTTACGATCAGAAGCTCTTTATCTACCAAACAGGTCCCAAGTCTCTCAGCTAAACCCATAAAACCACATGATGAGCCTATTAGGCTAGGCTACTGACCCAAAGAAGAAAGGCCCATTTTCAGCCCAAGACATTCGTGATTACTAAACCAAGGTTTCAACTTTCAACAAAACCTCATCTTCTTTTGTCCTTATCAAGTCAATTAGAAAAAAAGTTCCCCTTTTAATTAAAATTATTTGAATATGAAGTGTTTTAATTTTTGAAAATATTACTTCCTGAGTGGGGATCCTTTGCTGTGGCACCAGCGCCCCCAAATGTCAATGCCTTTGGGTGCACGGCAATTTTTTAATTTATATATATTAATAAATATTATTTTATTTTTAAAAAGTTAAACATTAAAAATAAGAAGATATATATTTCTTAATTTCCCTTAAAATAATTAAGGTGTTATGTTTTTAAAGAAATATATTAACAATTTATAATGTTAAATTTTTTTTCAAGTATCAATTTTCTTTAAAGAAAGAATAAAATAATAAAAAGTATTTAGATATAAGATGTTATTTTATTAAATTGATAAAAAAAATTAAATATCTTTTAACCTTAAAAACTCTACACCTTTTACTTTATTTTTCTCTAACGAGAATGTGTCAAATTCACATTCTAAAACTATACTAGATTATGAATCAAGATGATGATGATGATAATAATAATAAGATATTTAAAAGATATATTGTAAAGGCAGTACTTAACTTTTTTGCAATAAACTAAATGCAAATCTAAGGTTAAAAGATATTTAATCTTTTTCTACAAAATAAAATGACAATTTATCTGCAAACATTTTTTTTTATCGTTCTATTCTAACTTTTTTTTAAGAAAATTCAAACTTGAAAAGTATTTAAAATTATAAAATGTTAATTATTTAAAAAAAAAGAACACCTAATATAAAAGAAAGTAAAAAATATGTATCTTTGTCAGTTTTTATCTTAATAAATTTTAAATAAAATAATATTTATTAATATATAAAAAATTTTTTAAAATGCCGAGCACCAAACGCATTCCCCCGCTGCTGTGCTATCAACCTAATTGTTTAGCCTATCATAATAAATAAGCTTCCAACAATTTAAATCTAGAAACTTTATTATATAAAATTATTAACACATTCATTCTAATTTTTGAATATACCTTGTCTTTCCTGAAGGACCTCAACAGAAAGAAGCTGTAATTGCATTTGATTCCGTCAATTCATAAACGATTCAATACATCAACCTACTGCACCAAGGTACGCCTCTTCAAACTGAGAATCTCCAAATCCTCGTCAATCACAAGCCCAGCCATTAACCCTCCATCACTTTCTGCTATATGCCTCTCCCATGTGCTCATCATTCCCCTTGCACATTCTATCACTTCAACCATAATATCAAGAGAAACATAGCATATTGAAGCCAAATATTAAAGTATATAAGTGTAATTTTCTTTATATATAAAATATAACTTAGTCCACGTTATAATATGACCCCTTTTTTTTTTTAAAAAAAATGAAGTTAATTGCATGCGTTACAAAATGATATATATTTAGTGTTTACTGAGACCACGCACAGGATACTTGGTCTCCACATGGAATTCTTTCATCATTCAGTGGGCCCTTTTGTCATATACTCGTCTTGCCACCTCAGCGCTGACCTCACGAGCTTCTCCTGCCTCACTTGTCCTCCCTCGGTTCCATATTCCATTTCTAAAATTTAAGCAACCATTAAAGTAACGTGCGAATCTCAGGTCTTAGAAGCCCCTCTTGTTCCTAACTATATAAAATGATCCTTCTTATCCATTTCCAGTTTGGAAGCTCATCATATTTCACAAACGTGTGCACCATCACGAACGGAATGGGAGATGGTTTTTTTGAACCTCATGGATGCAAATGCCAATCATTTTTAGATCTGCTGAGAGACGCAACCTGGGTCTCAGATAATTGCATCATCTACATGCACTAATATATGTCCTGGGGGTGGACATGTATAATAAATCTAAGCTAGCTAGCTAGGAGAGCAAAACCTAACTGAATTTAAAGTGCTTTAAGATGTGGCTGATCAGGAGGATCGCCACAAACAGGTCCTGCAAGACGTAATGAATTTTCACTTTTACTCGTTTTAAGCTATAACGTAAAAACTTTTGCCCTTTGGTTTAACTGTATATCTATTGACAGTTTACCCATCATGCATAAACTCTCGGGGTGAAATATCAAAATTTTGCCCGAAGAAAGTGCTTTCAGATCTGTTCAATGAATTACCCATGCCATATTTATTATAAGATCTAGCTACCTAGAGGTGTCCTTTATAATTAGTTCTATATATATATATATATTCGGATTAACGAGACCTATCAAGAGAGAGAGAGAGAGAGAGAGAGGGTAAGAGGGAATCTTTGCTCTATGGAATAGTGATAGGTAATGGCATTGGGATAAGAGATGGTTATTGGAGGTAGAGAGAGATAATGAAGGCTCCGTTTGGAGTCTTCGAATTTTATTTATGTTAAAATATGATAGCAATTATCTTATAGTAAAAGTTTACATGTATAGTTAGAGTGTTGAAACAAAGCACTTGAGTTATATCGGATTAGATAAAAAAACGAATCTTCTGCCTTATAGTTATAGCTTTTTATTTAATAGTAATCACTTGATTTTATAATTTACATTAAAAGTACTTGTTAAATAATGATTTTTAAAATCACCGGTGAGAACGAAAAGGGGTTTATATTTGAAAAAATTATTTAATAAGAGCGTTGATATTATTATTGTGTTTTGTAAAATTTTTTAAAAGAATTTTTTGATTGTTAAATTACTTAAAAGAAAATGTATTTAACAAAATAAATTAAAAATATAAGAGATGATTATAATAATTAATTATTTTAAGTATGAGTATTTTTTTTTTGTGCTTTTGCTAGGGAAACTCCAAATTCCAATATTCAACTTTTCTCCCATAACAAGAAGATTACTTTACTACTGCTAGAAACAAGGAGCTCATTTTTCTTCCAAATATATATATATTTTAAATATATATATTTATTATGTTAGTTAGAGGGATAAAAAAAAAAAAACAACTTGCGCCCTTTGGGAAACAAATCCAACACACAGGGCATTGAAGTCTTATCACGTAAAATGAATAATTGGGCAAGATGGAAGAAAAAGCGACAATGGCATTGGTTTTATTCTATTATGTGAACAAGAAAGGGGTAAGAATGAACAAACATGGGAGGCCCTTTCCTTGCCCACTTGCACCTCAACTTGCAAATCCATCCATCCCCTCCACCTTACAACTCACATTTTCTTCAAATAATTCTATTATTATTATTATTAATTTATGCATAAAGGAAAAAGAGAGAATATTAATAAAGGGGCAAATAATACCAACTTGACTTTTTTTTACACAACTTGAGTTCGGCCTCCCCAAATTGCACATCTGAGGTTGATTCGTCCGCCCTTCATATAATAAATATTTCGTAATATCCATTTAATCAATAAAAGTCCAAATTATTATTATTATTATATTAAATCACTCCCGTCTCCGTGCATGGATTTTCTACGGAAAATCGTCCATTTTCTCTCCTCTCTTGTTCTTTTTCTTTTTTGTTTATCAGGGTTTCTGATATCAGATATCCCTTGCTTAACTTATACGTATATATAATTAGTACAATAATTTAGGGTCGGAGAATTATTAATGGAAGTTTCAGAGCAACTTGTAGATATCAATGCGCACCGTCAAACATCGATTTCCACGCTCTCGTACGATAAAATCTCTCTCCCATATTTGAAAACCAAGCTACAAAAACTCAAAAAGGAAGACGACTTGGTTCTGTGCTTGCGTTTTGTGCTCTTCTGGTTTCTTTACGGCGTCGTTTTTGTACTGTTGTTAAGGGCTGTGAATTTTAGAATCATATCACAAATGCCACTTTACGCATAACACATACAACTTGTGACAAAACGACCCTCCCAAATGACTCAATGTCAGAATATGTTAAGGAATAAGGGGTAAGTAATTTGGAGAGAGAAAGAGAGAAAAATGAAAAAGTGGATAGGTTTCGTCATTCTTCTTTCTCTCACCAGACTAACCTTTGAAATTGTATGGTAATTAAGTGGAGGAAATTTAGTTTGAGACATGTTAATTATTTCAATACTTGAAATGAAAAATATATTGCTTTTTCCACTAGCTATATCAATGACGCAAATGCAGTTGATGCATCCAACTCCATAATATTCTCGCATACTTTCGGTGACTTTATGATCTCTCTTTGGCTCCTACTGTTTAAACTTTACAGCGCTTTCCCCGGCGGGTACATTTGCATTCGGCAACGCTTGAATTTCTTCTCGAATGTTACTTTAAATATTATTGATCCTATGATAATGATTTCTTACCAAACACACATAACAAAAGAAACTCTTCGAATTAAGACTTAAGCTGCTTGCTAATTGCATTGTTAATCCGTTATGCTCATGCAGTTCATTTCGTTAAACATTAAAATAATTTCCTTTTTCCAATTGAAATATCGAAATAACATTAACAAATCAGACAAGTTCATTGATTTGTATATTACATGTACTACGAATAGATGAATAATATACAAAGGGAAACGGCAAGAGAAATTAACTAGCTAACAACATAATATATTAAACTACTTCTACTAAACAACTTTAATTGGCTATACGGCTATTAAGGTGTCACACATTTTAATGCAAATACAAGGATGATCGGCAACCCTCGATCAGAACGAATGGTTCGAATGAAAAAAAAAATAGAATTATATATATGAACATACATCATTAATTCAACTATTATATATGCATATATGTATTTTCAAATTCAACCCATGTCGTCCGATCGAGAGCCCAGCAAAAACCTACGGATCTACATCTACCTATTCGTTTCCAATAAGGGTATGACCTTATGAGTGTCTTAAGAAGCAAGATCCGAACCCATATAGAAAACAAAAATACCAGGAACACATGACCAAAACGAAAGGCAAAATGTTGAAGAAGCAAGAGAGAGTGAAGCAAGTTATGTATACTTAGAGGAGGGAATCATCAGTATTGAGTATATAATCACGAGGATAGTCTCGCTTTCTGGTCCTTAGAGGCCATGTTCTCTGCGATGTGAGCCAGAGACTGCAAATTGCACCGTACGATTGTGTCGACGAAGGCGCAGGTCTCTTCCTTGGTGTTACTCTGCGGAATATCCACGACGTATGATTCGATGACGAGTGTCCCGTTCCCATTGGGGTGCAGGGTCGTAACGGAGCGGTAGTTGCGCAGGCGATGATCTCCCCCGACGACGCTGAAGCTGATGACGTGGCGCTCCTCGTCCAGGATCTCTAAACGCTCGGTGCTGGACACAGCGGGAAGTCCGGAGACCACGTGGACCTCGCGCAGGGTGCCCACGCGAATGCCGTCCCCCATAATGACCTGGCAGCTCTTCACGAAATGCTTGTAGGCCTGAGGGTTATCGAACTGTCGCACCACCGACCACACGGTGGGCACGGGGGCGTCGATGGCTTGGATCACGACGGAGCAGCACTGGTTGGGCCCCACCATGTGAGCGTGGTAGCAACCCACGCTGTCCGGAACCGGAAGGCTTAGTTCGGCGGAGGCGAGAGGTACAAGAAAACGGCGCTGCTTGGGGCAGTTGAAGCCATTGGAGATGGCGGTTGCGTCGGTGGGTGGATTGAAGTCATTAAAGCGTTGAATTTGAGTGGAAGAAGGCATTTTAGGGTATACAATTGTGGAGTTGGAAGATGGATTGAGAGGAAGATTTGAGAGTGGATTAAAGCGTTGTATGGTGGGATTGGTATATATATTGTTGAATAAGATTAAGCATAAATATTTGGTAGGAGAGGGGACGAGTGTACGAAGGTGTGAGTTTTGGGTTAATATTATTGTAGTCCAAGTTGGATTAGTTTTGGTTTGGTGTTTCAGAGAGATAGAATAGAGGGAGGGTTTCTTCTTCTTCAGCTGCCTCTTCTTCTTCTTCTACTACTTCTGCTTGTTGTGCAGGATGAAATGACATGTTTGGGGAGAGAGATAATGGAAATATATGATATTTAGAAGGGGAAGCTTACGCGGGACCTGCAAGTGGATGCTCAACTTGCAACTATATTTGGACTAGTTTTAGCAATTTCTCCCTTTTTTTTGTTTCAAACTACAACTTTGCCACTTCACTTTTTCTTATTTTATTATTATTTATTATGCCAACATTATTATTATTGCTATTTGCTAGCTAGCTACTTCATTTGCCAACAACCCCTTCCCCCCAACCCTTGCAGCCGCTAGTATTATTATCATTATTCTTGCAATCCATCTAGCTAGTTCATTTCTTTCGGTTGCGTTTTGAAATTCTATTTTCTTTTAATCCATGTACATCCAAATAGTCCTATGCGTTCCTTGTTCAAATTTCTCATCCTTCTTTTTCTTTTTCCTTTTTCGAAAAGTGTTTTATTTTCTAGGGATTGAATGAACAAGCATTATGTTTTTGCAAATAAAACAAATTCACGTGAATTTTTATAATACATTGGACTGACAAACACTATAATATCTTTTAATACAAAAGCAACGTTTAACATGTCTACTGAAAATTCAAATGTGGGCAGTTTCATTAGCAAAAACGCTAATATATATTCATCCATTGAACTTGTCAAACATGTTGAGCGGAATGGAGGAAGAAAAGAAGAACACAAGGGTAAAAGAAAGGGGAAGAGATAAGGATAACGTAAATTTAATTACCAAGGGAATAAACTGTGAAAAATTCCTTTCGTGTTTAAGCTTCGACCTAAAAGAGTCAATAAAATGGATATATATAAGTCTATTATTATACGTAAGGGCATACTACATCCGTTTTGTCCAGCTAAAATAAACAGTTTAAAATGGCTTAATAATCACCCCATTAATTGTACATTTCTTTCGTGTCTTGAAGAACAAAATCAATTCGTTTTAGTAGTTTTTTTTTTCTTGATCGCGACAATCACGTAAAAGGAAACATTTAGCAACTCATAGTGATTTTGTGATAAACCAACATTTTCATACCATGCATGAATTATTTTAAAAAAAATCTTTTAATTGTTACTCATAAAAAGAAGTTCTCTACTTGAGGATCTCATATCGGAGCACAATTTATATATATATATATATATATATATATATATATACTATATCTATATATATCTATATAACCAAAAAAAAATGATGTCATTTCAAAAGCAAAAATATGTTTAAGTTTCAAAAATATGTATCATTTTAAAATATATATGTTTGCCCGAGAGGTAGTACCTCCTTAAGCTTATATCGATATCATAATTGTCAAATTTACGAGTTTATTATCTGAGTTTACAAGTTTACGATTGTATATAAAGAAAACGAGTTAACTCGTTGTAAACTCAAACTTAGTATAAACTCGGGTAAACTTGCGAGTTGACTTACCGAGTCTACAAAGTTTACGATTTTAACGTGTCAACTAACTTATAAAGTCAGCAACATAATAATTTAAACTTAAGACTAAATAAGATATAGAAAAGTTTCTTTTCCATAAAGTTTTTATAATTTATTTTATTACAAATTTGAATATGCATAACAAATAATAAAATTACATTTAATATGTACTTATTAAATAAAATAAAATAAATATTATTTAATTAGTTATATTGAATAATTATTTATGTATGATCATTTTAAAATATTCATGTTGAGTATTACAAATTATAAAATATGAATAACATTTGTTTAATTAAGTATAATTTGAATTACATTTGAATAATATTTCAATGTATATAGTATTTAAACTATAAAACTACATATTTTGACAACTATTTATTAATCGAGGCAAATTTTTACGAGTTTACGTTATAAGTCTATGTTACAAGTTTATCTAAACTCACGAGTTTAAAGACTTTAATTGATATATTTAACTGCAAGCAGATAATATCAGTATAGGAACCCGCTCTTTAATGCCATATTACTGATATATCATTGCTATAGAATATATACATATATATATATATATATATATATATATAAAACTAATTATTGAACGTAATACCGTACACACTAATCCCAGGTAATAATACTGAATGTATGTATGTCTAAATATTCCATCACTGCTTTAGTTATGAAGAAGCTGATACATTGCCAAAATACTCTAGGGGTACTTTTGACTTTACATTAAGGTTAAGGAGTCAGTTGTATTCAAAACACATTATACCTATCTTCAACCGAAGAAAAAGGTCACCATATACCAATAAAACGATGGAAAATAAAGAACTGCGAGAGACAGAGAGAGAGAGAGAGATGGGGGACCTTATATTAATTACTGATTTATATATGTACTATACATCTAGAATCTTCTCTGGGGTTAATAACATAATTTCATCTATCAACTGGGGCATATTTTAATGAACCATAAATATCAACTTTAATCATCCATTGCAGTTGGCTTACGTTTAAAAACAGAAAGAAAAAAAGGAAGTTGGTTTTTACCCTTTAATTTACTCTTACAACTTTTCGAATGATTCCATGTCCTTCAACTTTCTTTTTTGTCCTTTCTTATATAATGTTTTATTTTCTATTCTCACCAACTTCCACCAACTTGTTTTTCTTTTTTACTTTTTAATTAACTTAATGATGAATCAACCCACATTTGATAGTGCTTTTATACCCTCATTGTCCCAATTTCTTTCGAAGAAAATTTAAAACATTCTCAAGAATTAAAAAAAAAAAAAAAGGGTCGAAAGAAAATCAGAATGAGTGTGAGTCCAAGTCCCAAATGCTCATCCCCATAAATAAACGTGAGTGCAGTTGCTCCCAACTTGTACTGTTTATTCTTTCGATGCATGGCTCTTCTTAACATAGAAGGGTTTTAACTTTTACTGTAGATTTGGAAGAAAGTGGAGGGTATAAATTGTACCCGCAGTATAATTTGACCAATTCTTAATTTGCACTTCCTACCAGTGACGGAGGCGCGTATATTTGAAGGGCCACTTTCTCTTCAAATTTTTTTTAATTTAAATTGTATTCAATTTTAATTTTTTTGCCCCTATATATTTAATTTTTTGAACCCACTAAAATTGTTGAACTTGATAATTGGATTATATTATTTTATTTTGTTATTTAATACATTAATTTAAATCCATTAAACTCACATATGTATTATGAATTTAATTTTTGTATAAACATTTGATACATTTTTATAAAATGTAATTTTAAAATAATTAAGTAGAATGTAATTAAATTTAAATATCAATATGTTATTTTCATTTAGACCTCAAAAAATTGTCCTTATAAATGCTAAAATAAATTCTTGAAATGTTGATAGATAAAATAATATTTATAATCATCGATAAATATTTTTTTTATATAAATTGACAGTTATAAATTTTAATGCTTTATCTCATAAACTTATTTACTTCCTTCAAAATGCTGTTTTTGGTTATTTATTGAACTATCATAATAATGTTGTGAAGAGATAATATATTTTGTTTAGTATGTCTTTATTTTGCATTATGTAATGAGTAAATATAAATGTTTCCACAGGTACTTAGATAATGAACTTATATTAAAATGGAAAGTAATATATAGTATAATATTTTAAAGTTACTTTTATATTTAAGAAGAAAAAAAATTAAGATATTTCTAATAAATTAACTTTATTTAATTTAATTTGAAAGTTTAAATGAACGAATTTTATTTCAAAAAAATATAATATTAAAATATAATTTTTTAAAATAAAATCTAAAAAATTTTAAAAAATTTGCTCCTACACTCCTTGAGGTCCTGACTCAGGCCATGCTTGCTATGCAATGTGCTATTGCATCTTTTAGTTTGAGAGATTAAGAAAGGATGAAATGAAATGATTATTAATGGAATGACATGGAATGAAGTATAATGATTTGAGTAGATATGGTGTTTGAAAGTTTTAATGAAGAAAGGGAAGGATATTTATTAATTTTGTTTAGAACTTACAATAAAATGAATGGAATAGAATGACTCATAAATTATTTTTTTCCAATATTACCGCTTATAACATAAACACATTGACTAATAATTTGTCATTGTTTAATACATAATGTTGTGTAATTATTCTATTTATATTTCTTTATTTTATTTACTAATTATCATGACTATATTTTATATCTAATACATTTATTACAAAATATCTATATGCTTAAAAAAATTTTAAAAGACAAACTTAAAAAACCAAAAAGAAAAAATGTTAAAAAAAATTAAAAAAGTATATGAAACTAATCTACACTATAAATTCTTTCATGCTTTCTTTTTTATTTTGAAATTTTAAGTGAGAGAAAAAAAAAAAGAAAAGAGAAAGGCCATGACCATAATGATAAAAATTAGATAATATTGTAACAATTGGAATTGAGTATATTAGTAATAAGATAATGGTACATTAGTAATTTAATTTCTTAGATTACTCCATTCCATCCTTGACCCCCAAATTTGGAAGGATACAAAAATTGGGGTTTTGGATGGCGAGGGGTTTTGGTGTCCCTCATTTACCAATTCATTCCACTTTGAAAAAAGTCTAAATATAAGTCTAATCTATTTTAGTTATTCCATTCCTTGCCACTTCCTCCTCAACCATCCATCCAAACATAGCCTTAAGGAATTCTTTTAAGTTCAAATATTTTTTAGAGTTAATGAGAAAAATAATGAATGAATAAATTAACTATATCATAAATTTTCTAATAATTAAAAAATTATAAATATAATTTGACATGGTCAAAATTTAAAGAAAAAAAATAATATATGATTAACTGGTTTATGATAGTGTCCTTTCAATGAATTTATTATCGTTACTTCTTTCTAACCAATTTTAAATAATCAATTTTATGGATTTTCTTTAATTTCTTATTTTTATATCATAATATATTACTAAATTCAATTTTTTAATAACACTTATAAATACTGTTAATTTAAAATGTACTTATATATAGTAAAATAAACTAATTTTCTCTAAGCACACGTAAGTAAATAAACTAGTTTAATGTATTAAATGAGCATCTTCTACTTCAAATGGAAAGCATGAGAGAATTATCGCAAGACAAAAATAATTATAAATACCTCGACTATTCCCAAGTACTTAAATTCTCTCAATTTTAAAAATCTACGAAAATACATTTGAGCTACTACTCTTCAAGATTTAAACACCTCTGTTTATTTTCCCATTAGTCCTGCTAATGAAAATGCTTCCTTAAATTCTATCATTTATAACGTGGCACACTCTCATTCATCCAAAAACAACAGATAACAAAGATTGAACAAGTCTTTATTAGATGGGTTTAATTAATCCTCGACGACGGTCATAATTGAGTATTTTTTTAAAAAAAAAAAGGTTAAAAGGAATATTTATATATAACCTAAGAGTTAATTAAAAGAAGTTATTTAGAATTTTTCGAATATACGATGCAGTTAATTCGCAATTTCAGAATACTTTAATTTTTAACTCATCCAATATCTTGATTAATACCTAGAAGTGTCAAATCGCTTAAAGAAATCCATTTTTCCATTATATAATTCATGTCATTAGAATTTTTTTATGAAAAGTGCATAAGCTATTATTTAATAATGAGAATAGCTGTATTAGCCACCATTTTTAATTAGTTGTTCTCTTAGACCAAAGAAAAAGGATAAGGACTTTGAATAGTCGAGATCTTCATATTATTGTACAAAACAACGAGTAATGAAAATAGTGAAATCATCTTTGTTTTTTTCTTCATTTAAGATAAAGGTAGCAGAAAAAGCTTATTGGAATATTAAGCAATTTTAAACTTAGCCACTGGATAAGGGACGGCATAAAAAATAGAGAAGCCAAGTCATACGGCTTGTATTTATATGTTTATGACGCAAAAAAACAAAAAATTCAGTCTTGCACTGCCTTCATGCCTTGTCGCCATCTGAACTAGCACCTAAAGGCAGGCTTATTGTGAAAATGATGTAATGCACCACGAAATAAAAAGTATTTGAGAAGAAAAATTTACCCGTGAATATATAGTGTCTCGGTAAATTGCCTCTAGAATAGATCCCGTGGTGATTTTGGTGGTCTTCAGAAAAAACCTGAAGGAGTATGAGAGAAGAGTTTAGAGACCATAAAACATACATAAATGGCCTTTTAGCCTTATGATTAACAGTTCGAGAGTATGAAGATGATTTCATTGAGGCAAATGGTGATAGATAGTGGACCTTGTGGTGCCTCTTGATTGGTTCTTTACTGGCAAGCATAGCAGTAGCCATGGAGGTCTGATTTAAATTGGGGTAAGCCCAATGATTGCTGGTGTTGTAGTCTAGGTGTTGCAATTGGTTATACTATATAATAGACTATAATAAGAAAAGGCTTTTGGACAAAACACACTTGGATGCAGCTGTTAGATGACCTAGAAAAAAGTGTAGATATTAAACTAGAAACTACTTCGGTGGGGCAGAGTTAAAATTTTAACTTTCAACACTTCTACAAGTTTAAGAAGTGAATTGAGAAAACAATTTTGAATAGTTCTTGACAAGTTAAAATACAATAATGTACTGAAGAATTCCTAAAACGAAATTTCTGAATGCTAATTCTTTAAGTCATTAGCTGTATTACAGAAAGAAAAAGAGAAAAAAAGAAAAGGAATTGACACATCTCTCATAACAAGAGGTAGTTTAGAGATTGATTTTGAAATTATGTGATTAAATTGGAAAAACAGAACCTATCTACCTCATTTATATTCTCAACCCAACCATCTGTCACTTTACTGTCGATTCACCTCCACTCTTCGTAAAGAAGCTTGTGAAGAATTGAGCTTGAAGCTTTTTCTGGTGATATTATTATGCTTTGGATGGTCCTGTAAGACTGTAAGTAAAGCAGCAATGTAATCCCCTTTACTTGAACATCGTTCACAGGATTCAAATATGTTTGAAGGCGAGTTCAATTAATAGATTCGAAAAAAGGAATAAGTATGAACCAATCCATACATATTCTTATTTTATCAGCATATCTGATTTCACATTCCACAATTAGCTTGCATGTTTAATTAGTGAATGACCAAAATCTACATACACATAGGCCATAGGATAAACTATAAACCTGAAGTCATTATAAGGGTACCATTTTATTGAGAATGGTATATGTCCATGTTTTTCATCTTCAGATTACTGTGTACCACAGATATTTAAAGGGTGAGAGAAAATGGTTTCTCAGCTATATATATGGGGGAAGTAGAAGAGCAGGTCAAACATCTTGCAATTCAAAAACTCAGGAAAAGAATGGACATGCAAGCATATATAGCAAAACTCAAGAGAAACAATGTGTAGAATACAAAAGGCAAAAATATGAACTTTAATTTAAAAAACTTTTTATTACTCTTCACAAGATTGTAGTAATTACCAAAAAGACATTTCACTATTTATAGTACTAGCTTTGCCACATACTCCCATTATCACATTCCCTATTTATAGTACTAATAAATCATTAATTCAACAATACTAGAGATTTCTTTCATGCATATTTTCTAAGGATAGTTATTAACCCTTAACAAATTACTACTAACTTTTGAAAAAATTTATCACTAACTTTTGAAAGATTTTCACCTAACTTTGAAATTCTTAAAGTTGTTATCAAACTTTGAAATTCTTAAAGAGATAAATCGGTGACATATTTAATATTCCCCTTCACCGGCAAATCTCTTGTATTGTTATTTTTGAAATCATTTCAAGTTGCTTTTGAAATTCTTCAAACTTCACTTTATTTAAACCTTTAGCATAAGATGAAATTGAAGCAAGAAGTATCATTCATGCTTCACTCGGATCCTCAAACTTATCCATTACCCTTCCTCTTACAAAGAGCTCTAGTTCCTCAGTAAGTACTAGAACTTCTCGACCTTTTTGCCATCCAAAGAACTTCTCAAATAATTCTATAAATAACCTCACAGGTGCAATATTGTGGCAAAAAATAAGAATCTTCTCCTTTTTGACAACACGGTGGACCAGGCTAAAAATGAATCTTACTTTTATCCTTCTTCTTAAATCAAACTTCCATTTCTCTAGCTTAATTGCTCCATAGAGAAAAACTTCTCATCACATTAGGTTGTTTTGAATTACCAAGGATGTATTGATCCAATGATTATCAAAAGCTCTAACTTCAAGGGATGTTCATTGCACCCAGACATTTCCTCTGGAGTCTCTACAAAATATCATGTTGTATATCAGTAGTATTCATTAACAATATATATATTTGTAAACCAAGAAGGCTATCTGAACTCTTACTTTCATAAACATCTATAAAACCTCTTGTGATATTTCTCAACATGTTTAGACCCTATATTCTATCCTCATCATCATTTGAGTAGATTTTGTTTGCAATATTATCTAAGAGTTTTCTAGCTCGAGGCTCAGTTAAATGATGCATTTTTCCTATTCCTTTTGTTTTCCTCTTGTATTTAGGGTCTAATTCTTTCAGCACTTCAAAAGTGAACTTTGGTCTTACTAAGTAGAGAGTATTAAAGTATTCACAAGAATTGTTTTGAAACACTGTACCTAAAAGTAATATTCTCTATTCTATCTGCACTTTCATCAAACCTGTCTACAACCTAAATTTTGTGCTTTTAGGATTATGCCCTTCATCCAAAATTAGGATACCAGGATATTCCCTCAATACTTTAACCATATACTTTCTGAGAGAAAACTTTGAATCTTCTTACATCAATGTTAAAAATGATGTATAACCCATGACTAGAACACTTGGGTGTGTATGCCACTTTTGTATCATTTCCAAGCAATCTATAATATGCTTGGAAAAACATTGAGTCCCTTGTATCTACTAGAAAAAAGTCACCAATGTAAGGCAACAGATATTTGTTCCATATTGTCACTTTGTTTAACTATCTATAATCCGTACATAACCTCAAAGAGCCATGCCTCTTCTTTACGAATAGAATTAGAGCATCCTAAAGTGAAGTGCTAGGTCTGATAAATATATTTTTTTTAGAGATGTCATAATTGCTCCATCAACTTCTTCAATTTGACTAGATCCATTTGATAAAAAGGAATTTAAATAGGTTGAGTGCTTGGAATTAAGCTAACAAAAATTTAATTTCCTTATTTATAGGTAACCTTGGTAGTTCCTCAAGAATGACATCGAGAAATTTACTAACCACTGGAATATCGTAACTCGTTGCCTATTTCGTTATGTCTCTCACCACTACTAAGAGTCTTTAATATCCATTGTTTAGAAGTTTTTGTGCTCTTAAAGTAAAGATCACTCTAGCTGAAGTCACTCTACCATCCCATTGCATTTCATATAGGTTTCACTGTGGTTTTCAAATATTATTACTTTTCGTTGGTAATCCACCGTTGCATGACAAGAAAATAACTAATCCATATAAAGGACCACAACCAAATTTACCATTAGTAGTACCATTAAATGCCTTAAGTTTCCATGCCTCCAATTGTAATCTTACTTGATTAAAATACAATATCAACTACCATAGACTCTCCAAGAAGGGTACCTAGTAATATGGTATTATCTAGCTGAATTGAGCTACCACTCAATTATTGACAAAAGTGTGGGGAAATGTATAGGTGGAGCTTGGATTAAATAAGGCATACGCTTGGTGTGAATCAACTGTAATCATACCTATCATCAGTGTTGAATGCCCAAGCATCCTATCTAGTCAATGCAAATACTCTGGCCTAGCCCTTACTTGTTGATGCTTGGCCCTGATTACTTAGGCCTCTCTTCGGCATACCCTTATCTGTTGAAGTGGAAGGGCATGCAGTCGATGTAATCATAAGAGGGGTTAATAGGGCTGTTAGCTATATTGACCCCTTCGCTAAGAGTTGGCTATCAAAATGGACAAATTTTCTTAAAATGACTCCTCTAACTATAATGGAAACATGTTCATGTGGTGTAATACTATACCTTTAAATGAAAGTTTCCACAAGTAAGGCATGCAGCTCGTGAGTGTGTTTACTGAAAATCCTTGCGAGGTCGTTTAGGTCTGTTACTCCCTAATGCATAATTATAAGTAGGAGCACTATATGGAAGTTTGACAAATGTGTGGCCATACATATGAGCTATTTTGAAGGGCCTTTAAGGCTTGGGTACCCAAAGGAAGTACCAATCCCGACGTGTCTTCTTTCTGGTTTTCTTTTCCTCTTCCCATTGAATGGATCTTCCTTTATATCCCTAAGCTTAATTTTTCAAGCATAATTAATAAAGGCAGAATATGAAGAGAACTTATTCATCTATGAGGCTATTGCACATAAAAAATGCCCAGGCAATGTCATAACAAATTGCTTAATATAGTGTTATTCCGTAGGGACCAAATGCGGCGTATAGCATGAGAGTTAAGTGAACATGAAATCATAGTATAACAGTATTATCAGGGGTAAATTTCAGTAATTCATATTCATGAGCCCTAACATCCCTCATGCTCTAAGGTAAAAAGCAATCCATGAACAATTTCTTGAATTCATCTCACTGCATATGTGGTAAATTAACTAATCTCTCCCTTAAAATTGATTGAAACCATAAGTGGGCCACATCTTGTAATTGGAATTCAGTAAATTCAATTGAGCTAGCATGTGAACAACCTAATGCCTTACATGCTTTTTCCATTCCTTCTATAAAATGATAAGGGTCATCCTTGTTATCTGACTTTGTGAAAACAAGAGGCTTTGGCATTAGAAATTGAGGTAAAGTCACTTCAATAGTCTTTCAAGCAAGAGAATCCCTTGAGACAAACTGAGTCAAAGGCACATAAACCTCCTAAACTTAAGATGCATCTTTGAGTTCTACTAGGGGAGTGACTCTATGGTGCTTGACTATCCTAATACCTTATCTCTACCTCTAGTATAGCTTTTGGCAGGTGGAACCTTTGGCTGGGTAGATGCATTCTTAGAGATACCTTACATATGTGCCACTCGACAAACTTAATGTCTTCAGGGAGGCATGGTTAATTTAAAACGAAATAAGAAACAATTTGCTTCTACAAAGATTAAAAATAAGAGTGTTTCACTAATTACATAGAGGAAGAAA
This sequence comes from Delonix regia, assembly GCA_037074485.1. NCBI lineage: Eukaryota > Viridiplantae > Streptophyta > Magnoliopsida > Fabales > Fabaceae > Delonix > Delonix regia. The sequence goes on along the minus strand of CM073452.1, from coordinate 15,573,294 downwards.
AAAAGAAAAGATGGACAGACAAACAATCTAAACTAAGCCTTGAATGACATCCTTATTAGGATTACGCTTGAGTTTCATAATGATAATGGAGACCCCACAGAAAAATATTATCATCTAAGAAGACCACAAGAACCCACAACCAAGCTTTAAAACCAATTTGTCACACCCTAAAAAACTAGAGGCATCACTTAAGCAAAAAACAAAGGAAAACCCTAATCCCTCAAGCTTACATTAGATAGAAAGTAAACCACATATAAATTTTTAAATACAACATCATTCAGTATACTAATAATTCTCTTTTAATTTATAATACTGCTTTATACATAAGGCTTAAGTTTTGTAGAAATTTCAGCAAATTCTTCCCCGTAAATGAGACATCCTAATATTTCTACAAGGAACTTCTCAATCCATCCAAACTAAACAAATAAAAAGCTTCACTCTTAGTAATAGTAAAAAGAAATAAAAAACACTGAAAGGGGGAGGGAATATAACACTTGTGATAAATGTAAATAATAAAAGAAATTGAACTTGCCCTTGTGACGAAAGCAGGGCTTACTAAAGGGAATCAATGATCACCCTTCAGCTCTATTAGCAGGCCAGCTCTACAATTAGAGAAAGGAAATAGATTAAAAATGAAATAAGGTAAAATAACAAATAGTGTAAAGTTTTTAAGAATAGTAATTAGCTATTGGTTAATGTAAGGATTACCATTTTTACTTAATTAAAGATGTGTCCAATGGCTTTGATATGTAAAATAGTTAAACTTTGCTTTTTCCAAAACTTTTGGTAAACAAATCAACTTGAAATTTACAAGTTTATAGTATAGCATAAAAATATTTGGTTTCTAAAATTGGTTCAAAGGAAAGACGACCATGGAAAAGCAACTAGATATCTAACGCGGGCACATAACCAATAAGGGTAAATCATAATTGGCGAGGACACACAACCTTCGAGGGTAATTAACCAACTGGTGTGAGATTACAGCTCATGAAATAATCAACTAGCATGAGACCAGAACTCACGAAATCTACCATCTCTCCTATCCACGTATGATGACCATCATATGGAGCTAGCATCTCCAATAACCCTGCTAGCTATGTATTACATCACAATTAGGGGAGGAACAATTGCCATACAATTTAAAGATAATAACTATGTAGTTAGAAAGAAGGCCCCATTTTCAGACATTCGGATAAGGTTAAGGAAAGCTACTATCTCATATTACTACTGCTTTTCAAGACATGGAATTAATGTGTATGTGCTATCAGTCCTTCAACATAATAATAGCTCAAAGCAAAATAATCTTAATCTTGTAAGTGGCCTTTAGTTAGATATTTAATTTTTAATCATTAGTTGAGGTTTTTGAACTGCATGGACTGAGAAATAGAGTTATGTAGTCATCTTTTGTTGCATTAAAATGTAAAAATAATTCCAAATTATAACACCATCTTATTGGTTCAAAGTTTTCTTTTTGAGACAAAGTGAGTATGATGCAAGAATAAATTAATGTATTCACACAATACATAATTTCAAAGTGTTCCTTAGCTTTGATAACATTTTTTTTTTAGAGCATACATTCTTCTTTAAAAAGAATCTCATTCCAAGACATAACACATCATCTTTAACCGAAGGTAATTCTCTAAATACAAATTCCATTCTAAAATTTTATAATAAAATGATTAAACAATTATTCATTCACAAAAGATTTGTCCAACATAGCTTTCCCTTATCTCTACCTCTCCATAATCATGAAAGTTCAAGGAAAATTGAGAAAAATCATTAATTCATCATGCCTCTTAAAACGAAAGCATCAAATTACTCAAATCACTTCTCCTTTGACACTAATTGAAGCCAAAGTCCTAAAAATTATGAATATGTCTTTTAAGAAACCTAATCACCCTAACAATTAGGGATTTTCAAAATTAGCTTAGAATTCTTAATGTAAACTTCAAATTGAGAGAGTAAAATGAACGAAAATCCTATTAGGATTAAAATGCACACATCAATTTCGTACATCACTCACTAATTCATATTAAATCTGAGTGGAAATTCAAATGCTTTCCTTCTTTAAATGTTAACTTAGACCTAGGAGCAAGTTAGTAAATCTGAAGCAAATTTTGTAGTGGTAACAATCGAAATTAAAGAGGAAAGGCTAAAATCATTAGAAGAAAGTAAAAACACATAGAAATTTTAAGAAATTCCTACCATTTTGAGGGAAGAAAATATGTGGGAAAAAAGAATTTGAGGGAGGTCAAATTTCCTCTTTCACCCTCAAGATTAAAATAAAAAAAAAATTCAAAATTATAACACTATCTTACTAGTTCAAAGTCTTAAAGTTTCTTTATGAATCAAAGTAAGTGTGATGCATGAATAACTTAATGTATGCATACAGTACATAATTTCTAAGTGTTCCATGACTTTGATAATATTTTACATTAGTTGTTGAAAGGATATACATTGGAAAGTCACTTTGTTGTCAATTTCTACTTTCTTAAGTTGATAGTTATTAAAGATATTCATAAAAACCAATCATGGGTCTAAGCCTTTTAAGTTGAAATGATCCTTAAATTGTATGAGTCATCATGAATGATCAAGTAGTTAGGAGTTCTATCCTTACCACTCTTATTTTTCAAAATAAAGTTAGGTGTCAGTATAAAAGATTATGCACACTACAAGCCTAAAATACTTTGGTATAAGAGAGCCTTTGAGAGATATCAAGGAAAACCAATCATGAGCCTTCATTTAGAAGTTTAATCTTTTAGGTAGACGTGATGTATAACATTATTTATATAGAACACATCTATATAGTACATATTTAATGCTTTCGCTATATGGGAAAGTGGTATTTATATGTATAACATTACTAGATCTTTATCATTGTCTTTCTCAATATTATTTACCCTCACTCTTTACCCATGTTAATGTCCTGTTGCACATTCCTTTACTATGCAAGATAGTTTCTGAAATTTAAATTTGATCAATAGAATTCTTTTTATTGTAGTCATGGGTTAATGCTAAAATAAGTTCTACATAAAGAAAGCCACATGAATGAGTACTTATGTTAGTATCATGTCAATATCTATATTAACTAAGGTTGTCTTAGTACAAAGATAAGAACTCTCAGTGAGGATATTAAAATATTTGAAATAAATCAAATTTCCATCCTTCTAAGGCTTGAACATAGTCCTTGTGAAGATCAGCACTATCAGTGGGATTCATTCAAGGATTGCCATGAAATACCTCAAACTAAACTGCTTTTAAGGAAATTTTTATATAACATATCATGGTTAGTTGTCACATTAGTTTTAAAGTAGGTTTTGTGTGAGATCAGCTGGTAATAAGATTATGTATCAAATTATGGAGGGTGATAATAATATCTTACTATTTAACGTTGTAAATTTCAAAGTAGATAGTGGGCATGTTAGTACCCATTGTTTCTCAAGTTGTTTCATCTAACAATAGAGTTGACTATACACATGAGTCCCATGAAGATAGAGCATTTCCATCTTATAATCTGAGGGTTTGTGTCATACTAAACGTTGGAATGTACAACTTGAGTACCTTGGCTACGATGAGACTTTAGTGTTGGATTGTAGATTAGATGATTCATATTGCTAGCCTTATTGTTATTTACTAGCATTTTGAAAGGCTAATGGTATTTCTAGCTTAAGAGAAGGTGCACTTATTTGGTTATTTTTCCAAGAAGAGTTCAGGTGATTTCTCCATCCAAGGTTATAGGTATCATATTGAAGTTCATTAATATAAGCATCACCTAACTTCACAACCTTAAATCTATGCCTCTTTTTATATACTATACGCTTCTGGAAAGACTTTATCTCATTGAAATTTATTCCACTGTCACCATTCTTTACTTGAATATTTTCATGCAAACCAAACATGGATGATAATAGCATTGATAATTCATCACTCTTGTCATCGTCTTTTCAGGTGTCCATATTGTACAACGTGGTTCAAACAATACCAACATCCAACACTAAAGTCACATCACAGCCAAGGTAGCGCTCAAGTTGTACATTTCGATATTTGGAATGGCACAAACCCTGAGAATTATAAGATGAAGATGCTTTATCTTCATAGGACTCATGTGTATGGTCGAACCTATTGTCAAATGAAACAACTTGAGAAATAATGGGTATTAACATGCCATTGTCTAATATGAAATTTACAATGTTAAATAGCGAGTTATTGTTATTAGCCCTCTAAAATTTGATACACAATCTCATTACTTATAGATCTTACACAGAATGAAACTTACTTTAAAACTAATGTGATAATTAACCATGAAATTTCTTATAAAAATTTCCTTACAAGCAATTTAGTTTATAGCATTGCATGGCAGTCCTCGAATGAATCCCATCGATAATGCTGATCTTCACAAGGACTATGTTCAAGCTTCTAGAGGACAAAAATTTGATTTATTCCAAATGCTTTAATCTCCTTACTGAGAGTTCTTATCTTTGTTCCAAGACAACCTTGATTAACATAGAAGTTGACGTAATACTGACATGAGCACTTAAATTCATGTGGCTTTCTTTATATAAAACTTATTTTAACATCAACCCATAATTACAATAAAAAGAGTTTTTTGGATCAAATTAAAATTTCAAAAATTGTCTCATATAGTAAAAGAATGTTTAACAGGACATTGACATGGGTTAAGAGTTGTGGAAAATAATTTTGAGAAAGACGATGATGTGGATCTAGAAATGTCATATATATAAACACCACTATCCCATATAATAAAAATAGTAAATATATATTATGTAGATGTATTCTATATAACTAGTGTCATACACCAAGTCAACCTAAAAGCTTAAACATTTAAGTAAAGGCTCATGATTGGTTTTCCTTGGCATCACTCAGAGGCTTTTTCATACTAAAGCATTTTGGGCTTGTAGTGTGCATAACCACATGTACTAAAACTCAACTTTATTTAGAAAAATAGAGATGGTGAAGATTGAACTCCTAACCATTTGATCATTCATGAAGACTTGTACCATGTAAGGATCATTTCAACTTAAAAAGCTCAGACCCGTAATTGGTTTTTATGAATATATCTAACAACTATCAACTCAAGAATGTAGAAATTGACAGCAAAATGACTTTCTAATGTATATCCTTTCAACAAATAATGTAAAACAATATCAAAGTAAGGGAACACTTTGAACTTATATACCATGTGCATACATTAAAATATTTATACATCATACTCACTTTGTCTTATAAAGAAACTTCAAGACTTTGAACTAATAAGATGGTGTTATAACAATATGGAATACAACCCCTCACCGGTGTTTTCCTCCATTCCTCTGTAATTCCTCACACTGCCAACAACCTTCCATTTTTTACTTATTCAGACATGTTTAACTACTGGCATCATAATTTCCAACAATGTTAGTTGCATGTAGTATTCGCGATGTTTTAGGCTCGAAATGGTAAGGAATTTCTTGAAATTTCTTGGTGATTTTGCTTTCCTTAGATGATTTCATTCTTTCCTCTTTAATTTTGAGTGTTAATACCATGAACTTTGCTTCAGATTTGCTGACTTGCTCCTAGGTCTACGTTAGGGTTTGAAGAAGGAAAGAATTTGAATTTCCACTAAGATTTGGCATGATTTGGTGAGTGATTTTCCTTCGCCTCTTTATATTTGAAGTTTACATAAAAAATTATAAGCTAATTTTGGAAATCCCCAACTGGCAATGTCGTTAGGGTTCTTGAGGGACCAATACAAAATTTTTGGGACTTTGGGCTTTACTTAGCATTAAAGAAAAAGTGATTTGAGTAAATTGAAGCTTTTGTTTTGAGAAGGTGAATTAATGATTTTTCTTAAATTTCCTTGAATTTTCATGATATGGAAATATAGAAGTGAAACAAAACTATGTTGGATGAACTTATTAGGAATAAATAATTGTCTAATCGTGTTATTAGAAAATTTAAGAATGAAATTTGTATTAAGAAAACTACCTTCGGTTAAATATGATGTGTTAAGTCTTGGAATGAGATTCTTTCGACATAAGAATATATGTTTTTACTTGCATATATATCAAAGTCAAAGAACACCTAGATATTATGCATTGCATGGATAAATTAAGTTATTCATGTATCATACTCACTTTGTCTCATAAAAAACTTTGAACCAATAAGATGGTGTTATAATTTGGAATTATTTTTAAATTTTAATTCAACAAAAGATGACTTCATGACTCTATTTCTTAGTCTATGCAGTTCAAAAACCTTAACTAAATATTAGAAATTAAATATCTAACTAAAGAAGGTCACTTATTGGGTTAAGATTATTCTGATATGAGCTATTATTATGTTGAGGGCTGATAGCACACATATGTAAAGTTATGCCATTACTCCCTCTTCCTCTATTGGAATAGTGCCCCCACTAGATCTAAACGTCATCCAATTGATTTTCAACCACATGTGAACATAATAAAATAAGTTTTGATATTAAAACTTTTATTTTTATTACATTTCATTTTCATTTTCTTTCAACTAAAATCTACTCTTGCATACCAACCAAAGCTTTAAAATATTAGAGCTGTCCAACCAAATGTTACATTTCGACTTTGGATTTGCATTTCTTGAGTTTCAGGATTCTTTTTATATGAATAATGATGTGAACTAGAATTGGAATCTTGAGTCCAATGGGATTACATTGTCGCATATACTTTGACTTATGTTAAATTAAACTACTTTACTTTTGCTTTGTGTGTAATATTATTAATATAATAACTATTTTAGTTTAAAGTCATAAGGTAAGATAATAGTTTTGTTATACAATATCATACATGTTAAAATTAATAACTTAATTTTTCTATAATTATGAAGATATTTTGTTTGAGCGATTCAAGTGGTTACATCGATTCACACAGGATCCAAAAACTTTTTGAAATTTATAATTAGACTGAGTTATAGAAGGTTGATACAAACCCATATTTAATTTCGTCCAAGTTGAATCGCTCTTCAATTGTTTATATATTATTCTTTTGCACTTTTTTTGCCTAATTAATTACCTAAATTGACCACATCTCTCATTACAAAACGTGTCTCTCAAGAAGTCACGAGCGGGTCTAAAAAATATCGAAGTTACAGGGAATAAGATGTGAATGAATGAAAGCGTCCGACATGCATATCCTCTCGACTATTTGCTAATATATATATATATATATATATATATATAACAGAACCCTCTGGCTCTGATTTTTGCCATTGATGTTAACATTTTTCTTCTCAGTTTTGCTAATGTATGAAATTGTGTAATTTCAGCATCATAAACCCGTAAGCTTATTAGTCCAATATTAATCTGGAAAATATTGAAACTTGAAATTATAAATAGTCACCCACATGTCGATTGACGAATGAAGCATGAAGTATCTGAACTAGATAGAGTTGTTTGAAATTGGATGTCACCTATGCTTTCCAGGGTGGTAAGCGTGATTTACAATCATAAGTTTTAGTAAGCCCTATCACATTATAACCATATGTTTTATTATCAACTAACGTTCATTGTACATGTGATCTACAAAATGATGTAAAATGGCTAACGAAAATCTGACTTTTGTAGCAGCAATGTTCTACATGCTTGTTACTTGAGACCCGTTCAAGTATAGTTAGATCAGTGAAACTTCTCGTTTTAATAGTTGTAAGATGAGTGAGAATTTCATTAGGGCAGTTCATTTCTACTTCTGTACTTAAGAAAACAAATAAGTACTAACTTTGGAGGCTATTTTAGGACAAGAAGGTATCAAGACATCACTCCTCTGAACTCTATCACAATGAAGTAAGCAATCCTACTAAAACGAAACTTGAGAGTTTTGAGTACTGCAATTTAATGTCTTATGTTCAGAGAACACTTAAATATACTTATTTATAGAACGTAAAGAGCTGTCTTTATGAACACCGTTTTAAATCATCCACTTCTTAAGACAGAGTTAGTTGTCGACGCTGGATTCTTTGTTATTGCACATCTCTTTTATCTAAGAAACATCGATAGAACGCAGGATAAGAAGCGTTTCAAAACATTCTGAAATGACAAAACGAATACATCCTGGATACACAACATTTTGAAATGACAAAATGAATACATCTTGCATACACATGCAAGCGTAGCGTACGCAGTAGCTCACTATTCTACGCACTACTCTGAATTACATTTTCACATCCAGTCTTACAGAAGACAGACCACTGTGGTCACATGCCTTAAGGACCAAAAGGAAGAGCACTAAACAAACTTGGATCTTCGAAAGTGAGCCGCAATAATAAGTTCTCACTCTCGATTTTAAGTAGTAGTCCACAAACAAAAGTCAGCTACACCTTAGTATATTTTGTCTTCACCTTCGATTTTCTATACACAAGTCAGCTATGACACTTACTTTCCCCCTAAGAAAATTACTATCAAGAACAGTGCTCATAATGCTGTATTAGGTGCACAGATACTACTATTAAGCAGCTTACTCTGCCAGCTCGGCTCTCCAAAGGCAGTCTAGTTTGAAACAAAAAAGACAAAACAAAAGAAATGGTATAAGTAACAAATGACAATCGCTAAATTCTCCATTCTAAAAAAAACCTACAGAGAATTTGCTCAGTCGAAATTTTGATAAGCCATGGACAAAGACAGACATCTCACAACACATCTTCTTAAGTATTCTTTCGGCGCCTCGTATAAAAATTACATGCCATGGTCGTGCTAGTTGTTTAAGTGGACTACACACCCCGACATCCGCACGTCCTCAGCGAAGACTTCAAACAAAATTCACGCAGCCTTCTCCATTTATCATGTATCACAGATCTGGTAATCCAAAATCAAGATATTGCTCGACTTCCCCTATAACTGTATTATCACCTGGCTCCTCTAATTTCAAAAAATCAAATCCATAATCAACATCTGATGGTGTCTGTTCCATATGGTGCAGACTTCCCAGCAGCTTAGCATCTGGGTTTTGCAATTGATAGGAAAAGCTTGATGGTATCTCATTTTGAAGATTTCCGTCTCCCATAAGGCCCATTTGACCAAAACCCGTCGTTTCAGAGGAACCAATTGGATTGCTGTCTATCGCCCCCAGGAGTTCGTCTACGTCAAACATCTCATCCATAGAGAAATTCTGCAGGTAATCAGCCTCCAAATCATTACCATCAAGCCAAGAATAGTCCATCTGATCTTTACTTTCGTCCTCGGCATCCTTTCTAATGTCATGTACTTCTGGTTTCACAAATTGACTATCCCTGCCATCGTGATCTGCCAGATCGACAGGCTCATCATTTGGCTCTGACTTCACTTTGATACTTGCTGAGGCAACTTCATCAACTTCGTGATGAGCATTATCCCTATCATTTATTATCGTAGGTTGAAGCTTCACCTTAACATCCTCGGCCGCACAGACCTCAGAATGATTCGATATACTAGTTGTGTCAGAAGCTGCAGGAGTTGCCACTGAAGAACTTGATAAAGTTGTAGCAGAAGAAGAGTCCTTTAGTGACTCCTTGCAAGAAGTATAATCTGATATGTGAGGAAAGTTGAGGCGAGCAGAAGGACCATACATGGCTCTAGCTGCTTCATCATATGCAAGGGCTGCTTCATACGCAGTAGAGAATGTACCCAACCACAGCCTACTTCCTCTGTTTGGTTCCCTAATCTCAGCAACCCATTTCCCCCATGTTCTTTGCCTAACACCTCTGTAGTTACATCTTGAGTTGTCAGGCCCTCCTTTACCTTTCATACATCCTTTCTTTGAACCTTTGGCTGGGGCCCTGCGAGTTGGTTTACTCTCACCTTTGCTAGATTCAAGATTCTCATTATATTCTTTCCACTTTGCCAGAGTCTCAGCCACAGATTTAGAACCATCCCGCCTACCTCGACTTTTCCTCTTCCTAGAAGAATCCAATGGAAGAGAACTGATGTTAGAACCTTGATCATAAACACCCATGGCCGAGATTTGTTACACAGAGTTCAATAGTTTAGTATAGGCAACCACCTTCCACTTGATAGACTTCGTACACCACAAAAATGAAGGCGCAGTCTTTCCACTTAGCAATCAGATCTGTGTAAGTAAAGTATTCGCAATCAGGAGTTAGATAAGCTGAACTATATTAAGCACAGAATGAACTCAGAGGCCAAAAATTCTAGGCTGTATACGAGAAACGGAGCTAAAGAGAGGAAATTCGACTAATCCTTGGGCAAATAAAATTCTCCTTCCCCACGCAACCAGAAAGATGAGTATGAATGGGATTTGACAAGTCCTTATTAGTGTAGACCAAGCTAGGAACCTAATATCATTGGACCCCAAGCAATAAACCTTCAATAATAGAAATTCAGTTCCGTGCCCGTGAAAACTTCTTCATAATTGTCTTTTAAAAACGAAAAAAGAAGAAAGAGGCAGTGGCAATAGTAACAATCGCCCGATTCAAACAAAATTAAAAAAAAATAAAAACAACCCACCACAGGAACATACTATACCGAGAAGGAAGCCATAATCGTACGCAGAAGTCCCAGAACCGATTTTGAAGAAGAAAATTAATCTAAATAACAAACAAGCCTTCCCCGAAAACCCATCAGATTCAGATTCATCCAAAAAATTTCTCAAGAGAAAAGAAAACCAGAGAGTGAGAAGAAATTGAAAGAAATGGATTAAGCGAGAGAACCAACCTTAGTGGACACAGAACACGCTCGTAATACTTTTCTTTCCGATTCGATGAAAGCTCTGAGACTCGGACAAAACTAGGGCTTTTGTTTTTCCTCACGATATCTTCTCGCCGTTGTTCCTTTAGCTGAGTCTATGAAAGTTTCCGCCTGGGCAGCGCCGATTTCAGAAAAGGTCTATCCCTCTCTCCCTGCTTTAGCTAGCGACTTCAAGAAATCTCTTCGCTCCCTAGCTGTAATGTGTATTTATAGCCTTCTCTAGATATTTCTGATATTTTAATGCCCTCAGAAACGGATGACGTGGCACTTTCTTAGTCGCGTCGCGTCGCTTCGGACTCCCGAGCCTTGTGGCACGTGTCGCCCGAAGCTTCCCGAACCAATAAAACGCTAACGTCGCTTTCTTGGCTACGAAGGATTGCCCATACCATAACGCTCCCCTTTTGCCCCTCCTTTTACTTACATTCACGATTGTGCCACTGCCTTTTTAACAGTACGCGTGAAATATCTCTGGATCTGATTCTAGTGCTTCACGTTACACTTTTTTGCTCACTCATCCGGATGTCTGAGCTTTTGGTTTTTCATTTGTGGGCGAAACACCGCGGCCAAAGTCAAATTAATGAAGATTAAGTACAAGTTACACAAGACAAGTGGATGGATCTCCATCAATCTAGATTAGTGAGGGTCTTATTGTAAAAAACTAAATCTGGTCCATGGGATATATGGGCTTTGTAGGCGGCCCAATTTTGTTTCATAGTCCCTTTTATCTATATTATATCAACTAGGCGCATTAAAATGAGTTTGACCACTCAGTGAATCTCGTATAACTTATTTAAAAGATGAGTTAAATTAAAAAATTTTTTTAAAATTTTATTTAGTATATTTTTATCAACTTACGATTTAATTAATAGATTAAACGAGTTACCTATATTTTAAAAAGAAAACTTTTCAACCTACTGAATTTTCCTATGTAAAAAAATTAACCCTAATGTATGTATTGTATTGTTTTTATTATTTTGTAATTTGTTAAATTTAAATATTCTACTCATAATCATATTTTTATTATTAATGAACCATTGAATTATTCTATTTATTTAATCCGTTAAAACTTATTTTTTTAAGTTATTTATTTATTTATTTATTTATAATAATATAAAAATTATTTGATTAAATAAGACATATTATATTTAAATTTTTATAATTTTTATTTTATTTAATTTTATAATAGATTAAACAAGTCAATTCGCTTAACCTATCACTTAAAGTGGATTAAGATTTTTAACTCACTATCTTATAATAAATTAAATAAATTAACTTATTTAATCCATCAATTTAAATAAATTATCTTAAATAAATCAAATTGATCCACTCAACAATCTTAACATTAACGATGCATTATATCCCAAGAGAGAAAAACAATATCAGTCGGGGCAGTTCCCAAAGCGATAAATCATAAATGTTGATAATATGGAAAAATAAAATAAAATGATTAAAAAACCCTGTTTTTGGTTTAAAAATAGACAGCTTCCGATGAATGAAAGTCACGTGTAGGGTGAAGAGTGGGGTAGCTAGGAACACCTTCCGTAGGTTAAAGGAGTAACGAGCAGTGAAGCACATGCGGTTGGGATTTGATTGACACGTCATCCGATAGGTCATGGCGCGTGGGCCACGTGGCTGGTTATTTTATGTGCCACTTTATGCCGTCGTTAGCGAACACGTTTGTTGTGTTTATCAGCTAAATATTATCCATAAGGGCAAATGGACCGAGGCAGCGAGATATGGTCAATTGGTCATACATACGCAGCCACTGACGCACAAAAGCTAGGTTAAGCTAATTGCTTCCCCCTTATAAGTGGGCATAAATTGCATCGCGTCCTCACTTTTGGGTCAAAATAGATTGCAGTCGGATGGTGACACAATTATTAATAGGATATGATTTAGATATAATATTTTTGGAAAATTTAAATTTGATCATGAATTTTGATTTTCAGGAGTAAAATTTTTATATTTAATATTTAAATTAAATAAACCAATCCATATAACGAAAGAAACCAGATTTATTAATTAAATGGTTAAATTAAAAATATGAAATAAAATTAAATATAAATATTATAATTTTTTAAATTTCTAATGGGGCAATTGCCCTCCTCACTTTCCTGAACCATCCTTAAAGATGATATTTTTATTTGTTGGTTCTTGAGTATTTTTAATAAGAATAGAATTTTTAAATTAAAAATTCTTATGATGTTCTGGTTTAAAATGAAGTAAAAAAAAAAAAAGGTACAGAATAATGTTAGCAAAAACGAACATGGAAGGAGACTGAAAACGAGGTAAATCACCATTTACCACTATGTGATTTTTGTTTAGTCACGCTACTAAGCTTCATACGTGTATGGATCGTAGTTATTTCTTCATATATTTAACCCACGCTCTTTCACTTAACTACCAAACGCACTCTCCGGTCTGGCCAAAAAATAAGAAATTAAAAACTTTTTATATTTCTATTATGTTGTTTTTTAATTAAAATATAATAAGTACATAATTTTTTAACTATATTAAAATATATATAACTATTTTTATAATTATATAATTTCTAAATTTGATTATATATATTATATTATTATTTTTATTAACTATACATTTATTATGTGTTAAATAAAAATTTTAATTATAAAAAGAAAAAGAAAAGAAAAAGCACCCCCCCTTTGGTGGAAACTCCTCGGCAAGCAATTTCGCAAGGCCCTCTCCATCATCTCACCGCAACTCTTTTTAGTTGTTTTTGTTTCATTATTTTGAATACTAATTTTATTAAAATTTTAAATATATATTAAAAAGATGAAAATAAAAATTTCGTTTAAATAACTTAATCTCAAAATAATTTTGAATTTTGATAAAATTAAACTGTATTCGGTCAATTTATTTATGCATAACACTCACACATATTCGTGTGAGTGTAATGTTTGCATGCATTATCACATATGAAGGCTTTTAGTATTAAGATGGTAATCGAAGTATATAAAGAATATTAAACAAGAATGGCATATTCAATGTCACTAATAAATCCATCGAATTATAAATTTGTCACTTTGGTACAATTATTCCCAAAACAGTGTTATACTAAAAACAATTCTATACTAAAAACAATACTAAAAATCAATTTCAAACCATATTTTTTAAAACCAACATTTCAAATCCATTTTTTTTTTACTTTTTAATCCGTAGAAAAAAAAAAACTGTTTGTCACCACATACCAAGCAGACCCTATTATCTTCGTCATTTTCTGGATTTAAATTGTGATTACAACAGTAATAATAATCGGCCTGTAATATCAACGGCACAACGGCTATAACTTAAAAACCTTCCTTCTTTAGGTCTACTCGAAGAAGCTGGTGTTTAATAATGATGAGAAAGGTAAAGGAAGAGAGAGGGTTTGGTTCAAGAATCTCGAATGTTTCTCCAAAGGTTTAACGCGTTAACTTGTGGTACACAATTTATGCTTCCTTTGTTAGGACAGATAATGTTGACTTACTAAAAGGATCATAACTCCGACGCTAAGCAGTATCTGTTATTTCCCCTGTTTTTGGTTTTCCTTGTTTCCCATAAAGGCAGAGAGTTGGAGGCCAGAAAATTTGATCTCTTCAGGGGCCTCACATTTCTGGTGTATATTGCCCATTTGTTAACTTCTAGTTTGGTTTCTTCTGTCCTTGGCTAGTTTGAGTGCTTCACTGATCTCCACTTTTGCGGTTGTACCTATATTAACCTTGCCTTTGATGTAAACATAAAATTTCAAATTCTTATAATGTTATCTGAATAAACATGGCATGATGGTTGCTTACACCTTAACACTCCACTTTTTTCTTTTTCTTTTTCTTTTTTTAGTAAAATGGGAAATAAAGTTGAGATCATCCATGCCAGTCCTAAATATATGTCATTTGCTTTATAATGGCATAAACTTTTAGTTTTTAAGTTATATTTTGCTTGACTCTGCTTCTTCCCTCCCTAGTATTCATATATCTCAATTCTGATACTATTGACGTCCGTGTTGTGATTATGTTTTTCTTGTTCTCTAACAGCTATATACTTCGGAAACGAGGCAAGAGTGGGAGGGATATATTCAAAACTTCAAATTTGCTTGTAAAATTAGTAACAGGAAAAAAAAAAACAGGAATACATGTATCTAAGATCAATTCAACAAGTACGGGGTTGTGACTATGTCAGATGGCACTCTGTGTTGAATCACATCTGCGCCATCTTTTCTAAAATCTAAACCCCATTTATCTATATGAAAATAAAAGAACAAAGAAACAGAGCGAAAACAATCTAAGCTCCCCAAATGCAGGGAGGGAAACAAAAATGAACTTCCAAACTAAGAATAATTGACGACCCTCATTATTGAAATAACGAATTTAATTATTTTGATGATTCCTAACAGAGAGGCAGGTCCCCAGGAGGAGGCTCTATGGCTTCCAATTCCCCAAGTCCATTCTCTACCAAGAAAACCGTCGCCAATCCCCACGTGATATGAACATCCAAGTGACAATGCATAATCCACGCACCTGCAATTATAAAACAACCTCATAAATCATATGAGATGAAACATAAAATCATCGTAATATTTTTATGTGATTAAAAGAATGCAGTACCTGGGTTGTCAGCGACAAATCGTATAACTGCCCATCCATTAACTGGAACTGCCACTGTGTTCCTCAAAGGTGGATCAACGAGGTTAAATTTCGCAGTATCTTTCTTGGGATCGAAATTCCCGAACCCCTCTGCAACAATATAGAAATCATACCCATGAAGATGAATCGGGTGGTTCTCAGGGGTCACAATGCTGGTGTCCTGTAAAACAACCTGCACCCTCGATCCAAACCCCAACTTGTACGTTTTCGTCCCCGGAACGGGTTGCCAGAGGGAGCGGCTTACATTGCCGGTGTAATCGAACTTCACCGGCGGGTTGGCCGGAAAATCGGCGGTGAAGACTCCGGGAATGCCGTGGTGGTGGGCCTGCAGGATGGAGATATTGTTGGGAAGCACGAAAGATACGTTGTTCATGCTGGAAGTGAATCGGGTCCCGTTGGGGCCCTGGCATTGACTCGCCGGGAAATTTGGCGGGCAATTGTTGAGACCGAGACCGATTGTGAAGAAAAGATTCTCGTCGATCTCTGTGGGGACCTCCACTTTTCTTGGGCTTCGGAAGCTTCTGCTGAAGGAAGTGACCGTGTTGGTGTCGTTGTACGCCGGGAGTGCGGGCATTACCGGTTTAATGGACACTCCTTTTGCAGGACATGGGGCTGATTTGTATTCGAGAATGGCGGTGGTGGTAGTGTTGTCGAACTGCGCGTTCTGGGCTGATTGGTATGCGCGCGCCGCCATGTAGTACCGGGAAGGTGGCTGGTCACCGGTGATCAAAACGTCGGTGGTTTGCCCGGGCCCGAGCATGAGGACTCTGGTGTTGAAGGGCATCAGGTAGGAGGCGTCGGCACCCACCACCGTCAGCCTATGGTTGGCAACGGTGAAAAAAAGGGGTTGGTTCAGTGCGGCGTTGATCACCCGGAGAAGGTTGGTCTCGCCGGAGTCTATTGGAATAGTGATTGTGTCTGCACATGCATCGACCAATGGTAAGAAAATATGAGTTCCTATTGATTCATAATATATATTTAATGCTATAATCTACTAATAATTAAATATTATAATATGCGCGACTATAATGCACTGTTGATATTGTTATTCGTTGCTTGCTATAGTAGGCATTGTAACGTGCCTAAAATCATTACATATGGGCCAATTATCGCATTTGCTGATCCGATTGTGTTTTTTTTTTCCTATCAGATAATGTATATGACTCATTAATTATCAAAATTACTTTAAATCTTTAATGATTTCGTACTTTGAAGTTTACTTTTAATTTGGTAAAATGGTTTCTCTCAAGTGATTCTATTGCCTGTTTGAATCATATCATATAATTATCAAGACACGTGAAATATTATGAGGTAATAAAAGTGCAGAAATGAAGAATCAAACCTTGGCTAGAGCACTTGTAAAGATCACCAGGTTGGCCATTGATAGTGTAAGCATCAGAGATATTAGGAGCTGCTCCTGTTCGTGTGGCCTCCCTCACAACGTCGATGGGGTTTGCATCCCACCATTCCCCTAAACCATCATAATATTCCCACCGTTAATCCGTCGCCATCATGAACATGTATAGTCTTTGTCAAAGTAAATTGACCATAATATTCAATTATTTCTTTCGCTACTATTTAGCCATCAGGCTATCCCTATCATCTCGATCGTCAATCTTGGAAGAACAAGGAAAAAAGAAAAAGAGAATACCTAGAAGAACAACAGACTCGCGCTTTGGCTTAGTGAAAGGGTAAGCTTCACCTTCCCTTGGACGAATGACCAAAGCTCCATATACAGTGGCTCTGAGCCACGAGCTGTGTGCGTGCCACCAAAGAGTTCCTTCTTGTCCTTGAATAGTAAAACGGTAGGTGTAGCTTTCCCCCGGACGAATCGGACACTGGGTCACAAATTCTGGCCCATCAGCCCATCCAGTTCTGATCTGCCTAACGCCATGCCTATCCGCATAGAACAAACTCTCATAAGTTACACTTGCATGCATGAACCATGCAAAACAAACTTGATAATATATGTATATACCAGTGAATGGTCACGTTGTATTGAGCTTTATTAGTGACTTTGATGATCAAAGTGTCTCCATTGTTGACTTCCAAAGTTGGGCCTGGGAATTGCCCATTCACCGTGATGGCACTGTGGGTGTTGCACAGCCTCTTCACTGGGGTTGCTTGAACCTGTTCCGTTAAAGACAGTTAAAGTAATTGAAGGAGAAAGAACAAAAATATGAAGAGGAAGAGAGTGTGAGTAATGCGAGAACGCACAACAAATTCGTGTTCCTGAACTTTGGCGTTTGCGAAAGCTAGAAAGAAAGCAAACATGGCAAAGAAGAGAGAGGAGTATTTGGCATTGAGAGGCTCCATCTTTGAGTTTGAACAATGAAATGAGAGTACGTTGAAGAATGATGAGAGGGAAGGAGAGAAAAGGGGTCGTTTTATAGGGGGAATTAGAGGAGAGGTAAAGTCGTTTGAGGTTGGCAGATTAGGTTTTGATACGGCGTAGGGGTCAGACTACAGGGGAAACTTAGTTCAACCCTATACGAGTTGTTGCACCCACTGGTTAATATGAAAAATGCTTGCTTCCTAAGTATTCATTTATGGGTTGAATCTTTTGCAGACTAATAATCATTATTTTTGAAATTTTGTATCAGCTAATTATTAAGACGGATTTTACTCCTTTCTATTTTAATTCTTATTCAAGTGGCATGTGAGGAGATTAATTCCCATCTTTTTATCTAATTACCTACTGTTTACTTTTACCAAAAATATAAAACATTTCAAGTAGAAAAATAAAAGAAGAAGCAATGCACAGAAGTTTCATGTTTGCTGGCCTGAAATGGACTTCTACAAATTAATTATCTGCAGGAATTTACAAATAATATATTACAATTAATTAGCCTTTAAAAAAAATGAACTTTCTTTTCCTCTCAGCAATTCTTGTAATTTGGGACATAGTATTTTAATAGTAGTAAACAGTTCGAGGAAAAAAGAGTGCAACAATCACATTTAGCCAATTTGACTATTCTCCTGTTTCTGGTTGTTGTGGAAAATAAAGAGTTTTAAGTCATTTTGATTGTTTGATGAAAAAGTAATCCGCCACTTTAGACAATTGTTGATTTGCTTTCTTCTACTACTCCTTTTGTTTAACATAAACAACAGCTTGATTTACGTTTTATAATTTAATTAATATGCTATTCCCATTGGCCTGTATAATTAATCTAGTAGGATTAAGGTTAATAAATGTTAAGGCTGTCTAGCTGAAGGCATATAGTTGCTTGTTGTCATGCTCTGGCCCTCACGGTAGGCCAATGTTTTTCCATTTTTCTTTTGTTGGGTAAGAATGGGGTAGGCTAATAGTTTTGATTTATTTCTTGAGTCTCTATTAAATATGAGGAAATTAATTAATGCGAAAAGTGGGCTACCATTAGGTTTCCAGCTATGATCTACTATTACTGACAAAAAAAATCATTTGATTGGGTCTAACAAGAATTTAGTTAGAGGCACTCATGAAAAATGTAACTTCGAGTATTAAATTTGGTGGCCTGTCTCACAAATAGCTTCTTACACATGGACGAATACACACACAAGCATGTCATATTCATACGTACTCTGACGTTGACGAACACTATATCCATATATAAACAATACGAGATTTTTCTCAGTATTTACCAAAGTCAAACCTAGAATTCACGATCGTATAAATATATAAAATCTAGTTTCTTTGAAAAGTTTTACTGACTCCATGTAATTTATCCGGTACAGCTACTATATGGACCCTATATTTAATTTGATATTTATGCTTTGACACTTCATAAAGCTCTTGAACGTACAAAAGAAGACGTGAGAAATCAAGGAGATGAAACAAAAAGCTTGGACTAGTCTATTTCAGTGTCCCCTTGTAACAGATCTCTCACAAAATTATTTTATGCTTAAATCACAAGGAAGATGGCAATGCTCCCTTTTACAGCGAGTAATCTCAGACTATCGATAAGGAGGCCTTGTCTGAATGTTTTGTCTGATTATGGTGTGAAGGATTAATGGCCATACTCCACATGATTGAATCTGATAACAACATCTTGCCTAGAGCACGCAGTACAGATTCTTTGTTTTGGTGTCACAAACCGTTAGATTCTTTAAATTAAGCATGTCAAAACTGAGGGCGTGTGAAAGGGATTAACATAGGGATATGTTGAATCAAAAATGTTTAGACATGGATTGGTGAACAAGAAAAAAATTAAGTGCATCATACAAAGTTGGTAGAGTTTGTTATTGACTTTTGGAGATTCTTAAGAAGGGAACAAAATTAGAAAGTACATTGAAAAGAAAGAAATAAGGAAAGAAAGAAAGAAACGAATGGTGAAATTGACAAAGGAGCCGAAAGTGTATATCAATTTTGCTTGTCAAAATTTGCTGGTGATTAGTCTTCCCAAAGCTGCCCAGCTTGCTTATTAATTTTTGTTGTCTTGCTTGGGATTTTGATTACTTGGGTTTTCATTTTCATGGTTAGTTATAAGTGGTTGCGAACTTGTGAAAAACTTTAATTCCACCGCTGCTGTTTTCTCTGACCCAGAAATGATTATAGAGATAATTAAAAAAACAAAAATTAAACAACTAATCCCTCATAACTCATTCATCCAAAGGCGAGGCCTTCGAGATCACGCTCAAAATCATACGCATTATTAGGGGTACATACTTTTTGTGAAATGCACATGTTACGTTCATGAAGCCATAATAATGGTTTCCAGTGAGACGTTCTTTACAAGTTCATTATCATTCGGTGCTCGTTTTAGGGACACATTATGTCCCATAAGGATCAAAAGTTCCTAAGTGCGCAGAATATAGAGGGGACGTACGTTCTATGGAAAAATTTGTCTGAAAGATTATACTTTCAGTTAAATGTTAAGTGCCTGTTTGGTATTGTCATTATTCGCCTATTTTACGTTGGAGTTTTATAAAAAGTATTATGGGAAAGAAATAAAACATTTTCATCAATATTACTGTGTTTAGCAAAAATCTTTTAAAGTAAATTTTTTTTACCAAATTACTTAAAAGACACGTATTTAAGAGGGCTGATAAAAAAATATAAGAGGTGATTATAGTGGTTTTCTTCTGCTTCTGTTTTTAAAGAAAAGTCTGGAAGCTACTTGGTTATTTATTTATTTAAGCAAAAGCTCAGCCAAACGCTGCATGATTTTCAAAATAATTATACTTCATTGGAAAAAAATAGGCAACTTCAACCCACTTAGAATTTAGGCCTAACAAATTGGTCAGTCTACAACAAATTTAGCTATTCAAACTATAGTTAGGGGGAGTTTGAATTTTTTGGGTTAGCTATTATTTTTAATGATGCTAAAAGTGAAAATTTAAGAGTTATTGCATGTTGCTATATCTACAAGAGATTATATCATCATTATTTTCTTTTGAAATTGAAGCTATCAATAGGTGTGTAAGATTCACATACGTTGTGAATTCTATATATTATCTAAGTGAAACATATCGCTTGACCATGTCTTACATGCTTTCTTATTATCTCTCCTGAGATAAAGAAGATTTATTTCCCAAAGGTTTGAAAAGGTAAAAACATCACATAATGGTGCAATGACCAAGGAGTTTCTCTCCAACAAGCAACACAAACAGGGAAAGAATCAGATAAGGTTCTACTTTATTTAACAGTCTCAAAGTTATTCATGAAAAACAAGACACAATAATCACATGACTGCTTAGGCTCATTACAAAAGCCTTGCAAATAATGCAGTTGCTAAGGTTATATATGTGGTTGAGATCTCTCTAGCATGAGTGACATGGTATGGGGTCTAGCCAAACATCAAATTTCAAATTAGATAAATCACTTTATTGAAATTTGGTTGTGTGGATCCAGCCAAACATTCATGTCAAAAAAGATAAATCACTATGTTAAAACTTAATTGTGTGGGATCCAATTAAATATTAAATATTATAGTAGATAAACTACTTTGTTGAAATTTGGTGGTACTACTATGTGAAACTTAACAACATAAGCTGAAAATATTCAAATGTTGCACATATGAGTTTAAAATATGCATCCTATGCATGTGCAAGTGGATCACTTGTAAAGAATACACCAAATGGTATATTGTCTTACATGACTTGGAGTTATATGACTTGGAGTCTCTATAAATAGAAATTTATTTTTGCTCATTTGATCATCAAGCAACAAAGAGTTCCGCTATATAGTGAGTGAGTGAGAGAGTTATTCTCAGAATGTGAGAAGAATATAGAGTGTGAATAAATCCCAGAGAATTTAGAGTGTGGAAAAAATACACTGGAAATATTTTTGGATATCATTTCTATTACTCCTTAGTATTGCAATTATCAAAAAATTGTGATATTTAAATAGGAGAGGTCTCACTAAGAAACACTATATTTACCTCTTATGTGTGAAAGTGTGAAAAAGATATTTTGTAATTATCCTAAATATAGTGAAGTATTTTTGGAGTATGTCTTTTGGTTTTTTCCTCGAAATTTGGGAATTTTTCACATTAAATTTTAGTGTTCCTTTTTTAGTTATTTTGCACATATTTTATTTCCGTTGAGCTGTGTTGTTGGTAGATTTAATTCTATCAAACCTATTTGGTACTCATTGTCACATTGACATAATTATAATGTACACAATGAATCAATCCCATTGCCTAACAAGTGATATCAGAGTTTGGTTGAGCTTTGGTGGGTTGTGCTATGTAAATTATGGAGGAGAATACAAGCACCATGATTGAGCTGACAACTAGAAATTACTCTATTTGGAACCGAAGATGGAGGATATTCTCTACTACATGGATCTTTATGATCCTGTAGAAAAAAGGGTAGCAAAGACA
The DNA here is from genome assembly GCA_037074485.1 of Delonix regia. Lineage (NCBI taxonomy): Eukaryota > Viridiplantae > Streptophyta > Magnoliopsida > Fabales > Fabaceae > Delonix > Delonix regia. The sequence goes on along the minus strand of CM073452.1, from coordinate 15,551,146 downwards.
GACGATGTCACTACTAACCAATGGAGAAAACAAAACTGAAAGGCTATTGGATTAATTAGGCAGTGGGTGGACATTAGCACAGAGACTAATGCTTATACTCTTTAGAAGAATTTAAAAGATCCTTATGAGAGAAAGGCTGCACAAAATAAAGCATTTGGAATTAGAAAGGTGGTGAATGTCAAGTATCGAGATGAAAGATATGTTGCAAAGCACTTGAGTGATTTCCAAGATTTAGTAAATTAGTTAAATACCATGAAGATAGTGCTGGACGAAGAATTACGAGCACTATTACTTTTAAGTTCTTTACCAGATAGCTGGGAGACCTTGGTGGTATCACTAAGCAATTCTACATCGAACGATAAATTATCTTTAGTCTAAGTCAAAGATAATATATTCAATGAAGAAACTAAAAGGAAACATTTAGGGAAACATAATTCCCAAGCCCTTGTCACAGAGAACATGGGAAGAAGTAGAAGCAAAGGACGTACAAAAAAAATTCAAAGATTGATCGCAATCCCAGTCTAAAACAAAATTTAGTTGTTATCATTGTGGCGAAGAAGGACACATTAAAAGGAATTACAAGGCTTAAAAGAACAGAGATAAGAAAAATCGAAAGAATTAAGAAACAACTGATGATAAAAGTTCGAAAACCTCTGTGATAGAAGGAGAAATGGTGATACTTTTTGTTGAAGATTCATGTGCGAAATGGGTCATTAATTCAGCAATATCATATCATGTCACTCTTAACAAGGAATTCTTTATTGTGTACAAAGTAGGAGACTTTGGCAAAGTAAAGATGGGTAATAGAATTAATACGAACATTGTAAGGATTAGTGATGTGTGCATTTAAACTAACATCAATTGTACACTCACATTGAAGGACATGAGACATGTGCTAGATTTACGCTTGAATTTGATCTTCATACATGCTCTGGATCTAGCCGGGTACTACAACAACTTTAGCAACAGTAAATGGAAGCTTTCTAAAGGCTTGATGGTTGTTAATAGGGGAATAGTGTCGAATATACTATATAAGACTCAAGTTAAGAAGATTTGAGGGTTGAATGCAGTTGAAAATGATGCTTCCCCAAATTTGTGGCATAGGAGATTGGCTTATTTAAGTGAAAAAAGATTGTAGATTTTAGCTAAGAAGTCTCTCATTCCTTGTGCAATACAAGGCTAAATCCTTGTGATTACTATTTATTTGGCAAGCATCATATAATGTTTTTCAACAAAAAATTAAAAGAGAATATTTTGAATATGGTTTACTCTGATATATGCGGACCTATGGAGGGGAAGACTTTGGGTGGTAGCAGATACTTTATAACATTCATTGATGATGCCTCACGGAAGGTGTAGGTGTATTTCCTAAGGAGGAAGGACTAGGTATGTCAATACTTCAAGAGGTTTTATGCCATGGTAGAGAGAGAAATCGAGAAACCTTTGAAGTGTCTTCAAAGCAACAATAAGGGTGAGTATACTTCCCATGAATTCAACAACTATTGCACTGAGCATGACATCATGTATGAAAAGATGATTCCTTGCACCCCATAGCAAAATGGTGTGGCTAAGAATTAACCAAAACATTTGGAGAAAGTGAGATGTATGTTGAGAATGACTAAATTGCTTAAGCCATTCTAGGGTGAAGTTGTTCAAACAGCATGCTACCTGATTAATAGATCTTCATTTGTTCCTTTAGGCTTTGATATTCCTAAAAGAGTATGGTTTGGACATGATATTAGTTACTCTCATTTGAAAGTATTTGTATGCAAAGCCTTTGCTTAGGTAAGTAAGGAGCAGAGACAAAAGCTTGATGATAAGGCTATTCCTTACATATTTATAGGCTATGGAGATGAGGAATTTGGTTACAAGCTATGAGATCTGGAAAAAATGAGGATTATTAGAAGCAGAGACATAGTGTTTCATGAGCTAGAAAATATGACAAAGTCTGTGATTCTAGAGAAAATCGATGAACTTGGTGGTAAGGTTGATTTAACACTAGTTTCTCCTACCAGATAAAATGCCACAAAAGGGAAAGAGTTACATGAACAAAGGGTTAGTGATGAGCCAGCTATTGATGATACAAGAGATAGAGAAAGTGTCAAGCAGTGGAGGAACGACAATTCAAGCTAGAAAATATCCACACTGATGAAAATCCTGCATATATGATGACAAAGGTTGTATTGCAAAAAAAGTTGAAACTTTGTGTCGAGTTTATCAGCATGGATCCATGATGATTGCTTTCCAAATTATTTTCCCCTTTGGTTGGAGGGGGAGAATTATAGGGTACAACCAAAAATCAAATTTCAAATTAGATAAACCACCTTGTTGAAATTTGGTTGTATGGGATCTAGCCAAACATTTATGTTAAAGAAGATAAACACCTTATTGAAATTTGGTTGTGTAGGATCCAACTAAATATTAAACGTCATAGTAGATAAACTACTTAGTTGAAATTTGATGGTACTACCATGTGAGGCCTAGCAACATAGGTTGAAAATATTCAAATATTACATATATGAGTATGAAATATATATCTTATGCATGTACAAGTAGACTACTTGTGAAAAATACACCAAATGGTATATTGTCTTATATGATTTGGAGCCTTTATAAATAGAAGTTTATTCTTACTCATTTGATCATCAAGCAGCCAAGAGTTCAACTGCATGCATAGTGACTGAGAAAGATAGAGAGAGAGTTATTATTTGAGTATGAAAAGAATATAAAGTATGAGTAAAACCCAGAGAGTTTAAGATATGGGAAAAATACACCGGGGATATTTTTTGGTATCACTTTTATTACTCCTTAATACTACAATTATCATAAAATTATAATATTTGAATATAAGAGGTCTCATTAGAAAACACTATATTTATCTCTTATGTGAAAGAGTGTGAAAATGATATTTTGTAATTATTATAAATATAGTGAAGCATTTTCAGAGTTTGTTTTATGGTTTTTCTCTCAACATTTGTGGGTTTTCTACGTTAAATTTTGGTGTTTATTTTTTAGTTGCTTTACACATATTTTATTTATGTTATACTGTGTTATTGATAGATTTAATTTTATCAAACTTATTTGATGTTTATTATCACATTGACATAATTATAATTTACACAGTAAATCAATCCTATTGCTCAACACATGGGCCTTGACAAAAGCCTCCTTCTACATTCACTGATCATCTAATCACTGCCAATCCAATTTTGCACGCTCCCAACGTTTTGAGCTCCACATTACCTTGTAAGGGAAAAAGCAATTGCTAGGGAGATTCATGCCAGCACATTCCTTCTCATGATTAACTTGCAGATGGATTCACATTTATGAAAATTCTCTTTTCTCTCAACTCTCTCTCTCTATGCCTGTGTATGATGTTCTTCTTCAAGGTATATAGTAGCAAGGGATTTGAGTGGTTTGCAGGAGGTCTTTGTTCAAATATAGTACGTGGTACCAGAAAACATAGACTCTGGAGTCACATAAAGAGGACACACAAAATTATGTGGTCTCCTTTGTAATGCCTGAAGAAGAAAAGCGAAAGGAAACATATTGTCCAACATAAGACCTTCTTGCAGATGGCCATGTGGATATAGTGGCAGAGGCAACACAGATCACTGAAGTTAAAAATACTGTGGTTTTACTTCGAAAGTTTTACTGTTATATGCAGTGACATTATCTACAGAAACACTAATCAAATAAGCTAGACACTAACCAAATGAGGCTGCCATTGTTTTTTCAAAGCTTCTAAACAGACCCGTAAGGATTCGGCTATCACTTAGTGGTCCCTTTTACAACATGCATCTCAAGCGCAGTACCATGTTTTTTATCGTTCATTGTCGCACAACCCTTCACTGTCTCTGGCCTAATAGAAAAGAGTTGTATCTGCTATTTTACTTATGAAGGACATAAAAATTTTGTTTAGAGTTCTCACCTACTCTATGTGGTAGAGACAAAAAACAAACGACAAATTCTATTCGTACAGTGGAACTCATGTTTTTACTTTAATATATAGCGTGCAGTAATTAATAAGTATTCAGATTTCACAGAAGCCCGAAGATATTGAGAGTTTTTTTTTTTTTTTAAATGTATCCAATAAACTTTGTTCTATAGGCAGAAAAGCCTTTGAGGTGACCAATCTCCGAAGCAACCGAAATCAACAAAAACTATCTTCAATGCCCAGCATCTCTAATACTAGAATTTTTACATTTGACACATGGACAAACTTTTGGTAGAGATACCACTTTGAGAATTTCTATAGTAATTTATGCAGATGCAATGACTCTTAATATATTATTGAAACTTTCATGATCAAATGATCAAAAAGTGTAATCTTATGATCTCTGGCAAAATTTACGCGCATAATCTTTTATCATATCATTCCCAATCTTCCAAGGAGCAATGATCCAAAAATTTACAGGATAGAAAGTGCCATGATTGGAAATTTAAAGGGGGTCAGGAGTGGGCAAGGACGATTAGGCCTTGATTCAAACTACTGTTCTAATGGTTTCCTTTTCCTTCACAAGCCATCATGGTAGCAGTATGTTAAAGCCTGCGGATCTTGCACTAAGAATTTTACTATAGAGAAATATGGACTATTAAATTTTAATTCAATGTTTAATATTTTTTAAAAAAATATTTAAATTAAAAAATATATAAAAAAATATGAACCATTAAATCTAGATTTAATGATCCATATCATTAATGAAAAATTTGCAATAATTAATTTAACTGCAGAAGATCCAATCTTATATGTTAATCCCTTATAAGGACGCCCACTAGGACTTGTGTGTAGTGTCTATAATATTCTCTAACTTCTGTGAATTTAAAATAAAAAAAGACTAATGATTTTAGATTCGCGGGAACATTATATATCTATTTATACAGTAATTAATTATTAAAGAATAAAAATTATATTTTATTGAAAGATTTTGTTTACTAATATATATATATATATATATATATATACATATATATTATAACTACATGATAAGTCACTTTTATTATTTATTACTGTTCGTTGCATTTTTTCTTTTAAATTTCATTTTATTTTTCCTTTGTTATCTGTTGATTCTGTTTCTGTCCCCTATTTTAATTTTTGAAATGTCATTTACTTCGGGCGTCTCTGGTGGCTAGGGGATTCACCGTTAATTTTTTTCTTTGGCCAAAAACTCACGTGTAATTATTGTAATAAATTTTTTAAAATAAATAAAATATTATTTTATATTTAATAATTGATTACATCATAATTAAATAGCATTTCCCATAACATAAAATCATTTCCAAATTAAAAAAGTTGTCATAACAAAAACTATATGATTAATATTCATATAAAACATAGTTCAACCTGCCTATCAATATAAGTACTAGGAAATTCCAAAATTTAAGTCAAGTTTACTATCACTTGATCTTCGTATTGAATTTTAGGCAAAAAGAAAAAAGATGTTATATTTATTTTAGCTAAATATTCGTCAAACTCATAGAGAACTACTTTTGTAAGCCAATAGCTATGTAGGAGTGATTATAACCCGCACAGCCTCTCGGTTATTTCGGATTGAGCCAAGTCCTAGGCCGAAGTATAAGCTTAGTTTGGCATCACCTAACATAATCTTTAATTTTTTTTGTTTTTGGTTTACTTTTTTTAATTGGTCATTATTTTTTAAAAAAATAGGTATTACTTATATATATAAAGTTCAAAATCTAATCAGGCTAAGTCTAAAGCCTGACCATATTTTTTGCCTAAGTGAGAACCCAAAGGAGGACCATGGGTTGATGTAAAGTTTGGTCTAACTTGAGATTTGAACACCACGGAAACTATGGTTCTTCTTCATCCTTCTGTTAGCTTTTTGTTTTTTAATTAATCTAAGCTCTTCTTTTATATAGGTCGAATAGCACTTCTTCCATGGTTTCATTAAGTGTAATTTCCTTGTAAATGTTACAAGAGGGGTTTAAATAGTAGGAATACAAATATCACTTCTTCTTCCATGCTTATTTTAAAGTTTATGTAACATATTTTCTCATCTTTAAAATTTGGATATTGGCCCTTAAGATTTATAAATTCGTGCAACTTAGCTCTTTTGTTAACTTACCGAACCAAAAACCTAATAAAACTAGATTAAATATCGATTAACTAATTTGAGTTTGAGAGGAAACGAGTAAACTACTATTTATATGCCTTCCATTTTTACGCGTATAAAAGAGGCGAATAGGGGATTTGATGGTATTTTTGTCCATTAGACTTTGTGAGAAATATCATTTTATTCTTCTACTTTTAAATTTAGTTTTATTTTGATCCTTCATAAATTAAAAGTTTTTAAATAGTTCTTAAATTTAATCTCATTTTAATCATTCACAAATTAAAAAAATCAAAATAGTCATCTACTTCTTAATATCTAACCTAAAGTAGTCCCTATCTAAAAATAAAAACTAAAAGAGATCATACCTAATCAAATTTTAGAAAGTGAAAGATTATTTTAAAATTTTTTTAGAGAATCAAAATAAAATTACATTAAAAATAAAGAACTATTTTAAAATTTTTAATTTATGGAGGACCAAAATCAAATCACATTTAAAAATGGAGGACTAAAATAATATTTTCTCATTAGACTTTGATGTTTTAAAATGATATATATATATACATATATATGAAGGGGTTCTATTAGGTAATTTTTGAACAAACATACTGGTAAAACCATCAAATTGCACAAATTTTATAAATTTCAAAAAATTATAATAAAATTTTATAATTTATAAAATAAATTACACTTACCCTCAAGGTAAAGAAACAGATGTTATGCATTTTAATATAATTTTTTAAAACCAACCCTTAAATGATTTATTCCTTAAACATTGTAAACGGGATCCAAATGATCGCCCCAAAAATGCATGGTAATATACCATGGCCGTACGGTCAAGAATCAAGGTCACAAACTGCATGTCTACTGGGCACCGATTTGCCAAAACTGCCAAACTGGCTCTGATTTTCTCCGCCCCATTTTTCTATGTGAAGCGAACCCGGGTTGACTCAACAAGGCCGAGTCTTGCTCACTCGATCGCTTCACTGTCGCGATCGCTTTCCGTGTAATGCCCGATGCCACATGCAGCGTCATTCCTAGCTCGTCTTCTTCTTTCTCCCACCTAGAACCACCATAGCCTCCGGAGATTATGAACCCAGACCTGCACGAATATCGATTTTTGAAGATTTGATTCAAGATGATGAACCATGACAACCTGCCGGATTACGAAGATGTTCAATTGCACGTGCCCCATGACGAAATGGAAACTCTGGTCCTGGATGAGCCCTCCAATGGTCAACCCCTCTCCGGTCACCTCCAACCGTCGCAGCTGGTGTCCGTATCGGATGATCCCCTGAATTTATCCCCTTCGTCGATCACATCTAACCAAAGCCCTAAATCCCCCTTCAATTCTTTCCTTGACCCACCATCATACGCCGAAGCAATCTTCACATCCTTCGATTCGTCTTCGAATGGTCACGAAAATCCCGACCTTTCTTCCAGATCAAACCCCTCTAATTCCGATTATTTGTATATGTCGGTCTCGGATCCGCAGAAAGAGCAAGAATTGACTAATTCTCTTGTCCCCGGTGGGAATACTTATTACACTTATCTCATTACGACGAGAACGAATTTGCCTGAATATGGAGGATCCGGGTCCGAATTCAGCGTTCGCAGACGGTTCAGGGACGTGGTAACCCTATCGGACCGGTTATCGGAGTCGTATCGGGGGTACTTCATTCCGATACGGCCTGACAAGAACTCGGTGGAGAGCCAGGTCATGCAGAAACAGGAATTTGTGGAGCAGAGGAGGATTGCATTGGAGAAGTACCTGCGGAAACTAGCAGCACACCCGGTGATTAGAACGAGCGAGGAGCTTAGAGTGTTTCTGGAGGTGAAAGGGAAGTTGCCTCTGGTGAAAAGTACAGATATGGCGTCAAGGATGCTTGATGGGGCGGTGAAGCTGCCCAGGCAGTTGTTTGGTGGTGAGGCAGTGGGAGCAGTGGATGTTAGTGAAGCGGCACAACCTGCCAAGGGTGGGAGGGACTTGTTGAGGATATTTAAGGAGCTGAAGCAGTCAGTTACCAACGATTGGGGTGGAACGAAACCGTTGGTCATCGAAGAAGATAAGGAGTTTCTGGAGAGAAAGGAGAAGTTGGCAGAGTTTGAGCAGCAACTTAGCAGTGTTTCTCAACAGGTTTATGTTTATGCAGTTTTTATTTTTGCTTGTTTGTTGATATGATATAGGCCGTTGAAAAGATTCCTGTTGATTCTGACATTCGCTTACTGGATTCGTTGATACGGTTCATTACCATTTATGTATTGGGGCTTGTGTTTTAGAACCATTTATATTTATATATTTGGCCAATCAACTAGCTCGTGGAGCTCTATGGATAATTAATAAACAGTATCTAGTATTTCTCTTCCCAATGCTTTGGTTTATTAAATGGCTAATATTTGTACACATCGAATTCAGGCTGAATCTCTTGTTAAGTCACAGCAAGACATGGGTGAAACAATGGGTGAACTAGGTCTGGCTTTTGTAAAGCTTACCAAGTTTGAGACAGAAGAAGCCATATTTGAGACTCAGAGAGCAAGAGCAGCTGACATGAGAAATGTGGCGACTGCAGCTGTTAAGTCAAGCAGATTATACAGAGAATTGAATACGCAAACAATCAAGCATTTGGTATATACGTCTTTTACTCACTCTTGATAGAATTTTTCTGCTGTATATAGTCAAGAAGAGAAACTATTTTATTGCTGTACGTGTTAGTTTGGTAATGCATATCTGTAACTGTCAATTTGGAGCACAAGTCTGCTTTGTTGTTTATGATTTATATTTTGTCCATGTTGCAGGATAAGTTACATGAATATCTTGGAACTATGCTAGCCATTGACAATGCATTTTCTGACCGATCAAGTGCTTTACTGACAGTTCAAACACTCTCATCAGAATTAGTTTCTTTACAATCACGGATTGAGAAGCTTGAAGTTGCTTCATCCAAAATATTTGGTGGAGATAAGTCTAGGATACGAAAAGTAGAAGAATTGAAAGAAGCCATTAGAGTCACTGAAAATGCTAAATTATGTGCAGATAGAGAGTATGAGCGAATCAAGGTAGCATCCCTTGTCTTCTTTTCTTCTTCTTTTCCCTCTCTCTATGCATATGTAGCTCATCTGTTTTGTTGCAACGTTAAGATTATTTTACCATAAATGTGTATATATATCCAGTTTTTTAACATTCAGAACTGGCTTTTCTATATTTTGTTTGACATTAGATACAAGTCATACCTCCTAATTGCACCAAAATTTGAAGACTTTTAAGTTAATTTTCCCTGATTTTGTTTCATGATTAATTTTGGATAATATACAACGATAATGTTGCTCAACTACTGATAAGCTCCCATCTGCTCCTCTGAAAGTTTATTCAAGGAGAAAAAAAAAAAAAAAGGGAAAATACATGTGATGAAGGCAGGAATGATAGAGATTTTCAGAGTCAAATTATTGAGTCAATTATTGGTAGTTATGTTTGTCAGTTATGGATTTTATCTTTTAATGATTTATGTCAGTGTCTCTAACTATATCTCAGTGTGTTATTCTGACGATAATCACTTATGGTCAGTTAAGTAACTGTTTGGAAGTTGTAGGAAATATATATTGTATTCTGGATAAGGAAAGATTATAATGGAATAAATTACTTCAGTTTCTGGAGATTAGTCTCTTCCATACAGGACTGTTTAGGTGTTCCAGATTCTGGTACTCATCCCTTTTTCTTTTTCTGTTCTGTTTGCTCTTACTTAATTCTGGAATTACCATGGGTCCAACTACTGACTTTGATATTTGCTTCACTTGTAAAATTAAGTTACATTATTATAAAAATTGACAATGAGGTAAACTTAAATTAATATGATAATGATCGTATTATCAAGTTTTCACATGATTCTCATGTCCTACAATGCGACTTTGTGTTGACACTGTTATTTGATTTACTTACTAATGTTTTATTAAATGCTAAATTTGGGTCTTTATATCGTGGTTCAATTACAGAGTTGGTAAGAGATTTGAACATGATTTCAAATCTGTTGTCATTCCAAAGCTTAGATTCATGTAAATTGGTTTCTTTAAGATCTAGGTTGATTGTTGGAATAGGTATATCAGTATATGTGAGGCAGAACCAGATAAAGATACATTGATACTAATTTGTGATCTGTTTAAATGTTTGCTTTGTCTGATATATATTTGGACATTGAATTTTACACAATTCTTTTCTCACCAAGAACAATGCTATTGCTGAATTATTGCATTTGTCTTAATTTTGTTATTCAATCTTTTACGCATGCTCTTGTGCATGTTGAAGATAGAGTTGTGCTGTTTGCATGAAACCAGGAATCATGTTTGTGTCATGTGCTTAAGGACCTTCAAGTCAAGATGTGATTTATGTTGTTTGCCATGTAAATTAGTTCAGATTTATAGATTCATTACTGGGAATTTATTATCTGTGAAGATTATTGTCAAAATATCAGGTTTGACTGTGTAATTTGTGCAGAAAAATAATAGGAGTGAGCTAGAAAGAGTTGATCAAGAGAGACATAATGACTTCATGAGTATGTTGCGGGGTTTTGTTATCAATCAGGTAGGCCTACGTTTATCTTCACTCTTGTAAGATAATATTTGAATAATTGTAGTTGCATACCATCATTTTCATACCTTCTTTTGTATATACCCTTTTGTTGATTTATAATAAAAATCGTGAATGATGTAAGCTACTTTTTGTTAGATAATATTTCATGATATGAAAAAGGTGTAAAAATGGTGTAAATTTGGTGGGGGTGAAAGTAACGCAGCTGTTTGTAATTTTACATGGCCATTTGTGGTTCAGAACAGTGACAACTGTACATGCATTTTACAGGCGGGTTATGCAGAGAAGATGGCAGCTGTCTGGGAGAAGCTTGCAGAAGAAACTTCTACATACTCGAGACTGAGAGACATAAGCTAAAAATTCACTTGACTGTAAATTTTTGCTTTCAACTTTTTGACGTTACTTTCTATAATTTTGTTTCATTGGTTGCACTGTGGGATATAAAAGCGTTTCTTTTGTCTGCAACGTTCAATTTCGCTCTCTGATTCAAGATCTCCGAATGGCCAGCCTATATCTACTGCCGCTAATTTTTTCTTAATACTCCCATATTCCCGTCTGGCGGTCGAGATAAGACTAGTTCAAAGATCCGCATTGGTTTATATCTCATGACCCTTCCTTTTTTTTTCTTTTTTTTTCGAATTTAAGTGTAATGACTCACCAACTTTCTTCCCCCATTAGATAACAGAGAGGAGTATTAATTTTCTTTGGCAAGTTATGAAATTTACGTCTTTCAGTTTTAGAATAGATAAGTATTTACAGACGCGGGCAGTCAAAGCAGGCATAACTGATATAGGAATGAACGAATTAGAGGCATGTCCTACTAGGTATAGAAGCGGAAAATTTAAAATGAAAAATAAGTCAGAAAATTGCCCTACTTCGGGCTTAAGGAGCGCTGTTAATGACTGGTGGAAGGGATGGCTCCATGATCCCAAGAAGTGAGCGGTCTAATCTGTTGTAGCTGGTGGAGAACTTGCTGAACTTCCGGCCGTGCTGATGGAGAAGGATCAACACAGTGCAAAGCCAGCTTCAATGTGTTGAGTAACTCATCCCCAATTGTGGATGCATCTCTCATCAACTCCACGTCGAAAACCTCATTTGTCAACTCCTCTTTCACAATTGAAGCAACCCACTGAGGTAAATCTACTCCATTCATAGGCTCAGCTGGTGACTTCCCTGTTAGGAGTTCCAACAAGATCACACCAAGGCTGTACACATCAGTTTGTGTGCTGGCTTTCTTAAGCTTCAAGAGCTCAGGTGCTCTGTACCCTAATGCCCCAGCAGTAGCAATCACGTTCGAACTAGCAGCACTAGTCATTAACCGAGAAAGACCATAATCTGCTATGTTAGCATTTGTATTCTCATCCAGTAGGACATTGCTGGATGTGAGGTTCCCATGTATAATCTTCTCGTGGGAATGAAGATACAACAAGCCACGAGCCATGCCCTGTGCAATTTTCATCCTTGTTGGCCAATCCATGGCTGTTTCAGTTTCAGGTCTGCGAGCTGCAGAAAAATGGAGAACACTGAAATTAATATGGTTCCACCATGAATCATACAAACTTTGCAGGATGATAATAGTATCTGGGCTTACCGTGTATGAAAGCAGCTAGACTTCCTTTAGGCATGTAATCGAAAACCAGAAGCTTTTCTCCTCTAGGCCCCAGGTAATAGGCCCTCAGTGCCAAAAGATTTGGGTGTCGAATTTTCCCAAGAATACCGACTTCGGATTCAAATTCTCTCTGACTTTTAGCGATCTTCTCCCTTAATCTCTTTACTGCAACTTGACTTCCATCTTCCAATGTAGTCTTATAGACAGTTCCATAGGTGCTCTTCCCCATTATCTCGGCTGTTGCACACAAGAGATCATTAGCAGTAAAAGATATTGCCCCATCAAAGAGGACTAGTTTCCCTCCGGCCTCCCCGCCGGCTTCTTCTTCACCGGTGATTGGAGGAACTTCTTTTTCTGTCCCGGTAGCAACCGCCCTTCCTGTTGTCCCGTCATTCTTTTCCCTTGGGGCTGCATTTTTTCTGATAAGGCAGACGAACAGGACGCCACAGAGTATTACCAAGAGTATGAGGAGAATACCTGCTGCTATAAGGATTTTGTGTTTGGTACTTAGTTTCTGATGATGATGGTGTTTTAATACTTCAGGAGATGGAGCATGGGCTTCATCAGATGGTGCATGCGAAGGACATGGGGTTGAAGAACTGTACCCACAAAGTTGAATATTTCCTACAAATGAGCTTGAGTTAAATTTTCGGACAAGTAGATAGGGGACAGGACCAGAGAGGTTATTGTAAGAAACATTGAAAAAACTAAGACTACGTAAATTGTCAAAGGAAATTGGAATTTCTCCGCTAAGATTATTTAGCGACAAATCAAGCTGTGTAAGCCTGGAAATATTTCCAAAACTTGCAGGAATGCGACCAGTAAATTGGTTTCTACTTAAAGTTAGAACAGAAAGATTTTTTAATCTCCCTAGAGCTTCGGGGATTTGGTCTTGAAGATGGTTGTTCTCTACATTCAACACAACGAGTGAGGATAAATTAGAGACAGTAGCAGGCAAGCTTCCGTTCAAGGCATTATTAGAAACATCTAGTGTTTTAAGCCTATAAAGGCTCCCTATTTCACTGGGTATCGCTCCACTAAACTGGTTATGATTAAGAGAAATCTCATTGAGTTCACTTAAGCTGCCCAAAGAAGCAGGAATACTTCCAGAGAAGAAGTTGTGATCTAGGATCAAACTTTGAAGGCGAAAGAAGTCATTCTTGAGTATACCACCCCAGGAATTTGGGACAGAGCCAGAGAGATTATTGTGTTGGAGAGAAAGGAAAGTGAGAGAAGGTGAGCGAGTGAGATTAGCTGGTAATCGACCCGAAAAGGAATTGAAGCTCAGATTAAGCCAATAAAGCTTAGTAGAATTTGCTAGGCTTTCAGGGATTGTCCCTTGGAGTAGGTTGTTACTCAGGTCTAAAGACTGAAGCAGAGGGCACGATGCTAATGAAGGAGGGATAGACCCAGTTAACCTATTGTTGAACAGCTGAACCCCTCTAAGGTTGGGAAGAAGTCCTAACGTTGAAGGGATTGAACCACCAATTTGATTATCATGAAGACTAAGCTTTCGAAGCCCCTGAAGCTGTCCAATCCTCTCTGTGATATGCCCGCTCAGTCCCTTCCATGGGAGCTGAATAACAATGACCTGTCCCTGAGCACACTTAATGCCAACCCAACCTCCGGAACAAGCTCCATAGCCACTGTCATTCCAACTTCGTAAGAAGCCTTTGGGATCAACCAGTTCTTGTTTGAATGCTTGAAGTGCTAAGAAGTTGGACTCTGTGACAACCACTCCATCCCAACGCTCCCCTTCGCCCAGAGCTGGTTTCGCAAAAATGGGGAGCACAAGAAACCACAACAAGCATTGGGTCCAACGGAAAAAATGACAAGGGTTGTCTGTTTTAGACAAAAGCTTCCGTTTTTCTTTCCTCCCATCCAAAACATGGTGCCACTCTGCTAAACCCCTCATCCCAAGTTGCAAAATCTAATAATCAATGCAGAAGATAGGAAAGATGAGGTTAAGTGACAAGTTGGTTGTCTGTATGTTGGGTTAAGAGTTTGCAATTGTAAGAGAAGAGAGTTGAGGGGAGTGTGCGATAGAAATGTGAAACGAGAGAAGAAGGAGCGGGAGGAGAAATTTGAAGACCTGAGGAGTTTGGGAGAAAGAGCAAGTGAGGGTGCATAACGTTGGATGAGTGGACGCGCGTATTGAAAGCATGAGAGAGGGAATATTGTATTAGGGAAAACACGAGAGAAATGGCGAATGAGAGGTGGGAGCAATAAGATTCAGGGGCTCAGAGGCTCTTCTTCTGACAAACTCTAACGGCTATTATTCATTATTAATTTAATTCATAACATATATACTTCAGTTAAGCTGGTTCATGGGGTTCTACCATGGGTCTTTTATTGCTCACCACCTAACGGCTATTTCTTCTTTTATAGGTCCCGCTTCTCAGTTCAAGACCGTGCTGAAATGACCAACATGCCCCTGTCTTGCCATTGGCGAAGGCCGAAGGGTAGTTAAAGCATGAATTGAAGAACTCAACTAGGAAAATCACAAGTCACAAATAGTAGTCGCAACTGGTGTCATAGCGGTTCTGAAATCTAGAAAGGGTCGTCGTCGTCATCATGTTAAAGGTACACTTGGAATTGGTCCATAACACGTTTGCAAGCGTAGCTCATAGCCCCATGGCTATGGGCAACAAGAAGTACCTTTATTTTTTTTTATAATTTTCTTAGGCCTTAAAATAAATTTTTTTAACTTATACATTTTAATTTATAATATTTATTTTTATTAAAATTTGAGTCTAATACTACTTGAATGATTGTAAAGAGTCTACTCTACTCCTACTATGCTTAGCATTTGAGTGTTGACACCTCTACTCAAGTGGATTCTTGAGGTATGATTCCAGTGGACCTGGTTGTCTAAGTAAGTCTTTGTCTTGTCCCTTTATTCATCCTTCAGCAATCTTAATAGTTAAGTACAATTTTCGTAGTTCCGATGTGATCTAATTGTAGCTTCCGGATGTTGGTACATTATCCTGGGAATTGAAATGCAGTTAACTCTACAGTCGATACATCATGTATTCAAACTACAATCTGGACAAGTATTATAACTTGGTATTGTAGAATAGTGTTCTTCAAATTATACTGCAAGTTACTAAAAATTGAAGATTGTCAAGTGGCGAGGGGTATCATGGAAGTTAAGAAGAATGAGCCTTGACATTATTTTTTGGAGGAGACCGCGGAATTGTGTCGAATTGACAGATGAACAATTTGGATTTTGGACCCACGAAATGTAGGTTTACAAGTTAAGGATGGGCTTCCAAATACGCTTTCAAGCCCATAAAAGAAAAAAACAGATTGAGCTTCAGCTTTCTTAAACCTTGGACCTGAACTAATAAATGTTCTCGTCATTGAGGGAAATTGTCTGGATAAGGTTTGAAAAATCCTAAAAAAAATTTGGTTTTTTTTTGGGGGGGGGGGGGTCATTTGTCCTAAATGTGCTGCAATAATTAGATGAAGAAGCCTTTAAAACGTGTAAGCTAGCATGCTACTCCCCAAGCTACATTGATTCCCCATTCCCATTTGTATACCCTTTATCTCAAAAGTCCAAGATAATGGCCCACACTCTTTGCTAATTACGTTAATACGCCTATTAGATAACTTGGTACGTAAGTAAATAATTGTATAAGTTATCATCGATCACATCTTTTCCTCCCCATCTTTAGCTTTTACATATTCTCAGGAACGAAATATACATATCTTGAATTCGCAGAATGCGTGGGTTCGGTAAATTAGGCAGACAACAAGTCGGAGCATTTATGAGAATGCGATTAATATATTGTTTTTTTCTTCTCTTTTTGTTTTGAAAAAGAACAATATTCAGAAGAAAGCATCTGAACCTCCTTAATTAGTTCGCTATATGACCATGAGTTCTTTCCATCCAGTAAGAAAGTAGGTTTGAATATTCATGCATTGGTTAGTTTTTTCAAGGTATCATTTAAAGTGGGCATGGTTGACGAGCATCATGTGGTTCATCTATATCTAATGTCAATATATATCTTATCCGTCTTCTTTTCCTTTTGTCTTCTTGGATTGAATTGCACATGTTTAGGTTATATTCCAAACTCGGAGATACTGTAAATCTACTCCATATATTCCTTTTCAAACCGAATATGGTTTCTCACCGTTATTTTTCTTTTCAGTTTAATAAAAAAAAAGTTCCCTTTCGTTCATTGTAATTTGGGTTACTAATCAGGGAAAGAGTTCTTTTCTATTCTATAAACATCATTAACTCACTCCCTCTTTTTAGACAAAATTTTCTTAAGTTATGTATCTATCTCCTTTGTACTGGTTAAGCACTTTCATACATCTCTATAAATATTATTTCGTGTACTGTGCGTACATTTACAAATAAAAAGATGTTCGTAAAATGTATGTATGTATGTATATAAATATATATACAATTTACACTCTCATAACAAAATTCTAAAGCAAGGACCATTGCTTATTCTTATAAAATTATTCTCATGATCAAACCTATGGATAGAGAATAATATTCCATCCAGAGAATCTATAGTAAACTAATTTCATCTTTTCATTGTTAATCATATGGGCGTGAAGCAGTGCTTTTTAGAATTCTGGCAGGTGAAGGAATCACAGAAATCAGTTATATTTTTCTTGTAGAACTAACCATACCATCTTGCTTCTTCCAAGTGCCAATCGTCGTTCTAATCATAAGTTAAACTTTTGACTTTTCTTACCCACCAGATTCTCTACTTTGCATTCATTAAATGGAGAGACACACTCTAACATGTAAACCCCAACTTGCCAATCCAGAGAAGGAGAGGAAAAATAAACCAAAAAAAGTCCTTCTTGCTTCATGGCTTATTGCAGCTTTCCTGATGTGTTTCGCTGGATTCATGACCTTCCACCAATCTCTGAATGGAGAACAGTCTCCATCTCCATCCCCTTATGTTCTTCAACCTCATCATCCCTGCCATCTCTTAATCTCACCATATCCGCAAGTCCCGAATCCCCAAAACTCTGTTTTGCCAATATTATTGCCGACTTTAGTATCCCTATTTCCCTCTGGACTTCAAAACCATTCAATCCTGCCTCTAAGACCATGAAGCTAACAGATGAGGGGACCATTTCCTATCTCCTTGTTAATTTCATCGAAGACATCCTTCGTTATGGATCCAACAAGTACAGCCTCATAAAATTCGTCAAGATTGATTCTGTTTCCAATTTTCCCGACGTTTTCAACCTCGCATTTCTCACTCTCGTGTTCCTTGTCTGCATATACGAAGCTCCTTCGGATCTTCGTTCTGGGTGTCTTAGTACCATCAAAAAACAGTTGATAAATTGTACGTCAAGACAAGCTTCCAAGTTGCTGATGAAATTGTTGGGGTCTAACTTGGAAGAACAGTGGATGCGTTCTTTGAATCTTGCAATCACTAATTGGATTGTGGAACTGCAAGCAGCGCATCATCATAGCTCATTGATCAGAACACCATCTCCTCTATTTTCCTATGCTTTTTCGACGTTCGGGTTATGGAAAGTTCAGTTGTATTGTCCTGTCATAAGCATGGATGTTGAGAATTCAAACAACCTTACAGCTGATGAGAAACTTCAATTTTCTCTCAGATATCACCAACTTGAAGGTGTTCTCCAGTTCAATTACAAAGTTTTAGTCAAAGAGAAGTGGATTGAAATCATGGTCAACATTGACAACATAAGGTAATCAATATTATATCTGATCCAATTATGCTTATGCCACGAGGCCAAAGCATATTATGACTATTTTATAATTAGAACATTACAAAGCAAAAAGTCCACCCCCCCCCCCCTCCCCCCTTCTTTTTCCTCTTAATTTCTGGGTTCATCTTATAGTTGATGGTTGCAGGCTGCAGATCTTCTGTAGATTCTTGAACCTATATAAGTTTGGACAAATTAAACGCTCAATATTATTTTACACTGAAGTTTTATGACTAGAAGAGTTTTTTGAAGGACCAAAAACATGTAGATTATATTTTTGAGAGATGTAATCATGTAATTTCACGTAGGAAAAAATATAGTATATGAATTTGTTATGTTTTTATTGAAGAATTATATAGTAAATACTTTTAAAAATTGCACCTAAATTTTGCTTCTTTCTTTTTTTTTTACCAGAAAAAAAAAAAGATATCTAGAAAGAGATGTAACACAAACAAACCATCAAATTTGCTTTAACTAGAAAGAAAGACAAGTGTTGTTCACGGGAATTTATTACTAGTCCAAATGATCATCATATTACACACTTGGCTGACAGGTGCGATGTCGTGAAACTGGTGAACGACACCCTGACGAGACAAAGAGGAGCAGGAATAGCGGAGAAACACTTTCCTTCAAGAATATCTCTGCAGCTCACACCCACTTTGCAAAACCAAGTGTTGAGCCTATCAGTTGGAAAATCCTCTGAGAACCCACGAAGAGAGATCGGTATAGACAAGAGCATAGAAGCCTCCTTCGAGCCCCCTAATCCCTACATGGGACTCAAGGTTTCAACTGGCGAATCGACCACCGTCAGTCTGAAGCCCTGGAAATTCGAGCAATCTGTCTACGGCTACAGTGCAAATTTGAACTGGTTCCTTCACGATAGCATGGATGGCAAAGAAGTCTTTTCCTCCAAGCCTTCCAAGTTTGAGCTGATCAACCCTAAGTCATGGTTCAGAGACCGTTACTCTAGTGCCTATCGTCCTTTCACACGGCAAGGAGGGGTCATATTTGCAGGTGATGAGTATGGAGAAAGGGTGTGGTGGAAAGTGGACAAAGGTGCGATGGGGAAAACAATGGAGTGGGAGATAAGGGGTTGGATATGGTTAACCTATTGGCCAAACAAATACAAGACTTTCTACAACGAAACTAGGAGGCTGGAGTTTCGAGAAATGGTCTATCTCGATATCCCTTAGCTTTAAAAGGTTATTACGGGTGTATATGAACTTCTGGTTTGCTTAATTGTATCATACAAATGTATTTATCTCTTTGTCTTGTATTGGTAATCATGAAGCTTTATTAGTACGTATTAGAATGATTAATTGTATATATCCTGATCCATTCTTTGCTTTCCGTCTTAATTTATATTCTGGGCTCAATTTTTTACGTACGTTTTTTATATTTAGTATTGACGAAGAGTGATAGGAAAAGGATGGAAGAGATAGGGTTGGTGACGAATTCGGGATTCTCATGCAAGAAATTAAGACCATATAATACGAAACTACTATAAGAATAGATATTTTCTTGTATTTGTGCAGAGTTGGCCATTTTAAGACTTATTAGAGTTTAGGAATAGATATAGTCTTATTCACTCCAAAAAATAAAAAGGTCTTATTAGCTATACATTATGATCAATACATGTGGTATAGGTGGGTGAGATAATAACAAATAGAAATTACAGGTTTGAAATCAAACAATAAAGAAAAATGGTATTAATTAAATCACTCAAAACATAGAGAATGTATTAAATTTTACTCCAATTTAAATGTATTTTCAACGATGGGCGCTCTAAAAACCATGCAAAATTTATTTTTGGAAGAAAAAAGAAAATCGGCATTTTAACTTTTAATTAAAAGCAACAAATTAAATTATTGTCACACTCTTCAAAACAAAGGTGTGACTAGTGCTGGAAATTAAATAAAATCCTGATCTTACAAGTCTACACTGGACAAAAAAGTAAATCAAGTACAAGTTTTAAGTGCTACATCATTCAATATGCTAATTTCTCATTTAATTTAGATAACCAATCTACACATACAGCTTAGGTTTTGTAGAAATTTCAATAGTCTTATTTGTAAATGAGACCTCCCGATATTTCTACAAATAATCTATCAGCTTATTCAAACAAAACAAATAGAAGGGTTCACTATAAACAGTAGCAAAAAAGAAACAAAATACACTTAAATGGGGGGTAGGGATACAAAGCATGTAGTCATTAGGATACACATCAAGAGTATCGTGAATATATACATTCTCAAAAAGAATATAGACAACAAAAGGAACTAAGCTTGCCCTCGCAAAACAAAGCTAGGCTCACTAAAGGAAATCAATGATCACCCCTTAGCTTTCTTGAGCAAGTCAGCTTTATTGTCTAAGACAATAATAATATTTTTGACAGATAGCACCATAAAACCAGTGACTAATTAATATATAATAAGACAATTAAAGAAAGAAAATAGATTAAAAATAAAATAAGATATAACAACAAATAGTGTAGAAATTATTCAAGAGTATAATTCAGTTATTTGGTGAACATAAAGATTATCATTTCAGCTCAATCAAATATGTATTCAAAGGCTCTTACATATACAACAATCAAACTTTTCTATTTAAAACTCTTGTTAATTAATCAACTTAAAATTTACAAGTTTAACAGTGAAGTATAAAATAGTCGATTTCTAAAATCTATTCGAGGGAAGGATTAACACAAACGAACAACTAGATATCTAATGTGGGCACATAACCTACAACGATAAATCACAACTGATGAGGACATATAGTCCATACAATCAAATTGTCAAACCTGCTAGCATAAATACAACTAAATCAAAAATTAAAGAAATAAAATACAAGTCAATTTGCACACTAATTTTTAATAATGTCAATCTCTAGCAACAGTGTAAAAAACTTGATGGACGGATCGTCAAGTATACCAAATTACTAAAGTAATATAAAAGTGAAAAAGTATTGTCTCATGTGGATTGAATATTAAAAATTAATGTAAAGCTAACTTGATTAAAAAAATTAAAGAAAAGTAACAATATCATTTTCTTTTATGAGAATTTTAACTATATAACTAAATTAATCAAACATAATTGACTAATGGAACCAAAATAAAACTCAACAGCTAAGGAAAAAGGCAATAACATTGGAAGATCAGCTACTCTTAATCAATATAAACACTAGGATTGTCATTTTCACCTTTTATTGCACTCTACTTCTCGTTGTCACAGCAATGTCATAACAATGTCACGATAAAATGCATTATGCTAACCCTAATAATAAAATTGCATAGATTTTCCCCAAAATTGCTATATTATCCTCTTTAAATTGCAATTCAACATATTCTTATAAGAACCCAATTTATAGAAGCCAAATTGAGGCTCAATATTAGATGGGCTATATAAAAAAACCTATATATTCCTACATAGTTATAAATCTTCAGGTCACTTAAAGAAGCCACACTAATCAAGCTAAATCTCACTTAAATTAATCTTCCCATAACTAACTCAAGCTAAACTACTATCTATTGGTGGCCAATCAACAAATAGCATAGTCATTCATAATAAACTTAAATAGCTAAACTTCAATTCATGATAATAACAATTAACAAGATCTTAAAACTATCCATAGGCAAATACAACTGAAGAGCGAACAAAGATAAACAAAATATAATTTTGAGCTCCGAAAATCTTGTCCCTTCTATGTATTGCCTTCTTATGTCGACAATCCTACATTCCTTTGTTGTCAAATCCCTTTTGCTTATGAAAAATAGTTGAAGTTGATCATATGTCATTGTTGTACGTCTTTGACTTTCCTATCTATGTCTTCCTCAACCTCCAATTCTTCCTCCTTTATCCTTTTAGACTTTCTCTATCCTTCTTTGATACTTAGGTTTGAAATATCCAAATTAAGGAAGTCATGTGCTCTCACATGCTTCAAAACTTGTGTTTCATCAACCAACTTTGCATAGACTTTGTCACAACAACTGTCACAATAATAGAGAAAAATTCTACCCTCAAGAAAATTCACATTCATTTCACCTACACATGAAAGTAGATAGCACCAAGCATAATTTTTTCTCATATTTTCATAAAAATTACTCTTCATTAGTCCACTGTTTAGGCAAGAAACACACCCATCTATAAGGAAAATTAAAAACCATAATTAAGTAAAATTAGTAAACAATGCTTGAAAGAACCATTTTCCTCAAAAAAAAAAATTATATATGATAACTCTAATTTCTTACATTTATCAATTATATAAATAATATAGATCTAAGGATATTTTGGTAAAAACTAATATAATTATAACTAATTTTTATTGCAAGGAAATTCAATATAGCTTTTTTTAAAAGTTCAAATAAAAAATATAATTTCTTTGCGCAAAATATATAATTTTTTAAAATAAAAAAGTTCATAATTTAAAATTAAAAAATAAAAAAATTTACTCAAAAAAAATAACAAATCAAAAAGACTATAACAATAATAAAATAATTAAATTATACGAATCTCGCTTGCACGTATTTAAAAAAATTTTATGCATATTATTTTTGAACAAAGAATCATAGTACATTTAATTTAAACTTTTTTAACTAAAATAAGTTTTTTTAACATAAATACGTAATTTTCAAATATACTTTGTATTTTGTATTTTTATTTTTATTTGTACATATTTAAATATAATTTAATGAAAACAACAATATATGGTATTTAGGCTGCCAAAGCATTTTTTTAGTTATTTTAAAAAACCCCTCAATATAAATTTATGTTAATAATAAAAATTTTAGACAAAGATTTAAAATGAATAACAAAAGAAAATAGGCTGAAAAACAGTCATTTTTCAGTCATTTTAGACAAGCTAGATGGCTTGCGTGCCTTATTAGAAACCTACAACATCGCATGCGTGAAGCGAGAGAGTTACGGAAATACACCCCCGGCGCATGTTAGCCAGAACAAGGTCCGAAAGGGAGCGGAGAAACAGAAGAGAAAGGGCGGACATTTCGAAGAGATAGCAAACCATATTAGTAATCGCATTCTCATTCTGCTTGCGAACCAAAGCTTCTCTGTTGAGTTGCTCACGCCATTTGTCCCCAGTCTCTGCTTTCCGATTCGTTTCCATGGAGTCCTCCGCTGCTATCCGATCCTTTCACTGTATCTCTCTCTCTCTCTCTCTCTCTCTCTCTCTCTCTCTCTCTCTCTCTCTCATCTTTATTTTGCGTATGCATGAATGACTTAGGCTAAATGCAAGTTCTACTGTTGGATTGTTCTGCAATTTCTGATAGGGTGCGTTAAGCTTAGTATGTTGCTCTTCTTGTTTGTTCTGTAATAAGGAAGCTGAAATCGCGTAATGTGAGGAAAACTATAGATGTTTGAAGGCTGCATATGGTCTTAAAACGTTTTGTTGCCGCTCTTTAGTTTTAAGACGTGTTGATTTTGTATAGGAGAAGCTGCAAACTGCTACTTGTTTCTCAGGATTAGATTTACGTCACTTTGTGCTATTGAGCTATATGCTCGATCGAGGCAGTCGGATTACCTCGCACTCTTAACTAGCTCTGATTTTCTAGTTTGGAAATTCTGTTGGAAGATTGAGGTTTATCTTGGTGATAATTTTAGAAACAATTCCTCGCTACAATTGTGCCCTTCCGCATTAAGTGCAATTTCTTAACCTCGTTAATTGTTATCATTTTTAACTGGATGTTGAACCGAAGATATCTGGTTCTACTGTTTTCTCCTCCCATGAGTGATATGATCAGCCAAATTACCTAGAAACATATTACCTTATTGAGCAACTAATATTTTGAAAATTTTCATTTCAAAGTCCATATTCTTCTTAGCTTATTTGACAGGTTGGTTCTTGCTGTAGTATACAGAACTTAAAACAAAATACTCTATATTGAAATAACAGCTGTAGAGCAGCGCTGTAGAGAGGAGGAAGGTAGTTTAGTTTTTTATTTTTGGCCCCTGGGGAAGGGGGGGGGGGGGGGAGATAAAGGAAAAAAGGCATTTACTAGAAATTCCAGAATTGTATTTTTCATAAAGGCAATTGCCTGGACTTCTTGGTGTCTCAAGTAACTGGAGGATGGTCTCAACTCACCTTTGAGCAGGTGATCGACTGACATTCTGGTGGGTCATGTAGGCAACCACAAACATGACTAGAACCCATGCTTCTAATTTCAGTTTGATTGCTCTTAATTGCTGTGTAATATTCTGCATACTATATATTATTTTCTTGGAAAATGCTTGTCAAAAATCGTCTCAGGAATTTTTTTTTTTTTTTTTTTATGGTTGCTGAATCTATTCTAAACTTGTTTTTGGTTGACTGAAATGGGAAATTTTCTGAATGTTTATATGTTTTAATGTTATTCCAAAAAGGTATTTGTTACTCATGTTTCCACTATAGCTTGTCGCCTGTTCAGCTGACTAATCATCTAACAACTGACTAGGATACATAATTTTGTGTTGCCTTGAGTCACCTTTGCATTTTGAAAAACACTGTGCTACTTCTACCCCTACATAATAATCATGTTCATCAGACACTCTAATTCATGATACTATTGACATTTACATGATTTTGAGGGTTTTTTGTTGCAATGTATGCCAACAACAATATGTGTAGTTTGACTAGTCTCTCCTTTGAAACACAGTTACACACACCTAGGGCTTATATTACTTCCTGTCTACAGGAAAGCTGCAATTGAGATAGGAATGTCTAATGTCTTGGATATAATCTGAGTAATAGTAGTATCATTTTTAGGTGTTTGTTTATTTACCTGTCCTAACATTAGACACAAACATGTATGCTCTCAGGCATTCATGCATGTATGCTCTCAGGCATTCATGTTTTATTTTCGGCAAATGTATATGCCAAATCCCTTCTACTTAAAATGATCATTGTGCTAGCCATTGAGATGAGAGTCTTAATCGTTACTTTTGGATTTCAGATCCTATAAACACCATGTCACATATGCAATCCTCACTTGAGAAACCATGTGTAGTTCCCATGCATAATGCCATAGGGAACCCTCAGAGTAGACTTTACTTCCAACGGTTGGCAAATGGTGAGAAGCATATCAGTTCTCAAACCAAGTGGAAGCGAACACTAGTGTCATGTGCAAAAACAGCTGAGCCTATCAAAACAAGCAAGTCTGATGGTAATATATTTTTATTTTGTAAAGAATTGTGTATATATTATTTTCTTGCTCATAGCTGTTGAAGGAATGAAGCTAGACTTATTCTTTGTTATTACAATAGTTGTTATTTGAGTTTTTACCTTTAAAAGGTGAATTTATTCCTAAGATTTAGATTTGTTTTAGAAGGTTTGATGAAGAAGTTGACATTTATATGGATACACAATAATATTCTGCCTATTCTTTTTACAATTCTTATCAAACTTGAAATTTAACCTTCTAAAGCTGGTAAACCCATGTTATTTAGAAAATAAGTTGACTTATAATGGCTTTGTCAATTATGTGTTCTTTTTTTTTTTTTTTTCCTTATTTTCTAAGAGCTGATAATTTCAAAATGATCTTGCAGCCTCTTTGGGTAGCTCTCTGCAAGAATCATTGGAGAAAAAGCCTCTGCAAATTGCTACTTTTCCTAATGGATTTGAGGTCTATAGTTTTTTCTTTTTATATTTACCTGCAACTTCATCTTCATATATTGTTAAGTATTGTTGACAAAAGGATATAACTTGATTGCTTAACAACATGGTATGCTCATGAATAAAACTATTTTGTGTTAGTCATCAAGAACAAACAAATTCAATGTTGTTTTACTTCTGATGGCTGGCTTTTGTCCAAGACTGCAGATTTGTATTTATTAACAGCCATGTTCCAATGTGAATCTAATAAACCACCCACAAAGCTTTGGGACCTCTAAACATGCTTGGTCCATGTTGTTTTTTCTTCCTTTTTCATCCTTCAGTCCATCAAAGTTATATTACCTTTGAATCTCTTTTGAATTTCTTGAAGGCTTTTAGTTTGACGATATTACATGCCATCTATCTCTATGTTTCATATATTTTCTTGACTTGGATTATGGCTGGTTTTCTTATGATCAGGCTTTGCTTTTGGAGGTTTGTGATGAGACTGAAATTACTGAGCTGAAAGTAAAGGTGACCTTCAATTCTCTTGTTCGTTGCTTTTGTAAAATTTATAGCAGTTCATTGCACTTTAAATATAATCTGAAAGACAGCATGAAACATCAGTGTCTGCTTACATACATGAGGATGCATAGGTTATAGAGATAGTATTGTTGTCCTATTAATGTGCATGTGTGGGTGTCTTTCATTCTTTAGCATTAAAATATTTAGGAGTTCCTATTGAAAATATAGAATTTAATGATTTTCTTTTGAAAATAATTAGCTGAACTTCTATATCCCTCTTACATTTTGCATTGCGTGCATTAAAACTCAAGTCAAAGCAATGTGGATGGTTTACTCAAATGCATGATACCAACTGTCAATAATGAGAGTGTTGCTCATGGGACTCATATCCCATCTGAATTTATCACAACTCACAATAATATTTTTTCCCTTTCATAATTTGATTGGAATATTGAGCAATAACAAAAGTGTTGGATAAGATCTGATGTTACATTACCTAATAACTTGATCTAGCTACATATTTTATTATGGTAAAAAACACCTACATATTTTATTTGTGCCTGGGTCATGAAAAGATGCATGTATCTTTATAATCTTGTGAATGACCTTATTTTACCACTAATTTGATAGGTTGGAGAGTTTGAAATGAATATTAAGCGAAACATTGGAGCAACAACAGCTCCTATGTCAAACATTTCACCAGTTACGCCACCACCTATCCCGACTGAACCCATGGTTAAATCAGCACCTGCTTCACTGCTATCACCACCACCAAAATCTTCTTCAGAGAAAACTAGTCCATTTGTAAACGTTTCCTTAGAGAAATCATCAAAGTTGGCAGCATTGGAGGCTTCTGGCAACAATACTTATGTCCTAGTATCATCTCCTACGGTATGTCACCTATTACTAATAATTATAGCCTACTTTCACTAATTTACAATTTTTTTTTTACTGGGATCATGTATAGCTTTCTAAATTCTTTTGTTCCCCTTTCCCCCTTCCCTTCTTAGGTTGGCTCATTCCGAAGAGGTAGAACCGTGAAAGGGAAGAAGCAACCTCCTATCTGTAAACAGGTACTTGTGACTTGCTTGTCTTTTACCATACTCCACTGCATTGTTTCTATGTTCCAAGTCATCTGTTTGTTATGACTGCAGAAATAATTGTCAGTTTCTAAAGTTATTACTATCATTTTTCAGTTTTGTGCTTGATTTTTCCATCTAGTATGCAGGATTTAGCTTTGTTATTATCAGTTGAAGCTAACAGTTCTCAGCTTATATGATAATATACAAATAGGCTCCTATTCTTTTCTTTAGCAAACTTATCTGTGATCTGTGACAGAGATAAAGTGAATACTTTTATTTTTGTTATATTAGACCAATGTTTTGACCTTTGTATTTTTTTATTGTGATAATCATCCTATTCGAGGCATGCTGTGTCAAGTTATCTGAGGATCTCACTTCAAATGAACTTTCTGCACATTCTTCTTGACATCTCCACTTCCTAATTCAGTTCTATGATTTCCACATAAACTCAAATGTCCATGTTCATTTTTAAAATCAACAGGGTGATGTAATAAAAGAAGGACAAGTCATAGGGTATTTGGATCAGTTTGGCACTGAACTTCCTGTCAAGGTGATCTGTCTCACTTGTTGATTGTGGATCCTTTGAAAAATCTACTTCCCCTGGCTGATTTCATTTTTGAATTCTTGCAGTCTGATGTGGCTGGAGAAGTTTTGAAGCTTCTCTTTGAGGACGGAGGTATAATATCTTATGACCTTCCATTACTTTAGTGTCTTCAACTGTTTGATGTGGGCTCAAGTAATTTGAAGCTTCTTTGTGCTATTCAATAATACTTGAAATAGAGAATGTAGTAGTGTGCCGCACATGATAAAATTATTGCAAAAACGATACAAAACATACAAGAATTCTTATAGTTTCTTTATTTAGTAACACTATAACAGTGATTCTTACCATCTTAGGGACATTGGTAATCTGCCAATTTCCACTGGTATGTTCGATATTCCATTATCTCAGATACCTATTTTGGCATGATGGAATCATTTTAAACCATGAAATTGTGAGATATCTGGTAATCTTAGATTCAATTTATTGAATGTTCCATTCTTGTTTGAAAGTCCTTAAATCTTCATGCCAAATAAAGGGAAACTTGGATTTCTTCCCGTTGAAGATACTAGGTATCTTGTATACTAGTGTGGAAATGCTGACGTACCAAATGCCTTAACTCTTTCCACTGGTTGGGTGGGTGCATCTTTGATTTTCTAAACGTGAGATGGAGAGAAGTCAGGGTATTCAAGAAGATTAATATGATTCTTTGTAATTCACTGTATTTGGTCACTGGCTCAGTGGTGATATAAGCTTTCATAGGCTATCTAATCACCTCAATAAATAGAAAAGTAATTTCAAACCCTCAAAGTTCTTGTCGTTTTTTTCTTTTTTCTTTTGTCCAATTGCAATATTTATTGCTCATTGTCAGGATTTAGGACTATTGCGCTAATATTGTCCATAGGGTTATGGGTTACAACTGTTTTTCTTGATGGAAGTTTCCCTGATACTCTTGTATTCATAGAATGATAGGGTCACATTGCTAAGGCCATAATATCAATTCCGAAACCTATTATGGCACATCAATGAATGACGCTTGACATTTATTGCTCTGCTAGTACAACTTGATGGATGAGTTTGGGGCATACACATCTGTGATGATTTGCTTACTATTTTTTGTTGAATTTACAGAGGCAGTTGGTTATGGAGACCCTCTTATTGCTGTCTTGCCGGCATTCCATGATATCAAGTGAGCAATGTTTTCCTATTGATGATGTTTAGTCTTGCGGCATTTTATTGATGGATAGCTTAGAGATATGGAATTGAAGTTCTTGTCCATTTATTTTTTAACTATGCGTTGAACAGAGGGGATATGGGCGTGTTGGTGAATGATTTTATCAATAGATTCAGAAATAATTGTTTATGTCTACACTTTCCAGAAGGGGTCTTTTAACGAAGACAAATACTTTGTATACCAGTTACATAAATGCTATTAGAAATACTATTCAAAAGTGCCCTTATTAAGCATCTTTAAGACAGCCATGGCGACTTCGAAAGTACATTTTCCGATGGTAATCTATAATAGGATGGCAGCACTCAAAACTTAGTAATCCTGAGCTTATTTTCAGCAATAGATATATCAAAGTCACCTAATTTAATTGTAAATTATAATTGCATTGGATCTTAAATTTTCGACAATAATTGTTTATTTGTCAAAATATAGATAACAGTAGTGCTCAATTTTTCAGTATTATATGAGTACAATAAATATTTAGGACACCGTAGAATGATGTCGGAGAACGCATAGCTACTGTTTCCTATGTCAGAGGCCCAGAGCTTAATAAACTTTGATTGCACCCGTCTCTGGTCCAATTATGGAGAGCCCCTTTGCTCAAAATTATTAGTGAATAGAATTAATTAATTAGGTGATTAATCTGTTTTTTAATAGGTTTAAAATTATACTGTTGTAAATACATGTTAGCAGTGAATACCAAGTAGGGGAACAATAGAAAGGAAATGAGAGAATTTATTTACAAATAACTCCGTTCTGTCCATATATATAAATATATACAAAACTGCTCCAACCATTCGGAATTTTGGTGCAAAAGGCCCTGCTTTTAATCATTTGTCCACCGAAATAGTTAATGAACCTTCTGATCGTCCTTCAGGACGAACATCATGTACGAGCTGGTCTCTCTCATTGGGCTTCGAATTCGTAGTCTGTTTTGACGTCTTCCCTCTTATTCTCTGCTGTTGCACTACCAACACCGATGCTTTTGTCAGAAAATCCTGTGAAGATAGCATATCCCCAATCACCCCCAGCTCTGGACACTCACTCCATTGGTCATGCCCCTTTAGAAGTGTAGACTCTGTATGTTCTCTTCCCACCATCAACAGATCAAAATAATCTATATATTTTCTAACACACGAAGACATCTCTACCCCATCTCTCACCACCTCGTCTACTATCTCAAATCGCCCATTTCTCATATTAGCTTGTCTATACTCATCAATTAGATCACTGTCTCTCTTTCTGTCCTTTGAATTTTCTTCTCCAAATGCAAGTAACCGAACCACTGTTATCTCCACGCTCTCATGCCTAGCCATCCGCGCGCCGTAGGCTAGAGCTTCAGCATCATCTACACCACCAATGAAGAACACAGCCACGTGATATGCTGATCTTGAAGTTAAGAGAAAAACCGAATCACTCAAGACGCCCCTATCAATGAGGATACCCACCGAGCAGGGTGCTTTTTCAAGGACTCTAGTGTTTATGCGTTGGATGGCTCGGTTTGAACTGGCAACCCCACCATCTATCTCCCACTCCTTGTGAAAGGGCATGATCAGGATGTTAGCCCTCTGGTCAAGGGCTATCCGGCAAATGTCGTCTTCCATTGTGTCGAACCTGGAGATTGAGGTGAAAGATTGAACGGCAGCGCAACCTTCATTGTGCATCTCGTATTGCCTAAAGGCATTGTCAATTCCGGTGGAGATGGAAGAGGTTGAACGTAGGAGGGTTTCGTGGGGTTGGTGAGCTATGAGAAGAGGCCTTGACCTTCCATGAAGCTCAACCAGGAAGAGTGCTATCACTTGAACTGGGCTCTCTACGCTAGCACAGGATGCTTCCAAGAGGTTGATGATTGTATGGATGTTTTCGTGGTTATGAATGCAGACCATGACTCGAAGATCTGATTGTTGCCTAGAGTTTTGAATGCAGCTTCTCTTCAAGGAAAGATATTGTTCTGAGGGGTCATATAAGTGTTTTATCAGCGGTGTTACCACTGCAGTTACTGCAACAACCGAGATCACCGCCAGAGCAAACTCTTGATCCGTCATAAACTGTCATGGAGAAGAGGTTTTTGTTAGTTTAATCAACCAAAGATTGTATTAAGAAGTAACTATGAGTGTGCGACTATGTGTATTGTCATATGACATGTTTGAATCCTAATAATTCAAACTTCTAAGAAAAAAATTGGACACCCTGGCAAAGATATAACATTGGAAGATTTAAATTTGGGTATGGACATACATCGTCTCCTCTCCATAAATTGTAGACGACAAGCTCCGCTATGCCTCTTGCATTGAGAATGAGGCCGATCACGTAACATTCTTTCATGGGGACATCGTTAAAAAACCCTGGCAACATAACAGCACCAATCTTGACGACGGAAGCGAAGATAACTAGGAGCCCCACAATCCATATGGACTGAAGTTTGACTCTGAAGAGATTCGTTTGGAGTCCACTAACAGCAAGATATATTGGGTAGAACAACAACATAATTACAGTCTCCAATCTAGCAATCACAGCTGATCCTATAGGTGGTCCTTCTGGTACAGCCAACCCCAAAAGCAATGGCCCCATAATGTAATGCTGCCCAATAACTTCACTCGCAAACCCAGTTAAAAGAACAAAGACGAAGATAGAAATAATGTACATCTCATCTACGTGCTTCCCATATTTTGAGCGTTTCATCATCCATACTATGGTTGGCCGGATTATATACAGAATCCCACAGAAAAGTGCGACTGCACTTAGAAGAATCGACAGTAGTGATAAAAAGCCACCAGATTTATTTTCCAATACTGCGAAGAGAATCATTGTCAAGGTAAGGCCTATAAAGTCAGTAACCATAGACGTGGACATGGCGAGACGGCCGACGTCAGTGTTTAGGATTTTAAGCTCTGTAAGGAGACAACCTATGACCGAAAACGCAGTTATGGATTGTGTGGCTGCTAGGTAAGGGAGACAATGTGCGAGGGTGTAGTCCATCTCAACATATTTTCTCAAGAGGAAGGAGAACAAAACTGGGAGCCCCAATGAGAACAAGAATACAGAAATGCCCATACTGATGGCCTTTCTTTCTGTTTTTATCAGGGTGATAGGATCCATCTTCACACCCACTAGGAAGAAGAAGTACATCACGCCAAATGCTGCAACTGTTTCCATAATTATAGCGCCTTTTAGAGGAAACAAGCCATTTGCTAGCCGCTTGTCTTGCCCCATAACTGATGGCCCAAATACCACTCCACCCTGTGTAACAATAAAATCAGTTGTTAGATTCAGAAAACATAATCTGTGTCTTTTCATAATTAGTGAGAGTGTTTAGGACGTGTGTTGTCTTTTATCATCTGATGCTGTCTTTCCTAAAAAATTTTCACAAATGCTTTTGATTTCTAGACCATTTGTAATTTCACCTAATGACATATTGCATTGGTTTACATGACGAGCATAGAAATAATCATCTTTTTTATCAAAGCTGTTCTGATGAGAAAACCAAGCCTTTTCCTTATATTGTAGTTTGGACCAAAAGAAAGTCTGTAGATAGAGTTAATATACTGAAGATGAGAGAGGAAAGCAGCATAATATGAAAGCTTACAAGAATCTGGGATACAACGGTGGATTGACCAAGAGGCCTGAGAATAATGTCGATGAAATGTGAGACGAGGGCAATCATAGAGGTCTGCAAAAGGAAAAGCGACGCAGGGGAATAAATGGGGTTGCCTGTATGCCATAAATCTCTCCTCGCCGCATAATTGTGGGGATCTTGGCATACTATTGTAGTGTTACCAGAAGCCATGTCAATCAGAAGGAGAAAAAACGAAAGCAAACCAAAATGTACAGTTCTAATTCTTGTTGAGAGGAAGAAAAGGAAGGGGATGAAACAGAGGAAAGAGAAGAAGGGAGAATTCCATATTGAAGTAGCGTAGGGGTGAGAGAAAATAAGAGGCCACCCTCGTATTCTGGATTTCGTATCATATTTAACGGTTTGCCTTCAAGTAAGGTGGCCAGAGCAGCCGCTCACTTCATGTAATCTTGCACACGTCAATGTAGTCTATATTTGTATGACTTGGACGAAATATAACAATAAAAGAATAGAATATTTTTTTATCTTTCATTTATTATAAAATTATCAATTTGATCTTTTATTATTGTAATGTCTATAATAATTTTTTACAAAAAATATTATACTTAAGTTTTCTACTTTTCAACTAAAAAATGTCACATTTGATTTATTAAATTTAAATTTACGGCTTAATAAAATGATTAAATCTATTTTTTAAAAGAAAAATAAAAAATTAAGTGTAATATTTTTTAATAATTAAAATACTAATTTGGCTATTATAATAAGCGAAAGACCCAATTGAAAATTTTACAACAAGTGAGAAATTAAAAAAAAAATACTTTTATCTCGTAATAAAATATTGAATATACAAATACAATTTTATTTTTATTATAACATTATAAAATTAATTCCATTGATTGAAATTACGTTATAAGAAGATTTTTGAATATATCAAAGGTGAGGTCAAATAATATTTCTAAAATTTTAAAATACTAAATGTCATTTATTTCATTAAGATATGAAATTCTCGTAAATGTAACTATTGTAGTTTGTTTGGGAGATGCAGATAATCTATAATTAGAATGTGAGCTAGTGGATTTTTTATCTATTGGTTTACATTGCACCATATTTTTTTGTTTTTATTTAAATAAATAATTTTTATAAAAATATCATAATACGTAAAAAATCATCTGGTCACCAATATCTTTTCCTATTTGAATATCTTTCTATTTATCATACCTTACATTCTATTCTTTTAATAGAATATCCCGTATAATTAAGGTAATCTTTCACATTTTATCATTTATTTTTTCTCTTCAATTATCTAAAATATTAACATATCTTTATACATTATGATAATTTAAAAAAAATTAATCATTCTACTTAAAATAATATATATACATATATATATATATATATATATAATGCAATATGAATCAACAATAACACCTTACTGTATACAATATGCATATGCTCGGGCGAGCTTCCCAAGGAAAATAAATTATCTAATTTGCTATATGCCGATTTCGATATTAATTTTTTAAATAAAAAATTATCTTGAAACCACTGGCTCTACGAAATTGCTCCTCATGTCAATTGCAGAGGATGGAGGACATTGAGTGACATCGAGGATGAGACAGAAATGACGATGACGTGTATTCTTGTCTGCATTGACGAGGGTGAGGATGAACTATTGCATCCAATGCACGTGCCCACTCAGCTAGCCCAGACAAGAGCAGATTTTCTATTATAATATAAATTTTATATATAAAAAAAAATGTGAGTTATTAAATTTCAATTTAATAACTTATGTTTTATTTATAATTTTCTATTTAATATATACAAAAAAATTGTGAATCGTTAAATCAGATACAACCGTCTAAGTCTCCAGCATTAATGTAGATGATCCGAAAAATCCACCCCAAATCGAAACAAGCATCATAGAAAGGGTAACATCTTAAATTTTTTAACTTCTATGCGAAGAGTTCTGTCTTAAAAATTGTTTGAAGAAAACTCATGCCAATTAAAGTTTAAGAATAATTAACTGCAATATTATTTTTAATTTATTATTACATCATAATATTCAAGTCCAAAATTATTCAAATAAGCATAAAACTCTTACCATCAAATCAAACACAATATTTAAAATATGTTCACACTTCCTTCTTTTTTCACATTCACTCTCTTCCTTTTAAAAAAGAGAAACTTAGCATTGTATAAAAAGGATGCTGTACAATTTAGACTATTATTATATCAAGATAAATTTCACATCTTACTTTCATCCAACGGTGGAAAGTTGTACAACGTTCAATCCAGGCTCGTATTTAAATCTAGACTATAGACCTTGAGTTCTGATCTGCACACGTAGCATAGGAATCCGGATTCCAATTAGATGAGCGGCAAACCCTAAAGCTAAAAACAGTGGGCTATCTAATCCTATTTGGCGAAGCGTGTCATTTGTGTAATAAAACACAAGTTTGTGTCCGTTTTACTGCCTCCGTCTCCTATATAAACCCCCTTGTTTTTGGATAAGCATCGACCTGACTCGGTCTCATCTCCCCAAAACGTTAGCAGTCATGGAAGTCATATGTTCGGTTCCCACCAGATCGTCGTCGTCTTCGTCGTCCACTCTGAATCCAAACGCTCCCTCGTTCGTGCCCATGGCGTTTCGAACGGTGGAGGATTTCTCCGACCAATGGTGGGACCTCGTGCATTCTTCACCTTGGTTCCGTGACTACTGGCTCCGCGAGCGCTTTCAAGATCCCCAGACTTTTGACGATCTCGACCAAGATGACTTCTTTCCCGACTTCCTTCAGTTTCAACTACTCCCACGTTAGTTCTCCTCCCTCCTTACTCTTGAGTTTTAACTCTTTCGTTAATCTTTTGTTAATAAGGAATATCGGTGCAGGAAACGTACTAGAAGAAGATGATGATGAAGAAGAAGAAGAAGAAGAAGAAGAAGAAGGTGGAGACTATCAGAGGGAATTGGTGCCTATGGGGGCGCTGAAATGGCGAAGAGGTTCAGGTTGGGCCGAACTACCTAGGTATGCGCAAAAGGCTCCGAAGATTGTGAAGGCCAGGGTAAGTCCCAGGATGATTCATCAGCCGAGGTAGACTCTTTTGTGTCGGATCGCTTTGTTCTCAACTCCTTCTGTACAGAGACACTCTGAGCTAGTCTGGCTTTTATTTCACGCTCTTGTCGCTTCCTTTTCTTCCTACCTGTTGTATAAACTGAATTTAGCATTAAATAAAACGAGATGCTTTATCATGCCTATCAGATCTCTCAACCTCGTCAGGATTCTGAATCTGTGATGTGATATAATATCCCCCAATCACACCCTTAAATTCTGGGGCTAAAAAGTTCCTTTTTTGTAGTTGAAAGATGAAAATTATCATCGGTGATACTCTGCTTAAGGTAAAGGATTTCAAAATTGGTACTATATAAACCGCTACAAAAAGATAAGAGCCTACTACATAAGCATACATTGTTTATGTTGCCTCAAGAAGAAAAGAAAAAAAAAACCATGTAATGCAGAATCACTTGTTATAGAATTGAAAGTTCAGCAACTAATTTGAGCTTGGTCCCAGGCAGTTGCGTTCTTTCCAATCTTCTGAAGAACTCTAATGACTTCTTCCGTTGTGACATTTCCTGTAACGATGACCTTGTTCAGCTCCGTGTCCACGTTATACGTCTCAATATCTGCAAAACCAAGAATTTAAAATTGTGTGGACAAAATGTGCTCTGAGGCAATTTCAGATTCTGGGGAACTAATAGATAGATTAGTACCTTCGATCTTCTTAATGGCTTTGAGGATTTTCTTGATACAGTCGTCGCAGTGCAAACCAACTTTCACTTCCACCACCTTGGCACACAATAAGAGAAGCTTTAAATTCCATATCCGCACAGCACAATTAAAAAAAAAAAAACCAAGAGGGTTGTGATAAGCACCTACGTTTGTCATCGTGGAAGATCGATACGAGGGGAAAGCAAACGATGGGGAAATTGATACCAAATTTAAAGGCTGATTTAACCCTTTTAGAGGACCAACTAGTAAGTGAATGAAGAAGATGGTTTTAATGTTGGGCAACTTGAAATAGAACAATTTATATAGGAAGAGAGAAGGCGTATGATTCTTGAGGCGATTGGAGGATGCTTTTATGAATTCATTGTTAATGACTTTGGAGGGAGTGGCCTCCACCCAGTGGGAAAGGGTTGGCAAGCATGATAACAGTGCTGGGTTTTGGCTCAACAAATGAAAAAAGATGGAGCTAGAGTGGATGAACGGGGGACAAATCATATCAATTTACTTAATTCAAACATCATATCATAGCAATAAAATAATATAGGCGTAAGCATCTCAATTGCATGATTGGTACGCTCTCCAATACCTCACTCGCTATGATTGCGGGGAACGCTTTGGATGAATTATTACAATGAATGATTCAAATTCAGGCGGCTGAAAACTTGCCACTCATCAAAGTAAAAGCATGTGCTTCCTCGAAATAAAGTGGCTGCAATTGTGAAAGCTAAGCCCTTTTCTTTGTTTTTATTAAAGTGAAAGGAGACACAACTTTGAAGGCTTTATCTCCTTTGTTATACTAGCACCTTTTTTATTTCAAGCTGCTTCCTATATTTGGCACGTTTCCATCCTAAGACGCTCATATAGATTCCTGCACACAGGAAGAAAAAATAATTTCAAAAAGAGTGGATTAACAAAAATTGAAAATTTCTTG
Organism: Delonix regia; assembly: GCA_037074485.1. Classification (NCBI taxonomy): domain Eukaryota; kingdom Viridiplantae; phylum Streptophyta; class Magnoliopsida; order Fabales; family Fabaceae; genus Delonix; species Delonix regia. The sequence goes on along the minus strand of CM073452.1, from coordinate 15,513,934 downwards.
TAATATGCTAATAATGCTCAAAAAATCCTTGTACTGGCGTCACTTTACTAAACTTAGTAGAAAATGTGACTGTGTTTCCAGAAGATTTACCGTAATTTTCTTCTAACAATATAGGAGTGAAATGACTCAACATTTGGTGGCTGTTTTTGTTATTTTGGACGCTGCAAAGACAGATTTATTTATTTGCAGCTCAGATCAGAAATTGTACATCGAATCGATCTAAGAGTGCATCCCGGAGCAGAGTACGAAATCCTCGTAACCAAACAACTGAACCCGCAAAAGATATTTTTTTATCTCACTTCCCACGCGCTCCTGAAGGGAGCGTGGGTTCCCATGTTGCCCACAACGTACGTTAAACCGTTCACGCAGAAATTTCATCTCTCGGTAGATCAATCTTCACCGCAGTAAATTCGGCTGCGACGAATCATCACGCGCCACCTGTGATTCGGTTTTTTATATTGGTGACCAAAAGTGGAAGAAAGACAAGGCACCCATATGTCATGACAAGTTGTCTTCTCCACCTACTTGATCTGTGGGTTTCCATATTCCGAAACGGAAGGAGTGCCATGGGAAACGCGCTCAGATTCCTGTACAGCCATTGCTGCAAGCCCACCGTAGCTGGTGACTCTGATTCACTAGGCCCTCACGGTGTTTCATCCACCACCGTAGGTGTATCTGCACTTGCCCAGGATCTCTTCCACTTCGAAATCACCTCCCAGGTATCTTAATTTCTTACCTCTTTTTCTCTGTTTCAGTGTAGTACCTGTGTTTTCAGATAGTTAGGCATATCTGTGGGGGTTCTTGAAATTTTGAGTCTTGGACTTTTTGTGAGGTCTCTATTCTACCGTTGATGCGTCTGAAGATCTTATATCTAGTTTGAAGATCAAAAAAATAAAATTGTGAAATGCCGAAAAGTAGTTAGGGGTGTCCAAATTAATGTCGTAAATTTGTAAGAAGACTTTATGGTTCTTGAAGTAGTAAAGTATATTTTAAATTAAAATTTTCTATGTTTAATAACTTGTCCAGTATCCTATAATGCACCAAATTCGACATTTAAATCTCCAAGTTGATAAACTTGGAAAAATGTGCAGCTACGACGCTGAGAAAAGTAGTTCAAATTGTGACAGTTTTATTCATAACGCAGCTACTTATGTGAGCTTCCAAATTCCGATTGAGATGGTGCGAGTCAACGTTCTGTTAGGAGAGAACGTTATAATTTCTGTAACCTAGTTTCTGTGATGGATGTGTGTTCCAAAACAAGAAATCATTTTAGTGATTAATCCAAAATCTAATTATAATTGGTAAATTCCGTTAACTTAACTCTGGTATAATGTCAACCCTTAATTTTAGTATAATTTTGCTTGTTGCATCAAAGTTTCCAGTTTTGAGGTTACATAAAACGTCCGGTGAGCCCCTTCAAAATTTAACATCAATCCTCACAACTGGAGCATTTGTTTTCCTTTGACGTTTTAAGGTCCCGGAAGGACTAAGCGAGCATGTTGTGTCATCGAAGAAGGCTCAGGCTAACTGGTAATGAACACATCCTCTGTTTCAATTCTAAAGAAAAAACTTCATGCCCTCACTGATTTCTAGAATGTTAATAAACTGTGCAGGTATAGAAAACTAGTAGAAGCATGGAAAGAATCAAAACCACCTCCCAAAACCCCAGAAGAAGCAGCTAGGCTCGTCATTCAGACCCTAAAAAGACATCAAAAGGCCGACGTTGAGGTACAAGATTTTCTTTCTGAGTTTTCCATCGTTATCTGGGAACAAGTACTAAAATGTATTGCTTGCTTAATCCTATAGGGGTTGTTGGCTTTCTATGGTCTTCCTCAACGACACACCCTTGTTGAAGCAACTGTTAAACCCCCAACATCCTTGCCTGAAGGAGTAAAGTTTGAACTGCACACCTTGCCGGTAGGAACAACATTTCTGTTTAAATCCATAGAAGCATATGTAAAATAATGTTAAAGAGGGTGTAGATGAATACTTGAATTAGTGGAGTATGTCAATGAGACTAGGTCGATGCAAGAGCAGTGGCAGATGGTGATACTGTAACAGTTTATGTCAACACAGCAGATCCCAGAGAATCATCTTTTGTCCCTGGCCATGTCAACGAAGCAGCTGTTCAAAGATCAGAAGCTCGGGCTCAGAGGAATTATGCAGAGGCTGATGCTCTTCACCAGCAGATTATTGATTCGGGATATCGGTTGGTGTTCTAGTTTCATGATGCTAATTGTCAGTGTTTAACACCAGAAATGGGCTTTGAAAAAGTTTTCCTGTTCAGGGTGATTAATCTTCAGAACGGGGAAGTCCTTGCTCGGAAGTATAGAATTCGGCTAAGGTAATTATCAAACATATATATTGATCATAAAGCTTAAAGTTGTTGTTCTGGCAGCCATAAACGTTTGTTCTAAGAGAAAACAGGGGAATTGATGCGCCAGAGAGTTTAATGCCGTATGGGGAAGAAGCTAAAACTGAACTGACCAAGATTGTTCAGGGTAAGTCTTTGAGGGTCCTTGTCTATGGAGAAGATCGTTACGAACGCAGTGTGGGTGATATTTATTGCAATGGCCTTTTTGTGCAGGTATTAGTTTTCTCACAATTTAGATAGCTTAAGCTTTGCCTAACTCAACATTACCTAAGTTTTATGTTCTTTTTGGTTGGTTGATAAGGAATTGATGCTGAAGAAGGGGCTTGCATGGCATTACGCAGCCTATGACAAGAGATTGGAATTAGAAACAGTAAGTAGTATTTGTGGTTTTTGTAACTCCTTCATTGCCAATTTCTTGAAGCTTTTCAAGGAGTTGTACTACTTTTCCTCTTATTTGATGTTGTGTGCTATCACAGTGGGAAAAAGAAGCTAGGGCAAAGAGGGTTGGACTATGGGCTTCATCAAACCCGGAGAAGCCATGGGAATGGAGAAAGAACCGACGAGAAGGTAGATTATAAGGTCCTACATCATAGTAAGAAAGAATCACCATAGTATCCCTAAATTTGGTGGTAGACAACTTGAGATTATCATAAATTTCTACTTAACCAAAAGGGCAAGGGGTCCTGTCTGTATTTAATGATGTATGTGTACAGAAAACTTGAAAAACTACGTATATTTAGAACAATTTCAACTGAATGATTTTATCTTTTATCCATTAGTGAAGTCATGAACTCATTGTGATGTTCATTGAATGGAGATGAATAATTAAACTGGTCATCCTGCAAAATTGTAGTCCATTAGTAACAAAACAACATAAACTAAGATACCTAGAATATAAAAAAGATGAATGTTGTTTATATATGTTGCTGATCTTTCAATCAAGATTGGACTGCAATACAGACAACAAAGGAACTCATGGGACATAAAGATAGGAAAACGGGCTAAGTTTGCTATGATTTCAACTACAGAAGATAGTGCCAATGTAACTCACAATGAGAGGAGCAATAACAAACTAGCCTTATCAATGCACACGAAGACTTATCTACAAATGCCTTGTCTATTTTCATTCCTTCATACGTTTAATTGATTAAAATCTTATTATCCAAGTAAATACTTCTAATAAAGTTATGTTTCTTAGGCAACGTTTCTGCATTAAACTACAGACGTGTCTAGAGCTAACTGAACAAAAGTAAAATATGGGGAACTTGAACTCAGATACAGCCCCAATATATGCACATCATGTGAAATAAGATGTGCCAAAAACGAACTTCACAACTTCAGTGAAATTCGTAGAGACAACACTAAGCAAAAATTGTTAATTTACAAGATTTGAAACTAATATCAGTGTCATAGTGAAAACAAGCTATTCATCATTGGAAAAATTGAATTGAAATAAAAACCAGTAAGTTAACAGAAGACAATTGATCCAACCATTACCCCTGTACTTGCAAACTGTCGAGAAAATTGCAATCAATTTCAATTAACTCTGTTCTCCACCTCCTCAAAATTTGAGTCACTTTCTCTATAGCTTAAAAGCATGTAATAGTTCATACAGGACATCTAAAGCCACAGTTCGTAACAAATCCCTGGAAAATAGAGGTTAGCTGGATGCTTATTTCTTACTTGCCAAATTGAACTTCAACTTTTTGAAGCTTTACTAATCCAAACAAGTCCCTTTAAAACAAGTTCGTAATAAAATATCTAGTGATTACAAAGTCCAGGATGAGGCCAAATAACCTTAAAATGTCCCCATTGGCTCGCCCATAGCAATTGAATGGAAAAATAGAGGACAGGACTTCAAAATAGGTACCTCAAGCCGAATGATGACTAAAATCAGAAAAGAGAACAACGGTATCTATCAATATATAAAAGAAGCACTTTTATTTTTTCTCTGCCGGGTTTGTAGAATGAAAACCAGAAGAAAAGTTCACAACTTGCCTACAATTTTTCTGAGTTTCAATCCCCAATAATTCAGCGAATACATAATTCGACATTGGTAATAAGAAATGCATAGAAGAACTTGCAAATTTTTTGCACACTGAATAAGAAATTTGACCTTTTGAGGATCACCAGGTACACCATATCCAGTGTGGTACAGGAAATAACTAATTTTAAAACATTAAGTTATATACGTTGAATTAAATAAATTTAATGACTTAAATTAATTTTTTAATCTATTTAAAATTCTAAATATAAAAATATATGAGTTTTCATACAAATACAATTTTTAAAAAACGCATGATTTTTCATTAAAAAAAAAGTGTATTTATTTGAAAATTAAATTTTAAAAAATATAACTCTATGTACTAACATAACTTTTTAAAAAATGTATAATTTTTTTAAAAAAAGTTATATCTATACAAAGTCTTATTTTAATTAAGATTTAATTACAAACTAGAATTATATTATTATTATTATTAAGATGAAAGTCTAAAAAAAATTTCTTTTTTTTATTTAAACATTTTAGATAGTATTTTAATAAATATTTTTAAAAATTACTGTCTCTAAACCTCTAAACATTTATGATAACTCCTGAGAGTAATCTTTTATTAACCTTACAACAAATATAATAAAAATAAATATTATCTTAAGTGATAGACACAAGTAACACAATTTTCATGTTCCTGGTTTCTACAAATATTTTACCTAACATGCGTTTGGCCAAGCAGAAGCACCAGCCTTGGCCTCTTCGAGAGTGTCCTGGAACCACCGCTTGGTGCAATCGGCGACTGCGTGGGCGAGGTGCATCCGACATTGCTTCGCTTCGGAGCTTTCCATGTTCGGCTAAGATTCGACCTTAATAGTTCCGAATTTTGCAGTTCATGGGTTCGGCAATCTGAGTTGTATTTGGTTTGGCCTCTGGCTCCGGGGATTGGCAGGGGAGACAAACCGCCATGAATCGTGGAGCCTAGCTGCAGATTGAAGCGATTTTCCTACGAAAGCACAGAGAAAAGGAGGGTCTGAAAGTTGAGAAGTAGGGGGAAGAAAGTAACGTGAAGTTCAAAATATTACGCATCTGATGTAGGAATTAGGATGCTACTAGATATGAGTAGAAGCCGGCAAAAGAGCATTATCCTTTGATTCTTATGGATTCAGCAGAACCTGATGGTTTGTATTTAGTAACAAAAATGGACAAAAGGGTTCAACTGAGGCCATGACGGATTGGGAGTAAATTCTTCGGTGCCCTCATTTGATGTGTCCTAATGTAGTGATGCCATGTAGTAATGCCTTTATTAAGTGTCACGACGTAGTAAAGGACAAAAAAAATATTGGCCAAAAAAAAAATTAGAAAATACTATCTTCAAATTTTTATATTTGTAATATGACTCCATTATCTATTTGATATATACTATTATTCAATATTAATAATATTCATATTGTTCCAACACATAACTTAATTCATTTTTTAAATCAAATCTAAATATATTTTTGTGTCATCTCCTAAAAGGTCTTGTAACTCAAAATAATAAAGCTAGTTAAAAATAAGTAATATTAAAATTATTTAAAGCTCAAACATAGAAACTTACAAAAAATATTTTGAAAATTAGAATAGCTAAAAGATGATGAAAAAAAAAATTGCGAGAAACTCCTTTGAAAGACACAGACGAGGAGCGAGGAAATTTAGAAAAAATATGAGGTCAGAGTTTTCAACCGAAAAAATGGTCAAAATTTCCAACCAATAATTTGGTCAGAAATTCTGACCAATTTTCAATAGGACACAACAAAAAATAATTAACAAATATTAAATTAATATAGATATACTTGAAAAAAAATAGTAAAGTAAAAAAATATATAAAAAATTATAAAGGTCTTTAAAATTATTTTAGTATGATCTCCCTTAAAATTTATATGTTGTTTAAGATTATTATAAATAATATAAAAATATAGTACAAATTTGCACAAATTATTATAAAAATATAGTAAAAATTACATTTTAAAGATTATTCTAAATAAAACTTATGTAATAAAATATATTTCCTAAAGAAATAAATAAGGTTTAATGGTCATATCTCCTCTATTTAATTTTATCTTCCTTTCTTTAATATGCTATTACATACTTCTTCTTTCTTCTTCAATGCATCTTTCTTTTTCGATAAAGTTCTCTTCTAAGTGTTGCTTTCTTCTCTTCTCATCATTTTATTTGGACGAAGCATCTCCAATAAAATCTATAAGATACACAATAAACTATGAGTATGATTTTATCTCTTAATCTCATGATCAGATATACCTCAATTAGTTAGAGGAAAATGATAGTCTAACTTTCAAGTAATCTTTTTTCTTCTTCTAACATCCAATTTTTTATTTGTAAACATTATAATCCAACTAATCACTATATCATGGTTGAGAAACATTATTGTTAGTTGGTAGAATAAAACAACCAAATTTGATAATATTTTAAATATTGTGTGCAAACTTACCTAAAGAATTACATTGAACATGCCAAGAAAATAATGTCAATGTCTAGTATGGATACAAGAACTCATATAAAATGATTTGTGTTCTACTTAGAACAATTCATCATTCAAACAACAAAATGAGATTAGGAAGAAAAAAAATAAAGCATGCTCTATATCTTTCTACATTAGCGATTTAGTGTCAATGACATACTTAAATGGACTCTTTAAAGAAATAATCAATAGATTGATAACAAATTTAAAGTTATATCTATGTTAGTTGAAACATAATATAATTATGTATGATATTGAACCTACAATCACTTTGTATATTATTTTTGTTTTAACTTTACTTATTTATCCTTTCACAAAGAATACAAGAGTCATAAAGTTACAAGTTCAGAGCAATAGTTCCCAGCATCCAGACGTTGGTTGGTGAGTCTAAATTGTGGGTGGTGGGAAAAAAGGCCCCATATATGATTTAAAAAATTTAGGGCAAAACATTGCAAGTAATTTTATTATCATATAGTAAACGCTCTTGTACTTATTTGCTAACCATTGATGAAACAACTAAAATTCAATTTATTGAGATAGAGCCCATAATTCATGAACAACATCGATAAATTGAAAAGTTATAACCACAATATATTCAATTGTCTCAATTTACTAGCTAGTATGACCCCCATTTGACCAGGACATTCAATTATATAAGTATGATATGTCAAATATTATAAATAATTAGAGGATGAAAATTTAAATTAAGACAAAAAGGAGGACTATTAATTTTTTGTGTATTATTATGTTGTGTTGAGACAATTTACTTGTAATAAACATATATAATTGTACTATTAAATCTATTTTACAAGAAAAAAATTGTTTGAACTAAGTACATTGATGAGCAAATCAAATTGATTTTCATAATGTAATACAAAGAAATTGCAACACAATTTGTAATGATAAAGCATGCTAAAAGAAATTAAAAAAAATTACAATAACACAACATGCTAAATGATTGTTAATTAATTAAACCCTTAAGCATGCTAAACAAGGACAACATGAATATTTACTGATTATTTTTTTGTAATGTTATATTATGTACAATTTGATCGTAATAAATATATATATTCACTCATAATTAGCATAATATAATTTCTTAATTCAAGTTGTTTTGATGAAAATAATTTAGATAATAAAATTAACACATATATTTTCTCTCTCATCAAACTAATTTATAAAATTAACTCAAATTTTGTTACATTTTTTTTATTGATCATAAAAAATATCACATTATATTTTAAAATAGAATTATATGTATAGTTAAATTCAAAGAATTATCGTAAAAAATAATTACATTTTCATTTAAAATTATATATTTATATATGGTCAAATAAATAAATAAATATATATATATATATATATATATAAACCCCTAAGTTAAAAAAGAGAAAATTCATCAATTAGTCCCTATAATTTACATCAATTTACAAAGTGGTCCCTATAATTTTTTTTTTTTAAATCACTCCTTACACTTTCAATTTTTCCCAACTCAGTCCCTGTGGTTATCAACTACACTGACACCGTTTAATTTAGCTGACTTGGACTGTGCTGACATGGATTGTAAAAGTCCTTCTCTGTGCACATCTCTTCTTGCGTGGAGCCTCCCAACCACACTTCTTCTTTGGGATTAAAAGCCACAAAGATTTATTTAATAACGATTCTTACTTTGCTTTGGACTAAAGTCACCAAAAATGTCTCTATTCGCAAATTTTTTGTTTTATTCGCTAACCTGAGTTTCCAATGCACATAATTTCGATTGATTCTATAATATTCAATTTTCTTTCTCCATATATGCTTTTTTCCACTTCTTTTGGGGTGATTGGATCAGTAATCTACCTCTATTATTTCCCTTTTTCTTCCATCTGCAAATGGCTGCTTCTATCTCATTTGTTAATAACGTTGCTCATATCAGGTTGTAAGTTTTAATAAAAGTTCCTACTCTAGAATATGGATATGATTTGATTCCTTAAAGCCTTGGTTTAATATATGATGTTAAATCCATTAACACAGGTCCTCTTCAAAATCCAATAACAAAGTTTAATGTCTGATCAAAGAAGCATTTCTCTTTGCCTATCTACATTTGCACAACAGGTTCATTGTTCTGTACTGGAAAATATTGTTTTGAAGTAGTACTGGGGTTCGAATTAGTACTGTTTCGTGCCTCCCACTAGCATATCCCGAAGAAGAAGAAAGAAGATGAAAATGGGGGCTGTGTTGTTGCTTCATCAGAGAGGAGAGGCTCCAAGGTTGAGGAAGATATGTGCACCTCAGCAGAGAATGATTTCCACACTCCATGTCAGCTACATAAACGATGTCAGTTTGGTTGGTAACGGCAGGGACTTAGTTGCAAAAAATTAAAAGTATCAGGAGTGATTTGAAAAAAAATAAACTGTAGGGACTACTTGCAAATTAATGTAAACTATAAGGAGTAATTAATTATTTTTCTCTTAATTTATCTCGTTCAACACCCTTACCTTTTCACTTCTTCTCCTTTAACACCCTTCATTCTTTCTTTTTGTATATTTTCAATATTTTTATTGTATTACATTAACCCTTTGTTATTTTCCTTAATTTTTGTCCCCGATATTTTGTACAATTTTCATTCTCAGATTTTCACTTCCATCCAGTTCCAGTGTTCTTTGCATTTTTTCTTCATTACCAAACTTAAATAATATGTGAAAGGCTTCCCCTTTTAATACTCAAATAATATTGGCATTCTAAGGGTCTCCTATTTTTCATATAAGTGTTGGGTGTTGGTCTCCAATTCTATATCTCAGTAAGATGGATAAATAATGGACGTCTTTTATTTAGTGGTGTAAATAATATGAAATACGAGGTCTTAATTAGTTAATTTTCATAGTCCTCATAAATTTTTCTTTGAAGACATCAATTTAGTTATCATAGTCTAACGTATATTGCCCTTCTGCCTTCCCTTTTTAACTCAAACAAAAAAAGTGGCTCAAATGTTATTAAAAAAAGTAAATTACAATATCATCTCCTGAGATCCAGTTAAATTATTTATTATATTCCTTTTGTTTTGTATTTGACATATATATATTGTAACAATTTTTACTTTCATTCAATTAATGAAGTTAATTTGTTACTGTAATTATATTTTTGTTATAAAATAGTAAACGAGTATGATGTCAATATTTAATTCAACCACGACTTTGATCCAATTCTTCTCGTGATAATTTTATTTAAAATCATACATATTCTAAAGAAAATTAACTTCCTTAGCAAAAAGTAATTTAGAAGGGATACTTTAGTAATTAAAAATATATTAAATGTTAGAAAAGTCAGGTGATATTTTTGAAAAGAAGAAATTGGTTAAAAACACATGCAAATATTTGCTAACCTTTCAAATCCGAAAGATAGATTGTCAAATCAGCACAATTTACTACATAAGTCATTCAGTTTAATGTTCTCTTAATGATAACAATTTTATTTGTTACTTTAGACTCCCAATATATCAGTTGGAAAATAATCACATAAAAAACTGCTGCTCAAATATAGTCATTTTCACATATGGAGAATACAAGGATGAGACAAATAAGTTAACTTCCAGCGGTTTAAAGTATATAAAAAGTTTAAAGCCTAACAGTGGATTTGAAAATATAGAGAATTATGTATAAAAATGACTTAAAGTTTAGGAAAATATTTTATTTGTAAACCAAAAAGATGAAATATATGTTAATAAAAAGTAGGGGCATCAAAATGAATTCGATTCACTGAATCGAATTTGTGTAACTCATTTAAGAAGTGAGTTGGATTGAGGGATTTTTTGGAGAATCTGTTTAATATACTTTTATCAACTCAACCTATTTTACCTGCGGGTTAAATGGGTTGTCCTTTTTTTAAAAAAAAATTTTCACTCACTTAATTCAATATCCCAGCCCACTCTACTTTTTTATTTGAAAAAATTAACTCTAACGTATGTATTGTATTGTTTATATTATTTTGTAATTTATTATTTTTATTTATACTAATATAAAAATTTATTGATTAAACAAGATATATGTTTAAAGAAAGCTACCTTTGAATTTTTATATTTTTTATTTTATTTTTATTTATTTTATTTTTTTAATAAATTAAACGAGTTAGCTTATTTAACCCATCAAATAGAGTAGATTAATATTTTTAATCTACTATCTTATTATAAATTAAATAAATTAACTCATTTAATATAATAATTTAAATAAATCAATTCAAATAAGTCGAATTTAAATAAATCAATTTGAATAGATCGAATTGATAATTTTGACACTTGTAGTAAAAAAAAGTTAGCGTGTTTTATTAAAACAAAAATTGCAGAATTCTGTATCGTCAATACCTCTTGGGAACATTAGGGTTTCGTCCTGATCGATGTTAATTTATTAAATTTTTTTGGAAGACGAACCCCACCACAACTACTTGCAACCACTACACGTAGAAAAGCCTAGCTAGGAGGACGGAAAACTTTGTCATTTTCTCGATTCTGGAAGGCTCCCAATGTCAATTAAAAAATGATACGTACAATAATGGAGGATTAGGAGGGCGTATTAGGTTCCCATAGGAAACCATGCACTCCGAATTCTATGTTTCAAAATGCGCAAGAAACTACGAGTCGTAAATTAATGGCCTAAATGGGTCCAGCAATTGAATTCCTCTTATTTTGACATGCACACCGACAATTAACGTTTTCTTTTTTGGCTTATATATATAATTAATTTAGTGAATTGCGTATCAATCCTAGAATACGTAACGATTATCGAACTCTGAATATATATGTTGCGAAAAGCCCCAAGAGACAGAGGCTTAACGATTCACACGAGTGGTAGATACATTATTTGAAGGCACATCTTGTGAAATGATTTGACTTGGCTCTATGTGCTCGTGAACTGGCGCAAGCAAAGCTGACAGAGAAATAGGAAAGGCGATGGAAAAACACATAGAAAAAAACATGAGGGATTAATTAATTAAAATGAGGAAACGACAAATGAACCATCGATTTTGCGTCCCTTCCTCGTAAACGTCTTCAATCAGCAAAGTCTTGAAGAGTACTAGTGATGATTTATTCCAACTGCAAGGATAAGGTGGTGGGTCCCGACGAGAAGTGAAAGCTCACTGGTTCTACTGCTCGAAAACGATTCCCAAATTTATCAATAAATGAAAGCATGCAATTAATTATATCTTAGCTTTTTTATCATAATAGTGACTGAAAATTGTGAAATGGGGAAATGCATATATATTTGCGATAAGATCACTCAAATGATTATGACATGTGCGCTCTTCACGGCAGCCTTGGTATCTAAAGGAATCCATGAATGAATCATTCTTTGTTCTTTTATATAGTAAAATTGCAAGACAGGGTAAGCAAACCACATCAATACGATCTCATCACCAATAAATATATAATTCCAACGGGTAAATCGTGGTGTTGATGAATAAAAGTAGAAGAAAATAAGAAATTTTCATATAAGCAGCAGAACAAGAAATTTACAGACCAGTTTCATATGCTCTTATGATCTGGTTATCATGTCCTGCATATTCTAATTTATTTTATTAAAGAAAATTTTCTATCCAGTGTATCAAGTTCTGGGGTCAGCTTGTTTCTTCTTTGAACATTCAAATTGGCTTCTCATAAGGCTGGCCATGCTTGGACCTTTTTTTATCACTACGTATTATCTCGAATGTAAATATTGCATTGTATTCTACTACTGCCACAAATACAACTTCAAGTTTGACACCATTATATAATACAATTAATGACAAGTTAAGAAAATTTTATGTTATTTTATATTTACTTTATTACACTAACTAAAAGTGGAGAAAATTATAGATAGTGTCACATCAAAACTATAGAGAGCAGTGAATCGTTTCGTAATTTTTTAAAACATTTTTAACATAATTGTAAAATGACAGTCAGTTAAGTAAACTATTTAAAACTGTCACGATTGTCTTTTTTCTTCCTGGCAACCTCCATAGGAAGGGGAAAATACACATGATGTTCAGAAACCAAAGAGTCCAGCATAACCAGTAGGAGGACAAGGTGACAGAACGCGTAAAACGAACATAAATAGATGCTGTAAGCCTAACCACGGCTTCATTAAAACACCAAAATACAGTCTCATATACAAAAGATACTTGTGCGACCACCGGGATATACCCCATCAAGCTTCCAAACATCTCTATCTCACACAAAGCACGAGATATATAATATATAAAACTATAAACAAACACCCTAACTAGTTAATAATAAAAGGGGGTAATCACTGATCACTAATCGGAATCACATGTCCGTTCCCCTGTATTTGAATACTTTGAACCAAGCAAGTCACGGCCTTTTGTTTATTTATTAAGTAGTCGCATTAATGGCCGCACGTTACGTGATTATAGGTTTACAGGGCCAGGACGAGTCCGGGCACGGATTTGCCGAAGCGGTTGGAGACGGTGCTCTCCCAGAGGAAGGGGCAGATGAGGGAGTTGGAATCGGAATGGCCGACGCGGGTGACGGTGAGGGAAGTGTTGAAGTACTCCCTGACCTGGGTAATTATCCCATCAGCGACGATCCAGGCGTGGACCCAGGAGATGGAGCGGGAATTGTCGCAGCCCTCGACGAGGACGGTGGACCCGAAGGAGGTGATTGTCTGAGGAACGAACCGGAAGGTGTGGCGCGAGGAGGAGTCGCCGGTGAGCATGCGCATCAAATACTGATCGGAAGGGGGGCCGTGGAACCACCACTCGAGATCGGGGGCCACAATCTTGACCACCGTTTCGGAGTCGCCCGAGTTTAAGGCCTCATATAGAGTCAGAACCAGCCTTTCGTTGCTGGAATCACCCTCTTCCACGATTCCCTGAGAGGTAGCCAGTTCTTGCGAGGATGGTTTCAGAGGCAGAGACAGAGAGAGCAAGTGGAACCGTGGAGCTCGGAGGTATGGTGGAGAAGTGACGTGAGTGAGTGAGGACACGAGGTGAAGATGGGCGGCATAAATAGGATAATGGGTGTCTAGGGTTCTAGTAGTCTACTTCTGGCACCACATTTCGTCATTTGTGGTCGCCAATCAAATTGAAGAAAGTGTCAAGTTTCGAATGTATAAGGAGTAATTAATTAATTTTATGTTAAAATTAAATAATTAAATTAATGATGAGAATAAGACGTTAAAGAGTATTTTATTTAATGTTTTAAGTGGTTAAAATATTATTAATAAAAAAATTATAATCAAGAATAAAAAGAAATTGGTATATTCTTTCGATGTGAATAAATAATTATAATTATGTAAAATATTATTTTGAATTTCAAATTATTAGAAATACTAAAATATGAACTTTGAAGGTATACAATTTTGAAATTTCTGATATCTATATTTGAATATTTATTTAATTATGAATATTGGAAATGTGTCCAAAATAGAATCCTACAGCTAACGACAGTAAATGTTAACTGTAATACATTGTGATCGGTTATCTAATAAGGTTGGGTATTATACCGTTGTCATCATATTGTGTTTGAGGACTAGGATCATTATGATATTTACTCAAAGTCTATGATCGAATGAGTATAAGTTTTGATTTGTTATCATTAGCCTTGAGCTAATTCTGTATTCTATAATTACGACTGATTCTGTAAAAAATTCTCAAATACATTCTGTTAATGATTATTCTTTGTTTAATGTTTTTGAATTATGATTGTATAATATATGATTTTAAATTTTGAAAGATGTACTAGGTTATGATGTGGCGACGTGAGAGTAATAGGCTTATTTAAAAAAAAATTTAGAATAATATGATATTTTGATAAATAAATAAAAATTAATATTTTTTATTTAAAAATTTATACTAATATAATAATTTATTTATATTTATAATTTTTTATTTATAATCTTATGAGTAATAATAATAATAAATTATATTATTTATTTTAAATGTTAAATAATAAATTAATTTAATCATAATTTTAAAAAATGTAATTGATCTAAAAATATAAATAAAAATTAAATTAAAATACAAGCTTAATTTATTTTAATTCAAATTCAAATTTAATTTTTAAATCTTAGTGTGAGGGTTATACTTAAACGAAACGGTTGTATTAGGTGTGCCGTCATCTTGTAATTATGGTATTTTGAATATTATAATATAAAATAGTATGATAATATTTATATTTAATATTCTGTAACGTGAGATAGTTATACATTTAACTATTGATTCATTTTTTAAAAATGTAATATAAAAAAATTACGTCCATTGTGATTTGATAATGACCTTATTAACAGTCATGAGACAACAGTCATTAATTTTGATACTAAAATAGTATTATATGAATGACAGTGACTATACTGACTTCATACAGATAGATAGGCGAGCATTGGCAAGTGGAGCCGACTCTTATTGACCGAAAAAGTGTCCTTCCGTTTGGCATGATGGAAAAGACGCCCAAGGAAAGAGAACGATTAATGGAAAGAGCTCTAGAAGTCTGTGAGGTTACGTCTATGTGTTACTATTTCACGCTAACACATCAATTGAGCTTTTCCTTTATTTTGTTCAGTGCCTCCGCAAACCAAATGACATGAAAATTACAATCTAAATACATATATATATATATATATTTTAACTTTATAATGTACTCATATTAAATTGTTTATAATCGATAGCGTAATTTTGTAGATAAAAAGTATCCTTCAATTGCGGACCATTATTCCATATAAATGGTAGGTGGAATTTTTTGTATACAACAAAAAAATTATAAATTTGAACAATTGAAATTACAAACAGTTTTAGTTAATTACGTATCACTTGCATCAACATCATATATTGAGGATATAAATATATAGTGGTTCTGGCATAATCAACTTGGTATTTAATGAAATACTTATTAAATTTATATTCAATAAGAAATTTAGTCAAAATTAAATATAGATGTAAATAACAGTTTATTTGAAATTGTAAGCTAAGTACTTAAATATTACCTTATATATTTTTAGTACTTATAATCTAACAAAGTATAATAATCAAGTATCTGTTAAAAAAATTTTAATATAATAAAACACCATATTTTACATTTAAAATATTTTAAAATTTTCAATTAGTTCTACTAATTTTACTTAACTTATATTATTGTCCAATTATACAATTAATCTCCACTTATCATTCACTAAATTATATCACAAGTTTGCATTAGATACCATTTATGCACATCTCCATCTCGATTAAGTACATAGCTCATGGTTCCTCCCTCTAGTTGCCACTCTAGCTCACTGGTGAGTGAGTAGTACCCTCACTGGTCTATCCCCAACCATCACCAACCTCTCCATTAGCGAAAAGCGCCAAAAAATCACGTGGAAGCTCCTCACAATGTGATTTTTTTTTTTTTGCAGCCAACTAGAACTTCCTTTGGCCTCATTCCACCTTGTTGGTGACTTCTCTCAACCACAGCAATACTGTTGACCACCCACCATCATTCATTGGTAGCAACATCGAGCTTTAAATTCATCAAAATTGGTGTGTTTTAATCCAATTAAGCTTATGAATTCACTTTCTGCAATATTTTCGCATCTTTCTCCTTCATTTGCATTGATTAATTTGGTTCAATTTGCATCAGATTGAAGAAACCCCAATTCAGGTGTTGTTCATGCGAAAAAGTGATGAAATTGAGTTTAATTTGGTGTAATTCCATCAAATTGAGTTACAATTATACTTCATAGGTAAATTTTATACCTTTCTCTTTTGAAATCTCTGATCAATTGTGAATTTTGGCTTATGGCTTAAAAAACCCCAATTTATGAGTTTAGGGCAATTTGAGAATTTAGTGAAAATTGTATTCTTTGAACTTCTTAAATTTTTTTTTTATGCATTTAGGGAATGATTTAGAATTTTTAGAAATATTAGTTTGAATTTTTGAACAAATTTCGATTTTTTTTAGTAATTTTTCTATATTTTTATGAAGAAAAATGAAGGAAATTAGAAGAAAAATTAGTATTACTTGAGTGGATTGAACAGTAAATATTATTTAAGGTTAAATGAAAATTTTGAAATTTATTAGATGACCCTTAAGTGAAATTTGTGTTACAGTATGTGTTAGATATTTATTAAATGCATAATGGGATAATTGAATAGTAATAACAACAACAACAACAACAATAATAATAATAATAATAATAATAATAGTAATGATAATAGTAATAATAATGATAATAAGATAATAAAATGAAATATATGTCATAAGTATTTTAAAGTGTTATTTAAAAAAGTAACCCATAAATTTAATTTCCAAAAATTTAGTAAAAAAATGGGTAAATTGGATAAATGTGTATAAGAAATAATTAATTAACTCTATAACAAAATCAAATAATTAAATTAATTATGAGAACCGGATGTTAAGAGTATTTTATTTAATATTTTAGGTGACTAGAAAATTATCAATAAAAAAATTATAATTAAGGATAGAATGAGGTTCGTATATTCCTATGAGGTAAATAGATAATTATAATTATGCAAAATATTATTCTAAATTATAAATTTTGAATTTCAAATTATTAGAAATACTGAAATATGAACTCCGAAGTGGTATGATTTTGAATTTTTCGATATCTATACATAAACATTTATTTAATTATGAATATTGAAAATGTGTCCAAAATAGAATCATATAGCTAACGACAGTAGATGTTAACCATAATACACTGTGATTAGTCATCTGATAAGGTTGGATATTATATCGTTACCACCATATTTTGTTTGAGAACTAGAGTCATTATGATATTTACTCAAAGCCTATGACCGAATGAGTATAAGTTCTGATTTGTTATTATTAGCCTTGAGCTAACTTTGTATTCTATGATTACGACTGATTTTGTAGGAAATTCTCAAATATATTTTGTTAATGATTATTCTTTGTTTAATATTTATGAATTATGATTATATGATATTTGGTTTTAAATTTCAAAAGATGTATCATTTTATGTGATATTAGAATTTCTTATTCACTGAGTTTTCACTCATTCTCATTATTTAATATTTTTTAGATCTCAATGCCAATCTAGAGCATTCACGTTCAAAATTTTAATATTGATGATTAATTTCTTAATGAATCTAACTTATTATTAGAGTTATATCTTTTCTTATTTTTACATTTCAGATCAGTCTCTCTCTTATATACTGGCTAAATATTTGATATATTATTATGATATAATTAAAAAAATATAAATAGAGAGTTATAAAATTTATACTTATTTAATATTAATTTATATAAATTTTATTATTATAAAAATTTTGATGGATTCACAAGAATGAATAATACTTCATTTGTGTGCCATCTACATCCGACCGATTCAGGCCGTAATATTTAAATTAAGCCGCATCATAATGGCAGGTAAAGAAATCAACTTAAATGACATTTAAAATATTATTTAAAAGAAAAAAGAAAGCAAGAATCATATCATATGAGAAATTAAGAAAGAGAAACGTGTGGCTTATTGTTCTCTTCCTGCAAATACAAAGTCTACGGTATTGTAAAAGCATCTATTTGAGGGATTGGGACGCCATGGAAGCTGATAAGTATAAAGATGAGTAACGGGGACTGTGCAAACAAAGGGCGACGACAAAATTAACAGGAAAAAGGGAAAAAGAGAAGGACAGTGGTTACTGTTTCTGAGAGACAAATACAAAGAAAGGGCACAAAAGTAGGAAGTTCTGCTAGTTTTGGGAACCCCCAAATGGAAACAAAAATCAGTAAACAGGTATGACAGCTGGCGAGCAGAGCAGAGCTTTGTCACATCATCAGCATTCAGCACCACTTCGTCACGAATTCAAATCGTATGAAATGTTAGTCATTAAATTTTGATGTAATGATTTATATATTTTTATATTAAAAAATATTTAAAAAATATAAATTATTAAATTAAAATTTAATGATATGCAGCCTTGGTCACCCCAGATCAGGTTTCAATCCGCACGATGCTTTGAGTTTTCCAAAACTTAAACAAAATTATCTACTCTGACCAGGACTAGCACTATCTGTTATGTATATTATATAAGATGGTGGATTATACACACTAACTTTCCTTAGTTTTGTTTTGGAGTAATTTTGGGCACGAAGGTTATTCGTGTATGTATCTGAATCACTATATCACTTTCAAGGTTAAAAGGCCAAATGATTGAAAGGTTTTGTAGTATAGTGGTTTACAATGTAACAGATTTCAGCAAGCATACCTGTTTTCCAAATAACATAGTCTTATTTGTCATATTACCATATATATCCCTCTGGCATTATGGCTTCATTGGCTGCGTATACAAAATATCAAGGTAAAGTTTCAGCCATCATTTCATCATCGTTATCAATGAATGCTATTTTTATTTATTTTTTTCCAGGATGTCGTGTACTGAAATGGATGCATGCATGCATATATGAGCATACCCAAATAAGCACTACCCCAGAAGCGACTCGCCCTCTCTATCATTTACTATGTCAATGTCCTCATCATCCTCATCTCAGCTCTTAGGTTTCACTTTACAACTGGATAAATATCTCAATTCCAGATAAAGCGAAACTTCATACGAACAAATATTTGGTAGTATTAGTATCGTGACAATTAATTTGATATATTAATTTTAATAAAATAATTTTTATTTTTTTAAAATTAATTTTATTAGAATTGATATATTAAATTAATTATTATAAAAGTATATTGAAATTAATTAATATTTTCTCACTGTATCCTTCGTCATCCTACGTCCTCGAGGGTTGTTGTCATGGCTGAGCTGGAGTTATATAGCTGGTGTCTGATGGCTTTTGTGGCCTAATTTTGAGGGAGGTTACCTAAACATACTTACTTCTTCATTTTAAGTCATTAAACATTTTAAATATTTCAAAGCGTTTTGAAGATCGTTGACCATGATTGAGAGGTCTTGGTACGTTTTATAAGCCAGCTCCGAGGGGTATTTTGGTAATTTTGAAGGTAGAATGGCTGCATGTAATTATAAGAAACATGGCGGTCCATAATTAAGTTCAAAAGACAAGATATAAAAGTTGAGATTTGATAACGATTGTTTTTTTAAAATGATAAAAAAGTAAATTAATTTGGTTAAGTGATAATTGTTGGATCAGAATTTTAAAAATTAGATTTGAATTTAGGTTATAAAAATTATTTTTTAATCATATTTTTTACTCAAAATTTTATTCATAATTTTTAACTAAGTTTATCAAACCAATTAAACTTTTTAAAATTATGACTAAGTTTATGTACTACTTAAAACTTGACATATATATTATAATTTATTATTATTATTATTTTTAAAATTATAAAAAAAATTATAAATACAAATGAATTATTATATTAATATAAATCTTTTGGATAAATAATGTTAGTTTTTATTTTTTTTATAAAAATATTAATTTTTTCTTTTTGCAACTTATTTTACAAATTAAACTTTTTTAAACAATCTTTATTTTTTCTGAGCCAAATTTATCAATTTGAACAAATTTTTAAAATTATAATCAAGTCTAATTTAATTTCCTAATTGGGAGAGATGATATTTATTTTTCAAAAGGTTTCATTTTAACAAAACTATTTTGATACTATCCAATTTTTAAATAACTAAATCAATTGTAAAACCAGAAATAAAAACTAAAATTATGTTTTTCTCTGTAAAAAGAATTAAGGCGTGGTGCAACACAAACTCGTCGTCAAATATGATCTCCCTAGGCAAGCAATGCAAACACGTAAATTGTAAAGTGGATCAAATTGATTCTCATAAATTTCATTTATTCATATTGAAATTTCACAATTTTTATCATATTTTACTTGAAGTTTCAGAGTAGTAACTAGTGAGTGGGTTATATTGCTAGCTGAGTCAGGGACCAGAAGCTATGTACGTGAGTGGCGTGATGAGATGCAAGAGTTCTTCGTAGTGAAAATAATATATGAAAATTAATTTTTAAATTTATCGAGTTCTTAGGAACAGGACGTGAAGTTTTCTTTATGATCTGGCTAAAAAGTAAAAACAGATCACACTAGAATTGAAAAGGAAAAAAATAAATGATTGCAACTAAATATCAAACTTGTAACAACATAATATCCTTATCTGGTTAGTCAATATATCGAATTAATTCTTTCAATATTGAACGCAAAATCTGTAATTAAAAATTTTCTCGTTACATCACAAACAAAGAATAATTGAGGCTTAGATTCACAGAAATGAAGAATTAAGAAGGGCTGAAATGTATGTTACATGAACAGAAACTGTTTTTGGTATTCTCAATCCCTTCACTGACAAAAAGAAAGGCTGCATAACCATTCATCAATGCCTCTGACATCACTTAGAGCGGCAAGGAAACATTACAGCTATTATGAAGCCATTTGTCTCCTGTTATTTTGTTTTACATATGGCATACAATACATTAAACAAGAAAAAGGTAAGAGCAAGGAAGATATTAAAAAGCTTATAAGAGAGACAGACACAAGCATACCTATTAAGCACTCAGTGTACTCAAAAATTCAATGGATCATCCCATGAAATTATTGTCACATTTACATTTCAAGAGGAAAAAAATCTCAATCCGTTTTCTTTTATTTGGAGGCTAAGGGGCATCTCTGTGAATAAAAGGTGGAGCTGGTGGGCTCATTTCTCCATCTTGACCTCTTTCAAAAGACTCTTCCTTTACAGTAGATAAATGATTATCTGGACTATGATATCCCTTTAGGACATTACCTGGACTAAGATTTGTAGATGTCTTGGAAGGGGAAGAGTAGGTTCTCACAGGAGAACCTGTGGCATCTTCACGAGGCAAAGGCGAAATCAGCTGTTGGACACTAATATCATCTCTTCTCCTGTAAAATTTATCTTCTACAATATCATAGGAGTTTCCAGTACGTGCTTCTTGAGCAAGAGAGCACCAGCAGCAGCACAGCCAAAGTGTGCAATCAGAAACTGAGGGTTTACCAAAACAGAAGTTATAAGCAGGCAAGTTGAACCTCTTTCTCATTTGAATCCTCCAAAATCCACCATACAGTAAACCAAAAAGACACAGAACAATTCCAACACCTACCAGAGCCTGTCTAACATTGTCATTTTCGATATTAACAGCAGCCAAGATAAAAATCCAGAAGGGAGCCATGCAGAATAGAACAAAAGTCGCAATATGGACATACATGTTTCCAAAGCCAAGTCTCTCCATATTCCACCCAAACACACAAAAAGTACAGAAAAGTGAGAGATATGCAAGAGAAATATCGTCCCAAATGTCAAGTATTCCTCCACTCCACTGTGGTGTATTGTCAATAACCATTTGTTCATCTCTTGATACAAATGAATATTTTTTCGTAAATGATTTCACTCCCAGCCGCTCTGGGTTAACCTGTGCTTCTTCATCTGTCGCAGAATCATAGTCCTTACCAAGAGGGCTAAGAATGGTATACAGGCCAGCAATTGCAGGGGCACCAATTGCAAAAGAAATGCATATTCCAACTCCTACAGCTGGCCGTTCCGATCTTTTGTACCCCAAGTTTAGACCACAAAGTGCATACTGAGCAAAACAGTTCACATGAAGGAGAATGACCACTACCATCATGTGTGCCCACTCATGGGGCTTATACGTCCCATTTTTGCAGTAAATCTTTCTAAGTCTGGATATATCATTTGGTCTCCATCTACACAGAAGTACAAGGTGATAAAACCTTTTGGGATGCTGATACAAACACATGAGCGTAAACAGTGCATTGAGTATTTGGTTGTTTACTTCAAACCAAGCGTTCCTCTGAGACTTCTTTGGCAGCACACCATTCAACATTCCAGTCATGACTAGGAAGAGAATGGCCCCTGAAACAGCAACGCAAGCAATCCACACAAAAAGGGCCATATTCATTGGGTCTCTGATCCACTCTGTGCACCTCTTTTTGAGCGAATCCCAATCAAGTTTTTGAGCAAAAATGACACTAAATCGTTCCCTAAAGCCATGTGAACCAGAAGAAGGCACAGACTGTGAAATCTGGTCTCTGGCAGAAGCAAGCCGCTTGAATTTAGCAGAGGCAGAACCAAATTTAAGCAACCTTATCCTATTAAGCAGAGAATTCGAGGTGTCCTGGAATTTTTTAGGAGGATTTTCACTGCTTATTAGCGTCCTCCGAGATGTTGAGATTCCAATTGAAGTTAAATCATTCACTTTGCTTTCATTAGATTCCTCAATCTCATCTTTAGGCTTCCCATTATCAATTGAAACCATTCTGATATGAAGTTTGAGCTTTCCCAATCAGAACCGAAACTATGTCATCAAGGATTCGGATTTGGCACTGATCCTGGAAGGGGAAGAGAACAGCCTCTGCTAAGTTTTCAAATTTATCACAAAATTCATAAGAATCCATCATATTGATGAAAAGGGGGACTTTAATGGCAGTATGTATAATAGATATAAAAAGGAAAGTACCCAAGCAACTTAAGAACTCATCAACAGAAACTCCGTCTATGGAAGATGACCCAGCAAACAAATAATAAAACAATTTATCAAAATTCACAATTCACAGGCTAAGGATTGGAAGGTACCTCAAATCCCAGGATCTAATCCTAATATTACCAATACATCTCACAGATTAGTTGCAAGAAATAAAGAAGGAAGGAAAAACACCCACAATTTTCATTATAGACATCTTATCAAAAGTCCCCCACCAAAAAGAAATTCCAGAACCATAACTGAAAATTTTCAAGGCATCGGCAAACAAAAAAACAATCAAACGGATTGATGGAGATGCAGAAGTTCATATAGGAAAAGAAGTTAGACATACCTATTTACTGACTCAACAATCAGCATACGGAGGAAGGCGTTGAATCCAAGTGGTTCTACTTCATCAAATTCGCAATATAATTAAAGGTAGGTTGAAGATATGTACGAGAAATTTAATCTGAACTTCTTCCTAGAAGCATATGATATTAAAAAAATTATGAATAAACAGGGGAAAAAAAAGAAAAGAAAAGAAAGAGAAGGTCCTCCAAGCAAGTGATTATAAAGTCAAAATCGGGTAATCGAAACATCGAAGGGCTGAGTGTTCGCTGCCACTTGCCATGAAAAGATCGTAAAAGAATGGCTTAGAGTATGGAATCTTCCTTTTTCTTTTTGAACGGGTAATGGAAAGTATAAAATATGTAGTAATTGTTTATTACCGAAGTAACAATTTTTATTTAATTATATAACAACTATGTCGTTGGTTAAAGCCGATTGAAGTTGGAATAACTTGTTTTTTTTTTTTTTTGGTTTTGGCCATGGAATAACTTGTTAACCTGCTTTCAAAGCGTTCTTAAGTTTATAATTCTAACGTAATACTATTCGTAAAATTTAATGTCGACAAAGGGGTGAGAAGTAATATAGATTTCTTAAACAGTGCAACCACTTCATCGAGCATGATACAACTTAAATCATTAAAACATGCAAAAGGAAAAGGAATTCGGTCTCTTTCATGAAACAAAAATACGTGAGATGACAGACAAACATAATTCAATTCAATTCATCGAACATAGGACAGATTGCAAAAAGCGAGGGACTACAGTCTCATTAACTCACATAAAATTATTCTTATTGAATTAGAGTACACATAAACAATTCCTTAAAACTAACTGAATCAACTATCATTAATCTTATTTAACTCACATGAACATTTACTCCTTGTTTGGAAAATGTTGAGTTAGTGAGTTACCTACTGGACTCATCAATACGAGGCTATGAGCAGTTGAACACATGTTCATTTCTTTCCTGTGATGTATGTAACTTATTTTTTTAAAATAAAAACTATGCATTCCCAAGAAATATTTATCGTTGAAAAAGAAAATGAAGTTCACAGTTGAATTCTGACAGCGGTCATGGGGAAAATGATACGTAATAATAGATAATGCCATCCCAAAAGGAAATTCTCAAGGAATCTTCCCTCGGAAGAAAAAGTCGAAAACTCATGATGCCATATGGGGTGTACAGAAAGCGATAGTGATAAAGCGATTGAACAAGTTGATATAAAATTAGAACACAATTTGGCTGTGTGGGATACCACTATAGTTACTGCAAAACTCACATCACAAGTGAATGGACGGAGGCTCAAATCGAGGGTCGAAGAGAGCATTGTATCACATCCAAAAATCAGAACTCTCCGTTGGGTGTTTCTTTCTGATTCCCTCTTATGCGAAGAAGCCAATGTAAGAAACGAATAACGCCCTTTCTCGATGTCTGTGATTTGCTGAAGGCTTCATGAGTTGGACTTCTAAAGTGATTCGATCTGCGTGTGCAAGGCTGTCAAATCGTTTTCATCAATCACTAAGGGACAGAGGAAAATGACAGAACAATATCTTACCCTCCTTTTTTCCAGAAATGTTAACGAAAGAAAGCAAAAGACATTAGCATGATCGCCACCCCATTGAAACACGCCAAGAGGAATGAATTCAAGAAAAATTGCTTCATATGGCTTAGCACAACTTTATTAATATCTTGAACTGCGTCGATAGAAGAATTCAAGAGCGTGCACTTTGCCAACTTGCAGCCGTATCAATTTTTACTCTCTGGAAAAGCAATAGTTTATGACGCCAGAGAATACCAAGAAAGTTGGTACCTCCACATTTCCCCTCATGAGCTGAAACTTTCCCTTTTGCTTGAACTCTTCCCATTCTATTAAGTACATGCATCTCCCGTACTCGTGCCAGTCGAATACAAATCTTGCCACATAAGAACCCTAATTTAGTTATAAGGCATTGATATTCAGACGTGAGTTCAGTGATCTATAGGTATGTAATCACTCCAAATAAGCAACTAAAATACATTTCTTTATGTTAGCAACATGTAGTCGCAGGGATAACTCATGTAAATCTGATAAATTGGATATTTCTCAAGACAACTCATGTCCAGAATTCAGGCAGACCACTTCAATCGAAACCCAAATCAAGTACACTTTTATAAGTAGAGATGATAATCAACTGGACGGACAAGTATAATACAATTCAAATCATCAAATATGAAATTAAACCAACATAATCCTAAGGTGTAACTCAGGTAAGATCATCCTCCTCAAGTTCTTTGGCTTTTATTTTTTCCTTCACCCTTAGAAGAAGTGTTGTCTTCCAAGAATCCTGCACACCATTCATGCAAACAGGTAATCAATGAGGTACAATACTAGAGCAACTTATATAATGCAAATTCAATGACCAGAATCAGGAAATATACTTACGTCAATAACAAGTTAACAAATCACCCAGATCAGAAAAGTATAACTTGAGGACAAAAGAGAAGCATTATATCCAGTAGACCAGTAGCAATAACTAATTAGTAAGTTAAAAAATTCAATATATAGTTTAACAGACAACCAACTGGCTATCAGCTTTCATTGCAAGAGAATGAGAAACAATTTCAACCTCCAGTAGAAATGTCCCACTAAAAATTTCACAAGCTGTAGAACTAGAAGAAAGGTAGTGCTAAGTCTTGTAGAACTGCAGAAGCACCGCCTAGCAAACTTTTTTTTTTTTTTTTTTGTATTTAAAGATTATCTATCCGCTTTAGCAGTTAAAAGGAGCTTTCATTCTTTCTTTCTGGCCTTCAGTTAAGATAGTTATCCAATAGTTCAATATTTAGCAAAAAACAACTGTATCTCACCAAAATTTTAAGAGAAATGTTCAGCTGAATCCCTCGTTCAAAGCAAATTGCAGATTACGTGTAAGGTAATGAAAAGCTGAAAACATTTCCATTTTCATGCTTTCAAGTGACTATTGTTATAAAATGTGACAATTCCATTTTGATAAAATGTGATATAGCTGTTATAATTTATAAAATGTTCCAGTTTCTAAGTTTTGGAGCTTACCAGAGGGGTCATGCTATCAAATTCCTTGACAACGTCAGTAAACTTTCCAACATCTTCTTCATCAATTGCAGCAGCAATATCCTGCCCAAAGAAGAATCTGACGTCAGTATGGCATCCAACAATTATGCAAGTTATATAACAGTCAATGTGATTATCACAATAGTAATATAATTAGAAAAAAAAAAAAGAAGACCAACAGTGAAATACTAAACATTAATAACAATATTATAATAGAGGCATTGAAAAAGTACCCATATTTTAATCCAATTTACTTGAACAACAAAATTTGATAATGAAGATGCAAAATACTAGACTTACAGCCAAAAGTCTATATTCACGGGTTCCTGAAAATGTTGGATCCAATTCCTGCAGAAATAAACACATTTAATTAACTGAGCAACTGATGAGGTGTCCAATATCAAGAATTGAATCGTTGAAGTGTCTTATACCTGATATCTCTCTAATGCATTGGTAATAGCAACAACATCCCCTTTACAAAGTTGACAGATGCCAGCATTAAGAAGATGTCCTTTAACTCCATACTTCAGCAAATTGTTGTTGAGGGAGTGGCGGGCTATTTCTTCATAAATCTCAATTGCCTTCTGGTATCTGGGGATTTATCACATGAAAGAAACATTAAATATTCAATTTCGCATAGAAAAAAAGGCTGGGGTATCATTACTTCCAGATTAGAAATAAAAAATGGCTTTCTTTACTTTATTCTACCAGTTCGTGCTCTACTCAGAGTACATCATCCTTTCTATGCGGGAAAGCCTATCCATGAGCGTGCAGAAAATATTATCTTTGATACAAAATCTTGTTGCACAGAATTTTATTTAGAATTGTCATTATAAAAGCACTCATACAATTTCTACCACAGATTGATCAAATACTAGACACTCAACTGTATATTACTGACACCACGTGAAGCACTGGAATTTTTTTTTTCCTTTTTGGAATGAAATGTAATCAGGACAAACAAAACAACCTGAAACCTACACAAAGTTAAATCCTTAATACTTACTAGTAAATAGTATGCAACCCTATAGAATCTTCAATGAGAAGCAATGCAGAGTCTTTTATGAAATTTTGTTAACATTGTGTACACTTATTAGCAAGTCAAAAAAACCGAAGATTCTGGGAAAAAAAAATACTAGAGTTCTGTTGGGATTATACTTGATTATACTTTAAACTAATATATTCCCAAAATCAAACAACCTACAATCCTTTTATCAGAAATTATTGTAGGAGGGTAGAGATACACAAGAAAAACAAATGACACAAAGGAAGGCCAAAAAAGAAAAATTTTAGATTATAACACTAAATGAGTAAACTTAGAAGGCAACAAACACAAAATAGTAAACATGAATGAAGAAAACCAGGTTGAAGCATTTTCATTGAGATATTCACAGTACAAAAGAGATTATATTTAATGATAGTACAAGATCTTACTGTTCTAGTTGAGCAGCATACTGAGCAACTTTTTGCTTGCACTGATTTGCTGACGTTGTCACTTCCTCATTTTGGAAAAAGTCAGCTGCTTTTTCATAGTATACAATAGCCTGCTCAATATTCTGTTCAGACTCGTACAACTCAGCAATTTCCTGCTTGTGTAGATTAGTAAACCCAGTTATGATGTATTCATGGTAATTCCAGTAACCTCATCTGATACAGCAAGATATGAAAGCCAAGAAATTACAATGAATGATCATACTGAAACAAGAATCTAAAAGTTGACATAGCAGTGATGAATACCTTAAAATACCTAGCAGCCATGTTGAGTCTTCCAATTTCACAGAAAAGATTGACTGCTCGGTCTAAACAAGATACAGCTTCTGCATTATTTAGGAGGAAGAAAAAAAAAAAAAGGCTCAGAATGAAAATGCTATCTGTGTTGTTAATAAATGGTAGTGATGACATGTTATCAGATGCTTCCCCATATGCAAGCAAACACATTAGAGATCCCAAAGTTCTTTAGGTATTTCCTATCAAGTTATTCAGTTAAAATATCACGTAAACATTTTTTCCAACTCAGCACCTCACTGTTGATTCTATAAACATGTCACGCTTTTGTTTAAAACAAATATGAAAAGTATGAACCCATACTTAGAGCTCAGTCTATTGTATATGTGAAGCCAAAAACACGTGATTTTAACATTGGGAAAGCAAGAAGAAGATAACAGAAAGTTTGGAAACACTAACTGATCATGCACAAAGACTGCACTTGTTTTATATGACTTGCATTTATGTTCATACAGAGATTCAGAGAATAATAAGCTATAAGAAAATGGCCTTGCCGCATGGAGATAGAGCATCCTTTCAGGCAGAAATCAGAATTGTGTAAATTACTACGGTCGACATAAAAGCCTTAAAGCCCAAAAGATCATCAACTCACGTCATTTACATACATACCATTTACATTAGTCTTTTTATAGCAATGTGCAGCATCAACATGAGCTTGGGCAGCTTCATGCTTGCTTTCCAACTACAAGCAAGAAACAAGGTTGTTGTTATAGGCTTAAGAGAGGAATAACGGATGCAACAGCGCTGTAGCTGGATAGGCATAGGCCATCCACCAAAAACTTAATTTAATTACCTTCAAATGACAATTTGCCAATTTGAGGTATGTCGATCCTGCTTTGTCCCCTGAAGACCATATTAATACAATCAAAACAACATACAGAAATATCCCTTGACTCTAAGATTCAATCAATCAATCATCAAAGTGAAGGAGATATTTAGCAAGGTCAACTAATACTAGAGTATGCCATGTAGTCAGTATAAAGTTAGCAGCCACAATAAACAGCAGGACTAATCAGTAGCCTTATAGTCTTAACTGTTAGTACTGATAATTGTATGAAGTACAGATAAACAAAAATATGAAGAGACAACCGCTTCTTTTATTGGCTAATTTCCCCAAAATCTGCCACATTAATAAATTCTATGATATATTACATGGAAGCCAGCGCTTTCCTACAACCCCAACGTTATTCTACAACCTATAATTCTATCTAATTAACCAATAAAACTTAAAAAATTTCGCGGAAAATCTGATCAAAATGTTAACTTTAATTGATACACATATCCCCGGATAATTACTCGGAAATCGAGATATGGTCCCAACCTTTGTTCCAAAAGGGTTTAATTCAAATAGGAAATTGGCCATCTTAAAGCAACAAGAGAAAAAGAAGCGAATGTTATATCCTGATCGCCGATAACAGCCGAAAGAAAATACGAAGAGAATTGAAAACACGACACTGACCGCCAAAAAAAAAATCCGTCTGTTTAGATAACATTTAGTCAGGGAAGAAACAGATGATGAGGGAGGAGAGAGACACAATGAAATAAGAATAGAGGAAGCAAAAATGACATGATTTAGCGAGCTTGTAGGAATTGGCGGCTTTATCAAAGAGATCGGCAGCATCATCGTATTTGGAGCCAAACAATCCCCAACCGCTGAGCTTCTTTTCTGCTTTGTTCTCGAACTCCTCGGCCCTTGCTAGCTGATCCGCCATATCTCTGTGTTTTCAAAAAGTGATCAATTCAACGTAATTTTGCAGTTGTAGGTGAAGAGGTTTAATGAGGGAGATGCCCTTCAGAGGAAAGGGCTTTGAGAGAGCATACAAAAATTGCTGTATCGTCACCCAAAAGAAAAAGAAATCTGGAGAAATATTTTCTTGGGCTAAATCATGTACTAATGGCCTTCTTAGGTTACATTAGCCCGCCCAATGAAACAGTGGATCCTTTTTTTCTTTTGTTGTCGAAAGAAACTGTGGATACTTAGCTGTCATAATTATATTGCCATAATACCAAAATTTGGCAGTTTAATAATTGTGAGATTAATTTTATTTTTGTCTTCATTACTGAAAAATTTTTTGTTGTGCAAAAAATCTTTACTATTATACAGACTTTTGTAAAAATGAATGATGCGGTTTTATCAATATAGATTCCATTTTTTTAAACCACTAATAAAATCTTAAATGTAGTAAAATAATGTAGGCATTGTGTTTTTTTTTTTTAAGAAATTATATGCAATAATTTATATTTTTATTATAAATCTATTTAATCAAAATATAATAAATATAAAATTTTTTTAATTATATCTAGCATTATTACAAGTCTAATCTGTTTCAAAATTGTGTTCAATTACATAATTTTGAGTAAAATTTAATATTATTATAATATTTTATAAATTTCTCAGAAAGAGGCCATGGCCTGTCGTGTTCTGCCCAGTTGAAAGCGACATAATACGTATCTTTAATCGGGCCTATAATAACAATACATCTGTTCTCTATTCATGGTATTTGTTTTAAAGTTAGTAAATTTTTTGGTGCCGTCATTGTTGATGCGTGGACCAATGAAGTAAAGCTATTTGTAAAGTATGTTAAAAAAGAGAAGTAATAGAAAAAATTAAAAAATACTAACCTTAAATTTGTATATTTGGCAATATAGTCCTATTATTTATCTAATATATATACTGATACCTAATATTAATATTATTTATATTTTTTCAACATAATTTAATTTTTTTTATTTTAATTGAGTTCTGAATATATTTTGTATTTCATCTTCTCTTTATAAAATCTTGTATTCCTTTTTCCATTAATATATTTTCAACTAATAAGAATGTTTTTTATAACTGAGTCATTTGATATAGAAAATATTCTAAAAATTATAATCCAAAAAAGATTTGCAACAAAACTTTGATCTAGCAATACACAAAGAAGGTGGGAAGAAGGTAGGGAAAATAGAGAGAAATATATTTTAAAAATTAGAATCCAAAAAAAAAAAAAATGCAACATAACTTCAATTTAGCAATAGATAAAGGAAGTGGGAAGGAGGTAGGGGAAATGTTGCAACGGGAGTTTGCGACAAAATAGGTGATTAAAATTTTCAACCAATTTTTCAATCATAAAACAATATAAAAATATTAAAAAAAAAATTTGGGTGGTAGGAATTTCCAACCAATTTTTTGGTCGAAAATTCCAACCAATTTTCAGTAGGACAATACAAAAATATTTAAAAAGTAATAAATTTATATTAATATACTTTAAAATGAATAAAGGGAAAATAATATAAAAAATTATAAAGGTATTTAAAATTATTTTAGTATAATCTCTCTTAAAATTTATTTGTAGATTGAAATTATTATAAATAATAAAATTATAGTACAAATTATTACATTTTTAAAAAAAGCGTTATAAAAAGAAGCTCTGTAATAAAATACATTTAATAAATGACCTACAATGGTTATATCTCCTCTAATTAATTTTCTCTTCCTTTCTTTAATATTCTTATCACCTGCTTTTTTTCCTCTCTTCTCAGTATATGTTTTTTGTTTCTTTTATGTGGAACTATATTCCTTTCTCTCTTCTCATCGTATTATTTTAATGTTATATTCCTTTCTTCTCTTCTCATTGTATTATTTTAACATCTATAGTAACATCTGAAAGGTACATAGGAAATCAAAGGTATGGTTTTATCTTTTCCTCTCATACTCATATTTATAGTTAAAGTATAGTTGATATGGTGACTGATATAAGAGTTTGAAGGTTTTTCTAAGAAATTCATACCAAGTAAAATTTTTTAACTTAAAACACATTCAATATTGTTATTGTTTTAAAATGTTATTCCATAATTTTTAAACATTTGATTTGTATGTGTGTGTGTGTATATATATATATATATAATATTTTAATTTATGTTCTATTAATAAAAGTTGATAATTTGCAACTTTATTAAAAATATTAATTTATTTTATAAAAGCCTTAGCATCATAATGAAATACATAAAATGTAGGATTACATTATAAATTATATCAATAGTGGGTAGTAAGTTGTATAGTTGTTTAGAGATTATTAAGGTGAAATCATAAATATAAAGTGTTTACCTTCAATGCTAGATTTTATTTAAGTGGTATGATAAATTTTTACTATAATAGATGATATGTAATAATCATGAATATGGGCTAAAGGCAGTGTGTAATAAAAATTTTATTGAAACTTGAATTGCAAATTAAAAACTGAGAAGAAAAGAACATGGACAAGCGTGAATACCTTGATCTCAGTGATGAAGAGTATGGTTGGAATGCTCCAGAATATTATAGTGACAGCTTAAGAATGTCATAATCAAAAGAAGATGAAGGAATGAATGGTAAACAAGTAGAGCAAAATATTGAACATGATAACTAAGGAGGTAAAGTAAATGAAGATTCAAGGAATGATGAAATGATATATATAAGTAAACTAAAGGCAATTGACATAATTGGATTAAAATTTTCATGTGAAGATGTAACTTACAAGTTTTATAATAAATATGCATTGAGTGTTGGGTTTACTATTTGCAAACACAACATCTATCACGACAACAAAGGAGTGATCACATTATGTGAATTTGTTTGTAGCAATGAATGTTTTAGGGAGTTGAAACACATTATAAAAGAAAATAGAACAAGGGAGGCAAGAGCTATGACAAGAAATGGATGTAAGGCGATGTTATGTGTATACTTAGATGTGCAACTAATAAATGAGTGGTTACAAGGATAACAAAATAGCATAACCGTGAGCTTGTTCCAGCAAATTTAGTGCATCTCATGTGTGGTAATAAAAAATTGTTAGAAGCATAGAAAGTGCAAATTGATAACATGCACTCATACGAAATCAAACCATGTCACATAATGGGGTTTATGGTTAGGCATGGAAGAGGTTATACTAAAATTGGTTTTTGCAAGAGAGACCTATACAATCACATTGACAGGGCTAAATAGGCTAAAATTGTATATGGTGATGCCTTCGCATTTGTAAGCTAATTACAATGCAAGGTATATACTAATCCTATGTTCTTTGCTAGTTGCACAACAACTGAAGAAGGATATACTTAATTTGTTCTGGACTAACGACATAAGTTGTGTTGACTATGAATGTTTTGGAGATGTTGTATCATTTGATAACATAAACAAAATAAATAAAAATGTGAAGCCTTTAGTTATTTTCTCAAGCATAAATCACCATAGAGGCACTACCGTATTTGCGTGTGCTCTAGTATCAGATGAAACCACCGAGACATATAAGTGAGTGTTAGAAAGATTTGTCAATGTTCAATAAGCATTTGATGGCAATCGTGATTGATGGTGAAAAAGTAATGATGACTGCAATAAAGGAGGTTTGCCAAATGCCATACATAGTCTTTGCTTGTGGCATTTAAACAAAAATACAACCAAATGGGTTCATAACGAAGAGTTTCTAAATCAATTTGTCACTTGCATGTATCAAAATTTTACACTAAATTAATTTAAGATTTATTAAAAGAGCATGGTAGACAACCTTGGTTTAGCTCAAAATTAATAGGTGATGAAGACTTATGATAGCAGGAGGATATGGGATACCGCGTACCTTCATGGCAAATTCTTTGTTGGAAGGAGAATAACATCACAAAAACTCTTTTATTAAAAGGTATACACAATTTCATAGTAGTTTGGTAGACTTCCTGCATAACTTTGAACATACAGTGTGGGAATATAGGAATAACAAGCACAGTGCAAATTATGAATCACTCTACGCTAACTTTGTCTTGACAACTCCTATGGAGAAACTTGAAAAGAATACGACTGATGTTTACACAAGACATGCCTTCAAACGATTCAAGGATGTGATAATGGATGGGGTGACATTATCAATTGTGCATAGAGATACAATATAATGCACATTTATGTGCAAGTTAAAGAGATATGATTGTAATGGTTGAGAATGCACTGTCATATATGATTTTTGTGAAAAAGAGTTTGAATGCAACTGCCACACATTTGAATCCACAACGCTACCATGTGCACACATCCTATGTGTGCTGAAAGAGAATGATATTGATGTTATTCCTAAAAATTTAATGTGCACATGGTGGATAAAACATGTAAAGGCTTTAAACCCATCTTGCATCCACCAAGACAAGGAGATCAACATGGAAAATTGCTTAGATATGGAGCCCTAACATTGACAATTAACATAATGAATTATCAGGCAGCTGAGTTACGTATCATATGTTGAAGCCTTAAAAGGTATAAAACAATTGACATGCAGGTTGGAAGGTGTGAATGTTCAGTATGATGAGGATGAAAGAAAAAGAAAACATGTGGTTAGAGATCCTACAGTAGTGCGAAATTAGGGGGCACCAACAACTAAAAAAAGGGAGAGAAACTGATAACAATGCTTGAATAGTATGATGCCAGGACATAATACCCTTACATGTCTCCATAAAGGGCATGATGACTCAGAGTATCCTACTTGTGATGACCACATGCAAGAGTCACCTAGCGTAGGAATGTCAAGTCATGAACCACAAGTATCACAACACCCACAAATGTTTAATTTCATCAGGTTTTGATCATTACTAAAAATTTATTTAAACTTATTCTTTTGCATGTTTTTATGGATTTCACCTTACTAAAACCTTCTACGCTCCTTGTACAATGTCACTGGTTCCACCCCATCAACAATGCATACTTTCTATGCTCCAAATTACTAGCATCCTTCCTTTTTGTCTTTATACAACTACCCTTTATCTAATCTAACATGCCCACAGGTATGCTTTGAGTTTAGGGTTTTGGAGGAAAATATTTCTACCTCTATACATAATTTTGCTTGAATTTGGTGCATTAATATATATTTTAATTTCATTCAACACATTACTATAGAGCTATGCCTTATACCCTCAATGTGCAATATCCATGGCCAAACAACAACTATCCTAAGAGTAACTAACAAACTATGTAACTACTGCTAAGTTTGAGGAAGCTGGGAATGAGTACATGCTTTGCAGATTGAAGAAAAATTTGTACAGATTAAAGCAAGCTCCTAGACAATGGTACGTGAAATTTGACTCATTCATGGTGGGTCATGGATATACTAGGACTGGCACATATCGTTGTGTATATGTCAAGAAATTTCTTGGTGATAAATTTATCATCCTTCTACTATATGTAGATGATATGTTAGTAGTAAGACATGATGCAAAGATGATTAGTGATGTGAAGAAGAAGTTATCAAGGTCATTTGATCTGAAAGATCTAGGCCCTACAAAGTAAATTTTGGGTATGCAAATTTTGCAAGACCGAAAGGCTGGAAAGCTTTGGTTGTCATAAGAACGATATGTGGAATGAGTTCTAAAAAGATTCAATATGAAGATTGCTAAGCTAGTTAGCATGCCATTGGCCAATCACTTTAAACTCAGTTTACGAAGTTGCCTCATTACTGATGTTGAAAAGGAGATGGTTACTGTACCTTACTACTCTGTAGTCGAGAGTTTGATATATGTCATGATTTATACTCGGCCAAATATTGCTCACGTGGTTAGAGTTGTTAGCAGGTTCCTTTCCAATTGTGGTAAAGACCACTAGGAAGCTATGAAGTGGATATTGAAATATCTGAAAGGTAGTTCAAGAGTTTGCTTGAGTTTTAGAGGATCAGAACCAATTATAGAGGGTTATGTTGATGCATATATGGAAGGTGATTTAGACAGCAGGAAATCTACCTCTGGATTTTTGTTTACTTTCACAAGGGGATCAGTGTCCTGTCAATCAAAATTGCAGAATTGTGTTGTCATATCTATTACTAAAGCAAAGTATGTTGTAGTGACTGAAGCTGAAAAAGAAATGCTTTGGTTGAAAAGATTCCTTTAATAATTAGGAATGAAGCAGAATCAATCCGTTATACATTGCGATAGTCAAAGTGCTTTGGATTTGAGCAAGAATACAATGTACCATTCATGTACAAAGCACAATGATGTTAGATATCATTGGATGCGTCAAGCAGTGGAGGAACAACAGTTCAAGCTAGAAAAGATCCACACCAGTGAAAATCCTACAAATATGTTGACAAAGATTATGCCGCAAGAATTGTTGGAACTTTATGCTAAGTTGATTGGCATGGATCCCAGATGATTGCTTCCCAAATTATTTTTCCTTTTGGTTGGAGGGAAGAATTATAGGGTGCAGTCAAACATTAAATTTCAAATTAGATAAAACACCTTGTTGAAATTTAGTTGTGTGAGATTTAACTAAATATTAAATGTCAAAGTACTACTTTGTTGAAATTTGGTGGTACTATTATGTGAAGCCTAACAACATGGGCTAAAAATATTCAAATGTTGCATATGTAAGTTTGAAATGTGCATCTTATGCATGCGCAAGTGGACCACTTGTGAAGAATACACCAAATGATGTATTGTTTTACATGACTTGGATCCTCTATAAATAGAAGCTTATTATTGTTCATTTAATTATTAAGCAGCAAATAGTTCAACCGCATAGTGACTGAGTGAAATAGTTATTCTCTGAGTGTAAGAGTAATATAGAGTGTACATAAATCCCAGAAAGTTTAGAGTATGGGAAAAATAAATCAAGGATATTTTTGAATATTACTTTTATTACTCCTTAGTACTACAATTATCATAAAATTGTAGTATTTTGAATAGGAGGGGTTTCATTAGGAAACACTATATTTACCTCTTGTGTGTGAGAGTGTGAAAAAAATATATTGTAATTATCTTGAATATAGTGAAGTATTTTCAAAATTTGTTCTGTGATTTTTTCCCTCAGCATTTGGGGATTTTTCAC
The DNA here is from genome assembly GCA_037074485.1 of Delonix regia. Classification (NCBI taxonomy): domain Eukaryota; kingdom Viridiplantae; phylum Streptophyta; class Magnoliopsida; order Fabales; family Fabaceae; genus Delonix; species Delonix regia. The sequence continues at coordinate 15,476,647 of CM073452.1, read as the reverse complement.
GTTAAATTTTGGTGTTTCTTCTTTAGTTACTTTCTATATATTTTATTTCTATTGTACCGTGTTATTGTTAAATTTAATTATATCAAGCTTATTTGATACTTATTACTATATTAACATAATTATAATTTATATTATGAATCAATCTTATTGCCCAACAATGCACTCTCTAATTGTTAGTGTGGCATAATATTTGGTTTGCTCCCCTCTTGTCTGCCAAATCAGATTATTTGAGACAGTGTTGACGTAAATTTGGATGGTATGAACCAACTTGAAGACAACAGGGAGCTAATTAGAGAAAAAGTAAGCTGTAATGACCTAAATGAAAATGACTGCAAACTATAAGGACCATATGTTAAATTTTCCCAAATATCATTTAGTAAGAAACTATAAAATATATTTATATCCAGTGGTGTATATCAATTCCCTATTATATGAATATATATTTTTTTCTTTCTGCAAAATTTCAAACATAAGATCATCACGCAGGCACGCATTATATAGATAAGTTATCACCAAGAGGCCCTACTTTTACCTCGCAGAGGACTGACGATAAAGACGGCTTTTGTTCTGCGTCTCCATTAACACCAAAATGACGCTCGACTCAGACAACATCCAAGGCGACATAGTCCCTCTCCTTCCGGACGTAGAGAAGTCATCGGAAAATTCAACTTCACAAGCTGGTTCTATACCTGGAGCGGTGTTCAACATCTCAACCGCCATCATTGGTGCCGGAATTATGTCTTTTCCGGCGACGATGAAGGTAGTGGGCCTAGTCCCGGGGTTCATACTGATCGTCTTCGTGGCTATCATAACAGACATCACGGTGGAGTTTCTGTTAAGGTACACCAACTTCGGCAAATCAATCACCTACGGCGGCATGATGGGCGAGTCCTTCGGCTCTCTTGGAGCCCTCGCCGTCAAAATATGCGTCATCCTCACCAATCTCGGAATCCTTATCATCTATCTTATTATACTCGGTAAGTTCACCTTTATTCCAATTTCGCCGGACATCACGTTGAACACCGTCTTCTTCATATCTGTTTTTATTTTTCTGTAGTTGTTAGTAAATCACTAAATTATACCCTAATTTTTACAACGGAAATGATCTGAAACACTTCAGTTTAGGCTGATTTTGTTTAATTTACGCTCTGTTGATACTCTATGCTAGTTTAGATCTTAGAGAGTACAGAAACATAAAAGGGCAAAAATTTTGGAAGAAAAAGCATTACCTCGTGTTTAAAGAATCTCGACCATCCAGGGGTTGTCATGTTTCTGGCTTGTCGTGGCTCCACGTTTTTTTTCCCTTCTCAACGGGTGGCCAAGATTTAAAGTAAAAAAATAAAATATGAAAAGCTAACTAGCAAAAAAATAAAATAAAATAAAACAAAATAAATAGTAGGTATTTTTTACCACCTATAATTAACTGAGCCCCCATTGGGACGCAAGTGTTAGTTTGGTGGAAGTCGGTCCAAGGGAATTTTACTGAAAACTTTCTAATCGATGGTACCTTGGACAAGATTGAAAGGCAAATTACTTGAGACATGTCTATTACGCAACACCTTATTGTAATAACTTTATTTTTTATTGAAAATATATTTTGTTTTTTAAAAATATTTTTTAATATTCTAGCTCTCCTGGTTTTTGCCTTTTTGTTGCTTTAGATCTTAGCGGCCGTTTGAGGAAACAATAAAACATTGAAGCATGACAACGTGTAAAACATGGAAACCGCTGGATTCCTTGAACGGCCCAGATTATTTAAACAAGACTGCATTATGTTACTTGTGGACATGAGGAGGAAAGACCTCCCGTCCACCAGCTTTAGGGTGCGGCGGGGCCTGTGGACAGTCGACTCTGTGACGCCACCTGTCTCATCCCTTTCGGCCATTCATGTCGGTTTAGAAATAGGAATAGATTTATTTCGCCAATCAAATTAAAAACGATTTAGGAACAGTTTTAATATTAGAAAATTATAAGAAAATATCTTTTTTGCCCCAACTAAAGATAATATTGTTATTTTAATTTATCACTTATTTTATTACTTATATAGTCTTCTGGTGATTAAAATTGATCATTTTCAGTTTGTTACTGATTAAAATTATGAAATTTTGTTTTTTAGTTTTGAGAAGCTGAACTTATTTTATTTATATAAAAGAATTAAAATTGATCATTTTAATTATTAAAGAATTATTTTAATTGATAAAATGAGTGAATGATTTATTATGTTTGAAGTAATAAATTAAGGAATTAAAGTACTATTTTAAATATATATATATATATATATCTATATATAATTATTGTGTTTTAATTAATAATAAGTATAATAAAGATATAAAAATTTGCATATGGTTATTTTTAAGAAATATCGTAGATAATTATGAATTTATGAAATGAAGAAAATGGATATTGTAGGAGACGTGCTGTGCGGGAATGAGTCAAAAGGAGGGTTACACTTGGGCGTTTTGCAAGAATGGTTGGGCGTGCACTGGTGGACCTCTCGTGCTTTTGCTGTTCTCTTGTTTGTCATCTTCATCATGCTTCCCCTGGTTATGTTACGTCGTATTGGTCAGACTCACTGCCCCTTTTCACTTCTCTTTCTATTTCTCACAAAATGCTCCCTTTCAGATTTTTGAAACGCTTTGCAGATTCACTAAGATACAGTTCTGCAATGTCAATTCTACTAGCACTGGTGTTCGTCGCTATAAGCTCGTCCATGGCCATTTACGCCTTATGCTCCAGCAAAACTCAATCTCTCAGATTTTTCCCTGATTTCTCTCAAGTCTCCGTATTTGATCTCTTCACTACTATCCCTGTCTTCGTCACGGGTTTGGGGTTCCATGCCAATGGTAACTAACTTCACCCATTAATTCTCTGTACCTGATTAATGGAATGGAAGTTGCATGAATAGTAATGAGTATTGTTTATTTTAGTTCATCCAATAAGAGCTGAACTTAGGAAACCTGAAGATATGAGCGTGGCTGTACGAATTTCATTGATAATCTGCGTGGTGGTTTACTTTGCAATTGGGTTCTTCGGATACCTACTCTTTGGAGACTCCGTAATGACGGATCTTCTGGTAAACTTCGACCAGAATTCGGATACCAGTGCAGGAAGATTGCTGAATGACGTCGTGCGGTTGAGCTACGCACTCCATCTCGTGCTGGTGTTCCCGGTTCTGAATTTTTCCTTGAGGGTGAACATAGATGACCTATTATTCTCCAAGAAAGACAAGGCCGATCTGGCATCGGACACCCCTCGATTTGTGGGTCTCACACTGGCTTTGCTGGTCTTAACGTACGTGCCGGCCGTAACAATGCCAAGTATATGGGATTTCCTTCAGTTCTTGGGCTCCACAACCATCGTTTGCATCGCCTTCATTTTCCCTCCTACTATCATTTTAAGGTACGTACCAGTTTATCTACTCTGTTTTTTAAGTTTTGTTGCCTACTATTTTAATAATAAAGAACCAGCGAGATTGCCCTGTTTTAAGAACAGAACTTACAGGGAAGACACAAACACAGTAACGACAAAATTTAAAAATGTCCATCGTGAAAGTTAGTGTTTGATATGTGTCAAACACCACTGACCACTGTGTTTCGAAAGTATAAAAGGTAGGGAAGTTATCAATAGTACTATTGCTTCTCGAGTTATGAATGATTCGTGTATGTTTCTTTCGTTGTGAGGGCAGGGATGTGCATGGTATATCAACCACAAAAGATCGAGTCATAGCAATACTGGTGGCTATTTTCGCTATCGCGACGAGCGGAATTGCTATTTGGACCAACTTGTATGGTTGAACTGCAGACAAGTCATATGTTTTCATCTTGTTTATTTTTCATTTATAGTCTTAATGCTTAATGCTTTTAAATTTTAAATGAAGCATTGAACTCGTTATGTATGGCAATGCACCACAAAACTCAACAATATAATATTTGGAAAAAAATTCACGCCGCATTCTCTTCAAAAGTAGAAGACGACTGATTAGTAAAATATACAGAATATTGAGAGATACGAGATAAACTTGAACTGATATAGAAGGAATTTGAGAGAGGTGACAAATTGATGTTTTTACTTTTACATTTTGGGATATTTTAATCTCTCATGAATAATAAATAATAGTGACAAATTATTTCTTTAAAAATGTTTTTTATGTAAAATTAGTATTTCATTATACAAATGTAGAGTTTAGTTTTGTACAAATTTAAATTTATGGAGATCACTTTTGTTTACAAATTTAAATTTGTTAAAGATTAATTTTATTATGATTAATTTATGAGAGATTAAATTATTATAAAATATAAAATTGAGGGATTAAATGTGCACTCTAATTACAGGAATTACATCCAAAGTCGAAAAGCTGAAAACTGAATCGAGATTCTAGCTAACTTGTGTGCTTCTCAGTTGTCGTTTCTATTGATCCAAGCATATCGCAACGTGTACCTGAAAACAATATATTCGAATTCTGAATCATCACTTGAAACTGATTGCATCCCCGTGATAAGCAGTCTAGAGTCCGATTTAAACAGACCATTTAAGTGCAAGTTTTGGACTGCCTAGGTAATCGCTGCTCAGAGTGCTAATGCCTATATAATTTCTGGCTGGAAAACTCCTACATGGTGTCCAGAGATCTCCCTTACTAGGTCTCCTCTTGCATTTCTAAAAATTATACCGAAGCCCGATCCCCCCGCCCTGCTAAATACTGCTCCGTCAGTCATACAAAACCAATCATACTCTCCAACGGGACCATCCTCTTCCTGGATGTTGGAAGTTGTTTGAACAGATGAAAGATCAGGAGGTCCTTCATTTCCATTACGAAAGGTAGTTTACGTAAGAGAATTTCTAGCTGCACAGTAAAAAATCATTTATTAGAAAAAAAAGTTTAAGTGCAGAAAAAAAAATTACCTGGACAAATCCAGCATGTGATTCAGACTCGTAGTTTACTGCATTACCAACTGCTTCTCTGTGATCCACTGCCCCATTAGTCCAAATTGCCTTATTACGTAGTCCCTAGATTGTCCAAGCTATTGTGCAAAATTTGTTCACGAGCTTGATTAAAACTATTCACGAGAGGGATATCAGAGACAACCAATTCTCGCTAGCAGTTTCTCGCTAGCCCACATCTCATAATAGCATGGTTCACATCTTCATTCTCTTCGCAGAAGGACACTTGGACTCGATCTCCACACCACATTTAGCTAAGTTTACTCATTCAGGGATGATATTCTTGCATGCTCGCCATATGAATTCCTTAACCTTTGGAGGAATATTGAGTTTCCAAAGGCTGAACCAAGGAAATTGATCACCACTACTAGCAGTACCTTCGATACCCTGATGAGCAAGATGATATGCTGACTTTATAGAGTAGTCCCCTCGTCGAGTATAGTGTCAAATTCTTTTATCTGCTCTCCTGTGATTGCTAATGGGAATTCTCAATACCATTTCAATGCCTTCTTGAGTAGCCTTCAAAGTTTTTCTCCATCCTACCCAGAGTTGTGAGCTGAAAGAAGATTTGCGACCAGTGTGTGGGTATATCCTCTACCGAAGACATCTATGGGAGTAAAACTCCCATCTCTTGGAAGCCACATATTAGACCATATGTGTATACTGTCGAATCTAACAAATTGAAAATATATCAAAGAATTAATGTAAAGAAAAAATAAATAAAAGGAGGAATTTTTACAAATTAATTAACAAAACGAAAACTAAACTAAACAACTAAAGAAAATATTCATATTTAAAAGACTCAATGAAAGAATTACTCAGTAAGGAATATTTTTATTATAGAATCCGCTTTTTTCAGCGGTGCGTCATATACTTCCCTCATCTTCTGATATTCCTAATTTGTGTTAGCATTAGTACTATTTCTAAGGTTTCAAAGCTTTTCATCAATCTCTGCGATCTGTTGAGCATAATCCTCTCTAAACTTCTTCCTCTACTGCTCAAAACCCAGTCTGCTATCATCTAGTATGTCAATAATATTCCCTCTGTCAGTGTCATTCCACTTACCTGCAACCACATCTGTTATCCCTTCCTGCATTAACCATTAATTTCCAGACCGAAAACGATAGGAACGTCTGGTTCTGAGTTATGGAGTTGAGTTTATCATGAGGGGAGAATGATCAGAGTAACCTGTTATTAGGACTTCTACTCTACTGTTTGGAAATCAGTGCTGCCACTAGACGTCTGCCATTGCTTTGTCTAGCCTTTCACAGATTAAGCCATTGTCATGTGTTCTTCCCTCCCAAGTAAAGCTATATCCTTTCAAAGTCAGATCAGTCAGACCACACTTAAATAGTAGACTTAAACGCCGACAGTAAGTAGTTTAGGTATTCCTGGCCACCCCACTTCTCCTCCGAGCTGAGCAAATCATTACAGTTTCGTATGCCAAGCCATGGAAGATTATCCATTTGTGCTAAGCTCTTTAACATGCCCAAGCATCAAAAAATTGACTCTTTACTGGGAAGCCATAAGTTCTAGTAAGCCGCCACATGTAAACCATCTCCCTCCCTGATTTTCATGTTTATGAAATGTTAAGAGTAATTCTAGATATAAACTGATATATCACTTCTCCATAAAAATGCCAACCCATTACTTTCTACCCAGTCCGTCAACTGCGAAACAACTGTCAAATTTTAAACTACAGCTAATCTCCTTAATTCGAGCTTTATGAACTAAAGTCTCAATTAGGAAGACAATATTGGGCCTAGTCCTTTTCACAAGCTCCCTTAGAGTCGTAACTGCCTTAGGGTTGCCCATACCCTTGCAGATCTAGCTGATCAGATTCACGGCTTTCGGAAGCCTTGCTCTGTAGGTCCTGCTGTTAATATGTTTAGTGTCTGGGTTCTTTTCACGTCCATCTCAACCAATAGAATTCTGATGGATCAAATCTGTCGTGTCTTCCCTCCAGGTCTGGGCTGCTTCTTTCCTTCAGATGCCTCTAATGGGCTTTCCTCGTTCATCTGGCTCAATAGCTGTCCTACATGTGTAGAATTATTGACTCCAGTCAACTGGTCATTCATTCTAACTGCATTTAATCTCCCTCGTTAAGTTCGTGAATTTTGCCCACCAAATCCGTGAGAATTGTTTCCTCCGAAATTTCCTCCAATTTGCTCCACTGGTCTCTCTCCCTTATCATCTTGTAACCAGCTACCGATCGCCGACGAACTCCTCTGGCCGGTAGCCCTCAATGAGATGTCCCAGAGCATTGGCAGTTCCTTCCCTCACCCCTCTGTTGCACGCAGACGGCAAAATCTCTCAGAACGTCCTAGACGACCGCAGAGAAAGTAGAACAAGGAGAAGTGCTCATATCTTAAATGGTCGTAGATTATCTTGTTACCCAGTTGGAGTTTCTTCTTCCTCTTCAGAGGCTCCTTGACACCTAGACGCTTTTATCCTTATATACAAAGCCCTCCCATCCTGTACAGACTTGGTGTCGCACTGTATGAACTCACCAATAAAATTGCCAAACTTCACCATCCCCTCTGCCATTAAACCCTGTGGTAATTCATAGACTTGCACCCAGAATTCCACACGATCTAGCGATATAATACTAGGATCTTCGCCATCTTTCAGCACTCAAAAAACCAATAGATGGTTATTGAATGTCCATAGGCTCCTGTAGACTTCGTAGAAGAATTTATAGAGTTATCTCCCATTCCTTTTCTCTTTCATACACACCCCCTCCTGTAGATGCCATACATTAGCCAAAGCATTTCTCATGGTTTGAAAATTAATACCACTCATTTTAAGGAAGCACACCAGTCAAACTTCTCTGATGAGTCCCCCTGAATGCTAATAGAGTCATTAAGTCTCCACGCATCAGGTTGTTGAACTCTGTTTCCATGATCAGATCTAATGTAATTATCAGAATATATTATAACGTACTTAATTACGCACCAAATATTTTATTAAAATGTTATTTTACCTGTGGTACACTTACCCATACAAGATTATGGCAATTCAAGAATATGTCATTGGAACTCAGGTTGAACTCAAAGTAATCCCTTTAATGGCAAAGATTCAGGGATTTATGAATGAATTATTTGGCCAAATCAAAATGATATAAGTTTGGGCATGACCCCTTGTTACAACAATTTGGCCTACAATATCAAAAAGGAAAATAAAAATAATTGACGATCGACAAGATTTAATGCAGTCTAAAAAAACGTCAGAAGATAAGGGGCAAGATGGGTAATTCCGCGATAGCACAAATATCAAATTCCAACAATTTTATCCAAGTGAAGTGATCAAAGCCGAAAATCTTGACTTAAAATTTTCTAGCATAATATGGGCATCACCATGACTTGGTACATGTCATCTTGGTTATTTTAGTAATAGCATACGCAAATTGTGGTTTCTCCAGATTAGTGGATGCCATACGATATGATGACTTACGATGGTGTTGGCGTGAGGGGATTAAAGACCGAGACCGAACGCACATCATGCACGACGCGACATAAATGAAGTATTTATAACGTGCTTAAAGGAAAATTATATCTTACCAATGATGATTAAAAATTTTCTTATATTATCTTTTGATATTTAATTTAATTCTTAAAAGTATAGAATTGATTAATTTAAAATTAAAAATTATTAAATTTAATATTAAAGATAATTTTTTTAATATTACAATCTCTACATGATTTAAACCCATAATTTTAGTCAAAGAACGCCAAATTCTTTATCATTTCGGTCAACATCCGTCCGTGATAATTAAGCTTTTTTATCTTTACGTATAATCATAAACAATTATCTTGTATTGCACTTTTGTTCAGACACTCATTGTATCTGACCAGTTTTTGTTGAAGTTGCTTTTGACAACTCATACTTTTAACTCACACGTTTAAAACAGACACAATTTTTATTTTGATAATTTCTAAAAGAAAATTAATCTTCACATTGTCTATAATTTAAAACAAAAAAGTATTGGTTCATTGTATTTAAATAAGCTTTTTACCAATGGGTATTGAGTATGGGGAAAAGTTAGAAGGCTGAAAATAAAAAATAAAAAATAAAACCTGTGACACTAGTGAATTGTGATAAAAAAAACTAACGGCACCTCCAGCGATTTTTACTCTTTAAATTTCATTTCTTTTATATCAGGTTTTAAATTCTAATCTTATCCATAAAGTGTTAATATTAAAAAAATGCATTGATCTTTTTTTAGTAATTAAATAATCTTGCCTATAAATAAAAACTTCCATGTAATTGTGTTGAGCGCAACCACAAATTTGGCACCGTTTTCCCTTCCCCTGCACCGCGAATTTCTGGGTTTTTCACGAATTCTCTTATTGGCTGAAAGAAAAACCCAGAAATTCGCCGCCGACATGTCGCCGGCGGCAGGGGTAACCGTCCCCCTTTTGCCGGAACGGACAGGAGCTGCCAAACCAGCATCGATTGCCGGCGCCGTGTTCAATGTCGCCACTACCATAATTGGCGCCGGGATCATGTCAATTCCCGCGACTGTAAAGGTTGTGGGTGTGATTCCCGATGTCTTGATGATTTTGATCGTTGGTTTGCTCGCTGAAATCTCCGTGGATTTTCTCATGAGGTTTACTCAATCCGGCGAGACGACGACATACTCCGGCGTGATGAGGGAGGCATTCGGGCCCGCAGGAGCAGTAGCCACACAAGTTGTTATAGTAATTACCAATTATGGGTGCTTGATCATGTACTTGATTATTATCGGTAAGGATACGCTTACCCAATTGAGACATTGGTAATTGGAAACTGTTGAATTTGGCATTTTTAGCTAAACCGGGTTTGAGTGGTTTCAGCTTGATATCAAACGATGGAGCATTAAGAAAGGCTGTTTGGAGCTCCCTTCACTCCAATACCAAAAAGGATCAAGGTAACTTGGTCTCTCAGTTCATGCGGACCCTTGAACTTCGCATGCTTCCATATCACATATGCTGCGAAGCTAAAGTTTTCCATGAACTAGAAGCTAAGTTCTACCATCAACTCCTTTCAGACTTGGAGTGTAGAGGACCCCAGTTCAATCCTATTACTTCGAGGTCTGAACTAAAACAAAAGCATAGGAAAGTTTGAGTTCTGAAGCTCTATAGCATAGAAACTTGGAACTTGAATTTATAATTGGCCAATGTATGGTTTCTATAGATGTGATACGAACCATTGAAATTGATATTAGTAAATCTCAAAAAGGGATCTTGATGGCTAAGAATTAGAAAAAGCATTGTGTGAATTCAAAGTCTAAAACTATGGCTGATTGTGAATCTTTTCTTTTCAATTTTGTGATCAAGAGTTTATCTCATATATGTAATCAAGGTCCCTGCCAGTGTTTGCTAATGTGGGCGCTTGTATGACCATGACAGTTTGACTGGCTGATTTTCGGATTGAAGATTGATTAACGCTATATTTTTTTAGTTCTTGCTTACGAGTGGATTTAGTTAAGTCTAGGGTAAATTTCCATCCATAGGGAATTTGTTTGCATAGCATAACTTGAGGGGAATATCCTTTTGTGACTGTATAAAGACACATACTGAATATATTACTTTCTTTATCTTCGGTCATGCATTATATATATTGCTTGATGCATGTCTACAAGTTTTTTTTTTGGGGGCTATATTGTTATTGGTGAAAATGCATTACGTAGTTTGAGTCTAATTTGAAAGGTTCACTTTAGCATTTACAACCAAACCCAATTCAAATGGTGAATGTTCACATCATAAAGCTTTATTTATTTTCCTTTCAAATTTCTTTTTATATAGAAACAAAAGCTTTCTGAATTAGTAGAACGTTTTTAGGCAGTGATTGGAGGATATCTACGTCCCACAGCTAAATATAAACTGATCTTGATGTTCATGTAATTTTTGATGTACTGAACAGGGGATGTGCTCTGTGGAAAGGGTGAAGAGCACTTGGGCATTTTGCAACAGTGGTTTGGATTTCATTGGTGGAATTCCCGGGAATTTGCTCTGCTTGTCACTTTAGTCTGTGTTATGCTTCCACTGGCCTTGTACCGACGTGTAGGTCAGTACACTTAATAATCACCCTTGTTTTAGAAATCATGGTCTGAGATGAGATTTGAGAGCATCAAATGCTTTCTTGTATTCCAAATTGAAGAGACTCCATGGCATAACACTCACAACATTCTGTTTTTTGTGTAATATTGGCTGGTATTTGCCAGAGTCTTTAAACATCAGTTCTGCAATAGCTACCCTTCTAGCGGTGGCATTTGTTGGCATATGTTCTGCAATGGCAATCGCTGCTCTCTTCACTGGCAAAACACATACTCCAAGGTTGATTCCACATTTAGACCAGCAGACCTCTTTCTTTGATCTGTTCACTGCTGTTCCAGTCTTAGTCACAGCCTTCACATTTCATTTTAATGGTACTACACTTGCATTAGCAAATTTGGTCCCTTCTTCACAACATGCCTAGAAAATTTCTGTGCTTACATTTGACTGTATTTGCAGTACATCCGATTGCTTTTGAGCTGGCAAAACCGTCTGACATGATGACAGCAGTTCGAATAGCAATAATACTTTCAGCAACCATCTACTTTGCAATAGGCCTATTTGGGTACCTCTTGTTTGGAGATTCCATCAAGTCAGATATTCTTATCAATTTTGATCAGAATGCTGAGTCTGTTGTTGGTTCGGTGCTAAATACTTTAGTCCGGTTAAGCTACGCATTCCACGTTATGCTGGTGTTCCCTCTCCTGAACTTCTCTTTGAGAACCAACATAGATGAACTCCTCTTCCCTAAAAAATCTCTGCTAGCCACAGACAACAAGAGATTTATGACCATCACTTTGGTGCTGTTAGTCTCCAGCTATGTTGCTGCTATTGCAGTCCCTGATATTTGGTACTTCTTTCAGTTTTTGGGATCAACCTCTGCTTTGTGCCTCGCTTTTATCTTCCCTGCTGCTATTGCTCTAAGGTATTCTATCTCTTATCGTCCTAGTCCATTCCCATTTGTTTGGGGGGAACTACGAATCTTTGTCTAATTTTCTTTGTTTTCAATGGCAGGGATGCTCAAGGTATAGCAACAAAAGGGGACAGAAGTATCGCACTGATTATGATTATCCTGGCCGTAGTGACAAGTGTCATTGCCATTTCCACCAACATATACAGTATCTTTCACTAGCAAGTCATGAGTTGTATTTTCTATATTTCTCTTTTTCCTGTTTATTGAAGATTTATTTAGGTAAAAGGAAAAAAATAACTACATATGAGTCTTCATTAGGGGAAGAGTAAGAGAAGGAAAGAAAATGCGTGTTTGGTAGTTAGGGTGGTTGTGTTTATGGTTTGTTGATGAATTGTATGTAAGTCATAGAATTCAAATATCTTGAACACAACAACATTGTAAGGTATCGAACTTCTTATCAATGTTGTAGAATTCATGTATCTTGAACACAACTATGTAAAGTATCAAAAGTCTTACATATATTGATGTTTACAATACTCTTTAAGACTTTAAGGTGAGTAATGTCCCAATGAAAGCTTGACAAAATCCATCCGTACAACCTAGGATCCATTGTGAAAAGCTTTCCTGTGTTTTTCTTTTTTCTAAGCTTAAATTGTAATTTAGATGTTGATTATTTTTCCTTATCTCAAATTAGAGGCTTTTAGAATGGCAAGCATGTCTTTATGATTTTTTTTTTTTTTTTTATAAACAAGGTAAAATGCCCAATAAAAAGAAACTAGGAAGCAATAAGACTAAGTTGACAAACACTCTTCAGTAGCAATAACTAGAAAAGCAAAACTAAGAATAGTGTCTAAACATTTGAAGGAAGTAGATTGATTATGATAGTGCTTGACAAAAGTATCAATAACAAAGTTAGTTTCTCGAAAGATGAGAACTTTGGATACCCTAATTCAAATTCAACTAATGCCTTATAGCATGAATCAGGTGAAAACTTCAATGTAAAATTTTATGCAGATTATGAATCATTCGAATCGCTATTAGAGAATCGAGTTCTATAAGAATAAATTTATAGCTAGCTTCAAAATAATTTTTTAACCCATAAAGAAGGCCCTAGAGTTTAGCATTAGTAATCGTGCAATTTGAAAGCTTGATACTAAATCTCTTTATAAAATTTCCTCTGCTATTCCTTAGCAAACCACCATAAGCCACAAATCCTTGATCAGAAACAGAGTCATTAGTATTAAGCTTAATGACGTGATCAGGAGGAGGAATCCAATTAATGTGCTAAGTAGAGAATTCCTTGATGGTCTGTTTAGATTGTTGGGGAACAGAAAAGACACGATGATAATCAAGAACTAAAGCAGCTATATACCTCAGGAAACTAGCAGGCTCAATATTAACTCATTCAAAGATTCTTTTATTCCTTATATACCAAATTTTAGTAAAAATAGTTGAAAAGGCATAGAGCTAACTAATCCTATTAAAGAAACTAGCTCCTTTATTCAGGTTTAAATTTATCCACTGGATGAGGTCTTCTTGGAAGAAAACCATATGATAGGAGTTAGACACAATACTCTTCCACATCAGACTAACGATATTACAATCATGAAGAGCATGAAGCACTGTTTCATTATTAGAGTCACATAGTGAACAGCTAAGAGATGCAACCAAATATCGACGATGTCAGGCACTATTTGTGAGAAGGGTTTCGTTAGCAACAAGCCATATGAAAGCTGAAATACGTTGAGGAATACCTAGCTTCCAAATCTTATCAAAAAGATCATTCTGAAAATTCTAGTCAATACCAAAACAAGAAACAAAAGCATATTTACAAGAAAACATACCAAAAGAATTAGAAAGCCAGGTCATCAAGTCAACATCTTCAACTAAGGGGGAGACTTTTAGAAGAACGATAATGTCCACACAATCAACAGGAAGGACATGTTAAAGCTTAATAACATTCCAATATCTATTAGCAATGACATAATCTGCCACAAATTCATCCTAAATACTATCATTGATATCTATGATCGCAACATCTTCAAGCCTTTGCACACTCGACACCCAATGGTCAGTCAAAAAAAAGATCAATTTACCATTTCCCAAACGTCAAATAAGATTCCTATAAATGGTTATTAGATCTGAATAATACCCTGCCAAAAATTAAAAGCAACATTACGCTAATGAATAATCGAAATAATAGTTTCAGAATAACTATATTTACTATAGAATATCGTTACCCATTAATCATCTTTCTTGTGAATAAGATTCCACACTTGCTTTATAATAAAAGTTTGGTTGAAATCACGCACTTCTCGGAACCCCAAACCACTAAACTTCTTAGGTTTACAAATATTATCCCATTTGATCCAATGAATTTTTTTCTTATCGGTAGAACCATTTCAAATAAAATCCTTACAAATTTTATCCATGCAATCACACACTTGGAGAGGGATTTAAGTAGTTTGCATTACATAATAGGAATGGAAACAAGAGCCAACTAAGCCAACGTGATTCACCCAGCAAGGGAAAGAGTATTAACTTTCTAGCTATTTAAATGATTCATCATTCTATCAATGAAGTATTGGAAATATCTGAATGAACATCTGTCATGAAATAAGGGAACACCTAAGTACTTTCCCAGATTATCAGTTATATTCATACCTATAACCTGGCTAATCTTATGTTTTTTATCCTGTGGGACATTAACAGAGAAATAAATGCAAGATTTTGAGTTGTTAACCTTCTGACCCGAGCTTCTACCAAAAACCTCCTTGGTCTCTTTAATACATGTACTTGTTGAGAAGAGACCGTACTAAACAAAATAAGATCATTGGTGGAAAAAAGGTGAGAGAAGGTAGGTCCCCTTCTATTCAAAATAATGAGATCCTTATATTTCTGCTCAATAGCTAAAGAGATGGAATGAGAAAGCCTCTCAATACAGAGGACGAATTAATGAGGAGAAATGGGGTCCTTTTGACGGATCCCCTTTGAGGGAATGAAATGGTCAGTAGCATGACTATTTTAGAGCAGTTGCATGTTAGCAGATGTTATACTCCACCAAATAATATTAATTATGTTATTTGGAAGGCCAATATCATTCAAGGTCTCCCTCATAAAATCCCAAGAAAGCCTATCATAAGCTTTCTCAAGGTTCACTCTGAGGTTTGTAAAACCAATATTATCCTTTTTAGTTCTCATAGTATGAACAACTTATTGAGCAATAATAGTATTATCAACATTTTGCCTCCCTAGAACAAAACTACATTGATTTGGGCCAATTATTTTAGGCATAACCTCTTTAACTCTAGTGGCAAGAATTTTAGTACTCAATTTGTACACTACATTACACAACTAAATAGGTCTATAATGATTCATCATCTCAGGGTTAGGAACTTTCGGGTTAAGAGAGATGAAGGTGTGATTCACAGATTGAATAATAGTTAGCTCGAAGAATACCTTGGTCAACCAATTGACTATAGAGTCCTTCACATGATCCCAATTGTATTGGTAGAACATTGCAGGAATTCTGTCGGGACCAGGGGCTTTCCAAGTACCCATATTAAAAAGAACATTCTTAATTTCTCCTTCTATAACTTGTTTTGCTAGGGACGAAAGCTCAATATCTGTCAAATTAGGAAACATACCAGAGATAGGAAATCGGTCATAGGAGTCTTCCCCTTTATAAATCTTTTTTAAAAAGAAAATACTCATTTCTTGTAAAGACTTTTGGTCTTTAACTCATGACTCATTTTCATCTTTTAACATAATAATTCTATTCTTGTTTTTTGAGCTAAAGCCATACCATGAAAATATGTAGTGTTACGATCCCCATACTAAAACCATTTACATCTGGAAAGTTATTTTCAATAAATTTCCTCTTGGATGACTAATACCTCATACTCTTTCTATAACTAACTTCGAAGTTTCTCCAGGTAAACATTAGTTTGAAATTTCAAAGAACGACTCATACCTTTAAGTTTCAACATGATTCTATTCTTTTTCCTGATTATATTACCAAAGACATTTTTGTTGCAATCTTTAGCTGCTTCAGTGAAAGAAATAATATTTGATTCGAGGTCCACATTTTTAAACCGTGACCTTTGTAAAAGGTCTTGAAAATTATTATAAGCTAACTAAGAAGCAAGAAATCGAAAAGACTTTCCAACATTATTAGTTAAATCATTACCCCCAAAATCAAGGAGGATCAGAATATGATCGGACTTGAGCTTAGGGAGGTGTTTAAACATGACATTGTTAAAGAAAGTGGACCAAAGGCTATTAGCAACAAAATGATTGAGTCTTCTTTTTTCATTATTTCGTTGCTAAGTAAAAGGTTGTCATTCGAAACCAAAGTCATGAAGGCCACAACCAAGTAGAGTATCTCGAAAACTGATAGAGTCACATGACATATTAAGAGAGCCATCAGTATCATCAATCGACAAAATAGAATTAAAATTAACCTTCAAGCACCAGGAACCCGTAGTTTAGCTAGAGATCTCCTTAAGGCTAGCCTAAAGATCGCTATGAGGTACAAGTTGAGGACTGCCATAAACAACAGTAAGAAACCATAGGCTAGCATTCTCGAAGGCAACTTTCATATGGACAAATTGACGATGAGAATAAAGAACTTATATTTGCCAGTAATTGAGTTTCCACATATAGCAAATACCACCCGAAAAGCCCATACCATCTTGAATATGGTAACCATCAAATCTAAATTTTTTAACAATCTTCTTAGGTTTCTCTCCATTCACATGTATCTCTAACAAACATAAAAAAATTAACACAATATCTATTCATAAAATCACTAATCATAGTAGTGAAACTTTTTCCTGAAAGACCTCTACAATTCCAAATTTGAATATTCATTTGGAAAATCAGATAAAAATAAATGAAGCGCATCAAGTGCTAATCTTGCTTAGAAGAATAGGCATTCTCTAAACCATCTGGAACAAAATTAGCCTAGGCCTCAACAATGTTATCAATCTCCATCACCATTCCCCGGACATCTCCTTTAATTATTTCCATTTTTCTCTCAAAATTTAAACTAGGGTCTAGAGGATTAGAAGCTAATTTATTTCTTAAGAGAGTTTGTCGTCTTTAAGTAATCTCTAGGGTTTCCTTGCCTGGATCTTAGACATATATGGCAAAAGTATCTAAGACATCCTTCTGACTAGTTTTATCTTGCCAGTGAACACTTTCCCTTGTGGGATTACCCTGGTAAATAACTACTCCTTTCTTTTTACGATTTGGCTCCTTGAAAACTTTGACAGGGCGATTCTTAACATGGTTTTGCTTTTGGGGGTTCGTCCTATGCCTATTTGTACCAGCTGACTGCCTATTATGGTTTTCTGGGCCAAGAGACGACTTTGACCCTACTTGTTGAGCCATTCTTTATTGATGTCTACCCATTGTTCTATTGGCAATATCTTTCTTTGGAATATTTTCACTAGTTTCTAAATCACTAACAACCCTTATGTGAAAAACAATCTTTTCTTCCTTATTAGACATATCTACCTCAAAATCATTTTTCAATAAAGAATAATGCAAATTATGAAAACCAAGGTTCACCTTATTGGTTTTCTCTTTGTCAGAATTATATCTTGTTCCTATATAGTTTTGTTTTTGTTGCTTAACAACCATCTAAGGTCTAAAATGATTATTTGAATGGGAATGATGCTCTTTTTCCAACGTTATTTTACATATCGCATCGTTTGGATCATTGTTTTTTGGAGGAACTCGCCCTTCATTCAAGGTAACGGCAATTTCTATTATAAAGTCCACACCTTCCACTCCCATATTCATTTGGGATACACCAAGACCCACCTTTGAGGGTTATCTAAGTGTCTAGTTTAGTTTAGTTACGAGCCAATTCTCCACCATATGACCCTAAGTACCACAAGTAAAACAGATTAGATGCAGACCTTCATATTCCACCAAGTAGGTCTTATCAAGCACAATAATAGTGGGAACCAATTGTCTGTTAAGATTGATCTCCACACTCAAGCGTGCATATTTACCCCTAGATTGGATAAGGTCAATTCATCAATTTTTAGCATAATACCTAATTTTGAGCCTACCCTCCAAAGGAGCTCTTTATTATATAATTCTACTGATAATACAGGAATGCAAACCCAAACTGTTATCTTTTGTATTTCCATTTATGAAGGTTGAAATAAAGGTCTCTAATGTTGTATCATAAGATAGTGGTCGGCTATAAGCCATAGACCCTCATATAGAGCATAATTATATTCCGCTTTCTTAGCAAAACAAACAAGAAAAAAATATTTTGCTAAATCCATAACTTTAACTACTCCATTTCGAGTCCATCTTCTCTGGACCTAAGATTCCATGGTCATGAAACTAACTTTCTTTTAGAAGCTTCACATACAAAAATAGCTTCCATGGGTGACACCATTGTTCATACTCTTCTAGAGTAACTCTCACCATAAGATTTGGATTAAAAGGTTGAGCAAATTCTTTGGAAGAATTTATTTCTTCTACAACATAATCCTCTATAACCATCTGGACAATCTCCTTTAGGGACATATCATCATTTTTATCTTTGTTCATCACCATATCTTTGTACGTGGGTTTCCTTGGAAGATTGGATTCATTAATCTTTTTCTTATATTCTCCTTCCATCTCTACTTCTTTCATAAAGGGTTTTTCATTATTTATATCTATCATGTCAACAACATTAAGCACATCTTTTGACTCTTTATGCATAGCCTCTGTTATCTTAATCTTTTTCTTATTTCTTACTAGAATATCCTACTCTTTAACCATTGGAGTACCCTCCAATGAGTCCATACAGATCAAAGTTTAACTCAAAACAGTAAAAAGGTTTACTATAAATGCTCCCACAAATCATAAACTAAATGTAACCTTCAACGTTTCCCTTTAAGAGAAAATCAAGATGAACAATAACCCAGCAAGCAGGGAAAAAAAGAAGAAGCAAAAACTAGAGGCAAATACCTCCCTACAACATGCCGAAGAACACAACTATTTGTTAAACATGGGAGAATAAACCGAAGCATAGCAAGAGAAACAGAGCAAGCCACCGGAACCAGCTATCTCAAGCAAATAAGGAACCAGAAACGTAGTGACCCGAACTAACTCTTCCTCACCAAGAATGCAACCATCACCGGAGAAGATTCAACAAAAGGCCACAGGATACTCCGATCAGCTCCAACGGTTGGCTAAAGCAGAGACCCTTGCGGTTACACAGAGCTCGCCAGAAAAACCAATGTAGAGCCTGCAGAACTGGACGTCGAGTACTCTAGCTCCGTCGTGAGGCAGTGGCGAGCAGGTCTGACGTTGATGACAGCCTTGCCAGATCGTTCCGTTAGAGTTTGGTGAAGACGAACATGAAGTCCCTCACGAACAGGCAGCTCAACTTTAAAGTGAGGTCAGGTACGCCCGCGCTCACTCACCCATGATCTTACTAGCGAGATTCCGTCAGCCGGTCCCATTAACGGCAACTCGAAGGTAAAAGCCATTCGACGCCAACGGCGAGTAAACAGGGAAAATGAAGCTCATGCATAGCATGTCTTTATGATAACCGGTAAGATTCTCAAGTTTGATAAAGTTGAAAGGAAACCATACTTTTCTTTAAAGAAATTTTTAAATATATAATCTTTTCTCTATTTTGATTCTTATAGTATTACTTAAATTTTCATTGGTTTTCATAGTTAAAAAAATTATAATATTAAGTCCTTATAATTTAAACAATTTTTAATTTAATCTTTGCCAAAATTTTGTTATACATATCAATCAATTTTATTTCACTATCTATTTTTATTTCTTTTGTTTGCATTAATTATACAAATTTAAAGTGCCAACATACTATTAATAATGGAGAGTAAATTAAGAAAAATGTAAATTGTAAGGATTCTATTACAATTTTTTAAACTATATGGACCAAATTAAAAATTAAATAAAATTATAAGAACAAAAAAAATTAATTTTCCTTAATTACCCTCTCTTTTTTAAAAATAAAAAATGCACCACATTAAATTTCACCATAACAAAAGATCATAAATTACAATACACCTATTGATAAGAATATTGTTGCATTTATAATTTACTTGATATATCAATTATTAATTATGCATATAACTAGTATTAAATAATCATATTCTATATGTAAAACAATATTAATTTATGAATTTTAACATGAAATAAATAATATTGAAATAAAATTTTAAAATAAAAATTTTTAATATAGGAAATCAATATTATTTTTAAGAGTAGTTTTGTCTTATTTTTACCTCAAGAGTAATTTTTACATATTTTTAAAATAGAAAAAGAGTATGTAAGTTATACATATATAAAAAAAAATTGACACTTTACTCTAAGTTTGATCTTTTGCTACTTTTGTATTTAAAACTAATAAAAACTAGGTCATAAATTTAAGGAACAAGAAGTTCTCCAAGTCTTAAATTTGTACTTTACTGATCAACTGCGTCAACTCTCTATTCATCAACTTTCAATGCTTCATAGAAATTAAATAGTAATAACTGAATTGAACAACTGCATTTCTCCGACTTAATATTTTTCAGCGTGATTCTTGAAATGGGCCTGTAAAACGAGGATCTTGTTGGGCTCAGTAATGGGCCTCACCAGCCCAACTATGGGATGGTCATTTTGACTGTTTCAATTTGACGCAGCTAGTCGAAGTTGGATCCAAAAATGACGTGGATTCAGACAATTAAACCCACAATTTTATATCATACCAAAATCGCATCTTCCTAATGATAGACTTGATCCTATTTTTGCAAACTAATAATGCACACAAGAAATTTTCACAGAAATAGATAGTTTACGACACCAAAAAAATCCTTTATTTATTAATTTAATACCACATAATGACTCAAACCTCAAGGACATTAATTATATAATTTTTTATTACATATTCTTCTCTATATATAATTTTATTAATATCTATTTTCGTTCATACTCGACTCCAACAAAGAAGACCAAACGTGCATAAATGTAATTTTCCGTCTCTGCCACATATTCTGTGGCTTTTGAAGGTTCGGTGGGGTGGATTGTGGTGAGTTCCTTTACATGGGAAGGAAGAAGGGACAAAGACAAACAGCACCTCACGCTCACTTATTGTGCTCCACATATCTATACAAACAGTATTAACCAGTTTATCTTCATTGCCAAGAAATCAAGATTCTCTGTTTATTTCTGTTCATGTTCAATATAGCTACGATTAACCCCCACCAAATGTTAAGATATGATTTTGTCATCATCAATCGCCTCATTCTCCACATATAGCTCTTCCTGTCTTTGGTACCCTCTTCGCCCATTAATTTCTAATACGCTGTCATTGTATCAAGGACGAACTCATTTGTCTTTTTGCCTCAATATTCATTGTTATAAATGTGGGTTTCATTGCATTTACTCGAAATTCACTATTGATATTTTATATATTCCTACGAAAACTAGCGTCCTAGATAAAAGGAAGGTGACGGGTGAAGAATCTGAAGATATATGGAGCCATTTGAACCTGTATTTCTTTAATTAGTCCACAGCCAAGCCTGTTTAAATTGATTCAGTTTTGTGATTTAATTTATCACATCTATGCACAATAGGATATGTTTTCCAAGGTTATTGGACAACCGACGAATTATTAATATATATATATATATATATTGATTTTTTTTTCTTTTCCCAATATATATGTTAAATGGGCAAGCATGCAGTAACTTTGAACATAGAAGAGGTTTTTGGATTAAAGTCTTGTAGCATGATCTATAAAATTAGTATATGTTGCACGTATGCAGTGAATAATGAAGATAAGAATAATTAATTAATATACCGATTAATAATAATTCATAGGCAACACAGAATTATATGTTAGACAAAGGACAAACTAGTATAGCTGTTCATGGTGAAAAGATTTATCTATTTGCAGAACTTGCTCTCTCCTGAATGGAACACACTTGTAACAGCAAAGCGCTTCGTAGGGATGATAGCTACCTATAGGCTATATATAGAGAGAGAGAGAGAGGTTGCTCATAAACTGATGGAGGCCTCTCTCTGGACTTGTTTAAAAAATAACGAAATGGATTTGTTTAAAAGAAAGCAAGTAGATTTTAATTACACGAATGATTGTATGTATAATTCGAATATGATATATATAAAATTATTTTGCTTCATTAGGACCACGAATTGCCCTAGCAAACACAGTACGCATGGCCATATGTGAATTTGTACGTATAGACCAAGCTAGCAAACTTGGCTTTGTTACGTTGTTTATATTATCTTTTACAGATTCTTGCATTGCCACCATGCAGCAACATGTTTCTCTATCTACTTGTTCGCGAGAAACACAAGCCCTTATCACTCAACTTTATAACTTTATTAAATTCTGTTTCCATTGTCACATTGGCATGTGAATGTACTTTTCCAAAGTTCAACTCACGTGAGTTCTGCTAGCTAGCTAGCTAGCAACCACAGCAGGAATCCTAGAATACTAGTATATTATTATGCTATATATGCTATACAAACATATAAGTAGCAGTAATTAATTTCCCACTTTTTCAGAATCGAAGTAAATACCTAATAGAAGGAAAAGAAAAAAAGAAAAATTTGTAGAGCAATGGGAAAAGAGAAAAGAATAAAATTTATACAATATATTTAATTCGAAGAAATATATCGATCGGCAGGTGCTATTTGAATTTTTATATATGTACCCTAATATGATGTACTGGCTTTGAGGTTCACTGAAATGTACTGTAAATCTGCTATCTGTTTTCATTTTTATATTCAGAAGACAAACTTTTCAGATACCTACATACTTTTTAAAATTATATGAGATGTCACGAGAAACTTTTGTGGAATAAGCATATTAGATTTACTCTGTGCCCATTTAATCACATGATAATATTATACAAACGGACCCCAGGACGCGTATAGATGTCAGAATATATATTGCGTCATATCATGTTATTAATTAGCTAGCATATATTTATATATATATGATAGAGTAATCGATTGGAATATTATAATTCCAATCATATTCAAAGCATTCTCCTATATGCATATATATCGTTACTCTCAAAACACGTGGGAAAGAAGGATCAAAATCCAAAACAGAATCTTCTTAGTCTCCAACTTTGTTGCAACTAATGAGTCCTAAAGAAGGATAACGCTACTCATGATCTCCAGCTAATTAGAAGGGCATAGGATGGTCCTTTTTCGGACTTAATGAACGAAATTAGCAACATCATTAGTAGAGAGCTAGGATAATTGTAACACAAAATTAGCACAAGAGGGAAGTCCTGCTTTTATTTTCATTCGTTTTAATATTTACGTAATTAAAATTGAACTTAATGACCTCACCAAGCATGCGCGAAGTTTCTTTTTTATTTTTTGACTGACAGTTCATCATTCTCTTATAAATCTTACCCTCATCAGACTGAGGTATTCCAACTAGATTAGCCAACTCAAGGGATTAATTTCTCTTTAATTAATGTATATATATTGTTCAATTATATATATATATATATATATATATATATCTATATATATATATATATAAGAAATAAACAACTCAATTATTGGTTTCTGAAGCAAAAGCTGATTAATAATGGATATGATCTTGATTCAAATGAAACCAAAAAGAATACAGTGCTTAAGTTTGCTGGAATAAACTTAGAACAGGCTCCTGACGTGTCAAGACAAACTGCTTACCTGTATAATTTTGTATTTTTGCCACATTTTCACAATACCATCAAATGCATGAATAACCACTACTGGTTCATGTTCATTCAACAAATTGTTGTTAAGCTCAAAGTTGTCAATCCTTCAATGATGTGCCATTCACATTCAGTACAATTTCTGGTGGTTTACGTATAGGTATTTCCTAGACATGAAACATAAAAAAGCCTCAAGCCCCTCAACTTGTCCCTGTAATTTCATTTTCATGCTTCTCTCAGGACCTTGCATTACTTACTAAGTTATAATATATATTAAAAATTAATATTATATTGAGGCCTTCGATACTGGATGTTGATTCAGACATATAATTATATTTTAAGGAAAAAAGAAATAAGGTTCCAGATGCATAGATCAATTTAAAGCTAGCTAATAAAAGGAATATAAATATGGTCCATACAGTAGTGTCCTGGAAGTCAAAGCATATATATATACATAGGAAAAAAGCAAAACCCTTATATGCAGTTATACATGTATATTTTTACTATATAGATTCTCTAATTACAAATATTTGGCTATTTAATAATAACGTGACAAATATATAATTTTTACATATAAGTGTATAGTTTGTTAATTAAATCTCATAGTTTGATCATATGTCTGTCATGTTTTAATTCGTTGAGGAGGGAAAATTAATCTGAGGGTCACAGGAGAAAACTTAGATCAGCTGAGTACTATAATGGATCTAAAAGAGTGTAGGGAGAGTTCAGAGAGGAAGAAATACTTTAATGGAAGAGGCAAGAGACAAGGAAGGAGCAGGGTATGTGTATGGAGGATATTGTTTTGTTGTGATGATTATTGGGCACACATGTGAATGGAGGTGGGTACGTTATTTGTCCTTGTGGAATGCAGACAATACTGGAAGCAACAAGAAGCAACAGAGACGCATCTCATATGATCTCTCTCTCATCTTTATACGTATACGTATCAGTACATATGTATACATGTATATATATATTTATGGCCAAAAAAAATATGCATTTACATATATCTGTACGTGTATATTTATAGTTATACACACACACAATTATATTCATATCTTACGCATCTAGCCTCTGAGTATATATACAGTCATCTATATCGATGTGCAGAAAGATCCGGAGTTGTTTGGTAAGCAGTAATTAAAAATTATATAATTGAGGAACGAATTTTTATGAATAAAGTCACCTATTCTAGTATTCTACAATGTTTCTGCAGATAATATAAAGATATATTAAGCTAGCCAATATTAACAGGAGGCTAGAAGGAAGTGGATGCAGTCATTTCAGTATCAGTGACTTGGATACCACAAATACCTTCACATCCACATCTTCTTGTGAAAATCCCACTCTTATTAACTCTGTGCACGAAAGTTCAATTCCCAAGATTGGGATAGATTTGGAAAATGAGTTTAAACTTCAAAGATAAAGATTGATGAGGATTAATTAGGTAGGTGGGTTCCTAATGGGGTGATGATTATGTGAATACTAATGACTAGAAGCTTGTATATATGTGTAGCCAGCTAGATGTTATATAATCATTCCACAAGAATTTCGCTATCAAGAGGGAAAGCAGAAGGAAAATGAGTTAGAGTGTCCCGTAGGAATAGGATGAGAATATGATAGAATGGCACGTGTGGAGAGAGAGGGAGAAAGAGGACAAAAGAGAGAAGTGGGAGGAGAGCTAAAAAACCCCCGTGAGGAGTGTTTGGAGGCATTCCAAATTCACAACTAAACATCCTTTTGTTGCTTCTCCTTCACTTCTTTCGATGCCCAGTTTTCACTATCACGAGCTCATCATTCTCCATCTCTACACATATGCCAATCCCCTTCCATTTTTTTACCCTGAAATAAATGATATATTCAAATTACTTATAAATCCAACTAAACATATATTCCTTTGGCCATATAGATATATATTATACACATTAAAAGCTTTTGATTTGCAGCAACTTGAATGAATTAATTGTTGGGAACAGGGGGAAATTTTCTTAAAAAAGAAAGGGGTATTTTAGTAAGTTCAACGATAATGCATTATATACTATATAGTATATCCGTGTGAAGAAACTGAGAGAGGCATGTGGGAAGAAGAAATTAAACAGGAGATGCTATAGAATTGAGAGCTTATCCCTTCTCTTTCAAAGGATCGCAGAGCTGTGCAGAGTTCATAGCAAAAGAAAGGTCTGAGATCAGATAAAAAGATCAAAGCCAGAAAGGTCACTAAAAGCAAAGAGAGAGAGAATCAGAGAAGTCAATATGGTTTCCAGAGAGCACAGCCACAAGAGAGCATCGCTGCATGAGAAGCTTCAACTCCTTCGTTCTATTACTAACTCTCATGCTGTAATTCCCCTGCATTACCTGCCCATCTTTTCTCTTCTTTTCTCTTCATTCCATTATTATTATCAACCAAATCAGAGATAATTCCCCAAAAGAATTTTCGCTTATAGATAATATTTTTGTTCAGGCTAGCCCTCCTCTGTTGTTCTTCTTCTGTCGAATTCATTTTTACTAATAGAATCACAAGTTCTTCTCTACTACGCCGTGGTTAACTCGATAGAGCCACCACCGTTAACGTTTTTATTTAACCTATATGTTCTTCACCGAATTCTTTTTCAATATGATTTTTGCACATTCGATTTTTTTTTTTTTCTGGGTGTTCTTAATTCTTATTTCTTATTTGAGGATAAAACATGACAACGCAAAAGAATACCCGGTTGATTTATGATGAATTAAATTTATTGTTGAAATGTAATATTGCATGATTGATATATTATTAATTTCTCTTGCTCACCGTCAAGTATAAAGTGCTTTTGAATGATTCTTGTATTCTTTCTTTTTAATGGTGGATGGCAGCTAAACCAAACCTCGATCATAATGGATGCATCAAAGTATATCGCAGAACTAAAGCAAAAAGTTGAGAGGTTGAATCAAGACATAGCCACTGCACAAACTTCTAGTGACCGAAATCCCTTACCGATGGTAGTTTTCTAACTAAGAAGCTCACATAATTAACAGCATCTAGTATTTCGGTCAAGTTACTTTGGAGGGCATGTTAATCCAGAAATTGACAAGTGTTGCATTTTTTGAATGGTCTTATATACAGGTGACAGTAGAAACCCTACAAAAAGGATATCTTATAAATGTTAATGCAGCAAAGAGTTGTCCAGGTCTGCTTGTATACGTATTGGAGGCCCTTGAAGGGATGAGTCTCAGTGTGCTGGAAGCTAGGGTTTCTTGTACAGACACTTTTCGATTTCAAGCAGTTGGAGAAGAAGTAAGACACCGACTAGCTAGACTTAACACTAAATCTTGAAGCCTTTCTCTCTATCTATTTATATATGTCATGCAGGAAGAATGAATGCAAATTGATGTTGTGAATTTTGTAGAGTGAAGAAGGTGTGAGTATGGATGCACAAGCTGTGAAACAAGCAGTGGGACAAGCTATAAAGAAATGGAGAGAAAATTCTACTGATGAACAGTAATCAAATCATTCGTCCTTTGATAAATAAATATGCTAGCTTCATTTGAATATTATCTGTTTCCAGTACTCCTACCTCCACCCCACTTCATATATGTAGCCTGCCTAGGTGGCAATTTTTTTGATCAAGAAATCAAGGCTTCATATAATAGTGTTTCTACCTATATATATAAAAGTAAACAATACTAACATTATTTCTCAATATTCAATTATATTAATTATACTTACTACTGCTCTAGCTCGTTACAAGAATGTCACCTTTAATACAACTCCTTAAACATGTTATACATTTTGCAAGAATCTCCCTTAATTTCTATATGCTTTCCATCAATATAATAAACTTTTTTATTACATGAGTGTGCTAATTAATTTGACAATAAAAAAGAATTAAGTTGATGTTAAATTCTAATATATAAGAGTAGATAATGGTTGACCCAAACCTTGTGCATATGATCATGATGATAATCACAATAGTTCTTTTTCTACCTCTAATGAATAATGCGCATGCCAATGTATAATTGAAGAAGGCTGAGTGTGATACATCGAAACCTTGTAATCAGGTGATAATATTGTACCATAACATATATATTGGGATATGGGAAGATATCGATAGTATTGGGCAGCTGTATTCAAGGATAGTAATGTGGCCGGGATATATGTGATCCACATGTTTTTCTTTTTGTAGCTTTTGGTCCTGCAAAGTATATATAACCTCAGATTCTGGTGACAAACACCATCGTTATTCCATACCGTATTAAAATGTCTTTATTCTTTGGATAAGATATTCCTGCTTGTGACCTTTCATGTCATACTTCACAAGTTCACATC
Source organism: Delonix regia (assembly GCA_037074485.1). NCBI lineage: Eukaryota > Viridiplantae > Streptophyta > Magnoliopsida > Fabales > Fabaceae > Delonix > Delonix regia. Next base: position 15,448,741 of record CM073452.1, on the reverse strand, counting down.
GATCGATCGCCTAAAGTTTTTTTCTTTTTAGTGTTATCGGGTAGAGCTTATCATATTATTTCAGTCCAGCATGCTATATATTAGGATATGATTAAGTAAAAACAAAAGCAAATTAAGTAAAACAATTAATTAATAGGGTACGTTACGTTGAGCATGAAATGTGATGTTTCATAAGGGGAAGAGGGGCAGGATCAGAGGGTCACATGCAATGTTTAGTTGGGGTATTGGAGGCCCCAGTGGTTGGCAGTATAAGGATGTCAGTTTTGCTCTCTAAATAGTAAATACAAAAACAAAAGTTGCTCCACAAATCCGTGTCCTCCTTTTGTAGATTGACCATGTCCTTCATTCACATTTCTGACATCCCATGATGTCACATTCTCACATATACTATATGCTTATAATTATTCCTACATTAACCAAACTTGAAAAGCTTCTATTAGTTCCAATCCAATCATGCATGTTGCTTATATTAGACGACTTTAATATAATGGCTGCTAATCAAGGTCGGATTCTTAATTAATGTTGATGAAAAATCTTAATTATATATGTGTCACACCCATTAACTGAATCCTAAACATAATATGGTTTATATATTTTTAGCGAAAACATCGCTGTCCATGTAATAAATATTAAGGGTTATAGTGCCATATTCGTTAACACTTACAACTATTCGAAGGGTTAGATTCAACCCTGTTAACTTGAAGATTCGACAAGAGCATTTTTCCTTCTTTTTTTTTTTTTTGTCGATCAACTGTTTGATACGCTTTATACGTAATGCAGGAAGTATTTTCTATAAGAAGGTAAAGGGAAAAACGAAAAAAGAAAGAAAAAGGGAAAAGCCATATGTCATAATATTATGATTCACAATAGAGGCTTTGCATATATAATCTTTTGCTGAAAGCATATGTACGTGGAATCTGAAAAAGAAGGATTCATGACTAAAGATCATCATTGGATTTTTTTTTTTTTAATCAAAGATCATTATTTATTAATAAAGGACAATATGACGCACTGGCGGCGCATGATAGGGCCTTCAGGCCCCAACCTTGTGTACGAAACTACTTCTTCAGCAGCCCATATTTTGAGATATAAACTTCGGCCTGAAAGTAGTATAGTTTCATTTTGATCTTAGCTAACGGGGATATTTTTTTTTAAATTATTTTTTAATAAATTTTTTTCAATTAAGTTAAATTAAAATTAAAATAATTATTAACATTGTGCTAATTAATATAACGATTGAATATTAGTTTTATCAACCGTAAATCAATCAAACGACGATGTATCGGTGAAGTTTTATTTGCCAGGGTATAGACTAAGAAATCTTCATATGCAAGAGTCTAAATTAAAAAAGTAATTCTACATAAAATTAAATTGAATATTTTTTTATTTATAAAAAGTCAAATTGAGAAAGTCTTGGACCAAATGGAATTTCATACTTAAAAGTATTTGAACTTTTTTGTACCCAAAAAAATTTATTATAAGAAAATAGATAATTCCCATGCATTGCATTGAAATTAAAAAAAAAAAAAAAGAGGAAAAATGAAAAAAAAAAAAAAAGCTAAACCACACTTTTATCTCTAAATCCTAAATCTTAAACCCTAAATCTCAATTAAAGAATAAAAAAATTAAAGTAAATTTAGATGATATCAAATTAAAACTGAATTAAATTAATTATTAAAAATAAAATTTGAAGTAAAATTAAGATACTAAATAAAATTAAAAGATAAAAAATGAAAGCTCAGATAAAATTATAGGACTAATTAAGTTATTTTTGTCACACAAAAAAAAGTGCAATGCCCAAAACAAAGCGATGACTCAAATGAAAGTAATAATCAATAAATTTTTTGCAATTATATATATATAAGAATCATGCTTTATTAGAATCAAATAAAGTTAAAGGATCAAATTGAGTCTTAAACAAAATTATGGGACTGAAAATGAATTTTTGAAAAAAAAAAGAAATAAAAACAATGCCTAGACCAAAACGATGACTCAAATTACATTAATAAATAATACAATTTATATGTATGTAGTATATGAATGTGTGTGAATATCGTATTTTATCCAGACACTTTTACACATAATAATTTAGGGTTGATTTTATCTTTATTTTTTAGTTAACTTTATCCTTTGAGTTATAGTTAATTTTTAGTCATTGTTTTTATTTTTGAGTCACAATTAATTTAGATTTTATTTTTGAGTCATTGTTACTTTTAGGTCATTTTAATTTGATTTTGAATTAGCATAATCATATGTTTTGTTAACTATAATTTTGTTGAGTCCATAAGAAAATTTAAAAAAAGAAGAAGAAGAAGAAGAAGAAAAGACTAAAGGCTTGTTTGATTTTATTATTTGATTTTATGTTCTTAAAACAATTTTGTGAAATAAATTTTTAGAATAGTTTTTAAAAATAAAAAAGTATAAAAAAAACTTGTTTGAATTCTTTATTTTAAAAAATACACTCAGAATTAGAAAAAACATTATTTGAAAAAAATCCAAAAACGCTAAGACTTTGTTTAGTACCAATATTTAAATTTATAATGTAGAATTATAATTATAATTCTAATTCCATTAAAATTTAAATTCATTCAGAATTTTAAATTTTATGTTTGGGTCATATAAAGAATTTAAATATAAAATTGTAATTCTAAATTTAATTTTTATTTTACTATTTAGACAAAAGATAAATATTTATTCTATATATTTATGTGTGTTATACGTTGAGTATATATGTGCATGTGTGCGCATATTCCTATGTAGGGTTTTTGATTGACATGCATTAAAAAATTATTTTTTTAAAATGCTACAATACATAAAGTAATACATAAAGATATTATATTTAATTTATTATTAATCTTAATTTATACATTTATTTTAAACAATAATTAAATTATTATTATTCTCATATTAAAATTAAAATTATTTTTGCTGTGTGAAAATTTAATTTTTATTAAAATTAATTTTAAAAGATATAAAATATTTATAAAAATATAAAAGAATAAATAGCTTTAAATAATAAAAAATAAATATCAATTATTCAAAACTTTAACATAATTTAGTCTATACTTTAGATTTTGATATATGACTAAGTACATAAAATTGGATAAAGTCTTAGTATGGAAGATTAAAAAATAAAAAAAGGTGTGAAAAAACAAGTTTATGAAAGATAGCGTGGGGCATCATTGTATCAAGAGTGAAGAGAAAAAGGAAGAAATTTGCTCACTCATCTATGTTATGCTGCAAACTTTTTTTCTAATAAAACTAAGGGACGCAAAATATAATATTCTGAGGCCCCTTAAAGTTGTCAGAGGAAAATAATTTTTTAGAAGAAAAAAAAGAGGCAAAAAAATGGGGTGTTAGAAAAAAAGATAAAACTTGGACTAGTTCATTCTAAGTCCAAATAAAGTATATTGGGACTCGGATTGAATCAATCTAGGTCCCAAAAAAGTATAATGAGACTCGAATTGATTCAATCTGAGTCCTAAAAAAGTACGTTGGGACCTAAAGTATAGTATTTTGATGTATTACTTTGTGTATGGTAGCATTTTTAAAAAATAATTTTTTTATGCACATCGATCAAAAATTCTGCACACTCATATATATGTATATTTGTGTATATAACAAACATATTATATATGTATTTGTGTATGTGAGTGCATGTATATGTATATTTGTGTTTGTAGGTATGTGTGTTTGTACATTGATGCTACGTATTCATATTTGTGTGTTTTAAACATGTTTGATATATGTGGATATGTGTGCGCATGCATATGTATGTACGTGTACATAACAACTTCATTCTATATATATATATATATATATATATATATCTCTCTCTCTCTCTCTTTCTCTTTCTTTCTTTTTGTAGTTTTGCATGTGTGTGTGCGTGCTTTTGTGTTACATATTTAGTACATAAGAGTGTGTGTAAGAACATGCATGTGCATTTTAATTAGGTTAAGCTACGTATAGTGTTCATTTAAAATGAGTTATATATATTTTAATATTAATTTATTTTATTTATGACAAATTTTTTAAATGTTAATTCTTTTTCAATTTTAATTATTTTTCATTTCAATTTTTACTTTTTATTTCATTCTTTTCATTTTAAATCTTAATTTTATATTTTTCTTTAAAAAATTAAGTTGTTTGAAGAAATATTTTTTTATTAAAAAAATGTGACCTAATCCAACTAGTTACTAATTGATTAAGTTGAGTCTCAAAGTTTATTTAAACATAGCCTATATGTAACACCTTTCTTACATATATAATTGATTATAAATTTCAATTAAAATTATTATGACGTGAGAATTATGAAAAATATATTAGAATATCTAAATTATAATAGTATAATTATCGATAAAAAGTTTGTACATCTATTTGTTCATACATCCATATAGATAATTTAACAAAACTATGAGTAGGGGTATTAGACCTATATCTATATCTATGCCTATATCTATCGAAATTATGCCTAATATTAAGGACTTTAAAAAAATTAGTAAGATTCATACCCTCTTATAACACGAATATAAGTGGTATAACGCGCAAGGTCATATCACATCTTACGATATTAACAACAAGCATTTCCCAATTGGTATGACAAATACCTATTTTTCATGGACTTTAAGAGAAATATGGTAATTTGCCATATAAAAACATCATCAACTAGAATTGTGAGAATAGTTTCTCAATAATACGAAAAAACATATATGATACTCAAAATATCAATGGAATATAATCTACCTTTAAATTATGTACTTTATGAAATATGTATGGATGTTAGATATCATAATATATAAATATACATTAGCAAACATATTTTGCTAATGACAAATAGAGTTAGACCATGTCCTCAACCATTACGCATTAAGAAATCATATCTGGGTTATTTGAGTCTCACGAAGCCTAGCATATGACTATCGTACCCAGGTAATTGAGTCTCACAAACCCTAGTGTATGACACTTGATTAGCAAGTGCAACCCCACCTTTAGCTAAGGTGTCCCCTAGTAGGTACCTAAGACAAAGTCAAATAATATAATTTTTATCTTAATATGTCACCCCAGGCCATCATGTGGTTAAGATTGAATTAGTTTAAGAGATAACTTTTAAGATTTCTTTTATAATCCTCTGGATACTAATGTTCTTATGACGGTTAGAAATCCTTTTAGTATTAATTAAATTCAAGATGTTTATACTAAGGATACATTATTGTTTTTTCTTGAATTCTTAAAACCATTTAGACCGTATAATCTTCCATTAATCTTAGAATTCAAGTTGTGACCTAAAAAGTGTAATAACATCATTTTTTCTGTAATCATTTAGGCAGTACTACCTGCCATAAATTACAGAATTAAGGCGATATAGGGTTCACAATATATATTAAGGCGGCATAGCCAACCATTATCAAATGAGATTCCAAACTATTAATAAATATATAGTGTACAAGAATAGTTTAATCTCACAAAGAGTATGTCTATTCTTAAACAACTATATTGTCATCTTTTCATAAAAAGTTAAAATACACAATAACATAGACAATTATAGTACATGAATAACAAAATATTTATGTAAAGATACATAATGCATATGAAAATCCACACGTCAAAATTGTTAGCCAAAAGTTGTTGTGTCTTACATAATATTTTCTTAGATATTTCAAAATATCTATCTATCACCAGTCTTTTTTAATTTTACCCTTCTTAGACCTTGAATGAGTTTATAGGAGATCATGGTGACAAAATTTCAAGATAAATGACCATAAGTTAAAAGAGATTACCATGAAGGCCATTCAAGAAGAAAAAGGAAAAGAGAATAAGGGAAACTAGAATATGTTAAATCATGTTACTTAAATACACTCTCCTTTTTGTAATTCTCCTAAAATTGTTTCCTATTGCTACCTTTCTTCTTTATCTAAGTGTGGTGCCAAAGTGGAGAGGTGAGTGTGAGAGGAATGAGTATGAGGAAGAATATAGGGTATGATATGAAGAAAAAGGGTAGGGTGTAGAGTATTCAAAGAGAATTCAACTACTAGGATTTAACCATATATTTTTAATCAAATGGTTGTGATTCAATATCAATCATATATATCTAAGATATAATAATGGTGTAGGCCATACAAATATCTAATATTTTATTATGGTGTGAACCTTATGAATATCTAATATTTTATGATGGTATGGGCCCGTAAGTTAAGGTAATGTCACATGTCATTCCATGTGAAATTACTATTTTACCCTTGACATTTTTCTAAAATGACCATTTTGCCCCTATGCCTTAAAACTATGCTACATGTTGTTTTCTTTAAATGATTCAATTGGGCATATTTATTATTATTTAATTCTTTCTGATTTTCTTTTAAATAATTTAGCTAATGTTAAAAATAACTAAATTAGAGATGTTACACCACAATCCTACTTAAATAATTTTTTTTAACATTATTACCATTTTTTCATTAATGAAAATAATTTTGAGAAACAAAAGAAAACATTTAAAGCTTGTTCTTGTTTTTTGATACTAAAAAAACGCTTTTTTTGTTCTTTTAATTTTTTTAAAACAATTAATAAAAACACATTATCAATTTTTTTTTTTAAACCATCATTCAAACAAGGCCTAAATATCTCTTTAATTTATTCTTGAGAAACGTGGTAACATGAAAATAGGAAACTCCTAAAAAAAAATTATTGGAAATAAATAAGGAAAAATCAATAATTGAAAAATAAAAAGAAAACAAGATGGAGAATATATTTTCTTAAAAAGGAAGACATTATGAAATAGAAAACTCTCAAAAAAAAAAAAAGAATTATAAAGAATTAATGAACAAATTGAAAATCCTTTTAAGAAAACTCTAGATTTTGACAATAAAAGAGGATGTACTAGAGAAGAGAAGAGGAAGAGAGAGAGAGAAAAAGAGGGAGCTATAGAGGTAAAGAAGGCCAATTTCTAAAAAGGAAAGAGATGTGTTCACTTAATATTTTCGCTACAATATACTTAATCCTAAGGAGTATGGCCAATGTTTTTGGGTCCATTATTTATGACTAAACATTTAGTGAGAGTGAAAGGCAATGATTTATGAACCTTGTGCTCCGTGATAGTTTTGATTCCCTTTTCGCATTGTCTTAACTTGCCTCTTTCATCAATGACCTTTGTTATGTTTCGTTTCTTTTTAATTCCTTTTATTTTCATTTTATTTTGTTTCATTTGGTGCTATTCTTGTCATTATTTTGATTCTTAAAATTTGACAAATGTGTTAGGTCACTCCTTTCAAAAGTAAAATTATATAATCTTGTTTTAAAAAATGAATTAAAAAATAGAAAAGAGAGTAAAATAAAAGAGCAATGGAGAGATATTAGTTTGATTTACAAATTAAAATACTTCAAATAATTCTTAAATTATTTGAAAAATTAAGTTATTTTCTAGTTTATTCTCTTTTCTAAAAATAAGAAAACACCAATATAGTGACAGTAGTTTTCTACTCAATGTAAAATACATGTCTTTGATTTCTATTTTAGAGCACATAGGTTCTAGGTCAAATTCAATCTTGTAAATATTTTATATTTTTTCATGTATTAATTAAATTATTATTTTTTGGTCAATATTTCATTTCATTTATTTATTTTTATTTTTCTAAGTATTTCCTTTTATCTTTTGTAAATATTAAGTTTTTCCTTTTACATTAATATTCTTAATTTTATTTTATTTTGTAAATTTTTTTTTTCTTTTGTTTGATTTGTTGTAAATATTTTTATGTATTGTTCTCTTTTATTTATATCTTTTTACATATGCTCTGGTTAGAGTAATTAAAGTAATTCCTTACGACCATATTTATTTTACATTATTAACTTGGTTAACTATTCTTATAAATAGCCGTTCTTGGTGCAAATCATCTTTTTCTTCTCAAAATAATTTTTCAAAGTTATTCTTTTACTAATTTTGATGATAATTCCAATAAATCAAAATTTGAAATTATTTTTAAAAATCAATTAAATTTCTCTTTTTATCAATCCTCTACGTCGTATCAGGTGTGATAGTGTCTCCACATGTTCATATGGTTGGGGACCATATTTTTTTAATGGAATTGGGCTTAGCATTACTTAAGTTGGACTTGACTGACTCCCAAGACTCGATCTTGCGATAAAAACTATGGGCCGGAATCCTATATTCAATGGAATTGTGTCGATTTCTCTCTCTCTCTTTTTTTTTTTTTTTTTTTAATATTCTGATTCCTTTGAAGTTTGCCTTCGGAAATAAATTCCAGTTTCAAGTGTCTGTAATTTTATACGATGGATGTGTTAAATTTTGTGCTTTGCAAATAAATGAGCCTTCTGCTTCTGCATGTGCCAATATAATTACTTTACCTTTCCCAGTGTTGCACTCATCCTTAATAGGAGACAATATTGCGTATTATATATTTATATAGGATTATGCAGTCAAAGCAAGCAGATCCACAATAGCAAGAGGGACAACTTTGTCTACAATATTCCAAAGTGGATCTTCTAAAGAAACACAGCAAAATATGTTTCCCTCGACTAATTAAAGCCACTACAAGAAAATAGAGATCGACTGTGTTGTAAAACGAAGGAAAGAGGCCCAGGGGGTGAAAGGTGAATTAGAAAGGACTAAGGAGCTCCCACTCAACCCCGTGTGCGACATTAGATGCAGCATCATCATTCTCCAACTGTGGCTTTGGTGTACGTTTCTCGTAGTAGTGGTAAGCCGCAGCACCGGATAGCACAGCCAGTGTTAACGCTTGGGCGTGCATCCTTCAAAATCAAATCAAACCCAGAATTACAACACACATCATGTTAGTGTAAATCTCTGCCTTAATATTAGGAATGACATAGGAGGTAGCTAGCTAGGGGTCAAAATCTGTGGGAGATGGATGATGGAAGTACCTGGCATGGATAAGCCTAAGACTCGGCTTCATTGGAGACCTTGTGCGTGAATAAGCCACAAGGGATGCCCCAATTCCAGAGGCCCACAGTGCGCCTGTAATCCACACGCCCATTCCATCAAAACCTTGTCATATATAGTAAGTATGTTCATGAAAGACAGAAGATAGTTTGATTACAACATACCAATGCTGGCGAGCTTGTGCTCTGCAACCCAGGTCTGAATCGCCTCCATGTTGCTTCTTTTTCTTCCTCTTGTTTTGATGAGATGTTTGATGATGGTGAGGCAGGTAAAGGAAGGTGAGGGTGGGTATTTATAGAAGAGTGGGGTGGGGTTTAGGATGAGTGGCTTTTCAAGTTTTCTTCGTGTGGCCCATAGGTTCAATGAGGGGTTCAAGGGGAGGATTCAGGATTGTCTCTGTTTTTTGTTTGGGAACACTGAAAGGCCTGAAACTGGAGGCTTCACTTACGTTGGTTTTGCTCTCTCCTTCTCTCTCTCTGCTTTTGTCAAACTCTTCTTTTTCACTTTACTGACATGCAAACGAGCCAATGGATTTTTTTAAGAGAGAATAGTGGCCGATTTTGACATGTTTATGTGTTAGTTGACTAAAACAAATTAGCTACCAGTGTCTTAGAACTAATTTTTAATATGCGATTCCCTTCCCCTTCTTGTTTCACCGTTCTTTTTCTAAGATAGAGAAAAAAGTAATTAATTTAGATTAAATCCTTTCAAATAATTATTATAAGTAAAATTTGTTGGTTCATCCTGAAATTATCACGTAACATTAGGAGAGAAAGATCTATAATAATGATATGTTAGCATATGTTAATATAATTTAACTTATTACATTTGTATTTTTAATCTTAAAATTTTTTAAGATTTTCTTATGAGCTTAATTTTAGGTTGTTGCATTTATCAACTTACTTACCCAGCATTAGGTAAAAAAAAAAAAAAAATTTCCAAATTTTATCGTGTCTGGCACATTACATGAATAAACTATAAAGTTAAGGATAAGAATTATACATTTCGACAAATGAAAAATTGAAAGCAGTTCTGGAATCTGTACCTATGCACGTGCATCGGGATGGTGTGAAGTAATAGATGCCGTTGCATCGTCTGATTGGAACAAAGTTAGAACAGTGTTGGTGTTGTCTCACCGACTCTATTTTAAATTCTTTTTCTCCTTTGTTTAGTACTGCTTTCGAGGATTACTCCAAATTAAGTCTCTTGATGGAATTACTTTAGCATAACAAAAAGATGAAGAAAATGTTAGTGCCTAAGAAACTGTGTGCTACCACATAATCAGAGTATTATGCTGGGAGACAATTAATTCGTAATCAGCAGTGTCATTACTCAAAGCTAAAGACAGCATCGGATCGCATTAAATGTCCATATTTTATTTTTTATTTTCATATTTTCGATGTACGGATCACCATTTCAGATAGCTTTCAGATACAATGAATGAGAAGACCCTCGTCGTACTGCTTCACTCTTACTCAAATATCGGAATGTAGGTTTTCAAAGCTTAGAGCTTCAAAATATACATGGTATTCCGGTTAGTCTGTATTTTATATCAAAAGTTTTTTTAGAGTGTTTAAAATTTTTGAAGTTAATAAAAAATATAATGAAATTATTAATTTTCGTAAATATTTTATAATAAATAAATTAATTAATTGTCTTTAATATAAAAATATTTTTTAAATTATGAGAAATTTTAAGAATAGACAAAAAAAATTAATAAATAAATAAATTATTTTTTAAATAGATAATTATTTAAAATTTGAACATCTTTTGAAGTCAGCAAAAAATAATAAATTAATTAAAATAAAATTTTTGATATATTCACAATTTTAAATGCATAACGTATTAAGTTATAATTTAGATATATGATTATAATATTATTTTTTTAGGTTAATAATATTAAAATTATATTCTTGCATTATAACTGAATATACTAATACACTCAAAATTATGAGTCAACAAAAAATGACATCATTAATTAATTAACTATTTCTTAAATTTTTTTAATAAAAAATTATAAATATAATTTGACATGATCCAAAATTAAATCAAATAAAAATAAAATGTAGTTGAATGATTTATAATAGTACTTTTTTAATAAATTTATTATCATTATTTCAATTTCACTAATTTTACATAACCAATTTCATAAATTTTTTTAATTATTATATTTTTTTATTAAATAATATATTACTAAATTTATTTTTTTAATAACACTTACATTTTTCATTTATAATGTATTAGTATATAATCAAATAAATTAATTTTTCCTGTGCAAATAAACTAGTTATAGGATAAAACAAATTTACGTTGTTTCAAAGCATGCGATGACTCTAAATATCGAGATCAACAACCTTGTTTTGTCATAAAAAATTTTGAATAACTATCACGGCCTATCTGTTTATATGGGCTCGGACCCAAACCCAACATATATAGGATTTGGATCCAATGCACGGGTATCATACCGTCTTTTTCTCTCTCACGCACCCTAACAACATCTTTTCAACCAGAAATTCCCGCCATTCACAAGAAGCTTCTACCACACGCTGGTTGCATACGTATGCCAGCACTCCGATGACACTGTCGATCTGAGATGGCAACGGAGAAGTAACAATGGAAGGTGAGAGAAGATCGCTCAGACGCAGAAAGCCTCTCTCTGATCTTACCAACACCGACTCTCACACGCGTCCCTCTTCTCGTGCGTCTTCATCCGCAGCCTCTGGGGTCAAGCCTTCCATACTTCACCCTTCTTCTCCCTTCAATAATCCTGGTACTAGCAAATGCAAGTCCAGTACCGGCACTTGTTCCTCCAATAGTTCCACGAATCGCAGTGACGCTTCAAACCCTAGCCATCTTCCACCACCTGTTGTTTCTACACCTTCTGGGCCGCTGAATTCTTCCTCTCTTCCCGGTATTGGAACTACTTAACCTTTCTCTTGTTACTTTCGCGTTCGATTTGTCTTTAGGCATAGCTCAAGTAAAAATGGTTTCCGACTTGTTTTCTAATTTTGGGGGTCCGGATTTCCTACTTCTTTCGGTTAAATTTTCGCGAGAATAATCTGTGTGCTTATATATTCGTTGGTAGCTTTCTGTTGTTATCCTTGTTGTTTTCAATACTGCTTTGATTTCCTTCTGCCTCTATATATTAGAGAAAATCTTTGTTTGATTTGAGTTAAAGTATCTTCTTACACCGACCCGAATTATTTCGTAGTTTCCAAATTACCCTAACGGGCCTTTTCAATGCTTTGGCTTCAGGTACTATCGATCGTGATGATTCCGATCCTATTTCTGTATCCTTCAGGCGAAGGCATACTTCAGATAAAAGGAATTGCATTGATTCTTCTACATCTAGCTTTCTTCCACCATCAATCGTTTCTACGCCCTCTCAGGCACGGAAAACTTCCTCTGTTTCTGTTGCTGGTAATTGAACCATTCTTAGTTTTCATTATATAATGTGCAATGGGTCTGTCTTTGGATTTGTTTGAGGAGAAACGCTTCTCAATTTGATCCTATCTTCCACCTCATTTCTGTGTATATAGATCTGTTTATCTTGAAGTGCATGTGGTTTCAACCAGTGCATTGCTTTGCCTCCTGCTTCCACATATAATATAGATATGGTGGTATAATTTTAGTAATAACAATATGACTGTATAATTTGAGTAATAATGATCTGATTGTTACCACTCAAAATTTATTTTCACTCTTGGTGCTGAATCAAGTTTAGATCTCTATTTGCTGTCCAAAATCCTAATGGGCTTACCTTTGCTGACTTCACTTGTGTCAAAATTCTTAAATGAACGGTTTTGTATACAATTCAAGCCTTACACGCGTAAATAATGCTGTAACTATATATTTTGAGCAACTCTTTTGTGTATGCCAAACATATTTATTTATTGGGCTTTTTCCATGGTTTGACTAAAGGTAACTGTGATCATGATGTTTCTGAGCCTATTTCAATAGTCTACAGTCGAAGACATACGTCAGATAAAAGGAAGGGCAAAGAGAAGGCAGTGACCGTTCCATTTAGTAGCACACCCATGCTGGAGATCTCTAGCAATAGGTTTGTATTCTTTCAGTAGTGTTGCTCTGTTAGTCAAATGACATGACATCTTCATTCAACAATGGTAAATACTAAAGAGAAAATAGTATAAGGGCTGTTTGAAATTCAGGGAATGATGGAAATGAAAAAAACATGATAATTATATAACCGATGGTATATGTTTAAGATATTACAAAATCTTGCAATTAATTATCGTAAACATACTGACAAACTTTGATGTGTATTGGCTGTATTAGGGGTGTGGCCATGGATATTGGTTGAACACTTAAAATGCCCTTCTGTGTCCTTTATGCAAAATATGTGAAGCTTTGCTGAAGAGATTTCTGATCCACAATTAAGTTGATTGCTGTTGTCTTGTGCCTACAAAGTCTACTATATATATAGTAAGTAGTAACCTCTCGTTTATTTCCCTGTCATGCATAACAGGGAGAAAAATGATGACGCTGAAGATGTGAATCTGCCTAAAGCCAAGGCATTTACAGTTCCTTGTAGGAAGGTAATTAAGTTGACTTTTTTATTGCAGACTTCCAGCTCTTCTGAATTTATGGATTTTAATTTGGTTATTCAGCAAATGCTTGTTCATTTTTGAAAATTTTCATGTTGAAATGATTGCATTAAGAATTGTCATAAATCGTATACTTCATTGTCTATTTGGCCATCTCTGTAATTTTGTAAAACTTTTAAGGATATCTATGTATATAACTCATTTGAATAATCTAAATATAAAAAGAATGCTCATAAAAAGGGAAAAAAGGGAGTGGTTCCCCATGCTTCACTGAAAGCATTTAAATTAGTTCAACTCATGTTACGGTGAAACTAATCAAATTTTGATCTGTGACAAGAATAATGATTTCCAAAAATGCTGAATTCATTGTTTCATTACTCATTGACCTGGTAAAAACTTTGCACTAGGTGACAGATTGGGAGAATATGTCATTTTGCTGTGGTTATATGCTTGATATTGGCATATTCTGGTTCTTCTTCTGCCACCCCCCACCCCATGCTCGTAGCATTTCACCTCTTTGTAAAATTTTGTTTGAAAAGGCATGCTCATATTTACTCATACCATTGATTGTGCATGGTTCACATTTCTTAATGTTTAGTCCAATCATATCAGAATTGGTATCTTGCTAAAGAGTGTGATGTATAATTGTTGAGTTTTTAGAAGCGGCGCACTATGTCTTCAAAACAAGATGTATGCCAGCATGCCATGCCGATAGATTTTATCGAAAAACAGCAAGCTTACTTTAAAGAGATTGATAACTTTGAACTGCCGGTGGAGGAGGTTGAATCTGTTGATGAGCTGGATTAAGTGGAAGTGATGTAATGTAAACCTAGCCAGCTTGCATGTTTTTTTCCTTTTCGGCTGGTTGTACAGTTCTGGTATTAGTGTTACCATAATGATGTAACTGCTACCTCTAACTAAACATAGAAGTGTAAGTTCTTCATGAATCATTGTAATAGTCTACTCTGTACAATCAAAGTTGAAATTTTTAACTCTTTTACCTGCTTCTATTATCCTTAGAAATTCTGTCACGTTTTACTTTTGATAAATTGAGTTCTGCCTGTAGTTTGTTAGTACTCTTACAATTGATGAATTTGTAGTTGTGAATGTTCTGACTTGTTTTACACGGAGACTTCCTCCGAAACTTACAATTTGCCTGATGAAAAGAAATGTAGATCTTGTGGATGCATAGATCAATAACAAAATATGAAATTTCATCTGGCTCCATATTACTATGCTTTTTCCACTCAATTTAAGGTTGAACCTTTATATTCGGATTCTGCAAATGACATAAAGGCTAATATTATTACGTCCCGTGTTGCTGTTTTTTCCATTATAATATAGCACGCATCTTGCTGGTTCTGCTAGTCACATATTTTAACAAGGATGATTAGCAGCATAACAGAGTAGGAGCTTATACATATAAAAGCAGCTAGTTTATTGACAAACGAGGTCGCTTGACAGCGGGAGGGAGGATCAAATTACAAGACATAAATGGGGATAGAAAGATGAGTAATTCAATAAATATACATATATAACACTCTGCTTGATGCTTAATTGACTCTTCTGCAATTGATTCTGATCTGCCCCTTGCTTCCCGTGAGAGGTTTGATTTTGCTCATTTTGATCATGCCCTTTGCAAAGTCTTGAAAGAATGTGCCAATGTCGGAAGCGTATTTCTTCACCAGCTTGTCTGGGGAACCCCCACCTTTAAAGAGCTCCTGGTCGGAATGAAGAAGACCCTTCTTAATGAGCAAATGCTTAAAATATAGATTATCGAAATGGGTGGGAGTTTGGAAGTCAAAGGGTGCCAGTATATTATCATTCCCACTTCTGGGGCACTTCCGCTGCAGGGACTTGGCAAAAGAGGCATCAATGTTGGAGTCATTATAGATGTGTAGTCGGAATGTTGTGCATCTAGCCAGCCCAATAGTATGTGCACCTTTCACAAAATATGCTAGTTAGTGAAACGTAATTTTGGAGTGACCAATTTCTCTCTCGAAATATCACTTCTGACGCAAGTCAAGAAAGTCATAGTACCTGAAAGAGCAACCAAGTTCTTCACAGAGAGGCCGTGGTTTGCGAAGTTGGATGTAAGATTGCTAAGATTGAAACTGGGTCCGGGAATGGAGTTATTGGCATCACTTCTGCTTGCTGTGGTTGAATCTCTCCTTCCCAAGTCCACTTCCCAGAAAGGCCCTCCTAACTGCAAATTAAATCCCGGTAAGCACACCCGTCGAAGCCCTGTGGTTAACTAAGGCCCCACAATCAACATTAGTAGCATATTACCTTAACCACAGAGTCTCGAGCAGCCAGAGTAAGAATATCAGCACAGGATACCACTCCAGGACATGCTTTCTCCACCTTGGCTTTGATGTCATCAATCACGTTGAATCCTCTTGCTGAGTTATTGTTTGCTGCTGCCGTTTTCTCTCCTATGAAGTTGCTCGTATCATCCAACAGTATTGATGCATCACACCCCTGTTCATTCATTATAAAAAGTTAAAGCTAATAAGAAGGCTAAGTATGAGACCATAAAGTGAAGCCATGTGTATACTCACATTCACAAAGCAGTCATGGAAATGCAATCTAAGCAAGGAAGCCCCAATGCGAGCTTCTTTTTTAATGGCTTTTGCGACGCCTTTCTTCACTATGGGCAGCAATTTTGGGCAGCTGCAGGAGTAGAAGTCTGGAGTAAGCTTCTTCTTGGCTTCTGCTTCGAAAAGTGCAGTTGAAGCAATTAGAACAAGCAACAGGCTGAGAAAGTAGTAGTGAGAAGCCATCGGATTAGTTAGCTTCATTCCATACACAGAACTAATCTCAGATGCTTCTTTTTTATAATCACGACGTCGGGCCCAATAGTTTTTAAATTTAACCAATGGAGCTGATCCCTATTCCCGACCCAGTTGCTTTTACGTAAAAGGGAAAATATGTTTGTCTTTTCGTGATAAAACAATAATGGCACGCTGAATTTTTCTGCATGTTCGTATTCTTATTTCCATTCTTTTGTGGCCATAATTATCCTCAATATCAAGGTATGGTTCGTTTCTTCTTTTCTTGGCACGTGTATCCTTGAAAAATTTATATTTTAAAAAAAATTGAAAGGCCAAGTACAATTATTGAGAGATGGGTAATTAAGTTCTAACAATGACACTTTCATCAGTTTCGTTTCTCTCTGCTATAGTGAGTGCCCATAGTTGTGGCACTCTTACCGAGCAGAGGTCATCTCTGGACGTCGTATTGTGAGAGTAAAGGGGTCCCGCTAGATGAAAGTGATCCTTGTGGGGAACCTCTAAAACTTGGTTTTGGATTACAGATCATACTGCAGACACCATAAAGAGGAATATGTCAAATTAAGGTCTTTCTAAATGGCCGAATCTCCCCGCCATTGGCTCATTAAAGCAGAATAGTACCTATATATATTTCTAGCAATCCAGCACGTGGGTGGGGTCTCATTGGCCTTAATGCACATACTGTTTAAGGATTTCGACATCTTTATTAGATTTGTTTATTTAATTACTAATTAAACTATGATTTGCTTCAAGTGTGTATCGGTGCAATGATTGTATTGTCACTTCAAGGATAAACATTATATTTATTTTTAGTTCTGAATGCTCATAACTAAGTGACAAGATGAGTTATTTTAGAAGTATGTTTTGATCAAGGGACATGATTAGCAGAACATGAAAATATACCCCAAAAAAAAGATGAAAAAGTACTAAAAATATTTTGAAATGATTTAGAAATACCTACAAGCAACGTATGAGGGAAATGAAGCTTTGATTTATAGGGTAAGTTAATAGTGTAAAAGATAGTATATAATGTATATACCTAATAAATAGGAAGCTTCCTGTGGCGATCAGTACGTGAGACGTTCAAGAAAGAGCTGTTTGGGTGTTATGGACGTTTGTATGTGATATCAAGTGCGAATGGGGACCGTTATGGACGGTTTTAGCTTTTAGGTTCAATAATTTTGAGAAGATTCAAGACATCATATCAATGCTCGATCATAAATAACGTCGCTACCTAGATTAAACTAGGTGAATTTGAGAATTAATCTGATGAATTAACTAAATATTTATTTTAAAGTTTGCAAACAAAAATAAGAAAATAGAAATATGAACTCGTCCACATTTTGCTTTTTCTTTTTTCCAGTTTTCGTTCATTCTCGTAATAAAATTCCCAAAATGTAAAGAAAATGTGGCCAAAAACGTGGCAATCTTATCAAACACAAGCTAGCTGCTGCTGCATTATGTGTGTCGGTCACAGTATGATTCAGAATTTCAGTCCACTCGTCAAAAAAGTAGTGCTAAAAAGTAATGCTATACTATGGTACATGCACGTCAAGGGTCGACAATAATGTCACGTCGTGTCTGGGGTTGAGGTGTCAATTTTGGATTCACCACCTTCGTATTCATTGACGATTTTCATACCTAAATGCCATGCCTCTTGTTCATTTCAATTTTCTATATTAAGGACGCATATGCATTTGTCAAAAACTAATTTTATTATTATATGGCTTTATCACAGACGATTAGCAAATCTATAACTGCATTTGGCATCATTGAATTTGGAATTGAGATATGAAATTAGAATTAAAGTCAATAATTCTAATTCGTTCATCTTTTAGTATTATATTTGTAATTCTATGTTAGAATAAATTATGAATTAGCATTAATTTGTTATTGGTTCACTGTGTACATGTTTTAGTTAATTAGGCAATTAATATCATTAGACTAAATTAAAGATGTATTAGGTTCATGTTAATAATAAATAATTAGTAATAGATTGAATTATCTACTGGACTGTTAGATAGAGACGCTAACTTGTAGTATAGGCTTAATTAGTATTATCCTATTGAATTACTAATGGAAAGAGATATTATTGGGTTTAATCTTAAACCTAGTTGTATTATTGAAGTGTCTATAAATAAGATCATAATTAATCTTCTAAGACTAACTAAGCAAATTTTAATACACTCTCAATCTCTCTCTCTCTCTCTCTTTCTCTTAATCAAGTAAGGGTCTTGTAAGTTAATATTCTTACCTATCTTCTTCTTGAAAAATTCCATTAACCATGTTTATACCAATAGGTAAATATTTTGATCTCTTTCTCAGTTAATATCGTACATGACTGATTATTAGTGTTGTGAATTGTTTATATGACTGTTGCATATTATCTGATCACAATTGGTATCAGAGCCATTAAGTTGAGATTTGATCCTCAATGTCTATATATTATTGCACATTTAGTTTCATCAGATGTGATTCTTCAAATTTGTAACATATCATTGCACAAAATTACCTAAGTTGGAAATCTAACCTTGCTATGAAACATTTTTTTCATTGATCACACACCAACATATGCTTTCTTCCCCTCTTTCTCCGATAATCAAGTTGTCAAGAACATAGAAGGCTCACCAAGAACAATCTTCTTAAGCCATCAAATTGAAGTTTCTCTTTGGTTCAAGATTTTGAGTAAGTCTGTCCATGTTTACCATGTTAAGAGGCTTAAGCAAACTAAGACCCCATTAAAATGTGATAAAAAGCCATTAAAGCCCATGATCAAGAAAACATAGAAAATTTTCAAATGGAATTCCTCACAAAATAACACTTTCTTGGTCGAATTACCTTAGGGAAATGATAGATCGTGAAAATTGGAAACATTTTTAAAAATCATGAAAAGAAATGTAGAAATATGTCAGGTCGGGTATTGAATCATCTAGTGATTTTGGTCGACTCGCTAGAGGTTGAAGACAATACTGTAGTAACACATGGGACGAAGCCTACACGCTGGTCTACTATACCCTAAACCTCCACAGCTTGACTCAACTTGCCTTTTTCCATTTTTCTAGTGATTTTTTGGAAATTTTTTGAGCTTTAAAATTGGGAATTTCAAAATTTCTTAGGAATTTAAGGCTTCAAAACATTGCATAATCGATCGATTTTGACCTAAAATTTTTTTAAGATAAATATACATAGTGAGGAAACTATATACCTTGGTCATTCTCCCTAGTAATTGTCAGGCAAATTAAAAGGAGTTCATTTGAATTATAAAAGGTGATATTACAATTTTTGGAGTGTCTTAAAGAATAATTTCATTGAAATCTGTTATGAACTTGATTCTGTACCCATCTACTGTGGGCTTAGTCACAATGGTGTGTGTTTTGTAAATAATTCTAGTTACGATTGTAAATAATTATTAGGGATATGACTATATAGTAAAATCAATCAACAAGAGAGTATATATACATATATTATATTGGCAATGATCATACTCTATTGGTTTGACATTACTAATATAATTTGTGAATTTAACTCATTTATGATTTGTTGGTAGCAATTTTTTTTTGGTTAATGCATTCATGGTTGCTTGTATCCTATCGATATAAAAATTATAAGTGCATTTTTTGTGACATTTTCGTTCATGGCTAAAATTGTGGTACATATGAATTTTTCTAGGTTTCTTTATAATCTAGGACCTTTAGGAGGGATTATAATGAACCTATTTGTCAAACAGTTGTGTAAGCTAAGTATTGAGAGGAAAATATGTTTTGTAATTATGTTTTAGAGACATAATTAATGTTTCGTATTTTGTTTCCATCAGTTTCTATGTTTCAGCAATTGTCCACGATCAAAACTCTCAACGGGACCATTTTTTATGATTGGAATGAGTCCTTGGATTGTATTTAACTATCTTTAAGGAAGATTTAGCTATGAGGGAGCTAAAACCAACAGATATTACTGCTGGATCTAGTGCTGCTGACAAAGCTCATTACAAGTAGTGGCATGAGTCAAACAAAATCTGTCTGATAGTTATAAAATACACCATTGAGAAGACCATCAGACAAAGTATCCCTAACAAAAACACTGTTGTGGAATATCTTAAGGCCATAAGTGAAAAGTTCAAGAAATTTGACAAAACTCAGAAGCCCTACTACTTCTCCCTGCTAGATAACCTCATTATGATTAGTTGTCTGGTGTACATGAACACATGATCACATGATGAAGTTAGCAAACTACTTCAACAAGTTAAAGTCCTTGAATGTGGACTTAAGAGAGAGCTATTTGGTCTACCAAGTGCTACAATATCTTCCTGCTGAATATGGAGTCCTTAGGACCACATATAAGTCTCAGGAAACTGAATGGACTATTAACTAAATAATCTCTATAGTGACTCAAGAGAAGCAGTCATTGAAGAAGCTAAACTCACAAGGTCAATTTGTGAATTTCATCTATCATGGTTCGTCAAGCAAAGGTAGAATTGAGAAACAGAAAGGAAAGAAACACGAGAATAAGGGTGATGGCAAGAGACACTAAAGACCCAAAAAGTATAAGAATAATAAAGGTCAAAGCAAGAAGGCACTTAAGGGTAAGTGCCACTATTATAAGAAGATTAGGTACAAGATCTCTGATTGTCTCAAACTGAAGCATAAATGAGAAAAAGAAGGTATTCCTTTTAATGTTGCCCCTCAAGCTTTAATTTGTTATAAGTCTAATGTTTTTCATATCCCTACGGGTTCTTGGTGATTGGATTATGGAGCCATAGTTCACATGACTAAGTTCTTACAGGGGTTCAAAAATAAGAGGAGCCCAAATGGAGGAGAGCAACCATTTTAGGAATTGAAGGAAGTTTAGCTGCAATAAAATACCTTATAACTGTGGTTTCAGACTTACATTTAGGACACCATTTAGTTTGAATAACATTGTCTATCTACCCTCATCTAGGAGTAATTTGATTTCCATTTCTATATTAGACAAATAGGGATATGTTTTTTAGCAAGGAAATGAAAGAATAGACATTTACTTTAATTCTGTTATCGTTGGTCTTGCTAATTTGATGGATGGTTTGTACTGTATGAATGCAAATGCTAAGTCTAATGCTTTCATTTAAACATCCATTAGTACTGTCACTAGACAAAAAACGTCAAAGGATTGATGAAGATTATTCCATGTTATGGCACAAACGCTTAGGTCATATTTTAAAAGAAAGGTTAGAAAGGATGATCAGAGAAGGAATTCTACGCGACCTAAATTTCTTTGATTTTGATTCTTGCTTTGATTGTATCAAGGGAAAACTTCCCGAAAGAGCAAAAGAAAGGAGGCAAAGAGATGTGAGGATATTTTGAAATTGACCCACACAGATATTAGTGGGCCAATCATTCTAGCTGTCATGGGTGATTACAAATACTTCATCACATTCATATGTGACTATTATAGATTTAAAAGGGTTGACCTACTACATGAAAAATCCAGGTTATTGGATTTTTTAAGACTTTCAAAGCTACTGTTGAGTTAAAATCTAGGAAAACAATCAAATGTGTAGGATCTGATAAGGGAGATGAGTATTACGGAAGGCATATTGAAAGGCAAAATTTGAGACCTTTTGCCCTATTCCTATGGGAGCATGGAATTGAACCTCAATATGCATTCCACAATAAAATAGAGTTACTAAAAGGCGTAATCGTACTGTGATGGATATGGTTAGGAGTATGACTAGTCATTCTTCCCAACCAAAATTTCTATAGGGCGATGCTCTTACGACAATAGTATACATCTTGAAGCAAGTTCCAAGCAAGTCAGTTAAAAAGACCCCATATAAACTCTTTACTAGCAAGAAGCGTAGTTTGAGACACATTAAGGTATGGGGCTGCAAAGCAAAGGTGAAACCCTATAATCCTTAGCTCAAGAAACTTGATTTTAGGACCGTTAGCAGATTTTTCATTGGATACTGTTTCAGATCCAGAGGATGCAAATTTTATTGCCTTACTCACATTATCAGAGTCACTTAATCTGATCGAGCATTTTATTTTGAGGATGACATGGCTAGTGGGAGCAATGTTCTTAGGGCTGTCAATTTGCATAACGAAGACACTATATTACCAATGTTAGCCTTACCATCTCCACTGGTTGAACAAGCTATTGGACATAATATTACTGTTAATAATCTAGTTGATCCTATCATGGGATCGCCTGCAGCTAATATGAAGGAACTAGTGGTTGAGTTAAGATGATCACAGAGGATTCGCAGACTTACCATACCAGATGATTTTATAGTATATATGTAGGAATGCGAGTCAGATACTTTTGGTGGAGTAGATCCAATCCCTTATGATGAAGCCATGTTAGGTTCCTATGAATGATGAGATCACCTTCATGTATCGTAGTCACATATGGGAATTGATTGAGTTATTAAATGGATGCAAACCTGTTAGTTACAAATGGGTCTTTAAGACCAAGAAGGGAGCCAATAGTGAAGTTGAGAGATTCAAAGCAAGACTTGTAGCTAAAGGCTATAATAAGAAGGAAGACATAAATTATACTAAAACCTTTTTGCCAGTATCAACTAAAGATGCCTTTAGAGTTATAATGGCTCTTATTGCACAGTTAGATTTTGAACTTCACTAAATAAATGTTAAGACGGTGTTTTTGAATGGTGAGTTACTTGATGATGTTTATATGAAACAACCCAATGGATTTGTTGAGAAAAGGAAAGAACACTTGGTGTATAAACTGAAAAGGTCCATCTATGAACTTAAACAAGCCTTAAGATAGTGGTATTTGAAGTTTTATAAGATTATCACCTCAATAGGTTTCACAGAGAATGCTTCTGATCAGTGTATCTATCAAAAGTTTGATGGAGACTGCTTTGTCATTCTCATATTATATGTTGATGACATCCTGATAGCAAGTAGCTTAGTGTGTTTGTTGAATGAGACAAAACAAGTTATGTCTTGCACTCCTAGCATTGCATCTGTTCAGAAAGATGATAGGTTGTCTAAATCATCATATCCTAAAAATGATGATGAGAAGACTACAATAGACAAGACTCCATATACATCAGTTATTGACAGCTTAATGTATGCTCAAGTATGGGCAGGACCGATATTGCATTCACCGTTAGTGTACATGGCACATACTTGAGCAATCTTAGACAAGATCATTGGAGGAAACAAAGAAAGTTCAAAGGTACCTTCAAGGTAAAAAACATTATATGTTTAATTTCAGGAAGCTTGAACCACATAAGATAGTGGGTTATTCTGATTCAGACTATGCATCTTGTGTGGATGATCATAAATCTACTTCTTGATATATCTTTATTATGTTTGGAGGGTATGTTTTGTGGAAAAGTTACAAATAATCAGTGACAACTACCTTTACTATAAAGGCATAATACATTGCTTGTTGTAAGGCCACTCGCCAGGCCACATGGTTAAAGAATTTGAAATCTGGCATGGAGCTAATTGATTATATATCATGTCCTTTGACCATATGTTGCAATAGTTCATCTGTTGTCAGTTTTTCTCGGAACCACAGGAACTCTAGCTACACTAAACATTTTGTTGTAAAGTTCCTATTTGTTAGAGAAAAGATTTTTGAATTTCAGACTTATTTGGTTCACATCCCTCGTGAATACATGTTGGTAGATCCATTGACCAAAGGCTTGCCTGTGGGAGTCTTCAGATCTTATGTGACTCATATGTGTGTTGTTAAGAGCTTTGATTAGTCTTAGTTTAGTGGGAGTTTAATTTAAGTACTAAAAGAGGACTTTTAGATTGTAACATGAAAGTTACAGTATTTTATATTCCTTCCTATTAAGATATTGAAAATAGTTTATGATGATATTAATATCACTTGTTTCCCTATTGGATTCAGTGATATTTATGAATGTTCATTTCTAAAATTGTATGATTTAGTGTGTATGTGTGTGTGTATATATATATATATATATATATATACACATTTTTGTACTTGTATGTATATTAATTGCTTGATTATTTTTTTAATTGATCTAATGGTTAATTAATGGTATCAAAGTGGGAGATTGTTAAAACAAATTATAGATTAGCATTAATTTGTCATTGGACCACTATGTACATATTTTAGTTAATTAGACAATTAATATCATTAGACAAATTAAGGATGGATTGAATCCATATTAATAGCAGATAATCATTAATGGGTTAGATTATCCACTGGGCTGTTGGGTAAAAACCCCAACTTGCAGCACAAACTTAATTAGTAATTATCCCATTAAATTACTAATAGAAAGAGAGACTATTGGGCTTAATCTTAGGCGTAATTGTATTATTGAAGTGTCTATAAATGAGATAATAATTAGTCTTCTAAGACTAACTAAGCAAATTCTAATACACTACCCATCTCTCTCTCTCTCTTTCTCTCTCATTCTCTTAATCAAGCAAAGGGTCTTGTTAGTTGATGTTCTTGCCTGTCTTCTTCTTGAAGAACTCCATTAACCATGTCTACACCAACAAATAAATATTTTGATCTCTTGCTTAGTTAATATCGTATGTGGCTGATTATTAGTGTTGTGAATTGTTTATATTATTGTTATGTATTATATGATCACATTCGATATAATGGAAAAATAACTAATAAGGATTATTTTAATTTTTATCCCTAACCTCAAAAATTGTAATTCCAAAACTTAAAATTGAAGTATAACTCTTTTATTCATAACACATGTTTTTCTTTTTATGATTGGGCCACTTTTGCAAGATTCGAGACCTTTATGATTTGACGGGTCATATTAAGAAAAAACATGTTTCACTTTTTAAATTAAAAAATATAACGAAAACAATTTTTTTTAAAAATAGAAAAATTAAGATTTAAAATGAAAAATAAATTTAGAATGTAAAATTAATATTTTAAAAATTAATCTTAACTTAAATTTAATTAAAATAATATAAAAATAAATAATTAAAATAATATGACATATATAATGAATATGCAATGTTTATGCCACTATATGAGATATATTTTATGTATGCATGTATATGTAAATATATATAATATTTATGCAACACAACTTCAAAAAATAATATATAATATAGGCATATGACACTACACATATACACAAAAGTACAAGCACATACAAACATATATTAACATGAAAAATTTTAAAAGGTGTAAAATACATACATATATATATATATATATATATATATATAATATTGTACAAACTTTTATACAAAACACATATTAACATTTTGTATATGCTTACAAATAAAAAAAATACAAAATAACATACGTATATATCTTTATACAACACAATGACAATGTACGTGTAAATGTGTGTTTCTACACATACACATGCACTTGCATGTGAGCGCATAAATTCAATATTGTACATGCATAATAACATCATATCATACATACTTAAATACATGCAAGTATAAATACACAACATGAGATTATACGCTTATGATATTATATTGTATTTATGTATATATTTATACATATACAAACACAATATCATGTCATAACATGAAACCATACTATGTGCATGTAGGGTGTGTACTTGTAACATAATATCATATATGGATATATATTTATGTTTATGAAAGGACATTACTTGTGCACATATATGTTAAATTTGAATCAAATAATTTTTTGAAAACATAATTATTACACAATGAATGATGTAGTGTTACAATCACTATAAAAAAAACATTTTATCTTGCCTAAACTAGATGAAGAGAAAATATTTTGTTAAAAAACATTAATTTTTGTATTACTTTTTATTACATATATATATGTGTATATATATATACATGCTAATACTTTTTTTATAATATTTATCACTCATTTACATAGTAGAAATACAATTTTATATTTTAATTCTTTATATGATCCAAACCTAAATTTTAAAATTCTAAATCAATTTCAATTCTAATAAAATTATAATTATAATTTTAGTTTTGTACTCTAATTTTAATTTTTGGTGCCAAATGGAGCACAAGGTTTTTTTCAATTTTAATCATTCCTCTCACAGTCAGCAATCTCTACCAGACTGCTAATTAATAGGATCGTTGGCTTTTTATCCAGAAATGAAGTTTATGTGCTTGAATTAATGCTCTCTATGATTTGTGTAAAGTGACTGTTGTGCGAGAATATTCACACGGAAGTCAATTATCCAGAGACCTTAATTAATTGCCTCAATAATAGTATGTCACTTTAAATTTCTGCGTCAAAATCCAGTGGTCGCAATATCACTATCTTGGCATGCAGAAGGTGTCATTCATTTTCCTTTTTAAGAAAACAAAAAGCTTCTCACATGATTTTGATGGTAATTGTTTGATTAGGTATATTAAATAACTAGGAAATTCATAAAGGCCTACATTTTATTTGGGGGTACGTTGTATAATTATTGGTTATATGAATTATAAATTATAAAACTATTCAATTTAATCTATGTCTTCGATTGTATTTCATTTTTTTAATTTATAAAAAGATTACTATTGACCTCTTTGCAAAAAATATTTTACCGTCTAATTAAATATTAAATTTAACTTTAATTATAAAATACTATTGAAATATCACATTCCCTTTTTTTTTTTAATACTCTATTTTGTCCTCTGCCTCCCCTCTACTGGATTTCTCCCACTCATATTTTGCTCTGATTCAAATTCTTCTCACTCCTCTAAACAAACAACCGTTCAAGAAACTACCTATAAGGATGTGTAAGAAAAAGTCTATTTGTATACTAAAATTAAATGTGAATTTACTGTATAGATAATTTCATTTGGTTTTACATTAATTTTTCTTCCCACATTAACCTTTTGCTGGTATAAAAATGGAAATAAAAAGTGTTTTTGCATAAAATAAATTGTATTGATAACAAAACTTAATTATTAATAAAAAATTTTAAAGATAAATTAGAGTTATACAAACTTAATTTGACCAAGAAAAAATTATGAACTAGATTATTCAAAATCAAATTTACCCGATTTGAATCCAAACAAAAACTGGAAACTCATGAAGGAACCATCCAAAAATGGTTATTGCATGGACAATGAAGGACCCAGAACGCAGCTACTAATTCACCTCTGATTCCAGGTATGTGTCTCATGTAGATGGATGGACCCTGAAGGACATACTTCATGGGCTCCTTCAGAATTATGAACTCTTGTAATATGGATAAGAAGCTTTTCACCATTATTAGGATATGATTTCAAGCTCTGTTGGATAGCAAAGTTGAGGTTTGTACGTACACGATAGTATACATAGGTTTATATTTCTTATAAGAAATGTCATGAATTTCAACGATCACATGGATTCAAGGAGCAACAGGAATCTTTCCGGAATTTCTGCTTATATTGGAAGAATCAAAGTGGTGATAACGACGGAGATGGCAAAATGGGTATTTCACAAATGAGTTGAGTATTTTAATAGTTAAATTTCCTGTTTAAAATAATTTGATAAAATAAGAAATTAATTGTAACTTGATGCAAATTATAGGGACACTGAGACTGGGATCATAAACACCAGTAACTATAATATAACAATGGAATTGTAAAATTTATAATTAATTATTTATAGTCAGTTGCGGAATCAGAAATGAAGTAGATAATATAATATATTTAATATAATATAATATAATATTAAGAAGGAGTTGGTAACAAGGGAAAAGAGTAATAATTGGAAGCATAATTGCGAGGGGCAAGAAAGTAATTGACAGAGGGTAAGGGGATAACGCGATAAGTACAACGAGCCCATGAGACGCGCTTCTAAAATAAAAAGGGGCGTGACTTTACGTCAAAGAAAATAAGGGCATTTATTCGCGGTGCTATCATGTTACCTCATAATAATTGGGGCAAAACTTAGATGCCCAAGACATTATAATTTTGTAAATCAAGCTGTAAATTTGCGGCACATACTATTTAAAATAGTTTAATTATTAAAAATTTAATTCTTTAAGTAGTTGAATTTTTAATTATTAGTTTTTTTTAAGACTAGTATAAAATATTTTTTTATATTACACACATATATCTCAAAATAATTTAACAATAAAGGAAGTTCACCTTTTGAAAGGCTAGCTCTTCATTTTAAAATTTCGTAAAAAAATATATTGATTCAATTTTTATAATGAAACGGATCTCATAGTAGGATTTTAGAGCCCCAGGACAAGGTCTTCGAGAATTAAAAAAAAAAAAAAATTGTAATACTTCGATCATTTAGAATGTTTTAAAATTTTAAGATTTTTTCATAACACATATTTTACACTCACTGTCATTAATTGTAATTTTTTCTTTATTCTTTTGGTGGAAATGATATTGTATAGTTATCCTTTACTGCCTTTCCTTTGCTTCCTTGTTTTGGGTCATAGAAATTTCTTTTGGGTCCAATTTATGGTGTAGAAATATTTGTTTTCGAGGACTGAAAGTGTGTTATTCAGAGAAAATGGATTTTTTGGTCTGTCAGCTGAGCCCAATGAACATTTTTCTTGACAAAATTTTAAGAGTTGTATCCCAATTTAGTTGGAAGGACAAAAGGTTAGCCCAACTTCTTTGTAGGCCTTATGCCTTTCTTCTTATGAATTCCTGAAGCTATTAACCATATTTTCTATCATTAAAGTAGAGAATTTTTTTACCAAAAAAGAAATTATAAAATTAAATAAATAACATAATATATATATATATATATATATTTAAAAATTTACTTGGAAAATATTCAAAATTTATTTAACTCTTTCTATTTACATCTTAATATCAACTTTTATAGAGTTTAGTGTTATATATTTTTTACAAGAAAAGAAAGAAGAGAACTTAATTTCCCTACTTCCATGGGCCATATTTGATAGAAATCTCCAGAAGGAAGAATTGAACCAATGAAATTAGAGTAGTCCAATTTCTTACCAAAAAAGAGAAAGACAGGCCCAAGTCCAATATCATTCTTCTTGGGCTTAGTCACAGTGTTAGAACAGGCCCAATTAGGTTTACTCGTGGCTTTACGTTTGCAACATTTAATAAATACCGCAATGCTGTTACATTACAATCACAATATGTTGGTCTAATAGTACGTCACCAACAAAAAAAAAGAAAAGTAAAAGGCGATTGGGTTTGGATTTTAGAAACTGCAAGGGTTGTATAAATTTTCTTTAAAGAAAAGCATTGAATAAATTTTATGAATTTTATTTCTTACAAAATTGTAATTTAAATTGATAGTTAAACTTGTCTACAACTACAAGCGTTACTCCATTTAAATTCAGTCATCTCATTCAAAGACTTCGCGTCAATTTGATTAGTTATGCATATAATTTATATATTGTATCATATACACAATTTAGCTGATAAAAATACTCTGTTTATTTTCTTTTACAAACAATTTTTTAAAAATTAAACTTTTGAAACATAACACTTTACATTTTAAATGAAAAAAATACTGTTTTAATCACTCACTTAATACAAAATTGCTATTTTGATTCTTCATTTATTGAACAATATTATATTTGGTTCTTTACTTTTTATAAAATTATTAAATTTAATTAAATTTATGGGACTAAATTTAGTATATTCTTTAAAAAGTGAAAATCAAATATGATATTTTTTAATGAGTATGAAGTTATTTTAGATATTTCAATGAATAAAAGACTAAAATAATAACTTTGTAATAAGTGAGAAATATTTTACTTTGTTTTAAACTATCAGAAAAAGTAAAAACTTTACATAATTAAAAAAATTTAATTACACTAACTATCACTGAGTTTGATGAATTAAACAGTTCTTTGTATTTTTACTAAAAGTTCCTTTATAGAAAAAAAAAAATGTAAGAGGGCATTTTAATTAAATAACAATATGTGTCTACGATAAAAGAGGATATTTTATAAAAAAATAAAATCTGAATAAGGTGTAACACAACTTTTTATCTTTGAAAGCTCATTATATATTTTGAAAATAGATGAGATATTAGTGTAATTTTAACAAATTTATTTAAAACATGTGTAATTTATTCTAAATAAAATTAACATATAAAAATCACATGAGATACCATATGTGACATTTTTTTTTTTTCATTTTGCATATGATAGTTTATGAAGATAAAATGTTATATTGCAATTGTTTAGGGAATAAAGTGTTGCACTTTAAAATTTAGATGACAAAATTACAATTTAAATTTTTTTTTTTTTTTTAATAAAAGGTCCTTTTCCTTACATTCGTGGTACAACGTAGTAATCGTCCCATTAAAAAAAGTCACTGATTATCATTAGTGCTAATTCACTTTTTCACGAATTAAGGTCCACATCTATGATTACTCTTATAATCATGTGAAAGGATAATCTCGACGCTGATTTTTCATTCATTATTTTATAAGGGAGTCAAATTGATGGTGGTACTGCAGCTAAATATCTCTATTTCGTAGCAAATTTAATATACTAGTAGACCATATAAATTTGCACTTAAACTATTTTTCATACGCTCCTCTCTAGTGACACACAGGATGATTCGATTCAAAAAGTTACAAGTCAATACTAATTTTTTTTTTTCGAAGATAGGTTAATTTGGGTATAAAAAAGTGCAAGAATTGCATAATTTTTTCCTGTAAAATGAAAAGGACTGCATAAATTTCATGAATTTTTCTTCTTACGAGTGTTATAAAGTTAGAGTTACACTTCTATGCAACTACAAAGTTGCTTTCCCTCTTTATTAAGTAATCTCATTCAAAGTCTTTTATATGACTCCATTTAATTAGTTATGCATATTAATTATATATTGTATCATAAACACAATTTAGCTGATTAAGAAAAGAAACACTAATAATTAGTTTTCTCTTTAATTAAATAATCTTTAACTCAATTAGCAATAAAGGAAGGACAGTCACAATCATTGTCAAGAAAGAAAAACAGAAACAAAAAGAGAAAGTACATTTATCCATCCTAAACCGTAGCGTCTAATTATAATTTTGGTATTAAATAAATTTTAAGACGTAATATTTTACTCCCTAAACTATCACAAAAAGTTAAAAAAAATTATAATTAGTTAAAATTAACATCTAAAAATTATACTTTATGTTTCAACGATCTTTTTTAGTGTCTCTATTTGCACCGTCTCCACTTTACAATTTTCTCCCATAATTAAATAATGTTTAAATATTCATTTAATCAATTATATCTAACATATTTTTAATTTTTGTAATACTGTAAGGCGACATATTATGTTGTTAATAGTTTCAAGGATTTAACTGTTGCATTTTGAAATTTTTGTACCAAAATTATTTTTATCAAAATGTAGTTCAAAAAACTATATATAATTTTTAAAGAGTAAGCCCCTAGCAATTAAATTTGTGGCATACAACGCATGCAGCATCTTCTCATTTAAAATAAAAAAAAAAGAGAGAGAAGAAACTACAGAATGTGTGGTTGGTGCTGATTTCCTTTTATACGAAAGGTTCTCTACATTTATGATTACTCTTATTATGATCATTAGATTATATTATATTCAGAATAATGCGAAAAGATAATCACCACTGAATCTCTTTTTATGAGTGAGTAGATTTGATGGTGGCACTCCAGCCAATCCCTTCTATTATTTTGTAGTAAATTCAGTATACTACCTAGTTGACCACAAAAATCAGCACTTAAAATTAAACTATTGTTTATGCTCCTCTCTAGTGACACACAGGAGGACACGATTCAAATTAAAAGTCACTCATTAGAACACAAATGTACTCGGGTGGTTCTAGGTATATGGTAATGTGTTATGACTGAACCTACGAAGCCCTCAAACAATGGGACACCATCGTTCATACAATGTTGAGTGGTGTTCAACTTTTCCCATGACACCTCCTTCTTCAGAGGGTGGGTTGACCCATATGCCACTCCCAATGGTATCTACTCTCTTCTCTCTACAGTTTCTTCTGGGATACGTGTCATGGAATCACTGGCCCAATTGATCCTCATGTGCAAAAGGGTGACCAGAGAACAGTGATTCCTTAGTGCTCCGCATTAATGTGAGGAGAATTTAGATTTTTTGCAATCACAACACTTGCTGTGTATTAAAAAAATGATTGTGTCTGATCAAATATAATATAAAAATAATAAGACGCAACCATTTTTTACATACACATATCCAAATTTATGTGTGGATGCTGTCACCTTCATCACTGTTATCTTAAATTTTGTCGCCATTTGCAAGTTGCATGTATGTGCCGCCCCATTGGATGTCTCGTTGTGTAATGTGTTGACACCGACCCCATTATTGGAAAATAGCTGTATGAATCCAACACTTTGTTTCTTACAGACAATGATTGGCGCCGAGGAGGAAACGGGGAATCTAATTATTTATTAATTCTGTGAGTATTTGAGGTAACATCTGGTGATTAATGCTATAATTTATCCAAATGCTTGCTATTAGAGCCAACAATAGTGTGATTATATCAGCTTATAATCAAATGTCAAAAATCATTACATGCAACCAACATTGGAGGCAAATCTAGCTTAGCTGCTTTAATAAATTAAACTGCTTGATTAGGGATATCTTTCTGGAGCTTGCAACTTGAAAGAGATGTGTGGTAGTCACCTCTATATGTAATATCAACGTCAACAGTACACGTCACAGGATATGCGTTTGTCCGGCCTATAGGGAGAGGAGGGGAGTGGCCTTTGAGGCAATGTAGGAGGTGGGGGCTTTGCTTGAAAACTGGGTGTGTCGTACTCCAATGTGGAACACACAAGTAATAGCTTTCGGTCCCTTTCTGTGTTTTCCACTCCAAAGAGGGCACATGACATAGGTTTAGGACCAGAGAGCGTGGGACTTGGGAAGGGTTTATGTCTCTGAGGTATTTGCCCTCACTCGGATGCAACATCTTATTGTAGTAGGTTTTTCGGAATCTTCAATCCCTTCGTCATTCTGCTCTCAGATGTTCATTTCTGCACCATAGGATAAGTCAATGATCGGTGATGATATCGTTTGATGCCAACTTTGAATGACAAATATCAGTAAAAGGACGATTTGAGATTTTTATTTTGTTGCAGTCTTGGTTCTACTTAAAACCACACGTATAGCAATTGGTGATTCATAGGTTTAATAATTGATCGAAGGACAGATTATTGACTTTGGACTGAACTTGTCTAATGGCTTTATGGCAATGCACCTCTAGTGGCTAGCCCATTAATTGTCTTGTGCGTGAAGTGCTTCCGAGATAGTTATACTCTTCTATGAAGTTAGAGCTATCTGGAACAGGTTGCAACTGCGTAACTTCATATCTCACGGCATGAAGAAAAGAAGAAGAAGGAGAAGAAGAAAGAAACATTGCATTGACTTGAAAGATTCTTTGTTGGTAATGGATATACGAGAAAATATCTGGTCTCACCCGTTAAAGATCTGATCACCTTCAGACCCTTGATCTGTACACAGACAATGTGGTCCACCGACTTTGAATTCTACGTTTATCACCTATACATGTCGTTGTGATTTCTGAGTTGGAATGATGGGAAAGCTCAATGCTAGGGTATAGGAGCAAGGAAGTATGATGAATATAGGTCAGAATTAGATCGTTCCTGTTTGGAATTATAACAAAGCAACTACGCCTGGAAACAGGTTCTCCTTATTCACAATACAGAGATCCACTGCTTTTTTGTCCATCTTTTTTTCTTCTTTTCTTCAGAAACAATGTTAAAAGTATATTCAGCAGGTGATCCCATTGCTATATAGATTCTTTCGCGATAAGTAAATATAGAAAGTGTTATTAATAAAACTTTTCTAAGGATACTCCATTTCTTCTGAAACACACCTGGTGATAACTTGTGCATTAATTTAGATGATTTACTGCACTCGATTACTCGAGAGTGCATGCAGAAGATAGCACGCTCATTTTTATTGCTGTAATTATAATTACTGAGAAAGCAAACGATCTTGTTCAAAAGACAGTTTGCTGGTCCCATGACAAAAGATGATTAAGAAAGTGGGGTGAAGCGTTAATTGCAGCATTAATCATGATATAAATGAAAGCATAAGGAGACGTGTCGGTGATATATTGTCATACTGATATGATGTTAAGATAAGGCAGTGACAGAGAAGTGATAATGGGGTAGGTGCAAATTGAGGCCCTGCTCTCTGATCCTCCTCTTGGGGCCTTATAATATGATGTGGCCACAAAGCTTTTTTGTTTCATATTATTA
The DNA here is from genome assembly GCA_037074485.1 of Delonix regia. Taxonomy (NCBI): domain Eukaryota; kingdom Viridiplantae; phylum Streptophyta; class Magnoliopsida; order Fabales; family Fabaceae; genus Delonix; species Delonix regia. Next base: position 15,414,346 of record CM073452.1, on the reverse strand, counting down.
GTATTCGTGGAGGGAACATGAAGGTTCTAATCTTGTGGTTAGAGGCTTTTTCAATTCCGGTCAATGATTCATCATCATTTTCCCACATCGAACTTCTAGGTTCCATTTATTCTTCTTTGTGCAGCAAAGAATCATAGGAGGGCCAAAAAGGCATTCAACAATTCACTCATACATATGTATAGCTTTTCAATTTTAATAGCAATCGAATACGACAACCTAATGTCTGGTATTGCTTCTCGGATATTTCATTTTCATCATTCATAACTTCACAGAAACATAAACACATTGCCTAAGATCAACTTTCTCCACACGCAAAAAGTATGAATCCTTCAAATCTTATGCCGATGTTAAAGATTTTTTCTTTTATATATATATATATATATATATATATATATATTGGACGCCAAGCTTCTAAAGTGTTCCTTTGTGGAAGAAATAGTTAGATGAGCATGTGTTCCCTTAGTGATGTATAGAATGATAATCACTCAGCTTTATATATAAACATGTACTTTATTAATAACAAAAACGTTGGAGGACTAAAATTTAAAAAAGTATACCATAAGACTAGTTTATACTAAACTTTCTTTTTTCAAATGATCGTGAAGGTGCATCTATTACATTAATTTTGATGTAATAGAATTATTTTTTTCACAAGATTCTGATATAAATAGTCGAAGTAGAAAGCATATACCTCTATATATCATGATAACTTTAAAGTTATTCTAAAAATTATATTTTTTTAAACCTCAAAAAGGAGAAAATTCTGTAATGATATAATGATGAAATTATTCTTAAAAAAAAAAAAAAAGAAGAAAAAGAAGAAATTTTTTTCACCCAAATGAAGGTATTTTGATATACTCACGTGTATACAGAACCATGAAAAAAAAATTTAATAATAGGTATAATTGCCAATAAATAGTGGCACCCAGCAGCAAAGGATGGGTTTGACTTTGACTCATACGGCGAGTAAATAACATAAAAATTTCATTTGTCATTTCCACGAAAGCAAAGCATAGTGGGAGTTTTTACTCTATATATATGTCCACCACTACTGCTCTCCTCAGCAAATGCTTTCCCTCTCTTTAATTGCTTTCTTCTTCGATCTATTTTATGTTCTTACACTGAAAGATCTCTAATGGAAGCCAAAACAGAATATACCCAAGATGGTACTATTGACTTCCGTGGCCGGCCTGCCCTTCCATCTAAAACTGGAAAATGGAAGGCTTGCGCTTTCCTCGTTGGTGAGCATATATTACTATTTTCTAATCAAACTTAGTCCCCTGTTTAAGTTTTTGTCATTATCTATGCTTCAGAAACTTCCCTGCTTTGAATCTGGAAAAGTTTTAGAAAATAAATGTTAGCCATTCTTTAGTTTGGCTCCGAGAGATGGGTAAGCAAGAAGCATGTGCTTTGTTCCTTCATTAACATGCATGTTTGATTCTAATTCCTGATATTTTATACTGAAGTCTGGAAAAGTATATATGCATGAGATAAACCATTTTGAATTCTCCATACTGCTTGTGAGATTGTGATAATGGCGATATCTGTGGAGTTTAGCATGATTAATTAACATAAGTGTTTGGTTAGTACTTTGTTTACGGTTAATGTTTCTGCAGGCTACGAAGCATTCGAAAGGATGGCCTTCTATGGAGTTGCTTCCAACTTAGTGAATTTCCTTACCACCCAACTTCATGAAGACACTGTTTCATCAGTTAGGAACGTAAATAACTGGTCAGGCTCTGTGTGGATAACACCAATTCTGGGGGCTTACATAGCAGATTCTTACTTGGGTCGCTTCTGGACTTTCACTGTGTCATCTCTCATCTATGTCTTGGTAAGCTAGCGAATACCTGAATTCTAGCCACTCAAATATTTGAGAAAAAAAAAAAAAGTCTACCCTGGAAGCCAAGTCACTCCTCTTGACCATAATTGCATCAACATTCGTCATCTTTATCTTCCAAGCAGAAGATACCAACTGTTTGGACTATATTTTATGTTACCTAATCCTAACCAAAGGTCCAAACAGTTTCAATGTTTACGTGCTCGTCGAACATTGCACTGCTATATATATAGACATATAATGTGTTAGCTGTCATATAGTCCAAGATTATTACTTATGATTCATATTGGCCCACCAAGATGTTATTGCCAAACCTCAACCATTAATTGATGAGGAGGAATTCAGGAACAGTGTGTCGGTTTACAAAAAACCGTTAAGAAATTATGTAAGGTTTAATTAATTACCAATTCGTTGACAGTAACATATTGACTCTTCCTATGTCTGTGATTACCAGTTATGAATAATTTGACAAAAGGTCATCTTATTTGACCTCAGTCTTGTGATTTCAAACGAGTGAGACAAAATGTCCCTTTTACCATCCAATTGATATTTCTTTTAATAATTCTACCATGTATATCTGTTCATTTAGCCAATCATGCACCTCATGCACTTGTGCCTCTACACAGGGGATGGTTCTTCTCACTATAGCTGTATCGCTCAAGAGCTTGAGGCCAACATGCAGCAATGGCATCTGCAACAAGGCTTCTGGCTCTCAAATTGCATTCTTTTACACAGCTCTGTACACTATAGCAATCGGGGCAGGTGGAACAAAGCCTAACATTTCAACCTTTGGTGCTGACCAGTTTGATGATTTCAATCCCAATGAGAAAGAGATTAAGGCCTCCTTCTTCAACTGGTGGATGTTTACCTCATTCTTGGGTGCTTTAATAGCCACTTTAGGCCTGGTCTACATTCAAGAGAACTTGGGATGGGCATTAGGCTATGCTATCCCAACTGTTGGTCTTCTGTTGTCCCTTGTTATTTTCTATGTGGGGACCCCCATATATCGCCACAAAGTCAGGACCACCAAAAGTCCAGCCAGGGACCTCTTTCGTGTCCCTATTGCTGCCTTCAGGAACAGAAAGCTTCAACTTCCCAGTAATCCCTCTGCGCTTCATGAACATGAGCTCCAACATTACGTTAGCAGTGGAAAACGGCAAATATATCACACTCCAGTCTTGAGGTCAGTAAAATCACTATGTTGAATTTTTTTGGTGCTTAATCCGTTTGCACTTTGCATTCTAGGTAAGCAGGCAAGTATATCATGATGTAAGTGATTGGGGACAGGTTTAGGAACTTTAGGTTATTCATAGGATTTAAGCTCACCTGGTCATGCTACTAGTGGCATAGTAAGGGTAGAAATAATAATTATAATAATAATGAAGTGTGGTCCACTGTGTAAAGATTCCAAACTCCCCCCTCAAGGTGGAACCCAAAAGGGAATTTTCTGCATTATTATATATCTTGACACATCAACTTGTTATATGAAATCTAGACAAAGATCCACTTTATCAAAGATTCCGAACTCCACCGTCAATCGCTTGGCCCTCAGGAGGTAGGTTTCTAACGGAGTTATTAGCCACACACTAAGTGCATAATTGGGAACCCTCTATATGAAGCAAAGGATGCAGCTAGTTTCACCATTCGTGTTCAAATTCCTTCTTGGGCACGGTTCACTAGTACTTCTGTCACTGTCTTCCAGCCAAGTGGGCTTTCGCACAGGAAATGTCAAAATTGTATCCTCCACCCACCCACCCACCCACACACCCACCTCTGTTTCAAATTATTTCAAACACCACTACCTTTTGAGTACGGATTTCCTCCTCTCCAGTAACAGGAGAAAATAAAATAATAATATTTTATTAATATTAAATTAATAAAAAATATTTTTTTATTCACCCCCAGTTATTGGAAATTCTCCAGTAATTCACCTAGCTTTCATGATCTAAGACACTGTATGTGCTTAAACACACTGCCCTCTGCTAGCGTTCTTGGAGATAGAGAAACACTACACTATACACTATATTACTCCGAGGATTTTCTCCTTGGAAACAATGACAAATTTTTAACATCAATTTGTGAGATATGTAGTTTACTGAAAGAAACAATGGGCTAAGTGAGTGCAACATGTGCTCCCAGGTTCTTGGACAAAGCTGCAATAAAGGAAAACAACACAGATTCCTCTACAACACCAATGACGGTAACCCAAGTGGAGGGAGCCAAGCTTGTATTAGGCATGCTCCTGATATGGCTAGTAACACTGATTCCTAGCACCATTTGGGCACAGATCAACACTCTATTTGTGAAACAAGGCACCACCTTGGACCGAAACCTCGGTCCTCACTTTCGGATTCCAGCAGCATCTCTCGGGAGCTTCGTGACCCTCTCCATGCTTCTCTCAGTGCCAATGTATGACCGTATCTTCGTGCCATTCATGCGCCAGAGAACCGGCAACCCCAGAGGAATCACTCTGCTTCAGAGGCTTGGAGTTGGATTCTCAATCCAAATTGTGGCCATTGCAATGGCTTATGCAGTTGAAGTTAAAAGAATGCGTGTGATAAGAACAAATCACGGGGTAGGTCCAAAAGAAATAGTCCCTATGAGCATATTTTGGCTATTGCCTCAGTACGTTCTGATTGGGATAGCAGATGTGTTCAATGCCATTGGATTGCTAGAGTTCTTCTATGATCAATCCCCAGAAGACATGCAGAGTCTGGGGACAACGTTCTTCACAAGTGGGATTGGTGTGGGCAACTTCTTAAACAGCTTCCTGGTAACAATGGTTGATAAGATCACTGGAAGGGGTGAGAGAAAGAGCTGGATAGGAGATAATTTAAATGACTCTCACTTGGATTACTATTATGGGTTTCTGTTGGTGACAGCAACTGTGAACTTAGGGGCATTTCTTTGGGCGTCAAATAGATACATTTACAAGAGGGAGACTGCAAAGGTGAAAGAGGGTCTCTGTCCTCCAATGGAGGGCATCCCTACCTTAGACGCATCCCTAGGGTTACAAGTATAAAATCTAAGGCCGGCACACCCAAGTTAGAGCACCATATGTCATATTTTTGTAAAATATGTGTGCAACATTAGGTTTTTTTTTTTTCTATTTTTAAATTATTGTTTTCCTTGTTTAGCTAATTTTATTTCATGTGCCAAAGTTATAGTGTAATCTTTTCTTCGGGTCTGGTAGGAGTGTTCATCACTTGCTAGCCAAGATAACCATCCAATAATATTGACTTTAATTTTTCTCTGATACTTTGGGTCTGTTAGATATGTAATAAGATCCTGTCTCCTCTAAAATAGAATGGGATCCACATTTATTATATAAGAATTTATTCCTCGCATCATCAATCTTACCTTTTTTTTTTTCTTCTTAATTTGTTTACTATTTACGATTTTTTGTTTATTTAAATCAAAGATTTTAAAAAGAACCACGACAAAATTACCCCAAGGTCACTAGCAAGACGTAACATTCCTTGTGTAGGAGCTAAAGACTTAAAAAAAATAATAATAAAAGGAAGAGAGAACCATAATTAAGCACACTCGAAATGATGTATTCTTAATAAAGATTGTTCAAACTATTAACTTGTGAGTAAGAGAGAATTTGCATTCTATAAAGTGGCTAATTTATTGATGTGGAGCATAATTATCATTTTAGTCTTTCGCTTTTTAAAAAATTATTATTTTGGTACCTCACTCATTAAAAAATATTACATTTAATCTTTTACTTGTTAAAAGAATATTAAATTTAATCTCTTTATTAAACCTTAAATCCTAAATTTAAGGAACTAAATTTGGTATTTTTTTAAAAAAAGTGGAGGACCAAGTGCAACATTTTTCAATTAGTAGATGACTATTTTGGACATTTCATTAAGTGAGGGATCAAAATGATACTTTTATGATAAGTGAGGGACCAAAAAGGTATTTTACTCCTTCTTTCATGCTTTAACTTGGTTTCATACAACATCGGAGAAATGTCTACTATTATCCAGCACAGAGTTCAATGGTTACACTAAAGATGGCTCGGTCTAAAAGTGTGATTTGGATTCCATTACTTTCTAAAAAGAAATTATTAATTGTTGGATTATGCAATTCTATAGTTTGAACCGTTAAATAAAAAATTTTCGATCACGTGTGGTTAACTTTTAAATTTCTTTATCCTATTCAGTTTCCAAATTTAGTTTGAACCATCAGATTATGCATTTCGTTCAATATTAACCGTTAGATCTATACATTTCCTAATAAATATAGGAATTTAGATTGCTAAAACTTGCAAATGGAAAGCTTGTGCTATACTTTTGGTAAGTACATGTGTATCTCGAGTATATACTATTAGATAGTTGACATGTTTATTAGACAGATACTTTTTAGTTAGTTTGTTAATTAATATTTTATTAGTTTATTATATAGCTAACGTTTCTAGTTAGGTTACTAAAATAGTTAGCAATTTAAATTGAATTGTAACTACTTCTCATGTATAAATGCTAAAACTAATTCATGAATGAAAGTATGAACATTTTGAAGAATTTTCAATCATTTTTTCTCTTGTTCAACTCTATATAAAAGAGTTTTTAATCTCTTATTTCTTTTCTTTTTCTTTAACTCGCTCCTTAGGAGATGAATATTTTCAACTATATCCTTATGATCCTTTGTGTTTATTTTAACAATGTTATTAGAGTAGAAGTTGATCTTACAAGACCAAAAACAAATTTCAATCCACGAAAGACATGACATTTAATAGTCAATCATTAAATCCACTTATCATTTTCACTGGTGAAAATTATCTTACTTAGTCAGTGATATGCAAACCTTTTTGGAAGCCTATAACCTTTGGGACACTGTGATTGAAGATAGACCAATAACTTATTTACCAACAAATCCTACCTTGGCTCGGATCAAACACCATAGTAAAGAACAGACAGAAATCCAATGCCAAGTCACTTATTTAGAATTCAATCACAGACAATGTATTCTACAGAATCTTAACATCTAAGAAAGCAAAAGAGGCTTAGGATAGGATGAAAGAAGAATATTAAAACAATGATATAACACGCCAAATGAAAATTTTGAACCTAAAAAGAGAGTTTGATTCTCTGTAAATATAGGAGGATGAAACAATTAGTAAATATGTTGATCGAATCTCTTTAATTGTTACTATCATCAGACTTCTTGGTGAAGAATTTGTTGATAAAAGTATTGTGAAGAAAGTTCTTGAACCTTTCCAGAGATATTTAAATCCAAGATTTTCTTTCTTGTAGAGTCCAAAGACCTAAGTAGAATCTCATTAGTTGAACTAATGAATGCTCCTTAAGCACAAGAGTATGTGTCTATATGTGTGTATGCATCACGTATGTATGTATTTTTAGTTTGATAATAAGGCTTCTTTGCATGTATGTAACATTTTGGGTGTAAATTATGCAACAAATCCAACCAATTTATCACAGTTTACATCAAATAAGAACTATACTTTATAAAAGGGTAGGTGTTAGTGCTTTTTCATGCCTAGTTTCTAAACTCATCACAGGTAAATGAATTAAATGATCTAGTGGATCACTGTATAGTTTATATAGTTACCTCATTACATTAAAACTTGCTAGCTTTATTCTATAGAGAATGATCTAATGGAATCGCCACTTTCATTGAAATGATGGCCTTTTATAAAGTATTAACTTGCTTAGTGACTTACTTGATAGACCAACTTCACGAAGGCATAGTTTCTTTAGCAAGAACTATAGATAACTGGTTAGGATCAGTATAGTTTACACTAATACTTGGTACTTATGTAGCTGACTATTTTGTGGGCCATTTTTAGATTTCTATTGCTTTCTCCTTCATGTACTTATTGGTAAGCCATTGTTTTCTTGGCATCATCTCTCATTCACTTTTCTTAATCATCAAGACTAAACATCCATATTAACAACTTTAAGTATAGGGAATGACATTTTTTATGGTGATGACTTCACTTGAAAGTTTGAAAAAAGCTTTTACTTCAAATAATATAGTATTTTTATTCATCTTTCTACGATATAGCAATTGGGATTAGAGGAGCAAAGCCTAATATTTCCCTTTTTGGCGATGACTAATTTGATAACTTCAATCCTCTTTAGAGTGAGCTAAAGGTCTCATTCTTCAATTGGTGGACATTTAGTACCTCCGTAAGAGATTTAGGTGCCACTCTGGGCATTGTCTATATATAGGAAAACATGTGTTAGGGATTAGTTTATGGGTATATAATCATTTGGACTTGTAATAACCTTACTTACCTCTTACTTAGGGACACCAATTTATAGGCACAAAGTAAAATAGAGACCAGACTAGCATGGAATCTCATTCAAGTTCCTATCTTTGCCTTCAGAAAGTGGAAGCTCCAGCTACCTAATGATGCCTCAAAACTTCATGAGTTTGGTCATAGATATTATATAGCTAAGGAAAATGACAAATTAATCATTACTTACTCTACAGGTTAGAGTGAGACTCACCACTCTCACACAATACTCTTTCTATTTAATCAATGGATGATATATATATATATATATATATATACATTTGAAATGAATATTTGAGGTCTTCAATTAGAGGGTTATAAAGTAACATATATAACTAATACCCTTCAAAGGCCTCTTGAATTCTTCATTAACGACATTAAAACCATTCACATATGCATTCAGTTGCTCTTAAGTATTTCATATGGAAGGAAGAGATGTTAGGAGTTTCCTAGCCCTTTATGCATAACAAATTAGCAATTCTAATTTCAAAGAGACGTATAAGCTGCAATGTATCATTCACCAAAGGTCAATTATTTTACGGTGCTTCTAGTTGGCCTTAGACTGGCCATTTTATATTCCAAAATTCTATATACTTGATGCGGCAACTAAGATAGTATATGTCTACTTTGCTCGTTGCCATAACCAAAGAAGTACAGGGCACTCTTATTATATACATTTGATTAAAACCAACACCCTAAGATTATTTTCCTTATTCTATTTGTCCTAATTACTCCCATTTTATAAGTGTCATCCATGGAAGACAAATTATATACTTTAGACAGCACGATGGGTCTTAGTGGACGGCTTGTTCTTGATTCTTAAACTAGAAAAATGGAAAGCTTGCACTTTTGTTTTTGGTATTTGATACTCCTTTGGAATTCAAATCAATTGATTATGTAATTTTAACATAGGCATTTGAATTAGGAATATTATCTTTCTTCCCACAAATGACTGTATTGTGCTTCTTGCCAATAAGTAATAGTTACTTTAAAATTACTATGTTTCCATTTGTACATATGCTAGTTTATCAATTGCTTAAAAGATTTGCCTACTATGGGGTAGCTGTTAATTTGATGAATTTTATGACCTCCCAACTTTAACAAGACTTATTATTATCCATAGGGAATATGAATAATTAGTTAGGGGCATCATGGATAACTCCACTTCTTTTTTCTTATATTGTTGATTCTTACATGGATTGTTTCTAAACAATTACTTTATCATGGTCAAATATGCCCTTGTAAGCTATTTTTTCCTTCTATTTTTGGCCATTATTTAATATCAGCCATAATATTGACGTAATTTCTTGCTATTTTCGTAAGGGATAATGCTCTTAGGGCCTACTACTTCATTGAAGAGTTTAAAGTAAACATGCACATATGTAGATTGTAGCAAAGCATCTACTCTACAAAAAGCATTATTTTATGTCATCACTCTATGCTATAGCAGTTGATAATGGTGTAGTGAAACTCTATATGTCCATCTTTGGTGCAAATTGTAGAATTAACGAGTCTAGAATAAGGAATAAACTTAAAGACCAATCTTTTTTTTCAAAGCAAAAGTACAATACTCACTATTTTACTTAACAACACACTAACTCACTCAGCCACACATCTTATCTTGCTCTCTTACTATAATGAACACACTACACCATTTTCTTAATTTCTTTACGGTGAACCACACTCTTCCCACATTCTTGCACCTATATATGGTAGAGTTATTCAGTTAAAGATAATCATGCACCGCTTGTTACTTCATCATTTTATATCTTATTTCCTACCATGAAGATGAGTCGGTGCTGCTTCAATTCTCCCCCTCAGTAACTAATCTCTCAATGCTTTTTTTGATATGCTAAGCTGTTGTCAAAATTCTTTAAACTTGACTTCATTTAGTCCCTTTGTAAATATATCAACAACTAAGTGATATATGTCGATATATATTAGATCAATTACTGTGTGTAACACATTTTCACAAATATAATGTTAATTTACCTTTACATGTTTCATCTTGAAATGGAAAATAAGATTTTTCGCTAAGCGAATTACCGATATATTATCATAATATAACTCCACTAGACACTTTACTGATTGATTTAAATTTCTTAGTAACTGTATCAACCACATGCTCTCTTGTGCTGATGTTGCAGCAACTCTGTACTTGGATTTCATGCTTGATAATGCTACTATAAGTTGCCTTTTATTGCACCAAGATATTGCTTCTGATCCTAAGTTAAATATGCATCCAGTAGTCAAGCGGTGTGTATATTGATAACCAACATCGGTATCATAATATCCTTTCAACTTGCATGAATTTTCTTTTTTGTAAAGTATATCATGATCTATAGTTCCTTTGACATATCTTAATATTTGTCGCATTGTTTGTAAATACGATTTCTGGGGATTTTGTATGAACCAACTCACTACACTATCTACATGGGAAATGTCTGGACAAGTCATTATTAAGTAAATCATATTTCCTACTAGTTATTGGTACATGGTGGCATCTTCTAAATTCTTTCCTTTTCGTTAGCAAAATTTTGTATTTACTTCCATCAGAGTTGATATAGGTCTATAATCTAGCATTCCAAACTTCTGTACGAGATTTTTGACATGCTTCTATTGACACAAGAATAATCCTTATTTACTTTGTTCAATTTCGAGTCTTAAAAAATGTCTTAGCTCTTCAAGATCCTTCATTTAAAAGCATATTGATATATTAGCTCAAATTTAATGAATTTTTGTTTCGTCATCTCCAATGATGATAAGATCATCCACATAGACTAAGACCACTATCATTTTCTTTTCTTGAACTCTTATGAACAAGTTTGAGACATTGGTGCTATTGAATATCCACTTTGTATTAGAAACACAAATTTTCCATACTAAGCTTTGAGTGTTTGTTTGAACTCATACAATGCTTTCTTTAACTTGAAAACATAGTTAGGATGAACTTTATAGTTATATCCCTTTGGTTAATTCATATAAATATCTTAATCTAGTTCTCCATGCAAATATGCATAATTCACTTCCATTTGCCACAACTTCCAAGACTTACTTGAAGCAAGCACTAACAATACTTGTATCGTAGTAATTTTAGCCACCAAATTAAACATTTCTTCATAGTCAAATCCGTACCTCAAAGAGAATCCACATGCTACTAATCAAGCCTTGCATCTTTCGATGGTTCCATTAGGATGAATCTTTACTTTATATACCCATTTCCATGAAATTGGTTGCATGTCTTTGGGTTTTTGGCATTAACTCCCATGTGTGTTTTTGTTGCAATACTTCAATCTCTTCATCCATAGCTTCCCTATAATGTTTGCTATTAAATGCCTCTTCATATGTTATTGGCTCATTAAGGTTTTCATTGTTTATTACTATTATATCTGCATACTTTGGATTTGGTTTTCCTTACTTTTTTCATCTCTATAATTGTTGTGGCTAAAGAATTTCTTCTTTATTTAAATCTTCTTGATTCTTCAATTGACTTGGTCTTTCTTCTTTTAGTTTTGTATCACTCATGTATTCCATGTTTCACTTTTGAACTTTCATTTTCAACCACTAGTTTTATCTTGACTTCAAAGGTTAGCTTAACATTGCTATCACATTTTGACTCATTTAATTTTTCTTTATTCTTACTTAAATTAAGAAGAGTTGTCGCTTACAGTGACCATCATGATGACACCTCGTCAAATAATACATTGCATGATGTATAACATCTGTCAGTGGTTGGATCACAACATTTGTAACCTTTCCATTAATTATCATAACCCACAAATATGCAACGAACTCTTTCTTGTCAAACTTACTACACTCAGGTGTGAAAATATAACATAAAGAGCTAAACACTTGGAAGTGACTTACTTTGGGTTTGATAATCTAGAGCTTCTCGTAAGGTGACATACAATCAAGCTTTGCTTGTGGTAGCCTATTGGTAATATGAATAATGGTCTTTATGCATTATGCCCCAAACTGTGGTGGTACATTCTTGGTATGTAATATTTTCTGCCAAGTTTCGATTCTTCTTTTTTGCAACCTCATTCTGTTGAAGTGTTCTTGGGCACGTCAGCTATTGTCATATTTTATTCAGTTGCAAATACTCATTAAATTCCTCATATCTATATTTTCCTCTGTTGTTGATATGTAAGCATAAAATGTTATGTCCAACTGCCCATTAATTTTTCTTTTTGAACAACATAAATTTAAATAATGCCTTTTGCTTTTCTTTCATAAAATCTACCTATATGTACCATGAAAAGTTGTCAATCAACGTGATCAAGTACTACTATCCACTAACAAAGGATTGCTTGATTGGTTTGAAAACATCATAGTGCACTAAGTTAAATGGCCTTTTAGCTCTGAAGCTAGACTCCTTGTATGGCAGTTAATGTGCCTTATCGTATTGGCATCATACTCAAACTATATCATTTAGAACTTCAAATTGTAAGAGTCCTTTAAGCATTGCCTTCTTCATAATCACCTTTAACTTTTATTAGTTAACATGGTCAACCCTTGTATGCCATAAATATGACTAGCGCCACCTTTTCTCTTAGTTCTTCAACACAAGTCAATGCAATCTTTTCTGATTCTTTAGTAGCTTTAAATAATGGTTGAAAATCTTATTCTTCTTCACTGCAGTGTTCATTTGTAGCATTTTCTTCTTTATGAGGTACTATGCAATTTCTAACAAAGTGACCCTTTCTGCTACAGTTGTAGCATTTATTATCTTTCTATCAATTTTTCCTTCACTTGTGAGTTTTATGGATTCATGTGAGCTCCCCCTCAATACGAGCCTTTCCCACGACTGTTTTTTGCCAACCATCTTAACGCCTTTTATTATCCCCTTTCTTTCTCTAGTTGGAATCCTCTTACTTGTCTTTTTGTTTATTAAAGAAAGCTTTTTCTTTTTCTTTTAATAAAACTTTGGACATTTGTGAATATAAAACCTCTTGGGTAGCTAGTATACTTTCAAACTCTGTTGGAGTTGGTTCTTTAGTCCAACCTCTTGTGGCAATGACAAGGCTATGATACTTTGAGTTTAATCCCATGACAATAACTCTCCATATTCTTATATTGGTAATAACATTCTATGGGTCTAATTTTAAAATCTCAATACAAATAAATTTAACTTTAGAAAAATAATCACTTACTAGCATATCATTTTGCCAAATTGACAAAAACACATTCCCTCATAAACATTGTGGCAAGCACATCCCACGCCTTTTTTTGGAGTCTTCGCTTCCTTAATGTATCTAACAAATTACGTTTCTACAATAAAAATGATATGTAAAGAGCCTTTCTAGCTCTTACCTTCCATTTCTTCAATTCATTTGAACTTATTAGTGGAATCCAAAGATTCTGGCTTCCTAGATAGAGCTTAACTACGACCCTTCTAGACCTAATAGTTCTCATTATTTAACTTCTCAACAAAGTATGTATTCGTCGGCATATCAGCCATAGCAATCTTTACAGTGTTAAACACTTACACCAAGTTTTCTTGATTCTTGACAAAGTTTCTTCATAGTCCCTAACTATACTTTGATAGAATCACCTCGTATAACAATCTTGAATCTTATACTTGAGCAAAGGAACCTCTTAGCTTGCACACTTGGTTGACCAAACTCTAACTATGCCCAAACCAAACTTGTATTGAACTTGAACCAGATTCTAATACCACTTGTAGAATTAACAATGCTAGAATTCAGATGAAACTGAAAAACAATCTTATTTTTCAAAGCAAAAGTACAATACTCACTATTTTACTTAACATCATACTAACTCACTCTGTCACACATCTCACTTAGCTCTCTCACTACAATGACCACACCACTATTTTTTGAATTTCTTCACAGTGCTCCACACTCCTCTCATGCACTTGCACTTATATATATAATAGAGTTAGTCGGTTTAATATTATCATGCATCGTTTGTCACTTCATCATTTTATATCTTATTTTCCATCGCTAAGATGAGTCGGCGCCGCTTTACAAACCAGTTTGATGACTTCAACCCCTAAGAGAAGGATCTAAAGGTTTCATTCTTCAATTGGTGGACCTTTACCACTTTCTTTGGTGCTTTAATGGCCACTTCGTTTGTTGTGCACATTCAAGGAAGATTTGGATGGGGATTGGGGTATGCCATATCAGCAATTGGTTTTCTACTTTCCTTTGGTACCTTCTTTATGGGAACCTTATTATACAGTTACAAAGACTGGAACCTCCACAAGTAACATTATCTGAGTCTTGCTTGCTGCTTTCAAAAATAGGATGCTTCAGCTTCCAACAAACCCTCCACGTTTCAAGTTAGTAATCAGCTCTAGCTTTTGCTTACTGCATATAACTTTTGATCCTATCATTCTGATAAATTTGTAGTTTATCTGAAATGGGCCTAATTCTAAGCATAGGCATTAAATTTAGATGGTCAGATATTTTGTTATCATTAAACATATTAGGAATTTCTCTTCCAAATGAAAGTAAAAATCCATGGTCCAGAACAAGCTCCATTTGTGCATTTTTTTTTTTAAATCAACTAATCTATATTATATAGTTTTTGACATTATTCACTCATAATCACTACTAGAGCTTGACCATATCCATATTATTCCCTAAATAAACTTTGATGATTATATAGGCAATCTGTAACTTTAGGTTTCTAGACAAGGCTACAATAAAAGAAGGCAAAGAAGGTGTCTCACATCCCCATGCACAACGACTTAAGTAGAAGGAACCAAGCTTATTTTAGAGATGTTTCAGATATGGCTGACAGTGCACATAGAGGGGAGGGGTGAATAGGTGCACTTAAAATTTTAAAATAAAATTATGTTTTGAAAATTTTAGTTAACTGAAAAATTTACAAACAACTATAATTCACAATAAACAATTAACTGAAATAAAATACAGTCAACTGAATTTTTCAGTAAGGCGTTCACTTTACTAGAAGAGAAGAAAAGAGAAGAGAGTGAACTGAAAATATCTTTACTCAGCTAAAACTTGCAATGAACAGTTAACTGTAATAAATTAAAGTTGACTGAACCTTTCAGCATTGAATTTGTTGTGACAGAAGGAAAGACAGTTAACTATAAATATTTCAGTGAATTGAATTTCTTGAAAAGAATAGATGAATGAAGAAAGCAATTAACTATAAAATTTTAAGTTGATTAAAAATAAACTGAAAGATAAAGTTTAGTGAAAAAGAATCAAACACACGAGTTTATCCTGATTCGGTAACCACAATGCCTACTTCTAGTCCCCTTGTCTTCTCCAAGGGATTTTCCACTTAGAATAATTTTCTTGCAACTTCACAAGGAGTTTTCACGTGCTAACTCCAAACACAAGGCTTTCTAGCTCAACGTTAAACTTTACAACAACAACCTTCTTCTTCACTGAGACAGAGGTACAACACCAGTAGAAGAAAAATGAGTTTTATAAACCTTACAGAATTAGGTTTTATCTTACAACTCTCAAATACGCTTTTAAAAAGCTGATAAACCAGAAACTAAGCTCTGAGAATAAAAAACTTTAAAAAAATTACATAGTGCTTTTTCTCTTCAGTTCTTTTCCGTTCACTGTTTCTCTTCCTTATCCGTCGAAGGCAGTAGCTTCAACATATTTATAACTTTCTTAGAGATAATCGTTGGAAAACATTTATTGCAGTAGATATTCATGATGAGAGAGATATTCGATTACTTCTTTGATCGTCGTAAGGTACAATTTTTGGCTCCAATGGCGTGGTTGTTCTAAGTTTTGCTAAAGCGCCATTAATGGCTGTTTCTGTCAATAGCTTTAGGAGGCAAGAAAAAGGCATAAAAAGAGTGTGGCAGTGGGAGTTCAGAGAAGTTATAATGTTTTTCTCTACACAGTAGCTTTTTGTACTTTTTTGAATAGATAAGTTGTCTTCCACTATGTTTTGCTGGTATAGGCTGAAATGTGGGCTGGAATTTGAATTTGTGGATAATATCACAATAAAAAAAATTTTCAATACAATGTCATTTACCACCATAACATCCATTCAAGATCAATAATATCACAGTAATATTCATTTAAATATCATTCATCAGTAATTTAGGATTAATAATAGTTCAGTGTCATCCATCAAGGTCAATATAGTAATGTAAAGTACTGCCAGAGAGATAAAAATAATACAGAATCCCAAAAAGACAGTTAACTGAAAATAAGTGCAAGTAAATTTAAGTTAACTGAAATTTGTTCTCCTCCTTTTTGTCATCACTCAAAAGAAGAGTGAGCAAAAAGAAGGGTTATTATAGGCCAGATGTCAATCAGAGAGAAAAACCCAATATAGTCAGCAACACCTTGAAGACTGAAGAAGTTGTTAAAGACCCACATGAGATTGAAGGATGATGTTTCGAAGGTTTTAAAACGTTGAGTCAGCTAGGATTCTCACTGTTGCAAAGCATCCTTGGCATCTTGGATATCAGTGTTTAGTGTGTCCTGTTGCTAATTATAGGTATTCAGTTGCCCACGAATGATTGATAGCTTGGATTGAACCTCACTCAATTGAATGTGCATAGAGTCCATAAGAGTGAGCATTTAAGTTTGGTTGTTAAGCATGGTGTTGAGGATCTGAAGTGGGTTGGGGAGAAAGCTGCCCTCTGAAGAGGAGGGTTCCGTTGGAGATGCAAAGGAGGATAGAGGCATATAAGCTTTAGAAGGATCAGAAGGAGTGGGAACAAGTTGAGCTAGAGGGATGTCAATATCAACCATTCTTACCTATTGATCATCAACAAATTTATACTTCATTAGTTTGAAGGATGAAGCATCATAAGTGGCAGTTATTTGTTTGTAGGCGTGTTGATCTAAATCAACTCCCTAATCTCTAAATATCTAGGTAAGAAGCATGTCATAAAGAAGATTGGAGGTTAGATCTAGGTGGGTGCTACTTCCCAATATATACTGAAGTATCCAATGATGTAGGTTTATAGGTTGTTGGGCATACAAGCAGAACAACAGTAGCAATTCCTTCTTACTTATCACTTCTAATGATCTAGTCCTAGAAAGCACACTTGTGGCAATCATGTGTGCTTGGACTCTATCCTTAAATGAGAAAGCTAGCCCATTTAGTTTCTTACCTTGTAAAAACTTGCTCCTCTTAACTAGTTCATTCTTGACCTCCTTATAAGTGAAGTTGAAGGATTTAGGCCATTTGATCTTAAAGAAAACTTTATCCTCAGCTTCAAAATGCATGTCCAAAATTTTAGCTATGGTATTCTCATCTATTATTATTCGGACTCCATCAACTAAAGACTCAAGGGTGGACTCATCACTTAGAACAGATAAATTTGTATAAAACTTTCTGACTTAATCTTTATAAACTGGCTTAAATAAAGTAAATATGAGGGACCATACTAAGTTTCGTATCTCTGGTTCAACAGGGACATGTATGTTGGCAATCTTGTCAAAATGTATAGTTCAGCCATGTGCAATAGGTTTAGAGGCAAAATACTGTCTATACTAGGTCTTATGTTCAGTTGATCCAAAATGTCTCAAAATGTGAAAAGAGGAAATACCTTTTCCTTTAGCATTCTTAGGTTGGGAAGAGGAAGTCGTGTTCTTTGTTAGGGGTTAAGCAGTCCATGGTGGTAGAGGAATCTCCATTGTTGTTTCTTAGGTATCGGCATTTTCAGCAGATGTGGGGATTTCTTTAGGCATCGAGTTTTCTTCTACAGTGATAAGTTGTTCCTCTTCTTCTTGTGAAGATGAAGGAATAACTATTCATCACTTTCATCTGGAATAAGCAGTTTTTGGAGAATGGTTCATGGGTGTTCCCATAGGCTTTGCATTTTCAAAACTGAATCTGTGGAGTAGCTCCTTTGTGTACTTAGTTTAACTGATGAAGCTTCCTTTATTTGTTTGCTTTATTTAGAGGTCAAGGAAGAAAGTCATCTCACCCATCATGCTCATTTCAAATTCACTTTGCTTAAGTTGAGAAAATTCCTTACACAGATCATCATTAGTACTCCCAAAAATGATATCATCAACATATACTTATACATGTATAGCTTCTTTGATAGTTTTTTTAATGAATAAGGTAGTGTCAACATTTTCTCTTTTAAAATCATTTGATATAAAAAATTGTTTAACCTCTTATACCAAGCTCTAGGAGCTTGTTTTAAGCCATAAAGGGCTTTTAAAAGCTTATACACATGGTTAGACAATTCTTCATTTTCAAATTCATAAGGTTGTTTGACATACACTTCTTCATTTATAAAACCATTCAAAATGCTGTCTTGACATCCATTTGATATAATCTAAAATTCATGTGAGAGACATAAGCAAGTAGCATTCTAATGGATTCTAATCTAGCAACAGGAGCATAGGTTTCATGATAGTCAATACCTTCTTGTTGAGTGTATCCTTGGGCTACTAGAAAAGCTTTATTTCTTATTACTTTTCCTTGCTCATTCATCTTATTTCAAAATACCCATTTAGTTCCTATTATGAAGGCATCCTTAGGTTTCTCAACAAAAGCCCATACTTAATTTTGTTTAAACTGATTCAGCTCCTCTTGCATGGCTAGAATCCATCCTTCATTATTTAATACCTCATATATTGTTTTAAGCTCTATTTGGGAAAGAAGAGCCAAGTTGTTGTTTTACTTGAATAATGATCTGGTCCTCAGTCCTTCTTGTGGATTTCCAAGAATGAATTGCATGGGATAGGTGAGTGAGTGTTTACATTCTCTTGGCAGTCTTTGTTCTGCTATGGATTTTTCCAATTAACTGTGTTCTTTTTCTAGTTGACTAAAATCTTGATTAGCAGGAGTGGTTTGATTGGTGTTCAGTTGACTGCGTTCATTTTTCAGTTGATTGAAATCTTAATTAGGTTAAGTTTTCTTATTTTTGTTTAAATTAGACACATTTTCTTGAATTTTCTAATTTGAGTGCTGAACAAAGACAGACCTTAATTCTTCATCATCATCGTGACTACCCATTTCTTGGAACTTGAGTTAGAGTCATAAAAAACTACATGCATGGATTCCTTTACTACTAATGTATGTTTATTGTAAACTCTATATGATTTGCTAGAAGTTGAATATCCTAGAAATATACCTTCGTTACTATGTGCATCAAACTTCCCCAAATTATTTTTACCATTGTTATGAATAAAGCATTTGCAACCAAAAGCACGAAAATAACTAATATTGGGTTTTCTTCCTTTCCAAAGTTCATAAGGTGTTTTAAGAAAATATGCCTTATTAAGCAACGGTTCAAAATATAACAAGCAGTGTTTATAGCTTTAGCCCAAAAGTTGGGAAGATCATTGTCAATAAGCATCGTTTTAACCATATCTTGAAATGTTCTATTCTTCCTTTCTACCACACCATTTTGTTGTGGAGTTCTAGGAAAAGAGAAGTTATGGTTGAATCTATGCTCATTGCAGAAATTTTCAAAAAATTTATTTTCAAATTCACCACCACGATCACTCATAATACTTGATATTAAATACCCTTGTTCCTTTTGAACTTGCTTGTAAAATATTTCAAAGAATTTGAAGGTTTCATCCTTATGACTTAAAAAGTATACCTAAGTGTATTTTGAGTAATCATCAATGATGAAAAAAAAACATAACTCTTTCCGCTAAAGCTTCTAGTTTAAGTAGGTCCAAATAAGTCCATGTGTAATAATTGAAGTGGTCTAAAAGTAGACACACAATCTTTAGGTTTGAAAGAAGACTTAGTTTGTTTGCCACGTTAAGATGCATCACATATATGATCATTTTCAAAATTTAATTTCGGAAGATCTTTAACAAGGTCAAGTTTAGAAAGTTTTGAGATGAGATGCATGTTAGCATGACCCAATCTTTTATGCCATATACAAGAGTCATTACAAACAGATGAAAACATGTAACATTCTTTGTAAATAAATCTTCTATGTTCAATATATATATGTTTTCATGTCTTTGACCTACAAAAAGTGCTTTGTCACCATTGAACACTTTACAACGAAGTGATTCAAACATTACTTTGTAGACTTTGTCACACAATTGACTTAAGCTAAGAAGATTATGTTTGAGTCCTTCTATAAGATGCACATTTTCTATACAGCAGTCAAGGAGTAATTGTACCTTACTTATGCCAACAATTTTACCTTTGTTGTTATCTCCAAAAGTGGCTAATCCTCCATCCTTCATTGATATTGAAGTGAATTTGGAGGGGTCTCTTATCATGTGTCTTGAGCAGCCATTGTCCAAGAACCATTGATTTCTGAAAGTTCTCCCTTTGAGGCAAACTTGCAGAAAAATTTACTTTGTTTTAGGTACCTAAACTTGCATGCGTCCTTTCTTGTTAGTATAGGCAATAGAGGTGCCTTTAGGAATCTAAATCATGTTGTTTTTATGATATTTACATTTGTAACAAGTGTGTCCTCTTCTTTGACAGTGAATAAAGACAATGGAAGAAGATTTTACAAAGAAATTCTTGTATAGTTTAACAGAGCTATTTTTATTATAACCAAGACCTGATTTGTTAAAGCTACATTCTATTTTCCTAGAAGTAGTTTTAAGTTTTCTTCTCTTCTGACAAAATTTGCTAAGTCTGTAGCTAATATAGAAACTTTAATTTGTAAATCTTTATTTTCACTTGAAACCTTTTCACTTTCACTTTTTAGGATTTGAAAGTTTTTCTCATGCATTTATTTTTCTTTTTCTAAAGTTCTGTATTTAATGAATAATTTCTTAAAATCATCAAACATCTTATTTAAATTATTTTGTAATTCTTCTTTAGAGGAATCAGTAGTTACCTCATTTTCTGATGTAGCCATAAAGCATAGGTTGGTCATTTCCTGTTCTAACTCTTCTTCATCTTCATCTTCATCATCATCACTCCATGCTGCAAGTGCTTTTCTTTTGTTTGAGGTTTTGCCAAACCTTTTCTTCAAAAAGGGACAATCAAAGCGAATGTGCCTATTTCTTCCACATTCATAGCAAGTTATGGAATTCTTCCCTTGATCATCTTTCTTGAACTCCTTTCTTAAGAAATTTCCTTTATTCATCTTGAGCTTACCCTTCTGTCTAGCATATTTCTCAAATTTCTTTGAGAAGAAGGCTAAGTCTTGTAGATCTACTTCGCTTTCATCTTCCTCTTGCTGCTTAGAAGTTGCTGTAGCTTTTAGTGCCATATTTCTTTCTCTTTTTAGCTCATAATGTTTGAGATGATTGTTTTAGTAGACAATAAGAATTCCTCTTAGCTCATCATAGGTTAATTCTATGAACTTTGAGTTGCTCTCAATGTTTTCCACTTTAAATTTCTAACTCTCTGGTAGAGATCTCAATACTCTTTTTATTGTTTCGTGATTTATGTAGGACTGTCCAAGAAGTTTCAGTTCACCCACAATTCTTGAAAAACGATTGAATATAGCTTCTATGTCCTCATTTTCCTTCTTTCCAAACAGTTCTAATTCATACTATAAAGTACTTATCTTTGAATCCTTCACATTAGTTGTTCCTTCATGTGTGACTTCTAGTTTGTCCTACATTTCCTTCACAGTATCACATGTTGAAATTTTATCATACTCTTTTCTGCTGACAGCACAGTAGAGGATGTTAATGGCTCTAGCATTTGCCTGAATCATCTTGATATCCTCTTCATCATATTCGTCTTTTAGTTTGAGTTCCCCATTTTTAGTTTTAGGATATTTCGGACCTTGCTTAATAACCTTCCATATTGGGTAATGTATGGCTTGCATGAAAATCTTCATTCTACCTTTCCAGTGTGTATAATGATTTCCATTGAAGTAAGGAGGCTCTGAGGTATAGTGCCCTTCACTGAAATAAGTTCCATCAAAATGTTGTCAAGACATTTTCTACAAAATGGATCTTTTCTCCTGGCTTAAAGCACAAATCAAGTGAGACCACTGCTTTAATACCCATTGACAGTACACTTAAAGGGGAGGGGTGAATAGGTGCACTTAAAATTTTAAAATAAAATTATGTTTTGAATATTATAGTTAACTGAAAAATGTACAATCAACTATAATTCACAATAAACAATTAATTAAAATAAAATACAGTCAATTGAATTTTTCAGTAAGGCGTTCACTTTACCAAAAGAAAAGAAAAGAAAAGAGAGTTAATTGAAAATATCTTTATTCAGCTAAAACTTGCAATGAACAGTTAACTGTAATAAATTAAAGTTAACTGAACCTTTCAACAGTGAATTCGTTGTGACAAAACAAAAGACAGTTAACTATAAATGTTTTAGTGAATTGAATTTTTTGAAAAGAACAAATGAGTGAAGAAAGCAGTTAACTATAAAATTTTAAGTTAACTGAAAATAAACTGAAAGATAAAGTTCAGGGAAAGAGAATTAAACACGCGAGTTTATCCTAGTTCAGCCAACCACAATGCCTACTTCTTGTCTTCTTGTCTTCTTGTCTTCTCCAAGGGGTTTTCCATTAAGAATAATTTTTTTACAACTTCATAAGGAGTTTTCATGTGCTAACTTCAAACACAAGACTTTCTAACTCAACCTCAAACTCTACAACAATAACCCTCTTATCCACTGAAACAGAGATATAACACTAGTAGAAGAAAAATGAGTTTTATAATCTTACAGAATTGGGTTTTATCTTACAACTCTCAAATGTGCTTTTTAAAAGCTAATAAACTAGAAACTAAGCTCTAAGAATGAAAAGCTTTTAAAAAAATTACAGAGTGTTTTTTCTCTTCATCTCTTTTTCGTTCATTGTTTCTCTTCCTTGCCCGTCGAAGGCAGCAGCTTCAACATATTTATAGCTTTCTTAGAGATAGTCGTTAGAGAGTATTTATTACAGTAGATATTCATAATGAGAGAGATATTCGGTTGCTCCTTCTTTGACCGCCATGAGGTACAATTTTTGGCTCCAATGATGCGATTGTTCCAAGTTTTGCTGAAGATCCATTAATGGTCGTTGCTGTCAGCAGCTCCAAGAGGCAGGAAAGAGGTGCAAAAAGAGTGTGGTAGTGGGAGTTCAGAGAAGTTCTGATGTTTTTCTCTACACAACAGCTTTTTGTACTTTGTTGAATAGATGAATTGTCTTCCACTCTGTTTTGCTGGTATGGGCTGAAATTTGAATTTGTCCAAACTTGTTAATTTCTCTAATGTGGGCTGGGCCTTTTCTTTCATTATTTGGTTTTCCATTTATTAAATATATGTTTAGGTCATTTTACATTTGGGCCAACAATGGCTAATTTTGATAATTCCCAACAATTTTTGGGCCATAGAAGTCACCATTATTGTGAAGCAAGGTACGACCTTGGAAAGGAGCTTGAGTCCAAAGCTCCACATTCCAGCGGCCTCACTTTGGAGCTTTGTAGTTCTCACGATACTCATCCAATTACCCATTTTTATGACTATTACTTTATTCCATACATGCGTCAAAGAACTAGTAACCAAAGAGGAATCACATTGCTTCATACGCGAGGCATAAGAATTGCCACCTAACTCATAGCTATAGCAGTTGCTTATGCTGTAGAAGTTCAAAGAATGCATGTTATAAAGAAGCAACACATAGTGGGGCCTAAAGAGATAGTTCCTATGAGTATATTCTAGCTTCTGCCTCGACATATTATACTTGGAATTGCAGATACGTTCCTTATCACTGGATTGCTGGAATTCTTCTAGGATCAATCCCCAGAAGAAATGGAAGGACTTAGGACGTCCTTTTTCACAAGCACCGTGGCTGCTGGGAACTTCTTCAGCAAATTTCTAGTGACAATGGTGGATAAAGTTATAGGGAATGTGTGGGGCAAGAGCTAGATAGGCAATAACTGCTCTTAATTTGGTGGGCTTTTTGTGGGCATCAAGTGGTGGATACATTTACAAGAAAGAGATATTGGAGGTGAATGAGTGTTACAATGACATGAAGATTGAAGAGCACTATAGCCCCAAACGCATCTCTGAACTAATGGTTGGACAAGCTTAATTTGCTTGTACTTGAGCATATAATCAAGCAAGGATGCGTGACAATAAATAATATATCTATATCCATCTTTCCATTTTACGTAAACTAGTATCTTATTGTTGCTTAGGGTCATCAAAACCAAAACAAGAAGCTATGATAATATATAATTCAACTTTTTTTTAGGCAATGAGTCATTTTCAATGTTTTTGGCCATCATTCTTTTTCTTTTGTCCATCACAGCGGCCCATCTGGTCATATTATGGGCTTTACCCTAGAAAAATTTATATTGTTGGCTTAAAGCATAAAAAATTAGTCAAATTGGAAAATCCCCACACACTCTCCTTCATCGCGTCTTAACCCAAAAAAATGGAGATGATAAGCTTGATGTTGCATGTAGTAATGAACGTGCCCGATAGTTAAGAGATTAGTGCTAGAAGTTAATGGTTCCATTTCATAAGTTTTGGTGTTGAAGATGGTTCATATTTTCTCAAATTTAATAGCATTTTCCATTAATGAGTATAATAATGTTAACATGAGAGATCAATAGTTTTGTTTATTATTAAGAGCTGACACAGCAAAGTGGAAAGTGGGCCATGCAAATTATAGTGGGAAAACTAGCTAGTAAGGTCATTTTGGTTGAAGAAATATCTTAATTGTATAAACTACATGACTGTGACATTATCCTAATTCCGACCTTCAAGGGTTCTCTACACAATAGCGTTTGACTAATAATTTTGAAATAACTTATTGTTACTATTATTTCAATAGAAAAATATTTTGTAAAAAATGCTATGAGAAAATGATCATAATTGTTAGAATATCAAATAATATCTAGGGTTTGAATATGTTAAAATATTATACAGAGTTCATTCATAAGATGTGCTAATTAAATAAGAGTAAAATAGTAATTATATAAATTACTATTAAACTCTAACACTAGCTAACTTTTTATAAATAAGTCTAAACTATTATACGATAAATAACTTTCATAAAAGATATATTTGAGATGTTATAAAAAGAATACCTGCAAAGTATTTCACAGTCGCATTTAAGAGGGGATTTAGGCTGTAAAAACCCGAGATACACCTAATACATTATGAGTATTCCATTCAATCAATGATTCAAGCTAAAGTTTGATATACTTCCGCAATTATGAAAAATATGTAAGTCTCATATTTTGAAATGATGAATGTGTTCATTTATTTTTCATTCCCTTTAATAATATTATTCAATCATGACATTATAAATTAAGTTGTTAGATATCACCAAATTAAAATTGGCGACTAGAATTTATTAATATTCAGCCACCAATTATTAAAAAAAGCAAAAAAAAAACATACAATTTATAATTATTAGCTATATATAAAAGGAAATCAGTAAATTTTTTGGTACAATTATGAAAATAGTTAAACCTGTACAATCACTATATAATATACTAAAAGAAAAATATGTGACAATAATGTGTCAAAATATGTTGTTTGTATAATAATTTAAAATAATTTATTATATTTATATTTTGACTCCATTAGTTTTACATTTTATTTATGAACCCAAATTTTTTAAAAAAACATTTCAATTTACTCCTTCTACTTTTAATTTTTCAATAACTCACTCATGTATTTTCTTTATTTATTTTTAATAACTCTTCAACTTTTTAATTTTATTTTTATTTTCAATTTATAAACTAATTTTCTATGAGATTACTAAAAAATAAAAGATAGGGAGAGTAAATTAAAAATTTATATAAAAAAAATATTGAGTTTATAAATAAAATCTAAAAATATAAGATTCAAAATATAAATATAACAAATTATTTAAAATTAGTTATATTTTAACATATCATTACCATCTTTCTCTTAATGAAGCATAGTAATTATATCAGTGCTTATAGTTGCACAACAGTTATCACTTATAATTTCATAATTTTTACTATCTCTTCACTTGCTTTAAAAGACTTAAGCTTTACAAAAAGACAGTAACTCGGATCTTTTTATATGTTTTCTTCTGATTTTATTTAATATATGAATTAAGGACGGACCTCCATTTAAAAAAACTACAAGTATTATATATATATATATATATATATATATATATATTGTCTTGTTTATTTAGTGTTTATTCTGTCAACACAGGTTCATAAAAATTTAATTGTTTCTAGCATTGACCGTGACAATAAATTTTATAAAATAGATAAAATTCTCTTGTACAACAATTTTATACGATAAAAATATTACATTGGGCTATATAATCCATTTATAGTTTCTAATGCGTTTAATCATTGTATAAAAGCTTTAACCCATAGTCCAAATAAAACTGATCCCATGTTCTATTAAATCAAACTCTTTCTCTCCAATATCTGTAGAACAAGATTAAGAGACTTGAAGGCAAAAAGTACATGGCAAAGAAGATAAATTAAAAGAGACTTCTCAAATTCTGTGATTCTCGCGACCTTTGAACTTTTATTCTTCAGCCATCATTGATTTCTTGCTTTGGTTATGATTTATCTTGGTGTTATTATATTTCTCTAAATTTTCTTGTTATCATTGTTATGTGTTTTTTATTTGTAGTTGAAATAAATTTTAATAATTATTAATGTATATGTTATATATATATATATATATATATATATACTTCATTTTATGTTTTGTGTTTTCTAATCTTTGAATTCTCTCAATATTTTATTAATTTTTGGCTAATTTAAAAAAGAGATAAATTTAAAGTAAATATGACTCATTTGAAATAACTTCGCTAGAGAATGAAGTAGATGTTAACACGGGTCAAGTTAAAACTCAGGTTAGATTTTGAAAGACTTTGGACTAGCTTGGCTCGATGAGTATTGGGCTTGGATTTATTTATTTTTTTAAAAAAATATTATTATAAATCAAAGTTATTACAAATAAAATAAAATAACTTAAAAATAAAAAAAATACTATGACTAACCCAATTATGTGATAAGCCTAACTTAATAAAATTTATAAATATTTTATTTTAACCTTATCATATATGATTAGGCCAATTGAATCTATGAACATTCACACGATATAAAATCTATTTAACTAGTAAACTCAGTCATAATTCATGGAATATTGTAAGGAATTGAATTGTTTTTTGTTGTGTCTCTTTAGTTTTTTTTTTCATTGTTATGAAATGAGTAAAATATATTTTTAATCATTTGTTTATCACAAATTTATTATTTTAATCTTTTATTAATTATAATATTTAAAATAATTATTCTCTCATTAAAAAATGTCAACTTAATTTCTTATTTTTAATATCAAATTTAATTTGTTAAATTTAAAATTTAAAGTTTAATAAAAAAAACTAAATTTAATATTTTTTAAAATAATAAAAATTTAGTATGATATTAATATAAATTATTTTAAAATAATATTTTAATAAGTAATAAATTAACATAATAATTTTGTAATAAGTAGGATGAAAAGATATTTGTTTCGTTATGAAATTGGGCAATATGATAAAGGAAAACGAAAAAAGGGAAGGACAGAAACAGAGAGACGTGTCCAAGATAGCGCGGCAAGAATTACGATAAAAACACTTCCATCAATGCCCATCACACTAATCAAAGAATTATAAATAAAAACATGTACCATAATTTTTTTTGAGAAGGTTTATTTTGTATAAATGTAAGTATGACTAAAATTTGAAAATAATAAATAACAATCTATGTATTAAAATCAATTATATATGATTATTACAAAATATTGTTTAAAAAAGACTTATACGTAATTGTTTATATATTTATTATACTATTTGCTTAGAAAAAAATACTTATATGTTAGTATCTTAAATACTTTTATCAGATTCTTCTAATTAATTAATGATATGTGGATAATTTTTAAAAAAATAAAAAGTAATAGTATTAATAAGAAAGTGAATAAAATATAAAAAATTGTCTGGATATTATTTACTGGTTGAAGAACTTGATATAAATATATAAAGAATAATATATAATTTTCTTCCATTCTTTAATTCAAATATTATAAATATATGATATTCTAATAATTTCATGACCGTTGAATAACTTTTGCAAATAATTATATAATTTTTAAATTAAATTATATACTCTGTATATTATTATTATTATTAATTACACATTTGTTTTATGTTATCTAGTCGTAAAAATGCAGGCAAATATTTTTAAATGTGACAGTTCAATTGATTTGATGTTAAGTTAAAATAAAATAATGACACTGTGTATAATTAATTAAATAGATCAAGAAGCTGCTTTTTGGGTTCCCGTTACCGGTTTAAAAGTGACGCTCACAGCATCAAACACCACAAAAAAATGATCCCGCGAGTTAATAAGCAAATAATTAATTACTGATGACAAAATTAATTTGCTTTTCGTTATCGCAATATGTACTTATGTAGATTTTAAGAAAAGAATTAATCATATAGTTTTTTTAAAGATTATTTATCCATTTTTATTAATCATTGCTTAATTACGTTCTAATTAATTGTTTATGTGCAAGTTAAATTCAGGATAATTCTTATGTAAAAGAAAAAAAAAACCCAGTAGTCTCCAAAGAGTGAAGTACTCACAGAACCAGAAATCAGTTTCGAATTCGTGAATGAATTAATTTTGGCATATTAACAAATATTAACTTAATCGTTAAGAATAATATATACTATATATATAGTGATGCCACGTGAATAAAATTTTATCTCAAGAAACATAAACCTAAAAGGGCAATATTTATATGGTCTCTTTTGAATTTTCCTTCCTTGATATAAATGAACGACGCATGTTTTCAGATTTAGGTCGAAAGTTTCAGCTACAAAAGCGAGATTGTTGAGAACTTTGACAGTTTGATTTGGACAAGGCCAATGTATTCAATTAACAAGTATAAATGCTACTTTGAAACTTCGAAACAAAGTAGGTGAAATTAATATTCGTTGAGATCTTTTCTGTTTTTCTTGTGGGCCAACCTTAATGAAATTATTTAAACTCAGAATCTTTTTCATTAAAAAAACAAAATTACTAAAATGTAATTATGGAAAACTCTCATTTTTCGAGCCTTTAGGTTTGAGAAGACTAATCTCTGGTTTGAAATTTTGAGTTATTTAATAAATTTTTTTTCAAAAAAATAAAAATAAAAAAGAAGACGAGGAAAGAGATTTCTGAAACGCAATTTGTCGTGGGCTTTCGTTTTTCCAAGCATATGGGAAGACCACTTTACAACAGCGGAAGTAGTAATTGAAGAACCTTTGGCTTTGAGCATCATTTTCATCTACTCAACAAAACAAGTTAACATGGACTCTTTAAGGAAAATAATTGAAAAAATAAATAAAAATAAGAATGATAAGAGTCGTGATAAAATGAAATATTATAATTCAAAATTACGTTTGATATGATAACCAAATGGACGTAAATGAAAAAAAAATTAATTGATTTTAATATGCTTATATGATAGTTGATTTATTATATTAACTTTAACAAAATTATTTTTTTAAAAATAAAAATTATTAAAAATATAATTTTATTAAAATTAATATACTAAATTAATTATTATGTAAGTACATCAAGTTTAATTAATATTTTTTTATGAGAATGATAATATATTTTTTTTGGTAATGAGATAAATAAAGATTAAAATATTACTTTTGATAAAAATTGAAAAAATATTGGCAAAAAAAAGTAAAATAGGCCTCCATGATTCCATTTCTCATCATTTCCTCCATTAGCCCACTGCCCTTTCATTATGCTAGAGTTGCAGACAAATCAAATCAACCAGTTGATCGGCAATGATGAATGCAAAACGACAATAGCAGAATGACAATGATAGATACTGAGAACAGTAAAAAGGTCAAATAATGTTGGAAGGGAAGCTAGGCATGATTGAAGGGAGCAAAATGTTAAGAGTCTGATTCGTTTCAGTAACTGGAGCGATCCAATTATTTTTTTATATTACTGGATTTACTTCAATTACAGAAATAGATCCAAAAATAAAATGTTGTTATCAAAGATCGACGACAGCAAAGGGTTGCAAAACGACGGTGGAGAAACCAAACCGACAGTGGTGATCAAGGAAGCTTTGAATGCTGAAGTTTAAGAGATTTTGGTAATTTGGCTCCCATTCTCTTGCAAGTAGCCTCTTTTCATAGTCAATTTGAAAGAAATAACTCTCCTATGAACTGTTGAAAAGGTGTCTCCCGTAACTTTCGTTCTCCCACGCATCAAGCATCCATCTCTTGCTTTCCATTGCTCTTTCCATCTCTCATCTCATTGAGTTCATTGCACCAAATATACCCTTAGAACGTAGAAATAATTTCTGACATATGCATTCCTCCAATCCTCAGAAAATTTGAATCCGAAATACATATCATATGATTTTTTTTCAATTCAAATTTACTGTATATTCATTTGAATAAATCTTCTTAATACACAATGATATAGTAATATTTTAAATAAAAAATAGCATCCTGTTGAAAAGAAATCAAATTCAATAGCTTGTAAGAGGTTATAGTATATTCCTCATATTTTACAGTCTATTTTTTTTTTTATCTATTTCAACTATTTTGTATAAGAAATGATTTAAAATATTAATATATTTTTGTGAGTTATGATAATTTTTTTCTAAAAACTTTTATATTTATTAAAATTGCATTAAAAAATTGATTGACATATTTTTAACCATTAGATCCTAAACAACTAATGATCCAAGTTTTCTATCGTAGAAAATTATAAACATCCAATCATTTAGACATCTATATTTCCGTTAGCCACAAGATATTTTCAATATTCAAAGTGCTATGTACTGCATGTACAATCCACCCACATAAAACTCAATTTGTCAACTACAACCATATTTTCTCAACAAATAAACTCATTTTATTACTCATAAAAATCAAATTTAAAGCCTTATATTACTTTTAATTAATTCAGAAAAAAAATACTACGGTATTGGTTCATAAAAATAGATGATGTAAATATCCAACAGTGAAAATTTTTTGTTTAGAGTCATATGTGTATGGGGAAAAAGGGGAAAAGATGGATAAACTGAAAGTGTACTAACTTTTGTAAGGCACGAAACAAGGTGGAACTATATGTGGAGATTCGTTACACACTGGTGGCTCAAAATTCAAATATTTCAAAAGGAGTTGATTTTAAGGCATACATAGCTTTCATTTTCTTAAGGTCAAAAGCTAAGCAGGCTTATCATATAACTAATGGCCATAACCTACCATTCGAAAGCCATAATTAACCTTTCATCTTCTAGAAGACTAATCACATATAGCATGCCAACTTTCTCTGAAATTTCAGTCTACGCAATTCCACTGCTGCCAACCCAAACTGATCAAAAGAAGGGGACAACAACCATAAAATGTCAATTACACTTTCTTCATTTCTACCCCCTAGCTCTAAAGTTATATACATTTGGAAAACATTCATTTTCTTAATCACCACTAATTATGTTAAAATTTCGATAAAATTGTTTTTTATATACATCTTTTATATCTAATTAAGAAGCATCAAACTATAGAATTAAGTGTGTATGTATGTATATATTATATGCATTTGACATTAATTTGGTAAGTTAAAAATCTTCAGTTCTATCCTCCATTATACTGAAACAATGTTTTCAATACATTATATTATCATAATTGATATACAATTTTAACAGTTCCTACTCTCTTTATGGACTTGATATCTGCTAGCAGATCCTGATCATTTAATAGTTGGTGCTCTATTATTTAAAAGTTGGAATAATAAAATCCAAAGACTTCATGTTTGAATTAGTGGAAGATAAAAAGAGGAAGTGGTTATACTTCGACCACTTGTAGGAGGGTCTTTGGAAAATTAGGAGGCAGAAAGAAAACAATTAAAGAGAGATATAAGTATTAAACTTAATTAGTGTCTATTTGAACTGAAGTTAGGTAAAACTGAATTTAGACCAACTTAATTTTAATAATTAATTTTAGTCAAAAGTGAATTTGCATAAGTGTAATTTATAATTGAAAATTTTTATATCACAATTGAATTTTGTTCCCAATGCATTTCATCTAACTTAAAAATAAGTTTTTTTTTTTAAATTTTTGTGCAAATAAACGTTTTAAAAGCAAAAGCAATTTTTTAAAAAATAAACATAAAAAAAACAATACTATTTATAAGGTAAATTGTCATTATTCGTCCAAAAAAAAATTCTCACACATCAAACCATTAATATTTATATTTGTAATTTTTTAAAATTAAAATAATACTTTTGTAATGAGAATTTTAAAAGACCTCCCAATCTTATTATATATAAAGTACAGAACAAAAAGTATAAAGAATAAAAAAAAATATAACACTTGTAATTATACATAATTTTCTCCAGATAATAATTGGTGCTTATTTAATATTTAACTGCTCCCGTTGACGTGAACAGCTTATCGGTGGAAAGTAATTAAGGAAGTTCAATCATTAAACAAAGAATTAATATCCATCATCAAGTGATTTTAAGAAATGAAACGATGATAAAATTTTCAAAGTTTAAACAATCACATTAATCAACTGTATTGCTTTTCTCTATCGCTGTGTTCTACTTACAACTTGTTTGGAATAATATTGGCCGAAATTTCTAAGACTAATTCGGGAGATAATTGATGATTAGTCATATTTAGGTATTACATATGCAGAGCATGATTAAATAGACAAAAATATAATGAAGTTTATTGCCTTGTCTTGAACGCAATTTGCACTATTATGACTTGATCCAGGCAACATTCAGCTAGCAAGCAATGGGTAAGAGGGACCCTATTGGCGTGTGGAAAAAAATGGGGAATCTGGATGTTGTGTGACTTATTGTGGCATTCATACGGCAAAGTAAAACCCGCGTTGCCCAACTTACCAAACAAGTAGTACTTTACTTCTCTGTTAAAAAATAAAAGTCAATCTCAATCATATAATGAGAGGGTTCTTTACTTACTTTTTCAGTTCTGGAAACTTTCTATAAAAGCAGTCAAATTTGGCCTACAGTTTTATGAATATTTCACCGTAAATATACATCAAATCGTTATAAGTGGGACCCTTGACTTGGACAAAAGATTACGTACCAACAAGACATGTAAACACTTTGACAAATCATGGCAGGCACGATCCTTTTGGCTTGATTCAAAAAGAAACGACGCGGGTTCACTCTGGTGCATGATCGATATGCGTCTGATTAAATCAGAGAATACCCAGTAAGGGTCCCATTTTTCTAGTCTGTAATAAATCGGAAGCGCTTTATTATAAGACGTAGAAAAAATGGCAAATTAATTTCCCATGCACTGAAGCAACGGTGTACGTGTTAGGTTACCTGCCGACCCAAAGGACCTTGAGGTTTGACGGTGACAAGCCATGTCCGCCTATATATATATGCCACTCCATACCCACACCTTAACCACACAAGCACACCCACGTAGACTTATAATTAGAGGGTTTTAATTAGCAAATAGCAATGGCTTCGTTATCTGGTAGCTTGATGAGAATGGGGGTGTGTCTGCTTGTGCTGCTCCTCTTGGGGAGTGCCAATGCACAGCTTTCCACGAACTTCTACTCATCTTCTTGCCCAAAACTCTTTTCCACTGTTAAGTCCACCGTCCAATCTGCCATTTCAAAGGAAGCTCGCATGGGTGCTTCTCTCCTTCGCTTGTTCTTCCATGATTGCTTTGTCAATGTAATTCCTTCCATTCTTTGCCCTCTTACTTCACACACACACACACACAGCTTCTTCTCCCATGCATTCACTAAGGCACTGACCAGTGATCACCACACTGCAAGTTATAATTCTTATATGTGTAATTATACCTTTTTCGTTTTAATCATAACAAAAATATGTTTAGAGGAGTAACTTCCTAGAATCAGACACCTTATTTCCTTAGTTAATTAGATTAAACAAAATTTTAATACAGGAAAAAGAAAAAGAAAATATAGAGAAGTTCTTTAACTGCATCTCAATAGGTAGATTACTAGATAAATATTCCTTGTGTTAACCACCTGACTTCACTAAGTTTAGACTCTTCATATATAATAATTATAAGCGCTGGCTGGCACATTGTTTATTGGTTAACCATTAGCCAACTAGTAAGAAAAGGTGACAATGTAGCTTGAATTAATTATTTTATTTTTTTTAAAATATGAATTGCAGGGATGTGACGGTTCGATTCTTCTCGATGACACATCGAGCTTCACTGGAGAGAAGAATGCAACCCCCAATAGGAACTCGGCTCGTGGATTCGAAGTGATAGACAACATCAAGTCGGCGGTGGAGAAAGTATGCCCTGGGGTGGTCTCCTGTTCCGATATCCTCGCCGTCGCCGCCAGAGACTCCGTCACCACTGTAATTACCCTCCCTGAATTTCTATGCACTCTCATCTAACAATCATCCCTATATATATATATATATATATATAATTCATAATCCTATACTCTGCTTTTCAGCTTGGAGGCCCTACATGGAATGTGAAACTGGGAAGAAGAGACTCTAAAACGGCTAGCCTTTCTGCTGCTAATAACGGCATCCCTCCTCCCACTTCCAACCTCAACCAGCTCATCTCCAGGTTCTCCGCTCTTGGCCTTTCCACAAAAGACTTGGTCGCATTGTCTGGTATGGTTATTATCAATTAATTAATTATGCATGGGTTTGATAGCTAATTAATCATGCCTAATCAAACTCAGAACTAATGTATTTGTGGGTGAAAATTAATCTAGGGAGTCACACAATTGGACAAGCGAGGTGCACGAACTTCAGAGCCCGAATCTACAACGAGACCAACATAGACAGCTCCTTCGCCAGCACGAGGCGATCGAGCTGCCCAAGAGCCTCAGGCTCAGGGGACAACAATCTGGCTCCTCTTGATCTTCAGACTCCAACAGCTTTCGACAACAACTACTTCAAGAACCTGGTTCAGAAGAAGGGCCTCCTCCACTCGGACCAGCAGCTCTTCAATGGCGGTTCCACCGATTCCATAGTGCGCGGCTACTCCACCAACCCCTCCTCTTTCGCTTCTGATTTTGTGAGCGCCATGATCAAGATGGGAGACATCAGTCCCCTCACTGGTTCCAACGGCGAGATCAGGAAGAATTGCAGGAAGGCCAACTAATTAGTTATCCACTCTCTCGTCTTTTTGCAACTATGAATAATGCCGAGCTCCAAAATTTTTTGCTCCTTTATTGGTGTATCTCCTATATTCTATGGTGTCTGTATTTTTTATCTTTTTTAACGCGGTAGGATAGGCTCAAGATGGGAGGCCGGTTAATTTTTATATTTATATGTTTGCTTGTAATTGTTCCTTTATATATGGTCGGTCTCCACTGTGATGACTTTTGTATTATATATGTTCGTTTACGATATATGTCACAATTTTAAGCCTAATACATCCTCTCAACTCTCAACACATTCTTTAGAAATATATGTATAAAAGTTTATACTTATAGTTGATAATATCTTAATTTTTATTCCAAAAAAATATAAACAAATAAATATTAAATACACAAAAAGAATATCAGCTCGCCAGCTTTGAATAAATTATACTAGTTTTATATGAAGGTTAAATTACGCATAATATATATATTTTTTCCAACAATATTATTTAACTTACCTGATTAAGTATAAAAGTTAAAATCGTAATAAATTATCTGTTGAAAATTCAAAAGTTATCATGTGGCTTTACCAAGTAACAACCAATGCAATTTTAAGTCAAGCAACCAATCCAATAATAGCCACGGAATTGAAGACCAACAAAAACAAAAAGAAAATATATCTGAAATGTAAAATTATGGGGCCGGACGTCCTATTTTGTGGGCCAACGTACAGGCCCAACTAATGATATGGACTTTTGGGCCCGAAGATTGTACGATTCTAGTTGAACGATAGGATACAAGAATCCATTCGAGACGATTACGTTGAATTTTGGGCCTTTTAAGTCCCAAATACTATAACCTCCTAAAAACCGAAGCCTGAGAATGGCTAATATTCCCAACTAATTAAATCTCCGCTAGGTTGATGTTTTTTACCACAAAAAAAAAAAACGAATTAAAAAAAATTGGAACTTTTTGTTTTATCTGTATGTTATCAAATTTAAAGTTATTATGTAAGAAATATATAAATTTTATATATAATTAGGTTTTTTTTTTAATTTTTTAGACATGTCTAATTTCTTTTGAAAATTTTGAAAATAATAATATTAATATGAACTGTTTACGCTTCTAGTTTGACAAATAAATCTCCAGTAGTGATGGTCACGGGTACCATAGGAAAGCACTTTATATATCGTCATCCTTGGATCCATAATGAACTCTATTCCCATCGTACTCCCTATTGAATTCCGAAATTCCTGAACCCAAAAACTGATTTACCTAAAGAAATTTTCAAATCAACAAACCTTTTTTTCCAGAGCTTACATGAAATTCATTCCTATAAAATAACAATAAAAGTCTTACAGCAAATTCATATCATTCTTGTTTTAGAAAAAAATAATATTATTCAAATATACAATTCATATAACTTGAAATTATCTAGTCTCAATATTTTCAAGTTGGTTCTAGAATTACAATCTTTGAGACGCACACATAGAACTTCTCTATACTTAAAACCTTAGAAGCATTATTATTGTTATTATTATTATTGATCCCTGTTCAAACTTAAACAACCAAATTTAGTGAATAACTATATGGTAAGGGTTTTTTTTTTTTAATCATTCCCATCCAGTAGGCAAAATGTCACGAAAAAATGGTTAAAGTAGTATAAGAAATTTTCATACTTTGTATCTGATCAGGTTAAGAAAAGAAATTAGTCAAAATATGTGTAAAATGACTGAGATAATGTTATACGAATAAATTTAATTAACAGCAGTTCTCAGATTTAAGAATGAAGCTTGACGGGTCAATTAGTTAGTTTGTATATTTGAATTCCCACTCTACTAATAATGACACGACTAAGTTAAAGGGATTTGGTTTCTCTAAAAATTTAAATTTATTACATTTAAGATGGATATAGTTATTAAAATTTTATTTAATGATTCAAATTTTAATAAATATTAAATAATTTATAATAAAATTTTAAAATTTAGACCATTAAATATTCATTTAATAATTTAAATTTTATTAAATTCACATGCATTTAAATTTTTAACTTCACTAAATTCATTTATCAGCCATCTTTGCCCGCGAAGACAAATATATATGCTATGCAATGTTGTAGGTAAAAATAAGAAACTCTTTCTATAGTTGAGCTTCTTTTTTTTTGTCCTTTGACATATGGTTCACCATTTCTTTAATGATATCCAGGAATATGATTACAAGGTTTAAAATAAATTAAACAAATTAATTAGTGTCAAATATTGCTCAATTTAATCATTACAAATACAACATTTATAATTTGATAAGTTGTAAAAATTACTTTTTATTTTATCCTCTGCATATGAATATTTTTAAATTTTAATTTTTTTATAGAAAAAATTATGATTATTAATTATATCCTTTACAATAATTTTTTTTTTCAAATTATCATATTTTTAATTGCCAATTTTGAGAATGGAATTATTTGTAAAGAATTAAGTTAAAAAAATATCTATATGTAAAGTGTTAAATTATAAAATATTTTACCTGTATGGATTAAATTAATAAAATAATTCATGAAGAACTGATTTAAAAAATATTGTATTTAAAAAGGATTTAAATAAAATTAGTTTTTCAACACAAAACGATGACTGACTCATAATAACCCTAGAGAAATTATATTCATCAATATTAGCTTTCTAATTTCGAAATGGTAAACAATCTCTTGTCTCAACATTGACAACCAACGAACAGTCTAATACCATGCATATTAATTGATTGATAAAATTAACATATTAATTGATGTGTCATTAATGCAACCAAGTATAATATAAAGATATAATTATAATAACATTAAATTAAAAATTAATAATATTATAATTATATTTTTATATTATAATTAAATATATTGATACACTAAAAATTATAAATGCTCCAAAAGATTTAATCATTAATTTATGATATGCATATATGTTGGCTATCAGTGGAGTGAAATCCAAGTTTGTATAGCTTCCAACACATGCATGAATTGCTAAGTTCGAGCTAAAAAATAAATGATACATAGAAACCAACCCTCATGACTCATCCTCGTTAGCTTGGAAATATTCCATTTTTCAAATTAAAATATAGTTCTACGCTAGTGAGTGTATATAAAGACGTACATATATTCAATTTTACTTATTTAATGGTTTATTTGTCTGTGTGTTTTGCATGATTCTTAAAAAAATTAATTAATTTTATTATATATCAATATATTTTATTATATCAATATGTTTTAAATTAACAATATTTATAAATTAAAAATTAAATTGAGTAATATATTATGTTATAAAAAAATATAATAAATTACATAAAGTCAATTAATTATGTGAGATTAATAAAAAAATAATAATAATAATGGGTAACTGAAAAGACATCATTATAAATCATTTAATCTTATATTATTTTTATTTATTTTAATTTTAGATTATATTAAGTTATATTTATAGTTCCTTGTTAAAAAAATTTAACATTAATTAATTAATTGATTTTTTTTTGTTAACTCCAAAAATAGTTTGAATCTAAAAGAATTCTCAATTTAAGATATAATTAATTAATTAATTAATTTATTCATTCACTTTAAATAATTCTTGTATTTTAAAAATAGTTTATTAATTTTTTCATTCACTCAAAAAAATATTTTCATATTTCAACAAATTTTCAATTTAAGAAAAAATTAATTAATTTATTATTTTTTTAGTTAACTACAAAAAATTTATACAAATTAAATTTTTTATTATCTTTTTGTTAACTACAAAAAATTTATTCACTTCAA
The DNA here is from genome assembly GCA_037074485.1 of Delonix regia. Lineage (NCBI taxonomy): Eukaryota > Viridiplantae > Streptophyta > Magnoliopsida > Fabales > Fabaceae > Delonix > Delonix regia. The sequence goes on along the minus strand of CM073452.1, from coordinate 15,375,482 downwards.
AATATTATTAATACATGTATAAGAAAAGTGAAAAGTCATCATATGAAAAACTAATATTTTAATCAATGAACCTTTTCAACAATCAAATAGAACTCCTGCATTATAAAGAATCTATTTTACTCATATATACTGGATAATAGATTTTCCAGGTCTGAAAATTATCATCTGGTTATAGTATGAAAAAAGTTAACAATTCGCTCACATTCAAGGAATGAAGGTTGGGCTATATACGTCAAGCACAGACAGGAAGATGCCGCGACCTTAAGGCTTAAGGAATCATGACATGGGACCAATACATGTCATTGTAATTAATATCTAGAGGATTATCTATGTGTTTTGAGTACATCATGAAGAAAAAGAAGGGTCTATTCTCTTTAAAAACAAGGATATGCTAAAGTAGACTAGAAAATACAAAATATTCATTATACTTTATAATTTAATTTTGACCTACTTATCTTTGCCCCACACCCCTCCAAAAAATAATCTAGTTGAGTCCTTCACGCCAAGGAAACCCACTGTTAATGGAAAAGTAGCTGGCAATACAGTATGACTATCCAACAAATAATATATACTAATTCACCCGCCAAAAAATGAGGTTTTTATAATTGCCTCCAGATTCTGTGTTTACATTAACTCCCTCATATGTGCTCTCATTTAGCATCAAATAAAGCATATTAATAAGTGAAATGATTAATAAGAAATCAACAAATGTCTCGTTATAAGAAACTTTTTCTTGGGGCGTCGTTTAGTCAGCAAATCAATTAAGTTCCCCTTAAGCTCCCCCATATCTTCAATTGATTCTATATAGATATACTAATTTTCATGGATTCAATTTGTCATGCGGGTATTCTTCTCGAAATCTAATCAGTCCCTTTATCTTTGCTACACATCTATAAGGAAGAATTAATGAACTAGTAATTTCAATATATAAAAAAAACTATTTTCTTTTTGGGTATATATGAAAAAGAAACTCAACTTAATTATAGATGAAGAACGAGTATGTCACTGTGGATTATAATTCAAGAGTCATATATATCACTATCTCCAAAAGCAAAAAGATCAAGAAAAGGAATTGAGGTATATAGAGTAACTACACATGTACCCAAAAACTAATATTGGTAAACGTATAAGAATGTCAACACTCGTAAGTCGTAGCTAGACTCACAGTTAATTCTACGAATAATCAGATACAAAGAATGGTAATAGTTTAGTAAATGACAAATAATTTAAGATAGAAAACTGTTTGAGGTTTAGTTGTATATGCTTCCCATACATAACCAAATTTCTGAGAAGTTTATCACAAGCATATCTTTTGTCCCTTATAACTCTAAACAACGATCTATACACTTTGGTGACACCAAATATATCAATCTAAATTGAAAAATGTACAATACATATGTTGTATGGTTTATTATCACACAAAATTTTTTAATTTTTTTATTGATTTTTTTTACAACTAATCACTGTACAACAAATATGTTGTACAATGATTGATTCACTTTCTAAAATATGTAACATGTTCGAGCATTATCCATAGTGATCCTGGCGCGTGCAAATTTAATTCCATACTCAATAGTATCTGGCAACTTCCATCCCACTCCTGCTTTGTATATATAGAATTAATATTTCCCAATCCAAACTGCAATTGCATCTCTACAATATTTATCAGCAGCGGTTTTAATTTCTGGTCCGTTTCTTTCATAAAATGATGAGGAAAAAAAAAAATCCTCGGACTATAATATAAGTTTGGCAATGTGCCTATTTGAAATTGAGAAAAGGGGAAAGAAAAAGAAGCAAATCACATGATGAGGAGCTAGCAATTTCAACCTTCAAGTAGTGTATTGGCTAGTCAGCATGAGAAGACTATAGAAGAAAACAAACACTCAAAGAACTCTATCTATTTAGGCATTATTCATCGTGGATTATGCCAATAACAAAAACAATAGCCCATAAACACTATTATTCTCCTTTTCCTTTCTTTACTCCCTCTGTGATGCATAGAGAGAAATAAATTGAATTATTTAGTCTGCAAAATTAAGTTCGATATGATTAACCAAAATAGGAAATACTATCACTTGAAATAGTTATAATTGGTGGGAGCCCTGTGGAGGGTGTACATGGAAGAAGAGGAAGAAGTGGGAGGTAGAGGAGGAGGAGATGAAGCAGCAATTGAATTTGAAACAGCCCAGGAAGCAGGTAGGAGCATTGAGGCAACATGAGAGGAGGAGGGAATCATATTATTATCATTAGCTTCCCTAAGTTTGTATGTAAGTATTTGTGACCTTACTGCGTTAAGTTCAGCTTGTAAAGATTGAACTTGCTGTTGCAAAGAAGAAATTGCACCCATGCATCCATACACTGGATCTCTTAGCCTCACATTTGCCTCATACACTAGACTGTTTGCTGCATCTGCTCTTTGACTCAGTGGTACCTCCTATGTATATAACACACAACATCACATGCAAAAGTTGGTTATAGTTTTTTACGTTTTTCCATATATTATTATGTATAAAACCTTACTTACAATTAAGGGTATTATTATATTTACCATTAGCATCTTGGAGACATTGCTGGCACCAAAGACTTTGTGGACAGAAGCAAACTTTTGGGGCTCGTGAGGAGAAAAATAGGGAGAGAAGGGGCATTCTTGGGCACATCTTCGTCTTAATAGCTTACACGCTGCACAAGGGGTTATGGTATTTAGGGTTCCTGGGGGACCCAACATGTGTCTTCTTCCCATTTCACAAGAAACATCTCCTTCCCTCTTGATCTTCTTGCCTGTCTCTTCAAATCTCTCCCTAATATATATATATATAAAAGTAAGAAATTTAGGAAGTTAATATAGAAGGACAAACATTTTAACTTTGATCACCAAGTTCGCATAGGGACTTATAAAACTCATAGGATTTAATCTCTGTGCGCATATGTGAGTGATAGAGCATCAACTGTTCTTTGAAAAATCAGATTCAACATGTGATGGAGCAAGCTTGCTATGACGTAATAGAAGAGATATATAACCGTACAAAAGATAATTAAGAGAGATGATCAGAGGGTGACTTCTGTGACTTACCTTTCTCTGGACATTCAGGCGCATGCTCTCTGAGTATGAAGTAGGAGCTACTTAGGGAGAGAATAAGAGAGAGGAAAGAGAGTCCATAAAAGAGGAGAGGAGAAAGAAAGTAGGGGTAGAAAGTAAGTGTGCTTGAAAGGCAAGGCACACCAAGAAAAGCGGTCCAGCTATATTTTTCAAGGAAATGGACAAACCGAATATATTTAAATATTTATACTTTTCAAAGAAATGGACAAAACAAATCTTTATGTAGATTAGACTTGGTTATAATATTTTTTTATGATCGTTTTTTAATGAAAATATGACATGAGTAAAGGAGTTAAATAATTTGAGGGAGAGAGATATGGGAAAAAGGAGTTAAAATAATTTTGCTATTTTGTTGGTTGATGTTAATTTTCATTTAGACCTCTCTGATTCACGTACGATCGAGGATTTCTGGGTTAACTAAAAGGAAAATTGAACACCATGAGGAGTCCACGATCTAGAGGTAAAGAGAAAAAGAGTGAGAGAAGGAGTGTCTCTCGAAAGTTGAAAGTATAAATGACAGCCTTGACACTGCTTGCTCACGTGTGAGTTAAGTGTTTGACTTTCTTAGTAATCAACTTTGTGATTCCATATTGTCGCCATGCATGTGGTTCTTTGCTTCATACCGAGGGCTTCAAGAAACTAAGCATTTTTGTTTGTAACTTTTGGGCAATCCTAAACAAACTTCGAAATAAATTCAATTATTAGCAATTAATTAATCCTAAATTAGATGTACATCGACAATTTAGAATGTTATAGTCTGTTGTCAAATTCAAATGAACCCCTATGTCAAGCGTCTTAAAAATAGAATATTATAGAGTCACCGTGTGGAAACCGCAAGCTGACCTTAGATAAGACGACTAATGCAGCAGACAAGATTTGCATTGAAAAACATAAAGTACTGCTTTAGTTTATTAATAATATTTTCTTCCCTATTTGTATGTATGTTTAATAAGCTCTTTCTTTATTACTCTAATTAGCTGGAATATTAATATTTGAGCTTAATAACATTGTACATGAAGAGAAATTTGAAGGTGAAATGAAAAAGGAAACAGCAGATAATTAGAGGCTTTATCCTACACGCAAGACTCTTGCTTTTGGTGATTAATTATGAATTTGCTTCAAAACTTCAAACTCAAGGACTCCTTAAACTGCGTCACCAAATCATTAAGGGTGAGGAAAAAGATTGGACACCCTTCAAGATACGTTGATGATCTTTCGCGGAAAATGACTTTTGTTATGCGTGATAGATAGAGAGATCGATCTATGCTAGTAATTTGAGACATCTCACCCAAACTGTCATGTTTAGAAAATCATTTGACACTATAAGAATCTATAGGACAGTTGCTATTTGATTTCAACAACCCTAGCTATAGTGTTTCATTTTAGTTCCTCATAATGACTAAGACGGTAAACTGCTTAACGATCATAATTTGTCCTTCACAATGACGAGACACATATTGCTTTGCCCTTGAAGCACACGTTAACATGATATGGAGAAACCAGAAGCTCGCCGTTCAATTAATTGCTGCAATTTCAAATCCAGGGCACTTTTTATCACAGAGAAGGACCTAGACGTTTCAGAAATTTAATTAAATTACAAAGCAAGATATGGCCCTGGCCTGATCAAACCAGTCTAAGTAATATGTTTTCCTTAATCCTTTGGATATTATGGGTGAGGGAGAGTGTTCAATCAAAGTGGGTGGTGACAGAGAGGGGATTGGGGAAGAGAAGAGTGTATTAGGAGGGGATGGTTATATATACATATAATTACGTAAGAGTGGATTATGCTTAGGCTTTAAGGGAGTGGTGCCATCCCTTCTTGTTTGACTCCTATTTTGAGGCTTACAAGTCTCCCTCTTGTTTTCTCTTCCCAACCTAATTTTCCAATACTTTGATAATTAGCTCTATTCATCCTGCGTTACTGCACCAAACAGTGAAAAAATTATCCAAAGGTATGGTTCTTGAAAAACAAACCTATAAATAGCACAACACACCCTGCTAGAAATCCAAATTCTATTAATTCTTGGATTCAATGCTCATTTTCAATTTTGTATTTATCAAACAAATAATCATTTAATTTATAATGTTATCCATAAATATATGATCCATGGATTTGAAAGCGAATTCCTTGTGTGTGCAATTATGGATTATAGGATTAGATTTAAATATATATATATATATATATAATAATAATAATAATAATAATAATAATAATAATTTAATTTTAAGAAATATTAATTTTTTTAGAATATCATAAGACATATTCATATATTTAAGAGAAATAGACGGTAAAATATGTAAAATAATTTATAAGCAGTTTAAAATTATATTTTTTTCTTTATGCTTTAACAAAATGTCATCTTGCTTAAAAATAATTTAAAATATTAATATGTTTTATGATAATTATTTATTAAAATTAAATTACTTTTTAAAAAAAAAATATATATATATATATATATATATATATATATATATATATATATATATATATAGAAATCCAGACCATTCTATTTGTGAACCGTACTCTCCTAACCAATTACAAACAACAAGGAATCAACTTTGGATAGGCACTAAGTAGCCCAAAAATGTCTCCTATTAGACTAGTAGTCGGAGATAAATAGGGTTTTAGGGTTAGAGGCACTCTATCAACAATATTTTTTGGGTAAACATGAGTTAAGCCACACGGGCACGGCCACTGTGTATACATATATAAAACTCTTGTATTAAATCCTGGCCACTAAATGTATATATGCTTGATGCACCGAGTTGAACTGCTCATTTATGAAGCATTTGCTTAGGGACTAACTTTTTAGCTTCTCTAAAACGACAAAATTAGGGGAAAATTATTAAAGGGCTAAATTAAAAAAATGTTATATTTTGAATGATCAAATTAAAAAAGATTAATCATCTTCTATAGATAAAACAATATTAATATCTACTCTTAGTTTTAATATGTTTCGATTATATATGGATGGGTATAAATATAATTAATATAATGCCAGATTGAGTAAAATTTAGCCCTATAATTAATAATAGCACTTGGGTTATGTTTGATATGTATGAATGATATTTGTGAGAATGGAAAAGGAAATGAAAAATAGAATTGAAAGTAATGAAAATGAATCAAATAAACAAAAGTTATGTTTGGTATGCAAATAGAATGTAATGAGTTTTGAAAAAATTTATATTTGGTACGAAGGAAATTGGAAAGCAAAGTAAAACTAATGTTTGAAATGTCCCTAGCAATAAAATTAATAAACTAGAAAAAATAAAATTCTTTTCCATAAAATTTTTTTTTTTTTAAAACATTTGTTCCATACCTCATTCTTTAGTTCTAATAAAAGAATGTTAATTCCTATATCTAAAGGATTCTTATTTTCCAAAGAAATGTTTGAACATTCCATTCTACATATCAAATATCTCTTCTCGAGGAATCCTTTCTCTCATTTCTTTTCTATCATTCCCTTTCCTATATACTAAACACACCCTTAGTGGTAACTTCCACGCTCATCTTCAATTTTGTTTGCAAATTAGAATATGAACTGTACCTAACTCTGTTTAAATTAAATAAAAGTTAAAATAATGTACAAACAATTGAAACAAGTCAAAACCAAATTTAACAACACAGAATCAAACAAAACCCAATAACAAATATTATATACTTGCATTTATATCATACATGCATATAACCTATAGCTTAGTCTAGCTTGTTTGTGAAATCAAAATTTTTCAATTCAATTTTAAAACCGGGCTCAAGTTTTTATTCTGATCAGCCTGAAATTTTTGTTTCAAATAGAATCTATAAATCCTAATTAAATAGAATCAGATCAAGATTTGTAGTCCAATGGGCTTGGACACGATTATCCATATGTTCAAATATATGCTGGGGGTGGTTAGCTTAGACATAATAGGATCATAATCGTGCTATATGGCTGAGGCATTAGTACAGATCAGTTGTTGGAGAGTATAATGAACAAAACATCACTTCAATTATATGAACATTTAAAAAAAAAACACGATATAATATTTAAATTATCACATTTTTATATTTTATATATATATATATATATATAATTTTAATCATAATTAATACTCATGCAAATTTTGATAGTGTATATTTTTATAAATAATATGTGAGATATAATAGAAAAAACTTATTTGAAAAAAGATTCATATTCAACCATGATTGACTAGTAAACTTTGTAACCTGCAATGTCCAAAGACTTAAAGGAAGCACCCGAAAAAGAAAAGAGAAAACCTTAAAATATTACTCAGAGTCATAGGAACGGAAAAGTTAGAATGATATATATCTCATCAAGTAATTGATATGAGATATATGAAATAATTAATTTATTTGGTTTTAAAAAATAACTCCCATTTTCTTTAACTCCTCAAAAGTAATAATTAATTATATAATTACCAAAGAGTTTAAAATTCTTCTTTTAACCCTCAGCTAATAATTTAATAGAATAATTACTAACAAGTCTTAGGCTGCACATTAGAGCTTCTAACTAATAAGCTTATGGATAATTCAACCTATAATTAATTACCCACAATTAATATGAACATATAATCCATTCTTGGTTTAATTTAAGATTGATTGCCAAATTAACAACTATAAGAAAATTGTTCTAATAATAATATTAATAATAATCCACAAAATAATTTAAAATTATTCCATTAGTCTTTCACATGGATAACATTAATCAATTACTAAGATAGGCAATAAACTAACAAAACTAAGCAATCAATGGTCACATAAAACCATAGATATATGTGTATATTAAACCATGCCAAATTTAGAAATGAAACTATACAAGATTATTGAATTCAATAGGGAAATAAGTAATGTTAACATTGTCATAGACTTAGTTTCAATATTTGAACCGAATAAAGTGCAAAACAACATTTTTAATGTCTTATTTCATCACAAAGACCCTAAAGGACTCAACTCATATTCTCATTAGACCTAAGTTTTATCAAGGATTCAACAAGACTCATACAAGTTACAAGATTTTGATATATTATTATGGGTAGGCCTTTGGTCAATGGATTTACAAGTATATGTCCACCATAAATGTGAACCACTCAAGTATAAAATAAGGAAAAATTCAAAAATGAAACTATAAATCATTCGATAAGGAAAATGATGTTATAAATGTCAGCAAAGTTTTAATTCTGAATAATGTCAAAATTTTGGCATAACTAAGAACATAGAATCTAATAGGGAAATAAATGCTATAAATGCCAAATTATGTTAATGTGTTCCTTTAAGAACATATAACTCAAACTCTAATTAAACTAAGATATCATAATTTTCAAAACAACTGAGAGTTAGAAGTTTTCCGAAAAACTATAATGGGTTAATCTTGGTGAGCGGATCACCCAAAATGTTTAATATATGAGATTTACAAATATTCTTTCCAACAAACAGGAATTAAGTTATATAACTCAAATTCCTATAATTTTAAGAGAAGTTTATAATAGAGTTACTATCGCAACAAAATGGTCAAGACTTAAAATATATACACAACATAAATTTATTTCCTTGACCATGTTCCTTGACAAATGACCATAACAAAACAAGCGACATAGTTTTCACTTATATATATGAGGTAACTGTAAGTGTCCATTTGACACTTCTCAATAGAACAATTCCTTAAAACATTACAAAGGTATATACACAAGTAGAAGCAACTATAACTGTCTAATTGACATTTTACCACAAATAGCTACTCACAAAACATCATAAAATGTATATACGACAATAGATTTCAAATAATCAATCAAATCACATAATATAAAACCAGATTGTCAATAATTACAAGTAAATCAAATTCATTATAATAGAATATGCGATTTCAATTACCTTGTAGACTAAACACAACTATTTAAGTAACTATTCAATAATAAAAAATAGGATTACTCAAGTATATTCGAAGTAGATTATAGCACAAGTTATATTAGTACAATTGTCTGCTTGAGCATATATTGAGCTGCCAACAACGAAAGCAAATAATTTTTTTTTTCCATTTTAGTTTTCTCTTTGTTACATTAAGGATTCAAGAGATCTAAATAACCTTTCTGTTACCTATTCGAATAAGTGCACCACAAAGGAATAAGAATGCCTTTTAAATTCTTTGAGTACTCAGTTAATAGAAGTTCCTTGAGACAAACTAAAATAAAATAAAAGACCTATTACAATGGAGATGAATTCCAAGAACACAAAAGGTCTTATTAAGATATATCATGTTAGGTTAATACCAAGAGATCAACATCACATAAGAGGTTAATGTCACTTTAAGCTGATAGTATATTATTTGACATACATTACAAAAATAAAGATGTGGCTACATATAACCTCGTCAAACTTGAGATAATATTTCCTAAAACTTATTTCAACCCTAGATTGATCATTCAGTTTTGGAAATCAAGTGCTAAGTCCTTGATTTCACAAAATCATCCACTGAGATTTGCTGATCTCTTATAAGAAATCCAATTAACTTTATAATTATTCCAATAGTATCTTTTAATGGAGATTGATGAAAGGTATAGGAACAATCAGTTCCTTCTACTTTATTACAATTATCGTGATTATAATGGGTTTAAAACCCTTTTTAAATTTCTTTTGTAACCCCTAACTAGGTCTTGAAGACTAACTCATAATCATCAGTTTCAAAAACTCAAATGTGAATTCCAAAATTTCTCAAACATGGTGACAGATTAAGATTGATTCTTATTGAAAGGAAAACAAATTTAAAGCATTGGTCACATCAAAATATGTTCTACAAATAAACTATGTCAATAGCTAGAAATTTAAGTTTTCTAGCATATCATGCCATAATAAAGCAAAAACATAATAGGTAACTTAAGGTTACCAATTTTCATATCAATGGTTATTCCAATAGTCTCAGACTCCCATTTATCCCTTAGCACCTAGCTATAACAATATATGACTACTAATACAGTCTATATATAAGTATAAAAATCAATACTATATAAGATATCCTTTAGTTAAACTCATTAACCTCTCTTTCTAGAATTATAACTCAAACAAATGCCTTATAATACTTGAGAGTATTATAACATCAGATCCAATGATGGAATTGCAAAGTTCAAAAAGCAATTGAAAAGGACAAACTCAAATATATTGAAATCAAATTAGCTAGAGTTAGAGGGACAATCTATTGTCTTATGATCAAGTTATTATTAAAAATTATTTTGCCCTAATAAAGTCCCCTAAAAAATAGCCAACTTAAATATTACATAATTTTCCATCCACCATTCTTATTAATGATTTAGGACTTGGCCTTTTAGTTCATGGTAACCTCACATCTAACTCACAATTGGATCCAAAATATAAAGAATTCATTGTGAGAGTACATAAAAGTGTCTAATATAGGGTTTATCTCCTAAAACATGATTGGAGAATTTAAGTTATATGTGCATGAGCTTCAATATGTGTTCTTTGAACACTAAACACTCTTTTAAATTGAGTGTTTTTAAATTAGGAAAGGTTATAGCCCTTCTCGAGCCTTACCAAATTGTCTAAACCTTCCCTTTACTGATTGTCACATATACCACCCTTACAATTGGTCCCATGATATGTAAGCTCATAATCGCAAGGTATCAATTGCCCAAGTAATTTTCATGAAAATCACTTAATCATGCCTAAGAGTAAGTAAACACTTACACTTTAGATGTCGTGTTATTTCAGATGATACATGATTGATTGCTAAGATTATGAAACAGATCATGCTTTAATCTTTACTTTTATTTAAATAAAAAAAGATCCAAATAAACAATATTAGGCTACGTATAATCACCATTTTTTAAGGTAATATTTACTACATTCAATCTCCATTCATCTTTTATACAAAGCCATTAATCAAGTTTCCTAAAAGGAAATAAAACATCCAAGTCATAAAAGGCCTAAAATGGTGTATCTAAATTAAGTTCAGAAAGGAAAAAAAAATGCCTTGAATAATTGGAAACATTTTGAAGGGCCACATAGACTTCAACCATCTTAGTTCGTCTTTTGTATAAAGTCCAAACCAAGTTTCTCAAAATTTAAAGGTCTCAAAGTAAATGGAAACAATGGAATTTGGGTCTGAAACTGGATTGAATTGCCTTTAGCAATTCACCTAGGCATCAAGCTCTAAATGAACTTTCTGAAATGGTATTATAAGCCTAAAAATTCCATTTGTACTAAAAGTTATGCCTATTTAAAGTCAAGTCACATGTCTAATTATACACTTGAACTTCTGACAATTAATATAGCCCAATTATATTATGGCAACATGTTTTATCTTACTCATAATGGGTAAATACATACTTATAGTATGAAATATTTAGTACCATAATTTCTAAAAATTAAATTGATGAGATTTACACAAAAATAGGCTCAAAATTCAAATTCAACACAATATTAAATTTATAAAGGCATAGTTTCTCCAATAAATTATTTGATGTATGAAAACATTTTACCTTTGAGAGTGTGAAAAACATATTATACTTGGATGCACTTAAAATATGTACAAAAATTTGTAGCTCAAAGTTTGGAAAGTACATATCTAAAATCCCGTGTGGAATAGTATGAAAATTCAAGAACCTATATTTTTAGATTTCAAAAAATTTTAGAAAAACTACCACTAAATAGAAAATAAAAAAATTGATGTAGGAGACTTAGAGCCTAAATGGGCCCAGGAAGTAGGCCTATGTGTTACATACGCCTCAAGGCGCAAGTGGGCATTATTGCATTGCAGTGTTTATCATCTTCTTTGCTGAAACATATTTATAAGTGGGCATTTGACCCATTTCGGATATGGTTTGCTACCCATTGATTTCTAGTGCATTTTAGGGAGATCTTGGTATCAAAATGCTCATATTTTTATGATCTACAAAACCCTTGAGGTGATTTTCATAAAAAACACAACATTATGGAGGAATTTTGATTTAAAAAAATTAAAGGGTTTCTCGTGTTCGACATTTAATGGGGCTGAGATGAGTCCGTGAGTTTGAAGCATGAAAAGTGGATCATTTTGCTTCAAATCATGTTGATAAAAAACCTACAATTATGGAGTAATTTCATTCGACAATTTAGGGTCTTTTGCTCAAGCTTATGCGCTAATTAACAATGGCTGAAGCTTTTTTTGTGTTTTAGGTACCATAAGGTTCGACAATTCAAGATTTGCAAAAGCCTTATACTAATTTATAAAAAAAAAAAAAAAAAAAATCCCCCAATTTTGGTCCATTGTTATTCAAGAAAAAAATTGGAGTTTTCTCGTTCTCGCATCTATACCGGAAGTTATGCACAAAACAATTTATGATAGCAAGAAAGTGTATCTTGTGGCTTCAATCTAAAATGAATAAGAACCCAAATATAAAGTCATCTTGGTTTACGACAACATGTATATCACAAATTCTATTCTTCTTCGTGGCTAGAAGTACAATATATATTCTTTTAAGATATACATGAAAATACATAAATAAATAGAGGCTAAACAAGTAATTAGATCATAAACATGAGGCTATGATACCAATTGTTATAACAAATATGGGGGATATAATAGAGAAAATTTATCTAAAAAAAGATTCATATCCAACCATAGTTAACCAGTAGATTTTGCAATTTGCAATACTCAAAGGCTTCACAGAGGGAAACTATCAAAGATAGAAAACAGAAAACCCTAGAATATTACTCAAAGTCATAAGAACGGCAAAGTTATAATTCTATATATATTTCATCAATTACCTAATGAGATATATGAGATAATTAATTTATGTGTTTTCCAAAAATGACCTTAATTTCTTTTAACTCTTCAAAAGTAATAATTAATTAGATAATTATCAAAGGGCTTAAAATTTCTCTTTTAATCCTCAACTAGTAATTTGATAAAATAATTTTTAACAAATTTTAGACTGTAGGTTGTAGATGTTACCCAATAAATTTGTGGATAATTTAATTTATCACCGATTATTCATAATTGACATGAACTCAATTCATTCTTGATTTAAATTAATATTAATTGTCTAATTAACAACCACAATGAAATTGTTTTTATAATAGGATTAATGCTAATCTACGAAATAATTTAAAATTATTTCAATATATATATATATATATATATATAGCAAATTTATGAAAACTAATATACAGAGTGGGAATGGGGAAATGAATTCTGATAATTAGTTCCATACATAGATATCGTACAATCTGGGACGTTTGAGACGTCTAATTAAACCCACACAACCGACCAAATTACATTTGAACATGTAAAAAATCTATGTAAATATAATAATGGAGTACCTCAAACTGCACCAGGGCCTAGCTTAGGATGTTTCGGAAAGGGTAGCACCCTCTAGATACTTTTAAACCTTTACGTTTCAAAGGACTGGCAAGCCTTAAAGTGGAAGATTTTGTGCACGAGAGACAGAGATCTTCGTCTCCAATATTGGGAAACGAGGGCGACGAATATACTAATGACCATGCAGACGAGGACGAAGAAGATGAATCAGACCGAAGTGATGATGGTGACACGTGAGCCTTCCTCGAACCTGCAAACCTTGGCAAAATGCTTGAAAATATGTTGTCTAATTTGGAAATTCTAGGTTTAGTATTGGACTTGGAATTGGAATAATAAGAAGGAGGAGGCGTAAGAGGAGGCAGGGAGTTGTACTGATCAGACAATGGGTGCTTGGGAGTGCCTGGTTGTGACTCCCACGTGAAAGGAACCCCTGCTGATGCTTCTCCATAGTAGAACACTCTTGAAGAACAGTTGGCCATGGAGGCTTCCTTGTTCGTTACCCTACCCAAGAACCTCTCATTCTGCTTCCTTCTGAAAGACTTCTCAGCCGACACACCTCCTTCACTCAACATTTTTAGATTCAGATCTGATTCTAAATGCCCCAATATAACACGAGCTCATAAAAGTACGTATATATAATTACAATCAAACCCTGCGATTTTTTTTTGGAAATAGATTGGTTTCTTTAAAAGGGAATTCAATAATGAATGAAGAAGGGGGTAGATTGTTCAATTTGATAGTGGAATTGTTGAACTCGATCGTACCAATTTTAATGTGATGAAATTGATTGCCTGATAAATGGCAAACTGCAATTGAATGATGGCTGTGCCCAATTATTATTGAAGCATGCACCTACACCATTAATGAAGAGATTGTCGTAGATCGAGTTCGGATAAGCGGCCCAACAGCAGATCATGTGGCCACTACTCACAAAATTTTTTTAAAAAATCTTTTATTGTTAATTTTTTTTTTAATATCCACTACTTGACAGCAAAATTGTTGTACAACAATGGATCTACTCTCGTCCTAGATCATAGATGCTGGACTGTTCGTAAATAAATCTTTGATTGGCAAGAACAGTTGAAGGATGAAGGGAAATTAGGTTAGGAGAAAACACTGTAATAAATGAGAACATGTCGTGGTCCATGAGTCATGACTCTATGACACAAAAGAAGAAAAACTCGTTATAAATATATAGGGCGGGGTAGATAAATTATACAGTACGCATGGAAGCATTCTAGCCCCAAGCCAAGTTTACCACTTCCATGGAGTACAGCAGGAAAATTAGGGTTAGCCTAGGTAGAGATCTTGAATTTGGCTATATCTGTATGCGTGTGGTAGTTGAAACTTGAAAGGCCTCTATTTTCTGTCATGTCCTCCTCATGGTGGTACAGTGATATTGGAGCTTGATGATAACAGTGTTGGGCCTCATTAAATTGGAGCGCAACAGCTTCATGATAACGATGGGTAGCTCTTTAATTAATGTCATATTTATATGAAGCTAGATATATATATATATACACTGGTTCCTTTTTTGCTAATCAATCGAGGTTTGGTGCAATTAATGATAATGTCAAAGTTCCCGAATTTGAAGCCATATATGCACTAGCTTGCTTCAAATATGTTATCCTATATATATATACTTACTTTAAATAAATCTATCCAAGTGATCGTGCATTAACTTAAGATCATGTACGTAATAGTACATCTTAAAAACCTGTTAAACTACAACCATCTTTCTATTATATATTATCTGCGCCTTAAGAAATATATAGACCACTGCTATATTAGGATTGGGAATGTATATCTGTAATAATTCAATGTAATTATGATCTCTTTGTAGAGGCAGTGGTGGTCCAAACTGGAAAAAGAATTTGAGGCAAGGAGCAATTGGTCTTCTCTCTTAGTAACTTGCAATGTGAATTAAAATACTTTCAAGTATATTGTCACACCCCAACTTTTGAAGTGCAACCAGTATAGATAATGAGAATGACTCATTCCTGCAAGCCTAACACTATGTTTCCTGACTAATATACTAATGTAAAAATTATTCAATAATGTAAATTCACGGTAATCTCAATAACAAGTAGATTAACAATCATATATTTTTATAAGAATTTCGATAGTCTCTTCTACAACTCAGACCTACCAAAATTACTACAACTGCCCATCAACAACAAAATCCAAAAAAAAGAGCTCAACTTTCAGATTATCCATTAACTAATAAAATTATAACAAAATAGGGGAATGAAGAATTTGTCTGTGGTCATCCATACATATTTATAGTTATTTACATTTTGGCCAAATTATATTATTACAAAAGTATGATACCCCAACAAAAGAAGGAATACAATTCTCTGCGGTAAGTAGAGCTTTTCTAACCCTCACGTTCAGGAAGCTATTTTGGGTAGTTATATGAAATTAAAAAAAAAATTATAAACAAGTAACATTCCAGTAACAAAACCAATACAAATACTTTGAGGTATACAGAACTCTGTGCAATTTACTTCATAATAACTTTTCAAATATCTAATACTATACCTGTTGGCACAAACCTTTAAAATGACTAGTTCTTTGTTAATCAGCATTTGTTAATTACATAAAAGATAAAGAATTCAACGGTGCAACATAAAATAACAGTTATGGATTAACTTCCATAGAAATCAAGTCGATCAAGGGTACTCAGCCCTTGAAAAATATATTTATCGATCGAAGATCCACAACCTTCGAGCCAATTAGATCATCGGTCAAGGGCACTTAGCCCTTGGTAATATAAATTAGACGATCATGAGGCGCAAACTCACACTGCTTAATCCATATAATACTTACTTTTAATAACCTGTCTGTGATATTATATCCGCTTTATATAAGTTATGCAACATCACACATAATTCATAGTTCATAAGAAAAAACTAATCAAGTCTATAGGCTATTCCCTCGTTAACAACAAGACAATAACCATAACAATTCCATTACAAAATAATATAATTGATAAACAACAGCATGTATCATGTGATACTGTTGGAAAAGCTACCGCTTACCCGGTGGGTAAAGTATTATAAATAGCATTGCCTCATTTCCTTGGTTATGGGATATTCCACAAGATAATCTCTATAACACAAAAGTACAATTTCTTTAATTCACCATCAACAATACATATTTAATTTAGGCTTACTCCAATACCCCTTAACAAATACATAAATTGAAAAGACTTACTAAAAACAACCAAAATATCTACAAGTCTCATACCAACTCATAATATCAACTCAACACATATTTTAAATTAAGAAGAGTTTTCTTCCTTTTGTTCATATCATCTCCATAATCAAACTCATGTCTAGATCTCCTTATTTACCACTAAAAAATTCATACCTTAGCCATAGCTCATTTTTCTTGATTCCACCACATGACTTGCTTATTTCTCATCAATCTAATTCACTTCTTTATAGACTTACTAATTATTCAATTACATCCTAATTTGCCATACTTTAAATCCTCCTTTCACCTTCAACCAAGCTTATATATGAATAACAATAAAATCTCACTTCATAAAAATTAATCATATTCCTACAATACCAACCTTAACCATTTAATTCTAGAAATCTAACAATTCTAGGTTAAACCCCAAAATCTAGAAAATTTTTGGATTAATCCTTAGGAGAACTACGACTTACCAATCTCAAAAACTTATATAAAAACATGTCTTCAAGATTGAAATTTAAAGGGAAAGGACCAAAAATCAATTTACCACCAGCATCCCCATGAAAAATTGAACAAAAACTCACCAAACTCGCTGAAATATTCCTCTTCGCGACTGCCAGAATAGGATGTCAGAGATGGGGTGCTTTCGCCGAAAACAATAAGGCATGACGGTTAGAAGCACGTTGCCAATGATGGGGGACGCTGGTTGGTAGAGCTAGGACAGTGATGGAGTAGAGACAATGAAGAGAAGCTGATAGGAGATGATAAATTTTGCAGAACAACTTTGATTGTGCAATAGAAAAAGTGCAGCAAGGTTATTTTTGTTATTTTGCTTAATTTAGACACATGACGACATAAAAAAAATTCTAGATGAGTAGAAAGCTAAGTCTTAAACCCTTGCCCTTAGATTTAGGATGCCAAAGTTTTACCACTAAATCAAAGCTCAACATCTAATTAGTACTCTACAGCATAAACATTTGTTCTTTTATTATTTCTAAGAACAAAAACTTTTAAGTGTTACATATATGTTCAACAACACGACATTAATAAGTTAATGATATATGGTAATAAATTACCAGTTCATTGTTTATTAAACCTAGAAGTTTTGACTTTGAGCATGTCTAGCTCCTAGATAAAGACACAATAGAAGAAAATTGAAGAGATTTTATGCAACAAATAAAAAAATGGAAGAGATTAATTTTGTGATATCACTTGCTATTTACTATTAAATCATATGTTTGTGTATAAAATTTATTCATCAGAGCCATCCAATATAAGGTTGCAACAGGAAAAAAAGAGTATGGATTATTTATAATGCCCTAAAGGCACAATATTTACATCTAAGTCGTTAGATTAAACTCTAAAGATCATGCGCGGTCTTTAAAATTAATTTAAACCATTAGATTTATATATTTCTTCCTAAATGCATTAAATCCAAATAAAAAAAAAAATATTAATTGATGACATACTGTACGTGGCATCCAATTCTATATTTTTCCTTTTCATGTAGAACTAATAAAGGTTCAAATTTATATGTAAGTTGGGCCAATCCCATAAACAAAAAATTTAATTGATGAAATAGATAGTTTGATTATAATGAATTATATGACAGGGGTCCATGCAGATACATATGCTTTGTAGGTAATAATAATAATAATAATTCCAAATCTAATTGAACCCAATAAAAACTAAACACAGCTTGAATTCAATCAAAATGAATCTCTGCAGTTTGTCGTAGTCAGACCAATGCCACCTAGCCAAGTTAAATCTAACTTGTTAGAGTTCATTCATTTGACAGGGAGAAAAAATTCAACTTTTACCATTAGAAGCTAAATATATTTTTTCTATAATGGATTATTGTTGACTAATAGTGAGGGGGTTATAAAGTCATATGTATGCAGCTAGCTACGCAGAAAGCTACTGTAAAAGTAAGCCCATAGTGTAAATCACTTACGACAAAAGCCTGTCACAAAAGCTATAACATTGAGAAAGAAAAACAAAAGAAGAAGAAATCACTGTAGCGAAAGTTACAACTTTGATGTCCTCAAACTTTATCCAGAGGCCCACTAAAAAGCCCACTGATTATGTTACCAAAGTGCCTCTTAGGAATCTCGTCCTCCAATCACGCATCTTCCGCAATTAAGCAACCATATTAGTCTACCAAACAATTCTGGTCACATAACTTTAATATCCCAAAATGTAGTTTTTGAGGGCTTTCAAATTGACGTTCATGAAGAATGTCAGTAATCGACACGCTGTACCGATCACTTTTTTGCCTTCATTTACCAATCAAACACAGATTCATGTGCCACAGCACTTCACTTTATGTAAAGCTTCTTATGTGTGCGTTACCAAACTCATGATTAAGATTGCCTATTATTTACCAGTTACTTCCGAGGCATAATTAAAGATTCCGGTATATAAGTTCCAACTTCAAATGATGGAACATCATTTGTTCTTGTTCTCCTATCCAAAAAAAAAAAAAAACCTATAAATTAATATTACACATTTTAAAAACATAAATCATGACTGAATAACATTACTACATCGTAAATGAGATCCAAATATCTTGGGTTAATTTTTATCTATAAAGCTTCGGATTTAGATAAATAATAGAAGAGAATGAAGGAAGGAATATAAGCTTATCTACATGTCTTATCAAAACGAACAAGATTTGATTTCTCGGCCTTACGTACCAACCATCACATTGCATGCATTTCCCTTTCGAGAGAGTTAATCATGATAACTTAGGACACACATTCTGTAATAATATAGTTATCAACTTTCCTTTGGTACACATGTTTGCCCATGGATTTAGTCTCTCTCTACAAATTAATTTTTTACTTGATTTTATAACATGTGCATTTATGTAATAGATTGGCATAAAATTTAATCATTGCCTTTATAAATTAAAATTATATTGATTAACAGTGAATCCCATTGTAATTTGTAAGGGATGTTATCAATACGTCGTCGTTTATATTTGTCTTTGGACTCCCCCCGCCAAAAAGTGAATCAGGACCACGACATTTCCAACGCTTTTCCCTAACCGCAAATCGCGCTCCAATTCAAGGGAGAGTCATCGACATGGTGAGTTCAGTCTCATCTGCACTCGCTCACATGGCATCCTATCATTCGTTGGACTTCGTAACTCGCAATCACTATCATTGACTTTCGATTCTATTAACCAACCAAATTAAAGCGTACACTCTAACTCAAAATGGTCAGCTCCACAGTATTATTAACGGGTGAAGCACCACAAAAGCGCCCCCTGTCGTTTCCTTTTTCTGCTTTCCCGCTTGGCTTTAACCTTTCTCCCCGAGTGGGCTATGGCGTGTGTGGACCCGCTCGCCTCACTCGTCCCTGAATCGCTCCCTTTTCCGACTGAGTCGCGACTCGGCCCCGGGACATCATCATCACGCCTCCTCGGTATTGCATAAATTCCAGCATGGGTTTGTCCCGGAAGTCCAAGCTTGATGAGCATTTAACCACCTTTAGCTGTGGATCCTTCTCTGAATTTTGCGCTTCCGTTCGCGCTTGCTGCAACTGCAATGGCCGAAAACCACGAAGCAAATACCGAAGGGGTTCCGGGAACGCCTGGGATCAGGGAAGTGAAACCTGAAACGGGGACCCGACCTGCTGAGAACCCGAGTCCGGGGATAAGAATGGTGAATTGCAGAGCTGAAATCGATACGTCGGCGCCCTTCGGGTCGGTCAAGGAGGCTGTGACCCGTTTCGGAGGTAGCGGGCCTTGGTTGCCCCTTTACAAGCTTGGAGAGGCTCTTGTAAGTTTGTCGTTAACGTTGTTGATATTCTCCTAGATGTCTTTAGGTTTAATGTTGTTGGGTGCTGGTATTGGTGAACCATGATTTACTAGCTGGTGTTGATCATGCAAAATTTTACCACCATACACAAAAGGATGAGACCGAATTGGGAAATAAACACTGGCTGAGCAATGTTATGACTTGTGAAGTTAACTTGAATGCTACGTAGTTGCATTTTCAAAAATGTAGATGATTTCTGAATCAATTGATGCATACGAGCTGTAGAATAGATAATAATCTGTTCTGGTTTTAATTTCTTTTATTTCATTCTTTTTTGGGTTTATTACAGAATGAGTATATGCAATGTTACCCCAATATATCTATGAATGAAAGGAATGTATTTGTTTTAGTCCTTATAAATCCTTGTGATTTGAACCTGTTCATCCTTCCCATGCATTATCATCTCGTATTGCACATAATTCTTCATACGTGCCATGTGAGCTCTCTTTCTGATGCGGAAGAAGATTGTCATTAGCAGAACCGCATTGAAGATTTTGACATAAAGAAAGTGGAGGAACAAGCAGCGGAGTTGGAGAAAGATTTAATAGTGAAAGAACTTGAAACACTTGATGTGCTTGAAGAACTGGGAGCAACCAAAAAGATTGTCGAGGATCTAAAGCAGCAGCTTCAAAAAGAAGCAATGAAATGCTTTACACCTCCTGACGTTCATTCCCATGAACACGTTGGAACTCCTGTTGTTAAGGAGATGAATAAGGAAATTCTTGGAAATACTATAAACAATCAAGGAAAGATATTGCCGTCGCCTGATCTGATATTAATGGATATAAAACAAGCTAAAGTGAATCTTAGTAAAACAATTAATGATCTTGGGGTGATACAATCTTCTGTCGAATCTTTGAATAAGAAGATGAAAAAGGAGAAAATTTTTCTTATGAGGACACGCGAGAAGCTAGCATCGAAGTTTGCAGCCGTCTCTGCTCAAGAAAGGGCCCAAGAACAGTCACGATTAAATCTGTCAGCAGCTCCTGTTGAAGCAAGTAGCACTTTCAATAATCCTGTAAATATTATGGGGGGCTTCAATTCTGATGCTGGGCAGCAATATAGAATGGTTGAAACCAAAAGTTTTGATGTTTTGAAGCCCTTCCCCGCAAAAGAAGAGAATGCATTCAGTATTAAGACTGCTGAGATGAGGTGGCTAGCAGCTAAAAAGATGGAAGAAGCCGCAAGGGCAGCAGAAGCCATTGCTCTTGCTGAAATCAAGGCTCTATCTAGCACTGAGAGGTCATCAGGACTTGCACTGTCAGAACCTCAGAGAGTGACTTTTGATTTAAGGGAGCACTCTCCTTTAAACCCCAAAGCTCAAACACCTGAAGAATCAACCTTAAGGAAGGTAATAGATTCCAAGTTCCAAATTGATGAAACAAACATTTCTAAACTGACCATTCTTAAATGGTTGGAGGAAGCATCGGCAGAAGTTCTACGTAGCAAACAAGTCTTGACAGAGGCTTTAAACAGAGTTGAAACTGCAAACAGCAAGCAAAACGCTGCTGAAGAGGCTCTGCGGAGATGGCTTCCTGATGGTGAACTGAAGGGACAAGTAGTGTACAACTCTATTAAGAGCAACAAGTTCAACCAGGTTGGAAATTATCAGAACTCTCCTCTACCAAATGCAATTAGGTCAACAACAACAAAAAATGATCCAAAGCCTGTTTTAAGGTCAACCGTTTCATTGAGAGATGTACTAAGCAGAAGGCAAGTTCCTGAAGAATCTACTAGAAATGAGATGGAGGATCATACTGTAAGACAGAAGGTAGCATTGAGTCAAATGCTCCGGGCATTGAGGGAAGATCTAACTCTTCCAACAGAAGCTGAGAAAGATCGGCGCAATCAAAAGCAGTTTGTAGCACAGAGGAAGAAGTTTGGATTCATCCAAATATCACTCCCTTTAGCAAAGCCAAATAAGAAAAGGGCATGAACTTTTAGCTAAAATGCCTATGGATGGATAGCCAGTACTCGTGTAAATGCTGTGTTTGCTTCTTGGTTCTGTTGTCGTGTTTACTCTCATTCTAGTTGTGTAGAAGTTCGAGTTGATGTTTGATTTCGGAAAAGATTTTGTGCTGGAGTGATTTGGCTAAATTAGGGAACTGGTTTTGACTGTGGTTGTAGATTTTATCATTCTTGTTGGGAGCATTGGAGTGATGATTTATTCTTTTTATAGGGTATCAGGTTATTATGATCAGTTTACTTAATGCTTGCAATCGATTAAAGTTACACTGTTTTTTCTACTTTCCTGTAACATATTGCACCATAACACGGATACAACGGTCTTTAATCCCTAGAGCACCTGTACTTGCGCCAGGGGCTGTGAAGTAAAACTAGCTTGTTTTGGACCCTCTGTGGCACTTTGATTTGTCAGGGACGGATGTGCAGGGTGTATAATATACACAAATTATAAGTAGAATCTCACCAACATCAAGATTTTGGAGAGGGATGGCGAAGGGGATAGGATATTAGTTTCTCCTGTTATCTTTCTACGCTAGTTTCGGTTGTTTCCGAACGTTCTTTTATTTTTTATTTTTATTTTTTGAGGCCAGAAGAGTAATTACAGTCTTCAACTATAAGGACTAAAAGCTTAGAACCAGAAACAAAGGCAAAATGAAAAAATTACTTGACTAACAAGACCGGTACGAGACTCCTTGCTAATGATTTGGACAAGTCTACTGTTTTATAGAAATCAACTAATGTTTATGGTAGAATTCCCTCGTTTTCGCTGTTCACGATTCATGGACTAATCTTACTGCGATAGTAACTAATTTATTAGGCTGCCGATTGAACTTATTTACATTTTAGTGCGATGTCTGCTAAATTTGAATCATAATTTTCTTTCTTAAATTTAGTTGCTTACAAAGTGATTGCAAAGGAAAAAGTTTCACATAGATGGATTTGAATTTTAAAGTTCTGAGAAACACTTTTTACATTATCACGTATTTAGTATACTATCATTTTCTCTATAATTTTAATATATTTACAATAAAAAACGTCCATATATATATATATATATAGATATATATATGTTGACTATATTTGAAAATAGATTAAATACCAAGAAGCTTAAAATTCTCATTCTTAGAAATATATACGAGTCGAGAAAACGGTGGGTCATGCACCCCATACATCCTGGTACAATGAGTGTTTGGTAATCTTTTATTCATGGATTATCATAATGTTTGATGTTCAAAATATATATATATGTATATATTGTTTTTTTCCTAATTCTTAGTTTTCTAATAAAATTATTAATATTTTAAAAGAAATAATTGTTATTTTACTTGTGTTAAATATAAATAATTTTTGATAACATATGATATTTTATTTATCGAACGTAAACCAACATTTTCTCTTTTTTACAAAAAAAACTTAAATTCAAAATTTTAAAAGATAAATAAATAAACTTAATTGATTTAACTTGACTTGGCCCAATTATTTGTCTAGTTCGACCGAGCTAAGCCATGAGTTAAGCATAAATTCAGTCCCACCTAGGGTTTGTGTACCCCTATTAAGATAATTGCATACTCTTTTTTTTTTTTTTCAAAGAATAAAGGGTAATTTTCTCATCATTAAATTGAAGTAAATTTTTTTATGTGCATTGACTCAAAATTTATAATAACAATACAATATATAAATAAGAAAAATAAATTAACGTCTTTTTAAACATTTTAAGTTGTAGGCTTGTTATATTTAAATTACTCAATTATGTTCCACTATTGCTAAAATTTTAAAAAGGAAAAATAATAACATTGTAATTGTAAGGTGAATAAAGATTATGATGTGCTTAAATTTGACTCAACATAAATTTTTACTAGTTATTTTTAAAAGTTACAAATCTAAAATTAAAACATAATTTCCATTACATAACATATATTATATATATTAAAATTAATTATAATATTTTTATATAGATAAATTCTTTGACGTAACTATAAAAATAACTACACTAATATAATTGTAACATGATATATAGAAAAAAAGATATATTATTTTATATTGACAATAGGACACTTAAAATAATTTTTTATAGTTTTTTAATATGAAGCCAAAGAAAGGACGGAAACTAGACAATAAAAGCTAAGTGGTTTTCCTCCTAGCTCCTAAAGCATTCATTCCATTGCTGCACGCAAACAGTAGTGATGACACTTGTAACCACCCTTTGAAATTTGCTCATAAGCTATCAATATCTTCTTTTACCACGTTTTGGATGTGCTCTCCTTTGAGGATGTGGTTGACACCTCTATAAATTGCATGATCAAGGAAGAGTACGTTTAAGTGAGTATGCGTAGGGTCAGGCCATTGCTCTCTTTCAGATATCCATAGAAGCACCTTTCTCAAGACCAGTTCAGCAAAATGCTTCTTATCATGATTGTCCGACATCTTTCATATACACCACTGAGAGAAGAGTCTTCTTTGGCCTTCTGAGCTTGTTGAACTAGCAAACTAAGGACCAACCAGTGTCTATGCAAGGAGGTAACAGTCCTTGAAGGGGAAATGCTTCCTCCGATTTTGCCAAAGCTGTTTGAATTATCATTTGATTTTCTCTCAAGGTTGCCTCAGCATTTAGGACATGACCATCATGAATTGTTTGATTCCTAGTATATTATTACACCTTTATTTAAAAAAATGAATTATTAAAATAAAAAATTTTAAACCAATTTGGACCATAAAAAAGATTACTGGAGACCGGACCCTAAGAATGTGGTGAGAGACAAACCTTCCAAAAATAAAAAATAAAGGCTTTTTCTAATCAGGAATTAGAAAATCTTCACTTAGCATAAGTGATAGTAAATATTATTTGAGCTTTTGACCAATTAAACTTATATTGGCAACATAATTATTGTTTAGTATCATTTAAAACATTACATTTTTAAGTATTGATTTTTATTACAAAATTTGGTATAATAAAGTAGTTTAAAAAAAGTAGTTTATTTATGATACTATAATTACAGGAATTATAGCCATTGTGATTGAAACAAAAACAAAAAAACAACATGGCCCACGGAAAAAAATTTATTTACCTTTTAGTCTATAAATTAATTTTTTAATATAAATTACATTATCAAAATTTTAATTTACAGTTTGTATATATTGAATCAATCCGTTAAAATACAATTGGATCCAAAAACAAACGCGAGTTACAAACTCTCAGATTTCGGGGTATATTTTTCAGGTCTTCTTCTTTTTAGGCTAAGAAATTTAGATGATTCAGTTCCATATGGATGGAGCTATTGCTGACATGGCGATGGCTAGTGCCTGTTGGATTCGAAGAAGGATCTCCTTATCTTTCTTTAGGTTTTCACTTCCATTAATTAATCTCTCGCTCGCAGAAGCCGTAGAGGAAAAATTGAAATCCAGAGCAGCTTTGTGGGAGATGCTGTAAGACTGCGAAACGAGCTTGAACTTGAAACATGTCTTGCATCAGCAGTAGCTTCAATTCTATTCTACCCTCTACCTCTGTTTCTTCGTCTACGACCAGAAGATCATGTTTTGTTTTTTCCTCCAAATCATGGTTCCAAATTCATTGCTCCCTTGGAGGTAATATAATATTTACGTTAAAGACTTAAAACCCCATTTCTCAAATATAAATTTCTCCCTTGTTGGCCCAACATGTCTGCGAATTTCCCTTCTTTTCGGAAGGTGGGGACGTGAGGGATTGTGCTGCGGAAAACTTATCCCAAGCTCAGCCATTGTAGATTTCGATTGAGTTTCATTTTAGGCCTCCCTTGATTTTTATTAAAATTTTTCCCGTTGGATTAGGGTCGTGCTTGTCAAATTAAAATGAATGTTCTTGAACTAATTACCAAATCTGATGTAATGCATTTTTAGTATTCACAAGTTGTCTCTCTAATTGTTATATTCGCTAGTTCGATCAGATGCCGTTCCCTGGGTTTGACATATTAATGTCATTTATGAAATTCTCGTGCTGCCAATTAGTGTGTTAGAATCAAATAGCTTTGAACTGAAGTGGACAATTTTTATTGCTATAGAAACTGCATAACATCATATTGCTAACTATTTTAGTATAAACATATTATTGTAACCCCCTACATGTTCTAGATTGTCATTTTCAGTGCACACCGGCTTGTGTTTCTGAGTTTTGTTAAATGAAGTTCATATCAAACTTCTATTATTTGTACCCTTCCTAAAGTATCAGGTAATTTATTATTTTTTGTTTATCTAAATTTTGGAAAATCCCATCCAGGAATAATCATTGAACCTAATGCAACAACTTCTGCTGAGCCTCTTTTGATTAATGCTGTTCGTGGAATAGATGTTGAAAGACCTCCAGTTTGGCTCATGAGGCAAGCAGGGAGGTACATGCAGGCAGGTTTATGCGTCTTATAGTTGTGGTTACTTTAAAATTCTTCAGTATTCGGGAATTCATTCATAGTTGAGTTCTTTTGAAGGGTTAAAAAGGATAGTAACCAGTTTCAAAAAAAAAAGAAAAAGAAAGGGACAGTAACCTAATTATAACTTTAGAAGATCCAAGTTTAATATTTGGTTTTTTCAGTTTTCTCACATTCTTAGAATTCTCTGTTGCAATTTACTTTTTTTACTAAAATGAAAGAATAGTCAGAATAAGCTCTCTTTATAGGTCTGGGGTGATTATGTTGCTTTATAGACAACAAACTGCACATGAATTAATGAAGACATTTATTGTTTAAGGTTCTCGCTTATATTAACAGTCCTGGGTGCTCCTGTGGCAGTTTTTCCCTTTGTCTACAAGAAAAGGCATCCAGATCCCCTGCGATTGGAGAGAGAATATGACAGGTACAGCTAGAGTGAGAAGACACAATAGAGTTAGAGAGAAAAATTAAGTTTCTAATGTGAGAAGTTTTGGTCTATCTCTCTCCAATTGCACGTCTGTGGGAATCCTAACGGGCAGCAAAACATGGCTAAGGGTGTGATGACATCTTCCAAATTTACATGACTTTTAAGAAATCATTCAGAAATTTCCAGATTGAACATAGCCTATTTGATTAAAATTTTCACAATTCATGTCTGGTTACCTCAGATTTCTGTTTCTGTCACATTAATTAAAGTGTCAATATTGCCTTTGAGAGTAAATTTCGTACCAAGTTGCCACCAAAGTTATTTAGCTGCTCCTTTTAAAATACAACTTAACCTCATCAAGCATATGCTTTGCTTTGCCTCATTAGTTTGGTTTCTTACACTTCCATGAATGGCTTGTGGTATGCTACCATTCATTTTAGATTCTGTTGGCTAGAAGTTTAGATAAACACTAGTGGTGGCCTGCATTTATAATTTTGTATGAATATGTTTTCCTAATGAAAATATATCTAATTTTTTTTATCCTTTGCTAATCAGAGTTACCAAACCATCTGTGAGAAATATCCTTCATTCCGTGAAAGATCTGAAAATGTTGATCTTGTGGTAGAAGTTTCTGTTGCAGCATCTCCACATATTGTCAACTAGCATATTTATTAGTCTCACTCTTGTATTTATTAGTCCAACTAGTAATTAGTAGTTCAACTATTGTATTTATTAGCTTCATTTCTAGGTGTAGATTTTGTATATAAATATCCATGTTGTCTATGTGATTCAACAAGGTGAAATACAAATTCTTTCCCTTCACTACATGGTATCAGAGCTCTTGGCTCGTTTCTGGGTATCTCACTGCCAATTTTTCTTGGTTTATTCTTCTGGAGAAACTAGTGTGATATTTTAGGTGGCTATTTTTATCTCACCGCCGGCACAGAGGAACACAAAAGGTTCCGGTCGGCCTGTCCCTTTTTTCCGGTGGCCAGAAACACCGCGCGTGATCTTCACGCGCCGACGAAGCATTCTTTGCACTGTATCACACGCCGCCGCGTGGAGGCACGTGGAGGATCTGCTCCGGCTCGTCTCAACTTTCTGGCACTCGGAATCCTCTTTCCGGCACTTTCCCGGCCAGCCACTAACGCATACTCGTTTTTGAGTCCTTCTACCAAAATCCTTCCTGAGTGTAAGCTTCCTGTTAATGCACTCTACCTTCAGCAACTTTATCTGTGTGACTTGGGTTTATATAATCTGAGTTTGTTGTTGGAGAACTCTCATTTTCTTGTGTAAAATTGTCTGAATATCAGTCATTCTTTGGTCAATCAAAGTTAGTCCTCAAGGAGCTAAAGACTTTCTAAATTGTTTTTTAACCATAACCTTTAGGTTTGACACCATAAAACATTTTGTCCTAGCTGTAATCTCAGCCCTATTTTACCAGTTAAATTTTTCTTCCAGGTGTCCTTAAGCAACCCTTCCTTTTTTTTCTACTATTTCTCGACCTCTTTGATACTTAGAAATGTCTGAAGTCACCATATCCTCCAAAACCAATATGACTGAAAATTCCAATGTAGTTGGGGATTTACAAAACCTACATCCCAATTATCGGTTGAATGGTAGAAACTATTTCAAATGGTCACAACTTGTCCAGACCATATTGAAGGGAAAAGGAAAGTTAAGCCATATTTTGGGAACTGGTCCCTTAAAGAGTGAGAAGCACTATGAAGCATGGGATGAGGAAGATTCTATGATAATGGCGTGGCTCTGGAATTCCATGAATCCAGAGATAAGTGATACATGCATGTTTCTTACTACTGCTAAGGAGATATGGGATACTGTTAAGCAGACTTATTCCAAGGCTAAGGATGCTGCTTTGGTGTATGAGCTCAAAATTAAAGCTGCAGGGATTCGACAAGGAAATAAATTTGTTACAGAATATGCTAACATGTTGAGAAACATTTGGCAAGAAATGGACCATTACAGGTGTATTGAAATGAAGTACAGTGAAGATGCAACAATACTGAAGAATTTTATTGAAAAGGATCGTGTTTATGATTTTCTTGCAGGACTCAATGCTGAATTTGATCAAGTCCGAATTCAACTTCTTGGAAAAGATAAACTACCATCCCTTAATCACACTATTTCAATTGTTCAGGCTGAGGAGACTCGAAGAGGTGTAATGGTTAGTTGTCCACCTATTGAAGGGTCTGCCATGATAATGGTGGCAGACATCAAAGTCTAACACTTGAACAGCCTAGAGAAGACAAGAAAGGCAAGGCACAGGATCGTGATAATCTATGGTGTACCTATTGCAAAAAACTGCGACATACCAAGGAGTATTGCTGGAAATTACATGGAAAAAATATGAAAAATGGATCAGCAAAAACTCAAGGGCAAGCCCATTTGATGCAGCCTAACCAAGCCCAACCTCCAGGCCTTGAAGGATTCAAGAGATATGAAGTTGAAAGACTACGCAACTTGTTGGAGACCTTAGAGAAGCCTCCGGGTAATACCAGTACTTGCTCTCTAGCTCATTCAGGTAATCTCTATCACTCCTATGGGTTAAATGTCTCAGATAAATTAATCCAGAACTCTTGGATCCTTGATTCAGGAGCAACAGATCACATGACCTATTCTTCTTATTCTTTTAAAACTTACACTCCATGTCCTAGCAATAGGAAAATATCGGTTGCAAATGGTTCACTTGTTACCGTAGCAGGCTTTGGGAATATCCAAATATCTCCCTCCTTTGTTCTTAGAAATGTACTTCATGTTCCTAAGCTATCCTCAAATCTTATATCCATAAAAAAACTCACACAAGATTTGCATTGTCAAGTAACTTTCTTCTCTACTTTATGTATTTTTCAGGACCAGGATACGGGGAAGAGGATTGGGCTTGCTAAGGAACAAGATGGACTTTACTATCTAGTGCCACATACAAATGCTGATGATATCAAGATTCCCATGTCCTTGTCTTCCTTTTCTGGATCCTCATCTTCTGAGAATAAAATTTGGTTTTACCACTGTCGTTTTGGTCACCCTTCCTTTGGAACTTTGAACATTATGTTTCCTTCTTTGTTTAATAAAATTAATCTTGCCAATTTTCATTGTGAGACTTGTGAAATAGCAAAACACAACCGAGTATCATTTCCCATCAGTAATACAAGAAGCTCTTCTCCCTTCACTCTTATTCACAGTGATATTTGGGGACCATCTCCTATTCCTAATATCTCTGGTGCTAAATGGTTTGTTTCTTTCATCGATGACTGCACTAGGGTTTCTTGGATCTTTCTTTTAAAAAATAAGTCAGATGTGAGTACACTGTTTCCTAATTTCCATAGCATGATTCAAAATCAGTTTGGGGTTAAAATTAAAAGGCTTAGGTCTGATAATGCGAGAGATTACTTCAATCACACATTGTCTTCCTACCTCCAAAAGGAAGGCATAATCCATGAATCATTCTGTGTATATACTCCTCAGCAAAATGGCATAGCTGAGCGGAAAAATGGACACCTCTTATCTATGACTCGTGCCTATCTATTTCATGCAAACATGCCTAAATCTTTTTGGGGGGAAGCTGTTCTTACTGCTACATACACTATAAATAGATTACCCTCTCGTGTTCTAGACAATAAAACTCCTATGGAGGTTCTCTCTCAATTTTATCTAGATCTAAGACTTACCAATGGCCTTACACCTCGCATATTTGGCTGCACTGCATTTGTACATATTCATAACACAGGGAAGTTAGATCCAAGAGCCCTTAAATGCATCTTGTTGGGATATTCCTCTACTCAAAAAGGTTACAAATGTTATCATCCTGTTACGAAGAAGTTCTTTGTTTCTGTTGATGTCACATTTGCAGAACATCTTCCTTATTTTCTGAGCCCTTATCTTCAAGGGGAGCACACTAGTACGGAAGATAAGGAAGCATCTTTTCTTGATATTTCGTCTTTTCTTGACCTTCCGAAGTCCAACCCTACCATTTCTGATCCTTCCATTTCTGAAAATCCACCTGGTCCTGAATCTAGTTCTGACACTTCTAATGATCCTACTCCTACTTTGGTTAGCCCCCCCACTGAATCGGTCATCAAGGATAACACTAATCTTGATAGTGTGAGGTATTTGCAGGTGTACACAAGAAGGGAAGCTCCAACTCATGAACTTGTGCAAGCCCAACTCTCTGCACCTATGTCTGGTAGTTCTGAAACTGAGGTAAACACAAATTCTAACCCTAGCTCCCTAAACATTGATCTTGATGTTCCCATTGCCATTAGGAAAGGAACTAGAGAATGTACAAAGCACCCGTTATATCTTCTTTCCCACTTTGTGTCATTTAACAAGTTTTATCCAACTCACAAAAATTTTCTTGCTAACTTAAATTCCATTGTCATTCCAAATAATTTATCTGAGGCACTGGCCAAGGAGGAATGGAGGCAAGCCATGAAAATTGAGATGGAAGCATTAGAGAAAAACAAGACGTGGGAGTTGGTCCAATTACCAAAAGGAAAGAAACCCGTAGGGTGTAAGTGGGTTTTCTCAGTTAAGTATAAAGCTGATGGATCACTGGAGAGGTATAAAGCACGGTTGGTTGCTAAAGGGTACACTCAAACTTATGGCATAGACTATCAAGAGACCTTTGCTCCAGTTGCCAAAATGAATACCGTGAGAATCCTGATATCATTAGCATCTATTTATAATTGGACACTTTAACAATATGATGTGAAGAATGCTTTCCTTCATGGGGACCTAGATGAGGAAATCTATGAATATTCCACCAGGATTTGGAGACAACAAAACTGCAAACAAAGTGTGTAAACTGAAGAAAGCATTATATGGTTTGAAGCAATCTTCGAGAGCTTGGTTTGGAAGATTCACCAGAGTAATGTTAGCCTCTGGCTATAAGCAAAGTCAGGGAGACCATACTCTGTTTATTAAACATAGGGATTCAGGGGGAGTCACAGTCTTGCTGGTATATGTTGATGATATTATTGTCACTGGAAATGACAAGATAGAACAAGAGGAGCTCAAAAGACATCTATCAAATGAATTTGAGATAAAAGAGTTGGGAAAATTAAAGTACTTCTTGGGAATTGAAGTAGCATATTCACAACAAGGTATCTTTATTTCTCAACAAAAATATGTGACAGATCTCCTAAAAGATACAGGCAAACTAGCATGCAAACCAGCTGATACACCAATTGATTCAAATCATAAACTTGGAGAAGCTAGGGATGACATTGCTATTGATAAGGAAATGCACCAAAGGTTGGTGGGAAGACTTATCTACCTTTCACATACCAGACCTGACATAGCATATGCAGTAAGTGTGGTAAGTCAATTTATGCATAATCCCAAACAAGTACACTTACATGCTGTTCACAGGATTCTACACTATCTGAAAGGCACTCCAGGGAATGGGATATTATTCAAGCGGAACACGGAATTAACTCTAGAGGTCTATACAGATGCTGACTATGCAAGATCAGTGATAGACAGAAGGTCTACTACAGGTTATTGTACTCTCCTAGGTGGTAATTTAGTAACTTGGAGGAGTAAAAAACAGAATGTGGTAGCCAGGTCTAGTGCTGAGGCAGAATTTAGAGCTATGGCACTTGGAATTTGTGAATTATTGTGGTTAAAGATCATCTTAGATGATTTAAAAATCAAGTGGGTTGGACCTATGAGACTATACTGTGACAATAAATCCACTATCAGCATTGCTCATAATCCAGTGTAATATGACAGAACAAAGCATGTTGAAGTTGACAGACATTTCATAAAAGAAAAGCTAGAAAGTGGTCTTATTTGTACTCCTTATGTGTCAACAAGAGGCCAGCTAGCAGACATTTTCACCAAAGGGCTCAACAGTGCAACATTTCAAACCATTATATCCAAGCTAGGAATGTAGAATATCTATTCACCAGCTTGAGGGGGAGTGTTGTAGCATCTCCACATATTGTCAACTAGCATATTTATTAGTTTTACTCTTGTATTTATTAGTCCAACTAGTAGTTAGTAGTTCAACTATTGTATTTATTAGCCTCATTTCTAGGTGTAGATTTTGTATATAAATATCCATGTTGTCTATGTGATTCAACAAGGTGAAATACAAATTCTTTCCCTTCACTACAGTTTCATTACAACCATGGAATGTGTTCAAGCCTGATGGGGTGAGTAAGAAAACTTTCAAGCTCTGATACATGGATTTATGCTTTCTGGAACATTTTTATTCCCTACTTTCTGTGTTATGGTTCTCATTTCATTAGCCTTAAAGTTGCTCGATATTGATTCTGTGACAGGTGATTTTATTCTCGGACATTCTTACTCCACTTTCTGGAATGAATATACCCTTTGATATTGTGAAGGGTAAGCGTCCTGTAATATTTGATCCCATTTGCACAGCTGCCCAGGTTGATCAAGTGAGAGAGTTTGTCCCTGAAGATTCAGTTCCATATGTTGGTGAAGCACTAACAATTTTGAGGAAATAGGTCTGGCTGGTCATATGTGATTTTAAGTTTCCACCTAGGAATGTATGCTTTTATTTAGCACCCACTCTTCCTTATAGAACAACCATTGCGTTTGGTCAAGTACGTTATGACAGGGATTTCTTCATGTTTGCTTGAGTAAAAAGCCCTTTGTGTTTTTCATGGACGGCCGGTGCTAGTGTGTCATGGGTGCTGGGTTTTAATGACATATAAAGAGTGATCAAAGGTTTATGTTATGTAGTGTCTAGGAGAATGCATAATCTTGGAAAATTACAGACCTATCTATGTCCGAATACAAGACTTGTACCATAAACCTCTTAAATTCACATAACGTACTTTATAATTGTTCTTTGTCCAAAAGAATGTGTGAGTGTTGTACCATATGTCTTAGTGTCTTATTAAATCTAAAAAGCTTCATTATTGATTACAGGTAAGGTAATAAAGCTGCAGTCCTTGGTTTTGTGGGGCCTCCTTTCACCCTGGCATCATATGTAGTTGAACGGGGCTCATCAAAACACTTTTCAAAAAATAAAGAGATTGGCTTTCTCTGAACCCAAGGTAATCTTCAGCCGTTTTTCCCTGTTACTCAAGTCCAATAGGGTGTGTTACTGTGGCAAATCAATCCTTACAACTTACAGAATGTGATTGGTCTTTGTTAGTTCTATTCAGCATTTTTAAAATCTAATGTGGAGTGACCAATCCACTCAGTCATCAATCAGACCTTATGTTAGTCATTCAATTAAAATGTTCTTGAACTGCTTGGAAAGAAATAAATATGTATGCCTCGTGTTAAGAGAATTGCTTATGTCAGGTCTTTTCTTTTTTTTTTCATCTTATTATGAAGTTCTTGCACAGATGGAACAGCTCAAATGATTTACTTCCATTTTAAAAAAATTCATATCTTTCCCTCCACTTCATGATCTTCATGTGCTATGAGGGGATTCAAGTCCGTATCTTCCTCACCACTCCTTTTTAAGGTTATCTTTGAATGGCCTTCCACTTAAATTTCCACTTCTTCTCTGTGTCTGTCTCCTATATGTGAGAAGACATGTCATTCTTGTCAACCTATGATTACATTGTTAGGCTCTCAGTGGCTTTTAGATCTCATGGGATAGCTATAGTAATGCTTCGCAGAGATAGATCTATGGCTGAGTGAACTTTCCCTCTTAAGTTACTGATTAAGGCTCAGAAATCCTTAGTTTTGCTTGAAAACGCCATCTCTTAGCAGTTAATCCGATAGTATCTCCTAAACTCAATACATTATTTTACTTTTACTGAACTTAATATGTCCACAGGTCCTTCACTCTTTACTACAGAAATTCACAACCTCAATGGCACGATACATCCAATACCAAGCCGAACACGGGAGCTCAAGCTGTTCAGATCTTTGATTCATGGGCAACAGAGCTGAGTCCAACGGATTTTGAAGAATTCAGCTTGCCTTACTTGAAGCAGATTGTAGAAACTGTGGAGAAAACCCACCCACAACTCCCTATAATCCTCTATGCAAGTGGAAGCGGAGGCTTGCTTGAGAGGCTAGCTTTGAGTGGTGCGGACGTGGTTAGCTTGGACTGGACGGTTGATATGGCCGATGGTAGGAGACGATTGGGACCAAATATAGCAGTGCAGGGTAATGTGGATCCTGTTGTTCCTTTTGGCTCAAAATAGTTCATCACTGATAGAATATATAATACAGTGAGAAAAGCAGGTAGAGGCAAACATCTCTTGAATCTTGGTCATGGCATTGTAGTTGGTACACCTGAGGACAATGTTGCTCATTTCTTTGAGGTTGCTAAAGGAATCAGATACTAAGAACTTGCTTTTAGTTCAATCGAATAGGATATTCTTTTAGGAAGGAAACTTTTTTTAAGGTGTATAGTACTCTAAAATCCACTGGTTCAATTATAAAGAGGAGAAGAAGAAAAAAGAAATCTTGTGGTTGAACAATTTTTTAAATAAGAAAAAGTAAAAAAAAATTGTCAAGACTGCAGCAATATCTTTCTTGGACAATTTTATGATATCACTAGTAGTATTTGTTATTGTCCAGGTGGCAATACGTTATCCGCTAAATTAATAAACAATATAAACCGTTAACCAGAGAATAGAATCTTACTACTCACACATGTTGGCACACGCTAAAATGGAAATGGAATCATACGATGCCTAATATTTTCATACCTATACAGTGGCATACTTAAAAAACCATATTTTTCGATTGTCACAAATTCAGTTCAAAAGTTATATAATAATCATATAAATTCACCTCCAATGTTCCAATTATGAGATTTTTATGAAATTTATAAAAAGAATTTTTAAGTTAATTTTGTTCATTTGTCATTGAAAGTTGTGAAATTATTTACTTCCCAATCTTTATCACTTTCTCTAGCTTAAAATTTATTATTATTATTATTATTATTATAATTAATACTAGAGAAGGAAATAATAAATAAGATTAATCTTTTGGCCTTTTTATGAGTCACAATTATAACAAATAAAAAAATTTTAAAATATGGAAAATTTCTACAAATTCTTAATCGGTCGATACTCGGTACATTCAAAATACATTGATGTTAAAGAAAAATATAAGTACAAAATAGTTAGTAATTTCAAATGTAATATTTTTCTTTTTAAGCTAAAGTCTATTTGGGATTGTTGAACTTTTTAATTTTGATTTTTTTTCATAGCAGTATGTATAAATTTTTATTCAACTAACATTTTTTTATGATGCTTCCTTTGATTTTTATTTTTAAAATCACACCTGCTTTTTTAAGCATCTTAAAATTCTTTTAAAAACAACAGTGACTATTGTTAATATTAAATTTATAAAAAAATTATTTTAACTAAATTTAGATATATTCTTATAACAAATCTATTGTTATATATATATATATATATGCTGATATTCTTAACTAAATTTTAATTATTATTTTTGTTATGTTTTCAGTCATTTCTCACAAAATCGCAAATTATCACTACCTTTTATATATACTAGATATATAAATCTCACATATTTCTTTGATTTTTATAATAAAAATAGAATCTTTTAATTCCATGTCTATTTGTAATTATATAGCCACTACCTAATGAGTCTTTAATTTCCATCTCTACATTATTTATCTTAATTAAATTCTAATTAATTAATATTATTTTAATAGATTGATATAAACACAACTTTCTAAAATTTATTATCAAATATCTTGTTAATCAATTTTACTTCTAAGCGACCTATATTAAAATTCTTGACAAACATTACGTTTACTCTTTTTTTTTTTTTTTCTTTTTAAAGAGCAGCCTTTCACAATAATTACAATATAGCAACGCCACAATATTCTGGAATATACCTCACGTGCCTCATAAATTGAAAACGCGGGCTAATAATATTAATATCCGAGGGCCTTTTTGACAAAATGATAGTTTCATCAGCAAGACATATGATATATTAATCTGACATCGACTCTCTGTAATAGACAAAAGAGAGAAGAAGAAGCAGAGATGAGCACTGTTAGTAATATTGGCTTCCCTTCAGTATTCGGAGCATCTCTTGGTACTGATGTGCTCTCAAATCAGAGGAAGAAGAAATCGTCACTCAGTTTCATGGTTCAGAACAACCCAGTTAGGTTGAATCATCGAATCTGTTGCAAACTCCATGACAGTGGGATTGAGGAGAACCCCACAAGCAGGATGGCCTCTAATTCCAAGAACAGGATGGAGGAATACAATTTAGCTATGAAGAGGATGATGAGAAACCCTTATGAGTATCACCACGACCTGGGTCAGTTTCTTCTCTATTCCATTTGTCTCCCAAAATTTATTGTTTCGGTTCGGATAAATTGTTCTGTGTAATGTTACCTCAGTTAAGAAATGTCTATGAGAAATGTGAGGGTCTGTGGTATGAATTTTTGTGGCTGACCTCGCTGATGGGTTTCTTTCTGTCGATTACTGTTCCATTACTATTACTACGGAATATCTCTTAGTTGTGTTGGATTATGCTTCCAGCCTTTGATTATCTTATTAATTTGCTTGATTTACATGGATTTAAATATGATAAGGATTCACTATGATGCTTTTAGTACTAATTTGACTGAGCTTTAATAACCTATTTACTTAAACCTTTATGGAGGGGTCCCAGACCCAACCAGATGCTTCTCGATGTCCCTCTTTGTAAAAATACGCAGACTCTGCCTAGGATTACCTTGTAATGTTTGATTTAAATTTTTCTGATTTCAGGTATGAATTACACACTTATAACTGAGAATTTGATTGTGGGCTCTCAGCCACAGAAACTTGAAGATATAGATCACCTCAAAATGGAAAAAGATGTAGCATACATTCTAAACTTGCAACAGGATAACGATGTGCAGTATTGGGGTATAGACTTACAGTCTATAATCAGAAGATGCCGTGAACTCAGCATTCGTCACATGAGGAGGCCTGTAAGCAAGCCCCTTTTCAGTAAATTTATCGAGAACATATTAAGTGCCCTGCCTTTTTGTGATAATGGGGACAAGATTCTAAAGTGCTTTGTATAAGGTTAGGAAATATTGATTTTAATTTCCATGGCTAGTTTACCTTGTCCATGTCCAGGAATGACAAATCTGATGAAAATGGCAACATATTGTGTCAAAAAGTTTTCGTCACTTTGAAAGTTTTCAAATTCATCCACTGCTTTATCGACTGACTTGTTTATGAATTATCATTGACGTTTATAAAATTTCTGACCCATTTGATCCACATCATAGGCAATAGACTTTGATCCAAACTCCTTGAGAAATGAATTACCAAAAGCAGTTTCATCACTAGAATGGGCTGTTTCCGAGGGAAAAGGAAGAGTCTATGTACATTGCACAGCTGGACTTGGAAGAGCTCCAGCAGTGGCAATTGCCTATTTGTTCTGGTTCTGTGGCATGAACGTAAGTCCTAAGCTTTAGCATTGTCCCTAAATCCACACAAAATTTCCCAACCACATGTTGAAGCATTTTACCTTTTTTATATATAGTGAGGTTTAGGTCAAGATTAAATTATTTTTGAGTTTGGAATGTAAAGTATCTAATGAACGTGAAAGTTTATCATACGATGACTGTGAACTGAAATGTATGTGGCTTTTTCTTTTTGGACAGCTAAATGCAGCATATGATATGCTAACTGCAAAAAGACCTTGTGGACCCAATAAAAGAGCAATACGTGGAGCTACTTATGATCTGGCTAAGAATGATCCATGGAAAGAGCCATTTGAGAGTCTTCCAGAAAACGCATTTGAGGATGTAGCTGACTGGGAGAGGGACTTGATTCAGAATCGTGTACGTTCTCTTCGTGGAACTTAACTACCTAGGAAAGTGTCCTATTTTAACTCAAGAAGAGTCTTGCTGCGCTATAGATATGGTATATTGTTCTTTCTCTCTCTCAGTGCATATATATAGAGCTGCCTTAACTTAGTGAAATTTCAGGATAGCTAAGGAAGACATTTAAAACGAATAATACTTTCCCAGGCACGAGGTATACTTTTCACGCCTTATGTGCCTTTCATGCAACACCATTCATACTAAGATGCGATGTTATATTCGGGATATTAGTCATACTTTTGAGTACCTTTCCGTGAGGGATTCTTTTGACTTGAGAAATTAGACTCTCAAATTGTTTTCTTTCTCTCTGTTTGATAGTAGTGTTGGAAGACTGAGGGGCCATATGCATTCGAAAGCTGAACTTTTTAGTTTACTCACATGATGAGCTTGATATATGCATGACTAGCGCAAATCCCTATCTTCCTTTTTCTTCGCCATTAACAGGCGACTCTCAGACTCTGCAAAAGTTATAGAACAAAGATTATAATCGATTCATTGATAAAACTAGCTTTTTTATCTCTCGCTCGTCGCACTATTACAGTGTCTCACTCGTCATAATAATTTTTAGTTTATTAAAAAAATATCACATTTATTTACTTATATAAATAGTAAATTTAATTTTTTGACTTTATGTTTAGAATTTGGATAGAGGAAATAAATTTAATATTTTTTAAAAGGTGATATGTTTAGAATTTGGATGGAGAAAATAAATTTAATATTTTTTAAAAAATGAAGACTAAATGTAATGTTTTTTAATGAATAAAAAATTATTTTTAATATTATAATTAACGAAAAATAAAAAAAATAATTTTATAATAAATAAAAGACTAAATAAATATTTTACTTTAAATTTATTGTCGTTACATAGATTCCCTATAGGAGGGAGCCTTCAATTTTTCTCAAATAGTGATTTGAACTATTGAATTTTAATTCAACGGTTTAGATATATTTTATTCAAAAAATTAAATATTTTATAATAATAAATTTAAAGTATTAAATAAAAATTTAACCGTCTAAATTATTACATTAGGAATTTCTCTTGCTATTATTTTGATGCTGTTTTACTGGCTGTAGCACCACGGACCACGGTTAACTTGTTAAATCCAAAAGCCCATTAAAAAAACTAGGTTAAATTAATCCCTCTTTCTAAGAAATGTTCAAATTACATAGTTTTCTCATATTTTTTAGAATAAATTATACTTTTGGTCTTTATAGTTTCATTTGACTAATTATAATTTAAAACTTTGTGATCAATTCTTTAGAGTTTACAAAATTTTTATTTAGTCAATGTCATTATATTTTACCATATATATGAATTAACTTTTTTCCATTATTTTGTTTTATCTTTTTTATTAGCATATATTATATTTAGTGTTAAAATAATATATAATTGTTTTTATTAGCGCTTAAGAGAATATTACTAAAATTTTCACAGCAGAGACTATATTAACATATTTGTAAATTATAAGAATGCAATTATAAATTTTTTAAATATAGGGATTGAATTAAAAATTTAATCAAAATAAGGGCCAAAAGTATAATCTTTCCTTCATTTAAAAATTACATTTATTATCTCTTAAAATTAATAAATGCATTATTTTTTTTCTTGCAATAAAAAGCTGTAAGGATACGTATTTTTATTTATTTGATTTATAAAATATTCATTTTAATTTTAAATAAATTAGATTTACGATTTGTAATATAAGGTAAATAAAACTGAAATAAAATTTTCAAAAAAAAAAAACTTTCTAATGAGTTACAGGTTTTAAGAAAGAAATTAAATATTTTCTAATGAGTTGAATATTTAAATGTTTTTTAAAACAGAGAAAAATAATTTACTCCCAAAAAATTTAATTTTATAGAGAACTTAATTTTAAAAAATAAAATTTCTTTTATCATTAATACGGATTGAATTTTTTCTTAATTTTATATTATCAATGAATTAATAAAATGGCAATTTTAAAATGCGTCTAGGCTACAACTCAAATCAAAACGGTTACAAACGAAAAGACCCATTTATAGAAAGCTTATTCATCGGGTGTATTCCATACATTAGTCCGAAGAGAAAAAAGGCCCATTCCATATTGAATTATAGGGTGAGAGTGAGACAACTTAATTTGGTAGTTTGTTGTTGAAGATCTACTTCATTGCGTAAAACAAATTATTGGATTGTTGTTTCTATAATCTGTTTATTCAGTTTTACATATATTTTAGGACCATACAGTACTGTTATCGTCTCATTTCTATTATCTTCCGTTAAAGCGAATAAATGCCTGAAAAATTAGTGTGCTCCATTAGCCACCCTATTCATCCAATAGACCTGTAATAATGCATTATCAGATTTCAAATGGCCCTAAGAGATAAAGGAGAGTGTTAGAATATCGTATATTATATAATGTCTATTTATATGAGGTGCTTATTTAATAAAAATAAAATAAAAATTTTAAAAATTACTATTAAATTTTAAACATAACTAGCATTTTATAAAAGAAGTTAAAATATTATATGATATAATATATATATATATATATATATTAAGAGAATGTTTATAGACATTGAAAATAATATGAGAGAAATACTTTTGAAATATTTTGCAGTTAAATTAAATAAAAAATTTAGGTTATAAAAATTTAAAATACATTTAACATATCATGAACATTTCTTACAAAAAGATAATTTCTTTAAAAGAATTATCTATAGATGTATTTTTTATTTAATTAATTTATAAAGATATTAGGTTTCTTGTCAAGAATGTGATCATTTCTTGGAGTTTAGAGTGACTTTGATTGCTATTCTATACATGGCCCATATGACTCTGACTACTCTGACATTTTTTTCTTCTGTTAGTTTGGAATTGTCGGCACCATTTGTATTCGTTTGAGTGATTCCACTGATTGCTGTGATAAATAACCAAAAAGTGTGATTTTCTTTCATTATGGTATTTGGTGCAGTACGACTCAAAAGAAAATATAGTTTTGTGAAAGAAATTAACTCTCAAGCAATAGCAACAGATTGTTGTAAGAGTTTATATTAGCGGCCGTATAATAAATTTGTTGTATGGTCGTTATTTATATAAAAAAATTTTAGTTTAATTTTTATTGTTAATTTTTTGTTTTACTGACATAAAAATTTATTGTATAATGGTAAATCTACTCTGACAACATGGCTTATCACTTTATACTAAAATCTGTCTCCGAGTCTGAACTTCTTCAACTATGTATTGTTATACATACATTTTTGGTGCAAATTTGGAGCTCAGTAAATAAAATAGGTACCACATTGTTATGGGGAATGCTGTCAACATTAAAGAGGAAAAAGTATAAATGAACCAATTTGGATGAAGTGGAGGAGCTTATGCATAAATCTTCTCAGTTTTGAGGCCTGAAAGATTTACACATGCTGCTTAGGAAGTTGAGTCTGCACAGAAGTCTTGCATTGATCATGCAATAGATGAAGTCAGTAAATTAAGACTATTCCCATCGAACATAATAATGTGTGCTTGAAGAACCAGTCAGGTGGATTAATTGGGAACCATGGAAATGCAGGAAGTAATTGACTCGTTGACTCACTACCATAAATAGCAGTCAGAGAATAGCCAAGGAGTTCAAGTGAAACATCGAAACAAATTTAAAAATAAATACAAAAAGGAAGAAGTACCAGTGGGTGTGGATGGATTTTAGAAGGCGCAAGGGATAAAATTGAAGGAAAGCTTAAATATGAAGTCTCTGTTAGAGACATCGCTCATCGAATTCAGTAAGTGTGATCTTATAAAATAAACTTCAAAAGGAAAAAGTTTAATTACAAAGGTTCAATTTATAAAATTGATTGAGTTTCATATTGCTTTAAAAGGTTTAGGGAAAAAGTTTAATTACAAAGGTTCAATTTATAAAATTGATTGAGTTTCATATTGCTTTAAAAGGTTTAGGTCAAGTCTAAATAAATATTTTTTAATAAAAATTTTATTATTTAAAAAAAAAATTTAGTACAATGTAACATTTTAATAAAAAAATAAAAATTAATATTTTTTATTTAAAAAATTTATGTTAATATAACAATTCATTTATATTTATAATTTTTTATATATAATTTTATAAATAATAATAATAATTAGTTATATTATTTATTTAAATTTTAAGTATTAAATTGAATTGATCTTGACTTATAAAAGTTTGATTGACTTAATAGGCGCAGTCAAAAAAATATAAATAAAAGTTAAATAGAAAAAATTATTAAAATATATGTTTAGACTTTTTTTTTTAATTTTAATTTCAAAGCTGATTTTTAAAATTCAACCTAATGATTAGGTTTAATCATAAACTAATTTAATAAAAAAACAAATGGATCTTATTGACATTACATGAATATATTTTTTCAAATAAAAAGTTGTACTATAGTTTGATTTACGTTTAAAGTTTTTACTAAAGTATTTTTTATTAGCATATATATATATATATATATAAGAAAAATAGTATTTTAGTTTAGAAAAAATTAAATTATAGTGCATATTATAAAAATAGAGGAAAAATCTGTATAATTTACTTTTGGCATATTCTTCTATAGACATTATAATATGGGTATATGGAAATAACCCCAAATCAACTAATAGGACAGCCAAATGGATGACACATAGAAGTTATTAATATGGCAAAAA
Organism: Delonix regia; assembly: GCA_037074485.1. Lineage (NCBI taxonomy): Eukaryota > Viridiplantae > Streptophyta > Magnoliopsida > Fabales > Fabaceae > Delonix > Delonix regia. The sequence continues at coordinate 15,331,786 of CM073452.1, read as the reverse complement.
TGAAAAAAAATTATAAAAATAGAAAATGGATTTGACAAAATTACATTTCAACCCATTATAAATTGCAAAAAAAATAAATAAATAAATAAATAAACAAGGTAGCTCATGAACGTAGATATTTACAAATAATACTCTAAAAAATGAATATTCGTCCTAAAGACACGTAGGAATTGGTAACAATATAATTTAACCTATTTAAATCCAAAGATACCTCAACATACATAATCCATTTGAATTTATCCAACTTTTTATTAGAATTGCATGAACAACTTTGAAATTTTTATTTGTCTTTAAATCCCATAACACTTGGATCATTTCTTCGAGCAACTATCAAATTCAAAGATATTTCTATCCAACTCCCTACAACTTCATTCACCTTGTATCTCGTTCCCTCGGGAACACAGACCATAAAGACATTTGCATATGCAACAATATTTGTTATTGTTAGTATTTGAAATGATTATCTCCTTGAAATTTTTAAGTAGAAGATACTTTTGAAAATATGAAAATTAAGTTGAAATAAATGATTGACAGTCCATAATAAATAGATGACTTTTTGTTAAGAATAGTTGATTGTGCATCATAAATGGATTTGTCCATCGTATATGAATGATTGTTGATCATAAGAAGGTATAATATACAAGATAAATTACAAGGTGATAAATTTGAATTTGTTTATTGGATGAAAAATTTTAGTGCTATGGATGATAGAGTAATATAGTTTTTTGACTCAATGATATATTTAATACTATTAGGATTACATTAAAATTTATTTATTCATTTCAAAATTAGCTAGGATATACATGTAATATTATAAATTCTTGCTAAAACATTTAATTTCTTTTATCTAACACTATTGATTAATCTTTTCTTGAGTTGTATCATACAACCCCGTTATAGATTGTATGGAAAAATGACGCCTAAGTTTTCAATAAAAGCTTACGAAGAAGGAATGACAAACTATACCCGCTTGACAAAAGGAAAGAAATATTAAACTGAAAAGTAATATAAGTTAATAATATGAATATAACAAAAAGTTTGATTAATAGAACTAGTCATTATGAAATTTTAAATAAATAAAAATTAAATTAAAAAGGTAACTTGAGGCTATTTTAGAAAATTAAAAGAATAAAATATAAGTAAATGATTGTCTATTTGTGAAAAAAAAATTATAATTATTTTGTTTTTTACTTATTTAATTTTTTATTTGGCCCCTTAAAATTTTAATTTCAATTTATTCCATATTTATCTATGTTATTACATTTATCAAGAACCATTTTAAAACATTTAAAATAATTAAAGAGTGTCTTTAGAAAAATACAAAAAAAAAAAAGAAGTTATTTTGAAATGCTAAATAATAGTAAAGCACGAATATAATACAAATCGAAGAATAAAGGACGAAATAAAAATATAAAAAAATTAAACAACTAATATAATAGTTCAAAAAAGGACAAGATAAAAAAATTGGACATTGGGAAATAAACTCGTCATGATACGTATGCGACAGAAACTAATGTAACGAACAGAAATTTCTTTGTCCAGAAAAGTTTAGATTCCCGTTTTGGCCTCTGATTCTGATCACATGTCTGCCCTACAAATCAGATTCACTAATATTATGCGCTCTCACGCCCTCTCCATCCATCGTCTTTTCCTTTCCCTCCGCAATAATTCCCTTTCTTCTCTCACACTCACCCATTCTTGAACAAATCCATAACACATCCATTTGGAGAAGCTTTATTCAAGTAATTCCCCATCTTGTTTTTTCCACATGCTTTTGTTGCCTTTGGTTAAACGCCTATCGTTATTCAATTGGGTAAAACAAAAAATGTTCTTCAGATGTCATTCATTCACTTCATGTAAAAGATAATGCGTTTTATGACCATAAGTGGATTTACGAAAGTGGTGTGTCAGCCTTCTCTGCCAGTTACGGGAAATTATAATCATTGTAAGATAGGCCTTGATTTTTGTGCTCAATTTGTGTTATTTATGCACTGTTGAAATAAATGATCAGCTGTTTGGTTCGATCATCATTCCTCCATTTAGTTGATATTGGTCTTGTGTTGATAATGCATTACCTTCTGCTTTTCAGGGGAAGCAATTCAAAGATTGTTGCTGGGTATGGATCTCAAAATGGCTGTATGTTGGTAATTTCTTTGAAAATGAACATTGTTCGGGTCAATTACTCTATCTTCTCTCCATCACGTTTCTCTGCGAGCGCCTACGCGATTCGTATTGATCTTCATAATTACACAACTTGGAAAATGATAACAAGCCCCCACTAGAGACCTGCCTGGAACAAAAAACGTGACAGCACGAATAAACACCTCCTTCCTAATGCTCGTTTTCCTGTAATCATTAGGTTTGACCTGCAATTCCGTTTCATTTCATCAATCCAATTTGGTCTCAGCTTTTGTGGTTAGCATAGTGAGCATAGCCCAAAACCGTAGTTTATCAATCCATTTATACCCACTGATCCTTTGTTCTCTATTATTACTGGATCCTAAGGGATTTTCTTTCAGTTTGCTGGATATCACGCCAAGCCCCCTTTAGTTGTTCTCTCCTCAATTTCTCCCTTCTGTAAGTTTTGTTATCTGCTTTTGGCTCAGTTGTTTTTGTTTTCTGAGTATTGCTTATTATGCATCTATTGGCCCTTTGATGTTGACATGTTCGCTTTAATTTCTTCCTGTTATTTTTCTATTGACATTTTGAATTGAGAAATTTTTTGTTCACCCTTCTGCTTTTGTTTTCAGTTACTTGAGCAAAGACAAAGATGGGTGAGGTAGAACGATTTCAGCTGGGAACTGTAGGGGCATTGAGTCTATCTGTAGTATCGTCTGTGTCAATTGTAATTTGCAATAAGGCACTAATGAGCTCGCTGCATTTCATTTTTGGTATGCTCGAAAAGGTCTCCACTTCTTGCAAACTGAGATGGTTGTCTATTTATATGTACTTTGTCTATCTTATTCTTCCTGACAATTACAACCATCATATTTGTTCCATTTTTGTATACTTTTCGATATGACTTCTTCACTTATTAAATGGGGGTGGATATGCTTTAAGATTCTTTCATATCAGAGCAAAGGTACGCAATTGAGCTGTGGATTTCTCCATGAAAGTGTTATAATTGAAGATTTGAGAAGCTCCATTCTCTTTTTAGTTTTTGTCAGACGATGCTCGACACTTGTGTGGCTATGCCATTTGATATACCTTTCAGTACAGCTTTTACTAGTACAGGATCAATGATCCAGGAAAAGTTTGAAAACACATGAGCCATCCACCCATCTGGTAGCTCTAGAAGTATAGATTGGAACGGATTTGTTGAATTTGACAATTTGACATTTGACTGCGTTTGGATTTTAGTTTTCTATATATAGTTCTTGGTCATGTGAAGCAGTCTGTCATATCCCTCCTTTTGCATTATACATAATGGCTCTTGGAAGGTGAGTAAAAATCTTTTTTGCCAACTTATTCAAGGATTTAGTCTTTTTGCCCGAGATCAATGCTAAAATTAAAAAGATCATATTACGTGATCAAGATATAGTTTGCCCCCGTATGCATACATTGATTCAAATCATTATGGGGAAGTCTTGAAGTAGCAATATAGATCTTCAAAGACTCAATTCACTAATTTCTTGTCAACTAGCAGTCCGATGGGGGTTATGCTAATGGTTTTGGTGGTTCTAATTTTGTGATTTTTCCCGGCCCTTTCAAATTTATGTGTAGTGTCTGAGAGTTCAAAGGCTTTAATACCTGTACTTTTGATACTCATGCAGCCACAACTTTGACAAGCTGGCATCTGCTTGTCACATTTTGTTCTCTTCACATGGCACTGAAAATGAGATTCTTTGAGCACAAACCTTTTGAGCAGAAAGCTGTTATGGGATTTGGGATTCTAAATGGAATCTCAATCGGGCTTTTAAACTTAAGCCTGGGGTTCAATTCTGTTGGCTTCTATCAGGTATAATTATTTGTTTAAGTTCTTTTTTTCTGTTGTGAAATTTCGATCTTTGACGCTTAAGCAATTTCTTCAACGTATTCTAAACAGCTCAATTATATTTGCATTCAGATGACTAAGCTGGCCATAATTCCATGCACTATTCTGTTGGAAACTCTTTTTCTGGGGAAGAAATTCAGGTCTCATTTCGCCTCCTGTATTAATATGTCATTTATGACCTATCTGTTTTTTGTTTTTTTGTTTTTTAAAACTACCTATCTGTTAATATATATCTGAAATAGCGTTTGTGAGGTCAGTTTATGAAATGTCTCATATACTCGCCTCTTTTTTTTTTTTTTTTTCCGGTTGTTGTTGCTTATTTGCTAGGTCTTTCTGATTTGTTTTAATCAATCAGATCTGTTTAGAGGGACATCTTACAGACTTCAAGTCATCATGTCATGGTTCTGTCTGTCAACTGCCTTTCTGTGCTATGTCATCTTACAGACTTCAAGACATCTCTCTAGCACATTGTTTTTACCTGCTTCATTATTGCCATGTTCCAAGATTATGCCTCATTTTGTCTGGGCAACTCGAGTTGCCTTTAACAGTATTTGCATAAATTTTGAACTGCGTTTATTCTTCTCTTTTTGCTGTTATTGCAGTAGAAAAATTCAACTTTCCCTTTCTATCCTCCTTCTGGGTGTTGGGATTGCAACGGTCACTGATTTGCAGCTAAATGCTTTGGGCTCTTTCTTATCTCTTCTGGCGGTTATTGCAACATGCGTTGCTCAGATTGTATCCTTTGTGAAATTTTAATTTTTATTAGCCCCTCAAATCTTTAGCAATACTGAGAGATATTTTGTCATAAATTAAATCAAATAATTAAACCCAGGGACTTAAATCTTGAATCTGTTCCGCTGCAGTATATGCATTAACTCTTAATATGGTAAAACTGTTGTTAATTAAGTGCTGCCAATTAAGTAGTGAAACAAAAGCCACGTAATGTTTGCCTTTGGCTTTATGAGAGGATAACCTACTGTGCGTAGTTGCATGGTCTAGTAGAAGAACTAATGCTGCTCCTTTTTCTTTTCTCTCAAGTTCTCTTCTGTAAAACGTTCAAATCATTACCTGCCCGATCTCTATTTTGACCTGCAAGGTTTCTCTCTGTCTACCTCTGTGTGCCTTGTCTACTGTTATTCATGTCATTTGAACTTTAGGGGAAGATCACGTGAAACTTTAAGAATCATGATTCTCTAATGCTTTTTTCTGCGGTGGTAGATCCGTGTGCCTTGTTAAGATCTTAATTAGGCCATTTCAGATGACAAATACCATCCAGAAGAAGTTTAAGGTTTCTTCCACCCAGCTTCTATATCAATCATGTCCTTATCAATCAGCAACCTTGTTAATCTCTGGTCCATATCTGGATAAATTGTTGACCAACCAAAGTGTATTTGCCTTCAAGTATACAACACAAGTGACGGTGAGGTTCTAAAGAAATTCATAAGATTGTTTTGCACTGAAAGTCTTTTCTTTTTTCTTTTTTAAATGTATTTCTATGCTGTTACTTGTATTGCAGGCTTTCATTGTTCTTTCCTGCCTCATCTCTATCTCTGTAAATTTTAGTACATTTCTTGTGATTGGGAAGACATCTCCAGTCACCTATCAGGTTCTTGGACACCTAAAGACATGCCTTGTATTGGCGTTTGGTTATATTTTACTCCGTGACCCATTCAACTGGAGGAACATCCTGGGAATTTTGATAGCCCTGATTGGGATGATTTTGTATTCTTACTATTGCACAGTTGAGAATCAGCAAAAAGTTGCTGAAGCTGCAGACCAAGCATCCCAGGTTTGTTTTACATGAGCTATTTTGCATATCTTGAGTTTGCGCTGTCACCATCATTTCCATCATGAAGTTGCCTTGTGATTTCTTGTTATCGCCTAACCTTTACAGGCGAAAGAAGGTGAATCTGATTCTCTCATTAATGTGGAAAGTGGAAATGCAGTACTTAGCAAGAGGCCGCTGTACGGAAACAAAGACAAAGACTAGCACGCTTGAGGCGTTTTGGTGAATCATTGTCAAGAACAGTAGATAGGCCTTAAAGGGGATTAGTCTTTAATACCCTTTCTCTTTGTAGAACTAGTTTAGCTGCCGATGAATTAATCGCCAACCAGCGATATTAGTGAAAAAGACGTCAACAGTAGGGGTAAGAAAAAAACATATGGCTCGTAGCTGACATTTTCTAGTGATATTTTCACATCATTTTCCCATTAAATGTATTTAGCTATTCAAATTTGACTTTTTTGAATGACATATAAACATATAATGGTAATTTTCTCGTTTCTTTTTCTGGGTCAGTTTCTCATTTATCCCTGTCACATTATTTTTGCATAATTGTAGTTGCTATTAACCATGAGCATTATAAAATTGTAATTGTACTCATCACACTATTTTTCGTAAAATTGTAATTGTAGATAAATATATGAGATCTACTTTTATCATGTAGATTTGCCTCAATCCAAGTTTATCATATACACAATGAGAAAATTACTATTTTTTTGTTAAAAAAATGCTAAGATGGATTGTTTTAATGCACACGTAGGAATTTTTTTTCTTTTTTTCACCATTATCAACATTTTACAAGGTGTGGATCATTTTTAGAGTTTTTTTTATCAAAATTAAAAGAAGAAGCCTTGGATATGGTATAGATTTGATTGAAAAATAAAACTTCAAAAATGCTTCATACACGGTGAAGCGTTCGTGATGGTAGAAAAAAATTATCTCATGTGTGCCTCTAGCCTATCCATTAGTAGAAGACAATCTATCTCAGTGTTTTTTTAATAGAAAAATGCTAGATAGACTTATTTGGTTTACAGATAAATTTTTTAAAAACTATTTTGTCATTTTAAATTCGTAAAGGACTAAATTGTCACTTAGTTAAAACAAAAGGGACCAAAATAATAATTTTCTCTATACATTATATTCATATTTTATTTTATTTATGTATTTTTGTCACATCTAAAAAAACATGAATATAATTTTCCATTCGACTCACTATTTTACTCAAATTCAAGCAACTTGAATTACGAGATATACTTCGTAAGAGGTTAAATTAACTTTTTAAACTAGAATTAATGTGGTCTGGTGATAACATAGGAAGCTTTTAATGTGACAATTATCGATTTTGTTATTAAAAAAAATAACTATTATGTTCTCCTTGTAGGCATTAATTAGACCCTCCTGATTTTATCGCATGCATAAAGGGTGAAATCCCTAATTTGAACTGTGTTTAAGCCTGTTGGTCCATACTTGTGTGCGCGAAGCTTCCATCCTTTCTTGGCTCTTTACAAGTCCAATCTTACATGTTATTATATATACACTCAAGGTCTCACACTTCTAAGCAATGTGAGACTTCATTGGAAATACCCACACACACTTTCTTTTCAAAAATCCCCCACATATTTCAAAAGGATAATTTTTAAAATGAAAAGTGAATTTAGGTTACAGAAAATCTCAAGGTTACATACACAAGTGTAATAGTTTTGAATCTGATGTTTTTTGGACTATGAACTAGATCTAGATAGATAAGACATAATGCACAGAGACATGGTGAAGTTTAAAACTTTTATGAACCATAAGCTCTTGTTCGTAACTTCAGCCACATTACACCCTATAATTCTTGTTGTTATCGTAATTTTACACTTTAATCAGCCATGTGCACGCTTGGTACTTCATGAGTGCTTTAAAGATTTTGCTAAGATCTCATAGGAGCGGCTCCACTCCACACTCATATAGATGATTTCATTAAGTGTATTTGCAATAAATACACCACCCATAAAGGCTATGAAAATCATTAAAAGCTTTGTACTCATCCTCTCATTCAATGCGTTCTAACACTTTCTCACACCATAGGAATGGACAATAATTGATAGTACTAGCAAAATTAACAGATGACTTGTTATTATCCATGTAAACCTTTTTCATGGGATCTTCAATCACAAAGGTTAGGTTTCCAACACTATTAATTTCAAATTGGCTTAAGCCTCATTCCCTTTGATGTTTCAAAGATTAGTTTCCTTGCTAAAGGTTTTGTCAGAATGTTTGCTAAATTCATCTTTAACCTCACATAATCGATCGATATCACATTATCTTTTAGCACTTGACCACATCATGTTTTAGACGAATATGTCTACTTTTACCATTGAAAGTTTTATTCTTAGTAATAGTTATTGCCGCTTGGCAATCACATTGTATTGACATAACGAAGTTGGTTTTACTCATAATAGTATATTAGCCAAGAAGTTTCTTAACCACTCAGCCTCATTACCAGCTAATAACAAAGCAATAAACTTTAACTCTATGGTGGATCTCACTATAATAGTTTGTATGACTAATCTCCAGGTTACTGCACCACCACTAAGAGTAAATACATAACCATTAGTGGATTTTATCTCATTTGAATCTGAGATCCAGTTAGCATCACTGTATCCATCTAATACAATGAGAAATCCACAATACATAATATCATAGTTCATGGTACTTCTTAAATTTCTCATTAATCTTACCAACATAGCCCAATAATCACTGTTTTGATTGTGTGTATATCTACTTAATCTACACACTACATAAGCTATATCAAATCAGGTGGAGTTCATTAAATGTATCAGACTCTTAAAGATTTGTGCAAACTTAGATTGAGTAATGAGTTTCCCTTTATTTTTCTTTAGTTGAATGTTAGGATCATACAAAGTGTAGATCGGTTTGTCATTGTAATGATCACACTTTCTCAATAATTTTTCAACATAATATTCATGTGACAATAATATACCATCACCACTCCTAATAATCTTAACACCTATAATTACTTTAGCCTCACCCATGTCTTTTATGTCAAACTTAAATGCTAGAAATAATTTTGCTTTATTTACAACATCTATGCTAGTACAAAGATTAACATATCATCTATATATAGACTGATAATAACACAATCATCATTTTCAAGTTTTGTATATACACATCTATCTATTTCAATAGAAGTGAAACCATCATCGATCAAAACTTGATCTAATTTCTCATGCCACTATTTTGGAGCTTGTTTCAATCCATATAAGGATTTGAGAAGTTTGCAAACTTTGTTTTCTTGTTCTAAGACAACATAACCCTCAGGTTGCTTCATGTAAAGTTCTTCTTCTAAATCATTATTCAAGAAAGCTGTCTTAACATTCATTTGATGAATAAAATGCTTGTAGGCTAAGGTTAAAGCCATCAAAACTCTAACAGAAGAAATTCTTATAATAGGAGCAAAAGTATCAAAATAATCAACATTTTGTTTTTAAGTGAAACCTTTTGCTACAAATCTTATTTTATATTTATTAATAGATCCATTAGGATTATATTTCCTTTTGAAAATCCATTTATTACCTATAGTTTTTGTTCCTGTAGGTAAATCTACTAAAGTCTGTATTGTATTTTTGTAAGAAAATTAATTTTAATTTTAATTGCTTCTTTTCAAAGTTGTGCATCAGAAGATGCAATAGCCTCAGAATAAGTCGAAATATCATTTTTTATAAGATAAGTATAAAAATCATTACTAAAGGAATTCTCCTTCCTTTTCTGTTTGTTTCTTCTCAAATCCTTAAATGAATTCTCAAGGTTTTCTTCATTAACTATATGTAAATGTGTAAATGCAAGTGCATAAGAAATATTATCAATTTTCAAAGGAAAAATATACTCAAGAAGCTTAACATTCTTAGTCTCTATTATAGTATTAAAATCAAGCACATCACTTTTAAGACAAGAAATCTATATGCAGCACTTTCTCAACATATTCAATAAACATGCGATCGGAAGTTTTAGAACCTATTTTCCTTTTCTTAGAATCAGGTAACATAACCTTTGCTAGACACCCCACCACTTTTAAATATTTTAGGTTAGGTGTATAATACCCTTTTTCTATAACTCATGTAGTGTTTTATCATTCTTTTTTTAAGGTATTCTATTTTGTAAATAACATGCAGACAATAAAGTCCCACCTCAAAGATTATTTAGGGTTGAAAAGCTAACTAACATAACATCCATTATTTCTTTTGGAGTTTTATTTTCCCTTTTAGCTACTCCATTAGACTCAGGAGAATAAGAATGAGTAATTTAATGAATTATTCCTTTCTTTTCACAAAACTCATTGACTAATATATATTCATTTCCTTTATCTAACTTTACTCTTTTAATTTTATTATCTAATTGATTTTCTACTTCGACTTTATATAAGAGAAAATTATTAAACGCCTCATCTTTATTTCTAAGTAGGTACACCTTAATATATCTTGAAAAATTATCTATAAATATTATATAATATTTTTTTCCATATGTAGTCATAGTTTGTTTAAGCCTCCCAAGTCTATATGAATTAAACTAAGTAATTTGGTTTCTATTTATACATTATGAAAAGACTTCTTGATTTGTTTAGACTCAACACAAGTCTCATATTTGTCTAAAATTGTATTATTAATTCCAGAAATTAAACCAAGATTTTGCATTTTTTAATATAAGAAATACTAACATGTCCTAATCTAGCATACCACAAATCAATAGAATGAATCAAGTAAGCAGAAGAAGAGGCATTCTCATTCATAATTTCAAAAACATTGAGTACAAAGAGTCCCTGATTACAATAGCCTTTGCCAATAAAAACATTATTCTGTCATTACAATCTTATCAAACTCAAGTGACACTTTAACCACAGCCTTTCCCAACAGAGCCACATATATCAAATTTGCTTTGATGTTAGGTATATGTAGCACGTCTTTAAAGGCCAAGGTCTTACTAGACGTGAGCATGAGAAGAACTTTACCTTTTCCAAGAATGTTTGTAGTTTATAAATCACCAAGATACAAGTGTTCTTCTCCATCTCCCATTGTAGTGTAACAGTCAAAGGCATATTTGTTTGCACAAATATGCCTAGTAGCACCAGAGTTTATAACTCATTCTTTCACATCAGCTACCATGAGAGCTTGAGAAATGACCGCAGCGATTATGTCGTCTCCTTGTTCCAAATTTACATTTGGCTTTGGTGGCTTGTTATTTCTCATTCTCTTCCTACATTGAGCAACGTGATGAACTGTCTTTCTACAGACAAAATAGTCTCCATTCTTTTTAAGGTAGGGTTAGATAGTTTAGGCTTGTAATCAGTTTTCTTTTTATCATACCTTATTTTGTGTTGCTTTTCTTGTACTAAGTTGGCCATTGTGGTCATTCCTTTGCTTTAGCAACTTTGATCTCTTTCCAGTTTGTATCTTCTATTATGATGTGGGTGATCAAATTGACAAGTGATAATTGCTTTTACTTGTGCTTAAGCTGTTGTTTGTAATCAATTCATGAATCTGGTAACTTCTCAATCAGCATGTCAGCAACAAACTCATCAAAGAGGTTGATCTTCTGAACTTGGAGTTCCTCTAATAATTTGTGATATTCATTGATCTACCTTCTTATGTCTTTGTTGTCGATCATTTCCTATTTATAATAGTTACCTATTTCAAATTTCAGCCTTTCAGCATCCACAACAAGATATTTGAGAATCATTGATTCCCAAATTCTGTTGGTTTCCTTGATTGTGCAATATACGTCGAACTAATCGTTAGACAATATACTAATTATTGTATGTCTACATACCTTATTTGCATATGTCCAAGTTTCCAATGTTTTTGCATTAACAGTTGACAAAGGTAAATATTTGCAACGGTCAAGTAAAAGTACAAAGGTCGGTTATAAAAACAGTTAAGTAGGAAAAAAATTAATTACAATAATTATTATTTTTTGGATAGTCTTTTTAAAATAATTTTTACAAAAAGTTGGACTACACTATTATATTGCATGTATGAAGGGGTGAAATCCCCAATTTGAATTGCATTTGAGCCTGTGGGCCCATTCTTATACGGGGGATGCCTTTATTCTTTCTTGGCTCTTTACAAGCCCAATCTTACATGTAAATATATATACACTCAAGGCCTTATACTTCCAAACAATGTAAGACTTCTTCTGAAATACCCAACCTTAAAATTCGCTTAGTAACTTAACTCTTTCTGATTAATAGTACAAGAAAAGGAGTCAACCAAAAAGAAAGACCACCAAGATACACATAGTTTTGATCACTTAATTTTGGAAAACTATTTTGGGGGGTTTCTGCTTGGATTGCCTAATCATAAATCTTATATATGTGTTACACTTGGGGCATTTAGTACATTTGCACTCCTTCATCCTATCCTTTTATTTTGTAAAATAGATTTTAATTTTTTATAAAATAAAATTGCCTTCAAGAAAACTAAATGCACCAAATGTGTGAAATTCCAAATATACAAAATCCAAACCCGGAGCAAATTAATTACCCACCTACTATTTTGTAAGATTATAAAAAGTATTGGGCAAAATATCTTATAATTATCTCGCTCACTTGCTCAGGCAAGACTTTGTAATAAGGCATCTGAACTAAATATATATGAGAAATAAATACTTAATAGCATTTTCCATGTACTTAAAAGATGTAGAAATATTCGTAAAAAATAAAAACCACAAATTCTTCCATGTATTTCCATTTGTTTTCTTTGTTTAAATTTTTAAAACTAAGAAAAAGGTAAAAGTGTTAGAAAATAATATATGTTGCTCCTTTAAAACTAGAATTTAATCACTCAAATTTAATACATAACTTTTAGAACATAATAAACGCATGTTAAAATTTAATATGTAACAAAATACTGTTTGAATGCTAAAATCAGCTTACAAGAAATGTTTTGATATATTTTAAAATTTATATAACAATATTATAATTAAAGTATACTTGAGAGTGGAAATTGTAGTTTCGTCATAGTGTAATAAAAGAAGCATATCCGTGGAATTATGAGACTGTAATGGAGTAGTTGCTAAGAAAGTAATATTTATGAGGCACCATCAAAAATAATTTTTCCATTTTTTAATAAAATTTCTCACACATTGTATTATGACTTTTTTTTAATGATTATTTGATTTAACCTTTTTATCTTAGTTCTAACTAAAACATAAACATCTATATTTCCTCTTTACCCTTTGGACCTTTTCTTTATTGGGCATTTACCAGTTTTTTTTTTGACATCGAAATACAAAACATTTCAATGATTAAGATGACCAAAATGAAAAATGGCACACCAACATGAGCTGAACAAAGACTTATCTTTGACTGGCTAGAAGATAATTAATTAACATATTGGGATTTGATCCGTCTTCGCTGTTGAAAACCGGACCGTAGTCTCTGAGATATACCAAACTTGGATATTTATCTTCACCCTTTCACTTGTATCTCTCCTACTCTGCTTTCCTATATTCATCACGTTCCGCTCTGCAAGCGCTCACCCAATTGATGCTCAATTGCTGTGCGTTATTACTCAACTTTGAAAACGAAAACAAAACCTCCTCTTCGTCCTCCCACTCCCACGCCTGGAATTCGGAACAAGACAAAATCTAGTTTCTGTTTTCCAATAATCGTTAGATTTAGTTTCCATTTCCATCACCAAACCCCATTTGATATAAACTTCTGTGGTTAGCATAGTGATTAGTGACTGCCTTCCTACCTACAACTTCCATGAACTAAAACCATTTAGATTATCAATCCTTTTATACCCATTGATTTTTCCTACTCTATAATTACCGGATCTGAGGGTCCAAGGACGTTTCCCACAATTCGCTGGATTCAACGCCCATCCCCTAGTTTCACCCCTCAGTTTCTCCTTTTGTAAGTTTTCCTATCTGATTTTTGGGTATAGTTGCTATGTTTTCTGGAATTGGTTAATCCTGCTGCAGCTTTGTCTTGTTCTTTGACTTTGTTTTGACGTTTCGAATTTGGAATTTTGTGGAGCTTTTAATCTGTTTTCAGTTATTAGAGCAAAGACAAAGATGGGCGAGGGGGAACGATTTCAGCTGGGAACTGTCGGGGCATTGACTCTATCTGTGGTATCATCAGTGTCGATTGTAATCTGTAATAAGGCGCTAATGAGCTCCTTGCACTTCATTTTTGGTAAGCTCATATACCTCTAGTTGTTGCAAATAGTTGTCGTTGTCTGTATATTTGTACTTCATCAGCTCTCTGATCTCTGTGATGGCTCCAGCCATATTTGTTCTATTTCATATGATTTACCATGATTCAATTTTTAATTAAACGTGCTTTGATAAGCCTTAAGATGACAAAAGAGATTTAGTTCTGCTGTGGTTTTATCCGTTTAAATTATGAAATTGATTTTTTGGAACAACTCTACATTTTACTTGTTCTATTTTGTATCCCCTCCACATCTTTTGTGGGAACTGGAAGCAGCTTCATTGTAGTTGCTGCTTCCCCATTCTATGCGCCTTCAATTCTGCTTCAACTTGTCTTATACCAGTTCTCTGGGCTGCCATCCACCTGCCTGACAGTACTAGAATTATTTAGCGGAAGTTGGATTTGTCTGTTTTGACAAATCGTCGTTTGCCATTTCTTTGTAATTTATTTACTAGATGTTGTTCTTGGCGATGTGAGTCTGGCTCTCATTATCCTCTCCTATTGTAAATTAAATGACGGCTTTATGGAAGTGAGTAAATCTTTTCTTCCTAACAGGTCATAGGTTAAGTCTACCTCCCATATAATCAATGCTGAAACTAAATAGATCGTCGTGTGCATAAGAACTATGCAATTATAGATTCTCTAATTTGGTTCCAGTTCAATAATGAAATAAAGTTTATTGCCTCACTAATTGGGATTCTGCTGAAGACTTTGCTTGTTTCCTTTCTATGTTAATTTTGAGCTTGCCCTTTTATGGTTTTGATACACGTTATCTGGTACACATGCAGCTACAACTTTGACAAGTTGGCATCTGCTTGTCACATTTTGTTCTCTTCATGTGGCACTAAAAATGAGATTCTTTGAGCACAAACCTTTTGAGCAGAAAGCTGTGATGGGATTTGGGATTCTTAATGGAATCTCAATTGGACTTTTAAACTTGAGCTTGGGGTTCAATTCTGTTGGTTTTTATCAGGTACAATTGATTGTTTTAGTTCTGTTTTCCTCATGGGATATATCTACCTTCGATGTTTAAGCAGTTTTTTAAGGTATTCTGAACATCTCAATTGTATTTGCATTCAGATGACTAAGCTGGCTATCATTCCATGCACTGTTCTGTTGGAGACCCTTTTCCTGGGGAAGAAATTCAGGTTGTTTTTTGCTTCCATTCATTAATATGACACTCGTGATCAATCTGTCAATAGATATCTGAAATAGCTGATAGTAATTTATGTGAGGTCAATAGAAGAAATGTTTTGTCTGATGACCCTACATTTTTGTTCCCTTTTCTCTCTCTTATCTCACAAATTTCAAGTCACATGTCATTGTTCTATGTGTCAAACTCCATTCTGTGCTTCATGGCATCTACTGATCCCTGGAACATTGTTTTGACCTGAACTACCAGCATCGTTATCCTGACAAATCTAGGATTCTATTCTAATAGGGGCGAAAGTCTTTGAATCAAATATTTGAATCAAAAGAGACAAAATTTTATAATCTAAGGAGGGCAAACTCTTGTAAATTAAAGAACCAAATTACAAATATAAGATAAAATTATATATGAAAATTAAAATTTAAAAATTCAAATGGGGTGACTGCCTCCTACTCCCCTTCTTGGATCTATCCCTGATTATCCAACATTCTAGTGCATTTTGTTGGCTTCAGTGAAGTTGCCTTAAATAGTATTTGCATAAATTTTAACTTGTGTTAAGTGTTTTCTTAATCTGTTTACTGTCATTGCAGTAAAAGAATTCAACTTTCCCTGCTTATCCTCCTTCTTGGTGTTGGGATTGCAACGGTCACTGATCTGCAGCTCAATGCTTTGGGCTCTATCCTATCTCTTCTAGCAGTGATTACAACATGCATTGCTCAGATTGTATCCTTTTGGGAAATCAATTTTCCTTAGTCAAGTTTTTAGCTTAACTGAGATATTTTTGTTTGAATGAAATAATTAAAACTTGGGACAAAAATTTTGTATTTGTTCTGATGCAGTATATACACTACAATTCTTAACCTTATGAAACAGTTTTTGAAGAATCATGTAGTACTGACTACTGAGTTCTACTGCCACTTATATTTTGCTATGTAATCTAATTTATTTATTTTTGATAAAAACCACATATTCTAGTTTTAAAAAATTCTTGAATTGAATTTTGAGCTTTAGACGAGAATGGCTGAGTTGTCAAAATATGAATGGAATAGTACTAAAATCTTTAGTGTTGTGAGAGTATAATAAATATTTCCTGATCTAAGGTACACTCCTATTCAACAGGCATGTCTTTTGCATATACGAAATCTGCGTTAGCCTGGAAGGTCTCTCATTATTTTATGTGTCTAGAGAATGTCACACATGTCATTTGAGTATCGTCAGGGGAGATTTTTGGTTGTGCATTGAAGCTTGAGAAAGATGGTTCTGCCTCAGAATTTTTTTACCTAGGTGATAGACCAATTTTTGTCATGCCTTGTTAAGAACTTAATTAGGCCCTTTTAGATGACAAATACCATCCAGAAGAAGTACAAGGTTTCTTCCACCCAGTTACTATATCAATCATGTCCTTATCAAGCAGCCACTTTGTTGATCTCTGGTCCATATCTGGATAAACTTTTGACCAACCGAAATGTATTTGCTTTTGAGTACACAATACAAGTGACGGTGAGAGTTAAAGAGTTTCATGACCTTATTTTTGCACTTAAACTCTTATTTTGATCTGTTTTAATTTGCCTTTCTACATTGCAGGTTTTCATCATTCTTTCCTGCCTTATCTCCATCTCTGTAAATTTTAGTACCTTTCTTGTGATTGGAAAGACATCTCCCGTCACTTACCAGGTTCTTGGACACTTGAAGACATGCCTTGTATTGGCTTTTGGCTATATTTTACTGCATGATCCATTCAGCTGGAGGAACATCCTGGGAATTTTGGTAGCCCTGATTGGGATGATTTTGTATTCTTATTGTTGCACTCTTGAGAATCAGCAAAAAGCCGCTGAAGCTGCAGCCCAGGCATCCCAGGTTTGTTTTACACGAGTAATTTTGCATTTCTTGTTTTATCTTTGTATTCATCATTTACTTCATGAACACGCTTCGTGATTCCTGGATTTATGGTAACCTTTCCAGGCTAGAGAAGCTGATTCTGATCCTCTCCTCAATGTGGAAAATGGAAGCGCTGCATTGACTAATACTGTTGGACAAAAGGCCCCTGTATGGGGCAAAGACAAGGACTAGTACGCCTGATGGGCTTTTGGAAATCATTAAAGGCAGTACATAGCCCTTATAGAGGGTTCATACCATATTGGAATCAGAAATACTCCTTTTCAAACTTTAGGCCTCAAATAGGGGTCCCTTGGCATTAGTTTACTCGTGTATGAATTGGTAGCCAACAAGCAATATTGCTGATGAACAAATAGGTGGACATGTTTCAATTATGTCAGGTAGATATCTCTTGATTGAATTCTTATTCCTGCAGTTATTTCATCGAAGTTTTTCTGGGAATATTTTGTTGTAGCTCTTGACAAATTGAGTTGGAAAAGTCATTCTGAGATTGCTAAAGCATTTAAGTCTGAATTTACTGACTGGACTGTGCGTTGCCGTTGAATTATAACAACCGAAGGGTTGTTGCTTGCATGGGATAACACTTGACTCTCCAAGAAAGATCTTTTCTTTATGAACACAAAAAATAACGAGTAAAGGGAATGTCAATGATGGTTCTTCAAAAGCCCAGATATCATTTGGGTATGTTGAAGGCTATGGCGGAAAGGATTCTGAAGAGAACAATGTCGGACGAAGATTCTGCAAAGAAATCTCTTGGTCTTCTGACAATTAATTCGAGAACGTGATGCGCTTGAATGACAATTAATATAGAAAATTTTTAAAATGTAACATTGAAAAGAGTAAAAGATTGTTTGTGCAATTGAAGATATTGATGAATAAATTTGACTTTATATTTTCTTCATTATCCATTAATCTTAATTCTTTTATGTCATAAAATTTTTAGAGATAATGTGTAAAAACTAAAAGCACATTGAAATCTCTATTTCGTGAATAAAAAAAAACAATATATATATATATATATTTACTGATTTTTAAATTTATTAAAAATGCATGAAAAATTTAAACTTTGAATGATATTCTTATTTTAAATATTGAATTTATTTCTATATACCATTTAGCTTTTAGAAACTTATAAGCAGTTACACATTAATATTTTTATTGAAATAAATTGTATATTTGTTTTATACAAGATGTAAGGACTTACAAACAAGTACGAAGGTATTTATTTTATAAAAATTAAATTTTAATACGAGATCGTAAATAAATACATTTTTCATTGTTTCCCAAAAAAACATAAAACCAACCGGGACGAAACGTCAAAACTAGAAAATGAGGGGATTTATTGGAAACGACCTTTAAAATAGAGATTTATATAATTATATTGGCTCAAAAGCTGTGCGGTTGGGCCGATATAAAATCCACAAGCGCGCATCAAACCCTAGTGATATCTCTCTAGTCTTCGGCACAACTCTAGCTAGAGGCGCACTCCTTCGAGTTTCAGATCCCCTCAGCCATGGTTGGATCTTCGCTAGCTTTATCTTAGTCTTAAGCTGTGTCTTCTTCTTTCATGCACCTCTTGCTTACTCTCTTCTTCAATCGTTCTGCAGACTTTTAAGAGAAGGAACGGTGGGCGCAACAAGCATGGCCGTGGACACGTCAAATTCATTCGCTGTTCCAACTGTGGAAAATGTTGCCCAAAGGTATCACGCATCTGAACTACCATCCGGTTTCGATTGTTTTTGTTCTGTCCTGTCATTACTCCTACCTTTGTGTTGCGGCTTGTTCTTGTTTCTGGCCTGTGTTTTTTGTTTGTATAGGTCATGCTTTTTTATATATAATTCGTTATATTAAATTTGGGTTCTGTGATATGCGTGGAAAACAATAGGACAAGGCAATCAAAAGGTTTCTTGTGAGGAACATTGTTGAGCAAGCTGCAGTTAGGGATGTTCAGGAAGCCTGTGTATATGAGCGTAAGATTCTTCACATTTTTGTTTAGCTTTTTAAATTTGTGTCTCAACTATGAATATATTTTGTATCCATTCTGTCGTCTAAGCTTTATTTTTTAACTTCTGTAGAGTACACCCTTCCAAAGCTGTATGTTAAGATGCAGTATTGCGTCTCCTGTGCAATTCACTCCCACGTTGTGAGGGTTCGATCCCGTACTGATAGGAGGAAGCGTGAACCTCCCCAGCGATTCATCAGGCGCAGGGTATAGCTATTTACCATGCTTTCTTTCCAATTTATGTTGTATGTTTTATGTGGTTTTTGTACCATATGTCACAAATGATGGGATTGAGTCAAAATGGTATTATAACATGTAGTAATGGTATGTATTCTAAAAAGAATGATTGTCTATAGCCGATGGAGTCAGTACATTAAAATACCGAAATGATTCAAACTTGAAAAACCTCTGTATTAGTCATTTCTCTTTTACAACATTAAACTCATTTATGAGGTAGTTTACAAAACATTCTCCTAGTGGTTAGACAAATCTGTCATGAGTGGAGTTTTTATTGGGTTTAAAAGTGGTTTTTTAAGTTGGAATTTTTTTCCATTCCAAACTGTTTTGCATTGAGTCTCTGATTTGATATTGTCCAGCTTGTTGCAAATTTTGTTTTTCTTTTAACATTGACCTTTAACAATGTTTCCTATTGTAAATAGGGATGCCAGCTATCTTTTCTTGTTTCAGATTCCGATGCCTCTGATTGTAGATTTATACTTATTGCAGCTATCAATTTGATTTTCTATTAAGATATTTACCGTCAAAAATTTGTTTATACCCTTTTATTTTTGTTTCTTGTATTTGAATTCTCTGACATTGTTAATGAAATGCTCATGATTAAATGGGTCTTATTGTAATGTATGCCTATGAAGTTTTTAATGATTAATTGTTATTTGATTATATTCTTTGTTCTAAATCAAAGCTTTTTGTTTCTCGTGCTGACGTTTAATGAAACATGTGGTTTTTTGTTTTAAAGGATGATCTACCAAGGCCTGGTCAACCGGGTCAAGCGCCTCGTCCCGCCGGAGCAGCTTCTGCCCGTGCCTAAAAGTAATTCAACAATTTCAATCGTATTCCCCTTATGAAGAACTTCCTGTTGCTGCTTGCTTTTGGATATTTAGGGAGATTTTTTTTCTTATTGTCCGATTTAGTATATCGAGGATCTACTTTAACTTTTCCATCTAGTATAATTTGTTTTGGATGGTAATGACCTGATAAATTTTGATGTTTTGAAGTGATCTGAGTCATACTTTTTCCCCTACGCTCTAGCTCTTGCCTTGAAATTTTATTTTTCATGCATAACCCGTTTACGAGTCAATTTTAGTTCTCTTTATAGTTGCTCCTTTTCCTCTCTATCCTATAGTACCCATTCTCAACCAGGCTGCTGGATTCAAGTTGAATGCATAATTTCGGGGGAAAATTGAACGCTGTGAAGTTACACTATGGATTTATACAATATGAGGGCTTACTGACCTTTTCTCTTACCTAGTATACTGAAGATGGCAAATGAACGAATTAGATTTTCTACACGAGACTGGAATGAATTGATTAAACGGGTTTATATGAAAGTAGTAATACGGATGAATAAGTTTTAACGGTTTATTTGAAAGTAATTATACAGATTTAATAGTTCACATCTAGAATATAAAAAACAAAATGGTTTAAGATCTTAATTGTTGGATTTGAGTTGGGTCAGTTAAATCTTCAGCATAATATTTACGT
Source organism: Delonix regia (assembly GCA_037074485.1). NCBI lineage: Eukaryota > Viridiplantae > Streptophyta > Magnoliopsida > Fabales > Fabaceae > Delonix > Delonix regia. Next base: position 15,311,024 of record CM073452.1, on the reverse strand, counting down.
TAATCAGCATAATATTTACGTTAAGTTATATTGGTAGCATCATTTTAGCTAAATTTTATGGGGCTTTTATAATATAATGTTAGATAGTTTTTATTTCATTTGCTGTCATCCAACTACGTAATACAACCATAAACACCCTGCCAGAAGATATTGACACCCTACATGTCGGGATGCCATTGTTTTTGTGCCAAAGAGGACTCCGCTCTGTTGCAGAACTTGTATTGCTTCACGTGCACATCTCTATTCGCACGATCATCTTCCATGTTCATGGTGAGTCAGTCTGGAAGATACAGTGGAGGAATTGTGAAGTGGGATTTTGACCATCTGTATTCAACAAAAAATCAATAGAATCTCTCATTCCACATTTGAGCATTGGTATGGAATTGATACACAAGAACACAGTCTCGTTATGAGCATGATCTCCAACAATATCGTTTTTACCTTCCATACTTCTTGTTAATGCAATAGGTTATGAAAGAAAGCTTTGGGTCCGTAAGTAATTGAGATCATTAGGCTATTATCACTGCCACTGTAACTCTTGGCATCGAGTTTTTTGCTAGGATTTTGAAGTTTTTAAGCTGGTGGCCCAACCCAGAATCTGATGGACAGAAATCATATAGGCTGGGACGGAAGGAAATACCAATCTTTGAGAAAAATAAAAGCCTTTTTTTTTTTTTTGGGAAAAACTGCATTGTATTGGAAAGATTGGACCAAAGCTAAGAGGGGAGAATGGAGTAGATATTATTCTACATGGTTTTCGCTATTGCAATCAAGTGAATGAAGCAATAAACATACATAAATATATTAAAATTCACGTGGCACTGCATACACAACTTTGTGCATTAAGAAAATGTAATAGCTTCTGTAAATTAGATGAATGAGATACTCAATCTCGTGACCCATGCTGACTAAGCCTGTCTGTTGAAAGAGTAGAGAAGAAATTGTATATTTTGCCTCATATATTACTGTGAGCAAATTACATCATATATACAGAAAGAATGAAGATGTCTAAGCTAAAATTACATACAAGTGAACCAAAAAACTATAATAAAAATAGAAGAAAGAAGAAATATGTCTGTACAATTACCGTGCTCACTACTTGAGTGTAAGAAAACTATTAACAAAAGAATTAACTAATTCCATGGTGCACATGCTACTTGTAGCTAAGCTCCAATGTATTTTTGGACTAAGGCTTCATTGTGAATTGGGTTATAAAATGTTGTCAAAATCACGATTCAACTCATTAGGATCATTGATTTTATGACGTTTGGTAAGGATTTCAAGTTAAATCAGAGAAAGAATCGAAATCAATGCAAACTCTTGGTATTGACTCGTATAGAATCATTAGAATCATCGATTTGTTCGAGTTTGGCGGCTCTAGCAACTTTAGCATTTCCAAGACAAAGTGATGCAACCTAGTCATTTTTTTTCTTTGTTTGACACAAAATATAGGAAGCACATTCCAATAAACATATTAGCCTAGGAAAAAAAAAAAAAAAAAAAAAAAAGATAACTTAAGTTGCCATTCTCCTTTGAAGTCTAGAACTCTTAAACGCATGCATACACAAAGCTCAGGTCATCAGGCCTTTGGCTCTTTGCCATTAACTCATTCATGATGTAATTGTTCATTAACGAGTATCTTCATTACAGTAGAGGACAATCACATTGGTCGTTCATTGCAGTAGTAGCATTGTCGTTCTTCATCGCTAGAGTTCCTTACACAAATCACCTCTATTTTGTGAGTCTTTGATTTTGTCTTCCTTTGTTTGATTTTGCAGTCTTGTGATTATGCAGAAAATAATTTCATTGATAAAAGTAAATAGTATAAAAGGTTTTGATGATATACATCAAATGTCAAGGAAGTAGGGTGACAATTTTAAAATAGGGGGAGTATAAAGGTAATATAGCCAAATTTAAAGAGAGGTTAGTATAATTAACTCTATATAATATGATAGTACGCATTGTGCTACTAGTTGGAAAGTTTTTAGTGTTTTTCGCTACTCAGTGTTGACACTTTAGGAGATGTAAGAGAAATTTGTTCAAAAGATTATGCAAATATCATATTCAAAATATATTTTTTAAAAAGAATTTTTCTTGATGCAGTTTCTCTTGCAAATTTTTCTCTATGAAGATTGTTCTTTGATTCTGCAAACTTGTGAATACTAACCATCCCTATCATATTGAATAGAAAAACTCGACTACTTTTTTTCCCTAATGAAGATAATATTGAAACAAGGAAGAAAAGTTTTTTTTTTTTTATTGTTTAAGGTATCCACTATCCCATTGGTAGTGACTAATCCTTCAACCTATGGTCTGACTCAAATTGGGGATAGGTCTTCTAGACAAATATTTTTCATTTCTATCCCACCACGAATTTGAACCAAAGAAACGATGGTTAAGGACACAAACTTGTTCCATCTATGCCAACTTGTGCTGGTAAAAAGAAGAGTTCTATTGTATTATGGATTTTTTATTTTGTTTTTTAGACTAAGTTATGTTAAATGAATGAATACTATTGCATCATGCATTATGGGGTATATTGAAAATTGTGTGTTAATTAAAATGAGAAATATTCAATATGTACTAATGTATGAAGATTTTGTTATTTGGTTATGTTCAATAGTTATTCAATAATAGGTATAGGTAAACTCTAATGATTCTATGTTATAAGTTTATGTTACGAGTTCAACCTTTCATAAGTCTACCTAGAATCACGATTTTGACAACATTGGGGTTATGGGCAGCTCAATGAATGAGTTCTTCATCCTGTCCCAGAAGTTGGTGATGGTAGTCAACCATTCCCAACTTGGAGACTAAAATAGTAAACTGTGGTGAAGGAATATCTTAGTAAAAATGTCAGCCTTCAAATTAGTCGATGAAACATGCTTGAGAGTGACAACACCAGCTTTTAGTTAACTGTGAATTAAGTGTCAATCTATGTCAAGATGCTTAGTCCTCTCATGAAATATAGGATTTGCAGTAATATGCATGGCTATTATAGTATCACACTATAATGAATTAGGCTTGGGAATTATGATTGAAAATTCATGGAGTAGATAAAATAACCACTGTAATTTACACATAGTAATAGCTAAAGCCTGATACTCTACTTTAGCTGATGATCATAAAATGGTGTTTTGCTTTTCATTCTTCCATGAGATTAAAGATTATCTAAGATAAATACAATAATTAGTTACGCTTTATTTGGTATCCAAAAATGATGCCCAATAAGCATTGGAAAATCCCTCAAGGTGAAGTTCTATCGATGATGGATAAAAAAGCTCCTTAAATGGATTGCCTTTTGAAATATTTTAGTTCTAAGTTGGTGAAGTTACAAACTAACTTAGTTGTTGAACATCATGAGCAATTTCAGGTCATGTGAACCTTAGATAAAGGATTATATGTTGGTTTAGCACCAATATATCTAGTTTCACATAGTAAATCCAGGACATACTTATGCCAATTAATATACATTCCAAAAGGTGATCTGGCAATCTCAAGGCCCAATAAGTATTTCACTTCTCCAAGGTCTTTGATGGTAAATTTATGGTGTAAGAATTATTTGACATGAGTAATTGCCTCTATAGAAGTTCCTGTCAGAAGGACGTCGTCCACATATACAAGGAAAATGAGAAAAATGGAATTGGCCTCAAAGCTGAACAAGCAGTGATCATTATCATACTTGACATCCTGAAGGAAAAGTAAAAAAGAGGTTTAAATTGATTCCTAAAATTAATTTTGAAAACTAATTTATTAGAGTCACCACCAAATTTTTTTAAAATGGAAAATTTTGGAAAACCTAATGAAAATGAAAAGGATGGTTGCATAACTAGATATAGTTTTGACAGTCTATTTGAGTATAGGGAGAGAGTTAGGCATCCCATAATACCTATCCGTGAATGTGGTTACCCTAAATTAGTCAAATAAAATAAAGAATACAACCTTAAATTTGTTTTAAATAGCTCACATTAAAAAACGCATGAAAATAAGAGAAAAAAATAAAATAAAATAAATATAAACAAAAAATAGATATTTACAATAGGCTAATTTGACTTAGGATGAGAGCTTAGGGTCTAGGTATCTTACAACATGGATCAAAGCTCTAGTTCATCTAAAAAGGTGTGTCAGTGGGTTGGAATTTTTTTTATTTTGTGAAAAGAACAAAATGGTTAAAATCAGATTGATTTTCATAAGCAAAATGATTTACAAAACAGTTGGTATGTTTTAACTTACAAAATTGATATAATCTAACTCTCTTGCTCTCTTCATTTAATCTCTATATTTTTTTAAATTTCTTTTAAAAATATGATTGGTTTGTACTTAAATTAAAATCAATAATGGAAAAGGTATTTTTTTGGTTGTATTTTTGGGTTATTTAAAGGATAAAAATTTCGTAAGGAAACTCTTGAAACAATAAACAATACTTTATTTGAAAAAAAATTTAAAGAATCAAAACCAAACTTTATTTAACAACGCATGTAGCCTAAAATTTATTTGAAAAGAAAGGGTGTAGTATTGGGTAATGCTTATGGATTTGTTGGATCTTACATTGCCTCACTAGTAAATTCATTAGGTGCCTATGCAGATGTTAGTCTCACACGACAACATTAATGTTAAAAATAAAAATTGTAAAATATGCCTATAAAGGTGTTGGACTTCACATGGCAACACTAAAGCAAAAATGCCTATAAAAGTGTTGGATCTCACATGATAACATTAAAGCCAAAATTCCTATAGAGGCATTGGACCTCATATGGCACCTTACATAAAGCATGCATTGGTGTTTGCAAGTGTTGGTGTCTAATTAGGTACTCATCATTACATATTGTTAACAAAATTCCAAGGTCACACAAATCACAATTAAGTTTAAAAATAACTAAAACCGCTCAATCTTACTATCTTGCCACTAACAGGCCATCCTTGCTTATATGTTCTGTTACACCTTGCCTTAGGAGCAACTTCCTCAAATTGAATCACCAAGTTCTCATATAAATTAGGTAGTGAATTCTCATACATTCACAACCACCATTGAGCAACACAAAAGTTAACCATACGACAAATTTAGGGAACAAAGTGAACAAGATAAGTAAGCTAACTTTTAACCTAACTTATGTAACCAAGGAAAAGTTTTTAAATGTGGTGAATTAACTACAACATAAGGAGAATAAACACCTAAACTTCCAACACTCATTAATGTACTCACAACTCCATCAATTGCTTAATAAGCACCTTGTAAACATATTTAATAACACATAAAAAATTTTAGCATTTAAAGCACAAAGATTAGGCAACATTCAAGCACCAATTAAGAGCTTAAGATACCATAGATGAAGCCTAACACATGCTGGATTTTTTAGAGGAGAAAAGGGGCAAAAAATGCCTATTGGACATGAAATCATGGTATAACTCATAAGATCAACAACTTTATAGCACATAATAGAGACCAATTGAGGCTTTATTTCAATAACATTTAGCAGCCAATAAAAGAGAAAAAGTTCATCAAAATAACACATGCTCATATTAGATTTTGTAGCATAAAAGCATAGCACAAAACTCTTACATCTTTAGCACTATGCATGTTATATTGCATCAATTCACTAGTATGATGAACACACCATACAAGAGAAGGAATACGCATCAAATTTCCAGTGTTTAATCACCATTAAAAGGGGTTATAGAAGCCTTAAGCTCAACACTACCAAAGCTACCAAAAATGTATAGAATTAGTGGTGAAAGATTACCTTCTTCCCTTTGTCTTTTAACTCAAGTTCTTCGGCCTTCTTTTCCTTTATTTTTTCCTCTCCTCTTTTTTTATAGTAAAAACAAAGAAAACTAGAGTTTCCTTAAGAAATTTTCAAATTACACATTAACCTTTTCCAATTTTCCTTTTTAAGAGTTTTTTTTTTTCCCATTGTGCCTTGGTTTTTTATTAAAAAGGAAATTTTCCCCTTTGTTGCCCTTTTCTTTTTCAATCATTAATTTAATTTTGCTTATTTCAACCAAAAAAAGTAGGGTTTCCTTTTTCCATTGTGTCTTGGTTTTCAAGAAAGAAAATTCTCTCATTTGTTTCCCTTTTCTTTATCAATCATTGATTTATTTTTGCTTATTTTCATTCCTTCCTTTTTTAGGGTTTCCTATTTTTTTTCTTTCCATATTTTCCCTCTATGTATCCTAGGTTAGAGATATTTTTATTTCCAATTTTTAGCTTATTCTACACATTATTCTCTCTAAAAGAAACCTCACAATTTTCTTCCATTTTTGGCCAACTCATCCCTTTTTCTTATTTATTATTATTATTTTTCGTTTTTATTTGATGTCTCATGTGTAATATTAGCTCTCTATGTGACCCTTTTATTTTAAATTTCAATTTCTTTAATTATCTAATCTCATTTATACCTTTTTCATTTTTCTTTTGGGTCCAACTTCCAAATGAATGTCTTATGTGTTTTTTGGTTTGAAAAAATCCCAATTTCATTTTTAATTTTCTTTAAGTTTTTAAGCCCTTTTATATCTTCTCATTTTCTTTTGGGCCCAATTGCTTGCTCTTTTCATTTTACACTTTATCACTCTAAACTTCCATTTTTTCATTTTTCTTCCTTTTTCTATTTCAAATTTTCAATCAACTTTCTTTTTTCTTTTTTACTTATTTATATTTAATTTTTTTTTTATGAATTAAGTTGTTTAAGATTCCCTTGATTATTGCTATTTTTAAAAGTTTTCAAGACTAATTATAGTTTTCACAGTTGCCTTTCTTTACTTTTTATTAGGTAAGTATGGAGAAAATGTAATTTTTTTAAAATACTTGCCTGATGGACAAGTAAATATATGAACTCATAATTTGTCCAGTAAAGGGATACAAAACAACTAATAAAAAATGAACTAAACAAAACCAAAGTTTGCCCTAATTTTAGTGAATTAAAAGTTACCTTAGTTTTCTCATATCTTTAGTGAATAATCCCATTAAATAACAACTCAGAATAAGCAGTAAAAGGAAAACTTATTAATTTAAGAATACCTTATAAATAAGGTGCGTGAAGTAACCCTCTTAACTTATTTTCTTAGTTAAAAATAAACCTAAAATGTTTTAGGTATTTTTAATGATGAAATGAAGTTAAGATAAACACTTCATTTATTGGAATGGCTTGGAAGACCATTGTGTACAAGTAAAGACTAATGAATATTTTAATGCCATATGTATCACATAGATAACAATCATGACAACAAATAGGGAAACTTGTGTAGGATTTTAAAAATGAAAGCGGACTAAACACGAGTTAGGGCTTTGAAAAGAAAAGGGATCCTGCATCGGACAGGGCTTTAAAATGAAAAAGGGTGTTTAACACTAATCAAGGCATTGAAATGAAAAGGGTGCCTGATGTTGGCTAAGCCATTGAAAAGAAAAGGGTGTCAGATGCTGGCCAGGGCTTTGAAAAAAAAAAGGATGTTTGATGCTAACAAGGGAAATAGACGTTGGCCAATGCTTTGAAAAGAAAAAGGTGCTTGATGTTAGCTAGGGTTTTGAAAAGAAAAAGGTTCTTGATGTTGGTCAGAGCTTTGAAAAGAAAAGGGTGTTTGACGGTGGCCAGGGCTTTGAAAAGAAGAGTACTTGATGCTAGCCAAGGCTTTGAAAAGAAAAAAAAATGTCTAACGCTGGCTAAGGCTTTGAAACAAAAAGGTGCATGATGTTAGTCAGGGCTTTAAAATGAAAGGGAAGCCTGACGCTGGCCAGGGATTTGAAATGAAAATAGTGCTTGACATTGGCCAGGGCTTTGTAATGAAAAGGGTGCCTAATGCTTGCTAAGGTATTGAAATGGAAAGTGTGTCTGACATTAGCCAGGGTGCCTAATGCTTACTAAGGTATTATAATGAAAATGGTGCCTAATGCTAGCCAAAACTTTAAAACCAAAAAGTGGTTGATGCTAGCCAGGGCTTTGAAATGAAAAGGGTGCCTGACATTGGCCAGGGTTTTGAAAAGACAAGGGTGTCTGACGCTGGGCAAGGCTTTAAACCAAAAGGGTATCTAACATTGGTTAGGGCTTTGAAATAAAAATGGTGTCTGATACTTGCCAAAGCTTTGAAATGAAAAGGGTGTCTAATGTTGGCTAGGGCTTTAAAATGAAAAAGGTACCTAACACTAGCCAGGACTTTGAAACAAAGAGTGCCTGACGTTGGCCAAGGCTTTAAAACAAAAGGGTGCCTGACGTTGCCACGACTTTGAAATAAAAATGATGTTTGACGTTAGCTAGGGCTCTAAAAAAAAAATGCCTGATGATGGCCATTTCTTGCAAAATCTTAGCTTAAGACTAGTTCATTAACATTGGAGACATGAGCCAAAAAATCAATATTTGTAGGACTAAAAGAAATAGAAGTATAAACAGGGAATGTGGAAAGAGTACGGGGTGAAGTCATGGTTATTGAACAAGTGACATAGTCTGAAGCCATCAAGGTTTGTGTGTAGCTCATATACTATGCCAAACTAGTAGAGTAGCAATTTGAATAGAATAAGGTAAATGACCATCTAGTTCAGCAGTTGTAAATGAATATATACTTTAGCAATAGGGTTATGCTCAGTTTAGGGAGATATTTGATCTGGTTAAAGAGAAAACAATGATGAAGAATCTTCAGTGATTAGAATGATGGGTAGTGGGCAACGATTAAAAGGAGATTCATTTTCATAAAGAAATACATTCTCATGATAACAAAAATCATGGAATATGGGAATGTTGTCTATGGCAAGATTATAAAGTTTGTATGCTTTTAAGCCTGGCATAAAATCAATGAAGATATATTTATGTGCACAATAAATAAACTTTGTTTTGGATGGAAGAGTATTGGTAGCAAAGCAAAGTGAGCCAAAAACTCACAAATTATCATAATTAGGTGGTTTTTGGAATAAAATCTCATAATGAGTTTTCCAATGCAAATTGGCAGTAAACAAACGATTAATTAGGTATGTTGTAATTAAAATTGATTCCCCCCAAAACTTATGAGGTTGATGAGATATCAAGAAAGAACTTGCTACATGCAATATATGCCTACATTTTCGTTCTATTATGCCATTTTGTTGCGAAAAGTATATGCAGGATTTTTTATGAAAAATTCCTATTGTTGTAAAATATGATTGGCATTTGGAACTCATGAATTATGTTCCACTATTAGTTCTTACCTTCTTAATAGATTGTTGGAATTAAGTTTCAATCATAATGCAAAAGTTGATGATGATGGAAAATGTTTAGGTTTTATTTTGTATAAGATAAGTCCAAGTACTTTGAGAATAGTCATCAACAATGGTTAAGAAAAAAATGAGCACCATTAATAAACGATTCTTTACAGGGCTTTTATATGTCAATGTGTATTAATTCAATGCAATAAGATGAATTTATATGACTAACAAGAAAGAGTAATCTAGTTTGCTTTGCTAAAGGAACTTCATAAACATTATCATTGGGTTTAAGTTTATTTAACCATGAAATATGTGTAAGAATAGTTAAAGGGGTGCCTAAATCGTTGATGTCATACTGTGGTGTATGAAACAAAATTAACAAATGAAGTACATTTGCTGAGAAAATGGGAAAAAGGCTATAATCAAAAGAGGAACTATCAAGAAGTATAACTGACTAACCATGTTGCCAACATAAATTACTTCAACATTCTTTAAGTCTTGTAAAACATAAATAGAAGGTGAAAAAGTAACTTTAAGATTGTTATCTACTACTAATTATGGTATAGATAGAAAATTATATTTAAATGCTAGTATATGGAAAAATGTGTTTTAAGATTTATTTGGGATGCAAAGAAACACTGCAAATGTGATTAGTTTATTAAGAATGACCATTAGGTAAGTGAACAAATCGTACTTTAAGAGGAGAGAAGAGATTAGTAAACAAGGAAGATGAGTTGCAAATGTGATTAGTGGCTTCATTATCTAATATCCAATAATTAGTATTGATATTATCAGTAAAAGGCATTGCAAAGTTGTAGAAATTACGAGCAAAATTAGAGAACTCAATGGCATGACATGTACATCTAAAGAGAGATTTGTTTTCATAAATTTATAAAGTTCTTTTTGGACAATCTCAACAATAAATGTTGTTAAATCAGCAGAAGTATCATGTAATAAATTGGGTATTTCAGCATTGCAAGCATTGACTAATGATTTCCCTTGCTTTACTTTAAGTTCTTTAAGCTAATCAGGATATCCATGTAGCTTGAAACATATGTTAGTTGTACGACCTTTTGTGCTGCAATGAGTGCAATGGAGATCATCCTTTTTTGATATTGTTTCTTATTATTCTTAGAGAAGTCATAACCTTTAGGAAAATTGGTTGTCATCAAAGCTTAATTTTCAATAGGAATTGATGTATGAAGAAAAACTTGGCATTGCTTCTTAACATTTAAAAGCATAGAGTAAACTTTTCTAAGAGAGGCAAAGTGTCCATAAGTAAGATATAATTTTGGGAATTATCATAAGTATCATTAAGTCCCATGGGGAATTGCATTAGCTAAGTCTTTTCTAAAAGCTTAAGAATGGTGTTTAAAACACCATAGTTACATTTCCCACTTGTGCATTGAGGAGAAGGAGAAAAGGATTAAAGTTCTTCTTATAATTTACTAAGTTTGGTAGTATAGACAGAGAGAGTAGAGTTTCCTTAGGTAGTGGAAATAATATCCATATGAAGTTAGTACTTTTATGGACCATTAGAAACACCAAAACATTGGTGATACTTATCTTAGAGTTCCTTAGCATAGCTAGTGTAAATGAAGGATTCATGGAGATCCTTAGTGAAGAGAATTTTGTTTTCCAAATCATAGACTCAATAGGCTTTGTAACCTAATGCATATATAAGGAAAAGACACTTTATGGCACGTGGGGAAAAATTATGCTTGGAAGGATTTGTATTTATTGCAAAACAAAGAGAACCAAACATTTTGAGATGGTCATATGAACGTAAATGATGATAGAGGAGTTCATATGGAATTTTCCATTGTAGCATAGCACTAGGTAGTCTATTTACAAGGTATGTCACAGTGAGAATGGTTTCATCCCAGAATTCAATGGTAAGTCAGAATGAAACATAAGGTATCAAGCACTTTGATGACAAATTTCAAATCAATGAACAATGATTGACTAGTTTGTCTAAGAAATTCCAAGCCATTTCTATTTTAATGTTTTTCACAGATGTATGAAATTGGGTTTAGACCATTTTAAGAAAAGGAAAACAAAAAAAGAGAATGGAAGATATTTGGCTTTTATTTTGAATTAAGAAAGTCCAAGTATTACATGCGAAATCATCCATAAAAGTAAAAAAGAAATTTGCAATATTAAGTGAAGATATCCTAAAAGGTCCACAAATGTCAACATGGAAGAGTTAAAAAGAAGCATAAGTGTGAATTGTACTGGTATAAAAAGGTAACCTAGTTTGCTTGGCAAGAAGACATATATTTCATGGGGAAGGGGAAACAATATTATCACAATCAGTAGTAGATATATGTTTCATAGTTGTGTGAGATAGGTGTCTTACTCATAAATGCCAAAGAGAGAAGGAAATTTTATTAATTGTATGAGGTAGTACATTATAATGGTTACAAGATCTAGAAGCCTAAAAAAAAGAAAAATAATCAAGTATATAGAGGCATTTGAGTAGCTTTCCCACAGCAATGATACGCTTAGTCTTGGGGGTCTTATATAAAACAAGAGTTAGATGGTAAGGTAAAAGAAATACCAGTTTTCGCTGCTGACTGAGGTACTGAGAGTAAATTATATTTAAAATTAGGAATGAAAAAGACATTCTGTAATGGAAGGGTTGAACAAAGATGTATAGTACTAGTGTATTTGATCTTTTGGGATTGTCCATTTAGAAGATGAATAAAACCATTGATCAAGGAAGAATGAATAGTATAAAAAAAGTGAAGAAAATGCACACACCTGATTACTAACACCAGTGTCTATAATCCATAAAGTGGCATTAAATCAAATGTGAAACGATGATAAGGAGATGTACCTACAAAATCAAAATATGCTACATTGACAATCTTATTCTGGGATGAGGCATTATTGGCCAAGTATTTCTAAATTTCCTGTTGCACAATGTCAGCAATTTGAGTGGAGAGATTAGGTGGAGTAAAGGTTTCTAAGCTCAGGGTATACCAAGTTCAATAGCATAGTTATTAACCACTTATTTCCTTTGCTTAGCCTTAAATTCTTTGTACCAGTTTGGATAACCATGCGTTTTAAAACAAGTATCATTAGTATGACTAGATGCATTACAATGTGTACATTTCCTGTCATCTTTCTTTCCAGTGTCACATTTCTTTTTAGCTGAAGAAGTATTCTTTGAAACATTTGATTGATTGGGAATAGTAACCATTGCACTATGGTCGGTGACATCAGAAAGTTAATACAGTCACTTGTCTCTGCTTTTCAACATTCAAAAGCATAGAATACACTTTGTCTAAATTAGGTAGAGGGTCTATTAATATAAATTGATTTTTAACATGATCATAACATTCGTCGAGCCCCATCAGGGATTGAATAATCTTAGTGGAAGTATGAAGTTTCAAAATCTCATTGGAGACACAAGTGCATTTGCCGCAATTGCATTGTGGTAGTGGAGTTATGTAATTCAACTCATTCCAGATCCTTGTCAGTTTTGTGAGATACAGGGACAAAGCCGAATTACCTTGAGAGAGAGTAATTTTTTATTTAGCTAATAAATTTTTGGACCATTTGATTCTCCAAATTTTTGTTCAAAAGTGGTCCACAGATTCTGCACAGAAGTAATATAGACAAAGGAATCATATAGATCTTTTGTGAGAGAGTTAAGCAACCATGAAACGACCATGGCATTAGCGCTAACCCAGTCATTATAAGTGGGGTGATCCTTTGCTGGCTTTGGAAGCTTGCCAGTAATGAAACCAAGCTTATGCTTGATAGATAAAGTAGTGTGCATAGATGTATTCCAAGTTCTATAATTACTGCTATTAAAGAGGACAGTAACTAAAGAAAGTCCATGATGATCCGAGCCATGAAAAAGCAATGGATTTCTGGCAGTTGGAGCATTGTCAGAAGCAAAAGTAGTAGAAGAAGAAGACTAAGCCATAAAGAGATGGTCACGGATCATAAAGGCTTTGATACCATGAAATGTAAAGAAATATAGCAATGGAAGAATAAACTTGTGCGTATATATTACTTACAAGAGTCAGCTATTTATATACAAGTAAGAATGAGCTAATGCTATAATACATTGAAAATAATAAAAGAATATTCTTGCTGTACAAATAAGAAATGGACCACGTGTCTACTCAAATAAGTTGCAGTTGTCATTGTGGAATTTGCTGACTTACTTTGTTATGGAGGTTGATCACGTTGCAAGAGTGACTAAGGTAAATTCCAGTGTACTTGTGGTGCAGCGCTTCTGATGTTGGTGTATATACTGATCATAAATTAATCACTTATTACATATTGTCCAATTTGGTTTTTTATGTCATATGAATTGGAAAAGTACTGTGTGAGTTAATTAATGGACTCCTTATTTTGTATGAGGATCTTTATTAGAATTTTTTAAACATAATAGAATGAATTTTTTGTTACTAAAAAATTGTTAATATTGTATATTTACATTTGTCTCTAGATTAAATGAGTATATATAGATGTATTGTTGAAAGATCGATAAATAAATAAGGAATGCCAAAGGAATCAAATCTTCCGTTGGTGAAAGTTTTAGTTACAGTAAGGTCTGCATGGGTAAAAGTATTGTAAAGCTATCATCAAAAGTTTTAGTGACTGTAAAATGTTAATGAATAAAAGTTTTAGTTTATTAAACTCTCACAATATTGTATAGTGACAGTCAAGTGTTTATAAACAAAAGTTTTAACTATAGATAAAAGTTATATTGACAGTCAAAAGTGTGGACATAATTAAAGTAAAAGTGACGAAAATTAGAGCGTAAATATAGGTCAATTAAGATTATGTTCAGAGTTATACGTACTTTTTATTGATGAACATTTTCTGTGGGTGGACAGGGAATTGAATCGCACGGTGTTGACGTTTACAATATTCTTGGCCCACAAGTTAAAACTATTACTTGATTTTTATTTTAATTGGATGCCAATCTTGGATATATTTAATTTACAATGAAATTTAGCTATAAATTCACTTCAATTATGATCGAAATTCAAAATCAATGTCTGCTTAATTTTGCTCAGAAACATCTATATATGGCCATCGTGTGTTACATTTTCTAGTTTTTCATTCTTCAAAAGATTGTTGAGTATTTTAATAATGTGCCAGTGGAGGAATTCACAAAATTGACACCCCACTTAAACATTTTCATTTTTAAGACTATTTTTTGAAAAAAAAAATTAATGTAGAGATTTTATGGTTGAAAATAGGAGTCTTTCTCAAGCTTACGTTATTGTATGAAATATTTATTATACTTTCCTAGCACTAAAAAAGTTATACTTATATTTTTAACAGAAACTATAGATTCCTCAAACATAATTCAAATTTTGATTACATAATTTATTAAGAATAAAATAAACGTAAGTAATAAAATATAAACAAGATTAATAAATTAACATCATACTAATATAAGATATGGCAAAAAGTCCCCATAATTAAGGATCTTCATGAAGATTGCCCTATTTAAAAACTTGCATTAGAAATTTTTTTTGTCATGGGGATAAGGATTTGAGGATAGAGAAAAGGATCATGCTCCTACTTTGTAAAGTTCTCGTCTTTGACAAATTAACCTAAATATTTTAATATATATATATATATATATATTACTAGTATTAATTATATATTTTATTACATCTTCAAGTTTAACAAGCGTGAATTCTCTTATAAAAATATAAAATTAAAAGTATAACTATTTTCAATATATAAAAAAAACAGTTTCAACTAATAATATCAAATTAGAATTAAATTATCACTTAGACAAGTATGTCATAATTGATACTTTATATGTATAAGATTTTGACATATTAAAATAGTGGAAACAAAATATATTGGAATACCTATATGGTGAAAAAAAAATCTTAATATCAATAAGACTTGAATTTAATGTTTTCAATTTGTTGAAGTTATTATTTCTTTTAAGTTTTTAGAATTCTTAAAACTTACTTAAAACATGTCATTTCAATTCATTTTAATTTTTTTAAAATTTCATTAGAACTAATTGAATAATATAAACAATGAGCTTAAAATTTAACTTTATTTTTTTTAATATGTTCAAAATTTTTAAAAAAATTAAGATCCCGTAAAGAATGGGAATTGTAAAAAAAATTCTTGCACTAAAAAATAAAAATAGAAATGAGAACATAAATAATAATAAAGATAAGAAATAGAGAGACACGTCCGCTCTTACCCCACCCCCCCCCCCCCCAACAAAATTATCGTCTATATACCAATATTGAAATGAATTTATTATCGTAATCCACTAAAATAAAGCAAATATGTGTCGTTACAACTTACGAGCGATGTCAAAATCAGTAATATCATATGTCGTCGAAATTGCTATCCTAAAAAAGCGATTGGTTTAACCACGATCCACGTTAACGCTTTTAATTGTGATGTGAAATCCGATGTTATTGTCCATATATACTTTGTGTGAACTTTCCAGCTGGCCCGGATAATATATTTGATAACAAATGGACATGCATGTTTCCTCATGCACTCAAACTTTTTCTTTCGGTTGAAAGACCCTAAAAAAGTACTAACATCTATATCTCAAACTTTTGTCTTGATTTTGATTAGACATCATCGCTGTTAACGACATTAGCGCGATCAAATAATTAATTAGATGAGAGAGAGCATGAGATTAATGTTTTTTGTGATAATTAAGTAAAATAGTCAATTTAGAGCTCACTATTAAGGAATGATTCTGGCTGCTAGATGAATTAATCGAAGAATATGATATAAAAACCTTGTCAAATATTCTTTAACAGAATCTCTAAACAAGTAAATATATATACAAGCATGGTTGGAATAATTTTTTATATATTAAAATAATTTTTAAAGGTAAAACATCCAAAATCTATTTGAATAGTTTGCTATTTAAAAAAATATAATTTTTTATACACTTATAATTTTAAATATACTAGTACACCTAATTATACTATAAAAATATAATTGTAATATTATTATTTTTTAAGGTTATTAATATTATAATTATATGTATATATTATAATTGAATACACTGATACATTTAAAATTATAAGTATACTAAATATAACACTGTTAAAAAATCATTTGAAACAAATTTAACATATATTAAGTGGCTCTTGGATTCGCTCCTGTAATTGGAGTAGATCTATAAAATAATAATAAATAATATAAAATTACAGAACCGTTACTGGAGCGGATCCCAACTTGTATTAAATGTGTGCATACATATATAAATGTTATGTTGTGCATTGTGTATGTGATATTACGTCGTGTGTTTGCATGAACGCACACTATAATGATGTTCATGTTTATGTGTGTATGTTCGTACTCGATTACATGTCTCCATGTGTTTACGCACAAATATTTGTTGTGTAATGAGTAATTAAGTAGGTGGTCACATGTTTTCTCTGCGATGTCGAGCTTTATGTGTTTTTATAATTGTTCTCAGTGTCATGTCAATGTGTGTATAGACATGTACTACCATGTCAATATATATATATATATATATATATATATTGACATATTAACTTGCTGATCATGTGTTTGGTATCATGTTATATGTATTTATATGTGCATAGTTTTCTCTAAAATATATTTCTAAAATCCCGTCAACGGCTAACTGCTTCATTTTGCCTTGAACACGTATTTTATGATTATATAATTATAAAAAATACAATAGTTTTAATCTCAAATTAACGAAAAAAGATTTACAGCATTTAATGCCAAATATATAAGTTTAACAAACATTATTGAACAAAATGTGTAAATCTAATGGTTCAGAATAAGTTTGATTGTAAAAAGTTTAATATAGTGATTCAAATTTTTTTATTAGTTGATTTAAAATCAATAAAGTTATTATCCTCAATTATAGTAAATCCGAATCCAAATCCTAAATAATAATAGCTATAAAAGCACGCTAGAATTGTTTGAGAGTTGAAAACAAGGCTTTAAATTTTAGATTCAGGACAAAACCCATCCGTTAAAGAGTTGTTTTGGAAAACGCATATTGCAGGCCTAACATCATATCAGATTCTATATTAAGAAGAAGGCAAGTTGCCTTCTTGTCATGAAGAAGATCTTTTACTCATTACGATGAGGAAAAGTTGCGTTTCGTTATCAACTCTACGCTGTGCTCTTTGTGGCCCGTAAGCCCCACTTTTAGAGAAACTAATTATACAACGTACCCTATTTTTGAGAATTAAAAATATTTAAAAAAAAAAAAAAAAACTAAAGGCATGCTATGATAAAGCTTATAAATGATTGAAAGGGGCATGTGTCGTTCTTCACAAGCACTTACTTTAATTTGAACCTGACTTTTTCTTCAGTGCTAGCTTTTGATCCTTGGATACTGAAATGGGGACGCCCAGTCTTGGAGTCACTGTGCTAGCTCTAGCTCTTCTTCTCTCTCTGGTACCCCATGAGATTGCAGCTACGAGCAGATCGCTAGTAAGCAGCGAGCAGAAACCATGCACTTCTGGCAGTACTGCGTGCCACGTGAACGTCACGTGGTCACACAGGCCTCTAGACATGGAGGAATGTGGTGATGAAGGTGATGAAGGTCCGCCCCATGATGTTTTGGATTATGACTTCTACAGAAAACATGGTGATATTCCGAGCCCTGGAGTTGGTCACTGAACTTCCTGCTTCGTCTTTTTCTACATTATATCTTTTGGCCATATAGTGTTCTTGAATTTCTTCTTCATGTACAGGTGGGCTAATATATGATCTTATGTGAGGTAGTGTCTCGGAGTCAAGCTATTATAGGATATTTATTGGGGTGATTATTAATACGGGAACTGTCAATGTTGTATATAATTATATAATTTAAGGGTGTATACATGAAATCCTTCACTCTTCAACTCTTTCTTTCATCATAGTGCATTCATTCTATCACTGCAAAGACTTCGTTTCACGAGATATTATCAAATGGGCTGGTTTCCTCTGGTCAAAGGCCAGTTGGACCTGAAGCCCATTGGACCTCGTGGTCATATTCGACCCAAAAATATGACCAAAAAAAGTAGTCGCAATATAAAAACCATCAAATAGATTTTCCTTGCAACAAGCATGAAGTTAGACAGTTGGTTTTCAAGAGGCTCACCAACGTTTAAGTTTGGAATTCTTATATTTGCTTACTTTCTTTCAAAATGAAAGTGCATGTACAGATCATTAATCATATTTAGTTTGAATTCAATGTATAATTATAATATTTGAAATCAAATAAAATTAAAGCAAGTTAACTATAGAATTAAGTTATTCATAACCAGCTAGCTCAGTTAATTTATAGTACTTTGTTGAAACTGCAAAAATTATTATCAAAGAGTTCAAGACCGAAAATTTTAAAAATATTAGTACTTTTTATATGAAGTATGTTCCTATAAAATTCCAATAAATTATAGAGCATCTGAAATGATTATTGATAAAATTTAAAATCCATGAAATTCTATTTGGATTATATATATATATATATATATATATATTTACAAATATTTTAAGATATTAAGTTAATTAATATATATATAAATACATGTATAAATACACAATATACTCAAACTTAAATGGAGAAAAAAAAATTTATAAACACTCATAAAATTTGAATATTATTTACTGTGTCCAAATTCTTGTTCCATGCACTGTGTATTTTCCTATCGGTGAATCCGAACTGCCCTAGCAGGTATTACCATTAGTGAGAAGACATAGACACTGTTAATTTAATCTGATGTTCCTATTCAGAGATTGCTTATTTTCTAATGGACAATGATACAAGGCCATTCTATCTGTCCCAAACTCAACCATGTGGCAACCACTAATTTTTTATTTCATTTGGTTTAAGAAATATGTTAGAATATATTTTTTAATTATATGGATTAATATTAATTATATTATTAGATCAATTTCTTGTGATGACTAATTAGGGTTATTTTTATTTTAATATTATAATTAATTATTGTTATTAAAATAAAACCCTAGTAGTTATTATTTGAGGCTATTAGTTATTTTGAAATAAGTTTAATATTGATTTGATGATAACTTTGTCCAAGGCCTACCTATCTAAGAACTCTCTTTGGATATTATGGGTTGTCATCTCTCCGCCAACATCACTATGTCTAGTTCTACACCAGGTTAGATTTTTATATCTTAATATCTCTCAATTTTGTGTTCATTTATTATGGTAAATTTTACATGACAACAATTGGTATCAGAGCTAGGTTGGATTAAAATTTTGCTGGTTGTTATAGGGGTGCAATATTGAATATTGCATGAACAAGTATGAACCCTAATTTCTTTTCAGATGAAATTACTACAAACCTTAAGCATTCTTTCGAAACAAAGTTAAGGGTTTTGTATATTGATGGATTTTGAGCATATTGATGCCCAACATGTGCCCTAAAGTGTAATGAACTCGAGAGGCCCATTAACGAGTAGATTTGAAAATCTTGAATGAAATTACTTGATGCACAGATTGAGTTGTACAAAATGAGCTTATGGGTTTTCTTCATTGAGGAATTTCAAGAAGAATGACATCTATTTTGAGTCCCAACATTCACAAAATCAACATCTACCATGGAAGTTGGTGATGCTCGAAGAATTGGAAATTTTTGAGCCCTTTTTCTCCATGTTTCGTTGTGTTTTTGCCAATATCAGATAGGTAACTTGTAGATCATGAAGTTCTAAAAATTTTAATGCCCAAAACATTTCCCAAAAGGTAAAAAATCTGTTGAATTAAGTGACGGGTCGCAAATCGAGTTAAATGACCCAAATTGCATACTCGCCAAAGGAAGAAGAAAGGCTGGCATGTGGGCAAGGTAAAGCCCATGTGCATCTAACACATGTGAGACACACACACTCACCTTCTTAACCTTAAGTCTCTACAATTTGTCTTCACATGCCATTTCCTATTTTTTGGAGATTTTTCCATAATTTTTGGAAGCTAAGAAATATGTTTTTTTGAAATTTTTAGGAGATTTAGGGCATCAGAATGCAGTGTAGTAACACTGTTTTGATTTAAAAAAATTTGTGAGACAATTATACCTGATAAGAAACAATATATTTTGGTCACTCTCCCTAACAATACCTAATGAAATTAAAGCAAAATTTATTTGCATAATATGTGAATGTTTGTTCCTAATTCAGTATGCAAAATGATGAAATGAGCAAACAGACTCTATTTTAGGCCATATTGGCCCATCATGATGGTGTTGGCTTAATGAAATCCTATTGTTGTGGTTATTGTCTAATTACTTAAGAAAATATACACTGAATCAATAGAGAGTATGATTATGTTGATGATGGACATGCCCTATCAGTGTGACATTATCAATATAATTTTGTGAATAAGGCATGTTTGTGACCTATCAGTGACGATGTATTGATCAATGTATTCATGGTTTCTTGTATCCTATTGATATGGAGATTGTGGGTGCATTTTGTCTCATTTCTCTTGATAATATGCTTCCTTGGTGTGTATGAATTTCCTTAATTTATTATAGTCCGAGCCCTTAGGTAGGATATAATGAATGTTTTGTTACATAGTTACTGAAGCTAAGTCTTGTTATGGAATTTTTTTTTTATAATTATGTTTCCCAGACACAATTAATATTTCCTATTTGTTTTTCATCCTCAACTTCTCTGTTCCAACAATTGTCTGTGGTGAAAACTCTGAATGAAACAAATTATGATAATTGGATTGAATCCCTTGATATGTATATGATGATCACCAAGGAAGATTTGACTATAAGAGGGCTTAAGCCAGTAGATCTCTCTGATAAGTCTAGCGCTGCTAACAAGGCTTACCATAAGTAGTGGTATGAGTCCAATAAGATTTGTTTGACTATCATCAAGTATATGATTGAAAAGATTATCAGACAAAGTATTCCTAAGAAGAACACCGCAATTAAGTATCTCAAAGCAATTAGTGAGAAATTCAAGAAGTTTGATAAGACTTAAAAGGCCTATTATATCTTTTTGCTGGATAACACTCACTATGATGGAGTGTCAGGAGTGTGTGAGCACATAATGAAGCTTGTTAACTATTACAACAAGCTGAAATCCTATGATTTGGACTTGGATGAGAGCTATCTAGTTTATAGAGTTCTCTAATCCCTTTCTGCTGAATATGGGTTCCTAAGAGTCACTTATAATTCTTAAGAGCCAAAGTAGTCTATTTATCATATGATGTCAATAGTGACCTAAAAGGAAGAAGTTCAATTGCAGTTAATTATAAAAGAACTGTAATTTTAAGCTTGTACTCTGGACATTGTTTAAATTTATGTAATGTAGGTTATATACCTTCATTAAGGAGGAATTTGATTTCTAGTTTTGTATTAAATAGACATGATTATCTGGTTTTAGCAAGGAAATGAAAGAATTAATATTTTCTTTGATTATGTTATTGTTAGTTTAGTTTCATTGATGGATGGATTATGTTATTTGAATATTAATGCTAGTCTTGATTCTCCACTCGCTGCATTTATTAATGCAGTAATAGGACACAAATACAGAAGAATTGTAGAAAATTCTTTTATGTTATGGCATCAACATTAAGGTCATATCTCCAAAAGAAGATTAAAAGGATGGTTAAACAGGGAATATTACGTTATTTAGATTTATCATATTTTGAATCCTATGTTGCCTGTATTATAGGTAAACTTCTCAATATAGCTTAATTTTAAAAGGGCAAATAGATATGAAAATATTTTGGATTAGATCCACACAAATTTAGTGACTTATAACACCTATTGCCATAAGTGGATTTGTTGCATAAAACGTCTGAATCTTTGTATGCCTTTAAAGCATTGAAAGCTGTTGTCCAGTTGAAATTTGGAAAAGCAATCAGATGTGTCAGGTTGTAAAGGGAAAGTGAGACCTTATAATTTACATCTTAGGTAACTTGATTCAAGGATCATCAATGAATTCTTTATTGGGGATTGTTCTAGATCTTAAATATGCATATTTTATTGCCTTACTTACATTACTAGAGTCATTGAGTCATATAGAACATTTTGTTTTAGGGGTGACTTGGATAGTAGGAGTGGTGTTTCTAGGGCTATCAATCTATATATTGATGATGTCATATTGTCCATCCTGGCTTTGTCATATCCTTTGTCTAATGTTCACAGTAGCAGATATGACATTCCTGTTAAGAATCCGGTTGATCTAGTCTTGGAACCTCCTAGAATTAGTGTGGGGGAGCCAGTTGTTGAATTAAGATAGCCACAGGGATATGTAGGCTTGCAATTCCAGATGTCTATATTGTATGGTTGCAGGAATTTAAGTTAGATGTTATTGATGACACATATTTTGTTTCCTTTTTTTTTTTTATAAAGTTGTGTTATGTCCCCATTCATCTAAGTGGTTAGAGATTATGAATAATAAAATTACCTCCATACACTATAATAATGAGTGAAAATTTGCTAAGTTACTAAATAGATGTTGAAAACAACATCACTGGATGAAGACTTGCATGATGATGTGTTGTGTGTGGATAACATCTTATTGGCCAGTAACTTAGTGTGTACTTTTTAAATGAGACAAAGTATATCTTGTCATGTAACTTTGATATGAAAGATCTAGGTCAATCTTCTTTTGTTTTGGGAATTTAGATTCACCGTGATAGATCTTGTGACATTCTTGGTTTGTCTCAGGCAACCTATATTAAATGAGTGTTGAAGGAATTTGATATGTATTCTTGCACTCCTTATGCTATACCTGTACAAAATGATGATAGGTTGTTTAAATCGTTATGTCCTAAATGATGATGAGAGAACTTTGATGAACAAAGTTTCATATGAATCTGATGTTGGTAGATTAATATAGGCCTAAATGTGCACACATTCACACTTTGGACATTATTTTGCCCGTTAGTGTGCTTGACAGATATTTAAGTGATTCTAGGTATGATTATTAGAAGGCTACAAAGATAGTTATGAGGTACCTTCAAGGTACAAAACATTGCATATTGACTATCTAGAAATTTGAATCATTTGAAATAATGAGATATTCTGATTCAGATTATACATCATTTGTTAATGATCTTGAACTCACTTCTGATTACATCTATATGATGTTTTGATGGAGTTGTTTTATTGAGAAGTATCAAATGGACATTTATAGCTGCTTCATATATAAGTGAAGAGTATGTCGCTAGTTTTGTGATTGTCATTTATTAGGGAATATGGTAAAGAAAATTAATTTCCGTTATGTGCATATTTTGAACATGACTCTATTGTGCACTTCTCTCAAAGTTACATGAATTTCAATTCCATTAAATTTTGATACTCAATTCTTGTTTATTGGAGAAAAGATTTATGAATCTTATACTCATTTTGGGTGATCCGTTTACCAAGACAAACCTATTAGAGTTTTGGAAACATATGACTCTTGGATATATTTGAATTTTTAGTGTGTTGGTTTGGTAAAAGTCTGAGCTATGTTCATAAGGAACACTTTAGTATATTTTGACACTTATGCCATAATTTTGGATATAATTCGAACTTGAAATTTTGCTAGCATTTATAACAATGCTTTCCTTATCGGAATCAATATTTTTAATTCATAATTTAATTTTCTTTATCTCAGACTTGCATGCGCATGATGACGGTTTTATTGAACAAAGGCCTACCCATAGGGGTAATTCAAATTGCATAACTCATATGGGTCTTGTTGAATTTTGATGTAACCTTGGTCTAGTGGAAGTATGAGCTCAATCCTTAAGAGGCTTTTGTGGTGCAATTTGACACCAAATTTTTTAGTTGAGTCATTAATGGATTTTTACATTGTAATATGATGCTTCAAATGTCATTTTGTATTCTATTATATTTAGATATTGAAACTAATTTATAACAATGTTAATATCACTTGTTTTCCTATCAGATTCAGTGATCTTTGTGTGTGGTTTCATTTCTGAATTTTGTATGGTTTGTAAATACACACATATTTGTGTATTTATGTGAATGTTAATTGCTTAATTATATATTTGTTGATTGACCTAATAATTTAATTAATGTTATCCAAGTGGGAGATTGTTAGAATAATTTTTTTTATATTATATGGATTAACATTAATTATGTTATTAGATCAATTTCTTGTGATGACTAATTAGACAATTAATATAATAATTGTAAACTAATAACAGATTGAGTTCATATTCATTGTGGGTAATCAACAATAGTTTGAATTATACACAAGTCTACCAGGAAGAGACCCTAACCTACAGCCAAAGAGTGTTAGCAATTATCCCATCAAATTACTAATTAAGAGTTAATTATTGAGAGAGAGTTAATGTGCTTCTTTTATTTAAATAATAAAAAGATAAACTGTTTTAATATATATATATATATATATATATATATCTCTCTCTCTCCCTCTCTGAGGATTATTTTTATTTTAATATTATAATTAATTACTATTATTAAAATAAAAACCCTAGTAGTTATTATTTGAGGTTATTAGTTATTTTAAAATAAGCCTAATATTAATTCAACGATAACTCTCTTCGAAGCCTGCCTATCTGAAAACTCTTTCTTAGGTATTGTGGGTTGTCATCTCTTTGCCAATAGCACTATGTTTACTTTTACACTAAATTAGATCTTTATATCTTAATATCTCCCAATTCTGTGTTCATGTATTATGATAAATTTTACTTGGCAACAAAATTACATTTGATAGCTACTTTTGATTTTCTTAAAATTAAGTTCACCTGAAATTTGTGACGTCAATTTAATACAACCAATATTTTCTGAGATCTATTTGGACATATGTTAAGTTTTTATCTTCTGTACTTCTAATAATGACTGTTGTAAATTCATATGTGATAAAACATTCAAAATAACGTTTTAAAATGTTCCGATGTTATATTTATTCATAAGAAATAATTATCTTAAATTACGCAATTGCTGTACGTGAATAAAGTTGAATGAAACATCTTGCTTACCATTCTTACTTGAGTTTACTCTTAACTCACACAATTAAAACAGGTGATTGATACTTAGTACGTAAATATAAGATTTTTTTTTTTTTACATAATTACCAAGAAGTATATAAGGCACACATAATTTCATATTACTTTCAAAAAATTAAATATGAAATTAATAATTTCATATTTGAACGTTATATAAACAAATTTTGATATAATTAAGTTTTAGAATGCCTTTATATATATATATATATATATATATATATATATATATGTATATTGTGTTTTATGGTCAAATGAAAAGTAAGTAGCTTTGTTCTCGTCTACTTCATATTCATATATGTGTGTATAACATCTAAATCTTTTAGATAGATCCATTTGGTTCGTTTGATTCGTGCTAGAGCCGGATGATGAAAAATTATCATGTCCGGTTCTTTTGGAGGATGGATCTATAAGAATTCACCTATCCCAATAACAAAAAAACCTGACTTGAATGATCCTGTATTAAGAGTTAAATTGGCTAAAGGAATGGGTCATAATTATTATAACTGTCACCGTCTTCAACCTCAAAAACTACTCTTTTTTTATTTCAGGATTAGCGTCAATTATAAAAGCAGGTTAAACATAAACTTCTTTCATTTTCTTTTCTTTTTTCATAAGAAATGCTTTCTTTTATATTAATGAAAGTACATAAACTCAAGATAATTATGAACATAGGTCATAACTTGATAAGGACTGAAATATAATGAGTTTCTAGCCAAATTATGGACATCCAAATTGAAGTGTCTTCCAATCCATATACATGAGTAATCATACTTGGAAAGCAAAATATATCTGCAATCTTGTATTATGTCACCTAGATCAAATGCATTATTATAAGAAGAATTCAAGGCCATAATAAGATTCTAGATATATGAGTAAAATACACCACTAGAATTTAAGTTGTACGAGGCCCATTGGATTACAATTCTAATGACAAGAGTTTTAATTATTTATGTTTGGTAAGTTCCATCATAAAAACTAGATATAGAGTATATAATCTCTTTATCCAAATTCTTAAATATTATATGATCTTCCTTCATCTACGAACGTGACTTCATCTGTGAAACATAATCATTCCCACCCTTCAATTCTTCCAAACTGTGGAGGACTGTTAAGTGAAAATGTTACTTTTTCTATTTGCTTACTTTCATTCAACTAGAATTTTACAACCCCTAATAATTAAATATCTATCTCCCTATCGAGATTGTTACCCAAGACTTTCTATCTATAGGGGTTGTTTGGTTGCTAAAATTAAGGCAAGAGAATGAAAATGAGAGACACTCTAATTCCCATATTTTGTTGATAGATTAGATCATCATTTCCATTCCCTAGGAGAAAATTATCTCCCTAGCTAAAGCTATCAAATGAGATTGATCTCATAGGAATGAAAATATAATTGACAAAAATGTCTCTACTTATAATAATTTTTAGATAAAAATACTTCTATGATACATCAAAATCCTAACTTATTATTTATTTAATTTAGTATTATTTATTAATTATTAAATTTTAATTATTTTATTATTTATTTATTTAATTTATTAATTTATTAATTATTTTATTAATAATAATTATTATTATTATATTATTAATATATAATTATATTATTAATTAATAATTTAAATAGATGTATGCATTTTTTTTGGTTTTATAATAAGAGATCATATAGTAAAATATGCACACTATCTAATTGATTCTCATATGTAATCTACTAACTAAATGAAATAAAAGGAGACATATTAATTCTCATTTCTTCCCAACTAAATAATATTTTAATATTTTTATTTTCACTCTTACTCTCATTTCTATTATATCAATTCTAACAACCAAACAAACTATAGTGTTTCAAGATACGGCAAAATTGTTCTTTTCATGGTCAGTCTTTCGGATCATCTCCCTCCCAAAAATTACCACTTCACTTCCAATTTCCGAAACAAATATCAAGAGAGCTGCCTAGTGTAAAGGGTCTCACAAAATATGTTGAAGCAATGATTTTAGCAAGTATGAAATTTCCCAATTTTTTTAAAATAAAGGTATACAAATTTGTGATTTCTTATCTAATGGGATGCTTGATTGATTCTAAAGCAACTTGCGAGGTTGATGGTCGCCATCTCCAAGCTCACCAGAACATGCTGATGGCTGAAAAACCCAAAAAGTAAAATTTGCAAAATCCCAAAGGAAATGTGAGTAGGTGACTGAAGAGAATGCAGTGGGTTATAGGAAACCTAAAATCATTGGGTAGTTTTTTTTTTTTTTTTTTTCATAATTTAAGAAGCATCTATATTATTAACATGGATTCGAAACATAATTTGATATAAACACTGCAATACAATAAGGTACACAGAATATATATGATACAACTCAATTCTGTGAAAATCAGTGCTTGATGGACGAAGTAAAGAGGACGTTCAGCTCTGACGGGCTAATCAAAACTGCATTTAGTGATGCACATGCTACCGCCTTTACTTCTGCGAAAACTACACAGTTTTTCAAGAGAATCCCATACAATGCAAAATTGTCCACCCCTTCCCATTTACAAGCCCCCTGTATGGCATTCTAATAGAAACTTTGTTATTTATGGGTAACCTATTCAGAGACCAAAAACAGTAATCAGATCCTTTCAAAAAAGTAATCAGATGAGTTTTCTTCCACTTGTTTCGCAGCTGAGGAAGGCCTTACCAAGGAATAGAGAACGAAAGACTCTGAAAGTTGGGTAGGAATTTGGAGGTATTCTTGCACCACGAGTGGGAATGAAATAAGAAATTGACACGTTTAGATAGTGTAAGGTTAGAGTAGGTACGAGAAAGTAATTGGTCGTCGAAATCGGCTTGTCTGTGCTCTAGTTTGGTGATTTTGAAACCGTTGCCGAATAACGTGAGTCAGTGATTGTGCCATCTTGTCACGATCAGTGAGACTGGGACATTTTCCTAATTTTATTTTGCTGTTCTCTGAAACGTGACATTGTAATCATGATTATATTATGAAGATTATTTTCGTGTTGTTCATGTGTCATCATCATTGTCCGAAAGAAGTGGTATGACGATTTCTTCACACTAACGCTAGGTAATTACAAGGGCAAACAACAGTGAGTTGCTTGCGTGTCTCCTTTTTTCATGAACCAGAATAGAGTAAACAAAGGAGACTTGGAGAGAAAAATCAAGAAAGAGCTAATGGTAATCAAAATGGCATATAAATGGGTTATTTTAAATAATCATAGCTTATATGAGATGCACTTTCAGCAACATGTATCTTTTTGCCATTTTCTTAATTTTTCCTTCCTCCTCTTCTTCATCATCCTCTTTCTCTTCTCATATTTTAAAAAATATCTTTTCCTCTTTATTCTTAAATTCTGAGGGAAAAAAAAAGTCGTGCTTAGTTTTCTTCTCACAATACTTGGTGTATGTTCCTTTGGTATGTTGTACCATGAGAAGTTTTGTTGCTCAGTGCAGATCTCAGTGTGAAAATTGAGGAGCAAGCCCAATGGATCTTGACTACGGGAAGTGTCGGAGCACCTTAAACTCAAAGGTTAGTGACTCTGACTTGGTAAAAGCTATGTTCAAGTGGTGGTTGATATAATATTTGTTCAAAATGCTCTCGAAATAAGTTGAATTCTCAGGGTAAGTTAATGAATTGCATTTCAGAAAGATTCTTGGAAAACTTCTTTGCTCTTAGCCTACCAAAGCCTTGGTGTGGTATATGGGGACTTGAGCATTTCTCCACTGTATGTTTACAAGAGCACATTTGCAGAAGACATTCAACATTCAGAGACTAATGAGGAGATCTTTGGTGTCCTTTCTTTTGTCTTCTGGACTCTGACACTGGTGCCGCTATTCAAATATGTGTTTGTGGTGCTTCGAGCTGACGATAACGGAGAAGGCAAGCACCTGAACTAATGAGGGAAGCAAGTATATATGTTATTGCATCTTTTGTTAATTTCTTGCATTGCATGATTCTGCAGGTGGTACATTTGCCCTATACTCTCTTATTTGTAGACATGCCAGAGTCAGTCTTCTACCCAATCGGCAAATTGCTGATGAAGCCCTCTCTACATATAAGATGGAGCAGCCTCCAGAGAAAAACAGTTCTAGAGTTAAAATGATGCTTGAGAAGTACAAGGCCCTGCATACAGCTCTGCTAATTGTGGCTCTTCTTGGCACTTGCATGGTGATTGGGGATGGAGTTCTTACCCCAGCCATTTCTGGTATGGTTCCTCTTCCTATGAATGTTTTAACCAAAAAAAAAATGATCAAATTGGTGACTAGCGACTCCATTTCTGCAGTTTTTTCGGCAGTATCTGGTCTTGAGCTATCGATGTCCAAGGAACACCACCTATGTAAGTTTCACTTATTGCTTTCTTCTAACTTCAACGAGATATGTCAATTACATGTAACCATTTAACTGAATTGTGTTGTTTAATTGTCCCATGGAGAAGATTATGGAAGAAGAGTTAAACTTTTAAAATGCCATATACTCATTAATTAAGAATGCAAGTAATTGTATTTAAGTTTAATAGTTAGCTCTAATATGGATATTCCTAGCTTACAACTGAAACAATGCTCATGGCAAGAACTTTTAGCAATGACAGTCTACAATATGATTGTGAACGAGTTTTTCTAGTTGGCAATTTTCTCATATTTCACTGAGTTGTAATCGATAATTTTCAGTATAGCCTTTTTCCTTTAAGTATTTAAGCCTCTATATTCTGTGCTTTTGCAGATGCTGTGGTTCCCATCACTTGCTTCATACTGCTGTGTTTGTTTGCCCTTCAACATTATGGCACACATCGAGTGGGATTCCTTTTTGCTCCAATTGTGGTGACATGGCTGTTATGCATCAGCACACTTGGTTTATATAATATCTTCAAATGGAATACGCATGTATATAAAGCTCTTTCACCATATTATATGTTCAAGTTCTTAAAGAAGACAAGGATCAGTGGATGGATGTCCTTGGGTGGAATATTATTGTGCATAACAGGTAAAAGCAGAAATACGTGCATATGGTAAATTGATATATCTTATGTGGTACTTTTACATGTTAGTTAAATCTTAAGCCTTGTCCATGTACAAATAAGTATTCGCCAACCTAATGCAATTTATTTGCTGATTATGTGAGCAGGCTCAGAAGCTATGTTTGCTGATTTGGGTCATTTCTCATATTCGGCCATTCAGGTTGTTTTAGCTTCTCTTCACATTTTTCTTTCATTTCATTTCGGAATCTCTGTCGCATATGTTTTCTTATGGAAGTGGGGAAATCTCAAATTTTATTTAAACTGCAAGTTTACAACAAATGGTCATGTGCAGACTGCATTCACCTTTCTGGTATATCCTGCACTTCTATTGGCATATATGGGTCAAGCTGCTTACTTGTCAAACCATCACAGTACAAGTCACCGAATCAGTTTCTATATCTCGGTTCCAGGTATTCCATATATGAACTGTTCAATTTCTCAAGTACTGAATGAAGTTGCACTTGCTTAGAAAAATACTACCTTACAGAAAACATAATGCTTAACCTTTTTGGGCGCAGAAAGTGTGAGGTGGCCAGTGCTTGTCTTGGCCATTCTAGCTTCTGTTGTGGGAAGCCAAGCAATCATCAGCGGAACATTTTCTATCATAAACCAGAGCCAATCACTAGGTTGCTTCCCAAGAGTTAAAGTGATTCATACATCAGACATGATACACGGTCAGATCTACATCCCTGAAATCAATTGGACACTCATGATCCTTTGTATTGCTGTCACCATCGGATTTCGGGACACAAAACATATGGGAAATGCATCGGGTAAGTATGACATTTGCAACATCAAATTTCAAAAGATATGAAAGATATAAAACCAGTCCTCCTCATTTAACTTGTTGCAGGGCTAGCGGTGATGACTGTGATGCTAGTAACAACATGCCTTACTTCCTTGGCCATTATACTTTGCTGGCACAAACCTCCGATTATAGCACTTTGCTTCCTATTGTTGTTTGGCTCCGTGGAACTTCTCTACTTCTCAGCTTCACTCACAAAGTTCCGAGAGGGTGCGTGGCTCCCCATACTTCTTGCCCTCTTCCTCATGACCATAATGCTGGTTTGGCACTACGCAACCATCAAAAAATACCAATACGACCTTCACAACAAGGTGTCCCTTGAATGGCTTCTAGCCTTAGGTCCAAGCTTGGGAATCTGTCGCGTCCCCGGTATAGGTCTAGTGTTCACCGACCTCACCTCCGGCATCCCACCTAACTTCTCTCGGTTTGTCACCAACCTCCCTGCCTTCCACCGCATCCTTGTATTTGTGTGTGTTAAATCAGTCCCTGTACCATATGTCCCTCCCGCTGAGAGATACCTTATTGGCCGAGTAGGTCCTTCTGCTCATAGGTCTTACAGGTGCATAGTCAGATATGGATATCGTGATGTTCATCAGGATGTTGATTCCTTTGAATCTCAACTAGTTGAAAAGCTAGCTGAGTTTATCCGCTATGATTGGGATAGAACACAAGGCACTAACTTGAACATTATTCAGGATGATTGTTCACACTCTAACGAATCCTCATGTCGTAGATTGACTGTGATTGGAACTGAGGAGAGTGTACAAAGTGTGATAGATGTTATTGAGATGGAAGAAGCAATGGATGGGGAAAAGAAAAGGGTGAGGTTTGCCATTGATGACGAGCCTGACGATGACATGAGGTCTGAAATGCAGGAAGAGCTGGAAGATCTTTGCGCTGCTAAAGAAGTTGGGACGGCATTCATTATTGGGCATTCTCACCTAAGAGCAAAGCAAGGGTCTTCCCTGTTGAAGAGATTGGCACTAAACTACGGGTATAATTTCCTGAGAAGGAACTGTAGAGGACCAGATGTGGCGCTTAAGGTTCCTCCAGCTTCTCTCCTGGAGGTTGGAATGGTTTATATTGTGTAGGTTATACATGTTAGAGAGTATGCCTTGTAAGTGTGCGGCTTACCTTTTGTTTTAATGTAAAGTAGAGAGTTCGTAGAGTTCCATGCTTAATTAAATAAAGCATGCTACAATATTTTGAGGGAGGTTGGTAGAAAGTGACTCAAGTATCTCTTGTATTAATACCTTTGTATAACGAAGCAAATTTATTTCTTCCTTCTATTGTTTTGTCTGCTGGATTTCTCTGTTGATCTTTGTTTCTGTAAATAGTTCTGTTTTTGTTCAATAGATGTGGAGCTAAAAGAAGCTTCAAAGGCAGAGCATTGTGCAATTTAAAGAGGTTTATGCAAATATAACCCCCAACTTAAATGACTTGTTTAAGAACTATTAGAAGGAAAGGAAAACGATTTGGTAGAATTTTATCTGTCTATGGTTTGATAAACAAGAATAAGAAGTAATTGAGAAGGAAACAAATCTGTGAGATCCATGCCATCTACCATTTGTCTATTTAAACCACAAGAAGGGAAGAAAATTGATATTGATATATTTCTTCCTTTCCCTCCAATTACACCAATTATATATAATAGGTGATAGCTGATTCATTTTATCTTCCCTTTTTTTTTTTTTTTCTCTCTTGTACTATTTTTGTTCTCTGTTCTTGTCTCCTGGTATACCAAATCATTCAACTTTATGCATGAATCTGTGACCAAAAGTGGCTTACAAAAGCTTCTACGCGTGCTTACATCTAGATCAGCAATCATTCCCCTGTCCCCACCGTGATCCTTGGGTTATTTTTATTTTTATTTATAAAAAATTTCTCATTTACTTTAATTGGTTCAATTTATTACATCTACTTATCCTCCATTAAATTTGACAAGTTTTTTTAGCCTAATGTAATAAATTAAAAGTCTTTTTGACATAATTCTAGCAAAAGAATTACATCAATATACTTAAAGTTATATTTAAAAATTTTTTTCATTTAATATTTTTGTGACTCGCCCCCATTTTGGGTGAATCACTGCCATATATTTATATTTTTTTTTATAAAATTATGAGTAACTCATCTTCCATGAAGGCGAGCCACTTATGATGAGTCAGACACCAATATAATATAATATGATATAATATAATATAATATAATATAATATATAATATATAATATATAATATATAATATATAATAAATTAATATATTAAAATATATTATACAGTGTTATTTAATATATATTATATAATATTATTAAGTTATTTTAATTTTTTTTATTATATTTTTCATTTTAAAAAAATTTAAATGAAACAATAGTATTGTTTTTAAAATATTTTAAAACTGCAAGCACAATGTCTTTTTTCCCATCTCCTCTTATATTTGGCTTATAATAATTTTGTAGTTTCTTTTATATTTATGATAATTTATCTAGTATGCAATTATTTTTTCGTAGATTTTGATAAGTTATTAAATTTTAGCATTTTTCTATTAGGAGATTTTTGTGACATCGTGAGAT
This sequence comes from Delonix regia, assembly GCA_037074485.1. Taxonomy (NCBI): domain Eukaryota; kingdom Viridiplantae; phylum Streptophyta; class Magnoliopsida; order Fabales; family Fabaceae; genus Delonix; species Delonix regia. The sequence continues at coordinate 15,277,519 of CM073452.1, read as the reverse complement.
TGTTTTTTAAATAATTTAGAATTGCAAGTACAATATCTTTTTTATCTCCTCTTATGATTCAATTATAACAATTCATATTTTAAAATTTGTAATTTTTAAATTTTTCATGTATTTATAATAACTCATTTAGTGACTAATTGTTTTGTATAAATTTATATGAGTTATTTTACAAATTTAAATGTGAAAAAATGTTGACATACTTGAAGTTATAGTTAATAATATTTATATAGGAATAGATGTGACTATTATTTTTTGTGCTTTTAATAATAATAATATAATTAAATTATACTTTTTATTTTTATAATATTATTTACTTGAATGAAAATTTCAATTAAATTAAGTTAAGTGATCTTTATATTCAATTTATTTTACTGTTTAAATAATAACTTTTAAGTTAAGTTACGATAAATTATCTTGTGTGCAATTATTGATGTAATCTATGGTTTAAAATGTATACTTTTGTAGTGCGTTATACATTTATGATAATATATTTATTGCACAATTATTTTGTGTAAATTTTTATGTGTTATGTTACAATTTTAATATATTACACTAATTAATAGGTTACTTGCAATTTTGAAGTATGAAAAAGTTTTGATATATTTAAAATTGTAATTAATAATATTTATGCATGAAAGAATGCGATTCTTATTATAAGGAAGTAAACAGTGAATCCAAAGAATCTATAATCTGTACATAAATAATTTCCACATATTTTTTTTCTCATAAATTTAATTTCAAATAAAAATTTTAAAGAATCTAAATATTTAAAAATTTATAAAAAATTGACTCTTAAATGTTAATATTTAAATAGTAAAATGAATATGAATGAAATTAATACATTTAATTGAAGATAATAACACATAAAAAAATTTTCACAAGGTAATTTAGAAATAGGTGCAAATATATTTACATACATATATTATTAATTTTTCTTATCTTTTAATCATTTTAATTTTACATATATATATATATATATACACACACACACACACCCACACTTTGTGGCAGGGGTGGGTTCTCTCAGGGACTGGGTGACGAATCCCTAATAATTTAAAAAATTAAAACTTATTTATTAAAATAGATTCGCTTGTCATTTGTGCCCAAGACATTAATGGATTTATCTTCAAATGAGGCAAATTCAAATTTTTTTTCAGAAGAGATTTACTTTAAACATTTTGGTATTTTCTTTTGCCAGGATTGACACAAAAAAGAATTATTTTTTTGATATATCTAGCTCAAATTTCCTTACATGACAATCCCCTTATTTTCCGATAATATTTGGCATCTTACTCCTGATTCCTACAAGATTTTTTAGGGGTTGAATTCTTGTATCCCGTCTCTCGCAAGATAAATTAGTTACAACTTACAACAAAAGTACGAAAAGGACCCAAGTGCAACACTGGGAGCTCCTCTCATTTTTAGAGTCCCCCAAAGTGCCACATAGTCTGCTAACAACCACCAGATATTCTGAATGGTAACGAAGCTTTTAATCAAACCGAAGAACCCCTTGTGGCCTCAATTTACGGGCTCCAAAGCTAATTGGAACAGGACTCCCAAGTCCCAAAGCTCAACATATAAGGAAGAAAAGCAGGACACAGAGTACTGTAGGTTCCGAAAGGAAGCCAAAATGGGACTGGGAACTCTACCCTTGACCCCTGCTTACACCACCTTCCCTTCACATTCCCGACTTGTTAACCAGAGGCTCAACAAGAGCTTCCAATTCTCAGTGTCGGCCAAACTAGAGAAGCAAGAACCAGAGACGAATAAGAAATCTCTGTTTTCCAGCGTCACCGAAGCTCTTGACTTTGCTCAAGTGAGATCCGCAGAGGATGCCCAGCTCCTAGAAGACGCCAGAGAAGCCACCAGGTCCGGAGACAGGATGACCAGAGAACAGGTATACCATATGTCTATTCTATTCCTCCGAATCTTTCTTTCCTCTTGATTCTCCTAAGATGCTCTTACTTTCATACATACAGTATGGAGCTCTAAGAAGGAAGATTGGTGGGACGTACAAGGATTTCTTCAAATCCTATGTTGAAGGTACTCTAGTAGTCTCTTATGCTTCAATGTAAACACAATTTTCATTAAATTATATGCATATTTTGATGGGAATGTGTATAAATATTGGAGCAGTGGATGGGCAATACGTGGAGGAGGGATGGGTGGATAAGACGTGCAAGGTATGCAAAAAGGACACGAAGGGGGAAGCAAGGCAAGTGGACAGGTTCGGAAGATACGTTCACGTGGCATGTCTCGAGAAGTCCAAGTCAGGCAACTTCTTCACCAGGCTATTCTCAGGATGATCAAAATCCCATAGCCACAGCCATTCCTCAAGGAGAATTTACATTTTCTTATATACTCATATATATACCCAACATTTCTTATTGGTCAAACCGTTAAGCGGTTAATTACATGTTTTGCTTCTGTATTGGTGTATACAAGATTGGAGCTTCAACTTATTGGTTCCCTCTCACAATTGGCTAGCTTTGGTTATATTTGGTTCGTGTTATACTGCACTGCTTGAATGGATATTTATGAGTTTACCATCCATGTTAAATCTCTTTTGGAGTTCTTTCACCCAATTATTTTCAATGTCATTAACAATATAGATTCACAGAGTTTGTTCACTAGAATCTCAACTATGCCCACTTAAACAATAAATGATTTTGCTTAACAAAATTGGGATGCTTAGAGGTTATTTAATTTACATATATATATTTAGAATCATTCTTTTTTTTTTTTCGCATAGGACATAAAAAATAAAGCTTCATGTTACTGTAAATTTTTCATTCGTGGAGGATTTATCACAACTATAAAACGATTTGGGCTAAACATTAGTAAATTTTCTACACTTTAAGACTAATTTTAAATAGCAAAAGAATTTTTTTTTTCCACAAAACTAAGAATGGATCATCTCCAATTTAAATTTAGACTGGAATGAGAATTTATAAAATATGCGCCTTTCGATTCAAGATATGAAGTCTCCCTTCCAAGCATTACTTAAGTGCATACAATATAAGACAACAATTGTAACCAAACAAAGAAAAAAAACTTACAATTCAGACGCTCAACTACGAAATATAAAACAACTAAGAGTGAGAAGAATTAGGAACCTCAGAAATTTCTGGTGGATAAAGAGCAAAAGCAATCGTGCAATAATGAGGGAGCTTCGTAAGAAAAGTGATGAAAATTATCAAAGGAAAAAACCAAGAGCCAAAGATAGGTCAACCTCTCACAAAAATGAAAAGCCCCTAAAGCAAAAGAGCCTTGAGTGTATTTTGATTTTTTTATTTTTTATTTTTCTTGTCCCTTTATTTTCCTCCTTTTCTACTTTTGCATGAATCATGATTTGTATTTGTATTATACTTTATGTTATTTCATGGTTAGTTTATATCTGGTCTCCATGGTGTTCTCCAAATTTTAGATAAAAAAGTTTTCATTTTTACATACAAAAGACAATTATAAGATACTAAAATCAAAGAATTGAATAATCATAATAATTTAATAATAAATATAATATAATCTTAATAATAGAAACTAAAATATTATATTAAGTAAATTAGATAAATAAATTGCAATTTAACCAACTAGGTTTTTTTTTTTGGCCGACTTAAACCAAACTTCTGTTTTTCATAGTATGCACGAACCAAGCCCTTTTCTGTTTCCTGTCAATCACAAGCCCAAGCCTTAGACTTACGCTAACAATGGCGGGAACGAACCGACTGTGACGATTTGGCGGGAAAATAACCTTAAAAGCTCCATTGGGCGGGAATATTGAATTCGGAGCCACAGTGAGAGCAATTGACGAGCCAGAACTGAGAAATGGTAGGTCCGGCGTACGATTTTCTGGTGAACCCTCTCGGTGTCGTGAGATCAACATTCGAGAAGGCGATCACGTCGGGATCCGATCCTGCCTCTTTTGACGGCAAGGACTGGGGCGCTATCGATCTCTTCCACCACTTCCTCGTTGATCGGACCGGTCTCTCTCAGGTTCAATCTACTTCACTCTTTCTGAACTTAATCATATTTGATACGCTTTCCTTGTTTTTCTAGAATCTGTTGGTTATATTATGTTCAGTACCAAATTTTTAGTTGTAAAATTTACGTTGATGCTGAGCTGATAAGATGTCTATTCTGTTACAAATACCTTGCTTTTGAATGAGGAACGGGTTTTCTTATTATGATAATCAATCGCAGTTACTTTGTGTTTTTCCTTCGTGGCGCCTGCTCTAATGTATTGAATATTGATACAATTTTCCATTGGGTATGTGTATTTTTAGGTTCCGGTTCTGACTTCTGCGACGGTCAGATGGGCACAACCCAATACACTTGTTCGATTTCGTGGAATGATACAAGACATGCTTGGAAATGAGTTTTATGTCGGGGCTTATAAGGTATTTGCAACTGTGATGTGTGCAAATTTTTTAATCAATTACGTCAAGCATTAGGTTTTGTTTTGATGAAAATGCAACTGTATGTTTTTTTAGGATGCTTCAGCGTGGAGGACCAACAAGTTTACGGATGTTTCTCAATGTCCTATGGGTTCCTCAGTGGATGAGCGTATCTGGGAACGCCGGCTATTATACTGTGTTCCAGTGAGTTCTTTGGAATAACCATATTCTTTCAACATATATTCTTGCTGCGTGTAAGTCTAATGATTTAGCTCAAGCACGTAAACAATTTCGTCCTGTGTTGCTGGTTTCATTCATTGACAAGCTCAATGTTCCCCTCAGTTATTATCCTAAGAGGTGTAGAGAATAAGCAAATTCATGTGTGGGGACAAGGGAAAAATATATTGAACTGCGTAATGAGTTGACATTTTTCCTATTTTATTAGGTTCCGGGACTGAATGAATGGGCCGAAATTTCGTCACAGCCGTTTAACAATATATCTATGGACTGGGCGTCCCAACAAAGAGAAAAGAGGAGTAGAGCTGACGATGAGTCTGCTGATTGCGAGGATATGCCCGTATGTCCTGGCCTTATATTCTCTCTTATTGTCTTAATGTTTTGATCGAATTTACTCTCCACGAATTATTATGTGATGGGTGGGGTCGGGTCACTGTGACATTGAGTTTTTGGTATGAGGGTTTCACCTATTTATGGTTCGGAATTAAAATAGTAATGAATTTAGCTTGTTCTCTTGGTTGTATCTGTACGTGTCAAAAATAATATGATAGGATTATAACTAAGAGCGACTTTGTTGGTTTTTTTTTCCTTTGGTGATTTGAAATCTCCAGTAATTGAGAATTGTATTTTTCATCCCTCTTACTAACTCACTGAATTTATTCACAGGTCTCTGGTATTGAGGTTCAAGGTTCTCCAAATAACAAAAGAATGGTATATAGAATTTTCATCATGTTCTTGGTTTTTATTTATTTGAATTTTATTGCCAGCAAATTATCATTCAACAGTTTCATTTTCTTTAGTTGATTGCTTAAAGTATTAGAACTCAAGTTTGATGTTAAGTTGTTCAATCTGGCTTGCTGCTTATTAGTTTATTTCAAAGCTGTAAGTAAATTAGAACCAGGGTTCCTCAGGTGGTGTCTTAAAGCGTACAATGTGTTACGCTGGAGCCCAAGTGCCATATATACCTGGAAGTCTGCCGGTATATTATTTAGATAATAAGCTGTGATGTCTTTGGTATTAGTATAGCAAAAATAACCATGTATTATGCTATGAAGTTAATAAGTTGTACTAACAGTAACATTGGTGCAACCTTTAATTTTGCAATTTAATCTTCATGTTTCAGAGAGCAGAGGAAGAGTCATACTTCGCTTCTCAATCTAGGCAACCTGCACTTGAGGGTGCTGGCTCTAGTATGAGTATAATGCCTAATGTTGATGGAAAGTTGTCTCCTTGTCTTGTGAAGGTAAAATGTAGTCTCCTTTCTATGTCTAAATTATTATGGTATGTCTTTTTTAATTGACCTGAGATTTATTCATTGTTGTTTAAATTTCTTCAAATTATAATAATTCTTTTTCCTTGTTTCCCTCTTTGTCATGCCAGATATATGATTGTCCAGAGTCTGACTTAAAGCTTAATGATGTTTTTGAGTTTGTTGGTGTGCTTTCACCGGCTCCAGAGCTTCCAGGGGACCATGAAGAGTATGATTTTTCAAATGGATTTTGTGAAGATCCTATGCACCATTTGCGTACCAGCAAGGTATCCATTGATGGACTAATCAATTTCCATGATACAACATGGGAAATTGACCTATTTATGTCTAAGGGTTCTGAATCTCAAGTGGGGACGGGGAAGAAAAATGCAAGTTGTGTGCTATGGCAACCATGCATATGGTTTTTTAACATGTTTTGTATTTTTTTACCATGGTTCAGGTACCATACCTTCATTGTATTATTCACAGGAAACTTGCAGCTAAGGACTTCCTTCAAAATAACCCCATTATAGAGGTAGTTTTCATGTGTACCTAATTACATTATTTTTTGAACTAAGTACAATTTATTTCATCTAAATGAATGGATTGGATTTTTTTTTTTCCATGCAATCAATTGGAATTTAACTTGTATGTTTGGCATCTTGACTTGGCTTCTATTTTTTTTTTCTCTTTAAATTTAATGCGTTGATCAGAAACACTTTCCTGAACAAACCATGTGTTTGATCTCACAGCCAAAGCCTGATTTGATTAAAGAGACAAGGGAAGCTTTGTTAAGACATCTCACATCTGTTCTCGGAAATGATGATTTAGCCGCTCATTTCATGTTGCTGCATCTCTTATCTCGGGTATGCAATTCTAAAATGAACATTTCATTCAGTTTCATGCCTATGGAAATGTTGCATTTATTTATATATTTTTGCATAATGTACTTTTCTACTCGTAAGTCATTTCTATCATTTAGTGTGCTCTATAATGTAGTATGCTTCCCACTCCATTCTTGATACCATTAAAAATTTTTGTATGACGGATTGTTCTTGACCAGGTGCATGCTAGAGTAGACACTGTTGCTGTGGGCAAGCTTTCCCTGAATCTTACTTGTTTTAATAAAGAAGTAGTGTCTGTATTTGGAAATCAACTTACCGCTACTATCAAGAACCTCTTACCTTTCACTCATTGTATGCCCCTTACAGTAGACTATCTGAACACTGCTTCACTTGCACCAAGAAAGGATTATGATAACAACAGGTAATCATCCTTCAAATTTTCTGAATGAGGGACTATAATACAACTTGTTTACAAATTTGTGTTGATCATACAGATTGGTAACCGGAGTTCTGCAACTAGCTGAAGGTTCGCACATAATTGTTGATGAGACCAAATTGGAAGCTGGAACCCTCAACTCTGTGGGTGTGAAGAATACAAGGTTACTGAAAAATTTCATGGAATTACAGCAGGTGAGTTTTTGTTTTTTGTTATTCACTTATGCAGTTGCCTGATGAATCTGCATTTATTAGATGCAAATTTACTATGCTCTGCCCAACTGCTGGAAACGCCATTGTCCATTGTTTGCATTAGTTTTTTTTAATTGTGGAAGTAAAAAAGTTGACATATGGTTAGTTTCTCTTTCAGGTGGAATATGATTTCAAGTACTTCAAAATGGAAATGGCAACTGATGTGCAAATGTTAGTTTTGTCCGAGGGGAAATCAAATATCTTGCCTGCAGATGTAATTGTACCTTTTCGACCTTCTGCAGTAGATCCCTCCGAAGCTGTGGTTGCAGAAGCTATGGAAGCTTGGAGGTGGTATGTGGCTACTGTTAGACTGCTGCCTCATTCTATTGAATCAGAAATGCAGAAGGTATGAGTCCTGTTAACTGCAGTTTGGATGAACTAGGGTTCGTTAAGGCATACTAGTTAACCATGTACGTTAGTCTTGCTTTTGGCTCACAGCTATAGGCATTCATGTGATTTGTAATTGACATCCTAAAGAATAGATTTAAGGGGGCATCTCGTGTGTAATATTAGTATTAAGGCATCTTGCTGATCGCTCTAGTTCGTTCACTATTATTTGGATTCCCGCTCAACTGAGACATGAAGAGCATACTTTAGTTCAATGATAAGAATGCATATGAAGCCTTTAACTTCAATTTCAGGTGGTAGAGAATGATTTAGTTGCAGCAAGACAAGCAGATAGGAGCTTGAATCCCCAAGATTTTAGCAGGTTAATGAGTGACTATTTTAATTGCATTGCTAACATTCTCTTCATATTTTAACCGTACTGAGTAGTTGCATTTTAATTTTCTTCTCTGAGCAGATGGTTAACAATGGGCCGCCTTATGTCCTTGAGCTTTGGTGAGACCAGCCTGTCACTAGAACATTGGCAAATGGTCAAGGAACTGGAGAGGCTCCGAAAGGAGAGATTAAAGTAAACAATCCGTGTAAGGTTTCAAAACCAGAATCAAGTTATGGATTTTTTGTTGGCCAAAAAAAAGTTATGGTTTTGGAGTGCTGATTCCTGGCATTGATTCTGGTAAATGATGGCTTTAGGCGGGTTCAAGGAGTCTGGTGTTAGATCTGACAACCAGAACTGTTCAAGTTGGTTTGCCTGCTCCACCCCAACATATTTGCGTATATTGAACTCACGGCTGTAAATTTGACTTGGACAGATTTCATCTTCATTCATAGAAAGTTCTGCGTTCAGTAAAAGCAATTTAAATCCAATTTATTTATCAGACTGTTGAATGCCTTTTTCTAATTTTTATCTTAGAATACAGTTTTTCTTTCAAAATAAAATGAATTTTGGAAGATTTGTTGGATTTAGGTAACAGTTTATGGAAGCTCGAATGTTGAATTCTCCCCCGTTTGGGTGACTGTTGAAAATTATAAGATAAAAACATTTTATAATTATATACAAATATTTTAGGCATCACTAATGGAATATGCAGCACCAGAGGGGGGAAGCGGGGCAGGTGGGTAGGAAGTTGAACGAAGGGTTGCCAATTCCATTATTATATTGTAATAATTTAAATCAATGAGATTACCAACGTGAAAGTCTGCTTACGCCTTAACATCAATTAAAATAGATTAAGTACAATTCATATACAAGCAAAACATTTTTTTAATATAAAGGTTCTCATTTACCCTAATTGGTTAAATTTATGACATTAGTATATCCTTCATTTCTAAATTTAACGTTAGATAACAATCCCGTAATTCACAGAAAATATTTGTCATCTCACTCCTGATTCCTGAAATATTTTTTATGGGTCGCATTCTCGTATCCTGATGCCCGTAGGACTAGATACAACTCACAAAAGTAATTGTGAAATATTGAGGGTGCTTGAATAAGATGAGTGATGAAAATTATGAAAGGGGAAAACCAAGAGCCAAAGATATGTCAGCTTCTTACAAAAATGAAAGACCCCTCAATCAAAAGAGCCTTGAGAGTATTTTAATTTTTCATTTTTCATATTGCTTTGTCCCTATATTTTCCTCCTCTTCTTATTTGTATTTGTATTATAGTGATTTCATGGTTGGTTTTTATCTAGCCTCCATGGTGTTTTCCAAATTTTAAGATGTAAAATATTCCGTTTTTACATATTCCAAAAAATTCTTAAGATACCGAGATCTAAAGAATTAAATAATAAATATAATTTAATCTTAAAAATAGAAACTAATTATGATATTAAGTAAATTAGATGAAATAAATGCAATTTAACGGAACACTTTTCTTTCTAGGCCATGAGGAATAAAAAATTCAGCAGCAATTAGAGACAAATACATGGCACTAGTTTAGGATTCGCTGACATGAAGCGTAACCATTTGGCAATAATCTTTTGCAAGACTTTTGGTTAGGTTTCACATGGTTATATATAGCTTAGGTGCATGGTAGTTAAGACAGGTTCGACTGATTAAAAAAGGAAATTAGGTACACAATAGTGTCATAGGGCCACTGTTTGGCTTTGTCGCTTAGGCCTCTAAATACAGCTTAGAAATTTTAGAAATAAAAATTTACAATTCAACATATTTATTATGAATATGTTTAAATGTTGAAATTATCCTAAAAGATATTGGAATCAAATTTTATCGTCGCCAGAGACCCTAAAATCTTATGTTCACGTATATAATAAAGGAGTTATAGATTAAAGTCTTTTAAAGTAAATAAAATCCAATCTTACTAGTAGTCTTTTAGAAAAAAATTTAAAATTTAAAATCATTCATAATAAATATATTAAATTTATGGTCTTTAAATAAATGTTTTTTCAATTTTAAATATTTAGATTCTCTTCTTTTAGGGACTTAATAACAAGCATCAACTTAGAAGAGACTCTTCTGAAAATGTCCTCTAAACTTTTTTTCTTCTGTGTATTTCTCTTTCTTACAAGTTCTCTCCATTACCGGAAAAAATCCTATTCCTAATGTTCAGCATTTAAAAAAATGTTACAGTCTAATTAACGAAATTGGTGTCCTGGAAAAGTTGCATTTCCATGCTTGCAATACTCATGCTTCAACAACGACGTTTTTCCCTTTAATAGAAAGCAACATCTAGGCCGACCATTTCTCCCAACGTAGAAATGTCTACTTTTGAAATTGAAAAATAGACATAAAATTGTGATTGATTGTAAGCCCATGAATATCAATCATATACATTTTTTATTATAGCTGGAGAATCAAACTACTTGATCCTTTTGCTCCAATTAATTTTGAAAGGTAACGTCGTGGTAAATTATACTAATTTGAATCATTTTGTGTCCCTTTTTTTTATGTTACTATCATGTATAAATATATAACAAGTGAAGTCTACTACATAAATGAATCTCACATATTTAAATAGAATTAATTATCAACAAAAGAAAAAACATAAGAGGATTTAAATAAAAATTATTCTCATGTTTGATAAGTCTATGGTAAGTATCTATAAAATCTATCCAATATTGAGTATAAGAGAATTCATTTTCAATACCAGCATAATACTTAATATTCAAATATTTCTTTTACTTTTATCATATCAATAAGTAATTTAATTTTAAATGATTGAGTTGAATTATAAATCTCAAGTAATCAGATTTGCCTAGTTGCAGAAATATAATAAATATTTAACTACTAGAGGCGTGATATAGAAAAGCATGATCAAATTGATATAAAGTGACCCCAATACTATTATGGGGGGATTAAAAAATACAATGGTTTTGAGAAATTTCAGTGCATTTGCTTAGAACAACTAAAGGCCATGACACGACCACATGTAAAACTAAAACAACTACATACATATAGGCCTAGCGGGCGCCTATAGCCACCACAGCATTAGAGGCCACATTGGCGTCGTCAAGTGTTTCCCTCTTTTCCCACACACACACTCTGCAATTCTAAGAACAACCAATGCTATAGTTTACAAATAAATATATGAAATTTCGTGGGATCGTAAGCTCCTAAAATTGTCTACCCTCGAATGTCTGTCCAAATTGCCAGTCAGCAGGCACAACGTTGTAGCTTGTCACGGTTCTGCCATCGCTGGTGGTGACCTGGAACGAGAGGCTCTGTCCATTCAGGTAGGAGTTGCTCTGCCAGTTCTGTCCCCAGTTTCTTGACATGGATTGCCACCCTGTCTTTGACCCCTTGATTGACACTGCATGAACATCCCCTGCTCCTCCTACGTTGGAAATCAGAACCAAGTCGAAGTACGAGTGACCATTGATGGTGAACCTGATTCCTCCTTTCTTCACGCAGGGCACTCTGTTTTTAACCCCAGAGCAACCATGTTAGTGTATGTTTCTCTTGAGAAGAGAAAAACTTCAAGAGTCTAGGCTTTTTAATTTTTACCTTCTGAAAGAAATGGGAACAATGCCGGCTTTGTATTGAGCAATCTGTAAGAAAGCAGGCTCGGCGAGATCAAAGTGCTGGAGAGGAGGGTTGCACCAGCCTCCATTGTCATTGGACAAGCCATAGTTTGGAGGGCAGAAGTTGGTGGCCGTGACGGTGATGGTACCAGGAAGGCACCATTTGGGGTCTTTGTCACATCGCATCTCGTAGCAAGACCCACAGCTCAGGCCATTGTTGAACAGAGCAGTGCTCAGTGCGGCTGTGTTTGTCCCGTAACCTTGGCTGTACAAATTGCCATACCCACAAGCTCCACCTGCAACACCAGTAACTTCATGAGAAACCAGTTCCCAGAAACACAATATTCAAAAATTACTCTGATAGTTCAGTTCTAGAGACGAGAAACCACCTAGCCAAAAGCTCATTGGTCAGGAAAGACTTGATTTTGATTAGCGATGATAGGAACGTTAGACTTAAAAGGAATCTAATGATTGTTCTATTGCTGTTTTTCCGTTTTTGAGCTTTTCAATGTTTCGGGACCCTCTTATGCCCAAATGATAAAAACTTACCCATTGTGCCGGATGCGTCTCCCCCACCATAAAATGTGGCATGACCACTTTGCCATCCTCCATTGTCACCAAAAGTGGTTTCAAGATTGAAAACCAAGAATAGGAGAGAGATAGCAGAGAATGCTGCAACAGCCATTGTGCGTACTACTACTACTAATGCTACTGCTTAGAGAGGGTTGGAGTTGGAGACAGAGGATTATAGGTAAGAGAGCTCAAGTGCTTAATGCCTAGCAAAGGGTTAATTGCTTTATATAGGAAAGTCGAGCATAATTTGGGGTGATTAGTGGGGTATAGTGGTTGAAAGAGACAAGGTAGCAATTTTGAGAGAGCCAAAACCACAAAAACAGATTCACATTTTGAGGGGATGCAGCAAAGGATCGAGGCGCACATGCAAGTGTTTCTGTTAGACTACCAACCGCTTAATCCAAGGCCCCACTTGGGACATGAATTTCTCTACACCCTTTTACTGTATCCTTTTTTCAATTCTTTTTTCACTTCCTCTGCGTATCAACATTTGGTGTTCTCTTCTTAGTCACCTAAAATCACGGTATCAACCTACCACTGATCCTGGGCTATAATATACTAATACTGCACACCTTATGGTACGTCCAAAGTTGCGTGCGTCCAACTTTGTGTGCTTTTGGTAAATATGGTCGGTGGCTTTACCAGTCTAAGCAGAAATAATGAATATTCCACGTAAGAGTGAAAAGAAGGAAGTAAACTATATGCATACTTTCATTTCTGAATGTTACTATCTTTCCAGTTGTTTTTCACTCATTCAGTAAAATATCGTACAAGATGTAGACATTTTATTGATTGGTCAGTTTCATTTTTCCTTTTACTCTGAGACAACATGAGCATTTTGGTGTATGAATGCTGCTATATTTCCCAAAACACGCACCATCTTCTGCATATATACGTACATTAGTCTGTCTATCATCTGCTTACTTGTGTCTCGTTATGAATGAACAGGACGAAATAGTTTCAGAAATCCTCTGAAACCAAAGAACCAAGAGGACAAAATAGTTTCAGAAATCCACTGATACCAAAGAACTCAAGCATTATGGCTCCACGTGTGCCTTCAGAGGATTTGAATAGAAAAGCTTGCAATGATGACCAAAACTCGAGAAGAAAGAAGAGCGAGATCTTTCTGTTTCTTTTCTTGCCGTTAACTTAGTGAATAATCTCCAATTAGCACAATTTTAGTCACTTCAAAATCATATGACACGTACTCAAAGAGAATCCTATAAATATATTTTGTCGGCTGACGTGATTGTCTCTGCGATTATAAATTATAATATATTAACTCAATAACGTGAAACTGATTCATCATTTACTTTTTAAGCAAGATTTTATTTAATTCAATGATTTTTTCTTCAATAAAATGGAGGCGTAACGTCATACAATTGCTAATAAAATATTAACTCATAACTAGGTAATCATTGGCCGGTTAATTCAGTGAACCTGACTCAACTCGATCACATTGGGCTAAATTATAATTGGATCAAATAAAAAAATTATAAATTTTACTAGATAGATTTGGTCCCTAACCTAATATTTATTTTTAAGTTTTTTTTAATTACTACAATATATTTTTAATTTAATTTTAAAAAAATTTTAAAATATCAATTCTTTTCAATTTTTTATTATTTTTTATTCTAAATATTAAAATTTTTTTAATTCTATTTTATTTATTTTTAAATTTTTTTATTTTTTGTTTAAAAGAAATTATTTTCACAAAATAATTCATATTAAAAAAAAAAGTTGACCCAACCCAAACTTTGTTTAACTCAACCCAACTTAGTCACTACCTATATTTAATCGAGTTGGGCCGAGTTTATGATTTAAAAAAGTTACCCAATATAAAAGTGAATAGGATCTCAAATTGGTAAAAAATTCAACTCAACTTAACTTATACTCACCCCTACTCATAGCTATATCATAGTATAGTAGTAATTAATAGACACCAACCTACCAAAAATAGTTAAAAAGAAATAAATACATAATTATTAAAAAACAGGGAGAGAGGAATTGAACTATTAAATATTATAACGAGCAAAATGTAAAGAACTAACTCAGCTAGAAGCTGAATCCATGAAAGTTAAAGAATGATATTCATTAATATAACTTGTATTGTTTTAGCTCCTTAATTCAACTGCCTTTAACACAATTTTGAATAAGTCACAACGTAAATGTCAAAGAACTACAAGAAATGGAAACAAAGACCATATATATTAATCATTATCACAAACATGAGGTTGATTACTTCTATTTTATTTTGTTCCCTAAATGAATAAGGGAAACACGACTTAATGTTCCCTGTCGTATGCATGTGGTTGTTAATATGCAAAAAAAAAAAAAGAAGGAAATTGTAGAAAAAATTGGTGTGGGAGATCTAATATTGGCCCTACCATGTTGTGAGCACATGCAAGTACCGCCCTTGGCGCTCTATTTCATTTTAAGCGTCCTTTTCAGAAGAATTAAGGGTTCTAATTCTTTTAATACTTAAAAGTCAAGTAAAATTAGAAAAAAAAAAAAATGAATGAGCTATTACATCAGAAAAAGGAAAAAAAGATAGAAAAAGATAGTGACCTTTTAGATAATAAGCCAATTTCTAGTGCCTATTGATAAATCATTAACAGCAAACATGGATCATGCATATGAATTGTCATATAACCGACTTCTTTTTGGTTTTTGCCTGGAAATGGACTCCAATGGTCTATAGTCTATACAATGGTATGAAAATATTTTTGATAAAAATATTCTTTTAGCTTTCACAAAATATTTAAATAGTGATTCACTTATTAAAAAATATTATATTTAGTCTTTTATTTTTTTAAAAAATTCAAATTTGGTAAAATGATTAAATTTATTTTTTTAAAAAAAGTAGAATATCAAATGTAACATTTTTAATAAATAAGGAACTATTTTAGATAAAATAAAATGATAATTTTATGACAAATGAATTAATAAAAACAATAACTTAATCAAATATTACTTGACATAATCATAGCTTGATATAGATATATGGGAAGAGAAATACAAGACTCGAATTGAAAATTATCATTTTGAATTTTGTGTTTTCAGCAGGGTTGAGCTCAAATATTTTGATACACAGATCTTTAGATGAAGCCTCATAGGCTCAATTAGAATTAAATTAAGAAATTGAAACAAGCGTCAAAAAGTTAAAAATTTAGATGATTTAGCACGTTGGGCTCCCATATAATATATATATATATATATATATATATATATATATATTTCTAATTATGTTCTTTAGTAATTTGCTTATTAATTTATATACATGATTTTTTTTATTTAAGCTTATTGAAATTAAAATTGGGATAGTGACTGGTTAAACATGTCATTTAACCCTTGAAGGACGACGTGAGACGGGCATCACGAGTATCATAACATGAATTTCCTATGTTATATGCTTCAACACGCATTGATGTAAATTTTAGTGTTATGACTTTTTGATTATTTTATAGGAAAGTCTCTTACACTTGTCCATTTAAAGTTGTTTTATA
The DNA here is from genome assembly GCA_037074485.1 of Delonix regia. Taxonomy (NCBI): domain Eukaryota; kingdom Viridiplantae; phylum Streptophyta; class Magnoliopsida; order Fabales; family Fabaceae; genus Delonix; species Delonix regia. The sequence goes on along the minus strand of CM073452.1, from coordinate 15,261,703 downwards.
AAACGCGGTGCTAAGGTTAGAGAGTTTTATTTTATTTTTTCTTTTTGACAAAATGACAAGCCAAAACCAACACATTTATATGAAATATTTATATAATTACTGTGGTACTAGATGTAACCTAAATTAAATTAATGAATAGCAAGATTTACGGAGAAAAAACAAACAGTGAAAATCAGAAAAATGGATTGGAATTGGATGTGAAATCTTGGGTTCCATTACGATAATTAATTTCATATTAGGACGCGAATAACGTCCTTTTCGTATCACCGTAAGAACATATTTCTATCAAATCTGCATATTTGTCTTCGAATGGATGGAAAAACAAAGTAGGGTTTGATGAATCAGCCGCCTCAATTTATAATTGAACCAATATGTTTTAACCTTTATCTAATTATAATGTCAATTGGGTGCACCGATCTTCGGTGCTAATAAGTCAGAATTTGTGTCTTTACCACAAACAACAAAACAAAGCAAAAAAAAAAAAAAATGAAGATGCAAAATCAAAACTAGTGTGAAATTATGAGGGGGAAAAACTGGAAAAATGAATGTCCAAAAAGCAAAAGAGCGCAGGGAAAAACAACAGTGTCTTGCCTATGCATTTATGACCATGCAACATTCCTGCTTTTCAAAGAAAAAGATTTTGATTCTTCAAAGAGAGATAATAATTACGACAACATTGAAAAACAAATGGAGGGAAGAATTCATGTTTGAATGACCAGCAAAAGTTCAAGAGATTCGCAGAAAGGGATGTGGATTTTTATCCCAATGGTATTTGTTCAAGGACCATATGATCAGTCTCCTCAGGAATGGACCATGCATTAGTAGTCCCACTTGGGCAAAATAGGATAGAAGTATGCGTGAGATAGGTAGTTTCCTGTGTTCTGCAAATTAAAGAACATGTTCCAAACGCTACCATGTGCATTTAAATGGGGTTGCTGGGGATGAATTGGCCACAATTTTGGTCTTTGGGGATGTCAAAGTGATATGGGTTAATGAGGTTAATGTGAGGGGTATGTATACATTCTTTTATTTTGAATGTGATTACGATCAATTTTCTTTTGCTACTCTTCAATCCAGCATTGTTTCCTTTACTAGGTGAAAGTATAACATGAAACTGTTCACTGTAAATCGAATTCTGGCTATCCAGGAATAGTCATATATAACTAGGTGAAAAATGCCAAAAGTGATTACTAGTCAAATTTTGTCCTATTGACTTTTTATGTTTGAGAACTTGCCAGAGAACAAAATAAAATAAAATTGTGAGTGGAGTATCATTTTATTGTTAAAAAATTTAACAAGAATTATTAATAAAACAGAATGATTAATAAATTAATTTTTATTATATTACTCTCATAACTAAATTGTAATTCTTACAAATTTTGAGCTGGAGAAAATATTAGTTAGCCATTTCATTTCACTTCATTTGAATTTTGAAAGATCAAATCATTTGAATTTCAAATGATAAGAAAGGACAAACCCTCAACTTGAAGGGTAAAAAAAACAATGTCAAAATACCAAAAAAAAAAAAAATGTTGTAAAATCCCTTCTCATACCACATCCTACTAGTAGAAGATAATAAATCTTTTCCTTCTTAACCACCGCCTAGTACCACAATTATCACTCTAGAGTCAAGACTCCCAACTTTGTGCCTTCTAGATCAGCTCTTGAAAATATTACAATCCTCAACTTAATTGGTATTGTTATTAATGATTAGAGATAATAATCTTCGACTGTCAATATCACTATAATTTGTACTAGTGCATGATAGAAATCATAAAGTTTTCTTCTTATTTCGGCCTACTTACACATATTAAAATTTAGAAGGAGATCATGGGTTTAAATTTGTAAGATTAAATGTAGTGATAAGTGTAAATAAATTTGAAATATATAGGTCTTAATTAGTGCATTTTCATTGTCCTCATAGAAAAAATTGTTCAAACATCATATAATATATATTTATACGATGGATGCAATTTAGATTATATCCTAACCATTTTATGTATATAATATATAGGCTCCTAAAAATTTCACCGTTAAAGTACCAGAAAATAAAATAGCGCAAAAATAGAACATAGCCCATCAATGTGATTCCAGAGCATAAACAGAATTTCATTTCTGTGCGAGGTTTTATTTTTTCCTTTTTCCAGCTACAAATTAAGACAATGCCAGAAGCCTATAAATCTATAAATACTAGAGCCAAGAGGCAAACATTAGAAGTCTACATTGATGTTAAATGACTGATAACCTTACTCTTATCTTGATAAGAATTGAATTATAATGATTGAACATAATGCAACACAACTCATTCCTGCAATATTACCAACAAATATGGCTCAGAAAATGCATGACCAATTCAAACTTAAATGAAAATAATTATAATAAAAGAATGGTAGAAAAATAGGTAGGGACCATAAATGCGAGCCATTCATTTGCCTTGCAATACCAGAAACACCCACTGGTTTGCTATATATATGATGGCAATTTGTGGTGTTGATTAAATTGCTCATAGCCATTCATGATCACTTGTTTAAATTTGCCAGTAGTTTGTGTCTCCCTTTCGTATGGACAAAAACAAAACAGCATGGTCCATGCATGGCAAACCAAGTCCATATCTTTCAACTGTAGCAACTGAAATTGATGTCAGAAGATTCCTCATGCATGCACGTGAGCACACAGTCACATGCCCTATGACATATGCTTCATATCTTACAAAGTAGAAGAGCAATCAAATCACATGTTCCCACGGTATCACAGTAGAGTTGCAACAGGGCTCATAATAATCTTCAACTTGAAACAACCTCTCACGTGTAATATAGTAGAAAAATCTAATCAAATAAATAGTTCAGTCGAAATATTTTTTTTTTCATGGTAGAGAATGTTCATCAAAATTCAAAAGGCCCGGCTGATTATAATTTTATGAATAACAACAATGCGATCCTCAGACATATGGTGGGTGAGAACCGAGCTAGGCTGAGCTTACCCCTAATGATGACACTAATTACTTAAATCCAAGCCCGGTCTGATTTCAATTTTCAAATCTGAGCTAAGAAAAAACCAGCCCTCTTTATTGATTTAAAGCCTATGCCCACTCTAACTTTCAAAATGAACTAAAATTGTGTCAAAGGCCAACCCAAAGGATTTAATATGAAGTCCACGCCTTAATTTTTCAAGTGCAGGTATTGTTCACTGTTCTCCGGTAGCAATCTTAGCCTTATTTACCTTTTTTCTTCATTAACACAATTTTTAATTCAAGGTTGACCATAAATCCATCTAACTTGATAAATCTAGCTAAAACGAGTGAATATAAACCCAATAAATAAAGTCTGAGTATGAAATGGGCTGAAACCTTTTTTTCTTGTAGAAAAAAAGCAGCCGGTTTTCAAATTAGTCTGGCCATGGTCAAATCTAACCATGAGTACCAAACTTTTCTGTTTCATGGAGAACAACAGAGATTCTTACACTTCTATATAGTGTCAAAAAGAATCACAAAAGTTGTAAATAATTCCCAATAAAAACTCAGAAAATCATTATACTGCTAACACTTGCGCGAAACAATATAGCAAAATGTTCGCATGTTCATATTACCGATATATCAACGTAAATACTTGTATAGCAAGTAGCGACTGCTGGGACATTAAGAAAAAAAGGAAGCACAAATGAAAATAGACAAAGTCTGTCAATACTTGTGAGGTTGAAACATACCATCACAAAACTCTGCTCGTTACTCCATAGCTAGTAATGTTAGAAATATTTTAAATCATATCATAGATTAGTATTAGTCTTATTATTAGTATAATTTTTTATTCATTAAGTAATTTATCTTAATTTAAACTAACAATAGATTTAGTCTATATCAATTATAAATAAGTTGAATTATGCACAGGTCTATTGAATAGAGACCCACAATCAAATATTAATTATTTTATATAAAAAATTAATACAGAAATCAGTCTTATTTAATCATCATTTAAATGAATTAGATAAATGAGAGTTAATTTTATCAGAATAAATACATTTATTTCATTATTACTAAAGTCATATTGTTTAGAGTAATTTTAACTCTAAACTTTTCAACTCTCATAAAAAGAAAATAAGCACTAGTTTGAACTCTCTCAAAAGATCACTCTCTCTTCTTTCCCCCTACTCATTTTTAATTGCTTGTGGCTGCAATTTCTTAATCACTATGTAGGTTTCATTGTTTATGTGATCTCCCACTTAACATTGATTTATGTTTTAGCATGTAACGGAAGCTAAAGCTCAAGCTTGCGAAAGAGGGACCATTATCACCGGCAAAAAATTATGTTGGGTCTAGGGAAGCTAATTACATTTGTTTACTGCAATAGCTTATCAAGAAAGCAAGACGAAGTAACGTGTATCAGAACCTGGAAAAGGCATAATTCAGCTGACAGAGTAGTTACTTCTGTTTGAAGGGCTTGAATTTTTCTCTCTAGTTCCACCACAGAATGAGCTTCCCTCACATTTCACTGAGCCGAAAATTGGCAATTCTGCATCATATTCACAATTTGGGCAACCTATTTAAGCAAACACAGCTTAAATAACTAATAAAAGGTTTAAAATTTACTCAAGAGTGAAGATTCATGGAGTATCTACAACCACAAAAAGCCCCCCGACAAAACAATGTTTTCTGTTGGATGATTCTGACTCCAGGTTTCATTCACTAACGAGAACATACATTTCTCTAGTAAAATACCAAATATGATCATAACCGAGGAAAAACAAAACACGTGTTAAGGTGTGGATCAGATTTAATATGCTTTATCATGACAAGTTGGAAGCTCTACTACTAATTTATCTTAAGAAATTAAAATGAATCAGACACACTATAGGAGAGGTAGACTATATGGGGTCACTATCTCACTTCTTTATTTTTATTTTTTTCCAAATGAATGATCATAAACGAGGAGAATTCAAATTTAAAATCACGTACATAAGATATTTGAAACTTGGACAATATATGGTGTAGCTATTTTCTAATTCGATGAACTTAAAGCAGAATTTTGCATTTGACGTGAAAATGACAAGTGTAGGTTCAACATTCCCCTAGAAATATATATTCCTGGGGCCACGCTATGGCCCAGCGTCGAGGCGACAGAGAAATCAAATTTATTTATTTGTTTATTTTCTCACAGTAAAGAAGCAAAGACACTGAAATGGAAAAATGGAGTGAAAATTTTACAACGAGGGAGAGCAGAACTGCTGAGACCACAGTAATGGACAATTATCGGATTAAATAGTGGTATAACAAACCTCTTAAATTTGTTCGCTTGAGATCAACGATCCTGAATTCAAAATAAAGTGGAGGAGCCATCAAATGGATGGGGTTTCGGATCAAAATAATCGAGGATTCAGAATTGGGCGTCCGATTGAGGTTGCCGGTAAAAGGAGCCCCCCGCGGGGGGGGGGGGGGGGGGGGGTGTGGTTTGGTGGACGGAATGATTGTGAAACAACATCGGAGAGGAGAGAAGGCGACCTGGTGGTCATGCGTTTAATCAAGGAGCGGGCATGGTTATAAAAGGTAACCACACAACTACGTCGTTTTATGGTTCTCCATTCATGATTTTTCCAGAAATGCTGATTTGATCGCTTCCCTAATGTTTTCCTTTTTCAACTGTTTGAGATTTACTTAAGCTTTAGTTCTCAACAAATTATTTTTTAAAATTTTATTTTCAAAATATAAAATTTACTAATTTAATTCTAAAAAAGTTATTCTTTTTAAATATAATCATTTAAAGATAAAATCTATTAATTTAGTACCAAAAATAATTCTTTCAATTAAAATAACTCCTCCAAAAATTTTGCAAATGTTAATTTTTTTTAGGGACTATTTTGATTGAAAAAACTATTTGTGTAAAACTTAATTAAAAGAATTAATATTTGAAAGACTAACTTGAAGACATAATAATCTTTTAAAGACTACATTAATTATTTTATCTTTGAAGAATTAAGTTAATAAAAGTAATTTGTATAAAGTAAACACTTAATTTACTCCTACTTTTATTTTATTTTTTATTTTTACTTAAGAAAAAGTTCATAAATTGCATAAAATTTTAAAATTTTCTTCTGAGAGATTTCGCACTAAATTACACTTAGTGATGACTTAACTCCGAAAAAAAATAAAGGAAAAGATTAGGCGATACAATTCTTTATATTTTTGCTATCAAATTTTTTAATTAACACATAATAAATATATAGATAACTAATAATAAGATAAAAAATATATATAATTTCATTAAATATTATATAAGTATTTATAATAACTATACACATGTCATAATATAATTAAAAATATATAATTTATGTATATTTTTTTCTGTAATAATATCTAATTTTTGTTTTGAGTGAAGATCAAGTCAATGTTTAAAAAAAAAAAATTGGAAGAGTAGACTAGAAATTCAAATTTGGTACATAAGTTTATCCAATATTGGGCCGAAAGAGATAGGATCCGTGATCCAACTCGTATCTGTCTCTCCCAGAGAAATTTCAGATTGTAAACTACAGACTAATAAAATGCAAAATTTAATGATGCATCATGTCTATAGAAAAGAATAATATATTTAGAAATTAATCTAAAATAACTAGAAAAATATTGGATGAGAATTATCATATGCTCTCTTTTCTGTAAAAGACTTGGAGAATTATTGGAGAAACAATAGGAAAAACCCAGGAATTTAGCTCTAACAGTACTGGGGCTCCCATGCATGCACAATCCTAGACCACTACTGCACACACACCCACTCTTCTTCACATACACGACCCAATAATACCAACAAATTTACGTCTCAGATATCCTCTCACCCACGTGACCTCAAGCCCTTGTTTTGAACTCTTACTGCCAAGTGGGGTCTTCCTACTTGCACCACTCCACCAAAACTCCATTCCTTTAATGTGACATTGTCGTGTCACGTCACTGTGAGATGTTAGCATAGTGGGTGAGAATATTAAACATGGGTTTGATGTAACTTCTATGGCGTATGTTAAGTCAATCCTTGGGGGCCACGTGGCTGTCTCAAAATAGCTATCACGCTCTGCTTTGACCCTGACCCATGTGGACCTTTCTCATTTTTCTGCCTCTGGGGTGCCACCATCATATCCTCACTCCCCCACATGACTTTTCCTCTGCTCACTCTCGCACATTGTTACACCAGAAAATTTCACTTGCTTGATGAAACACGACGAGCAGATATTTTTATACTTACAGCTATGTGATGGTTTCTTTCTTCCACAATCATCTAATCCATACCTGTCACTCAGAGGACCATGACGTTCTGCAAAAGTAGTTGCAGCTTTTGTACTAGATTAAAACTTGCATTCCTTGAGTAAATTATGCAACTGGTTGTTTGGATCATTGTGATGCCAAAGTATTAGATAATTATTAAACGCTTGAGTAAGTCAGAAGCTGACTCCAGCCTTTTATGTTTCGGGATTATAGTGCACTAGTTTAAAATGGGTTTAACTTAATCAACTAATTTAGCTATACAGCCCTTGTTTTAAAAAATGTTGTTGACGATAGTTCCAACACTATGATATTAGATGGACGTTGGACTTGGATAGGAAGAAAATGAAAATTAAATGTATAGATAGTAATTGGTGGAGGAGTGGGATAAGGATTTGGTGTTCAGAATAAGCACTTCTTGAAAATAAGCTAATTGTGATTAAGTGGGCTCAGGTAACATAATAGATATTATTCCCAACCACCTTTTTTTTTTTTTTTTTCTCCTCTAGTTGTTTAACCCTCTGCATGTCATACAAAAACAATAAATGGATGAAGACACCAAACAAGCTGTGTCCCAGTTGCCTCTACAACTTCCAAACACTAGAAAGCAGGTGAAATCAACCACTCCCCTATCTAAATTCTTCTGCATCACAAATTTGAGTCTCTCTCTCTCTTTTATTTTATATTCTGGATAGCAAGAAAATCCCCAACCCCTCCTCTCCTGGTTTCACCAATTCAGAATCTTCAGAGCCTTCATTCACAGCCATGGTTTATAATATGATAGCTCTTGGAAGTCCAGGTGGCTATGCAAAAGAAGGCTTTGATTTGGTTAGAGTGGACAGACATTGGTAACATGAGAGCCAGGTAAACCATTCAGTATAGTTCACTACCCTTTCTCTTGTCCTTGTGACCAAAAAGATGCTTCTTTGAAAGTCTTCATCAAACAGCACTACCTTGACTTTGAAGGCCAGTCTCTGCCTTCTGTTATTAGATCGAGAGAGGAAAAAAACTATAAGAAAGGAGAAACCAAACCCAACTCTTCTTTCTCAGTTCCCCTTACTTCTTTGTCATAACAAACATCGAAATCCTTGAAATCTGTAACCTTAAAATCATCTAGTGCAAGAAATTCTACGTCAGATATCAAAAGGGTACGAGAAATTTGAACTTTTTACCTCGGCTATTGACATTCCACAATGGCTCTTCTTCAACGTGCTCGCCGCCTTCTGCTGGACCCAGATTCAAACCCAACCGCACCAGATAACATGTACAGAACTAGGGTGACTTATACAAGTGACGCTAATTTTGACACCAACATGGTGATTATATTAGCAGCCTTGTTATGTGCACTAATATGTGCTCTGGGGCTGAATTCAATAGTACGGTGCGCTCTCAGATGCAGCCGTAGGCTGGCTTTTGAGACAGCAGATGAAGCAGCGGCTCGTTTAGCTGCAAAAGGGTTGAAGAAGAGTGCGTTGCGTCAGATACCTATAGCTGTGTGTGGTTCATCTGGTACAGAAATTATAGGCACAGATTGTCCAATATGCCTAGGGGAGTTTATGGACGGCGAGAAAGTGAGGGTGCTGCCAAAATGCAACCATGGGTTCCATGTAAAGTGTATAGACACATGGCTGCTTTCTCATTCCTCTTGCCCTACTTGCAGGCAGTCTTTGCTTCACCAACCCACCATTTCTCAAGCAGTATCTGTACCTGTGAATCAGGCAGCTTGATGCCAAATTGCAAATATCAGATCTGTTGCCTGATCATTAACTCTCCTTGTGTTTGAATCACGACGTTTGGTGCTCTACGATAAGTTGAAGAAATGGAGTTTTGCTCTCATTACCAACTATAGCTTTTGGCTTATTAGGAAGAGGTGAAGAGCTTGATGTGGTAAGGCACTCCACCTTCAGAATTCACCCCGAAAGAGGAAGGTTGTTTTAAGCTTTTGATATTGGATATTTTTGTGTTTACAGTGCGCTTGGGTAATTGTATAGTACTGCAAATTGAGTTTCTGGATGATGGTTTGTGAGGCCGTACGGTTTTTGTACATGATTTCCGTTTTAAAGGAAAGGATTCTGTATCTTATTTGTAACCTGCAAATTGTTTGACGGGCAAAGGAGGACACACATCTAGTTGGTTGGCATCATAAAATTAGTAACAACTGACAAGTGCGAAGTGCGAACCTTGCTTAAAATTTAATTTTTAAATCTCAGATTTTCCTGCAGGTTTAAGTTGATATTACATATTTGGTTGAGGATCAGCATAGGGATTATAGGGGACTAGAAGCAGCTCAATTAGTCAATTAGCATAAAATAAAAGAAGAGAACCAAAAAAGTCATTCACTTTTCATGTGGAATGTGTGTGCCACACTTTCCAGTCAACTGTTATTCACATTTTTTCCAGAATCCAAACACACGGTTGTTTTAGCTTCCAGAGGTTAGCTTCGTTTTGCATTCCAGCATTCCAAGCTCGAAAAAAGTTCAAATTTTGGGATTCCTCTGTCCATTTAAAAGTAGACCACAAGGCATCAAGAGAAAAGCTATCTGTTTGTTTCACTTCACTTATCTAGGGAGGCAATTCACCAGCAACCTTTTTCCAAGCAAAATATATTTCATGACTGAGGAACAGAGTCTTAATGATAGTGCAGCTGAAAATCTGGAATATATCTTTGAGTACTGTAATAAGCCAGCAAAAGTCCTTCAAATTCTCTCTCATTTTCAGCCACCACAAAATAATTCTGATAAGTATATGACTAGCCGATTGGAGGATATAACTCATCACGCTACATCTACATCTGTGATCTGTCTGAGTAGCAACTCAGTAGGGACATCTGGAAAATTGAGCTTCAGAACCTGAAATTATGCCAACATGTCTCTTCCCATAATTGATGAACCAACTGTCAACCCCCGATATATAATGTCATCTTGCTTTTACGCTATAATTTGGGAACATTTACATGTAGAAATCTAAGGAAAAGTGGGGTGGAAAGCAAATGAAAAACAGTCATTCGCCAGGTTTCCACTAGCTGAGGAAGACTAATCTGCTTCTATTTTACTTTACCCTGTTTGATTTGATGGGCAATTTGCATACAAGATCATACAGAACAGCAAAGAATCATGATTGATCTCCTCCAACACTACTTTTCGTGGGCTTTCTTGGGCCCACACTCTGAAAATCAAAACTTGTCTCCGGCACTACCTGTGGATTTCGTTGAAGTAGTGAGAATGGTGGATACAGTGTGGCTTGAGAATCACAATTTGCAAAGGCATCGTTCGTAATTGGACCAGTCAGAGTCACCAACCGCCTATCTTTTCCTCTTCTCGTATCCCTTTGATGGGTACTTTGCTATCAGAATTTGTTGCTTCGATCCTAAGATTAAGGCAAATGATTTATTCATTTTTTTGGTTCAAGTTGGAGAAGAGGGTCCTATTGCTGGATCAACAATTCGTAGGTCCGCTTGGTACTTAAGTTGTACAGCTACGTACGCATCAACTTCGTTTAGTACAATTATAGGGCTACCCAAAAAGAAACTAACATCTACATAACACATAGGTCCTAACGGTTTGCATGCAATACTATCAAAATTTGAGTCAAATGGTCTTGGCTTTAAAAAAAAAAGAAGCAGGGGCTATCTCTTAAAGCAGCTTAATCAAACGGATATTTCTCTTATTTCCGGGGATGAAAATTCCCAAAGCTTTAAAGAATATTAATTTATAAGCTTGTATAATATTGCATACATATTGGTGGGAATGGTTCTCTGAAATTTAAAAGGAAAAGAGATGAATAAGAAAATAGTACATAATGTGTTCAAGGCATCTGTGGCACTTTTTTTTAGGGTTAATTCACCTCCATCTATTCTTATCTTATAAGGTGCAAGTTTGATTAGTAAATTTCCTACAGGACATAATAAAGACATTTGAGTATGGATTGTACTCCTAATACTCAAACTAAGACAACAATAGTCTTTACAAAGTGATAATTTGACTCTTTCTTTACATGTATTCAAAGACAATGGCAATGAATTTAAAATTGTTATGCATTTTGTTTTTGTATATCCAAAATGGAGTGATGGTGAAAGGTTTATATAGACCATGAAATGATGCTTTGAAGAGATGCCTCTTAAAGCAATATCTATTCAATTAAAAGTCACAACTATATATTAATTCATGAAGCAACATAACTTAAGTAGTTTTTTATGAAGAGATACACATTTTTAGTATATAAAAGTTTCTTTAAAATAACACATCTTTTCACAAAGTGGTGGTTACCATTTACCACACCTTTCTGTAAATGTCTTTAGAAACAAAAAAGACACAGCCTTGGTGTCTTTTAGTGTTTTAACTCCTTACACAATCCTTCATATAAATTTATTAATTTATATAAGGACATGATTTTTCAAAACACACATATTTTCATTTTAAAAATATTCTAACAATCTCCCACCATTTTTAAAATGAACCCAAACTCTTATCACTTCGAAAATCTTATGTTTTCAATAAAGGTATCTCAATGATTTGAACCTTTACCTAAGTAAAACAGGGTTTCACCCATTCGAAATAATATGGTAGGCTAAGTTTTGAACCAATTATCCCATGTGAACAGGTATGCATGACTTATGCATAAGATCTTGATCATTGTATGTCACTTAAATTGACACTTTAATAGTCTTGTGTCCATATCCTTTTCATGAGAGTTTTCAAAGTCAAGCCCTTAGACTTCTAAAAGCGGCCCTACTTCACTCTCATATAGGTCGACTCCATCAAGAGCACCACCATAATTAATACTCCAGCATATATATGCTTATAAGTCTATTAAAAGCCAAATTAAAGCCTAACCTTTCCTCTTTTAATCTCATGGTTACCAAATATTTTTCAACCTTGGGATGTATTAAAAATGACAAGTATTTGCAATCACCATTGGACTCAAGACTTGATATGATGGTCAAGTGTAAGTTAGGTTTCCACTATTGATGATTAAGGTTTATAGGGCTTCAATCTCATCGCTTTTAATGTTTTCAATATCATATTCCTTGTCAGACCTTTTGTCAATGGATCTCTAAGATTCCATTCAAATCCTATGTAACTTGTGGAGATTACTCCATTCATTATCAAGTCCTTCACAAAGCTATGTCTTAATCTAATATATCGTGACTTTCCATTATAAACCTGGCTATAAGTCCTTGAAAGAGTAGACTGACTATCACAATGGATAGATGTTGGTGCCATTGACTTGGGCCATATAGGAATGTCAAGTAACAAGTTTCTAAGCCACTCAGCTTTCTTGCTACTTGCAGTCAATACTATAAACTCAGAGTCTGTGATAAAGTTTACAATACAGGTTTGTTTCTTAGATCCTTAAGAAACAGTACCCTCACCTAAAGTGTAGATCCATCCAATTGTAAAAGCATGATCCTATGCAATTGGTATATGTATATCCTTGCAAAATTGAAGGATTACCACCATAGGTCAAACTATAATTAATTGTTCTTTTCAAGTATCTTAGTACTCTATTTATAACATGCCAGTGATTCTTACTCGAATTACTTGGGTATCTACCTAACCTTCCCACAACATATGTTATATCTAGTCTTGTACATGTCATAGCATATATCAAGCATTCAATTACCTTTAAATAATCATATTGTTTCATAGGATATCCTTTATTTGGTACTAACTTCATATTATAATCAAATGGAGTAGAAACAGGGCAACAATAAAAATAATTAAATTTCTTTAATACTTTTTCAATGTAATGAGATGGTGAAAGACCAAGACAATTAGTTATCCCTAATAATCTTGATTTCTAGTATGACATCTGCTTCTCCCATATCTTTCATGTCAAATTTTTCAGATAGGAATTTCTTTGTTTTATTTACTTCATCCAAATCAGTGCCAAAAATTGACATGTCATCTACATATAAACAAATAACGACACTTGTTTCATTATGAAACTTACTGTAAACACATTTGTCAGATTCATTGATTTTATATCCATTTCCTAGAACTACCATATCAAATTTTTTTTGCCATTGCTCAGAGGCTTGCTTAAGTCCATAAAGAGACTTAATTAACTTATACACCTTGTGCTCTTGACGAGGAATCATAAACCCTTCCAGTTGTGTCATATACACCTCTTCTTCTAACTTTCCATTAAAGAAAACTATTTTAACATCTATTTGATGGATAACAAGATTGTATATGGAAGCAAGTGCTATAAGCACTTTGATAGTGAAAATCCCAGCAATTGGTGTATATGTATCAAAATAGTTTATCCCTTCCTTTTACGTAAACCCCTTAGCAACTAACCTAGCTTTAAATTTATTTGTACATCCATCTATTTTTTATTTCCTTTTTAAAAATCTATTTACACCCAATGGGTTTTAAACCAAGTGAGAGGTCAACTAGTTTTCAAGTTTTATTTCCCATTATTAAATTTATTTCATCCTATATACCCTCTTTCCAAAATAATGCATCTTAAGACTTCATAGCCACCGCAAATGTTTTAAGGTCATTTTATAAATTAAAACAAAAAGGTGAATAATTTTCAATCTCTTTTTAGTCCATATAACTAAAAACAAAAAGCAATTTGAACCATAGGTTTTTGCTTTTCTAGCCTTTTTACTTCTTCTAAGTTCTATTTCTTCTAAGTCATTATCATTAAAAATATTATTCTTTTGATTTGACTTTTCATTGGAATAAGAAATGTCATTGGGCTTAAGGATTGAGTTAAACCTTTCTTCTTGATAATTTACATCCTTTGATTCAATTATTTTATTGATAGGGTATGAATCGTATGGTTTAACAGTCAAAAATCGATATGTCTTACTATTTTCAGCACATCCAAAAAATATGCATTCAACTCCTTTTTCACCTAATTTCTTCCTTTTGGGTTCTGGAACTTTAACTATTGCCTTGCATTCCTAAATTCTAAAATAATTGAGATTGTGTTTTCTTTTCTTCCATAGTTAATATGGGGTTATCTTGCTCCTTTTATTAGGAACTCTATTTAATATATGACATGTAGTTAGCAATGTCTCACCCCAATATTTATTAGTCAAACTAGAATAAGATAATATGACATTTACCATTTCAACTAAGACCATATTTTTTATTTTTGCTATAACATTTTTTTGTGGATAATAAGAGGCAATTACTTGATGTATTATACTAATTGACTTAAAATAATTTAGATTATAGTATTCTCCTCCTTTATCTCTCCTTAAACATTTAACAAAAGTTTCATATTGAAGTTCTACTTCATTTTTAAATATCTTAAATTTGTTTGTGACTTTATCCTTTAAGTGCATTAAATAGAAATAACAATTTAGTGCAATCATCAATGAAAGTTATAAAATACTTTTTACCACCCAAAGTTGGCCAACCATGCAAATCACAAATATCATAATGAATCAACTCTAATATTTTAGAACTTCTTTTTACTATAAGGAAATATTTTCTTGTTATTTTAGTCAACCTGCAAGTAATGCAAGACTTATAATTAATAGCAATCATTGAAATCAAATTTAGCTTTATCATATAATTCAAATTTTCAAAATTAACATGATGTGAACTATAATGCCACAAAATTCAACTATATAAGCAGAATTGTAAATATTATTATTAACTTTAGCAACATTACACTTAAACATTTTCTCATAGAAATAACCTTCACTTACAAATATTCCAACCTTAGTGAGAACAAACTTGTCTCCCTCAAATATAGACTTAAACCCAAACTTATTAAGTAAAGGCACAGAAATTAAATTCTTCCTAACTTTAAGTACACAATAAAAATCTCTTAAAGTATAAGTTTTCCTATAAGTGAATTCAATTTCCACAATCCCTTTGCTGTTGACTTGGACACTTGAAGCATTTCTCATAAAAAGCACATCCACATCTTCCTCCTTCAATGTTTTGAAGAAGTTTTTGCTTTTGCACACATGGCATGTTCACCTGAGTCCACCCACTATGATTCATCATTGTCAACCAGGTGGATCTAAAAAATTATAGCCATAAAATTGTCTTCTTTTGTAGATGACCTTTTTCTTTCTTTTTATTTTTATTTTTGAAGAAACAACATTCGTTTTTGAAATTGTCAGCCTTTCCATGAAAGAAACAATTACATTTTTTGACCATCATGTGCCTAGGATTTGTCTTTGTCCTTTTCTCTTTTCCTTGAGGTATTGTAGGACTGCCCTTGTAACACTTGCCAAATTATAGTGCAAAAAATTTTGTTCTTAGGAAAGAAGGAAGTATTAATCTTTGTGGTGTGTATTACTAATTAGATATGAACTTTGGTGTAGTGGTAAGCCTGGGCATCCGGATTCAAGAGGGCGTGGGTTCGAGATGTAGCTCCCTCCTTCTTCAGAAATATTTTGGTGCTGACACGTGTCCCCCACAGGTGAAATTACCAAATTGCCCCTCTTCCTTTTTCTTCCATTTTCCATCTCTTTCCCGTCATTTTGCATAAAAAAACATTGCTTCACTTTTGGTGAGTTATGCTGCTCCCTGCTACCACAGCCAGCCACCACCACCTCCGACCAACTCTTCCACTCACCAGCGATGTGTTTTGGCCGGTCACCGCCAGCAACCGCCGACGGCAACGTCAGTTTTCCAATGGTCTTCATGAAGCTTAAACCAGCAACATTTTGGGCGATTTCAGTGAGTTTTAAGTGTTTGTTTCATGAAAATGATGTTAGAAGAAGCATTTTTTGCCCCTATCCATCAAATTTCAACTTTGGAATTATGATTTTTGGACTAGTTTTTGAGAAGTTGTGCTAAAAGGGACCAAACTGAAAATTTTCGAAATTTTGGGGTTTTCAAAAAATGGTGAAATGCTGCAGTGTAATGGGTTTGAATTAATCCTATAAGAACAATTTTAAGGTTTATGGCATGAAAAACTATTGTTAATCATGATTTTTCTTGGATTAAAGGCAAGGGTATGAAATCTGGGACTAAAATGAAAACTCAGAAAGTTTTTAAAGCAGAAAATATAAATTGACGAAAAGTCTGAGAAAGTTAGTGATGGAATTAGGGATTATGAGTTAGGGTTTTTTTTTTTAGTATAAAGAAGGAAGAAGAGTAATTTCTTGCTTTTCTATTGGCGTAGGTAACTCATAAGAATGATAAGGTCACCCGAAGGAAGTTATCGAATTGCTGATACTTAACAGCACTCAGGTGCGCAGATAACACTCCCCAATAACCTTTTTTTTTTTTTATGATTCACTTTTATTGCTTGAACATGTTTATAAGTATCATTATTAATTTTATTATGTCTATATTTTTCGGAATTAAAGTTAGGAGTAATAAAAATCCCATGATATGTGAAATGACTTTACTTATGATTTTGAACTCATGTGTATGTTTAGGAATAACCACTTGATGAATCATTTTTGCAAATACAGATGGATTTCATGCATACTGGCTACTTTTTCTATGCATGCTTGTTTAAAATTTCAATATTATTGGGAGGACTAGATAGGACACTGGCTGCTAACAGCAGATCTGTTAGCCCTTGATGCACCTAGGTAATGACCTAGCTAGCAGGGTTAGTGATAGTGCTAGCCCCATGTGACGGCCATCACACGATGACCGATGAGTGACAATTTTCGTGAGTTGAGACCTCACGCTTATTGGTTAGTTGCCCTCGAGGATTGTGTATCATTGCCTGTTGTGATTTGCCCTTTGTGGCTGTGTGCCACACCGGTTTGGTCCTTAGTAGTCCTTCCCTAGATATGATCTTCAGAAGCTTATTGATTCCTTGTGAATGACACTTTAAATTAATTGTTTTGAAAAGAGCATTATGTATCTACAACTGTTTATTGCAACTTGATCATTGTGGTTTAAACATCATTGTATTTTACTCAATTCTTGATCATGTTTTACTTTCTATTTATATATGAAATTTTATTATTGATTTTGGGGTGCTATCTGCCGGAAAAATTTGGTCTCAGATAGGGAGATTGAAGAGTTTTCGGAGGCAGCAAAGCACTGACGAGGAGTCTTGTGGTGAGCCCCGCTTGTGATGTCGCGAGGCCTTTTCTTTTTGTTTAGTAGGTATTCGTGGCTTATTCTTTTGGGATGTATATATATCTAGAATGATAGCCATTGGTTGTATGTCTGGGGTGGTATAGAGACTACAGTTGAACTTTCCATAATTGTTGTATTTTGTAATCATGTTATATTGGGTTATGCTGGTGAGAGTGGAACTCTCTTATATGTTGTATTACCTTACAAGTTATTGTAGAAATTTCAGGACGTCCTATTTATTGGGGAGGTGCTGGCGAAATTTCTACAAATTCCTTGTTTTGTATTTAAACCCTTATTTTATATTAAGGCAATTATATTACATATGGTGCAAATCGAATAAATTTGGCATGATGTTGAAAGTCCCTCCAGTGTAAGGCTTGTAGGTTCGGGGATTTTTTCTCGTGGCCTGTGCCGATCCCACTCCAGGAATTTGGGGTGTGATAGCTCTTCCTCCACCACATGTACCTTCTCATGAACATTAATTTATTTTTTAGCACCTTGCTTTCAATATTCTTCTTATAAACGAAGATAATTTCTTAATTGCTCAAAGTAGATATCTTCTTTTTTTATGTTTATGGCTCTAGATATCTTTTTTTTTTTTTTTTATGTCTGTGACTCTTTTTGAAATCTTTTCATGATAGAGGAAGTTTATCTATGATTGAGGAGACAATAATAGACTCATCCATATGCATGTTATGTTGTTTGAAATTGTTCAAAATATGTTCAATTTCATGCATTTGTTCCATAATAGGCTTTTAATAAATCATCTTATAAGTATTAAAACGAGTGACAAAAAATTTCTTACTTGTTGCATCCTCTTGTATGTACCTTGCCTTAAGTTTATCCAAAATATATTTTGCAAAAGTTGAATCTTAATAAACATCAAAGAGAGTATCACAGATGCTATTGAGGATATGCCTAGTGCAAATATAATTATTATTCTCCCATTTTTGTCTCTCTCATATTTCAACAATGGTTTCTTCTTCTTTTTCTTAAGGCTTGGGAGTGGTAAGGACATACGCCACATTCAAAGTTGTAAGAAGAAATTTCATCTTTTTTTTTTTTTTTTTGCCATCTCAGGAAGTTGCCTCATTCAATCTTTCCAATTTCACAAAATTTATAGTTAACTCCTTTAAAGAAGCCATATGTATTTGTAAAAAATTAAGCATAAAGATTGTTGGTAGGAATGGTTCTCTGAAGTTTAGAAGGAAAAAAGATTAATAAAAAAAGTTATGCACGATATGTTCAAAGCATAGGCAGCACTATCCTTTAGACTTAATTTGCCTCCACCTATTCCTATCTTATATGGTACAAGTTGGGTTAACCAGTGAATATTTTGCAAGATACGATAAAGACCTTTGAATATGGATTGCACTCTCAATACTCAAGTCAAGACAACAATAGTCTTTACAAAGGCAATGAGTTTAAAATTGTTGTGTATTTTGTTTTTGTGTGTCCAAAATGGAGTGATAGTGAAAGGTTTATATAGACATGAAATGATGCCTTGAAGAAATGCCTCTTGGTGTAATACCTATTCAATTAAAAGTCACAACAGTTCATGAAACAACATAACTTAAGTAGTTTTTTATGAAGAGTTACACCTTTTTAGTATATAAAGTTTCTTTAAACAATACATCTTTTCACAAAGTGGTGGTTACCACTTACTACACCTTTCTATAGATGTCTTTAGAGAAAAGAGATACAACCATGGTATCTTTTAGTATTGTAACTCCCTACACAATCCTTCATATAAATTTATTAATTTATATGAGGACATGACTTTTCAAAACACACATTTCTTCATTTTAAAAATATTCCAACAATACATATATATCTAAAAGCTTGAAAAGAATTTTGGGGGATGTGATTGCTCTGAATTAAAGTACTTTCATGAAGGACATGTTACTTTTAACAATATTATTTTGTAGAGCTATGAACAAGATCCATAAACACCAGGAAATAGAAGAAGGGATTATTTACTTTGAAATAGATATTTAAAAGGCTTATGATAAATTATAATGCAACATTATTAAGATTGTTCTGAAAGAACTTTTCTTCAAGAAATTAGATTCAAATTTTTATCTAGTATGTTTCTACTCTTGTTAGCTATCATTGGATTGATTTGATATATTGAACACTTAACAATTTTGGGTGTCTCAACTAAACCAATCAAATTTTAACATAATGGAGAATTTAAATATTAATTAGTTAATATATTTACTCAAAACTAATGAAGAATTTATATATTATTAACATAATGGAATCATATTTATACTTCACATAAAAAATTAATTTTTTTACTTTTTTTAGACACAACAATATTTAATGATTATCTTATACTCAAATTTAAAAATATTAGTATTTGTTTGGTAAGATGCAAAAATCAAGAATTGTCTTTTTCTTTTTCTTTTTCCTTTTTTCATTTTCTTACTAGTTTGGGTAATTGTTGAAATTTGATATAATTATGGTTAGGAAATTAAGATGTCTTTTTAATTAATTCATGGTCAAAATCAATTTGTAGATTCTTTATTTCTTTCTTACAATGATTAGGAAATTAGAATTTCTCTTTAACTAACCTAAACTTATTTATTGTTTTTGTTTGAGACTTAGTGATGTTGAATGAGTACTATTGTATTATGGATAATGGATTATGAAGTTCCTTGAAATTTTATATGTTGATTTGAATAAAAAGTATGAATTATGGATTATAAATTATGAAATAAGTATTTGTGTGAGAAATTATATGTATAATGTGATATAATTATATTTAATAGTCATTTAATACTATGTATATATAAGCTTTTACAATTCTATATTATGAGTTTACATTATAAATACACATTTCTTTTATGAATTTGCTTAAAATAGTAAGTTTGACAATTTTGACTACAAACATATTAATTCCATAGCGGCAATTTTTTTTTTTCCCTTGGGGTTTACAACAGAGATAAGCCACAATTTTAGTTGGCATGTGGGAGAAAGTTGGGCAAGTAACCGTATTATTGAAGGATTAGGTTTTGGAGGCGAAAATCTTTCAATGAGGCTTTGCTAGTGAAATGGATGATTAAAGATAAGGATCTAAAATATTTTCATGAGTCATCTCTTGTTGGGTGTTCTGGTTGTACTATAGCATTTTGGGTCTGAAAGACTTTCTAGTGTAGTACTTACGAGAAATATGGTTGTCTTTAGGTCAAGCCCACAAAAGGGCCGTATGATTCTTTGCCATTGGAAAAAATCATAATAGCCTTTGCTATTTTTATGAATGTCCAAGAAAAAATATAGTATTGTTATGGTTGTTGTTATTAGTATTCTCTTTCATTTTGAATGGCTATAATAGTGCAACTTGTGTAACATTGGAGCTAATAGTGACCTTAAAAAAATAATCCAGCAGATTATATTATTTCACAAGTCTTTGCTTCCATTATAAAATTTAAAAACTAGAGTTACTTATTTTTAAAAGAATAATATAATTATTTAAAATTTTATTATAAAAATGCGCCGTCATTCTTCACTGAAACAGAGATCCCCTCTTACTAGACTTATTTTAAAAGAATTATTTTGGTAATTTGATTTTCCTTAGCCAAAAAAAATAGCTCTGGAGCAAAAATGAAAGAAGGCAATATGTATGCTTTGGGTTGATGAAAGGATTTTAGATTTCTTAAAATTTTAGGCAATAAGGTCATGTGTTGGACCCAATCAGTTGGTCTAGACTAGCCCATTTAGTCCAAAACATTATTTTGCTTTTATTTAATTATCAGTATTATTATTATTATTATTTGTATAAATTGAAACAAAACTAAAAAAAAAAAGCCAGGTTTTCTACTTCTCCAATTTTGAGAATTCTAATTATGATGATTCAAGAGAAAATTGCTCCAACAAATTACATTCCCAATTGTCTCTATTAGCTTCCAATATGAGAAGAGTGGAAAAGCATATTTTACGATTTTAATGCTAATAGTTTAGTCATAAACCCGAGTATTAATGGATTCGGTGTGAATTTCATCTAGAGTAATGAAGTTACTGCAATAATTCACCCATTGCTTCTAGCTCTATATATAGCTAATTGCTTATACCAAGTCGCCCAATTCTTCATCAAAGAAAAGTTTTCAAGAAAATTACTGAAAAAAGTTGAAAACAATGTATTCATAAAAACAGATATAAGCAGACCATCTTGGTAGCAAAGAATTCAAGCACATATATAGAACTAAACAAGGTTGTAATGGTAAACTGTGCTTCCCCAACCATTCAAAAAGCTAGCAAGACTCAGGAATCCGTCATAAGATTAACATTATTCGTAGTTGTAGACAAAAAGAAAAAGCAGAAACAGGCAAATATGGTGGGGAAAGTTCCCATCAATACATCATGTTGCAGCACAAATCAGAGTTCACTTGCACAACTCAGCTGAAAAATTGTTAGCCAAGGATGATATGGTTGATGAGGACACAGCACTGGTGCCACCCAAGTACCATTTCTTGATCGTCTCCACCACATTAGCATTCTCTACCACTAACTTTGAGTCTTCCTTCCCCTCCAAAGACACCACAATCTGTACACATTCATGCCACAGTAAGTGTAAGCCCAACCTCAGCAACAGGAAGCTGAGTTGTTAGTTTAGATTTACTCAACTTTACAACTCCAAAACTAGACATTAGTACTGAACAACAATGACTAATGTGAAGCTTGTTTGTTTACTTACCTCAGCTGTTTGAGAATTTGCTGGGAAATGATATGTGATGACGGAGTGTTTCTTGAAGTACTTAGACTGTAAAAATTCAACAATTTTCTCCAAAGCTTCTTCTTCCTCCTCTTCGTACTTGTCATCTGCTGCCAATCGGTCTCGCACGGCCGACTCTATCTGTACACCATACTGGGCGCCTTTGATCTCCTTGATCACCACTATTCTGATAAATTTCTCTACTGGGGCTGCACATATACCCATGTGTTATACCAAATATTGTTTCGTTTTTACAATTTCTTAAAGCTTTTGTAAGCAATTGAACAAGGACGAGCATGCGATCAGGATTCTGGTTTACCAGAGATGAGAGCATCGAAGAAGTCATCGTTCTCTTCCAGCTCCTTTGCTGGTTTGCCCTTCCACTGCTGCAAGTGATTCACTATTTCAGGCTCGAAATAAACTCCGATTGAGTAGAACTTCACGTGGATAAAGTGAATCTCCATGTCCGTAATCCCTATTCAAACCAAGAAACGAAGTTTTCATTTGCTCTTATAGTAACTCAATCCAAGGGTTTTGCTAACTTTCTTTTTGTACAAATCTAGAGCTGGAATTTTAAACGTTGACTTGCAAAAACAGTCTTGAAAATCCGAAAATAAGAAAGAATTCGGGTATTAGAAGTGAAACTCACCATGACCCAGTAGAGAAAGGGGCTTGGTAGTAGTGATCTGGGACGGATAAGAGATTTCATCAACCATCACTTCAGTAGCCACTGTGATTGAAATTCACAAGGAAATAAAAAAAAGGAAATCTCAGATGAAATGAAGCAGTTAAAAGCAATAAACAAGAGACAGTGATCCGTTTGATTGAAATAGATAGATGGAGAGAGAGCTCTTACTAGTTTGTGCTTGGAGGAGACTGTGAGAGAGACGAGGGATCAAGAGCAGAGAGGGATTGAGACAAAACAATGAGGAACAAAACTCCCAAAGAGGTATTATAAGGCAGTGTGTTAGACGATTTCTTCAAGTCAATGCCAAAACCCAAAGTGGTAGGTAGAACGAGTGGGTGCACCTGTGATTTTATCATGTCCTACCTTCCCATGAATTTCATTACTTTATCCTAGCCACCTTTCTCATACCAAAACCTTGACTCTTCCGTATCCAAGAGAGTAAATGCTCATTATATAGAGATTGGGTGTAGAATCAGCTCTTAAAATCTTGTTTTCTTCAAATGTTTATAGAGCCATACGGAATTTACTCTAATCCAATGAAAAAAAATGAGTTGAATTTATGAATGTTGACATGGATTCTTCAATTTGGTTTTGAAAAGGCTCTCAGCCATCGCTGTGTTTGGTGGCACGAGCACCGCCATTCATTCTACCTACCCATCCATGAAGCGAAAACTATTCGAGTCAAAGGGATGGGCTAGAACACAACAATGGGAACAGAGATGGGTTGGTGAGAACAGGGGGGATTTGGATCTTTAACTAACACGTACTTAATTACCTTCAATAATCACAATTTAGTCTCTGCATCTCTCAAAGCCCAAAAGACCCAAAAGAGAGATCAAAAATTGAAGAACAAAAATATTATACATCTTTAAGAAGAGACAAAGGTATGTACGAGTTGGGACCCCGAGCTATTGGAAATTGCCATTCTTGGCATTGTTATGCCTCTCAAATATTGCGAGTACGATAGTCCAAGTTGCATTTGATTTAAGTCCCAATAATTGCGAGCATTTTAAACGCGACAGTAGATTCTCTCCACGGGATCCGCAGGCGTGGAATTAAAATAATAATTTGAATTTTGTAAACCTGTGTCTTAAGATATTTTTTTAAGAATTATTTATTATCCACATTAAATTAATTTTTAAATATTTTATTATTATTATTATTAGTAATAAGTATAATAAATAATTTTTAACAAATGCCTTAAAAACTATGGTTAGTTAAATCTTTGAAAATAAAAAGTAAAAAAGGAAGAAAGTGTGAAGAAACGGAAATATGTATAATAAAAGACATATTTTTCCTCTCTTCATCTTTTTTTTTTTTTTTTCTCTCTCTCTTTTAATTCTCGTCAATTACACATTAAGCAGTTTTGAACTTATACTCATCCAATAATTTGAGCCAAATCTATGTTGCTCTCCCAGTTCTAAATCCTTGAAAGGGATGGGGGGTCACTGGTCAACTTCTGAATGCTATAACATATATTTTTTGGAGATTAATGCATAGTTCCAATATTGTCGTATAATTAAGAGTTGGGCTTTTGCCTTACCTTCTTAAAAATATGTTGTCTGGTCACGGGCTTCTATTCTTCAAGTTTTGCGACCCTCAAACCCGATTGGAGACCATCATAGACTAACCCGAGTCGTCTCTAGAGGAATGGGCTTATTGTTTGTTCCAAAAAAGGCCTATGTTCTGAATAATAGTAAAAAAAAAAAAAGAGATTGTGGAAGTTTTTGGCCAATGAGGTGGATGTTAACTGACAAAAATAAAATAAACTTAATTTGAGTTCAAATTTTGAATCTTTTTAAGTGAAAAATGTAATATTAAAACATTTATCATTGAGGTCTAAAATGATTAATAAAAAATTTTTAAAAATAAGACCCAAAAAAATCTAAAATATTTTATTTTACAATTCAATTAAAAATTTTTTAATAAAATTTACTCTTTTAAGCCAATATGTATGTGTTTATTTTATTATAAACTAAAAATACATATCTGAAAAAATTTTGGGCTTGATTATCATCTTAGTCTATTAGTTTAACTTTACTTCTTAGTTTAAAATATTTTCAAACGAGCAATTTTATTATAGTTTATTTTTTAAAAATAGTTCTTCACAAATATAATGAAAAATAAAAAATTTAAGACAAATTAAAAGTTAAAAAGATAAATTAAAACAAACAAATTAATTGATAGACCTAATTAGTAGTCAAAGTCTTATCCAGAAAAAAATGGGGACGATGTTGTCATTACAACCCAAAAAAACAGAAGGATGATGTCAAAGGAAGAAGAAGATTCCTTAAAATCTGGATACGGACAATGAAGAAACTGAACGGAGCAAACTGTAGCAAGCAATGCTGGACTCTTCTTTTTTTATATGTATTTAGTTTGGTGTTTGAAAGATTTAAAATTTTATTTATATATTTAAATGAAATTTTATTTTGTAAATATTATTATTTAGTTTGACATTTAATTTTTTTAAAAATAAATGTTGTCTTCAAATTTCTGTTCATATATAAATAAAAAATAATTATTTTTACAATAAATAAACTATATAATTGATAAGATCAAATTTTAAACCAAAATTTTTAAACATAAATTATATAAAATCATATTAGATCAAAATTAATTTTAAAAATTAAATTAACTCAATTATATTAATCGCCAATCCAAAAACTTCCTTCGAGTTGATCCAAAATTAACCAACAACATCTCATATTTGTGTACATGAATCATGTTTAATATCAACTGGACACGTGGACCAACTGCACATGCCCATCCCCTACTTTTAATTTTCAAATTTTGGAAATATCAATCTGACGTGTAAATATTGTTGGCACTAAACTGCGAAGGTGATGACGTGGAGATCCACCTCTTCCGACGTGTCATCCTCTCATCGATTCTATTGGCCAGGTTTCACTCGGAGCGAATGCCCCTTGTGTGGCCGCCTTCGAACTCCATGCACCTTTCGCGTGAATCCACGTGCACCAGTCTCGTCTTCGTTTCTTTACGTCACAAACCAACACCGCCAATAATTCCATGCATTCATTCCCACCTTTCTTCGTTACTCAAGTCAATCTTCACTCTCCATTTGAATATTACGCGTAAAAGTAGTCACATCTACGGGTCTCTTATGTCTTCATCATGCAAATGCAAATTCCCCATTCTTCCCCGATGTTGCGTGTGAACCTCGTGGATTAACCCATGAAGCCACGTTCTTATTCAACTCGAACTCGTGCTCGTTATGATACAACCGGGACCGTACTGTAATATACACCCCGCGTCTTAAAACCACCCAACACAACCATCAAAATATATACAAAACCAGGCGATGAATCCTTCGGGTTAAAGAAAGGGTTGCACCATAACCTTAATAGGGTCAACCGCAGAGAAACAAAGATGCTTTCCCCTAAAGCAAAGCGTTCCCATTCCGCGAAGCTAAAGCGAAGGGGGCAAGTTTCGGAAACGTTAGAAATGTGAGTTTCAAACTCGGAATCTTTCGTTATTTATTGATAACTCGATGATTGTGACAATGGCCACGATGAGTCCACTCGCATCGTGACCCTTCGTTCTATATTATGCTCCATTAAACTATATAGCAGCCTTTGAATTCAAAGCTTCACTCAATCATAATTCCCAACTTCTCTCTATCACATAGTTCTCTCCACTGCTTCTCTTTCTTGTTCATTAAACAAAGCTTTTTCGGAAGCACAGAGAAAAGGGTTCGGTTTTTTCGTTTCTTGTTTGTCAGGATCCGAGTCAAACTCGCTGGTGCCCGAACTCAGAAGATGGCGTCATCGACTCTAGGCGTTGGGAACAGTAGCTTTGTCCGGGATCACGTGAGGAAATGGAGAATCGGGAATCGGTGTAGTAAACTGTCTGTGGTGATTGGCGATCAGACCCAATCAAGAGGAATACGGAAGGGGAGGATCTCAGCCACGACGGCGAGTTTGGAGGCAAAAGACAGGGGACGCAGAAACGATGCCGTTGATGCCCAGGAGAGGCTGGACGCATGGATGAGAGATTCGGTGGAGGAGATTGTCAAAAATTTGAGGGAAGCGCCGTTGTTAGTGCAGGTGTATCCGAAGAAGACGGGAAGCGGCGGTGATACGGCGGCGTTGAGGACGGAGAAGAAGGCAATGGTGGATGATTGGGCGGTGGTAACGGAGAAATGGGAAACGGGAGAGACGCCATTGCCGGAAGGGGTTATACTGGTGGAAGAGTTGGGGGATGAAGAAGGTGGAAATGAGAGGACAACGAAAGCGTGGGGGGTAGTGGTTCAGGGGAGAGGAGCGGGAAGCAGGCCGGTTTGTTACTTGTTGAAGACGACTCGGGTCGGATCGGGACCTGGGATGGGTCAGTGTAGCACCCATTTCTGCTTGGTCAAAGTGAAGAGTTTCAGGGAAACCGTGAAATCGCAGCTCAAAAATTGTTGGCTTCTGCAGGGCCAGTGATTGACCGGGAATTGATTCAGAAAATTGTACAAAATTTTAGTAAAACAATTCTTCTCGGTACAAAAATTCTGATGATTATCTCATCCATGTTTCTATTGGTCAACTGTGAACCTGTACAGAGTCAATTTGCAAGTGAAATATTTGCTGGGAAATACGTGTGACAAGTGATTGATTGATGGCGATCGATTTCCAGGTTGCTTGTAATATTACTCCATGTTTGAAGGATGTTCTGGCAAGTGACAATTATCACAATTATTATTTGAGAAGTTTTCCATTAATATATAGATATTATAATAATAAAATCTCTCATGTGATTAATAGGATAATTTTAGGTCAAAGTTATCCTAATATTTTTATATGTCACATGGCATAACTTTGAAAGGTTCTGCATTTTAAATTTTTACAATTAGCCATGTTGTAGGATAATAAAATTATATTTCCAAAGTAAGTTCTCAATGCAATTTATTTAACGCGAAAAAAATTTTACCATATGTAAATTGGAATTTAAAAAAATTATAATTTTAAGAATAAATAAATTATTAAAATAAACAAACTTGTTTGTCAGCCTTTTCAATTTTTTAAATATAAAATCAAACACGCTATCAAAGATGTTCAACTCATTAACTTAATGGTATAACGAAATATTTATAATGAAGTTCTTATTTAGTTGTTTATGTAGGTAGGTTAAGCCATTGAAGTTTTTCAAGAAAAAGTTAACCCAAGTATACAAGTAGCTCAAAAAAGCATGCTAATAATTGAAGCATCAACAAAAATATATGAAATTTTATGATTGTAGTTGTGTTGAATCAAATTATTAATTTCATTTAGGTTCAAAGCACATACTCAAGAAGCAGATACTTCAATTACTCTTACGAAGGTTGGCAATGAATGTGAAAAATAAGAAAATGACTTGGTTAACCCCTTATCAAGGTCTGCTCTCATTAGAATTTAATCTGCTAGTTCCGTTAAAGAAACAAATACAATAAACTAAAATTAAGCATATAAACTGGAGGAAGTTAGAATTCGTCAACAGTCAACTAGTTCAGGTACAGATTAGCTCTATGACAACAGGAAATTGCATGTTGAATATACAGAAGCTGCAGCTGCACCGATTGCTAACTCCTGTGATCTATTTGCTACCCACACCCTGTAATATATTGAAAATCCAAGGTACAAGGTCTATCAAAAAATGGGCAATTGAAAGTTTCTTTGACAAACATGGAATACGAGTATGCTGCTGACTACACTTTCATAAATGGAAAAAAAAAGAAAAAAGGGAGAAAATTTTATACTTCACGGAGAAAATAGAGTAAGACAGAGTAACAAAGCAACAATCACGAGATGTCATTGTTAACCACTTAAAAAAAGCAATTAGCAGATGATAAGTAGCCAAAAGGGTACACGGAAGGAAAATAGTCCATTCAGAGAAAGTGATTTTTCCCATAAAAGAAATACTGGGAAGGAAAGCAATTCAGGAAACCAAGAAAGAGAAATAGAACTGGTAGATATTAGAGATGATAATGACGAAATCATAAACATTCATTTATTAGTTTAAATAAGTCCTTAACTTGATGACTTGAATTATTAAGCAAGCTTTTGTTGCAAAGGTCACCTGGAATCATTTTCTAAAGTTCCCAACTGTCGCAAACCATAAGCCATGTCAAAGTTCAGATGTTGGATGCCCTGGTCACATAGAAGTTGCTTTTCTTTCACTTGATTCAACCATCGTTCCTGAAATGACGAACCAGAGATGCTGCAGAGTTAGATCAAGAGACCATGAAGAAAGCAGTTATATCTTTCTTTCTTTTTTTCTTTTTTTCTCTTTTGGGTGTACTCACAAGGAGTTCTTCTTCTTGGGAAAGTAATTCATCCATCTGATTAAACAAACCAGTCCACCGTGACCTATGCATATCTGCAGTTTTACTATTGGAAAACCCAGCAGAGAATTTCAAATCATGAGTGTCATTTTCTTGGTTATTGGAAAACTCTTTCGATAATAGCGAAGGCAATTCAGTAGTAATTACAGTTCGAACCCTTCTTTTACTGCGACGCAAAGCTGCAGAAGCAGAAAAAACCAATACATGAATCAAATGTAAGATATCACACTCCCCACAGCCTATCAAAACGACATAATAAACATGGGATTACCCGAAAGACGTCCCTTGATGTCTTGATAAAGAAGCTCCAACCATTGAGAAGCAACCGTGGCAGCTGAAAAACATAGATGCATCCATATCAGTCTAGGCATTGTATTAAAACATTTTATTACTATCCTACCGGGTACCAATTATGCAGAGTAAATGATGATCTAGATATCTACAGAAGCATAATCCAAAACCATAAATTTTCTCATACATAAGTTAATTGATAGCAAATAAATCTTATGAATCCCATTAATCTCCCAGTTATCAGGAATACTTGGAAACAATGAAAAATAAAAACAGTGACAAAAATCTTAAACTGCCATAAAAATGCATAAGTGTGCGAAAGTAGGTATTAGCCTTTTAAAGAAAGAGATGAGACGCTGGTTAAGTTTGAGGATTCCTCGTTTGATAAGGAGCTGAAACTCAGGGATGCCTTCGTTGAAGATGACAAATTTAGAGCTAAACTATCATCTTCAGTGATATGAGTGGACTGCGATACATAACTCTCGATACTAGCACCATCCCCAACTTTAACCTCTAAAATCCTACAAGAATCATCATCCATCGTCACAAGACACTTTCTTCTTTCTAAGCCCCTTTTGCAAACTTCTGCTCCTACACTTGTTATCTGTGCTGCTTGCTTGCTTCCAACATTTCCATTTTCATGCTTCTCAGACCTTACAATAGCCTCTATGATTGAAAGGACCTGTTTTCTATTTCTCACATGGTTTATAATCCCTGGGTTTAGTTCATTGAGCAATCCACTTGGAGCAGCAATTTTAGTGAACCTATTGACCTGTTCTCTCTTTGCAAGTTCCATCTTTTTCTTCAGCACATCTTTCTTACATTTTCTCCCACGTTGACAGGGCACCAGAATGCCTCCATGAGAAGATGAAAGAAAGCCATTTTGCTTCATCTCATTCCATATTCTCAGAGAATCTTTTTCTTCCGTTGGCCCAGTACAGCTCCCACTCTCAGAAGCAACCTTTGACTTGAATTGACCACTATGAGAATTTGCTGAGTCCAGATTAACGGAGTTCGTACCATCTTGTGCGTTAAGATCAACGTTAATGCCTTTCAATTTAACAAAACTGATATCGAGTTCCTCCTCAGGCTCCTTAGACAGGAATTCTTTGATGGGATTCTCAGCACATTCACCATTTCTATTACGGGGTGAATATCTCTCGCAACAAGCTTCTGTGTTCAGATCCAATAGCAACTGAACACGTTGTTGTTCTCCTTTAGTAGACTCTGGATAATGGGTATTAGTTCCTGAGGCATAAGTTCCCGAGTAAATCAAAACATCTCTGAAACTGAAATCAAATCCATGAAAAGGAAAAAAAGAACAGACAAGGAGCACATATCTCACATAAATAATGCTTAAGGTTCACAGTAATTAAACTGAATAACCAGTTCAAATGCAATTAAATAGAATAATATCATGAAATTATAACTTGTTCTTAGGCAAGCCTAACCAGTGTCCAGACGCGAAGCAAACGTTGGTTTACATAAAGCAGAAATTGCTTTCATTAGCAGGGTCAAAATTAAGTTATTAGTCGTTCAAAGTACATATGATACTTTGTGCAATTAGAAATGAAGGGCGCACGAAGAGTTAATATAGTGACTCAACACTACCTGCAGACTGAATGAGGGACCCAAGATCCCTCATTTTCATTCGTTTCCGATGGAGGTCCTGCTTTTGTCCCAAATCAGTGCTTGTCCGCTTCTCTCCCATTATCAAAAAAGACCCAGGAATTGAATAAGAACGAGGGACGAACTCAAGAACCAGAGATCCTAACCTTAAAATCCGGTCTGAAGGCACACAGTGATGGTTCTCCGTTCATTTTCCTCAACACCCACTTGGGATTGCAGAATTTTATACTCCGATAATATGATTTGAAAGATGATCAATTGTTAAGATAGCGAAGAAGACTCATTGATCTTGATACTTCCAAGGGACAGGGTTTGTTAGTAATGGCGAGAGAAATGGATCTAGGGGTTGTTAAACCTGGGTTGTCTGAAAATAAGAGTAGTAGGATTAGTAAATTGGTTTGAATTTGCGGGGGAGAGACTGAGAGACAGTAAGCGCGCTTTTAAACGTTGTCTGATAAATCGGTCAACTACATTCTTTGTTTAACTTTAACCATACGCTAAAGAGTGACAGGGTGGCTTAATTCAAATTCAAACTGGTGGGACAAGGGAAAGGAGTATAGAAGGAGGTTGGGTACATAACTAAATGTATTAATAATTACCATGTGACCGAAGCTATTTGTGCTTAATAATATGGTTCTCTCTGGTCCAAAGTTTAGGAGAAGAGTATTGGAAAGGGCCAAATGTGAAGCCCATGTGTTTGGGGCTTCGGACCAGGAAACAACGGAAGTTATAAGAAAAGAATACACCATGGTTTTATGAAATTATGATCCACTTCTTATATATATATATAAATTCCGAGGAGAAAAGAAAGAAAAGAGTGAATGAATTGAGAGGAAGTACATTTTTTTTACTTTTTATTTATTCTTTTTTCAAAATTTACAAAAAAAAAAAAATGTAAATGATCCATTTTGTATTTGAAGACCTGAGTATGACTATGTACTAAATCTATTATGGGATAATGATATGGTGTCAATACTCTCTTGCTTTGTTTGGTGGTATTTGTTTCTTCAATTTTTTTTGTACATGGCAAGATTTCACCTTATTTTGTTTTAATATTCAAAAGTTTTTGAACCCTTAATGCACAATAGGTTTGACTTGAAAACTGAAGAAAGCATACGATTTCTACTGGACAATGATCTTGACAAAGATAAGGGCTACGATGTTTCAGGCCCAAAAGACTCTGTCGTGTGTACTTGAACTTTCGGTAATTTTCTTTTTTTCTAAAGTGATTTCTTGTACAAGTAATAACTCATTAGATTATTCTCATAAATTGCTTGTGGCATTAGTGCTAAAAGTAATTTGCACAAATAATTATCATTACATTAATCTTTTTATTTAAAAGCTGATTAAGTCCATTTATTGGGTGGGTATGAATTTTTTTTTTAAAAAAAACCCATTTAAAGGCAAGCCAAAACGTAATAATCTTTATTGATTTGGTTTGCTTAACTATGAAGAATCGATTTCAATTAATTTAAACAACTCTCTTAAAAAATTTTGATGGACGTGAGACGAGGTGAACAGCTATCTCTACAAGTTTGGGATAATAAATAAACTTACCCAATTATTTGAAATATATACCAGATCTAAAAATATATTGAGATTATATAATAAGAGCAAAAAAAAAGAGGATTATGCTATTATGCAATTTGAGGCATGCATACACTCCAAGTGGCGTAATCAGAACCGAAGATAAAAAGACAAGAAAGTTGCTATATGCAGCTCGTATTCTGAGTTGGTGGGGAGGCTTGAAATGCTCACATTTTAACTGCGTATGGTAATAAATTTGCATCAGAGATCCATAGATTCTAAACTTTCATGTGTGGAAGTTTCTTCTCATTTTTGCACTTCAATTATTTGCAGTTTTCTGGGCTCTTCGTATCTTCAGATTCTGTCCAGATAAGGAATGGAGATTCGATCATGTTGCTGGTATAAAGAAAATTTTAAAATATTTATTATAAAGAATTTTAAATTGAAAAAAATATATTTTTGACTATTCAAAATAATTTTTTGCCTGTTAAAAAATATCGCACAACTCTCATTTATTTTTCTGTTATTTTATACATGTTAAATATCTTTCGACCATCTCGTTTATTCTACTCTGAAATGCTTCTTCTCTAATTCCTGGCTGGATTTGTTTCTGTATTTCAAACACAAAAGGGAAAAAACAATAATATGATTGCAAATGAATCTCGGTCACCTGCGTTAATTTGTTTCTCTTTACTTTTTTATTTTATTATTTGGGGAGACCAATAATTGCTTCTACAATATAATCCAAAGAAATAGATCAAATATATATATTAGAAGCCATTTTTCCCATGATAATCACCATAGGATTAATTTTTCCGGTTTACAGGAGGAAATTCTGTAAATCATTTGGACCATCAGTTTTAAACTTTGTTTATTTCAATAAATATTAATTTTTAAAAACAATTTTATGATAATATATAATTTTTTTTAATATTTTAAATTTTTTTATACAGAATGATATATTATTGAAATAAAAAATAAATTATTTTTAATAATTTATAATCTATTCCTTACATTTTAAATTTATTTTTTATATAGGATAGTATCCTGATTAAAAAAATAAATTCTAACAATTTACAATTTATTATTTACATCTTATAATTTATTTTTTATTAATAAAATATTATTATATATAAATATGATCTGAAATATTTATAAAATTTTGTGCATTATCATATTTTTTAATAAAAAATTAATTTTTATTAAAATAAAAAGTTTTTAAAACAATTTAAACCATCAGATTTTATGTAATGGCCCAAATGTTTTACAAGATTTTCTTCTCCGGGAGGAACTTCGAATCCCATTTTTCCACTTTACTCTAGACTATAGATTTTCAAAAACGGGCTTGAAATTGAATCATTTCACTACTAGTGCATATTGGGGAAAAATGAAACCTTTTGCAATTTTGTGAAGATTTATCAAAACCCTCTTCTTCTCCGAGATGAGGAATAGCAACACAGTCACTATAAAAAATAGATTTGCAGAAACGACAGAAAGAAGACACAAAAAGAAAGAAACTATAAATGAGACATGAGATACGATTGGTAGTGTAGGATTTGGGTTTTGAATTGAATCCATAGATACCCTAGAAAGGGATCACAAAATTTATGTGACTTTGAAATTTCCTAATACTCCTCGCCCACCAACCACCTTGGACTTCATATGCATTTACTCTTTCTATATATAACGCCTCGTTACCTTCATACGCTTCTTGTGACTTTCGAATTATGTTTCCTTGTTCTCTTTTCATCATAAGTCTTGTCAGAGAAGCCTTTTGTCTTTCTTCTCATCCTTCTTCCACTAATTAATACGACTGTAGCCTCCTTTATTGCAACTACGTTTACTACCTTCTGTGACAGAGCTTCTTAGTCATTAAAGAAATGTAAGACTGAGGAAAAGGCCAAGATAGTGAAGAGGTGGGATCGTATGGCTTTTGGGATTTCAGGCTCTTCCTCTTCTTCCTCTTATTCTTTGAATTGGATCATGAAAAACGGTGACGTACCCCATGTTTTAGCTGTTGATGAGCAAAATTGTTGAGAAGCTGCTTGCAAAGTTAGTATACCTTTTTCTCTTGCGCTTTTCTATGTTATTGGAGGAGTTTATGTTTGAGAAGAGATTACTGGGGTTTTCTTGGTTTGGTTTGGAATGACTCATCAATTTATATATGGATGCTATTGGTTGTAGTGACAACTACAGAAAATAGACTAAGGGCATTGGAATTATTGAGTTTGGCAAGTCATGAACAAAACACCAAGAAATGTACTGTGAGTAATTCTTGCTTGAAGTATAACCTTCTCTCTTCATATTAATCAAACTGAACATAAATTTTAGCAAATTGTTAATTCATTTCATTGCTACGATATGATTGTTTCTAAGGATCCAAAGTAAATTTAGTTATCACAGACAATTGTATGCCTGGGATGACAGGTTATAAACTACTTACGAAAATTAAGGTATTTAGAAAAAAAGTATTAGTTTTTTAGATATATTTCCAATTTTTTCTCTTCAACTTTTCTCCGTTAAGTTCCATAAACATGTTATGTTTGGAAACAGAAATCATCTATCATAAAAGAAGTTCTAGTGATGATCATGTCGTTTGAGAATGTCCCAACTCATATAAATAAGTAATTCCCAACATTTATTAAACTACAAACTAATATACCATTAATCATAATATATTTCACTATTCATATTAGCTTTTTCTCACTCATTGATGATTGATTATGCTAAAGCAGGTGTTTGGAGGAAGGAGGTCAAATGTTCATCTTAAAGTCTTTTAAATAATCTGATGTAAATAAACTCACATGTCAATTGTTGAACTGCATAGGCTAAAATTCCACTAGACTCAATAGCTAGTTAAAATGAGCCAGTCATAGTCTGGCTAATTCCATTAGTCTGGGTGTATATTGAATGAAGATCAATGTAATTTAGGTTCTTGTGGCTTGGAATTTCTCTTGCTATAATATGATACACTTTGTTTCTTAAGAATTGTAGAGCAAATGTACATAGGATAGAAGCAAAACTTGATCATCATTAGTTCTTTTAATTTTGTACACCCATTTGTTCGCGATGGCCTTTCGTCTTTTTAGTAGTGGAACAATACCCTATGTCTTTTTCTTATGGAGGGTTCAATTTCTTCTTGCATTGCTACTAGTCATAGAGAAGCTTCTGAGCTTTCCATAGCCTTTCAAAAAATTGAAGGCTCTTCATCTTCTGTGAGTAAATAGTATGCAACATTCCCTTCCATAATATAATCTGAGTGCTAAACTAGTTCTTTCCTCTTTTGAGTTGACCGTCAAACTTGTGAAGTCACAAAATCATATTGTTCTTGTTCATCGTACTCTGGTGCTACTTCAGAAGACTATGGTACTCTATTTTATTTACTCATCCTTTAATCTATATTGTAGTGGTTTCAACTATTTCTTTTGAAGTGCTATCACTTTCATGTATATGTTTTTTTTCAAAAAAGATGATATCCCTACTGACTATAACCTTGTAAATTAGTGGGATCCCATAGCGATACCCTTTTGCTTTGTCAACATATCCAAGAATAAGCATCTTTTAGATTTTGGATCTAGTTTGTAATTTCTTGGGCATTGTACATCATGTATACTGAACTTCTAAACATATAGAGGTTTGTATAATCAGTTGGCTTCCCAGTCCATATTTTCCTTGGGGTCTTCAGATCAATTGTGGTTGATGGTGACTGATTGGTCACGTAGCAAGCTATCTTGACTGCTTCTGCCTAAAATGAATTAGCTAATCCAGCAGTTTTTAACATTGCCCTTGTTCTTTCCAACAAAGTCTTATTCATCCACTCTACCACTTCATTTTGTTGTGGAGTGTATGCCACCATGAATTGCCTCTTAATACCTTCTTGTTGACAGAAAGTATTAAATTCTTCACTAGTGTATTCTCCTTCATTGTTTGATATCAGACATTTAATCCTCTTCTCATATTAATGTTTCATATGCGTTTTGAAGGTTTTAAAAACTTCAAATACATCTTCCTTTCTCTTGATTGGATACACCCAACATCTCCTAGAGTAGTATTAATAAATGGCATAAAATACTTTGCTCCTCCCAGGGATAAGATCGGTGTTTGCCAAACATCAGAGTGCATTAGGTATAAGATAGTTTTACTTCTCTCTTTAGAATTGTTGAACTTTAACCTATGCTACTTACTTGTAATACAATGCTCACAAAAAGGTAAAGAAACCTTTTTAAGTCTAGGAAGAAGATTTCGTTCTATAAGAGCATTCAATCCACATTCTGACATGCAGCTAAGTTTATGGTGTCATGATATCATTGATTCCTTAAGTACTAGATCAATTGATGCAACTAAGACTTTTCCTTATTGTTGTGTTTCTTCTTTAAGCATATATATGTTAATCGTTATCTTTTCTATTTTCATAACTTCAAGCACGCTTTTAATGACTTTTAAAATGTCATCCTATATTTAGGTTTTATACCAATTGCTATCAAATTTTTCTAAAGACAATAGATTTTTCTTGAGACCCTTCACATGTTGGACATCCTGGATGGTGCGAGTTGTACCATCATACATCTTTAATTTGATGGTGCTTATTCCAGCATTTTTTAAAAATGATAATCTCCTATAAACACATATCCTCCAGAGACATGATTATATTAGTGATACCACTCTCTCCATGAGGTCATGTGCCATATTGCTACTGAATCTACAAATTAGATATCACTAAACCTTTTTCTGCCATCAACAATTATTACTACCTCGCTGTATAAGACTTATTTGTCATTTGAGGTACTTGCAATGCATCTTTAAGCTCTTGACGACTCAGTATCTTTGCCTTTAGCCTTTGTGTTCTTCTTCAAATTCCAACACTCATTTTTGTAGTGTCCCTTTTTATTGTACTTAAAACATCTGATATTCCACTTGCTCTGTGATTTTGATCTACCTCAATTCTGGCTCCCACTTGAGCCACATTCTGTTGATCTTCCTCTCATTACTGCCAATGCTTCCGCTTATTGTGAACTAACCAACATATTTTGCTTGTTTTTGCTCTAATTTTCTTTTTCCAGAATAGCCGATGCAATGTCATTGAAAACTAGGTAGTCCACAAGAATATTATTAGTCAAGTTGATAATATGTTGGTTATAAGAATCAAGTAGGCTTTGCAACAAAATTTCAGCACATTCATTCACCTCTATTTTGTGACCTAACGATATGAGTTGAGAAAATAGAGTATTCAGATTGTTGATGTGCTTCATCACTGAAATTGTTTCGAACATTCACAGAGTGTATAATTTCCTATTAAGGAAAGTTTTGTTATGTAGTGACTTGGTCTCGTACAATTTAGTTAAATGATCCCAAATTTCTTTCGCCGTCTTTTTCTCCTCTATGCTGGACAATATCTAAACTGTAAGTGCTAGATAAAAATTTACAACTACATTCCTATCCATCTCGTTTCATTTATTTTCATATGTGAATTCCACTGGCTTTTCACTGATAGCCGCAAGACAATTATTTTTTCTTAAGATGACTTTTATCTTCAGTTTCTACAATGAGAAATTACTGCCATTAAAATTTTTAATCTTAAATTTTGCCACAATTGCTTCAATTACAGCCTATTGGTAAGCAAAATAGCTCCCACTATTTTTGTGAAATAGTAATAGTATGTATGAACAATAATCGTACGTATGAATAGTTTAACATACATGTGAATAGTCCCCAGTACCTTAGATGAAAATAATCTTACTTATTTTTTGATGCAGAGGATCCACTATAACACTGGTAACCACAGAACATATGATAAATATATAATAATACACCCAAATAGGCTTTGATACCAATTGTAGAGCAAATAGACACCAGATAAAAGCAAAACTGTAGCAAATAATTTTATATGACACACAAAACTTAATGTGGAAAAACCCCAATAGGGTAAAAAACCACAGACAAAGAATAAAGAGCTTCACTATGAGAAAATAAGAATTACACCTTCTCTCTATATTGCAAGGATAATGCAATATTTTTATATTGTATTGGAATGTTGTAAAAAGGATCCTAAGATACATTAAAGGGACCACGGATGTTACATTACGTTATGGAGGATCAGATTTCACCATCAGAGGCTATACAGATTCAGATTTTACAGGTGATTTTAACAATAATAAATCCAACATTGGTTATGTGTTTATTCTTGTAAGCAGAGCTGTAAGTTGAGTTTCAAAACTACAACCTATTGTGGCTACTTTAACAACAGAGGCAAAATATAATGCAGCTACATAAGCTAGCAAAGAAGCAACCTGGTTGCAGATACTACTAGAAAAGCTTAGGCATAATCCCAAGAAGATTACACAAT
Source organism: Delonix regia (assembly GCA_037074485.1). NCBI lineage: Eukaryota > Viridiplantae > Streptophyta > Magnoliopsida > Fabales > Fabaceae > Delonix > Delonix regia. The sequence goes on along the minus strand of CM073452.1, from coordinate 15,222,930 downwards.
TATGTGATAATCAAAGTGCTCTTCACTTAACAAAGAATCTGACATTACATTCTAAAACTAAAAACATACAAGTTCTATATTACATTATTCAAGAAAAAGTAGAAGAAGGAAGTGTGGATATGCAGAAAATCCATACTAAAGATAACCTAGCAGATGTGCTGACTAAGCCAATAAACTCTAACTAATTCATATGGTGTGAATCTTCTATTGGCCTAGCAAAGACGTGAGTAGTAAGAAATGGTAAGGAAAGAATAATGGTATGAAGATTGATTGATTCTCAATCAAATCTTCAAGTGAAATATTGTCAATAGTAGGTGAATGAGTTGCTTAACTTGGAGGAAAAAAAAAATGGAGGTTAGTGGCCAAACCTTTGAAAAATAAAAGCAAAGAATTTTGTAATTACAATTTAGTCATTTGAAAATTGCATTGAAGTCTTTCATCCATCCCTATAAATTGAGAGCTTCAAAACCTTATTTCTCACAACCAAGAGCAATCCTATATATAGAGAAAGAGTTGTGATATTAATATTCTTTTATTTGCAATAGATATACAAATATTATATTATCCTTACTTTATAGAGAGAATGTGTAATTCTTATTTTTCTTATCGTGAAGCTCTTTTTTTCTTGTTTGTGATTTTTTACTTGTTGGAATAATTTTAAATATTCATGGATTAGCATTAATTATTTTATTAGATTAGTACCTAATTAGGCAATTAATGTTACAATTTATAAACTAAGAATGGATTGGGTTTTTTTTTATATTTTAATATGTGTGGATAATCGGTGATGGGTTCGATTATCCACAAGCCTGCTGGGCAAAAAACCCAACCCACAACCCAAGAGTATTAGTAATCATCCTGTCAGATTACTAATCTAAGGTTGTTATCCAGAGAGAGATTTTATGAGCTTAATTTAAATTTAAATTTGTTTTAAAGATTTTGGAGGATTTTACTGAATAATATTGATTAATTATATTAGTTAATAAAATCCTATAAATAACAGAATGAAGCCCTAGTTTCAAACACACAAAATTTTATCACACTCTTTCTCTGCCGTCAAGACACTCTGAGAAACGCTCTTGGGTATTGTGGGTTGAATTCATTGGACTCAACCAATATTCAGAATAACGATGTCGTCTCCATCAGGTCAGACTGTTGATTTATTCTCCCAATTTATATTCTTGTTTAATTACATGTTTTGATTCCGCTAAATCCCGTTCTGCTTTCAAATGGTATCAGAGCTCAAGGTTTTTTGATTATAAAATTTATGATGATTGTCTCCATCAGACAAATTTTAATTTTCTGGATTATGAAATTGTCAGTATGCAAAAATATTACTGCATATGTCCAATTTTGGGTTATAATTGTCAAACAAAAAAAAAAAATTTTAACGTGTTCACCTGTAAAACATCCCGATTAGCAAACTCAGGAACCGGTGAGATTTTCATCGGTTGCCGGCAAAAACTTGACGTCAATACTATATTCATTGGCGTTGCCGGCGAGCCCTGACAGTAATAACACACCGACGGTGAATCACGTTCAAGCCAAGGAACCAGCCAACTGAAACCCACATTTTTCGATTCAATTTTCACAAAACTTGGAACAGATTCCTTTGATATACCCACCGGAATCCTGTAGATCGCTGAATGTCGATCAGAAAGGGCTAAATTTGAAGCCTTGAAGCCTTGAAAACCGACAGGTCAGAGTTGGTAGGGTCACTGGCAGGTCAAAACGACCCGCCAGAGGTTGAAGAAGAAGCACGTGGGCCGTTCCTTTTACGCGTGGTGGCGTGTGTAGCCATACCGTCAATCGGATCTACTCCAAAATGTTGGATTCGCCTCTACTTGCCCTAATCTAAATTATGGTGATTTTTGTAGAATTTTTTAAGCCTTGTAAATAGGAGTTTTAAAATTTTGCAAAATTAAAGGGCTCAAAAATAATATTTAAATAAGGTATTTTGATCAAAGAAAATTTGTACCTAGACTAGATACAATACGAGACCATGTGTTAAACCCACTCTCTCTGATTATGTGTAAATAAATCATAATTAATATTTTTGTATTAATTATTATGTTTTATTCCTATTTTAAGTGTGTGCCTTGAATGGGAATAAACCATTGGAGAAATCTATCCTAACTTTGGATTACATACACCTAATGATTGCGTGTTCGCCTATCGTGGGCCCAATCATGGTGATATGTCTGATTATGAATAAATTTTCATCACATTTGTTACTCAATTTTCTAATTTTGGATAGTTTAGTTTGCCTCATCAAGGAAGAGTCTGAAAATTGTGATGAGTCCATAAGAGAGTATATATATATACATATATACATTAATATATGTTATATTGATGATGGACATACCCTATCGGTGTGACATTATTAATATAATTATGAGAAATAAATACATTTGCGAATCATTGGCAGCATTTCAATCTAATGCCTTCATTATTTCTTATATCCTATTGATGTGGAAACAATGGGTGCATTTTGTTATTTCCTTTTATGGCCAAATCAATAGGGCATATGAGTTTTCTTTCATGATCTGTTATAATCCGAGGCTTTAAATAGGATTATAAACCACATCTTGATGATACAGTTGCATAAGCAGAATTTTGTAAAGGAAATCTTGTTTTATGATTATGTTTCCGGGACATAATTAATATTTCCTTATTTTGCTTCATCAGCTTCTGTGTTCCAGCAACTGTCTTTGGTGAAAACTCTGAACGGGACGAACTATGACGACTGGCATGAGTCCCTTAATATGTACCTGATCATCTCCAAGGAGGATTTGGCCATAAGAGATCCAAAACCAGCAGATCTCACTGTTGGGTCTAGTGCTACTGATAGAGCTTATCACAAGTAGTGGTATGATTCCAACAGGATCTGTTTGACAGTCATAAAATACACTATAGAGAAAACAATCAGACAAAGCATTCCTGAGAAGGACACCGCTGTAGAATACCTTAAAGCTGTGAGTGAAAAGTTCAAAAAGTTCGATAAGACACAAAAGGCATATTATCTTTCGTTACTAGATAACACTCATTATGATGGAGTGTCTGGTGTACGCGAGCACATGATGAAGCTGGTGAATTACTTCAACAAGCTAAAATCTCTAAATGTGGACTTGGGTGAGAGTTATCTTGTGTACAAAATCCTACAGTCTCTTCCAGCAGAATATGGGGTTCTCAGAACCACATATAACTCACAAGAAGCTGAGTGGACCATCGATCAGATGATGTCTATCGTGACTCAAGAGGAGGAGTCATTAAAGAAATCAAATTCACGTGGCCATTCAGTGAACTACGTCTCCCATGCCTCGTCAAGTAAGACTGGAAATGATAAACTTAAAGGAAAGAAATTTGAGGGCAAGCCCAATGGTAAAAGGTTCTTTGAGATCAAGAAAAACAATAAGAAGAACAAGGGTCAAAAGAACAGATTTAAGGGTAATTGTAATTACTGTAAGAAGCCTGGCCATAAAATCTCAGATTGCCTTAAACTGAAGTACAAGCGTGAGAATGAAGGTATCTTTCATGAAACTGCTCCCTTAGCTCTAGTTTGTCTTGAATCCAATAATTTTGAAACCTCTATGGATACTTGGTGGTTGGATTCTTGAGTGACTGTTCACGTAACTAATTCCATGCAGGGGCTCAAAGACAAGAGAAGCCCAAATGAGAGAGAAAAAACCATTCTGGGAGTGGAAGGAAGTTCAGCTGCAGTAGATTGCATAGGAATTGTAATTTTGAACTTGTACTCTGAACATACTTTAACTTTAAATAACGTTGTCTATGTACCTTCTTTAAGAAGGAATCTAGTTTCAAGTTCTGTGTTAGACAAAGATGGACATTCCTTTTGGCAAGGAAATGGCAGAATTGACGTTTATTTTAATTCAATCATTGTTGGAACTGCTAGATTACTAAATGGCTTATATTGCTTAAATGCGAATGTTTGTTCAGATTTCACTCCTATGGCATCAATTAATACTATCATAGGACATAAACGTCGAAGAATTGATGAGAACTCTTCCATGTTATGGCATCGGTGTTTGGGTCATATCACAAAAGAGAGATTGGAGAGAATGGTTAGATAAGGCATATTGCATGACCTAAACTTTTCTGATTTTGAATATTGTATTTACTGCATTAAGGGAAAACTTCCCGCTAGAGCTAGGAAGAAAGGGGCTAATAGGTCTAAAGCTATTTTGGAATTGATCCACACAGACATTATTGGACCAATTACTCCATCTACTATGGGCAATTACAAATATTTCATAACCTTCATAGACGACTATTCCAGATTTGGCTTGGTTGATCTATTGCATGAAAAATCTGACTCGCTAGATGCCTTTAAAGCATTTAAGGCTACCGTTGAATTAAAGTCTGGAAAAGTAATCAATAGTGTAAGATCAGACAGAGGTGGAGAATATTATGGCAGATATACTGAAACTGGGAGAAACCCTGGACCGTTTGCTTTATTCTTACAGGAGTAAGGGATTGAAGCTCAGTATACTATGCCTGGCACTCCACAACAAAATGGAGTTGCTGAGAGGTGTAATTGCACCTTGATGGACATGGTCAGAAGCATGATCAGTCACTCTTCGTTACCAGAATTTCTGTGGGGTGATGCCCTTAAGACAACAACCTATGTCCTAAATCAAGTTCTAAGTAAATCTGTTGAAAAGACACCGTATGAGCTCTTCACCGGTAAGAAGCTTAGTCTGAGGCACTTTCGCGTGTGGGGTTGTAAAGCAGAAGTGAGACCCTATAATCCGCAGCTCAAGAAACTTGATTCTAGAACTGTTAGCGGATTTTTCATTGGCTATTGTTCAGGATCCAAAGGATGCAAATTTTATTGTCCTAGTCACACTACCAGGGTCATTGAATTTGACAGGGCCTTCTATTTTGAGGATAACTTGGACAGTGGGAGTGGTATCCCTAGAGTAATTAACCTGCATTGTGTGGATAACATCTTGCCCATGCCATCATCGTCATCTCAATCGGTAGATCATGATATTAGAGATGACATCCTTGTTGAGAATCCAATTAATCCTATTGTAGAAACTCTTATAATTGATATAGGAGAGCCAGCTTTTAATTTAAGGCAATCACAAAGGATTTGTAGACCTGTAATTTCAGATGACTATATAGTGTACTTGCAGGAGTTTGAGTCAGACATTATTGATGGCACAGATCCAATTACTTATGGCGAGGCTATAACAGGATCTCATTCATCTGAATGGTTGGAGGCTATGAATGATGAGATGTCCTCTATGTCTCGCAATCATGTATGGGAATTAACTGAATTGCCAAATGGTTGTAAACTCGTTGGTTGCAAATGGGTCTTTAAAACCAAAAGAGGGGCCAATGGTGAAGTTGAAAGATTCAAAGCCAGGCTTGTAGCTAAAAGCTATAATCAGAAGGAAGGGATCGATTATACGGAAATGTTCTCACCCGTATCTACTAAAGATGCCTTTAGAGTTGTAATGGCTCTTGTTGCACAGTTGAATCTTGAACTTCACCAGATGGATGTCAAAACTGCATTCTTAAATGGTGATTTACTTGAGGATGTTTATATGACGCAATCTGATAGATTCACTGAGGCAGGGAAAGAACACTTGGCGTGCAAGCTGAAAAGATCCATTTATGGACTTAAACAGGCTTCAAGATAGTGGTATTTGAAATTTGATCAGATAATCACCTCACTTGGTTTTACAGAGAACATTGCTTATCAATGTATCTATCAGAAACTCGATAAAGATAACTTTATGATACTCGTTTTATATGTTGACGACATACTCCTGGCTGGCAACTCAGTAGCCATGTTGAATGAGGTTAAACACATTTTGTCATGCCACTTTGACATGAAGGATCTTGGTGAAGCCTCTTTCGTCCTTGGAATTCATATTCATCGTGATAGATCTTGTGGCACTCTTGGTTTATCTTAGACAACCTATATAGAACGAGTACTGAAGAAATTTAACATGCATACTTGCGCTCCTTGTGCAGCACCTGTACAGAAAGGTGAAAAGCTATCTAGATCATCTTGTCCTAATGTTGACAATTTGAAAATTGAGATGAATAAGATTCTGTATGCATTCGCTGTTGGCAGCCTTATGTATGCTCAGGTGTGCACACGACCTGACATTGCTTTTGCTGTCAGTGTGCTTGGTAGATACCTGAGTAATCCTAATCCTGATCATTGGAGGGCTGCAAAGAAAGTCATGAGGTACTTACAAGATACAAAGCATCACATGCTTACTTTTAGAAGATCTGAGCCACTTGAAATTGTGGGTTATTCAGATTCTGATTATGCATCTTGTGTGGATGACTGCAAATCCACTTCTAGATACATCTTTATGATGTCTGGAGGAGCTGTATCGTGGAAAAGTTGCAAGCAATCAGTCACAGCTACCTCAACTATGGAAGCAGAGTATATCGCTTGTTATGAGGCTACCCGCCAGGTCATATGGTTGAGGAAACTGATATCTCTGGCATGTATCTAGTTGCTTCTATATCACAACCTCTAACCATATACTACGATAGTTCATCTGTTGTTAGCTTTTCTCAGGATCATAGGAACTCCAGTTGTACTAAACACATTGATGTTAAGTTCCTATTCGTTAGAGAAAAGATTGCTGAATCTCAGACTCGTTTGGTTCACATTCCTGGTGAACACATGTTGGCGGATCCGTTGACCAAAGGCTTGCCCGTAGGAGTCTTTAAGAATCATGTGACTCACATGGGCGTTGTTAAAATTTTTGATGTAGCCTTGGTTTAGTGGGAGTCTGGATTAAATTCTTAAAGGATTTTGAATTGTTATTTGACAATTTTGAATATTATTTTGTGTTCCATTCAATTCAGTTGATAAAACTTATTTATGGAAATGTCGATATCACTTGAATCCCTATCGGTTTCAGTGATTTTGTGTATGGTTTCTCCACTGAATCTTGTATGGTTTATAAATATACACACATCCATGTGTCTATGTGAACATTATTGTGCCTGATTAACTATTCGTCTATTAATCCAATAATTTAATTAATGCTATCCAAGTGGGAGATTGTTGGAATAATTTTAAATATTTATGGATTAGCATTAATTATTTTATTAGATTAATACCTAATTAGGCAATTAATGTTACAATTTATAAACTGAGAATAGACTGAGTTTTTTTTCTATTTTAATATGTGTGGATAATCGATGATGGGTTTGATTATCCACAAGCCCGCTGGGCGAAAAACCCAACCCACAGCTCAAGAGTATTAGTAATCATCTTGTCAGATTACTAATCCAAGATTGTTATCCAGAAAGAGATTTTATAGGCTTAATTTAAATTTAAATTTGTTTTAAAGATTTTAGAGAATTTTACTGAATAATATTGATTAATTATATTAGTTAATAAAATCCTATAAATAACAGAATGAAGCCCTAGTTTCAAACACACAAAATTTTATCACACTCTCTCTCTGCCGTCAAGACACTCTGAGAAACGCTCTTGGGTATTGTGTGTTGAACTCATTGGACTCAACCAATATTCGGAATAACGATGTCGTCTCCATTAGGTCAGACTGTTGATTTATTCTCCCAATTTATATTCTTGTTTAATTACATGTTTTGATTCCGCTAAATCCAGATCTGCTTTCATTACTTTGTTAAAATTTTTTATATTAAATTCTATGTGTCATTTTTAATTATTTATTACAATTTTGTTTCTATCTAGTGTCTATTTGAATTTCTTATTCTAAATTAAAGCTATGGGTTGCCTACTTCCATCTTTGAAAATTGAGTTTGCGATATGAAGTGATGAATTGGATATATAATTGTGTAATAGAATTATATTACATATATATATATATATATATAATGGCAAAAAATTGAAAAGATGAATAATGGCATAGAAATGGCACATGTTATTTAGCATAAATCAGCAATTATTGCTTGAAATATAGTGCACTTACACACAACAATCATCGTCGCTTTTAATATATATAGAAAATATAGATACGAGTACACTTTAGTCTCAATCATTGTACAACATATACTATACTAGGCGCGCAAGAGAATTTCAGCATACACAGCCCTACTAACTTGTAACAACATAGAATACTATACGATGGAGAAAAAGAAGGCAATTTTAAAATTGAATAGCTCTAAACATGATTTCATAATTTTATCATTTTCTAAATCGTTTAAATTTGATAATGCATTTAAAAATATTAATCAAATTATTATCAATAAATTTGAAACTCACTCAGTTTTTTTTAATATTTTATATCATATTAACCTCTTAGTTATGTACAAATTAAATCTTTTAGTTAAACGTTATAATAAAAAAATTTCGAGCAGATTTTAATGTATATTTAAATTTAATTATCAATCATTTATTTTTTATTAATGAAAGGTATGAATATTCTACTTATTTACCGTAATCTTCACCTTCAATTATAATGTCTTTTAATTAAAAAATTATAATTGATCCCCTGATCAATCTTCTTTTTATATAAATTTAAAATTTAAAATTATTAAAATATATTTCTTACAGTTTGATGCTGATTTACTTTATCTTCACATTTTCCAATAATATAGTTATGTATTCATAGCTTCCTTACTTCTCAAGAGGTCTAATTGTTGCCTATAAATGGCTAGAGCAATAAGAAGGCAAACAATAATAAAATTTGTTGCCCAATAAATTCTATGTGGCAGAAAATTGTTTAGTATCTTAAACCTTCTCATTCACCATCACTGCACCACATGGTTGAATATTGCTAAAAATACTCAACAGAGCTTCTATAAGGGTCTAAAGTAAAGATTAGAGGATTAACCCACATTAGTTTAATGGTTGGATATTAAATCTAGCTCACCAAATATGTTAAAAAGAATTCATCAAACAAAATTTTAAAGTATTTTATAAAAAAATTTAAATAAAAAAATTTAATTATCAAATTAAATATAAGATTTTTAATAAAAAATTCATTCATATTGTGTATAATAGATCAAATATCAAATACTTAAAGGTAAAATAATGATAAATACTATTTAAGATTATGTACTATTAAATCTTTTATCAAAAAAAATTTACAAAACTTTTTAAATGGTCCAATTCACAACTTACTAAAATTAACTCGCGAATTAAATTGATCAAGTTAATTTAATCTATTTATCTTAAATAAGTAAAAATTGCATTAATTATTATTGGAGTAGATTAAAGGAGTTTAACCCAATAAATTAGACTCATTTTGACATTTTGACCAATAAATATTAGGGGTGTGTATGACCCGACCCAATTTGGTTATTTTGAGTCGAGTCAGGCCAAGTCATGCACCTTTAAAGATCGAGATTGAATTTAAAATATAAACTCTTGTCCTAGGTCAAAGTATCGGTACCTCGCTCGGCATATATATATTTATATATATATATATATATATATATTAGATTTTGTTACTTTTTTAAATTTTTTGTTTTTTAAATAAAATTAATGCTAATTTGTTAAAAAAACTAATTTTTTAATTTGTGTTAAATATAAATAATTTTTATTAGTATAAGATATCTTATTTATTAAATATTAATAAAAAATTATTCTTTTTTTTAAAACTCTAAATTTAAATTTATAGAAAATTTTTTTAAAACAAAAAAAACTCATATGACTAACCTTAATTTGACCCTAACATAGTTATAGATTGGGTCAATCAAGTTGGGTTTGGGACACTTTTTTTGTAGCTTGATATGTATCTAAGACAGACTCCAAGGTTGGGATACTCAACTCAAGATATATTTACCCCTAGTAAATATTGCCAACAAAATGATTACATAGAAAGGAAATTGACAAAAGTATGTTACATTTTGGTAAGAGGAAAAATTAGTCGACATGCGTAAGGAAGATAGTTAGGTATTAACATTAATGAGAGTTTCTCGCAAAGTGATCATATTTTATTTTTATTTTAAAAATAAATGATGAATATATTTAAAAATTATGATTTATTTTTAGAAATGTTTAGAATAATGAATAGAAATAAAAATATTAAATAATATTTATTTTATTATCTATACAAACAAAAAAATTATCCAAAAAAATTTCAAACGTACCATAATTTCTCTTACATTTTTTAAAAGAATAGAATGACTATAATTTCATCCTTTTCAAATATAATTCTCTATTTAAATAATATTTGTAAGGTAAAAACTTATATATTATTATTTATATATTTATATTACGTTTTTTCAGTTAGTTAACAAATAAATGAGGTGTATAAAATTATCTAAATATTATTAAATAATTAAAAAAGTTGATATAAATATACAAGAAATGTATAATTTATCAGCACACGGGTCGTAATCCGTTGTTGGCTATTTTCTTTTTCTTTTTCGAAAACATAATCTTTTTTCCGTACCTCTCCGTGGCTCTCTCCCCGCCCTTGAACTGCGGAGACAGCCATTCTGATTCTGAAGTTTTGGCAATGGCGGCAGTGTTGGAGCCATCAGCTGTTAACCCATTCTTCGCTTTTAAGTCCCATCCTTCTCATGCCAATCACAGTAATCCCAAATTTCACTCATTTCCCCTAAAATCCACCTTTCTCACTCTTCGTCTTGCTGATACCAATCGTCCTTCTTGTGCTGAAATTTCTTCTCCGTCTTCTTCACCACCACCCGAAGACACTGACCTGCCCACAAAATCCGACGCGGACTCGACCAGGGACCGCCGGAGAGCCGTTAGGCTGGCCTGGGAGAAGCTAGTCCGGTGGTCCAGGTCTTGGCGCTTTAAGGCCAAGACTGACGTACTCGAACGGACTAAAAAGGTTTGCTTTGTTTTTCTCCTTTGTGTTGCTTTAATTCCATTCTTTTAGTTTCTTGACTGGTTTTGAGCGTTGAGTATTTTTCCTAGTTTCTTGGAATTTGTTCTCGCAAGAAGAATGTTGATAACTTCTTTTTCACAATTTTGATTCGTTGTTCTCAGTTATTTATCTTGTGTTATGATTTATCAACCTTTGCACTGAAATTGTTTGGTCTTGTATCAATTGAGCTCTTCTTTTTGTACTAGCTGGCCATTCCGGATGTAAATTTTCTTGCATGGACGTTCCTTGATAATATATACTCATGATATTTAGTCCCTTTGCACTTTCTCTTGTGTGGCACTTTGAAATTTATTTGCTCTACAGGTGGTTGTGCTAGGAGGGGGATCATTTGGGACGGCAATGGCTGCCCATGTTGCTAATAAGAAGGCTCAATTGGAAGTCAAGATGCTTGTGCGGGACCCTCAAGTTTGTTTATCTGTTAATGAAAGGCACTGCAATAGGTAACCTCTTTTGTCATCCACGTAATTCACCAACTTCTGGTGATTTAGTATCTTCAGTCATTTCTCTTAGGTGATTGTTTTCTTGCAGCAAGTACTTCCCAGATCACAAGCTGCCAGAGAATGTTTTTGCAACAAATGATGCAAAAGATGCTTTTCTTGATGCCGATTACTGCCTTCATGCAGTGCCTGTTCAGGTCATCTGGATTTTTTTGGGTGGTAGTAGTAGTAACTGATGCTTTATTATGATGTGGGACACCAGAGAGAGAGAGAGAGAGAGAGAGAGAGAGAATGAGGGAAAGAGGTTGGGGAGTAAGGGGAGAAGTTGAGAGAGAGGAGGAGGAGGAGAAACCTTAGGTTAATACGTTAATATTCTTATTCAATCAAAATAGTTTGTCACATAACATAAATCCTAGGATTATTTATAGATAACCCTGGCACACAATAATAAAACTAGGATGCCCATTACACACAAAAAAAAAAAAAAAAGGGAAACTGAAATAAAATAAAATAAGAAATTGAAATACTTAAAACTAAAGCCTAATAAAATACTTGAATTCAGATAACTCTAATTCTTAAATTTATCCTAAATAACTAAATTAAAATTAATATCTATAAGTTTATCACTAATAACTAAATTACAAATAAATAATAAATTATCTCTTATTCTATTCTCGATTATATTATGTCTGAATTCTTTCAGTCAGATAAGTACATTGGTTGAATCATGCACTTGACATTCATATCTGAAGTGACTTTCTGGAATTTGAATCTTGTCTCTGTTATTGCAGTTCAGCTCATCCTTTCTTGAGGGTGTTGCAGATTTTGTTGATCCAGGCTTGCCTTTTATATCTCTTAGTAAAGGCCTAGAGCTAAATACACTGAGGATGATGTCTCAAATTATTCCTCAAGCATTAAAGAATCCCCGCCAGCCTTTTGTTGCACTATCAGGGCCTTCTTTTGCCCTGGAGTTGATGAATAAGCTGCCTACAGGTTAGATTGCTAATTACACGTGTGGATCTCATGCTTTCAAATCTCTTCTTGTTGAGTTACCAATTTTTTATTTGTTGTTTTCCTGCTTTTTCAAATAACAGCAATGGTGGTGGCATCAAAAGACAAAAAATTGGCAAATGCAGTTCAGCAATTACTAGCTTCAAATCATTTAAGAATAAGCACCTCAAGGTAGAAGATCTCCGCTGGGTTCTTGACATAAAATCAATTTCATATTCAAAGTACCTAAGTTTCTCTTCCAGTCTGTTAAGACTTGGCTATCCTTATATTTGAGCATCTAATGCTTTACTTACCAACTGCTTCTCTTAAAATAATGTACGTATTCCCTGCCTGCTTCACCCTTTATCTGCTTCTTCAAGATTCCCTAGCTTCTGTGTATATCAATTTAGGTGCACACGTTCAGCTTGTAATCTCTTTTAACTCCAGTGATGTTACAGGAGTTGAAATCGCTGGTGCACTTAAGAATGTGCTTGCAATAGCTGCGGGTATTGTGGAAGGTATGAATCTGGGCAACAACTCAATGGCTGCTCTTGTTGCCCAAGGCTGTTCTGAGATACGGTGGCTTGCAACGAAGGTGATTCGGTTTCTACCTACTATATCTATTCTTAGACCCCCTGCAAGTATTAGTAACAATGCTGTATATATAGACTATAGAATATCCTAGTGATCCTTGTTTTCTAAGTTGCATATAGACTATCCCAAGATTAAGAGTAGAAGTCTCAATCTTTATGAACATTTTGATAGTATTCTGAGCACAGATCTGAGCTGTTAGTTACGTATATATAACAATAGATGGCATCTATGCAGCATTTAACTGATTTTATAATCTCCATTTGGCATATATGCTCTTTGTTGCTTCCTGCAAATCAATAATGTGTACAACGCTGTCTTATTTCTCATTACTCTAATTATCTTCTGAAGATGGGTGCAAAGCCGACAACAATAACTGGTCTATCAGGAACTGGAGACATAATGCTTACGTGTTTTGTGAATCTTTCAAGAAACAGAACAGTTGGTGTGCGTCTTGGATCAGGGGAGAATCTTGATAACATACTTAATTCTATGAATCAGGTATCTCAACAGGTTCCAGTTGTGCCAGGTTACCAGTACATAGCTGAAATACTTGCAACTTGCAAGTGATGGTTTACTCAAGTAAAATATTTATGTGTTGTATGCTAAGGTAGCAGAAGGTGTTTCTACGGCTGGAGCTGTGATTGCCTTGGCGCAGAAATACAATGTAAAATTGCCGGTTTTGACAGCAGTTGCTCGTATTGTTGACAATGAGCTTACCCCTAAGAAAGCTGTTTTTGAGTTGATGAGCCTTCCTCAGGTTATATTCTGACCCTCCTTTCAGAAGAAAGGCGACAGTTTCTTTTTTTCAGTTTTAATTTGCTGGTCTTATATTGAGAGTACAAATTTAATCGAAGACAATTTTCTCTGTAGGTGGAAGAAGTATAAAACTTTGCAGTTCTGCATTATGAAGACGCACGGTTACCTACCAGCTACCTTTTAACTGCTGCTTTTACTTTTTCGGCCATTTTCTTACATTGAAACTCATTATTTTTTTTCTTCACCGTTGTGCTTCTGGTGCAGAAGATTTGGTGAGGACAATTTTGCAAAATCGGAGTTGCTCCGTACAATCGTTAGAATTTTAAGAAATATGTAGACTAGACGATGCCTTATCTCACCTCAACGAATATTTACCATGACTATGGTTCAGAATTGAGGAGAATATAAATACTTGCAGCAAGAAAGTTTTGCCATATTATTATCATGATACTGGAAAACGGTAATGACAAACCAGTTGAATTGCATCCAGAGTGCCTCCAAATAAAACATGATATATCTGGCGTGTAATAGGTTGAACAAGAGAAATGGACCACATTTATCTTTTTTAAAATTATCATATAGACACTATTGAACAATGAAATGGAATCCATATAGTTTTTCGCAGGCACAATTAAATACAAATGCAACTTTCTCTCTTTTCTGCTATCTTATATAAGGACTTTCATGATCGCATTCATTAACGACACTTTTTCGTTCTCCATATAGGCATGGTAATGGAGTCCAAATGTGCATAAACCTTCTCATCCGTTTGTTCTGCTTCTTTAAAGTAGCCCTGTACTCAGCCCACCTTACTATGCATTTGAGCCAGCTTCTTAGATCTTTAAATCACCTTCAATGGTCAGCCATTCAAGAACATTAGTCACTCATGCCCTTAGCAAGATCTTCATTATCCCAAACACGATGATCTGCAACAATTCTAGTCCTCTTTTAGCATTTTTTCTGGCATCATTGGTGCATCACTAGACATCTTAACTCCGCTTCCAGCTAGTACGATGGCCTCCTCGACCAAGTCATGCCCTGTCTCCTTGAGTATGCATATCTATACAAAATCAGCTTCAACCTGTTTAGTTAAGAAGCCTCAAGAAGGAAACTAACATGTTGGTGGATGAGAAAGTAAGTAAGGCTTCCATGATCTTAATTTGACATGGCAACTCTCAAATAGATTATCTTATGATTCACTGCATCTTACAATATCAGCCATCAAACGTGTCTGATCTCTTACTGGTAACTATCATTTTCAAAAGAGAATACGACAGCAGCAGTATGACCCAATTTAGACCATGATAACAGAATTTTGAAGATGTGTTCTTAGACTGAGGACCATAATAAGTTTGTACCTTATACCAGTAGATATCTGAAGGACTTGAAACATTTGCATATAGAAATATACACTTGACATCTTCTCTATAAGGGGAGTCATCCCAAGGCAAAACGGGGTGACTATACCTGATTGGATTATGAGTTCAATAACAATATCTTCTTCCAGGTTATTCAAGAATTCCTCAGAATTGTTTGACAACTTTAAATCTGTTTTCCAATTGAGTGTTTTCTTTCACTAGGTTTGTCTGTTTTTGTACTAAACTGGAATATAGTAACGAGAAGGGAGAACATAACAAGGAATGCAGGATAACTTAAATTATTATCAAAATTTTGTTGCTTAATGAGCACAAAAACAATGAGGAAAAGTAGGAAAAGAATAAGAATAAGAAAAAGAAAAAGAAACAATAGACTACCTCGTAACCAATCTCAATTACCGAAATCAACAGTGTCTCTGCAAAGGGCATTTTTGCTATACTTGTTGTCTGTGCATAGAGTGGCAAACAAACATATAATAATTCGTAAAAGGAATCAGGCAAATCAAATACCAAGTTATATTAGATCGTAAAGTGCAAATGAAAAAGGCCTTACCCTTAACAATCTGAACAGGACAGCAACAATATTATATTGAAGCTATGAGCCGTCTTCAAAAACCATTCCTGATTTCTTTATATCATCACACAGCTTTCTAAAACACATATTGGCTAATTCTTAGACACCTCATCTTTCTTTCTCAAGCCTTCATAGTACTTAGTAGGCACTTTTACTGCCATATATATATATATATATATATATATATATATATAGTAAATTCGACCATTTACTCATTAAAAATGTCGGTTCAGTATTATTATACTTTCATATCAATTTTTTTCTGCCTTGCTTTACTATTATTCCTATAAACATTGTTAGTTGACACCTAAGTTTTCCGTCAACGAAGTAATAATCATTCTTGGTAGATGTCATATGTATATATGACCATGGCCTCATGCAATGCGCATGTCCATGTCCGCTTAGTATTGCACCACACAAATCCCATGGTCTTTGGAAATAACTAAGTTTAAAAAATTAAGTTAGGCATGTGTTGGCTTATAATAATTTAATGATTTAAATTAATTTTTTAATTTATTTAAAATTTAAAATTTAAAAATATATGACTTTTTATATAAATATAATTCTTTAGAAAAATATGATATTTTATAAAAGAATTATATCTGTTTAAAATTTTAATTTAAAAAAATATGACTTTTTATACAAACACAATTTTTTAGAAAGTACATAATTTTTTAAAAAAGAATTGCATTTGTACGTAGTCTTAATATAAATAAGATTTAATTATAGACTAAAAAAAATGAAAGTCTAAAAATTAATTTGATAAGGTATCTTTTTTTAAAAAAAACTTTTTTTGAAAGTTCATTAACAGAGATTATAAAAGTTACTATTTATCAATTTTAGGGTGATTTGCCATACATCTTGTAGCAAATATAGTGAGAACAAATATAATCTCGAGGATATTGTAGTGAATATATGATTATGAGCATAATTTTCATTTTTCCTATTTTCTATTTTTTTGAATTTATTTTTATTTATAATCTTAAGGTGACATTTATTGAACATGAAAGTTACCTAAATTTCAATACGCATGGGATTGAAAAATCACCAAACAAAACTAAGCCTTAATGAGAGTTTTGGATTCTTCTTGCCATGAGAGATACCTATGGTGGGGACCGAGTCTAACAACTCTTTGTCAAAGCCACGTGGATTTGGCAAAGAGTGAAACCTATTAATTCTCGTGCACTGATAATAAAAGTTTGGCAGTTACAGAGATGGGGACTCTTCCTATGAGATTAAGGAAGAAGACATTGAGGCATCTTGCGGTGCAGAATGGCAAGCAAAGTTTGGGTTTATTGAAGACGAAATTCGGAATGCTGGAGTCTGAGAACATAGCAAAACTCTTACAACGATATATGCGGTTATTAAATTTCTAAGAAAAGTTGAAATTTCTATGCCAATTCGAAGGGTCACTGTTCTTTATCTAAGTATTTTTCAACGGAAAATAGATTTACAACTATCAAATTACATTAGTCATGTTTCATTTTATTGATTGATGCTTGATAGTGAATATTGATAAAAGTCATGAAATCCGGCACACTGATTATTCATGGAAAACAGAACTTGGTTAATCACCACTTTAATATTCTAAATATTGGTGTTTCTCCAATTTAATGTGTGAGTGGATTGGCTGTGGAAGTGCATTGTGAAATTGCAATAAAAGTGGTGCACAGAGGTAACATAAAATAAAATGTCATCCAAAGCAAAAGGTCATGCCAATATATACACTCTGACATTATTTTTTAGTCTGTTTTAGTATTTTTTTTTTTTGAGTGAATCATACATAAAATAATTATACTATGTGTAAGTATTTCAATTCAACAAAATTGTTATTTTGTGAAAGTATTTAAGCCTGTATTAAAGATGAAGAAAGAGTCTTTGAAGAATAGTCTTGGATATAAATTGAACTTGCAAGTTCGCATTATATTCTTTTTTTTTTTTTAAGGCTGTAATCATGTGTGTGTGTATATATATATATACAGTATAAATTTATCTAATTTGGTCATCAAGAATTAGATAAGTTATATATATATATATATATATAGTTCTTAGATTCATGATTATAATGTAAAATTCTACTATTAATTAAAATAGTTGATAATTATCTTGTAAATTCTAACTCAATTAGAATGAATGAAGTTTGTATTATGAAATGCTATATTTTGATTAGAATTGTTAATAAATTGACAAGGTAGTGCTGGGATAGATGGTTATAATCTTAGCTAAGCATGTTTTTGTGAATTTTACAAATGGTAATCTTGTTATCAACATCATTATGTTTAATGGATAAACTATTTTAGATAGTATATTAGATGAAATTATCTTATCAGATTTTGTTTTATGATTTACTAAGCTGATGGAATGATGCTAGAAACGGTGTAAATTTATTTACTTGCTTCTATTCTTATATATTATGAATGACTATTTTGGATTTGTGTGAATAAATTAATAAGTACCTATTAGTTCAAATTATATTTTGATAATTAGATATCATCTTGAATTTAAAAGTAGGAAACATAAGTGAGGTATCCATGAAGTTATTAGAAGGTTATCAAGTTTTAATAACTTAACTATAAGAGATAAGGGCCCCATAGTATTTCACACAAATAAATCAAACAATGGGTGATTAATTGTTTGATTCTTGTAGTGTGTACATTTCAAATTTTATTAAAAGTAAATATATTCCATAATTTACAAATTACAAGAGTACAAGAGATATCCAAGTATTGGTTATTGATGGTTAACAATTGTCCTAAGATATATTGAAATAATATGGATCTAGGATTAGAATTCAAGAAACTCTTATATAATACTTGATAAATATATTTTTAACTAGTTAGATAATTAGTGCATATAAATTAATGAGTCATTGTCTTACTTTGTGTTTATCTATGTTTAAAGAAAAATATTTTTTCCTCTGTAAAAGAGTGTGTAACTCATTACATATTATGAATTATGATTAGGCAAAGAGAAAAATGATGGATGAATAAGTAAAAAGTTATGGTCACAACTAAAGCCAACCATTTCTTTGTGTTATGTTTGTAAACTGATATATGTCTAGTTTATTTTGGATTTCAACAAATATTTAGATATAATAGCTTAAAATATAGATTTATGTGTGATAATGTAATCACAATTTAAGATCTAAAACTAAATAATAACTTGATAGATGTGATTAAAAATAAAAAAGACTCACAAGAGAAATAGTAAAGGATTTTGAATAGAATGGAATTAAAACCCTCAATAGTAAACACTGGCATCTTTTTCATAAAGATAAAAGAAAAACAAAACCTATCATCGTTAATTATATATATGAGATCTGAGAGCCCTCGTATTAACAAGATTAATGAAGTCTGAATGACTAGCTATTATTCCAGCCTGTCCAATTCTAAAGGAACAAGGCATTATTTTGCCATAAAAATAAATTGAGTTAATTTGTTTTTCTCAAGCTAGGTTCGTATTTTTTTTTTTTTTTTCCATAGAAGGCATTATGGAGCTTCCATTGCTTGAAACTTGAACACATCATTCGAAGCCGAAGACATTACATTCGAAGGAAAGAATCTTTACATGAGAAAAGGAAAAGTCAGTGAAGGATATACCTTTATTGGAGCAGTCGTACGTTCACAGTACAGTATGCAAAGCAGAATATTATATTGTTTGAAAACAAAGTTGGACAAAAGCACGATAGGATCAGACCGATCGAGAATACTTAATCAAGAAGCTTGGTAGTTGTGAAACTTGAGTTTATTATTCGTGTTTATAAATTTATAATTATATATAAAAAAAATAGTTAATTTATGTAAATTTAGATTTTGTATAAATTAAAATAAATTTACAAGTTAATTTATTGAGTCTATTGAGTTTATGATTTTAATATGTTAACTAGCTTTTAAAATCAGTAATATAATAATTTTAACTCAAGATTAAATAAAATATAAACAAATTTTTTTTTTTATAAAACCTTTACAATTTATTTTATTACAAGTTTGAATATATATAAAAAAAATAAAATTACATTTAATATGTATTTATTAAATAAAATAAAATAAATATTATTTAATTAGTTAGATTGAATAATTATTTATATATGACCATATTAAAATATTCATGCTAAATATTACAAATTATAAAATATGAATAACTTTTGTTTGATTAAGTATAATTTGAATTATATTTGAATAATTTTTTAATGTATATAATATTTAAATTATAAAATTATATATTTTAATAACTATTTATTAATCGAGGCAAACTCTTACAAGTTTATATTATGAGTTTACTTCTCTTTTACAAGTTTATCTAAACTCAATAGTTTAATAACCTTGCTTCTTACGTTAAATTAGCCTATATATTGAACTTAGTATACAGTCAAGCGGCTTCCTCTTACAAAGAAACTGAACAAAGCTATACATTTAAATTAATTATATATTTATCAAAATTTGATTGAGCAGTGAGATAAAATAAGGAAGCATTCTAGTTAGGTATAGTGAGCACACACACAGTTAATCCTTAACTCTGCTAGCTTGTACTTGGTTTATATATCGCATAATTCTTCATATTAATAAATCTAGAACCACATGTCTCAATTATGTTCTTACTTTCAAATAATTCTACAATGACAGTGTCAATAAAAGTTGTATAAAATGAATCCCACTTCAAGTAGTTTTGAAATAAATTCTACTAGAGTACATATATATATATATAAAATCCTAATTGGATGTCGTTGAACATAATTATATGGAGAAATTGATAATAAAATGAGATTTTTTTTTCTTTCGTACTTCACATAATTCTTCGTATATAATTATAACTTTACAGCCTTAAGTCTTAACATGACATAAGCAAAGTGCCCTTACTTTCATATAATTTTACAACAATGCCAATAAAATTTGTATTAGATAAATACCTTCCACGCTTTTTTGAAATAAACGACGAGAATATAATCCTATGATGTCATTAAACCTAATATGGAGAAATTGAGAATCAAATGAGATTTGGACAGTATTAATGCTAATCCAGAAGTAATTACCAAAATAATTCTATAACTGCAGAAGCTAAAAAATGCTCCAATAACTGTTATATAATCACATAATTGTGCTGTACTATTTTATCACATTAATGAAATATAAATTATTAGGGTGGGAGATGCCAAAAGCAAAATACAAGAGTTAAAAAAATCGATCGAAACAAGTTCCCACTGGCAAACCTTAGTCTATTCTCTGTTAAATAAAGTATGTGTAGAGAAAATAAAATTATGTCCAGAAATATGAACAAAATCACATTCTTTTTAAGATAATACTTACCCCAGCACGTTATGTTTGGTGCAGAATATATAACAAATTATTTATCCAAAACACTACCAGATTTATAAACAATAACTTCTAGAATATATTTTAAAAAAAAATTTTAGAGGAATTTGAAAATGCAAATTACTTTTTTTTTTTTTTTCTAATAGGTCAAATTCCTATTTATAGTAATTAAGAATTTGTACTATAAATAATTTTTAAGTTAAAATAGTGTTTTGATCCCTTAACTTTTATTCATTATTTCAAATTAATTCTTTAATTTTAAAACATTTCAAAATGGTTCCTTAAGTTGATTGTAATAAAGAGAGTGGGTTCAACTTTAGAATATAATTTACACTGAGAAATTTGAAAGATCCGAACCCACAAAATTTTCATAGCCTAATGGCTTACATCATTTGTCTTAAATTAAAAAAAAATATTGAAAGAGATAAATGTCATTTTTAGAATAAAAAAGGAATTAAATATAATTAAGTCAAATTTGAAGGAAATTTAAGTTTTTTCTTCTAATCTGATTGATGCTATACATATGAAGAAAAGTTAAGGCAGAAAGGTGAAAATAAATTACTTTTATTTTCTACTTTGTAATTTTTTAAATTATCATAAGAAATAAAAATGATCATTTTTATAAATTAAATTATCGCATAAGAAAGTTAACTTGAATTATTTTTTTTTATCACTTTTCAAGTGTTTAGAAAATGAAAAAAAAAAAAAATTCAATCTCCATAGTTTTATTCTATTTTTCATTTGATTTTTATAGTCTTAAATTTTGTAACTAGATATTTACAAATTTTTTCAATTTAGCCTTCACTATTAAATCTCAGAAAATATTTCATTAAATTTTGTTTATATATATATATATATATATATATATATATATATGATCTATGCTACTAACAAAATTGAAAATAGATAATGTTACCTCATCTATATTGGCAAAAATATAATGATAGGGACTAAATTAACGATCATATAACTTATAAAAATCTAACTCTACAAATTTTTGAACTATATAAAAAAATTAAATACTAAGCGAAACTATAAGAATAAAAAAGATCCATATAAGATAAAATATGAGTAATTAAAATTAATTTAAAATTTAATAAAAATACTTTCAATTTCTCTTACACACACACACATATATATATATATATATATATATTTGTGTTTTAGATAATTATGTTATTTTTCTAATTGAAATAGTTCGATCTGTCCCTTTTTGCGCATTCTGTTCATTAGCAAGGTTGAATTGACCATAAATTGTCCAATTAATTTCCTTTAATGCCAACAGCTTGATAGTGAATATAATTAAAGAATCACTCATTCCAGGTTAATTATCTGGTCAATTAATTGTACGTACGTTCAAATCCTGAGGGTAAATATTAGTATTGCACGTAACTTCTGGCTATTGGTCATAGCTTCAAACACAGAAAACTCATAATGTTCCAAGAGGGTCATAAAGACAAACGGTTCAATGGGGCAAAAGGGTCTCCCTCATGACCCAAGGAAAAACAGAAGTTTGAAATTCCAAGAAGCTAAGTCGACCATGACCAAGTCTTCGTTTCCACACTCCCATTCTAACTTTTTTTTTGTTTTTTTCTTTACTAAGCACCAACGGAGAAGCTTACCGAGAAACTCGCTGTTACTGACACCTCCCCTTCATATATATTTTGCACAGATATTAGTGTTCAAATCTATACGGTGAACCAGAGAAAGCAGAAATACCCAGAAATCATGGAAGACATCGACACTAGTTCTTTAATATACCGTGCTTGTGAATTAGCTCGAAAACTTGAATCAAACTTTCCCACCTTGACCAACAAGCCAGATATGCTATCCATGGCCATTGATGAGATTGTGAAGGCATTTTTTGCCGCAAAAGAAAGGCTTCTGTTTTCCCATCACCAAACACCACCTTCTTCTTCCTTTGCTCAAACACAGCAGCTTCAGATGGGTTCAACTTCGCTAATGCAGGAATGGCTAATAAGGTCAAGTAATTATGCACAGCCTGTGGATCACTTGATTCAGACGCAGCAACTTCAAGCTGCACCAACGGAAGCATCACCCTCACGACTGCGAAGAAGGTACAAAACTTTCTTAATAAGTCACATAATAATTTTGATTTATTGAATATTATGTTTGTGATTGAAACTAGCTAGTATATTGCCTTGGACTATTATAATTTATACCTATATGTATATGCACCAGAGCTTCCTTCTCTTTTACGTCCCCCCATTATAGGAGGTTCTTTTAAATGACTTACACCTCATTCTCGCAATAATTGAAAGAGAGAAAGAAAGAAACAAAGTGGTGGAATGTGTTTTCGGGTTTCGGCCTACCTTTAGCAAAGAATCCGTACTTGATAATTGGTCTGTAACCGAAAGGGGATAGACTCAGAAAAAAGTAGGATAGAATTTTCTCAGATCTTTCTTAGTGACTAGGCAGTATTACTGTATATATACAGTATTACTGTATACAAGTGTATCAGTTTCTATGCTTTTGGCAACCCCACTAATGATTATTAGCACGCACTAGCTACTAGATATATACATTTATAATTTATTTGCAATAATTTCTTGGACATTATTGGCTTGATAATTGAATTTATATTCTCTTAAAATAATAGCAGGAAAGATGATTCGGAGAAGATGACAGTTATGGCTCCTGCACCTCAGTTTGGAAACACAGAGGTTCCACCGGAGGATGGTTTTACTTGGCGAAAATATGGCCAGAAAGAGATATTTGGCACTAAGTACCCAAGGTGGATATATAATTAATTATACTTAATTAAATAACTCAACTCGTCATCTAGTAGTAGCTATCGATTAAAACGCTCAAATTGACCCACATGCATATATATATATATATATATATATCTATTGTTGAATGGTTTTAATTATAAAAATATTTACATTAATACGTGTTTTTGGTGTTTTATAGTTTGACAAATTCAATTCAAAACTTAGCAGAAGACCCTTTATTCTCATCTGCACATGCATATCTATCAATCATTGCTCTTTTTTCTTTATTTTAATGCAATGCCTTTTACATTTATTCTTGCTAGCTCATACCTGAAAATTCAGCAGTACCCCAAAAATTGACCCATTCCCTCAAAATAGTAGCTAGCTAGCTAGTTGACAGTTTTCATTAATTTGTCTGGCAGTACTCATGGCTGTTGTTTTCCAAATTGATGCCACAAAACACAACCAATTTTTATAATTAGTACATACGTCACACATTTAAATGTCTGATTAATTAATTGAAAGTTAAATTATTGTTGGTTATTACAATTTTACTTATTTTTATCACATCTTCATATAATTCAAAAGTTTGTAATTAAGTTCCTATAATTTTAAATATTAATTTAATTATTCTAATTGTAAAATTTTGGTTACATTGCTAACCATGTGCCATAATCATGACATTTTAATTATGTACAATCTATGAACTCACCAAAATCACTTGACACTGGTAGCATTGCAAGCCACACGTATGAGTAGATTTCACTTCATCCCATTTAATTTATGGAATCAAATACGTTATACGTATGTACAGGATTAGCAATGCCAATTTTAAAATCTATTAGTACAGTGAAATAATTTGATGACAAAGGCCAAATTAAAAATTTTTAAAAGTACATGAACTCAATTATAAATTTCTAATTTATAAAGATCACATTAAAACTTAAATAATTAAAAACTACAGATAGAATAACTATTCATTACTTAATTAATCTTCCTAGCTATTTTTCAATATTCTTTGGTTTGTAATACTTCATTTTTTCAGGAGTTACTACAGGTGCACCCACCAGAAATTATGTGAATGCGGAGCCAAGAAGCAAGTGCAGCGACTTGATCACAACCCTAACATATTTGCAATAACATACCGAGGTAGTCACAGTTGCATTATGTCCTCCATAGCCCCTTCATCAATTCCACCACCAAAAGTGCTACTTGATATCTCACAGCAGGATATGACCATTTCCTCTCAATTGTCTTCATCTTCAACTCCGGTTTCCCCGTGGCTGACCTCGGGGTACCGCAGCCTCCACGGTGGTGCCGCCACTGCTCCAGCCGGTGTAGATGCCGATAGTGCCATTGCAGGACCCTCCACTTCAAGATATGGTAGTAATACCGATTATCTAGCAGATATGGCTGATGCCATGTTTAATTCTGGTAGCAGTAGTGGTAACAGTACGATGGAATCACTCTTCCCATTCACTGAAGATAAATGAGAGCTTGGCGAGAAGAAAAGTTGAACAGTATTATTAATCTAGCTAATTTAAAAAAGAAAAAAAAAATCAATTTCATTTTTTTAAAAGTTGTATTCTTGGATGCCATAGCCATCGACCCTGCATGTATGTGCTAATTTAATTTATAAATTTTATATTTTCTGCGGCATGTAGTGTTTGTAATTTTCTGTTCTTTTTTCTGAATGAGATTGACTGTTCACCATGGAAATTACCGTCGGAACCCTTGAAGTGGATGTCATAAACCGGAGTTGCAATAATCAGTTAATGCAAATGATCAATTTTTAGTTATTTATACCTTTTGCTTTTATATGGTTGGATAAATTTCATCTCTCAAAATTAATCTTGAGAAATTATATTTTATTTCGTAGTTCAATTACAACATTAATTAATGCAATTTCAAACACTAATATCTTGTCTATATAATCTATTTAAAAAAAGTAAAACTGTTAATGAGTATTAAATTTATTGTCTAATAGTAACGTAATTGATAAAAGTTAACAGTTTAGCCTTTAAAAATCAACTTTTACTATTTGTTTTAAGAAAAACTACTACTTTGGCTTTCAAAAAAAATGATTTGTCAAAGCATATAGCATAAATTAATTTTTTTAAAAGCAAAGTCGAAGACTCAAAAATTAACTTTCTATTAGTTAAATATGTGACTATCAGACGTTAAATACAATAAATAATTAATAAATGGATAAAACTTATGTATTATTACTTATATATTTATATCAGGTTTCCTAATTACTTAATGACATTTGAACAATTTTTTACACTTTATTCACTTTTTTATTAATATTGTTAACTCTCACATTTTAAAAAATTATACACATGTTATTAATTAATTAAGAGAACTTGATATAATTATATAGTGTATAGCATATAAGTTTTTTCCTTATAAATTTGTTTTTATGATAATTTAATTAAACAAAATATTATATTAAAAAAATTAGATATTAATATTATAATTAGGCTATATACCATTCCAACAAACATAATCCATATTCTCCCAAAAAATCATCAGTTGTTGTTGGCAATGATTCATGGGGACAAACTAGGGTAGCCCAACACTCACGTTCACGTCTCCGAAAATAACTTGGATGTTTCCTACGATGCAGATGCACCAACAAGTGAGCTCAACTTTTTTGGAGAAAAAGTTAACAATACTGTAATTTCATTTTTGTCACTTTTTTCGCTCTAATCTGATTCTTTTCTCAGATTCGTCCCCTTTAGATAATTATGCTCCTTAATTAGGTCATCGTGATCGCCTTTCCATGTGGTTTTATCTTTGCTTGGGTCCACAGCCAACTTTAGAGACAAACAAAATTAATTTAATTTCGTCAATTAAAGTCCGAATTGAAAATTATATAGTAAGATTTATGCGATATGATGTGTAAATGTCCTTGGTATCTGATGAATTTATTTTGTTACTTATGGTTGCTTTACATCTAATCTTGTGGCACATATTCGTGTTTTCTTTTCTTTTCTTTCTTAAAAGAAAAAAGCATAGATTTGTTGATTTTAGCAATCTATATAAAGAACTACAACAAGCGGCACAATTTGACATTTAATTATTGGACTTTTATGCACCTCTGTGATCTAATTATAATGATGACTCTACATTTTCATTGGGAAATGATTTACATATAGCTCACTTGCAAGTACCAATATTAATGCAAATTAACTACAATGGCTCAGTAAGCATCTAAGTATCAAACTGTCGCTACAGAACAAGTCATTGTGAGTACTGTACATATATATATATATATATAGGCATATAATAAATAGCTTAAATTTATACTTTTTTATGGTTAATTTTTTATAAAATAATACATAGATTGCCCAAGAGATTTGTACTATAAAATTTAACTTTTAGACTTCAAAACTGTACACATAAAACTAAGGATATATTTGTTCAACTTGGCCTACTTGAAGGCCAGAAAAAAAAAAACAAACAAGGAGGATTCAAATATTTTCAGCTGTAGGAGGTTGGATGTATCAGTATTAAAATTGAAAAGGCTATACTCTAGCTCCTAAAATAGCAATGTAATACTGTTGATTTTATACAATCTTGATCATTTGATGATTGAACATGTATGAATGGTCAATTAATTCTTAAGCCACACAGTCAAGGATAAAAATTAAATAACTGTAAAATAATCGTCGTCTTATCTCTATCTTATCTTAATTATTTTGAATTTAAATGATTTCGGATTACTTTATTGTAAGAAATTGCTTTTGTACTCTATATATACAAAATATACTTTTATAGTTGAATCGAATAAAATTCCAAAAGATAAACTTTTATACGTACAATTTTATACTTCAATTCAACCCCTTTTTAGTAACGTTAATTGGAGTTTGGAAACATCTATACAGGAATTTTAATTATGTTGCACATATTTTAGACTTCAAAAGTTAACAAATAACAACTATATATTGAAAGTACACACTGCTCTTCCCCACTTGTGTTCCAGAAACATGATTGTTAAGTATACTATAATCTCAAAATATAATTAAGTAAAGCAATCTAAACTGTTAAAGGAAAAACATTAGTTAGGCACCCAGATATTCCAAAAAGCAACGTACGTCTTGAAAGCATAAAAATGCTCCAACCTTAACCATGGCAGTTACGTGTTGATGGGGAGTTATGAATAGACAAAAGGGTCTCCAGCAAAGAAAACACAGTTGAAAATTCAGAAAAAGATCAATTTTGTTCATTAGCTTTTGTTACAGACAGCTCGTCTTCTTGTGGATTAATTTTCTTCCATACCTATCATCAATTACCCTCTACATACGTCTGTCCTTGGACAATACTTTCCCGGGACATTGTGGCCCCACTTACTCCAATCACTCTTTGTCTTCGTGCTAGGCACCTTGTGTCTGTGACTAAAGTTCATGCTTATTAAATCAAGCATTTGCATGACGCGATTGACAAAATCCTCAGTTTTCATGCCCATCATAGGCAATTTCATCGATTCCTCACTTAGCTTATTGGACCTTCGGAATTGCCCCTCACCACACTCCCCTTCACAGAAATATCCTCTCCATCAAGTTTTGAGGCTGTCATGGCTCTCAGACCCATGCATGGTACATATAGCAGATAAAAAAGCAGACAATAATAAAGCAAGCCACATAGATATAAAGCACAAAGGTTGTTATATACTTGCAAATCTTTTTACATAGAGACCCAACATATATATCACATTGATTATTTGTGTCAAGTGGGACGACCAAATTCTCTCACTACAGTTCAGAAAAGGATAACTTAAAATGTAAGTTTTTAGTGTTTGTTATCGTACTGTTAAATAAAAATATCACCAAGTGTTTCTTTTCATGCAAGTGATATTTTTTTACAAGTCAACATTACATGATTGGTCTTATAGAAAATATCTATTATATATATATATATCATATATCATATATTTATTAGAGAATTCAATAATAAACATTTAAAAAACGATATTTAAGTCTAGTCACAAAAAGAGACAGACTTAGATAATGTTCTTTAAATTTATCAAATTCTTTAATAAACACATGATACTAAAAAAAAAGTTTGAAATGATCAATCATGTAATGACTGAGATGTACAATTTTTTCACTTAATCATGTTTTGATCAAGGGCTCAATAACAAACACTTAAAATCTCACCTAAAGTTCTGCCCAGAAAACTGAAAAATGCAAACCGATACTAATTAAATCAGTGTCAAGCGTAGCTGGGAAGCTATATCAAGCTGACAATGATTTCAAACAAAGTGGAAATGATCATCAGTGCCAAAACCAGCAGACTCCACCCCGAGATCTACAGTGCCTGTAGTACTTGAATAGACAGTATCAGCATTATGATCAGATGCTATCTTTGAGGGCACAATTGAAAGCTCAGAAAATTCAAAGTCCTCCAAATCTGACCACAAACTGGGTTCCAAGTTGTCTGTTATGTCACTTAGTGATGTGTCTTCCTTGGGATATTCTTGCTTTACGAGAGAAACTGATAATGAGCTGATCAAAGGAGGACGTCCATGAACCTTTTGATCATCGTTTGGTACCATAGATTCGGTCACAGGAAATGATTCCCAATTACCAGAATCTGTGACCATTTCAGGAGCCTTGAGGATGCCCTGGCATGTGTGAAATCCAAAGTACGTTGTTCGGTACATTTCTGGATTCTCCTGTATCTTCTGAACCTGTTTGATTGCCTTGCAACCTTGATCATGTTTGCGACTGCACCTGAAATAACTCCTGCATATTAAATGAATAACAATTTGAATTAATTAATTAATTTTAAACACTAACCATGACAAGTAATATATAACCACTGAGTACTAAATTCTATGTTTCCGTATTGTCCTAAATAACAATTAGTAATTTCTAAGTTCAGCAAAGTTTAGAGTCTTGTAGCTGTTTGAGTTTTCTAGTTTTAGTATGAATCAGGAAGGAAAGTGTTCACTAGCGAAATCCTAAATAAGTCATTATAATATTTCTATATATAGATCACCCTGTAGCTAAGAATTGTTTCTTCTTCGAAAATGGAAACGAAAAGAAAGGGAAAAAAAACTACTGGCCAGTGCGATTTCTATATAAGTCGCAGCTGCGCTATTTAACTTTCAAAGTACAAGAGATAAAGAAATGGGAAGGAAAATAAAGAAGACCTGGGGAATTTCGAATTGAGGATTTCTTTCTGCCCGTACTTTCTCCATGCATGATTATCATCAATAGTGTGGGAGACTTTGGTCGATGTATGTGCAATCTTCCTGCAACAATTTACGAATCCCATGCATGTTATTCCATGTAATAACATATATGATAGCAACGCAGTTCAGAATTAGTTAAATAATTCTCAAACCTTTCATAGCAGAAAACCCACTTGAATCTGAACCCTAGAAATACCCAGACACTAATCAAAATTAACATAGTTGAATTCAATCCAATCTTCTCATATAATTATACCCATCAAAGTCCAGCCTAACCTCAAAGTTTCAATTTTTCCCGTACTAAAGAATAAGAGAATATGTCCGTACAAATCCCAAAATTTCCAAATCATGGCGGTAATCGAAATCACTGACAAAACAAGCTTCGTTGACTGTGGAAGTGAAGAATATTATGAGAGTAAAAGAATCGATCAGAGTAAAGCTGACCTTCTTTTGTAGCTGCCTCTCCGATCCTTCGTAGCCGGCGACGATCTCTTCCTGCTCTCGCCGGAATCATCAGACCTCCTATCATTGCACGAAGCAGTCCACACCGGCGACCCATTCTCACCGGAAATCGCCGAATTCCGACTGAACTCCCCGCCGGCTTTGGAGGAAGTGAGAACGGAGATACTTTGGGTGAAAGATCTCAGAATTTTGGCCACGAGTTCTTCGGCTGTGGGAGGCCCATCAAGTCCAAAAGGCTTTTGAATCAGAACCTTGAGCTGGGACGCAGACTCCTTACCCTCAACGAGCTCTCTGATGATGTTCTCCCTCTTTGCAGAGACATTTTCAGGGCAAAGAGTAGTCATTTCCTTCTGAGAATCAGTTTGGTTTTACTTTTTTCTCCTTAACGGAAAAGATTTTGGGTTTTGATTTTTGGTTTGGATATAGAAATAGGGTAGCGGCTGGCTGAGTGGCTGGCTTTGGTGAGAGTGGGGAAGAAGAAAGGGATGGGGAAGGAAGGAAAGAAAGAACCAATTGACTGGAAAATGTGAGGAAGGGGAGGTGATGTGAAATTAATAAATGAACATAAACTTTTCCACAGATAATAACTTGGCTTACAAAGTTAAAGGATGACGTTGCCCTTGTGATGCCAGAATGACGTGCCCTTCTATTTCTTTTCTTTTTATTTTTTTATTTTGTTTTTGTTTTGCCTCGGAGAAAAATACTATTCACTGTTCAAACCCCATCTAGAATGTTGCTAAATTCCACGGTTGATGGCAAGAATCACTTTCCTCTTCATAAAGATATAATCAGAATTCAGATCAGAAGTCAGGTTTTATAAATTTACTACAATAAGTTTTTTCAACTAACTAAGGTTATATCAGACTGTGGCGTGATTAGCCTGATGGGAAAAGGATAACATTATGTTGGAGAAAAGTAATATTAATTTTTTTTGTTGTTTAATAGGATAAGGTTCTTTATGAGACAGAGGTCAAATTTCATTGTGATTGCTTGCATTCAAATAGTTGCCAGATTATACATCTCTCTCAAGTTATTGATACTTTGATATTTTATTAAAATTTTTTAGAGTGAAGTATTTTTTAAAAGTATGCAACCATATTTTTATAATAAATATATGTACAAAAGTTGCTAAAATTAATATGTGAAAAATCATATTAAATTTTACCATCAAAATGTAATTTATTAAATTTATATTTTTAAAATTTCATTCCAATAGCATATATTTTTTTTATTGAAAATTGTAAATTTAACATTTTTTAATTTTAAAAAATTAAATATTTTTATATTGATCAAATGTGTATGTATGTGTTTGTTTTTTATTTACTATTAAATTATAATTCATAGTTTTAGTCCAATATTTTTTTTATATTATATAAATAACAAATATAAAAATATTTTGGTTAAAACATGTTTAATTATCTCTCACATTTTGCTGTAAGATATATTAGTGCGATATAAAAAATTAAGTTTGTACAACTCTGATTCAAACAACATATTTTGACGAGAGTGCAAGTTATGTTTTAAACTTCTCATCAAGGAGAATTTTTGTAGGGGAAAATATTTTTTACTACTCTTTTTGTATTAACAAACTTAGGCCAAATTAGTCCCATTTTTTTTTTCGTTCCAAGTGACTCCGTACATTTTATTAATCATTTGAAATAAACTTAAAAAATTAATGTCCTTAATTAAAACTCCATTTAAAGATGACACAACAGACTGATAAACAAGTATATAAAATTTAATTTAATAATAAATTATGTAGATATGACAAGTAAAGAATATTTTTCACAGTATATTAATAACAGGTATTTGAAAAAGTTACGCTATATCCGGTCTTTACTTTCAATTACATTAATCTACCTGTTCTTCGAGCTTTTCTTTTTTCATCCACAAAATGTGGTTTTGATTCGATATCCAGTCTCGTTCACATTCATGATAACTCTGGGTGTCTAGGGGACCGCATCAGGTTGAACTTTTATACGACATGAGATCTAATTTGATTTTAAATTAGATCTTTTTTCTTAAATTTAAGATCTATTCCAACTCAATTTTAACTCAATAAGCGATAGTCAGGTAGGTTATACTGCATTTGGTTTAGTTAAATAATTATTTTTTTATATATTTATTTTATTAAAATAATTTTTTATTAATAAAATACTTTTTTTAATGAAAAAAGTAAGATTTAAAATAAATAAAAATAAAATTATGATTTAAAATGAAAATTGATCAAAATTTTAAAAAATTAATATTATAAATAAAATTTATTTTATATATATAAAAATAATAATAATACTATAGTCAAGCCTCGTGTAACCTCAAAACTTGACCCTACTTGACTTAACAAAATTTGTAAATTTCTTTTTATTCTGATGTAACCAATTTGATTTGATATGTGTGGACTAATCAGACCACTGAATCAATTATTCACATCTAATAATAGCCATATATATAGATGAAGATGTGTTTACCGTAGAGGACTTACAAAATTTGAATGCCATGCTTAAATTATAGTTGGAAAAAAAAACAAAGTCAAATAAATTATAAAATAGTATTTTAGTAATTTTACATGATTAAATTTTTCGAATTTAGATGACAAATGACTTATTGTTACAGGATTAATATTAAAAGGGTCCATTCTAAGTTTTAGATGGGCATTACAATTAAAAATATGAGTGAGTGTAATTTCTCCCAAATATGACAGGAACAAACTCTGTGTAAAATGTTTACTGTAAATTATACCAATATACCAGTAAGTTCATTTTGAATTTGGTTTCTTTTTGTAATCTACAGAGCATGTTTTCCCTATAACCTGTTATTGGTTTCTTAATTTTTTTTTTTTATTGAGTAATCGAGAGTACGTCGTCTACTTTATTAGGTCTTGTAATTAATTATTTAATTGCCAACATTTCACCAAAACCAAAAAAAAAAAATCCATAAGAACAGTACCTTCTTTTCTATTCGGCAAGACCAGGTGCTTTAGTTTTAAATTAACCAGGCCTTAGCAAAAAAACTATTCGATTCATTCCTTTCACATTCTATCTCTTATCTCAGTTTCTAGAAATATTATTGGTTTTGCATCCATGCCTTAAATAAATCATAATTATCAAATTGTTTAACTTACAAAGCACGGATATAAAGGGCCCATCATCAATCATGGACCTGAACCATTCCTTAAAATGATGATTATCTTCTGAAATCTATATAAAAATGACACAGTTATCTCATTTAAATTAATCTACATAACATTAAATCATAATTATCATCTGTATGCAGATTAGACTCAATTAATTTTACTAATATTATCATCGGTTGTTGTGTCATATACAGATGGAGACTTCATCAGTACCCTGATGCTTAGAGAGGAAAATAATTAGTATATACCAGAGTTTTTGTCACATAAATTATTCATTTTAAAGAAAATCTAAGATAAAACATTCAATGTCATCAGTTGTGTTTATTATAATATAAAGTCTTCAACGGTAAAATAATTAAATATGTTAAAAAATATTGGTTAATTTTAATATATTTATGTGACAATTAAAATTTAATATATCAATCTCAATAAAATTATTTTAAAAAAATTGAAAGCTGTCGAAAGATAATTTTATTAAAATTAAAACATTAAATTAACTGTCACAACGGTAAATTGATCATTAAAAATATCACCCATTAATCATTGTAGTGATTAGAAAATGCGAATGCAACATTAGACCAGTGCAAAATAATAAGATGATCAATTGGTTAGTCAAATTTCTTAATATTTGGTCAACTTAACACAAAATGGCATAAATTGAATATTAGATATAATAAGAGTTAATGATAGCGACCAAACTTTGATCAACCAACAATAGGCCTATATTTGATATATGAGTGATTTGGCAGTGATAAGAGACGAATAAATAATTATGATGCATAATTGTTTTGACTAACAATTTGGCATTGCCAAAGGGCAACCACACAGTGCGAATGCCATTTGGGCCATTATCTATATTGCATCCTCACATTTGCTATTGCTAGACTTCACTGTGCAAATTTCTCCAATCATCTCGTGTTCGTACTATCCGTTGGTCATAATTGATGTGATTCCCATATCAACATGATCCATATGTTGTTTAGTTTTAATAAATTACTTGATAGGGTTACCTTTTGTTTCTTTTCTTTTAGTTATTTTTTATTATATTCTTTTTCATTTGGTTAAATTAAGGTCTATCAGTAAGGACATACTCTCTTGAAAACAAATTAATTAATATAAGGTAAAATTTTTTTGTGTAATTTTGAGTACATTAATACATTTAATTATAATGTAATTATATAATTTTAATATTATTATTTTTGAGTTAATATTTAAAATAATAAAATTATATAAATTAATATAAGAGTATCGATGTATTTAAAATTATAAATATACTAAAAATGACACCTTATTTTAATATATTACAATTTCAACTATACAAGGTGTTAGTGTGTAATTTATATATGTTTTGAAATATTATTTCTTTGTCAATAATCGTATTAGCCTAAAAACGTATCTGAGTAAAATTAATAAAACTAAATATAACCTTATAAAAATTTTGACATGTTTCACGTGAAGATTTTTAAGACTTATAAGGTAAACAAAACCTAAACTTACCTATTTAAAGTATCTGGTGAAAGTGATCAATAAATAATTTAATAATATATACCCTTCACCCGTTTTTTTCCGCACTCTCTTACAAATCATCCCAAACTCTAGTCTAAGTCGAAGTGTTGGAATCTACCAAATTCAATTAAAAGTTTAATTTGTTTATTTTTATCGTGTTTGTTGTTGAAATATTTTTTTTAAACATTGTGGATTAGCATTAATTTATTATTAGTTCAATTTATTGGGTTAATTAATTAAGTAACTAATTTTGACATAAACAAAGAATGAATTAGGTTTAAGTTAATTATGAATAATTACTGATAGGTTAGATTATCCACAAGTCTATTTGATAAAGGCCCAATCTATAACTCAAATTTTGTTAGTAGTTATCCTATTAGATTGTTGACTAAGAGGATAATAGGATTTTTTTTTATAAGCCAATTTATATATTATAATATCTAATTTTTTTTAAATATAAAATCAAAGTAGTTGAGGGAGTGAGGAGTTATAATTTAAAATAAAAAAAAATATTTTATTCATTTAAAACTCTATGTTTTCTAGACATATATTAACTCTCCAATTATGATAACTCATGATAAATTGATTTTATAACAATTTAAACTCTTCTCTCTCTTAGTTTTTTATTGAGTACATGGAAGAGATTTTGGACAATATAGGTTGTTATTTCTACTACTTAATTTATGACAGCAATGAAGATCTATATTAGGGATAAGTTTTTTCCATTCTCATTAATGATTTATTTATATTTATTATAATCTCCCAAAATTTTCATCATGTGTAACAATTAATGCATTTTTATTTTAAATTTTCCATTATATTGTAATCATTTTATTAATCTAATTATTGACTCAAAGTTCATTATTATATTAATTTTCTATGCAAAAATATTTGAAAAACTATATTAGATAACAAATTTGCAGCAGAACTTGATGAAATGAGTTTATAACACTTCGATTACAATTAGAATGATGGAAAATTCAAAGTTAGTGAGTGGAAAAAGAACTACGAACAACCCAACCACCACATACAAAATAATATAGAAATTGGTTAATATGTTTTAATTTACAAAATTGACTTAATCTTTCCTTTTTATTCTCCTCATGTGAAATTTTTTTCAATTAAAAAAAATGATTTATGGTATTTATATTAAAATATTTATGAAAAATATGAACATTTGTTTTGTGATTTTCTAAATTATGAACTTTGGAAAAACAAAGAGGTTTTTGAACTCATTATTTTATTTGAAAATGTTCAAGGAAAGAAACTTTTTATTTGTCTTTAAAATTGCTTAGTTTGAATTTCAACCTAGCAAAAGTTGAAATAAAGTGAGATTAGAAATTGACAAAAGGAATTTTACCAAAAACGATTTTATTCACATTGATTATCTTAAATTTATTTATTTTTTTGTAAAAAAATTGATTGAACATAAGCCTTTGAAACCCAATTTTATTCCTTTAGAAAATGCGCATAATAAGATATAAGTTGTTGGAATTCTAAGTTTATTTTAAGCGTGCGTAACTAATATTAAGTAATGCCTATTGATTCAAGATCTCACATGGCTGCACTAATGAATCATTAGATGCTCATGAAGACTTGGTCTTATATGACAATATTAATGTTGGAAATAATATACCTATGGAGGTATTGGATCTTATATGACAATATTGTGGAGAAAAGTAAAAATCATTTCCAAAAAATGAGCCTATGGAGATGTTGGCTCACATGGCAAGAAACCAAAGATGTCTATAGAGGCATTAGACCTCATATGACAACAACAAAATGAAGAT
Source organism: Delonix regia (assembly GCA_037074485.1). NCBI lineage: Eukaryota > Viridiplantae > Streptophyta > Magnoliopsida > Fabales > Fabaceae > Delonix > Delonix regia. The sequence goes on along the minus strand of CM073452.1, from coordinate 15,186,216 downwards.
TGAAATTATTTACATAGGTTGCCTATAGATGTGTTAAATCTCACATGTCAACATTGGAATAAAGATATCCTTAGAGGCATTGGATCTCACATGACACTATTAATAAAACCACGCATTGGTGTTTGTGTGTGGGTGTTTAATCAAACATGCATAAGTGTATGTGAGTGTTGATGTTTGATTGGCTTCATTTAACTTGAGATTTTTCCTTACTTGCTTCCCCCATTGTCAACTTGAGTTCCCATCTTCACCTACTTGCCTTTCGCTTCTCACCTCTTTTCTTTTCTCCAATAAGCTTTCCAACAAATAAATCCTCACCCAAATTCATGCAACAATAATAGGCAAACCCAACATGTTTTCCAAATCAAATTTGGACATAGAAAGGTTAATAACATCATTGAATTTGAACAATCAAGAAACCTAATTAGGTGACAAACCTTCAATATATAAATAAGGCAGCCAATGAAGTAAATACTATGCATTGGAACCAAAAGCAAATGCCAATTTTTAATGCTTCTTGAATACCAAAATGGACCTTAAGTTACACTACAATTGGAAACCAATTTTCAGCATAAAATAGGACTCCAAACACGCCACTATTAAATATGTTTTGAAGAAAAGAAATTATGATACTCTTAGCCTTTTTTCCTAATACCAAGATCACTCCAAAGCACCTTATTATTTGAAGCAAAACTCTAAACTATTTCTCAACACAAATTAGACATCCACACTTAAAAGTAAAAAGTGCGTCATGTGGCAAGTTCTTTTGACAGCAAATAAAACAAACTTTGAGCGAATTTCAAGCACCATTTTAGCACCAAAATACAACACCCATTGAATGCCATTTTAACAAGAAGACCAGAGCATACAGGGGACCAGTGTATAGGGGATGAGCATCAGATTTCTCACAACAATTGACAACAAATTCTTCATCGAAGTTTAGCAAAAATTACAGTAAATAAAGTGGCAAAACATATCAGATTTTATCACTCATTTGATAGCAAAAAAATCAGTGAGAATTGACAATAAACTTAGTAAAAAACTACCAGCCAATGAAAAAGAAAACCAGAGCATACTTGGGGGGGGGGGGGGGGGGGGAGATGTGCGTTAGATTTGTTATAACAATTGACAGCAAATTCTTCATCCAATTCCAGGGAAAATTACAGCAAATAAAGTGGTAAAACATATGAGACTTGAGCATCCATTTGACAGCAAAAATGTTTGCAAATGTACAGCAAAGGAACTCAATGAAAATTGACAATAATTTTAGCATAATAACTACCAGCCAATGAAAAGGAAAACCAGAGCATATGGGGGAATGATGTGCATTAGATTTCTCACAACAATTGATAGCAAATTCTTCATCAAAATTTAGCAAAAATTACAGCAAATAAAGTGGTAAAACATGTCAGATTTTAGCACCCATTTGACAGCAAAAATGTTTGAAAATGTACAACAAAAACTCAGTAAAAATCTACCAGCCAATGAGGATAATAACACCCGATTTTTTTTAGCAAAGATGGAGGAGTATGAATGCTTAATGTCAACACCATTTTGACAACCAATGCATCAGTAGATCTCAACGTAAATGGTCAGCCAAAAGAAGAGTACATAGGTTAACCAAAGCCAAAAAAAGTTTTGTGTAAGATGGTTACCTTCTTCTCCTTCTCTGCTTTCTTTTCGACTACCCTTCTCCTCTTCTTCCCTCTCCAGAAGCCTTCAAAAACCTCACCTGCCAGCGGCATCTTTTCTAGTCTTCCAGCCTCTTTTATCTTTTTTAGTGAAAAAAAAACTATGGTTTTCTTAATAAAATTTTAAATTACCCATGAACTCTTTTTAATTTTTTTTTTTTATAGTTTCCTTTGTCCATTGTGCCTTGACTTTTCAAAAAAGGAAAATTTTCCCTTTACTTCCTTTTTCCATTGTGTCTTGGTTTTCAAGAAAGAAAATTCTCCTATTTATTTCCTCTATTTTTTTTTTTTTTTCAATTTTTGATTTATTTTTGTTTATTTTCAACCAAAGAAACTAGAGTTTCCTTTTTTTCCATTGAGTCTTGGTTTTCAAGAAAAGAAATTCTCCCATTTGGTTTTTTTTTCTTATTTACATTATTTTTATTTTTATTTGATTTTTCAGATGCAATCTTAACTCTCCATGTGTCTCTTTTTAAATTTCAATTTCTATAATTTTCTAAACTTATTCATATATTTTCATTTTCTTTTAGGCACAATTCCTAAATAAATTGCTTGCATTTTTTCCAACTCAATTTTATTTTTAATTTTCTAAATTCTTTTGTATCTTTTTATTTTTCTTTTGGGCCCAGTTCTATTTTTTTCATTTTTCTTCTATTTTCTTTTTTGAATTTTCAATCAAATTTTTTTATACTTATTTATTTTTATTTTTTAGTTATTTTTGCAAATTAAATTGTTTAAGATTTTCATAATCATTGCTATTTTAAAAAATTATCCAAAGAAATTACAGTGTTCACAAGTACAAATGCTCTTGTATCGTAACTAAGTAGATTATCCTACACATTCAATTTATCATACTTAGAAAAAAAATGATTTTTTAAGAAAAATGAATAATAAAGATGCATGTAAATTTAAACACAATATTTTTTCAGTTTAAAAATTATTTGTATACAATTTAGTTCATTTAGGGAACATCATAAGATTAAAATTCTAAATGTACCTTATCAATTGTAAGAATGTGCTATTATCATTCGGGAATTAATAGGTATAACAAAGTCCGAAAATATCTTAATTGTAATAAATAAAAAATATGATAATTAATAATAAAATATTAAATGTAAAAGAAAAAAATTAATTCGATGCAAGAAGGGGCAGGCCACCGTTGTTATAGCGTTATAACAGGTCTACTTCTATTCATATAGGCTCGTTCTATTGGATTTTCGGCTTTGACAAAAACAAAAGTTTGCTCTAATCAAATATCCTCATGAAAAATAAATAAAAATTTACACTATGCTATTTTAGGAATTATCTAGGTTATACAAATTTTTTCTTTATTTAAAAATGTATATTCATATTCTTTCAAATCAAACAATATGTTAAGATTAAGTTATAATTACACTCTATTCAAAGATGGATATAAAATTCAATGGTGAAAGTTTTTAAATTGAATATTTGAATTAAGTGAGATAATTTTTTATTTTTTTTATAATCAAGGGAGGCATACTCTTATTAATTAGAAAACCAAATAATAATATAAAATAAAATTATATATAAAAATTAAAAATTAAAAAATTTAAAGGAGTGACCACACCTCACGCCTCCCACTTAGATCTATCCATACTTATGTTAACAAAAGTTTCTCTATATTTATTATTATCATAATATAATAAATATTAAATATGTATTTAACTCATTTAAAAATAGTTTATTTTCATATTTTAGAATAAGTTATATTTTAACAAAAAAAGTCAAAAATTGCTTGTAAGTTTGTGTATATTTTATTATAATATATAATAAAAAAATTAAGGTTTCGATTTTGCCACCATTTGAATTCAAATATGGATCCTCTTTAAGAGAGTGAAAGGTAGGATTAAACAATTCCAAAGCCAGGCCAATTACGAACACGAGGCCCGCCTTGGTGTCATTGTTGGGGTTGGTTTTGAACCCAGGCCCAATGTACTTGGTAAAGATCAGGCCAAGTCAACAAAAAAGAAGAAAAATTCAAGGACTAATTTTTTGGAACAAAAAAAGAATTGGATTATAGTATGTAAGGGTTTATCATTTTATAGAGAAATAGGGAATTGCACATAACTACCCAAGACAATGGGGCCCCAACCCACTGTTATAACTGAGCCAAATTGATTTGTCATCTTTAAATTGCAATAGTTAAAATAACCAAAAAATAGCAACAACATGAATTCCATTATATACTCTCCACAACTTAAACGAGGACAAGCACAAACGAGAGAGAGTAACTAGACAACAATATAAATAATATATTCTCCACTTCAGCATTGCTTTGCTTACAACCATACTCATTTGTTCACGTAACATCAGCAGGTTTTGTGATATATGGTGGAACATTACATAAAATGAAACAAAACAATTTAGTGGCAAAAACTCCTGTACATATAATAAATCTAAGAGTTAGCATCACAGAACCGTGCATGCTTAATATAAGTAAGCAAATTAAACTGCATACTAAATAGACCATGAAAGATACTTACAACAAATTATGGTACACAAGCTCTGTAACCAACTAGAGTTAAGTAAAAGACACATCCGAGCGCAGCAGTTGTACGACATTCATTTAAAGAAAGATGCTCACACATGATGCACTAGCCATAAGAAATACGGAAAAAGGACACAAAAGCAACGGTCTAAAAGAGCATCCCAATTACGTACCAACACGGATCCACCGTTATATAACAAATGTGCTGTACAGTAATAAATCAGTGTAATAAAAAAATTTAACAAGCAAAAATTAAATAAAAACAAATTTGTGTGTGTAGCGGTCGTATAACAAATCTGTTGTACAGTTAATGATCCGAATTTATTATATACACCCCAAATGACATCCACAAGGAAGATGCCCAATGAAATAGATTTTGCAGAGAACAAATACTATGGTTGCAATGATAGAATGTGTTATCACTTATCAAACAGTTTTAAACTTAAGAAGTATGCCAAGCCTTGTTCAGTCTCGTAGTAAAAATGCATATCTCTTGATTCGCAGACCCTGACATATACACCTTAGGGGCTACTTGGCAATGGATCTCATATACCACAAGTTTAAAATAAAACCATTAATTATAGAATAGATTTGGTATTACAAACAACAACTATATGGTCATTGTTATGAATCCATTTCCTCAATTCAACATGGACCTAACCTAAGCCAAACATTTATTAAGGTATGAAGTAAAATTTCAGATCATGAACAAAAATTGAATTATATACCTATATTAATATAAGAAAGCATAAAAAAAAAGCTAATGTTTACCAACGCCAGTAATATGACTAATGATATATATGGACAGACTTACCTCTTGAACCTAAGCGGGAAAGTTGCAAAACAACATTAGCCCAATTCTATATGTTAGCTACAAATAGAGTTAAGGTCAGCACTTAGCAAAGACAGTCATTGCCAAAAAACCAACAAAAAATGAAATAAAGCTCTCCTCATCAGAACTACAAAATATATAATAGAATAGTATCAAACAGTATAAAACAAACAGTTCTGATAGTCCATAACTTACCCAATCCTCTTGTACTGTATAAGAAAAAAATGGCTACAAGATGGTGGATAAGATCATCTCCGAAGACAGCAAAAGTGGCTCTAACTTGTCTTAAAAGAGTAAGTAAAATATACTGAAAGAAAATATTACTAAAATAGCAGACAAATAAACTTCATTACAATTCAAGTTCCATTACAATATTGAAACAGAGAAAATAGAGCTAAATGCTGAATAAGAGAAAGATGTCCTTTATCTAGTTGCAGATAGAACTTGTAAAAGACATTTATTGTGGGACGCATCTTCTTCCAAACATTGAAGAACTAATTCTACAAAAGTTACCAGTTTTGGATTATCCTCAATACCGTGTTGTTTACTCTACTTAGCGAACAATAGTTGACAATTTCATAGCACATAGGTGATATTCTCTAGATCCTGAACTTCCATGCATTTTGTTAAGCAGCGAAAAAGTTAATAATCAACTCTTGAGTTTAGACCAAGAAAAGTTTACACCATAAGAGAGTGTAAATATTGTATAGGTTCAATTGAGGGGTGGCTGGTAATAACTCGTATCCTTTCTAATAATTATCATGATAATTTATTTTGGAATCCAGTGTCGTAAAATCATTCTCCTACCTACAGCAACCATTCCATTTCAAAATAACTCTATTTACAACCTTTTGACATTAGTGGTTGCCTCTTGTGCGCTAGATTCCTCAGAGTGTATAGCGGCAGCTCTTGCCTATGATGTTAATATTACTCACTTAGTTTTTTTTAGGATTAAATATGAATCTTGGACTATAATCAATGTAGACAGGGATGCTAGACGCCATCAATTTTAGAGTATAGCATTTCATGGTAATAAGTTATATGCTATGAATGATCCTGTAGCATATTATGTGATAATTTTAAATCTAGGAAATGTCAATGCAGTAATGGCTCAGTATTTGATCATGATTAACCCTAACCCTCACTATATATATGCTAATATAGCATTTAATGATGGGTTTTTATTTAGATTTGATAGAAAAGATCTTTTCTGGTGATAGATACAGTAAAAGGAGAGGTGTTTATGGTCATTCTACATTTTGATGAATAATTTTAAAATTTTCCAAATAATAAGGTGGTTTCTCAATGCTCTGGAGTAAAAAGATGTAAAGTGTTCAAGTTGGATTTGAGTGGACCAAGATTAGGGGTGAACAATTAACATTGTGGCCTAGTTAACACGACCTGTCTCGATTATATTGGGTTAGGTCAAAATAAAAAGTTTGTAAACTTTATTAGGTTGAGTTTGGAGTTCACATAAGACTTGACTCAGTCCAGGTATTATTTTTTCATTTTAATTTTTTTTATTTATGATAACTTTTATTTATAATAAATATTTATGATATTAATTATTTTTAAAGTTTAATTACTTTTTCATTCTAAATCTTTATTTTATTTTTCAATTAATTTTTATTTATTTTAAATCTTAATTGTTTCTATCTTTTTCATTAAAAAATCATTTTTATGAATAAAAAATATTTTAATAAGATAAAAAAATATGAAAAAAATTAATTGACTTGGCCTAGACTTGTGGTGATCCCACCTCACCTGGTCATTTATTGGACAAAAACTAGGTTGGGCTGGGTCTCAAGTCCTTATATGAACTCAATATTCATTTATGTTTTAGAGTAAGATAAATACACACAAAAACACATTGATCACACAACATGAGTTTTCATTGGAAGATATAACTATCCAAGTGTTACATATGAACTTTTATTCCATGATGGAGGAATTGTTTATAGATAACCTAAGCATAGGTCCATATTGTAAGAAAACTGTTCTAAAAAATCTAAATTGATCATAGTTTAAATTATTTTTCAAGATATTTAAAACTAAGTAATCAAGTGGAAGTCAAAAAGTATTATGACAAGTGATACTATGATATAAAAGTTGTTATTCAAGTAAACTAATAGTAGCTAACTTTTAGAGTGATACATGACTATACTTTTATTCAGTTTTAGATATGCACTTAACACCCCCACCTTTTTTGTCCATATCACTAGTAGATGCAAGTGCAATTGCCATTAGATTCCTTTGTATTTATGATGGATAACTAAACATGGCACAATGTTAAAGTGCTTAGTCTTTCTTCATTCTTGCTCAGAACATTTAGGACCCATGGATACTAGACATGACATAACATTGAAGTGCTTTTTCTCAAGTGTATGCAAATTGTAAGATTTGCTGGTTCTGGAATTAACTTTATTTGGATCACTCATCCTAATTCTAGACAGTTTATTATGATTAGTGCATGTATGATGACATGTCTATACTAAACATATTATATTACTAGTTAGTTACATATGTTGTCTTTTTTGCTATACACTCTATTGGCCTTGAAAAATGAAATCCACTACTCTAAACCTGTGTTGCATGCTTAAATAATGCTTAAATTGCATGTAAGCCTTCTCCAATAAACCTGAAACTTAATAGATTGAAATGGTCGTAATTTTATAGCTACTGTTTTATTGGATGTGATTAAACTAAAGTGTTGTAATTGCTAAATAGTCTTGGTTGTTGGGTTGGCTCTGATTACACTAAAATTGCAAGAAGAGGAGACAAGAAGAAAACAAGCAGGAAGCAATGTGGATGTTGTGAAATGCAGCAAGATAAAGTTCTCTCGGGCAAAAGGAGGCAATATGAAGCATGGTGGGTCAAGATGAAGGTAGACAAAGCATGGTTAAGCATGACAAATGAAGATAAATTAACAACAATGTAGGGAAATAAACAAGTCTATGTATTACCAAGTAGATGTAACATGAAAGTAGGATTACACTTTAGTTGCCAATGTATAGTTGTAATTGTCAATACATTGTAGTTGACTCTTACAAAGCAAAAAAACTTATATTTGACTATGGCAAAATGATAAATTGTGTGTGACATTTCCAAGTTATGTCCTCTCTTTGCTATCTTACATCTTTGCACAAGTGTCAACTAAGTTAAACAAAAATTACAAAGTAGCATAAAAAGAGAGGTGTTGAAGACATGTTCTAGCTGTCAAGATCATTAAGTGACTGTGTAAGAACATCCAACTGACTCTACAGAATCGAAAACAACAGCATCAGTAAAGTAAAACGCCAATAATCAATGATGTAATTCAACTAATTTTTCAAAGCCAAGTTGAAGGCATGTTCTAAGGTTTATATATACCGTCAAAAGTCTTGAAAAGCTAAATTGGCTCACTTGACAGTGCTTGTGGCGTACTAAAGGAGTTGAACAAGACTCTTTGACTTTTACATGACTTGATGATTCTTTCTCCTGCACAAATGATGTTATAACCAGTAAGTATATATAAATAAATATTATAAATGAGCAAACAGATCAAGTTTTTACCCTATAGTGTGGATTTTGTGAATGAATCATTGGCGAGGCCTTTCTTTTCTTGCGACCCTGAAGCTCAACCTAACTTTTTGGTCGTCATTGTCTTTTAGTCCCATCTTGTTGATTACACCCTTTTGCCTAACCAATTCTATCACATACAGGGATTGTGGCTTAAGCACTAGTATTGCTAGGCTATATTGTCCTTATTGAACATCTATAACTCTCTTGCATAAGTCATCCACCTCTTGCTTAACCATTGAATACAGATCCAAACATGCAACAACCTCTTATGCCAGTCTAATACATTTGCTTCTATCTCCACGTGCTAGCCAATTTAGGGTCTTTGTCAACTTCGTTTCCCTTCGAATCATGCACAATACCGTTATGTGCATTTTTTTATCGATTTCTTTAAGATATACTAGTCCGACACATGCTCAACATCCATTGCAATAAATATTTTTAATGCATGGCTACAAAGTATGCCAAATGTCTAGAATTTCATACAACTACCGGTTATGGTCTTCAAGATAGGATTAAATAGGACTCTGTATTCTTTGTCTTGATTGGCTGTGGATACAATATACTTGAACATAGGATGAGTTTCATTCTTATTCTTTATAAAGGTTGCAAAGAACAAGTCAAACTCCCTTTGGAATAGATCAGATATTAGAAATGTGTATACCTTTGCAACTTGGCGTAGCATTGCTAATGTGGATAATTTAATCTTAGCAACTTATGTCGAGCATCATACTCCTTAACTGATTATACCATTTGTCTACAACCACTCGTTCATACACCTTAAAGAATTATATACGGTTCAAGTTCAGTTTCATGCATACCTTGAAATTGGAGTTTAAGCTCCCACTTATCTGGGTGCTCTTTATTCCCAATGTGAATGTGTATTTTATGTGACACACTACCTATTTTTAATGTATCGCATATACTGCTTTCAACTAACTATTCTCGTGCACATTATAATCAGATAACATCTTTTGTCAAGTTGCCTTAAACTGAGCTTCATCAACATAGCTATATATACATCGTTTGAAGTCAATTAAGAAGTTTAATTCATCTTTCATCAAATGACCTAGATGCTTGATCCCATTCTGCATTAGATGCCAGGTACAAAGGCCATTATGCGTATCAGACATTACTTCAGCTACAAGGACAATTAACCGAAATGAAAATTAAATATTGTTAATTTGACATATTCATTGTTGTATATACACTTTAATCACCTAGAGTTATCAACATTGCAGTATCCTGGTTAGTGAAGATAGTTAGTGGTTGTTTCTGACTGTGAGCTTTCAAAAAGGTATCAAATAGCCACCAAAAGGACTCAGTTGTCTCGTCATACAATAATGCAACACCAAATTGACTATTTGTCTACATTAATTAAATCCAAAAAATAGTGCAAGTGGCCTATGTGCATGATTTGTATAGTATGTTGTGTCCAAATAGACGACATCACCAAAACATTCATAGTCGATAATCGTGTGTGTGTCAGCCCAAAAAACATTTGTGATTTGTTTTTTTGCATCAACTTGATAGGCATGGAAGAAGGATGAGTTTTCCAACAACTTGCAGTAGAAATACTGTAGAAGACAACCAACATCCCCATAAACCATATGACACTGCCTTCTTGAACGAAGATAATTTTTGGCATGCAATCGGGTGAAACTGAGATTGGTTTTACCTAATGCATGTGTGCTCATCAATTAAAATGTTGCTTTTTGATGCAATCCAAAATCTTCAGCAATTTTAAATTCATGTCTTTGAACTTGAGATATCTTACATTGTAAGGCCAACATATGTGTTGTAAGTGGAAGTTGAAAAGGAAAGTTGTGACGCTCTATGAACACATTGATCGTCAATTTTCCATTCATTGTGACAAGGTTATTTCGTACATCACAATTTGTTCTTATTTCAAGCCTGTGGTTGGTAACTACTTTATCTCTTTTGAAGACCTTACGAGCTCTCTCCTTGCAACATACAAACCTGCACGAAGTAACTGAACCATTTTTTTTGTTCCTATTCAGATATTGTTTCCTCACACCAAATCCTACCTTCCCACCAAAGTTAATCTAGAATTGTCATGCATCCTTTACATTATCAAATTGCAAACCGATTCTAAGCTTTTGGTCTATCATTAGCCATAATTGACTTACAAAAACACTGTAAAAAAAAAAAAAAAAAAGAACAAACCACCACACATCGATATAAATGTTATAAAGTGCATAAACATTTAATCTAGGAAAGGAATATATATATATATATATATGGCAAAAATTTGAACTTCTTAACATTTAAGCTCTTAGTTGAGTTAGTAGATGTGAGTTAGCATTCTATGTTAATTATGGATTAAGATTAGGTGAATGATAGTGGAAGTATTATATTGATAAGAGGTTAAATTGAAAGAAAAAATATGTGTTTGATCTTTTTTTTTTAAAGAAAAACCTTTATGGGACTACATTGAAACTACACCACATGAAGGAAAATATGCTTTTCTTTTTAATTCAATTATAAAGTTAGCTAAATATCAGATTATGCAAAATCTCAATTTAACCTGTGTTCTTCCCTGGTTAAGATAGATAATAATGGGCTAATGGAATTGGCAAAAAATAAAATAAAATTATGACTCTTAACGAGATATAATTAAAAGGTGTTATTTTTTGTGCACTTACAATTTTGAGTGTACTAGTGCACTTAGTTATAATGTAGGGATATAATTATAATAATATTAATACAAAAAATATTAATATTACAATTATGTCTCTATATTATAAGTTTGTGCATTGGTACACTTAAAATTGTAAGTGTATCAAATAACTATTTTAACAATTCAATGAACGAATTTAAAAATTCAAGTAAAATTAAATAACTAAAACACCAAATTAACTTTAATTTTATTAAGATACCTTTTTAAGCTTTTAATAAGGTAATATGTGTTTAAAAATAATTAGAATTAAGTGCTTTGAATTATGTGTGTGTGTGTGTGTGTATATATATATATATATATATATAATTACCATGGTTAAAATTTTATGGAATCCAAAATAGCACAGCCTAGAAGCAAGCTCAAGGAATTAACCCAAATTAATTGATTAAAAGCCAGAACCAAACATATACTTAGTCCAACTGTCATACGGTGTGTGTTTGTGATTTGTCATTAAGTAAAACGGTCATTGCAATCTTCTCGTTGGCCCGCTTTGCTTTCGTGGTAAACTTTAATTCTCCGTAAGGATGTGTCATTTACTTATGCTCCCGAGCGCCAATGAAATGACGGAATAACTCCTCACCGCGATTTGAGCTGCAATTTCAAGGCACAAGTAAGGGCAGTATTATCAAATGAAAATAGCGCCAAAGGTTGAAGTTGAAACTGTTGGGACTAGAAGGGAACTTGCGTGCGACTCTGGTTTCCTTTCCTTGTCTTCCAAAAACGGAAAGAGGCACAAAGAGACAGAGAAAATAGATTAACGTATTCGAGTTGAATTAGTGAGAGGGATATTTCCAAAGAAAACTTCAGAAGAGTAACTAACTTCATCGAAAAAGGATAAAATGGACGAAGCAGTTGTGAGCTGCCTTCGGGGCCTTGTTTCTGTGGCTGATTTGCTTGATTTACTTCACCCAGGTTTTTATCTTGTTTTTTACTCCTACCTTTTTTCCTGATGAATTTTGAAGCTATACTTAGAATTTATATTTCATAATGAGTTTCAAATTTTCAGTATTCTAGGATTTGTTTTTTCTTCTGGGGGATATTTGTTGTTCTGGATTGTAATTCTCATTGGTTTTGTCACACTGGGTGTTGGTCGATTCATGTAGTTCATTCTTTTTTCGTTCTTCCATATTTTCACCCCACGAGTACCCTATACTTCCAGATAAAAACACACAAAATTTTTGCACCGAATGAGATGCCACCCAAAATGTAATTTTGGAAGATGGCATAAATATTTAATGTACCGAATATGGGTATCTCAGTCTACGATACCAGGGCCAATGACGAAGTAGCGAATGTCTCCTCAAGTGTTATCAGATGCAGTCAGATTGCCATAGTGACGTTCTTTGATGATAATGTATGTATATTGTCAAAAGGTTTGACAATATGTAAAGTGATTTGACGATATAGTCGGCTTGTATGATCTGTCCTGGTTTGTTAGCGAATGATTAGTTGAGAGCATTTTAATGGTACTCAGTTAATATTTTGGATATCAATGAAATTTGAAAAAATTAATCATTTAGTTTTTTTGTTTTATATAAATTTATAAATTGATTTTTATTCTTTATCTTTTTTCATATAAATCTTCATAGTTTGTAAATCCATGTAAAGTATAAGAACTAAATGATTAATTTTTTTAATGAATTTTCACTATGAATACTTTCAAACTCCTTCTATTTTCTTCTTGGTATATATCATAATAAACGCCTTCCAATTAGAGTCTTGCATTTTTTGTCATTTAATTTATAAATTCTTTAAATGCAGGGTTTCAGGTCTTTTGTCTTGACGGCAGTTTCTTACACTTTCCTTTCCCCGCACTCGCTCTCTCTTCTAGCTCACCCGATTAGTTATTCAGTGCTATTCCCCAGTCCCCCAAGCCCATCTTCGTTCTTCGCTTTCTTTTCCCTCTCATACACCTTAACAGGCCGAGGCCCAACCTACATGGACCCATCACATTATACTATATTGTCAGTATCTTAAAATGTTATTTTCTAATATAATTTTACTAAAAAGATATTATTTTATATTATTCAAATTATACATTAACAACAAAACAAATGAGCAAAGAATTGTCATTATCCCATCAAGATGGGATCCTAGTCTTTCATTGTGATTTTCTTGTCTTTTCCCCCTTTTTTTGGGTCATCCATGTCCATGTCATGTTCGGTGCATGTCAAAGCCGAAAGAAGATAAATTTTTCTTTCTGACATGTCTATATCCGTGTTGGAAACATGTCCACAGTGTGTCGTGGCGGCATTGGTATCAGACACGTGACATGCCTGAAGATAGGTCTTTCCATGCCTTATATTAGAGCAAAAGGAAAATTTCTAATGAGGTAACAGAAGAATTGCAGAGTTTCAATAATTGCATGGCATGATAAAACATGTATCTGAAAGTTCAATGCCATGACGGAGGCTGTACCGCTTCAACATTAAAGTTAATTTGTCATAGGAACATGCATTCTTGGTTTTGAAAATGCTATACATGCAGCCCTTTTCTCATCAAATGGGAAAAGAAGAGAGCCCATGGAACATTTAATTAAAAAAATACGTTATATTCAATTTTAACATGAGAAGTGGCATCGTAAAGTAAACAATTGCTTTTCAGAATATCTCTTCAACTTACCATGCCATCCTGAAAACCAAAATCTCCCTCTTAGTTTGTGCATTTATTACCTATCTGTACGCCTGTTGGCCTACTGCATTACTTCCTTGCAATCTGATTTAGTTAGTAGTATGCAGAACACTGTCTGATTGTATCCCGGTTAAAGGAAGAAGACGGATGCCATACTTAGTGATTGCAAGTGTGCTCTCCCTTGTGCCATGGGTTATTCCAGGCTTAAATTCAAGTTTAAGGGATTCAAGGTGGCACCTGATGATGTTCTTCGCTGTCCAAAATGTAGGCTCAGCCATGGGAGATGTTTGGTTGATGCAATGATAGCAGAGGCAGTAAGATATGACCGGTATGTATGCATGTTGAATTCCTTATCCGTATTATCTTTAAACTACTTTCTGTATGTTGAATGGTATGCTTGCATACTGTTAATACTCACAAAAGTTGAAAAAAAAAAGCAGAAATAAAAATGTAACAGAACAGTGGAATTCTAGTTGGAATTCCCCCTTTCTTGAATCTTCTATTGTGGATATCTTGCTTGCCATGGTAGCAGATGGCTATACCCGGTACTCTTGTTGACTCTTTGGTGTGGAACCTTCTCCTAGTTTATGTAATTTTTACTGAATGCTTTTCTTACAGTGTGATTATGTACTTGCTTTGTTGGTCAGGGCCCCATTTGCTGGAGACCTCCTGTCATTATCTTGGTCGGCGATGGCTTTGGGAGGGATATGTGGGGGTTTGTTAGGAGGATATACCTTATCTAATTTACAAATATATACTATTTTTCTTCTATTTTCTGTACTTCTAACTATGCAGTTACTCTCATGCTGTTTTGTGGAGGAGAACTCTGTAAATGGCATAGTTTTATTAGAGAATTCAACCATAAGAGAGTCACAAACAAATGGTAATACTCACAGACGAAGATAGTCCTTTAGCCAAATATATTAGCAGCAGTAACAAATGAAGAAAGAAAGGCAAGAAGAACAGGCTAAGCAGAGCAGTAAACACCAGCAGATTAAAGATTCTTGAGAAAGGGGATACGCCAGCATTGAAGTGGTTTCATTCTTTGATAGAAGCAATTTATAATGTGTCGTGCTTCTAGACAGCCAATGATTTTGAGGTAACTAATCTATTAAAGGTTTATCTCCTGTAGGTGTTTTTAATTTCAGTTCTAATCTGTTAAGTTGTCATCAATGCCTTCTCAACAGGGTCTTGCCTTTTTGAGAGTATCATCTATCTATATAGGTAGTGTAAATCTTGACCCCAAAGTCACTGCTTTGTTCCTTTGACCAAGAAAGGTGAAAGACGAGTTTAATAATGTCTTAAATTTGGATGATTCAACTTCAATAATTGTTTTTGTCCATCGTAGACCCATTTTCTTGTTCAGATCACATCTTAATCTGCAGGTTTGTGGGATATTTGTTTCTCACTACAGCATGTGATGCGAAGTAATGTGGTAAAAAGGCAGGCTTCTTAATGTCAAAAGTGTAGTCTTAGGTGTGTATTTTACATAGTTTCTGTTTCTTTGTCAAATGACAGGCATATTATAACCCAAAAATCTCTTGATTTTCATTTTTCTTTTTAGTAGCCCTGTCTTTCCTAGGGGAACATGTTTATATTGTCCAAGATTAATGTTTTAGTAGGTAGCTGTACCCAAAGCATAGAACATCAAGGAAAATTATCTTAACTTTTATTATATGGTCAGGGCCAATTTTTTCTAAAATCGTTTTACCAGATGTTGTTTTTAACCGATATTTAAATACTGCTTTATATCATTTACATATAAATGCATGTGGGTGAGTGTATGACTGCAGAACGCTATGTGCAAGTGATCATATAATAAAGGATTTAAGCTTTTCTATTCTTTTCCTCCTCTCCTATGTGTGTGCACCTAGCTCACCTAGCAGATTGAAGGCAGTTCATTTAGTAGTTCTTTTATAATATTAATAGTATAATTCATGTCCTTTTTTATCATAATTAGTAATAATCTTTATTTTCTGTTGAAAATGGCTGGCCTATGTCTTGGTTTTTTCTTGCCCATGTTATAGTTCCCAATCTTCCGACAGTCAACTTTTACTACCAAACAGAGGTATTGAAGCTGGAAGCATCTTTCTTGGGTACTACAAGAGTTGTGGGATGGTTAAGAGTTATGTGACAGTGCACCTAGAGGGGAAGGGTGAATAGGTGCACTTAAAAATTTAAAATAAAATTTGTTTTTGAAAATTTTAGTTGATTGAAAAATTTATAATCAACTGTAATTCACAATAAATAGTTGTTTGAAATAAATTACAGTCGACTAAATTTTTCAGTAAGGCATTCACTTTGCCAGAAGAGAAGCAAATGGAAGAGAGTTAACTGAAAATATCTTTAGTCAGCTATAAATTGCAATAAATAGTTAGTGTAATAAATTAAAGTTAACTGAACTTTCAGCAGTGAGTGCATAAAAGACAGTTAACTATAATTGTTTCAATGAACTGTATTTCTTGAAATGAACAGATGAAAGAAGAATGCAATTAACTGTAAAATTTCAAGTTGACTGAAAATATACTGACAGACAGAGATTAGGGAAAGAGAATCAAACACACAAGTTTATCTTAGTTCGACTAACCACAATGCCTACTTCCAGTCCCCTTGTCTTTACCAAGGGATTTTCCACTAAGAAAAGTTTTCTTACACTTTCATAAGGAGTTTTCACGTGCTAACTCTAAACACAAGGCTTTTTAACTTAACCTCAAACTTTTCAACAACAACAACCTTCTTCTCTACTAAGATAGAGGTATAATATCAGTAAAAATGAAGTTTTCTAAACCCTACAGAACTGGTTTTATTTTACAGATCTCAAATATGGTTCTAAAAAGCTGATGAACCAGAAACTAAGTTCTAGGAATGAAAAGCTTTAAAAATTACAAAGTGCTCCTTCTCTTTAGCTCGTTTTCATTTTTTGTCTATCTTTTTCCTTTCTTTCAAAGGCAGTAGCTTCAACTTATTTATAGCTTTATCAGAAAGAGTCGTTGCAGAGCATTTATAGTAGAAGATTTTAATGATGAGAGAAATATTCAGTTGCTCCTTCTTTGACCATTATGAAGCACAGTTTTTGGCTCCAATGGCGCGGCAGTTCCGAGTTTAGTTGAGGCGCCATTAATGGTTTTTGCTGTCAACTCTTCCAGGAGGCAAGAAGGTGCCACAGGAAGAGTGTGGCAGAGGAAGTTCAGAGAAACTTTGATGTTATTCTCACAGTAGCTTTTGTACTTGGATGAGTTGTCTTCCACTTGTGGGCTGAGATGGGCTGATGTTTTTCTCTGCACTTCTAGACTAACTTTTTCGATTTTGGGTTAGGCCTTTCCTTTCTTCATTTGATTTGTCATTTATCAAATATAGGTTTGGGCCTTTTCATATTTTGGGCCAACAATCTCCCCTTGAAACTAAGAATCCTTATAGAGCAAAAAAATAACAACCAACACTCATAGATAATATCACAATAATTCTAGTATATCATTCATCACAGTAACATTCATTCAACTTAATTTTTATTTTCATCCATCAGTCATAATAATATCTCAGAATCATCATCCATCAAGGACAATATAGTAATGTAAATAACTGTCAGAGAAATAAAGATAATACAGAATCCATAAGAGTAATATAGAGTCCCAAAAGAAAACAGTTAATGTAAATAGATAATTAAAATTAAATGCAAGTAAATTTAAGTTGACTGAAGTTTGTTATCCTCTTTTTTGTCATCACTCAAAAGGAGAGTAAGCAAAAAAAAAAAGGGCCATCATGGGCTATATTGCAATCAAAAAGAGAAATCCCTCAAAATCAACGACGCCTAGAAGACTGAAGAATTTGCTAAAGACCTACATGTGATTGAACGATAGTGTCGCGAAAGTCTTGAAAACGTTAAGTCAGCTGGGATTCTCTCTGTTGCAGAGCAGCCTTGGCATCTTGGATATCAGTGTTTAATGTGTCCTCGCGTTGATTATAGGTATTCAGTTGGCCACGAATGATTGACAGCTAGGATTGAACTTCACTCAACAAAATATGCATGGAGTCCATGAGAGATAGCATCTGAGTTTGATTATTTACCAAGGTGTTAAGGATTTGAAGTAGGTTTGGGAGAAAACTACCCACTAAGGAGGAGGGTTCTATTGGTGGTGCAGAGGAGGATGGAGGCACAGAATCCTTATGAGGCTCAGAAGGAGTAAGAATAGGTTGAGCTGGAGGGCTATCAATGTCAGCCATTCTTACCTATTGACTATCCACAAATTTATACTTTATTAGTTTAAAAGATGAAGTACCATAGGTGGCAGTAATTTATTTGCAGGGGTGTTAATCTAAATCAACTCCTTGATCTATGAATATCCAGGTAAGGAGCATGCCATAAAGAAGGTTAGAGGTGGGATCTAGATGCATACTACTCTCCAACATGTACTGAATTATCCATTGGTGCAAGTTTATAGGCTGTTGGGCATATAGGCAAAACAACAGTAGCAAGTCCATTTTGCTTAGCACTTTTAGTGATCTAGTCCTAGGAAGCACACATGTGGCAATCATGTGTGCTTAGACTCTGTCCTTAAATGAGAAGGCTAACCCATTCAGTTTCTAACCCTATAAAAACTCACTCCTTTCAACTAGTTCATTTTTGACCTCCTCATAGGTGAAGTTGAAGGATTTAGGCCACTTGCTTTTAAAAAAACATTTATCCTTAACATCAAAATGCATGTTCAAAATCTCAGCAATGGTACTTTCATATATGATTATTTGAATTCCATTAACCAAGGGCTCAATGGTGGACTCATCACCCATAACAGACAAGTTTGTATAAAATTTCCTAACCAACTCTTCATATACTGGTTCAAACAAAGTACATATGGGAGACCATCCTAGGTTTTGAATTTCTAGTTCAACAAAGACATGTATTTTGGCAAGTTTTTCAAAGTGAACAGTTCAGCCATGAGCAATCGGTTTAGAGGCAAAATATTGTCTATACTTGGTCTTATGCTCAGTTAATTTAAAATGCCTTAAAATATGGGAAGAGGAAATACCTTTTCCTTTAGTATTTTTAGGTTGAGCAAAGGCGGCTGGAATCTTTGTTGGAGGGCGAGCAAGTCGTGGTGGCATAAGGGTCTCCACTAGTGTTTCTTGGGCTTCAACATTTTCTGTAGATGTTGAAATTTCTTCAATCACCAAGTTTTCTTCAGCAAAGATTAGTGGTTCCTCTTCTTCTGGTGAAGATTAAGGGACAACCACTTTTCGTCTTCTTTTGGAAGTTGTAGGCTTAGAAGAGGGTGTCGGGATTGGTGATTCAGTGGCTATAGGAACTTCTTCACTCACAATAGACAGAGGATGCTCTTCGATGGTTGTAGTTGGAGGAGGTTGAGCTGTTGCAGATTGACGCGTGGACTGTCGACGAGTGAAGGTGACATTTTCTGCCATGGAAACCGGTGGTCGAGCTTGTCACAATGAGAGAGACAGAGAGTTTCAAGAGAGGGTTTCTGAGTGTCTTAGGGTAAGAATCGATTAGAATGAAAGACAGAAGGCCAGTCAAATGCTTTTTGAGTCTTAAGAAAAGTAGAGAAACTTGTCTCCTCATATCAGTCAGTTTGAACAGGGCGGTTACAGAGTTGGTTCCCAAGAATGGTTTCATGATGTAACTGTCAGAGAGTTATGGAAGGAAACTAGAGAGTTCCTGACCGATTAGACTAAGTGATAAGCAAAACTCAACATTTTGGATTTCTTATTGTCATATTTACAACTTTGGCCTCAGACAAAAATCAGTTAGCTCAAAATAATATAGTTAACTAAAATTAATGTAGTTAACTAAAAAAATTATAGTTAACTGAAATTTCTAAATTTAAGTTAACTGAAAATATTTTAGTTGACTGTTTTTGTAGAATTTTAGTTAACTAAGAATTTTTAGTTGATTGAGAAAGCAAAAATTCTATTAACTGAAAAATTTTATAGTTAACTAAAAGCTTCCAAAAAAACTTATTTTTCACATGACTCAGTTATTCCAAGTTCAAAGCACATAAATTTGAACCTGTCTTCATGAAGAGGCTTAGTGAAGATGTCAGCCAGCTAATATTCAGTTTTAACATAATTTACCTCAATGGTTCTTTGTTGAACATAATCTCGGATAAAGTTATGGCGAACCTCGATGTGTTTTGTTCTTGCATGATGAACTGGGTTCTTGGTTAGACATATGACACTTGTGTTGTCACAGTAGATAGGAATTTGTGATAGACACAAAGAATAGTCATCAAGTTGTTGCTTCATCCATAAGAGTTGAGTGCAGCAATTTCCAAGTGCCATATATTCTGCTTCAGTGGCTGATAATGCCACTGAGATTTGCTTCTTGCTGAACCAGGAGACTAGGGCCTTGCCAAGCATTTGACAAGTTCCACTAGTGCTTTTCTATCCAATTTATCTCTTGCAAAGTCAGAATCTGCATATCCAACTATATCAAAGTGATTAATTCTAGGATACCATAGGCCATAATCTTGAATTCCTACGAGATATCTTAATATTCTTTTAATTACAACATAGTGAGATTCTTTAGGACGTGTTTGATATCTAGCACATATACAAACATTATTCATAATATTAAGGCGACTAGTAGTAAGATATAAGAGAGAACCAATCATACCTGTATATACTTTTTGATCAAAATTCTTACCATTCTCATAAGCTTTGCGTTTTCAAAACCGAATCTGTAAAGTAATTCCTTTGTATACTTGGTTTGATTGATAAATTTTCCTTTATTTGAAGACCAAAGAAGAAAGTCATCTCACTTATCATGCTCATTTCAAACTCACTTTGCATAAGCTTGGAAAATTCCTTGCATAGATCATCATTAGTACTTCCAAAAACAATATCATCAATATATACTTGAACAAGTATAGATTCTTTATTTGTTTTTCTAATGAACAAGATAGTGTCAACATTTCCTCTCTTAAAGTCATTTGATATAAGAAAATTGCTTAACCTTTCAAACTAAGCTCTAGGAGCTTGCTTTAAGCCATAAAGGACTTTTGAGAGTTTATATACATGGTTAGGCAATTCCATATTCTCAAATCTAGGAGGATGTTTGGCATACACTTCTTCATTTATCAAGCTATTTAAAAATGTTGTCTTGACATCCATTTGGTATAATTTAAAATTCATGTGAGAAGCATAAGCAAGTAGCATTTTAATGGATCCTAATCTAGAACAGGAGCATAGGTTTCATCATAGTCAATACTTTCTTGTTGGGTGTATCTTTGGGCAACTAAACGAGCTTTGTTTCTTATTACTTTTCCTTGCTCATCTAACTTATTTCTAAATTCCCATTTTGTTCCTATTATGAAGGCATCTTTTGGTTTCTCAACAAGAGTCCATACCTCATTTCATTTAAACTGATTTAGCTCCCCTTGCATAGCTAAAATCCATCCTTCATCATTTAATGATTCATCTACTGTCTTAGGCTTAATTTGACAAAGAAGAGCCAAGTTGTTATTTTACTTGAATGATGATCTAGTTCTTAGCCCTTCTTGTGGATTTCTAAGAATGAATTGCATGGGATAAGAAGGTGAGTGTTTCCATTCTCTTGGAAGTCTCTATTCTATTTTGGATTTTTCTAGTTGACTGTGTTCTTTTTCCAGTTGACTGAAATCTTAATTATCAAGAGTGACTCGATTGGTGTTCAATCGACTGTGTTCATTTTCTAGTTAACTGAAATCTTGATCAGGTTGAATTTTCTGATTTTTGTATGAGTCAGACACATTTTCTTGGATTTTTTGATTTGAGTGTTGAACAGAGACAGGTGCTGGTTCTTCATCATCATCTGTGACTACACATTTCTTGGAATTTGAGTTAGAATAATAAAAAATTACATGCATAAATTCCTCTACTACAAATGTACGTTTGTTGTAAACTCTATATGATTTGCTAGAGGTTGAATATCCTAGAAATACGCCCTTGTCGCTGCGTGCATCAAACTTCCCTAAATTATTTTTAACATTGTTGTGAATAGAGCATTTGCAACCAAAAGCATGAAAATAACTAATATCGGGTTTTCTTCCTTTCTAAAGTTTATAGGGTGTTTTTAAAAGAATAAGCCGTATTAAGTAACGATTCAAAATATAACACAATATTTATAGCTTCAGCCCAAAAGTATTTGGGAAGATCATTATCAATAAGCATTGTTCTAGCCATATCTTGTAATGTTCTATTTTTCCTTTTTACCACACTATTTTGTTATGAAGTTCTAGGAGAGGAGAAGTTATGGTTGAATCTATACTTTTGCAGAAATTTTCAAAGAGTTTATTTTCAAATTCACCACCATGATCACTCCTAATACTTGATATCAAGTACCCTTGTTCCTTTTGAACTTGCTTATAAAATATTTCAAAGAATTTAAATGTTTCATCTTTATGACTTAGAAAGTATACCCAAATGTATCTTGAGTAATCATCAATGATGACAAAAGCATAAATTTTTCCACCAAAGCTTCTAGTTTGAGTGGGTCTAAATAAGTCTATGTGTAATAATTGAAGTGGTCTAGAAGTAGATACACAATCCGTAGGTTTGAAAGAAGACTTAGTTTGTTTGTCACATTGACATGCATCACATATATGATCCTTTTCAAATTTTAATTTTTGAAAGACCCTTAACAAGGTCAAGTTTTAAAAGTTTTGAGATAAGATGCATGTTAGCATGACCCAATCTTTTATGCCATACCCAAGAGTCATTACAAACATATGAGAGACATGTAACATTCTTTAAAAATAAATCTTCTATGTTCAATATATATATGTTATCATGCCTTCGACCTACAAACAGTGCTTTGTCACCATTGAACACTTTATAGCAAAGTGATTCAAACATTACTTTGTAGCCTTTGTCACATAATTGACTAATGCTAAGAAGATTATGTTTAAGTTCTTCTATAAGATACACATTTTCTATACAGCAGTCAAGGAGTAATTGTACCTTACCTATTTTAACAATTTTACCTTTGCTATTATCTCCAAAAGAAACTAATCTTCCATCCTTCATTGATATTAAGGTGAATTTGGAGGGGTCTCCTGTCATGTGTCTTGAGCAGCCACTGTCCAAGAACTATTGGTTTCTAAAAGTTTTTCCTTTGAGATAAATCTGCAGAAAAATTTACTTTGTTATAGGTACCCAAACTTACTTGGGTCCTTTCTTGTTAGTACAGCAGTGGAGGTGCCTTTAGGGATCCAAACTATGTTGTCTTTGTGATGTTTTGCATTTGTAACAGGTGTGTCCTCTTCTTTGACATTGAATACAGACAGTGGAAGAAGATTTTACAAAGAAATTCTTGTATAATTTAATAGAATTATTTTTATTATAACCAAGACCCAATTTGTCAAAGCTATATTTTTGTTTTCCTATAAGTAGATTTAAGTTTTATTCTCCTTTGACAAAGTTAGCTAAGTCTTTAGTTATTGTAGAAACTTTTATTTTTAAATCTTTATTTTAACTTAAAGCCTTTTTACTTTCAATTTTTAGAATTTGAAAGTTTTTTTCAAGCATTTATTTTTCCTTTTCTAAACTTCTGTATTTAATGAATAATTTTTCAAAATCATCAAACATCTAATTTAAAGTATTTTATAATTCTTCTTCAAAGGAGTATGTGGTTACCTCATTTTTTGATGTAGCCATAAAGCATAGGTTGGTCATTTCTTATTCTAGCTCATCTTCTTCTTCATCTTCAACATCATCACTCCATGCTTCAAGTGCTCTTATTCTATTTGAGGTTTTTCCAAACTTTTTCTTCAAAAAGGGGTAATTAGACTGAATGTGTCTATTTCTTCCACATTCATAGCAGGTTATGGAGTTCTTCCCTTGTTCATCTTTCTTGAATTCCTTTCTTGGGAAGTTTCTTTTGTTCATCATGAGCTTACCCTTTTGTCTAACATATTTTTCAAATTTCTTTGAGAAAAAGGTTAGATCTTGTAAGTCTACTTTGTTTTCATCATTCTCTTGTTGTTTAGAATTAGCTGCAGTTTTTAGTGCCATATTTCTTTCTCTTTTCAGTTCGTAGCGCTTGAGGTGATTGTTCTGGTAGGCAATAAGAATTCCTCTCAGCTCATCATAGGTTAATTCTTTCAACCTTGAGTTGCTATCAATGTTGTCTACTTTGAATTTCTAGCTCTCTAGTAGAGATCTTAATACCTTTTTTACTGTTTCGTGATTCGTGTAGGATTGTCCAAGAAGTTTCAATTGACCCATAATTTTTGAAAAATGATTAAATATAGCTTCTATGTCCTTATTATCCTTCATTTCAAATAATTCCAATTCATACTGTAAAGTACTTATCTTTGAATCCTTCACATTCGTTGTGCCTTCATGTGTGACTTCTAGTTTGTCCCATGTTTCCTTTGCTGTATCACATGTTGAGATTTTATCATACTCTTATCCACTGATAGCACAATACAGAATGTTAATGGCTTTGGCATTTGCCAAAATCATCTTGATATCCTCCTCATTATATTCTTTTTCTAGTTTGAGTTCCTCATTTTCAATTTTGGGAAATTTCGGACTTTGCTTAATAACCTTCTATACTGGGTAATCTGTGGCTTGTATGAAAATCTTCATTCTACCTTTCTAGTGTGTGTAATGATTTCCATTGAAGTAAAGAGGCATTGAGGTGGAGTGCGCTTCACTGAAATAAGCTCCCTCAAGATATTGTGAAGACATTTTCTGCAAAATGGATCTTTTCTCCTGGCTATAAAGCACAGATCAAGTGAGACCACAGCTCTGATACCAATTGATAGTGCACCTAGAGGGGAAGGGTGAATAGGTGCACTTAAAAATTTAAAATAAAATTTTGTTTTGAAAATTTTAGTTGATTGAAAAATTTATAATCAACTGTAATTCACAATAAATAGTTTTCAGAAATAAATTACAGTCAACTAAATTTTTCAGTAAGGCTTTCACATTTCCAGAAGAGAAGCAAATGGAAGAGAGTTAATTGAAAATATCTTTAGTCAACTATAAATTACAATAAACAGTTAACTGTAATAAATTAAAGTTAACTGAACTTTTCAACAATGAGTGCATTATGACAGAAGAAAAGACAGTTAACTATAATTATTTCAGTGAACTGTATTTCTTGAAATGAATAGATGAAAGAAGAATGCAGTTAATTGTAAAATTTCAAATTGACTGAAAATATACTGATAGATAAAGATTAGGGAATGAGAATCAAACACATAAGTTTATCATGATTCAGCCAACCACAATACCTACTTTCAGTCCCATTGTCTTCACCAAGGGATTTTCCACTAAGAAAAGTTTTCTTACACTTTTATAAGGAGTTTTCACGTGCAAACTCCAAACACGAGACTTTCTAACTTAACTTCAAACTTTTCAACAACAATAACCCTATTCTCTACTAAGACAGAGGTACAATATCAATAAAAAGGAAGTTTTCTAGACCCTTCAGGACTGGGTTTTATTTTATAGATCTCAAATATGCTTTTAAAAAGCTGATAAACCAGAAACTAAGCTCTAGGAATGAAAAGCATTAAAAATTACAGAGTGTTCCTTCTCTTTAGCTCATTTTTATTCTCTGTCTATCATTTTCTTTTCTTTCAAAGGTAGTAGCTTCAGCGTACTTATAGCTTTATCAGAAAGAGTCGTTGTAGAGCATTTATTGTGGAAGATTTTGATGATGAGAGAAATATTCAACAGCTCTTTCTTTGACCGCTATGAAGTATAGTTTTTGGCTCCAATGGCATGGCAGTTCCAAGTTTAACTGAGGCACCATTAATGGCTTCTGCTGTCAGCTCTTCCAGGAGGCAAGAAGGTGGTGTAGGAAGAGTGTGGCAAAGGAAGTTCAAAGAAACTTTGATGTTTTTCTTTGCACAACAGCTTTTATACTTGGATGAGCTATCTTCCACTTGTGGGTTGAGATGGGCTTATGGTTTTTCTCTGCACTTCCAGACTTGCTTTTCTTATTTTGGGCTGGGCCTTTCCTTTCTTCATTTGATTTGTCATCCATCAAATATAGGTTTGGGCCTTTTCATATTTTGGGCCAACATTATGCTAGTGACCTTTATTTATAATCAGCACTTAAAGTATATAACTCTAAGAAGGATTCTCATGTAAGAACTTAAAGGTTAAATTTCTTTAATGGATGCTTTTCTTTTGGATACTTATTTCACGATATTTCACATTTTGATTACAAGTAGGCCCATGTTAGTTTGTTCCTTTTGAATCTTCTGTAGATTGTTATAGTGTCTACAATAAATATTGCCTTTTGAGTATTAGATAAGATTTTAGTGCTCTTTGGCTCAGCTCTTGCCGATAGAATCAATCAATTTAAGTATGTTTATTCTTCTCTCTTTACTTTTCTTCACTATATCTTTTTGCTTGAAGTTGAAACTATTGCGGAGCAGAATTGTTAGAGATTATAAAAGAGAGGAAACCCATGTAGATTTAGTCTTAAACAATTAGTGAGTGTATGAGTTAATACTGGAAAATAACAAATTCATTGCACTTTCGTTTTTTATCAATTGACTAAAAGGTTCTATAAGGATTAAATAAAATATTGCTTGAAGTGGTATTAGAGCCTAAATAATTAGCCAGGTTCACTCCCATGAAATTCCAACAAATAATATATGGATAAATTATCAGAAGCAAATAACTATGATGACCATGATAATAAAAGAATAATATTTAGTAAGGAATATGGAGACAGAAAGAATGTGACAACTTGCATTCCATTAGTAAGTAGATGAAATGTTCTCTAAAATAAAAGTCTACACTTAGATACCTAACAGTACCCCAAACACATTATCACATTCAATGAAGTTGTTTTAGAAATGCTAGCCGCTACATGTCCTATTGTAAGTGCAACATGCAACCTATATGTAAAAGAAAAAACACAGTTTATTATAAAATAAATAGAATAAGGGAAAAAAAATTGAATTATGTAAGATCTTTTTCTTATCTTAAACATACCACTATATAGAGAGAAGGGAAGATCAACTCCCCCAATTCAGCTATTGGACTAAGTTATCACTTCTATAATTTTTTGATGCCAATTCAATATCTAAAGAAAAACATTGGTTTTCATCTTCCATAAACAAAAATATATGACTGAGCCCATCATGTTGCAAAGTATATACCAATTTTCGGCTTTTTACCTGCCTCTGATGGTGTGTTTGTTTCAATGTTGGCTTACGCATTGTACATGTGATCAAATAATTTCTGGAGATTAAAAATGAGGGTAGGGGTTTAGAGGTAGAGGTGGAGGTAGAGGTGGAAATGGTGGTAGAGGAGGAGGGGGAGGTGGCCATAAGTAATTCTTGAGATACCTAGAAGCACAATAAGTGATTCCCATAATCGTTATGGACGCAAAAAGCCAAAGTAATCTATTATTTGAATTCTTTTTTATCTTTTCAATTACTTCTATGTTTCTTTCTATCATGTTTATAATCTTTTCTCTGGTCTAACCTAATATATATCCATGGTTTCCAGTAACTCTCTTGAATAATATTTGCCATGCCTGAAAACTGGAAGATGGTTAAAAATGACAATATTATAAAAAAAAAAAAAAATATATATATATATATATATATTATGATAAATAAATAATCATCAAAACAAAGATTTAATTTAAGTATCAAAATTTCATGTTATCAAACCTATAGCAGTAAAAAATCCAAAAAAAGAGATGAGGAAAACAACTAAATTTTTTGAACTATAAATAGATTATAATATGGTTTAATCGGTTTAAGTAGAATTAATTCAGTTTAAGTGGTTAAGCACATAACTATCTAACAATAGCGATACAGTTCCTTTAAATGAAATGAAATATTTTTAATGCTTCTGAAATATTTTTTTTAGAAAAGAAGTGACTTTTCATTGAAAGAAATTCACCTTTTAAAAATTTTTCTTAATAACATATTTATAAGGCTTCTGATATTTAAGCGGAATCGGGTTCTTAGAGACCCACTAACGGAGGATGAGATGGCAAAGCTCTATTGTCATGCAAATATATAAATGCCTAAAAAAAAAATTCAACTGTATGTAAATCGAGATTTTAAGAACAAATATAATTTTAAAAATAAATAGTGTTAAAATAAACAAAATTATTTCTTTTCTCTGGTCTAGCTTATTATAGCCATGGTTTCTAGGAATTTGAAACTCTCTTGAATAATATCTGCCATACCTAAAAACTTGAAGATGGTTAAAAATGACAATATTATAGAATATATATATATATATATATATATATAGTGATAAAGAAATAATCATCAAAACAAAATTTTAATTTAAGTATCAGAATTTCATATTATCATACCTAAAAAATCTGATAAAAGAGATGAGGAAAACAACTAAATTTTCTGAACTATAAATAGATTATAATATGGTTTAATCGGTTTAGGCAGAATTAATTCGGTTAACACGGTTATGCACATGACTAGATATAGTTCTTTTAAAAAATATTTTTAACACTTCTAAAATTTTTTTTTAAAAAAAAGAAGTGATTTTTCATTGAAAGAAATTCACCATTTAAAAAATTTTGTTAATAAAATATTTATAAGGGTTTTGATATTTAAATGGAATTGGGTTCTTAGAGACCCACTCTTAGAGGATGAGGTGGCAGACTTCTATTGTCATGCAAATATATAACCTAAAAAAAAAATTTAGCTGTACGTAAATCGAGATTTTAAGAACAAATATAATTTTAAAAATAAATAGTGTTAAAATAAACAAAATTATTTCTTTTCTTCGATCTGGCTTAATATATCCATGGTTTCCAAGAATTTGTAACTCTCTTGAATAATATCTACCATGCCTAAAAACTAGAAGATGGTTAAAAATGACAATATTATTGAATATATATTGTGATAAAGAAATAATCATCAAAACAAATATTTAATTTAAGTATAAGAATTTCATATTATCAAACCTGTAGCAATAAAAAATCTGATAAAAGAGATGAGGAAAACAACTAAATTTTCTGAACTATAAATAGATTATAATATGATTTAATCGGTTTTGGCAGAGTTAATTTGGTTTAAAAGATTATGCACACAACTGCCTAACAATAGAGATATAGTTCTTTTACAAGAAATGAAATATTTTAAACGCTTCTAAAATATTTTTTTTTAAAAAAAGAATCAATTTTTTATTGAAAGAAATTCACCATTTAAAATATTTTCTTAATAAAATATTTATAAGGCTTCTAATATTTAAGTGAAATCGAGTTCTTAAAGACCCGCTCTCGAAGGATGAGGTGGCAAAGCTCTATTGTCATGCAGATATATAAATGCCTAAAAAAGAATTCAACTATATGTAAGTTGAGATTTTAAGAACAAATAGAATTTCAAAAATAAATAGGGTTAAAATAAAAAAAATAATAATTTCTTTTCTCCAGGCTGACCTAATATATCTATGGTTTCTAGAAATTTGTAACTCTCTTGAATAATATCTGTCATCCCTAAAAATTGGAAGATGGTTAAAAACGACAATATTATAATATATATACATTGTGATAAAGAAATAATCATCAAAACAAAGATTTAATTTAAGTATCAAAATTTCATATTATCATACCAGTAGTAGTAAAAAATCTAATAAAAGAGATGAGGAAAACAACTAAATTTTTTGAACTATAAATAGATTATAATATGGTTTAATAGGTTTAGGCAAAATTAATTTAGTTTAAATGGTTATGCATTGCCTAACAATAGAGATATAGTTCTTTTGAATGAAATGAAATATTTTTAACGCTTCTAAAATATTTTTCTTTAAAAAAAATTATGCAATTTTTCATTGAAAGAAATTCACCATTTAAAAATTCCCTTAATAAAATTTTTATAAGGCTTCTAATATTTAAGCGGAATCGAGTTCTTAGAGATCTGCTGTCGGAGGATGAGGTGACAGAGCTCTATTGTCATGCAGATATATAAATTCCTAAAAAGAAATTTCAACTGTATGTAATTCAAGATTCTAAGAACAAATACAATTTTAAAAATAAATAGTGTTAAAATAAACAAAATTATTTCTTTTCTTTGGTTTGGCCTAATATATCCATGGTTTCTAGGAATTTGTAACTCTCTTGAATAGTATCTGCCATGTCTAAAAACTGGAAGATGGTTAAAACCAACAATTTTATAAATATAAATATATATATATATATATATATATATAGTGATAAACAAATAATCGTAAAAACAAAGATTTAATTTATGTATCAAAATTTCATATTATCGTACTTGTAGCAATAAAAAATCTGATAAAAGAGATGAGGAAAACAATTAAATTTTCTTAACTATAAATAGATTATAATATGCTTTAATCGGTCTAGATAGAGTGAATTCGGTTTAAATATTTTTGCACATTATTGCCTAACAATAGAGATATAGTTTTTATAAGTGAAATGAAATATTTTTAATGCTTCTAAAATTTTTTTTTTTTAAATAGAAGCAATTTTTCAGAAAGAAATTCACCATTTCATAAATTCCCTTAATAAAATATTTATAAGGCTTCTGATATTTAAGTGGAATCGAGTTCTTAGAGATCTACTATCGGAGGATGAGGTGATAGAGCTCTATTGTCATGCAATATATGAATTTCTAAAAAGAAAGTTCAGTTGTATGTAATTCAAGATTCTAAGAATAAATACAATTTTAAAAATAAACAGTGTTAAATTAAACAAAATTATTTCTTTTCCTTAGTCTGGCCTAATATATCCATGGTTTACAGGAATTTGTAACTCTCTTAAATAGTATCTGCCATGCCTAAAAACTAGAAAATGGTTAAAAATGACATTATAAAATATATATATATATATATATTGTGATAAACAAATAATCGTCAAATCAAATATTTAATTTATGTATCAAAATTTCATATTATCATACCTGTAGCAAAAAAAAAAATCTGATAAAAGAGATCAGGAAAACAACTAAATTTTCTGAACTATAAATAGATTATAATATGGTTTAATATGTTTAGGCAGAGTTAATTCAGTTTAAATGGTTATGCACATAACTGCTTCACAATAGAGATACAGTTCTTTTAAATGAAATGAAATATTTTAAAGGCTTCTAAAATATTTTTTTTTACAAAAAAAAGAAGCAATATTTTATTGAAAGAAATTCACCATTTAAAAAATTTTCTTAATAAAATATTTATAAGGCTTCTGATATTTAAGCAGAATCGAGTTCTTGGAGAGCCACCCACGGAGGATGAGGTGGTAGAGCTCTATTGTCTTGCAGATATATAAATGCCTAAAAAAAAGTTTAGCTTCATGTAAATCAAGATTTTATGAACAATAATTTTAAAGATAAATAGTGTTAAAACAGACAAAATTATTTCTTTTCTTCGATTTGGGCTAATATATCCAAGGCTTCTAGGAATTTATAACTCTCTTGAATAATATCTGCCATGCCTAAAAACTGGAAGATGGTTAAAAATGACAATATTATAATATATATACATTGTGATAAAGAAATAATCATCAAAACAAAGATTTAATTTAATTATCAAAATTTCATATTATCATACCTGTAGCAATAAAAAAAATTTGATAAAAGAGATGAGGAAAACAACTAAATTTTCTGAACTATAAATAGATTATGATACGGTTTAATTAGTTTTGGTAGACTTAATTCAGTTTAAACGGTTATGCACACAATTGCCTAACAATAGAGATACAATTTTTTTAAACAAAATGAAATATTTTAAACGCTTCAAAAATATTTTTCTTTTAAAAAAATTGAATCAATTTTTTTATTGAAAGAAATTCACCATATAAAATATTTTCTTAATAAAATATTTATAAGGCTTCTAATATTTAACCAAAATCGAGTTCATAGAGACTTGCTCTCGGAGGACGAGGTGGCAAAGCTCTATTGTCATGTTGATATATAAATGCCTAAAAAAAAATTTAGCTATATGTAAGTCGAGATTTTAAGAACAGATAGAATTTCAAAAGTAAATAGGGTTAAAATAAAAAAAATTATTTCTTTTCCCCAGGCTTACCTAATATATTTATGGTTTTCAGGAATTTTTAAGTCTAATGAATAGTATATGCCATGCCTAAAAACTGGAAGATGGTTAAAAACGACAATATTATAATATATATACATTGTGATAAAGAAATAATCATTCAAACAAAGATTTAATTTAAGTATCAGAATTTCATATTATGATACTTGTAGCCCAAAAAAATTTGATAAAAGAGATGAAGAAAACAACTAAATTTTCTGAACAATAAATAGATTATAATATGGTTTAATCGATCTAGGTAGAGTTAATTCGGTTTAAATGGTTATACACATAAGTGCCTAACAATGGAGATACAATTCTTTTAAATAAAATGAAATATTTTTAACGTTTTCGAAAATTTTTTTTTAAAAGAAAGAAGTGATTTTTCATTGAAAGAAATTCACCATTTCAAAAATTTTCTTAATAAAATATTTGTAAGGCTTCTGATATTTAAGCAGAATTGGGTTCTTAAAGACCCGCTCTCAAAGGATGAGGTAGCTCTATTGTCATGCAGATATATAAATGCCTAAAAACAAATTCAGCTACATGTAAATCAAGATTTTAAGAACAAATAGAATTTCAAAAATAAATAGGGCTAAAATAAACAAAACAATTTCTTTTCTTCGGTCTGGTCTAATATATCCACGGTTTCCAGGAATTTGTAACTCTCTTGAATAATATGTGTCATCCTCAAAAACTGGAAGATGGTTAAAAACAACAATACTATAATATATATACATTGTGATAAAGAAATAATCATCAAAACAAAGATTTAATTTAAGTATCAGAATTTCATATTATCATACCTGTAGCAATAAATAATATGATAAAAGAGATGAGGAGAACAACTAAATTTTTTAAACTATAAATAGATTATAATATGGTTTAATCAGTCTAGGCAGAGTTAATTCAGTTTAGACAATTATGCACATAACTTCCTAACAATAGAGATACAGTTCTTTTAAAAGAAATGAAATATTTTTAACACTTCTGAAATATTTTTTTACTAAAAAAAAAAAGAATTGATTTTTCATTGAAAGAAATTCACCATTTCAAAAATTTTCTTGGTAAAATATTTATATGACTTCAGATATTTTAGCGAAATCGGGTTCTTAGAGACCCGCTCTCGGAGGATGAGGAGGCAGAGCTCTATTGTCTTGTAGATATATAA
The DNA here is from genome assembly GCA_037074485.1 of Delonix regia. Lineage (NCBI taxonomy): Eukaryota > Viridiplantae > Streptophyta > Magnoliopsida > Fabales > Fabaceae > Delonix > Delonix regia. The sequence continues at coordinate 15,153,132 of CM073452.1, read as the reverse complement.
ATGCCTGAAAAAGAATTCAACTACATGTAAATTGAGATTTTAAGAACAAATAGAATTTCAAAAATAAATAGTGTGAAAATAAACAAAACAATTTCTTTTCTTCGGTCTAGTCTAATATATCCATGGTTTACAAGAATTTGTGACTCTCTTGAATAGTATCTACAATGCCTAAAAACTGGAAGATGGTTAAAAACGATAATATTATAATATATATACATTGTGATAAAGAAATAATCATCGAAACAAAGATTTAATTTAAGTATAAGAATTTCATATTATCATACCTGTAGTAGTAAATAATTTGATAAAAGAGACGAGGAGAACAACTAAATTTTTTGAATTATAAATAAATTATAATATGGTTTAACCGATCTAGGCAGAGTTAATTTGGTTTAGACAATTACGCACATAACTTCCTAACAATAGAGATATAGTTCTTTTAAATGAAATGAAATATTTTAAACGCTTCTAAAATATTTTTTTTTTAAATATTGAATCAATTTTTTATTGAAATAAATTCACCATTTAAAATATTTTCTTAATAAAATATTTATAAGGCTTCTGATATTTAAGTGCAATGGAGTTCTTAGAGGCCCGCTCTCAGAGGATGAGGTGGCAGAGCTCTATTCTTGTAGATATATGAATGCCTAAAAAAGAATTCAGCTACATGTAAATCAAGATATTAAGAACAAATAGAATTTCAAAAATAAATAGTGTTAAAATAAACAAAACAATTTCTTTTCTTCGGTCTAGTCTAATATATCCATGGTTTACAGGAATTTGTAACTCTTTTGAATAGTATCTGCAATGCCTAAAAACTGGAAGATGGTTAAAAACGACAATATTATAATATATATACATTGTGATAAAGAAATAATCATTAAATCAAAGATTTAATTTAAGTATCAGAATTTCGTATTATCATACTTGTAGTAGTAAATAATTTGATAAAAGAAATGAGGAGAACAACTAAATTTTTTGAATTATAAATTATAATATGGTTTAATCGGTCCAGGCAGAGTTAATTCGGTTTAGACAATTATGCACATAACTTCCTAACAATAGAGATATAGTTCTTTTAAATACGAAATGAAATATTTTCAACGCTTCTAAAATATTTTTTTTAAAAAAAAATTGAATCAATTTTTTATTGAAAGAAATTCACCATTTAAATATATTTTCTTAATAAAATATTTATAAGGCTTATGATGTTTAAATGCAATGGAGTTCTTATAAACCTGCTCTTGGAGGATAAGGTGGCAAAGCTCTATTGTCATGCAGATATATAAATGCCTAAAAAAAAATTCAGCTATATGTAAGTTGAGATTTTAAGAACAAATAGAATTTCAAAAATAAATAGGGTTAAAATAAACAAAATTATTTCTTTTCTCCGGGCTGACCTAATATATTCATGGTTTCTAGGAATTTGTAATTCTCTTGAATAATATCTACCATGTCTAGAAACTGGTAGATGGTTAAAAATGACAATATTATAGAATATATATATTGTGATAAAGAAATAATCATCAAAACAAAGATTTAATTTAATTATCAGAATTTCATATTATCGTACTTGTAGCTGTAAAAATTTGATAAAATAGATGAGGAAAACAACTAAATTTTTTGAACTATAAATAGATTATAATATGGCTTAATCGGTTTTGGTAGAGTTAATTCGGTTAACACAATTATGCACATAACTGCCTAACAATGGTGATACAATTCTTTTAAATGAAATGAAATATTTTAAATGTTTCAAAATTATATATATATTTTTAAAAAAAAGCGATTTTTCATTGAAAGAAATTCCCCACTTAAAAAATTTTCTTAATAAAATATTTATACGGCTTCTGATATTTAAGCGAAATCGGGTTCTTAGACACCCACTCTCAGAAGAACAGGTGGGAGAGCTCTATTGTCTTGCAAATATATAAATGCCTAAAAAAAAAGTTTAGCTCTATGTAAATCGAGATTTTAAGAACAAATAGAATTTCAAAAATAAATAGGGTTAAAATAAACAAAATTATTTCTTTTCTTCGGTCTAGCCTTATATATGCATGGTTTCTAGGAATTTGTAACTCTTTTGAATAATATCTGCCATGCCTAAAAACTGGAAGATGGTTAAAAATGACAATATTATAATATATATACATTGTGATAAAGAAATAATCATCAAAACAAAGATTTAATTTAAGTATAAGAATTTCATATTATCATACATGTAGCAGTAAAAAATTTGATAAAAGAGATGAGGAAAACAGCTAAATTTTCTGAACTATAAATAGATTATAATATGGTTTAATCGGTTTTGGCAGTGTTAATTCGATTTAAACGGTTATGCACACAACTGCCTAACAATGGAGATACAATTCTTTTAAATGAAATGAAACATTTTTAACGCTTCTAAAATATTTTTTTGAAAAAAAAAGAGGTAATTTTTCATTGAAAGAAATTCAACATTTAAAATATTTCCTTAATAAAATATTTATAAGCTTTTGATATTTAAGCGGAATCGGGTTCTTAGAGATCCGCTCTCGAAGGATGAGGTGGCAGAGTTTTCTTGTCATGCAGATATATAAATTCCTAAAAAAAAAAAAAGTACAGTTGCATGTAATTCGAGATTTTATGAACAAATATAATTTCAAAAATAAATAGGGTTTAAATAAACAAAATTATTTCTTTTCTCCAGTCTGGCCTAATATATTTATGGTTTTTAGGAATTTGTAACTCTCTTGAACAATATCTGTCGTGCCTAAAAATTGGAAGATTTGAAAATGGCAATATTATAAAATACATATATATTTTATGATAAAAAAATAATCATCAAAACAAGGATTTAATTTGGGTATCAAAATTTTATATTATCATACCTGTAGCAATAAAAAATCTGATAAACGAGATTAGGAAAACAACTAAATTTTTTGAACTAAAAATAGATTATAATATGGTTTAATCATTTTAGGCAGAGTTAATTTGGTTAACACGGTTATGCACATAATTGCCTAACAATAGTGATACAGTTCTTTGAAACGAAATGAAATATTTTTAATGCTTCTAAGATTTTGTTTTTAAATAAAAAGAAGTGATTTTTCATTGAAAGAAATTCACCATTTAAAAAATTTTCTTAATAAAATATTTATAAGGCTTTTGATATTTAAGTGAAATTAGGTTCTTGGAGATCTGCTATCGGAGGATAAGGTGACAGAGCTCTATTGTCTTATAGATATATAAATTCCTAAAAAAAAAGTTCAGTTGTATGTAATTCGAGATTTTAAGGACAAATACATATTTAAAAAATAAATAATGTTAAAATAAACAAAATTATTTCTTTTCTCTGGTCTGGCCTAATCTATTCATGGTTTACAGGAATTTGTGACTCTCTTGAATAGTATCTACAATGCCTAAAAACTAGAAGATGGTTAAAAATGACAATATTATAATATATATATATATATATTGTGATAAACAAATAATCGTCAAGACAAAGATTTAATTTATGTATCAAAATCTCATATTATCATACTTGTAGTAGTAAAAAATCTGATAAAAGAGATGAGGAAAACAACTAAATTTTCTGAACTATAAATAGATTATAATATGGTTTAATCGATTTAGGTAGAGTTAATTCAGTTTAAACGTTTATGCACATAATTGCCTAACAATAGAGATACAGTTCTTTTAAATGAAATGAAATATTTTTAATGCTTCTCTAATTTTTTTTTCTTAAAAAAGAGAAGCGATTTTTCATTGAAAGAAATTCACCATTTAAAAAACTTTCTTAATGAAATATTTATAAGGCTTATGAAATTTAAGCAGAATCGAGTTTTTGGAGACTCCCTGTTGGAGGATAAGGTGGCAGAGCTCTATTGTCATGCATATATATATATAAATATGTGCCTAAAAAAATGTTCAACTGTATGTAAATTGAGATTTTAAGAAAAAATATTATTATGAAAATAATTAGTGTTAAAATAAACAAAATTATTTGTAAGTGTTTTTGTCAATGGTAGGTGTCTAATTAGAAGAAAAAATGGAGGTTGGTGGCCAAAACTTTTTTAAAAAAAAAAGGAAATAATTTTATAATTGCAATTTAGTCCTTTGAGTATTGCATTGAAACTCTTTATCCTTCTCTATTAATGGAGAGTTTCAAAACCATATTTCTTACAACCAAGAAAGTAACAATTCTATATATAGAGAGAGTTGTGAGATATATAGAGAGTTGTGATATTAGTATTATCCTATTAGCATATTATCCTTATTATATAGAGAGAATATATAATTTTTATTTTTCTCAAAGTGAAACTTCTTCTTTTTTGTTTATGGTTTTTTATCCTATTGGGGTTTTTTTTATATAAAATTCTCTGTATTATCTTAAATTATTTATTACAGTTTTGCTTCTATCAAATGTATATTTGCTTTACAATTTTCAATTTTTTAAATATCAAATCAAATACACTTTCAAAGATGTTCAAATCATGAACCAGAGATACAGCAAAGTTATATGTGCAGTCTTACTATTGGAAAACCCAGCAGAGAATTTCATACCATGAGCTTCATTTTCTTGAATAAAATTCTTTTGATAATAGCACAGGCAATTTAATAGCGATTACATCTCGAGCCCTTCTTCTAATGCGACGCAAAGCTACAGAAGCAGAAAAAATCAATATATGATGAATTTAGAAAGTCTTCATATATCAGAAGAATTCGTAGCTATATTTCATATTGAGTATACAAAATGTACAAGGTGATATATATACACAATTGCTAAAGAATGAAAGCTAAACTAACAGAGAAGGAATACGCGTGTAAGTGAGCGAGTGGTCAGTATACAAAGAGCGACTGTGTTAGTAGATGATTCTCGTGCATTAGTTATAATGAAAATCACATGTTTTGTGCACGGACCATGGACCTAGTGTATATTCTTCATCCCCTATAAAGTTGGAGAGTGGTAATCTACCATTCCCAACTTGGAGAGGAGACAATGAAAGTGATTGGAGGACAGAGGCTTGGTGAAGATATCCGCTTGCTGTTGATTGGAGAAAATATGTTGTGGATTAAAAAAAACCAAGTTTAAACTCATTTCGCATCAAATGACAATCGATATCCAGGTTTTTGGTCCGTTCATGGAAGACCAGATTTGCAGTGATGTGTAAGGCGGTGCTGTTGTCACACCAAAGTGGTATTGGAGTAGAGATGGACGTGGACAGGTCTCGAAGAATATAGATGATCCATTTTAACTCACGGACCGTGTTTGCCAAGGCTCTCTATTTAGCTTCAGCTGATGACCTCGATATAGTGTTTTATTTCTTAGTTTTCTAGGAAATCAAGGCACTTCCCATGTACATGCAGTAGTCGGCGAGACTCCAACGAGTATCATTTGTATCGGAGTACGCAGTGAGAGAAAGATCTATTTGCACTGGGGAAAACAATCCTTTAAAAGGACACCCTTTAAGATATTTAACAACATTCAGAGCAACATTCCAATGTGCTTTAGAAGGAGAGTGAACGAATTGACAGAGATGTTGAACTGCATATGTAATGTTTGGAAGAGTGAATCCTAAGTATAGCAAACATCCAATCAGGCAGCGATATGGCAGGGGATCTGATAGTTTAGGTGTCTGACCATAGTATAGTTTCATAGAAGTGGGTAATGGGACCTTAGCAGCTTTTGCACCAATTTACTCGGTGTCATGTAGAATATCAAGAACATATTTGTGTTGACTGAGATATATTCTTGAAGAAGAACGTGCTATTTCTAAACCCAAAAAATATCGTCCAGAGCCGAGATCTTTAATGGTGAATGTAGCATGTAGGAAGGCTTTCACATCTTTAATTGCATATATGGATGTGCCAATCAACAGGACATCATTAACAAAGATGACAAGTATGAGAAAATAATGATTTCAGTTAAGAAATAAGAGACATTGATCATGAGCAGATTGAATGAAACCATAATTCTGAAATTTGGTAGTGAATTCTTGATTCTATTGGCGTGAAGCCTGCTTGAGCCCATAAAGGGATCTCCTTAGTTTATAGACATGATGAGGTTGTGCCTTTGTGTATCCTGGAGGAAAGGTCATATAGATTTCTTCATCAATCCATGAAGAAGAAAAGCATTGTTAATGTCCATTTGATGCAGAGGCTATGGGTAAGCAGTTGCTAATGCAATAATGATCCCAACAGTATGCAACAGGAGAGAAGCTATCAATGTAATCAAGTCCTTCAACTTGGTTGTATCCTTTGGTTACCAATCGCACTTTGTATCGTTGAACAGTACCATCAACATTGAGTTTGACTTTATATACCCATTTGCAGCCAATGGGTTGTTTGCTGGAAAGGAAAGTGGTTAAATCCTTAGTCTGATTTCGCTCAAGAGCTTGCAGTTCCTGATCCATTGCCTCTATCCAAACTGCATTATTTAGCCTGATGATAAGTTGTAGGTTCCTGAATAGTAGAAACAGTAGCTAAAAAGGCAAGAGAGTCAGAAAACAAAGAAGATGTATGAAAGGGGAATGTAGGAGGAGTGTGGGGAGAGGTGGCTTTAGCAGGGCCAATAATGTAATCTTTCATCCATGTAGGATGGGAAGATTTTCGAGTAGTTTTTCTAGAGGACGATGGAGCAGATGAAAGAGAAGTTGAAAATGGTTCAGGTGGGATTGAAGAAGTGGAAGGAGGTGCGACAATGTTATTGGAGGAAGGTGATATTGGTAAGGAGTCATTAGAGGCGACAGGAGTAAGAGGCAAAGAACAGGAATTGTCACTTGGAGTGGAGAGGAATGGAAAGTGTTGTTCATGGAAAACAACATCACGGGAAATCATAACCTGGTCAATATCAAGATTGTAAACACGATAATCTTTATGGTCAGAGGGATAGCCAAGGAAAAGGCATCAAAATGCACGTGGAGAAAACTTGGTTTTATGTGAATGGGTGTTAGTGGCATAGCGTAGAGAGCCAAACATTCGAAGATGATCATATGAAAGTGATTTATAAAATAAAAGCTCATATGGTGATTTCCAGGATAGAACTTTAGTGGGAAGTCGATTAACTAGATAAGTGGCTGTCAAAATTGATTCACCCCAAAATTTTGTAGGAAGATGAGGTTGAAATATAAGGATCAAGCTATCTGTAGTAGATGTCTATGCTTGCATTCAAAAATTCCTTTCTGCTGTAGGGTATATACAATAATTCCCATGGCAAAAAGAATTGTTGACATACACTGCTAAGGAACTCACTGCCATTATCAGATCTTATGTTCTTGACAGAATTATGGAATTTGTTGATTACCATGGCACAATATTGTTGTAAAAGAGAAAGAACTTGATGTTTGTTTTGCATTAGGTAGGTCCATGTTACCCGCGAGTAATCATCAACAATGGTTAGGAAAAAAGAGGCACCTGTTATTGATGTAATACGATATGGGCCCCAAATATCAACATGTATAAATTCAAATTGTGTATGAGTAGAAGAAACAGATTTAGGAAATGGTACTCTTGTTTGTTTAGCTTTTGGGCATACATCACAAACATAACTTGTAGGTATGACTGTAGAATTGTGAATGTGTTGTAATTTTTTAATGGATGGGTGTCCTAATCTATTGTGCCATAGAGTAAAAGAGTCTGTCATCTTTGTGTTACAAGTAGGAAAGTGGAGAATAGTAGTGTTGATGGTGGGGGAAGAGTGGGCGGCAGCAGAGAAGGAAAATCTGTCAAGAACATAAAGTCATCCAACGACTTGTCCTGTAGCAAGCATTGTCTTAGTCTCACGGTCCTGTAAATAACAGAAGTCAGAGGTGAAACAAAATTGAAAGGAATTATCCTTCGTTAATTGACTCACAGAAAGAAGATTATATGTAAAGTTTGTTGTGTAGAAAACATTATTAAGAGTGATAGTATTGTGAAGTTTAAATGTTCCAACATTTAAAATGGGAAGAGAATATCCATTAGGTAGGTGCACTAGGCCATTATTATGGAAGGAAGAAAAGGCAGTAAAGAGAGATAAATGGGGAGAAACATGGTTAGTAGCCCCTATATACACTATCCAAGAATCAACAGCAAAATCATCAGAATAAGTGCAAGTAATATGAGAAAGAGGACCTGCAAAATCAGTATATTGTATGGCATGAACTTGAGAATCAGTAGGCGATTTGATCATTTTAGATATCTCAGTCAGTATGATGGCAGCAATAGTGGAGTGAAGATCATTTTTCTTAGAATCTTCAAGAGACAGAGGTGTATCAACCTCAGTAGAACAAGTATTGAGTGTTTGTTTGGGGTTTTTGGACTTGAGTTCCTTGTACCAGTTCGGGTAGCCGATTTTCTTAAAGCAGCTGTCAATTAAGTGGCCTTTAGTGTTGCAATATGTACAGAATCGATCATCCTTTTTATTACCATCTTTTTTCTTGGAAGTGGACTTAAACAAAGTATTAGGTTTGGAAAAACCAGATAAAGCCAGTAATGCACAGTGATCTGGGACTTCTGGTAATGATGCAGTAATTTGTCTCTGCTTCTCAACATTCAATAGCATAAAAAAAATTTTGTCCAAACTGGGAAAAGGTTCAAGTAGTAGAATCTGATTCTTAGTAGTGTAATAGGAGTCATTCAGTCCCATTAAGAATTGCATGGTTTTCTCTGTGTCATATCTTTGAGAAATAGCAGTAGACAACCCACAAGTACATTTAGCGCAAGAACACTGGGGTAAAGGAACTATAGAAGCAAGTTGATCCCACAATTTGTTAAGTTTAGTGAAGTAAAGAGAGAGGGAAATGTTACCCTGTACTGTAGTTATGATCTCCTTCTGCAACTGAAATTTCTGAGGTCTGTTTGGTTTATCGAAGCGCTGAGCAAATTTGTCCCATAATTCTTTGGAGGAAGAAGAATATACAAAGGACTCATGGAGCTCTTTAGAGAGGGAATTAAGGATCCAAGTGATGAGCCAGCCCAACTCTCGTAGTTATCATCGGTTTCAGCATGTTGAGGAATTTATGCCATAAATGAGGCCAAGTTTGTTCTTAGCTGCTAGAGTAATCTTCATGGAATTGCTCTGTTAAAAGGAACAGAGACTAATGCAAGACCAGGATGATCTGAGCCATGCAAGGCAAGAGGGTCTCTAAAGGTAAGTGCCTGTGATTGAATCGAAGCCGTGAGAGAGAAGACAACGACGCAAAAACAGAGCAAGGGAATAGAAGAAGCTAATGATCGAATTGCTCTGATACCATAAAGAATTTAGGAAGTCTTCATATATCAAAAGAATTCGTAGCTATATTTCATATTGAGTATACAATATGTACAGGGTGATATATATATGTACACAATTGCTAAAGAATGATAGTTAAACTAACAGAGAAAGAAGATACGTACAAGTGAGCGAGTGGTCAGTACACCAAGAGTGACTGTGTAAGTGAACGAAAATCACGTGTTACGTGTACGGACCATGGACCCAGGGTATATTCTTCAATATATGAATCACATGTAAGCAATCACACTCCCCACAACCTGTCCAAACGACATAATAAACATGGGATTGAATAAGAACAAGGAAGAGCAATTCATTCGGATGAACTCAAGAACCAGAGATCCCACCTTAAAATCCGGTCTGAAAGCACACAGTGACGGTTCTCCGTTCATTTTCCTCGACACCCACTTGGAATTGCAAAATTTTATACTCCGACAATATGATTTGAAAGGTGATTAATTGTTAAGATAGCGAAGAAGGCCTGTTAATCTTGATCCTTCCATGGGGCAGGCTTCGTTAGTAATGGGGAGAGAGATGGATCTATGGATTATCAGAGAATGAGAGTACTAGGATTAGTAATTGATTTGAATTTGCGGGAAAGAGACAAAGTTACGAGCATTGTTGCAAATCATCACATTTTCTCACCCATTATTTATTTATGCTAATTAAACCTCAAAGAAGGCTTTTGTAACTCAAAGAAATTAGATATATTTTTAAGTATGTATTGTGAAATTTCTTGATAAAATGTGATATGTGAAGAATTTCTCTCAATGAATCACTAATATATGATGGTAAAAATGGAAACTCGATATATTACAACAATTTCATTAATACCGACCCACTGAAAAGAAATTACCATTAAAAAATGACCACATCATATTAATGAAATGTTTTTATTATAAGATTAATGATGAAATGTTAATTACTAACAATTATACTAATCAATAAAGGCACATATATATAACTTGAATTTACACTGTACAAACCCATTAATATTGAATTGGGATGCATAGCAGTAAGGGATCCCTCTAGTTTTCTTAAGAAATGATTTTAATTATTGGATGAAATATTTAATTTTTATATATAAATATTTAGAACGTTACATTAAAATTTAATAAAGCTTTTCATCATAGGTTTATATTTAGATTTGATGGAGAAAGATCTTTTCTGGTGATAGATTCAATGGAAGGAGAGGTGTCTATAGTCATTATTCGTTTTGATAAATATTTTTTAAATATTCCAAATAATAAAGTGGTTTCTTGATGCCCTAGAGTAAAAATATGTAAAATGTTCAAGTTGGATTTAAGTGGACTGTAACTATTCATGATAATAATACTAATTCTTGGTGCACCCAATCTGTGTATACTTTGCATATAGTTATGTAGTGAATCAAGCAAGGCGTATCAAGAAGTTCGATTTGACAAATGGAAGCATAAGTTATTATTTTGAAAATTAAGACATTAGAGTTTTATACTTGCTGTACCTAATTTCAAGTCTAGAGTTTAAAGTTTATGATTTATGCCCATATTTTAACTATTTCAAAGTATTTTCTTTTTGGTATATATATATATATATATATATATATATATTTATATATACATTGCATGTGTTAGATTTTCTTGTTATCACCTGATTGGATTTATGTTGAGAAGAATTGATTGTTATGGTTTATTGATTTTAAACAATTCACATATAAAAATAAATAAATAAAATGAGAGGCAAGGAATTTTTTGAGGTAACATAATATTTATATCTATTAATTTCTCACCATCAATATGTGTATTACCAACTGCTTTCAAGTTGACGTATAATTTGCCTTTTGGAAGATGATTTACCTTATACCATATTGATTAATATGCGTGCTTCCAAGTGCGTCGCAAATGATACAAGTAAATTATAATATTTAAAACTAGTAAACTTGTGTTTTTCTGTAGATGTAAGGCCCAGGTGGTTTTTCTTTCGAAAACCAGAATGAAGAGGAAAAAGTTGGAGAAAATACCGAAGAAAAAAAAAACACGCTTTTGATTCGTCCTGTTTTGTTGATCCGATAGGTTTAGTTGGAGCTTTGGCCTTATGGTGGAGAAAGGGTGTAGAGGTAGAGATACTATGTACTGACAAACATTATATTCATACTGTCGTAAAGGATAAGGGTGCTGATATGTTCGGCTTTATTACTCTGGTCTATGGTCCACTTAATGCACAAGATCGTGTCATATGGTGGGAAAATTTGAAGATGTTGAAGCCAGGAGAACACCATCCTTGGCTACTGGTGGGGGATTTTAACGAGCTCTTATCTAACTCTGAGAAAAGGGGTGGAAGGCTCAGGTCGGAGGATTCTTTTTCTAGATTTCGCAATTTCCTGTGGGATGAAAGGCTGATGGATTTAGGATTCAAAGGTCCACACTTCACGTGGAATAACAGAAGAATGGATGGTGCGTTCGTCCAAGAGAAACTAGATAGAGCTCTATGTAATTATGCCTGGAGGGGTGCTTTCCAAAATGCTCAGGTGATTCATTTGGATGCCTCGGGCGGACCATCTCCCAATTCTTGTGGACTTTGTTGACACTGATGTTTTTACCCCGAAGAGTTTTCAGTCCGAAATGAAGCGGATTGAACATGAAGATTATGTTTCCCTGATCAAGAACAATTGGAAAGTTATACGTTGCAGCTGATTGCTGCTGGGACTTTTTTCTGGATAATCTTAAGAGAGTAAGGGATGTTCTACAGAAATGGAGCAAAGTTGCTTTTCCAAACAACCTAAAGCTAATTAACTCACTCATGAAAAAACTTGGTGTTTGTTACTCTGAAACTTGAAACGCAGATAAAGCAAAGGAGGTCGCTGATATTACAAGACAGATTGACTTAACATGGGAGCAGGAAGAAAAATACTGGGCCCGGCGCTCAAGGATCCAATGGCTTAAATGTGGGGATAAGAACAATAAGAAGTTTTTTCGTGCAGCAAAGCTTCTGAGGAGAAATTATAACAGGGTTATCAGAATCAAAGATGGGCAGGGGATGTGGAAGGAGAAGTTTGAGGAGATTGGTAATTGTTTCAAAGAGTTTTTTGCCACTTTGTTTGAAGCAGGGGGAATAAAGATATGGAGTAAGTTTTAAACTATGTTCAGTCAGTTATTTTGGAAGAAGATAATAATAATCTGTTGAAGCCAATCACAGAGGAGGAGGTGAAAGTTGCGGTCTTTAACTTGGGTGGCCTCAAGGCTCCTGGGCCTGATGGATTTTCAGGGATCTTTTACCAATCATATTGGGAAGAAGTTGGAGGAGATGTGGTTCGTCTGGTGAGGGATTTTTTTGACCAAACTTTTAATTTGGCGAATGAGTTGCGGTGAGAATTGTGAATGGGATTTACTTTAGAAACTCTGACTTTCTTAATGCTAAAAGGGGGGCCCAGACCCTCTTGGGCTTGGTTCAGTATTTTAGAGGGGAGAAAGCTGTTAGAGAAGGATCTTTGTTAGAGAGTTGGTGATGGTAGAGCAATCAGGCTGTGGAAAGACCCTTGGATTCCATCATTACCTAATTTTAAGCTTTCTTCGTAGGTCCTAGTTGAGCTTATGGAGGACATGAAATAGTTGAGTTAATCATTGATGGGAGATGAGAGTTATCTGCTATAGAGGCGTGGCTTACTGAGGATGAAAAGATGGAAATCTTACAAATCCCTATATCCAGAAGGCAACTGAGGGACAAGTATATGTGGGCTGGCAGTAGAAATAGGGAATATTCTGTGAAGATGGGGTATCATAGAGCATGTGATCTTTTTCAGGTACCTGTGACAGATAACGCATCTTCCTCGTACTCTCCTCCTGTTAGTCTGTGGGAATTTGTTTGGAGGCTAAAAGTCCCCAATAAGGTTAAGCATTTTGTCTGGCGGGTGTGTTTAAACACCATTCGAGAGAGGCTATGTGGAAAAGGAAGTGCTCTCCCTCACCCTTGTGTGAATGTCGTGGCCTGGCTAGTGAATCATGCGAGCATATGCTGTTTTGTTGCAGCTGGTCTAGAAGCGTTTGGTTTGGAAGCAGTTTCTCGTGGAAAATGGGGGAGGGTGGAGTTTCAAGATTTGATTTTGACAAATGGGTGGAAGACCTTAGTTTAAAGGATTGGCTCTCTTATTTTGATAGGGCTCAGTTAATCATGTTTTGCTGGTATGTGTGGAAAGGAAGATGCAGGAAAGTCATGGAAGGCGAGGCCCTCGATCCTGTGTTCATTCTTAAGAGAGCACCAGAGGTTTTACGTGAATTTTGGAGGGCGAATGGGTGGAATGTGAACCCTGAAGATCCTCTTGAGGGCAAAAATGAATCAGTTTCATCTCCTTGGTTACCTCCCCCGAGAGAGTTCGTGAAAATTAATACTGATGGGAGTCTCTTTGATGGATATGCAAATATAGGGATTATTGCAAGACACGCTAAGTCTGGCTTGATCTTCTGCTGCTCTAAGTCTGTGAAGGCAGTTTCCTCTTTCATGGTGGAGGCGAAAGCACTTTTACATGGTATTTGGATGGCTTTGGAGGCTGAGCTGGTTAATGTGGTCTTTGAGTCAGATTGTCTGGATCTAGTTCGTGAGTGGAGAAGCTCTACTATTGTGGAAGAAATTAGAGATTTACTAAGTAATCAGAGGAGTTTTCCATCAGTTGGATTCCTAGAACAACTAACAAAGTAGCTGACTGGCTTGCTAGTGCGCTGCTGATTGGGAGTTTTCTCCCCCTTCCCCTCTTGTTAACATTCTTCGGGTTGATGGTGTTGGATACAGCTTGAGTGACTCTTACTTAAATGCAAGCTCAATTCGCGGCAGAGTGGGAGTAGGTTAACTGTGTTTTCATCTCAGAGTTGTGCTTGATCTTGTTTTTTCTGGTGTTTTGGTTTTTGTTTGTTTCCTTTTAGTTGACCCAAAAATAAACTTGTGTTTTTCAATCGAAAAAAGGAAAAAAAGAAAAAAAATCAACAACAACAACAACAATAATAATAATAATAATAATTAGAAAAGAAAACTTTTAATCCAGAGTAATACAAATATTATCTAAATTAAAAAGAGAGAAATATTAAATTAACCTTATACTTTTATACTTTATGATAATTTAACCTCTCATAAATAATTATGATAAATTAATTTCTCAAAAATTTTATTTTATGCAAAATCAGTCCTTCATTAATTCAAACGGAGAGACTGATTTTGTATAAATTTAAATTTGTAAATAACTAATTTTGTATAAATTTAAATTTATGAAGTACTGATTTGTTACAATTAATTTATAAAAGATCAAATTGTAATAAAGTACACAAACAAAGGACCAATTTTGTACTTTTCTTGCTCATTACCAGTCTAAGTGTTTAACTAGAGAATTTTAGTATACCTAAATAGGTAGATTAAATTAATAAAAAATCATATGAATATAGTAAATAACTCTTAAAAGTAAATTTAAATTTTACTTTTAACAACTTTGCAGAGTTTTTTTACAAAAAAAAATTGTTTGATCCTTTATTTATTACAAAATTGTCATTTTAGTCTTTTACTAATTATAATACCTAAAATGGTTTCCTATTCATTAGAAAATGTAACATTTGATTTTAACTTTTTGGGAAAAAAAAAAAGAATATCAGATTTAATCCTTTTACTAAACCCTCAATCTAAAAGACTTAATTTAGTATCTTTTTAAAAAAATTAAAATATCAAATATGAAATTTTTCAATGAATAAAAGATTATTTTAAACATTACAATAAATAAAAAAACTAAAATAATTTTATAATAAGTGAAATACTAAAATTATAATTTACTCTTTTTTGTTTTTCCATATATATATTGGTAACTTTGTAGTACCTTTCAATGACAACATTCGATTCTTATACATTTTTAGTGTATTTGATTTAATATTTGAAATATTTAAATATTTATTTGTATACTTAAAAAAAATGTTTATTTTGTAAACATTTTCGTTTATTTTGACGTTTGATATTTTTTAAAATTAATTTCACCTTTCAAACCCCTACTTGTTCACAAATTAAAAAAAATACTTTTATATTAAATGAACTATATAAATAATAAAAAATTAATTTTTAAATATAAATTATAATGATTTAAAATCAGTTTAGCTAAAATTAATTTTAAAAATCAAATTAATCCAAAATTTATGTTAGCTCAACTTCAATCTATAGAGGTATGAAGCAGATTGCAGACAACCCTAATAGAAACGGACCTGTGTACAATGAATCTTTCAAACGCGTGCCTAACTGCTTGTCAACCTTCTCTTGCAAATAACCAAGTGGAAGGCATCACTCTCCCACTACGCTAAAAAGATGCCAAGTATGCCTCACACGGTGTTCCAGCCTATATATATATATATATATATATATATATACAAAACCCACCAGTAGAATCCAAGGCCATATCCAAATCAACCATGAAAAGTGACTCTCGTTCTAATACGCACATACTCTGGTCCACTCTGCCTTTGAGCAACGCCAATCACCATTTCATCCCATGTCAAAGCCATATCACTTATAATGTATGGTCATCCATTTTTTGGCAATTTAGGCAAATTAGGTCCTCCAAAATGGTGATGTTGAGTCGGTGACCATTTAACAACGGGTAGCATCATTGATAGATAGTAAATGAGTTACAACAGTCGAGCAACATAACAAATCCTAGGCCTGCAAAACAAACACAACAGCTAATTTCTAGGCTTCAGATTCTGCAAATCACGTTGAATGTTGACATTTTGCATAAGATACGAAAGAATGAATGGCAGACGTGTTAATTGATTAGAAAATCTCCCTCCACATAGATGAACTCTAACAAAGATAGACTAGAGAAACATAATAAAACTACAACTAAAGTTCTGAGTATAAAAATGACACGATTCCAGTAAAAAACCCTAACACTTGCATTTTTATACCCCCTAAATGATGCCAATTAATAGCAAATTACAACGACAGCTCCGGTGAGAGCCACCACACTAACAGAACTTCCAACGGTTATTACAAGCGACGCACGTGACATAGGTTGTCATAGGTTCATCAGCACTGCGAGTCTGCATTTGGTAATAGGTACACTTTCTTTGACCACATCGACCACACTTGAATTGATCAGTTGTGGCTTTCGGTTGCTGTCCACGCTCACACTCAAATAAAGCTTTCTGTTTGAGTTTCTCATTCTCCTGCTTCCTTTGATCGCTAGCCATGTCTGCTGTGCTCATGTTGATCAGCCGCTCTGGTTGAAATTCTCCAAGTAGAACTCTTCTCCGGAAATCCGGGTTATTCGGATCCTTGAGGTTAAACATTAACGACCTATACTTGACCTTTTGAGCCCCATTAGAAGGACCCCACTTCTCAAATAGTACAGACTCCACAGTAACGGCAACACGAATAGGATCACAAGCATTAACTTCATCCATCATTGTTTCATCAGCCTCTCCAGAAACCTTTGAGAATGCCTCTTGGAGAATTTCCCTTATTTTGTCTCGCATCACATCATTAGATTTGATCATAGTTTTCAGCTTTGGTGGAGCAGCAGGGCTAGAGGATGGCCTCTTCACTCCAGAAACTAGCTTCTCGTCCTTGGATATCTTTTCTACCTTAACATTTGCTGCAGAAACAGTTTTCTCACTTTTGACATCTGAAACTTGTGCCTTCTTTACATTTGTAGAGCTTGACATACCATTCCTATCAGTTTTTTCAACCTTGACAATGTTGGCCTTTGAATTATTCTCAACCTTCACCGAATGGGTCTTCTGAACCTTCTCAGCTGTAGCTTTGTCCCCATTTGCCAACTCCACATTATTATGTGAGCTCCCATTCTTATTTTTGCTTGTTTCCTTGATAATTATGTCTTTCCATATCTCAATCAGGTCAACAGCAAAAGCCCGGATTTTCTTCCTTGGATGCTTTGTTAGCACCTTAAGATGCTTGCCCACCTGAAGTTCAAAGAAAACCGAAACTTATCAAATCAAGCTAAGAGTCATCCAGCTAAGTAATGAAATGTACACAGATTCAATTTTGTTATTCTATGCCATCACATGATAAGGATGCCAAATAATCCACTGCTACAAAAAAAGACAGAACCCTAGCATTTTCTTTGATAGAAAACCCCACCGTATAAATTACCCAAAAATATTGCCAAGTTGCACTCTAAACATATCTTAGAATTTAGACATTTTTCTATTGTTCTCATAAATGAGATACTTCAGTAAGCTGCAACTTTCTTTTCCCTTTCTTCTACTTTTGGATCACCTATATACTTAATATGAAGATACCATACTACAACAAAATTATCCTTTTACGAGACTGATTTACTCTTGTACTCATTTCTAAGCTCTTGCGTTCAAATTTTCTTACTTTTGCCATAGGTGAATGGCACATCCAATGTCAACGGCAGATGTATCCACAACTTCTGAGCTCTTAGATCTAGAAAACCTTCATAAGATTGCCAGTTTGCTTCTGTAATGATGAAAATAAAGTGGAGGCACAAAAACTAACACTCACATTTCTTTAATAAATATGACTAAGAGAATCCTGCTCAGGCACTAATAAGGGACATGACATCCCGAGACCCAAATAACTATCTTAAAATCCCAAATAAATTAAAAAACATAAGCTTCCAATTAAAAATCCTAATTCCCAATCTAACATAATTATTAAATCCACGGACTGCACTGCAACAGCTATTCTTGCTCCCCAGCAGCAAAGCAGAAGTGGAACTGTTATATCTACATCCACTGTAAACAGAAAATATACCAAAAAATTATAGCTGTTTTCCTTCTTATTCATTATCAGTTGCAAGAATCAGCAACTTGATTTGCTCAATGGCACTCTTCGCACCAAGCAAATTTACAGAATGCACAGGAGCGATATAAGCATTATCCCTAATATTATATCTAGCTGCAAGAACACTTGCAGAGGAACCCATAAATCAAATGAGATGCACTTGTCTTATTGATCTAGCATTAGGATATTTAAATGGCCAGATTAATTACACTTGACTGTTGCAACCATTTATAACAAAGTATGAGGAATGTTTCAATAAAATATATAATGACCGTAAACTTCTTCCTTTCAATTTAAATATTCCCACCGCACTTAATAACTGCATTGTCCAATCAATCTACCCATGAAAGACTAGCCAACGTGTCTCCTACCAGATAAACTGAGTGAAAGTGAAACTGCATCCAAATTCCACAAATTATGCACTCTGCTCCCCAAGAACGTTTCACATTACAACTCATCATAAGAAGAATAAAATTATATATCCTTACGTCACAACTTAAATGCCGTTCTCGTCACACTTTTTATTCTAAATTAGGCTATATTTTGTTTACAGTTATACCTCACAAGTATAAGATGTATAACTAATCACACAGCTTTACATGCCAACACCTAATCACTTGCTTTCTTTTCCTTTTTTTTTTTTTTTTTTTTTCCCTGGAGAACAATTCAGCGGTTCATTGCCCTTCTTGATAATAAACCCAAATTTCCTATTCCAAAAGCAAAAAGGCAGCTTAATCCAAAAATCTAACCTACCGAAACCCATCAAACAAAAATCAAGAAAAAAAATTGGAAAAACCAAAAAACTGCAAATAACCAATAGAAGAAGCACCTGGGTGGAAACAAGAATCTGATAATTGACGGGGAATTTCTTTAGCCGCTCAAACGCATCGAGGCATCGACTTTCTTCAGCTTCGCTATCGGTGGAGCTCGCGGCATCCGCCGCCTTCTTCACCGCTTCGTACAATCCGATCAATTCCTTCTCCATCGAAGACCCCTATAGATATATAGTTTCTCCTGAGCACACGAAACGAGCAGATCGATAAAAATAGGAGCAAAATTAGAGAAAGAAATTACCAAACACGGTGAAAACTCACCAGGATGAAGTCTCCAGCGGCTGCTGTGGACCGCCAGCGAAAAGAGATCAGGAAGAGGGCGAAGCAGAGAGCGAGGTAGGTATATATGGCAGATGAGGAAAGATCCGACGGTTGGTGTTGCCTGTGAAAGAGTAAACAGGTACACAATCAATTTCCAAGTTATCCCTTTGAAAGAAATTTTGAGAGACAATAAAAGGAATTTATCATCCAATAGTTTATTTTTATGACATAAAATAAGGAAAAATTATGTTTTCATTCACGTAATATTATTAAATTTTTAATTTTATTCTTAACATTTATATTATTGAGTTCATATAATTTATAAATATTTTAATACAATCTGCATTATTAAAATTTTATTCATATAATTAACTCTATATCCTTTTTAATATTTTAAATAAATCAATTTAAGTTCTTAATGAATAGAAAAATAATGAATTAAAATTAACTCATATATATATATATATATATATATAACAAAATATTAGTAAAACTACAATTATATGGATTATATTAAAAATATATTTAAATTTTAAGTATTTAATTATAAACTTTTAAATAGGACCAGAATAAAAATAAAGCAAAATTATAAGGACAAAAATATAATTTGTCTTAAAAATAATTGATGGTTGAAAAGAATTATTTCTTTATAAATATAGTATTGATAGATTAAATACATATTAAAATTATTTTTAATAAAGCATGATTGAACAATTCAAATTACTATCAATTTCTTTCGACAAATTTAGTGAACACAAAAGCTAGTATAGATTAGTATTTTTTTTATTTTTAAACAATGCTTGATATTTGAATTATTACTTTATTGCCTTGTTGGAGATCATTTTTCCCTCATTCTACATTTATCCAATTAAGCCAAAAATATATGTACTACTTATTTTCATTTATTTCTCCTTAAATCCTTTTAATTGAAGGATGTCGTAACTCTCAAATATAATTGTCAAAATGAGTCTACATGACTCATGTGAGCACATTTGTGCAAGTTAATAGGTTAAATGGATTAATCCATTTAACATGGTTAAATTTTGACCTAATGTCTCTTTAAAATCTATAAAAAAAATAAAAAAAAATTAAGGACTGGTACTTTCTTGATTAATTTTATTGATCCATTATATATATATATATATATATACACTTCAAATCAGTATAAGCATTTTATATTCTTGCCCTATAGAATGAGTTGGCCTTTTTGCTAATTAGTCATAAGAATCTTGTTTTAATTGTAAATGAAATGAGCAAAACGAAGTTATACTATCTATTATATATAATTAAAGTAAGTTTTATTTAATGTGAAAGTTTTATTAACAAATGAAAAGACTTGAACAAACCTTCAACTTATCATATAATAATTTTTTACATTTTTTATACATATATTAAGAATTATTTTAAACTATGTAAATTCTTTACAATGAAGTTATTAATTTGTATAAATTTTCGTAGTTAATAAGAAAAATAATGAAGCAATTAATTAATAAATAAATTAATCATATCTTAAATCGAAAATTTTTCAAATTGTGAGAATTTTTTAGAATAGGTGAAAAAATTAATGAATTATTTTTGTAGTTTGAGAATTTTTTGAAATAAAAAATTAATTAATTAATTAATTTTTTCTTAAATTAAGAATTATTTGAAATTTGAATATTTTTTGAAGTTAATGTGAAAAATAAAAATTTAATTAATTAACTGTCTCTTAAATTTTTTGATAACAAATTATAAATATAACTTGACATGATCAAAAACTAAAACAAAAAAAAATAATATATAGTTAAATTGTTCGTGATAGTTAAATTTTGTCTTTCTAACCTTACATAACTAATTTTATGAACTTTCTCTAATTTATTATATTTTCTTTATATCATAATATATTACTAAATTTAATTTTTTATAAAGACTTACAAATATCATTAATATAAAATATAACATATAAAATAAACTAATTTTCTTTAATGCTTTTGCAACATGCAGATAAATAAACTAATTATTAATAGCTATGAGCAAATTTAGATTTTTTTTTTTTGGCATTCATATATATTATTAGATTCCACAATTTACTTAATAGAAATCCTCAGTTTAAATTTTAAGTTTATTAATTTTGATAATTAAATTTTAAATGTGTAATATTATATCTGTATACTTATTTTAACATTGACTATTAAATCCGCACGGTGTAATTTTGAATCAAGAGAATTCATATTATCTGTAGACATGAAGATCAGGGTCTTTTGGGCCAAAAAAATCAAAAAAGAACAGGAGTCTGGACTCCGTGCCATAAGGGGTATATTGACAATTTCTTGCTACCTACAATAAACGGATCAACTCCACGTGTACGTTTCTAGAATGGCCAATTTATTGTACAGTACACAGGAATTGCTCCTATATTGAAGGATTTTCTTTTGTCTCCTTGGCAGCTGTATCTATTCAGCTAGTTCAAGTCACAACAATGAAGTTCTTGCTTCTTGAGTTCAATCTTTCTGTCTTTTTTTCATGTTCATCCAGAGTTTTGAATTGTCACCTTTTTTAGGAACATGAAAATCCCAGACATTTATGCACCATCATCTTTTGTAAAGTAAAGAACTTGATCAACAGAGAAATTGTTCGACGAGGAGGACATGAGGAAGAAAGATAAAGTTACAACAGCGAATCTCAAGTAGAAACAACCAGGATAAAAATATCATTTATGTATAAATCATCCGATTATCTCAGAAACAAATGTGAATATCTCGACAAGAAATAACATTATTCGATGATTTTTCAGTTACTTGTCCTTGTCGCATCCAAAGCTTTAGACGATAACTCACTTTTGATCAGGCTCTTGCTTTTCCAAGAAGGTCTTCCTCAACCAACCCCATGGCTGTAAATCATTTCATTAAAATGCATTAGAATTGCACCACGAATCAAAAAGAAACCAGACATGAATGTCTACCACATCGAAGAAAACCAAGAACGGTCACGATACCCAACAAAATAAATATTTAAACCATAATCAGACATTAGCTTATATAATGTCAGCCAAGAACAATGTAGATGTTTGAACGAATCAACAACTGAGTATATCTGTTGCCATCAGAACCTGATCTATTTACCAACAAGCGCTTACATATCCAACTTCTTGCGGTAGATTTCATTTGGAGTCGTCACCACAGTCCTATCAGCTTACCATCTGTGCCTTTTTGCCTCTTTTAAGGTTACATAGACATAAAAGTTCAAATAAAAACATCAATTCCATTAAAGTCAAGATTTATATCAGAGAGTTGGCATCATTTTGCGTACTCTGGGGGTGACTGATAAAGCCATAGAAATTGATAGAATAAACAAGAATTTCAAAATCATATAATCTAATCCACATATATATTGGACATCCAGCATATACACGCAATCATTGTCGGAAGATCAACTTTATACATTCTTTTTCAATAAAACTAATATCTAATCATCTATTATTATAATATTAGTTCTTTTTTCATCCCCGGATAAAATAATATATAATGAAGAGAGAATTTCATCACCCCAACAAGCACTCAATGAGATCCACATCACGAAATCAAACTTTTAAAAACGAAGACTTCCATCTGTTTGCAACTAAGAAGCCATTAAACTAACATCCAAAAAGTACAACCAACTAGATTGCTCTATTGGCGATCAGTGGGCAACATTTCAGATGTATACTTCTCGCAGGAAGAAGAGAAATGAGAATGATGCTTCCGAGCTCAGCAAGCATCAGTTGCTCTCCAGACCGGTATGTATAGCTACTTTTGGCTTCAAAGCAGGTAATCGAAGTTTACCACTGTATTTTATTAATCCATGTCAGGCAACTCGAAATGAGTTTAATCTATGAATGTTAACTTGGCAATGGGGTTTGAGGATTCCTATGAAAAAAAGATCGAGAACCAAATTCATATAGTAGGAGAAATTTTCCGATCAGCAGAGAATTTCACCAAACATGAAGAAATAATCCCAAAAATCGATAGAAAGTAAGAGGGGAGGCAGGCATTGGGTTATACCTGAATCAGATAGAGAGCACCGGAGGCAGCGGCAGCACCCCACATGGCGGCGGCTTTGACGTCAGTGGATTGGATACGAAGCTTTGAAGCTAAACTGGCCATTCCCGGAGATTTTCAAATCTCAAATCAAAGGGATAAAAATGAACCTTACCTCTTCAGTAAATTCAAATGTGACGAACGAGCTTCTTGCTATTTCTTCCCTAAAATCTACGAGTCAAGTCCAACCGGCCATCGAGAGCACGTATAGTTTGATTGATTCTAAGCCGTCCGATAGGTTGTGAATCGCGCGAATGATGGGGTATCTGCACCGTCTTTTAGATCGTCCATTTTACCCAATAAGATTCCGCCACGTCACCTATAAATTTAACGTTGAAAATTTTCAGATTTCGGGCTCATATAGGATCTCTCCCCTAGGGTCAGGAATTCCGATAAGCAGCAATTACTCCATATTCTAAAGTAGTTTTTAAAATTTTAACGGACAAAAATGTAATTTACAGTTTTCAAATTTAAAATTTTAAAAATTATTATAATATACACAAACAAATTAATATTTTATACATTTCTTATACAAAATAGTATCTTTTTTTTTTTTTAAATTCTAATAGTATATAACTTACTTTTCACATCTTCCAATTTATTTTTCTCTAAATGGGCATTACTATATATAAAAAATATCTCAAATATTAAATTTTTTTTTTGCCACAGATCTAAAATAATAATATATTTTTGTGTATTATTATATTTTAAAAAAATTAATTTTTATTAAAATTAAATTTAAAAAATTATGTGAACATCCAATGGTTCAAATTGGTTATAATAGAAGCTATAGGTGATCCAGATTCGAGTTCCAGCAGTGATAGAGCCAAGACCTTAATTTAGTGGGATGAAGTTCACAATTTTTTTCTATCTTATCTCGCATTAGAGTGTTATAAAATATTTTAATTTATTTTTTATAGATTTGATGGCAAATCTTTAAAATTTCTCTCCATTTGTTATTGTTGGAGATTAGATCTATAAGGTCCAAATAAGGATTGTTATACTTATATTAATGTTTTCTTTAGGAATTTGTCCATATTCTATTTTAAAATTTTGCGCTTCTTTAATATATTGTTCAACTAAAATGTTTGAAATTGAAATTATATGTTTATTTATTTACTTTTATATTAATGATAGATGATATAATTATAGCATAATTCATGTTTAGATTGTTCCAACTAGTTTTTAAAATTTTAAATTGAATTTAGAGATTATTTCAATAACATAAAAATCAAAGGAAAATATTTAGTGCACTCACAATTTTGAGTGTACTAATGTACCAAGTTATAATATAAAGACTTAATTATAATATTATTTTTTTTATAATTATATCCTTACATTATAATTAATATATTGATGTATTTAAAATTATGAGTACATCAAAATGATATTATAAATCAAATATTCGTAGTGTGAGTATTATACTTAGAAGCTCATGCTCAAAAAGCTTAATTTTAAACTCAATCATAGCCACAAATTTTGAAGATGAAAGAAATTACAATTTTAAAATTTAATAAAAGAGAAAAAAATTAAAATGGGAAGAACAAGAATTTTTGTTACTTTGTCCCATTAACTTTTATTATTTCATTGCATAAATTTTTAAATTTAATTCAAAAATAGAAATGAATATATATATATATATATATATATGTTGGTACTTTAAAATGAAAATGAAGATAAATAGAAGCAATTTTTAACTTGTCTACCTGCTACATATATATATATATATATATATTATGGCCGAAACAAAATTTTTAAAGCAAACCATAGATTTTGCCTTTTCATCTTTGTGTTCTTTTTTATTTTTTCACTCGCTATTGTAAAAAAAAAAAAATGACAGGCAAAAGGACAAACTTAATCATTAGTACTGTATTTTCTTCATATATTTTCTCTATTCCCAAATGGCTAGAAGTCACACTATTATTACTTATTTAATTGTTAATAACTTTATATTCAAATGAATATGGCTTATAAATAATTGTATGTTCTCTTGATGGCATCCAAAATCTCTTTAGTGTTCTTGCAAAGTAAAAAAAATTTCGCCAATATTAAAATTCTTGAAGTTTACAAGCCATGACATGCCCTCCATGTCTTGTGCTTTCCTGGTAGAATCAGGATTCATGGATTCATGTGATTTTGAGAAGAATGATAAGATCTATACTTCTGTAAGGTAGAACTTTTCTTTTTGGCAAAGTTTATTATGTTGATATTAGTATTGTACTTAATTTGATATTCGTTCTTCATTAGTTGCCACAGTTGTGCTGATGGATCATAATGAGATAAGAAAAAGAGGAAATGAAAACAAATGTTCGGTTGAGATATGGAGTGGAAAGAATGAAGACTTGAAGTGATGGTTCAAGAGGCAGATTAATTAATCCAGAAAACTTTTCTTATTATAATTTATTTGCATTTTCATATTTTTATGTTATGTGGAGCCAAATTTAGCATATTAGCCAATGGAAATAATCATATGAGTTAAAAATGGTTTCTTCTATTTTTCTTTTTAAATTTCATTGAAGTAAAATTCAAATTGGGAGGAAATTTTTTGTGATTTTTTTTTGGGATAAAACAAACACAAAAAATATTTCATTAAATTTTTTTTAGTAAACAAAGAAAGCTTAATCAGTTTGGTAAATTATAGTATATGAATTATTTTGAAAAATAATTCAACTATCAATTTACAAAAAAATTGTTTTTGTCTTCTAAATTCGATTCAATTTTTGAATAATTGAACATAAAATTATAATCCTATTGTAAACATAACATTATCTAAAATATAACAAAATCAAGATTAATATATATATATATATATATATATATATGTTTTGTGATATGATTAGAAAACGAGAAATAAAAAACTATATATAAATTTTTACGAGTAATTGGTTTCACATTTTATGTTGGAGATGGAGATGGTCTAAAAGAGGGTTGACGGTTTTCGTAATTTGTAGATGCTTCCTTAGAAACCTATTATGCTTTCTTTTCTATGAACTTGTGTAGTTTCCAATTTCCATACAGCACCGCAAACATCGAAATATGAATTACAAGGCTCTTTTGTAAAGATATTTTCTCCATGATCGCACTTATTGATATACTCTCACTACTGAAAAATAATTACGCAGTATTAACAACTAATCAAGTCCAATGAAATATATTATTTTGAAATTCTTAAAGGCATGTATATATTGACAAATTTTGAATTATAAATAATAGCATTTCATAAAACTTTTGATCCAAATACAAAATCAATGCATAACTCCAATTAGAGTTGTTATGTATGACAAATCAGCACCTTAATTCGAAACCAAATTAAGGATTGGAATTTCATACAGAGAACCATAACACATAAATAAATCAATGGAATTTATATAAGAACGTTCAATTTGGCACCTAAATCACTACCTATAGTGAAAGATATGACACCATACCACAGATAAACTTATTGTTATATTATTTTTCTTTTTCCAAAAATTCTAAACAAGTAAAATCTAAAGTTCATCAGTTTACGCCAATTAATATACTTTAATCTTCATAATTATAAACTTTTATAAACATCAATGAAAAAATTGAGACAACTGTATAATGAATACTAGTTAAATAGATTTAGAGCTGCGCCACATTGTGTAAATTAAACCACCTCTAAAACCAGGGTTTAACCATGGAAATTAAAAATACCTCCAAAAACTGGAACAAGAAGTCAGCAAGCTAATACTTTTTTTCCAATCTCACAAAGCAATGCCATCTAAAAACGCACTTCCTATTTAATTTATCCTTTTGTACTGTAAAAATAGATTGAGTACGACATGAAATACCTGAATGCTAGGGTTGCGATGGAGGCTTGCTGTTGCAGCGGTAAGGTGAGGGAGAAAGGCGCAGATATATGAGAGCTGCAGGAGATGACGTATTGAAGATTTTGATTCGGTACCCATCTTTTAATTTAGGATAATTATTCTTTTGTTAAGATTTTGATTCGGTATCCATCTTTTAATTCAGGATAATTATTCTTTTGTTATGATTTTTTTTTTTTGTTTTCTTATGTTTCAAAATAGTTCTATCAATTTGTTTTATACTGTTATATTAATATTTTGATTCATTAGTATTGTTTTATATTGATTCTTTAAGTTTTAAATATTTTAGGATAATATTTTAAATTTTAAAATCATTTAGTAAAAAATCCTTTTAATAATATCTTTTAATATATTAAGGGCAAAATTGATTCTGGATTGATTTGATTTTTCAAAATCGTTCTTGGCCCAACTTAATTTTACGCTATCGTGATTTACGTTTAGAACTTCTTATTTGAAAACGATTTTGGGAGAATTGATATTGTTGAGATAATGTTTATTAAAATCACTTTTAAAAGTATAATTATAAAAAAGTATAGGAATTTTGTTACTTTATCCCCTTTACTTTTATTATTTCATTGCATAAATGTTCAAATTTATTTCAAAAATAGAAATGGTACTTTGAAATAAAAATGAAGATAAATTGAAGCAATTTTTAACTTGTCTACATGCTACATACATATATATATATATATACACGTTATATGGGTGAAACAAAACATTTTATTTTAATCCAATTTGACTTGATATCATCGGACCATAATAGGTTAATCAGACACCATGTCACAAGGTTAATTATTTACCGCTAGTCTTAACATTGGGTTGCTAGCCAAAGTGCTTTTTTCTTCCATTGAGTTATCTCAATATAGATATGGAAAAGGTCCATTTATAGATATTGACATGTCCACATAACTCGGTTTAACTTAATCAATTCAGTTCAATTGAATCTTATCAAGTGAGATTATGTAAAGAACAAGTTAATGAGCTAGAGATTTTATATAAAACCTAACCCAAAACTAAGGTAGAGGACATGAAGCTTGTCCGACCTAGTCCTATATATCTTTTTTCTTTAAATATCCTTTTGTTTTTTTCAATATAAATAATTTTTTTGCAAGACCAAAGTAAGTTTAAACAACTCGAGTTTGAGACGGGACATAAACATTGGCTGAGATTCTAAGTCAAACTTCAGTCAAGCAAAAAATTCAACCCAGCTTGAGTTTCGTTCTCCAGAGCACCCTCCCATTATAATGTCCCAAACTTCCGCCTAATTGTTCCATAGCTCCGAAGTCTAAATCCCTCTTTCTCCATAACCATTTCCTCAACCACCTCTACCAAACTAAAAAAATCTCTTAAAAGTAAAATATATAAATTTTCCATTTACTGTACAAAATTCCCCCCGTTTATTTTATTAAACTTTTTACAATTGCACATAATTGGGAACCAAAAGGCATTATTATTCTTTCAAAGTTGTAATGTTACAGAAGCAAAAACTATAATTTTCTACAATGAACCATACAAAAATAACTTCACGTACAAAACTCTCAGACCCAACAAATTATAGCTCCCGCGAAACAGATTCTGACAAGTCAAAGCAAACCATGCATGACCACCACGTTGAAGAACTCTTGGGTAGACTTGGTTTACAAAAGATAGGTAAACCAAACCAATGATGAGAGACAAATAAGCATGCAGTTAAACACAATTTTTGGCGAAATCTAATGTCTTTATGGTTTCCAAAAAATTTTATAAACCAAATCTAGCTTCATACTTTGAGATGCATGATAGCAGTTTGAACGTCCTTGTCCTCTCGGCCACAACCTTAGTTCCACAGGGAAGAGCTTCTCTGGATAAGCTAGAGCATGAGATGTCTCCATTGCTGGAATTATGCCTTCTAGCCTCGACACTCTCTTGAATGCTGCAAATATGACAGCAATAGATTAAATGAGACTGAAAAAAATGGAAATTTAAACGGATACAACAACACGACAAAATATGTAGTGTTTAAGTACAATTTGAAATGAACGAATAACATAGACAACATACAACTCTAACTTCAAAATACTGGGGATTCATTCGAGACAGAAGCGAGGTACAAGTGATGGAAAATCAACTTTTAGTTCTTACCGCGCAATGAAATAAGAATCTATATGTATATGAAATGCTAATGCTAACTAAGCAACTCCCACCATGACCATAACTGATGTTACTACAGAATTATACAAAGCATTTACACACATCTAAGAGACAAAAAGACACTAGCCCTGTTGACGTATTCTCGATTTATAAAAAATCAAAAGACCTAGTCAATTATGAATAGATACGTAGGCATGTCAGAAAGACATACTAAAAAGTATGCTTAACAAAGTTACATGTTTATTTATGAATGCCAACGGGAAATTCAACACCAAAAAGCCTGGCCTTTGGTTATATGGATAGCTCATAGCTCCATGCAAAACCCTGACTTCTCCTTTTGTTAACGTTGTTGCGTACTTACCACTATGGATACTCAAACTAGCAGCTTATACTCCAATCAGCTTAATATCTTTGTCATTGACGAATACATGGAATGGCATTTGAACCTCCTCCAACACGTGCCACTCGCATATTTGGTTTACCTCCCCATTTTTCCAAAGCTTGTTTTCCACTTTCCTTACCAGTCACCGCACGGAACTCCCTTACCATCATTGGATATGGATGGGGCCCAGCAACTGAACCCAAAATATTATAAGTTGTTTCCACATTAGTCATCCAATCTCTTACAGCTTCTGATGTAGCATCTCTCAGTGTAACAGTCCCAGAGTGGACTGCTCTCTCCTACATTAGAACCATTAAAACGGATTCGACTCACTGGGTCGAGCTCGTTTAACCCATTTAAGAGGTGGGTTGGGTTGAGGGGTTTCTTTAAAAATCTGTTTAATATATTTTTATCAACTAGATCTGTTTAACCTGCAAGTTAAACGAGCCAGCTTGTAAGTTAAATGGGTTGTCCATTTTTTCTAAAAATTTTTTTTCACTCATTCAATCCAATACCCCAATCCACTACACTTTCCTATTTAAAAAAAATTAATTTTCATGTATATATTGTATTGTCTCTATTATTTTATAATTTGTCAGATTTGAATATTATACTTATAATCATATTCTTATTATTAATGAATTATTGAATTATTAGATTACTATACTTGTTTTAATCTGTTAAAACTTATTTTTTATTTAATTTTTTTTTGTTTATTTATACTGATATAGAAATTGATTGATTAACCAAGACATATGTTTAAAGAAAATAACATTTGAATTTTTGTAATTTTTTATTTCAATTTTAATTTTTTTAATTTTTTGGTGAGTTAAACGGGTTAACTCGCTTAACTCACCAAGTGGTGTGGGTTGATATTTTTAACCTACCACCTTATGGTGGGTTAAACAGACTGACCCATTTAACCTACCAACTTGGGTGAGCCGAATTGGCTTACTTTAACAGTTTTATCTTGTATTACAAAATCACACTTTTAGTAAGGCCAATTAACAGACAACACACTTAAAATTGTTAGAAAAGGCAGTTTAAAGTCAATATCTGGCAACTAGGTTGCATGAGCACATATTTTTCTAGATCCGCAAGTGCATAATTCAATGTTAAAAATCCTAACTTACTCTAGGATACTAATGATTGATAACCTTGGGGGTCCCTATGATCTTTAAGAGAAAGATAATCATTAGTTTGAAATTGAATTACCTCAAATATAAGACCATTACTATAGACATTATCTCTATTATAGACTAAATAAAGGACGTATCAGCCAAACAAAATGCCACAACAAGTATACTAAATATACCTCTGCGCCAGGAGTCTACATCCTGAAGTAAACTCGTTCACGAAAACAATTTCATATATAAACAATTCCCTCGTACTTTTCTCTATCAAAGTAAAAACAAAGGATGCCACAGCCAAACAAAATGTCATAACATTTAACATACCTCCGCACCGGGAAGACGCATCCTGGAGACATTAAGTGCCTGCGTTTCCATGTCTTGTGCACCCATAATGATGCATTGCATTCTAATCCAAATCTAGCACAAACAGTAGCAGTGGCAACTCCATGTTGACCAGCACCAGTTCCAGCAATTATGTGTTTCTTAGCCGCCGCTTGGCAAGCAAAGCTTGGGCAACTGCATTGTTGATCTTGTGAGCCCCAGTGTGGTTAAGATCTTCCCTTTGCAGATATATGTGAGGCCCTTCTCCATTAGTTAGGACGCTTGTAATGCTCTGTCAGCCTCTCAGCAAAATAAAGAGGACTCTCCCTACCGACATAGTCTCTCAGAATTCCATTCAGCTCTTTATGCCATTCAAAAATTTTTGTTTCAGAAAGAAAAAAAAAATTTCTTTCGGACTACCAAAGTATCTACAGTAGAATTATAGATTCCATGGTGGAAATCAAAAAATAATTGAATTAAGAAGAAAAGCATATTTTCCTTCCTGAGGTGTAGTTTCAATTTAGTCCCACAAAGGTTTTTTTTCCCTAAATGATCAAACACAGATGTTTTCTTTCAATATAACCTCCTATCAGTATAATACTTTCACTCTCATTCATCCCATCTTAATCCATAAATTACACAGAACCTAATACAACGCTGACTCACACCTGCTAACTCACCTAAGAGCTTAAATTTCAAGAAGTTGAGATTTTTGCCATATTTCTGGTCCTGAAGTTCCCACACAACTCTAATTTTATAGATTGGGTTATCTTACGTGGACAGTGTAACAAATGCCACGTCTGCAAAAACAATGGCTGATGCAGCAATAAGATTTTGCTTCAGTTTGGATACGGAAATAAGATTGAAAGGACAGCATTGAAAAGATATTAAGGAACGTAATATTAAATTGGAAGAAATAAAAAATTGTAGAGAGCTTAATTCAAAGCTCAACCATTGACAACGGAAATAAAATTTTAATTAGAATTAAAAACTTGAAATCCTTGATCAGCAGTTGGGGAATGGAACACTGCCTGGAGCTCAGTGAGTGCATACATAGGAGTTTCAGGGACATTGTTAGACAAATTATGGTGATTATTAAGTGGACAATAGAGTATTTTTTTTATCCCCATTATTAGGAATTAAGTATTGGGAAGTAATTATGCTCAAGGAAATTTTTAGATTTGCAGTGTTAAAGTAGTATTGCTTGTTTTATAGGGGCTTAAACATTCCTTCTATTATCTGGTGATATACTAAGGAGACTGTAGAAAAGAAATTTAGTTCTCTTCCAGAAGGTGACTAGATAACACCCCTATTAAATACATACATATATGTTTCCATTCTATTCCTCAATCAAATCTTTTACTTTTTTAAAACTTTATTCCAATTCTTTGCATAATTTTATTTGGATTTCATGAAAGAATTAGATTTGTTGTTTTCATAATTTAGTTTTACTTTGATATCCTAAAATGACATGGAACAGTATTTTTACCCTTAGCATGTACAGGATCAATGGATTTGATATCTTGATAAGTACAAATAATTTTACATGTCTACATATGTGTATGATGGTTACGAGGTTAAGGAAATGACTCCATACATGATAGTTGCAGTTTTTTTTGAAAGGACTAATATAGGACGTTAGTAGCTAATAACAATTTTGTCAGCTTTTAGTGTACTAAGGAAATACTCAGGTAGCATGATTATTGGAAATGTTAGTCCCGTATGATGATCATTTCACGTGGAATGGAAGGATGGTAGATATTGTGAGCTATAGTTTAACGCCAAATGATTAGTTACCCTCGAGTGGTTGTGTGCCCTTGCCATAATGTTGAGTATCCCGTGGGTTGTGTTTACCATCGATATGTTTCATTCTACAATAGTCCTTCCTCTAAATAGTTCATTTTCACTAAAGATTTCCCATCTTTTAATACTAATATGATTTGTTTTCAATTTTTTTTTTTAGTTTACATACTTGTATAACAGTAAATGAATTATTTTACTCTAAAAATTATATTTTGAGATGTTATTTACTTGTTCAAAATTTGGAACCTCAACTTGTAGAATAAGTTGAGCACTGCTCTAGTGGGTGAAGGTGTATAAAGAATGTTGTAAAATGTAAGTTGTATAGCTTGATTTTATTCTAGATTATAGCTCCATGTTAAGCATAAGCAATATTCCCCATCCCATGTTAGTTGTACCCTACTTAAATTGAGAGCAGAGCTCTCATAGTTGTCTTAGTTTAGTTGAAAAATTGTTATAAAATTTCAGATTGTCCCATTTTTTTTATGGAGACTCCATTAAACTTTGTAAAAAAATTTTGACATCAGAATGAATTTTCCTTTTTTAAAGAAAATTCCTTGTTGTTGCTTACTTTGAGGTTTCTAGCTTATATATATTTAGGATAGATTTGATAGGAAGTTAGGCTTGCAAAAACAAGATCCTCCCTCCAGTCCCATTCCAGGATTTTGGTCCCCCACTTTTGTACTTTACAATTTGATTTTTTACAAATTAATTGTAACAAATCAATCCTTCAGAAATTTAAATTTATATAAAATTAATTATCCATAAGTTTAAATTTATACAAAATTAGTATTTTTGTTTGGAGTAATAAGAGACTGATTTTATATAAAATATGATTTTTGAGGGACTTATTTATTATAGTTATTTGTAAAGGACCAAATTATCATAAAATATAAAAATAAGAGACTGATTTGGTATTTTTATCGATAATGAGGTCTTATCCTAAATACGTAAAATTAAAAACAAAAAAAAAACAAAAAAGTATGCAAGATGCTGCAAATTAGGTAATGATTTCCTCTTGTTCAAAGCCATGCCTGCCTTTTTCGATTTAAATAATTATTTTTTTGTACTCCTTCACTTTATATATGAATTGATGGCGTGTAAAATTAGTTATTTATTTTAATCCAAATCTTCTACAATTAATATTATGTTCTTTTTATTTCTTTTTTCTTTGTTCAAATTTATAGAACAACCACATAACAAGTTACCAAATATTTTCTTTTTAACTAGATTGTATTTACATTTCTCTAAATGCATAGTAATAATTTTAGAAAATCATTGAACAAATAACTAATTTTTTACTCTACCACTACCAGTAAAAATCTGAACTGAATAAGTACAAAATTTGTTGACTACAATATGATTCAAAGTTTGTTATGTATTGTATAAATTTGACCTTTAAAAAATATAAAAGGCAAAATATGATTAAAAAAATAAAAACATGAAAAAAGAACCAAAAAAAGAGGCAATATATTACCATGTCTGAGAGAGGATATGAATATACTACAGAGAGCATCGCTAACTGTAACAACAATTAGGAAATATAATAAATTATTTTAGTAAATATTAAAAAATTTTAATATTATTTTTTCTTTACTATTAATCTAATTTTAGTAAATATGATAAAAAAATTAATTAATTTAATAAATATTTTTAAAAAAATATAAATTATCATAATATACAAAGACAATATTTTCAAATACTTCCTTATTTAAGACTGTTCACAGGAATATATATATATATAAACAATTTCTAATGTTTCTACACAACTTACAATCTATTCTTTTTTAACAAGTTACAATATGTAAAAAAAGATATAAAATATCAATATGCCTTTTTTTTGTTAAAAAAAAAATAACTTTTCCTTGAAAGAGATCTTTCACATGGCATATTTTGGATCATTAAATGAAATCCAATGGTGTAAATTACCAAACACAGTAAATTCATATTTGTTTGAGAACAACTGACAAGGGGAACCAGGAACCATGAACCATGATTCTTCTTCTTCCACATTATTGCATTTTGTTGAGGCACTAATATTGCACTTTACTATAAACTAAAAATGACAACCGTACGTGTTCAAAACTTTAAGATGTTAGTATTAAACACCCAAAAATTAATATTAATTCTTTTAGAACATGATTAAAAAGAAATAAATCATAAGGTGGGAAATCTAACATTTTCTCATCTTAGAAGTGGTTCAGTTTATTTTCTTTAAAATAACAATGTTCTGTATAAGAAATGATATGAAGTATCAATATTATTTAATATTACGATAATACTTCTGAAAAAAAAATTAATATTTACAAAAATTTAAAAAGAATATGAAAATTCTTGAAATGGAGAGAATCTATTTCAGGATCTGAATTTTCTGCATTTTTTTATAGATACACAGATTTAAAGTTCACATTTAAAGTTGAATATGGAAATCGATAATTTTTAATTACTGAAATTGGAAAAAAAAATTTTAATTTGACAATCCACGTCAAGCAAATTCTACAATCCCACAGTTCGCATTTCCCTTGAAAAAATGCAAGAAATGCAAATTCCAAGTGAATGTCCATGTAGCAATTTTTTTGATCGTGCCCATTGAGATTTAGGTTCATACATTACATCCTCCTACACGGCGAGAACAATATGAGGGGAATAATATTTATTACACGGATCTCAACCAATCAAAAAATGAAAGTACAGACCTAATTATATGTACAAGGATAAATTAATTTCTATATTAAGAATAAAACTAATTTTGGTTAAACAATGGTTACATCAATCTACGGTTTAAACTGCAAAATTTCCCCCTTTGGTGCATTGCAACTACTCTGGCCTCTTGATGCTGCCAGGAAATGTAACTATTGTAAAATGGGACAATTCAATCTTTGGAATGAAGAAAAAAGTAAATCATGTCCTTTGTTCATTGAGTCTCCTCTCAGCAGCAATAGCCGCGGCCATTGAAGGTGGCAAGTGCCTTAGACTCGCAGTAGGATTTTCATCATTTTCTCGTATCGTTAATGGGGCTGTTGCTAGCAAGGATTCAACATCTTTCAGGGTCAGGATAAGTTGGTCATTATTTTTTGTGTTACCACTGATGAATGAATGGCTACCCCTGCTTCTGTTCAGTTTAAATATACTCTCTTCAACAGTGTCTTTCACCTACAA
Organism: Delonix regia; assembly: GCA_037074485.1. NCBI lineage: Eukaryota > Viridiplantae > Streptophyta > Magnoliopsida > Fabales > Fabaceae > Delonix > Delonix regia. Next base: position 15,117,209 of record CM073452.1, on the reverse strand, counting down.
TGTGCGAGAAAAGCTGAGAACAATTCTTCATGTGCGTATTCATTTCCAAGTAATCTTGGTCCAGAAGCAAGAAAGTGCAGATGCAGTCATGAAGTCACATATTTTTGTCATTAAACCAGAGCTTGTATAATGAGTTTCATTTACAAATGCATTTTAGGAGTGTAATACAATCAAATGGAACTGCAGAATAATTTTGGACTGTAATTGCTTATGCATTATAGTTTTCATGGCTACTTACCTAGACTGATTGCTTTGATTTTGTCAGGGAAAAAAAAATATACTTTAATCAATGGAACTGCAGAATAATTCCTGAGCATTCTAACGCAAACATCATACTTAAGGCACACCACTGTGTAACTGTGTATTATCATTTCGGCAACTATATGAGTCGAACATAAAATGTTGAAGTAATTTTACTATAAAAGAAAGAGAGAGAAAGAAAAAGAAAAGAGAATAAAGAAACAAGCACATGATTGTACTACACTTGAAAAGCTATAGGCTTAAAGCTTATACTCCTTTGACAATGTTCAGTGCTCTATGGATGTTAACAGCTGATATTAAGTATAGAGAATGAGTTAGTAGACAGATGCTGACACCGGCATGATCTACAATCTGTTTATGTTCCCGTTTTTGATAGTTGATACATCAAAATAAGATGAACTTGGGGAACTATATTTAAAATTTCCAGACAATGATAACGGGACATGTATTGAATTCATGGTCGCTTTTGCCACTTGTTGGCTGGATAAGCGGAGGAAGTGACTTCTGAGACAATAATCGCTGATGGTCGTTTGGATGACTCAAAAAAGGAGTTTTACTTAACATTGGGATAGAAGATTTGATGTTCTTAAAGAAGCAAGACCCTATCGAAAATCATTTTTCAGGCCATGGCAAACACTCATTAATAAAGTTGGTGTCAGATAATTAATGATGATGATAAAGTTGGTGTGCACAAAACACATACAATAAGGGAGAGGAAAGACAGAAGGGAAGAGAGAGAGAGAGAGCATAAAACTTCACTTACAATGAAACGATGAATGAGAGTCTTATTTTTCTGTCCTATACGGTGCACACGGCTGATTGCTTGTGCTTCAGCAGCAGGATTGAGTAATGGCTCCACAAGGACCACATGCTGTGCTTCTAGAAGATTGAGGCCATTGGCTCCGTGTTGAATTAAAATTAATAAAACCTGAACAAATTTTGATGTTGATTTCTGGGATATCAAGTTGCTACCTACTTTTTTGTCATTCTGCTGTCCTCTAAATTGACTGATGGCAACATGTGATTTTCTGAACTCGGAAATTCAAAACCAGAATAGTATGAGCATAAGGAATTTGAGTAGCTAATTGTTTAACCTACACGTAGATTATTAACCATCCACAAAAAGGTATGGGAACATGGCTCCATAACAAAAATATTCTCATATATAAAATAATGAGAAAAGTACCATTTAAGTCCTCACTTTTGAGCTTTAATTTCATTTTAATCTTCCACAAATTGAAAGTTACAAAATGGTTCTCCACATTTCATGATGTAACCTAAAATAATCTCTCTCTAAATGAGACCAAGGAAAATCATTTTGAGTCAAATCTTAAAAAGTAAATGATTATTTTAAAACTTTTAATTTGTGAAAAACCAAAATAAGACTATTTTAAACGAAATGGACCATTTTAAAAATTTTAATTTGTAAATGACCAAATTGAGACTAAATTCAAATTCAAAATTGGAGGACCAAAAAAATGTTATTCTTTATAAAATTATATAAGGGTAACAGAATTAACAAAATAGAAATTTCTATATTTGGAACGAATTGTTTTATTAAGTATTGAACAATTATTGAATGTAGCATAAGTATAAGGTTTCTGAAAACATACCAAATAATGTACAAGAATATCTGAAAGAGACAACTAGGTCTGTATCTTCTGATTTATCAAATTAAAAATACCATTTGACAATCTGGTATGTCTTCACTTTTGGGATGCCTTGTTAAATTGAAAATTTCAATATTCAAGTAGCAATTTTTTGTCCTGGTGAAAGTTAGATTCATTATTTCTAGTTTACTATTGATTGATCATATTAATAGTTACTTCTCCCCCTCTTCTGTTCAGTATTTTTCTTTAAATCTCTTCTCCTAGTTCTGCATAAATGCACAAATATACGGATATATAAACTATTGGATAGCTAATCTAACCTGCCGCCTTTCATCCGAATGTAGGTGATGTTATTGGCTGCAAAAGCATGTTCCAATACATCAAGAACATCATTCCAACTGGAAAATACGAGGACTTTTGCTTTAGGATCTGTAGATTTGATGCACAAGATTCTTCTTGTGACTGCTTCAATCTTCAAAACCCCCAAACCAAGAAAGAGCATAGAGATAAAGTTAGATAAAACCAATATAAATTCATGATTCGTGTGTGAGAGGGCAAGTTGATAAGCATTACAAACAATAAGCCCAAGCGTGTCTTATGTGCTGGAATATGCAAAATTACATGGGATGAGAGAGTGCAGGAATATAATATGAATGATGTTACTCAAATCCTATAATAGAGACTGATTAAAATCAAATCATCAAAAATTTATTACAAGTCTCCTTTTTTGAAAAGGATCTTCAAATGTGATCCTTACCACGGGTGATATTCTGATTGTATCTCATAAATTAATGGCCACCCATAAAAGCTGTAACATCTAGTCCAATAATGAATTCTTTAGGATGAAACTGAATTCATTACATTTATCAAGTCCTCCCTAGGCATAGTAGGTGACGATACACTCTTATATTGTCAAACATACTGTTACATATATCATTTAGATCTAAATTTATAACTCTCATTGACATATATATAAAGTCAAAAGATTAGACATACAAACACATACCAGAAAAGTCCTGAAATTGGTTTTTACAATTTGTTCAAAGAAAATCTGTTTTCCATTGTCCGTTTGCTTTTTATAGCTTAAACTAGTTGTTCCTCTTCTTAACTTTATGGTAATATGTTTAAAAGAAAATTATTTTTCTTACTTTTTTCTTAAGCAAGTTGCTTCTTTTATTAAGTTTAAACAAATTACTAATTTTAAAGGGAGTAAACTTTTCAGTCATAATCAATTTTTCTCACCATCACAAGATAATTAGAAATATGTCGTAACAAGTCAATTAGACACCAAATGCACATTTAAAAGGTAATTACAGTATCACACTTCACTAGCATGAATCAAGCAGCTAATACTAGGGCTAGCTTATTTTGGAGGGGCAATTGGATATGGCTAAAAGCATACAAATCTAATTCCATATGCACTAATATCTGGAGTATGAATATAGTGCAGGAGCAAGATGTCACAAGTAGATTTCAGAGGTAGGAACAAGAGCAGATGTAGAAAACAAGTATGCTTATATCTGAGGGAAACAATCAAGTTAGTCTGTTATATAGAAAAATACCTTAGTTCCGTATGAACCCTGAACACTAATGGATGATTCACATTTTTCACTGCAGTCAACATTCTGCAGCATAGATTTGGAAGATTCATTCTGTCCATCAACAGCATAAGCAATGTTTCCAAAATCAGTGTGCTGTCGGCATGTTGGGCACATCACCCATTTATGAAACTTGCTATCTTGAAGCCTTTGCTCAGTCATAGCAAATAGACCTGTCGGAGATAGAAGTATGGTAAGGTTCTAAATATATATGATTTATTTTAGAGGCAAAAAATACTAAACGTAAGACTATCAACAGGCCAAGAAGACATAGGTCAATTAAAGAGTTTGCAATTTGCAGACTGCTGCTACTTGCATTACTTCCAAGTCATGGCCAAACATGTAAAATTAATGATACTTCTACATATCTGTGATTGGGAAAAGTTCATTAACAACAAATGAACAAGAAAGGTTTTCTATGTTATCTAGCGGCAACATTATGAATACAGAATTTCAACAATAAAGTGTTACACAGGTCTCTAATTGGAAACAAGTAATAAGTGGTATCGTGTAAAGTTATGTCATTAAGTAATTACATTTGCAACATGTGACATGCCCACACTGAAAAACCATTTTCTGGCTGCCTAGCTTTTCATGGCAAACTGGGCATGAATCCTCATCGGCTTTAGATACAGGAGCACCCTTCTCTTCTGTGGAATTTGATATTGCAGTAGTGTCCTGAGTGAATGAAGAACTTTCTTGACTGTCCGATGGCTGTTTTTGTTTCAAGTGTACCAAACCCTAAAAAATTATTCAATTGGTTAGATGTCCCAAGCAGAAAAGAAAATTGCATATATTCTATGAAATTGTGTGAATAAAATCAATTCAATTGAAGAGATGACCTAATAATTTTTTAGGTGCATTAGCAAATGACAAAAATGAGAGGTAGAACTTTTAGGTGGATCAACAAAAAATGATAAAAGGAGTGCTGATAAATGAAGCTTAAAAAAGAGAGAGAATAAAAACAATGCCAAAACAGTAAAGCCTCCCAATCTAGCTGGAAAATAAAACAAAATTAAGCTAAATTTTGATACTATGAAGTCCAGCACAAAATTAGAAATTGAAATGAAGATAAGGCTGAGCTACATGAATTAGTAATGCCAAACTAGCCAATATAATATGAATTTGCAAGAGTAACTCTTTGACTCTTTTTACTATATACATGGTTTGTGAAAGTAAAACAGATGGCCGCCAATAATAAGAAATAGCAATGCAAAGCTGAAAGCTTGAATAGGAAGTTAAGGGCAAATTTTCCGTGAATGAACCTCCATCTGACCAATCATACTATCAAGTAATGAAAATATTCAGTCACTGAAGATTACCATTAGAATCAAACAATATGTGCTAGGCATCAACAGTCACCATTAATTGTTCAAGTAGAATAAATTTTCATTGCCACAAATGGAGCATCTAATGACTAACAATTAGAACTATGCACAAGAAATTGTAAGGATATCTCTCCATACCTTTAAGTAGCGCAGTTTTCCTTTTATCTGTGTTAATAAGGCCAACGACATAAACTTATCATGTGAAAAGTTGGAACTGGCTGCAGATAATTCATTTTCACCAAAAGCATCAAGAGACTTGTCATTCTCATTTGCCCTTAGGTGCAACCGGGACACTGCCATCTTGATTTCATCATGGGCACGCAGATATTGAGCTTGGGCTAATGCTAGAGACCTTGCATGGCCAAACTCCTTTCGCATTCCCTTACAAATCATAGAACAAAGGATCAGATTACAGTGAATTCAAGGTGCTAGTATAGATAAAGTCAACTAAGCTCAATCATTCTTCTGATACAACTTTTTTCCTCCTTTTTCAGAAGGGGGTTGGTTGGGAGGTAGGGAACAAAATTTTCCTTAAAATATTTCTCCTAGAGCAATCCTATGTGGCAATTCAGCAACAAATATGTATAGCAAAAGTTCTTACTATACCTCAAAAATATGTAAATGTTTGGTGGCTGCTGAAACACTATCTCTTCCCAATCTAGCCTTGCAGTAATTCTTCAGAACTCCAAGAATAACTTCCAATTGAGATGCTGATCTTGAAACCTAATAACCCAGAAAATCAATATGAAATGATAGGAAAAAATGTGCTACGTATTTAAAGTACCAGCCTGAGCATCTTGAATGAGAAATTACAATATCATCAATTAGGTCTAAGGCAAATCTAATATGACTACAAGTGTCTTAAGTAAAACTTTGAAGTTAAATATATAGTGGCAAAGAATATGGGTATTGATAACGTTTAATGGTACATTTTTTAATCTCTACAAGACATAAAAGATTTTACATAGTAATGAAACATTAGACAATTAAAAAGTCAAATGAACAAGCTGACATCATTCACTGGAGATGCAAAATATATTATAAAACATATATGATATATCCCATGTTTGGGGCCAACACACCAAATATGGACTAATAACAACAAACTTTTACTAACCATAATATAGCAAGAGGAAGAAAAGGAAAACATGATTATATTTACAGAGAAGACTACTTTAAGAGTTGACAACACTTAACAGGGAATCCAGCAAAAAATATGTGGTTTGATTACGGCATCAACAACAATTCACATGAAAATCCAGCATATCACTTATAAAATAAATGGACTTATAACCATTGATACTGGTATTAACAATGGATAAAAGGTCATCATCAACATCCATAACTTTTCGACTTTTTCTAATTCCTTATCATTATTTATTTTTATATTATTTCTGTACAATTCAGGACTCTGTTTGGTAGCAAATCAGTTTTTTGATCAGAAAGAAATGAGGAGAGGTATAAACAATCTCCACGCTAGATACATTTTATTGAGGATTGGATAAGTTAAATCAAATAAAAGCAACTAACCACAACTCTTTCTCCAACATTTCTTTTTTTGGATTCTTCATTGCCAATATCAGATGCTGTTGAACTTTGATTAGACTGTGATAGCTTTGAAAGGAAACGATTCAGTGCAAAATTTTTCTTCTGCAAATCTACTGCCTCCTCAGCAGATGAAATTATCCCTCCACGTTCATTCTTAAGAACAAAGAGTCTTGCTTCATAATCCTGAAGATTAAAATCAACTGTGAGGACATATTACTAGTGTTATATAAGGAATCAAGTTAACAGAAAAACTCAATAGAAACCTGAAACAATTCATCAAGTTCACACAGAATGCATGGTGGACCATCAGAATCAGGTTGGCAATTTTGACATTTACCCACGCGTTCAATGTCCTCTTCTTTTGGTTTTTCCATCGTCTGATCAATTTCTAAAAGTCGATCAAGTAGCACCTTCCTAGAAGCTTCTAACTGATCCATACCTGTCTGGATTTGATACTTTAGAGAGTGTATGCTTCGGAAACTGGACCAGAAGTAATATTTAGTTACTGTGAATGTTATAATTAGTTTACAAAATTGTTATTTAACAAAATCTTTAAGCATGTATGGGTAAAAAACAATAAAACATTTCATATCTTAATTTGTAAAAGCAGATCTGATGTAGGACACCAAAGAGAGAAGGGAAAAGTGGGGAAAGGTAATAGGAGAAGAAGAGAGGAGAGAGAGAATTAGGTAACTCAATAATATTCAATCAAATAGTTTGTTGATATCAAAGTGTTTATGGTTATTTATAGAGAGCACAGTAACAAAACAAGATATTATAAAATCCTAATAAAATAACTAAATTTGAAATAATTCAAATAGATAATCCTAAAGCAATTCAAATTCAAATTCCAAGATTATTCAATCCTAACAAAAGATCTAAATTCAAAATAATTCAAATTCCTAAGTTATTCTAATTACCTAAATCTTAAAATATCTAAGTCTATCCTTAATAAAATCTAGGGTTTCTTGTGCCAAACATATGTCTTCAGTTTTTCATCATTTTCCCCCATCTTGGGAGGACTCTCCTCTAGAGAGAAAAACTGTTGGCACGACTCCAAGAAGTCTGGATCCAATTGTGAAAACTCCTCTTCAGTAATCCATGTAGCATTAGAATCTGAACGACCCTTCCAACGAACAAAGTAGTGACGAAGAAGACCCTTTGATGAAAGTATAGTTTGGTCATCCAAAATTGCTTCAATGGTTTCAACAAGTGGTAGGACTACAGGAAGAGAAGGTATAGGAGAAAGGTACTTGCAAAACCATCAAAAAGCAAAAAAGGATGCTCGAAAGTGCCTAGGTAAGGGAATAAATCCTCAACAATGAAAACTAGACTAATGGTCATATGAAGAGGTAACTCTAATAAGTATGCATTAGATCTAAGTTTCTCGAAAATACGAAAAAGACCAAAGGCTCGGGCATGCAACTTTTTAAGGGAATTTTTAAGGTAACACTCAGGATGAACGCCGACCATGACATGGTCACCCTTATTAAGGTTTTGAAAGCGTCGTTGTACATTAGCAGACAACTTATATTGTTCATTGCTTAATGCAAGCTTTCACTTAATCTCAGCATGTAATTCACAAAGGTGTTAGGCAAATGATTCTGCATTTCACTTAATCTCAGCATGTAATTCACAAAGGTGTTAGGCAAATGATTCTGCGAACTTAGAGATTCAAGATGTCAATGGGATGGGTATAAGGTAAATTGGTTGACATAGGTTAAAGCCATGGACAACCTAAAACGGACTCTTGCCTTGGACCTATTGACCGAGTTGTTACATGCAAATTCAGCTGTGGGTAAAACTAAATCCCAATTCCCAGGTCTATCTCCCATTAGACTCCTAAGAAAATCTCCTAAGCTACGGTTTGTAACCTCTGTTTGCCTATCAGTTTAAGGGTAAAAGGCTGAAGAGAATTTCAATTGAGTGCCAAAGAGTTTCCATAGGGTTTCCCAAAAATAATTGACAAACTTGACATCCCTATCACACACAATAATGGTAGGTAACCTGTACAAGCGAATAATCTCTTGAAAGAACAAGAAGAAAGGCATTGGTTGTCTTACTACATGGAATAAAGTGAGCCATTTTTTAGAACCTATCCACAACAACTAAGACAAAATCATGTGCTCGTGCCGTGCAAGGTAATCCTAAGACAAAGTCTATACTAAGATCTTTCCAAAGCGAGTCACCCGTGTTTTATTTCTTGGCCTTGGAAATTTGGCAAGTACGACACTTAGACAAAATTCAAGCGACATCACGTTTTAAAGAGGGTTAATAAAACCTATCTCAACCAAGGCTATGGTCTTATCCCTCCTAAAATGACCAGCTAAACCTCCAACGTGCAATTCCCACACAAGAAAATCCCTAATAGATGTACGAGGAAAGTACAACTTAGACCTACAAAAAAGATAATCATCATTAATGATAAAATCAACATGACCATGACGGTTACCGTCATTCACTTCCTGAAATATGATGCCAAAGTCTGGACAAGAAGCATACTCATCTTTTAACCTATTAAATCCTATAATGCTAACACTCATAGAGTTCAAGATAGTGAGCATGCAACTTAAGACATTATTCTCTACCCCAGAACAATGTTTTACGACAAAGGTGAACCCTTGAAGAAACTCTACCTAAGTTGCATGTCTAGCATTTAGGTGTTTTTGGGATTGGAGAAACTTAAGGGCTTGATGGTCAGAGTGCAAGACAAATTCCTGGGGGAGAAGGTAAAACTTCCAATGCTTAAGGGCTCTAACAATTGCGTAAAACTCCTTGTCATATATGGAGTACTTTTGCTTTACCTCATTGAGCTTTTCACTGAAAAAGGCCATTGGATGGTTTTCCTAACTAAGAATACCACCTATTCCTACCCTAGAAGCATCACAAACAACCTCAAAAGGTTTGCCAAAGTTTGGTAAAGCTAGGATGAGGGCCTCAGAAAGTTTCTTCTTAATGGACTCAAAGGCTTGCGAGCCTGCAGGGGTCCAATGAAATTTATCCCTTTTTAAGCAGTCCGTTATAGGGTCCATGATGATACTAAATTCCCTAATGAAACACCTATAAAAGGAAGCTAAACCCTGCTACGCAATTCAGGAATGGACTTAGGCTGAAGCCAATCCTTTATGGCCTTGACTTTTTTTGGATCAACTACTAATCCCTATTTGGAAAATGATAAACCCAGGAATATGACTTGATTCCTAAGGAAAGAATATTTAGGGAGATTGATGTAAAATTTTTCATATCAAAAGGTGAGAAGGACCTGGCAAAGGTGGTCTAAGTGCTCTTCCTTAGACTTACCATATACCAATATGTCATCAAAGTACACAACCAAGAATTTCCCTAAGAAAGATCTAAAAATGTGGGTCATGACTCTCATAAAAGTGCAAGGAGCATTTGATAGGCCAAAGGACATTACTTACCAGTCATATAACTCATCTTGAGTTTTAAATGCGGTTTTCCATTCATCTCCAGGTCTGATCCTAATTTGGTGGTAACCACTACGAAGATCAATTTTGGAAAACCAGCTAGACCTAGCTATGAGGTCCAGCATGTCTTCAAGCCTAGGGATAGGGAACCTATATTTGATAGTGATTTTATTAATTGCCTGACTATTCACACACATCTCCAAGTTCTATCATTTTTTAAGGGTTAAGAGGGTGGGTACAGCACAAGGACTAAGGTTATGCTGGATATATCCCTTTTCTAGTAATCCCTGGACTTGCCTATTTAACTCCTCTCTATCCTTTGCGTTCATTCTATACTGTGGGAGGTTGGGTAGTTGAGCCCCCAAGATTAGGTCAATATCATGTTGAATATCCCGCATAGGTGGGAGTTCTAAAAGGAGCTCATTAGGGGTAATGTCTTAAAATTCACTTAAAAGTTAAGATATTTCACTAGGTAAGTCCTCACTAATAATCGAGGTACTTCCAGTGAGAACCTTAGGAACTAGCACAAATATCACATTGACCTCTTGACTTTCTTTCTCAAACTGCTTATGGGTTAAAGGTGAAGGTTTTGGCTCTTAATCCCATGATTCTTGGGCTTTGTGGAGGTCATGGGCTCAAGCTTAGGTTTGGCAGGTTGCAACAAAATATTCTTTCCCTTATGATTGAACACATATGTTTGTCCTACCATAGTTAGTAACATCATGGTCATAAAGCCATGTTCTCCCAAGTAAAACATGGGTCACATCCAAAGGAAGGACATCACAAAGAACTTCTTCGTAGTCACCAAGCTTAAGGGGTACACGACATTGTTAGGTAACGGGTAAGGAAGTCTGATCTACCCAAACTACACGAAAGGGTGTAAGGTGTGGCTTTGGTTTAAGGCCAAGTGTATCTATCCCTATGGTGGAGACCACATTTCATGCACTACCCCCATCGATAAACAATGTGCACGGCTTGCCTTTACACTTCACAAAAGTGTGAAAAATACTAGTTCTCTTCCATGAATTGCTAGACATTGGAACAAATAAAAAACACCTCATCACACTAACATGTTCCGATCCTTGGTTAGAGCTATTTACAAGAACCTCATCCTTAATATCAGAGTGGCACTCAATAGGGTCGACCACTATAGCTACATCATTTAGGTCATTTAAATCATTAGGTTGATGCTTGAGGATCAAAGTGCGTTGTGGGCACCTAGATGCAATGTGGCCTTTCGTGTGGCAACGAAAACACTCAAGGGTGGGGCCACTAGGACGTGAGCTAGAGCCAATGGATTCACTACCCTTTGTGATATTACTTTTAGTAACTGGAGTGGAAGGGAACATAAGGTTAGCTCTAGGCTGAGGTATTCCTATTGAACGATCACTTGGGGTCGAGCTTCGAGTCTGTTGTGACTCTATGCTCTGGGAGGAGAAACGCTTGACCGAGGTATACTTAAAAAGGGATTCAACTTCTAGAGCCTTATGATAAGCTTCTTCAACAGACTCAGGGAAGTTCAATTGAACCTCCTTTTGAATGTTGGGTTGAAGCCCATTGATGAACCAAGTAATTGTCATCCATGGCTCTTCTTGTATGTCGAATCTCAAAATAAGCTCATTAAAGTGGGTCATGTAATCAGAAACACTAGATGTTTGCCTAAGGTTAAGCAATTGGTTCAGTAATTGACTTCAATAGTGAGTGGGCAGATACTTTTCCTTCAGTTTCATTTTCATTTCAGCCCAAACTTCTATTGGAGGTTGCCCTAAGCGTTCTAGGTTTCTTTGAACAATTTGCTCGTACCTCTTAGCGGACCCAATAAGTTTCATCCTAGCAAAGCGGACACGCTGAATATCAGTCATATCGTACCAATCAAAATAATCCTCAATAATGGCTAACCAATCTAAAAAGGCATTACGGTCTAAGGTTCCATCATATTCAGGAGCCTAAACCTTAACCTTCCTAGTGATATCGCTAGGGTCATAGAGATCACATATATACCCTTCCTAGAGATGCCCAGGGATCCTTTCATAACTCTTAGGTTGTTGCTCTAGATGATCTTGACCATCCCAAAGGTCGTCTACAAACTCAGGTTGTTAGGTGGCATGCCTATGACTGGGTCTTCTAACATACCTAGTATTAAGGCTTACAAAAGGCTGATTCCCATTAAAGCCAATTATAGGAGTCCTAGGATAGGGATGGACTGACATACTCTCTTCTCTAAAGACCTCATCTACTTTATTCTGACCATGGATACTAGGGGTTCCAAGTAGGCCTTCTATGTTCTTACCAATATGCTGCCTATTGGTTAAACTAAAGGGCATCCATGACTTCCTCAACTTGTTCCCTAAGATTGTCCAAGCCCTTTTGCAAGTTTTGGATATCTTGTTCCATGGCAATTTGTGAGGCAGTGAGGTTTTATTCTAAAGGGGTATTGTTTCCAGGTAAATTCTTTGTAGTGGTCATGCAAAAAGTTGATATGCTGACATGACTTAAAAGCAATAGACAAAATAAATGGACACTTAGCAGACCAAATTAAAGACAATGACTTTTTTTTTAGACTAGGGTTTGTGGGTTTGGTTAAAGGATAAGATGGACCCAAGTTGCCCCCAACACAAAGTTGAAGACCCTCCTTATTAAGCTTGTCCTTATGAGAGGGTAACTCAACGCAGATCAAGCCCAACAAATAAGTAACAACTAGGGTGAAGTCTTCACAGTAACCAAGTGAAAGCGTTAGCTCCACATGGAAACCATTATAAATTTCTATGAACCAAGTAACACTGGGTAATTAACAGGCAACAAGGACTAACAAAAGAAGATAAAAGAAATATGATTCACAATAAAAGAAGGGACAAGGAATAAGGAAAAGGTAACAAAGCAAAGAAATTAAAAGGAAAAGGCAATATACTTATTAAAAGAAACCTCAAATGTAACCAATAATCAAAATTTTTAAAGAGAGGATAGCTTACCTTATTCTAAGCAACTTTAAGAGCCAAAAAGTAATAGAAACTTCCCAAATACTTTCCCAATAGCTGCAGGAGGTGTGTAGGAATGAATTGGGTGAGAAATTGGGCGAAACATAGGTCATAATTGTGGAATAGCTTCACTGGCACATGCAAGCGCGTGGGGCGCGTGAAGCCCACACTTAGCAACTTTCGCCAGCGTATAGTGACACATGCGGCGGTCTTTGACGGTCAATTCATACACCGCATGTGGCGGTCTCCGACGGTCGATTGATTAAGGGGATCGAGAGAGGTGTTTTTTGACGGATAAAGGTGGGTTTGTGTTTTCTGACAAGTTTCAGGCGAGGTTCAAGCAAGGGTGGCTGTAGTGAAGAAAGCTCAAGCACTAATACCAAATTAACATAGGACACCAGAGAGAGAAAGGAAAAGTGGGGAAAGATAGTAGGAGAAGAAGAGAGAGAGAATTAGATTAACTCAATAATATTCGATTAAATAGTCAGTTGATAACAAAGTGTTTAGGGATATTTATAAAGAGCCCTATAACAAATCAAAATAATATAAAATCCTAACAAAATATCTAAATTCGAAATAATTCAAATAGATAATCTTAAAGTAATTCAAATTCAAATCCTCATATTATTCAATCCTAACAAAATTCTAAAGTCAAAATAATTCAAATTCCTAGATTATTCTAGATACCTAAATCTTAAAATATCTAAGCCTATCCTTAATAAAATCTAGGGCTTCTTGTGCCTAACATATGCTTTCAATTTCTCATCAAGATCACTTCTGAATGCCATGTGATGTAAATGACCAATAGTAAAGTTATATTCTAATACAAATGGAACACCAAGATTGCAACTGTGAACTATCCTAGATTCAACACGGAAAATCCTACAAACCTCTACTTGACACACATCTATTAGGTTAATTAGGAACGCTAAAACCTATAACCTATGGACAACAATTTTAAAAAAATATAATTTTCTATTTCCCTAATAGCAAGATTCAACTTGAATTTTAAATAAAGCTGTAGAGGTAGAGGGATAGAAAGGAATAGCATTTCGAGAAATGGTTGTAAAGCTTTGCAACAAAATATAGAAAGAGATTCTTTTTGGAGGAGGATTGTATAAGGCTAGTACAGGATGAGTGAGGGTGCCACAACTGCAACTTGTGACCTAGTAGTAAAGGCTCACTCCCACAGGATTCAGTAGCCATGAGGTCATAGGCTCAAGGAGATAGGGAAAAGAGATTTCTGCCAACCACCAGCTTGTTACCACTATGCCCAAGTGATGGGAGGTCAATCTATGTTTTGACCACCTTGAGGGAGGCCTCCAAGGACCCAAGCTAGCAAAGCAAGGATTCTTGAATTGGCCACTCTAGTAGGATTTCCATCATGGATATTGACTAAAATGGTAACAACCAGGGAGGGCCTCCAAGGCCAGTAGCCCCATATAGCCTTCTTTGTTTAAATATTAAAAAGAAAAATTAAAAGTGACAAGTTGGTTTTGAGATGTTAAGTGCACCATCAACTATGCGTAAAGGGCAGTTGAGATTTCTTTCACATTGACCTTTGATTCATGAACTGCGAACATTACTTTTATCTGGAATGTCTTGTGTTCCTCAGTCCCCCTATTATTATATTTAAACTTAAAAGATTAGAGACGGATCCATATATGTAATTTGTGTTAGTTCTTTTTGTTACAATGGTCAGCAATTTTTACAGTGATGTCAGATATTCGATAAAACATAATTTAAAAACAAGATACACATTATTTTAAAAAGTGATTAATAGATAATTAGATATCATACAAAGTTAGGGCATCACTGACCGAGCAGCAATTCTTGGGGACTTTGAATTGTTTAAAGTTCCTGAAATTGCTTCTTCAATCTTCCTAAGCAACTCATTGGAGAAATCCTTGTTTTGCTCAGCATGGTGAAGTGCCTCTAACCACCAAGTCGCAGATTCATTTGCACTGTCACTATATGAATTACAGACCTTCAAAAAAGTTCAAATGTCATAAAAGATGCACAAAGAAATATTAGCAGAGCAAGAATAAGCCCATGAATATTCTCACTGCTTATAAAAGTAAAATATCACAAAACAGCACAGTTTCATTTACCATATCACGATGTCAATCATATACATTTGCTTGGTATCAAAGTGAAGCCAGCTATGCGGCATATCTAATTCATTTCTTTTTAGTGCAAAGAAAATGCACATCAATGTCAAGTAAACAATTTTCCAATAAATGATCTGAAGCAACAAAGGAGTATGGTGATCTAACAATTGAACTTTGGTGGTTTTACTTCAGAGCCATTGAATAACCTCATGCAGAGGTGTTGGGTTGTGTAATACCAAGAAGTCAGCCAGATGTAGGGATGGGCAAAATACCTATACCTTAGTGGGTACCCTTAAAATTTACCTACTTAGGTCTAGGAACTATGATAATCACCCTGCCCCAGACCTGTAGTGTGTGTGTTTGTGTGTATAATCAATATAAAATAATAAACAGTGAAAAGAGCATTCCATGGGTTTTGAATTATTTAATAGTTCTTTGAGACATCTTATTCTATTTTGTGATTTATATGATCATATTTATGTAAATAAGTCTCAACTTGATAGAAAATTGTTCATTTTAAAATTTTTCTCACTAAATGGGTCCAACATTTGGGATTCAAAGTGAATGGAAAATTTTATACCTGCTATATATAGGCATGGGAATGGAGACTACAGTGCCCTACTCATTGTCATCTCTAGTCATCTAGGTGAGAAATTGTTGGAGGGATTTAAACTAAATTAATTTAATTATACCCAAATTTGGGTATGTAAGCTCCAGGAAAAACTTCTCAGTAGAGCTTTACATTACACAGGAAATATAAATTAAAATGACAAGATACTAGACAGAATTTACAAGAAGTTCAAATTTAGCATAAATAAATTCTGCTCTAAAGTGAAATACACACAAAGACACACACATATGTATGAGACAAATATTATACATATATATATATATATGAGATAACAAAGTGCCATAAATATTACCTGCAGATAAGCTTTTTGAAACTCCTGTTGGACTGCAGATAGCTTTGAACTGAACACAGATAAGTATTTCTGTTTTGAATCTTCACATTCTGCCATCAAAGATTGTAAAGAACTGATAGATGCACCATCAAATTTTTGATACCCATTTAACTCATGTTCAGATAAGCTAGATGTAGCATTTAATTCTTCTCCAGAAGCTGTTTTACAATCTATGTCATCAAAGTCATTCCCTTTCTTCCTCTTAACAAAACAATAATCAACCTTTTCAAGGGTACGTTTTCTTGTTGTCTTAAATTCAGAAGTTTTAGAGAACTGCTTTCCTTTGGAGGGGAGCTTTAGGGAGGTGTTTGTAGTCTGCGGGAGTATTTCAGCCAGATTATGATGAATGTGGATATTTAACAAAGGATCCAGGCGGAAATCTTCGGAATGCTCTTCAGCCAAAGTCAGTGCTTCATTATACAACAATGCTGCTTGAGTAAATTCCTTCTGCATTATGCTTATTGCTGCAAGTCCATTTAAAGCAACAACTGACCTCCTAAGAGCTTCCTCACCTTCTATCTTTGTCTTGCTTATAAGAACCTACAGAATTAGATCCATGTCAATTGAAAAGATCATTGTAAGAGCATATGAAATCTTGTTTATGAAACTTAACTAGTAACACACCATCAGTATTTCCTCCATGGTCATGGGTGACTGCTGCAGAGAGCGCAACCCAGAGCTTCCAACCTGTGGGTGACAACAAGCCTGGCGAAGCTTCAACAGAGCATTCAATAACTTCCCTGCCTCTGTGTGAGTGATGAAAGAATCAGAAAAATCATCTGAAGGAATAGAACCTGGAATCAGCATGCAATATTTCAAGATTAGTCATCACCACACATTCATATTGTTTTCAAATATTTTTCACAATAATATCACACAAAGCATTAGAACCTGGGACTCTTCTGTTGAGAATATCATTTCTCAAACTTTCAATAATTTCATGAGCATAGTTAACACAAGTTTCGTGTTGCCTTTGGTAAAAGTGCTCTTCTACTGGTGAGAGAGTGAGCCAAGTGAGGCACTCCTCCTGGGAAGGAAGCTGCAACTCATCTGCAACATGTTCTTTTGAAGAGCGCCACATGATTTGCTTGAAAATTTTATGTGTAAATTCCATGGCTCTAACATCTCCCTTCTGCAAAAGTATGAAGCAATAATATTGTCAATAATACATGCAATGAAATGTACAAGATAAGAAGGAGCCAGCATATCAAATGTGATTGAATCATAACCATACTTTCAAAGAAGTTTCTGAAAAGATGGGGAAACACATGGCTTTGTGGTGTTTAGGGATATTACACTTCAAAGGAATTAATATCATTACCAATATAAGGATGAGTACCAGAAAAAACGAAAAAAGAAATATAAGTGTATCATCCATGGTCTTCAGTCATTTTGCAATTTTATTTTCTGTTGGCAAAAGAACTGAGTAATAGGGTAATTTGATTCGCAATTAGAAAATCAAAAAATTGAATAATACCAATTACCTCATAAGGATCTCGAATAACATCAGTCCACCACCGGTAAATATCGAAAGGACTTGCTTTAAGGAATCGTAATAGTCCATGCAAGTCATCAAGCTTTCGCTGAATGGGGGTTCCTGTAATACACCAACGATACTTTGCATAGAGCCGCAGAGCCATTTCCGTGGCAGCTGCAGCATTACTCTCCACCATTTGTGCCTCATCCAGACAAATCCTCCACCAGTATATTCTGGTAAGAAGAGTTGGGACAACTGGGTACCTATATAAAAAATTGTAATAATCATAAATATACATATATTAAAAAAAAAGGTATTTGTTTCTGATGCCTATAATTGTAATCAGCCAAGATAGTAGCAACCAAGTTGTCCTTGATAAAATGTCTGAAATTCTTATTGTGTAGAAGAATAAAGAATACAAGGATATTTACAGTTCATAGAAGACACTATTCTAAGAAGGAAATTAAATGGTAGATAAATTCCTAATAATTAGGAACTAATTAAATATATGAAGCTAAAGTCTAATTCCTAGAGTCAACTAATAATTACAATAACTAACAAGGATTCCAATCAAGACTTCCATCCGTGATAATTATCAATTTATCATGTTCTCTTTAAATGATATCTCTTAAACCAAAGGCGTACTAGTGTATGACACTTTGTCTATTTATTAATTAATGAAAAAGTATGAGTAAATTGGCAACTCAAGAGGAAATAGAAGATATGCAAAAATAACAAGGGTAATGATAAAGCATAATTCTTGGGGACATCAGGAACGTATATAAACAAAATTTTTGCCACAATGAAATTCAAGGTTTGTTGTAAAGGAAATATTTACAACTCAAAGACACACATAACACACACTCAGAACCTGTTGACAGTCAGGTATGGTCTAACCCTTGATTATAAACCAGAGTTGCCATTCTTATATGGATTAGAGAAATAGCAGTAGAAAGTACAAAAGCCAAGGGGCAAATATAACATAATTTACAGCAAACCTTTTCTGAAATCTCAAAAAGTGCCGATCACCTTCATGCCTATCAGAATCATGAGACAAATCCTCTTTAAGTACGTCATATGTTGTTAATACAATGTCAGCAGAGGCAAGTTCACTGATATTCACCAGAGATGTATTGGTGAAAGATGTGTCTCGCACGCCTTCATAAACATAAGTTTTCAAGGAGCCTGGACGTGTATGACTAAAAAGGTATCCAATAATTAATAAAACTACAATTTAATCATGAAATGAAATTAACTATGGTGACAATCCACAAATGATATTTAAGAATGGAGATATTGCATGTCTAGGAGAATGATAGTTCCCCTCCTCCCCCCGCCCCCCCCCAACCACAAAAAAAAAAAATTAGAACCCGCATTTTACAAGAATCCCTCACTTCAAAGGTCAAGAGAAAATGCTTGTAGATTATGTCCTATTTAGAGGTAAAAATGAAAGGAATACAATCCACCTATGCTTATTTAGACACCTGTGCATCTCTGGCAATTATATTATGCCCACGTTATAGATCAATGAAAAGTTTGTAATTTTTTTAATTGTCTAGTCCATGTGGGGTCTAACCTTCTATTCCTTAGAAGTGAGAAATACACCAAATAAATTTACATAATTATGCAGTTCAACAACAGGCACAAGTTGGTTGTGCCTGTGGGGTCAACAACATGGTCATTGGCTTACTCCAGCTAATAACGGCCACCTACAGAACAAATATTCCTTAGATTTTTGGATTCTTTGTTGTTGCATTGAGTTTATTTTGTATTTTGCATGCAACATAGATTGGCATTATCTGATTCCTTCCATTCGCATTAGTTACCTCCTTCCTTTCTTTGATGATATTAACTATTAATTTAATAAAAAGAATTGACTCAGAGCCTTCTAAGTAGATTTCAAAATTCATAATTAGCCATCAAGAAAAAAATTATACCGGATAATTTCATCATGCCACTGGGGCAAAATAGGAGCAGGACAAACAATAAGAGTGGCAGCAGAAGCAATGGGAGATTCGGTAGCTTGTATTAGTTCAGAGCACATTTGGCATACATATTCCCCATCCCTCACAGCTACGATGGTCTTAAATTTCTTGCTTTCAGATCCCTGTTTTGATTTCAGTGATTTTCCTTTAGGAGAATAACCAACACAATCTGCATGTTGCCAAGCATCACAAATGTCACACTGAACCCATAGACCTTTGTATTTAAGGCTTTCACTCACAGCTCCACATGTACACTCCACACGATCTCTTTTGAGTCTTTTAAAATTGACTTGATGATCCCCATTAACTTGCAACTCTAAATCAACAGGAACATCACTTCCAGATTCCAATCTCCGGTGAGCAAAGATGCAAGCAAGCAGTTCAACTGTTTTTCCCAAGCCCATCTCATCTGTTGCATTAAAAGAAAAGAGTTTCAATTGCCTAGAAAAATGGAAATTTACATGCACAAGTTAACAGTACAAATTTTTTTAAAAACAAAAAAACCAGACAGTTCATCAATAATGTTGACATGGAAACTTCACTTTCAAAATAGTACTGCTAAATATTCAGGAAAAAACAAATAGGGACTACAGTTACATGCTCACTATCTCATCCTATGGAACAAGTTCATACAAAATTCAGGAGCTTAGAAAGCAAGCATAATCTGGAAGCTCCAATATCTCTCCTAGTACTCATTCAGGCAAGCCAAAATGTTTCCCAGGAACACAGAAGTCAAACACAATATTCTACTAGAAATTAAATTTAAAAAGAATAAGGCTGGCCTCTTTGACTAAGTAGTCAAGAGCCTGATCCTCAAGACCCCCATTATGTAAATACGATTAAGTTAATTTTCATGATTTTATCAAAGGTAGTGTAGTCTTGTACTTTGTCTACACCAAGCCCAATTGGCTTTTGCATGTAGAGATGTGTCAAAGATATTATTGAAAACCATCCATGGGTCAGCACCTATCACCTTAAGCAGTTTAGGTTGAATTAATTCTTGACAACATCTTTGGTTCTGGTGGAGACCTGAGCTACTGTAAAGCTGTGTAGTATTATTTATGAGCAAATTTGGGTTGAAATCCTGCTCTGAGATTATCGGAGAAGATATCAACCCAGGGACAGCGAGATACAAACGAAAAAGGAAATCAGAGAGATCCCACTGGCATTCGAGAGGCCAACGTCTCTCCCGAGCAAGTCCCAATCCCTTCCTATCTCTCTAACTAACTCCCAGTATCATATATTCCTTCCTCTACCGCAACTCACTACTCAACACTCCTTACACGTGTCAGAGTTAGTTACTCTGAATATTCGCCTTAGTCTCTTGTCCAGTACTAACCCATTTACCCATCCCCCTAGCATACACTATAGTATTCTGGCCCACTCTCTCAGGTCCATCAGGTTCTCATTCACCAGAACTTGCATGCCAGTATATGTTTGGATGCACAAAAGCATAGACAGGTTTTTAGATCCACAGGCAGCCAGATAAATTCAGCAGGTTAATGTTGATATTGCAGCCTAAAAATCCCAGATGTCATTTATCATGCAATAAATTTTAATTGAAAACAGTCAAAATGGAGCACAACTGCAGAGAACATATGATTTATTACCACAATAATATCTTGACCACATTTTAAAATTAGTGTTGCAAACATTCACATGATTATGTGACCGAAAAAACTGACATATGCAGCATAGCTTGGGACCTACCAGCAAGAATGCCTCCAAGCACATAAGGTGCAGAAGTCTCCGGGTACAAGGAAATATTTCCACTGAAGCCATATGCAAATCAAATTAGCATAAGGGGAGAAAAAAAAACGTAAGGGTGTGGTGACACACAGAAATCATCAATATTTGAATTATGCAATAAATAAGGTCATGTATATTCTGAAACCTTGTCAATAAATCCTACCTGAATGGATTAAAGAACATTTTAGAATTCGCGTCAATAAAATCAACAGGCACACATAAAGGAGAATGAAAATGACTTCTCTCCCTTTCCTCCTGACCTCTGGCTCTTTTTCTCTCTCTTTCTACCATCCAAAAAGCTGCACGTCGTTGATATGGTCTCAATTCAGGAAGTAAATCTGGTATGTCATCTTCAAGCATTGGTTCTGATCTGTACAAATGAATTCCAAAATGAAAACTACCATGGGTTAGATTAATACATGAATTAAAAGTATTTTGCTCCATCACCATAATTATCATTATTATTAGTTTCTTGTTATCAGATAAGATCAAGACCAAAGAGAATACTAGACTTACTTTGAAGGCCTAATGGCTTCATAGAAACCTGCAGGGTCAAACCTCACATGTTTCTGGGCATGGCAAGTGTCGTCTCTCATCTCTGTCTGTGGATCAACTTCAATTTTCATATAGTTATCAGCCTCATACCTAATTTCTGATGTCATAATTTCAGGACGTAGCCAGGACATGACATTCATCATACTCTTTTTCCATAGTTGTCTGGAACCATCTAGAAGTGACGTGCATGCATCAAAGGCACTCTTTAGTACCTCAACCCTTAACCTGAGGGAGAACATGTCCTCAGAAAATCTAATCCCGAGAACTGGCCTCAATGTAAAAAATTTCAAACTTGCCAAGTGAATAAGACCAGAGACACCTTCATCCGGTCCATCAAAAACCCCAGATAACAGCACTGTACATGTTTCCATATGTTCCATCGTTACTTTTTTTACAAACTCAAGATGGATGTCAGTATAAGCCAATACAGGCCAATGACCTAATTTAATTCGACCAAGGATATGATTGGCATTACACACCCGAAATCTTAAAGAATATTGAAAATCCTGATAAAAGTCCTCAGAAAGTTCAAAACCAGAAAAACCCTCTCTCAAATTCAAATTAGTTAGAACAACTTCAGAAATATCAAGGTGTTCGTTTGATAACCAATTGGACCTATCAACTTCCACAAAGTAAGGTTCGTCAATGTCACCAAGATCTTCCTTTACTTCTCCCTCTGTTTCCACTATTTTCTGTTTTTCCAATTCTGCTTCAGCTGCTGCATGTGTTTCTAGTATTATTCCGCCTAATCGATGTGGTCTACTTTGTTTTCGTCTACCCATACTGGTCACCGCTGGCAAAAGAAAGCAAAATTAACTTATCGATGTTTGTGGGTGTGTATCAGCATGGAACCACAAGAACTTACAAATTGACCATGTAGACTTCAATTCTTAAATGCCATCAGTGCGAAACCGGAGGAAATAAAAACATACATAACAACCAAAGCAACATAGTCAACATAATTCAAACGGCAAGGGGTTGAATGCAAAAGCATGTAGCAAATAAATTCAGCCGGTCATAGAACTAAAAATCAACAGACTTGAGTGAATTCAACTAAATAAATAACCGAAAAGGGCCAAAACATAGAATGATAGCTGCACCACAATAGCAAGCAGGCTGCAGCCCAACTGACATTCACCTCCTCTGGGGTTCAAATCCTTCCGAAACAGCAGGGGTTAATACCCTGATTGATAAGCTCAAACAAAGGAAGAAAAAGAAAACAAGGAAGAAAATCACCCTCCTCGTATTGGAATTTTGACAAAATTTCAGAAACCAATACACACGAGCATTTCATACGTCAATTATATGCATTAAGAGGAGAAGAATTTTTCAATTGTGAACCTGGAGATACAAAACTGACTGAACAGAGCAGGAATTCAGGAACCGAGCATACAGCTGGGAAATGAGTCTCACGCGCGAGTTCGCGAGTTTGCGAAAATCGCAAACCGCTTGGATCATTGCCGAGAGAGATAGAAAGATGGATGGAAGGGGTAGACTATTTGAGGACTGCTGGTACCGCATTCCGTTGAAAATTAAATATTCTTCAGAAAGCATTTTTCATAATATTTTGTTATGAATTGAATTATACATAAATTATTTAAACTCAATTAGTTAAAAATTTAAATTTATTTAATTTATTTATTAAAAGATAGAATCTTTGATATATTTATAATTTTAAATGCAATAATACATTAAATTATAATATAAAAAATTATGATAATATCAATTCAAAAAATAATAATATTATAATTATATTTTTATATTATAATTAAGTGTATTAATAAATTTAAAATTATTAATACAATAAAAATAACACTTTATTAAAATAATAATATTGAACAACATATATGAAAAAATGTTTAATTAAATAAAAATATTTTTAAAATTTTGTTATTCCATTGATTTACTTGGCAAACATTAAATTGTCTATGAAGTTATATATATACACACACGCTACAATTTTATGACTATAACTTAAATAATAATTTCGTAGTATTAAAAAATATCTATTAGGAGTATGACAAAGGAAACTATGTACCAAGATGGTTTTAGCTTCAAGGAGCTTAAACAAGGAGTTGGGCAAACGCGCTCCGATGCCATGGAGTTGTGAAGCTCTACGGCAAGAATGGAGGTGATTATCACAGAGATGGCCTCCAAGATTCTGCAACTAGCTTCGAACACCATTGTAGAAGCAAACGGACTAGTGGCAATGGAGGACAAACACCTCCCTTTGGCTCTTGTAATGGGCTCTAACCAGGAACTTATTCATTTCCCGTGAAGTTTTAAAGGCTGGAGTTTCCCAGATTTGATGGAGCTGACACCAAAGGTTGTTCATTTCATTAGGCAGTTCTTTGATATTGACGAACTCTGATGGATCAAAGGATTATACTGACCACCCCAAACTGAAACTTACATTACAGAACACTCCCAATTCCTTCTTGAACCCAATAACACAGAATAATTTCACTCGCTTAACCCATAAACTCCATTGAACCACATTGAGCTAGGAAAACGTCCTTGTAAATGACAGAAACACAGCCTACAATACCACCAAGAATACCAATTCCTCACTTGACAAGCCAGTCTAGCAACTCACAAAGGAGGTAAGTAGAAGAAGAAAAATGGCCTGTGTTTCTGATGTCCTGAAAAATACACGTTTAATTACAAATCCCAAAAATTCACTAGTTTACATGATTCTTGCTTCAGAAGAGGAAGTTGAAAGTTTTAGTGCACCCTACAGTTTTGGTGAGGAAAGGAGCTGAGAAAGAGCAGTCCACTCCAACAACCTAGGATTCAATTTATTGATTTTCATACTTAAGCCATTACTAACAATGCTTGAGGACAAGGATTGATACGTTTGAATCGTGTAAGAAGTAAGTTAGTAGCATAAGAAGTTAAAAAGGAATTCAGAATATGTCTGTAGTTGGTTAGTATAATCCGAAGAGTTATTTAGAAAGGAAGTAAACTAGCACATGACAGTGAAATAACTGCAATACAGTACCAACAACTCTTATCAGTATGTATAGGAGTTAATGGAAGGAGCAAATATGGATATGTTGAATAAAGAATTCCGAGCAAGACCATGTATCCCTTGCTTCATGCTGGTGACCTCTTTGAGGTTCTATTCTCATTGAGGTATCAAATCCACACCTTTGAATTTTTAAATCTTCTGAATTTTTCATCCTATGAATTGTAACTTTTATCAGGTATAGCTCCATTGCAGGGTCAAGAATTGTTTATTACTCATTGAATTTAATTTTATGCATATGATTGAACCAAGATACTCCTTTACTCTTAAAGGGGAGGTCAGGAGACATAATTAATTGTTTCTAGGTGTCTTCACTCGTCACTGCGATAATGATGTCTATCAGTTAAATACAATATTGATGTTTATAGTTTTTATTTCTGTTACCTACGCTTACTCTTTTAGTAGAAAGGCTACTTAGTAGCTTTAAAAATATAAATTAAATTAAACCATTCCGCTTGAAAGATTGGTTTGTGGTCTATTTGCCCCAATCCAACAAAGCATGGAAATGATTTTCAAACCAGAATTTCACAAAAAATGAATTGGGCATTGGTATTGAAGTCTATTACTTGCTTGGATCCTACCTTCACGATTGGTTCAACTCACTCAAGAGGCTTTCTTATCGTGCAGGGAGCTATGCTGTTGTTGATGAAAGTGGCAAGGAAAAGGCTCTTGATTCAGGTAGCAAATTTGCGTACTGGTTCTCAAGTATTGTTTCTCAAGTTCTTTTCTATGAACAAGTTCAAGCAGTTCAGAAATCTCCATACTGGTTTGCTCTCGTTTCCAGCTCTAGGTGAGAATTAAATTCTTCAAAATTATCTGTCTTGTCCCTCAATCCTCCCCTTTTCCCAGTGAAACAAAAAACTTGAGGCATCATATACTCACTTTTGCAAGCATTGTTCCCTGTAGGCCAGAAAGTTTAAAATGTCGATAAAATGATAAATTGATGATGAAGTAGAAGATTCAGAATCCAGTTCTGATGCAGATGCCGATTGTTATGTAAGCTGATTCTGCATCTGCTAATTATTCACAAACTCTTTGAGATATTTGTGTGAGTTTTTTGTTTTTGGGTTTTTGGTCAATTAGCTTGTATGTGCTGTTTCTTTTTTTTATTTATTTTCTTGATTTGATTGATCTAGTTTTGTGTAATGTAAAATCCGACATTGGGCCACGATTTTTTTTTTTTATTTTGATGAAAAGAGTGGGACACAATTTTGATGTACCCCCTTATGTTCAAAATAGATACTATTGTCAAAAAAATATTTATCTATGTTTTTTATTTTAAAAAATATTTATTATTTTAGAAATTATTCCTCAACACAGGAAACCGAGAAAATCAAACATGTCAACATCCTTTTTTTTCACTATTTTTCTTTTACAAAAGCGTCGTAAAGACAAGTTTGGAAATAAAAAAATAAGAAGAAAAAAGTCAACGTCACGTACATATAGAACATTGAACCCTTATGACTGGTTTGTTTTTGGACAATGAATTAACTTGCTTTCCAAGTATTTGTTTTAGATTTACATATTGTTTAAATTTTGTCATATAAGACACTTTTAAATATACTTTGGTGTGTTAATTTTTGTAAATTAAATTAGCAAAAAATAGTTGTTCCTTAAACATTATTTTTTAATAAATTTTACTTTAGATATGTGCAATATCTCTGTGCGTTTAAATTATAAAAATTAGATACATTAAATGTATTGGCAATTTTTTATATTAATTATAAAATTTCTATTTTTTTTCTTTTTTACTATTACAAATATCCAATTTACAAACTAGCCACGAATTTCGCTGCCACGCGGCGTCTTCCATTCCACTCTTTCTGCGCTCGATATCTTTCTCCAGTCATTCTCCCGGGCCCTGCTGTGTGGCTAGTGTATGCTATGATTGTTTGGTTCCTCAAGCAGCTAACCTACGTGGGAAGTAACGTCGTCGTTTGTATCTTGCTAGAAAAATTAATTAATACATATTGTTTTTTTTTTTTTGGCCATAAAATTTTTGAGTAGTTGCCAGCAGTGTTTAAATTCCAGTAATGAACAGTACAGGGTTCAAGGGGTGCCGAATGTGAAGGTAGACGAAATATCTATGGAGACAATGGCGGTTTCGGGGTTGAGAGGGGGCCGTTTTCCGTTGTTGTTGCATCATCATCACTCTTCGTCTTCAACCTTCGGGAGGTTTAAAGTTCCCTCGAAGTCAACAGGATTCACGTTATCTGCTCGCTATGCACAAGCTCAGGATCTTTTCTCGTCTCGTCGATTACAAGGTTGTTTTTAAGTTGGCTTCTGGGTTATTTAGGGAAATCTTTTGTTATTTGAAAAACTCTCCTAATTGGACTTTAATTTACTGAGGTTTTACTAAATTTTGGTTGGTGTTAGCTATTCGCAATCGGATTATACGGTATAAGGTTTTACTGGTGTCCATTTTAACAATTTCTGATGTAATTGTCCCTACTGCAAAGTATGAACTCAGGCGGATCATCGAGCTGTACTATGTTGTTGCGCTAAACATTAGAGAACTCGATGCAGAGCATACCCAAGGAAATGGGAATTTAATCATACGATTGCTGCCGCTTAACTACTTTTTTGTTTCAATTTTCTCTGCATAATAATTTTTTTCTGTTGGAAGGCCTGAGTTGACGCCTTATATTGTGTCTGTACCTCAGAGAGTATTGAAAACCTGCCGAAACTGGTGGAAGACATTGTCCAGACATCTATCAATACGGGCCCTCGCGGTGTTGTTAGACTGGCTCAAGGTGTTCAAGCATTTCTTGGGGTCGGTCAAGAGTGGTTAGCAGATGTATCAAAGGTGACACAGTATGTTTGTTTTGCTGGCATATCCTGCAACATGATTTGCCATTAGCGACATTTATTGAATAAAGATTGAGAAAATTACTATCACATTGGCCAGTGGTTGTTACTATGGTGATGTTAATTATATTTCTAGGATGGTTTGAAGTTCAACATCCATTATCACCGCACATTGTCAGAGGGTAGTATTGTTGTTCTTTGCTTATTATGTCTCAAATGTCATGGAAGAAGTAATAAATTGGGTATGTAATATTTATCCTTGCGGTTGTCCCATAAATTTAGGGGCAATGATTTTTATTTTTGTTACTATGCATCGTTTGGCTTCCTGTTAATGGATTTTCTTTATTTAAGCTGTGGACTAATATGTTTATAGATAATCTATTGCAAGAATCTACTGCATTTTTATATAATTAACTTTTACTAACAGTAATTTAGTACTGTTGTAGTAAGTCAGACCATGTTTTCCTATTAATTGATTCAAGTATTGCACCTTTCCACACTTTTAATGGAGGAGGTTGTGTTTTTCAATCAAATATTATTGGAAATATGTGTATGGGCTGAAAATTATTGGCTTCTATTAGTGAAGTCAGATATATTGCTAGTCTAGACATTGGTATCCCTGTACTTTTTTTTTTCCATTCTGCATCTTCTGCTGTTTCCATTTGCACAGTGACCATACTTTTATTTGTCTCCTAATAATTTTATTTTAAATATTAAAAAAAATCAACAGAATTATTAACTTTCCTGGATCATTTGCAGTCAACAAATTCATCTGCTGGGTTACCAACAGAAATGCAACTTGGTTTACTTTCCCCCTTCTATTTGAGGAGACTGTTTGAACGCATGGGGGCAACCTACATCAAATTAGGTCAGGTATGAGTTTATCCCCCTCAATATGGGTTCCCTTCCAGTTGTGTTTCCTAATGTCTGTTTGGTCAAAATGATTATGCATGCTTTTTTACAGTCTAAAAAGATGCACTAGAGAATTATTAGCGTTGAGTAAAAAGCTTTTATAACCACTTGACATGAAGTTTCTTTCAATACAGTTGTTGCCATAGTAAGAGTTCTTTTCCTTTGATAGTTGGCCTTCATACTCTGAACATTTATACTAATTGCTATCATTTACTTCCATTTTGTAGTTCATAGCATCAGCACCTACACTGTTTCCTCCTGAATATGTTCAGGAATTCCAGAATTGCTTTGACAGAGCTCCTCCAGTTCCTTTTGAGGAGATCCAATCTATATTGCGTGAGGAACTCGGAAGACCAATAGATAGTGTTTATGATTATGTTGATCCAACACCCCTTGCTTCTGCCTCTATAGCTCAGGTATACAGCGTATATTTATCTTTATCTTGCTAAACATTTTATTACTTTGGCAGCTGATAATACAATTTTGATATATAACATCTAGGTTCATGGTGCAAGGCTAAAGGGCTCCCAGGAGGATGTGGTTATAAAGGTCTTAAAACCAGGAATAGAGGACATATTAGTGGCAGATCTTAATTTTCTTTATGTTGCTGCTCGGATATTGGAGTTCTTGAATCCTGAAATAAGCCGGACATCACTGGTATAAGCAATATGGGCTGTTGTCCTGGATTTTTGCTTTATATGTGCATATTTTTTCTGCTGTACACTTTCTGCTTTTGCCCTTTATTTGGATATTTTGTTTTGTCCCTTTTTCTGACTTCATTGTCTATCTTTTAAATGGAAGGGAACTTAGAACTTCTTCTCTTTGCCTTCCTTTCTTTGTTACTATTGTTTTCATCTATGCAAATGCTAGAGGCTAGAACTTCTTTAATATGAGCATCCTTTCAGTAGGTTGGTATTGTCAAAGACATAAGGGAGTCTATGCTTGAAGAGGTTGACTTTTATAAGGAGGCTGAAAATATTGAAGCTTTCAGAAGATACTTGGAAACTATGGCACTCACAGCACAGGCAACAGCTCCGAAAGTGTATAGATACAGCAGTACTCGACGTGTTTTAACTATGCAGAGACTCTATGGAGTCCCACTTACTGACCTTGACTCCATAAGTTCACTTGTTTCTAATCCAGAAACCAGCCTTATAACTGCCCTTAATGTCTGGTATAACTCCAAATTTCTATTTGCAACAAATATCTAATGTTTTCCCATTTTATTTATCTCAAAATTTATGTCTCTCTTGATACAAAATTTGATCTCTTGATAAATAATGTTTCCAAAGGTTTGGAAGTTTGCTTGCATGTGAGTCCTTCCATGCAGATGTACATGCAGGCAATCTGTGGCTTCTGCGTGATGGCCGTATTGGGTTTCTTGACTTTGGTATGTGTTGTCCTCTGTGTCCATGATTTATGGATGGTTATGCTTTAGCTCTATCTTGTTGGAGAGTGCAATTGCCATCTGTTAATTCAATGATGGTCTATATATTCTACTTGAATTCTAAGTGTTTTTAGTTTCTAAAAGTCTTCTTTAATTATATAGTACTGTTTTCGTCAATAGTAATTAACCATTAGCCGTCGTAGCTGTAGTTCTGCTAACTCAACTCATCCCTAAACATGGTGGCTGTGATCATTGAACTTGTCTAACACTTCAACTTCCAAAGTCCTGATCATTGAAACATAAGGGACCTTACCTTAAAAAAAGGAGATTCAAAGATATACATGAACATTTTATCTTAAATAATAATAAAAAATGACAACCATGAAATTAGGATTTGTCGGATTATTTCTTTGAAATTTCCTGGTTCATACCAAGCAGATGAAATTTCTTTTGTTATCATTATTTTTTTGAATGTAGGTCTAAGGGGTTTGGGTGTCCATGCAAGAGATATGGTCTGTTACCCTGTATTTCATTAAGTTCATTCATAGGGAAAACAAACCATAGGTAGTATTGATCACTTGCAAATATTTCTTGATAGAAGGTTGTATCATTCTTTGCCATCATCTTTATTAAAATGTTTCTTACTTACCCTGCCTGCATTAACTGTCAAGAAAACTTGTTTGTATCTTTTTTAGTGTTCTATGGTTTTTAAGTGGCGCTTATTTAAAAAAAAAATATATATATATTGGTCATTGCTTCAACACAGTTCCATTAGAGATGAACATGTACTTGTGTTTCAACTTATAGGAATTGTTGGACGTATATCTCCCAAAACATGGGCTGCTATGGAAGTATTTTTGGGATCCATTGCCATTGAAGATTATGACTCAATGGCATCTGCCTTGATTGAAATGGGTGCTACAAACAAAGATGTAAATGCTAAAGCATTTGCCAGAGATTTGGAAAAAGTATTTTCATCAATTAAGGCAAGCACTGTAACTCACTTGTGGCTGATGTTTGTTCCCATTGGCTGGTATGTGCGTGAAAGTACTGTGTTTGTCTGGCAAATACACGTTGGTGACATCCTGATTTTCCTAGCCCATACATAATTGACTTAACATCTTTTTGTTTTTGACTCAATCCTTCTTTTTTGTCCATAGTTCTATTATTCTTCCAATGCACATATTTTTGGTGATTGTGATTTTTCAATTTGGTAGGAAATTAAAGGGAAAACTAATCTGAGAAATAATCAAACAACTCTTGATGCAGATTGCCCACGTATTAATTGTGGAACCAGAGATGTGTGTATACGAGCATTCATGCATCCTTATGCATATAGGTCAATTTAGTGTTTGGTTGTGATAAATTAGGTCTCACCTTGTTGGGTTAGTAAATAAACGGTTCCCTTTATATTATATTATTGTTAGTAGTGGACAAAGAAAGTTACCAAGAAAGGTCTTCTTCCTTCTGTTCTGCACATTAATTTTCATCATTTAGTCATTGATTATCAAAACCATGCATATAAGTTAGCCCAGACCTGGTTAAAGTGTTATTGCTTATGTTTATTAAGTACAGGAATTGGACACTGAAATAGTTGTGGCAACTAGAAGTGGGACAAATGCAACTGCGACCGCTGTCTCTGCTAATATAGTAGTTGATGAGAGGCAGATGAATGCACTCTTCCTTGATGTGGTAAGCTATATAGTTTGAACCAATTGAACTTGCAAGTCAGTATAAACTGGTCCCCGTAAGTCTCTGAATGTTAATTGACATATGGTAGAGTATTTGCTAATTACTATGCTCTAGAATTACCGTGGAAATGGAGTAAAATTTTTCACACTGCTCAGCTGAATTATTAAATTTACATGCAACTTTTGAATTGGTCACATTATTATCTGTAGGTCTGCATGTTCGCAGCATCTTTTAGCACCGCCATTGGATGGATGACTGACCAAAAGAGTTTTTCCCTTCAATATAAAAGAATAGTGCAATGTTGTTTGTCTTATTATTGTTGGATGAACAACATTGCAGCATTCCATAGTTGAAATCAAATTATGCATAAAATATGAGCAGCTTTTCGGTATCCATGTATACAGTGAATCTTATCAAATGAGTAATATCTTGCTTAGGTGACTGTGACTGTGACTGTTTGATTATGTTGTGTTCCTATTTACACTATGTTTTCTACCTCCTCCACAGGTTCAGGTCAGTGAATCATATGGACTCAAGTTCCCTCGAGAATTCGCACTGCTCTTGAAGCAGCTCTTGTATTTTGACCGGTATACGCGGTTGTTGGCTCCCAATTTGAATATGCTTCAGGATCAGAGGATTTCAATTGCCTCCAATAGAAGAAGCAAATATAGAGATAGTTTCGAATGAGTTATTAGAGAATCTAAATCTGCCCAATTTTGGGCGGAAAGCTTTAACTGCATCGTTACTATTGTATATAAGCAAGGAAATCCGCGTTGGGAGCTCACTATCTCATAAGAGCATTGGAACGATATAAAAAACCACTAGCTTAACTCTTACGCCTTGGAGGATACCAACTTGGGTTACAAGTTGGCACTCCTCTCTGCCAATGTTTTGTGACCCAGGGGAAAAAAGGGAGAATAATGCTGCAAATTTTTTCTCAGCAAGCTTCTGCAATTTATGTTGGGATGTCGACTTCGTATGGCTGTAGTTAGTAAGATAAGACTATTATTTTTCTCGATGCTTGGCTATAGTGTTTGTACTTATACAAACTTAATATAAGTAGAGGAAAACTATGTCACAACTTTGTGGTCACTAAAAACCGTTACTATTACCCAAGTTACAGGTCAATGACTCTAGCAGAAATGCAGTTTTTGTGAATTTAAAGTTGTGACACTGCCATAATTAAAAAGAAAAAATTACAAGCGATTGTAATGGCACACTAATTTGGAGCCGCACCACTTGGATTACGTAGCAGATTGTGATTTGCGAGCAAAAAGTCTCCTGTAGATAACATATCACTACATTTCACTCTTTGAGAAAATCGCTGTTCTCGATCCTATACGTTTTTACTTCAGATTCATCACGTCTCATGCTTGGCACCTGACCCACGGCCTGACATTATCCCTTTACTGGGTTCCCCTGATGATTGAGTTCCTCTTATCACATGACTTGGTGAGCGATAACCCATCAGTTGATGAAGTGGCGAACTTCTTGCTGGTGGGACTGGCCGAGCCTCCATTTGTGATACTTTTCCTGACACAAAGATATTGGTGACTCGTCCAGCTGATTCCTTTGTTTCCACTGGAATAATAACTGGAGCAGAATGTGTTGAAGCAATCTTCTCTTGCTCTGTAATAGCCTCAGAGGTTTCACGAGAGACGGTGTGATCATATTCACAGCCATGCAGAGAATGAAAGGCTGTCAGGGAAACAGGATCTTCTGAGGAGTAGCTTTTAGAAGCAGAAAGTCCATAATCATCTGAATATGAAACAGGGTCTGCTTGTAAAGAATTGTAATGGTTAGTATGACATTCTGAAGGCCCATTGCTTCCATTAACCACCTTGCTTTCGTCATTAAGCTCGCTTGGTGCAAAAGAAACTATATGACTTCCGTTCATCAGTGAAAATTTGAGTACTTCTGAACATGAACCACATATAAGCTTATGACATACCCTTTTAAAAAGAAGAAAATCCGCCGGCAAGTGCAGTAGCTCGAAGCAGTTATGACAAGTGACAAAAGGGGCCCCGCCTGCCACTGGCCGAACATGTCGGTTAACCAAATTCTGTTTCTCTTTTGGATATCTTTTCACCTCATAAGCCCGATTACTCAGATCATCAGATTTTGTTTCACAGCCGTATAATGGGGGCCTGGAGTTCATGACCCATTGTGGATTCAAAGGATGAGAGCGGTGAGAAGAGCAACAATTGTGACCAGGATGACACCTGCATAGCCCTTCATGCTGGCAGACATGTGGAGGCAACTCTGCTGGGCATTGCCACTCTTGGGGAAAGCAATGAAAACAAGAAAGATCAGCATGGTGTGTACTGCTTGTAGCCGCAGCTGAACAAAGTTTCAGCAAAAGTTTATGCCTTTGGCACCAGTTGACTCCATGACTGCATCCTCCATCATACTTAGGGTAGTCAAAAGCATGATGAAATCTTTCCTCTTTAAGGTCATGGCTATAGTATGACGAAATATGCTTTCCCTTGTAAGTGCCTGGGGACAGTCTTGCATTTACTTCCCCATTCAGAGAGTTGTTCCTGTTGAGTTGATCCTGCAATTTATATATCATTCTCAGCAGTTTCATCTTCTCCTGGTCAGGGTCCTCACCAGAATCAGATGGAAGAAATGTTGAGCTGCAGTATAGCTCATCAAGTAATTGATTTGATAGGCCGCCACTGTCATAGCCAGATTGAGAACCACTACAATTAAAAGGTATTTTGGATGGAAACTGCGCTCTCTCTTCCACTTCCATGACAGGATGCTTTCCATTAGGAAAATCAGAGGAAAATTTCATAAATTGTTGGCGTGCTTTAGATTCACTATATATCATGCTATCAGCAAGGTCTTTTGCCCACCTTTCAGCAGAAACAGCATCAGCAACACTTCTAGTGTTGTGTGAAGGATTTAAATGTTGGTCATAACGGATCTGCTCATCCATTCCATCATAAGAAGAGATGCTGCCATCATAAACATGAGAGCTTCTAGTGGCCGGGGAATTAGACAATTCTCCAAGAGTATCACTAAGCTCTGAACTCAAATTAATTAACTGTGTGTCCATAGACCTTACACGTACAAAGCTGAGGTTAATACTATTCTCAGCTTGCTTTAGTTGTTCACTATGAGATAATACCTCATTATCAGATGCAGTGTCGTCTTTACTTATCCTAGAAGTAAAAAGTGAATTGCTTCCCTTTTCAGGGGCAATGTTGTTAGTACTTGAGCATCTGGAAGTAGAGTCACTTCCAGTAATGTCCACTGCAGATTTAGCACCTGCTGGAGCTGATTTGTCATTTTTGATGTTTTCTCCATTTGCTGCAGAACTTAACTCCTCTTTTGCTCCCTCCAATAACAAGCTTCCATTATTTGACTTTTCTGATTCTGCTAATAGCAAGTTTGTATCATTGGCCTCAACCTCACATTGAAACAGAGTTGAACGACATTTGTTAGATAACTCATGCTGATTGATTATGCTACCTGAACAGTTAGCGGTATCCATCTTATTTTTCAAGTTTTCATCTGATAATTTAGAAGTTTCAAGCTGCTGTCCATTGCATTCTCCATGTTCATTGTGATCCCTTCCACCATATTCAACCAAAGAACACTCTCCTGAGGAAGAACTAGTTGCTTTAGTTCCCTGGTCATTTCCCTTAGGATCATTTTCATTTTGACCCTTTTTACTGGATTTATTTAAAGAACGTGCTCCTGAGGAAGACTTAGTTGTTTCTTTCCTCTCAACAGTCTCCTGAGGAAAAACTAGCTGCTCTTTCTTGCTAGACGTATTCTCAGATACAAGATCCAATGTGTTTCTAGGAGCTGTTTGACTTTCAAGTGAACTGGACTCTGAGTTCACAGCCTCACTTTTTCGTCTTTTAGCTGTATGGAGAGCAATGAAATGATTTCAGTTACAAGAAGGAGGTACATTAAATCAGTATCCTCATTTCTGAAGTTGGATATTCATAAAAATTAGTAGTTAGTAGATGCAGATACCCGTCAACAGTTATGAAAACCCATAACAAAGCAATGGAATAAACCATATCAGAAAAATTACTCTGGTTCAAAGAAATTTAGAGTAAAACAATATTTAAAAGCTATGATCAAACCAAGCACATTATCAAAGAGTTGTCACCTTGAAGAGTAGTGTCACATCCACCACACTTGTA
Source organism: Delonix regia (assembly GCA_037074485.1). NCBI lineage: Eukaryota > Viridiplantae > Streptophyta > Magnoliopsida > Fabales > Fabaceae > Delonix > Delonix regia. The sequence goes on along the minus strand of CM073452.1, from coordinate 15,081,632 downwards.
AACGTTATAATGTGGAAGCTCTGGAAGAAGCAGCCTGCACTTGGGACATCTAACTAGTCGAACTTTAGTAGCCAATTCACCAGGCATCTTTCTTCAAATATGTAATAAGTGATGGTCGGAAGGCTAGCTTTTGACCGGAAATTTTCCACAAAGTAGATGTCAAACTCAAATACCGCATTCATCAACAGAACATTATTCTTGGATGGAGATTAACGAAAGATCTCCCTCGTCTCACTGTCTAGGATCAAGAGATGTATCATATTCAGGTAAACGGAAATGTACTAAGGAACTGCTAGATGCAGATGAGTAAAGGATATGAGTACGCAAAAGAATGAAAGCTAGTTCACATTAAGTTGTCATAAAGGTTATCTTGACGAATCTAGAGTCAGCTAATTATAAATCAGCACTACATGCCATTACATGGAAGTTGCATACTCCATGGATAACATGACAATAGAAATCCCAGTGAAATATTCGAAGAGCCATATCTAAGTAGCGAAAGTGACATGGCCAAGAAACAACTTCCAAACACGACGACGTTGACCATCATTAATTTTTGTCAATGAAAGGCAAAATTATATGCTGTAACACGAATTGATGTCATGTAGTCAAGAACCAGAACTCTACAGAGTCAGCTACTTTTTGATGTGCACGTTATCAATATTTTAAATAATTAATCAAAGTATAAACAGTTGAACGTAAGGCATATATGTTGTCCAGCAACAAAAATAAAATCCATTCCTCATAAAAAATATATGACTAAATATTATTCAATTATAATGGAAAACCATAAAATCATTTTCGCTACTATGTATAAGACTTTTGCAATCCTTAGAAAAAAAAAAAAGTAAAATAACTCCCACCAATTTTTTTTTTGAAAGAAAATCGAGGAAACACAAATTACAGAATGAAAGATGAAGACAACTCATTCACATGCAGAATAAAGGTTCTCTGATCACAATTACCTTAGTTTGCCGGTTAGATCGAATCATAATTTATGGCTCCTAGCGACTGAGAAAATCGCATTTTGTTTAGAGACAGTTCGAAGAGAAGAGAAGAAATCAATATGAAGAAAGACTAAAACAATTCAATCGAAGAACCACAAAATGTAGCCTGAGTAATATAAATACTTAAGAAGAGAAGCAAATTCTTAGAAATCCAGCAAAAAGAAACATGAATGGATCAAGAATGATGTGCTGTATAGTGAATGATAGAAGTGTGTGGGGACACAATAAAGGAACCTGCGAAGAAAGATGAAGAGAGACAAAATGAGAGACATCTTTTTCTTTGCCGCAAAGTTTACGACCAAAGAATGAGTGAGGGACAGAGACATGGTTGGAGAAAATTATCAACGTCGTCATCATCATCGTCGTAATCATCTTCTTCCTCCTTCTCTAGCTATTAGAACAATATGATAAGGAGCTAATTAAGAGACCTAAATCCAGAAAAAGAGGTATTCTCTATCTTCGAACATTTGTTCTGCTTCACCCCACCTCTACGTCTACCCCTCTCTGTGTACTGTGTATTAAATCAGTTTCTCTCATTTTCTCTCGCAGTTTTAAGAAGTCGGCGCCAGTGACATTTAAAGCTCTTGCGCTCAACTAGCGAGGTGGCATCAGGTGGGTCCCATATATTAATTTCTTGAAAATTTTATCCACATTACATCCACTAACTATTTTAAAAATAAATTATTGAAGAAATGTTTAATGCATTCATTTTGTATTAATTTGATGAATTGAAATGTAACAATAATTAGTAATGTTCTGATGCTACTTATTAAATTGTTTTAATTTTTAATTGAACTTGATTTTTAAATAAAATAATCCACTGGTCATGCCAACTTTGTGTGCAAATTAACTGCTTTGTAATGGTTATGATATTTTTATGTTATAATATTATAAAAAAAAATACTAATATAAGAAACATGTTTACTATTACTTAAAACTTTAATACTTCTATCGTCATATTTTAACAAATAAATAATTGTCGTGTAAAATTTAAGATCAATTCGATTATGAATAGAATGAATATAGTCGTTTTTATATATGAATATAATGACAAAACTAATATTCTATTAGAGAGGTTTTAATTTTGCCATAAGTGTTCTGTTTGTGTTATTTTCATCTTACAATTAAAAAAAAAAAAAATCTATGTAGCTTTCATGTCATTTAGATGTGTCCCACTACAACTACCATGGATTAATTTAATATTAATAAAATATTATTTTTTATATTTTTTAATTACTAAAGATTCTCCAAAAAAAAAAATCTGAACTCACTACTACCTCAACGAACTTATCTTTCCTCCTCTTTCGCCTCTCAAGTTTTCTTCTTCTTTTTTTTATTATCATCTTTCTTGTTAATTAAAACTGTCTCTGATTCCATGACTTTAGAAAATAGGACTCGATAAAGCTTGAATGAAATTATTAAATCTGTGAAATATTAATCGTTGAATATACATATATGTAATACGTACAAAATGAAATCCATTGGATTGATAGTTTTATGGTCCTAATAAGCTTCAAATTTTGGAATTATGCCCACGTGTGTAAAGAATATTTGTGCCAAATTGTTAGGTCATTGCAACGCCCTGCATTAACTTCAGTACATCTACAGAGTTTGTAACTAAGAGAGATGGAAGAGGTCATAGTCCTCACTTCAATGTTTTTAGGTATTAATTTGAATTTTGTGAATTTAAGAGAAAATATATAAATTTAATAATTAAAATTAAGAAAATTACACAATCTGATAGTTAAAAATTTTGATTTTTAACCGTGATCATTCATTTTTAATTTAACAATTTAAATTTTCACAATTACGTAATCTAATAATAAACGGTTCCTTTTTCAAAGCTGTAATAATTTCAACTTTTTTTTACATATGGTGGATGTTAAATCCTTAAAATAGGAGAATCCTAATTTCTTCATTTTGAAAATTAATGATTTTCAATTGCTTCCGAGTTTTATAATAAAAAAATAAAATATTTTATTTGGTTTTAGAAGAAGAGAATGGAGAAAAAAAATCATGAGGTGACAAGTTGATGTAGCCCTACAATAGGATTTTTTTAGTGACAAGTAGAATTATTCTTTTGGTCCAAATTAATTTTTATTAATTACGTATATGATTTTATATTTGGAGTGCATGAAGATCTGTTTGATAAATTAAATGCGAGTTTACAAACTATGTTTAATTTTTTTGTTTGCAAAAAAAAAAATGTTGCTAGACCAGCCAAAATTATGTTTAATGCAAATCAAGTTAGACAATATTATATTTGCAAACCACTACTCCAAATATAACATAAGTAATTGAAGTTATTATTCATTAAACAAATTAAAAATCATTAAAAATGTAAAATGCATTTTCGGCAAATGAAATATTTAAAATAAAATTAAAACTCATTCCAAAGTTAATCAACGAAAATATTATTTTTGTCTAAAAACAATTATATAAGGTCACAAAATATAAGCGACAACATAAAAGCTTTTATCAAATTAATAAAATCAGACACCAACTCATAATAACTGTGATTTGTATTGATATCAAAATCATATGCGTTGGGAGGCAACACAATAATTTCCTACCACTCTATTTGAAGAAACAAAAAAAAAAATTAAAATTTAAACAATGACAATATACTTATGTTTTAACAAAACATAGGATTATGTTTAATTATGATAAATTATTATATAAACATTTAATAATCTAAATTTATATTAAGAACTATATACAATTATATAGTCATATAATTTTTATTTATAAATTTAAACTATTAAATTTTTATTTAATAATTTATTATAATCAAATATGATATCACATTTTCATCAAAATACAAGAAAATTTGAATTGGTAAACCCATTACCTGTCCATCTTCTCAATCAAGTACTAAATCCTTGAGTTAAATATGATTATTATTACTTAAACTATACTCCAAACAAGTTGGTGACTAAAAAAGATTATTTACTTATATATATATATATATAAAAGAAAGAAAGTTGGTGCCGATGATCATGGCATCTTCCTTTCGAAGATAGACACACTTTAATTTACTATCAAAATCAGTGCCTGTTTCGGGTTTCAATAATCTCTTTAACAGGATCTATCTTCTGGAAAGGCCGTGATGTTTGGGCTGTTTTAGAAGAAAAGCAATAAAAGATAAATTAATGAAAAAAGTTTAAAGGGCGAAATTTGGAAGCCGCCAATATAATTTTGATTTAAAGATTTTTTTTATTTTCAAATTAAAGGCTGGATTTGAACTCAACCGAATAAAGGGCGTGCGCTTCACTGGGCCCACTATCAGCTGTCAGGTGTCATGTGGCATTCGCTCATGCATGTTATTTTTTCATATAATAAAATACGTTTTTCATTTTTTATTTATAATAAAATTATTATTTTAATTTTCTATTTATTAAAATATTTAAAATGATCACTTAATTATTTAAAAATTTTAAATTTAATCTCTCAATTCTAAAAATATCAAATTTAATTTTTTTTATATAAATTTTTAATTTAAAGTTGAGCAATTAAATTTAATATTTTTATTAAAAGCATAAAATTAAGTTTAATATTTTTTAACATAAAAAAAATTATTTTAAATATTATAATAATTGAGGGATCAAAATAAAAATTTTAAAATAAATTGAGAACAAAAAATATATTTTTTTCTTTAAGTGAAAAATGTTTTTTTTTATTTGAAAATCAGCTTTAAATACTAGAGTTTCTACTTCATGTACTTAAATAGTTTTTTTTTGAAAATAATTGTTTAAATTTCTCCTAAGTACCTATTCACCCATCTTGATGCACTATTAGAAGATAATTATTTTTTAAAAACATAAAAATTGATATATATATATATAGTCTAATTTTTAAAACTTTGTTTAATGTTTCAAATCAGTTTATTAATTCAAAACATTTTAAAATAGTTTGTCAAATTTCAAACTTATCTTATATTTATCTTATACTATGTGCTTAAAAGATTAATTTAAAATAAAAATATGATTAATAAATCAAGATATTAGTTTAACAACTAACAAGAAAATGAGACTGATTTTAACATTATAATTGTACAGTTTTTTTGGGTTTGGAACTTACTGGTATTTTACGATATTTCTAATTCTATTTGTCCCAAACAGGTGAGATTTTTGTTTCTAAACTTTGACAAAATGTTTATAAAATAAAAAAGAGGCCACCAAATACTATGGCAACCACCATAGCATTTGTCTTTTCACCTTTATCTTTCTCTCTTCCAAAGCTTTTTCTTTTGTCCCTTTAATTTTTCATTATAGGCAAATTTTACTGTATCTACTAATAATAAGTATACAGTCATACAGAAACAATTAATAATATTTTTTTTATTGAATTAATATTTATCGTATTAAAATTTTTGTCAATGTTCTCTTGACATCGCGTGGCTATTTTGTGTCATGACTCAAAATATATATGTTTTAAATAAATAATAATAAAATATAAATAATGAATAAAATAATATTAACTCTCTCATATGGCATGTGATGCGAAGCAATTTGAACAATATAAATTAAATTTATATGCAGTTTCTTTTATTTTTGTTATGCTGTTATTTAATTAGAATATAATAAGTATTAAATCAACTAATAATAAAATATAATTTAATTTTAAAACAAAGTAATTATTTACAACAACTATATATGTACCATAATATTATTGAAAAATTAAATACTTGTCATATTGTAATCATAAAACAATATAGTAAAAATATATAAAAAAATTTATATAAATTTCTTTCAATATATAATTGACTCCGTTAACAAAATTTGTTAAAACATAGTTAGAAGTTTAACTATAAGAAGTGAATTAAAACGTTCTATACAATGAAAATTCAATTATAACTATTTAAATAATAAAAATCAAATTAAAAATAAAATAAAGTTATAAAGATTAAAAGCATACTTTAACAGAGAAAGCGAGAGAGAGAGAGAGAGAGAGAGAGAGAGAGAGAGAGAGAGTTTCTTCGGATGCACTTTTGTTTCTCAATCACTAATTTTTTACACCGTGGCGGAAGTAAAAAGCCTTCGAAAATTATAAAGAAAGCAAGCTTAACTTTCACGGAGTTGACAATTAACCAAAGGACAAAACTAATGTATAAGTTTTAATTTTTGTAATTAATGTTATATTGATTAGATCTTAAAATTTTTTTATATATTATGTTTTATTGACAAATTTAATAATTGAGGATGTCCTCTCAACTTTGGTAAGGACAATGCCTTCACTTCGGAAGAAATACGAAGAGGACGACAAAGCTGTGATGAACTTCTTTCCTCAAAATTTTTTGTCTAAAAACAAAAGAAGCTCCCCAGATTTTGGTCAGTTTGAGAAGATGGTTTTTTATTTTTTATTTAAATGTTAATTTATTTTTCAAAAATTTGTAGTGCTAAAATCGTCAATTAAAAATTCAGTATTAAAATAATCTCTTAAAAAACTCATAATTAGTTTAATGAAAAATTATTTTTGATTAATGTTAAATTTTTTAGAGACTGTTTTGACATTTTAAATATTTAGAAGATCAAGTTAATACTGAGACAAAAAGTAAAATACTAAAAAAATAAGTTTTTCCTAAATTTATATTGAGGGTATATATTCAACATTTAAATCTGTTCTTAAGAGATATTTTGGCAACATATTATTGCTTGTTCAAGACATCCATCTAAATTGTCATCCCCAACTTTTGTGTTATCCACCTAAAATTTGAAGAATGACAATTGTATAAATTTTAATTACGAGACAATAATTATTAACTATAAGACAATGATTTATTTATTTTATCAAATTTATTATTATAAATAAGTTCATATTTGTAACCATTAAATATAAAATATTTGATAAATCACTATTTCATATATAAAATTTATTACATTATTATTAAAGTTAATAGAATGCATGACTTTACATAACAATTACTCAAATATGAAACCCAAGTTGAGTTTAATTTAAATTTCTTATAATTAATACAAATGTAATTTATATAAAATTCATGATCCCATGTGACCATTAAAAACAAATTCCTGTTACATTGTTGATCATTTATAGCTTTTTTAGCTTGACACTAAAATTAAAAAAAAATTAAATTTAATGACTAAATTGATACCATGACCAAAATAAGAATTAAAATTAAATTTTTTCCTATGTTAAAAAACGAACATCTTCTCTCCTCTTTTCTCACCACCTAACATCTTTTGATAGAAAGAACGTATATTTTCAATTTTCTTTTCTTTCTTTTGCATTATAATCCTTAAAGAAAGCAATTATGACCTGACGGAGAAAATGGCAACATAAGATTGCATGTGGTTAGAAGACACTAAAATAAACTATATCTTAATATTTTAATTTAATATTTCTTCAATATAATTTTTAAATTTAATATTTAACTAATACTATTAATAAAAATTAAAATTTTATTTTATATAATATTATATTTTATTTAAATCAATATTATATAATACTTTTAATTAAATAATTAAAATATATACACCTTTATTGGTCGCATGGTCTATTATTATTATTTTTAAGAGCCGTATGATCACAGACCACGCGACTAAGACTATGTCAAAGTCTCGTAGTGTGGTGACTTAACAAATAAAATATAAAAAAAAAAAATACAAATGCAACATATGAAGAAATAAGAATGGCAGCAACGATCATGCGGATTTAATATTTTTACTAGTGCCAGGCTAAGAAGGCCGAACATTTAGTATTCTGCACTGTACATGTCACAACTATAACAAGACCTATTAACACGAATATAGACTACATTAACACCAGAAACCTAGGCTATGAAAAATGGACACAAACTTCGGAAACATCAATATAACTGTTTGATCTACTTTTATAGGACACTAGACAACATTACATAGTGTTCGGCAGCTCAGCAAGAGTAAGGCATGCAACACTGATAATACGTAAAGCTTCAGCATCTACAACACAAATTGAAATGATGACACCCCATAACTGAATGTGACTTAGGACGCTACAACAACACGACGCTTGTGCCCAGCAAATGCTTGAAGGAGTTCCTGATATCCACTCCTGTAGTGATCGAGTGAAAAGCAAAGTTGCCGTATTGCCTCCCTCTTCTCCTCGGCCCTATCTGAGATCACAGCGTTCTGCCTAGCAACCTTTTCTTCGAGCTCTTCCACTTTCTGTCTCAACTCATTTACCAGAATCAATTTAGTTTCAGATCCTGAAATTAACTCTGCCTGTCGCACATGCAACTGGCATAGCTCTCTCTCCTTATTTTCAATCTGATTATCTCGAATGCTCAACTCTGCCATAACTTTATGGATCGTAGCATTGGCGCTATCTTTTTCAGTCATGAGCATGTCATATTTATGCTTATGCCTGTCAAATTCCTTATTCAAAGCTTCCATATCATGTCTTCTTTGATCAAGTTCTTCTTTCAAAGAACTGACTTCATCTTCCAAAACCAGCTGTTGGGCAGCATGCAGCTCTTTTAGTTTCAACTTTTCAGCTTCACATTCCTCAAATTTATTTTCTAAAATCTTGCTTCTTGACTCCAACTCCGTGAGTCTAGAGTCCATCTGTAGTTTTCCTTCTGACAACACTGCAATATCAGACTGTAGCAGATTTTTCTCCAGAGAGATCCGTTCCTGGGCATTAAGCATTTCAGCCTTTAATTTTTGCACCTCGCGTTCATGTTCAGTTTCATTAGCTTTGTACCATGTAATTCTGTCCTCAAGCTGTTGAATTTGCTTTCTTTCTGAATCAAGCTGAGCTTCTAATGTGGCTATATTTTCATGTGCCACTGCAAGCTGACGTTGCAAATCTTGAGCATCATCACATGACCTACTCATAAGTTCCTCCTGTAATCTCGCAGCCTCATCATCTGATAACTTAAGCTGGTTTCTAGCTAACTCCAACTCTTCCACCAATTTTTCAATCTTGCAGCGACACTCCGAAACATAATTTCCCGAATCAGCTGTTTGTTTTTGCAACTGCAGTACTTGTCCTCTTTCGTAGTCAAGGTCAGCCTCCCTCATTTTCAGTTCTTTCTGTACATGATCAAGTTGATCCTCGCTCTTCTCAATTTGACTCTTCAAATTGAAAATCTCCTCTTCTGAGATCTGAAGTTTCAAGTTTGAAATTCTAAGCTCCTCCTCGTTTTTGATAAATTTTCTGAGCAATTCCTCATAACTTGAATTCTCTGTTGCCGGCAATATATTATCTGTGTCATCTTCCGGGTCCATGTGATTCTGTTGTTCTAGACCAGGAAATTCTTCTTTCAGCTTAGTCTCTTTGGGTAGTCCCATGCCATCAGAATTTACAGGCAAGCCATGGTGATGGGCTACAGATGGAATAATATACCCAGTTTCTGAGGATAATGATGAGGATGATGAGGAAGGTGAACCAGAGCCCTCCTTTAAAGAAGCCGTGGAGCTATCGCCACCAGAGCTTAACAATAAGTCCATATTGACAGGTTGAAGGCCAGATGTCTGCAATCCCTGCTTTTGATATGGAGTATAATATGGAGTCATCACTTGAGTCCGTTGGTCATAAACTGATTCAGAATTGTCAGAGCCTTCCATCACAAAATCTGGGGTAAAGTGTTTATTAAGGTGGAAAGAGTGTAAGTTTTCTCCCTTTTAATCATTAACAAATTAGACCCAAAAGAGTTGAGAAGAAAACCAATTCTCAAGTTCTAAAGAATAATAATGCCAACTTTTTTTCCTAGCCTCAGAGACTTTGGTGAAATAACTCACTGCTATAAATAATTAATTAACAACACAAACCAGAAAAATAAAGCTATTATGATTCATATACAGCAGTATCAAAATCAGCAAGAATCCAGTCATACAAATTATAGGAACAAATTATCAAATGAATAGAAATCATATGAATAATAATGCCGCAATATAAGACTACTTGATCACTAGTCATTGCCTTCTTTTCTTCCTTTTTTCCCAAAGGAAAAAGGAAAAACTTTAATAAATATCAGCGAACTTGTTAAGTAGTCAACAATCTTGCTGCTCGCTGGAAGTCTGAAATCTAACAAGCAACAGAACAGAATAAACAGCAAACACCTGGCATATCTTGAATCACGTGAGCACAATTTTGTAGCCCCAAAGTACTCCTTGGAAACAGGTAATAACTAAGTTCTATGAAGTTATGTCACAATTCTGCTGGCTCTATGAGCATGCATATCTTAGTTGACTTAGAGTGACCATTACGAATATATCTAATCTGACTGTGTATAGTGAAACTTATGAGCATCAATTTGATTTTACATGAGGATCTTTAAACCAAAAGTCTCCTAAATCTTTCAAATCTCTTCCTTCCACACATCATGCCTGATTCGATCGTAAAACTCCACTTGTTCATGCATGTAATCAAACTTAACTGGCTTACCCATTACTTATAAATGTACTTGTATCAAAAGAGTAATGTATAGCTTATTACACCAGTTTTTTAAGCCTTCAAAGTGGTTATGAACTATAACGTGTTAAGTTCCTTCACATCAATGTACAAGATTGTTTGTTTCTATTCAAAAAATGATGTGTACAAATAAGTCTATAAACTCGTTTGTTCATATTTGTTGGTTTGTGTTGATTCGCAATCTTGATAAAATGCTATATGTTTCCCTAGAATTCATGCATGACCTTAAGCTCGAGTCCACCAAAAAATTAATGAAGGCACACCCGTTGCCCGGGTTGTCCAAGCTCTTTTGCCAGTGGAAACGATCTCACCAAGTCTCGTAACTTCTTAAAGGCACACCCCTTACATACTTCACTGTGTCTTAACCTTTCCATCTTAAGCCGCATAAACATAGGACACCATCGTGGTTCTATCCACCCTACAATAGAGCATTAGACTACGATTTACATTAGCTCAAAGTTCAAACGGACGAAATTGCGATGACCCCATAAACGGCATGATATATTAGACTAATTTATTACTATCAAACAAAACAAACATCTCGAAGGGATCTAAAACTGCGATTAAATCCACGGCCAGTGCCATGCTGGAAACAGCATCAATTAGGGATGGATTCAAGGGAAAGTCAAACGTGCGATAGCCTTGTTGAATTTTTAAATATTAATTTTTTGTATATATTATTATTTCATATTCTTAATTTCTTAAAATTTTATTTTTATTTTCTGCTAGTTCAAATCTTTTATCAAAATTTTTACATATTATTTATCTCATATTCTTGATTTATTTGATAAGGTATCTAAACGGAAAGAAATTGACTCTTCTAATTTCAATATTTAACGTGAAAAACTTTCTTTTTATGTTTTAAATTAAATCTTAAATTTAGTCATTGCATCATTCTCTACGAAACAGCGTCTGCGAACCAGATCTACTGCATCACAAAATACACAACCGAACCGTTCGAGAAGGAAAAAGAAAAAACATATAAAAATCGGCAATACAAAAGCTCGCTCACTTTGAAGTCAGAATAATGAAGAAAAGTTCTAACTATGAGTTGTATTAAAGAATAAAGTTAATATATACAATTATAAAGTTCATTCACTTACCTGCACTAGCTCTGAGCTTCCACTGCCGACAGCAAAGCAGATTCAGAGTATCAGAACGAGGCTTGGAGATTAGACCCCGGTTGAAGAAAAGAAAGAGTGATTTAATTCCTGGGGATGACCTGAAATAAAAAAGGATTAAACGAGAAGAAGAATGAAGCTGAAACTAAGCAAAAAGCGAAGTGGGGTGCCTTTAAAACAGAGCCAAATGGAAAAGGCTGAGTGACAGGGAGTCTTGCCCCCATCAATTTGGGATGTCATGAAGCCCGCGTTTTCTCCTCCAAATTCCACGGTGTGCCCAAAATGCCCTCGCATCTTTCTTCATTTCCCATAAACACTCTAATTTTGTGACCTTACGCTACACGACGCTCGAGGTCTCCGCCATTAGGTGCACCACAATGAAGTCACAATTCCGGTTAAGTAATCACGTGCTAGCCCCAGATCCTACCGGTCAACCCACGTGACGTGCAAAAACTAAATTTTTATGTTAGAAAATTACTATATTGGTCGTGAAAATTATGATTTACTTAATTTGATTCTTAATTAATGAGTCAATCTTTAATTTATTTATTTATTCATGAATTTTATTTTATTTTGATTTCGAATTAATATAAAAACTAATTCATTAATTTTTTATTTTTAATTAAATTAAAAATAAATATTCTGATATTAGTATGTGTCTAAAAAAAAGTAATCATGATGTCTTAATTGAGACATTATTTGATCCCAGGGGAGAATTGAGACTGGCTAAAACTTTATAGTTGTCGTAGTTAAGTTTATCTTGGTAAAGTCACTTAAATTTATATACATACTACTAAATTTTAAAATTGAAAGACATAATGATCAGATTATTTTACTTTTGAAATACCCGGTTTAGAAACTTTGGGACTTTATTTCAACACTCTTTTATTATGTACTTTTAAGGTCATTTAAAATATAAGAATTAAGTCTTTTAAAATAATTATATAAAATTTATAATTTTCATTATAAATATCCTAAATTTATAATCTTAAATTGTAAATATCTCTAAATTGTACACAATAAAAAAAAATATTATCTTTAGTACATTTATAATTTTAAATATATCAATATATTTAATTATAATAAAAAAAATAATTATAATAATATCAATTCAAAAATTAATAATATTATAATTATATAGTATTTGATTTTTGTATATATTTTAATTGATAAGTTTTTGGAAAGACGCATATACCGAATTAAATTATTTAATTTAATGTGCTTGTCCAGCTGTCACGCAGGATTTCCAATATTGCAAATTTTTAAGGGCGGATGAATTTTTTGGAATTTTGAAAATTTTTTCGGTATATTTATATGGAAAGAAAAAACCGATGACATACAGGGGTGTTCTCGTAATTCAGTATATGGCTAATTAATAATTAGCTTCCAACAGGTGGGCCAGGGGCCGGCCCAGGTGAGCCATACCCGCGAAGAAGATCAAATTTTTGGCGGGAAAAGAAATAAGCCGAGCATCGAAATTGTCGTGGGTACTTATCAAAACTGGCCGAGTGGGCCCACTTCTAATTTCTTCTTTTTCGTAGAGTTGATAAGACCACATTTTGTCCGAGAGAGAAAAGGCAAATTAAAAAAAAAAATTCCAAGTTTTTAAACTCGGGGGGAATTTGCATTATTATTTAATATATATATATATATATATATATTTTTTTTTTTACTAAATAATCCCTTGAAATAGTTCCCACTTCATCCTCAATCATTAGTTGGTCAATTAACACTCAGCATAATTTTATCACAAATTTTAAAAAATTAGGTATACTTCAATTTTTTGCAGAAACTTAAGGATAAATGTACAATAAGCACAATTGACACATCATAAGAACATGGTCATCAAAAAGATTCATTTAATTTCAAAGTTATATAGGAATAGATAATTTTGATCTTTTAAAAATTAAATCTTTTTATTTCAAAAGAAAAAAAAAATAGTTCTTGTAATGCATGCTCCTCAACAAGACAGGCTATAAGACAAGAATGAGGGAATTTATACTTTAGTTATTGTAATGCGTTAATCATCAAAGGACTCTACTATGGAATGCATAGAGAGGGGGGATATTTTTGCATTATAATATTGAATTATGTTTTAAATAAAATTTGCAAAAATTTATTTATACATACTCATAAATAATTATGAAATTCCTTTTATTTAATAAAATTCTGAGTTTAGATATTATCATCAATGATGAGTTAGTGTAGACTTTATTTTTTTAAAAGCTTTGTAAAGGAAAGAAGGATGTGGGGTAATGCAAATACACACTCAAAGGGACATCCAAACATGGCCTCATTGCCTCACAGCTAAAATTGTACAGCTTTTTCATTAATACATAACTCTTTCCTAAAGTTCTACGCACTTTCTCAATATTTCCATAATTATAGCATTATGATCATGAAAAATAAAGTTAGGCATAAGGGAGGGAGATGGGTCAGAAAGAGAAGACAAGCAAAGGTCATTACTATTTTTTTTTTCTTTACTACAAAATTTATAAAATCAAAATAATAAGTCGTGATGAAAGAAAAGATAACTGTTATTTATATTTTTTTTTTCACATGATATATGTTTAAAATATAATTAACTTCGGTGTTAAAAGTTAAGAATCGAATGTTTATTAAAATAATTATAGTAACAAAATATTTTAACCTTTAGTAGAAATAGTTAGTGTAATCCACGGATATGTCAAAAATAGAAATTTAAAAAAAAATTATTAAATGATGATTACTTTATTAATTAGTTTTTAATAAACATAAAATATTACAATTATATCCCCAACTCAGTGATACAAAATACTGGCTAAAGCAACTTTTGGTTCTTTTTTTTTTTTTTTAAGTTGGTATAAATCAAAAGTTGATGGACTAAATCAAAATAAATAAATAAAATTAAAGGATCAAAATAATGGTCAAAGTAAAATCGTATAGTTTATTTATATTTTAGTCAATTGTTATATAACCAAGTCCGAAAGCAATGGTTTATTGACTTGTGAATAAAATGACTATTAAACAACTGCAAATTGATATGGTGGAAGATCAAATCCTACTAGCTAAAAATCCTGTTGACTTTTTGGAAATTAAACAATAACAATGTCGTTTCAGACCATGAAATCTTATTCCACACTTAAAATTCTATTTTACACGTCAAATTTGCACTATAAGAATGGCTCTTAGTTTTATCAAAACCATTTGGAGTGCCTTCCAGGATACACAAAGTATCCAAAAAGGCCTTAATTATGTTCCAAGAAAAGGAAGAAAAAGTACAACCTCAAATTCTCTCGGGCCTTCATTTATTTCCTTTTCTTTATTTCATTCTATTTGGTTTTTAGTTATTGTCATTTTTACAATTAAAGAGTGAACTGAGACACTCAAAGGCGTATATATGATCCAAGCAGAAGTGATTGATTCAGGAAAATACAGCTGGATTGGCACTTTGTTATTGCCACTTTCTTGATAGAAAAAGTCACGGAGAGGAAAACCCAGTGATGATTATACAATTTATGATATATTTTCTAATGCCTATTTTGCATGTATTGCATATTGGTCGATTTTGCTGCTACAAGGAATCATTCAAAAACGCGTGTTAATTGCTCTAATTAAGCAATTTAATGTGTTCAAATATTTTATCTAAACAATTAAGAAAAAATCAATAATTTAATTGTTAAAAGATCACTCTTCTTTTTATTTAATTCTCCAAGATAAAATTATTTAATTTAGTCCTTCAATCATAATTGTTCATCGCATTAGGCAAAGTCACATTTACTTAACATATTAGTGATTTTTCCAATTTTGAAAGACTACTTTGATTATGAGAAAATAATTAAGGAACTAAATTTAAAAAAATTACTTTTTTGGTCAAAATTAAGGAAAAAAATTCAAAGACTAAATTTTTTAGTTACTCAAAAATTAAAAAGAACAATGCATCCAACGATTTTACCATATGAGTAATTAATTTGCTCCCAAGTCCCAATCTTCAACATAAGAAAGCAACACAATTAAAAAAAAAAACATGCTTCTTCTTTTATCAATTAAATGTCAAAAGAAATATCGAAACATGTCACTCCAGTTTTATAAAGGCACTTTTATGCAAAATTGACACTTCCAATATAATAGACACTTTTATGCAGGTAAATCTAATGAAGGTTTTTCAGTTTGTAAAGAATATTTAGTGAATTAATGAACAATTGAATCAAATTTTCAGAATAAATTAATCTGTCAAGCTAACAGGAAGGCAGCAGCTTCTTCTATTTCTCCTTGTTTTACTTTTTCCAAAAAAGTTTCAATGGATTTTTAGTCCAGGTTCATGTAGAAAGGAAGGTCGAAAACAAACAAAAGAAATCATAAACCCATTAACAATATTAACAGAAAGTGCCTAGTTTTAAAATATTCGATTTTAATTAATAACTATAAATGCCAGTGTTTTGATTAATTGACTTTTACTTTGAGGGCTTATCTCTAGTACAGATGGCGAGCACAAAATTCCTCTAGTGGATGTTGTTGACAGCCATGTGACTATGAGGGTATATATCTTCGCCCATTCACAGGGACAGCTTACCATTATATTCTCTCTCTTTTTTTCCTTTTCAATCTACCACTTCTTCATTGTCTTCCTCCCGTGGAGATAAATGTGATCAGATCAGAATAATTATGATTATTCAACCATGAATATCCTTTTTAGCTCTTAATTCTTTTTCTTTTCCAGCTGAACCAAAATGGTTAATAACTTCTTACAGGAATTCATAAGCATTATTCACGAAGAAGAAACTTTCTTCATGTCATCCCTCTGCATATTGATTGATAGAAGGGGGAAAAGAGCTCTCCTCTGAATTGTTTGCTACGTCTATTTGTGAATTGACCAAGATGGACACCAATTAAAACTACTTTGCGTACTAATACTTACTAAAGCCATAACTTTCTTTGATAGTTTTCTTTGGTTTTGACTTGTTAATTCCTTGGTCTTACTGTAGTACTAGGTCATACATACGGCATCGTAAGGCTGGACATAGAGATAAAAGGCAGCAACAGCAAATATAATAGAATCCAAATAATCAGTAAATTATAATAAAAATGAAGATATTGTCGGCCAGCAATAATATAACAAAAACATAAACTTCTAAAAAATGATTACGAAGAAACAAATTAGTGTCACATTCCCAACCAATCTCATTTTCAAATCCAGTTGATTAGAGGGCAACAAAAGAAAAACAAAAATTCTTGCTGTGCCGTTCGACGACAACACTTCATTTCCAAAGCTACACGAATGTCTAATTTTATATAACCGCATATTATAATTCGCATATGGGCGTTTCATACGAAATGCCCTAGAAGTAATGCAATTTGGAGCCATTCGAACCACTTGATATAAGTCCATATTCCACCAAATGAATCATACGCTAGTGCTATGCAAGACTGAGTTGCCAATTTTGAATTTTTGACATTTTCAAAGTTTTCTTATGATGGAAATGACCCTCCTCCCCAATAAAAATTATCAGAAACTCCTGAATATTCCAATAAAAATGATTAACAAGGAAAGTAAAAAGGCTACCATCATACCCCATAAGACTATTCCCACCCCTATATATGCCACACATAAGCTTAGGTCACCATCAAAGCATAAGTGAGAAAAAATAATGTTGAAGGCAGAGAAAGGCATGGCTGTGAGAGAGGATGGAGCTGACCTGAGAGGGACTATTCCCTTGAAGCAGCACTTTGTGCTGGTACACGGCATAGGTGGAGGAAGCTGGTGCTGGTACAAAATCCGGTGCCTTATGGAGAATTCTGGCTACAGGGTTTCATGTATAGACCTCAGAAGTTCTGGGATTGATCGATCTGATGCTGATTCTGTTCTTGCTTTTGATGAATATAATGAACCTCTTATGGATTTCATGTCTAATCTGCCTGAAAATGAACAGGTTTTCCCCTTATCTCCCCAATCTCATCTCTCCATGTCTTTCTCTTCTACTTCAATTCCACATGCAAGACATAACTTAGGTGTAGTTTGCAGGTGTTCGCAATCATGTTCTTTAATAAAAACATGACAAGCAGATATATTTTACAGCTCAACACAACATGATTGGCTAATTCAAAACAATTCCATTACATGTTACGTGTTTATTAGAGAATCTGATAGCAAATACTTAAAGAACTTTATTCAAGTCTGGTCCATATATAAACTATAGAGGCTAAGTTTCACTTCTGACACCATATCAGTGATGTCCTCCAGGTGATACTTGTGGGACATAGCGCAGGAGGGTTGAGTATCACTCAGGCCTGTCACAAGTTTGGAAAGAAGATTCGCTTAGCAGTTTATGTGGCAGCAACTATGCTCAAGTTGGGATTCTGGACAGATGAAGATCTCAAAGATGTGAGTATTCTTACTAAATCTGTAATATTATTCTTGCTTTAACTTTCAATATCTCCTTCTCATATATTAGTTTCTTGAAGATTGAATTCAATGTGTCATGCATGCGTTTATTTTAGGCTTAACAAGAATAAATTTATGCATACAGGGTTAATGGGTGTTATTTTCATAGAGTTGTCCAGTTTATGAACATAAACTTGGGGCTGACTGGCAAGTGAGTACGATAGTGATGTATATTGGCTTGAATGGCTTCCATTGATGATGCATGTTGTCTGAGTTTTCAAGGGTCCCAGCGCGGATGGCATTGAATAATTGGTTTCCAACTGTCTTCACAAATAAATTAGTTCTCTGGCAATTCCAAGGCTCACTAACGTTATGCATTCACCTACTCTATCACATTTTCCACAAGAATAGTTCCATACACAAAAATTAGCAGCTGTTCAGCAATGGGGGGAATTGTTCGGCAGAAAAGGAAAATTATTTTTTAAAAAAAAAAAAAAATGGGGACCCCTCTTTTCTCTGTTTTTAGACAATTTTTAATTTTTACCTCGTTATAAGACTTATCAATTTTGTCCGCTAGCATTAAGGTTTACTTTTTCCTACCTTTCTAAAAGCTTAATCCGTTGACCACTAACTGGTAGTAATTTTATAAAGGTCAACAAAATGGGCATGCAATATGCAAGACCATTATTTTTAACCTAATGGATTCTAACCCAAACAGAGAAAAACAGGTGCAAAACTTTTCCGACCCATTCTCCTAGGAGCCTAGAATGTGTACGAGCAAAGCTGAGTAACCTCACTCATGATGATATTAGCCTCATTCAATTTAAGAAACTGACCCATCAATTTGTCCATTAATATCAATAATTTTGTGCCATCTAAACCCCACAAGGCCACGCAGCAGCAATCTTTGTATTAATCATTACAAGCATCTTTCATATCCATTTTGTCTTTGGAAACAAGAAAATGTCAAATCTCTTCCTTTTCTTTCCTTCCTCTCAACTTAAATGGGTGTCATCCGACAATTCTGTTCAATAGTTCTTTTTCACTTTGTCCTTATGAGGTAACAGCAAATTACAACTATGTTCACTGTACCTCCAATGATTGAACAAAAACAACTCGTTAGTCAACCTAATTGCTTGCTTATCATGATAGTAGTGTAGCTAACTTTTTGTGCCCAGTAGATCTAAGATAAAAATTTTAATCAAAAAGTGTTTGTGATCTGTGTCAAGCAGGGGGTACCAGACTTATCTGAGTTTGGGGATGTGTATGAGCTGGGATTTGGATTGGGACAGGATAAGCCACCGACCAGTGCCATTGTGAAGAAAGAATTTCAACGCAAAATCATCTACCCTTTGAGCCCTAAAGAGGTATAGTTCTCCCTGAAAAACGCCGAAGAAAGAAAAATCATTAGGGCATGCATGCCACCTCTATAAAACTGGCTGTAGCGTACCCCACATCCACATGCCAAATGGTTTTGTTTAGCCTCAATTCCATCCTTTGCTTTTGCCTCATGTAGGACCATTTATAGCAAATAACCAACTATCTTTGAAAAAAGATGAGGAAATACATAAAACTTAAATATATAACAGAATTTTTTTTTTTTTGGAAGAAGTAGTACAACAGAATAATTTTCTAGATTTTGTATTAAGATAAAAAAAATTGAATGCCAGTTGAAATTAATTGCGAAGGCTGCTTCACTTGCCTTTTCACTTGTAGCCAAGTATTTAATTTTAATTTTTTATTTTAATTTAAAGTGAAAAGAGATATTTTATTACATTTTAAAATCGGATATTGTAGCAAACAAACCAGGAGGTAGCAGTAATTTAATTTATACAAGATCAAAAGCCAGACGAACAAGTGGGTTTCGATGAAAACCCCCATGCGCCTAAATTCTCTGAAATCTTACCAATGCATAGAAATGTTGGTTGTGTATCAGGATTCGACCCTTGCTGCGATGCTGTTGAGGCCAGGGCCAATTCAAGCATTGACGAGTGCGCGATTCACAGAGGAGAGTGATGTGGAGAAAGTACCGCATGTGTTCATAAAGACAATGCAAGATAGGGTAGTGAAGCCGGAGCAACAGGAAGCCATGATAAAGAGGTGGCCGCCATCTTCTGTGTATGAACTGGACAGCGACCATAGTCCATTCTTCTCCTCTCCTTTCGTCCTCTTTGGCTTGCTTGTAAAAGCCGCAGCTTTGCACGTTGGATGCAGCTAACTCAAGGTACCCTGCTTTTACCTATTTGCCCTCCAAACGTTGCGCTGTAAAAAGAAACCAAATTTGGTGATTTTAAAAAACAAAAAATAAGGAAAATTCATATTTCCATTGATGTAATTCCATACAAGCAGTTGTATACAAAGAACAATTGTGTTTCCATGAATGAAAATAGTGAGTGCTCCTCTGTCTCTTGCCCTCTGCCATCAAGAAGACAGGGTCAGTGATAATGGAATATAGATTTGGCATTTATTTTTTCCGGGTTTCAATGAAAATAATGTTAATATCGTCTCAGATATATTATTTTAATTTTATTTTACATATTTATCAAAAAAAGTAAGCAAGGATATATTACAATACCAAGGTGAGCATATAGCTTAATATCTCCCTTAATAAACTCTAACGGCATTTTGTATTCTCTAAACATGACCATTGATTGTTGCTTTGCATTCACGTTTATGTTTTTTCTAATGTCTGCCTAAATATGTGTTTGACATACTAATTAATTTTATTAATAACTCGGATGACAGTAATTAAGAATGTATTAAGAATTTTAATAACTATATAAGATAAAATTATATTTTGAAAAACAAAATAAAAAATGTTTCGAAACTTAAAAAAGAACCAAGAAGGTACTTTGTCCATAAATTTTTCCTCGTATGAACCATGACTTGTTTATATGGAATTGATGTTCAGATGCGTACTCGGAATCCGTTTATCATAAAAGGATTCATTATTCTTGATTCTGTTTTATCTTAATTGTTATTTGAACAAATGAAGTTATGTATTAGTCTAAGTGAAAATATTTGCATGTTCATAAAATTTTGAAAAATTCAAACATTTCAAAAATAAATAGAAAGATAAAAATTCATCGAATGAACTGCACTTATATGAAGAATCCATTGATGAGAAGGGGGTGATATAAGTTTGAACCCTCGGGTTGATACTAGAGGAAGTATGTCTTCCATTTAAAATTTCAATTCTCCTTATGATAGCAACATGTAGTCGCAGTGATCAACAGAGTAACTTCTGGTAATATAAAATTATAAGATTCAAATAAACTGTGCGAGATAAGATTCAAATGCTCAGCATTTTTTGATTCCTTATTATTATCTCATCATTGGATTAAAATAATTGCTATATATTATCCAATATTTTGACATTTGTAACATGCAAAAAGCAAAAGTTGTACAAATAAGCCGGGATAGTAAGAACAATCGATTATCGCAAAAGCAAGCTCCGTACTTAATCTACAGATAACAAACAAATCAATATTATCTTACGAAACCAATTATCACTATCCAAGTATGCATCCTTTCAATGGTCTCCTAGACGATTTAATGTCAGGCAGGGGTGCAAGCGTCATTGCGCTAGTTTGTTAATATACCAAATCGTCAATAATAAAGACCAGTGCATTGTCGCCTGCAAAACCACATATAATGACTCTTTCAGAAAAGGATTCCCTGTATATCCTTGCAGTCCGCCAGATGATGCGTTTCTTTGAATCTAAATTATTAAATTAAAATTTTGAATAGTGTGTGATTCAAATTTATATATTTTTTATTATGTAAGATTATTAAAATTAATTTAAGTCATTAAATCATACATTTTTTAATATTAATTATTAGATCCCTAAATTTCAAAAAAAATGTAGAGAATCTAAATTCTTCATTCCCTTCAATTTTATCCCCTTAGTACATGTCTTACAACTAGCAAATACCATTTAAGAAGAAGGAAAATAATAATAATAATAATAATAATGATGATGATGATGATGATGATGATGAAGAATTTGAAAAAAAATAATAAAAAATTATATTTAGTTTTTCTAATATATTCACTGTCACATTTTTTAATATTAATATGTTAAGTTTTGAAACAATCTTTTAAAAAATAGAAATAAAACGTTGACAATCTAATTCTTAAAAATATTTTTTTGGTCTTTTAGAAAGATTAGATAGTAATAAAACACATAAAAAAATTATTTTTTGGTTTTAAAACACATAAAATAGAAAATAATTTTAAAATTAAGTATTAAATATTTCTATCAAACCGTAATATTCAACATTAATATCAAACCATAATACAAAAAAAAAAAATTTGCCACCCGGGATTATGAGTTTTCTTTTTTCTCAACATCCATCCTTATTTAAATTTTTTATTTTAAATAAATTTAAGCACAAATATACCAAAACAAAAACAAAGGAATAATCTTTTAATAAAAATATAGTATTCAAATCTGGACTGACAAATGACATTTATAACGTAATTCTAACAGATATGATATTAGTGTAATTGCATTATTCACATATAGCAGAGATGATATAATGGCACAAATATGACTTTTCTTCGTCTATTAACTTTTTAGATGGACATAGTTAGGGGAAATTTGATTTAATTTTGCGTGACGCAACAAAAAATGATGGCATAAACAATTGCGTACGTTCTGTTTCCTTTTGCTTGAGGCTAGAGTGCCAGCTCAGTGACCCCAACCCAAACGCAACCCTTTCTATTATTTTAAAATTAAATTAGACTTTGATCCGTACCTATATTTTTAAATTTTTTAAAATTTAAATCATGATAATTATATAATTTTTCAATAATAATTTAATCGACTTGCTTCAATTTAATTGGCCCATATAATCCAATCAAAACACGTCACCTAAACTGCGTTGCAGCTAATCAATCCCCCGTGGAAGTTATTCTTGTTTGTTTGGCATACAGGACATATGCGGCGAAAAGCAACCGCAAATTTAGTTTTTGATTATTCTACTATAAAGGTGAAAGATAACCGTTTTATTTTCCGGATGCCCCTCGCCTTCCTCCCTCTCGCCTTTCCTGCATTCTCCTCAATGTGAGTGATTGACCCCTTTTCAACGATTTCTTTGATTTTTCATTTTCAGTTTTGGGTTGAATCATTTCGATTTCGCGCTTTATTTTGTTGTTTACTATTTGAAATCATGGCCAGCCTGTCTTCGATTCATCATTTCGTTCTTTGTATGATTTGTTTTGGAATAACTAGATATACAGGATTTATGTGTTAAATCATTTGCCTGATCGTCTTATGCTAGTTTTTGTATGATCTTCAGGTGCTATTTTATGATTTTTAGTTTTTGCTAATGTTGGATGGTGCACGTTTGTTTGTAGTTATAACTAACATGATTACATGCTACTCTTTTGTTTAGTTTTTAAATCTGAGTTGAAATTCTTGTTGAAAGAATATATTTTGATTTTACAATCTTCTAACTTCAACTTCTTTGAATTGTTTATGACTTCTTTGGTTGTTATACCATGTAGAATCTCATGACCAAACAAATATGAGCAAGACAGTTAATGTAGATGACATAAGAACTTCATTTCAATTGAAACCTGATTACATAAGTTGAACTTGCTAATATCAATTGTTTCTTTTATGAGAAGCGATGGTATCTATTTTGATTCCCCCGCTCCTCTCCTTTTAATATTTTTCATATCTTTTGCAACTTGATCTCATGTGTATTTTTATTTGGTACCTGCACATTCTGATGCAATTGCCTGTAATTTCCACTGCTCTATACTTGTACTAACTGGAAATAACTATTCTCTTGTCTTGAATTACAGAACAGACAAGCCAATCTTCATGTATTCAATAAATATT
The DNA here is from genome assembly GCA_037074485.1 of Delonix regia. NCBI lineage: Eukaryota > Viridiplantae > Streptophyta > Magnoliopsida > Fabales > Fabaceae > Delonix > Delonix regia. The sequence goes on along the minus strand of CM073452.1, from coordinate 15,057,877 downwards.
GCTGCATCCACCGTTTCCTTTAAACAGGGAAACGTAAACAGTTTCTTTTTCTGGATTTTGGTTTGCTTGCTACCAAGTGTTCTAGGAGCCCAGAAAGTATACGCCAACTTCCAACCGTTCAAGCCCATTGCTGGTTTTCCATCTTCTTCCACTTGTGGTATTCAATCTTTTGGAAAGACACATCTACAGCACTGAAGACTTTGTTAGCCATTTAGGGAGCTGTTCTATATAGTAAAGAATCATGGTTTCCTCACAATTATCTACCTTGAAGGGGAATTGTTTGCAGAAGTCTTTTCTGAATCAGGTGCTTCTTCCAAGTGAATCATATGATGTTTTGCCTTCCGATTATGACGAGTCAGATTTTTCTGATGTGTTTGGTTCAGGCCCAGTTCATGCCTCAAAAGAACTGAGTTATGAGAAAACTAGAAACTTGGTGGCTGCACCAAATCCAAATAAAAATATTTACGATGATTCTGCTGTCATTCACAGCCGATCCCATTCTCTAGTGAGTCCCACAGCCTGTATTAGTCGGTCCTTGGAGCTTGCCAAAATCAACTTACGTGAGACGGAGGATGCACTGGATCTGGTGGAGGAAGTCTGTAGAGAAACACAAAATGAATTCAAGGAAGAGAATTCTAATGAACAATTCAATAATATCAGTTTGAAGTATCAAAGTGTTGGACTCGAGGATTTTGAACTATTGAAAGTTCTTGGGCAAGGTGCTTTTGGAAAGGTGTACCAGGTGAGGAGGAGGGGCGCATCAGATATTTATGCAATGAAGGTCATGCGCAAAGACAAGATCATGCAGAGAAATCACGCTGAATATGTGATATCTGAAAGGGATATATTGACAAAAGTTGATCACCCTTTTATTGTGCGGCTTAGATACTCGTTCCAGGTAACATATCTAAATTTGTCATAAGTTTTATAATATCTGACAGTTCAAATGCTTAAATGGCATGCAGATAGATGTATACAAGTCAGGGAAAAAAAGCACAGTACTATCACTCCAGGCAGAAACATAACCTTATTTTAAGTCTTGCAGACCAAATACAGGTTGTACCTTGTGCTTGACTTCGTTAATGGTGGTCACCTTTTCTTTCAGCTTTGCGGCCAAGGCCTATTCAGGTGAGTTAGTATAGCTGCACTCTGAATATAACGTGAAAATCTAGTGCATAGTCGTCTCACATATGTTACTTCTTTCAGGGAGGATTTGGCTCGCTTTTATGCTGCAGAGATTGTTTTGGCTGTTTCTCATCTTCATGCAAATGGTATAATGCACAGGGATCTTAAACCTGAAAATATTCTTCTGGATGCACATGGCCATGTAAGATCACATAAACCTCTCTGTTTGCATTAGGCAAGCCTGTGTAGTTGTGCTTTTTGCTTCTAACGGACGTGTTGAATTGTATCTAAATTTCCCTTTTGCTGTGTCATGGCATTATTCCCATGCTTGATAACAGGTGGTGTTGACGGATTTCGGCCTGGCTAAGCAATTCAATGAGAATGCAAGGTCAAATTCTTTGTGTGGAACTTTAGAATACATGGCCCCTGAAATTCTTTGGGGGAAAGGACATGACAAGGCAGCTGATTGGTGGAGTGTGGGAATTCTACTGTTTGAAATGCTTACAGGGAAGGTTAGCATCACCTCTTTTCCTTATCGATTAGTGGTTCAACAGTTATTTTTCCCTTTTTCATTTGACATATGCCAGTTTTCTGATCAAGGTGATGCTTGCATTACTTGATAGATTGACTTAATAAGCTTGAAGGAAAATTAGCCAGTTTTTTAACCTGGTGAAAATAATAGTTATAACTACTTGGTTATGCTTGAAGTAGCAGAATTTTCTTTAATGTGTTCATGAAACTTTGCTTCATCATAACGAATTTTGTCTGAAATTTATATTTCTTCTTCAAATAGAAGCGAACTATGAACAATATGTTAAGAAAACCAAGGATGGTGGCTTAAATTTCCAACTTTCAACTCAATTCCACCAGGACTTCAGAGAACAATTGCTACTTAATGGCGTACGGTTCTTTAAATATTTTAACCTCTTATTCAGGATCATGTTCTCTTCTTATGCAGAGAGGCTTTTCTTTATAAATTTGCATCCTCGAGCATCAGCTTTGCAACTACAAAATTCTAGGCCTGAATTTTTTTGTATCTTAATCTTTTTCTTTAAGTGTAAATGAGTATTTACATGACCTATATCTTAAATTTTTTAAGTTTGCTATTAAGAAACTAAGACCCCGTTTAAAATCCTCAAGATGGATTCTTTCAACCATCTTCAGTCTTTTTAGAGCTACATTTTCCTCTGACAAGAACTTTTTGTCAACAACTATGTAAGATCCCCAAGAAGGAAAGGCCTCTGGTAACAGATTATTGTTTATTATATTATGGGCAGTGTGAAATCTCTAGGGACCTGGATGTATGATATATTGTTTTTAAGAGTGCATTATGATACCCAAATTTCTCTGCCTGTGGTTGACATATCAAAGCTATGTGTGCTATTAATTTTTGTAATTTCATTTCCTTAAACTACCCATTATTGTTTACTCCAATTGCAGCCTCCCTTTACCAGTGGAAATAGACAAAAGATTCAGCAAAAGATAATAAAGGACAAGATTAAGCTTCCAGGGTTTTTGTCAAGCGAGGCACATTCACTATTAAAAGGGGTAAAATTTCTTCGCCTCCATCACACTCTATTTTGTATCTTTGATATACCCGCACAAAAGCATTCGAGTTAGTTAAATTAAAGGATAAAACTGAATTTGTTATAAACGAGTGACATAAAATAGAACCTAGTAATAAACTGCCAACAGAAGAATGATAAAGTTTCCTCTTCAGTTGTTGCAGAAAGAAGCCAGCAAACGCCTAGGCAGTGGACCAAGTGGTAGCGAGATGATTAAGAGCCACAAGTGGTTTAAATCCATTAACTGGAAAAAATTAGAAGCTCGAGAAATTAGGCCCAGCTTTGTCCCAGAAGTTGCTGGGAAGCATTGTGTTGCAAACTTTGAGGACCGGTGGACTAACATGCCTTTGCTGGATTCTCCTGCTGCTAGTCCCAAATTCAATGACAACCCCTACAAGGGGTTCAATTGGGTACTCTAGCTCCATTTGTTGAGAGAAATGTCTCATAGTTACCGTGAAGGTCCAATAAATTCTGAGATATTGATGTTATGTTTAATTGGAGTTCTGTGTAGAATAATTTTCTAAATTCACACTTAATTAAAATTACCTACCTGCACTCTGACGGGTATTGGTTCTATTTGTGACAATATGAACTGGTATTTTAATTAGATTTTGCCTTTCTGTCAGTCTACCAGAAGAGAGGTGGGGAGGGGGGGGGGGGGGGGGGGCGGGGGGGTGTTCTTGAAGGATCAGATTTTATGTTCCTGAGCAGGAAGTACATAACGTAACACAGAAGAGCATAGGATAGAAGTTGACAGAAACAAAGCATTTTTACTTTTGGTTCTACCTGCAGAGCTAGAGCATGAAAGGAAGAACTTCATACAACACACAACGTAGAAGCACTTATTGTAGAACTCACAGAAACAAGCATGATTTAATTGGTTCTTCCTGTATAGATGAAGTAAAAGGGAAGAACTTTATTAAATATGCATAAGTCGAAAGCACCAAGAAATTGTAGCAGCAAATACCATTCTTCTTGGTTCTTCCTCTTATTCTATTGACGATGCTTCTCGGTACTGGGATTGGATGCAAAGGAACTAAACATTTATGGTTCCTGGTGGAGATTTATCAACACCAGCGCTTCCAGTGTCCTCCTTTGCATCTTCTGTTTTCACATTTGCATCATCTACAGTAGCATTTCCATGGAGTTCCTTATCTTCTCCCGAGATCTGTTCCAGTGATCGGCCTTTTGTTTCTGGAACCAAGAAGGTACAAAAGAATCCAGCCAAGTTGACGACTGAAAGTGCCATAATAGCCTTTTGGATCCTTTTTGTTGAATCATTACCGGTATAGCTCTGCACTACAAAGGCACCAATAATGGCACCTGCTTTTCCCGCAGCCGCTGATATCCCATGACATGTTGAACGAAAGCGAGCTGGGAATAGCTCTGCAGGCAATATAAATGTTGTACTATTGGGGCCAAAGTTAGCAAAGAAGAGGGTTAGCCCAAATAATAGAACAAACATTACAGGGTTGCCATTGCAATACTCTTTTTCTCCTGAATTGCAATTATTCTTCTCTCCCCTGTATTCTCTATAATTATATCCAAGGATCGCCATAAAAATAGACATCAGAAGGAAGCCACCAAGCTGGATTCTGTACCTTCCAATTTTATCGATGAAAAACACTGTGAACCAGTAGCCAGGAACTGTTGCTAACAGGGCCACCACAAACATAGCTCTGGAGAGTTGAAACACCTCCTCTATGGCATTCATGGATGATGCTTTGTGAACAAGGCCACTAGCTGGGTATAGATCTTTCTGTGTGAGTTGAAGACTATAGAATGCAACGTCCAACAAGAACCATGTGCTAGTAGTCCCAAGAAGGTGAACCCCATGTTTCTCGAGAAACTCAGAGGAGAGGAATCCATAAGAGGGGGTTGGGTTTACAGCAAACCTGGAACTTGAATCTTCTGAAATTTTGTCCTTTTGAAGAACTTTGGCCATATCTGAAGCAGCCTTCTTGTAGTCACCGTCGACCAGTGCAGTGTATCTAGCAGTTTCTGGCATTTTCATTCTCCAGTAATAGGTGAGAGCCGCGGGAACCGCGCCAAACAAGAGCACAATTCGCCAAACAAGATCACCCTCTGGTTGAGTAGACTTCACAGGATCAGCTTGAAAATCATCAGCAGGGTAGGCTGCTAAGAACAAGCTGGACACAGCCATGGCTACAGCTCCAGCAACCAATATTCCCACTCCTTGCATTGCAAAAACAGCGGCAACAAACCCTCCTCGGGTTTTCTGATTGGCATATTCAGACATTATGACAGCTGATAAAGGGTAGTCTCCTCCAATGCCAAATCCCAACCAGAACCTGAAGAAGCAGAGAGTAGCAACCACACTTTTTGATGTGGAGCCAAAGGAAAGCCCTGAGGCCAAGGCACATCCTACCATTGTAACAAGAGTGATCCCATACACTTTTTTCCTGCCAAGCTTGTCACCTAACCAGCCAAAGAAGAGCTGCCCTGCCAGGGTTCCGCACAAGGCGACCCCAGTTATGGCGTTGTTTACTTGCTGAGGAAGCTTTCCTGGGTCATGAGAAGTGGGGTTGAAGTAGTAGAGGCGACCTAAGAGCTTGGTTACAGCAGTGATGCAGAAGAGATCATATGCATCAGTGAAGAATCCCATCCCAGCTATGATAATTGCCTTGAAGTGGTAGTCTTGTGTCTTGGCATTGTCAAGAGCTGAGAGCACGCCTTGATTTGTGTCCATTGTGTGATGGGGAAGGGAACGTAAAAGAGCAGGCATACGTTGAATTTATATGCAGGGACGTTGTAAATTCTGTTGCTTGGAAATGCAGAAAGAGACATAGATGCCAACGGGGTTTTTCTTCTAATAATTCGGCTTTTCCTAGGAAAGCACTTTGATATATGTGAATTATCGTTTAGTGTTAAGTTTGAAAAGCCTCCCGTACTTCCCATGTTGTGGGTTGTCACGTGGATGCTATTAGTTTCGACCTTAAGCTTGCTTCCAACTGAAGCATAAAAATTGTGGCAAATGAATGTTTTTAACTAAATGAACAACGTCGAGCATAATACGTACATGGCTGTTCCACGTCTCCTTCCAAGGGATTTTGACTTTTTCTTTCTGCATTTGGATATCCTAATGAGCACCAAAGACACAAAAAATAGGATACGTATTAATATAAAACTGTCTAAAGCTTCCAAAAAGTGTTTAGGTTGGCTACTGCCCAAGGCCCTGGAACAAGACAACTGGGCTCAACTATCATCGTGCATGACAAGGTCAAACCTTGAATTTTGTTTTTCTTTTCATTGTAACACGTGTATGCACATTCTTTGTAGGAAGAGGGAAAAAGATTTATGCCTATATAAAACTACGAAGTAAATATACTACATTGGATATTGTTTCCTGTGCATTAATTCTTGTAGCAACCTTGGAAATGAATTTTGCGGCCTGCATTTTTGCCTTGTTCATATATTGTTGTTCACGAAAATTATAGTTCCTATCGTGTTCCCTTTGATCATATACAATCTTGCAATATCTCTACATCTTGTTAAAAACGGTAGTGACGCTGATACATAGTAAGCCCCAAAAACCAGAAAAAGCTGTCTCATTAAAATTACAAAACCATCTGAATACTTAGATATGAACTTGCCCGTCTGCCTTTTTAATGCCCTCCATATACAAGAGAAAGCAATTTTATACGCTAGACTTTTCTCCGAGAACTTCAAATATTCAGATAACGGAACTCAGACACAATCAGAATATAAAACCTTGAAGCTGGCCAATTCTTATGTTTCTTCGCATTGAAAAAGTGTCACCTACTGAATTACCCTGGCTTCCCTATATACAACTCAGTTACAAGCAATTAATTAATTCAACTGTTCTGAAAATAAAGGTAATATCTAACATTCTAACTCTGCGTAAATGGGGTCACTGGCAAGACTTGGTTGCCAAATCATTTATAGCAGCAGCCTTCCTCTGAAGCTCTGCCTTTTTGGCTCCAACAAGCTTGTCTACTTGTCGTCCATCTTTAAGAAAACAGAACGTTGGAGTTGCCTTTATATCCCACGAGGAACCTAACTCCTATATTCATCCGAACACAAGCAAACCGTCATCCCATGAAAAGATAATGCTTCATAAAATTAGTCGAAGTTGATAACAATACTTTTGAGAGATTTTAAAGTAGACTTAGTTCATATAGACTCAAAAGCATGTGAATAAAAATCAATTGCATTTATAGTGGTAAACTATGGAGGGAAGGAAGAACTTGACACCATGAAAAAAAGTAACAGTTTTCCATTCTAACATATATTTTTAGTTATGGAATGATCCATCAGAAAACATCCTTTTACTTACAGCAAGCTCATGGGCATCCACTGTTAGAAATACAAGGGAAGAATATTTATTGGCAAGCTCAGAGTAGGTTTTTGCTATATCTCTACAAGGTTGAGACCATGCCACGCTAAAATTTGCCACAACCTGTAAAAACCCAATATGGTAAGCATAAAAATTTTAACTGGAGATCAGTAATGGAACCAAGTGCTACATTCGAGTTGAACAGGCAATCATATAAGAAAATGCATGGAGTGAAAGTAGAAATGAAAGAGAGAGGAGAAAAATTTTGAATCACACAATATCATGCAATTTTGAGACTCAATGTCTTGTCACTCACTTGATACATAAACTGAACCACAACCAAAAACTGTTGTTACCCCATTGCCCAATTTCACACAGTTTCATCTAAAAATTGACTTAGCACCTAGACATTTCCAATGCTCATGAAACAAACAAGACTCAGAATGCGTAATATTTTTGGATACTGAGTATCCCATACTTTCTGTGAGGTCTTTCATCATAAATAACATATTCAGAGTTTGAAATTTTTTTCTCCTGTTTGTTTTTAGTACCAAAAAACCACTACTGAACTTTTGCTAGCTTTTGGAAAACCTTTCTTTCACATATACAGACTACAGACAAGTATGTTAAACTGTTTGATAGGTGAAGGCCTAAAATGAAGCTACTCATGCATAAATCCTAAGTAAGATTCCTTTCCTATTGCATTATTGACTTACAATCTTGCCATCCCGGTTGGCTTGTGATAGGTGTGCTTCCCAACTCTGCAACGTAGTTATGTAGTGCACATTTTTGTGGGAACAGTCATGATGACTCTGATGCTTATTATCACCTCCACGGAACTGTGAGAATCAAGCAACTATGAGATGATGTGACAAAATAAGGAACAATATATAGAAATCATAAAAGTAAAACCCTAATTTAGTCCTCAAAGATTATCACTATCAATGTGACAAGGAAATATTATATGAAAATGAAACAAAATATGTTGTTATAAACAACTATGTGATTCTTGTTAGTTGAAGACACAAAGAAAGGTAGCCACAAGCACATTTTACCTGAGGCCAGAAACAGCTCATCGAACAACTGAACCTTGGTACCTTACTAGGCCAACGACATGCCATTGAGAATGTACAAGGGAACCTCGTTGACAAACTTGCAGGATTTAACTGAGACAACCTATCAAGGAGCACTATCAGATTAATACTTGTGAATTCCTAGAAAGTGAACCTGCTTTAAGAATATGTTCATAATACTGAACTTTCTGGTATGTCTTGTACATTGAATGTGATAAACAAAATAAACTGTTACGTCAAAGGCAGTTTCACAAGCAGAATTTGAAGGGTTTAAGATAGATTTAATGTAGGCAAACGCGGATTTCAAGCTTAGCACCACCTAGAAACTGGGAATCTCTTTGGGCATGTAAAAAGTAAGCACAAGGAAATGGGAGAAATAGTTCTTGCCTTTAATTACGTGGATAGTGAGGGCTTCTTTCGTTTACAATTTCTGTTCAAATCAAAATGCTATGGTTCTCAGCTCAAACGTGATAGAACGATAGAACCCGAGAATTTTACTGAGTAGCTTTGCAAAGAAAGAGAATTGGGAAAATTAATGACATTGATTAGAAGAACACAAGTTATCCCCCCTCGGAAAGGGAAATAAAAAATGGCAAAAAAAAAAAAAAAAAGGATTTTCTTCTCACTCTTTTCTCTATAGAAATTCGTTTTTCACTTGTTTTCATATTTTCCCAAAAGTGGTAAATTGTTATTTTTCTTGTTCTACTCCTCTTTATAATTCGAGACTGGAGTGTTGTCTATCAAACTAGAATGTTGTTATTGCAGTTACATGTGAGATTTATAGATGAGGACGAGCGCCATTGTTGTACTCCAAAAAAGAATTGTCATAGGTTCAATGTTCTTTTTGTTACAACATTTTTGTTACGATATTAGGCTAAGCTATATTTGGATTTTGCTTGACACGATATATCATTTTTTTAAAAAAATAAAATTGAGTTAATGAGATGTGAAGTGATCATATGCATTTTTATTAATTAAACTACTTTTATTTTTATATCACATTTTTACGGTACAAATTTAATACGAGTTCACAAAATTAATAACCTATAAAATAGGTTGGGATTTTTGTTATTAAAATTTAGTCGCATTCTGGATTGCCTTTGACTTCATCGGATATTTTCAGCCCATTACTCGGACCACTATCAGAGGTGTCCCATGGACTATCCTTAATTGAAGCTATCTAAAAGCTTAATAAACATCCTACAATTGTTTAAGATTAATCCATAACTTCGAAAAAATAAATAAAAAATGTGATGCAGATACCTCTATAATAAATATTTTGAATTTAATGTTGGTAATTAGCGATTAAATTGAGAATTTAGGAATTTGAGTAAAACCTTTTGTAACTTTGACTTTCATTTTGTTTGTTGGGTTTAGATTTATATAGGCTTAAGCTTTTGTAATAGTTGGATTGCAATTTTCAATTCATTTAAACGTATGTTTAGATTAATATTGGGTAATATGATGTTGATTTAATTTAATTTTTTAAATTAATTTTAATCAAATATAATTTTACATAATTATAAATTATATTTAAAAAATTTTATTTAAAAATTAAATTTGGTCATCTTTGTAATTCATCACAAGTAAAAACAAATTATTTTTGTTTTTATGCAAATGCAAGGTTTGAGGAGAAAATTATTTTAAAAAAATTAAATGTAAAATTAAACAAAAATATTTATAAAATAAATTTTATTTAAATTTGTAAACATACATTTAGATTTCTCAAATATTAAACTAAACATATTATTACATAAATAAATTAAACTAACACATTTTATTACATCAGCTAATTCAGTGAATTGGTATATTAGCCCACCTAAAAAGTTTGGTAATTTTTGATATTCCATTAATCTCAAGTAACATTTATTTTTATTTTATCTTTAAATATTTAAAATTTAATGAATTATAAATAATATAAATAAATTTTTAATATTAAAATTAAAATTTTGACTTCACAATTAAATATTTTTATTCAAAAAGATTTTTCCTCCTGATTATGTAGGCTTATCTTTTTACTGTAGATAGGCAATATAGTTGTTTCATTTTACTTTTGGTATTACTAAATCTAATACTTCAGATACTTACAAATGTTAAGTGTGTTTTTATTTTCATTCTATGCCCTTGTCAGGGGGTTTCTTTCCATTTTTTTTTTCTTAGCAACATTAATAACCCCTTTATTTTACATTAATTTAGTGCTTTAAAATTTTATCTTGCTATTTTTTTATTTAAGTGAAATAAAATTTTTCGAGTATTAACAGGAGAAATCAACAATAGAAAGTAATTATCTATCTTAACGACATATATGATAATTTTATTAAATCATAACTTAATTTGAGAAAATTCAACAAATCATAAGAACAAGCAGAACATAAAACCCAAGCCAACAAAAACATTTGAATTAAAACACGATTTCACAATTGAATATGCTTATTGTCTGAGGATAGAAGATGAATGTACTATCTCTCTTGTTACAGTTGGCAAGCAGAACAATCATGGAGTTTGCACACCAGACGTAGATTCAGAGGATGGCCTGTTCTTCAACTCAGGCTGCGCAATTTCTTCCATCATTCTTACAGCTTCATCTATTCTTGGCCTCATATCTGGAGCTTTCGCCACACAGGCCAGGGCAATCTGAAGCACCTGTACCATTTCCTCTTCGACATACCGACCTCTTAATATCTCCTCATCGAATACTTCAGCTGTCCATTCCTCGCGAACCACCGACTTCACCCACCGTGGCAGATCAACGACATCATCATACCCAGGATATCTCATTGGGCTCTTTCCTGTCAGCATTTCTAGAAGAAGCACGCCGTAGCTGTATACGTCTGATTTCTGGGTGACTTTCCGTTGATCGGTCACCTCTGGAGCGCGATAGCCGTTGGATCTGGAAATGGTTGCAGGGTTGTTCATCAGAGGGGTCAATCCAACGTCCGAGATGCAACCATCGAGGTCTTGGGTGATGAGGATGTTGGAAGATTTGATGTTGCCATGTGTAAATTTGGCACCTCCTTCGGAATGAATGAAAGCAATTCCTTTTATTGTCCCAAGTGCTATCTTCATTCTTGCATTCCAGTCTAATGGAGTTCTTCCTGCACCCCCGTTTCCTGTTGTGTATAGGAGAATTAGGCATTTGTCAAAATTCATAATAGTAAATACACAAGACTGGGAGTTCCATGAGATTCTTAGTTTTTCTGAAATGCACAAAGGTACTTTCTATGTTTGCAGATTTTCAATAGATTACTGCAAGCACTGCCGCAAGGATTATTTTCTTGTATTACAAGTTGTAATCCAGTGAATGTATATGCAGAATATAGTTATGCTCTCATGGTTTAATTTAAACGTGTTTCTGGTAGAGCTTCACATAACTAATCTAACCTCAGTGGCATAAAGTTATTGTATGGTTTGCATTTTTCTAATGTTCATTGCAAGTTACTCAAGTTACAAATGCAGAGGAACTTGATTATACTCTTCGTCTCAGTTCCAGTTCCATTCCCAAATTGAATATGATGATTGCTTTTTATTTAAGAACAAATGATCCCAATTTTGCCATGACAACAATTGATGAAAACAATAATATAATCCCATTCTAAAATTCTCTGATGTGATTCAAGACTTTAAGTTGAATTTCGGTTATTAACAGAAGCATAGGTTTTCTTTCCGGGAAGGCTCATTGTTAAAAGGCTTCATGTCTACTGGGACTAAGGAAAGAGGGGTCTTTCAGGTAAGTTCAGCAAATTTTTTTTTTTTTTGGCTGGTTGAAGCCAGTGCTTCATAGATGGGTTAGTATATTGTCAACTTAACTAATCTGTCAGTGGATAATGCTCCTTTTGCAACTGCAAAGTTGGAGCTAAGAAAAGCAAATTTTGGCATTTTTTTTTTTTGGCTGGTTGAAGCCAGTGCTTCATAGATGGCTTAGTATATTGTCAACTTAACTAATCTGTCAGTGGATAATGCTCCTTATGCAACTGCAAAGTTGGAGCTAAGAAAAGCAAATTTTGGCATTTTGTTTGCTACAACTTATAAAAGGGTCAGTACTAAGTCAAAACAAAGCTTACCATGCAACAAGGAGAACAAACTGCCGCCTGGCATGTAGTTGTAAACTAGAAGTTTCTCATCTTTAGAATAGTAATAAGCTCGGAGGGGCATGACATTAGGGTGCCTTCCAATCCTCCCTACAATTTCCATCTGCTGCTCAAACTCCTTCTTTCCAACCACAACTTCCCTCAACCTTTTAACAACCACTGTTGTTCCCTCCTCTAAAACAGCCTTGTAAGCTGTTCCATAACTCCCTTTTCCAAGAACCTCAGCTGATGCCTTCAACAAATCCTCCAGGTCAAAGCTGTAAGAGCAACCTTCAAAGAAGAACAACTTGTTCTTCTCAGCCGCTTGCACCCCACTCCCAAAGCTCTTTGAAACCTCAGTCTTTCCAGCACAAGACGCCTTTCCTTTCAGTATGCCACTGCTTTCACTCTTTTTCCTCTTCAAACAGCATATAGAGATCACTAAAACTATGAGAGAGAGAAACGCGCAGCCCCCAATTGCTAGAGCAAGTATAGAAGCTATTCCAAAGTTTTTCTTGTGGGTGGTAACTTTTTGACTTTGAGTAGTTGCTGGAGAGAGTGGCTGATAAACAGGGGAAGGAGATGGTGAAGATGAGACTAAAGAGCAATGACTGAGAGGTGGCCCACATAAGAGAGAGTTTCCAACAAAAGCAGTGTACGGGAATTTTTTTATGGAACTTGGAATTGAGCCATTCAAGTTGTTATAGCTCAAATTCAAGTACTTGAGTCTTGGAAGGTTGAAGTCAGGAATAGCTCCAGAAATGGAATTGTTTTGGAGATACAACCATGTGAGCCTTCTGAGATTCTGAAATGCAGGTGGTATACTTCCAGAGAAGGAGTTGAAGGAAATATCCAATGCAATGAGTTTTGGGGAGACAGAGGAAGGAATTAGACCCGAGAAATTATTATGCTCAAGGTGTACATATTGGAGTGAAGGAATGGACAAAATGTCAGAAGGAAGATTTCCAGCAAGGCCATTGGAATGAAGGCTCAGGACTCTAAGAGCATCTAGTTTTGCTATGTTCTTCTCTGGAATGGAGCCTGTGAGTCCAAATCCTGGAAGATGGATACCAATGACACGGGTTCCATCCAAGTTGCAAGTTACTCCAACCCAGGATGTGCAAATTGCAGCAGAGTCATTCCAATTCAGTCTTGGGGCATGTGGGACATTGGAAGCAAACTCATATAGAGCTTGTCTGTCAGAGTTGAGGTCAGCTATAATCAAGCCAAAGAGACACAGTTGGAAGCTTAGAATGAAAAGTGCAAAAATAGAGGACTGGAACTTCATGGGTGCTTGTTTGGTGCAAAATTGAGGCAAGCGGTGGTACCGAGGTCTGACCTCAGCTGTTCATCATCTCCTGGTTTGATTTTGAAACATTTCCACAAATTGTTAGCTGATCGTATTCAAAGTTAAGATTACGCTATTTCTTATTTTAAGACATGGAAATATTTAGGCTATGCATGCACCTGTATAGTGATTTGACCATTCTGAGAATGAACTAGAAGTAACATACATATTTTTCATTTTGTAATAGCAAATAACTGTTTTGATTAGTTTACCGGATGAGAAAGGCAGGAAGAACAGATTGTAGATTTGAAAGTTGTACTATGAACTCCTTTCTCTGGAAAACTTGAATTTTAAAATGAGGATGCTTCTATTGATGTAGCACCATCACTAATTGCAGCTTTGCAGAACCTGTAAGACTATTAGACTGTCTCACACGTACGCATTCAAAAATTATTAGCAGGTTTTGAAGTTGGGAAAGCGACGCTCTTTAGTGGAAAGTTTATTTTTTTTCAACTTCAAAGACCTTTAATTTTAAAAAGAAAAAGGGGAATGGCAAAGGCTTGCCTTTTAACTTTCTATAATCTTCTTTTTCTTTTTCTTTTTTTTTGGGGGGGTAGGGGGGTCGTTTATATGTTTCAGAAGCGAGGTAAGTAGGGATGAAAGAAAAAAGTCCGGATTAAAAAAAACATGGCATAATAGAGAATCCAAGGAAAAATAGAAATCATAAAGAGAAAGCGAGAGTTTGATTCTCCTTTGTTCTTTTAAAAGAAAAAAGCATTCTTTGCTATAAGTGGGATTCTTTCTCACAATTTTAAAGGATCGACTTAAATCATTGGTGATGACTTGTGAATCGTGGTATCTGAACTGTTCTGTGGACACTTAAAAAAGGGTCATTCCGAAGCACTAAAAATTATTGGTCTCAAGAACCTGATTAGGACTCGTACGAAAAGAGAAGAAAAGACAATGAATGAGGATGCAGATGGGTCAAGTTATTGCACTAAAATAGCCCAAATCAAACATATTATCAACATTTTGCAGAAGACACCAAGCTGATTCCTCCAGTAAAGGCAAGCAAACAAAAGGCATAGCTATCATCCAACGTAAAAAGTAAAAACAGTGAAGTCATGAGTGCAGATCTATGAAGAAGAGGGCTAAAAACTTTCATGGGCATCAGATTCTGAAGAACATATTCATTAGAAATGCCTTAGTTTAAAATCTTTATTCATTAATAATGTTATATTAGGTGGTTTACTCGGAGATCGTAAAAAGTCAATTTCGGCTCTAACAGGAAGTGAGGGATATACCTTGGTATGATAGTCAATTCCAGGACACCATGAACACATCCAAGGGCGAAGCATCTCTGCAAAAAATAATAACTGATATTAAGCGTAATTATACTTTTCACCTTTTTAAAGCATAAGATCTCCCATTTTCCATGAAATAAGGATCAAATGAAAGCTAATACAACAGAATGAACTCTTCGGGCATGAAGCAAATGGATGGCTTGAAATTATGGAAGCAGAGACACTGTGTTTTCTCTGTATGTTACTCACTGCTAGTTAGCATCGTTGGAGTTGATGGCATCAGACTGAGTATTACAGTTACACTATTGATAAGAATCTCTGCTTTCTTCTCTTGTCGAAAAATTCACGCAAAATGAGAAATAGGGAGAGAGAGAGAGAGAGAGTGAGTGAGCTGAGTATTTCTTGACGAAAGAATCGAAAAAAAAACCACTTTCCTACTTAACTAAAATGACAGCAATAATGAAGGAGCTTCCCATCAAAGCCTTTTATGCCACTAATTAAAACCCACTATATAAATGTCCTGTCCAGTTGTCGAACCTACTGTTGCTGTTGAAAATAGCCAAACAGAGGAAGTTCAATACGTAAGATATCAGAAAAAGGAAAAAAACAATACAAGGGTCTGATTGTATGAATTGATAACCTACAGAGAGTTCAAGACCAGAAATGAGTTTGCTCACTTGCTGATATACCTTTGAGTTGACTGAGGATATGTACAAAGCACTAAATGGTAAGTACTAACTAACCCATTACATCCCATGATTGATAGGTTAATTAATTATATTTAAAATTTAGATACAAAGTTAAAGTCACAAAACTTCTGGAATTTTGAACGACTCCCTTAAGAATAGGTGACCAAAGTTTTGTAATTAAGGCTATCAAAGAGGTAGGTAAGAGCTAAAAAGTGTAATTATTCCATCAAAATGGCTCCTAAAAGAGTGCTCTTTGTTTTGCCAAATCCTCTAAACTTTATGAATGATGATGCGGCAGTGCCAGGAAGGAGTATGGTGAAGTTGAAAACTTGTATGGAGGAGTTATTACGATGTCAAAACTCAAGAGAAAAATGATTGACATAATTGCTAGGTATTGACTTCAAGTTCCCACATCAAAAACTCATCATGGTGGTCCGCAGAAGGATTAAAATGAGAGATCATGTGGTGGGCACTTCTGCATTCAATTAATTTTTCAGACATCACAATCTGGTATTAGTGAAGGAATAAGCTCACAACTGAACCGTAGAAACTTGTTATCAGAATCGCTCCGTGTAGGTGGTTATCCTCTTCATACTTAGTTGTCATGTACCAAAATGCTTGCTAGTGACTCTCGACTTCCGAGGAACAAGGCTTAAAAGAAGACAATTTCCCATGTAGGAGGAAAAAGTGCTTTGAGGAAAATAAAAATTATTAGGCAGACTCAGTTTGTTAAACCTAGATAAATGAAATCAATCACAAATAAATATGTAAATAGTTTTTTGATAAAGAGGACAAAAGGAGAAAAACTAAAATAAAAATGTAAATACTAACTTATATATTTGATATATTTATTTATATTAAAGGTTTGCTGACAATGTCCTAAAAGTACTGATTAAAAAAATTTATTGGCTTTTGGTTTACAAATTAATAATTATTTTTTAATAAAAAGGTGAAAAAGATTAATAGTGGATATTAATTACACTAGTTTATACCCTCAAGCTACTTTTTTGTATCACTTATTCAGATTCATTTAAAAATTTTTAATATTGTGTTATTTTAGCTTTTTATTTAATAGATCTTTTAATTATATATGAATTGATGAATTTAAAAAAATTGACATAATTAAAATAAAAAATTTTAAAAAATTGACATGGTTTCTTTTCATATATTTTTTTGTGATTGATGTAAATACCGGTATTTAAACATTAATTCATAATTATGAAAATAAATAAATAAAATAATATTGAAAGGAATTTTAGATGAATTCAAATTAATTTAAAATATTAATCAAATTTATACAAGTAATTAAAGGATAATTTTATCATAAAAATGTACAAATAAATACAATTACTATCCACTATCAATCTTTTTCACTTTTTCCATTAAAGCAAGGCCTACTTATTAATTATTGACTTAATTGATATGTCTTAGTTTGAATCTACTATTCTGCAAAAGAAAATAAGCATTTAAATTTCAATTTGTCACACACAAAGGCTAGGTTTGTGAGAGGACTTGGACCAAACTGGGGCCAACTGTGTAATGAGTTAACCCATAAAAGCACGAAGGTGGTTGGTTGCTACAGACCCATCTGAGATCCTTCCTCTCTTCCTCATAAATGTCATCGTTATTAACTAGGTGGGCTGTCAAAACTCATCATGTCTTGTCAACCACCATCACTGACATCAAAAAGCTTAGTTTCTCTATTTGGATAAGCATATGCGTGAGACGTACAGAGTGCATCCAAACATGGCACTGCCACTTCCACTGTTTGTATAACCTGCAATATTTATGTTTACAGTATGAGCTCAGCCTCTTCAGAGATTCGTCTTTCAAATAATTGCCCTTCTTGACTTGGAAATCTCATGTTTAATGCACACACAGACTAATCTAAAAAATGAAGGAAAATAATTTCAACCAACCCAAGCATTCGCTCATGATGCTTTGCTGCTTAACACGTATTAAAGTTCAGAACCAAACGTCAAGAGGTACAGTGAGATATGAAAGAACATGAAGTTGAAGCTCTTTCATATAGCTATCATACAGAGGTGCATTACAGCCGTAAGCCAGCTTGAGTTTTGCAGAAGACACATGAAAATCTCTGCATTTCTAACAAAGGTGGCATTCAATGTCCATGTGCCTACATCGTCTCCAATTACTTCAAAAAAGAAAATGCATCCTTCAACCGAACCTTGAATTTGACACTTGCCAACAACCTGCATTTATTATTTATTGTATTCATTTTATCATTTCCAAGTTCCAACAATGGTAGACAGTGAAATTACTTCAGAGACGAAGATAATTCATTTAAAGATTAACGCAAAAGTCAAACCATCGAACCCAATGGTTCACACTGCAAGTTCATTCCTGCAGTGTGAACCCTGTAAGCTTTATTTTCTCAAATTTTGGTTCACATAAAAGTAGCCATTCGCGGTATAACATGATCTAAAGTCTAAACCAGGTCCTTTAAGACAATCAAACCATCAGCATTCTTCAAACTTCTCTAATCAACAAAGGTACTACCTTTTTCTAGTTTTTTTTTTTTTTCTTTCTTTTTAACAAGGAGGCAACAGCCCAAACTACCTAAGTAGGCCCTAGGAAAACCCGCACCACATAATCATCTCGCAAATACATCATAAAGGCAAGGAGGAGGGTCATGAAAGACATCTCACCTCATGAATTGTTTGAAGCTTAGGTTTAGTTTATCATGTTTCTGCTTCCCAACTGCATATGCAAGAGGAATGTATACAGATGTTAATGCAAAAATCTCCCAGAACATGCAGCGGGTAAAATAATCATTGGTGAAAGGAACCAATCAAATTCAGAAAAGTCAGACATGACGCTCAGGCAGCAATGTCAGGAAGATAGGAAGGACATTTGAAAGAACTTACAGCAAAAGCAGCAATGGCAGGTGTAAGGGCGAGAAACCCATACTTGGCCATGCCTTACGAAAGCTCAATGAAGGTGTAGGCAATCCCGAACATAATCATTGACTTCAACGAATCTGCAGAAACATATGAGAATAACCGAGAAAGACAACATAGCTTTTCCAGTGTAGGAAAGACCATGCTCCTGGAAGGAAAAGTCCGCGATGTTGGTGGTAATGAAGATGATGAATAGTCTTTGAGAACCACCGAAAAGCAAGGACAATGATCCAGTTAAGAGAAAATTGGGGTAAAAGTCCCATTTAAGGGGTTCGATTTTGAGTAGATGGGTGGGTTAGAGCGATCAAAGTGGTGATATCTGAGATACTATAAGAGGAGAAAGAAGGCGAAAGAAGTGACTGTTATGGACACTGAACACCAAGGCTATAATCTGATGAGGATCTAGCACGGCTAACATGTGATTGATCCAGTTATGTCGGCAAAGCAGCCTTAACATTTGCCTCACCATCACCTTACACAAAAGGACGAAGTTGCAGGCTACGGCAAATGAATTGCTAGAAGTTAAAACAGTGGATTTACAGTTCGCAAATTTTCCGTCTCTAGACAAGTCCCATTCATTAATCTTAATCCATAATGTTTGTGAAGTAATTATTCATTTTTCTACTTCCGTCAAGCCGCACAAAAGTGGTAATTCCAACGGAAACCTTTCTACCCTTGCGATTTTGTTGCCTCGCCAAGGCAATGTAGGGCTTGTTTCGTTTTCACTAAGCTAGGCTCTTTCCACTCTTCACGGATCAAGCATACTGTGAGGCCGTCCGTGACGGGGAACGACATACACGTTTCCCTATACGATAGCCCGATATTTATTGGACAACGAACAAACATATAATCAGGTACTTAATGGTTGACTGGCTGTTGGACGACAAACAAGCAAAAGAGCTCTGCCATTTAGCAGATTAAATCTGCCATCAAATACCAAATAAACGGATTTATAAGAGGGAAACCGAACATATTTTAAGAGAATTCATTATATCGAAGACACCCCACACAAAACTAGTAAACTCAAAATAGTTTTGATACAATGCGCACGCATAATAATAAATAAACTCAAATTCAGTCTTGCAAAACTATAGTGATCCAGACTACTATTTCTGGGAAACAGACGACCTAAGCAGTTGCAGAAGATAGGAAAGCTCTTCCAGGTTGACGGTTAGCCAACGGTCCATGGCATCCAAGTAGCTGCAAAATCCACAAGGAACTAGTTAGTTACAAGATCCATTACCTAAGCTAAACATAAGGGAAAATTCTAACTAAATGAACAAACAAGGCAACCCTGGAGCAGAAATATGCTCTAATAATTCCACAAGGAACTATTTAAATACAAGATCCATTAAATGAACAGAGTCATCTAAAAATTTCACTTATATACACCAGGATCAAAGTCACCAAAATATAATCCGCGCACTTTACGCCATTAAGTTTCAACTTAAGTCAAGCTCACATCAAGTGGTTTGACATTACCTTTGCATTCACACCATCTGGCACAATCCTGTTCTCTGACTTGTATTTCAGATAATCAGTACGGTTAAACTTGGTGAACCCCCTGAGGAAGCAGTTAAAACAGTTAAACTAATGTTAATTCAAACACAAAAAAAGATCTAAATACTATAAAGAGAGCCCAACAAAAGAAAACCTATTCAAGCCCTTCAACTAATAAGCCACAAACTCAACAGCAACAAATCAAATGATGCCATGGATTATTAAATAAATGGTATCAATCATACTTAAGGACATAGTATCTAGGAAAGACTTAGAAGTATCAGAGTGGGGCAAATCTACAAGTCAATAAAATAAATACATACCATTTCCTGCTAACTATAATCTTTTGACGACCAGGGAACTTAAACTTAGCACGGCGGAGGGCTTCCTGGGCATGATGGCTGTTGCTGTCCTTGCAGCGGACAGAAAGAAGGACCTGACCAATGGCAACTCTAGCACAAGTACCTTGTGGCTTTCCAAATGCACCTCTCATTCCTGTCTGAAGCCTATCAGCTCCAGCACATGAAAGCATTTTGTTGATTCTCAGAACATGGAATGGATGCACCCTAACTCTCAAATGGAATGCATCCTTTCCAGCAAATTTGGCCATATACTTGTTGCAGGCAATCCTAGCAGCTTCCAATGCTTCACTAGAAACATTTTCCTTCTCCCAGCTAACAAGATGGACACAGAAAGGAAACTCATCAACACCTTTCTTTTTCATTCCAACATCATAAATCCTGATCTTGGGATCAGGAACACCACGGCAAAAGCGTGATTTGGGGTATGGTTTGTTTTTTATTTGCCGGTAACACCTTGCAGGTCCTACATCATTTGTCATTAACACATCAAGATGAATAATGCATTCAAAAGCATTTCATTCCAGAATCATCTTCACTAATAACAAGAAACTATATCAACGAATATTTACATATGCCAACATACATAACAGACTATGAGATCTAATTTTAAACAGAAAAATACCTTTGGAAAAAAATTTCTAAATTGATAATAATAAGTTTAAAACACAATAGTATTGAGTGACAACCTATAATGGCTCATAAAGGGAATGACAAACAAAATGTCACTACAAAACAAATCCAACACAATGTCAGACAACAAGCCCCAAAGCATATAAGCAGCTAGGCCTAGCACATTTTCAAAAATATGAAGAGGACTTAAATATAATAGCCAACGAAGCATCATACAACCATAAACTAAAAAAAAAAAAGTTACGGTAGTAGAACGTGTCATTAATTTTGCTCCTCATAGTAGTGATATTTGGGCGTTATGACTTGCAGACAACACCCATTATCACATTAACTGCAGAACATCAAAGGATATGGGAACGTAAAGAATTTTGATATCGTCCTAAAGAGCATTTACCAATCTCATTTGTATTGGGAGAAGTCAATGATTGTCTTGATTCATTGAATCAAGACTTGACAAAACTGACGTTTTAATCAAATCCCTGGGCTATATATCGAATTCAAACAATCTCATAGTTATCATGTTTTAAACAACTATGCCTACTAAGAACACAATTTATCAGCCCAATATGAGATTTGATGAAAATTAAAAAAAAGAAAAATCTCATTCCCACGTCATTTAATCTCTTTATTAATAAAAGAAAAAATCAAAACCAAGCGTCCATGGGCGACAACAAACAGTGGGCAGTATCATTATCTTATACGTCCATATCTTCCACTTCTCCATAAGCTAGCTAAGAGAGGTGCATGTTTTCCTCATCTTGGGGAAAATCTTGCTATATCTAGCTTTCCAAAGCATACTTCAATCAAGAAAATGCTAGAAAACACATTAATCTAGGTGACATCCAAAGCCGTTAATATTACCACATACAAATGCAAAATTAAAACAAAACGAGCAATACCAAATAATCTAAAAGCATCCACGAGTTTAAACCATTTCAACCGAAACTACTGGATCAAAATATATCTACCGAAATTACAATGACAAACAACCGATTAGGGGGAACGATTCGGGAAAATCCACATGGCATAGGTGAACGTCAAAATAAAACATGGTGGAAACACAAAATTATTTAGAGAAAAATAGATGCTTACTCCTCCCCATTGCGAAGTCTCTCTCGGACGCGTTGGATTCAAGCTCTGCAATTGCGCCGACTATAAACCCTAGAATGTTTATATAGAGGCTGCCTTTTCTTTTCATTATTTCATGGCTTAGGGCCTCCGATAAATGCTGACTCCAAGGATCTTCAAGGATGGGCTTTGCGGTAGGCCCAAACCCGAACTTCGGAGCTCTTAAAGATGACCTTGATTTGATCATGTAATGCGTGTTCAATTAAAAAAAATATGACTAAACTAATAAAAAAAAAAATGAGAGAATAAGAGATAAAATTGAGAGTGGGAGAAACATTCTCATTCACTTAAATATATCATTCTTAATAAATAACTCTATTTTAGGCCTTCAACCATCTATGTAAATCTATGAGTTACAATAACATAAATAAATTTGACTTACATAATAATACAATATAAATAATTTGGGTTGTAGAGTATATGAACCTAAAGAGTGATTAGTTAAAGATTATGAATATCTACATAAAATTATTATTTATAACACTCTACTTGGATATTTATTAATAAATAATTTGCTTCCTTAAAACTTTTTTAGGTAAAACTTAATGAGATTAAAAACTTAGCAAAGAAAAAATAGTCCATAATATTTATAACACTTATTATAAGTTGCATCACTAAAAAACTTTACCAAAAAAGCCAAATGGAACAAAATCTTAGTTAAGAAAAGAGTACAATGTGTAATTAGTCTCTCTAATGACAATATCAACTAACATTTTTGAATTAGTTGATCTCAAAAACAATTGACCAACATTTCCAATTTGGTTGTTTATGATGTTTAAGTGAACAAATTTATTAGATTGTCACATGAATAAATTTATTGCACATCATTACTCTTCTAAAGATCATACATGCACATAATTTTTGTGAAAAATTGTTTTGTTCTATCATTTTTTTAGTTTTATATGCTACATTATTTTTTTATAATATTGTTAAAAAATTTTCTCAAAGAAAAACCACACATTTCTTTAAATATGTTGGGTTATTGATTTAAGTTAATTGCATGCTCGAACTACTTTATATATTATAATCTATTTAACATGATATAAAAAAATAATAACTAAAATTTGGTTTTAAGAGCTTAATAATATAATTGTATCATTGCATAAAAATAATTTTTTTAAATTAAACTTTATGTATATCAAATAAATACTTGTATCTACATAACTAGTTAATAGAAGTTTAGAAAACTTGAACAAAATAAATTTATATCAATAATTCTTAAAAATATATTCTTAACATCATTTTTATATCCTTGTGTTAGCTAGATATTAAGCAGTGCTAACACATATGAAAAAATTTGTATATTTTGTTTTGCATTGTTAGCAAGAAAAATTAAAGTCACAATAGCACGAATATATGGTATTTAAGGTTTAAGAAGTTTTTCATCATCTTATTAAAATTGAAATAATATTTATATGAAGCAATTTTTATGATCATTAAGGTATTTAATAGATATGCTTTATTTACAAAATATTTTTTTGTCCTTTTACCCAATCAATAAGAATTCCATAAAACCAGAGAAACAAATAAAACAACAATCAGTCCACCAAGACATATTAGAAAATGAAAACCAGCAACAAGAAAGGATTAAAAGCTGAAAGGAAAACCAGCAAAAGAAAACAAACCAGAAAATAGTAACAGAAAACAAAAAGACATAAAACAACAAAATAGAACCAGGTCAAATAGAAGAAGGCATCTGCACACACCTATCCTTTGCACAGCCTCAGTCGCACCTATCGGTGAATTAGCACAGTTTGAATCCAGAACAAAAACCAAAGGAAATGGGGGAACCAAGTCCTTCCCACTTGGGCACATCTCCTCAACTGAATTTTTAACAAAACTAGTATGCTGCCAAATTAACTACTTTAGAAATCCCACACACAGAAAAGAAAGGAAACCTCAAACTGAGATGAATCACATCGTCCACAATTGTTACACACCTTCAACCAGGGCATAAAGATTTACCAGTCACAGTCGCCACCAAAGGAAGGTATTGGACTCGAAAATTACATATTACAAGTTAAGATCCAACGGCATCAGCATCCTCTTCCTCAAGGCACAAGCTTCAACCATAAAAGCAAAGGATGCAGTACAATCAAAGCTATACATTTCCAGCAAAGCACCCTCATGGTCTCTGAACACAAAGCCACAGCCTGCTCTGCCCATATGTTGATGATACATGCCATCAACATTCACCTTAACCACAGCTATTTGAGGGGCCAACCAAAAATCAATACCCAAGTATTGTTGATGGGCTGTGTTTTCTCTGTCTCGTATAAACCCATTAGCCTTTCAAAACTCCTTAACCGCGTCAGAAGCAAGTTTAAGTACTAGAAGTAGGTTGTTGGAGGTCCCTTCGAACACCAAAGCAACACCTGTTTTTCTAAATGTACCAACATAGCTTACACATCGTAGCCTTTTCAAAGCCAGTAAGGTCCAATTCCATTAAAGTCCATCTGAGCCACATATCAAATCTGCATATGAACCTAAAAAAGGACTATTGAACCACACCACCTTAGTCCATTTACAAAAAATTAAGAAGTGCTCCATTATTTCCACCTCCTTCTCACAAAAACTACAGATAGGGGAGATGCAACACTTCCTCTTCTATGAATTCTCCTCAGTAAGAATGGCCTCTAAACAAAACTTCCAAAGAAAGTGTTTAACTTTAGGAGGAATTATCAGGTTCCATACACTCTTATATACGTTAGAAGACAAGCAAAAGGAAGAACTAACTCTATTACTATCATTTGGATTATAGAGAATTCTAGCTCTATGGTATCCAGCTTTCTGACCCCACCAGAATTTGCAAAATAGCTATCAATCTCCCTACAAGCTTTCTTGGAAAAGAGAAAACCTGACATTGGGTAAGTTGGAATAGCATTCACCAACGACTTAATGAGTACCTCCCTACATGCCATTGAAAGCATCCCCTTCTTCTAGCCCTGAATCTTCTTAAATATCCTATCCCTTACAAAAGCTAGAGCTTCCAACTTAGTACGTCCCCTTAGAATATGAAGTCCTAGATATTTCCTCGGATAGTTGGCAACCATAATACCCATAATTTTGGAGATCTCATCCCTTAAACCAGCTTGAGTGTTTTTTGGATAAAAGATACCAGATTTATCAAAATTAACAAGTTGTCCAAAAGTAATATAGTAATCTTCCAACACCTCTTTCGTCCGAACACAATTCTTCCTTACGGCTTTAAGGAAAAATAGTGAATCATCATCAAGTAAACAATGAGCAATCCAAGGACATCGTCTGGCCAGCCTTATACCTTTAATACTCCTCATGTTAGCTATAATATTCACCATTCTTGAGAGGGCGTCTGCCAAAATAATGAATAAATAAGGGGAAAGAAGATCACCCTAAAGTGGGCCCCTCTTAGGTACTAAATTCGCCACCTTCCTACAGGAAAGCAAAAAATTAAAGAAGATTTAAGACACACACTACTATTCTACTTACACATGTTCGATCAAGTGCCATCTTCAATAGCACTTGCTCCAAAAAGTCCCATTCCACTCATTAATTAATAAGCTTTGTTTATATTCAATTTAATGGCAAGTTCGTGAACATTCCTTTTTCTTGTCTTCAAATAGTGAAATGCTTCATGTACCACGAATATATTATCATGAATATGTCATCCTAGAACAAAACCCCTCAAATTCTCCAAAATAAAATTAAGTAGAATGCCTTCCAATCCCTTCGCTATCACTTTAGAAACAATTTTATGAGAGAAATTACATAAATTTATGGGTCTAAAATGACCAACTTACTTCAATGTTTTCGCTTTGATCAAATTTGTAGAGTTTATATCAGCCAAAAAGAGTCCTTTCGAGAAAAAGTCTTTAACCATGTTAAAAACTTGCCCCTAAATGTATCCCATGCATGCAAGTAAAAGAGGCCAGGAAAGCCATCCGGTCTTAGAGCTTTCAAGGCCCCCATTTCAAACATTGCAGCCTTAAAACTTTTTAAATGAAATAGGACGAGACAAAAATACATTATATTCCTCCGTCAACACTAGTAAACAAAATGTAACACCTTAGGTAAATCCCTGTTACCCCCAGAAGAAAACAACTCAAAGTATAGGTTCCCAAAACAATTGGCTATCTGCTCATTTCAATTATGAAAATGAATTTCATCTGTTAAGTGTTTAGTTTATAAGTTGGGACATAATTTTGCTATCTAGGAATTTTCATTTCAGGCAATCTATTGCTTTTGAATATTCTTTCAGAATTTTATATATTATTGAGCATTGATAAATAACTTGTTTTTTAAATTTCTTGTATGGGCAAATAAAGTATAACTTGAATTTTATACTTCAAGCATCTCAAATCTTTTAGGGATTTTTATTTACATAATATCATAAAATAACTCTTATAAATAACTTGTGATCATATTTGTTAGATGCAAAATATATCATTCATGTACTATCTAACTAAGTAATTATATCTACCACAAAATAATAGATTCCATAATCAAATGATAGGTTATTTTAAAAACTTGGTGTAATAAATCATAATATATCATTCTCATTTCATTTTCGCGTAATGTTATTTGTATAATATTAGCTTTACGTCTTTATGTATTTAGACTACATGTCCAATTTGACAACTTTCACATATCAATATCATTGCATTTTTACTATTTTGGCCAATTATTTTCATATTAGTGCTTCTCAATAATTCATAATATTGTGCACTATATAATTATTTTTTTCAAAGTTTTATACTTTCTTCTAATGACATAACTTATTGAAATCTCTCCACATTACTATTTTCCAGTACCAGAATCTCTTCTAAATATTTAGTTATATCAAGGTATCTCATGAGAACTTGCCTTCATGATCAAGCCATCATAATCATTTACTCCATTTCACTTTTCAAAACTAATTATCAAGCATTTACAGCTGATAAGTAATTTCATTACCTCATTTGGGCATGTAAATATGTTTAGAAAATAATTTGTAATACTTTCCAATCAAGTTCCATCTTGAACTTCTTTAATATTTACTTGTGGTATATGAGGATCACAAAATATTCATACATATTACATAATATATTTTTTTTCAACGACTTATTTTCTTTCCTTAATTTTAATATAATTATAGAACTAAATGATATTGGTCAAATGATGCAACAAAATATCTCTTTTGGAGCTTTATTCTAACAATTTCTTAACCTCAAATGTGGACTCATCTTTATAAATTATGGTAGACAAACAACATTTTTAGTTGCACATCAAAAAATTTTTACATGGGTAATATTTGGCACATAACCACAATCTCAATTTCATTAGAAAGACCTTTTAAATATAACTTATTAGCTTGATGTGTATAGTATGCTATCAAAATAAATATATAAATTTACTCTCATTAAAGAATTGGTGTAATAAATAACTAAAGGTCTTACACAAATATTCTATTAGACTATAAAAGCATAAAAACATAGATAATTTAAAATTTTCAATAAGCATCCCAATATAATTTCAATCATCAAATTTGTGATATAATTTTACCATATTATTAACGAAAATTTTCTGATTGTATAATATGGAATTAGGTGTTGAAGAAAGTGTGTGTATGGGTATTTCAAAAAAAGTCTCACATTGCTTAAAAGTGTGAGGCCTTGAGTGTATATATAATAACATGTTATATTGGGCTAGTAAAAAGCCAAGAAAGAGTGGTGGCCTTGCGAGCACAAGTATGGGCCAATGGGCTCAAATGCAATTCAAATCGAGGATTTCATCTCCCTGTGTGTACGATAAAATTGTGTGGCCCAGCTTTTTGCAAAAATTATTTTATAAAAGCCTATCTGAAAAAGAATAATTTTTGTAATTAATTTTTCACCTGCCTTGAAAGAGTCAAAATCAGCCTATCTATTTCTAAAACCTGACCTTCAAACTTTTACTTGACCATTTACTGTTAATTAATTATCGTTGCCATTGACCTTGACCATTGTGACATTTTGATTGTTTCTATCATAACGTTTTATTTTATTGTTACCTAATGGCTAGCTTATTCTCCTATAAATAAAGCATCTTTCTAAGTTACAAAACACATACAATCACTATTGCCTCTTATATCTTCTTGCTAGATTATACTCTTAAGTTCTCTCTCTCATAAGGGCCTATTTAATCCTGGGAGAAATTCGTAAGTTTGCAAAATATTCTTAAGAATAATGTTCCACAACATGACTCAGACCACTTATTTCCCTACAATCTTACGAATATGGACACCACCGTCACTATTACCAATGCCTCTGATGAAATTGCACTGTCACTGAATACCGTAACACCTCCTGCAAATCCCACTCAGGAGCTCTGACTGCTCCAATCATGTCACTGGTTCCTTATACCAAGTCATTTCCACATAGATAAAAAATCCAAGTGTTCGTCATACAAAATTTTCAAAGATGGCAAGAATAGATTTTAGCTACCCTGGATATGCATTGAGTTGCTTCAATGCTTACTAACCTAATGCCATCATCAACTGTTGATACAAAAACATTATAGGCTTGGACATATGCAAATAAGGTATGTAGACATACAATAATTATCACCTTGTCTAATGATCTGTTCGATGTGTATTGCACATACAAGGAAGTTAACAGAATTTAGGAATTAATTATTCTCAAATATAGTGCTGAAGATATTGGAAAACATAAATTCATCATCGGCAACTACTATAAATGAGAGATGACTGATGAAAAAGACTTAAAAATTCAAATAAATGAATATCACAAATTATTAAAGGAATTCTAAGCTCAGAAGATCAACCTCCCTGATGAGTTTGTTATTAGCATACTGATTGAGAAGTTACTAGATTCATAGAGTGATTACAAATAACAGCTTAAGTATAAACAAAAGCAACTCTCACTTGCAGATTTGATCACTCACATCATAATATAAGAAATAAATCGAAAAGAGCTCAAAATTGCTAAAGTAAAGGAAATAACTACAAAGGCCAACTTAGTACAAGAAAAGTGGCATAAAATAAACTATGATAAAAAGAGAACTGATTACAAGCCCAAGCTATCTAACCCTACCTTTAAAAAGAAGGGAGATTGTTTTATCTACAGCAAGCTAGGCTATCATGCTGCTCAATGTAGAAAGAGAGTAAGAAATGACAAACCTCCAAAACCAAATGTAAATTGGGTCTAAAGAGATGACATAATTGTTGCAGTCATTTCTCAAACTCTTATGGTAGTCGATATGAAAGAATGGGTTATAGACTTTAGTGTTATTAGGCATATTTGTGCAAACAAATATGCCTTTTCCTCCTACATTGCAATGGGAAGTGGAGAAGAACACATATGTCTTGGTGATTGAAGAACTACAAACGTTTTTGGAAAAGGTAAAGTTTTTTCCAAGCACACATCTAGCAAGACCTTGGCCTTAAAAAATGTGCTACATGTACCTAACATTAGAGCAAATTTAATCTTTATGCCTCTGTTGGGAAAGGCTGGGGTTAAAGTGTCATTTGAGTATGACAAGATTGTAATGACAAATAACAATATTTTTATTGGCAAAGGCTATTGTAATCAAGGACTATTTGCACTTAATGTTTCTAAAATTATGCATGAGAATGCATTTTCTTCCACTTACTTGATTGATTCTATTGATTTATGGCATGTTAGATTAGAATATGTTAGTATTTCTTATATTAAAAAAATGAAAAGTCTTGGTTTAATTTCTAGAATTAATAATACAATTTTAGACAAATGTGAGACTTGTGCTGAGTCTAAACAAACTAAGAAGTCTTTTCATAATGTACAAAGAGAAACCAAATTACGTAGTTTGATTCATACAGATGTAGAAGACAAAAAACAAACAATGACTAGAGATGGGAAAAAATATTATGTAACATTTATAGATGATTTTTAAGATACACTGAGGAAAATCTACTTAGAAATAAAGATGAGGTGTTTAATACTTTCCTCTTATATAAAGTTGCGGTAGAAAGTTAATTAGATAAGAAAATTAAAAGAGTAAGGTTAGATAGAGGAAGTGAATATATATTATTCAATAAGTTTTGTGAGAAGGACGGAATAATTCATTAAATTACTCCCTTTCATTCTCCCGAGTCCAATGGAATAGTAGAAAGAAAAAAATAAAACTTTAAAAGAAATGATGAATGTTATATTAATTATCTCTTCAGCCCCAAATAATCTTTGGGGTAAACCTTTGTTATCTGCATGTTATTTACAAAATGGAATACCTTATAAAAAGAATAATAAAACATCATATAAGCTATGGAAAAGGTATACACTTAACCTAAAATATTTAAAAGTGTAGGGGTGTCTAGCAAAAGTTATGTTACTTGACCCTAAGAAAAGGAAAACATGCTCTAAAACTTCTGATTGCATGTTTGTTGGATATGTTAAGAATAGTGCTACATATAGATTTCTTGTCTTGAAAAGTGATGTGCTTGATTATAATACCATAGTAGAGACTAAGAATGATAAGTTCTTTTAGCATATTTTTCTTTTGAAAATTGATAATACTTCTCATGCACCTGCATTTACACATTCACCTACAGCTGAGAAGAAAACCTTAAGAATTCATTTGAGGATTTGAGAAAAAGCAAACAACAAAGGAATGAGACTTCCTTTGGTGATGATTTTTGTAATTTTCTTATGAAAAATGATCTTTCAAATTATTCTAAGACTATTACATCTCCTTATGCACAACTTTGGAAAGAAGCAATTAAAATTGAAATTGATTCTTTTGCAAAAAATAAAACATGGACTTTAGTAGATTTACCTTTAAGAGCAACAACTATAGGTAGTAAATGGATTTTCAAAATCTTGATGGATCTATTGATAAATAAAAAACAAGATTAGTAGCAAAAGGTTTTACTAAAAAAACAAAATGTTGATTAGTTTGATACATTTGCTCCTATTACAAGAATTTCTTATATTAGAGTTTTGATAGCTTTAGCCTCAGCTTACAAATTTCTTATTCATCAAATAGATGTTAAGACAACTTTCCTGAATGATGATTTAAAAGAAGAAATTTAGATGAATCAACCTGAGTTGTGTTGTCTTAGGACAAGAAAACAAAATTTGCAAACTTCTCAATTCCTTATATGGATTTAAATAAATGCCAAAATAGTGGCATGACAAATTAGATTAAGTTTTTACCAATGATGGTTTCACTTCTGTTGAAGTAGATAGATGTGTATACATAAAACTTGAAAATGATGATTGTGTTGTTATCATTTTATATGTAAATGATATGTTGATCTTTGGTACTAGCATAGATGCTGTTAAAAGAACAAAATTGTTTTTAGCATATAAGTTTGATATGAAAAACATGGGTAAGGCTAAAGTAATTCTAGGTGTTAAGATCATTATGAATGATGAAAATATATTACTGTCACAAGAACATTATGTTGAAAAATTATTTAGAAAGTTTGGTCATTACAATGACAAATTAATCTACACTTCATATGATCCTAACATTCAATTAAAGAAAAACAAAAGGGAACCTATTGCTCAATCTGAGTATGTATAGACATTGGGACTCTGATGCATTTAATGAACTTCAACCGACCTGATATAGCTTATGCAGTGTGTAGATTAAGTAGATATACACAGCCCAAATCATGATCACTGGGTTGTGTTGGTTAGATTAATGAGATATTTGAGAGGTGCCATGAAATATAATATCATGTATAGTGGATTTCCCACTATATTAGAATAATATAGTGATGCTAACTGGATCTTAGATACAGATAAGACAAAATCCACTAGTGGTTATGTATTTACTCTTAGTGGTGGTAAAGTAACCTAGAGATCAACCAAACAAACTATTATAGCGAGATCTACTATAGAGTATGAGTTTATTGCTCAGGAATTAGTTGGTAATGAGGCTAAGTGGTTAAGAAACTTCTTGGCTAATATATCGTTAGGAGTAAAACCAACTCTTTCTATGTCAATACACTATAATTGCCGAGCAGCATTAGCCATTGCTAAGAATAAAACTTTCAATGGTAAAAGTAGACATATACATTTAAGACATAATGTGGTTAAGCAACTGCTAAGAGATAATGTGATATCGATCAATTATGTGAGGTCAGAGATGAATTTAGCAGACCCTTTGACAAAACCTTTAGCAAGAAAAATAATCCTTCAAACATCAAGGGGAATGAGACTTAAGCCAATTTGAAATTAACAATGATGGTAACCCAACCTTCGTAATTAAAGATCCCATGAAAAAGGTTCATATGGGTAATAACAAGTTACTTGTTAATTCTCCTAGTGCTATAAATTATTGTCCATTCTTATAATGTGAAAAAGTGCTAGAATGCATTGAATGGGAGGATGAGCACAAAGCTTTTAATGATTTTCATAGCCCTTATGGGTGGTATATTCATTGCAAATGCACTTGATGAAATTACCTATATAAGTGTGGAGTAGGGGTCACTCTCATGAGATCTTGGCAAAATCTTTTGAGTACCCATGAACTACATGGTGCGTACATGGATTAAATTGCAAAACCACAATAACAGTAATAATTGTGAGGGTGAAATGTGGCTGATAAGATCTTTAACTTACAAACAAGAACTTATGGTTCATAGAAGTTCTAAACTTTGTCATGTCTATGTGGGTTATATCTATTTTGTCTAGATTTGGTTCATAGTTCAATAGACACCAGAGTCAAAACTATTACACTTGTGTATGTAACCTAGAGATTTTCAATGACCTAAATTCACCTTTTATTTATAAAATTATCATTCTTTAAATATATGAGGGATTGTTGAAAAAAGTGTGTGTATGTGGGTATTTCAAATGAAGTCCCACATTGCTTGGAAGTGTGAGACATTGAGCATATATATAATAACATGTGAGATTGGGCTTGTAAATAGCTAAGAAAGGGTGAAGGCCTCGTGCGCACAAGTATGGGCCAATAGGCTCAAACATAATTCAAATTGGGGATTTCGCCACTTCATGCTCCCGATAAAATCGTGTAACCTAAACTTTTTGCAAAAATTATTTTAAAAAGCCTATCTAAAAAATAATAATTTTTGTTGTTAATTATCGTTGTTGTTGACCTTGATCGTTATGACATTTTGATTGGTTCCGTTGTAACATTTTATTTTACTATTATCCAACGGCTAGCTTCTTCTCCTGTAAATAAAGCATCTTTATAGGTTATAGAACACATACAATCACTATCGCGTCTTATCTCTTCTTGGTAGATTCTGCTCCTAAGTTTTCTCACTCAGAATGATTTATTTAATCCTAGGGAAAATTTGCGAGTTCGCGAAATATTCCTAAGGGCATTCCACAACATGACTTAAACCACTTATTTCCCTACATTAGGCACATACATTATTGTAAACTTTATGTTGCAAGTTAATAATATTGCTATAATCATTCTAAAAATACATCTATTCATAATAGTTTAATCATCAATATTAAATGAATGAGTTCATTTATCAATTAAATATATTCTATAAATACAAATGATATAATTGCAACTTTAACTAGTGATGATTTAATGAACAATTTGCACTGAAAATAAGTAATATATGAGAATTCATTAATAAAGAATCTTAAGATTCTTTAGTAAAAATTCATGTGAATTTTTAATTTCTTTCACATCATTAATTCAGGATGACCTAACCGATCATGTTAAACATTTGTCAACTTTTAGATCACTTTCTTATTTAATTCCATTAAATTTGTATGATATCACCATCAAGGAAAGATCTGTATCCTATTGAATATACTTATCCATGTTTTTCACAATAAATCATTATAAAATAAATTTGTAACAAATTATTTTTGAATATGAATTGTTATAATATTTGTGTAATATAATAAACATAATCATTTATTAAGAGCTATATTTATCTTATAATATTGTATTTTTATTACATTTCATGGATAATAAATATTGGACTACTAAAATCCATTGTAATTAAAATGATAATTTCTCCCTATATTTTTGAACAATTGACTGATAGATAGGTATATCAATCCCACCATGAAGACATAAAACTCATCATACTAGATCAAAATGAAGTCTATGATTTGAAGATTCTATTTTAATATCATATATGTCAATTTCAATTTTGATATAATAACTTTGTTTCCAACCATTTTGGTATTTACAAATACCAATTAATTTGGTATACAATAATTATGTCTTCATGCTTATATCCATAAACTTTAATAACATCTCTTCTTCACGCGAGATCTCATTAATGTTTCTCACTGTTCCATCTCAAGTGAAAATTATGATCATAATGCTGTTATCCATGGTCAAATATTATAAAATATTAAAAAAAATTTCAAGAAAATGTCAAAGTATGATATATAGTATTTGATATTATTTGCTTAAAAATTTAAGGAAAATACAAATTGTTTCACTCTTGTTTATTGCATGGATATTCACTATATTAAATATGCAAACAAGAACATATCTTACTTGTGGAAATTAGTATATGGCAAAAATAATAGATAGTCTAATAATATTAAATATTATTTACTTCAGAAAATGTTTATACCAAACTTTAATGGATGATTTCTTTTGTCTTATCCATTCTATACAATATTATTTGAAAAAGACATAAATAACATGTTATATTAGTAATTTCATTAAATGCATCATCATTAGGGCAAACAAAAATTGTCTTTATATCACTCACCTTCTTTTAAACATATTAATTTGATAATAGAAATTGAGAAAAAAGTATAAAATTAGTCTTCCACTTTTGCATTTAGTGATAGTTTGGTTCTCTACAAATTAACAGTGACTAATCAATCATTCACAAATTTAAATTTGTACAAAACCAATTCCTCCGTTTATATTATTGATAAACTAATTTTGTATAAAATAGGATATTTAATTGACTGATTTGTCACGGTTTTATAAGGAATCAAATTGTTATGAAATGTAAAAGTGGGAAACCAATTATAAGAAATAAAATAACATATAATAAGTAACCAAAATACATACTTTTTTCTTAATTCAAGTGTAACAAATATGCAACTATGATACATTTTTCAAATATTATGTATAAATATTTATTATAAGAATATAAGAAGTTGCAATTGACATGATCGTAAACATTTTTTACAATTAATCAATTATTTATGTATGAATAATAACATGAATAATATGCTAAAGGTATAATATAGTTTTCATTAACTACATAAATTGTCATAATAAACGGTTTGTAATAACAACATGTCCATTAAATGTTTTGTAACTTTCTAGGTTTCAAAATTAACTTTTGGCCTTTTTATATAATTGTTAGTTAGATTGCAAATTGTAACTAGTATCCATAAGATAATTTTATACCATATTAATATTTATGGGATTATTATCATCTTCAACGCCCATTTAGCTTAAGGATTATACATGGTTAATAATTTGCTTATAAATATGTTGAAATGAAGAATTTCCAAAACTATTTAGTGATATGAAACACATTGCCTTGAGGGCTATAGTAAAAATAATTATATAGCCACTTAATCTCCTCTCAATTTATCATACTGTGACACACAAGTATCTATGAAATATCCATTGGAGTTGTTGACTATGAAATAACTAGCAATATGTGGCTTTTGGCCATCTAGTCTAACCATATACAACCTTTTGATTTCCAAGGCATTTTCAATGTTGAAAAGAAAAGTTTTAAAATTGACATTACACAAGAACAATATTTAATGATTTGCTAATGAATATTATTGAATATATACATGACCATGTATTTAAGAAAAATATTATGGGAAAAATTCTGTACTAACATGTATAATATATAATATTTATAAAACTAAATATTAAAATAAATTAAATTATTATAAAATCATTTCAAAAATATAATACTTTAATAAAATAGATAGGGTAAAGAATTTATTTAAAATTAAATAAAAAATGAACAAATTTGATTTAAACTGAGAATTTGAAGCAAAATTATGATAATAACATGCTATGAAACTAATAAATTAATATAAGAGAAAATAAGAGAAATTTGAGATAAAAAATGGGAGAAGTGTTCTCATTTTCACTTAGGTACCTTAGTATACAACCATATTTATAGGCTTTTAACCATCAATATACATCTATGAGTTACAATAACATAAATAAAAATTAATCTATATAATGGTACAATACAAATAATTTAAAAGGATATAAGGTATTTAAACTTAAAGATAGGATTATGGACATTCACATAAAATTAGTATGTATAACAAAAACACCTATGTAATGTCTCTCATTCTCTCTTATTTAGTTTTTGAAATATAAAAATTACAAGTAAATTTCTATAAGTTTTTAACAGTATACACATTAATCCCAACTTTTTGATCGAGGAGCATAAAAATTTTTTTTTTTTAAATGCAATAGTACGTAAAGTATTATATTAAGATGTTACACTTTTGGGACAACGTATTTTTTTGGGATTCAATCCAAGTCTCACTTTACTTTATTGGGATTCCAAATTAACTAGTCTGAGTCTCATATTTTTTTTAACACTTATTTTTTTCGCCTCTTTTTTTTTATAAAAAAAATATATATGTCAAGGCAACTCAAAAGTTTTTCCTTTATAACTTTAAGGGGACTTAGAAAATTATACGTCGAGTCCCTTAGTTTCATTAAAAAAATTTTGTTTGCAGCATAGCATAAATGAGTGAACAAATGTCTGCATTCTTCTCTTCACTTTTGACACAATTATGTCTCACGCTATCTTTCATGAACTTATTTTTCTTTTATCTTCTATGCTTACTAAAATTTTACCCAATTTTATGTACTTAGTTATATCTTAAAATCTAAAGCATAAACTAAATTATGTTAAAGTTTTGAATAATTGATATTTATTTTTTATTATTTTAAATCTATTTATTCTTCATATTTTTATAAATATTTTATATCTTATAAAATTAATTTTAATAAAAATTAAATTTTCACACAATAAAAATAATTTTAATTTTAATATGAGAATGATAATAATTTAATTAATGTTTAAAATAAATATATAAATTAAGATTAATAATAAATTATGATTAAGATTATTAATATTAATTTATACATTTATTTTAAAAAATAATTAAATTAATATCATTCTTGTATTAAAATTAAAATTATTTTTATGGTGCAAAAATTTAATTTTTATTAAATTAATTTTATAATATATAAAATATTTATAAAAATATGAAGAATAAATAAATTTAAAATAATAAATAATAAATATTAATTATTCAAAACTTTAACATAATTTAGTCTATGCTCTACATATATGACCAAGTATATAAAATTGAATAAAGTTTGAGTAAATATGGAAGATAAAAGAAAAGTAAGATGTGTGAAAATGTAAGTTCATGAAAGATAGTGTGAGACATAATTGTGTTAATAGTGAAGAGAATAAGGTAGGTATTTGCTCACTCATTCATGCTATGCTGCAAAATTTTTTTATGAAACTAAAAAACGTGAAATATAATTTTCTGAGTCCTCTTAAAATTGTCAAGGGAAAATTTGAGTTACCCTTACATATATATATATATATATATATATTTGTAAAACAAAGACAAGAAAACTAAAAAGTGATGGGATCGAATCGATTCACTCCGAGTTCCAATAAAGTACATTAAGACTTGAATTGAATTAATCCAAGTCCTAAAAAAGTATAGTAGCCAAAAAAATACGTTGTGACTCGAATTAATTCAATCTAAGTAGTATAATATTTTGATATAATACTTTATATTAATCTGAGTTTCGAAATATAGTATGTTGATATAATATTTTATGTACTGTAACATTTAAAAAAACATTTTTATAAAAATGCACGCGGATAAAAAAGCCCATTAATCCCACATCATTGTTCATGTTAATCTTAATAGACACATTGACATGAAACATTATTTAAATTCATATGCCGAATGTCTTAATGGGAGTGAGAATGAACAAACAGAGAAGAAAAAAACCAACAAAAGTGATAATATAATATCAAATATATAAATATGAAGTTTGAGAAATTTTCTCACCTGATTCTTTCGCTACTTTTTTCATGTGCTTCAAGCAAAATTCATTTATTGTTAACGCTTGACGAATAAACATTTCATTCACTATTGTAGCATAAAATAAACGATGGTATGACAAATTTTAAGGTTTTTTTTGACGAAATGCTCAAGTATAATCATTAAATGGCTGACATATTGCATCGTCTTTTTTATTTACTCCAATATTAAAAAAATATTTTAAATCACTAAATGCATTGGGTCGTGGGATGTTCCTACCCGCGATCCAATAAAACATTAAAAAAATAGTTACCATGAAATGTTTCTGGGGCCACTCCCCTACTTTTTTTTTTTAATGTTTTTAATATTTATATTAATATGAATTTAATTAAATAAAAAATTTTCAAAAATTTTTGAAAATTTTTTAGCTTATTATTATTTAAAATAAAATTTTTATTTAATACAATTTTAAAAATAGAATTGGTAATAAAAATATTTAAATTGAAAATAAATATTCATCATCTTATATAAATATATCAATGGGAAAATTAACCTCTTAGTCCCTAGACTTTACACTTGTTTTCAAACCAGTCTCTATAATTTTTTTTTTGCAAATCACTCCCTACACTTTTCCAATTCTACAAGTTACTCCCTGCCATCTAATCTTATGTTAACACCATTCAATTTATGATGACATGGCAAAGGGAGTTTGTCTAAATGGCCAACTGTTTGCCAGGTGAGTATTCATTTGCTGTTGTTGCCGTGGAAGCTGCCACGCCACTATGGGTAGTTTTCATGTTTGCTTTATTTCTAATCTCCTTACCAATCACTCCCTTTGCATCATCCCATGTCATTGCTTATCTCTCGGCAGTTCTGCCGAGCGTCTTCCATGCGTAAAAAACATTTCAAGTTAAGACATGAGAGAATTAAGGTTCAAAGGAAGCTAATGCAAGTGAAATATTCATGTATATCATTATATTTAAAACATAGTGGTCCTCTGCTAGGAAGGCAGGGTGCGATTGGCAGCAGATTAGGCAATGGCATCGCTGTGATCCACGGGCATTGAGAGGAGATGATCAAATGCAATGTAAATGAAATAAGTGAAAATGAGATCCTAACTAGTGGTGATCTGTGGCTCGATCAACTCAGTGAACCTAGTCCAATTTTGTTGCATCGGGTCAAGTTATGATAGGATTAAATAAAAAAACTTGCAAGTTTTATTGGGCAGAGTCTTGGGGATGACATAATATCCGATCTGATATTTATTTTTAATTTTTTAATATATTTTTAATTTAATTTAAAATAAATTTTAAAATATTAATTTTCTTCAACTTTTTATTATTTTTCATTTTAAATTTTAAATTTTTTTTTAATTCTACTTTATTTCTTTTCAAATTTTATTTTTTGTTTTAAAAAAATTATTTTCACAAAATAATTCATATTTCAAAAAAACAAAAAGATCCAACCTAACTTGATTACTAATT
Source organism: Delonix regia (assembly GCA_037074485.1). Lineage (NCBI taxonomy): Eukaryota > Viridiplantae > Streptophyta > Magnoliopsida > Fabales > Fabaceae > Delonix > Delonix regia. The sequence continues at coordinate 15,018,452 of CM073452.1, read as the reverse complement.
AAGTTAGGCCAAATCTCATGTCAATAAAAAATTCAGCTCGACCTGACCCGTATTTTCCCTTAACCCTAACCTCTCTAAGCTCACAATAGGACACCACATCTGTCTTAAATTATCACCATCTCATGATGACGATTCTCTTTTATACCTAGCCAAAAAATGTCAAAAGTCCATAATCTTTTCTTACTAGGTAAAGACTACAATCTTACATATTATATTCATGTTAATCTTAGCGTGAGACACAAAAAGAAGGGGTTTCTTTCTTGCATCATAGTTAGTCAATGGACCTAAACAAGAGAAAAAAAAGATGGTAGATATTATGTTTAATGTAAACATCCTCATATGATCAAATGATCTTAGATATTTTATTATTTTCCAATTTGCTTTTAGCTTGAACCAACTTCAAAACATTCCCCTTCCCCAAAACAGAATCTGAGCTGGATTTTATACCCATGGAAAGTTTTTAACTAAAAGTATAGTTCATGCAAAATCAAACTTAAATGTTTAAACAAGTAAAAACCCTTTGTTCTTTAGACAAGGCTCACAGGAATTAGACAGATTGTAACAAGCGACACACATTTACAATGGATTTCAAGCTTCCATACCTTTTAACAGATGATTCCCTCTTGTCAGGGAAGTAGTTAATTATCTCTCATCTTCTGTTATCTTCCAATCGATGCAATAAATTAAAAGCTTCCTATTTTACTCAATTTTTTTTGTTTTAAATTGTTTTAATGAACAAATTGAATGCATGTTTTAAAATGATTGAATTTGGAACATAGGATGATAGGTTCTAATACTTGAAACCGGTGATGTTTGTTAACTTGGGAGTAAAATGTTGCTTTACTCATGTTGTTTTGAGGTGCGTCTAAAGTTTGAACCAAAAAACGTATATTTATTGAGATGGAGTTTTTGGATCCTCAAGTAAACAAAATATGAATCCTATCCATATAAGAAAATTAATATCTATTTTAAATTTAAATATTTTACCTATAAATACCAATTTTAAATTTTTATTGACTACAAATTTTTAAAATCTTGTAAAAGAAATCATGTAAACTTATTTTGATTAAAATATTAATCATATTTCATTTCAAAATAATTATGTATTTGTACTTTAGTTAAAAATATTTAAAATATAGAGTTGTAAGTCAACAAATATATGATTATTACTTCATCTGTAAATAAATCATTATTAAAACTAATTATTACTTATAAAATTAAAACAACATATTGAATTATTATAATTACTATATTTATATAAGAAGATCAATATTTATTTTCAATTTAAATATTTTTATTATCAATAATATTTTTTAAATTTTATTAAATAAAATTTTAATTTAAATAATAGCTAACTATATATTTTTTTGAAAAAATATTATAATATATTTTATTTAATTAAATTTAATTTAATATAAATATTAAAAATATTAAAAACAAGTAGGGGGAGCGTGTGGGCATGGAGGCACCCCTTCCCCCATATTAATTGAGGGGCTGCACAACCCCTACTGTATTTGAAATGGGGGAGCGCAGGTCCCGAAAAAATTTAAATTAGTAATTATTTTCTTTTTAATGTTTCATTGGGTACGCGATGCTTTTAATGTTTTTTTTTTTAATTTTGAAATATTTGGGTGAATAAAAAAGACAGCGCAATATGTTAGTTATTTAATAACTGTAATTGAGCATGCCAACAAAAAAAACCCAAACTAGGGACTTATTTAAAAAATTAAAAAGTGCAAAGACATGTTTTAATAAGAACAAAAACATATAAAACTAAATTAAGAAGTAAGACAAATTCTAACGTTTGGGGACTTGCAATCTGTTTGGCGTGATGGAGAGGTTTTTGGAGGCAGTAAAAGAGCTAAGAAATATATTCGACACACAGGCCTCACAATTAGTCCCCTGTCCGTATAATTAAAAAAAAAAAAACCAATTGGTAGAGCTAATGGATTTTTTCCCATAAAAAATTTAGGATAAATTACGAAGCTGTCCCTATTTTCTTTACCTTAGACCCTAAACTCTAGGGTCTCGTTTGATTGCTAGAATCAATATGAGAGAATGAGAATGGAAATGAGAGTATCTCTTACTCTTATGTTTGGTTGACAGATTAAAATTTTATTCTCATTTCCTAGGGAGCTTACTCTCCCTTATATGAGGGAGAATTATTTCTTTAATTGAAGTGATGAGATCAAACTAGTCTCCTAGAAATGAAATATACTGAACAAAAATATTTCTATTTATAATAATTTTCAGACAAAAATACTTCTGTGATACATTAAAACCCTAATTTATTATTAATTATTAAATTACTTTTTATTTTATTATTTATTTAATTTATTATTAAATTATGATTTTTAATTATTATTAATATATTAAATGTATATTATTATATTATTAATTAAGTATATATTAATATCTAATTATATTATTAATTAATAATTCAAATAGATGTCTGCCTTCTTTATTTGTTTTATGATAAAGGATAATATGATAAAATATACATACTACTTAATTGATTCTCATATGTAATTTACTAACCAAATAAAATAAAGGGATACATAGTCATTTTCATTCCTTTCCAATCAAATAGTATTTTAATATTTTCATTTCTCTTATTTTCATTCCTACTTTTATATTAATTGTATTAATTCTAAGGGCACCCTAGATTCATCTATGTGAACCTTTCACTTCTCAAGGAAAGTGTTGAGCCTTGCGAGAGACTGAGAGCACCAGTATAAAAGGCTTCTACCATTTGACGACAAGGTGCACAGTCAGTCTCTCGTCTGTATTATGAAAGAGAAATCCATTGGCAGAGCTTATGGATTTCTTTGCATCAATAGTTTAGGGTAAATTATGAATGTACCTCTGCTTTCTTTACCTATACCCACCCTTCGAACCTTTCACTTCTTAGTAAGGAAAGTGTCGAGCCTTGCGAGAGACGGAGAGCACCAGTTGAGAGAGCTTCTAGCATTTGACAACAAGGTGTTCTGGGGAGCATCTTCAGTGCTTGGAGCTTTGGTTCCGTTCAACAAGAGAAGATGGGGTGATTGTGCTCGGAAGGGATTGCTTAGATTGGGGGTGCTCAAAAGGAAAAGATTATTTTAGTCATTTCACCCATTATTTTTTTTGTTTTATTATTAATTTAACCACATCAAATAAAATTTTAATAATTTTATATTTTTAATTGTTAATTATAATTTAAAAAGTTCAAACCATTTTAAAAAATAAAATTTAAATAAAAAATTTGATTTATAAAATAAATTGAATTTAATTTTTTTAAAAAAGTTTGATTCAAATCTGAAAAAATCTATATGAGTATTTTTTAGTAAAAAAATTAATGTAATATAACATTTTAATACAAAAATAAAAATTAATAATTTTTATTTAAAAGATTTATATTAATATAATAACTCATATATATTCATAATTTATTTATATATAATATTACAAGTAATAATAATAAATTATATTATTTATTTTAAATTTTAAATACTTAATTAATTTGTAACTTTAAAAAATTTAATTGATTTTATAAATTTAAATAAAAATTTGAGTAAAAAATTTTGATTAAAATACATGTTTTTCTTAAACTCAAATTCAAGCTTAATATTTTAAAAACTTGATCCTGATAATCTATTTCTAATATACCAAATAAATTTGCAATTAAAACTGTGCTTTGTCTCTTGTTCTCGTTCTATTAAGGCTATGTTTGGATTGAGGATTATTGATGGAATGGCAAAGAGAGAAATGATTAATTTAAATAAAATGTATATTTGGATATTCTTTTTAAAATGAAGTGGAATGATAAGGGAGGGTTTTCAGACTATCCAAAATAACATTTTTTCTATCCCCCAAATTGGAGGGTCAATAGTAGAAGGGAGTGACTTAATGATTAAGATTACTATTATACCCTTTTTAATTTAATAACTACAAAGGTTTTGCATCATTTTCTCCATAATGTTTTTTCCCACGGGATGGTTATCACATGAAGATAATAGTGATTAGAGTACAATTATTATATATAATTACATTATTTATTTATTTAAAATAATTTTAAAATAAGTAATTTTTACCTATTATAAGTTGTTTACATAATATATATATATATATATATATATAATTTCATAATTATATTACATTTTATGAATTGAGAAATCAACAAAAAAAAAAATAAGAGATTAGTAAAAGAAAGTAAAAAAATATGGACATAAGAATGAGTCAAATTCTTATTTTATGTATTCAATAAAAATAAAAATTATTATTATATATTTATATTATATTGAGTAATATTAAAAAAAAATTAATTTATCATTCTATTTCATTTATTTAACTGTAACTTTTAAACCGAAAATTTAAAATATTATCTATTTTTTCATTAAAATTTTTAAATAATATATCTATTTAAATTATTTTATTTTATTTTATATCATTTTATTCGTATACGAAATTGAGTCCTATTTCTAGTTTCACACGTCTCGAGCTGATTGATGACGTGGCAATCCCTGGCGCAGCAAGCGAACAACATTAACACACTACTGCGGTCCTTTCTTCGACGGTTCCACCACATTACCGTCTCAACTTCATTGCTCCGAAGAACTCGAAGCCTGAAGCTAGATTTGCGATTTTCCGTGCAATATCTGCAAAGAAATTATGAAAATCTTTCACGTTCCATGCCTTGAAGACAATTATTCATATCTGTAAGTCCATTTCAATGCGCCATTCACTCTCTTCTTACAATCCTGACTAATATACACACAGCTTTGGGATTCTGACTTCAAGGTTCTCAGATGCATATTTTTGGATTTTTTTTCTCCATCTTTCAATTCGCCATTGCAGGATTGTTGACGAGAGTACCAAAGAAGGTGCAGTAGTGGACCCCGTAGAGCCGGAGAAGGTTCTTGAATTTGCTAATTCACACGGGGTCAATCTCAAGCTCGTCCTCACCACGCACCATCACTGGTATCCAGTTGAGCATATGTCCTGCTTATGTTACATAATGGATTATAAATATTTTGTTAGGGATTTTTAACAATACTTCCAGATTTTCCGCTGCAGCTTAAAGGGTTGTTGAAGTTAGTGGGTGTAATTTAATTGGGTTGTTTAACATAACACTTTGTTTAACATAACACTTACTATTTGCGTGGTTTCTTTGAAACTGCTATTAATGTGTCTACTCTGGGAACTAATTATCGATTTGTACCAGCTGTGTGAAGCTAAAGGAATTTATGTAAAGAGTTATTCTTTTTTATCCTTTGGAATTTGCTTCTTTGTTTGATGTTATTCTTATAGTAGATAACCGTTGGCTTATAAGGACTGTGCCCTGAGTCGAAGCCAAGATTATTTCAAGAAGGTGAATACTTGGGGAACTGACTTTGTTAAATTGGCTACGGCACAATTGCGATCAACTTCTAACATATGTGTACTTTATATTTCATTAGCTTCGTAGCATAGCTACATTCATTTCTAATCTCTTCAAATGCTAATTCATTCAGCTCTTTAATGGACTAAGTTGTTAATCCGAAGCTGTTGCATGGAATAGCTTTTATTACTTATTTCCTCGGTTATTCTGCCACGTGTGGCATTTGAGTAATCATATATATATATATATCTATATATATATATATATTTTCAACTATACCAGGGCTGATAAAAAGAGATCGGAATCTTTGTGGACTCAATTTCTCATTGTAATGTTATTATGACAGGGATCATGCTGGTGGAAATGATAAGATAAAACAGCTGGTGCCTGGTATCAAGGTTTATGGTGGCTCAGTTGATAACGTGAAGGGATGCACTGATAAGGTTGACAATGGTGATAAGTTCTCCTTTGGGGCTGAAATCAATATATTGTCCCTACACACACCTTGGTATGGTTATTGACCTTGTTAATGGCAGATTGTTGTTAGACACACCCCCCCTCCCCACCCCCAAAAAAAAACCCAAAACCGAAAAGAGGAGGATCTGTGATTTGTGCTTTGCTTTTCTAGGCAAGGACTGCACCTCGTTTGTCTTCCCTTTATTTCATACCAATGACTATAGTCTAACTGCCCTTTGTATATCAATGATTGTGTGATGATGGAAATGTAATCAACTTGCTAACTAGTAAGCTCAATGTTTGAATGCAGAAAATTGTAATCATGGTCAATAATATGTCCGTCATGGATGGAGGGAACTATGGCCTTTGTGATGTATTTCTGTTTGTAGAGAGTTTTTTACTGAAGAATTGTGCAATGCTTGCTGTATTTTGTTTTGTTAAATTGTCAATTGTTGTCATCCTCTTTTGGAGGTTCTTACTCCGTATTCCTGAATTTATTTCTGTAAGACCAAAAGATGCTGAGTTATGTAACACTGTAACAAACCACCAATGAGGCATTATTTCATTTCATTGGCTTTATCCAAATCCAAATATCACTCTTCTGTGTTACTTAAGTTTTTAGACAGTATTTTGTTGTTTATGTAAGTACTAACTGATTTTATTTTTAATAGAAAATACATTGTTTGACAAAAATTAGTCATAAATCAAGTTTAAGTCGTTGAATCTTACTTGCACTGTTTCTCCAGACATATTTCCCTGTCTTGTGTTAACATTAGCCATTTCTCTGACCTGCTCAGCCACACCAAAGGCCACATAAGTTACTATATAACTGACAAAGAGGATGAGCATCCGGCTGTTTTTACCGGAGATACACTGGTAAGTTGACTGATCAATCTAATCTGGTTCTTTAATAAGCTTTCGTTAAAGCATATAATGAATATATTCTAAAAGCAATACCCAGAGCTTCTAGTCAGAGTATATGACTATCTACTTGTATCTGTCTCCCTTTACATATATGTATGTATGGATTATAAAGAATTACACTTTTTAAGTCTTCAAATTTCTTCTGTTGTTTCTTGTTTACAGTTCATTGCTGGTTGTGGGAAATTCTTTGAAGGAACTGCAGAACAGATGTACCAGTCACTGTGTGTAACATTGGCTTCATTGCCAAAGCCAACCCGAGTTTACTGTGGTCATGAGGTACAAGTAAACTAAACACTACCTTTTAAACTTAAAAAATACATGGAAGGAGATGAAGGGAATGGGTTGTTTTGATAAGAGTAAGATTGTTGAAAAAACATCTCTTCCTGGATCTATCAATTCAGAGAGTGATTCAAATTTATATTAGAATCCCAAATTATTCTACTGTTGATGAGGATATGATGTGTAGATGCCATTGCATAGAAATGGTTGATTGTAGGTTGTTGTTCATAATAGAGAGTAAACGTCCGGCCATCTGGGGATAATCCATCCATGCATGTATGTAATACATGATGTCGAGAGAGGAATGTCAAAGAGGCTTATGTTCCCTGAAAAGATTTTAAAAAATACCCAGATTGATATGCATGTGTAATCATAGTGCAAGAAACCTTCTAAAATTTATTCCAGAAACAGATTTAGGTTCAAATTTGGGCATTAAATATTTATCATTTTCTGGAATTTGTTATGCTGGAGTCAGTGAATCAGTGTGCCTAAAATGAAGACGTAGACTTTTAATTAAGAGCTATCAATCTGTTACCACAGTCCTCATGCATGACAATCAGCACATCCTGTGGGGAGTGTATGTGTTTTATTTTGAAAGAACCATGTCCTACATTTTTTTGAAGAGTAAGCCTGTGAGTGTATACATATTAACTTGTGATAATGGGCTTACAAAGAGTTAGGAAAGGAAGATGGCCTCGTGTATTCAAGCTTGGGGCAACAGGTTCAGTTGCAGTGCAAAATTGAGTATTTCTTCCCTTGTGCATAATAAAATTGTGTTGGCTGTTTTTCGGCTAAAATTCCTTTTGGTAGCTTATCCTAAAATTAAAATTTTATCATCCCTGCGTTTTCCAAAAACATGTTGATGTCTTCTATCAGCTAATCCCGTTACTTTCCACAATTCAAAACTGCTCTTGCAAGCTATTTGACTAGCCTCTATAAATTCTGCCCGCGCTCTCTTTGTTACTTACACATATGCACATCTAAACAAACTATCCTTGCTAGTTCTGTTCCTAAATTCCAGTCAAAAGAGTCTATTTAATCTTGGAGGAACTTCGTCATTTTATTTCATCTGGTATGGCAAAATGATCCTTAAGGACTGTGTCAGCATACATGGCTAAACTACACACCCTCATCCAAACCAGCAGATCCTTCTGCTTTCTGTCTAGAATACATTGGATTTTGAGATATGTAGGAGCCAAATACACGGTTATGATTTGATTGGGTTTTGAGATATCTAAGAGCCAGATACACAGTTATGATTTGATTGGGTTTTGAGGTATCTAAGAGCCAGATACACAGTTATGATTTGACGTGTGGATTGCTCTAGATTATTCTTTGTGAGTAATCATAATAAGCTCATTTATGCAAAGTTAATTCTTTACCTGTGTTGAAAATATGAAAGTTTCCAATTTATATGAAATTTATAATGCAATTTAAAGCGTTGGAAACAATTTAAATGGAGGGAATTTGTAATCATAGGCTGTTTTGCTATAATTTGTTCTTTTGCAAATTTGCAAAATACTCCCAATATAGCTTAAATTCCTCTTTGCTTATTCAGAGTATAATAAGCATTCTTATAATGTTCATTAACATAAGAATTTAAATTTGTCTTTCCTTCAGTACACAGTGAAGAACTTGCAATTTGCTTTGACGGTTGAGCCAGACAATTTGAGGATACAACAGAAATTAGCATGGGCTCAGAATTTGCGGCAAACTGGGCAACCGACAATCCCCTCAAGCATTGAGGAAGAGATGGAAACCAATCCATTCATGAGGGTCGATCTACCTGAGCTTCAGGTACGTCACCTCCCTCCCAAATTTTTTCTAAACAAATAAAATGGAAGAAGAAGAGAGATTTCTTTTTGATAGGAGGAATGGAATAGATGTATTTAGCATATGCATCATCTCCAGGATTCTACAGCTGCTTCCTATTATCTCATCGAAATCCTTACAGACGCTTAGATACCTACTTCTTATCACACAGTTTTTCATTCCATTGGTCTTCCTAAATTTTAACATCATATTTGACATCTAAAGACTGAATTGTTTCTTAAAATGTCGACCATATCAGGAGAAGGTGGGGTGCAAATCTCCTGTTGAAGCTTTACGAGAGATAAGGAAGCGGAAAGACAACTGGAAGGGCTGATGGATTATAATACTGCAGGCTTATGCATCCTCTTTCCTTTTCTCTTCCGTCCGTATGTATGAACAAGACTATGTAGAATGTTAGAACATGTAACACATTTATATTGCCTGAAACATTAGTCTCGTATGCTTTTCATCAAATTGTTGGGGTGGATCCTGATTAGCTCTGTGGTCTGTATATATTGTGTTGGTTTGTCCAACCAAATAAGATGTACTGTTTCCCTCATGTCATGTGCTCCCGAGCTTGCAATCAATACTTTTCTACTCTCTATATGGCATCTGCCCTGCAACATTTCGTTTTAATTTATGACTCTTGTGAGGATGGGAAAGTGAAAGAAAATAATGGCCTGCTTCCTTTATTATTTTCTCTTGTTCTATTTAGTCTTGGCCTTCTGAAATGATGGCGCATGGCTTTGTTGGCTTAGAGAAAACGTAGACATAGCGGCAACACGCGGGTCGCAGTCACTGGCGACGTTGACTTCAAAGTCGACGAACAATCAATTATTATAAAAATATAAAATATATATAATTTATAAATTCCTTGTTTAAATGATAAATGTGACTGAACTGTGTATTTTTGTTTTGAAAGAGTTGATTTGTTGGACATTCATATACAACATCGAATACTTAATATTATTTCTATTGTTAATTAAATTTTGTTACATAATTTAATTTTAAATTAATTAAATTATGAATTTAAAATTACTTTTTTTATTAAAATATAAATGATAATATTAGTAAACTTTTTGGTACCATAAAAGTATTAATATATTTTCATTTTTGAGTGGGATGTTATTTTACCTTCTTTTTTTTTTAAAGCTAAACTATTAGTTTGGTCCTTGGTATGTTTATTTGTTTCAAATTGGTTTTTACTAATTTTTTAAATTATATTTTTTTACATTTTAATTTGTATTATATTTATCTTTTAATTTAATTAATATTTCACATAATTTTTAAAATTGTTCTTTTTAAAAAAATAGTCATGATAAATGTAAAAGAAATAGAAAAATATAGCACAAATTAAATTTTAAAGAATAAAATTAAAATTAAAGAGGAGATTAAATTAACATATATAAAAATAAAATAATAATTGAGCCTAATTTCTTTTTAACACTATATTAGTGAAATACATCCAACTTGATAGGTTTGATTTTAAACAAGTGAACATAAGCATAGAAAATAAAAAATTAACTTAACTATTATTATTTTGTAAAAGGGAACTGTGGTTTAAAGTCTAAATTAATATTTCTTAAAAAAATTAAATTAATTATTAAAGAATTTAACTCAAAATATAAAATAATAACCAAAAGCAACATATATTATAAATTTAGTAAAAAATTATATTAAATTTGATTATAAGTTAAAAAATCTGTTAATTTGATAGGCCAATTTTAAATAAATAAATAAACAATAATTTAAAAATTAAAGTTCAATTAAAAAACGCATATGAATGTATATAATAAATCTTTAAAATAATTTGAATTAAAGGCACTAATTTTAAATGAGCTTGAAAGTATCTACGGTACACACACACACACACACGTATATATATATATAACGGCATCAATATTTATCCATTGATTTAATTATGAATTGCAATTATTATTAAAAACCTAACGCGACAAGGAAAATAAACCAATGATTAATGACCGATTAGCAAATGTATACATTTTTATTAAAAAAAAAAAAGAAGAAGAAGAAGAAGGAAAGGTTGCAGGTCACGGCTCTTCATCCGTTGAAATGGCTAAGTGAAGGAGAGAGCCTGATAATGCCTGTTTAAACGCGTTTA